>CM061543.1:256929629-259466295 GCA_030864215.1 Capsicum pubescens
TTTTATACTCAATTTTAATCAAATTGATACCAATTTTAAAATTCCAAATTAAGGTGCAATTTTAATCCATCTTCTAAACTCTTTTCATCTCAACCGTGGATCAAAATTAATCCAACGACTGAGATCCCATCAGTATTATTTTTTCCCTTTAAACGAAACACATAACCTTAATCCTCATTTTACCCAAAACAGTCGCCCTCCCCCTACTTTCTTCTTTCTCTCTCAAAAATCAACAAACCTCCATAACCACCATCAACTGTCGTCACTGCCCGTCACCACCGGCCGACGAAGCCCAACACCCAAGCATCGCTCCTTCTTCTCTTCTCCCTCACACCGACCAATCAAAAAAAACCATCTTCACCGATGAAATCCGCCACTATCAGTGAAGATTCCTTCATCAGCCGCCTCCTATCAGCGTCGCTGCCCAGCTGTCGAAGCCCCGCCTCTCAAACCGACACAACAACCAGTACTAGCACATACCAGCCACGAGCGTCATCACTGTTTCCACAAACCAAAAAATGTTATTCCCAGCCAGCGGTGAGGTCCGCACCGCCGCAGCTTTGATGAATCATTAGGCAATGAAAAAATTGCATGCCACCACACCTTCCTCCATCATCCCCAATGAAATCGTGCAACCAAGTACTCTGGCCAAGTTTCGTAATGATGGATTTGTAAGAGCCCATCCAAGGTTTGATTTTGTTTTTAATTCATTGTCCTAATATCATCATCTTTTTCTACTCTTTTTTTTTTCTAATCTGATTCTTAGATTTGAAATTTGTGGAATTTGTCTTTGAATTTTTAGATGAACCTTTCAATCTTGTATGTGTTTATGTGCTTGGATTGATATATGTAAAAATTCTTAATTTTTACAATCCTTCATATAACTCTGATTTTATGAGTGAGTACTTATTATCTTTGTGATATGCTATTATTTATCATGCATTTTTTGGTAAAATTAAGATTTGGTGTCAGTTGTTTACCGGTGATTCTCCTAAAACTAGGATAGGCAGCCTTGTTAGTTGATTAATTATGGTAATTCTGGTCAGTCAAAGTCGATCGATATGCCTGTGTTGATTGTTAATGTAGAACAGAGAGAGTATTGATTGAGGTGGAGTTGAAGGAGATACGGGATCTTTAGGATTAAGATTGAGATGGCGAAGGTTGTATCTTGCACCTCTTGTATTGGCAATCCAAACATCAAAGCCTTTGTCTGCTGAGATCATTGGCAACGATTGTTCTACTGAATTCATTAGCCATGTTACTCCGTCCTGCAAAACAAAATAAATTATCTGACAGATTTTCTACCTTATTACGTATGTAGGTGCCACTTAACACCAACATCTTTATTTCTTAAATCGCTTGCTAGAATTTACTACTTGTCATCAAAAAATTATACTACTGAAGAGTAGTAAATGATAGACAACACAACATTGACACAAAGGTCACCCACTGAACGAAGAAAGATGCTCAATTCCACTATTTTGTGTCTATGGTTTCGGTACACATAAATCCTTTGTCACAATAATTATGATATCCTCTTCTTGAAGCTATATTGATTGTATATTTTTTGTATTGAAATACTCTTATTTTCTGCCTGGTGAATCTACATTAAATGAACCTGCTAAGAAATAGATGAAGGTCACATCCTAATGTTCCAATTCAATGTGCCAAATAATTAATTGTTCAAGGTGAGGATCCAAGGACCAAGATTGATAGTTACAAAATTAGGTGCTACTTCATTAATTATATATTGCTTGTTTCTTATTTTACTTCTTTCAGTTCCTAAATTTAAAAAAAAAAAAAAACTAATGAAGGGAGACTAAATTATCAGATTGAATCATTTAAGCAGAGCATGATTGAGTGGCTAATTGTGTTTAGGAGCACAGATTTCTAGTTGGTTCATTTAGATAGAATGTTTTTCGAATGTGCGTAGAAATCCTGTCCGAAGAATTCGACTTGAAATGATGCTTTATATATTAATACATGTTATTTGTATTAGTTGATTGTTATGCTTTTATTTGATAATATAATCTAATATAATTTATGCTAATAATATATTTTTTAGCACTTTTTATGTCCTGAATTAACATATCCTTATGTAGAATAAGTTTGAAAGAAATTGATGAGATGATTAAGTCTCAGGTTAATGCTTCAAATGCTGATTTATATGTTGAGTTGCAAAATGAGCGACACAAAAATAAGAGGATGAGAAAGGAATTGGACTTGTTGATGAAGCATGTATACAAGAAATCATCTTCAAATGATAAACGTCCATCTTAAGAAGACAACCAAGCTTATGAGGATGAAAGTGATGATGACTCTGACGACGTGAATGAAAGTGATTTTAATCCTGATAACGTGGATGAAAGTTATACTAACCCAAATGGTTGGTAGTCTTATTGAGGATTCAAGTTTGAAATATTATGTTATGGACCATTTAATAATCATACATTATTGATGTGGATGTTATGAATTATGTTTTTTTGTTAGTTGTAATGGTTAAATTAGACTTGTATTGAATGATGTTTTTGACAATTATTGGAGGTTTTGAATAGATTTTTGACTAATTGTGAAATGTTTCTAGTAATTTGCGTGTGAATTATTACTTGGGAATCTTCATGGTGATGTACATGCTAAATATTCATGAAACTTTTCTTGAGATAATTTGTTCTTGCGGATTTACTTGGGGCATTTCACATGAATTTTCTTGCAAAATAGTTTCATAAATATCCCCAAGAAATTTTCTTTTGTTATTTAGGAATTTCACCTCTAAACTTCCTTCGGATTTACTTGAGAATCTTTATGGGGAATAATTTATGATTTTTTCATTGAAATTCGCTGGTAAAATTCTTTTTTTATGAAATTTATCAAATAATTCATGCAAATTTTTGATAGTTAATCGCAAATAAATCCGCAAATAACTTACCTACAGATTTATTTCTGCAGCTAAATTACCTAGGATTTTCTAAATCCGCAGGTAATAATTGCCTACGAAGATTTTTCCTTTGAATTATAATTGACAAAAAATTTCGCAGATAATCAATTTATTTAGGGATTTTATCGTATTATTCCTATGAAACCCCTCAGGTAATAAGCACTTTTCTTGTAGTGAGAGTTTTACTTATGAAATTTAAAATTTTATGATGGTGGTAATTTTTAAATACAGGACCAAAAGGTAGTTAGTGATCATCAGAAATGGACCCTTGATAGGGAGGACTTTTTCGGTTTCCCCTTAAACGAGTTTTCTGGAATGCGAAATCGAACTAATAAGTTTCAAATATTAGATGGTTATATGCATATTAAAAATATATTAAAAAATTATTCTTTTTGCTTTTAAAAATAATAATACATTCAATGCAATTCTACAAGTAGAATTTGAAAATGATAGGAATATGTATTCCCAATTGGATTGCGGATGATGTTTACTTGGAACTTTTTTGAAAGTTAAATTGAATATTGCTTCATTGATTTGGAAAAAAAAAAAAAAAAAAGTGGTTTATTACTATTAAACTAATTAAATCAATGGGAATAATAACGTTGTTGCAAGTGCTTATGTACGGTGTTTGAGTCAGCAAATACCTATTTTCAAAGTGTATAATAATTATTAATAATACTTAGAGCCCGTTTGGATAAGATTAAAAAAATTATTTTTTAGTTTAAGTGATTAAAAGTTTAAAATAAGTGCTTTTAAATTAAGCAGATAAGTATTTGGATAGAAGTGCTGAAACTAAAAAAAAATTATTGATGTGTTTGGTAAACAAGTGTTGTCAATCACTTTTTTTTTTGGTTAAAATGACTTAAATATTCTTAAAGTTGTTAACACATAATAACGTGAATTATTTTTTATTTTAAATTCTAATACTTCAAAAATAATTTCTATTTAAATACACTTTCAACATAAAGTGATTACATAAAGTGATTATGTCAGGTCAATTTATAAATATAAGTTACTTTTTTATTTTTAAATATTAAAAAATAAAAATTTTAAGATATTTTTTATATAAGTATAGTATTATATTGTAATATTGCAAGCTTGTAAACAACATAAAATTTTTAGGAATGAAACAAACTATTAAAAAGAATCAATTTTTAAAATTTAAATAACACACAGAGATTGTATATGAACGAATAGAGAAGAACTTAACACAAACTCGATTTGACGATAAATTTTTTGAGTATTTTCTTATGTAATGATGGATTCTTTGAAAATAACAGAGAAAGATGAAGAGAAAACTAGAGGGAAAAGATGAAAAAAAGCAGCAGAAAGAAAAAGAAAGAAAAATCAATAAGGGCTACAAAATTTAGGGTATTATTGAAATTAGAAGAAAATATAAGGGATAAAAAGGTAAATGTTTTGGTCAAACCTAAAAAAAATTTAATCTAAAAAGTAAAAAGCTGGGGTATTTAGCTTCTCAATTTTTGCTTTTTTTAATCCACTTTTAGCTTTTTTTAAGCTCTTTTTAATTTTATCAAAAAGCTAAAAAAATGATAAAAATCTAATTTAACCAAATTTTAATCTTATTCAAACACCCCCTTAGACTCAATTTGGAACTTAATTAAGATGCTGCAGCTTAACCACCACATGCATGAAAACAAATTTCCCATTTGAGATTTTGTTTTCATGCTGATCCACTAATATTCAGTCAAATGTCCCAACTTAATTATCTAGTTGAATTTTGGTAAAAAAGAAAAATGTTATTATCATTTATGAGTTTTTAGTTTGTTTTTTTTTTATGTTTTTGTAAGTAAGTCTTTGGTGCAAGGGTGAGAGTTGTTGCTGCATAACCTAGTGTGTTCACGGGTTCAAGACGTGAACCCAATCTTTTACAAAAATATAAAGTAAAATTTTGTACAAATAGCCTAATGTGGTTCGACCTCTCCATGAGCGTAATGGAAACTTAGTGCATTTTTCTCCCATTTTTTGTAAGTGAATTTTGGCGCAAAGGTAAGAATTGTCATTGCGCGATCAAGAGGTCAAATATGGGTTCAGGCCATGGACACAATCTCTTGCAAAACTATAATTAAGACTTTGTAAAAATGATTCAATGTGGTCTGCCTTTTCACGCATATAGCGGGAACTTAGTGTATCAAGTTTTTCTCTCAATTTTTGTATGTGAGCTTTGGTGCAAAGGTAAGAATTGTCATTGTGCGATCAAGAGGTCAAATATGGGTTCAGGCCATGGACACAATTTGTTGCAAAACTGTAATTAAGACTTTGTAAAACTGATCCAATGTGGTCCGCCTCTCCAAGCGCGAAGCGGGAACTTAGTGCATCGGACTACTCCCTTTCTTTTCCTCCCATTTTCTGTAAGTGAGTCTAGGCGCAAGGATAAGAGTTGTGTTATGTGTCAAGAGGTCATAGTAATCTCTTGCAGAATATAAAGTGAAACTGCGTAATTAAATTCATGGTCCGACCCTTTTTCTGGCAGCACATATTGCAAGAGCTTAGTGTATTTTTGTCCCTTTTTTTCATTCTTTGAGTGGAGTGGTTATGCGTAGTACATCATCAATGCATTTATTTGTCAATATAAGCATTTATTGTCAATATAAGTATCAAACTTATAGCGAACGTGATAGATTTATAGTCAAGAATAGGATCCACCCTGGTTTATACATAACTTAGATTCTGCTTTAAAAGTACCATTAGACTATAGTTGAATAATGACTAGGGGTGTACAAATCGAGCCGTTAAGTCAAACCGAATCTATGAATCAAACCAAATCGAGGAAAAAATCCGACTTATGGTTTGGTTTGATTGGTTTGGTGTTGGCAAAAAAAAATCGATCATTCTTGGTTTGATTTGGTATTAGAAAAAATAAAATCAAACTGAACCCAAACCGAACCGACGTAATACATATATAATTTTATTTTTTTATACATAAAAAAATATTACTTATAATCTATTTTTTAATTACTTTTATTATTTTTTTATATTCAGAAAATAGATATATACTCTTGGACCTTTAATTATAGTATTTTTCCATGGAAAAAATACATAAAGTAGCATACTTAAGTATTAAATTACAAAAAATAACAACACTTTTATCAAATTACATTTTGTAGCATATGTATTTGTATGTATTTGTATTTTTGTAGCAACAGTTTGCAAAAATACAAAATACACATCGATCATAAGGGCAGTAAAAATTATATGTATTTGTATTTTTGTAGCAACAGTTTGCAAAAATACAAAATACAACTTGCTATATCATGTAATTATGAAACTGTTGCTATGAAACTCATAATTAAGGGGATAAGTGTGTTATTTCTGAATTTTGCCCTTTTTTCATTAATAACAAATTAATACAAAGCCCAATATCTATCTATAATCAATAATATATTAAAAGTGTGAAGACCCTTAGAAAAGTGATTTGAACTTTTTGTCCTTCATTAAAAGTATATTCTTTAGATAGAATCGTCTTTTCACTATTTTCCTCAAATTATTATTTAGTTATTATTAATATTAGAACTTTAAAATTAATTAAAATCCTTATTTAGGAAAGAAAGTTTTAAATCAATTCAAAGCTTACCTAATATGTAATTTATTAATAAATTAAATAAATGAAAAATAATATTGATTTAAATTGAAAAGGATAAGGAAAAAAACCTCTAAAGCAGAAAAAAAAAATACATAAATGGGAAGAAAGCTAAATTGAATTAAAAATGAAGAAAGAAAACGTGTGGAGGAAAAAAGGGGGGAAAAAAAGGAAGAAAGAAAAAAGAAAAACTAAACAAAACATGGAAACAAAAAATCACAAAGGCTAATTTATTACATTGAATAAATACAAATTAAATTGACAAAGAAGGAAAGTAAACTAAACCTAAAATTTCTTATAAATTGAGAATTCTTCTTTCTACAATAATACGTCGACAATATAGTTCTCGAAAAAAAAAAAATATTATCGTTGTTCATAAATTTGATTGGATTTAAGGTATGTTTTCTAAAAAATTTGTTTTTGATGTTTACAATCTTGATAATATCTATGATTAAAGAAATAAATTTGCTTGTGATTTGAGGTAGTTTTCTAAAATTTTAATTAGTATGTTCTTGAAGTTTATAATAACAAATCATCATGTATTCGTGCTAGGCAATTGCTAATTGATAACGCTCAATCTACAGCTCTCGTTTGAGTGTAAAGCGGTCGTTAGCAAATATAGAACCCAACCTGGGTTGGGTGTCGATCCCACAGGGAATAGCTTGGCCAACAAGTAAGTAAAATTACTAAACTTCTTGTGCAAGTCTCGTAAAAAGGGGGGATTCTTGTTTTGCAAGTAATGTAAACAAAAGCTGAAAATAATAAAGTAAAAGGAGAGAGATTGTTACGTTGGTTGTAAACAATGAGAATTGAAGCGTTGGGGTTATGTCCACCTTCTGAGGTATACGTCTCTATTGGCTATGAGTGTGTAGAATTCTGACATGCAATTGCTTATAGAGGATTGTAGTCGATGGTAAATCCAAGCGTCTCTCGACCTAAACAAGGACTATTTCACTTTAACTCTCTCGAGCTTAAAGCGTGTCTAACGGTACGAATTCTCCAAGAGGTTAGTCCAGTTACGGCACTAACTTTTTAATAGGAAAGGGTGTCCTACTACCTTGACATTATCTCTTTTTCAGACAAATAACTTTTCTCTCGAACAAGTTAAATGTTAGACTGGCGTATTCTTGCGTTTGCAACCGCAAAGAATGTAGATTAAGATGAAGAGAATAATGATATAAGCAATATACGTGCCTCGAACTCACAAACTCACAGCAATAGATAGTAACTCATTCGGCTTCCATAACCCCAACAGAGAAGTTTAGTTACCCATGAATGCGAAGGAAATCACGATTGACATTGTTATTATATCACGATATTGAGTAATGGCGTGTAGATCAAGTGATAGGCGTGAGGCGTGATTCCTTAGCAAGTAACGATTCTCTTGTTGTGGAATTTAAGAATAGAAGAGTAGAAGAAGAAAAATAGAATTAATGGAAAGATTAGAAGAATTGTAGAGTAATAGAATTGAATTGTAAGACGAGAAGTTAAGAAGATGTTAGAAGATCTCTAGCATGATAGGGTATTTATAATACCCATATCCTAATCCTACTAAGCTAATGAAATAAATAACCAAATCCTATTAGACTAATGAAATCCTTAACCCAAATGTACTAGGTTAAGGTAACATTATCATAATCCACATAAAATAATGAAATACATAACCTAATTGTACTAGGTTAATGTATCATTGTCAAAATCCAGCTTTGTGTCTGTAAGTCCCCAAAATCTTTAGAATTGCTGGTTTAGCCCGGGACAGATTTTCCATGCAGCAGTTTTGGTCCTTTAGGCGTCCCACTTTCTTCTCCTTCGTTCGTGAGCTTTCTTTTGCGCCAAGTTAGCCATAAAATGTTGTATTTTGCATCATTTATACCTGAAGTTTTACTAATCATGTTCGTTAGCTCATTTACAGGAAAAAGGACTAAAAGTGCATGAAATATATAATTTGTTCTCAAAACTAGGCTAAAATATGGGCAAAATATATTGATATAGGCGTGTAAATTCGCCTATCATCAACACCCCACACTTAAAGCTTTGTTCGTCCTCGAACAAAATATCATGTCCCTCTAAACATCAACTTAGGGTTTCACAGCAACAACACAAAATATTCGTCAAGACAAGCACAACAATTATCAACAAAGAGTAGTTTTTCGATCATTAGTAGAAACAGTTTAACTTCTAGCATAGACTCGTGATGGTGGTCAACTCATATTCAAAAGTTAAGGCACAAAGAATCATACACAACTACCCAAAACTCATCAACCATGTGTGTCTCACAATATAGTACCCATAATCACTCACAAATATAGCATATTTTTCAAACATGGGTATCAAAATGTCCTTGCTCTCACTCTCACAAAGAGTTCATATGTAGCAACTGATGACCATAGGCTTGCCCTTAATGTAGTACTCCACTAAATGTCGGAATGTTAAGATTAGGATCAAGTAGGTCTTTTGATGGTTGTAATGTAGGCTAAGGGACGGGTAGGACTATTTTGGCCAAGAATAGTGACTAGGTTCCTAAGCGCTTTAATACATCACTTTGTATCATTGACACTTTTTTCTTTCAACCTTTCTTCTTTCTTTTTTCTACCACCCTTGTTCTCCTTTTTTTTCAATTTTAAGCACAACTCACTTTTCAGATTTCTTTTCCTTTTTCTTTTCACAACATACCTCTTATGATAGCATTTTTTTTTCTTTTTCATAACACATTCAAGAACCATTCCAATTTATAGCATTATACTCACCCAATTTCCTTTTATGTTGTCACATGACTTTTTCACTTTAAAGCACTTAGGGATTTTGGGATCAAATTACGGTCTTGAAAGAAATGGATTAGGCTTACATACAAGGTTGTCAAAGAAATAGGCTAAAGGCTCAAAAGGGTTAACTAGGATGATGTCCATGGGTAGGTAAAACTGAAGGTAAACATGTATAGGTTGCCAAAGAAATGCCTAAATCATATCCTAAACTTACACTCCTTATTTTCGCTTTGCATACATACCAGGCAAGTTCTAGCATCATCCACATACATAGAATATACTATTATCTCACACACACAAGGCATATGGTCGACTTGATTGGAAGTAATATAGACTCTCGACCCAACAAGTGAAGGAATTGAATCACACAATATCACATATTGAGTCACAACTAGAGCCTAAACGTCTCAATAGTCACAATTGTAGCACATACTCTTGTTATAATCTCATGCTGCCTATCAAAATAATTTCATGCGAAGCTAAAAAAAAATTTAAACTACTAAAAAAACAAAATGAAACAAAAATGAAACAAAAGCAAACAAACATAGATGCGAATAGAGAAGTATAGCATACAATACCACCACCCCACACTTAGTCGGGACACTGTCCTCAGTGGAAAATAAATACGAGGAACCTGGTTGGTCGGACTTATCCTCTATGTCTGGGGTCATACCCCTTGCATTGGAATCATCATCAGAGTCGTCATCCTCAGAAGTTCCTCATAAGTATCCCACTTAATTCCAAGCGTGAGTCGAGGTATTTGCAGCGAAGAGGGTTCTCCTTGGTCCTTGCGACTTCTCTTTTTGCCCTTTTGGGAGGTGGTAGCCTTCTCCTTGCCTTGTCTCGTTTTAGGGGCCATTGTACCTGAGACTAGAAATAGTGTTAGTGGTAGCACAATATCAATGGATACAATCTATGCACAAGCAGTAGGGGTACCACCCCATACTTAGTTTTGTTGACACAAATCAGTGAAGTGAAAGTGGTCGATTACTCAGATTTCGTCGACATACGTTTTAGGAGTTGTATTCCGGCAAGAAAATCAGTGATGTATCACTACTTGCAGCCATTGCATTACTTTCATGTTAGATATAACAACACTACTACATAGGGGTTACCACATAATATAGTTACTTTCAACAATCACAACCTCCTATGTCGGCAGGCACTATAAGTCTTATCCCGATAAACGGGATAGCCTAACATGTAAGTATCCAAGTAGCAATTTTAAACAATGTTCAAGACTATAGTAATTCCGCAAATAGTATGACAATGCTATTAAAACTAAATTCAAGTCGGAAACAAGTCAAGATGATTATAATGTATACGTTCACTCACATGATTTTGCATTAACATTCCAAACACATGAACTTCACCAACAATCTTTCAATATGTAGCAATTTATAATAGACATAGCAACGTAGTACTTACGAGAAATAAATGAAGAATAAGAGAGTACTTACTTGCTTGAAGCTTTTGGAGGTGGTTTTGTGAATTGGAAGAGCAAAAAAGAAAATTTTGAGAGGATTTGGATGAATATGCGGCACCTTTAGGTCACTTTGCAATGTGTTGTGTTATAAAACTAAGTCCCCTTTATATAGGAAGTGAATGGGTCGGGTTATGACCCATTTACAATCGGTTTTGGAGACAAAAATCCCACATATGCGGTGCATAATGCTTTGCATAGGTATGACATATGCGGCGCATTGTCTATGGCATAATGGGACATATGCGCCGCATAGTCTATGGCATTTGTAGACATATGCGCCGCATAGTCTATGGCATATGAGATACTGAGACCAAATGCCATAGCATAGGCGGCGCATAGTCAAAAGCATACCTAGGAATAGGCGACGCATAGTGTATAGCACACTAGATTCCGAGACCTTAGGCTATAGGATAGGTTGTGCATCGTTCGTGGCCTAGTTTTACCAAGGCCTAGCCTTCCTCGAAGCCTATTTTGGTGTGAGAAAGGCTCAATCCATAGCCTTATGCATCACCCTTCCTAACTTACCAACTTTACCATACAATGCGTCCAAATCGTCAATTGAAATCAATCTCCTCGTTGACTACTTCTTGCACCTATATTTGCTCAAACAAATGAAAATGATTAGTACGATGGGATGCCTCCCAGCTAGTGCCTTATTTATTGTCGTGGCTCGATATAGTTACCTCGAGTACTCAGACTTTGTCGAGGTAAATGGTGGATCGTTTTCTGAAAGGATTTAGACGACAATGAGGCTTACCTGTGGGCATGCGATCTTCTTCACTAATTATATCATCAATAGTCCAACCCATAGCTCTCTTGTATCTCTTCAGAGCAGAGATGAGAGCTTCTACGTGCTGTTCACTTAAATCATTTGCACTCTCCGGAAGTATATTTCTGCTTTCCAAGAACACATACCTTAGATAATCGTGGAGCTCTTGCGATTCTAGTGTTGGTGTCTCATCAATGGGAGTCTTCGCTGTTGGTTGATTCTTGAGATCACAATCCGGTTGCTTAGGAGTATAAGACTCTATTTCTGTTAGAGCACCCATAAGTTCTTCATAATTTTCAGCGTCCTCATGCTCAACATTCAGTGGCGCAGCAAACAATGGCTCAACAGTAAGTTGTTTCTCTACAGATAATGTTTTCTTATCTTCATAATGAACATCAGCTACAGAGAACACATCCATATCTCTTGGTTGCTTCATCGCTTTGCACAAATCAAAACGAATCACTTCGTCATTTATTCGAAATAAAAGCTCATTATCTCTCATGTCAATAAGCACACTTCCTGTTGCAAGGAAAGGACGTCCCAAGATTATGGGAACTTCAGAATCCGCCTCGCAATCCAAAATCACAAAGTCTGCGGGAAAAATGAAGGAAGAAACCTTTACCAACACATCATTCAAGATACCTACAGGTCGTTTTACCGACCTATCAGCCATCACGAGCCTCATATTGGTTGGTGTCAGATCGCCTAACCCCAACTTCTTGTAGACGGATAGTGGCATCAAATTGATGCTAGCACCCAGATCGCACAATGCCTTAGCAAAATTCATAGATCCAACCGTGCAAGGAATAGTGAAAGCACCAGGGTCTGCCTTCTTCTGTACCAAGGACCTTGTGGCAATTGCACTGTAATGATGAATATTATCTGTCGGCTCATAGCTTACTGCCCGCTTCTTTGTCAACAGGTCCTTCATGAATTTAGCGTACCCAGGCATCTTTTCTAGCGCCTCTACCAACGGAACATTAATGGTCAGCTGCAACCTACTAGGGGTGACGTCATGGACGTCTTGGTCAGCTTCTATGGCGTCATCATCTTCCTTATTTTTGGCCACTTGCTTGCTTTTTGCTGAAGGTTCCAGCACCTTACCGCTTCTGGTAGTGATGGCCATGCATGACCCATCATTCCTTGGGTTTTGCACAGTATCGCTAGGTAGAGTGCCAGCCTTTCTTTGATTGAGTGCTGCTAACAGTTGACTCAATTGCTGCTCTATTTTCTTGATTGAAGTGGAATGAGAATCAACTAGTTGTTTCATGGAGGATAAATCATTAATTACCTCAGTAACTCCCGCGCTTGTTGCTTCCACTCCTTTCAATAATTTAGCCATCATGTCTTCCATACTTCCAGAATTAGATGTGGTGGTATCACGTCTACCAGGGGAAACGTACAAACCACTCTTTTCATTCTTGTTCTTCCAACTACCTTGGTCCATGTTTCCAGATTTACCATAATAGTTCCGACCTTGGTTTCCTTGGGTATTGCCTCGAAAACCCCCTGATTATTCAAGTAGTTGGCTTCTTCTTCCGAATCAGATTCGTCTCTTCCTTTTAGCGCCACAGTTTTCACTTTTTTGGTCTTCCCTGATAATAAATGCTTTGTAAGAAGATCCATCTGTGTTTTCATGTGCGCCATATCTTGATCACGTTCTTCTTGTCTTCTTCTTTGGTCTGCAGTCATGCCTATAGATAAAGTGGGGCTTGCTACCTCGGAATCCCTGGTATGCCAAGCTCTACTTTGTTTCGTCATGCGATCTAGCATATTGCTTGCTGGACCAAAGGTGAGGTCCATAAATGATCCTCCAGCTGCGTTATCCACCACTGGCTTAGTTATTGAATTCAAGGCTCTATACAATATCTCCATGAGGTGAACATTAGTCATGTGATGGTTTGGGCATCTCACTAGCTTTGTCTTGAACCTCTCCCATGTTTCATGAAGAGCTTCAGTGGGAAGCTGACGAAAGTTGCTGATTTCATCTCTCAATTGTGCTCTTTTGGATGGCGGAAAGAATCTTTCTAGGAAAGCGTCTCTCAATTGCCTCCAATTTGTAATAGAATCAGGAGTCAGCCCATTTAACCATAGTGTTGCCTCCCCAGACAGAGACAATGGAAATAGACGTAATCGAATTGCATTCTGACCAACACCAGGATTGTCAAAAGACTTGCATGTAGAAATAAAGTTGATGAGATGCATATTCGGATCATCGCCTGCTAGTCCACCAAACAATCCCTTGAGTTGCAATAACTGAATCATGGTGCTTGTGATGTTGAACTTGGCTCCGGGCGCTAATGGTGGTGGAATTATAGCTCCAGTGGCTCCGGCACCATCAAGATCATCATCATCATCGTCGAAAGCTGGCTGCATAGCTTGGCGTTCAGGCCTAAACCGAGCTTGTCGATCTCTTCTGTTGGCAGGTGTTGTGATTTCAGCATCATGCCTTGGGTTTACTAACTCGTCATCACCTAGATCTTCATCGTCAGGATTTGTTGCTCGCCCAGGGTTATCAATATTTTGTTGATGCACTTGAGCGGCGGCTAGTGCAGCTAGTCTCACCTGTTCCTGTTGAGCAGCCATCCTTTCAATTGCGTGTTGTGCCTCCATTCTGCGAATACGTTGTGGTTCAGGATTGATAGGTAATAACGGTTGACCAGAACTTCGGGTATGGGGCATGCACTGAATAAAAACCTGCAGTAAACAAAAACAAAAACTAAAAGTAAAAGTACGAGAATCTTTGACCAAAGGGTCTAGTAATTATCACGAACATAATTGACACTTGTATTCCCCGGCAACGGCGCTAATTTTTGATAACGCTCAATCTACAGCTCTCGTTTGAGTGTAAAGCGGTCGTTAGCAAATATAGAACCCAACCTGGGTTGGGTGTCGATCCCACAGGGAATAGCTTGGCCAACAAGTAAGTAAAATTACTAAACTTCTGGTGCAAGTCTCATAAGAAGGGGGGATTCTTGTTTTGCAAGTAATGTAAACAAAAGCTGAAAATAATAAAGTAAAAGGAGAGAGATTGTTACGTTGGTTGTAAACAATGAGAATTGAAGCGTTGGGGTTATGTCCACCTTCTGAGGTATACGTCTCTATTGGCTATGAGTGTGTAGAATTCTGACATGCAATTGCTTATAGAGGATTGTAGTCGATGGTAAATCCAAGCGTCTCTCGACCTAAACAAGGACTATTTCACTTTAACTCTCTCGAGCTTAAAGCGTGTCTAACGGTACGAATTCTTCAAGAGGTTAGTCCAGTTACGGCACTAGCTTTTTAATAGGAAAGGGTGTCCTACTACCTTGACATTATCTCTTTTCCAGACAAATAACTTTTCTCTCGAACAAGTTAAATGTTAGACTGGTGTATTCTTGCGTTTGCAACCGCAAAGAATGTAGATTAAGATGAAGAGAATAATGATATAAGCAATATACGTGCCTCGAACTCACAAACTCACAGCAATAGATAGTAACTCATTCGGCTTCCATAACCCCAACAGAGAAGTTTAGGTACCCATGAATGCGAAGGAAATCATGATTGACATTATTATTATATCACGATATTGAGTAATGGCGTGTAGATCAAGTGATAGGCGTGAGGCGTGATTCCTTAGCAAGTAACGATTCTCTTGTTGTGGAATTTAAGAATAGAAGAGTAGAAGAAGAAAAATAGAATTAATGGAAAGATTAGAAGAATTGTAGAGTAATAGAATTGAATTGTAAGACGAGAAGTTAAGAAGATGTTAGAAGATCTCTAGCATGATAGGGTATTTATAATACCCATATCCTAATCCTACTAAGCTAATGAAATAAATAACCAAATCCTATTAGACTAATGAAATCCTTAACCCAAATGTACTAGGTTAAGGTAACATTATCATAATCCACATAAAATAATGAAATACATAACCTAATTGTACTAGGTTAATGTATCATTGTCAAAATCCAGCTTTGTGTCTGTAAGTCCCCAAAGTCTTCAGAATTGTTGTTTTAGCCCGGGACAGATTTTCCATGCAGCAGTTTTGGTCCTTTAGGCGTCCCACTTCCTTCTCCTTCGTTCGTGAGCTTTCTTTTGCGCCAAGTTAGCCATAAAATGCTGTATTTTGCATCATTTATACCTGAAGCTTTACTAATCATGTTCGTTAGCTCATTTACAGGAAAAAGGACTAAAAGTGCATGAAATATATAATATGTTCTCAAAACTAGGCTAAAATATGGGCAAAATATATTGATATAGGCGTGTAAATTCGCCTATCATCACTAATAATTGAGAAGTTTTTAGTAAAATATTAACAGTATTTATGATTGAAGAGATAATTTTTCTTGTGATTTGAGGTAAGTTTTCTAAAATTTTAATATATTTTTTATGTTATAAAAATAAATTATCATGCATTTTTGTTAGACTTCTACTAATTGAGAAGTTCTCTTTAATGATTTTTGTATGTTCTTGAAGTTTAAATAATAAATCATCATCTATTCTGAATAGGTAATTGATAATTGAGATGTTTTTTGTGATTTTTTTTATAATGATTTATATATAATAAATAATTTAAAATTGACTTATTTATAACTTTTACCAAATTCTTGGGATTATATTTCGTCATAAGAAATTGGTTAGCCACTCTAATTGTATACGAATTTCTTCTTTTTTTTCTCTTTTATCCACATGAGAAATTAGTAGATTTAGTTAAATTAACAATCTAGCTTTTAGAAAAGTACTAACTGAATTGAATTCTAGTGATATCAAATAATTGTATCCAAAAATAAGATTAAAAAAAGTTAAAGTGGAATTTTAATCCAATGACTATATATTTATAGTATAATAGGTATTTTTATTTATTAATCAAGATATATTTATAGTTTACACATCATAGATGAATTTACAGGTGGTAGATGAATTTACATGTGGTAGATGAATGTCGGCTTTGAGAAACTTTTTAGATAAAGGTTAGGTTTAATTGTATTGTATTTACATCTCTATTTTAAAATTATTTTGTGTAAAGGTTAAGTTTAGTTGCATTATTTTGATATCTTTATTATCGTATTATTTTATTATAGTTCATAGGTGGTAGATGAGTGTCAAACGGCTTTGAGGAAATTTTTATGTAAAGCTTAGATTTAATTTTATTATTTTGATGTCTCTATCATCGCATTGTTTCGTTGCAGTTTACAGGTGGTAGATGAATGTCGATCGGCTTTGACAATTTTTTTTTGTAAAGGTTAGGTTTAATTAATTAAATCTTCAAAAGATGTTGAATTTAATTATTGTATTTATTTTTATTATTTAAACAAATATCCTATTTAGTACAATGTTTGAACTCGATAAAGTGAGGTACACGCGCGAGGCGCGTACACCTAAACTAGTTAATATAAAAAATCTAAAACTCTTTAATTGCTTCACTTTTTACATTTTACTTTCCAAGTTTTCAGAGAATTCTCATTATTTCCTCATCTTACTTTTCTCATTCGTCAAGTTGTGATTTAGGTTTGTTTCTTTTTTTTTATGGAATTGTGTTATAATTAATTACTTTATGGAGTTAAGTTTTTAATAAGTTGAAAAAATGAAAAAATCCAACTAAAATCGAATAAAAAAATAATTGTATATTGATTTTATTTGGTTTACAGATTTAGAAAATCGACATTATTGTTTTGTTTATATTTTAATAAAAAACTGGACCAACCCGATCTATGTACACCCATAATAATGACTATATTCATTGCATGATGATAAGGATGGGGGACCTCACAACCTGTGTAAGATAAGGGTTGTTATTGCTAGGGGCGGATCTACCTTATGAGGTATGGGTCCACGTCACCCGCATGCTTCGGATAAAATTTGTATTAGGTATGTATATATTCAAGAATATTTGGATATATTGAGGTTGTGGCACCAAATAATCACGAAAGGCATATGGGTGCTGCGGTTCAGATGCTCATTTTAAGCCTCTTCTGGGTGTGCTGTCCTGATTTCTAATCCTGGCTGAAGCATGTATTTTTTTGCTCAATATCATTTTCCTTCCCTTTTAAAAGTTAGCTTTTAGGACCTTTTCCTCCCTCTTTCTCTTTCCCCTTTTATCTCTCTTTTATCTGTTACTCCTTTTATTTAAATTTGTTTCTCACTATTTTCCTAATCTGATTTCTAAACAGGGGTGGAGCCAGCCTTCTGTTCGGGGGTTCGGCCGAACTCCCTTCGACGGAAAAATATACTATTTATACATGATTAAAATTATTTTTTATGTGATTATAGTAGGTGTTGAACCCCCTTCGACTAAGTTTCCTTTGAATATGGAACCCCTTAGTTGAAATCCTAAGTTTTCTTTGAATATGGAACCCCCTTCGTTGAAATCCTAGCTCCGCCTCTGTTTCTAAACACAATTTTTTTATATTATATCCTTAATATTGATTATTTTTTCTCGAAATTATTTTTCAATATATATTACTAAACATCAATTTATAGTATGAGTAATATGGTAAGTCACTATATCAGTCATTGTTTTCTTAATAGATGTCCTAAGTCAAAACGTGATAAATAAATTAAAATGTGGAGAGTAAAATCTCTCCCTCCCTTCTGTTGGATTCGAAATTGAGAGGGCATCATGCGGAAGTTTAAAGTTTGCAAACTATAAAGATGATAATTCATATGACGAAGAAAATATACTAAAAAATATATTATTAATATGATTTGGTCAAATAACCTACATATGAAAAATTAAGGGATAATACTCACAAAAATACCTGAACTATGACCGGATTTTCAGTTGAGCATACTGAACTTTGCGGGGTCCTATTACCCCCTAGACTTTTTTCCGTATTTTAATGGCATATATATGTCCACTTGGACACATGTAAATATGAGGTTGACGTGTGTATTTGTAACACCCCGATTTTCTGAACCGGAATGCTACACGGTGCTCATGACCCCGAAGGACCACAAGCTAACCCATGACTGATATCTGTACCTGTATACTACATAATATACATAAAATGCAGAAACATGAACATGAAATTCCATAAGGTTCGAACTGAATAAACGTCTGATAACAAAATGTCTGAAAAAGGTATAACAATACCAAAACAGGTCATAAATATTGAAAATAATGAGATCTGAATATCTAATCTGACATCTAGTCTGAAAGCCTCTAACTAAACTGAATAAGGAGTTGAAGGAACATGTCTCCAACTAACTCCATCTAGCAACTGAATAGTAAATGTAGCAATAATCATATCGCCCTCGAATGAGAAGGACTCACTACAAACTCTGAACACTGGAATGCTACTGCTGATCTGGAGCTCGTGCCGCTGAACCTATGGTGTAACATAAGAGAAAGCACCACAGAGCAAATGTGTCAGTACGTTTGAATGTACTAAGTATACGAGTGAGGTAGGTTAAATGCAAAGGGTTATATGAATGAACAATGCTAACTAATATGAACATGAGAATACATACATGCATAAACAACTATAACTGAACTCGTGATGATGCTGAATACTGAGTCTGAATGATGACGACATGACTTTACTGTTACTGAGGTACTGAATAGATTATTGACTATTTCTGACAGTTCAAATTATGAAGAACCGATTTGAATGACTGTGTCTAACAGTTCTGAAACTAAATACTGGTAACGTGAGCTATGACAACTGATATAGCTGATATAACTGTAATGATCGTACTAATCGATATAACCGATACTGAGCGACTGTATATGACAGTCTAAATTCTGATGGAACTATCTGAGTTCCGTTCTACTTGGAGTAACTAAATCTGAGATCAGTCCTATCTAGCGGGTGATCATGAGTATACTGATAATAAGGATGATTTGACTTAGTCTGAGATCATTCCTATCTAGCGGGTGATCTTTAAATCTAATGATTTTGATACTGATTAATCATAGTTGAGATCAGTCCTAGCTAATGGGTAATCTTGAAGTCTATTTACAATGATAAGCATTGACTGTATCTAACAGTACTAAATCTGTACTACTAAGCTGAGTTGATTGTGTCTGAAAGCCCTGATTTTGAAACTGAAACTGTGGGATGTGTTCATCTAACCGACATGCCCCAAGCTAAGCTGACTGGGGTCCAATCTCTGCCCTGACTAGAAGGGTGTCAGTACCGCGCCACTAGTAAAGACATCTGCTATGGAGTCAGTCCTAATCTAGCGGGTGACTCCTGGGATCAGTCCTATACATATAAATGTGCTAACGGGTGACCCCTGAGTATGTCAGTCCTATCTAACGGGTGACATCTCGTACCTACGCTGGCAACGTAGTTCTGGAACTTAGAGATTTCTTCTAGGAATCTCAGTCCTATTCTAGCGGGTGAGCCCACATCCTTAGGTTCGCTCGGTGCTGAATCCTACTCTCATCTGAAAGACACTGAACTGAATAACTGGGCTGAACTAAATAACTTAACTGAACTGATTTGCTGAACTGATACTGATTAACTGAACTGATACTAGTGGTATTATTTAGCGGAGCTAAAACTGAGTTTACTGGATTTTGATGACGGACGGAATATAATGAGTTCTGAGGACTGATTAAGAGTACCGAAGTTACTGAGATTTATTGTGATTACTGAGGTTACTAAGCACTGAGAATACTGAACAACTGAGATTACTGAGTTTTCCTGAGTCACATTACTGACTGATTTCTATAGATCATGGCTTGACTGAGAGTATCGTGAAAATATGACATGGCTCTAGGCACACAGCTATATTTTTTAGGTACAAGTACCCCCAGGAATCGATGGAAGGAAACTGACACTCATGACTGACTTGATCATAAGAGTAGAGTCCATAATCCACAATATCATAAATAAGGGATTTCATACTAAGCATGGTTCTCAACAATCTATTTCATGGAAGGGAATTTCATACAACATGTATATATTTGCATAGCTTTCAATATCATACTCATTACATATTACAACCACAATCCATAACATCATAACTTGGGGAATTTCATGAAGTACATGGGTATTCTACATCTTGTACATGAGTGGGTTTTGCAAGTAAGCATAGCATAATTCCATAAGACTAGTTCATGAGTAATCCAACAGTGTTCACAAGACACATTATCAACATGGATGACATTGAATCATAGAGGCCTATCATGAATCCTTCACTTAGTCACAATTTAGCTATAATGCATGATTTTTAGTCTCGTAGGTATTTTATCAAACACCTTACATGCACTCTTTAAGGCATAAGTGTATTCACAAACTTACACCACTTTAATCCACTCAAATTCATGGGTTTCAACTATATGATCACAATCTTCCTGGAAGTTCATCAAATTCCCACTCTATAACACAAACCACAAACAACAACATGAATACAACTATATCACCACAAAACATTCATGATTTTGTTATCAAAGATTGATTCTTGAACTCCACGAATGAAAGAAATCCGTGGATGAACACTACGCATACCATAATGGCGATGAAATTGTTGAAAGATTGGACCTTCAAGCTTGATTATGCAACCCTAGTAGTTTTTCTCCTTCTTGTGCTCTTGGATAATGAACTTAAGATGTTAATAGGGTTGTAATGTGATTAGAAGTTATAAATTTCGTGAGGTTAAGTATTGGGACATGTAAGGAGTGTTAAAAGACTTAATTATCCTCAAAATAACTCAAAAACTAAGTATTTTTCGTGGCTGAAATCATAAGTGTGCGTCGCACACCTCATCGCACATTCTAAGGTGTGCGCCGCACATCCTATCGCATAAGCTAAGGTGTGCATCGCACATGCTATTGTACACTTGAGGGTGTGTGCCGCACAACCTGTCGCACACTTGTTCCAGTAGCCATGTATGATTGTTTATGCGTCGTACTCCTACTTTGCAGGGCCATAACTTCTTGCTTGGGTGTCGAATTTTTATAAAATTAGAATCGTTGGAAAGATAATTCAAAGATATTTCATTTGATATATAGTAAACCACCCAGTTCATCATATACAATGAGTTATGGTCGATTGAAGTTGATCCAAGTTTTGACGCTCACTAAAACTTGAACGATAGGAAAGCTTTCAACTTGTACTTGAGTTAGGGGACCTCTATGATCTAAATTCATGCTCAAATAGATTCCCACACTACATAATTGATTAACACACTAAATTTATATAGGATTTGAGGCTTTTGAAACATCCACGCATAGGAATGACGGATTTTCATTCTAGTCCAAAATGTGGGGTATTACAGTATTACATGCGCCAATACACGTATAAAAATGAGATTAGCATAGGTATTATACACCACCAGCCGCCGAAACTGGGTATAGAGTTTCGGGGAGAAATTAAATCCACTTTAAAAAGTCTAGAGGGGTAATAGGACCCCCGCAAAGTTCAGTATGCTCAACTGAAAATCCAGTCAAAGTTCAGGTATTTTTGTGAGTATTATCCCAAAAAATAATATTGGAAAAACATAAAACCTATTAGAAGAAAATTCTCCCTCTCCCCCAAACAAAACTCTTTAATTACTTTATTGTGGACGTTATTTTGATCTTGTATGAGAAGGGGGTCTTCTATTTATAAAGTTTCAAAACCTTTCCTCCAAGAAGGAGATTCGCTAACTATGGAAAAGTTTTATATTTTCCTTTTAGAAAAAAGTAAAAGTAATTATGGTATTACTTTTATTTTCCTTTTAATAAAAATAAAACTTAAATTTGATAATAAACCCAAATAAATTCCCCTTTTCTGGTTTGATTTTCTTCAGTTATCCGCATTCTTCATTTGCATGAATTTCGTTCTTTATATAATCTTCATTACTACTGCATGTAATGGTTAAAAATAAGATTAAAAATATTATGGTTAAAAGTGGGTTAAAAATTAATATTTTATTTTTATTTTTAAAGCTGCAGCAACGGAGGTATTGAAATATACTTAAAACTTCTTCTCTACATGTAGTTAGATAAAATCATCATTATTGTCAAACCGGTTGCAGCTTGATCTGAAATCGCTTTAAACCCGCCTTAATTTCCGTCTCACTGAACCATTGGACCATTAAACTATAGGCTCTGATACCACTTGTTGAATTCAAAATCGAGGGAGCATCATGCGGAAGCTTAAAGTTTGCAAATAATAAAGACAATAATTCAGATGACAAAGAAAACATATTAAAAAATATATTATCAATATGACTTGGTCAAATGACTTACATATGAACACTAATATTGAAAAAACATTAAGCCTATTTAGAGAAAATCCCCCCTCCCCCCTAAACAAAACTCTTTAATGACTATATTGTGGATGTTATTGTGATCTTGTATGAGAAGGGGATCTTCTATTTACAGAGTTTCAAAATATTTTCTCCAAGAAAGAGGTTAGCCAAATATGGACGAGTTTTATCTTCTTTTTTTTTCAAAAAGTAAAAGTAATTATGGTATTACTTTTATTTTTCTTTTAGGAAAAGTAAAACTTAAATTTGATAAGAAAATCAAGGCAAAAACCCTTGCACCTTCTTCATTCTCAAAGTTTATATAACTTAGTTTATTTGTCTTCTTCCCTTAGTTCATGAGCAGTTTCTTCAAAAAATAATTTAACATGCTTTTTAATTATTATTAAAGGTCTCTTTTTTTAAAATGGTATACTATTATTTTATATATTAGAAGGGTATGATTTGATTAATATCTATTTTTGACTTTTGAAGAAACTTAAATTAATTGTTACAATAGACATTTTGAATTATTTTGATATATGAAAAATTTGAACATTTTACTTTAAAAATAGTAATCATATAAATTGATAATTAATATGAAAAAAATTAGGTCACAAACAATAAAGGCAAATTAATATAGTCAAACCAAACAAGTTTAATAATTGTGGGGTGTTTGGATTGTCTTTTAATATAGAGCTTATAAGCCAAAAGTTAAAAGTCATAAGTTGGTACTATCCTATTTTTGGCTTTTGACTTATTTTGACACTTTTTAACTTAAAAATAAGTGCTTAAAAATATTTTTTTACTTTGCCAAACACCACCAAAACTGAAAAAGTGTTTAAAAGCTAAAAGTACCTAAAAATAAGTCAATCAAAACACTATCTTAATCTATTTTTAAAGAAAAATTTCTTATAGAGGGTGAAATTTTGTTCTAAAATATTATTTAAATAAAATTTAAAAGTTGAACAAAAATCAATCTTGTTTTTATATTCGTGAAATAAAAATTGAATCGAATTAATCAAAAACTAACCGACATCCGAACCATCGAATCTATTCAATTTTTGTCGGTAGTGATAACTAGATTTTATATGTAAATTAATGGCACCCGCTATATTCAAATGTTGGATCTGCTTCTGCTTTTGCAACGGCAAGATTGGTTGACCTTATCTTTACAAGTGTTGATTATTATAAGATCAATGTAATGATCTTGAGTAATCCTTAGGAATACGTGATTGTACAGAGAAGAAGAGAATCAGTAAGTAGAGTTAAGAAAAGAGAATGTAGAGTAGGATTGAATGATTATTGTTACTTGGTTCATCTTTACAATGTACAAGTGATAAATTACATAAAGTAACATACTTAAGATTATAATTACAATAAATAGCAACACTTTTGTAAAATTACAGTTTATAGCAAGAGTAGCATTATTTTACTCATTAAATAGACAAGTGTATGGTTTACTCTCACTACTTTATATTTTCTTGTTTTCACTCGTCACCTCCCCCAAATATAGTCATATCTTTTACCCTTTTTTTTCATCTTATTTTTTTTAATATTTTATTTTTTTATTTTATTTTATTTTAATTTTTTTATTTCCACTTTATTTTCTCTCTTCTATTTCTCTACTTTTTTTCCTTTTTTCTTTTTTTTCTTTTTCATATTTGAAGATAATTATCTCCATGATCTTCAAGATTTCAAAATAAAACATCATTACTATCTTTCATATCTTATATCTCTACCTTATTTTTTTTCTTGTTAGTTTTTTTTCATCTTATTTTTTTATCATTTTATTTTTTTATTTTGATTTCTTTTTCTTTTTCATTTTTTCTTTCCACTTTATTTTCTCTCTTCTATTTTCTTTTTTTTTTCTTTTTCGTTTTCTTTTTTTTCCTTCTCATATTTTTTTTGTTTTCTTCTTCTTTTTTCTATTTTTTATTTTTTATTTTTTATTTTTACACTTCTATTTTTCTTTCTTCCTTTTTTTCTTTTTCACTTCTCTTTTTTTCATTTTTTTTCTTTTCATATTTTTATTTTTTCTCTTTTTTTACTCTTCTATCTCTAACTTTTATTTTGAAAAGACAAATATGTATATCACATACTTATATTCAAAAAAATATATAAAATACATAGTCATACAGATCTGGATATGTATTTACGGTACAAAACATACATATGTATTTACGAAATATATATCATATTCATATTAAACAATAACAAACATAACTATACTATATATCTTCATATGTATTTGCGAAATACCAAGGTGACTCATATAAAATAAGAATATACATATGGATCAGGTATGTATTCTGTAAATACATATGAAGAGCTATATGTATTTTATACGGTGTTGGAATTGTCTTTGAATTGTACATACTATGTCATTTTAGAGGGTAACATATGTACTTATTTGTTTTCTTTTACTGTTTAAGATATGTATCATGTATTTTTTTATTACCTATATGTATATGTATATAATTGTCATTTTTGTTATAGAGATTTTGTGTCCTATATGTTTATATATACATGTGAGTCAGATATGTATTTTTGTAAATACATATGCAAATATATATGTATGTTTTTACCGTAAATACATATGTAGATCTGTATGTTTATTTATTTTGTATATTTTTTGAATATGTATATATGATATAGATATTTGTATTTTTTTAAAAAAAAAAAAAAGAAGATAGAGATAGAAGGGTAAAACAATAAAAAAAAAATAGAAAAAAAACAAAAACGAAAAATAAAAATTCGAAAAAAAAGAAGTGAAAAGGAAAAAAAAAAGAAAGAGAAATAGAAGTATAAAAATAAAAGCGAAAAAAAAAATTTAAAAAGGAAGAAGAAGAAAACGAAAAAATATGAGAAAAAATAAGAAAAAGAAAATGAAAAAAGAATAAATAAATAAATAAATAAATAAATAAATGAAAAAGAAAAAAAAAGAAGTAGAAGAGAGAAAATAAAGTGAAAAGAAAAAAAAATTAAAATAAAAAAAATGAAAAATTAGAGATATAAGAGAATGAAGTTTTGAAATTTTGAAGATCATGAAAATAATAATCTTCATATTTGAGTTTGATTTGGAAAAAGAATCTACTAATATAAATAAGAGTAATTTATGGAAATTTAATTAGATGGGATAATTATTTCTTATTTAACTCAACTTATTTGAGTAAAACAAGGGCAGTAAATCTTGTTGTATATGTATTTGTATAGCAACAGTTTACTTAAATACAAAATACAATTTGTTATTTTTCATAATTATGAAACTGTTACTATAAAAGTTACAATTAAGGCTCTATAGTTGTTATTTCTGAAATTTTCCCTATATATATATATACTAGAAGTGCAAGGCCCGTGTCAGCACGGGCCCAAAACAGTAGAACATGTGGATTGTAAGTTTTAAGTTTTAGGATTTATCTTGGAGTAGAAAGTTTGAGCAGTAAAATATTTTCATTAGTATGATTGAGCTGAGGGGATCACAATTGAAACCTTTTTGTAACTTTCTTGTTGAATTTTGCTATCAGAAATATAAAAAAAGAAGAGGCGTAAATCTGATGAAATAGCTTAAATCGAATATCCAGCAGATTATTGATTTTCAATATCGCAAAGATTAAGAATCATATAAATTTACCCGATAAAGAGAATACACAGCTTATATTCGCTATTGTTTTGTTTAATTATTATTTTTAACACAAGAAAAGAGTGTTATTTTTTAATAGAGAAGGGAGAGTTGAGATTTTCTTTTCTTTATTTTATTTTTAAAACAGAGAAATGTTAATTAATATTGAGGAGCTGTAAAAAGTTGAGAAAGATGGCTACACATATTTGATAGAAAATTTACTAATGTTAAAAAAGTGTGAAGTGTTTGGTAGAAAATTTGTGATAGATACACGTTTTTTGTACCTAAATTTACTTTATTTATATTTAAATTAGTTTGTAAAAATCTTTTGCAAATAATCTTTATACTTCTTTTCGTTAATTTCTTTAAAATATAGTAATAAAATGTACTTATGCTTTATTCTTCTCACACTTTACTACATACATTTTGTCCTCTTTAAATCTCATTATGCCATTTTACCCTCTTTAAACATCACTGTACATGAAAATCACGATTGAAGCAGCTGAAGCAGATCTTAGTCAATTTTTAATTATTTTTTTTGTTAATTATTGTTATTTACAGTACTTTTTATTTCATTTTCAAATAATATATGTTGTTTTATATCTTCTTTTGTCCCATCCCAATTTACGTGGCACTAATATAATTTTGATAGTCAATCAAATATTTTATGTTGACATATCATTTTGTTATTCTTGTTTTTCTAATACATAAATGACTTATAATAAGGAGTGATATAGTAAAATCATCGTTCGAGAGACGAAAATTTAATTTAAAACATTAAGAGTTAATTTTGCATTTTATGTCTATTTTATTTTTCATTAAATATTATTTATTTTCTTAATACCTAGATGACTCATAATAATTAATTAAGAGCAATTGAATATGTTATTACTATAAAAATTAATATAATTTTATCATATCCAATAGTAATCATCGATAATTCACCAGAATAGTGATTAATTAAATACTGGATGCTATATTTGCATATGCAAAATATGATATTATTAAACATTATTGGATAGTGCATTATATTTATCTTTCACACTAATAAAATTTTACTATATATTTTTCTTTATTTCATTTTAACTTGATACATATTGACCCAACACAAATTCTAAGAAAATATTCATTAGAAATTTATTTTATTAAATTAAATTTATTAATTTTGTACTTTAAAAAATTAAAGTTAAGTTTAAATATTAGTATTTCTATATAAGAAAAAAATAATTTTAAAATTAAAATTTACTAAAATAAATAAATAAATAAAAATATTAATTTTCTATATAAAAGTCAATTAAAATAATAAAATTGATTTACTTTAAATATTTAGTTGCAATTAATTAACATAATTTTTTATTTTGTCATGATTTATGGTGCACCGATAAAATTTTGAGAGTTGAATAGAACTTTTATCTATTTTTAAAAAAGTATTTTAACTTTTTAATTATTGTGATTTATAATATTTTTTACGTAATTATCAAATAATATATTTACTCCTTGTGTCCCAATTTATGTGGCTTCGATACAATTTTGAGAGTCAACTAAAATTTTTATATATCTTTTAAATATTTTAAGTTGTTAATTATTATGATTTGCGGTACTTTTTCTTTTATCTCAATTTATGTGGCATTGCTAAAATAATGAGAGTCAATAAAATTTCTATATGTCTTTTAAATATTTTAAGTTATTAATTATTGTGATTTGTGGTAACAAATTAGTTTTGAACATGATAGCCAATTAAATAAATAAATAAAAATTTACTTTCAATATGTTGTTATAGTTAATTAATATAAATTAATAAAATATATTAAATATTTAAATCATTATAATGAAACAATGGAATTATTATATATTGGAATATGATATGTAATTAAGTGGGAGTAGAGGGTTTTTTTTATAATTACATAAGAGGTGGTCGAAACCACCTCTTCTATATAATAGAAAATATATATATATAGTAGTGATAGTAGTGATAACTAACTCCTAACAACTATATGAGCTAACAACTAGGTGATAATTAACTTTGTGACTTGTAACTAACTTAAGAGATTAGAGACTTAAGATATTAATAAGATGATTAAGAGCATGTGATGAGTTCATTACTTAGCACTCCTCCTCAAACTTAGTGTGATAAAATTTTTAACCATGCCAAGTTTGGAAATTAGATGTTCATGTTGTACTCTTGTGAGCCACTTTGTCATGACATCTGTTGGTTGATGCTGTGTGGAGATGTATTCAATCATCAAGCCTTGAAGTATTTTTCCCTTACAAAGTGGCAATCAATCTCTATATGTTTGGTTCTCTCATGATGAACTGGATTGACAACCATTTGCAATGTAACTTTATTGTCACTGAACACATTTATAGGTAGTTGTATCTGCACATTTAGTTCTTTAATCAGTCCATTCAACCTAGTTAATTCTGCCATAGTAGCTACAAGGCTTCTATATTCAGCTTTTGTTAATTCCTTGATATAGTAGCTTGCTTCTTGGATCTCAAGGATATTAATGATTCTCCAAGTTTAATAGCAAAACATGTTACTGAGCTTTTTAAGAAGGGACATGCAGCCTAATCTGCATCACAATAAGCAGTAAGACTATTAATATTAGAACGAGATAGTAATATACTTGATCTAGGATTTCCTTTGACATATTTGATCACCATATGGAATTTCTTTGGAGACTATAGTAATTGACTTAGAGCCTGAAAACTATAAGATATGTCAGGTCTAGTCACACTTAAGTATAATAGCTTGCCAATAATCCTTTGCTATTTGCTCTAATCTTCTATAATTCATCACTTGGGTCAACAATGTTCTTTTTTTTTGTCATCAAATTCTCTTGTTATAAGATTGATAATTGAGTCCATAGGAGTATTGGCAGGCTTTGCAGCACTAAGACCTATTTCAGATATAAGTTCAAGTGTATATTTTCTCTGATGCATCATGATCCCTCTTTTTGATCTGGAAAACTCAATTCCTAGAAAGTATTTTAGCTCACCTAGATTTTTTATCATGAAATCTTTGTGTAAAGCAACTTTTGTCTCAATTATTTGGTTTAGTTCTTCTCCAGTAACTAAGATGCCATCAACATAAACTAACACTATGATCATACATGAATAAGTTTTCTTACTAAATAAAGAGTGATCATACCAACTTTGCTTAAAGTTGCACTCAACCAAAGCTTAACATAACTTAGCATTCCATTATTTAGGTGTTTGTTTTAATCCATACAAGGATTTAAGAAATCTGCATACTTGACTGCCCCCTGAATCTTGAATCCTTGTGGAAGCTCTATGTAGATATCATCATGTAGATCACCTTGTAAGAAAGCATTGAACATATCCATTTGATGAATGCGCCAGTTCTTGGAAGATGTAATAGCTAATACAGTTCTTAGAGTAACCATCTTAACTACATGACTGAAGGTCTATTGATAGTCAATACTTTTCTTTTGGATATATTCCTTGGCAACAAACCTTGCCTTAAACCTTCCAATCTCCCCTGTAGCCTTATATTTGATTTTGTATATCCATTTACGCCTAATAGGTCTCTTATCTGAGGGTAGATCAACCACTTTCCAGGTCTTGTTATCTTTTAATGCTGTGATTTTCTTTTTCATGGCTTCTATCCGCCTGGGGTCTTTCATAGCTTCTTTATAAGAGGAAGGTTTAGTGTCATTAAAGAAGAAAGTTAAATAAATTTATATTTAGGTGTTAAGGCATCATAAGAAATGTAGTTAGACAGTGCATAAGGTATGTTTTCATGCATATTTAAGAATACAAAATCCTTCATCCAGCTTGGTGGATGTGATGCTCTTGTAGATTTCCTAATTGGAACAATGTTAGAAGAAGCAGGTATGGAATTGCACTTTGTGGATTAAGCACAAGATTGGGCTACAAAGCTGGTTCAGGTTGTTGAGTAGGTGCAGGCTGCTAGATCTCATACTGCTCCTCTTTTCCAGATAGTTGTGAGAAATCTATTTTAGGATTATGAGGAGAGATCACAAGAGGGTCCAATTCTGTGTGCATATAGTTGTAATCAGGTGAAGGAAACAGATTCTGTAAGCCTGTTTGTAGGTCTGCACATCTGAATGGAAAAATATCTTCTCTGAATGTAACATCCCTATTGACAAAGAATAACTTATTGGTAATATCATACAGAAGGTACCTTTTTCGAGTCTCTGAGTAGCCCATATGAATAGCCATTTTAGTTTTTGGCATTAATTTGTCAGTTTCATTGATAGTTTTAGCATAACAAAGACGACCAAGGACTTTCAAATGTATAAGTGAAGTCTTTCTACTATGTAGTTTCTCATAAGTTGATATACCATTTAGAACAGGTGAAGGGGTCTTATTAATGAGATATACTGCAGCTTTTGCACATAGACTCCAATACTTAAGAGGTATACCAACTTGAAAACTGACAACGCTTATTAATTTTAAAACATGTCTATGTTTTATTTCAACTAAGACATTTTTTTGTGAATTATACCTTACTTAAGACATAAATCTGATGTGAAGTTGTTCACAAATTCTATTCCATTATCACTTCTTATTGTGTTGATATATGCATCATACTATGTTTTCACATAAGTGATGACATGTTGAAGTAAGTTAGATACATATAACTTATGTTTTAATAGAAAAATCCATGTCATCCTTGTTAGATCATCTACCATAGTTAAAAAGAATCCAAAACCATCATATGTAACTACTTTATAGAGTCCTCAAAGACCAAGATGAATAAGATCAAAAGCTTTATTACTCATGGAAGAACTAGTAGGAAATGGAATTCTAGCTTGTCCTGCAGCTAGACCATTACTACATTTATCTAGAATATTAGCAATTTGAGATCTATTTCCCGAACAAGAAAGTAAGGGTCTTAAATGGAACATGTCCTAATCTTTTATATCACAGACTAATATCATCTTTGTCTCTATAAGTCTTGGTAGTGAACCTAAAACCATACTGAAGTGCATTTGTTCCTGGCAGCCTCTGTCTTAATAGAAAGTAAAATCCAATTCTTTCTCTACCAATTTCCTTCATATTTCCATTGTAAAGATCCTTAAAATATAAAAATTAGCAAAAAAAGAAAGCAGAATATTGTAGTTGTCAAGTTGCCTTAGAGATAGACATTAAGTTGCATTTGAATTAAGGAACACATAATACATTTTGCAAAGTGCTTTGATCTAATATATTAGTTGTACCAGTGTATTTCACTAGTGAAACGTCACCATTTGATAAGAACACTTTTCCAGATACCTCAGGTTGAGTTATTGGGTGTTTGTTTAAGATCTCAATATCTGAGGTTATGTGGTTAGTAGCACCTGTGTCAATGATCCTCCTTATGAGTCATTTAGAATTTTCAAGGCTCTAATGTTACCTGTCATGTTAGCCACAATTGTGTTGGAGGTCTTAGATTAATCTTATTTCAGTATTTGGCAGATATGTTCAAATTGCTCTTGAGTGAACCTTGGTGTGATCAGCATATTACTACTCGAACTAGTAGAAGGCATAGTTTGAGTTGTATTTTGTATCTGATTGAGTATATAGTTAGGATCACCAGGATGAGACATTTGAGAAGCCTGAGTATTGTCTGTCTGCTGATTCATATCAGAAGCAGACCAGTCTTGAACTGCAGCATGTGCACTTAAGCCATTTCTTCTCCGTTGTTTGTATCTTGGTTCATATCTTTTTCCTGTATTTTCCATCCACTTTTGATCACTATCTTTAGGGTGACCAAGAGGGTAGCCTATGGACCTAAAACACTCTTTCTTAGAATGACCTTTGAGCTTGTAGTGCTTACAAGTGACATTTGAATTATATGATGAGAAGTAGGGCCTTTTATCTCTCAAAAAAACAGCCTTTGAGTATAATGCAGACTTAGAAATCCCAAGTGCAATCCCTAATACTCCAGCATGATTGGCACCATAGGACACAACTCTTTGATTTTCATCACTAATGATCATTGAGTAGGCTTGATTCATAGTAGGTAATGGACTCATCAACAAAATTTGACTTATAACTTGTGAAAAGGACTCATTTAACCCTATTAAAAACTGATAAAGCTTTTCTCTCTATAAGTATATCAAAAATGCTTTAGACAGAGGGAAAATACAAGCAGCTGAGGGCACCACTGACTCAAATTCATCCCATAATGCTTTTAGTTTAGAGAAGTATGAAGCTACAGATTGGGTTCCTTGCTTAATTTGAGAGATTTCTTGATGAAGATTGTAGGTTCTTGAGCTATCAAGTTTATCAAATCTTTCCCTAAAGTCTTCCAAAACAGCATGTGCATTAGATACATATACTACATCCCCAATTAGATCATTAGCTACAGAATTTATAAGCCAAGATAGAACAATTACATTTACTCTTTCCTATTGCCCCCATAGCTCCACTAGATACGACTCCTTTTTTGCAAGAACCATAAACTAATCCTAGTTTATTACAACCTAAGAGGGAAATTTTCATGGATTTATTCCATAGAATGTAATTCTCACTACCTTTTAGTTGGAAAGATATCACAGTTAGACCACTTACATTAGCAAAAGCTAGGAATAAAGGATGATTTTGATTAATTGTTATGTTGATTCCTTGCCCTGCAGTTGAAGTACTATCTCGACTATGGTCAGGAGTCTCTTCATTTCCATTCCCAGTCTCCATGAAAGAACAATATTTGTAGAAACATAGAGAAATCTTAAGAAAAAACTGCAGAACAACAAGAATTAACGCTAACTGCAGAAGTTACAGTAATTCTTGAATCGAGTATGGCTGAAATCACAAACTGTGATTGAGATACCAATCTTGATCGATACATACTAGGGTTGTTCAAAATCGAATCGCAACGGTTAACCCAACCGTAAAATTAGTTTATTGGCTTATTGATAATGGATTATCGGATTAATGGTTAAAGAATGGATTAAATTTTATAATTAATGGCTTATTGATGTGGGGGCGGATTACACAATTTTTTTATCAGGTAAACTGTTAAACCATTTAGAATTATTATAATTATATTTTTACCCCTTGATATATCAAGTATCTTTTGTCAATCCAACATATAAAATTCTATTTATTGTTCTATTCGCTTCTTAGTTTAGAAAATAACATGCCACTTTTTGTGACATCTAACCATAAAGTGCAGTCAGACTTCCTAAAATATAAAGAAAACCTAAAATTAATTCTTAAACCAAAGCATAAATTATTCTTGACAACACAAAGGACCGCAACAAAAATGAAACAACTCAAATGTGTCCTTCACAAAGTTTGATATAAAACATAAAAATTCATATAATATTAAAGTTTTGATTTTTCTGTCGACCCAGTAATAAAAAAATATTTCTAAATGCATTTTAGGTCTAGAAGAAAATTCGTATTTGATTCTATGCTTTAACCTATTAAATAACTATATGAACAAAACTCTAGAAGCATAAAAGATTGATAAATAGATTAATCAAAGTATACAAACAACTCAGTCGGTGAAGAAACTGAGGAACTATCAATAATCGCTCGATATTTCATTGTATCTTAAATTTATCCGTACCACCATCCAATAATCGTCCATTAATTGCTAATCCGATATAAACCAATTGTTATCTTATTAGGTGACTAACGAATTAGTATATTTAAAAGTCGATAATCAATAAGTCAAACTAAATTCCTAAACATAATTATCCAACCGATAAGAAGCCCTAATACATACTGAATTTTATTCAGTAATAGGCTTTGATACTATGTTGATTATCACAACATCAATGTAATGATCTTGAATAATCCTTAGGAACACTTGACTGTACAGAAAAGAAGAGAAGCATTAAGAAGAGTTAAGAGGAGAGAGAATAGAGAAGAGAATGTAAAGTAGGATTGAATGATTATAATTATTTGGTTCATACTTGCAATGTACAAGTGACATATATATAGTAGTAGTGATAACTAACTCCTAGCAACTATATGATCTAACAACTAGGTGATAACTAACTTTAACTAACTTTGTGACTTGTAACTAACTTAATAGATTAGAGACTTAAGCTATTAATAAGATGATTAAGAACATGTGATCAGGTCATTACTTAACAACTAGTCACAATCTGGTACCCGATCTTGTTCTTTCGAAGCTAGGTACTCTCTGTTGACATGACACCGACCTTAACTATTTTAGCTTCAAGACTTCTTGAACATGATTACTCTCATCGATTACTGTTGAAAATATAATACTGGTGTTATTCCTACTGAGTCACTTTGACCTATTCTTTTTGTCACGAATCACTTCTTGATTTGCCCATCTGTCATGCATAATTTTTATCCTATACAATAATATGGATTGAACATACCTGTTATGAGGTAAAACAAATGGGATTACATTATATTGTGGAGTTGATTTCTCCAATATTGATCACTCGTACAATTGTAATGTCTAATAAAATTACCTTTTTTACTGAAGAAAATTTGAAGTGGAAATTCTAGCATGAGATATCTACAATAACATTACTCCTATGCCTCGATTATTTCTTTTTTACTTTTTTGTCAAATGTTAAATACTTCAATAATTTTACAGTCCTCCTCGATCGACTACAGCTACATGGTTTTCAGTCAACTTCCAAATACTTCTTTTTTAAAACTCAACTAAGTCTCGTCTAAACAAATACTTCTCATGTTTTGGTATAATTTTGTTTTCAAGAGATATTATGATATTACAAGGCATGAGATCTTTTTTATAACAAACACATAAGCATGGAGATTGCATTGTCTAAACGAATACTTCATAAGTTTTGTTTTTTGTTTTAAGAAATATTATGATAATAAGGTATGGGATCTTTTTTCGAACATAAACAAGCATACAGAATATTGCAACAAAACTTACTATCTTCGTTCCATATTAGTCATCGTTTAAGAGTTTTGTATGCCTTTTTAAAATGACAATTATATTCTTAATTATTACTGCCTTTATTCCATTTTAGTTAGACACATTTCATTTTGTACCGTGATTAAGAAATCATAGATTGGATGATGAATTTCATTATTTTACCCTTTACACATAACACATATTGTTTGGATATAGGAATGGGCATTATAATAAAAATTGTTCACATTTAATGTATACTATTAATTGTAGGGGTAAAATAAAAAAAAAAAAAATTAACTCTATCCTAATTTAATGAGTAATTAACTAATATGAGATATTTATTTTTAGTAAAATGAGACGGGGGAGGTACTTAACATTTTATTTTTTTCTGAACATCTTATTTAATTAACACCTCATTAATTAAAACATAAATACATATACTAAACGAATAATTTACTAAAACTTACAATTGAACCAAATAACTACTGGGCATTGAAAATTCGAACCTTATATGGTTTTTATAAGTATCTTTTAACTTTCTAACTGTATCCCTGAAACATGCAATCTGATCGTGATTGGTCTAAGAAAGTGGAAAGTTGGGTCAAAGTCTAATTTCATCAATATTTTTGTAAAGTCACATGGTTTTGTACTAAATGAATATAAAATAACAAATACTTATATACAAATATTGCAACATCCACAGTCCACAATCTTCCTTGATTGGATGAGGGTGGGCGTAGGAGTAGGGGTGGGGTGGGTTGTCATTAAGACATGTGATTTCAAGAATCATACCATTTGGAGGCCCACATGGAGACATGTGGGCTATGCAACCATCGAAACACAAGCACCCTTGTCTAAGATAGCAACATGAGAATTGTCGTACATCAACTATAATGCATGAGTTTTATAATAAGATAATTATTTTTAAAATTTTAATTTTAATTTAATTTATTAGATTCAGTAATAAATTAATTCACAAAATATCTTTTATGATGGAGTAGAAGAAGGAATTATCACAAAACCACTTGAAAAAAAATACTTTTGTTATAATAGAGAGTTGAGGTTTACCAATTTTGGGGTACTTGGATACTGCTTCTATCATGTTTGTTGAAATGCTAATCATATTTGTTGAAATACTATGTCATAGCATTCTTTAGTTATTTATTTTAATATTATTAATTCTTCTATATTATTTTTAAGGTATACTATATATTCCATATTTCTAGTTTTTATGTAGTCGAGTAGATTCTTTTTCATAAATATTTCTATCAATCTTATTTACTCCATATCTCTCCTTCAATATTCTAAGTATTCATAATTTATCATTTTAGTCTGAGTAATACCAATCTGAATAATAATATCTACCATGAAAATCTATATTTTCTAACTCGTGTTCTATCCATTCAGTATTTAGTAACTCATCTTCAAAATCAAATATCTTTTCCCATATGAGTTTTCTTATATCTATTATTTCTATATCATTAAGTATATACAAAACAAGTATCTTAAATATATCTATCATCTCATCAGATAAGTAGTTAGTCATTTTATTTCATATGATGCTTATTTCAAAATATTCCTTTCAATCATATACATAACAAAATATGATCATCTTAGATCACTATGTACTAGATTATCCTTAGATAATTATGTTCCTCTGTCACTATTAGCATGGTACGTTTGGATACTTCTTCCCTAAACAGCGCCTCGACTCTGGTTACTATCCTATCACGGCTTCTCTGTCTCACTGGTTTTCACCTTTAGGATGGCATAGTTCTGGGAATTTTTCTCCTTTTCCTCTTTGCTAATAAACTTCGTAACATATTATCTTTCGAATAATTCTAATATATAGTAACTAATATGAACTTATTTTATTATATCATGATTGTCAGAAATTTATGAATTTAGCTATTCATAATTATAAATGAAAATACCTGTTTTTGTAGATTTGATGATTCTGAGCTTTGATTTTCCATAGCTGATTATAAAACTGAATATCTTTATTGAATATTTAAGAGAATTTTTGTTGTGTACAAGGAGGCTTGCTTTCCATGTAGAAAGTTTTGTCTTAGATTGCCAATGGCTCTTCTATTTATAATCTCTAAGAAAGAAAAGTATAAAATATTTTTATCCTACACCTGTCCTACTTTTGAAAAAGTAATAAAAGCTATAATAATTTACATGTCTCAAAAATCAAAAAGTAATGAAAATCCTAAAGTTATTCCTAAAAGAGAAAAACTAATAATGGTTATTCAATAATTTACATCTTAAAAGTCAAAAAGACTATATAATAGGTCCTAAAAAATCAAAAAGGCTAATTACATAGCTTTTTATCTTGTCTTCTGCTTTTATTTTTTCATTGGTTCGTCCTTCTTTATGTTGCTTTCTATCTCCGTTGTCTATCTTCCAGCTGGCTTTTCTTTTGTTCTTATCTTTTTTCACTCTAGTTGGACTTACGAAATCACATTATTTTCTCCATTGCATTTTGAGCATAGGTGATCTGGATATTTGTGTCCTATTAATTTACAATATCTTGTCAATAACTCTTCTGAAATAAATTCCTTCTTAATTGCTCTTGTGGTTGGTTGTTTTTCTGGATTGAGTAATGTCATAATCCATCTTTGGACTTCTTCCATATCTGACTGTCGTAGCTCTCTCGAATTTGAATAGATCATTAGTTGGTCTGGCGAATAGTAACTCCATATAGGGTTTTCATTGAGATAATTATTTGCTAGCTCTTGACTAATCGTAGATATCCCAATAACTCATTTATTTGCGTAGAAATCTGGTATTTCTACCTTAGGTATTTCTGGTTGTTGCCCAATATCTTCTGGTATAATCATATCTCTGGTTAATCCGATCTTTACAACTTGTATAACTAGTTTAATTTCGTCATATAATATCTCTGCTGGGGCAATATAAAACTTTATAAAAATAGGTTTCCTTTGGTTATTTTTTTATAAGTAGTGAATGCTCTGTATATTTCTGGTATGGCTGTTAATTCATTTTCGTCTTGGGTATATACGGTATTTAGTAGTCTGTAACTAAAATAAGTTCTAACTAGGTTTGAATTGATTTTTGATAGTGCAATTAACTTGTTGTATCCTTGTAGTTTTTGGGTTATATAGTCTGTGTTTGGTTCTTGGATATTTATAGCTCTGGGTTTAAAATTTAAATAAGTTTACATCTTGTGGATATTTTCTATATATGACCTGGTTATATGGTTATAGGCCTTTTTGTCTTGGTTAAGACTTTCTAGATATGTGGTAGTTTGTGGGGGTATGAATAAAGGGTCTTTTTGTATTTTTGGTATAAATGATTTATCAAATATCTTGTTTAGATTCAATCCTTGTTTGTTAACTCCTTTGCTTGTACCTGCAGATGTAGATTGATAAAGGTTATCGATTTTATGGAGTGTCCCAACGTCTCCTTTTAGCTCTGATTTTTTATGTCTTCCGATCGACATAGCTCTGCATTTTTATAGTCATGCGGCTGACTTGTAGCTTTAGACTTCAGTTTACCTTCATTAGTCTTTAGCTTTTCTACCTCATTGCCCATACTGTCCACTTTCATTGAAAGCGTAGTTAGAATTTTGAGTATGTCTTCTAGTGTATCATTTTCTGTTATATTAGCCTGTGTAGCTTTGTTTTAATATGTAATCTGCAGTAACATTCTTGTTAGTATTAATTGTTTCAACTGTAAATGTAAAGTTCAATATATTTAATACCAATCTCCGTATTTCTTTTGTTGTAACTGAATTTTGTATTTTCTTAGTAAGCCACCATCGTACCTGTGTATTATCTGTTCGTACAATAAATTTTTTATATACAATATATGATTCAAATGCTAATAAACATTTATATAATGAACATAATTCTTTCCTATTTATTTTTTATTTTACTTCTGTTTCATTAAATATTCCTGAATAATATCTACAATGATGTTCTATTTTTTCGTTTTCATACTTGTATTTGAGTACTCCTCCATAGTTATACTCACTTGCATCTGTTTCTACTATATATGTAAAATTCTTATTTTCGTCTGAAAATTGTAATTTAGGTAGTTTTTTAGAAAGTATCTTTATTTTTTGTATTTGTTTTTGGTCTTCTTCACTATAATTATATTCTACGTCCTTTTTTAATTTCTTTTGTAATGATTTTAAATTCTCTGCTAGTTTTGGTATATATTCTCTTACCTGGTTTACTAATCCTAAAAATGATTGTAATTTCTTTTTTGTATCTAATTCTTCTTTTGAATTTATTATTTTTTGTACTATATGTTGTTGCATTTTTACTCTGTTTTTATCAATTTATATTCCTAAGAATTCTATCTGGTTTTTCATTATTTCTGCCTTTTTCTCACTTAGGTTTATTCCTGAATTTTTTATTATATTTGTAAATTATTCTAATAACTTTAGGTGTTCATCTTTAGTTTTCGAATATAGTAATATATCGTCTATATACACTATACAGTTAGGTAGTTGTTTAAAATAATTATCCATAAAATATTGATATCTACCCGGTGTATTTTTATATCCAAATGGTAACACATTCCATTCATAAATTCCTTGTGGCATTGTAAATGCAGTTAGCTTTTTAGATTCTTCTTCTAGTTTTAAATGGTAAAATCCTGATTTACAATCAAATTTGCTAAAATAATTATATCCTTGTATTTGTCTTATTTTTAGTATTTTATTTGGTATTGGGTAATTATATGTTATAGTTTTTGCATTTAGATTCCTATAGTCAATAACCATTCTACTTTTTCTTCTTTTTTGTTCACTATGTTTATTTACTATAAATGTTGGGCTAGTGTGTTTGCTATTACTTTTTTGTATATATTGTTTTTCTAATAGTTCATTTATATGCATTTCAAATTCTTTTAGATCGTCAAATTATATGTTAGTGATTTTTGGGTTATTATACTATCCTTATTTATTAGCTCAATCTTTATAGTAGTTTTATGTTTTTCTCATCCTTTTAGTGTATTTTCACTATACAGTTGCTTCAATTTATTCTTAATTATTTCTACCTTATCTATTGAAAGTATGGTCATTTCTTCCTTATTTATTGAGAATATGATTAACTCTATTGTGTCTTCAGTAGTTTTTATACTTTCTAATTTTTGTGTAATTTTTTCACTTCTTTTTATCCAATCTGCTTTCTTTCTTATTTTATTAATAACTCTTTTTGCTCTTACCTTTTGTTTACATGGTGTTGTAAACCACCAGTGTGTTTTAGTTATTATGTGTGGATATAGTTTATCTAAGAATGACATTCCTAAAAACATATCTTTTGATGTTAGTTCGTAATTATAAATTTCTTCTATTATTAATATTTTATCCCATATTTATATTTTTACATTCCTAGCTTTATATGTAATTAGACTTCCTTCATTATTAAATCCTTTAACTACTATTGGTGTTTTCAACTTATCTCATTTACTTTCTGGTAAACAGTTATATCTACATAAATTGGCTTCTGCTCCAGTATCTATCATTAGCGTATAATATCTATTATAATATTCTTCTACTATTATCTTTATGAGTACATATATTTTCATATTAAAGCTCTTTTTATTAATATTTTTTCTTTATTATACGTTATGGTTAATTGGGTATGTTCTACATTGTATAGTTTTACTTGTTCAAACCATTTTATTCTTAATATTATATCTGCTTTTTGTGTTTCTTCTTTTACTTCAAATTCAATTTTTATCTTTCTGACTCCTATTATAATTTCTTTTTCAGCCGTATTTTTAATAATTATTAGGTTTCTTGGAAAGTCTGGACATTTATCATTATTTGTTTTAATTTCTTCAGTTTTTACTAAGTATTTCATTATATAATTATCTTCCTGTCATGTGTTTATTAGTATTAAATATTCTTTTTCATCAATTGTTCCTATTACATAATATTGAGTTAGGTTAGGTTTTGGAGTTATCTCATATGCTATTCTTTTTTATGGTTCTGATTTTTCATAAGATATTCTTCTTGATGTTCCTATTCTTTCATTTACTATTTCTAAATCTTCTTCTATATCTATATTTTGGTAGCTATAATCATTATTATCTATGATTTTTACAAATTGCTCAAAAGAGCTTTCTATTTGTATTTTATTTATTTTATTTTTTTCAGTTATTTTATGCTTTGTTGTTAATACATATAAATTTTACATCTTGCTGTAAATATTTTACTTCCTGAAGTTAACTCTATTCTTGATATTTTCCAATATAGTACTAATGACTTATCTATATTTTTATTTGTTATTGGTACTGAATAATTTGCACTTATTATAAATTTAAATTTTTGGTATATTAGATTCCCTCTAATAGCACTTATTATGCTTTTTTCTATAGGTTTTACGATCCTATCATCTGTTAAATATAGTTCTATTGGTGTATCTATTCCTTCTCGAAAACATGCTTTTATTAATATTTTTGTTCCTCCGAGGTGTACATATTTTATTGGGTCTTTACTTTTTATATCTTGTATTTCTTTATTAACTATTCTTTTTGTTACTAGTGGTATACTAGTTTTTCCTTTCGCATAGCTACAATCTATTATATGTTCTTTTTGGCTTACTACGTAGTATTCTTCTTTTCGTCTATTAAATATATAGCCATTTTTACTTTTAAGACGTAAATTATTGAATAGCCATTATTAGTTTTTGTCTTTTAGGAATAGCTTTAGGATTTTCATTACTTTTTTACTTTTAAGACATGTAAATTATTATAGCTTTTATTACTTTTTCAAAAGTAGGACAGGTGTAGGATAGGAATATTTTATGTTTTTCTTTCTTAGAGATTATAAATAGAAGAGTCATTGGCAATCCAAGGCAAGACTTTCTACACGAAAAGCAAGCCTTCTTGTACACAACAAAAATTCTCTTAAATATTCAATAAAGATATTCAGTTTTATAATCAGCTATGGAAAATCAAAGCTCAGAATCATCAAATCTACAAAAACAGGTATTTTCATTTATAATTATGAATATCTAAATTCATAAATTCCTGACAATCATGATATAAACTCGCCTGGAAAAGCTCCCAATTTTTTTTCTTATGGGTCACCTTTTTGGGTCAAAAGTCAGGCCAAAAGCTTTCATTTTTCCACTTCAACCATTGCTAACTTGAAAATTTTAATTTTTTTGGGTAAATAAAGATTGATATAATTTTATCCATTGTTGTAACGGCTCCCACTTTTTTAGTCAAATTCTATCTTATTTAGCACTAACTTATCTATTAGAAGTTATTCTAAACATTCCATTAGCTCAGACAACATTGTAGCAGCTCGAAAGGTTGTTGCTGGTACGAACTTCAGCCAACTTTTTCTTCTTCAGAATTTTTGACAGACGTTGATGGCTATAGAACACAACTATAGTCGGGACATCAACATGTTACAGATCACAATCGTAGTCTGTTATAGACCAATTTGAGTTTATTATGTCGAGTGCAGAGTTTCTGATGATGGTAATTATTACAAGGGTGATGGGAAGAGAGAATTCAAAATGCTGAAATTGAAAATACTTCATCAATAGGGAATCACAAGTGTTCGTATATTAACTTTTTCAATAAATAGGTATATCCTACACATTTTAGGTAGTCTACGATTAACCAAACGAGTATATAGGGAATCACAAGAAAATGTCTTAAAGATAATAATTAAATCAATAAAATTAAATTAAGGAGTAAACTACATTTCAGACATTATAATGTTACTTATTACACAATATGTGAGTCCACATAAATTGAATACATAATTAAAATTTTACGATGAGCAATGATGATATAAGTCCTATTGGCTAAAGATGACAACAAATAAATAAGTAAAATAAATGAATGGGTAAATAATATTTCAAATATTGTTACATTGCTTACTACGTCATATGATAGTCCATATAAATTGAACACATGATCAAAAGAGTTTTGGGCGGAGCAATAATAATACAAAGAACAAGTAATTTTTTTTCAACACACAACATTATTCTAAGAAAGTCATTGTATTACCATTGATCATCCAAACCCCCCTTTGGTCATGTGTCCTATTGATAGGACTCTTATACATTGCAATAAATAGTATTACAATATTTGAAATCTTGTATACCCCTTAATTAAATTATAGTTTATTTAATTATTGTCATTTTTAGTTCTTTTCACTACTAAAAAACACAGATTTTCCGGCCATAAAAATTCAACCACAACATGTGGTCGCAAAAAAATTGACCACATGTGGTCGGTTTTATATTTTAAAATTTCAAAATAATAATTTCAATAATTTTTTTATTAATTATTATTTATTTTTAAAAATAAAAAAATAAAAAAATCGATCACTTGTGGTCGGTTTTGGAATTAAAAATGAACTAAAAAAATAATTTTAAAAATCGATCGCTTGTGGTTGGTTTTATTTCAAAATTATATTTTCTTAAAAACCGACCACTTGTGGTTGGTATTATTTTAAAATTAAATTTAAAATATTTTATAAAAGCGACCACAAGTGGTCGGTTTTTAATTAAAAAAATAAAAAAGAAAATAATTTCAAAAAACCGACCACTTGTGGTCCGTTTAATTAAAAAAATATAATTAAAAAGTAATTTTAGAAAGAGATCACTTGTGATCGGTTTTATTTTAAAAATTAAATTTAAAATATTTTATAAAACCGATCACAAGTGGTCGGTTTTAGAATTTAAAAAAAAATAAAAAAACGACCACGTATGGTCGATTTTATTTAAAAAATACATATTTTTAAAATACATATATATTTTATACTAAAAAATATATCAAATAAAATAAATAAATTACGTTAAACATAATCTTTATCTTTTACTTATGTTTCAATAAATAAAATAAATATTTTTCTTTGTATATACGTTAAATGACGTTAAACATGCATATTCTTTGTATAATGAATATGTGTATATATATCATACCGTTGAGATAATGATACTATGCTACTATTGCAGTTATAATAATGTTACGTACATATATAACTGATAATTCATCAGAATATAATGAGTGTTTTCTATTATGAGGTAATATACTTGTGGATGTGATGTATATATAGTAAGCATTCAAGAGTTCATATATATAAAAATCTTTATATACATATATGATGTAGTGATCGATCGATGAACGATATAGTAAACAACTAGTAGAATTTATCCAAACATATTATTGAATACCGTTATTTGAAAGGATGAAAGCAATAATATATTGTACGTTGAAGTTATATTAATGCAAGCTAATCGAATTAATCGATAACTCATCAGAGTATGTATATGAAATACGCCGCATTATATTATTGGACAATATACTCGTGTACGTATGTGATGTATATAGTACGTATTTAGAACTTGATATAGTCGATAGTGTGTATATGTGTGTGTATGTATAGGTATATATATATATATATATATATATATATATATTATATACATATTATATAGTGGCGGTATATTAATGATATAAGATAAACTAATCGATAATTCATCTGAGTATATGTAAATACGTTGTATATTATTATAGGATAGTAAAATCGTATATGTGATGTATATAATTCGTATTTTAAAGATGATAGTAAATTGAATATATTTATATATACGTATATCTCGTGTAGTGACGTATGCAGCAATCGAAAGCTAGATAACTGAATTTATATATCAAAATATTTTGAATAATACGTCAATATCATACTATTGGGGAAATAGATATACTATTTTGTGTCAATGTAGACACGCGTATATTGTTGAAGTTGTAATAATGTAAGACAATTAATCGATAATTTATCTGATTAACACATTGTATTATGAGGTATATATATAATATCGTATTTAAAAGATAATTAACCATAAATTTATCATAATTTATAAAATTTATTGATATTATTATACGATTTAGAAAATATACTACTCGTGTTAACGTGATGATAAAATAACTCGTGATAAAATACACTACTTTTAAAAAAAAAATTGACCACATCTGATTGTTTTTCGATAGTCACTTTTTAAAAATTAAATTGAACAGTTATATTTTATTTTGTCAATAATTTTGTAAAAATCGATCACAAATGGTCGATTTTTTAAAAAAAATTCAAATATCCGACCACATGTGGTCTGTTTTTAAAAATATTTTCAGAAAATCGACCACATGTGATCGGTATTTCTGGTAATATTTTTAAAAACCGACCATATGTGGTCGGTTTCTATAATAATTAAAAAATATATTAAATTTAACCCGACCTGACCCGACCAAAACAGCAACACATCAACACACACACACACAACCCTAAATCGCAACCAAAATACACACACTCAGCAACACACAAACACCCACCAACATACACGGCAACAACTTCGACTCCGGCGATGGCAACACACGCACGGCGACGACGACGGGGACGTTTGTTCTACTGGTAAATTTTTCACATTTCTTGACTTATTTTGCAACTTCGAAGTACAAAAAGAATATAATTCTGCCAAAATTTTTTTAGTTTATATAATTTTTATAGCTCTTTATGTGTTTTTATGAATTGGGTATGGGTAAAAATTGGATCTTGATGAACCCTTTTGTTGGTATTTTTTTTTTGTGTGTGTGTTTGTGTGTAGTTTGTGTCTTGAGCTGGGGGTCTATCGAAAACAGCCTTGCTACTTCTCCAGAGGTAGTGGTATGGACTGCGTACATCTTACCCTTCCCAGACCCCACTATGTGGGAATACACTGGGTTTGTTGTTGTTGTTGTTGTTGTGTTTGTGTGTAGTTTGAATTGGTTGTGTGTAAAAATCAGATCTTGATTTATGAAATGCTAAAAAAAGGAGAAAAAAAGATATATTCCTCCACTAAAATATTAGTTGTAGTTGATTTGAAAATTAACATTTATAAATAATTGATTGATTCAAGTAGCAGATTGAAAAATAGCAAGACTATAAAGCAACAAGACATGTAAAAAACAATAAAATCTTGGATCTAGGCATCTAAAGAACTATTATTGTTGCTTGAATCTCAATAAGATTGAATATGGTTGTGAAAATAATCAGTAGCCCATAATCTTATTAGCCAATTTTGTCTATCAACTGAACAAAAGCTTTGATCCTCTAAGATTATGTTAGCATTTAAATAATTTTACCACATGAATGGATTGAAGGAATATCCCTTGTTGAAAGAGAAATAACAAATCTTTTTTTTTTTGCGACAGAATTCGTATACAGAAGAGGACTGCTTTGCTATTTTTTGGTGACCGCTTATCTCTTTTTTTTAATTTAGGCCAAGCAAAGGTAAGTTGATCTCTCTCTATTTTCTTATAATGAAGTCTTTAAATGTAGTTTAGTTTGGGATTGTTTGTTGTAGAAGGCTTTGAAAGCCATAGGAATTTTGTGATGATTATATGATGTGAGAGGGACATGCGACGCCTCTACTTATTTACTTTATTACACTTGTTCAATTGTTTGACTTATACTATAAATGAATATGTAACTTGAAAGTGATTAAGTCTAGTTACTTGAAGGTGAACTTTTATTTTGAATTTTGTGAGGTGACTTAGTGACTTGAAATTGATAAAGTGTAGGTATTTGAAAGGTGAATTTTTGTTTTGAATGTAGTTTAGTTTGGTGACTTGGGAGGTGACTTAGTGACTTGAAATTGATTAAGTGTAGGTACTTGAAATGTGAATTTTTGTTTTGAATGTAGTTTAGTTTAGTGACTTGGGAGGTGACTTAGTGACTTGAAATTGATTAAGTGTAGGTACTTGAAATGTGAATTTTTATTTTGAATGTAGTTTAGTTTGGTAACTTGGTAGGTGACTTAGTGACTTGAAATTGATTAAGTGTAGGTACTTGAAAGGTGAATTTTTATTTTGTATGTAGTTTAGTTTGGTAACTTATGAGGTGACTTAGTCACTTGAAATTGATTAAGTGTAGGTACTTGAAAGGTGAATTTTTGTTTTGAATGTAGTTTAGTTTGGTGAATTTGTAGGTGACTTAGTGACTTAAAATTGATGAAGTGTAGGTACTTGAAGGGTGAATTTTTGTTTTGAATGTAGTTTAGTTTGGTAACTTGTGAGGTGACTTCGTCACTTGAAATTGATTAAGTGTAGGTATTTGAAATGTGAATTTATTATTTTGAATATAGTTTAGTTTGGTGACTTGGGAGGTGACTTATTGACTTGAAATTGATTAAGTGTAAGTACTTGAAATGTGAATTTTTGTTTTGAATGTAGTTTAGTTTGGTGACTTGGGAGGTGACTTAATGACTTGAAAATTTTGAAGTTTAGGTACTTGAAATGTGAATTTATCATTTTGAATGTAGTTTAGTTTGGTGACTTGGGAGGTGACTTATTGACTTGAAATTGATTAAGTGTAGGTACTTGAAATGTGAGTTTTTATTTTGATGTAGTTTAGTTTGGTAACTTGTGAGGTAACTTAGTGTAACACCCCGAGTCTGTACCCCAGACGCTACACGGTTCTTATGACCCTAAAGGACCATAAGTTAACCCATGACTGATCTCTGTTATGAGCACTGAATAATAAATGCAGAAAATAGGCTAAAACATCATAAGGTTCAAAACATCTGAAATACTGATAAAGTATATTACTGAAATAATAATCTGCAAAACTGAATACTGTCTGAAAGTCTAGTCTGAAAAGCCTCTAACTGAACTGTCTGAATGTGGAGTTAATGGGACAAGCCCCCAACTAACTCCGACTATTGAACTACTGATAAACTGAAATACTGAAATAAAAGCATGCCCTTGATAGATGAGGACTCACTACTAAAACTGTTGCTGATAACTGAAACTGTTGTTGATAACTGAATCTGTCTATGAGCGGTCAGGAACCTGAGCGTCTAAACCTATGATATGAGACATCATAGCGCAAAGAAAGAGTATGCGTAAGTACGTGGAATGTACTAATATGCTAAATGGGGTATGGCTGAATGCAAGGGTTTATATGCATGAACAATAACTGCTGAATGATATAGAGTAACTGAATATAAGAGTACATGGATAACTGAAACTGTTGTAAATATTGAGTATGCAATATTGTGCATATATGTGTATGTTGTAACTGAGCTTTTACTGAAGATGAGTTCTGAATTCTGATAACTGAGTAACTGATATCTGAGATTACTGATAACTGAGTTACTGAAACTGATTGATTGTATCTGACAGTCTTGATTCTGTAGAACTGAACTGAGTTCTATACTGAGACCGAAATTGAGACTGTGAAAAGTAATCATCTAACTGACATGCCCCTTTTCTGAATAGATTTGGGGTCTAACCTGTAACCTCAGCTGGAAGGGTATCAATACCGTGCCACGGGTAAAGACACTGAAGAGTTACCCTCATCTGGCAGGTACTCTAATGAGAACGGTGGAACCCTCAACTGGTAGGTTAAAACACCTCATCAACCCTCAACTGGTAGGTTAATGTCTCAATCTACACTGGCTACGTAGTTCTGAAATGCAAGAATTACTTCTAAGGATCACACCCTCTACTGCTAGGTGAGCCCCCATCCTTGGGTTCACTCGATGCTGAATCCTACTCTCAACTGAAAGACACTAAACTGAGTATACTGAACTGGATTGAACTGATACTGAGTTTACTGAGTTTTCCTGAGTTTTGTAACTAACTGGGTTCTACTGAGTAATGTAGCTGACTAAATTCCACTGATCGTGACATGACTGATACTATTCTGTAACTGACACTAGCTCTAGGTAAACAGCAAGATTGTCGGGTATTAAATACTCCCAGGACTCGATAGCATGAAAAATAAAGCATAGCATAATATTGAAAGATATAGCAATAATTACTTGTCCATAATTCATTCATAGAGATATTTTATCAAACACTTGTAGGGCATAAGCTTGTACATATACTAGCATGTCATGATTGCATCATTTAATTCACATGGACATTCTATCAGACACTTGGGGAGCACAACTTAATGCACATAATCATGGATAACAAATAAACATGCAACTAAAATTCCCAAACTTGCAAATTCATGGGTTCAACATGCAATTCATATAATTTCCCATAAATATAATTCTATTTTCATGAATATTATCATAATCATGAATTGAAAACCAAATTAACATCATAGATATATGTACAATCAATTTCAAGCATTGGAATCATGAATCTATAACTTGTAAATTAAAAAGAGGTTCTTGGGCTTTATGGGTGAAAGAAACCCATAAATAAACACCTAACATACTAAATTGATAAGTTCTTGGAGTGCTTGGTGAGATTCTTGAGCTTTGTTCTAGATTTCTTGAGAGCTAGGGTTTGCTAATTGAGAGAGAATAATTTTTTTTCTTGAGATAAGTGAGCAAATAATGAGATATTAGGCTATTTGGGGCTTTAATCTCATGTTTAGGCTGACTGAAATAAGGAAAAAAGACCTAAAAGCCCTTGAAATTTAAAACTCGAAATTAAAAATTCCCGATTTTCACCCTTGACGTGATGCGGCGCTATTGCGGCATGTCACTGGAATTCAACAATTGTGAACTGGAGGCTTGGTGCAATACGGTGGAATCGCGTTGCTTCACTGCATGGGAATCTGGCCCTTGATGTGACACGTCATAATCGCGACGAGACACTGGAAAATGATAATTATGAAAATGACTGGTGGTGCGACGCGGTGGTATTGCGTTGCCATAATGGATTAGACCTGGAAGCTTACCACTATGCGGGGTTATTGTGTTGGCTCACTGGTTTTTGACAATTGCCATTTGGCATGCCTCCGCGACGTGCTGAAGTGCCAGTTGACACACTGTTTTACTAAAAGGGCTTTAACTTCTCGTCCTAGTATCGAATTTGGGTGAATCTTATATTGTTGGAAAGCTGACTGAATTTTTTACGCATTGGTAAGATCAAAACTGAAAAATACTGAGTATTTTAAAAAAAATTATATTGGATAACTCATATACTGAGAGTTAATTTAAGTTAGGAAAATACGGGGTACTACACTTAGTCACTTGAAATTGATTAAGTTTAGGTACTTGAAAGGTAAATTTTTGTTTTGAATGTAGTTTAATTTGGTGAATTGGTGGGTGACTTAGTGACTTGAAATTGATTAAGTGTAGATACTTGAAAGGTGAATTTTTGTTTTGAATGTAGATTAGTTTGGCAACTTGTGAGGTGACTTAGTCACTTGAAATTGATTAAGTATAGGTACTTGAAATGTGAATTTATCATTTTGAATGTAGTTTAGTTTGGTGACTTTGAAGGTGACTTATTGACTTGAAATTGATTAAGGGTAGGTACTTGAAATGTGAATTTTTATTTTGAATTTAGTTTAGTTTGGTGACTTGGGAGGTGACTTAGTCACTTGAAATATGAATTTATCATTTTGAATGTAGTTTAGTTTGGTGACTTGGGAGGTGACTTATTGACTTGAAATTGATTAAGTGTAGGTACTTGAAATGTGAATTTTTATTTTGAATGTAGTTTAGTTTGGTAACTTGTGAGGTGACTTAGTCACTTGAAATTGATTAATTGTAGGTACTTGAAAGGTGAATTTTTATTTTGAATGTAGTTTAGTTTGGTGACTTGGCAGGTGACTTAGTGACTTGAAATTGATTAAGTGTAGGTACTTAAAAAGTGAATTTTTATTTTGAATGTAGTTTAGTTTGGTGACTTAGTGACTTGAAAATGTTGAAGTTTAGGTACTTGAAATGTGAATTTATCATTTTGAATGTAGTTTAGTTTGGTGACTTAGTGACTTGAAATGTGACTTTTTCATTTTGAATTTAGGTACTTGAAATGTGAACTTTTGTGACTTGAACTAATTACTTGAATTTGATTGATTGTGTAGATGGAACCTGATTATAGCTGGATATATCAACGGAATAATGATAATAGAATGGGTCTTATGGTGAAATTTATTGAAGGTGTCAATCGATTTGTTGAACATGCTAAGACACTTGATGCTTGGTCACGTTTTTGGGCTATTCGTTGTCTTTGTGTTAGATGTGATGGTACAATTCTTGTAAAAGAAGAAGTTGTGAATGAACATCTTTATAAAAGGGGATTTCACGAGGACTTTTTAAGATAGCGAACTATTCATGGTGATGTTGAGCAAAATAACTTTATTGTTGGTGAAAGTAGTAGGTCTGCAGGGCATAATAACTATCAAAATACTAGGATGACAGAAATGGTGCATGATGCTTTTGGGATGCAACACAGGGGCAACTTTAGGGAAAATGTTGAAGATATTCCCAATAGAGAAGCGGGCTATTTTTATGAACAACTGCATGCTGCTAGTCATCCTTTGTTTAATGGGTGTTCGCATTCTCGTTTATCTATTGTAGTTAGGTTATTAAGTATTAGATCTGATTGGAATATTATTGAAGGAGGAATGGACTCAATGATAGACCTTATTAAAGAGTTAGTTGACCCCGCCTAAGAGGTTCCTGATTCTTTCTATAAGGCAAAAAGATTGGTGTCAAAGTTAGGTCTCTCCTCGGTTAGAATTGATTGTTGTGAAAATGACTGCATATTATACTTTAAGAAAGATGCTAACCTAGAGTCCTGTAAGTTTTCTCAGCACCCTCGATATAAGCATGGTTGTCGTGGAAATAAAATTGCTATTAAGGCAATCCATTATTTACCTCTAATACCAAGGTTGAAGAGGTTGTATGCTTCAAACAGCTCAGCTCCCCATATGAGATGGCACAGTGAAAATAGAGGGCCCACTAATGTTATGTGTCATCCATCTGATGGAGAGGCTTGGAAGCATTTTGATGCAACTTATTCAAATTTTGCACCCGAGCTACGAAATATTCGTTTGGGATTATGTGCGGATGGCTTCTCACCTTTTTTTGTTGGTGTTGTACCATATTCATGTTGTCCTGGATTTATCACCCCGTATAATCTTCCTCCTAAAATATTGATAACTAGTCCATATATATTTCTGAATTATGTTGTTCCTGGCCTGCGTAATCTAAAAAATGGAATAGATGTCTACTTGCAACCTTTGATTGATGAACTTCAAATTTTATGGCATGAGGGGGTTGAAACTCGGGATATTTCACTTAAATAGAATTTCAATCTGCGTGCATATCAAATGTGGACTATTAATGATTTTCCTGCTTATGGAATATTATCTGGGTGGATGACGGCTGGAAAGTTGGTTTGTCCATACTACATGGAAAAAACAAAATCTTTCATATTGAGACATGGCAGAAAAAATTCATGGTTTGATTGTCATCGTTGTTTCTTGCCACCTAATCATGAATTTAGGAAACTCAGGAGTGCATTCAGAAAGAATAGAACTGAACATGATGGTCCACCTCCAAGGTTATCTGGTCATGACATCTGGGAGATAGTTCAGGATTTTCCAAAGGTTAGTGAGGAACCATTGTATAGGCTTGATGGATATGGCATTTTGCATAATTGGACTAAGCAAAGTATATTTTGAGAGTTAGAATATTGGCCAAATAATTTACTTAGAAATAATATTGATGTCATGCATACTGAGAAGAACTATTTTGACAACTTGTTCAACACAGTTATGGATGTCACCGGCAAGACAAAGGATAATCCTAAGGCCAGACTTAATTTACTAGAATATTGCAAGCGTAGAGAATTACACTTACAGGATGGGCCCAATGGCAATGTTCTTAAGCCCAAGGCTAGTTATACATTCAAGTTGGACCAAAAGCGAAAAATATGTGAGTGGGTCCAAAGTTTAAAGATGCCTGATGGATATGCCTCAAATTTAGGAAAGAGAGTTGATATGGCACAAGGAATCTTACATGGAATGAAAAGCCATGATTGTCATATTTTCATGGAACAATTACTTCCAATTGCATTTATTGGTTTGCCTGAAATATATGAAAACCAAAAGTAGAGATTAGTTTGTTCTTCAAAGTCTTATGTGCCACCACATTAGAAGAAGAAAATCTTGCTCGAATGGAAAGTAATATTGTTGTTATCACCAACAAGTTGGAGAAGATTTTTCCGCCAGGGTTATTCGATGTGATGGAATATCTTCCCATTCACCTTGTCCATGAAGCTCGGCTAGGCGGTCCAGTTCAAACTAGGTGGATGTATCCATACGAACGGTAAGAAATTATAACATATTTAAATTCATACATATCTAATTTCATATAGTAAACATCTAATCTTAAGATTATGTAGGACAATTGGAAAACTGAAAAGGGGTCTCAAAAATAAACATAGGGTGAAAGGCTATATAGCTGAGGCATATCTTATAAGAGAAACGTCTCAATTTTGTTCATACTACTTTGGTGATGAAGTTGCTTGTTTAAGAAATTGACCGAATCGTCACCAGGACGATGAGAATGAGCCTCATTTGGAACCGATATCAATTTTCAATCAATCTGGTAGTAAGGCTAAAAAGATCATATTTTGTCGGCTTACTACCATGTAGCACAAATCAGCAACTTTGTATATCTTGCTGAATTTCTCAAAAGTTCAGCCCTCTCTGGAGTAAGGATATTAAATATTAACATATCATATTTATTTACTTATTCCCTTAAGAAAACTAATTGTGTTTCGTATGTAGGATCTTCAGTTCATTTAAGACTCAATTCTACGAAAATCAAGTGTATGCATCCTTTGCAACATGGTTTACATATGAGGTTCGTAAGTGTACTACTATTTTTACAAATTTTAAACATTTACACATTCTTCATCTAACATATATATATATATATGTGTGTGTGTGTGTGTGTGTGTGTATAATATTCTTAGGTACACCAGTCATCAAATGCGACCGCATACGATCAGTTCTTGAGAGATATTTCTTTGGGATCAGTTGAAGCTCGTACAATGTCCTATTACACAGTAAATGGGTTTAAATTTCCACTGAAGAACACTCCAGAACAAGAAAAAAAACAATAGTGGTGTTTGGGTTAAGGGTGATAATGATGTTGATTATTTTGGCATCATACAAGAGATCTTAGAAATGGAGTATGTTGGTTTGCCAATAAAAAAAATTGCTCTCTTTCAATGTAAGTGGTTTGATCCAAGCACAAGAGGCACAAGACTACATAAGGAGCATAACATCATTGAAGTGAAGCACAATAGGTCGTATCTTATTTACGATCCCTTTGTTCTCGCGCAAAATGCTAAACAAGCATATTATGCTCTTATTCGTTGCACAGTGATAAGTCTGATTGGTGGATTATAATCAAAACAAAGCCTATAAACTGAGTGAAATTTGAGAATGTGTTGGTGACTGCGTATTAAAATGAAATACAGATTGATCACTAGTTAATAGGCATTGATTTAATGGATAGTTTGAACCACCCAAAAAATATATTTGAAGAAGTTAGTATTACAGAAGAAGAGGCTGAGTGGGTAGGAGATGAGGAAACTTCCGAAGAAGGTGAATGGTTTAGTTGAGAATCTTCGGGAGAGTAAGATTAGTTTGTGTAGGTTGTATTTGTTATGTATTAATGTCTTTATGCTTTGTACTATTTACCTTTATGTTTCTTGTTTAATATTGATATGTAATATACTGTGTAAGATTTTTATTGTCACTTTTCCATCTTTTATGTAGTAATAGAAGTATTCTTGTCTATCTTGTATTGTTAGAGCGAGCCTAAACTTGCTATGGTTATGTAACTATTTCACTGGTGTTTTAATACTGATTTAGTGACTTTAAATGTGAATTAGTAACTTGAAATTAGTTACTGGGAATATTTTCTTATATATTCATTTTGTAAGGACTAACTACTTGTTAACTTTACATAATTTAGATGGCAGGTAAAGGTGACAAAGGTAAGCAAAAAGTTGATCCTACAAAGATAAAAAAGAAAAAAAAACCTCCGCCTTATAGACGATCGGACAGGTATTCATATATCTGAGGGTCAGTTTGATGACGTGCCAGCACGACCCTCATATTCTAAGTCGTCGCAGCATTCAGTTCTTGCTCCTACGTATGTGGGTCCACTTCATAGGTCTACAGCGACTCATTCTGCTTCCATCCCCGTGCCACCGCCTTCATAGTACTATTAGATGATTGTTAGCACATCCGGTCATCTACCATCATCTGCAGTACCCTCTACTAGTAGTCACCCACGTTCTCACAGTGATTCTGTTGGATCTATTGGGTTGAGGGAACTTCATCTTGGAGGCACACCATCCGGTGCTTCAGATTCGCTCACGCCATTGCATTCACCAGCACTTGTTCCACCGCCTGAAGACAGAGATGTTTATCAGAGGCGGTATATTATTTCATATGGAGTAGGGTAAGATTTCTAAATATAACAACATTATTTATTTTTCATTTACTATATTATTATGCTCTGTGAAATTAATGTTTGATCTTGTGTTGTAGGTTTAAGCCCTATGATGGAGTTGGAAAAATTACGACTAAATGCATTACTCGTGTAACGCCTCGAATCTAGTACCCGGAATGCTACACGATGCTCATGACCCTGAAGGACCACAAGCTAACCCATGACTGATATCTGTACCTGAACACTTCATAATATACTGTATATATGCAAAAATAAAGGTTGTAAGTCCATAAGATTCAAAACTGCAACATAACTGATAAAACATAACATATGGGTGGGGTATGAAATACCTAAAACAATTGAAATAAACTATTTGAACATACTATAGTCTGAAAAGCCTCTAACTGACTGAACTGTCTGAACAAGGAGTTGATGGGATATGTCCCCAACTAACTCCAACTAATAAATTAATTAATGAGATAATAAAGTAATGGTCATGTCCTCGAAGGATGAAGACTCACTGCTAACTCTGACTGCAGAGACTGGAATGCTACTGATGCTCTAGAGATCATGCTTCTGAACCTATGGTATAAAACACCATAGCGCAAATGCAATTGTACGTTGGAATGTACTGGTATGCATGTGAGGTAGCCTGAATGAAAAGGGTTCACATGTATGAACTATACTAACTGACTGGATAACATGAGCGTGAGAATACATGCATAAATACATAATGACCATAACTGAGTTCGTGATAACATGATTACTGAGTCTGAGTACTGATAACATGAGATACTAATAATTGTGTAACTGAAATAACTAATACTGAGAGACTGTATCTGATAGTCTAGTTTCTGATGAAACTGGATGAGTTTCGTACTGTTCTGAGTTGATTGTATCTGGCAGTCCTGACTACTGTAGAACTATCTGAGTTCTATTACTGAGACTGAATGACTTTATCTGACTGTCCTGATTCTGTACTGAAACTGTGGAAAGTAGTTATCTAACCGACATTCCCCTAATATGTCATTATGACTAAGTCGGGGTCTAATCTGTAACCCTAATTAGAAGGGTATCAATACTGTACCACTGGTAAGGACAATATGTGAGTAACCCTCATATAATAGGTAACTCTAGTGAGAATGGTGGGAACCCTCATATAACAGGTTAAGCCACCTCATCTGCCCTCATATAACAGGCTATGATGTCTCAACCTACGTTGGCTACATAGTTCTGGAACGCAAGGATTGCTTCTAAGAATCACACCCTCATATAACAGGTGGGTTCCTATCCTTGGGTTCGCTCGGTGCTAATTTCTACTCCCATCTGGATAGACACTGAACATGATTAATTAAACTGACTGGACTGAGTTAACTGAGTTCCGTTGACTAACGGAATACTACTGAGATTACTGAATTTCTGAGGTTTCTGAGATTACTGAGTTTACTAAGTTTTCCTGACTGAGTCATATGACTGACTGAATTTCTATGAACATGGCTCGACTAAGAGTTTTTTTAAAATATGACACTGGCTCTAGGCACACAACTAATTGTCGGGTACAAGTACCCCCCAGGACTCGATAGCATGAAATTGACAAGCATGACTTTCTTGAATACATGACCAACATCGACAATCCATAATATAATAAGATGGGGATTTCATGAAGTACAAGAGCTAAAGCACCAGAATGGCTACACATATATCCATAATTCATTGACTAAGACATTTCATCAAACACTTAACATGCATGAACTTGTACATGAATAGGGATTTCATATTATCATACTAGAATAGCACTTTTGCTTCACGTAGGCATTTAATCAAACACATGGGAAGCATGCTTTGGTTACACAATCATCAACACATCTAAAAATCATAGATACATCCATCAACGTGTAAATTTAAGGGCTTATCATGATTATTATGCAAATCATCACATCCTAGGGTCAATAATTGAAATATGTAATTTCAAACATGAGTCAAAACCCCACAACATCATGAACATGAATTTCAATTCAATTTAAATCATGAACATTCATACATACATAAATCTTGGATTTTAAAAAGAGATTCTTAAGCTTCATAGGTGAAAGGGACCCATGAATCAACACATGACATACCTGGGTTGTGAGTTTCTTGAAGTTCTTGGACTTGAAGAACTTGAATCTCTTAGTTTCTTGAAGAAGGATTCGAATCTTGTTATTGGGGATTATCTTTGAGAGAAAACCCAAATTTGATGTTATGAATGAATAATGAACTTATGAGCCTTGGTCTGATATAATTAGGGGTTAAAACGGGTGGAAAAAGACCCAAATATCCTTTTAAAAATGACTAAAAATTCACTGAACGGGACCTGCGGCAGCTCGTGCGAAGGTCCGTCATTTCGACCGTCGTACGTGGACCAAAAAAAACACTCACTGCCTTATAGCGATGGCTTGGGCGATGGTCCGTCGCAAGTTCGACGGTCCATCAACCTGTCCATCGCACCTTATCCAGAAGGTTGACTCACTACCTTGGTTGTGACGGTCTAGGCGACGGACCGTCGCTAGATCGACGGTCCGTCAACTTGGCCGTCGCACCTGGGCGATTCTGACAGCTCTGAGTAAAACGTCCATAACTCTTTACTCCGATACCGGATTTGGACGAAATTGGTATCGTTGAAAAGCTAATTCAATTTTCCACATGATAAAAAATAAAAATCTTAAAAATTCCACGTGTACAAAAATGGATTCATATTTCAAAGTAAGTTTCTAACATTCTTGGGACGATTTCAAGTTAGGTAGAAGTACGGGGTATTACAACTCGGCACTTTAATGGCTATTGGACCAGTTGGCACAAGGTTCCAGAATTAGAAAGAAATAAAATGTTTAAAGAATTTCAGGTAAAGATTTAACTTATCGACTACTTAACACATTATTAGAACAAAAAATTGAATATTACACTTTTGTTTTTGTTGTAGAAATATTTCTGGTGGGATGACGCACATAAGTGTGCTATACGGAGGAATTTTTATAGAAGAGCTAGGAGCTAGAATGAACGGTATGTTGGGTTATGCCAGAACGAATAGGGTACGACCTGGGTTTATACTCGAACCAATATGGAAAGATTATCTTCGCTATTGGAGTAGCGAAGAATACAAAGTGTTGAGTGAGAAAGAAAGGAAAGTCAGGGCATCATCCAAGGGTGGCTCTCTACATACTGCGGGAGCAGTTAGTCGAATTACTGTGGAGCAAAAAATGGTATGTAATTTTTACAGTTTTAATTATTTGTTTCTATTTAAATTTTTAATTATTTAAAGATTAATAATTTTATCATATGCAGGGAAAAAATTGGGTAGGAAGATACAACAACATGAGATATTCGAGGAGACCCGTGTAAGAAAGAAAAAAACCCAACCGATGAAGATGTCTGGGTTGAGCCTCGTGCAAAAGCTACCCATGTAAGAATCAAATTTTGTATTTATGAAATTTTTTCTCAAAGTTGATATTATTCAAGTATGAGTAGTTTAATATTTTTTTACTATTAATTTTAACTTTACTTTGAATATAGGACAAATATATGCAGCTCGTTAATGAGTATTGTAGTACTCAGCCTCCTGAAAGTGAGGGTGACACAATACCTGAAGATGTAGAGGAGGAATTATGGAAACAAACTGTGGGTTCTCTAGTTAGAGGCCAATACTATGGGTACCATAGAAAATATTTTAGCGAGAATGTTAGGTCTTCATCCGGCCCTACATCTTATCCCTCATCAGTTGATAGAGAAATCGTTGATTTACTAAAGAATACTGTTTCTCAACTCACTAAAAACCTTGTTGCATAGACTGAGAGGGCGAAGAAGAAGGAGGAGTAAACAGTGAAACAAATGAGATTGATGTAGGAGCAGATCAACTTTATTCAATCTGAAGAGATTCTTCCTCCTTATTCTGGTGATGCAGTTCGGGATGCAAAAGGTAGGCCCACTGGATGATATCACCACAGATGAGGAATTAGATCCCGTGTGTGCGGCTGTGGATGCGGATGACGAAGAGGATGATGACTTGTAGTTTTTAGACCTTTTTAGGTTTTGTAGTTTGGATTTGGATACTTGATAAATTTTGTAAATAACTTGATTTTAAATGCTTGTATTGTATGCTGGTTGTTTGTATGGAATGTAGCATATATATTGTATGCTTGTTGGTTCGGCTGAAAAATGAAATGTAGCATATATATGTTGTTATTTTTCAAAAAAAATTGCCAGAAAAACCGATCACATGTGGTCGATTTTCTGGAAATTTTTACAAAAACTAACCACATGTGGTCGATTTTCTGAGAATTTTTTTAAAAACCGACCACAAGTGGTCGAGTTATTATAATTATTTAAAAAATATTTTATTAAATAAATTATTTAAAAAAACAACGACCACATGTGGTCGGTTTTTATTTAAATTAATTTTAATAAAACCGACCACGTGTGATCGGTTTTTTTATGAATTAATTATTTAATTTGAATAAAAAATCGAACACATGTGGTCAGTTTTATTATAAATTAATTATTTAATTTAAATAAAATCGACCACATGTGGTTGATTTTTATTAATTATTTTTTTAAAAAAATAAAATTGAATTTTATATATATATATTTTAATTTTTTAAATTTTTTTTTATTTTTTTATAAAAAAAAGACCACACGTGGTCGGTTTTAAAAAAGGTACCAGTCTTTTACCGACCACACGTGGTCGGTTTTTAAAAAGCTACTAGTCTTTTACCGACCACGCATTTTGGTCGATTTTTTGATCGAAAATGCAGAAAAAAAGGACCATATGTGGTCGGTTTTCCTGTTTTCTTTTAGTAGTGTTTATAGGGGACTTGTGTTTAAGGGAAAATATGCACAATTTCGGAGAAGTTCAAGGAAAAGTCTTAATCATTTTGCCAAGTTCAAGGCAATTTGAGCATTTCCCCTCGTAAGAGAAAAAGACACAAGTTGAAAAGTTTTGTTGTTAGTGAATAAAAGCATATTTGAACCAATCTTATAATGGTATGGATATATTTAAACCCAATACTAACAAATAATATATTTTGATCATTTCACTAAGTTTCATGACGTATTTGAATCGCTTCCACTCAGAATATACTATTTTGACTCGTAACTCAAAAGATTTTAACTTTTGAATCCACCAGTAACCTCGTATTAGAAGTTGTTATAGCTCGAGAGAATTGTGCGATTGTAACACCCCAAGTGTTTTGCATGACTTTTAGAGCTTACAAACGAACCTAAATGACCCCTAGGTTGAAAGAAAATCATTTGGAATGAGTTAAGGGATATCAAGGGAAGTTTGCACATAGAAAAGAGGTGATGCATCGCGTCGAGGGAGGTCGGAGCCTGGCCCTCGCACCGTGCCCCAAGTAGAGAGGGGGTTCTATTTGGTCCCCGCTATGGTCCATGTGCCGCATAGGTAGGGTCGCGCAATGAGCCGCGCGTCATGCCCCCTGCATTGCCTATGGGATTTCGTTTACTTTATATTATTTCAAGGATATTTTGATCCTAACATTTGAAAAATCGCCCCCTATTACTTTAAAGCGATTCCATTACGTTCTAATTACCCTAAAGCTGATTAAACAACTCTCCTCTCTTCCTCTCTAAGTCAAGAAACAATACAAAATCATAGGTGAATTTAAGGGATCAAGCTCTAAGGTCACCCCCATATTCTATCATGTAAAGGTATGTGGAGCAATATTTTTTCAAGCAAACTTTTAAATTTAAGATTTATTTTTCTTAACCCTTATATATATAATTGGATTTTTGAACTAGGGTTACAATTATTCTCATATGGAATTTTCTAAAACTTGAAATCACACTATGACGATTCTACTTGAAATTGTTTTAAAATGCATGATGATTTAAACTTTGAGAATATGAAATGAATTATATTTTTTTCAATTACTTAAAAGAGTTTGGTTAATGCTTGGGTCAAAAAGGAATTTCAAATTTGAGAGATTAAAATGTGGCATGTACATTCTAATGGTTAAGACACGGTTTGACCCGTGTTAAAAAGGGAATTATTGTTATACTTGAGAAATCTTATGATTCCACATTATTTTATGATTTTCTCAAATGATTTTGGTTGATCGTTAAGAACTACCTTATAATTTGTTTTGTGATAAGATGGGTATGATAAAGTAACAATTGACATTTCGCATAAATGAAATAGATGACTTATAAGTCTTGGTATGACGATACCAACAACGGTCTATATCCTTAATGGGAAAGAAATTATTTTAATGATGTTTGATGATATGAAAATGCTAAAATTTGAGCTTAAAGATAATTAGATAATTAACCGAGAAGGTGTGAGTCCAATTGGTTCAACTTCAACATCCAAAATTCATGTTTGTCTGACATAGAGATGGTTGATCCTTAACTAGACAGCCTCATGTTTTTCACTATGACGATGATTGCTAGCCATAACGTTTTAATCTCAATTCATGTGGCAAACATGGATTGGGGCTTAGCTGATCGAGTGTTGATCAGATATATAGCTCATGGGGTTTAATGAAAGTAGGTGATACCATCTAGTTCAAAACTAAAGAATAGAAAGCATGATTTTCTTTTACATGGAGTCGCGACTGCTATTTACTTATGTTGCCTTGACTTTTACTTGATGATTATTTTCTTTATAAAGTTTATCTTGTCTTTTATTTGCTTTGTATGTCAATACATTCCATGTATCATCCTCGGACGGCTACACCACTTTATGATATAGGTTCGGAGACACATTCTCGTGGGACTGTGCAATAGTAGGTTCATCCGAATAACAAGTAGCAAGTGGTGAGCCCTCCATCTTTTGGAAGGCATATGTTCTTTCATTAGACTTTAGTTATTTATTTTATGGTATCGTCGGGGCCATGTTCCATCTTAGAATTTCTACTCGTAATGTTATAGTCTTCGCAGACTGATGCAGATAGATGTAAACTGATATCGTATTTTGGTATTTTTTTTAATTTCCTTCAAAGTTGAACTTCTTATCTACAAGTCTGTTGTTCCGCATCTTATGAACGCCTATGCTTATAACATAATGTTAAGGGGTCTTTTCAAACCTTTATTGATCTGAAATGTCCATCACGTTCAGGATCTAGGCTCGAATCGTGACAGCGATGCCATCACCCTAGTAGTACATAAAATACAAAAAGTTTGACTTTAATTGTATGTATAAGTTGAGGTGCACTTGTCTATGATGAGCTTAAATAATCTAATATAGTACCAAATAAAAGCGATTGTCCTTCCTATAGTTATATAGATATAATCCACACATATATAACAACATATTTAGTGCATTCTCACAAAGTGGGGTGTGGGAAAGATAAAGTGTATGTAATCCATATCACTATCTCAGATAAAGTAGAGAGGTTGTTTATGATATGTTAAGCATTTATAATGTGTATCTTTTCATAAAGATATCCTTTGGATCGAGTTGCGCACAACTTAGTTATTTCATTAGATATTTATTATCTTAGATCAAAGCAGGTAGCAAATAACTCCACTCTTTTCTTTTCTATTTAATAGAAGAGGTGATTTCGACCACCTCTCATTTACTATATTACCCCCTATCATTTACTATATTACCCCCTAATTACTCCGTAATTTACTATATTATTCCTAATTAATTATTATAAGTCATTTATGTATTAAAATTAATAATATTTTTTTATTATATTACCCCTAATTAATTATTATAAGTCATTATTTCGACCACCTCTCATTTATTATATTACCCCCTGTCATTTACTATATTACCCCCTAATGCTTCGTGATTTACTATATTATCCCTAATTAATTATTATAAGTCATTTATATATTAGAATTAATAATATTTTTATTATATTACCCCTAATTAATTATTATAAGTCATTTATATATTAGAATTAGTTATATTTAATTAAAAAATAGATATTTATAACGTTTGTTTCAGCTGCTTTGACCATGATTTTACTATATCATCTCTAATTAATTATTATAAGTCATTTATGTATTACAAAATTAATAATATTTAATTTAGAAAAATAGATTACTATATTACCCCCTATCATTTACTATATTACCCCCTAATTGCTTCGTGATTTACTATATTATCCCTAATTAATTATTATAAGTCATTTATATATTAGAATTAATAATATTTTTTATTATATTATCCCTAATTAATTATTATAAGTCATTTATATATTAGAATTAATAATATTTAATTAAAAAATAGATATTTATTACGTTTGCTTCAGCAGCTTTAACCGAGATTTTACTACATCATCCCTAATTAATTATTATAAGTCATTTATATATTAAAAAATTAATAATATTTAATTAAAAAAAAAATGATGTGTCTGCCTGCACTGGTTTCGACCAGTGCTTCGTCATTTACTATATTACCCCTAATTGCTCCGTGATTTACTATATTACCCCTAATGAATTATTATAAGTCATTTATATATTAGAATTAATAATATTTTTTTACTATATTACCCCTAATTAATTATTATAATTCATTTGGTTTCGACCCGTGCTTCGTCATTTACTATATTACTCCTAATTGCTCCGTGATTTACTATATTACCCCTAATTAATTATTATAATTCATTGATAATTAGAATTAATAATATTTTTTATTATATTACCTCTAATTAATTATTATAAGTCATTTATATATTAAAACTAATAATATTTAATTAAAAAATAGATGACATATCTGCCTATATTACCCCTAATTGCTCCGTGATTTACTATATTACCCCTAATTAATTATTATAAGTCATTTATATATTAGAATTTATAATATTTTTTTACTATATTACCCCTAATTAATTATTATGAGTCATTTATATATTAGAATTAATAATATTTTTTATTATATTACCCCTAATTAATTATTATAAGTCATTTATATATTAGAATTAATAATATTTAATTAAAAAAATAGATATTTATGATATTTGTTTCAGTTGCTTTAACCGTGATTTTACTATATCATCCCTAATTAATTATTATAATTCATTTATATATTAGAATTAATAATATTTAATTAAAAAAATAGATATTTATGATATTTGTTTCAGCTGCTTTAACCGTGATTTTACTATATCATCCCTAATTAATTATTATAAGTCATTTTTGTATTAAAAAATTAATAATATTTAATTAACAAATAATAGATGATATGTCTTCCTATATTACCCCTAATTACTCCGTGATTTACTATATTATCCCTAATTAATTATTATAAGTCATTTCTATATTAGAATTAATAATATTTTTTTACTATATTATCCCTAATTAATTATTATAAGTCATTTATATATTAGAATTAATAATATTTAATTAAATCAATATACATTTATGTTTGTATCTCAGCAATATCGAATTTTGGTGCTAAAAAATGTCTATAGTGTTAGGCCCGTGCTGACACGGGTCATGCACCTCTAGTAAAATTTGGACAAATATAAAGAAATAAATTAGTTGATTTTAAATATTAACCGCCAATAAAAATTACTTTCGCTAAAGGATGTGAATGGTACGTAAATATCTAATCTCAATTAATTCGAAGCCTTTATGGTACGTCTAGAAAGACATTGGGTAGTGTTAAGTGACATAGTAAAAAGTAGGCCATAATTTTGATATCAACTTATTAGTTAGAAAGAGTAAGCTTAAAGGGTCATTTGGTTTAATTTTTCAACAAATTTTAAGTTGGATTACAGACACACACACACGTGTCTGTAAGTACCTCACTTCTTGTACCATGGATTAATTACTCTAATCCATCCTTAAAATCTATACTGGTAGGAGGGAGTATGAGTTTACTATTACGTCTTGTTCTAACTTTTGTGTAATTTCTAAAATCTTGATTTATTTTAGGTGATCATATAACGTTTTCCCTTACTTCCAATAGTAACATGACATTCATTTTGCAGATGATCTCGGCTGCATACACGAAAATTATAAAAGATTTTATACTATCATAATTTAATATATGACTAGAGATTGCAGATAATCATATTTTTTCTTCAATAATCAATTTATGATTATCATAAAAGATTTTATCGATATTTATCTAAGAAAAGATCACACTATTGTATAAATAAATTCTCTATGATTGATGTGCAAAACTTAAAACTCTTTTCTGAGAGTAGTAAAATTTGTGTGATACACAAAAGTAGGCATGCATGAAATATCATAAACCTTAGCCATGTCATTGGCATACTCATATCACATAGCCCTTTTTGGTTGAGTTGGTTGAGTTGGGGACCATTTAGTACATTTTTCTTTGGTTATGGACCATTTAGTACATGCTCCCCAATTATCATGAATCCTTTTCACTTCACATACAACTTCCACTTTAATGCCACCTCTCTCCTTTTTTTTTTTTAGGACACTTTATAGCACTTTTTAAAATAAATAGCCCAAGTTTAATATCTTTTCAAAAAGTGGTCAATCGAATATACTATTTTCACTTTATAGTCATTTCCTAATTTGGGTCGTGTTGACCCATGTAGTTCAGATACAGCTCATATACAATACTGATACAGTCCATATACAATATTGATACAGTTTTCAACTTGGATCATTCAGTCTTTTTAAAAATATTTCAGTTTCCATATACAATATTGATACAGTTTTCAACTTGGACCATTCAACCTTTTTAAAAATATTTCAGTTTTTTTTTTTCTATAAATTTTTTAACTGAAAAAATATTCTGCTTTTTTTTTATTGTTTAGAAATAATAATTAAATATAATTATATAAAAACGCCATAATTGTTTTATAGAATATGTATCTATATAAGATATATGTATAAAATATATATAAAAAATATATAGAAAGTGTATAAAAATTATATAATTGTTGTATAAAATGTGTAAAAAAAAAAATTTACAATTATTGTATAAATTGTGTATCAAAACTATATAATTTTCGTATGGAATATTTATATGTATATGATATGTATAGAAACTATATAGAAGGTGTGTAGAAACGACATAGAATAGGTCAGCAAACTGAAATGGCTAGAAAGTGAAATTTAAATTTCATAATCATTTTCGTGGAAATAGTTTAATTTAAAGTATTGAAGTATCGTTTCTATCCTTTCCTTTTTTTTTCCTTGGGTTTTCAACCTGTTATTCGATACTTGTTATAGGGCATGATTAATATGAATTAGTGCAGGAAAAATCCACTTTAGAATAAAGTGCTTTCCAGCAAAGACTTTCAATTAATCTGAGACTCAAATTTGGTACACTGAAATATATTCACACATACTTAAAATTTTAAATTTACCGATCGAGGATTCTACAGAGTCTTTTGTCAACGGTGGAATTGTGAGTTTTTTCTAAAAAAACAAAATTGAAACTCAATGCCTCAGATTAATTCAATTGTGTCGTATAGGACTTCACTAAAAGGGGAAACGCTCCTTATATAGAAGCTTCTCTATTCTCTAGTCTCATTTGGACCATTGGGCTTTCTTAAATAAGCAGAAATTGGTATGCTTCCTTTTCTACTTTTTGTTGAAACATTTTTTTAGCACCATACTTTTAGAAACTTTTTTCTTCCTCTTGAAGCAAACCCATATTATATACCTTAAGTCTACTTGAGGACCCAACTACCACCGCTAACAATTTAACTAAACTTCAAGTACATATTATGACTTTGGCCCCTCAAAGACGAGAAATAAAACTTCAAAACTTCATATTTCCTAAGAGGATTGAAATGTGGAGTTTAACTTCTACACACGGATAAAATAAGAACAGGAACACGCACCCAGTGGATACACCAAGCCAATACATGTGTATGTGTTTGAATTTAAAGTTCATGTTACTTAACCATGATTAATCAAAATGTTAATTTACTTAATTTAATTACATAATCATGACAAAAAACATTAGTTTGGTGTATACACCAAGTGCGTGTAAGTTTTTACCATATATGGTACGTAACCTAAAAAGAAACCAAACTACATCTTATGATATATTAAATGATATTAATAGTATAAAAGATATTACACTACTAATGCAGACGAGTGAAATCCATAATCATTAAGTGCTGTACTAAGGTAATTAACATAAATATATGAAAAAAATACATAAAGTAGCATATTTAAGTATTAAATTACAAAAAATAGCAACACTATTATCAAATTACATTCTGTAGCATATGTATTTGCATGTATTTGTATTTTTGTAGCAACAGTTTGCAAAAATACAAAATACATATCATCACAAGGGCATTAAAAATCACATGTATTTATATTTTTGTAGAACAATTTGCAAAAATACAAAATACAACTTACTATGTTATGTAATTATGAAACTGTTGCTATGAAACTCATAATTAAGGAGATAAGTATGCTATTTCTGAATTTTGCCCACTAAATATATTAATAACCCCACACATGCATGTGAAAAAAAGCAACCTTCCATTTAAAGGATATTGAGGAATTATGAATCCAAATCCGAATCTTCGCCGACCATATCAAGAAAGGGATTTCCAATAATATGATTCACTTATAATACTACTACCACCACTAACAACAACAATAATGTACCTCCTCTTCAACATACCACATGAATATCGAAATTAACATACCACATGAAAATTGAAATTAGAGAGTTTGTCAAAAAAGGACAAAAAAAACAAATGAGTCGTGTAGACTAATGTTTACATAACCCAAATAAACATTGCATAAACTGGCGCATAAATTTTTAATCTATGTGTCGTGATACAACAATTCCTTAAGGGACTCCCCATAAAAGAATGCGTCATTATGCAACACAATAACATGTAATTCTAGGACTGGAAACTAAGGGAGATGACATGTTTAAAAACCCTAACCCCAGTTCTAGTGGTAAAAAGACAGTTTGCAATAAACCGTTTGGTTCAAAAGAGAAGTTATTCGGAGGAGTTGCATGAAGGAAAATTTTGAAATTGGAATATGCAATTGATAATACAGAAAAAAGTTCATGCATCTAAATACCAAGTAAATCGTGTACAAGAATCACTCCATAACAATTCATGTATTATTAATCACCTTGATAAATAATACATGTACTAAAGTCCCCTGCATATAACATGGAATAACAGAACCCCTTACGTGTTCCAATTCTGCAATCCCATCTAGTGCTGTATTTAGAACCCAGTACCTAGAAGATAGGCTCTCTGAAAGAGCAGAAAACAACATTCTGTTGAAAATTTTAGAAAAAGATTTTGCAAACACTGCTGCTTTCAAATTTTTGACGAAAACGTCTGTAAGACAACACTAGTAATTCTACGGCATAGTTTGATCCAAACTTAAATAAAATAGAGCTCTGACACAAGGTTTAATCTCCTTTGCTGCAAGGAAATAATAGTTTGATCCAAACACAATAAGGTATACCATCTACAAAGTCTCTTGCTTCCAGCAAGAATAGGGGAATAACATGTACTACAACAGTTTTAAAAACATAAAATAAGAGCCCCAGTGAATTCTGAGAACATTCTAGATTCTCTAAAAGTTTTAAGCTGCATGATTTCTAATGGAAATGACAAGCACAGAGAGAGAGAGCCTCATGTGATGGTACCTTTTTTCGTAACCTAATATCGATATTGAGGTTGTCGAGGGTACTCATACAGAGAGCTCACTGCAGATGGAGGGTACTCTGGGAGCATGCTTCTAGCAGAACTGTGCACAGCAGATGGCCCACCATGACGGTATTCTGATCGCAAACCAGCGGGAGAGGGATTATACTCGGGCTGGGAACGCACTGAGCTAACAGGATCATGGTATGATAGACGCTCACGGTATGACAAATAAGAATCATTAATTCCAGCAGCAGCCGGGAGTCTAGTTTCCAAATTCATAGGCTGATGAAATTCACGGTGCTCTGGGATTCCCTCCCGCCTATAGTATTCACGTGACTCTACTAACGCCTGTCTTCTGTAAACACCAGGATTGCCAGTCACTGTGTCCCGCCTATAGGCATCAGGGAGTTCCACCAATCGGCTCTGCCTGTGAGACTCATTGTGCTGTGTCACGTTCTCCTGTCTGTAAGGATCTCTAACCAAAGTTGGTGGTAAAGGTTGAAGCGGGGCTAATGGTACCAAAGGAGATGTAATCAAGCTCCTTTCATGCAAATGGGGATGCTCACGGTACACACGATCTTCAACCTGCTCACGGTACACACGATCTTCAACCTGCTCACGGTACACACGATCTTCAACCTGCTCACGGTACACACGATCTTCAACCTGCTCACGGTACCGACGATCTTCAACCTGCTCACGGTACCGACGATCATCGACCCGCTCAGACCATCGAGCACGATCAGGACGTCTTCTTTCATCCCGAGCACGCTTCCTAGCTCTGTCTCGTTTGGGTACCACATTGGTCTCAGGTCCGAGCTGTGTGCCTTTGGAGCTGGACCCTTTGCCTGCAGTAGTGAAAAGCTTGCACAGGTTCTTCACCTATCAATTAGAAACAAATACAAACAAATTGTAGGTACTGACATCACAAGAAAACTGAAGAGACGGCGCTTGCAAATGCTTGGGATATCCATTAACCAAAAAAAAAAAAAAAGAGGCAGCACCTGTTCAGAAGATAATTCGCAATTAAACTTTCCCCTTGTGTAATAGTTTTTCTTTATTGCTTGCCTGAAAGTCTCCTCTGCAAGGGGTAAGCATTCCTCAAGAACTGTAAAACGAACCTGAAATAAATTTTCAATAAAGATTAACAAAAAATGTCCAAATCCAAAGAAAAAAAAAATCTCCCAATCCATTAAATCACACAATGAGAAGCACATACACATAGGTTCGTTGAGTAAGTCTGTCAAACCAAGACCGTAGGTTCATACACAGGGAATCATAAGACACACACATACTTCCTCTTAAGATTAGTCAGTTACAACATCGAGCACGTTGCATAACCTCCTGAACCTGAGGGCCACCAGCCACAGGCAGACATCTAACAGGGTCTGGGATCGAGAATTTTCCCTCTAATATAAATATTACGTGTAGAAGGGCTCATCCCAACTTACCATACAAGGATGCCACAAGAAGTGACAGCTGAAAGAAAATACTCTGAAGGTAAAATATGATTCAAGGAGAACTCTCACGAACAAGGTAGCTACCAGCAATAGGATCTTGCCAGAAACTAGTACAACATTGGGAAGACGACGAATCGCGGAAATTTCCTCCTATCACTTGCCTACAAATTGCTTTAAGCTCAATAGCAGTAAAAGTAACTTCAGAAGTCCTTTTTTGATGCACTAAGAGCATGAAGAAATTTAAAATCTATCAACCCCTCTTCACATTTGTCTGATGAATGGCGACATCAATTTGAAAATGACACAAGAAATGCCTTCTGTTTTTTTGGGTCGGGTGTGGAGTGGGGGATAATGAAAAGTGAAGATCTGCCTTATGTTAACCACCAACTTATCTTGGCATGTCATTAGGGTTTTCATCAAAGAAAAATTATGTTTAGGGGTATAATTCGCCACAACTCATGATTGCCATATCAGTCCAAGACGAAACCTTCTAAGATACTTGGAGACCATAAAACCATGTTATGGTGGGTAAATATACAATTCGGTACAATTTATAACTTTCTCATCCAGTCCAGACAATGACCTAAAACCACTAGATCTTAAACTCAGAGACCTTAAAAATCTTTTCTCCTCTTTTCTGCTACACCGACATCATGCATGCACATACACGGATGAAAAATCACCACTCGACCTGATTTGCTTATTGCTGATTTCCTCTGGTACTACTAAGGTATAAATTATAGGAACTGGAACCAAATAACTGTTGCCTAATTGTTCGAAGGATTAGGGGGTTTTTCCTTCATGGATTATTTATTGTTTCCAGTGTTAGGTTGGCTCAATTTGTCAAAAATTATCTCATTGAAGCTGTTCTAAGCCTAGATGGACTATATAGAGAATTTCTACAGTTTGGCCAGAGTAGGATGATAGACTACACCAAAAACAAAAAAAATATATAATTCATTTTTATCAGCTGAACTGAGTTGCTCCTGCTCACAGAACACGTGGAATTCCTTTCTTTCCAAACAGTCCACCATATAGAAGTTGGTACAAGGACCCGTTTGGCCTCAGATATCCCAAGTAATATTTGGGGGAAAGTTTGGCAAAAAGTGTTTGGCAATATAATTTGTCATTTATTTGGCAACATTTTTGGCAAATAATCCAAATTCCTGAATAGTAGAAAAAAATAGTTTTTTGGCCAAATTCTATTATTTGAGAACTACTAAATATTTAAACCTTACCCCAAACTTTCACATTTATAAAAATACCCCATCGTTTATTAATCCCAACTAATATCTATTTGTCAACCAACCCCATTAATAAATTTTGGTATTTGACTAAGTATGTAATAGTATTGTTGCATAGCACTTGTTAAAAGTAATGCACATAGAAAAATTGGATGCTCCTTTCTGAGTTGAGAAAACTTCGATAGCTCACACTTATGTGTGAAATTGTTTATAAGGAGGTTGGAGCTTATAATTTATGAGTTTAATTTTTATCTTGGAACATGTTCGGTATAAAATGATAATACAAAGTTGAGGATAATTTTAATAGTTTTTAGAACTTATGGGTATAACTCATATTTCTTTAAAAAGTCAAATATTTTTCCCAAAAACTATAACCAAACATAAGTGAAATTTCACCCAAATCTTGACCCAAAAATGATTTGCCAAAAATATTTGGGAATCTATGTCCAAACGCTAGCTAAGTCTCCACTTCTCTCTGTCTCTAGCCTCTCCCTTACAGATTCTTTCCCACTTGCTAATGTTTGCTGCAATCAAATTCAACTTATGACCTATATTTGCTGCAATCAAATTCAACTTATGACCTATATTCTTTCTTACCTATGTCCCTTACCTCATCCTCTTGACCTTTAAGGAATACCACTGATAAAACAGTTTCAGATACAAGGATCAAAACTTGTTATGGTTTCAAGGACTTTGTCCAAAATTTACAAAGAATTTACCTTCTCACAACCATTTCCAGGAATATTGATCTTCCATAAACTGACTACCACCTAATACAGATCTTCAAGGAACAAGGGTTGTCTTTTAATTTTTGCACATCTTTACTATTCTCCTAGAATTTTTCCTGATTCTCTACACACCCCACTAGTGCAAAACATATCTAGGTAAAAGAAGACACTTGTTGACTTGACGGCAAGATGACATACTTTGTTCTGCTTGAAATCAGAGCCACGTGCACAATCAGTAACACCTTGCTAATATTGTTCCCCACCAAAGAACAATCCATGCTTCCACCATAATACTCTTTCAATAAACAATCACCATAACACAGAGATCACAGCACATGCACACACACAACTATACAAGGCAAGCGGGTCAGTATTAGTCTAGCTACTTTTTTTAGAAAGAAGAAGTGCTAGGCAAAACTTTTAAGGAAAAATAAGAGCATGTTTGGCCAAGCGGCTAAAAACTACTTCCTCCGTCCCATTTTATGTATCATAGTTTGATGGGGCACGGAGTTTAAGAAATAAGTAAAGACTTTACCAAATTGTCCTTTATTAAAATAATGTATTATTATTATTATTATTTTTAATTGAAGCCTTATAAGTGGGACAATAAGGGTAAAAGTGAAATTGTGTCTTTAAATAGTTACCAAATAAGGAAAGGTGACATTCTTTTTTAAACGAACATAAAAGAAAATGATAACACATAAAATGGGACGGAGGGAGTACTTATTTTGAGACACTTTATTAAAATAGCTTTCAAAAAATAACTTTTAGGATAAGCAATTTGTATTTTGCTAATTCATCAATGTTTTTGATAAGCAAATTGTGTTTGACTAATCTTTTTTTAAAAGTGCTTTTAACAGACAAATAAAGGGCAGCCCGGTGCACGAAGCTCCTGCTATGCGCATGATCTGGAGAAGGATCCGACCACAAGGATCTATTGTACAGGATCCGACCACAAGGATTTATTGTACACAGCCTCACCTTACATTTCTGCAAGGGGCTGTTTTCAATGCTTGAACCCATAACCTCTTGATCACATGGCATCAACTTTACCGATTGCTCCAAAGATCTCATCAACAGGAAAATTACGAATAACGAACATATGTCCATGCAACTTTACTATTAAGATTATTTTATAGAGAGAAATTGTTTTAAATATCTATTAAAAATGGAAAAGGCGTAAGAACCACTCTTAACTTATTGCCCTAAACTATTTTAAAATTAAAAAAAAAAAAAAAAAACCTTTAGTGTTGAGGTTGTATGGAGAGCTCAAAACTAATCAATATTAGACGCATGCCCTTTTTAACTAAACATTTTTAATATTAGTTAGTACACATAATTATTAACATTTAAACTTACCCATTTAATAATTATCTTCCTTTCTTTCTTTGTGAAATATGTGTTTCCCTCAAATGTTAACAACTTTTTCTCTTCCATCAAGTCCTTATCTATTCACTTTATTTGATTTGAAAAAATTACAAGTATTTTTCTTTTAAAGAAAAATTAAAAAGAGCCATTTATATTTAACGTTTTAATTTTTTTATTTGATTTCCTTCACTTTTGTTGGTATCCGACTGAAATTAACATATTTTAAATACGAGGCATTCCAAGGAAAGGCAAAGAAAATAAAAAGAATAAATAAAAGCAATAGAACAAAAATGAAATAAGGTAAAAAGGGGGGGAAAATACATATATTTGAGAAAATTTTAAATAGAGGGCAAGGAAAAACAAAAAAAGTTACTTGTATTTGAAAAAATTTTAAATCCAAGAAAAATATAAATAACAAAAATCAAGTGTATTCACTTATTTTAAATACAATAAAAAGAAAATAGGATTTTTTAAAAAAATAATAAAAATTAGAAAAAAAGACATATACACAATGCATTGCGTCTATCACGACAGCTCAGTGAATTGGGTTATAGCTCCACTTTAGCACCTGCGGTGCAAAAAAATGTAGGAAAAAGGTTTAGGAGGTAACAAACCACCGTGAAGATAATGTGAAGATAATGTCACTGGAATTTCGGTCATAGTTCAAGGGGGGTACTAATGCCTTTTACCTTAAAAATATTTTAATTAAGACGTTATTTTTGTTCAATAAAAAAGTACTTACATATTACAAATTTAAAATCAATATGTAGAACTTTCAAAAAGGGCAGTCCGGTGCTTTAAAGTTACCGCTATGTGCGGTGTCCGGGCGGTGCATCAAAGCTACCACTATGAGCGGTGTCCAGGGAAGGACCCCACCACAAGGGTGTATCGTACGCAGTCTTGCAGAAATGCAGAGGTTGTTTCCAAGGTTTGAACCTGTGACCTCCTGATCACATGGTAGCAACTTTACCAATTACTCCAAAGCTCCCCTCAATGTATGTAGAACTTTCAAAACCAGCCAAAAATATATACGTAGTAAATTATATAATGGGCAGGGTACAGAAAAGGACCCCACCCCAAGGGTGAACATTGTACATGGTCTTACCTTGCATTTCAGCAAGAGGCTATTACCAAGACTAGAATTTGTGACCTCCGGGTCACGTGACACTAACTTTACCAGTAGTACATTATATATTAAATATATAAATGAGAAATTTGTTATTTGTCCACTAGCATTTTCAATGCTTACCCAGTATAAATGTAAAAAATATATAAAATATAAAAAAAAAAATATATAAAGCGTAAATAAAATAAAAAAACTATTGTATAAAAATGAAGAACAAAAACATTAAATAAAACTTACCCAAATTTATGAGATATGATAATTATTTAACGAGGGTTATATAAATAAATTTGTATAAACGGTGCGAATATTTTGTCTTGGAAAGAATAATTTTCTGCTTCTGCTGGTGCAGATATTTTTTGTATTGGCAAAAGGATAATAATTTTTTTGTATTGGAAAGAATAATTTTCTGCTTCTGCTTTTTTTAAGAAGCAAAAATTATTATCCTTTTGCCAATCACAGAAAAACTGCTTCTTCTATTTAAAAAAGCACTAATTGGCCAAACACCTCAATTTTTCAAAAAAGAAACGCTTTTTCTATTCCAATAAAAAGTGTTCGTAACCTCCAAATCGCTTGGCCAAACAGGCTCCAAGTGTTCCTTAAACATTTTTATCCTCAAAGCATTTTTGAAACATTGGCCAAGCACAAAGTACTACTTTAATAATGGCAAGTGTTATCAAAAGCAAAAAACACAAAAAAGCTATAAGGTCCGCTTGGGCTATTAGCGCTCAACACGTTTTGATCCTCGTTCCGGAGCATAGCGCCCCCTTGACAACGTTACAACACTAAGTAGCAAGCGATTTTCAAATTGATTAGCCTAACACAAATTGTCAGTCCCCAAAATAATCACTTTTTCAAAAGCACATCTAACCCAAAAAAAACACTTCCCCAAAAAAGTAGATTTTAAAAGCTTGGCCAAACAGGCTATAATTGAACCGAAAAGAAAAAAACAAATCGAAATAAATTTATTTTGACTTGATCTTGTTCTTTGGATAACCATAATTCAAGAAACGAACTTGAATACCAAATTGACCAAAACCGTTGACGAACACCCTTACTTGAAACTTCAAACTTAAATTTGCTCAAGCAAGCACTTATAAACAAGCTATTCTCCGCAAAAGGGTACTTCTTTCATACGTCAACTAGAATATTGTCCTTGGCCAACAAATTTTATAAGGAGAAAAGCAATTGAAGGTTAGAGGGCATTGATAGCACAACTAACTAACCTGAGATGGAAATTGGGACTTGAACGCCTTGGGTTGAAGGTTACAACCACCACGTCCTGCAGCTTTGTAGATCCCATACATCAACTTTAAATCAACATCATAAAGAAAAAGTCGCATCCCCTTGTAAATTTTTTCCACCGTCTCTTTCTTGTTTGTCGGCAATCCTAGAACCTTGTAACGATAGCAGTCCTTCTTAGTCTCAGAGTTGCACATGAAGATCATACCCATGCTATTAGCCTTTTTCACAGACCTCTTCTTTTTTAACGGCTCAGGTTTGTCTTTGCCTTCAAAATTCATATCCTTAGGGGTCACCCCAGACTTATCTTCGGAAGCAACCTTCTTAGAGCTTTGATCAACAACTTCTGAGTCCAATTTTCCCGAGTCCTTCCCAACCTTGACACTAGAGGCGGCTACTTTCTTCTTAACTAGCTTATTTTCACCATTCACTAGGGGGGTTCCATTGGCCTTTCTCTTTCTATTGTTCCTTCTCCTCAATCTTTTAGTTTTTTGTTTCGAACTTCCTTCCACTTCCTCTTTATTCTTTGCATTTGTTTCATCTTCATTTTTTTCCATACCATCTTCTCGGTCATCTTTGTTTATTCCAGCAGCATCTCCTGCTTGCTTATCATCTATGTTCGGTTTACCACCAACTTTTTCTATGGCAGTTTCTTGGTTATTACTTTCATCATTACCAACAGCATTTTCTACTTTCTTATCAGCAGTACATGTTTCATCTCCTCCAATCACTTCATTTTCTTTAGCAAGTTCTCCCTCTAAAATTTCAGCTTCTGCTCCCTCGTTTTCTTCCTCTGATCCATCATTTTCTTCCTCCAAAGTTTCAGCTTCTGCTCCAGCATGTTCTTCTTCTGATCCATCATTTTCTTCCTCGGACCCATAATTTTCTTCCTCTAAAGTTTCAGCTTCTGCTCCAGCAGTTTCTTCTTCTGCTACAACACTGATCATTGTTTGCTCAGTTGTTGTTTGCTCAGTTACTGCTGTTTCCACCAAGTCTCCAGTTTCTACGATGTTTTCCATCTCACTGGAGTCACTTGTCAAAGCAGCTTCAGAAGCAACAGCAGCACTGGCAGATCTTTTATTGGCTTTGCCTTTTGCACGCACCATCACAACCTATGGATCTCCGAATCAAAAATTGTAAGTAGAACTCTGTAGTACATAATGAGAAAATAAGCCTTGGTATGAGTTCACAGGTGCACGGCACACAACAGAAAGGAGGTCACAAAATCAACACAAGGAAGCTCACAACACAAATGAGTATAGCAGCTAGAAACATCCATTTAAATTAGTTAACTTATTAAAGAATGAACCACTTCCTCTATCTAGTTTTGCCTCAACCCTAATATCTATAGAAAGAGCAAACTACTGCTAGATACACCAATATCTATAATTCCACTCCCAAGCTAGTTAAGACCACCTTAACGAATACAAAATGATAAAAATGAGAAAGAACGTGAGACCATAGAGAGAGGGGAAATACATCTAAAAGATACAAAATTTGATGAACTTTCTTTTCTAATGTTGACTTATTATAAATAAGTGAAATTCGTGCAACCCAAACTAACTCATAGAAAATTAAATCAGACATAAAAAAACATAACTCATGAAGGTACTCTCCGTAACAAAGTTCAAAAAGAAAATAGAGAGGGGAAATACCTAAGCAATGAGCTAAAACTAGTTTCACCTCTAAACCTAACCCTTATACCCACAAAAAGAGCAAACAACTGCAAGATACAAATATAAAATGATCAAAATGAGGGAAAATGTGAGGTAGTAGAAAGCAATGCTCAATTTATCAGGCAAATACAACTACAAAAATACAAAATCCAATGCACTTTTATTTTTTAATATCAATTTATAATAAACAAAGTGAGATTCGTACAACCAAAACTAGCTCATATAAAAATTAACTCACATATTTTAAGAAAAAAAAAACAAGGTGGTACTCTCCATGTCAAAATTCAGGGGAAGAAATAGAGGAAAGGAAAAGCAAATGAACGAAAACTAGTTTCGCCTCTACCCCTAACCCTAATACCTACAAAAAGAGCAAATAACTTCAAGATACAAATATAAAAGGATAAAAATACGGGGAAAATGTGAGATGGTAGAAGCCAATGCTCAATTTATCAACAAGCACATCTAAAAAATACAAAATTCAAGAAACAGAAAAAAGAAATAGAGAAAAAAAAAAGGAGATACCCAAGCAAATGAAGAAAAATCAGTTTCGCCTCTACCCCTAATCCTAATACCTACAAAAGAGCAAACAACAGAAAAATTCGAATATAAAATGATAAAAATGAGGGAATGTGAAATTGTAAAACAATGCTCGATTTATCAACAAATACATCTAAAAAATACAAAATTCGGCAAACTTCTTTTTCTTTTAATGTTGATTTATTATAAATGAAGTTACATTCGTACAATCCAAACTAGCTCATAAAAATTAAATGAGACACCAAAAAACAAAAATCAAGACGGTACAAGTTTCCCTTGTAACCCTAACCATACAAAAAAGAGCAAACAGCTGCAAGACACACCAACATCTATAATTTCAATCCCGAAATAGTTCAGACCACCGTAAAGAACATAAAATAAAAATACAACAAATACATCAAAAAACTACAAAATTCAACGAATTTCCTTAAATGTAGGTTTATTATATACAAAATGAGATTTGTACAGCAGAAACTAGCTCAAAAATTGAGGCTAAATAGTAATCATCAGTGAGCAAACGGGTGGAAAAAAGTATCTGATTCATCAACCTTATTCACATTCAACTAATTAAAAAACACGAAATATCAAAAATCTTCATAAACAAATACAGCAAAAAAATACAAAATTCAACAAATTTCTTTTAATGTAAGGTTTATTAATATAAAATGAGATTTGAACAACACAAACTATCTCATAAATTGAGGCTAAATAGTAATCATCAGCGAGCAAAAGCTTAGGCAAGAAGCATGTGATTCATCAACCTCATTCATATCGAATTAATGAGAAAAAAAAAACACTAGATATCAAAAATCATCACATTAAAAAAGTAACCGGAAAACAATTCTGGCATCTTCAGAAAGATAAACTCACTTGCAGATACTGCCAATTGAATGACGAAGCAAAAAATCCTGAAAATGAGAATATTTGCAAGACCCTGAAAAAGGGTGAAAAAGGCATGAGATTCATCGACCTTGTTTACATCGAACTAAACGAGCAAAAAACCTAAATATCAAAAATGCAAAAATTTGCAAGATCGCATAAACAAGTGCTCAATTCATCACAAATACATCTAAATACAAAATTCAATTTCTTCTCTTTTAGTTAGTGTCAGTTATAATTATATATAAAAGTGAGATCCATACGAACAACACAAACTAGCACATAAATGAGAACTGCGTGATCTCAGAATCAGAGCTTGATTCATCAACAAATACATCAAGAAAAATACAAAATTCGAATTTCTTTTAATGTCAGGTATATTATATTAAAAAAAGTAAGATTCTTACAGTCCAAACTAGCTCCTAAATTGAGGCTAAATAGTAATCATCGGTGCAAAAAAAGATTGAAAACCATGTGATTCAGCAACCTCGTTCACATCGAACTAATCAACAAAAAAAAAGAACTAAACATCAAGAGTCATCACTCAAACTAATGACAAACCTAAATCATCAAAAAATCATCACTCAAACTAATCGGGAGAAGAAACCTAAATAATCAAAATTCATCACATCAAAGTAATTAAAACAAAAACTTAGATCTTCAAAAATTATCACATTGAACTAGCTCATAAATAGTAATAATCGTCATTGAGAAAAAATGGTGAAAAAATCATGTGATTTCATCAACCTCATTCACACAAAAAGAAAAACCTAAATTATCAAAAATTCACCACGTCAAAACTAATCGGGAAAAAACCCTAAATTACCAAAATTGATCACATCAAACTAATCGAAAAGAAAAAACCCAAAATAATCAAAAATTCATCACATCGACGTAATTGAAAAAAAAAAACTAAATTATCAAAAATACACCACATCAAATTAATCGAAAAAAAAAAACCACACACACTTAAATGAGACTCGTACAACCCAAACTAGCTCATAAATAGTAATAATCGTGATTGAGGAAAAAGGGTGGAAAAATCATGCGATTCATCGACCCCATTCACGTCGAAAAAAAAAAACCTAAATTTTTTAAAATTCACCACATCAAATTAATCCAAAAAAAGAAACTAAATTAACAAAATTGGTCAAATCGAACTAATCGAACCCCCTCTCCCCCCCACCCCAAGTTATCAAAAATCATCACTCGAACTACTCGAAAAAAATCACATCAAATTAATCGAAAAGAAAAAAAAAAACTACGTAATCAAAAAATCGAAAACACAATCGGAAAACAAAACTATAAACTTTACCTATAGATGCCGCCGATTGAACGTCCAAAGCAAAAATCCTTCAGCTAGGGTTTGAAGTGAAGCCCCCTTTGTTTGTTGAGAAGCAATGGATTTACGTTACGGTTTTATAAAGAGAAAGCGGTGATGAATATGTGATGATTAAATCTGGACCGTCCAATTTATTTGTCTGATGAAAATCCCGTTATATTCGAGGTGTTTCGTGTGCCCAAGCTTCCAAAAAATCCTATCTATAAAAAAAAAAAATATCAAACTTATTCTAAAAATAGAAAATTACATTAATATTGAGTTGCCTATTAAAAAATAATTGTTTGACCATAAAATATTGAATAAGATTTTAAGAATTTATCCTTAAAATTTTATTTGACCATAAAATTGAAATAGATTTTAATAATTTAATTTTTAAATATTTTTCTAACAATAATATATTAAATGTAGTTTTAAGTGTACGTTGATCACATCACTATCTTAAAATTAAGGTAGAGATGTTTTTAATAGATTCTCGAATAAAGAAAGAAACAATCTAGAAAAAGACGTAATGAAAGCATAAGAGATAGTAGATAGTTCACCTTGAATAAAGAAAGAAACAATCTAAAAAATGACGTAATAAAAGTATAAGATATAATAGATAGTTTAAAATAATAAGTACTATCAGAGCTACGACAAAATACAAACAATAGATAATAGCAAAAATAAAATAACAAGAAGCTATAATAGTAGTACTGTGACAACTAGTAAGGGCCACAAGACAATGCATTCCTACCTAGTAACCTTCTAAGGTCATGTCCTTTGTAAGTTGCAATTGCGCCATTGTCTGATCACACTCTCTAATACTTCTTTATTCTACCTTTACCTCTCTTAAATCCATCCATAGCAATCTCTCACACCTCCGCATTAGAAAATTCATGTATCTACTCACCACATGTCTAAACTATCTCAATTTCGTTTCCTGCTTAATCTTCAACCAAAGTCACTACCACCTTATCTTGAATATTATTATTTTAAATTCTATATGTTCTAGTATGCCCACACAGTCATTGCAATATTCTTACCTGTGTCACTTTCATTTTTTGAATTTGCGAGCTCTTGACTGATCAACACTTCACCATTTAACATATCTAGTCTAACTACCCTTCGGTAGAACTTTTCTTTGAGTCTAAGTGATAGTTTTTTTATTACACAAGACTCCAGATGTGAGCCTCCATTTCATCCATTTTGATACCAATATAGTAAGTGACATCATCGCCAATCTCTATTACCCTGAATAATAGACCAAAAATACTTAAAACTATCATTATTTTGAATAGTTATGTATCAGTTTTCAAAAAAAAAAATTGTTCTAAAAAATTGACGATTTTGTTGCTTTTACTCTTCGTACAATTAAATTTTACATAATTAATAAAATCTTGCAAAACTTTACACTCAGCCTTTTATATCATTACAAATTGCAGGGAAATCAAGTCCAAGCAATTATATGGAATATTGATATACCACATTTAAAAAATATTTCGAACCGTTTCAAACCCTATTTGATGTCAGTTGCGCAGATTAAAGAACCAAATTCAGGATATGCTAATCCATTCAACACATACACGATGATTGACAAAATTATCATCATTGAATCGATTGACAAAGTCATTTCTCATGAAATTCACCATCGTCGCCTACCCATTTGGTTGCATTTTCTTTTGATGCTTTTGATACACAAGCTAAAGACTCTCAATTCGGTAATAAAAAATCTTAACCATTTACATCTCAAAATATAAAAGCTAGTTATTATTAAATGCGCTTTTACTCTTTTATTTTCTATTTACCTATTTTTTATCTTTTTACTTGTAGATGTTATTGCATTGCTGATTAATGTTGCCCTTTCAGATTATTCAGGCAATGAAAAAAAAAACAAGAATTTATCATTATGGATGCTCACTAAGTTCATACTCTTTCACCTTTTTTTTCTATTTTCAAACAAAATTTTGAGTTCTTTTTATATAAGATGCATGCATGCTTCAAACATAACTTCAAATTCTAAAAATCACAAACTTTTAAATTTTAAAAATTTTAAGCCGAGAGCTTATTTACTCTCTAAAAAAACCAACAACCAAATAGTTTGCAAATAAAAAGATAACAATTTCTTATTAGTTAATATCATCAACAATTTGAAATAAAGTTTTTATACAATTTAAAGAACGTCAGAGTTGAATATATGAACAAAATTATATGAGACAATAAACACATAAAATAGAGTCAAAATGAAGCCTAAAATAAAGATATTACACAATTCACATCAAACCTATAAAAGAGTACACCGATTGAACCAAGGCAAAATGATAAAGTAGTCCATACACACAAGTATTTGGCAAAGAGCTATAGGAATATTTTCTTTCAGCTTAATAAAATTGCCCCTTCAAAACTTAATTGATTTGAATATTCTGAAACAATCGCATTTATATAAAAGATGTAAGTGAAAATAAAATATTCAATCATAATATTTTTGTCTAAATAATATGCACATCTAACTTCAAAAGCAGCAAATGCAGCTAGCAACAACATTAAATATTTACCTAAATATTAAAATTGTCCTCAAACATAATTCTAATTCTTGGAAGCACACATATTGATGGAAAACGCATCCATCGTGTCTTATATATTGGAGATAGCAAACATCAATTAATAGTAATAAATATTGTAAGAGCAATAATTTTATAATATAGCAATTAATGTAAAAATGAGTGCAATAATTAGCTAAATGTGAAAATAACAGTTCCATTTTTGATTGGTTCTAATCTTATAAAATTTGCAAGAAATCAATCTATATCTATATATAATATAAAAGAGAAATATAGGAGTGGTAATGTGACATATTTCTAAAGTCAAGAATGATATTTATCTTTATTCTCAAATTTTTGATATATATTTTAATTTTTCCACTTTAAAAAATACAGAAAATCTAAAATTTATTGCTTAATTACATTCTCTTAATTATTCCTTCAATTCTTTTTCAGTTTTAAAAACTCAATAGTCATTGTCATTCATTTAGAAATCATGTATATATTTTTGGCTTTTTCTTTCTATTTCTCCAATTTATTTGCTATGTGAGAAAAAATCAACGGACACTTCTTGAATTTTTTTAAATCATACACAGAATTTATTTTTTATCCTATTAATTGTATCACTAATTATTCATGATAATTATAGATCAGTTGAAATCTTTTCAATTTCAAGATTTCCAAATTCATAGTATAAATTTAATCTTCAAGATTTCCAATGCGTGTATTTCTCGAGGAGTCATTATCCTGTCTTTCCAGAATTCATTAGTAGTGTTGCAGTTCTTTTGACATCCTATTGTCATTTAGGTATATCAATTTTGGCATGATGAACATTTTTCTATTAATGCATTTTTATTGTTGATGTGATTTTCATTGTCAGTTGTCTTTGTCTTTTCACGTTTAAGGTGATTGGAAGTTTGCTATGTTTTTTATATAATGTGAATGTGCTATGTTCCTTATATAATGTGTACATTTGATGACTCAAAATGACTTTTATTTTGTGCTTTTACAATATACATTTTATTTTTAAATATTCTTTTAAAATTTTTATTCTTAATATATATGTCAAGTAGAATAAAATGAAAGAAGTAGTTTGAATACATGACTAGAAGTTTTGTATTGAAAAATCCAACGCCCAAGGATTTCAGCAGTTGAAAAGATTCACTAGCAGCAGCCTCAAGTATGTAATAGAGAACTTCTTCATTCCTGTTATTTCCTTTTACAACTTCCTACTCTTTTTTCTCTTCCTATAAATTTTATTAACTCTTGATGACATTCTCCTAATTAAATCACTTACATTAATTATAATTATTCAATGAATATGATGATGCAATAATTTTGATTTTTTTCCGTTACTAAAATTCTTAGGATAAATCAAATATACTATACCATTTAACCAGGGGTAGCTCAAGCGAATTCGTGGCTTAAGTCCAAAATCGAATGGAGGCTCTATGTTTTTAAGAAAAAAATAATTATTTTTATAAAATCTATTTTTAAAATTATTTAATCGATTTCTTCTAATAATTTTTTTTAATTAACAATAGAGTCAATGCATTAATTTCTTGACACGTAGTATTTTAGACTAGATATATCAAACTCCATCTAAATATTTTTATATAAAAAAATATTTTTTCTATAAATAGTATTTAATATATTTTTTAAAATTTATAATTTACTAAGACTAAAAAAATGAGGCCCTCAAATTTTGGGGGCCTTAGGCGGCCGCCTTTTTTCCCAAAGGGTTGAGCTGCCCCTGGATTTAACTAACATAGTCACGTCTATCCAAATGTTTTCAATAGTATCCTAATTATCAGGCTTTGGCCAGTGATGTAGTGAAAAATTTGAAGGATTACTTTTCGAATTATAACCATCAAAAGGTAAAAGTGAAATGGTTAGCACACTCTATATTTATAAATTGAGTCTAATGGTAATTTAAGAAATCCTTATATTATTTTTGAGGATTTGTAAAAAAATCTCTCTACCCCATATAAAGGTACAAGTAAGGTCGAGTACAATGCATCTTCCTCGTATTAGACCTAACTTATGAAATTATATTGTGTATGTTATTGTTGTTACACTATTTTTACAGATTACACAAGTTGATATCAAACAATTAAATCAAATTATAAATTTGAGTTGATGAAGAAAGATTTGATTAATATATACAAGAAGTTTAAGGGCATAATGAAAAGGTAGGAGCAACAAGCAAATGTCAGTGTACTCTTCCGTTATGAAGTTCCAGTTTGTAGGTTGCCATATAATTATTAGTGTTCTTCTTTCGAACTCTTTTTTACTTCATGATTTACTCTTGATTCCATGTTGAAATTAGATTCACAATGTTTCTAAGATATTATGTTGGATGTGGTTATAGCTGCAAATACAATTTAATTATTTATTCTTTGTTGGGATAACCTTTCTTTATCAAAATTTTTAATCTTGAAGCTATCAATTATATTAATTATTTTATGGAGATTCAACATTTCAATTGACGTAGAACAGTTTCAAATTACAAGAATCCACTAAATAATATTATTTCACCTTGATATTATTACAATTACAAATAGGGTTCAACTATGTCTTTTATTTAATTATGTGACTATCAAAGAGTATTTTATACCCATTTTTTAGTGCATCATAATTTCACGTTGACAGCGAGGCTTCAAAATTTTTTTCCCTCTCTCATCAAGTTTGTTCCTTCTTTGCAAAAAGTTGATTATCTTTGTGCAATATATTTAATTTCTTAATAAAAAATTCTAAATGCTATAAGTGTTTCGAAATTTCATGTTGCATAAAAAAATGGCGTGAAAATAATTGATAGGATAAGTTACAACTTTAGTCTTTTGATTAATAATTAAAGGGAAAAAAAGAATTTTATGATGGATAACTCTAGGTGAATAAATTTTTTATATTAACTTGTAATTTGTTAACTAGGGGTGTCTTTAATTACATTAAAAAATGTCTCCTTCCTCGATTAATAACTTTTTCTTAATATATATATATATATATATATATATTTTTGGTAAGATAATAATGTTGTTATTAAAGAGTGAAACATAGACAAAGTAATAAAAAGGAAAAACAATTGAAAATTTAAAGAAAAAATAGACGGCCAAGTTATCATTTATCTCACAGGTGTAAATTATTTATTTTTTTATTTTATTCGCTTTTTTATTTCACATAATTTTTTATTTTTTTTAAATTATAAGAAATCTTTTTAAAAAGATTTTGAAAATAAAATGCAAATTCACACATTAAATTTAGTATTATTTTTTAAAATTGCGCGAAGCGCGATCATATTCCCTAGTATATATAAATAAAGGAAGATTAGAGGCATGCTGATGTGGCATGCCTCAAAAGTCAGAATTGAAATTTATCTTTTTGTCAATTTTTTGGCATTTTTCTCTTATTTTCAGCTTATGAAATTACTTAAAATTATATAAACACTCTCTATTAATTGTTCCTCATTTTTTCAGTTTGAATACCAAAAGTCACTATTAATTCAGCCACTAGTGAATCATTTATGCCATCAAAAATAATAAGGCTACATAAAATCAGTATTTGAGTGAATTGATTATGCCCCAAATAAATCTAAATGAACGATACAAAAAAAGTAGTGGAAGAGGAGACACCAAAAGGCGAGAAAGAAGATTCATCAAGTGCAGTTGATGGAGCCGTCAGATTCAAGTATGGTTGTTGCTTTCGCCACGGACGGCATCCCTATGATGACATTACGATCGGTAATCAGTGGCTTGAACACGCCATCGAGAAAGATGTACTATAAAATCACTCTTTGTATTGTGCTTTTTTTGCCTCCTGTTTTCATTCTACCTCAAATATTTTTGTTGTACTGCTTTTTTATTTGTTTGTTTCTCATTAGGTGTTCGATATCTGTATTGAAATTCGATCAATTCAGATTCGTGCGGTGTACACCTCGAGGTAAAAGTTTTTTTGAAAAAATAATTTCAAGATCCAAGATCCGAAATCATAATTATTTTTGCTGTTGCAGTTGGTGCTCTCGCTCAGCAAATTCGAATTTTTCATCGGTCATCAAGTGTGAACGAGGAGCAGAAGAAGAAAAATGAATAGGAATCGGAAGCAAAAGAGAAGCATGAAGAAGAAAGAAGTACGATTTACAAGTAGCAGAAGAAGCACGAACCAGAAGAAGAAAAGAAATAGAACCAAGTTTTAACCCGATTTTATATATTTTCTATTAGATTCTTATATAAATATGGTAATTTTTTGTTCATCTATCTTTCTACCCTTTTTCATTACAAAATACTTTGAATTTGTATAAGAAAAAAATGACCATATTTTAGGTAAAGCTCAATACCGAGGGATTTTACATAAATTTAGAAAAAGACAAATGATAATATAATATAGAGTATAGAAAAGTATTACCAAAATTAAAGTTAATTTGTAAATTATGATTCATTTATTTTGTTCCATATATAGCTATTCTAAATTTATCGAGAATTACAACAAATTATATAAATTGTAGCAAATATAATTTAAAAAATAAAATAAAAAAAGTTGGGATATCGATATTAGACAGAGAATGAAAAATTCACCTCAATCAATGCTACTGTGCAATAATATTTTTTCTTATAAGAAGTAGAGAGAGTAATTAAGGATTTGAATCGTGGCCTCTGAAATTTTTAGATCTGAACCCTTACATCAAATCATGAATGTTAATATTTCTATACTGATATTTAGGGACTGTTTGGTACACTGGATGAGAGAAGTAAGGATATCTCATGAGGTGGGATATTCTATGAGATTGTATTATTTATTTATTTTACATAAAATTATATATTTCATGAGATTGTATTATTACTCCCTCTTCATGGGATAATAATTTCGTCATTTTAGTATAAATTATGGGATAAAATAATCTCGAAATTAAGCAATTCCTTATACTACTATTTTAGTACAAATAATAAAATAATAATCTCAAAATTAAATAATATCTTATACTAAACATGAAATAAATATGAAATTGGTATATATTTATGTATAGATTTTTTTGAGTAGCACATAGGTAAAGAAACATAAAAAGGGAAAGGAAACATAGAAAAAGTCAAAAAAGAAATTGAGAAATAAGAAAAAATATTATTGTATTTGAATTGATTGAATTTCAATATAGATATCGAACACCTAATGAGAAACAAACAAATAAAAAAATAGTACAATAAAAATATTTGAGGTAGAATGAAGACAACAGGCAAAAAAAGCACAATACAAAGAGTGATTTTACAGTATATCTTTCTCGGCGGCGTGTTCAAGCCGCTAATTACCGATCGTAATGTCATCACAGGGATGTCGTCCATGGCGGAAGCAACAGGCATACCTGAATCTGACGGCTCCATCAACTGCACTGCACTTGATGAATCTTCTTTCTCGCCTCCTCTTCCACTACTTTTTTTGTATCGTTCATTTAGATTTATTTAGGGCATAATCAATTCACTCAAATACTGGTTTTATGTAGCCTTATTATTTTGATTATTATTTTGATGGCGTAAATGATTCACTAATGACTGAATTAATAGTGACTTTTGGTATTCCAAACTGAAAAAAATGAGGGGCAATTAATAGAGAGTGTTTATTTAATTTTAAGTAATTTCATAAGCTAAAAATAAGAGAAAAATGCCAAAAATTTTGACAAAAAAAGATAAATCTCAATCCTGACTTTTGAGGCATGCCACATCAGCATGCCTCTAATCCTCCTTTATTTATATATATTGATTAGAGTTATCGTTATTTTACATCAATTTTCATTTATTGCCCCCACATAATTTTCACATCTTATTTATCATTCCCATTAAATATTTCAGTTACAAAATATATAATTTTTATTTTGAAAGAAATTGAAGAACCTTGCCTTCAAATAAATAAAAAAACTCCCAAAAATATGTACTTCTAAACAGGAGCCATAGAAAATTATTACGGGTAGATGCTAAAATTGTGGAGTGATATTGGATCAAAAGTTTTATTTATGTTATATCATTATTTTGTGTTTTATGCATAATTGTGTTACATTAAAATTGTGGGATCCGGTTCCTCTTTATTTTCGCTCTCTTCATTTTCTTCAAGTTTCTATCCCGATTGGTGACATATGACATAGTTCAAATTGAATGGGTAAGATTTAATTATTCTAAAGTAAATCTCTAACCATGATTTAGATAATAAATACATTATAGATTTAGTTTAATAAATTATATATTTAGCCAAGTCCAATATTGTGGGTGTTTTGAGCTTATTATTGTAGACACGTTCCAATAATAATTGAATGAAGAACACAGAATATTTCATTGATATTATTATTGTAAATCTACTAAGTATTTAGATAAAGCACATGCCTAATATTACTATGAGGAAAAATATTTGTAAATTGGATGGTAGTTTTCTCCTATTTTGATTTAATCAATTAATTACTTTTCGTTCCTTCTCTTCCTTAAAGTATATATATATTTTAAAATGATTAGTATTCTTATTATAAATTTGGTATCAATTATTTATCTAAAGTGTTTTTCTGCTGATTTTTATTCATTTAATGGTGTCATGTAAGTAGCTATATATTACATATAACCATTTGATATAAATAAACAAAATCTATAAATTAACTGAAAGGAAGGCATGTGTATTTTATTTCTCTTAGTATTGGTATAATATCAAATTTTCATTAGCTTGCTATTTTTTTTCATAAGTTTTATAAAAAAATTAAAGATTTTATAGTATCTTGTGTGAAGAGCGAAGAAGTTTACTAGTATATATATATAAAGAAGAAAGATAGAGTAGGTGATGTGGTACCTCTCTATGACCTCCATTTCTATTTATCTATTTATTTATTTTTTTGATATTTTTTTATTTTTTCTTATTTATAAATGAAAGAGTTAATAATATTCTACACTATTTATTGAGTATTATTAATAATTGGTGTAATTAAGCTAATGGAGAATTGAAAAGTCCAATCATCTTTTAATTTTGTCCATCATGCCTTCAGAGTCGTTTAAAATTTTTTCCTCTCCCACATTTAAGAGTGACTATTAAGTTTTTCTCCTTTTTTTGTTATTTAAAGAGGTTTGTCTTTCTCTTATGCGCCAAATAATGCTCCATATCTATAAATTTAAGATCTTTATATGCTATTTCTACCACCATCTTCATACCTCATTCATGGTGACAATTATCACTACATTTCCCTCCTACATTTTTTTTATATTAAAATTTTCCTATTTTTCATAAGAAATTAAATTTCTTCTTTTTGAGGTTTTTGTCCATCATCTTTAAAGTTTGTCCATCATCAGTAAGAAACATGCGAGTGTCCATTATCAGTAAGAAGTATTCTAGCATGATGTTTAACACACCTTTGATTCTTAAGAGTTTTAAATCACTTTCAAGTTTATCCATTAGTAACAAACATTCTCGCATGATTCTCGCATTTCTGCACTCAAAAAGATGGGCGCGTTCTATTTGAGTGTTCATTGATCCAATGGATCTATATGCTTCGGAGTATTTAGACAAGGTGCAACATATTTTGATCAACACATCTTTTTTAGATACATAGGGTGTTAAATGAAGTTCTTTCATAAGATCATTGCTTTCACGAATGTAATTACAAAATGATGTTTATTTAAGAAAATTGACTAGCCTAAAATGTTAGCAACTAAATTTTAAAAGCTATATTGATATATTAAAAGCTTTCTTTGCCTTGCGTTATAAATAATATAGATGTTATAGGAGTTTTTATGATTAGACTTATATTTTATTTTATTTTGAGTCTTTTAGAATGATAAGCTACAAATTATATTTTCTTTCATCATCTTATTTTCGAACTTCTTTTTGATATGATATAAGTTACATTATGTTGTTATTAAAAGAAATCTCTTAAATTCTTAACAATCTCACCTAAATTCAAGAAATCACTTATTACCTTTGTTCCTTTTTAGTTGTGAATTAAGTTTTGCACAATCAATAGTTAGGAGTGTAGTTTAACTAATATAAATCTTTATTAATTCTTTAATTTTATCCCTCTGAACACTAAATAATTATTTTTTAAAATTGACAAGTATTTAGAAACATCTATATTTAAAATATACAACAATTAAAAAGAAACGGGAAAAATGTCATATGGAAATTTTCCTTTTCATTTTAGATGTTTCTTAATTCACGATTAGTGAAAAGAATTAAAAATTATTAGACAAAAAAAAGTGATAGACCATAACATTATATGATAATCTATTTTTTTTTTATTTTTGTTCACCTTATTTAAACATCTCAAAAGTTATCAAACATAAGTATTAATAAATTATTATGATAATAAAAGTAGAAAATGAGAGGACTCATGCAACTCTTTTATTATGGACTATAATGCTTACTAGAAACCTGAGAGAACAATATCTATAAATGTTATTTATTGCATAATTAATATCTTATTTATGAAAAAATAATTAAATAATAACGGATAAGATGAAAGGACTTATGTAAATTTCTAATAATAGTAGAAGAGAGGATTTATATAAGACGGAAAATTCTTTATTTATGTATAGAGGTTACTTAGTATAGTAATTATAAATATTTTTATTTACATAATTAACATTTTATTTATGAACAACTAAATAAAAATGGATAAGATAAGTATTTACGTAAATTCTCTATTACTAAATAAATATTATTATTTATAACAATTGAGTAATATTTATAAATATTTAAATATGAATAAGAAATGAAAAATCTGTGTATCCTTCTTCTCAACAACTCATCTTCATTTAAATGTATGATTTCTCATAACTTTACCATTATAAAAAATGTTATATAGAGTATATAAATTCAATCAGTTCTTGATTATCGCGCGAAGCGCGAATCTGTTCACTAGTTAAGTAATAAACTACAAAGTAAAGGAAATTTCTTTGACAATAACATTCATAAATGACATTTCAAAATAATAAAATTAAGTGCATGTCATAGACATCAAATCAGTATCCGTTGACGATGTTAACTTTATTTATGCATATATAAATATTTTTTAAGCTTATTGTTAATAATGAGATAATAATCTGTAAATAATTTGAGGTCATGTTTGATAGTTAACTTTCATGGGGCTTTGGGTCACATGTGACAAAAGAGTTTTAAAATGAGGTGTAGGTGACATAAGTCTTAATTATTAGTTGGAGGTGACAATTACTTTATTATGGATTAAGAAAATTAGGAAAGTTTGAAAATAACCCACAAGTTTTTAAATTTACACTTTGATCCTAATGTTTACCTAAAATAATGGGAAACGGAGGAAAAAAAACCGTCTTTCTCTCTCTTCTCATCCATTGTTGTTTTCTCTCTCTTAGCGATTTTTGCTGTTCATTATTTTTGCGGCTTTATTCATCATCTTCTGCTTCATTATCATCATCTTCTACTTCATTATCATCTTCATCTTCTTCTTGTCGATCATTTGTTGTTGTTGTTGTTGGTACAACGCCACTGCTGCTATCTGACCAATTTCTTAGGTCAAATTTTGTTTACTCCTTCACTTTCCACTTTGGCATTACTTCATAGGTGACTTTGGTAAGTAAAATTATGATTTTTATTCGTATTTGTCATCTGGGTGCACTTCTGTTTTTCCAATAATGGATAGAACCCCTATCATGAATCCAACATAAGTGCCCACAATTTAAACAAATCAATCATCTGGTGCATCAGATGAGTAATCTGTTGCATCAGAAGTTTTATCTGTTACATCAGACTGTTTATCTGTTGCATCAGAAGATTTATTTATTGCATCAGACGTATTATCTGTTGCATCAAATGTATTGTCTGTTACATCAGGATGTTTATCTGGTGCACCAGACTAATTATCTGTTGCAACGAATGATTAATTTGTTTGGAACAACACAAATCAGCCCCTGCCACAAACCCAACAGATAACCATTATGTTTCAACTCTTGCTATTGCTACTGGATTCAAAATTATTCCTTACGTCCATTACCCGTCCCAAATTTTCTAATTCAATTTCTCATTTTACTTGTCTTTTTCATTAATCAAGAAAAGATTAAAAAAATCTATGTTTTACCTTTTGCATTAATCACCTTTTTTTCAAATTAAAATGAAAACATCATTTAATAGGGGGACTATACGCCAACCGACGTTAAAAGCTTCCTTCTCTTATGAAATTTTGATTGAATAACAAACAATGGTTATTTCAAACACGTCTACTATCCCACCAACTGATCAGTGGGTTATGATAAACTAGACATGTTATTAATTATTTTTCTTAATCAATGTGGCATCTCAATTTGGGATGGGTAATTTGAGATGGAGGGAGTATGAATTAAAACGTCAAGCCAAGCAACAAACTAGTCATCTATTGAAACAAACTATTTATCTATTGCATCCGACTTCTTATCTGTTGCAACATGAGTAATCTGTTTTGAATAACACATCAGCCCCTGCCACAAACCCAACTGATAAATCTTGCTATTGCTACTGGATTCTAAATTATTCCTTTTTACGTCAAATCGTCGACATGTTTGTTGAGAAGATAATAGACAGAATGAAAATTAAATATGGATTAAAACGTCAAAGATCAAACATAATTTTTTTATTAAACAAAAAACAAATAAAATACATATAATAGACTAAAAGAAAAATAATAATCTTATTATTATTATTATTATTATTATTATTATCATCATCATCATCATCATTGCCAGCAGGCCAATCTTCAACCGGAAGTAGCAAGACCCTCCTCAGCTTGCGTATCTCGTGGAGCATTCTTGCTCTAACTCCTCCCAGTTCCCATTTCAGGTCACGAACTTGATTCTGAAGTTCATTCACGGCGTCTTGCAGAAAAGCAACGTCCCACACTGGGTCAGCCATAATCTTCTAGAGTGTAATATGAAAGACGAGATGCAATAAATAAACAGAGAGTAGTTGAATAAACGATTAAGTAAGGAGGGACCTATTTATAGAGGATTGAATTTGAATGAGAGGCAAAAAAGCGCGACTATTCACCTCTATTCATTAATTACATTTTTGATTAAATTAAGAAAATGAATATTGTGATAAGTCATGACTTTTCAGATTATTATTATTAATTAGTTCTTTTCAAGAATCGTTTTTATTGAGTTGTGGCAATAGATTCTATATCTGTTGCATCAGATAACATATCTGTGACAACAAATATATCATCTGTTGCAACAAATATAAAATATGTTGCATCAGATAACCTATCTGTTACAACATATAATCTAACTGTTCACCTCCATTTATTAATTACATTTTTGATTAATGTGAAAAGTAATAACTTAATTAAATTAAAAAATATTGTGATAAGTCATGACTTTTCAGATTATTATTATTAATTAGTTCTTTCCAAGAACCATTTTTATTGAGTTGTGACAACATATTCTATATCGGTTGTATCAGATAAATCATCTGTGACAACAGATATATCATCTGTTGCAACAATAGTGAACCTGTTGCATCAGATAATATATTTGTTGCAAAATATAATCTACTTTTTTTAAAAAAAAAAACTATCATCATATCATTAATTCAAATTAGTTGACTTTTTTATTTTATAAATTAAAAAAAATACCTTTTCAAATTCTTTAATAAAATAGTAACCATTTTTATTTTCTGGCAACAAATTGTATATCTGTTGAATCTGATAAACCATCAGTTGCAACAGATATACCATCTCTAGCAACAAATAGACGTTCTAACTTAATATTTTTTTTGATTTCTTCTAACAGCTGATACATCAGTCGCAACAGATGGGGAATTTGATGCATCAACAACACTGATGAATGTATGTATGTTTGTTTTAGACAAAAAGTCATGACCGGCCTTCACCTTGTTTTTCTTAACAATCATCATATAAGTTAATTAATCCAATATTGTGACTTTTTTTTAGTATATAGTAAATAATTTTAAAAATAAATTCAAAAGTAAAAATGGTGAAAAGTCACGATCAGTTATTAAAATTAAATAACCATTCTTTTACAGTTATAAATTGTGTTTATAATTTATTTCCTTATTATTTATTTACAAAACATTTTTCATATTAAATAATCGAAAAGTCATGTCTTTTCTTTTCTTTTTCACCCTCTCAATAACAACAATAACCCTTTTTTATTAATAACCGTCTGGTACAACATATGATCAATCTGTCGCATCAGATTAACCTCTGTTGACACAAATTGCTCAATCCCTACCACCAACCGTCGACATGTTGAGAACAAGGAATAAACAAAATGATTATTAAATACTAAATAAGAATTAAAAATTCAAAGTCGACCATCAAATGACATAGATTTTTGAATTCCTTGGGTAGATTCGATATACAAAAGAAGGAAAATACATGCGCTAAAATAAAAAAACATTACCTAATTATTATTACTACTATTATTATTATTGTCAATTGGACATTTTTCATCCGACAGCCTTGCTACTCAGCCTTGCTCCGAAGTCAGCCAAATCTCTCTGGAGTTTATCAAACTGCCTTTGAAGTTCATGCAAGGACTCAATATGAATATTCTTGTACGAATCTGTATCATCCATATTTGTAAAGAGGGACCTATTTATAAATTATTGTATCTCAAAAAGAAAAGAAAATTACTTTAAAATAAATCTAACAGATAGGTAATCTATTGCAAAATATATTTTTTCTGTCAGATAACTTACAACATACTGGCAATCTTTTGCAACAGATGTATATATCTGTTTGATTTCTCCATCAGATACGTCATATATTGCAACAGGTTGATCATCTATCGTAACAGATGTCTCCAATTTTTTGACAATATAAACAGATGTGACATCTGTTGCAACTAGCTAGTCATCTGTTTATTCAATTTAAGCCATAGATGGGCTAGAAAGAATAATGTGCGTACAGATGGGTCCACTATCATATGTGTGGGATTTAAGTATGTATTACTGATAAGGTCACCAGGACAACACACACAAAGTACAATATTTTTGTGAATGGAGTTTTTAACCGCTTAAGCACTGATCATTCAAACAAGATCCTGCATTGTACCGTTAAATTTGATGGGTTCGAAATTAATAAGGCTGAGGACCTCATGAAGATAGTGCAGATACCCTATTATGAATTATTGACGGTTGTTGCTCGTGTTTATGTGTGTCAAGTTTTGAGAAAGGATCAATATTTGTCATCATTGCAGAGAACCAATAACAATTGGACTTAACATTAAGTGTGCATTGGACTCTGAGAGCACCTTCAAATCCTCGTACTGCATCAAACAATAATGAAAAACCAATAGAAATTCCCCTGACCCAAATTTATATGGTTGGATTGCTTGCTCGGGGTGATGATTATATGCCAGAAGGTGCGGTAGGAGATTGCCTTCGAGGGAAAACGGGTTGTTGATGGAAGACTATATCATCTGAGAGCTAATTGAAGAAGAGACATAGGGTAGAAAGTAACTTCTAACGAATTTGGCCGATGGAATTATCTTAAAAGATGCAAAATCTGAATCAAGTGCAAATATGAAAGTGTATCCAGTAATATAATTTCATCTGTTGTCTCTCTGAAAGAAAAATAATGTAGATGAACACTTTGCTAGAAAGCTGTGTGGTCGGGATTATCACCTAGATAGAAAATAGGAAAAGACCAACAAAGCAGTCTCACGGGCATCGAGGGTTGAAATGATGTACAACAAGTCTAGAAAACTTACGCCAACAACAACTGCAGTTAAAATAAGGAATCTAAGAGAAGAAGGCAATTTCTGAATTTTAAATTTTATCCCATGCCTTCTTATTTGTGTTTTCGATCAGATCCACTGCCGTTGACCTGGTCGAAACCACAAATGAGATTGAAAGGAAAATAGAGTATCATTACTTCCTTAGCAATATGGATTAATTGATTATGTTTTCTTGCCTTAGCATGCTTTCAACATTTCTTGGAGAAGATTAGATGCTTGTTGTAGTATGTGAATCCTGATAATTTTTAAGCTTACCTCCAGCTTGCTGATTCTATATTCAAGTTGGTCGTTTCCGTCTTCGAAGTTGGTAAGGAGTTCCTCATCTCGTGTGAGCTCGATCAGGAACACTACCTTCAAAGTTGTGGCATTCTAGAAGCTCTTCAGAACACTTTCTTCAGAAGCCTTAAAGGATACATGGAGGGTCGTTATATTTGTTTTGGGTCAAAATATGTTGATGCACGTTGAAGATGTGGTCCCAACAGTTGAACAACACACTTTTATCGAGCGTTACTCAATGTATATTGCTCAACCAATTTGATAAATTAATAAGCAAGGAATTACGTAGTGTGTGATCTAAACCGACTCTACGAAACCTATCAAACATTACGTAACTCCGAGCTCATTACCCTATCAAAAAAATATAATCGAGTTAGTGCAAAAATCAAACAAGCTCAATCTGTTAGCCTTTCTGTTGATCACTCTTCTCCAATATTTATGACAAGATATCTGCTATGCAAAAGTCTACACCGTCATCAAACATGCTTTCCATGGAGCAATTCTTCAGAAGGCATCAACAAATATCTTCTGAAGAATTAATCCCTGGCAAGAATGTCTGGCGATGGTGTAGACTTTTGCATACCAGATATTTTGTCATCTAAATTAGAGAAGAGCGATCAGTAGAAAGGTTGAGAGATTGAGCTCGTTTGATTTGTGCACTAACTCTGTCATCTTTTTTTGATAGGGTAATGAGCTTAGAGTTACGTAAACATTTGATAGGCTTGGTAGATTCGGTTTAGATCACACGCTACGTAATTCCATGCTTATTAATTTATCAATTTGGTTAAGCAATATGCATTGAGCAACGCTCGATAAAAGTGTGTTGTTCAACTGTTAGGACCACATCTTCAACGTGCATCAACACATTTTGACCTAAAACAAACACGACCCTCCATGTATCCCTTAAGGCTTCTAAGAAAATGTTCTGAAGGGCACCTAAAATGCCACAACTTTGAAGGTGGTGTCCCTGATCGAGATCACCAGAGATGAGGACCTCCTTACCAACTTCGAAGACGACAATGACCAGCTTGAATACAAAATCAGCAAGCTGGAGGTAAGCTTGAAAATTATTGGGATTCACATACTGCAACAAGCATCTGATCTTTTCCAAGAAATATTAAAAACATGATAAGGCAAGAAAACACAATCAATTATAACCATATTGCTAAGGAAGCAATGATACTCAATTTGCCTTTCAATCTTGTTTGTGGTTTCGATCAGGTCAACGGCAGTGGACCTAATCGGAAACATAAACAAGAAGACATAAGATGAAACTTAAAATTTAGAAATTGCCGCCTTCGCTTAGATTCCTTATTGTAACTGCAGTTGCTGTTGGCGTAAGTTTTCTAGACTTGTTGTACATCATTTCAACCCTCGATGCCCGTGAGGCTGCTTTGTTGGTCCTTTTTTATTTTCTATCTAGGTGATAATCCCGACTACGCAGCTCCCTAGCAAAGTGTCCATCTGCATTATTTTTCTTTCAGAGAGACAACAGACGAAATTACATTACCGAATACACTTTAATATTTGCACTTGATTCAGATTTTGCATCTTTTAAGATAATTCCATCGGCTAGATTCACTAGAAGTTACTTTCTACCCTATGTCTCTTCTTCAATTAGCTCTCAGATGATATAGTCTTCCATCAACCCCCCATTTTCTCTCGAAGGCATTCTCCTACAACACCTTCTGGTATATAATCATCACCTCGAGTGAGCAACCCAACCATATAAATTTGGGCCAGGGAAATTTCTATTGGTTTTTTGTTCTTGTTAGATGCAGTGCTAAGCTTCGAAGGTCCTCTAAGAGTCCAATACACCTTAAAAGTTAGTCCAATCGCTATTGAATCTCTTTACAATGACACCATAACTAAATTCCTTCACAATGCTTGACAAATAAACATGAGCAACAACCGACATTAAATCTTAACAGGGTATCAGAACCATATTCATGGTCCCTCAGCCTTATCAGTTCGGTCCTACTAAACTTAACTGTAAAATTACAGATATCTTGTTTGAATGATCTATAACTAATTAGTAAAAACAACATTCACAAAATCAGTGCACTTTATGTGTGTTTCCACGATAACATTATCAGTAATACATACCTCCCACATACAAAGTGGTTTCATCTGCATACAACTTATTCCTTCGAACCCATCTTTACTGCAGCCTCTTGTGATGGTCCGATAAAATTTAATCAACTGTCAGTTCCTTATATATACAAAGAAGAGAAAAAAAATTGATGTCACAGAAAGAACATTATCCATCTGTTGCAACAGATGTGGAGTCTGTTTTAACAGATGTAGAGTATTTTGCAACAGATGTAGAGTCTGTTGCAACAGATGTGGAGTCTGATGGAATACATCAAACCAGCCTTTCTGATGGTTAAATTTGTTCCAACAGTTTCTCCATCTATTTCAGCAACATCAGCAACAACATAAACTACAAATAAAAAACATCAACAACAAAGAAACAACAACATTTGTTCCAACAACATTATTAACAATAAAGAAACAACATCCTTTGTTCCAGAACCATAAAAAATATCACACCACAAGTTCCAACAACGCCAATCCCACCACCAAAATCAATAACTGCATCAACAATAAAGAAATAAATAAAATATATACAAAAAAATGATACTGCCAACAAGGTTTTTAAACTTCTCCCAACAGATGACTTTTTTCGCATATTGTAATAAAAATTCTTGATTTGTTTATTCAACACTTAAAAGTTCCTTCAAATCTTTTTAATAAATATGATATGGGTAAATAGTAATTAAATAAAAAAATAGATATAAATAACTTACAAAGAAGAAGACGAGAATGAAAGACCATTAATAAAGCATACCTTAATGTCAAAAAGGGGATCAAAACAACCATTTCAGTCGAGGAAAGATATCTGAAATGATCTTTATGAGAAGAGAAGAGAAAAGAGAGAAAAAGGCTATGACCCTAAAGAAGAGAGAAAGAAAGAGATAAGAGTTGAATAAAATAAACTGCAGCTGAAGAAAGAGAGATGAGATAATTTCTATAGATGTATTGTGTATGTAGACGTGGGGGTTTTCAATATTCATTAATTAATATTCATTAATTTCATTAATAATTTGAGGGGAACCAGGAAGACTAAGACTAGAGACATTGAAAAGACAAGACTAGACTGCTCAATGAACTCACTTTTGAGATATCCAAGAAACATTTTTTACCACCTTTAGTAGTAAGTCCTACTTGATATTATCTACTCGGACAGAAGCTTGCTTTAAAATTAAAAGAGAAAAAAAGATTTTCAAATAGATATGTCATATGTTGCAACATATATAAATATTTGTTTAGAAATCTGAACAGCTCAGTCATCTGGTACAACAGATATAAATATCTGTTTGAAAATTTCCAACAGTTCAGTCATCTGTCACAACAGATGCAAATGTCTATTTGATAATTAAATCAGATATGTCATCTGTTACAACAGATATAAATATCTGTTTGAAAATTTCCAATAGCTCAGTCATCTGTCACAACAGATGTAAATGTCTATTTGATAATTAAATTAGATATGTCATCTGTTGCAACAAATATGAATATCTGTTTTAAAATTTTCAACAGCTTAATCATTTATTGTAACGGATTTTATTGCAATTGATTTAGGTGAAACTAGGGATGAATGAATGAGCTCACATGGTCAACTACAAATCCAATCAAGTCTTTGCAATTACATGGCGTTGGTATTGCGTTTATCCCGACCTGAGTTGTGATCGATCACTCTGAGTTGAAATGAGTTCTCATCAATTCAATGTTAGGATAATGATAGTACCTAAGTTGATTTAGGTAGAACTAGGGATGAATGAATGAGCTCACAGGGTCAACTACAAATCCAATCGAGTCTTTGTAATTGCATGGCGTTGGTATTGTGTTCATCCCGACCCGAGTCGTCGATCGATCATTCTGAGTTGAAATGAGTTCTCATCAACTCAATGTTAGGATAATGATAGTACCTAAGTTAATTTAGGTGGAACTAGGGATGAATGAATGAGCTCATAGGGTCAATACAAATCCAATCGAGTCTTTGCAATTACATGGCATTGGTATTACGTTCATCCCAACCTGAGTCATCGATCGATCACTCTGAGTTGAAATGAGTTCTCATCAACTTAATGTTCAGATAGTAATAGTACCTAAGTTGATTTAGGTGGAACTAGGGATGAATGAATGATCTCACAGGGTCAACTACAAATCCAATCGAGTCTTTGCAATTATATATCATTGGTATTGCGTTCATCCCGACCCGAGTCGTCGATCACTCTGAGTTGAAATAAGTTCTCATCAACTCAATGTTAGCATAGTGATAGTACCTAAGTTTATTTAGGTGGAACTAGGGATTAATGAATGAGCTCACAGGGTCAACTACAAATCCAATCGAGTCTTTGCAATTGCATGGCGTTGGTATTGCGTTCATCCCGATCCGAGTTGCCGACCGATCACTCTGAGTTGAAATGAGTTCTCATCAACTCAATGTTAGGATAGTGATAGTACCTAAGTTTATTTAGGTGGAACTAGGGATGAATGAATGAGCTCATAGGGTCAACTACAAATCCAATCGAGTCTTTGCAATTGCATGGCATTGGTATTGCATTCATCCCGAACCGAGTCGTCGATCGATCACTCTGAGTTGAAATGAGTTCTCATCAACTCAATGTTAGGATAGTGATAGTACCTAAGTTGATTTAGGTAGAACTAGGGATGAATGAATGAGCTCATAAGGTCAACTACAAATCCAATCGAGTCTTTGTAATTGCATGGCGTTGGTATTGCATTCATCCTGACCCGAGTCGTCGATCAATCACTCTGAGTTGAAATGAGTTCTCATCAACTCAATGTTTTAAAAACTATATCTTTTAAATTTTTTAAAATTAATTAATATCAATTCGGACCAAATTAGCAATTTCAAAACTTGTCGTTTTTTTTCCAAAATTACAAATCAACCCATACATATCATCCATTTGCATGAAAAAATTTTCATTTCAAATCTGAAGTTCTCTCTCTTCTCTCTCTATCTCTCAGGGTCTCCTCTCTCTCTCAACAATACAAACAACAACTACTCAATATATTGTTCAACCCTTCAAAACAGGTCAATTTTCTTCCCATTTACGACCACATATAGTTATTTTTTTAACTTCATTCTCGCTTGTATCCGTCGTATTCTCTGTCTTTGCAGGTAACAGATCCGGGTGCTTCTTTTGAGGGTGTTGCTAGTAGAGTTGTTTGTGATGGTGGCAGCCATCCTGCTACTGCTACTGTTGCCAGTCGTGATTATGAGCATGTTGGTGCTCAGCAAAAAATAAATATGTTTGAAAACACCCCTTGCACAGGTCTTATCTCTCACCCCTATACCGGTCCCTCCCACCCTTACAGTGGTCCCTCTTGATACACCCAAACTACACCTTTCTTACGAGAGAGTAAGCGGCCATTGTCAAATATATAACCCAACTAGGTTGGGGTCGAATCCCACATGGAATATGGTGCTAATTAAATTGTATGCAGATTAGTTGATTTTTAATTGTTCGTTTCCGTAAACTAAATAAGGGGGATTTGATTCAGTTCATAAATTAATGGTTACAGTTTAACAAGATGAAATATGTGTAGTAGTATTTGAATTCAGAGAAATAGCAAGCTAGGGTTATGTCCACCTTGTAGTTTTCAATACTTTCTAACTATGGGCTTTACGAATTCATACATGCATCGTGTTTACAGAGAAATGTATTGTATTTAATAACATAATCCAAGTGTTTCTCAACCATCAAGGACTAATTCACTTTAGTTCTCTCGAATCAAAGGCATTTACCAAAAACAATACGAAATCTCCAAGTAGTTAATCCTGCTAAGGCATTAACTTATAAAATAGGGGTTGGTAATTCTATTTTCTTGTCACTACTCTCTTTTCCGAACAACAACCTTTTTTTCGAACAAGTTGCGTTTTAAGGCATATCCTCTATGTTTGCAATCATGAGAATTCAAAATAAACGAAGAGAGTATGATGTAAACAAATCAATGCATAATGAATTCAAAACCCAAAGTAATAGATTGTATGCTACAAAGCTTCCATAACCCTAACTAATAAACTTAGCTACTCATGAATAAAACGAAAATCGCAATAAAAATATTCATCATACCAAAAACTAGAAGAAGATCTTGGTGTGTGAATCGCGAAAACAAGAGAGAAAATGTTTTTCTCTCTCTCCACCCTAAGCCGCTATTCTCCTCTCTCTGAATAATACAGAATAATTCAATAATGAATAGAAATTCAGCATTTAACCCTTTTAATAATCTTTTCTCTCATAATTGCCTTCTAGGTCCCTGAACTAATTATAAATGACGAATTAGTCTTGGACATAGTTTCTAGGCGCCACATTTGGTCCAGATTGTAGTTTCTAGGTGCCACATTTGGTCCAGGTTGCTACTCTCTCTTGTGTCATATGCCATCCGCATTCCATAGTCCCATAATGTCTTCATCTACCTCATTAATACCTGAAATCATGCTAATCACATCGGTTAGCTCAATTACATAGAAGTGGAGTAAGAACATAAGAAACTAGGCACTTTGTTCTCTAAACATAGCTAAAATATGGATAAATTATGGTGCTTAGGCGTATAAATACACCCAAGATCACCACCCACACTTAAATCTTTGTTCGTCCTCGAACAACATATCCATTTATACATATTACATAAGCCTTAGCACCCACAAAGGAAGACAAGATGCTCAAATAGGCTCACACAATAATTATGAACAAGAAGTAGATTCAGGAATCATTACTAGAGACAACCTACCCTCAAGAATAGACTCATTAAGTTGGCAAATTTCATGCATATCATTTAAGCATAGAAATCATATAAATTACCCAACCTTCATCAACCATGTGCCCTCACAACAAGAAAGTTACCCATAATCACTCACAATCATGCAATTTCTAACAAAATGGGTACAAGAATCAAGTTGCGCTCACTCTCACAAAGAATTCTCAAATTACAACTGATGACCATATGCTTGCCCTTAGTGTAATACTCCACTAATATCAGAATACTAAGATTAGGATCATATAGGTCTTTTACGGGTTGTAATGCAGGCTAAAGGATGGGTAGGAACTATTTTGGCCAGAAATAGTGACTATCTTCCCTAAGCACTTTAATACACTACATTATGCAATTAAGACCAATCTCTAACAGCCAATTTCCACTTCTGCTATCTTCACAGATTTGCTTTTCAACCCAACTCATTAAGCTTAATTAATAACACTATGGTGGGAGTAAGCAACCCTTTCAATTTTTTTTTTTGCACCCTTTTCATGTTACGCACCCCTATAATAGCCACCCTCAACTTAAGCAATTTGCCTTAGTTGAGGTGCACAATGTCTAAGAAGGACCAGGGCCAAAACAGGTTCATTATAATATGTCCGAGATAAAATTTGGAACTTTTTAAACAATTTTTGCTACTCCCAACCACATCAATTTCACACGCCAATAACTAGACTTTGGAGCATCAATTTCACCTTTTTCCTCTAATTGTCAAACTCCTAACTCATATTGATTTTACGTTAAAGTGCTTAGGAGCTTTTTGGATCAAATTACGGTCTATTAAAGAACGGATTAGGCTACATATGAGGCTAACAAAAGAACAAGCTAAAGGCTCAATGGGGCTAGCTAAGATAAAGTAAACAAGTAGATCAAAAGAAGGTATGAACAATGGCTATCAAAGAAATGCCTAAATCATCTCCTAATCTCACAATCTTTATTTTTCTTTACACATACACCAGGCAAGTTCTAGCACCAGTTGCAATAAGGAATATACAACAGTCTTACACACTCATGGCACATGGTCAACTCAATTAGGAGCATTATAGATTCTCAACCTAACAGTTATATAAATTCAAATAAAACCAATAATCACAACAAGTGTCACAACTAGAGCCTAGGTGTTTCAAACGTAATGATCCATCACATACTTATGTTATAATTTCATGTGATCCACAAGAATAGCTACATGCAATTAAATGACTAATTTTCTCTTAAGACGGTCGTCATCCATCCATCATCAAGAAAAACACCTAATTATGACTAAATAACTAACAAAATGAAATAAACAAAATAACTAATCCTATCAAGAAATATACTAAGGAGAAGGTCCTACTTTCTTACAAAACAAGTAGCAAAGTACCCAACCACCCTACACTTAAGCTCAGCACTGTCCCCAGTGCAAATAAAAAGATAAAGAACCTGGCTAGTAGTACTTCTCACCCACATTAGGAGTCATGCCACCTGCATGGAGATCATCATTGGAACCATTTTTCCTGTACTCATCACATCACCCATATCATCCATGTCAGTCACACATAATCAAATTAACTTTAATTAAGATGGAGATGGTGAATTCACCACTCCATACTTAATTTGTTAGTATAAACCAATTAAGTGTTTTTATCGGGTACTCAGACTTCACCGACATACACTTTGACATGGTACATCAACATTAGTCACAATACAATTCATTCACTTCAATTCCCCTAATTCTATTTCAATGAAGCACTTTTTGAACAGGATCATGCTCTACACTTTCAACCATATCAAGATATACAAAACGCCATCACTTTCACAACATCACCATGGCAAGAATTTAATTCATAATCCTTAATAAATCACTTAGCTATAACATAGAGTCACAATAACTAATGATTAAGAAAGTAAAACTTACCTTGAAGATGAAAGTTTGGTGAAAGAAAAGGAAAATTCTTGAGATAGTTAATGTTGAAAGACAAAGAGAATGGTGAGAGCAATCTTATGCAGGTTAGGGGTGAAATAAGGATGACTTTGGGCATTCATGGAGTGGCTTCTATTAAAGGGTGAGATTTGGGTCGAGTTGATCCAATAAAAAAAGGATTATTAGGCAAAACTTACACTGATAGGAGGTGCCCATAAAATCGCCTAAGAATAAGTAGGCGGCGCGTAACCTATCGCCTAAGTGAGGCAGTGATCATAGGCAATGGTATAAACGGCGCTTAAGCTATCGCCTATGTTGACATAGGCGGCGCCTAAGCTATCGCCTATGTTGACATAGGCGGCGCCTAACCTATCGTCTAAGTGAGGCAGTGAGCATAGACAATTGGAAATGCGGTGCACTCTTGGTCGGAAAGGTCCATACCGCGGGGGCTTCACCCCAGCACCCTCATCGAGGTCAGTGGTGGGCTTCGAGATCGGGCCTGTCGGCCCGATCCCTACGCTACCACCACAGACCTCATTAAAAGTCACAAAATAAAGTCGAAATGCGAAACTTTTTGGGTTGGATTTACATAATTCGAGGCGCCACTCTAGTGCGAATCATACTTGAGCCTTACATATTTGACCACTCCAACTTACCTGTAATGTTCCCATCACTCCTAAACTTACCACCATTGACATGGCTCACTGCCAAATCAAAATTGGGACTCATCTCCTCCTTATTACTTTATGCACCTACACTTACTCAAAAACAACAAAAATGATTAAAAAGATGGGTTGCCTCCCACCAAGCGCCATAGTTTTGGTCGTGGCTCGACTCTTCTTTTTGCATTTTTGTTTAACATGATAAAGTGAAAATAAAATCATGGGTTGCCTCCCATATAGCGCCTGATTTAACGTCGCGGCACGACTCGATTATCTTGACTACTCAGACTTCATCAAGATACATCGATGATACCATTTGTACCTCATTTGTTGGATCAAGACAATGCTTTATTCCTAGTATAACCACTTTGAAGTCACTTACATCCTTGCTTGCAAGTTCAACCAAACCAGCTATGGTCTCCACAAAAGACATATACTTAACTGGTACATCTCGCTCAGCTTCGTAGAATAAATCAACAATCGAGAAGACACTCATCTTCTTTTGTTGTTTCATAGACCGACATACTTTAAAACTAACTTCTTTCTTATTGAGCCTAAATTTTAGCTCATTCAGCTCCATGTCAACTAACACTCTCCCAGTTGCTAAGAACGGCCTACCCAAAATTATGGGTACTTCAAAGTCCACTTCACAATCAAGAATTATAAAGTCGAAAGGAAATATAAAATCAACAACTTTTACAAGTACATCATGTAGAATCCCAATCGGCCTTTTTACCGATCTATCCGCCATTAGAAGCCATATATTGGTGGGCGTAAGATCTCCCAAACCTAGTTTCTTGAAAACCATCAACGGCATAAGATTTATACTTGATCCAAGATCACAAAGGGCCTTTTCAAACTTTAGCAATCCAATTGTACATGGAACAGTAAATGCTCCCGGATCGGCTTTCTTCTAGACAATAGATCTTGTAGCAATAGCACTACAATGATGAAGATTGTCTACCGTTTTATAGCTCACAGTCCTTTTCTTCGTCAACAGGTCTTTCATAAACTTAGCATATCCGGGCATCTGTTCGAGTGCTTCAACTAAGGACACATTCACTGTCAACTTCTTCAACATAGCCATGAATTTGCTAAACTTTCCATCATCTTCTTTCTTCTTTAATCATTATGGAAATAGGGGTAGTGGCCTTGGGATTTCAGTTGGAACAACTTCTACCTCTTTTCTTATGCCTTGCTCCATATCACTAACATATTTCTGCTTGGGTGGTTATTCCATTTCTTCACTCTTCTTTTCTGAACCTCCCAACTTCACAGGCACCACTGGAGATTCATCAATCATCTCCCAATCCATTTCAACTGCATCAGTATGAGAGAATGCTCCCAATGCTGGACTGGACAACATCTTACCGCTCCTCTTCTCTCCTACGCTGCTCTGCTGATATTAAATTAGACCCAGTATTGCTTGCTACCACAAAATCTATGGTGTGCCAAGCTCTACTTTTATTAATCATCCTTTCTAACATGTCCGCATCCTCAGTAAATGTGAGCTCCATAAAAGCTCTTCCTGCAGCATTATCCACTATTGGATTTGTAAGTGAGTTCAAAGCTCTGTAGAAGATTTCCATCAAGTGTTCATCAGTCATCTTATGGTTTGGGAATTGAGTCAAATTCTTTTTAAACCTCCCCCAAGTCTCATGCAAAGCTTTATTGGCCAATTGCCTAAAGTTGCTGATCTCATCCCTTAACTGTAACATTCTGGAGGGCGGAAAGAACCTTTCTAGAAAAGATCCTTTTAATTGCCTCCAGTTTGTTATAGAATCAAGAGTCAGCTCAGCCAACCACATCGTTGCCTCTCCAGACAAAAACAGTGGGAACAATCTTAAATGAATAACATTTTGTCCCACTCTAGGATTATCAAATGACATACAAATACTGATAAAATTCACCAAATGTAGATTTGGATCATCACCAGGTAATACACAAAAGAGTCCTTTCAGATTTAGTAGTTGGATCATAGTACTAGTGATGCTGAATTTTACCCCAGGAGCTAGTGGTGGTAGAATGATTGCCCCTGTAGATCCAGTTCTATCTAAATCATCCTCATCATTGTCAACATCAAACTGTGCAGCTTGACGATCTGGTCTTCCCCTGAATGAACGATTTCGATTTACAGGTGCAACTACCCCTGCTGTACGCCTTCTATTAGTTGGGTCAATTAAATCATCATCTCCCAGGTCCTCCTCATCTAGATTAGGTACCCGACCTGGGTTATCTGTATTCTGTAGATTTAATTGAGTATTAGCCAAAACGGCTAATCTTTCAGCTTCCTGTTGGTTAGCCATTCTTTCAATGAGATGAGGTTCAGGATTAAAGGGTAATAATGATTCTCCTGAACTTCTGGTTTATGGCATAAACAACAATGAGCCTGTAATGAACAAAAAAAACAAATAAACATAAAATCAAGAAACTTGACTAATAGTCAATTAACACACATAAACTTAATCGACAACCATATTCCCAGCAACGACGCCAAAATTTGATACGCCCAAACTACACCTCTCTTACGAGAGAGTAAGCGGTCATTGTCAAATATAAAACTCAACTAGGTTAGGGTCGAATCTCACAGGGAATATGGTGCTAATTAAGTTGTATGCAGATTAGTTGACTTTTAATCGTTCATTTCCGTAAACTAAGTAAGGGGGATTTGATTCAGTTCATAAATTAATGGTTTCAGTTTAACAAGATGAAATATGTGTAGTAGTATTTGAATTCAGAGAAATAGCAAGCTAGGGTTATGTCCACCTTGTAGTTTTCAATACTTTCTAACTATGGGCTTTACGAATTCATACATGCATCGTGTTTACAGAGAAATGTATTGTATTTAATAACATAATCTAAGTGTTTCACAACCATCAAGGACTAATTCACTTTAGTTCTCTCGAATAAAAAATGTTTACCAAAAATAATATGAAATCTCCAAGTAGTTAATCCTGCTAAGGCATTAACTTATAAAATAGGGGTTGGTAATCCTATTTTCTTGTCACTACTCTCTTTTCCGAACAACAACCTTTTTTCGAACAAGTTGCGTTTTAAGTCCTCTATGTTTGCAATCACGAGAATTCAAAATAAACGAAGAGAGTATGATGCAAACAAATCAATGCATAATGAATTCAAAACCCAAAGTAATAGATTGTATGCTAAAAGGCTTCCATAACCCTAACTAATAAACTTAGCTACTCATGAATAAAATGAAAATCGCAATAGAAATATTCATCATACCAAAAACTAGAAGAAGATCTTAGTGTGTGAATCGTGAAAATAAGAGAGAAAACGTTTTTCTGTCTCTCCACCCTAAGCCGCTATTCTCCTCTCTTTGAATAATACAAAATAATTCAATAATGAATAAAAATTCAGCATTTAACCCTTTTAATAATTTTTTCTCTCATAATTGCCTTCTAGGTCCCTGAACTAATTATAAATGACGAACTAGTCTTGGACATAGTTTCTAGGCGCCACATTTGGTCCAGATTGTAGTTTCTAGGTGCCACATTTGGTCCAGGTTGCTACTCTCTCTTGTGTCATATGCCATTCGCATCCCATAGTCCCATAATGTCTTCATCTGCCTCATTAATACCTGAAATCATGCTAATCACATCGGTTAGCTCAATTACATAGAAGTAGAGTAAAAACATAAGAAACTAGGCACTTTGTTCTCTAAACATAGCTAAAATATGGATAAATTATGGTGCTTAGGCGTATAAATACACCCAAGATCACCTCTCACCCCTCCTTACCCTTAAGTTCTCATTGCAAATGCAAAGTGTACAAGGATAGAGAGGATATACTTCTTAAAAAGCTAGAGGCTATTGCTGAAGCTACCGAAGAGTTAAAATCCAGGAGGGGTGTCATACCATCCAACGAGGTGAGGGAGCCATGCACTCCTATAGTGGAGGTTAGGAGTAAGAGAAGAAAAATTAGATAAATTCTCTCTGTTCTAAAATCAACAAAAAATATAACTCCTCCTGCTCCATGAGTTGTTAAAGTTCAGGGGTCACCGAAGAAGGTGGACATATTTGTGGTGCTTGGAAAGAAGAAGAAGAAGGAACTGCAAGAAATCATGAATGGCAGGACGATGTTTCAAAAAGAATACACCATGCATTCATTTGCTGCCAAAGACTTCTTGATTATGACAAATATGCGCGTGTGGTACGAGGACAAGGTAAGTTTACTTTTGCTAACCTAGCCTTCCAATCTAATCCATGAAGAGGAATCTACATTGTAGATGTGTAATCTATTGCAAAAACTTTGTATTCTATTGCACCATAATACACATCTATTGCATAAGTTGTGTTGGCTGGGTAATCTGTAAACCAATTCAGAGAACCCTCTGCACCGGATTCTTTCCACTATGTTTTTATTCTTTATAATTACTAACCTATTTAAAAATTATCTTCTTATACCACAGTATATTGATGAAATTCTCTGCCTCATGAGGGGCATGCAATTAGCGTACCCGGATTCTTATGATGCTGCCGATAGGATAATGGACCTCAACTTCTACAATAATTTCAAGTATAGGTACACTAAACTCTATAATATAGTTGATTTAGGTGGCCTGGGATTTGATCAGTTAGTTTCTGCGTTCTAATGGGATGAAGAAAGAATTAAATATGTTAGAGAGAAGAGGCCATATCCATACGGCAAGAGCTGGACCAAGGCAAAGAGAATCCTTGCAGTCATGAATGTGGATATCACATATTTTCTCACTATTAAGATACTACTATACGAGGGACAGATTAAAGTTTATGACTGCAACTTACCTGTCTTTAGCGAGAAGACGTTTTTAACCCACATACGTCCACTCTTGAAGTTGTTGCCTAAGTTGTTGACGCAGAGTAAGCTGATGGATCATTTGCCGGCTGAAGTCTTAGCGAAGGAATCATGGAATTTTGAAGGTCAAAATAAAAACATCCATCTCCCAAGAAATACAACCAGTGCAGCGTGCAGGCTGTACTCGCTTGCATACATCGAGTGTTTATTGACCGACACACAAATGACCGGTGTGTGTGATACCATTGTGGGAAAGATACAATGGGTTTGGGCATATGGGGTACTAAATAAATGGTTGGAGCCCGTGTATAAAAAAGAACATGTACAAATACAGAGACGAACACGATAACAAATTTTTATTTCAAGCCAATTCATTTTACATGTAGTGGTAATAATTTTTATGTCTGGCCAAGTTGAAATTTTATAATACAACATATTTTATATCTGTCGTAAAAGATATAGTACCTATTGTGACAGATTGATTATATGTTGGAATAAGTTGGTCATCTATTGCGTTATGCAGATATTCCCAGTCTGTTTGTCGCAATAGATATACGATCTGTTGCAACATATAATCTATCTGTTGCAACTGATCGGTAATTTGTTGGAGCAAATAAAAAAATTAGGAAGACATGTTAAATAATTTCCAGCAGATGACCTATGTGTTGCATCTCATGTTGCAACATATGTCGAAATCGGTCTGATAAGATATGTCGTCTGTTGCAGCAGATGTATTATTTGTTGCGATATTTGAATCTAGTACTTCATTTCAATTAATATGTTTAAAACTAAGGATTAAATTATATTCATAGACAGAATAAAATAAATCAAAGCCTTCAGAAATTACATGAAATAACTCAACAAATAAATGAAATGTAAAAAAATTTATTATGGGTACAAATCATCTACTCTACAAATAAATCAACAAGTTAAACCAAGAAGGATAGGTTATTATATTGACAGACTCAAACTATAAAGATTTAATCAATATGGACAAGTTGTTCGTCATCCGGTGCTACAGAATTCAGTTTTGGTCATCATGGATTTTTAACGTCAGTTGCGTACGGCTTCTGATCTTTCGTTTCTCCATATTTCCATAAAAGAGAAACATATATTTTGCGGAGTAATCCGGCATTAAGTACATCATTTGGTACTTGTAATCCATCGCTTAAATACTCGGCGTAGGCGGCAACAAAAGGACCACAATCCCTGCGTTATAAAAAGTAGATAATCCATATCTTGTAGTTCATGCAAGCGTTGTGAAATTTGTGAAATGAAACTAAATCATTACACTTAAAATTATAAACTACCAATGGTTTGTTGAGCAATTCCTTCAACATATTGTACATCAAATGGATTAGCCATTTTATCCCGGTATGCTTCAATCGTTGACTAATCAGTACGAACCTTTTGGTCGAAAAAGCCACTCATATCAAGGTAAGTAGGCAATATTTTAGCCAGTTTTTGTATCTCAGATGATGGCCCGGAACGTCTCCTTAGCGACATCGAGTCATAAACTCGGATGCACCTCTCTTTTAGAACGACGACCGCCAACACCCAATGAAATTTATCACCACAATTGATTGGGATGTACACTTCATTGACCAAATGCGAAGGTAAGCTAGCTGGAATGCTAAAACCTTTGATGATGTTGATTAAGCATTCCTCATTTCGGGAAACTTCCGGCTGTTGTTGACAATACCTATCGTAGGTATTATTGATGTAAACTTTGTATAAATAATTGCTTGTCATATATCTGTAGTGTTCTTGTGTTTCCAACTTGGCATTCTTTCGGAGGTAGTAAAAAATAACATCGATGTGCTGTATATATTATTAAATATTTTGGATTACGTGACAAAAAATCAATATGCAGATGCAATTAAATAAAGTATTAATTAATAGTAATATGTATGACATTTAAATCTCATCATTCTAGCAAGTTTGAGGCTATGACATCAAATAGAACTAATTTTTTATTTTGGGATGTGCAACAACAAAGTTGAACATATCAAAACCAAGACTCGATTCGTTCACTTTGTAGCGCCCGTCATTTTGTTTTCTACATGATGATTTATATGTGTTAATGTCAGGTTCTTACAACAAGAATTGTATAAAAAAATATCTATAAAATTGATTTATGTACCTACCGGCATGATGCTTTAACAACCCATCGGTAATCCATTCTGAATAGTCGTTGATCAACTGTGTTAGTTTTTTTGGAGCCTCGTCCGAGTTGTTGAACCTTTCAAATGGGCAATTCTTTCGTTCTCCCAAATTGACAGGCTCCACATTTCCTTCTTCTTTAGAAGAAGTTGATGGATTATCAACTATGATATTATGCTCTTCGGCAGTAGCTTCTACTATGACATCCACCTGGAATGCTAAAATTGTCAATGCTAAGTAGAGATATACAACAGATTGTACATCTGTTGCAATAGATGAGTCTTATGTTGCATCTGATGGATTATTTGTTAAGACAAATTCGAATAGGTAAATTAGAGCAGTATGATAATTTTGAACAGATGATCCATCTGTTGCAACATAAGACTCATCTGTTGAAATAGATAACGGATCTGATGCAACAGGTTAGACAATAGTTGCAACAGATGTATATATCTGTTTGATAATTTTCAGCAGATGTATTATCTATTGAAACAAATATGTGCCTGTTTGTTTTTTGGAACAGGTGATGTACATTCACCTTCTTCAGCTCATGCTACTCTCTTATGGTCCTTGCACACTAAACATCAGTGCAAGACAAAGACAGAGGTGTTGCAATCTTACTTTTTTTGATGCTTGATGATGCCTTGGAAGTGTCTTTCCTTCTCCTCTTAGCCGCCTTGATCTCTAGTGGAGTGTCTGAATATGAAATCCTCTTTGATGGAATAACACCCCTCTTAGATGTCATTTTCTTTACAGAAGCAGTTAATGCATTAATAACATTAATCACCCCATCATGTTTTGCCTTGCAGTCTTGATATTTGCATGCAGAACATTCGCTAGATGCGGCAAAATCTGGAGAAAAATCTGTACAACCATTATGATCATAATCATAATGGCTTGTTGTTTCAAAAACTGTAAGAAGAGCATTATTAGCCCCACCCTCTAAAATTATTTTTATTGTCATGGTTGTTTCTCCAAATAATTCTATTTTTATTCTATCAACGACCTTAGGGTCCGATAAAGTTTGCACAAACCGTAAAGTAAGAAAAAATGACATCTTCAACTCTCGGTTGGTCAAAACAAGCCACAGATGGACAATCTAAAATAAATCGGTACATAAATTAAGAATTATGATGAAACCATTTAATCTTTAATTAGAACAAAATCTTGATTAGAATTGGACTTACTGCTTTCTTGGGGGGATTGAAAAGATCAAGAAATTTTGCATTTTTATCGGTTTTGGCTGACAACCATCTCAGAATTTTTGGACAAAAAACTTCTTCCTGGTAGTTCACTTGTTGTCTCAAATAAGAAATGGCTTTAAATGCCCAAGTCTACAACATAACACCAATAAATCAAAAGCATTGTTGAATAAAAAATGATGAATCATATCATGATAAAAGAAATATTTACCATGAAGGCCCATGGAAAGCCATATAAGTTGACTGTTTTTGGTGTTAACGGAGTCAATAAATATTCGACAGTCATTTTGAAGCTTTCATAACCTCAAGGATAGATGTTAAATGCCTCAAGATCCTCAGAGAGATTTATTAAACTGAGGCTTGTGTTTTTGCTAACGTCTCTCGCCCAAAGAACATTATGTACAAACCAAACCAAGCACAATGATTGCTTGTGCTTCTTTGAAAGTCCTTTACATTTCAATGCTTCTACCAAATTTTTATTTTTAAAGCTTGGACCAACAATGGACACCAAGTCATCACGATCACTCGACTTGCCTTTCCCTTTTTTAGGTGTGCGAGGTGTTTTTTTTTAGGTTAGAGTAGGTATAACTTGAGAAGGAGAATGAGGATAGCATTTTAGTCTGGTAACTATGGCAAACTCCTTCCAACCAAAAAAAATAAGCATGCCACAGTAATTTATCCACGCCCCATCCATCTTATCTTTGTTTTCATACATAAACCTGTGCTTGAGAAGATCGTATACCATTTTCATCTGGAAACGAGCATTGTTGTCCTCCGGCGAATCAAGATATTGCCTAAAGCAGTTTCCCCTAAAATAAGAATCTAATTTTTGTTCTCAAAGTATTTTTCTGAAGGCGTCGAAAGATTTTCCCATGACTGACTTAACCACGAGATCACCCGTTAAATATGTGGCACCATCACACTGCATTCTCACAGGATAACGATCAATGTCGAAGGTTTTGACCAACTCTTTGGCAGAAGGGCTATTAGCATTTGGATCATCTCTTTTGAAAGATTCCTCCTCCCCGTGTTCATTATCATCTTCTCCTGATTGAGATAATGCTTGTAAAGCAAACTCATAGAGCGGTGGAAGTAGCCGAGCTGCTGCACTTATTCATTTCTTGAACTTGATTTGATTTCTTTTCTTTTGGGAGCCATATTATCTTAAATTAACAGGAACATAACATAAATTATAATTGATTAATACATAACAGTAATATAACAGTTCCAACAAACAACTAATCTGTTGCACCAGGTATGTTATTTGTTGCAACATATAACCGACCTGTTGTAATAGATGAGTAATCCGTGAAAACTATAAAAATAGATCACTAATCTGTTACACCTGGTATTTTATCTTTTGCAACATATAACTGACCCGTTGCAACAAATGAGTAATTCGTGGGAACTATAATAACAGATCACTAATTTGTTGCACCTGGTATTTTACATGATGCAACATATAACCGACCCGTTGCAATGGATGAGTAATTCGTTAGAAACTATAAAAACAGATCACTAATTTGTTGCACCAGGTATGTTATCTATTGCAACATATAACCGACCTATTGCAACAGATGAGTAAATCATTGGAAGAATAAAAACAGATCACTAATCTGTTGCACCAGGTATCTTTTTTCTTACAACATATAACCGACCTGTTCCAATAGATGAGTAAACCATTGGAAAGAATAAAAAAGATCACTAATCTGTTGCACCAGGTAGTTTATCTATTTCAACATATAACCAACCTGTTGCAACGGATGAGTAATCCATTGGAAACTATAAAAATAGATCACTAATCTGTTGCACTAGGTATGTTATCTATTGCAACATATAACTGACCTATTGCAATGGATGGGTAAACCATTGGAAAGAATAAAAACAGTCACTAATCTGTTGCAAAATGAAGAGTAAACTGTTGGAAAGAATAAAAATAGATCACTAATCAGTTATCTGTTGGATCAATATTGTTTAGATTTCTTCCAAACAGAAGAGTCGTCTGTCGCAATAGATGAATGATCTGTTAGATTGTTCACCCGTTGCATCAAATTTTCATAGTTGCATCAGATTTTCATCTATTGCATCAGATGTTTCATATGTTACATTAGATGTTTCATCTGTTGAAATACCATTTTTATCAAGAAAAATAACAAATCAACCCAACAACACCATCACACACACACACTAAGAATATCAACTGTGACAAAAAATCACCAACAAATTCGAAGCAATAGTACGACAACAAGAAGAAGAAATGCCAGAAATTAGGGTTTTATTCAGTCCACATTTCAATACTAGAAGAGTAGTTGGCTCAAGTTCCTTTGTTTCTTCATAATTTTTTACCTGTGAAAAAAAAAATAGGACGATGAAGAACTTGAAGTTGTTGTCACCGGGGAAGTCTTCACGTTGATTGACAGTTGAAAGTCAAAAAGGAACTCGCCCGACTATTTGTTGCCAGAGGTTGAAGGGAGAAATTTTATAGAACTGTTGGTTGGGAGAGAGTTGAGAGAAGCTGTCGAAAGAGAGAGAGTGGTTGATTTGGATTGAAGAGGAGTGTGGGTTGGGTTGATTTGTATTTTGAAAAAGATTAGAAAGTTTTAAAAATATTAATCAAGTCCACAATTAACTTAATCAAGTTTCCTAATGACGTTTGACCCTTTAAGTTGGTCAATGTCACCAGTCCTTCATTCAAGATTTAAAAGACACATTTCCTTCAATTTTCTCAACTTTCATATATTTGACCTTATTCTTTACATATTAATCTATATAAATCAGTATAAATATATTCCACTAAAATATGTACATTATTGAACCGTTGGTGATTAAAATTAGAAAATAATAATTTTTTAGCTTTTGTACTGTAATATCTAATAATTATGAATGAATTATAAATTTAGCAAAGCAGAAGAAACTAGGAAAAATTGAAGGAAAGGTGTCTTTTAAGTCTTGAATGAAGGATTGGTGACATTGACCAACTTAAAGAGACAAATATCATTAGAAAACTTGATTAAGTTAATTATGGACTTGATTAATATTTTTAAAACTTTGTAATCTTTTCAAAAATACAAATCAACCCACACCCCTCTTCAATCCAAATCAATCAGTCTCTCTCCTCTCTCTCTTGATAGCTACTCTTAATTCTCTCCCAACCAACAGTTCTGCAAAATTCTCCCTTCAATCCCTGGTGACTTCAACCTCCGACAAAAAATAGTTGAGCGAGTTCCCTTTTAATTTTCAACCATCAATCGACGTGAAGACTTCTCCAGCGACAACAACTTTGAGTTCTTCATCGTCCCATTTCTTTTTTCACAGGTAAAGAATTATGAAAAAATAGAGGAACTTGAGCCAACTACTCTTCTAGTATTGAAATGTGGACTGAATAAAACCCTAATTTTTGGCATTTCTTCTTCTTGTTGTCGTACTATTGGTTCAAATTTATTGGTGATTTTTGTTCACAGTTGATGTTCTTACTAGAAACCCCTTCTTAGTGTGTGTGTGTATGTAATATGTTGGTGTTGCTGGGATGATTTGTTGTTTGTCTTGGAAAAAATAGTGTTGCAATAGATAAAACATCTGATGCAACATATGAAGACGTCTGATGCATAAGATGAAAATATCTGATGCACCAGATTAAAATTTGATGCAACTATGAAAATTTGATGCAACAGATGAACAATCTAACAGATCATTCATTTGTTGTGACAGATGACTCTTCTATTTGGAAGAAATCTAAACAATATTGATTCAATAGATAACTCATTTTGTAATAGATGAGTGATATGTTTCAACAGATCAGTGATTTATTTTTATTTTTTTCAACAGTTTACTCATCCGTTGCAACAGGTCCAGTTATATGTTGCAACAGATAACATACCTAGTACAATAGATTAGTGATCTATTTTATGGTTTTCAATGGATTACTCATTCGTTGCAACATGTTAGTTATATATTACAACAAATAACTACCTGGTGCAACAGATTTGTGATCTATTTTTATTATTTCCAACGGTTTACTCATCCGTTACAACAGGTCAGTTATATGTTGCAACATATAATATACCTGGTGCAACAGATGTGTGATCTGTTTTACTGTTTTCAACGGATTACTCATCCTTTGCAACAGGTTGGTTATATGTCTCAATAGATAAACTACCTGGTGCAACTGATTAGTGATCTTTTTTTACTATTTCCAATGGATTACTCATCCTTGCAACAGGTTGGTTATATGTTACAACAGATAAATAACCTGATGCAACAGATTAGAGATCTATTTTTATTATTTCTAATGGTTTACTTATCCATTGCAATAGATTGGTTGTATATTACAACAAATAACATACTTGGTGCAACAGATGTGTGGTCTGTTGGAACTATTATTTTACCTTACCATTGTGCATGTTAGATTTTTGTTATCTCTTTTTAACGATGCGTTAATCAATTATAATCTATTTTGTGTTCCTGTTAATTTAAGATAATATGGCTTCTACAAGAAAAGAAACCGAATCAAGTCCAAGTAAAGGAACAAGTGCAGCAGCTCGGCTATATCCACTACTCTATGAGCATTCTTTACAAGTGTTATCTCAATCAGGATCAGAAGATAATAAACACGGGGAGGAGAAATGTCTCAAAAGAGATGATCCAAATGCTAATAGCCCTTCCGCTGAAGAGTTTGTCAAAACCTTCAGCATTGATCATTATCCTATGAGAATGTAGTGCGATGGTACCACAAATTTAATGGGTGATTTCGTGGTTAAGTCATCCATGGGAAAATCTTTCAACGCCTTCAGAAAAATACTTTGAGAATAAAAACTGGATACTTATTTCAGAAAAAGCTACTTTGGGCAATATCTTGATTTGCCGGAGGAGAACAATACTCATTTCCAGATGAAAATAGTATACGATCTTCTCAAGCGTAGGTTTATGTATGAAAGCAAAGACAAGATGGATGAGGTGTGGATAAATTACTATGGCATGCATGTTTATTTTGGTTGGAAGGAGTTTGCCATAGTAAATATTTCTTTTATCATGATATGATTTATTATTTTTTTATTCAATAATTCTTTGATTTATTGGCGTTATATTTTAGGTTTGGGCATTTGAAGCTATTCCTTATTTGAGACAACAAGTGAACTACCAGGAAGAAGTTTCCTGTCCAAGAATCCTAAGATGGTTGTCGACCAAAACCGATAGGAATGCAAAATTTCTTGATCTTTTCACCCCCTAAGGAAGCAGTAAGTCCAATTCTATTCAAGTTTTGTTTTAATTAATGATTATTTTAAATAATTTCATCATCATTCTAATATATGTACTAATTTATTTTAGATTGTCCATCCTGGCTTGTTCCGACCAACCGAGAGTTGAAGATGTTATTTTTTCTTACTTTACGGTCTATGCAAACTTTACTGGACCCTAAGGTCATTGATGGAAAAAAATGGAATTGTTTGGAGCAACAACCATCACAAAAAAAATAATTTTGGAGGGTGGGCTTGTTGCTGTTGACGATGGTAGTCGTAGTGGTAGTAGTGCTGCTGTTAGGGCTAATGATGCTCCTCTTACCGTTTTTGAAACAACAAGCTCTTATGATTATGATCATACTGGTTGTACAGATTTTTCTCCAAATTTTGCCACATCTAGCGAATGTTCTGCATGAAAATGGAAAGACTGCAAGGCGAAACACGATGAAGTGATTAATGCTATTAATACACTAACTGCTTCTGTAAAGGAAATGGCATCTAAGAGGGGTGTCATTCCATCAAAGAGAATTTTATATCCATACACTCCACTAGAGATCAAAACGGCTAAGAGAAGAAGGAAAGATACTTCTAAGGCATCATCAAGCATCGAAAAAAGAAAAATTACAATGCCTTTGTCTTTGTCATGCACCGATGTTCTGTGTGCAAGGGCCACAAGAGAGCAACATGAGTCGAAGAAGGTGAATGTACATCACCTATTCCAATAAACAAACAGGAACATATCTGTTTCAACAGATTATGCATCTGCTGAAAATTATCAAATAGATATATACATTTGTTGCAACTGTTGTCTAACCTGTTTTATCTAATGCGTTATCTGTTGCAACAGATGAGTCTTATATTGCAATAAATTGGTCATTTGTTCAAAATTATTGTACTGCTCTGATTTACCTGTTCAAATTCATCCCAACAGATGATCTATCTGTTGCAACATAAGGCTCTTCTATTGCAACAGATGGACAATCTATTGTATATTTGTAATTAGCGTTGACAATTCTGGATTTCTAGGTGGATGTCACAGTAGAAGACACTGCTGAAGAGCATAATATCACAGTTGATAATCCATCAACTGCTTCCAAAGAAGAAGAAAAAGTAAAGCCTATCAGTGTTGGAGAACAGAAAAATTACCCGTTTGAAGGGTTCAACATCTCGTACGAGGCTCCAAAAAAACTAACACAATTGATCAATTACTATTCAGAATGGATTACCGATGGGCTGTTAAAGCATCATGCCGACAGGTACATAAATTAATTTTTAAAGATATTGATTTATACTATTCTTGTTGTAAGAACGTGACATTAACACATATAAATCATCATGTAGAAAATAAAATGACGAACGCTAAAAAGTTAACTAATCGAGTCTTGATTTTGATATGTTCAACTTTGTTGTTGCACATCTAGAACATTGTTAATTAATACTTGCTGGAATGATGAGGTTTAAATGCCATACATATTACTATTAATTAATACTTTATTTAATTGCATCTGTATATTAATTTTTTTGTCACGTAATCCGAAATGTTCAATAATATGTGCAGCACATCGATGTTATTTTTTACCATCTCCGAAAGAAGGTCAAGTTGCAAATATAAAAACAATACAGATACACGACAGGAAATTATTTGTATAAAATTTACATTAATAATGCCTACGATAGGTATTATCAGCAACAACCGAAAGTTTCCCGAAACGAGGAATGCTTAATCAACATCATCAAAGGTTTTAGCATTCCGGCTGGCTTACCTTGGCAATTGATCGATGAAGTGTACATCCCAATCAATTTTGGTGATGAATTCCATTGGGTATTGGCTGTTGTCATTCTAAAAGAGAGACGCATCCGAGTTTATGACTCGATGTCACGAAGGAGACGTTGTGGGCCTTCATCTGAGATACAAAAGCTGGCTAAAATATAGCCTACTTACCTTGATATGAGTGGCTTTTTGGACCAAAAGGCTCGTACTGATTGGTCGACGATTGAACCATATTGGAATAAAATGGGTAATCCATTTGATGTACAATATTTTGAAGGAATTGCTCAACAAACCATTGGTAGCCTATAAGTATAAGTGTCATGATTTAGTTTCATTGCATAAATTTCACAACGCTTGCATGAACTGCAAGATATGGATTATCTATTTTTTTAAAATGCAGGAATTGCGGTCCTTTTATTGACGCTTACGCCGAGTATTTGAGCGATGAATTACAAGTACCAAATGATAGACTTGATGCTGGATTACTCCACAAAAGATATGCTGCTCTTTTATGGAAATACGGAGAAGTGAAAGCTCAGAAGCCGTATGCAAGCGACATTAAAGATCCACGACAACCAAAGCCGAATTCCGTAACACCGGATAAAGAACAACTTATTCATATTGATTAGATCTTTATAGCTTGAGTCCGTCAATGTAATAAACGATCCTTCTTGGTTTAACTTGTTGATTTATTTGTAGAGTAGATCATTTGTACCCATAATAATTTTTTTTACATTTCATTTATTTGTTGAGTTATTTCATGTTATTTTTAAAGGCTTTGACTTATCTTATGCTGTCTATGAATATAATTTAATCCTTAGTTTTGAACATGTTAATTGAAATGAAATACTAGATTCAAATATTGTAACAAATAGTACATCTGCTGCAACAGACGACATATCTTATCAGATAGATTTAGACATATATTGCAACATGAGATGCAACACGTAGATCATCTACTGGAAATTATATAACAGGTCTTCTACTTTCTTGATTTTTTCCAATAGATTACCTATCAGTTGCAACAGATAGATTATATGTTGCAACAGTTTGGATATCTATTGTGACAGATAGACTGGTAAACATCTATTAATACAATAGATGAGCAACCTATTCCAATAGATAATCAATCTGTCACAACAGGTATTATATCTGTTACAACATATATAAAATCTATTGCATTATAAAAATTCAACTTGGCCAGACCTAAAAATTATTGCCACTACATGTAAAGTGAAGTGGCTTGAAGTAAAAAATTGTTATCGTGTTCGTTTCTGTCTTTGTACATATTCTTTTTTATACGTGGGCTCCAACAATTTAGTTAGTACCCCATAAGCCCATACCCATTACATCTTTTCCACAACGGTGTCGCACATACCAGTTATTTTTATGTCGGTCCGCAAACACTTGATGAGTGCAAGCGAGTACAACCCATACGCTGCACCGGTTTTATTTTTTGGGAGTTCGATATTCTTATTTCGACCTACAAAATTCCATGATTCCTTCGTCAAGAATTCAGCCGGCAAATAATCCATCAGCTTATTCTGCTTCAACAACTTGGACAACAACTTCAAGAGTAGCTGCATGTGGGCTAAAAATGTGTCCTCACTAAAGACAGGTAAGTTGCAGTCATAAACTTTAATTTTTCCCTTGTAGAGTAGTATCTCAACAACTAGAAAATATTTGACTTCTACGTTCATGACTGCAAAGATTCTCTTTGCCTTGGTCCAGCTCTTGCCGTGTGGATATGACCTCTTCTCTCTAACATATTTAATCGCTTCTTTATCCCATTGAAACGTAGAAACTAACTTATCAAATCCCGAACCACTGGAATTAGCTAGCTTACGGAGATCAGCGTACCTATCCTTGAAATTATTGTAGAAGTTGAGGTCCATTATCCTATCGACAACATCATAAGCATCCGGGTATGCTAATTGCTTGTCCCTTATGAGGCAGAGAATTTCATCAACATACTCTGGTATAAGAAGATAATTTTTAAATAGGTTAGTAATTTTTTAAAAATATAAATATAGTGGAAAGAATCCGATGCAGAGGGTTCTCTGAATTAGTTCACAGATTACCCAGCCAACGCAACTTATGCAACCGATGTGTATTATGTTGCAACAGAATACTAAGCTATTACAACAGATTACACATCTACTGCGTAGATTCTTCTTCGTGGAGTAGATTGGAAGGCTAGGTTAGCAAATATAAATTTAGATTGTCCTCGTACCACATACGCATATTTGTCATATTCGTGAAGTCTTTAGCGGCAAATAAATGTATGGTGTATTCTTTTGAACCTTTATCCTGCCATTCATTATTTCTTGCAGTTCCTTCTTTTTCTCCTTGCCAAGTGCCACAAATATGTCCACCTTCTTCAGCGGCCCATGAACTTTAACAACTCTTGGAGCGGGAAGATTTGCAGTTTTTGCTGTTTTCAGAACAGAGAGAATTTGTCTATTTTTTCTTCTTCTCCTCCTAATTTCCACTATACGAGTTCATGGCTCCCTCACCTCGTTGGATGGTATGACGCCCCTCCTGGATTTTAACTCCTCGGCAGCTTCAATAATAGCCTGTAGCTTTTCAAAAAGTTTATCCTCTCTGTCCTTATACACTTTGCATTTGTAATAAGAATATAAGGGTGAGAAGGGGTGAGAAGGACCACTATGAGGGTGGGAGAGACCGATGTAGGGGTGAGAGGGACCTGTGCAAGGGGTGTTTTCAAAAGTATTTATTTTTTGCTAAGTACAAACATGATCATAATCACGACTGCCAGCAGAACCAATATTAGGATGGCTGCCACCATCATAAACAAATCCACCAGAAACACCCCAGAAGAAGCACCCGGATCTATTGCAGTTTGAGGTTGGTCGTAAAGAGCTTTAACATTAGGCTGACCTTGCCTAACTGCACTTCTTATGGATGTTACTCCGGCTAATTCCTCCTTTATTAACTCCACTGTTGGGTCTTCTTTTGTATCAACAAGACCCAGAGTAAGAAAAGAAGTCATCCCAGCTCATCATCGGTAGGAACGATCCAAGGATGCACAACCTATAAAAAAGGCAGGAGGCATTTCAATCATATAACAATAATTTACAATCAGTTGGGTTACATAGATGTTAGCACAACCAACTTATGCAATAGACGATCTAGCTGCCGCAACAGCTGATCTGTATGTCACAAAAGATTGATAATATATTGCATCAGATTACATATCTGTTGCATAATTTGCATCAGATGGGTAATCTGTTGAGTCAGGTTCAGAAAACCAGAGAAATAGATAGTTAATCTGTTGCAAAATATGGATCGTCTGTCGTAATAGATTACCCATATGTTGCACTAGTTGTAGTTGATGGGTAATCTGGTGCAACAGACGACCCATCTGTCGCAACAGAAGGGACATCTGTTTCAATATCTTTCTTTGAGGCAAATTATTTTAGTTGAAAGAAGACGTATTGCATCATTCTGAGGGTTAAATAGATCAGCGTCTTGCTCCTTAATATTTTTTTTGCCGCCCTTTGCAGCCGCCAACCACGTAAGGATCCTTGGATGAGAAACCACATTCGGGTAATCCTTAAACTACTTTTGGAGGGGAGGAATGATTTCACATGCCCAAACCTAAAAAAATGTATACAGGAAGCAAGAAAAAAAAGTCATAATAAGTATATTCATTATAAATTAATGAGTGAGTAAATATAGTCATCAATTTTACCATGAAAGCCCAGAGAAAGCCGTATAATATGATCGTCCCTGTGGATAGCTTTGTCAGTAAATATTGGACAGTCAAGTAGTAGCTGTCATATCCCCAGGGATAGTCATTGAATTTGATAAAATCATCAGCAAGCGTTGAGAAATCATCTTCTATGACTTTCCTGACGTCTCTTGCCAATAAAACGGAATGGAAAAACCAAACTAAGCATAATTTCTCCCTGCAATGCTTTGGTATGTCTTTATCCTCGAGATCTGCCATCAAATTCGCCGTTTTATAGTTACTACGTCCACCAATGCCCAACAACCCATCTTTTGTTTCCTTAGATTTGTTGGACCTTTTGTGGGGTGTTTCCTTAATGAGAGGTTCTTCTGGACGATCGCATCTCAAGCTCGTCACTATGGCAAACTCTTTCTACCCAAAACAAATCGGCATACCACAGTAGTTGATCCAAATTTCATCCATTTTTTTGCCCTCCTTCGGAACTTTATCATCCCCCGCATACTTGATCCTACTCTTGAGAAGACCATATACCATGCTCATCGGGAAACGGACAGTGCAGTCCTTAGGCAGCTCGAGAAAGTATGCAAAATAGTTCTTGTTAAAAAGTCCATCTATGTTTTCATTCTTCATAATTCTCCTTAATTCATCAAAATATTTCCCTAACTGACATTTAAGTACAAGATCACCAGTTACTTTGTCAGGGCTATCCATCGGCATCGCAACTCAAAACCTGTCGATACTAATGATTTTGACAGAATCATGGTAGGATTTCGATATTATTTCACGCCCCATTGGTGAGAAGGTGTTATCACTTTCCTCGGCTTTATTTTGTCCCGATTGAGATTGTTCAGGAAGTTCCTCCGAATCTATCTGTACTCTATCCATTTTTGTTGGGTGATCAGAAGTTGATCCACTTTCAGTTTCTTTTCTTTTGGGAGACATCTTTTAACTACAAATAATAGAAAAACAAAAAATACATTGCATTTGATGTCTGCATAATTTCTTTTTAAAAAAAGTAAGACAAATTTTAATAAATTATTCTACGCCACATTACAAAAAAAAATACTCCAACGGATAAGCCATCAGTTAGAACAGATGGGGAATCTGTTTGAAGACCTATTTAATTTCTCTCAACAGATATTCCACCTGTTGCAACAGATGGACCACCAACACCACAACCAATGCCACCTCCAATGCCACCAAGACCACCACCAACACCACCAATACAAATACCAAGACGATAGACACCACCACCAAAAACACAAATACCGATACCAACAACAACATCCACCAACACCACCACAAACACCATCCAATAATACCACGACAATCAACAAAACAATGAGATGAAAACTAGGGTTTTCTCGGGTGTTTCCTACTTTTTTAGCATCAAAACACAAAATTGTTAACCCATTCTCGCAGATAATACAACTAAAAGTCTTATTTTACATTATTAACTAAAAAAACCCTAATTTTTAGAATAAAATATAAATGTAGAACTCTTCTCGAACTATGTTACCTGCGAAGACAGAGAAAATAATAGATACAAGCAAGAATAAATTCAAAAATAACAACTATATGGTCGAAAATAGGATGAAAATCGATCTATTTTGAAGGGTTGAGCAATATGTTGTAGTTGTTTTCTGTATTATTGAGAGAGAGAGAGAGGAGCGAGACCTTGCGATTTGAAATGAGAAAAAGTTTTTCCCATAAATGGATGATTTGTATGGGTTGATTTGTAATTTTGGAAAAGAATGACAAGTTTTGAAATTGTTAATTTGGTCCGAATTGATCTTGATTAATTTTTAAAATTTTAAAAGATATCCTAGTTTTTAAAACATTAAGTTGATACGAGCTCATTTCAACTTAGAGTGATCGATCGACGACCCGGATTGGGATGAACGCAATACCAATGCCAATTGCAAAGACTCAATTGAAGTTGTAGTTGACCCTATGAGCTCATTCATTCATCCCTCGTTCTACTTAAATCAATTTAGGTAATATTAATTCTAACATTAAGTTAATGAGAGCTTATTTCAACTTAGAGTGATCGATCGATGACCCGGGTCAGGATGAACGCAATACCAACGCCAATTTCAAAGACTCAATTGAAGTTATTGGTGACCCTATGAGCACATTCACTCATCCCTAGTCCCACCTAAATCAATTTAGGTAATAATTCTAACATTAAGTTACTGAGAGCTCATTTCAACTAATAGTGATTGATCGATGACCTGGGTCAGGATGAACTAAATACTAACGCCAATTACAAAGACTCAATTGAAGTTGACCCTATGAGCTCATTCACTCATTCTTAGTTCCACCTAAATCAATTTAGGTAATATTAATCCTAACATTAAGTTAATGAGAGCTTATTTCAACTCAAAGTGATCGATCAACGACCCGGGTCGGGCTGAACGCAATACCAACGCCAATTGCAAAGACTCAATTGAAGTTATAGTTGCCCTATGAGCTCATTCATTCATCCCTAGTTCTACCGAAATTAATTTGGGTAATATTAATCCTAACATTAAGCTAATGAGAGCTCATTTCAACTCAGAGGGATCGATCAACGACCCCGATTGGGATGAACGCAATACCAACGCCAATTGCAAAGACTCAATTGAAGTTGTAGTTGACCCTATAAGCTTATTCATTCATCCCTAGTTCCACCTAAATCAATTTAGGTAATATTAATCCTAACATTAAGTTACTGAGAGCTCATTTTAACTCAGAGTAATCGACGAAGACCCGGGTCGGGATGAACGCAATATCAACGCCAATTATAAAGACTCAATTGAAGTTGTAGTTGACCTATGAGCTCATTCATTCATCCCTAGTTCCATCTAAATCAATTTAGGTAATATTAATCCTAATATTAAGTTAATGAGAGCTCATTTCAACTCAGAGTGATCGATCGATGACCCAGGCCGGGATGAACGTAATACCAACGCCAATTACAAAGACTCAATTGAAGTTGTAGTTACCCTATGAGATCATTAATTCATCCCTAGTTTCACCTAAATCAATTTAGGTAATATTAGTCCTAACATTAAGTTAATGAGAGCTCATTTTAACTCAGAGTGATCGATCGACGACTCAGGTCGGGATGAACACAATACCAACGCTAATTGTAAAGACTCAATTAAAGTTATAGTTGAACCTATAAGCTCATTCATTCATCCCTAGTTCGAGTTATAGTTGACCCTATAAACTCATTCATTCATCCCTAGTTCGACCTAAATCAATTGCAAAAAAATCTGTTGGAACAAACGACTGAGCTGGTGGAAATTTCTAACAGATATTCACATCTGTTGCAACAGATGACATATCTGATTTAATTAAGAAATCGACATTAGAATCTATTATGATGGATGACTGAGATGTTGGAATTTTCAAACAGATATTGGTATCTGTTGTAACAGTTGATATATCTGATTTAATTATCAAATGAACATTTACATTTGTCATCACAGATGACTGAGCTGTTAGGATATTTAAACAGATATTGATATCTGTTGTAACAGTTGACATATTTAATTATTAAATGAAAAGGGTTTATTAAACAAATATTTGTATCTGTTGTAACAGATGACTGTGCTGTTGGGATTTTTAAATAGATATTGCTATCTGTTGCAACAGATGATATATCTGTTTGAAAATCTTTTTTTCTTTTATTTTTAAAGCAAGTTTCTGTCCGAGTAGATAAAGTAGAAAGTACTACAAAATGCGGTAAAAAATAAAGAGTTTTTTTTTCTTGGATAACTCAAAAATATGTTCATTGAGTAGTCTTATCTTGTCTTTTCAATATCACTAGTCATCTGTTACAACAGATACTAACAGATATTTAATTATCAAATGGATATTTGCATCTGTCGTCACAGATGACAGAGCTGTTGAGATATTTAAACAGATATTGATAGATGTTGTAACAGTTGACATATTTAATTATCAAATGGAAAAAGGGTTTATTAAATAGATATTTGTATCTATTGTAACAGAAGACTGTGCTGTTGAGATTTTTAAATAGATATTGCTATCTGTCGCAACAGATGACATATCTGTTTGAAAATCTTTTTCATCTTTCATTTTAAAGCAAGCTTCTGTCCGAGTAGATAAAGTAGTAAGTACTACAAAATGCAGTAAAAATTGAAGAGTTTCTTTTTCTTGGATAACTCAAAAATGTGTTCATTGAGTAGTCTTATCTTGTCTTTTCAATGTTAACTAGTCTTCCTCGTGCCCCTCAAATTATTAATGAATATTAATTATATTAATTAATAAATATTGAAATCCACGTCTACGTACACAATACATCTAGAATTATCTCATTTCTCCTCTGTTTCAGCTTCAACCCTAAAATTATTTTATTCATCTCTCATCTTTTTCTTTCTCTCCTCTTTAGCTTTGGGTTATCACAACCTTTTTCTCTCTTCTCTTTCTTATAAAGATCCTTTCGGATCTAAAATGATTCATATCTTTCCTTGACTGAAATTGCTATTTTGATCCCATTTTGACGTTAAGGTATGGTTCACTATTTCTCTTTCATTCCTGTCTTATTCTTTGCAAGTTATTTACATTTGTTTTTTAAATTTAATTACCATTTACCCATTTGATATTTATTTAAAAAATTTGAAGGAACTTTTAAGTGTTGAATAAATGAACCGAGATTTTTTATTACAATATGCAAAAAAAGTATTTTGGGAGAAGTTTAAAAGCCTTGTTGGCAGTATTATTTTTTTGGTATGTATTTTATTTATTTCTTTGTTGTTTATGTTGTTATTGATGTTGTTTGTGGGTTTGACATTATTGGAAGTTGTGGTGTGTTGTTGTTGATGGTGTTGGAACAAAAGATGTTGCTTTTTTGTTGTTGATGATATTGGAACAAATGTTGTCTCTTTGTTGTTTTTTGTAGTTTATGCTGTTGTTGATATTGCAATAGACAAAGCAACTGTTGGAACAAATCAAACCACCAGCAAGGATGGTTTGATGTATTCTAACAGACTCCAAATTTGTTGCAACAGACTCCAAATTTGTTGCAACAGACTCCAAATCTGTTGCAACAGACTCTACATTTATTGCAACAAACTCCACATCTGATGCAACAGACTCTACATCTGTTGAACAGATGAATAATGTTCTTTCTGTGATATTAATTTTTTTCTCTTCTTTGTAGATATAAGGAACTGACAGTTGACCAACTTTTGCCCGACCATCACAAGAGGCTGCAGTAAAGATAACTTCGAAGGAATAAGTTGCATACAAATGGAACCACTTCATATGTGGGAGGTATGTATTACTGATAATGTTATCATGGAAACATACATAGTGTACACTGATTTTGTGAATGCTATTTTTACCGATTAGTCATAGATCATTCAAATAAGATATCTGTAATTTTACTGTTAAGTTTGATAGGTCCAAACTGATAAGGCTGAGGGACTATGAATATGTTTTTGATACCCTGTTAAGATTTAATATCGGTTGTTGCTCATGTTTATTTATCAAGCATTATGAAGAAATCTAGTTTTAGTGTCATTGTAAAGAGATTCAATAAAGATTGGACTAACTTTTAGGGTGCATTGTCTCTGAAAAGGCCCTCAAAGCCTAGCATTGCATCTAACAAGAACAAAAAACTAATATAGTTATTGCCCTAGCCCAAATTTATATGGTTGGGTTGCTCGGGGTGATTATTATACGCTAGTAGGCGCGTTAGGAGAATGCCTTCAAGGGAAAATTGGTGGTTTATGAAAGACTATATCATCTAAATGCTAATTGAAGAGGAGACATAGGATAGAAAGTAACTTCTAGCGAATCTAGCCGATGGAATTATCTTAAAACAACATGAGAAATCTAAATCAAGTGCAAATATGAAAGTGTATCCGGCAATGTAAATTCATCCGTTGTCTCTCTGAAAGAAAAATAATACAGATGGACACTTTGATAGAGAGCTGCGACTAGGTAGCGTGGTCGGGATTATCACTTAGATAGAAAATAACAAAAGACCAAGAAAGCAGCCTTACGGGCATCAAGGGTTGAAATGATTACAGTAAGTCTAGAAAACTTGCAACAAAAGCAACTGCAGTTAAAGTAAGGAATCTAAGCGAAGGCGGAAATTTCTAAATTTTAAATTTTATCCCACGCCTTCTTGTTTGTGGTTTTGATTAGGTCCACTGCTGTTGACCTGATTGAAATGTAATACCCCGAGACTCTAACCAATAGTGAAACCATGACTCAAGCTCATGAGAAGTAAATTATAGTGATTTGGTTATTTTCTGATCAAGGGTGATGTGTATTAAGGCCTCAAAGATGTCCTAGAGATTAGGTGAATCAAAATATTCCTTACCGATTGAATTCTTGGGAAGAATATGGCCATATTCAACTTCAAATGAGAATATCTCTTTTTATACTATGAATTATTGATCTCATGACCTACAAAATTATAGATAATTGAATTATCTTTCTAATGATACCAATTTCACCCAAATCCGATATCAGAGCCAAGAGTTATGCCCGTTTTACTCCAGCATGACAGGCTGAAAAACTGAGTGACGACATTTTGTGATAAGCTGTCACAAGTGTGACGACTTATCACCAATGTCGTCAACCTTAGGTAGATTTCCACCCCCAGTGATGAAATTTTGTGATAAGTTATCACAAGTGTGACGACTTATCACTAATGTCGTCAACCTTAAGCAAAAAATCATAAAATCCACTCTTTTGTGACGACATTTCGTGACGACTTGTCAACTTGTCACGAATGTCGTCAGCTATTTTTTTTCAGCAATTAAAGGACGTTTTTGCCAGGGTATTTTGATCTTTTCCCATCTTTTGGAGGCCCCTATATATATGAGAATTCCCATCTAAACCCTAATTTCTTCATTCTCTCTTCCAACTCTCTTAAGAAATATATCTAGGGTTTTTATTTAAGGACATTAATCTTCCAAAAATCATCCATAAATCTTCAAGATTTCTTCAAGAATTAAGTTCCTCATAGAGTGGGCTTTGAGAATCATTTATTACAAGTGCGGATAGAGTCTCAAGCACTAGAATTCATCTAATTTCAAAGATTAAGGTATGTGGGGTTTTTGAACAAGAGCAATTCTTTCGTTCTGTGCCCAAAACTTTGATTTCTATCATGGATTTATATGATTTTGCAAGTGGTTTTATACCTAAATTACTTCATCATGAGATTATGAGAATATAAATTGTTCAAGCTTTGTTATACATGATTATTTTGCTATTCCCAAGTTATAACTTGATATTTAATATTGTGAATTTTATATTTCTACCATGAGTTGATATTTCAAGTGCTTTCATGATATGTGTCAAGATTTAAGCTTCCTTATGACAAATTGAATTATTGAGTATATTGATTCATGAGATTGAGTTGTTACAATGAGTCTTGATATTTCCTCAAAGTTATTGATGTTGCCATGATTTAATGAATTGATACATTTTGATATTGAGAAAGATTGATTTGATTTGAGTCGAGTTAGGAATTCACAAATTGATTATGATTTGATAAATGAGAAAGATATTTGATTTGATCTTCATGATAGACCCTTGTGATGTTTGTGGTGGATTTCCTAACGCGTTCTGAGCTTGTGTCTGGGAGTAGTATTTAGCACCGAGCGAGAAACATGGTATTTTCCCTGAAACTACATGCCACCGTAGGATTGATATTGATAATTGTGGGCCAGAGACCGAGTATGATATTGTGATCACTAAATTGAGGTTGTACTCCCTAGCAAGAGTACGATGCTCCCGCCAATGTGGGGTTCTCTTCTTAAGAGGAAAAAATGTTGGACTCCATGCAGCTCACATGGTTTATGTAGGTTATAAGAACCTCCCATGTCCATAAGAGTCGAGTTTCTTGAATTACCAAGTCACTCCGAGTCTTGAGTTGAAGAGTTGAGTTATTTATGATGATTTATGAGTTTTTTATCATATGATTTATTTACTATGAGATCATGAAAAGTATGTTTCGATCTAACTCAATCCAAGTGAGCCATCATTGTACATATGCATATTTTTATAAAATTAATGATGATATTTGCATTGTCGCATGCACCCCCACATACTCAGTACATTCCAAAGTACCGACCCACATATTTTCCTATGGGCTATATTTTCTCATAATGTAGGTTCAGGCACTCAGCCGCAGCCGCGTTAGCGATATTCGAGTGCCTCAACTACGTTTCTTCAGTGGTGAGTCCTCATGGTTCGAGGACCGTGTCTATCTTTTTGGTGATATCGTTCTATTGTTATGGCTTTCAGTACTGTTTGAGTCAGTTGGGGGTTTGTCCCAATGGCTCCTTGATTTTGATGTATAGAGGCTTTGTCAGACTAGAGGGTTGGTATCTAAAGACATTCAATATATTTAGGTTGTGCAGTCTAGTATTCTCCAGTATTTCTCTTAAACCCGATGTGGTATATCTCTTAGTTGTTCATGACTATTGTTGAATTGCATTCCTTGAGGTAGTGTCTGGCTCTGAGGGTTAGCTTGGGGATACGTGTAGCCCTAAGCATTGTGTGGCATCTCGGGATAAAATTTTGACGTATTACACGAAACCACAAACGAGATTGAAAGACAGATTGAGTGTCATTACTTTCTTAGCAATATAGATTAATTGATTGTGTTTTATAGACTTAGCATGCTTTCAACATTTCTTAGAGAAGATCAGAGGCTTGCTGTAGTACATGAATCCCAATAATTTTCAAGCTTGCCTCTAGCTTGCTTATTCTATATTCAAGCTGGTCGTTTCCGTCTTCGAAGTTGGTCAAGAGTTCCTGATCTCTTGTGAACTCGATCAGGAACACCACCTTCAAAGTTGTGGCATTTTAGAAGGCCTTCAGAACACTTTCTTTAGAAGCCTTAAAGGATACACAGAGGGTCGCTGTGTTTGTTTTAGGTCAAATTATGTTGATGAACACTTAAGATGTGGTCCTAAACGTTGAACAACTCATTTTTATCGAGTTTTCCTCAATGCATATTGCTCAAATAATTTGATAAATTAATAATCAAGGAGTTACATAGCGTGTGATCTAAACTGACTCTACCAAGCCTATCAAATGTTACGCAACTCCAGGCTCATTACACTATAAAAAAATTGGCTCGAGTTAGTGCACAAATCAAACAATCTCAATCTCTCAGTCTTTTTGCTGATCGCTCTTCTCCAATATAGATGACAAGATATCTGCTATGCAAAAGTCTACACCGTCTCCAGAAATGCTTACCAGGGTGAAAGGTCTTCTGAAGGCATCATCAGTAATCTCTCAATACCAAGTGATATCGAGAGATTGTAGTGTATAATTTTGCATAGCAGATATCTTGTCATCTATAATTGGAGAAGAACGATCAGCAAAAAGGCTGAGAGATTTAGTTCGTTTGATTTGTGCATCAACTCTGTCAATTTTTTTTGATAGTATAATGAGCCTGGAGTTACGTAACTTTTGATAGGCTTGGTAGAGTTGGTTTAGATCACACGCTACGTAACTTCTTACTTATTAATTTATCAAATTGGTTGAGCAACACTCGATAAAAGTGAGTTGTTCAACGATTGGGACCACATCTTGAGTGTGCATCAACACATTTTGACCTAAAACAAACACAAAGACCCTCTGTGTATCCTTTAAGGCTTATGAAGAAAGTGTTTTGAATGCCTTCTTCAATGCCACAACTCTGAAGGTAGTGTTCCTAATCGAGCTCACAAGAGATCAGGAACTCTATACCAACTTCGAAGATAGCAACGACCAACTTGAATACAGAATCAACAAGCTGGAGGCAAGATTAAAAATTATCGAAATTCACAAACTAGAGCAAGCCTCTGATCTTCTCCAAGAAATGTTGAAAGCATGCTAAGGCAAGAAAACACAATCAATTAATCTATATTGCTAAGAAAGTAATAACACTCAATCTGTCTTTCAATCTCATTTGTGATTCCGATCAGGTCAGCAACAGTGGACGTAATCAAAACCTCAAACAAGAAGGCATGGGATGAAATTTGAAATTTAGAAATTGTCGTCTTCACTTAGATTCCTTAATTTAACTGCAGTTACTTTTGGTGCAAGTTTTCTAGACTTACTGTAATCATTTCAACCCTCAATGCTCGTAACGCTGCTTTCTTGGTCTTTTGTTATTTTCTATCTAGGTGATAATCCTGACCACGCTACCTAGTCGCAGCTCCCTAGCAAAGTGTCCATCTGCATTATTTTTCTTTCAGAGATACAACAGACGAATTTATATTGTCAGATACACTTTCATATTTGCACTTGATTCAGATTTCTCATGTTGTTTTAAAATAATTCCATTGTCCAGATTTGCTAGAAGTTACTTTCTACCCTATGTCTCCTTTTCAATTAGCTCTCAGATGATATAGTCTTTCATCAACTCCCCTTTCCCTCGCAGGCATTCTCCTTCAACTCCTTCTGGCATATAATCATCTTCTTGATCAACCCTTTCACATAAATTTGGGCTAGGGGAATTTCTATTGGTTTTCCATTCTTACTTGATGCAGTGCGAGGTTTTGAAGGTGTTCTCAGAGTCCAATGCACACTTAAAGTTAAGTCCAATCGCTATTAGTTCTCTGCAATGACACTAAATATTGATCCCTTGTCAAAACTTGACATACATAAACACGAGCAACAACCATCAGTAATTCATAACAGGGTATCTGTACCATCTTCATGAGGCCCTCAACCTTGTCAATTTGAACCCATCAAACTTAACTGTACAATGCAGGATCTTGTTTGAATCATCAATGCCTAATCAGTTAAAAACAACATTCATAAAAATATTATACTTTGTGTGTGTTGTCCTGATGACCTTATCAGTTATACTTCTTAACTCACACACATATGATAGTGGATCCATCTACACACACCTTATTCTTCCTAGCCCATATATGGCTTAAATTGAATAAACAGATGACTAGCAAGTTGCAATAAATGCCAAATCTATTAGAAAAACAAACTGATATATCCATCTGTTGCAACAAATTGTCAATATGTTGTAATTTATTTTAAAGTAATTTTTTTTTGAAATATAATAAAAAGATAAAATGTTGTATTTAGATCTATTTTTTTTAATTTACATATTTGAAAATTCACCAGTTTTATTTAATTAAGGGATATATGAACAGTCGTGGCTTTTTGTTTGACTACCCCTTCCAATTCAATCATTTATAAATAGGTCCCTCCGACCTCCTTTCCTTCCTCTCACTCGTTCATTCTACTACACTTACAGTACAAATATGGCTGATCCAGATTCATACAAGAAGATTCATATCGAGTCCTTGCGGAAACTTCAAAGGTAGTTTGATGAACTCCAGAAGGATTTGGCCAACTTCGGAGCAAGGCTGAGGAGGGCGGCCCTGCTGCTGTCGGATGAAAATTATCCGGTTGACAATAATAATAGTAATAATAATAATAATAGTAATGATAATAATAATAGTAGTAATAATAATTATGTTATATTTTTTCTTTCTTTTAGCGTATGTATTTTTCTTTTTTATATCGGATATACCTATAAGGGATTCAAAAATCTATGTATATATTTTGTTTGGTCGACTTTGCATTTTTAATTCTTATTTAATATTTAATTATCATTCTATTTATTTTCTGTTCTCAACATATCGATGGTTGGAGGTAGGGATTGAGCACTTGTGGCAACAGAGGGTGGTGAAAAATCATGATTCTCCTAAAAATGGTTCGTTAATAAATAATAAGGAACTAAATGATATACACAATTTATAACCGTAAAAGAAAGATTATTTAATTTAAAAAAAAGTCGCAACATTAGATTAATTAAGTTATATGATGATTGTTAAGAAAAAGGTGAAGAGTCGTGACTTTTTGTCTAAAACAAAAACACACACATTCAACAATGTTGCTGATGCATCAAATTCCCAATTTGTTGCAACTGATGTATCGGCTGTTAGAAGAAATCAAAAAAGCTATTAAAACAGATTGTCCATTATATCTGTTGCCAAAAAATAAAAATAGTTATTATTTTATTAAAGAAACGATTATTGAAAAGGTGTTTTTTTAATTTATATAATAAAAAAGTCAGCAAATTTGGATTAATGATATGATGATAGTTTTTTTTATGAAAAAAATAGATTATATGTTGCAACAGATATATTATCTGATGCAATAGGTTCTCTATTGTTGCAACAGATGATATATCTATTGTCACAGATGAGTTATCTGATGCAATAGATATAGAATCTGCTGTCACAACTCAATAAAAATGGTTCTTGGAAAGAACTAATTAATAATAATAATCTAAAAAGTCATGACTTATCACAATATTTCTTAATTTAATTAAGTCATGACTTTTCACAATAGTAAAAAATATAATTAATAAATGGAGGTGAACAATAAGATTATATGTTGCAACATATAGGTTATCTGATGCAACAGATAAAATATCTGTTGTCACAGATGATTTATCTGATGTAACAGATATAGAATCTGTTGCCATAACTCAATAAAAATGGTTCTTGGAAAGAACTAATTAATAATAATAATTTGAAAAGTCATGACTTATCACAATATTTCTTTTCTTAAATTAATTAAGTCATAACTATCCACAGTAATCAAAATAAAAAATACAATTGTGAACAGTCGCGCCTTTTTGCCTCTCTTTCAAAGTTAATCCTTTATAAATAGGTCCCTCCTTACTCAATCGTTCATTCAACTACACTCTATTTATTTATTGCATCTCGTCTTTCATATTACACCTGGACTTCCACCACTTTTTCTTTCCTGACTAAGGTAAGTTTTTTTCTTATCAATTTGTAATATACTTTGCATTACATTCGGATATTCTTAAGATCTTTACTTTTGTTTTTAAGTTTTTTGTTAATTCATATGTGTTCTAGATTATGGTTGATCCAGTGTGGGATATTGCTTTTCTGCAAGACGCCGTGAATGAACTTCAAAATTAGGTTCGTGACCTGCAATGGAAACTGGGAGCAGTTAGAGCAAGAATGCTTCACCGCAGGCTGAGGAGGGCTTTGCTACTTCCGGTTGAAGATTGACCGGCTGACAATGATGATAATAATTAGATTATTTTTTCTTTTAGTCTATGTATATGTATTTTTTTAGTAAAAAAATTATATTTGAACAACTTTAGTATTTTAATTCAAATTTAATTTTCACTCTGTCTATTATCTTCTCAACAAACATGTCGACAATTGGACGTAAAAAAGAATAATTTAGAATTCAGTAGCAATAGAAAGATTTATTTATTGGGTTTGTGGTAGGAGCTGATCAGTTGGTGGGACATTAGACGGTGTTTGAAATAACCATTGTTTGCTACTCAATCGAAATTTCATAAGAGAAGAAATCTTTTAACGTAGGTCGGCGTATAGTTTTCGTATTGAATGATGTTTACATTTTAATTTGAAGAAAAAGTGATTAATGCAAAGGGTAAAACATGGATTTTTTTTATCTCTTCTTGATTAACGAAAAGAGACAAGTAAAATGAGAAATCAAATTAGGAAATTTGGGATGGATAATTGGACGTAAGGAATGATTTTGAATTCAGTAGCAATAGCAAGAGTTGAAACATATTGGTAATCTGTTGGGTTTGTGGCAGAGGCTGATTTGTGTTGTTTCAAACAGATTAATCATCTGTTGCAACAGATATGAAGTTTGATGCAACAGATAATCAGTCTGGTGCAACAGATAATCAGTCTGATGCAACAGATAACTAGTCTGATATAACAGATAAATATTCCGTTGCAACAGATTACTTATCTGATGCATCAGATGAGTGATCTGTTTAAATTGTGGGCACTTATGTTGGATTCATGACCAGGTTCTATCCATTATTGGAAAAACAACAGTAACTGGTGTACCTAGATGACAAATTCGAATAAAAATCATAATTTTACTTACCAAAGTCACATATGAAGTAATGCTAAAGTGGAAAGTGATGTAGGAAATAAAATTTGACCTAAAAAATTAGTCAGATAGCAGCACTGGCGGTAACAACAACAACAACAACAACAATGGTCGACAAGAAGAAGATGAAGATAATAATGAAGTAGAAGATGATGAATAAAGCAGCAGCAAGAATGAACAACAATAATCGTGAAGAGAGAGAAAACAACAACGGATGAGAAGGGAGAGAAACGCGCCTTTTTTTTGCTCTATTTTCTGTTATATTAACTAAAATTTGGATCAAAGTATAAATTTAAAAACTTCTGGGCTATTTTCAAATTTCCCCAACTTTCTTAATCAATAATAAAGTTATTGTCACCTCCACTCAATAATTAAGACTTGTGTCACCTACACCTCATTTTAAAACTCTTTTCTCACCTACAACCCAAAGCCCCCCAAGAAACTAACATACTGAAGAATAAAATTGAGGGTATGAATCGACAAAATCTTTGAAAAATAAGAAGATACCAATTCATTGTTATATAAATATATAAAACACGTGCAACCTAAGTCATATAAAGTAGGGATAATACCCACGAAAATACCTGAACTTTAACCAAATTTCCAGTGGAGCATATTGAACTTTGCGGGGGTCCTATTACCCCCCTATACTTTTTTAATTGGAATTAATCCCCCCGGGACTTTTTTAAAGTGGAATTAATCCCCTCCCAAAACGTTATACCCAATTTTTATGGGGGAAAGTGTGGTACACACGCTGTTTCTTCTCCATTTTATCACTTTTCAATATTTTTTCACCATTACAACCATATTAAATATTCCAAATGATTTTGAGTCAATTTCAAATTCCAAGTCCATTCTTATCACTCCAAAAATTTTCAAATTCAATTTTCAGTTTCAAACTTTGAATTCCATTGAGTTTATGAAGATTTTTTTTTCAAATAATTGAATGGAATCTTTCATTAATTTTTCATTGAAACTCGGAAGATTCAATTAGTGAGTTCTATTAATGGAAGATTCAATGAAACTCGCTAATTGAAAACTCAATGGAAGATTCAATTTTCATTAATAAAATTCGGAAGATTCAGAAAATTTAATTTTATGTATGAAGACAAAAATACAGACTGTACATGTATGAAGCTATTCAATCTTCCATTAATGAAACTCGAAAGATTCAATTTTCATTAATGAAACTCGGAAGATTCAATTAGCGAGTTTCCGAGTTTGAATCTTCCATTGAGTTTCAATTAGCGAGTTCCATTAATCTTTCAGAATGGAAACTGAAACGGAATCTTCAAAAATTTAATTTCAATTCAACAATGGAGCAACCATTGTTGAAGAAAAGAAAAAAAGGAGAGAGAAGAGAGAAGAGAGAAGAAAAAGAATGAAACAATAAATAAAAAATATAAAACTTTAAATAATTATAAAATTAAGGGGCTGTTTGGCAAAAAAAAGAGTTTATAACATTTTTAATACTTTTCACGCACTCAATGCGCGTGACTAACATGCAATGGACCAAGTGGTAGATATATGCCATTAAAATACGATTTTTTTTTCTGGGGGGTAATAGGACCCCCGCAAAGTTCAGTATACTCAACTGGTAATTCGGTCAAACTTCAGGTATTTTTGTGAGTATTCTCCCTAGAGTATAAACGATTATGTAATTTTAGAAGAACACGGCCTAAAAAGAGAATTTTATCAATAGTATGATATTAAAGACTTTTCTTTGTCATTTGTTGAAATTTTGTTATTAAATATATTTTTCTAACCTTAATAAGGTTTTAACAAACAACTCTATTCCTTTGGATTATTTGATAGTGAATTTTTTTTCACCAATTTTTTTTTTTTTTTTTTTTAAAAAGGAATTTAATAATGAATAAAAAGAAATAATTTAGTTCTTATGACTCTTCATCTTTGAAGTGTTTATTTATAACTCTTTCATTTTAATAATTTTGTCCTAACCCGAGTCTTCATCCTGAACGTAATTGGCACTCAAAAATACAAGTATCCCAAGTGAATCATTTGACTTGACATGAAACTTGAGACATTTACTAAAACATAATGCGGAAGCTAAAACATTAGTTGAACTTTTGTAATAAAATTAAAATGTAAACTTTCATTAACTGAAACATAGAGTTATTTGAAAACTGTATACACATGTCTGACTGTGTATAAAGTATCTACTAACATATTGAATACGATTCGTTAGGACAAGATTTCAAACTACTTTTATGTAAATAAAATTATACCAACATAATTACTAAACTGTGCCTTTCGAAAAGACGAACTCAGCAATAGTTGGAGGGATGAAGCATACTGTAGAGTCTAATCATGCACGTGAATGTCTGATTGTTGAGAGCTACATCGTAAAATGATGTAGCACCAAAAAAGAGCATAAATACTTCGAATGCCCCATATTGGGTAAGTACTTAAATAAATATAGTTTGAATAAAAGACTGTAAAGCTGATCATGATCACGTATAGCAGTAACTTAATTAATGGAAAGAAATCAAAGCTGAAACATAAAAAATCTTTTAAAATTCTTCTATAAGTTGATAGCATAAAGTAGACTCTTATCCAAAAGTTGGGACATGCACTAAAATTGATTAGTTAAAATAATGTAATTGCATAATTGAGATTGAGAAATACGTAAAACGATTTACAAGTCACTATAAAACATATTTAGAAAATTGGTGGCCTGGAGCCATAAATCATAACAACTTGAAAATTGAGTAGCTAGTAATCTACATATCTGAAACTAAATAGTTGAATAATTAAATAACTAAATCATAAGTTGTACTGAATATTTAAAATCATGAGCAAAATTGAATACTAAATCTTTAGAATATGGTAGTTTAACATACGGCCGCCTCTTCAACAAGAAAAGGTATAAATATGAAAACTTCTCTGTCATTTGGATCGGAGAATTTATGGAGGAAATCGAGTTTTAAATTCTCAAAAGTCGCACGGTTATACAACCAAAGAAAATAGGCCGTGCCTAAAATCATCCCAAATGCTGCTAATGTGTCTACTAAGCACTGATCTTGGCTTTCACCTTTCACTCGTTAGTTGGACCGACTAGTGATAACAAATTCAACCTTGAGACCGAGCCCTAATGGAGGAAGACTTGAAGGTTGGTGAGTTAGATCCACGTTAAAGAATAAAGAAATGAGTCAAAGTTTCAAGTTCTGTTAATTAACTTACCGGATAAAGTGGATTACAAGATGATCCTGACTTTGTCAAGAGAGTTCATAGCAAAAATCAGTCTTCTGACTTTCAAACTTCAGAAGGACTTCTCTCAAGAGATTTCTTACTTTTCTATGAAATTTCGGCTGAGGTCCAGAAGTTTAGAGCCGGAAGGTAATAGACAATGATTGGGGAGTCGTATGTCTGCCGCAGTATACTTTCAGGCGGGCTTAATCTCAGGTTGTAGTGCACAAATAATATCAATAGGTGCCAATAAAGAACACAAACCATTCACTTTTGGAAGGTTCGCAACCCTTTACAAAATTCACCAGTTTGAAATGAAGAAGTGATCGATTCCTTAATCTTTAAATTGCAAATACGTCATTAATTCGATCATTTATAGGAACAACCCATAATAACGAACACGCGAAATACATTTGTTTATCATAAAGAAATCCATCGTTCTTAACTCTACTTCACCTTAATTGTTCTGTCTTGATCTGAGTGGGGATAACATTTCTATATCTAAAAGTAAAACACTATCAACAAAGTTATCTTTAAACTAGAGGTTTTATACCAAAATAACTTTTCTTGAAAATAAATAAGTTATTAAAATTTGAGGATTTTCTTATAACAGACAAACATGACATGTCCTAAGCTCTTGATGTTTCAACCTGTAAAGCTGGTTAGACAACCGTTCTATACCTTATGAAGGTATAGGACCATGCAAATGCTGTGATGGATCCAATAAGTTTTTTTGAGATAAAAAATAGTTTGACTAGTGGCGATATCCTGACCTACGATGGTAAGGTAGTTGTGGGACAAGTGTTACGGGAACTCATATCTGCTCGGTGCTAAATAGTCCTTCCAAAACTATATATTTGATTGTAAAATTTAAGGAATGACATTTAAAACTCCAATTTAATTCAAGAAAATATAATACTAAAAAATCATGTACATAGGGATGAATAGATTTTCTTCACTAAATTCTTACTACCTGAGATGAGTAATATCTTTGAAGAAGAACTTAAAAAAGAATCTGAAGAACCTACTTGAAATCTTATTCTTGATCCTTTTCAAGAGACTTCTATGCCTTGAAGTACTTTGGAAGAAAGGATAGGATAAATAGCTGTATATTCTGACTATGTTGCAATATATAGGACTTAAAATTGTTCAAGAAGTTTTAATAAAGGAAAGATTAAAACACCCTCATTAAAATAGAAGAGGAAGAAATATTTCACGTCTGAGAGAATAAGGCGTGGAGCGTAGGCCAATGAGCCAGTCAGCTTTCGTGGCACAAGGCTGGTCATGCCCCTGCTTTCTCGTGGTATCTCTCCGGTAAAAACTTACACGCACCCGGTGTATACACCAAACTAATGTTTTTTACCATGGTTATGTAATTAAAGTAAGTAAAATACATGTTGATTAATCATGGTTAAGTAACATGAACTTTAAATTTAAACACATGACATGCATGTATTGACTTGATGTATACACCGGGTGCGTGTAAGTTTTTCCCCGCTGTCTCCCAACATGGCGGGCTGCTGAAGTTTACCAATTCTGGGGTTTCTTCTTAATCGTGACCTACGACCCTAACACGTGACGCATGTTGTTAAAACACCTCTGAAACCTCTCAACATTCATATATTGCTGCCATTGCAGCTGAGCTTGAGCTCAACAAGAGATAAGAAAAGGGAACAAAGTTACTGGGAATGCAGTTTTTTATTGAGTAAAAGAGAATGAATACAATGTATAGTCACCTCTTATTTATAGACTCACATGATTAACACATGGTCTTCCAGAAGTTTCCTAACAACCTCCTAACTACTTGATTGGTCCACTAACCAACTTGACAGCTGACTAACTGAATCAACTAACTGATCACCTAATCCACTAGCTAACAAATCAATGTAACAGTACCAAGTAACTGATTAGTAGTTATTTACATAATGCATTCTCATGAGTTTTAACACTCCTCCTCAAGCTGCAAGGTGCAAAATATTGAGCACACCAAGCTTGTTGAGGAGGTATGAATGCTGATCATGACCGAGACCTTTAGTAAGAATGTCTGCAACCTGTTGACCTGTCTGCACATACATGGGCTGAACCAACCCCTCTTTGATCTTGTCTCTAATAAAATGACAGTCTACTTCATGTGTTTGGTTCTCTCATGAAATATGGGGTTAGCAGCTAGTTGGATAGCTGATTTACTATCACTAAAGATGACAATAGGCTTAGTGATAGACACCCTCAGTTTTGAGAACAGACCTTCCAACCATGCCACTTCTGCTAATGCTGAGGCCATGCTCCTATATTCTGCCTCAGCTGAGCTTCTAAAAATAGTGTGCTGCTTCTTAGACTTCCAAGATATCAATGAACTACCAAAATGCACAACATAACCTGTAACAGACCTCCTAGTGTTTGGACATACAACCCAATCTGAGTCACACCAACAAACCAATTCTGCAGTAGGTTGTGCCTTAAGCCATATACCTTTTCCTACAGTTTCTTTCAAATATCTTATCACTCTGTTTGCAGCCTCCAAGTTGGATTTCTTTGGTTGATGCATGAATTGACTTAGTGTCTGCACTGCATAACTGATGTCAGGCCTTGTTATTGTAGCATACATCAATTTTCCAACAAGCCTTTGATATGCTGTTGTATCTCTTAGAATAACATCTTTTTTCACACCCGCTGCTTCATCTACTTCAACTAAAGTTAGTTTAACATTAGTCTCTAGTGAGGTGGTGGCTAGTTTAGCACCAGCAAGACCTGTTTCAGAGATGTGCTCCAAGACATATTTTCTCTGGTTCAGGATCACTCCACTGACAGATCTTAACACTTTAATACCTAAGAAATGCTTAAGTTCACCTAGATCTTTGAGCTTGAATTGCTTGTGTAAAGTACCTTTTGCTGCATTGATCATGTCTATATTGTCACCAGTTATCAGAAGATCATCTACATAGACTAAAATCACCACCATTTCTTCTGACTTCTTTAGGGTAAATAATGAATAATCATAGCTGCTTTGGGTAAAACCTGCACTGAGCAATGCTGCAGTCAGCTTGATATTCCATTGCCTTGATGCCTGCTTAAGTCCATATAAAGACTTAATTAGTCTGCAAACTTTGTGTTGCCTTCCCTCCTTGAAACCATCTGTCATTTCCATATACACCTCGTCATCTAGGTCACCTTGTAGGAAAGCATTGTATACATCCATCTGGTACGTGCACCACCCTTTTGATACTGCTAAGGCAATAACACTCCTTACTGTAACCATTTTGGCTACTGGAGAAAATGTATCATGGTAGTCTATCCCTTCCAGTTGACTATAACCTTTGGCTACCAACCTTGCCTTAAACCTCCCTATTTCCCCATTGGCCTTATACTTGATTTTGTACACCCATTTTGATACAATGATGTTCTTATCCAAGGGCATGTCAACCACATACCATGTATGGTTGTCTTCAAGAGCTTTAACCTCCTACTTCATGGATTTAATCCACCTTTTATCTCTGCTAGCTTCATTATAATATTATGGTTCAACTTCTGCTGACAAGCTGCACACAAAATCTTGATATCTTGAACTAGTATTAGCATAAGACAGGTAATTTTCCAGTGGGTATATAGTTCTTCTCTTCTTCCCTGGTGAAGCATAATCCATTAGCCATACATGTTGTTTGGTAGCTCTGGATGATCTTCTTAGTTCAACTTCTGTAGGTAATGAGAGTGACTCTTCTACATTCTGCAGATTATGAGTGTCTTCTTCTTGAATTCCATTAGGATCATGTATTGATGTATCTTCAATTTATGACTCAATTAAAGGCTCACTAGGACCTGTGTGACTGTCTGCATCTTCTTCTACTTCTGCATCATCATGTGTGGGAGATCTTAATGTAAGAAATTCTATAAAAGATTCTGAACTTGGCTTCTCTATAAAAGAAAATGAGTCTTCCTTGAACACTATATCTCTGGTAATAAATAGCTTATTAGTACACCAGTATAATAGTATATAACCTTTCTAAGTTGCAGAATAGCCCATTAATACTGCAACCTTGGCCCTTTCTGCAAGCTTATCACCTCTTGGCAATATTGAGGCATAACATTTACATCCAATCACTTTTAGATGTGTCAAAGATGGAACCTTGCAAAACAACACCTCATAAGGACTTTTACCTTCTATGGATGAAGATGGTAGTCTGTTAATGAGATATACAACAGCCTTAACATTCAACCCCCAAAATCTGATAGGCATCTGTAACTTGAACCTGATTGCTCTTGCAATATTTAGTATCTGTCTATGCTTTTTCTCAACCACACCATTTTGTTATGGTGTGTATGGACATATAATTTGATGTATGATTCCCAAGGATTGAAACAACTCTTTGCATTTAGAGTTAATAAACTCTGTCCTATTATCTGACCTCAATATCTTTATCTGAACACCAAACTGATTCTGAATCATAGTGAAGAAGTTCTTTATGGCTACAATGCACTCAGACTTTAGTTGCAATAAATGTAACCATGTATACCTACTATGATCATCAACAATAGTTAAGAAATAGTATTTCTTGTCAAAAGTAGGTGTCTTATAAGGACCCCAGAGGTCCATATGTACAACATCAAAACATCTTGTAGCTCTGGAAGTACTGACATGAAAAACTAGTATAGTTTGTTTTGCTAATGGACAAACATGACACTTATTTAGAATATCTACATCACTACTGTGCCTTATGAGATTGAGGGTCTTTAATACTTGAGAAAAAGGATGTCCCAGCCTTTTATGCCATAGACTGCACTCATGCACCTGTACTTCTACTTCTACTCCTGCAACTTGTCTTTGATGAGTCTTATTGTTAAGAGTTCCATTTACTTCACACACATTCTTAAGGATGTATAGTCCTCCTTTCTCCTTACCAATCCCCTTCACCTTGCCACTGTGAAGGTTCTAAAACACACAGAAGTTAGGGTAAAATGAAACAAAGTAAAAAAGTTTCTTAGTCATCTTAGATACTGACAACAAGTTTAGTTTAAAATCTGGAACATATAGTACATCCCCCATAACCTCATCCTTCAGCACTTGTGTTTCTCCTATATATGTTATTTCAACCTTGGCTCTAGTAGGTAGATTAACTTTGTCACATATGGTATTATCTACTTTGTGACAGTATGAGAAAATACCTTTATGTGCTGCTACATGGTGTGTGGCTCCAGAATCTACTATCCAAATATGTGAAATGACATGAATAGAAAAGCAACTAACAGTACCTGTCATGTTGTTCTGTTCAGAGTCATGTGTTTTCTTGTTAATCAGTGCTATAATCTGCTTGTATTCTTTCTCTGAGAATCCTTTCCCCTTTGCCAGAGTAGTATTGTTAATGTCTTTACCTCCCTGCCTACTGGATTGCTCAGCCAAACATGAGTTCTATGCTTGAGGACCAGAGAAGTTATGAGCTGATGACTGACTGTTGTTGTGACTAATAACTAAGTGTCCATATTCACGACCAGCTCTGCCTTGGCCATTGTGAAATGGTTGGTTTGGTATTTCCCTTGGATTATTATATTTTCCCTTTTTCTTGTTCCTCTAATCACTTGGATATCCATGCAACTTGTAGCAGTTTTCCCTTGTATGACCAGTAAAATTGCAGTAGTCACACCTTTTTCATTTATAGCCTTGTCCTCCAAAACTTTTTGATGCTTGATTCCTACTTCCATATCCAACCTCTACATTATTTCTGTGTAATTGCATAGCAATAGGTTCAGTCTTATCACCAATAGTTGTAGCACAAGCAACTATTGAATTTAATCCTTACTGATCATTGCATATGCTTGATTAAGTGTAGGTGTTGTTCTTTTCATCAATATTTGTCTTTTTGCCTGATCATATGCATCATTTAACCCACTCAAGCACTGTATTAGTCTTAACTGATACAAATATTCTGCATACTCCTTCGACTTAGGACAATTACATGATGGAGTTGGTATGACTGCATCGTGTTCACTCCATAAGTTCTTCAGTTTAGTAAAGTAAGTTGAAATTGAATCAGTACCTTGGTGAAGATTATTGATTTCCTTGTGTAATTGGTACAATCTCATGCAATTTACCTTGTCAAATCTCTCCTTAAGATCCCCCCATACTTCATGAGCATTTGTTGCATATACAATACCACTGAGTAATTCTGCACTTATTGAACTCATCAGCCATGAGAGTATTACTGCATTACATGTCTCCCATTGATCATGTAACACCTCTCTATATGTTTCCTTGCTACAAGTACCAGTTACAAATCCATACTTCCTCTTTCCCAACAGTGCAATCTTCATAAATCTACACCAAACTCCATAGTTCTCTGAACCAGTTAATTTGATGGGAATCAATGCAGCTCCTGCTACATCTGATGCTCCCAGATACAAAGGATCACTAGAATCAATTTTAGGTGCCATGACAAATAGAGATCTAAGTTTTTCTGACCTCACTAACACACAAACAAAAAACTTAGGCAAAACTTACTGTATTGCAGATACACTTATACTCGATAGCTTGTTTCTTCAGTCCCACAATCGCGTGGTTCTGATACCATGTTAAAACACCTCTGAAACCTCTCAACATTCATATATTGCTGCCATTGCAGTTGAGCTTAAGCTCAACAAGAGATAAGAGAAGGGAACAAAGTTACTGGGAATGCAGTTTTTTATTGAGTAAAAGAGAATGAATACAATGTATAGTCACCTCCTATTTATAGACTCACGTGATTAACACATGGTCTTCTAGAAGTTTCCTAACAACCTCCTAACTACTTTATTAGCCCACTAAGCAACTTGACAGCTGGCTAACTTAATTGACTAACTGATCACCTAATCCACTAGCTAACAAATCAATGTAACAGTACCAACTAACTGATTAGTAGTTATTTACATAATGCATTATCATGAGTTTTAACACATGTTCATTCTTTAATGTTGAAAACTCTTATCTAAGCACCAAAATACTTATCAAATGATTCTCAATCCTTTAAAAGGTCAAACTACATTATATTGAAGCTCAAAAGTGCATGAAGGACTACTAAATCATGATACAAATTTTTGAGGCATTATAAATTTCTTCTTAATAAAGTTGTTGATAGATTTATTTTTGGTATACTATAAAAGGGAGTTAACTAGCTAAATCAGCCAAGAGATCAACACGTTTGCCTGGCATAAATAAGAGCAATATGGTAATTTCAATTTAAGGGTAAACTGTGGGTTGATTAAGGTTTTTTCACGTATATATTTCTCTGCTTTAGCTTCTTATTGAGATTTTTCTTTCTCATTCATAACTTAAGGTTTTATGTTTCTCAACTCTTTGCTTGTAGGTATTTTGTTTTTTTGCCTCTACTTTTTTATATTTTTCTAAAGTTTTTCGTCGTATTTTTCTTGTAATCGTCTGTATCTTTTACCATGTATGTAGCATTTAAATGTGTCAAAATTCAAAATAGACACCTGATGACACTTGTCAATTCCTCTGTACAAGTAAGGTTTATTTCAATCCAAAAGAACATGAATAAAGAAAAATAAAAATGAAGTAAAAGAATAAAATAATCTCAAATATATAACTGAGACACAAGTTTCCGAAAATACATCTTAGGTCTGATTGTCACTAGTACAAGCCTCTAATAAATATTCGGAATAATAATAATCGTCTAAAATGTCTTAGATGCGAATAAAACATAATAGAGAGATCCGAGAAGTTTCCTGTAACACCCCACATTTTTGGGCTAGAACTTGAATCATCCTTCCTATGCATATAGACCTGAATCCAATAATTTTTATTTAGATTTAAGTGTGAGTATCAACTCCTTAGTGTAGGAACATCTTTGGAGATAAATAGAATTCATGAAAATCTCCTAACTCAAAGTCGAGTTGAGAACTTTTCTATCGATTGAATTTTAGTTGACGTTTTTACTTGGGTCAACTTTCAACGACAATTACTCATAGAATATAATGAGTTATGTGTCCTATAATATATCAAATTAAATTCCTTCAAGTTCTCTTTCCAACGCCACCAACCATTCGTCAATTAGTGTTTGAAGTAAAAAATTATAAATATTTTAGTGAGACACTGTCCAAGGTGCACGATTGGGGTAGCGAGGCAATGTTGGTGCATCGCATTTTGGATCACGAGTCAAAGCTGGAACCTAGCACGACCCTTTCTTCCCAGACGTTAAAACACGTTTATCCCACTTTAAATCAAGGGAAAAATAGTCCTTTCACCCTCCATAACTCCCCCAATCCGTTTTTATAACCCTAAATTCATCCAAAACAAATTGAAAGCCCCAAAATCCACATTCTCTTCCTCCCAAGAACATCAAGAAGGTTTCTTAATGCTAAAGCTTGTAGACTCCAAACTTAAGGTTATTATTCAATTTTCCTCCATCAAAATGTATGTAGAACTATCCTAACATTCATGGGCTTGACAAGTATGTTTTAAAATATGCTAAATTGTATTTATATGTATATGACATGAGTTTTGAAATTGTTTGAAGAGCATGAATTATGAACCCCTTTTTATGATGAACCTTATTTATTTACTAGGGGGTTTTCTATAAACTTGCAATTTTATTTACGTGCATATGTTATGGGTTTTGAAGTGTTTGAAATATGAAACCTCAATTTATGAGAAGAATTATGTATTTAAAAATTGTTGTGGGTTCTCAAATAAATACGGAATACGTGCATGTATTATGAATTTTGAAATGGATTTGAGAGCATGAGCTATAAGTCTTTATTTTCGATTATGAGATTCATTTGTGACTAATGTTGGGGTTGTTTAATGAATGATGATAATTCTTGAGTTTTAAAATGTCTCTTTACCTATTATGCATTGTTATTTTGCACTTTTTTGATGGGGTGTTTCTTATTCTAAATGCTCTTATTTTCTAATGGAGAATTGCATGTGATTTATGAAAGAGATGACCACCTTATATTAAAGTCTTGAAATGAGAGTGCTCTAGCAAAAGTTTTATATACTATTTAAAATAAGAACTCTCATGTGATGTTTAAATCTTTTGACGGTCACTAACATGATTTTAAATGAAAGGTCTATGAACATGATATGATATGATATGGCTTGCAAGTCTAGGTATAATGGTACCTAATATTGAATGTACTTAAAAATGAAAGAATTAAAGGTTTTTGATCATGAAACGTGGCTTTGAAAAGGTTAAAATTGGGATTAAAGAAAGCTAAATGGTTACCTAAAGAAAGCATTGAGTGCAAGGGCTCATTGCTAGAAATCGTATTTTGCTGATGCGAGATTTATGATATGTTATCCTGCATAGGGGATAATTAGAACATCTTGTACGGGGGATGCCTATGGTATGCCTATAAGGGGGTATAATAACTCATGAAAACTCTAATTTGTGCAAAAAATTTGGATTGGGGGCTTGACTGTCGAGTAAATAACGGACCCATATAGCCCCTGGGCAATCAGAATTGTAGGGTGTACCATCTAGCTCAGAATTAAAGCAGAGAGTTGAATCTATATTTTATGAAATTGATTACAACTTTTTATTATGCCCATGTGTTTTGATTTCTACTATGATAAATTATTTTCACAATGCTCTCGATTATTTTATATAAAATACATGTTATTTTTGGATTGTTCTGCATACCAATATATTCTAAGTATTGACCGTATTCAGGCGGCTACATTGTCTCTTAATATTGGTCCTGAGGCTCGATCCCATGGTCCATCACATCAGTAGAATATTTGGATATGGCAGAGTTGGTGAGCCATCCATCTTTCAACAGGTATTTATTTATATGTTGACTTTTTTCAGGTTATGGTCCAACCGAAGGCCTTGTCCCAGCCTAGAAAGTTAGTATTCAGTAGAGGCTTCGTAGACGAGATTTGATTATTGTATTGTCACAACTTTATTAACATATTTTGATTATAAGATAGCCTTGAATTTCATGTCTTCTGCACTTTTATTTCATATGAATTGTGCTTATAATAGTATGTTATGGGGTTTCTCGGGCCTTCATGATTTAGGATGCCCATTGCAGCTAGGGCCTCATCTCGAGTCGTGAAAATCTTAAAATTAGAGAACAGTTCAGAGTGCCAGGGTGTCTACAAAGCCGTGTCTAGTAGAGTCTTGCTTATGGATGTGTTGTTCACCATACTTATAATCGAAGGCTACCGAGCATTTAGGAGATGTTTTTCATTCTTTCATACTCTAGATCGTTCCATAGTGTTGTCCATATGGGGGTTATCCAAATTCTTTTCTTGCTCTAATTTTATTGGCCATGTCTCATTGTCGAAGAGGTACAAGTGCAAAAGTTTAGATTTCTAACGAGGTGGTCCTTTTTTATTGATCCATCTATACAGTTATAAAATAGCATAAGGACTTGAGAGGAGTCCATTAGTGCGTCAAGTGTATTGACTCAAGTGTATACTCCTATTTATATCAATCATGCATGTGAGATCGAGGTAAGAAGTGTATTCATCTCCTTTCAAAAGCTTTGTTGCAGATGTCCCGCTTAAGTATAGTGATATGTAGCAGAATGTTGGGAAAATATTTTCATTCAGGAGATAAATATGTTAATGTGTTATGACCTATGAGTAGTAAGATGATCCCAGATTCAGTGTTAAGAAACTATAAGTTTAGAAGTTAGAGTAAAGGTAACTTTTGAGCAAAGAAGGTAGTTTCAATCGTATAACCTTTAAGTGAAGGGTGGTCTACCTTTTATGGTGATTGGCTAATATTGTAGCAGGATTTGTAGATTGTATGGTAATTCGTGCAGGAAGAGATTAGCTATGATAATTATTTATTTATATAGGGAAGAATCTTAGGATGGATAGTTATGGTGGTTGTAAAATCATTTATAGGTTGTGAATGAAAGGATAAAGTGGCTAATAATTTATAATTTAGACTAACTTGGGAAAATCTTTGAAAAAAAGAGACTTAGTGGTGTTTATAGAGTTTTAAAGGTAGTTGGGATGTATGCATGGGTAAGTAGATATGATGTGAGAAAGTAGAATATGATAATAGATCGTAATGAGTTATATTATAATTATGATCGACTATCCTTATTATGTGACTTTACCCCCTTGATTCTCTTTCCTTTAGTAGTTGTAAACTATTACAGTATGTCAGAAGGCGTGTAATGAATATTAAGGTGTAGTACTAACGTTGTGAAGGAAAATGTGCTTGTAGCCCGTAGTTAAGTAAAATAAGAAATTCGAATTGATTTTTTAATTTGATGGACTAGTATAGTATGTAGGATGTTTCATCGGTTGTACATGATTGGTGCTAGATACTAGGTTTGAACTTTAGATGTGGATTGTGGTGATAAGAATATAACTCTAGAATTGTGGTGCAAGATTTGTGGGAGTAAGTTAGTAGACTGGATATAATATGTGAAAGGTCCTAGGTTGATAACTTATGAAAAGTTTGAGTGGATAATTGTGATATATGTGAGGACTAATGTTGGTACAATGAATTTGTAGCATCTCGGGTGTTTGGGGAGTCTAAATCAAGCTTAAGTGGTCTCTAGATTGAATATAGGATGCCTCGGGACGGGTCCTAATGCATTATGGGAGGTTTGGGAAAGGAAAATAGGTCGGACGTCGTGATAGTCCCGTGCCGCGAGGGCTCACTACCTCACCTCTACGTCGGGAATTGCGTCGCAATGGAAGAGCCTCGCTATTAGGGGTGGTAAAATTAGCCTAACCCAAATGACCAGCCCAATCCACCCAAGATTTGATGGGATTGGGCAAGAGTGATTTTGATAATGGGCTAATTTTGGCTAGCCCAAGTCAACCCATTGCAAATCACCAACCCAAATATACCCATGATGATGCCCAAACTTGACCCATCAAATTGCTTAAAACTTTTACAAAATCTTATTTTATTAATGGGGGACTTACAAAAATAGTCTAGGTTTCAACAAAATGAGAGTATTTCTAGCCGAACTTTCAAAATTATAATTTATAGCATTTCTTTCTCTTTTTTTCATTTTTTAAGTCTGTTTTATCTCTAGCCTTTACTTCTCTTTCTTTTCCATTTTTTTTATTTTTTGTTTTGTTTCCTTTTTAATTTCCTCTTTTTTGTTTTTTCTCTTTCTCATTTTTTTTATTTTTGTTTTATTTTATATTTTATATTTTTTTTGTATTTCTGAAAAATATGATTACATCGAGTACAAGTCATGGAAGATGATAGATACATCATAACCGGTCATTGTATTTATATTCACCATCATTTTTTTCTTTTATCTCTTTTTCATTTTCTTTTACTTTTTGATTATTATTTTTTTGACTTTCTTTTATTTTTTCTCATTTTTTTTCTTTTTCATAGTTTTCCCCTTTTTTGTTTTTTTCTTCTTTTTCTCCTTCCTTTTTGCTATTTTTTTTTTTCTTTTCTCTATTCTATCTATAGCTTGTATTTCTCTTTTTTTTTTTTAAATTTTATTTTATTTATATTTTTAAAAAATATGGCTATATGGAGCACAAGTTATGATTGATAACGAAAATACCATAATGGCTTATTGTCTTTATATTAGCACTATTATTTATATTTATTGATACAATTGTATTTGTATTTTATAATTCACACTTGTATTTGTATTTATATTTTATAGTTGACATTTATATTTATATTTTTATAATTCTACTTGTATTTGTATTTGCATTTGCATTTTATAGTTCACATCATCATTTATATTTTTGTATTTGTTGATACAATTGTACTTGTATTTTATAGTTCACACTTGTTTTTATATTTGTATTTTATAGTTCGCACTTGTATTTATATTTTATAGTTCTCACCATTATTTATATTTTATACCATTTATCTTTTTGTATTTGTTGATACAATTGTACTTGTATTTTATAGTTCACGCTTGTTTTTATATTTGTATTTTATAGTTTGCACTTGTATTTATATTTTATAGTTCTCACCATTATTTATATTTTATACCATTTATCTTCATTGATACAAATTGTATTTTATTAATACAAATTGAACAATACGAATATAAATGATAAATTACAAAAATAAAATGTTAACCTATACAAATACAACGTTTACATTTGTATCAAATGATACATGTTTATACAACTTGAACCATACACATAAAAATGACACTTGCTTTTATAGAAATGCAAATGATAAACTTGACATACAAATACTAATGATACATTTGCATTGAATGACATATTGCATTTTAAATATTTTAGACTCAAGTAAATACAATTATTTCTTATAACTATTTGTATACAAATGATAAATTATATTCACGGCTAAAGTAGTCAAATATAAATAATAAATTTATTTGAAATATATATATGATACAAATAAATATAAAATTCAAAAAATATATAAAATATAAAATACAACAACAACAATAAAAAATAAGAAAAAATAAAAAAGGAATTACTAAAAAATGAAAAAAGAAAAAAAGGAGAAAAAATGACAAAAAAGGGGAAAAAGCGAAACAGAGAAAAAAGAAAATAAAAAAGGTTGTAAAGGAAAAAGTAATAAAAATAAAAAATAGATTAATAATGAAAAAAGAAAATAAGAAAATAAAAAAAAATAAAAAGGAAAAAAGAAACAAAAAAAGGAAAAAATGGAATTAAAAAACGAAAAAGAAAAAAAGGAAAAAGTTAAAAAACAGAAAAAGAAAAAACTTGCTGGCGTTTTTAATTTGATTAAACTTGCATTTGGGCAAGTTGGGTTATAACCCATGACCCATAGTTTATCCCATCTTGACCCAAATGCATTTGGGCAGGGTTGGACATTAGCCCAATTATTTGTTCAACCCATCTTGACTCGCTCAACTTCAGCCCAACTCATCCATTTGCCACCCCTACTCGCGATGGGCCTTGCGCTACGTGGTTCGTGCCACGATCTCTCTCCCTTTTTATCGACAGGTTGATGTTTTTAAATATTTTAAGGTACATGGGCTCGAGTTTTAAGGCTCGAGTTCAATCTTGGAGGCTAGAGAAAGTTAAGAGTATTACCCTTCTTGAAGGAATGTTTTGGCAAGAAGTTATTACTTTCCTATATAGTTTATAAGGCGAGTCTAGCTTTCATGTGTATAGTGATATCCTTTTGTGCTAAGTGTTGTGCCTATAGATTTAGTGAGAGGATATGTCCACAAGTCTAGGATTGTGACTTTGATCTGAGGGGGAGACGATGAATTAAGGTAGATCTTGAATTTTCTCATGATGGTGAGTCTATAGGAGGAGTCATGATAAATCTATTTTCTATTCTAGCAAATTCCTCCTACTTCAATTTAAGAAGACATTCTACCAACGCCTTATGTATTCAAGTCATTCCATGCCTAAGGTTTGAGTTCTCTATGTAACTTATTTCCATGTTCCGACCTCCAAACAAGAGGCAATAATGTCCCTTAGAAATCTAAGTTTTCAAGTATTAAGCTCTATGTTATGACTCTCATGATCCATATATCCATGTCTTACTTTATGCTTAGTTCTAAGAAACTATACTCTTTATATGTTATCAACTCATTTTATGTTATGTCTTAACCCAAAGTGAAACTATCTATGCAAACTTATGATCATTCTCAGCTCTTAAAATGAGAAGCAATAGCTTCAAGCAACAATCCTTATCATATTCCTTGAATATATGAATCCCTGCTTTAAGTTATACAACACATGATATATACACTTATGTTTCTCATTTTGCCCAGTTCTAAGAACTCATGTGGTGTTATGCTAATGTATGAACGATTCTCTATCTATGATCTAGGTATATGACATATGAAGCACTTCGTGCTTATTGTATCGTATCTTACATCTTAGGCTCCACCTTGAGTAGTGTAACAAATATAGGTTATAATTGAATAGTCTCACTCCTCTTTTCCGTTGCTTGTACTCTAGTCTCTCAATAACTCTCCTTGTGTTAGAATGATAGTGGTTATGGAAGCATAATAATATTTTAGATAAGAGAGCATATGATTCTTATTGTGAGAATTTTGGTGTTACTACTCGAGCTAAGGTTATAGGTGAAGACGGAAGAGGGAGATGAACTTTCATTATGTGAAATAGTTAGGAAGGGGATATGTGGTGAAAAGTTTTGTGAGAGTGATTGAAGTTGCTTGTTTTTGGTGGAGAGATCTATAAAGTGGGTGTAGTAAGGGTAGACTTGAATGTTGTGATTGGTGAATACACAAACCAATGTGCTATATGGTTAGTACTCCTTAATTTAAGACCTAAAGTTGTTTAATTATAGTGATGAGATGGAATAGTATTTTAGCAGGGATGTAGAGTATAGGGTCCAATAGCTTAAGTTAGAACCTTTTAATACTAGGTTATGCATCAATATGGAAGCACTATGCAGTGAGACTCAGACTCTTGTAGTTAGGTGTGTTGTGGGGGAATTGTAAGATGAAAATAATGAAGTGTGTTATTCATAGTAGAAAACATAGTTGAGTAGTGTCCCTAAATTTAAGGGTCATTGGTCGTACCATTTAAGGTGGAGAATACTTCCATTTCAATGTCCAGTAGAACCTTATTCCATGTCAAGTATCAATATAAATTAGGACCTATGATCACCAAATAAATTTAGGCCTTACGTTGTGAGGATTATGATCTATAGATTTCATGTCCAAGGTCATCTTTATGTCAATTCTCATTATCTCATGCTTCGTACTTGCACGATTCATTTTGTGAGCTCATAAAGCTCTTCTTGATGCCCGTGTATGTTTCGTTGAGGGAAAAATTCCCAATGTGAGGTTACGTATTTTATTCCATACTTTTATAGATTCAAAAAGTTCCTATCCATCACCCGAGGACGAATGATCCCAAGAGGGAGGTAACGTAACACCCCACATTTTTGGGCTAGAACTTGAATCGTTCTTCCTACGTATATAGACCAAAATCCAATGATGTTTATTTAGATTTAAGTGTGAATATCAATTCTTTAGTGTGGGAGCATCTTTGGAGATGAATATAAGTCATGAAAATCTCCTAACTCAAAGTTGAGTTGAGAACTAATTGAATTTTAGTTGACGTTTTTACTTAGGTCAATTTACAACGATGATTAATCCTAGAATATAATGAGTTAGATGTCCTACAATATATCAAATAAAATACCTTAGCGTCCTCTTTCAATGACACCAACCGTTTGTCAATCCAAGTTCGGAGTCAAACGTTATAAACGTTTTAGTGAGACACTGTCCAGGGTGATCGATTAGGGTTGCGAGGCAATGTTGGTGCATCGCGTTTGGGGTCGCGAGGAAAAGATGGAACCTTGCGATTAGGATAGAGGCATGACCTTCCCTTCCCAGACATTAAACACGTTTTTCCACTTTAATTCTTGGGCAAAATGGTCCTTTTACCCCTATAACTCCCCCAATCCATTTTAATAACCCTAAATTTGTCCAAAACAAATTGAAAACCCTAAAATACTCATTCTCTTTCTCCCAAAAACATCAATAAGGGTTTCTCAATTCTAAAGATTGTAGATTCTAAATTCAAAGTTATTATTTAATTTTCCTCCATCAAAAGGTATGTAGAACTATCCTAACGTTCATGGGCTTGAAAAGTATGTTTTAAAATACTCTAAATTATATTTATATGGTATGGGTTTTGAAATTATTTGAAGAGCATGAATTATGAACCCCTTTTTACAATGAAGCTTATTTATTTACTAGGGGGTTTTCTATAAACTTGCGATTTTATTTATGTGCATATGTTATGGGTTTTGAAGTGTTTGAAATATGAAACCTCAATTTATGAGAAGAATTATGTATTTGAAAATTGTTGTGTGTTCTAAAATAAATACGGAATCCATGCATGTATTATGGATTTTGAACTGAATTTGAGAGTATGGGCTATAATTTCCCATTTTCGATCATGAGATTCATTTGTGACTAGTGTTGAGTCTGTTTTATGAATGATGATAATTCTTGAGTTTTAAAATGTCTTTTTACCTATTATGCAGTGTTATTTTGCACATTTCTTATGGGGTGTTTCTTATTCTAAATGCTCTTATTTTCTAATGGAGAATTGCATGTGATTTATGAAAGAGATGACCACCTTATGTTAAAGCCTTGAAATGAGAGTGTTTTTGCGTAAGTTTCATATACTATTTAAAATAAGAACTCTCATGTGATATTTAAATCTTTTGGTGGTCATTATCATAATTTTAAATGAAAAGGCTATGGACATGATATGATATGATACGACTTGCAAGTCTAGGTATAACGGTACCTAATATTGAATGTCCTTAAAAATGAAAGAAGTAAAGATTTTTGATCATGAAACGTGGCTTTGAAAAGGCTAAAACTGGGATTAAAGAAAGCTAAATGGTTACACAAAAAAAGCATTGAGTGCAAGGGCTCATTTCTGATAATCGTATTTTGCCAACACGTGATTTGTGATATGTTATTATGCACGAGGAATAATTAGGACACCCTGTACGGGGGATGCCAATGGTATGCCTGGAAGTGGGTATACCAACTCATGAAAACTCTAATTCTTGCGGCAAACTTGGATTGAGGGCTTGATCACTGACTAAATGGCAGACCCATATATTCCGTGGGTAGTCAAAATTATAGGGTGTATCATCTAGCTCAAAATTAAATCAAAGAGTTGAGTCTATATTTTATGAAATTGATTGCAACTTTTAATTATGCTCATGTGTTCTGATTTCTATTATGATAAATTGTTTTCACAATGCTCTCGATTATTTTATATGGAATATATGTTGTTTCTGGATTGTTTTGCATACCAATATATTCTAAGTATTGACCGTTCTTGGGCTGCTACATTGTCATATAATGTAGGTTCTGAGGTTCGGTCCCGTGGTCCATCATATCAGTAGAAATTTGGATATGACAGAGTTAGTAAGACATCCATCTTTCGAAAGACATGTATTCATATGTTGATTTCTTTCGGTCTATGGTCTAGCCGGGGTCTTGTCCCGGCCTAGACAGTTAGTATTCAGTAGAGACTTTGTAGACAAAATTTAATTATTGCATTGTCCCAATTTTATTGACATTTTTTGATTATAATATCACGATAGATTTCATTATGTCTTCTGCACTTTTATTTCATATGAATTATGCTTATGATAGTATGCTAAGGGTCTCTTGGGCCTTCGTGGTTCGGATGCCCGTCGCAGCTACGACCTCGACTTGGGTCGTGACATTCCCCTTGTTATAGGCTTGTTTTCTAGTATTGAATTTTCTACTACCAACATTTGAAATCGAACCCAAAAAAGTTTTGGACTTTGTTGGTGGAGCTCGTGTGGGATGAATGGTAGAAGCGACACTGCTCACTGATCCAAGCATGTGGTTTGTTATTTTCGCTATATTTATTGGATTCACAACAACAACAATTGATAAATGGTGAAGACTTTAATTTTTCAAATCGAATATTTCAAATATAACAATTCAAAGAAGTTTTTACATCTTCGAATTAGTTTTTTTTATTGATCACAAATGATTTTCAACAAAAAATTTGATATATTCAAGCTGAATATTAAATAGAGTAAAAAGTAACAATAAATTTTAATTTCTGAAATGGGGTAGAAACCCACAAATGTCTTAATTTCCAAGAGTACTTAATAAGCATATATAAAATTACGTTTCTTAAGCTTGTTATCTTTCTTGTATTTGATAAATTTTTTTATAAAACTTAAAATAAAGTAGAGCCAGAAATTGAGATGATACAAATTTATATTTGAGACCACTGAATTCAGAGTATACCCTTAAAAAACTTAATCTCCTCAAAATACCTAAGGGATAGAGTTATTTTCTCTTAGGATAAAACAAATAATTTCAGCAATGTAGTGATATTTCAAATCTAGTGTATAGCAAAAATAAAGAGAAGACAAATCAAACTTAGAATTTACTTTGTAAGTGCAGAAAATTTTGTAGATTTAAATTTTTTGTAAATAAAAAGTTGAGAAAACAGACAAATATTTATATCCAACAAAGGATAATACTATAAACGGGTGCTATTATGCCTTATCAGAAAAATCATAACCTATTCAATATGAAAATGTGTTATTCAAATTGCATCTTGCTTTCCCCTGATGTCTTTTCTAGAAAACACCTATTTATTTCTCATTCACACCTCCAGAAAAATCAAGTTATTTCTTACTAGCTTAGATATCAACGAAGAAACTAAATAAATAGAGAAAAGTCTCTCTCTCATATATATATAATACGACATTGCTGGCTCGAATATTTTAGATATAACAATTCAATGAAGTTTTTACATCTTCAAACTATTTTTTTTTAATTGATCACAAATGATTTAATAAATAAATAAAAAAATCTATATATTCAAGCTGAGTATTAAACAGAGTAAAAAGTCACAATAACTTTTAATCTCTGAAATGGGGTAGAAACCCACAAATATTTTAATCTTCAAAAGTAATATAAATTTACATTTCTTAAGCTTATTATCTTTGTTGTATTTGATAAAAGAATTGTAAAACTTTAAATAAAGTAGACCCAGGAATTGAGATGATACAAAATTATATTCGAGACCACTGAATTCAACGTATACCTTTAGAAAAAATTAATCTCCTCATAGTACATTGGGTATAGAGTTATTTTCTATTAGGATAAAACAAATAAATCGGCCAATGTAGCGATATTTCAAATCTCAGTGTATAGCAAACATGAAAAGCATGCAAATCACACTTAGAACTTACTTTGTAAGTGCAAAAAATTTAACAAAGGATAATATTGTGAACGGGTGCTATTACGCCTTATCAAAAAAATCACAACTATTCAATATGAAAATGAGTTATTCAAATTGCATCTTGCTTTCCCATGATGTTTTTTTCTAGAAAACATCTATTTATTTCTCATTCACACCTCCAGAAAAATCAACTTGCTGCTTTGTAGATTAGATATCAGCGAAGATGCTAAATGAACAGAGAAAAGTCTCTCTCTCTATATATAATACAATTTGTTGTCTTGTACCTCTCAGATACTACAATTTTATCTTTCTCTTTCACTTCCACTTCCACTATAGTGAATAGATTCACTTTCTTTCATCTCCTTTTTTCTTTTTTTGAAAAGCAATCCTGATAATTTAGCCAGTAACAAAAGAATATTCAAGAAGTATCAAAATGCCATGATCCAAAATCTCTTAAGCTGTGATCGATGATACCTACACCTAAACTAACACATGATTTTTTATTATTTTAGCAACCTAATAGTCTATGTTGCACCATCGCAAAAAGAGAGTCCATCCAACATGCTTTCATGCAAGGAGTAACAGTCCAATACGTACAAAATAACTTTGGAGGGTCACCATGAAAATTAAAAGTCAAACAGGAACCATGAAACACACGCTGCATAAATAGCGAAATGCAACATCTACATATAAAAGCAGAATCCATGGCCTGATGATAACCTATTCAACTGGATAATTAAGAAGATTATGAATGCAAAAAATGTGGTTGATCAACTGCCTCAAATTTAGAGTAGGAAAGGGAGTATGCTTAAAAAAATCTAGTTATATTTGTTAGGTGATTAGCCTAGAGTCCAGTGGAAGTGTTTAATGTTAAGAAATACTGCAAGACCTAAGGCTTGCTTCACAATGTGGCTTATGCTGCACAAGAGGCTTGTAACTGTTGATAGACTAGCAAAATAGAAGGTGGATGTGTCTAAAACCTGTAGCTTGTATCAAAACGAAGACGAGTCCATAGAGTACTTATTTGTGCCATGCCAATTCTCCATTTGTCTTTGGAATAGATTGGTCACATGGCTACAAAGACAAACATTCTCCTCAACAAAATAGGACGTGTTTCTTTAGTGGAGTATTCATCAGGGCAAAGGGAAGCCACTGTAAGCTCAAGTTTTTAAGATTAACTTGGAAGGATGTGTTTATGCAATATGGATTGAGAGAAACAATAGAATTTTGTAAGCAGGAGTAGAAATATAACAAAATTGGCTAAAAAACATCTAGTTACTCTTTTTCTTCCAAAATTATTCTAAATTCGTTGCTTGATTGTTCGAGCTACTCTTGTTATTCCTATTCTCTATTTAGAATTTATCATTTTTCGACTTTGTACAACTAATAGGTAATTTACTATGAAATATATAAATTTGTGGATGGTCAATTAGGACGAATTGGTATCTTGGTGCTAGCGGATAAGTATAAAATTATTGGTATCTATAATTGTGACAAGGATTGGATCTATTCATTAGGACGAATTTGATTGTTCTTTTTAATTTTATGATACAATTTTGATGATGCTAAGTTTGAAATTTGAGTAGATAGGTTGCAGGTCCTCCCTTAATGTTTTGCTAATAATAGTCTTGTCCAAAAATTTACACTTTTTCTCTGAAATCAAACTATGCACTTTTGATCCATCTGCTTGTGAAGCATTGATTTTAATGAATAATGTTGCATAAAAAATATAATATCAGAATTGTCAATACATAGATACAAGTTGAAGTTACTGAGTGTGTAATGGTTACATTAAATAATGTACAATTTTCTATCGTTTCTTCTCAACTTAATTTTTGCTACAATTTCGCTAGCCCAACTAGCAACTATAACTGAAGAATAACAATGTGAGTGAAAGGTCAAAGAAGAAAACCTATACAAAATTTGAGAACTCAACTCTTTTAGTTGCCTTTGGCCTTGTTCTCATCATGTGCGCCTTTTGAGGTGCCTAGACACCAGCCTGAGATGCAAAAGATGACTCATAGCTAGGTAAATCAAAGGCAAAAAAACATGCTTCTATTTCTAACCAGGAAGTTGCATTATGAAAATTACTAATCTCCAATAAACCAATCTTGCTATTGTCAGTCTCGTGCTTGTGTATTTCCTGAATACTTTGATAATCATATGTGAAAACCATCTTTGTATCCTAAAATGAAGTGTTAAGTTCTTAGGTTTGATGATTGATAAATTATATGTTGGGACCTATTTCCTGGAGTTTTTGTGATGACAAAGCTGCTACGACTTAATGTAATACCCCACATTTTCGGGTTAGTCTACGAACCGTCGTTCTTACTTGCATAAGTTACAATCCAAGTGATTCCTATGTGAATATAAGTTTCATGATATTTATCCTAGTGTGTGAAGTTATCTTGAGGTTAAAAATATTCATAGGAATCACTTAGAGCCAAGTTGAGCTAAGATCATTTGATTCGTCCAAAATTTGATATTCGATTCTATCAGGGTCTACTTTAAACATGTATAACTTTTGGTACACATAGAATTTTTCATATCAATACCCACCAAATTATATATAATTTAATTAGCTTTCCAACGATACCAATTTCACCAAAATCCAATACCCGAGCAAAAAGTTACAACCATTTTCGTGAGAGGCAGTAAGCAGAGGCGATATGCCCGTGCTGCCCGGGTTATTGCACCTGGATAGGCGGGGCGCCACGGGATCTACTCCCCCGGGCTAAAGGGGGCGGCGCCTTGACCGTTCCCCAGCTGTTTTAAACTCCTTAAGGGCCAAGGGAAACTTTGGTCCTTTCCCCTCAACCCCAAACGTCCAATGGACGATTTATAACAACCCAAAGGGCATTATTTGCCCACTTTTCATCATCAAAATTCACGTAAACCCTCCCCTTTTTCCATCATGAACAAAGTTCAACTTTTCTCTCAAGAACACAAGGATTTAAATTTTGAATTCAATATTTCTTCAAGAATCCAAGGGTTAAAGTTTCCTAGTTCAATAAATCTTCAAGAAAACAATCAAGAATTAAGCTTTCTATTCCAAGATAGTTCAAGATTTGGAATTTTCAATTCAAGAACTCTAAGAACTCATCTTCAAAAGCATCATAGGAATCCAAGATTCAAGTTTTCTCATCTAAGATCATCAATTAAGGTATGTGTGGTTTTTCAATAAGGATAATCCTTTCATCCTTGTGCCCAAAACTTATTTTAATTACAAATTTACTGAAATTTTATGTGATTTTTCATGAAATTGAAGTTAGGGTTTATAAACAATATTGCTATTTATGAGTTTATGAGATTTTCAATGATTTAGAAATTGAATTGCATGTTTATGTTCATATTTTCATGTATATTGCAGAAATTTTTCAGATTTTAAGTTGATTTATAAATGTTTACATCACCAAGCATGAATATTATGATGTTTTAACATGAGTTTGATGCATGGGTCATTACGCCCTAATTAAGATTGCTATTTCAAGATTGTTTGTGCTATGAGCACCCTAAGATGAGATTATTCTCAGATTTTCTATAAAGATTTGACCTTTTTGGTCCTGAGCTAAGATAAAGAATCCACTTTGTTCATATGACTTGAGATTTAAAGAAAAGAAAAGAATAATTGGTTTTCTTGTAAACCCTTGTGCTATTTTTGAAGTAAATTTTTTAAGATCCCGAGCATAAGAATGGGAGTAGTATTTAGCACCGAGATGGGTATGTCACCAAGGTTTCATGCCGCTGAACTACGTGCCACCGTAGGATTAAGATTATTTCCACTTCTACGTGGATGATTAAGATTGTGATCACTTAAGATAAGAAGTTCTATTCCGATGGCAAGGGTAGGACAACTCTCCCTAACGTAGGCAAGACGTGGGACTCCATGAATACTCACATGGTTTATGTCGGTCAGAAGAACCTCCCAAAAAAAGTCTCCTACTCTTAAAACAATCTATTGGTTTAAAGCCTTAAGATAAAGTATTTTCTCTAACAGAAAAGAATAACAGAAAAGCTTTTAGAAAACTAAGTATAAAAGCTCACAATTTTATTCAGATTATGCTTTACAGAAAGATAAGAGTTACAGATTTCAGCTTTCATATTTCAGATTTAGAAGTGAGCTCTCTCTACACTTAGACAGTATGATTTAAAGACAAAAAAATAGCACAACTTTTAGAACTAAATGTTATGACTCACTAGATTTATAAAGTGTGATTTGCTATTCATGACTACAAATTTTAGTATTTTAGATATTCCAGCTTATATGAGTCATTTACATTTAGCATGCATTGCATTTTTTTTTATAAATTATGATGACGAGATGATGTTTTACTTATGCATTTCACCCCCATATACTCAGTACATTCTCAAAGTACTGATCCACATATATGTCTATGTGCTACATTGTCTCATGATATAGGTACAAGTTGTAGCACACATACCCTATTTAGACAGTTGCAGATTCCAACCAACAGATGATGAGTCCTCCTACTTTGGGGACCTTAGTTAGATGTTATTTATGTACTTTACTTTCTTATTCATATGAATTAATTAGTGGTAGTTGGAGTCGCCCTCCAACTATCTATAGTCAGTATAGTAGAGGCTTCACAGATGTCAGTTAAAGTCAGTCTTGTAATTTCAGTCCCTCTTTTCAGACTTTTACCAAATGTAAAATTGTATCAGTATTTATATTTTCACATTCCATCATTATTATGTTTCCGCACAGTAAATTCAGTCATTTTATACATATTTAATCAGTTGCTCAATAGTATGCTAGTTCATGGGTTAGCTTGGGATCACTTGTGGTCCTAAGCACCGTGTGATATCTCGGGACATATTTTTGGGGCATTACACTAAGGGAACATGTTGGGACCACCTGTCACTATCGCATCAACAGTCACAACTGATATAAAGTAAAAATTTGGTTTGAAAAAAACTGCTGCCACCTTTTTTCCTCAACCAATGAGATCTCGCCTAGGTTTTATTGTGTCATAATAAATATTGCTCATCTTCCTCAACAAGAAAACCAACACTTCCATATTCTCACAACTAAATTTCTTTCTAAGGCTGAATCAAAGACTTTAGTGTGCAACAGGGAATTAATTATTTATCAAGTTGTATCTTTATTTTCTTGTTGTGATTGAGTCTTTGTATTTTGATCTTAAGCATTTGCCTACATTTGCTTATGATTATAGCAGGTGTTGAGGTTAAAACCTTCTTTTTGTAATCATCTAGAGTTAGGTGATTTTCAAGCTAGAGTTATCTTGGTGTGTTCAGTTAGAAGAAGCCGGAGGTTGAAGCAGTAGACTTACTGCTTGTGTTTTCTTGTAATAGAGTTATTGATAGGAGACAAAGGATTAGGAGGTTAATCCTTAGAATTTGTATTCAAAAAGTTGCTTGAGTATAATTGAGCTTAGAAATCCTGGAGGCAGGTCGTGTTTTTTCTCCCTTGAGCAAAGAGTTTTCACGTAAAAGCCTCGTGTCTTCGATTTACTTATTTCTGTACTTCTTACTTTATATATCTACTAATTCTTGTCATGTGAGTGTATCTAGGAACAGGTCCCTGAGTTGAGGAGCAACCACAACAAACACTTCATTTGGTATCTGAGCGAGGTCTTCCATAAAAAGGCTAACACCTTGGAAGGATCTTGTAAGATGGTTGCTCATCCAAATATAGAAGAAAACCAGTCAACCACTAGACCCCCAAGATTCAATGGAGAATACTATGGATGGAAAAGGACAAGAATACATAACTTCGTCATGGCTGAAGATTGTGAGCTATGGGATGTCATAGAGGATGGTCCCTTTGTTCCTATAAAGCCAGTGAAGATTCGTGATGAAACTTTACAAGTTTCAAAACCAAGAAAGATTTTGATGATACTGATAAAAAATAGAAAAGAACTACAAGGCCAACAAGATCCTTGTGTATGGTATTGGTCCTAATGAGTACAACAGGATCTCTGTCTGTCAAACTACTAAAGAAATCTAGGATTACCTCCAGACAACCCATGAGGGAACTACTCAGGAAAAACAGTCAAAAGTGGATATGTTGACAAGCCAATATGAGACTTTCACCATGGAGGAAGGGGAGTTCATACAAGAGACACACACAAGGTTTACTACAATTACCAATGAACTATTTTGTCTTGGTGAGGTCATTCCAACTCACAAATAATTTAGGAAATTCTTAAACATTCTGCCAAAGAGATGGGAAAGAAAAATTGATGGTATCACAGAATACAGGGATCTAAATAAGATGTCCATGGATGAGCTCATAGGCAATCTAAAAACCTATGAGATGTTGAAGAAACTTGGGAAATTAAAAGTTGAGACTAAGGTTAAAAAGGATTTGGTATTTAAGGCTGCAAAAGAATCTACCAGTGATGAAGATGAGAATACAACCTATATTGCAAAAAGGGTTCTCAAAGCCTTAAGAAAGTCAGGGGGCTTGCCTAAAAGATGAGATTCTAGTAGGATCTTAAGCAAAGGAAAGGGAAGTGACACCTGTCACAAATGTGGCAAGCTTGGTCACTACATTAAAGATTGCTCTATGCATAAAATAGAATACAAGGAATATGCTAAGAAAGATACTGGTAAAGAAAGAGAGAAAGATCGGGTTCCTATAAGGTTTAGCAAGAAGGCTGAAGTAGACAAGGTTGTTAATCAAGTGTGGCGGCTTGTTGGGGTGAATCTTCAAGTGACTTAGATGATTTAGAAAAGGGAGGAGATACTTTCATGGTGGTAGTGCGGAAGGAAAGGAAAACAACGGAGGGATCCGAATCGAACCAAAATTGGAAAATGAGTTAGGTTCTATATAAGGCTTGTCTTTCTTTCAGAACCTTGTTATGAAAGATGAAGTATCAGTCTTTAACTCACTTTATGCTTTGACGACAAATACTGAGAATGATGAAGACAACTCAATAACTCTTTTTGACATCAAGGAAAATCTAAAGGATTACTCCCCCATTAAACTAAGATCTCTTGTATCTGTGCTGCTTGATTCACAGGTGAAATCTTGCTAAGGACAAAGAAAATTTGAGGAAATCTTTATAAAAATATAAGGAAAAAGTGGTGGAACAAAGTGTCCAAGTAGCTGGACTCACTAATGAGAAGGCAAAGTTGAAGGAAGATTTGGATAAATGTGAAGAAAAAATGATGGAGTTAAGTGTGCAAGTGGCTAACCATCGAGCTACTTGCAAGACTCTCTCCTGCAAGAATAATCTTCTGAATAAAAGATTAGATAAAATTACCAAGAGGAATTACAAGGGAGAAAAAATAAAGAAAGCAGAATATAGTTTTAGCTGAAAGAAGAATTGACTGAAACTAAGGCCAATATGACTGTTTCACTTAAAAGAAACCTAGTGCTTGAAAAGGAACTGGTTCGAGTGATGACAGGTCTTGATAAAGCACTCAAATAGACTAATCCATCATGGGGTCCAACTTATCTCACCATCCTATGGTCTAGTCGCAGGGAAGGATCAGAGTATCACTGTCAAACTGCCAATTCTCCTGTCCTGCCTACAAAGAAAAAAGATACTTTTCTATGCTTCCATTATGGAAAAGATGGTCACATAAGAGAAATGTGTCTATACAGGGCTCCAACTCAGAGAGGAATAGGGGATTTCACTGCTCTGCTTTAAGTAAAAAAGGGAGAAACTTACCTAGCTGGGAAAAAAGAAGCTGATCTTTCCTTTATCTTCTTATTGGGAACCAAGTCTGAAATAGGTTCCTAAGACCAATAAATGATCTATGATGTAGGTTTAGGAAAGATAATGCAACTAATAAGAATGATGATAATGTGTGCTCAAATTACAAAATTGAAGATTTGAAGGTCACCTTTTGCTGAAGACCCTTAGTGGAGGCAATGTCTCCTTGGTAATGGAATCAAAGATTTAAAACTGCTAATGCTGGTGATGATGTAGATAAGGGTACAAATTATTCTTTTTGAAGTATTGAAGGACCTTTATCTAGTGTATCCCTTAAGAAATCAAGTACGATACTGGTTGAGAAAAACAAGACAGAATAGAGGTGATGGGATCTAATTGATGACTGTTACTCTTATAATTCTCCTGACAGGGCTATGAATTGGTAAGCAGGTATTCTCATTGGATAATGTTCTACATATCTAATTTAGTCTCATATCTTTGAAGATATACACCCATGGTAAAGAGGAAAAGTTATGAAAAATAGGGTGAGAAAGCACACAGTGGTTAAGTTTAGACATTGCTCAGGGACTAGGTCCCTAGTCGGGATAGTATCACTTGCTATTCCTAAATAATGACCATTTTAAATATTTAAGACTGTGTCACATCACTCTCTCGCATTTTTCAAAAAAGGTTGATACTTACACTTTAAGTCCATCAGGCCGTACATCTGAAAGACACGTCTCATCAGACTCTTCAAATTTTTTGATCTCAACCGTTCAGTTATGCCCTATATAATGAAAAATTCAGATCATTTTGTCCCTCCTTTAAAAAAAAATATAGTAACAAACTCTCTCACACTCTTATTAGTTTCTTAACCGTTCAATATCTTGCTCCTGTCATCATTCTCAGACCTTTCAACTCCAAAAGAGGCTTTTGTTTAGCCATGAGTAAAAAGATAAGAGCTCAAAGTCTGATAGCCTCGAATACTAAACATCCCAGATAGGAACCTTCCGCTTCAACCTTATCCACTAGGAGGAAAAATAACCTCCTTAAAAGAACCGATGATGATGTGGTACTTCCACCCATTATTGATCTACCAAACAATAATAGAGCTAGAAAGAAAAGAACTGAAGAAGAGAAATACAAGAGAAAAATAAAATAGTCATAGTCGGCTTCGGTGCTAAAAGGGCAGTAAACATTGAAGCATAAGACGACGATACTGAGAGCCTACTCAACGCTGGTGAGGATAGTGAAATTGAGCACATATTTGAAGGCTTGAGTGAGTATGAAGATGAGTCACTAGAATCTGATAGTGAGGAATACACTACTGGTGCAAAAGAGAACATGAAAAGAAAGGGGATGCATGTCTAATGTAAGGAAAGAGGTCGTTAGTTATAAAACCAGTGTCCACTATGACTGGCAAGAGAAAAGGATCAGAACCAGTTGTTAACAAGGGACCAGTTCCCAGCTCCAAATTAGCCAGGACCTCAAAGAGTGTGTCTGCTTCATCTGTAAAAGAGAAAAACCTGTCTAGAGAGATAAGGAAAGGAATTATTAAGGACCAGAAAGTCCTAAGTAAATGAATTCCTGACTCTGCTGTGGCTGATACACTAGAAATAATGAGTTGAAAGAATGTTTATCATAACATGGAAATTTCTGAACTTTGCCAGTATCTATCTTCATAGGTGAATGATGTGGATATGGGATTGGATGAAGATACACTATCTAAAATCCTTAGTTCTCCTACTAAAGAAATCAGGTCTATAAAATCAGAGAAGGGGACTGCTGAGTTTCTGAAAATCTGTGGTGCACTTGATGATTCAAACACCAAAAATTTCGACAAAAGGGCTCTCAAGGAAGAATTTCAGTTTTTTTTTTGAGCTTGTGATTCGTGCATTACTTGCTAGGTCTAAAACAAAGTTTGTGGTTGGTCCTGACTTGTACCTCACGAAAGTGTTATTTGTATATCAAAGAGTGAACCTTCCTGCATTGTCATGGAACACATTAATACAGTCATGACTACAAAAGATTGAGAACATAGGTCACCATATGGTCTTTCACTGAACAAAGTATTTGCCTACTTCAATGTTGAATGTTGCAAGGGGGGATGACTTAGCAAACTAGATGTATTCATCAATAAAAGGATAAGAAGAGGGCACCAATTTAATTGGAAAGTTGAAGAATGAAAATATTGGCCTTGCATGAGAAGGTGAACCAGCTAGAAGCCAGAGTGGAAGACTTGACTATAATGAATGGAGAATTAACACAACAAATGCTCAAGGATCATGATACATAAGGTGAAAGAATGACCCTACTCCTTAGACAACAATATCAAGCTCCTGGTGCTTCTTCTGGACTCTTTTCCACCTTGGTTCCTTTTCAGTCCTTCTCTTTTAGCCCAATTAAATTTGTTCTCTTCTATTTTTTGTCTTTGATGTGTACCTAGCACTGCTGTTTTGAAATTTTTAATGGTTGTTGTTTTTGAATGGTTTTTGGTACTAATCAATAAATGAATGAACTTTACTTGTGCTATCACCTCTCATTTCTGTCTGATCCCTTATTGCTCATGTAAGTATTGCCTCAATGGCTATGAATTAACATGTATGCTTATCTGTGCTAGGTTTAATGTCTAACCTCTTTGATGATGCCAAAAGAGGACAAGTTTGAGGGTAGCTTGCATTGCTTTAGCTAGGTGGGGATGTAGCTGTTATAATACATGAAGTGTGGATTCTGAGTAAGTTAGGGGTTCTCATATTCAAGGGAAACCATAGGGACTTGATGTAAGCCTATCACCCAAATTGATATGAAAAAGAAAATAACACCAATAACAAAGGTAAGGGTTCTAAAAAAAATTTGAACTACATCAACATATTATAAGCAGAAAGTGTAAAACCAAATATATCATGCCAAACTCTTAAAACCTGGTGTCACAGTTTAAGGACATAACTAGTACACCTCATAGTCCAAATACAAATGATATCTAAAATAGAAAAAACTCTATCTCTGAATACTAATAAATACATAGTCTAATAAGAAGAGATAGTAGTAGACTCCGGACGCATGAAATCAACCGCTACCTCATAAAGCTCCAAATATCGTCTGAATCAACCAACGTGGGGTACAAATAAGAATTTGCACCAAAAGGGAACAGTAGGGGGTGAGTATGGTCCACTTGTACTCAGTAGGTATCATAGGTCGATTGAGAAAAGTAGATAATGAAACATACAAAATATACACTGTGGGCACGTAACCTGTAGTTAGAAAATGTCCCACAACGGTATCACACATCGTTTCCACTAATAGATCTATAATACTCATATATATTACAGAAAGATACAAGAAATGAATACAAGTATACATTTACATCATATCCAAATAGAGGAAAAAAGCAAACATATATATGAACGTCAAGTACAAGTAGAGACAGATAGAACAAATGGATAGATAACAAGTCAAAGATAGATATACAATCACAACATAGACACAATAATGTAAGTGCAATGAAAATAATGATGGTGATGATGATGTAATACGCGAGGTTGTTGCGCAACCTCCGTTTATACCTACAAAGCTAAAGCTTACCGATGGAAGACCTATGGGGGAGTTCGCCAACCCGTATAGAATCCATATCCATATCTTCTCCTCGATAGATCCCATGGGGAGGGTTTTTAAGATGTCATATTTTCTATTAGAAAAAGCCAGTATTTTTGGTATTTCTAATATTTCCACAGTGGTACCAGTGTTTCATGAATGAGTATGATATGAGGATGAAATGCTCACAACCAACCAACATGAGTGTTTCCATATCCAATCAATAGACCAACCAAGTGAGCCAACTATCCACTTAATTTTCCAACCATCTATTAAATCTAACACAATTCAAATGCCAATTGTAACACCCTAACTTAGGATAAGGAGCCCACATTAGCAAAACACAAGAGAGATGCTGGGTATATAAGTAAGCAAGACCTACTCCCTAGTGATGCATTTTAAAGCCGTGCGAGCCTAGTCCCAGAGCAAAAAATATAACTAGTGGGTTAGACCATTACAGGGGTCTCTCGGGCCTTGATGATTCGAGATGCCTGTCAAGGCCAGAGCCTTGGCTTGGGTCATGACAAGAATAGTATCAGAACCGCTCCTGTGTCATCCCTGTCTATGTGGGCTAGAATTCAAACTGAGTTTAGGAAAATCCCGGTAATGCAGGGCAAACCTCAGCAAGGCAGCTGAGTCTATAAGGAGGTGTGTGTACGCAACACCCTAACTTAGGATAAAGAGTCTGATATTGGTAAAATATAGGAGGGATGATGGGTATACAAGTAAGCAATCCTTACTCCCTACTGACACATTTTAAAGCAGTACGGTCCTGGGCCCAAAGTGGATAATATCACTAGTGGATTGGGCCGTTATAGGGGTCTCTCGGGCTTTGATAGTTTGGGATGCTCATCGGGGACAAGACCCCAAATCGGGTCGTGATACCAACAAAGTATGAATACATCATAATATACAGATGATACCATGTTAGGCCTTCTCATTAGCAACATATAATCAATTCCACATATACAAGGCCAACAATATCATATAAGACCCCACACGATTACACATAACAAATAATATTCCAAAACTATTAAATACATCAACATATAGGACCCCACACAGACACAACACAATACAATAAACTTAGCCATTTTTATGATTAGTTTCCACACCCTTAATATGATTTGGTATCAACATTAACTACCCAGCCCAGTCCGAAAGAAGTTAAGTCATCAATTACCTCAAATGCTGAAAATTGGTCTGTAAGCCTTAGATTTAAAGTCTTACTCACCAAGAACGGACCCATAATCAAATAAAACATGAAAATATATAATCTATGCATCAAAACAAAGCCAATGATACCCATATTGCCTATTTTCAAGTCGGGGTCAAAACGGACCCCCAAAATGAATTTTAAAAAAGAAGGGAAAAATTCTAATTTTATTTCAAAAATATATTTCCCAAATTCTTAGTAGTCTACAGCTGAAAACCCAAGCAAAAACGAGATCCAAATCAAAGAAAAATCAATTTCAAGCTTTACCGGGTAAAATCCTCAAAATTCATTTTAAAAAATCAAGAATTGAAGCTGTTTTGAAGATAAAATTTATTGAAAAGTAATAATAATAAGATTAGAAATTTACCCAAGTGAAAATGTATTGAAATCGGGGTTTAAATCGAAGAAATACAATTTTGGATCTTCCGAGCCAAAATTTGGAGTTTTTATTTTTTTTCAATTAATTTTTGTGGCTACAAACATTTTATTGAACCAAAAGAAATAAACAAAAGCATCCGGACCAAGACCCAAATAATATAAAATCTCGATTTTTCACTTTAATCCATGTTAAAATAAGAAATAAATGATAAAATTAGAGTAAAGTAGTTGAAATGGGTGTTTAGAAGCTTATCCAAATTTAGAAATGGAAGAAATTGCTCAAAAGTGTGAAACCCTAAGATCCAAGTCTCATAAATGAGGAAAAGAATGGCAAAACATATGTATATATAGGGTCCAAGTCTCCGTGGATCCCTCGGGATTCATTCAGAATCCCGTGAACGCAAAAAAATATGCTGTCCTATAAAATTCAATGCTCCTGACTCAACGACAATATAAGATTTTAAAAAAAATCATTTTCATAAAGTTGACCCTCAAAATTCAAAATCATAATTTTTGAACCGAGGATCAAAATGAGATTTAAAAGTCATAAAACTACACCAACTATATTATCACCCTAAAATTGATATTTTAGATTTGCTGGTGCAGTTCGTTTTGCCATTCGATGCTCAAATTAAAAAATATTGACTGAAGTCAACTATAAGACTTCTCAAGCCACCAAAAATCACAATATCACATAATTCACACCAAAATGTATCAGAAATCATGTCAATCATACCCACACCCCAGAAATAAAAGAACTGAACCAAGAAGAGGGGTAAAATATTCAATTCACATAGAAAAACATATTTCACAAATTCATAAAAAATTTAAGTCGTTACAAAGTTTCAATTGCATGCTACACATTGTCTTCTGAAGAAAAGAACAAATTATTTATTTTCTTGAAGAATTTAAAGGTCCCTAATGGATTTTAATCTAATATTTATAAATGTGTGAACTTGAAAGAACACAATATATATGGGTTGAAAAGTCATGATTGTTATGTTCTTTTACAACATATACTCTCTCTTGCACTTTGTGGTATGTTGTCCAAAGAAGTGTGTGATTCTCCTATTGAGTTATCTTTATTTTTCTGTGTTCTTGGATCAAAGGAGTTGAGGATTGATGAGCTACAACATATTGAATAGCAAATTACCATTACACTTTGTAATTTATAAAAGGTCATTCCTCATTTTTTTGATGACATGGTGCTGGTGAAGCTAAGATTGCTGGGCCTATTCATTATCGGTAGATGTATCCTATCGAGCGATGGTTATATTTTTTGGAATTTTGCATTGGCAATATGACATGTACAGAAGGTTCTATTGCAGAGGGCTAACCTTACAAATGAATGTATGACCTTATGTTCAAGGTGTCTGCATAAAATTGACACAAATTACAATCGATCTGAACTAAATCATTATGGCGGTTTAAAAAAAATTCTAGTGGAGGTTTATTGATATTTTGTCAACCTAGCAAAACTCTGGGAGCTAAAGATCCATGTGAGTTTGAAGAAAATAAATTGAAAAAAGCATATATATATATATATATATATTTATATATATATATATATATTCTGAAGAATCGTGATGAAGTCTTACCATATCTCGAGTATGAAGAGTTCTTTTGTATCATTCTATTTTCTAATTTTCTTTAAGGTAATATCATTTCTAAATGAAATTTATGATTAACCTCAATTTTGTTGAGAGTTTACAAATATAGATACTACTCAACACTTGTTAGATGCAGAATGGGACCGGGAATTTATTAATCAGTTTAAAGACAGGGTAAGTAATATGAGCAATTCATAAACATTAGATTTGATATCTTAATGTTGTATTATTCATTTTGAAGTATTAAATGTAATATTATTTTTTAGGTCGTACAATTGCATAAAGCAGATAATAGACAATTCATGAAAGATCTTCTCTCATTTTCACGTGATTCTACAAAATATTTAACATATTTTAATGGTTATATTGTATATGGATATAGATTTCATGTATAAAATCATGATCGAACTTTAAGGACTCAAATTTGTGGCGTTGTTGTTTCTAGCAAGAACGATTAGATAGTGAAACGTTTGATTACTATAGAGTTTTAACAAATGTGACTGAATTGGAGTTTGTCCCAGATATAAGAGTGATTTTGTTTTCGTGTAATTGATTTGATGTGTATGATCAAATAAAATGAATAAAAAGAGATGAATATGACTATGTAAGTTGAATTAGAGTAGATTTTTGAAAATAAAAGATCCTTTTATTTTAGCGGATCAAGCATCGCAAGTGTTTTATGCTAATGATAATTCCAACAAAGATTGACATGTAGTGAGAAAGACTCAACCTTTTGATTCCTATGAGATTATGAAACAAATGGATGATGATGTTGTAGATGACTTGGAAAGTCCTTCAGATGTTGTAGATGACTTAGAAAGTCCTTCATAACAAAAATATAAAAGTACTGGTGAAGTGAAGTTGCTGATAATTACTTATTGCTAAGAACTTCTATTCTTTTAGTATTATAATTTTAACTTATAATACTTATTATATAGGTTTTGAGTTTTTGCAAGGAGTAAAGATGACTTTGACTGTATTCCTTAGTTCGCTGGATAAGAAGTTTTCTTACTATTTTCTTTTACTTTTAAATCTTTTTGTAGGTTCAATATGAAGGTTAAAAATGAGGATGGATCAACTATGAAAAGTACTATCAAATATTCATTACTACGCACCTGGTGCAATTGGAAAGGGACGAGGACGAGGGCTTAAATCTTTGACAACTAAAGGGAAAACTCTAACTAAGAGTTCATTTTATCATCCTAATGATCTTGTTAAACAATACATCCAAGAAGTTGAAACAAGTAAGGGTTCTTAAATCTAGTTGAGTTATTAATTGCATAAATAACTTGAATTAAACACTATAGCTTATTTTTGGTCTATCAAAATAACTTATTCTTATAACTTATTTTTGGTCGCTTTTCCTTGTGCCACAGAATATAATTTCTCAAGTATTAATAAATATGATTTTCTTTCTCCAGGTGCTATTGGGAAGGAAGCATAAGAGGAATTTAAAAACTTTATCATGTCTTCTAGTCAACGAATGAGAGCAATACATAAGAACTCCATGGTTATTGGCAAAGATCATATGCTAGTTAATACATCATTACTCCCGTCTACTAATCAGTCTAAGAAATACACACAAGAAGTTGAAACAAGTAAGTTGTTCAAACAACTTCCTATTGAGGTATGTCTACCTGTGATTATTAAATAATAGTGAAAAAGGATTAAGTTTGCTTCATCCGACGACATGTTACAACCTATTAAAATGTACATGGTCTTTCAAAGTGACCTAGGAATTGTTTTCAACAAGCTATTTTTTAGTCATAGTGAAATCATATTAAAAAAATAGTGATTTATTTTCTACCGGTTCTATTGGGAAATGGCAAGGAAAAGGACTTACAAACTCTACCATGTGTTCTAGTCAAGTAATGAGAACGACACATAAGAACTCCATGGTTCTTGAGAACGAGTATATGTAAGTTCCTACTCCATTTTCTCTATCTATTAATCAAGTTAAGAAATTTATCAAAGTGGTTGAAACAAGTATTTTTTCCCTAATCTTTTGAATTTTTGATTGCATATATAACTTAAGTATTAGTAATATAATTTGCTTTCTCTAGGTGCTATTGGGAAGGGATCAGAAGAAGAACTTAAAAACTTTACCATGTCTTTTAATCAAGGAATGAGAGTGATATGTAAGAACTTCTTGGTTCTTGAGAAAGCATATATGCAAGTTCATACTCCATTTCCTCCATGTACTAATCAAGTTAAGCAATGCACCAAAGAAGTTGAAAAAATAAGTTTTTCAAATCTGTTGAGTATTTGTCCACATTCATCACATTATACAAAAGTAAGTTCCTTGTTAGGGGATTCTACGAATAATGTGGTATCTAATACCTAGATCTTTGTGCTCCATGTTAGAGATTTCTAAGAATAATGTGAGATCTAATCAAGGAATGCGATCAAAGGATGATAATTCTAACTCTTGAGAAAGAGAATATACAAACCAATATTTCATTGCCTCCATCTGTTGATCAAGTTGTGAAACCCTCCCAAATTGCTGAAATAGGTATGATATTTTAGAATTCATGTATTATTAAATTTGTAGAACTAAATTTTATTTCTATAGTTCTTACCAAATTATGCATCTATAGGATAATCTAATCCTAGAAAGGTACAAAGAGTTTGAGGGAGCAACAAGTGCAAGAAAGTTGCATCACTTGAATTTGGTCAGAAGCTGAAGGTAACCTTTTACAATAATAGAACGGTTGAAAAAAATAATAATTTATTTTTGAGATACTTGGTAAAATTTATTTGTGACAGTAACATCTGTCTATTGGTTGTATCATCATGGAGTGATATTAAGAAACAAAATTTGTATCACTTGTGGGCAACTATTAAGGTAACAAATGTAATCGATAGTATGACTGGACATTTGGAGCTTTTCTTTTGTTTCATTCTAACTGATTTTTATTTTGATTATTGTAGGATAAATTTGAGAATATTGACATGAATGGGTTGTGGAATAAATGGAGAGGACACTTGCATAGTAAGTATATGAAGAATAAGTCAATGACACAAGCTCTTAAGTTTAAACCAGAGAGAGTAGAGAAGAAGGACTGGAAGTGGATAGTTAAGAAATATTTTTGTTTCTAAAGTTTTTAGGTTTTCTTAGTAAAGAATATGAAACTTTTAGTTTAGAAAATTGCACTTCAACTTTTATCTTTAAGCTTCCATTTCATAGCTCTGTATTCTTGCTTTACAATGGTGTGTGGAGTGACTTTTTTTTCTGAAAAATTCAATGGTTCTGTATATGTTGCTCTGTATTACCTGCTAGTGTTGCACTATAGACTTCATTTGTTGCTCTTAAGTTCAATTCTCCTACAAATGTAGTGTATTCTTCTGATGTGTTTTATACCTTGCAATGCATTTCAATAGTCATGTTAAGCTTATTATTTAAAAATATAGGCGAGAAGCAGATAGAATACAACAAACCAAGCTAATTTGACAATGGTTCATCATATTGTAGCAAGCCTATTCGAGAGATAATTTATCAGCACATAGTATCACAAATTATTTTCCTAAAGAAAATACTCATGCGGTATTATTTAACATGTTTCTCTTTGATGCAAAGGGTGGAAAAAATGAAAAGCCTACAGATTTGACAATTATTTTCTTTGAGATTCGTAAGAAAGACAACAAGCTTGTTGAACCTAAAGCAATTAAAAAACATGTGCCTTTGGTAAATCGAATATGTAAATTACTTAAGTTATTATTGGTTCTAATAGAAAATGTTCTTTTATATATTTTGTAGGCTCAGATCGATGAAATTGTGAATAAAGATCCATCTCTACCTAGCATAGAAATTGTAGAAAAATATTGTGGACCTCAAAATCATAGTCATATATTTGGATTTAGCGGTGGAGTAAAGGCAAAATACATGAAAGGGGGCACTTCTTCAAAGACTGAATTACTGGTCGCTCTACGTTCAACTCGAGAGGATAATAAATTATTGAATGAAAAAAATAAATCTTTGAATGAAAAACACAAATCCTTCAATGATTGTCTACCTTAGAACATGAGATAGAAAAAATAAAAAAAATGCAAGATTTCTTTGCTGCTCAACAATCACATATCCCTCATACGGCCTCACCGTTTCAAATGAATAACCAATGGCTTATTTGCTGACCAAATAAGTAATAATATACCCCAATTTTTATATTTTTTCTTTAACATTAGGTACTTCTGCACAACTTAAATATGTTGCAATTCGTTACACAGATGGTTAACATAGATGAACCAAGAACAAGAATGCAGCATTTTGAACTTTTCTATGCCTTGCCCTGTTTGATTAGAAAGTCTTTTCACTGCTATTTCTGATCCACCTTTTAGCTTTTCCTATGTAGAGTTCGCCAATTAAAAGTAAAATGGTCAAACCACATCTTTGTGTGTATTTGATCACATATTAGGTTACACGCTTAACAAAAAGTGTAGTTACCTTGAAAACTGGACCAAATTCTTCTTCCTCGAGTTTGTTTTCTATTTTGAATTTATTTCTTACTACGAAAATTACCTCAAATTCAATCAATGGAAGTTCAATTGGATCTTTTTTCTTTAAATTTCAAACCCAAAAACTTTTGATTGTATAGTCTTTTGAAATGTAGCATGAATCACCCAGACTAAAGCTTCTGGCTCCTTTCTTCTTCTTTCCGATTAAACTAAGTAAACAACCTAAATATCAAGCTAGACATCCATTCTGTAGCTATGCTAACATAATCATTAAGGTAATTTGATTTGTCATAAGTATTTTTTCCCTTATTACCTATTTGATAAATCGTGTTCTTGAGGTCCAGTAAGTGGCAGAGATGAAGTGTTAATAATGTCACTACCCTTGGGCATGAATGTTGGTTCTTTGGGGCTCAGTTTACCAGGCGTAGGAAGAGATATAAGCTGCTCACCTTCTTCCTCCACCATGTCAGCCCAATGACTCAGTCCTAACATATTTTTCCTGTTAGAAGAGACCAAATTACATGTAGAATCTGTTTGAGAAAAGATCTCATGTATTGGGGTATTTAATCCAACTTCTTGGGATACCCTAGGATGTACATTCAACATAGTAGCTCTTGGTGCCAAAGGGCAACTCTTTAATACATTTCCTCAATAGCCACTAGTTGTGCCTCATTAAGCTTCAACTCCTTCTAAAAAATAACAACTGCTACTCCTTCTCGCCCTGTTGTGGCTTTATATAATTTCACACTTCAGTGACACCTAATTCAGTCCCAATTTGTTTAGAATTTCTTGCGCAATCAAATATGGTGTATTCTTGAAACAAAGTAATCTTTCTCTACTTGTCACATCTTGAGAAATATTTATGGCATTACATTTCCCCTGAACATATTAAGAAACACCCTTGTCTCCACTCATTACTCCAATTGCATTGTCCATCAACTACTGTCCAAATTTTTCATATCACAGCACGTCGAACTGCGTACCTTCATCTACACGGTTACTTGTATCAAACCCAACCTGTGCATTATTTTCATGGTCCAAATCTGGTTATTTAGACTTAGAACCACCAATTTTTTGTGTGAGACAACATGCCATTCATGACTAAAATTTCTTGCAATGCCGTTGCCTTGTTCATTAGAAAGCTAATTCCCCAAAACTATATTCTTCGTCGAATTTTTACACTTTTTCTACAGTTGCAGTTCCACTTTATTGCTGCCCAAATTTATCGAGCTCAGGAAACACAATTATGGCTCGATCAAGTGCATGAACACTATCTCAATCATCATCTAAAGTTCCATCCGTAACAACTTTCTTTCCAACCACGTTACTAATTGATTGTTGCCCCAAATTATCTACCAGTGAGGCAACATATTCTATTTTGTTGGTTATCCTAAATTATCTACCATTGTACAAGGTCCGAAATATAAGATTTCATATTCATCTTATTGGTTCTGAAATTTCACAGCATGGTATCCCTCGTCATGTAAGAATAATTCCGGTAAAGCTATATTATTCCATATTTCTGCAATGTATGAGTTCATATATGTAAAGAACATCACCCATAGTATAGAGAATCAATGCATTACTCCATTTCTTCGTGTGCTCAACCAGATCAATCGATTCTAATGTAACAATAGGCTTACCATCAATCACTGTAGGAGACATAAAGGTTAAAACTATACCACTTAATGCAGTTCTATTCTGAGTGAATAATCCTGACCAATTTCATTGGTATACGCTATTTTCCTTCTTTCTAGTATATTCCTTCCCTGGTATATCTATATTCTACTTAGTTATCACCATCTAGTCCACCTGAATTGACGAGCTAGCATCCTTTTACAGTACTTATTGTGTCATGCCTTTCTTCGCTAGCTGTGTTTATGGTTCTACTGTCTTTAGATTACACCAATTATATTCAACTTTGGATCTGCCTCTTTAAGCTTTGAACCACCCTCACCCAGCTTTGGGTTCATCAATTTTACCCCAACACCTTCATTTTGTGGGACTGCCGCCACGATACCTAGAGTTATTGTTCTATTAGTGTGTACATGCTCTGTTGAAACTGTCTCTTCACTACTGAGGATCCACTAGCTCCTTATTTACCCTTAGTCATGGTCTCAGTCATGTCTTTCCTCGGCCGACCTCTGCCTCACTTCGCCATTGCTGATTTGTGTAGTATTGGAGAAAAGGCCTAAGAAGGTTTTGTTTTTTGGTAAAGGGAAAAATTTAATTAGAAACTAATAATATTTATTACAAGACATTGGGGCATTAGTGCCCAGGAGTAAACTAGTAGAACTGGCGTAGGAGCAGAGATAATAGCAGATATATAGCTAAGAAGCTTAAATGTTCCTGTCTCCAACTTTAATGCGTACCATAGGCAAGGTTCTTAATGCTCATTCTGTCAAGCTTTAGCTTTTCTTGAATCATATAGAACACTGCTTTTAGAATTATGCTGAATTTTTGCTAGTGTTAACATTTTTGCAGTAGTTCTCACTTCATCCCAAAAAACATCTAAGTACTTTCGTTGATCTAGTTATTGTTTGTATTTTCTCTTTTTTTTTTGGTGAATCAAACAATGCAAATTGAAAGGAAATGAGTACTTTTTTCATTATCTCATAGTTGGACTTAGTTTTCAACTCTGTGTACTTGTTTGATCCATTGGCTAAGTCAGTTATTCATTGCTACACTGTATTTCAACTCTTTGTTTGTTACATATATTATATTATATACCAATAGTTATTAATTGTCTTTTCAAAATTTTGTTCTTACAGATTTCTGAAAATTGAAGTTACAAGTGAAGATGCAAGTTTAGAAAATGCACAAGCTCATTATTATTTTGCTAAACTTGACATCATATTCTAGCTCGGGATGTTAACTGGTTAAGTTTTTTTTTGTTTAACAAATATTGAAACTATTGACATCATATTCTAACTCGGGATGTTAATTGGTTAAGTTTTTTTGTTTAGCAAATATTGAAACTATTGACATCATATTCTAGCTCGGGATGTTGATTGGTTAAGTTTTTTTTCGTTTAGCAAATATTGAAACTAGATTTATCATCCTTTGCCATTTTCAACAACAATTTTACATTTAGCAATGAATTATATAAATTTAATGATTTTAGTAGCAATCTAGGACGAGTTAGTTGCTCGTCTCTAAAGGTTAATCAAGGATGAGTTAGTTGCTCTTCTTTAAAGATTAATTTAGGATGAGGTAGTCTCTTCTCTCTAAAGATTAATTTAGGAGAAGTTAGTTGCTCGTCGTGATAGAGTAATTTAGGACCAGGTAGTTACTCGTCGCAAAAAAGATTAGCGACCAAAAAATAACTACTTTTTAAAGATGAAAATCATCAATTTGGGACGAGATATACAATGTCTAAAAATGTTTTTGAGACCGGATATGTTACCGTCTCTAATGCCATTTAACGACTAGCTAGAGTACCTCGTCATAATTGACCGTTAGCGAAGGAGTCTATTAGGCCTGTAGACACCTAATTTCATCCCTCCCTGATGTCGTTTTTACCCATTTTTATTTTTATCCTACAGCGTACCCTCACCCATGTTATTATACCCGCACAAAATACAAAAAAATAAATAAATAATAAAATAACAAATCCTATCCTAACTAATTCTATCTTAACCTAACAACCTACCCAATCAAAATAAACCACACCACCCCACACCCTACCCCTACCCCCTACCCACTACCCGTGGACCCCACCTACCCTACCTCACCACTACCTACCCTCACAATATATACCCACATACTCTCACACAAAAGGGGAACAATTTTTTGGCACCATCAGTAACCAAAAAAAATAAATATACACAAAAGATCTCAAGAAAAATTTTCCCTTTCTTCTCCACAAAAAACCAAACCATTCCACCATCACTAACATACACAATACACACACAGATCCGCACCATATCTGCACACATACACACTAGAGAAGAAAAATGCAGTGAAAAAGAAAAGAGCAAAAGAGTTGATCGGAGGCGAGAGGAAACAGTGAGATCGAAAAGAAAGTGAGTAATCGGAAAGAGGTATTTCCAGTGAGATATCACCGGAAAATGCTACAACCATCTATTTTTCTCTCTTTTGTCGACAATACCGAGCTCACTGGAGCTCCGGTGTAGTGAAAACACGACGTCCAGCCCCTTTGTTCCGTCCAAATACGCGTCAAACCATTTTTCCGACCTCGGAATCTAGTCTATTTTCACGGTTGTCGTCGTCTTCTATGTCGCTGGTGAGAAACAGTGAAACCGGCACAAAACTTGGTAGATCTGGCCGGACAACGTCAAAAATTGGCCGGTATCTTTTGTCATTTGTTCGGTTTAGGCGTCACCGGTCGAACGGGGAACTGTTTTTCGTCCTTATTTCGAATCGATTTGGCGATTAACCTCGTGCACTGATTTGGTGAGCCCGATTGCGATTCCTATTTCTGGTTCATCGCTTCTCATATTGTTTTTTTTAGAATTGGGCTTTGGTACTTCATCGGGTTCAATCTTGTTTTGGGATTGTTTTTTTTTTATTGGTCTTAATCATTTTTGTGGTATAAATTCTTTAATACCAGCGTTGGGATTCGTCACTATTGAGGTTCTGTTCCAAGTTCTGAAGTCCGGGCCTTCTTAAATGTTATTATCAACGAAATCGACTATCAAAATGTCCAATTCTACTCTTTCCCTCTTCTATTTTATTGTTTACTATGCTGTGGTGTTTGGATTAAGTTTTGGGTGTTGTTTGATACTTGTTGGCAATGAATGCATGTTGTCTTGATTGGTGATAGGTTGTTATTTTGATATTGACTCATTGTTTAATTTCGTTGAAAAGTGATTGTGGGTCGTTGAAAATAGAAATGGTGAGTTGTGAAAATTTAGTATAAAAAATGAAAATTGGGGGACGGGAATCGAAAATTGATAAAAGTAAATATTTTGATACATTATTGATGTTGAATGCGGTATGTCGACGAGCGGGTAGGCAAACGTAGGTCGGGTAGGCAAAATTTAGGAATAAGTATTTCGTGGGATGTTGGAATGTGCGTGTGAATGTCTTTCTAGATTATCGTATTTAAATTTAGATGTATTTATTTAGCCGGGGAATGCTTCGAGATCATTTGTATTTATTCACCGGGGAATGCCCCGACGTATCATGTTGGAGGAAAATAATCGTGATGAAGGCCCGCGGCGTCGGGTAAGGCATTGGAGCTTAGTCTAGATTTAGTTTAGACTAGGAATTTATATTTTCGTATTTTTTCCTATTTTTTGAACTGTATAATTGGACTGGACTTTTACGTTTTTGGCCTATTTTGTTCTGTTTATTGTTTGATTATTTTGTGTTCTTTTGTGTGGTTTATACATTTCATAATGCCAAAATATTCGATACACTCCACCAAGCGACCGTGGTCGAACCACGGGATCGAGGAGTGCCTAACACCTTCCCCTCGGTCAACAGAATTCCTTAGCCGGAATCTCTGTTCGCAAACCGGTTTAAGAGTCAAATGGTTTCGAAAAGGATTTTCCAAAGGTGACTTGGCACACCGGATTATGTCAAGTGGCGACTCTGAATAAAAAATGCAAATAGTCCTTTTCCGAAACAAATTTTCATTTCTTGTCACTTAAATAATAAAAACCCTTTCGAAACTTAATCTATAATCATTTGGAGTACGTTGAAAAAGGGGGTGTAACAGCTCTGGCGACTCTGCTGGGGACGTTTCAGAATTCGAGCTTATTTTTGAGTCGTATCGGCTTTGTTTGGCATTACGAGTGTATAAACATTGTTTGTGATTATTGTGCGTTTTCGTGCACTTTGTTTATAGTATTTATCCTATGTGTTACCTCTTTATATCTGTTATCATGAGTCCATCCCCCGGCCTTCTTTCTGCAACAAGTCTCGGAGCGTACGTCGTGCGCACGAACTCTAGTTGAGTCACCTTTATTTTAGGGAGGGAGCCGTTGGATGTATGTAGTAGGTGGAAAGCAAAGCAGCCACTATCGACCATATGCTCCCCCCGAATGGCCTTGTTAGTAAACCATAACGTAGGTCAGTCTTTAGGTCATTCTTATGTGCATCATATTGAGACCTAGCGAGGCCCACACGTTCCTTTGTAGGAGACTCACCTTTAAAGAATCCCTACGTGTTAAATGTTGCATCTTTGATAGTAACGTGGTCATTTGACGGATCGATTTGGGGAAAACATGTGTTAGAAGTAAAGTGTGAAAAAAAAAGAAACAAAAGGAAAATAGTGAGTCGAAAAGAATGAATCAAAAGGAGTGTAATAGTTTATTTTAGAGTTCTTTATGACTTTTGTTCTCCACGATCCCAACACTCAAAAAGATTTTTTTTACGTTTTGCATTTATCTTCTCAAAGTACCGTAAGTTCAACAAAAAAAAACGTGAATGAAAAAAAAGAGGGTTTTGTTTGCCTTGTCTACTTATTTTTCAAAAACAAAATACCAAAAAGATTTTTTTTATAGTTGGTGGTGTCAGTCTTAGTTGAAATGTCTAGTTGAAAATCCAAAAAATTTTCACTCGTTTGTTTTTGGTTGTCTCTTAAGTTAGGGTCAATTTATTAGTTAATCGTTAAGTGTCCAATCTGGACGAACTACGCATACCTGATTCCCATCCCTCGGGGCGGGATACGTAGGCAACCCTCGGTGGGTTTGGTAACTTTTATTTTGGCCTTCGTCTTAGTACTAGGCTAGGTCTTTTACCCCATAACCTAAAGTTGTTAGCCAAGTAGGCTGATTTTATTCAGCGTTACTATTCGGTGATTAAGAGTCATGAAGCGGTCTGTCCCATCGACGTATGTCCGTATCAAATTCCTTTTGGTTGTGAACCTTTTGCTCTTATCAATTTTTTGAGATAATTTCTTATCTGCTACTACAGGATGGATCTGTCCACAAAGTCTAGAGTCCTTATGGTTGTCAAGGTACCCAAAAGTTGATCAAGTGGTGGGGCACGTTCAATTACTCTGAAAAGCATGAAGTGAGGAAAGTGTTAGGCAATCTTGTAACACTCATGGATCTCACGCCTCGTCCGGATTTAATAGAAGCTGCGTTGACTTTCTGGGATCCAAATAATTTGGTGTTTAGGTTCGGAAGTTGTGAATTGACTCCTACCCTGGCAGAAGTATCTTGTTTGTTTCGGTTGACTTACATGGGTCAGCAGATGATTTTAACCCGCAATCATACTCGTAAGAAATTCCTTCGACTCTGTAGATTAAAAGATAACAAGCATCTGGGATGTCTCAAACAATCTTGGATTTCCTTGGACTATTTGTTTGCTAGATTTGGGTCTTTAGAGGGTTTCGACTGCTTTTGGGATGAATTCTGTACTACCAAAAAAATCTGGGAACAACGTCGTCTTGAGGTTTTCTGTTTGGTTTTGTTGGGTATCTTAGTGTTCCCGTTAGATGAGAGGTGTATCAATACTCGTCTACAATCAGTGGTGATAGCTTTATTCAAGAAAAAAGATGAGGTCACCATTGTACTAATGATCTTAACAGAAATATACAAGGCTTTAACTGAAGTAAAAGGAGGGGTACGATTTTTTGAGTGGAGTAATCTGATATTGCAGCTGTGGATGGTGGAGCGCTTGCATACGCCTTCTTTGATTAGAGCAGATGTGATCGACGGTTGTCTGAATGATCGAGTGCAAGCCATGCAAGAAAGAATGCGTTTTGACAAATTTTCTTTTCCTATTGGAGTCAATTCTTAGATCGAATTTCTCAAATCAAGAACTCCGAACAACATTCTTTGGTGCTATATGTGGTTTCGTCCTAAGAAAATCTTGATTGGATCTCAAATGCAACTCTTTCTAGTTTTGATAGGACTTAACTGAACTAGGACTTACAGTCCAAGAAGGGTGATGCGTCAGTTGGGTAGGATGCAAGACGTCCCCCCAATAATGGGCCTTCTAAAGGATGTAGAGTACTTTAAAGACCAAGCCGTGGGGGAAAGTAAATATGAGCAATTTTGGAATAACGCGATAAAGTTAGGTGTCGATACTCTCGAGGAAAATCCAGGATGCACTCAAAACTATGAAATCTGGCTACAATCTCTGCCCTGTGGCATTAGTAGACCCTTACCAGCCCAACTTAGAGGGCGAATACGAGAAGCAATCATGGTAGAAGATGATGAGAAGGAAGATCCGGGTGCCAAGGTGGAGTTTTTGAGAGTTCAGTTGTCGCGTTTGATCACAACTGTGGATGGGTGTCAGAGAAACCTTTGCGGGTGTACTCTCCAAGAGGCGGGGATACGGGCAAGAAATTTGTTTTCGGGTATCAAAACGTCGTTGCAGGATATGTTGCAAAGTCTGAGTGGAAAAGTGGGGACTTCACAGATGGGTTCATCTCAGCCGGGGACATCACACAGAGAACCAGTTTGAAAGAGAATATCTTATATTTATGTAGTTTTGAGTCTTTTATGTTTCTGTCATTGTAGGTTGGTGTCTGTGTTAAGTCGGAGTCAAGTTATTTTTGATATTCGGGTCTTTATTGCACGCATGTCGTTAGGGGTTTAAAGTGTTGTTTTGTATTTGTTGTTTAGTTTTAAAGTGGTCCTAAATTCGTTGTATGTTTTGTTGTCTTTCATCGAAATGTTAGGATGTTACGTCTTTCTTTTGTTTACTTGTTTTCGTGTTTCGTGAAAAAAAAACCCTTCAATTGTGTAATGTTTATGCATAAGCTGCCCGAACTACGCAAGATCTGATTCATGTACAACATGATACGTAGGCAACCTACTTTTGGGTTCGATCTAATCATTTTGTTTCGTTATTTTTCATTATTTTTCCTCTTTTAAAGAAAAAAAACAAAAGCCATAAAGAATAATAAAATAAAGGTAGATAACGAGAGAAGTGGAAAGAATAGAGATGGATACGAAAAATAATAATAATAATAAAAAAAAAAGTGTAGATAAAATCGGGATGATGTTGAAATGACCTCGCTACCCTCAAAAGCTGGTAGAAATGAACATGAATTTAGGACAATTTTACCAATGTGACTCTCATGCTTGTTGTGTGCCCTAATCCTAACGGATGTCGTCTTTGATGAGCATGTTCTTTCAGATAACAGTGGTAGGTTTGCAGCAGTCTGGCTAGTCACCCATACTTCACTAGATCCAAAGCAAAGCTTGTCATGGCTAGCAGGGAGATTGAAAATTCGCTCATTGACCCGGATCAGGATCACAGGGAAGAAAGTCCAAAACACAATGATGAGGTAGTAAGGCTCAGGCAACAATTGATAGATTTGCACCGGGCATGGGCCAGCGGAATGCCTCCTCCTCCGCTCCATGAAGGTCTTGGGAATATCTCTAATTGCCCACCGCTCTCATAGGCACAATTCTCTGCTCCTACTGAGTCACCTGAGCATGCGCCAGGATTCACTCCGCGACATTATTATCCTGGCAATTCTGGTGTGCCCTTGACGGCTCCCCAATCAAGACCAGCTGCTCAGCCAGCGCCACCGATCACATCGGTATTTGTGGCCCCGCCACCACATGAAACTCCCATATATGCTGCGCGTCCCACAATGAGGCTTCCTCGGTCTGCCAGTGAGCCAGTATTGAAGGTTCCAGATAGTCAGTATTATGCCCCAGAGCCGACTTTGAGAATGAATGAACCGTATGGGTACACTCAGCCACCTGCATTTCCATTTGATTCAGAGAAACCTGTCGCAACAGAGGAAAAGGAAGTCATAACGCGGAAGTTGAAAAGTTTAGAACAGCTATGAGGAATTTGCAAGGAATCGGAGATTATAAGAGTGTTTCTTATAAAGATCTGTGCATGTTCCCAGATATCAACCTTCCCCTCAGTTTTAAAATGCCTAAGTTCGAGAAGTATGCAGGACACGGTGATCCCGTGGCCCACTTAAGACGCTATTGCAACCAGTTGAGGGCAGCAGGAGGAAGGGAAGAGCTGCTCATGGCTTTCTTTGGCGAGAGTCTTTCTGATTTGGCTTCAGAATGGTTTATCGATCAATATATCGACAAGTGGAACAGCTGGGACGACTTGGCTTCTGAGTTTGTGCAACATTTTCAGTATAACATCGACCTGATTCCGGACGAAAAATCTTTGGTCAACATGAAGAAGAAAAGCACTGAAGGTTTTAGGGAATACGCTATAAGGTGGCGTGAACAGGCCGCCAGGGTAAAGCCTCCGATGAAAGTAAGTAAGTTGGTAGAGGTTTTCATTCAGGCACAGGATGAGACTTATTTTCAACATTTACTCCCAGCAATGGGAAAGTCTTTTATTGAAGTCCTCAAAATGGGGGAGATGATAGAGGATGGAATCAAGACCGGATGAATAATGAGTTTTGCCGCATTGAAAGCCACCACACAAGCGATTCAAGGTGGATCTGGCGCATTTGGAGGTAAAATGAAGAAAGAGGATGTGGTGACTGTTGTAGCTGGAACCCATTCCTATCCCAAAAGACCACCTCGCCCCTATCCCTAATCCCAAGCCCAAGTCTACGCCCAAGCTCCATATATTCCTCCCCACCATTACTACCCTCCACAAAACTCTTTATATTCTATTCCACCACCCCCGTACCCAGTATATAGCGCGCAGCCATATGCCCAAACCCCTTCTTACCCGCAGTGGCGCGCGTAAACTCCACAAAATCCCATTCGCTCCACTAAATTACCAAAACCCTTCCAGACCCATTTTTCAACCTAGGCCCGAGTATAAGAAGGAGAAGGCGGTCAAAAATCAATTCACACCTCTTGGGGAGTCATATGCTAGCTTGTTTGATAGGTTGAGAAAGTTGAAGGTTTTAAGCCCAATTCAAGGAAGGCTTTCAAATCCACCACCAAGAAATCTCGATTATTCTTTAAGGTGTGCGTACTGTTCTGATATGCCAGGCCATGATATCGAGAAATGCTGGCATTTAAAGAGAGCTATCCAAGATTTAATTGACACAAATCAGATGCTGGTCCAGGCCCCGGAGGGTCCAAACATTAACCAGAATCCGCTGCCAACCCATGCAGAAGCCAATATGTTAGAATTGATATATGATGGGAAAGAGTCTTTGAGGGGTTATAAGCCTATTGTCAAGATACACACCATTGAGGAGAAATCGGTAAATATAGCGGAGTCTTTGAAAGCAATGTCATTGAGCCAGGAAGGAATGAGAGAAGATAAAGCCCAAGAAAGCACAAAGAAGCCCCTGATCACAGTACAAGGCGCCAGAAGGTATGTTGATTCAAGTCAGGATAAACCTAAGTTGACGGTGGTGGGAGCTCTGAGTCAGCCCATCTTGACGGTGAAAGGAGCACTGGCAGCGCCTATTGTCCTCAAACCGGTGACCCAACCTCCGATAGTTGATACGAAAAGAATTCCCTAGAATTATGGGCGGACCGTGATGACCTATCATGGGAAAGAAGTAGTGGAAGATGTAGATGAGGTAGGAGGTTTGACTAGGTCAGGAAGATGTTTCGTGCCTGAAAGCTTAAGAAAGTCCAAGCCAACGATGAGTGGACCATCATCTATCAAAAAGCCTATCACCGAAGAAGAAGCCGAAGAATTTTTGAAAAAGATGAAATTGCCAGAGTATTCAATATTAGACCAGCTGAAGAAAACCCATGCTCAAATTTCCCTTTTATCTTTGATGTTGCACTCCAAGGAGCATCGTGATGTTTTACTGAAGGTATAAAATGAAGCATATGTTCCAAGGGAGATTTCAATTAACCAGCTTGAGAAAATGGTTGGAAAAATCTTTGAGGTCAATCGGATCAGCTTTTCTGATGTTGAATTGCCTATTGAAGGTACAGGGCATAACCGGGGTCTTTACATTACAGTGAAGTATGAAGATTTCTATGTCACTCATGTTATGATTGATGGAGGTTCAGGTGCAAATATTTGCCCTATTTCTACTTTGCAAAAGATGAATATTGGTGCTGAGAGGATCAGGCCCAAAAATGTATGTATCAGGGCTTTCGATGGTGCAAAATCAAATTCCATTGGCGAAATAGAACTAGTGTTGACCATAGGGCCTGTTGAGTTCACCATAGAATTTCAAGTATTGAATGTAGAATCCTCTTACAATCTGTTGTTGGGAAGGCCGTGGATCCACAAGGCCAAGGCGGTTGCATCTACGCTGCACCAGATGATTAAGTTTGAGCATGACAGGCAAGAACTAGTTATTCATGGTGAAGGAGATTTGTCAGCCTACGAAGATTCTCCCTTGTCTCTTATTGAAGCAAATAACGTAGAGGAGACATTCGTCTATCAAATTTTTAATACAGTGCCAGTGAATCGTATCCTTGAATGGTAGGCTATACCGGGACCGCAATTGTCTTCTGCTTCTATCGTGATGGTGAGTGAACTTTGGAAATACGAATTTGAGCCAGGAAAGGGTTTGGGAGCGTATCTGCACGGTATAGTTCATCCCATATGTCCGAGTGAGAACGTGGGCACGTTTGGTCTGGGATTTGAGCCTACAGCTGAAGATCTAAAGAAAGCCAAGGGAAGGAAAAAGGAAATATAGTCACTCCCTAGCCCAATGCCACTACTCAGTGAATCATTTGTTAAGAGCGGTGTCACGAAGCATGTGGAATTTGAGGTTGAATTGGTTAATGACTTCCAGAAACTTTGTATTGAAGTTGATATGGTCGAAGCAGGAGAAGGTACCAGTATGGCAGACGTGCAATTCATAGGTCCATCTGTCCGGCTCAATAATTGGGAAGTCACTCCTCTCCCCGTCAGGAAGGAGTTTTGGTAGTCTGTTTTGTTTTTCTTTCTGTTTATCCGAGTTATTTCAGGGTTGTGATGATAGGTGAATTTATACGCCTATAGCACTATATTTTGCCCATATTTTAGCCTAGTTTTGAGAACAAATTATATATTTCATGCACTTTTAGTCCTTTTTCCTGTAAGTGAGCTAACGGACATGATTAGCAAAGTTTCAGGTACAAATGATGCAGAATTCAGCATTTCATGGATAACTTGACGCCAAAGAAAGCTTCACGAAAGGAGAAAAGCCAATCTTGGACGCCAAGGACTAAAGATGGCGCATAGAAATTCTGTCCCAGGCTAAAACAACATTTCTGAAGACTTTGGGGACTAGCAGTAATTTATTAGGATTAGGATAATGATACATTAACCTAGTACAATTGGGTTAAGTATTTCATTAGCTTATTAGGATTAGGATAATGATACATTAACCTAGTACAATTGGGTTAAGTATTTCATTAGCTTAGTAGGATTTGGTTAAGCATTTCATTAGCTTAGTAGGAATAGGATATGGGTATTATAAATACCCTATCTTGCTAAACATCTTCTAACATCTTCTGACATCGTCTTACATTCAATTCTATTACTCTACATCTCTTCTTCTAATTCTTCCATTAATTCTATTTTTCTTTTTCTATTCATCCATTCTTAAATTCCACAACAAGAGAAAATGTTACTTTGCTAAGGGATTCACGCCTAACGCCTACCACACCATTACAAACGTGAAATCTTTATTGTGGTATAACAAAAATGTCAATTGTGATTTCCTTCGCATTCATGGGTAACTAAACTTCTCTGTTGGGGTTATGGAAGCCGAATGAGATACTATCTATTGCTGTGAGTTTGTGAGTTCGTGACACGTATATTGCTTATATCATTATTCTCTTCATCTTAATCTAAATTCTTTGTGGTTGCAAACGAAAAAATACGCCAGTATAACATTTAACTTGTTCGAAAGAAAGGTTATCTGTCTGGAAAAGAGATAATGTCAAGGTAGTAGGGTCTCATCCCCTATTAAAAAGTTAGTGCCGTAACTGGATTAACCTCTTGGAGAATTCGTACCGTTAGACACGCTTTAAGCTCGAAAGAGTTAAAGTGAAATAATCCTCGAATAGGTCAAAAGACGCCAGGATTTACCATCGAATACAATTCTCTATAAGTACATGCATGTCTGAATTCCGCACACTCATAGCCAATAGAGACGTATAACTCAGAAGGTGGACATAACCCCAACTCCTCAATTCTCATTGTTTACATATTACAAAACATTCGTTCTTTTACTTTGCTATTTTCTGCTTTACTCTCTTATTTTGGTTACATTACTTTCACAATACAATTCCCCCCTTTTTACGAGGCTTGCACTAAAAGTCTAGTAATCGTTGCTTACTTGTTGACCAAGCTATTCCCTGTAGGATCGATACCCAACCCAGGTTGGGTTCTATATTTGCTAACGACCGCTTTACACTCCTACGAGAGCTGTAGATTGAGCGTTATCAAAAATTGGCGCCATTGCCGGGGAATACTAGTGTCAATTAAGTTCGTAATAATTACTAGACCCTTTGGTCAAAGATTCTCGTACTTTTACTTTTAGTTTTTGTTTTTGTTTACTGCAGGTTTTTATTCAGTGCATGCCCCATACCCGAAGTTCTGGTCGACTGTTATTACCTATCAATCCTGAACCACAACGTATTCGCAGAATGGAGGCACAACACGCAATTGAAAGGATGGCTGCTCAACAGGAACAGGCGAGACTAGCTGCGCTAGCCGCCGCTCAAGTGCATCAACAGAATATTGATAACCCTGGGCGAGCAACAAATCCTGACGATGAAGATCTAGGTGATGACGAGCTACTAAACCCTAGGCATGCCGCTGAGATCGCAACACCTGCCAACAGAAGAGATTGTCAAGCTAGGTTTAGGCCTGAACGTCGATTTGTGCAAATACCGTTCGATAATGATGATGATGATCTTGATGGAGATGGTGCCACATGAGCCATTATTCTTCCGCCATTAGCCCCCAGAGCCAAGTTCAACATCACGAGCACCATGATTCAGTTATTGCAACTCAAGGGATTATTTGGTGGATTAGCAGGCGATGATCCGAATATGCATCTCATCAACTTTATTTCTATATGTAAGTCGTTTGACAATCCTGGCGTTGGTCAGAATGCAATTCGGTTACGCTTATTTCCATTGTCTCTATCTGAGGAGGAAACTCTATGGTTGAATGGGCTGACTCCTGATTCTATTACAAATTGGAGGCAATTGAGAGACGCTTTCCTCGAAAGATTCTTTCCGCCATCCAAAAGAGCACAATTGAGAGATGAAATCAGCAACTTTCGTCAGCTGCCCACTGAAGCTCTTCATGAAACATGGGAGAGGTTCAAGACAAAGCTAGCGAGGTTCCCAAACCATCATATGACTAATGTTCACCTAATGGAGATATTATATAGAGCCCTGAATTCAATAACTAAACCAGTAGTGGACAATGCGGCTGGAGGATCCTTTATGGATCTCACCTTTGGTCAAGCAAGCAATATGCTAGATCGTATGACGAAACAAAGTAGAGCTTGGCATACCAGGTATTCTGAGGTAGCAAGCCCCACTTTATCTATTGGCATGACTGCAGACCAAAGAAGAAGACAAGAAGAACGTGATCAAGATATGGCGCACATGAAAACACAAGTGGATCTTCTTACAAAGCATTTATTATCAGGGAAGACCGAAAAAGTGAAAGCTATTGCGTCAAAAGGAAGAGACGAATCTGATTCGGAAGAAGAAGCCAACTACTTAAAAAATCAGGGGGGTTTCCGAGGTAATACCCAAGGAAACCAAGGTCGGAACTATTATGATAAATATGGAAACAAGGACCAAGGTAGTTGGAAGAACAAGAATGACAGTAGTGGTTTGTATGTTCCCCCTGGAAGACGTGACGCCACCACATCTAGTTCTGGAAGTATGGAAGACATGATGGCTAAACTACTGAAAGGAGTGGAAGCAACTAGCGCGGGAGTAACAGAGGTAATAAATGATTTGTACTCTATGAAGCAATTAGTTGATTCACATTCCACTTCAATCAAGCAAATAGAGCAGCAATTGAGCCAACTTTCAGCAACACTCAATCAAAGAAAGGCTGGCACTTTACCTAGCGACACTGTGCAAAATCCAAGGAATGAGGGATCATGCATGGCTATTACTACTCGAAGTGGTAAGGCGCTGGAAACTTCATCTAAGGCCAAGAAAGTGGTTGACGAAGAAGCGGAAATTAATGATAAGGCGAAAGGGGAAGATGCCGCAACAGTCGATCCTAACGTCCTTAACGTCACTCCTCACGACGTGCAGCCTGGAAAAGCTGAAAAATGGAAGCAAGAGGAGAAGAAAGCCGTGGAGAGAATAATTCCATACCCACCACCACCTTTTCCCCAAAGATTGAAGAAGGTGGCGGACGATACAAAGTTCAGCAAATTCATGACTATGTTAAAACAGCTGACCATTAATGTTCCATTGGTGGAGGCACTTGAACAAATGCCTGGGTATGCAAAATTTATGAAGTATATTTTAACAAAGAAGTGGGCAGTAAGCTATGAGCCGACAGATAATATTCATCATTGCAGTGCAATTGCCACAAGGTCCTTAGTACAGAAGAAGGCAGACCCTGGTGCTTTCACTATTCCTTGCACGGTTGGATCTATGAATTTTGCTAAGGCATTGTGCGATTTGGGAGCTAGCATCAATTTGATGCCACTATTCGTCTACAGAAAGTTGGGGTTGGGCGACCCTACTCCAACCAATATGCGGCTCGTGATGGCAGATAGGTCGGTAAAACGACATGTGGGTATCTTGAATGATGTGTTGGTGAAGGTGTCTACCTTCATTTTTCCTGCAGACTTTGTGATTTTGGATTGCGAGGTGGATTCTGAAGTTCCCATAATCTTAGGACGTCCTTTCCTTGCAACAGGAAGTGTGCTTATTGACATGAGAGCTAATGAGCTTTTATTTCGGTTGAATGACGAAGTGGTCCGCTTTGATATATGTAAAGCAATGAAGCAACCCAGCGATATGAATGTGTTCTCTGTAGCTGATGTTCATCATGAGGATAAGAAAGCATTATCTATAGAGAAACAGCTTACTGTTGAGCCATTGTCTGCTGCGCCACTGATTATTGAGCATGAGGACGATAAAGATTATAAAGAACTTATGGGTTCTCTAACAGAAATAGAGTCCTATTCCCATACTCCTAAGCAACCGGACCGTGATCTTAAGAATCAACCGTCACCAACAGCGAAGACTTCCCTTGAAGAGCCACCAACGCTAGAATCAAAAGAGCTCCCTGATTATCTAAGGTATGTGTTCTTGGAAAGTATAAATATACTTCCGGTGAGTGCGGATGATTTAAGTAAACAGCACGTAGAGGCTCTCATCTCTTCTCTGAAGAGATACATGAGAGCTATGGGTTGGACTATTGATGATATAATTGGTATCCCTCCTGGGATAGGCATGCACAAGGGTCATCTCGAAGAAGATTGCATGCCTACAAGTAAGCCTCATTATCGTCTAAATCCATTCAGAAAATGATCAACCATCTATCTCGATGAAGTCTAAGTAATCGAGATAGCTATGTCGTGCCGCGACAATAAATCAAGCGCTAGATGGGAGGCAACCCATCGTTTATCGTTTTTCATTTTTTTTTGTCTTTCTCTCATTTTAGTACGTGTTTCGTTTTTGATAAATAAAAATCCAAAAATAAGAGTCGTGCCACGACCAAAACTAAGGTGCTTGGTGGGAGGCAACCCATCGTACTAATCGTTTTTATTGGTTTTGAGCAAATGTAGGTGCAAGAGGTATTCAACGAGGAGATCGGTTTCAAATTTTGATTTGGATGTATTGCATGGTAAAGGTAGTAAGTTAGGCATGAAGATGCATAAGGCTATGGATTGAGCATTGCTCATGACAAAATAGGCATCGAGAAAGGCTAGGCCTAGGTAAAACTAGGCCACGAACAAGGCATGGCCTATACTATAGCCCAAGGTCTCGGAATCTAGTGTGCTATAGCATAGGCGCCGCCCATGCTCAAGTATGCCATAGCATAGGCGCCGCCTATGCTAAAGCATTTGGTCTCTGAATCTCATATGCCATGCTAAAGGCGCTGCCTATGGTCACTAAAGGCATTGAACTAGGCACCGCCTATGCTAGCAAATGCTTTGCATTAGGCGCCGCCTATGGTCACTTTTTGTCTCCAAAACCGATTTTAAATGGGTCAAAACCCGACCCATTCTTTTCCTATTTAAAGGAGACTTAGTCTTGAAACACAAACACATTGAAAACTTGACCTAGGCGCCGCACATACTCTCCAAATCATCTCAAAACTTTTCTTTTTGCTCTCCCACTTCACAAGAACATCTCCAAAGGCTTCAATCACGTAAGTACTCTTTTTTTCTTCATCTATTTTTTGTAAGTGCTACGTTGCTATGTCTATTATGAATTGCTACAACTTGAAGAAATATTGGTGATGTTAATGTGTTTGAATTGTTGATACAAAACCAAGTGAGTGAACATGTACGTTAGGATACTCTTAACTTGTTTCCGACTTGAATTTGATTTTGATGCATTGTTATACTACTTGCGGAATTGCTATAGTCATGAACATTTCATAATCTTGTCACTAGAATACTTACATGTTAGAATGTACCGTTCATCGGAATAAGACTTATAGTTGCCTACCGACATAGGAGGTTGTGATTATTGATAGAAACAAAACCATGATGTAATCCCTGTGTAGTAGTCTTGATATATCTAACATGAAAATATTTCAAAGGTTGCAAGAAGTGATACATCTCTGATTTTCTTGTTGGAATATAGCTCCTACAACGTATGTCGATGAAGTCTAAGTAATCGACCACTTTCACTTCACTAATTCGTATCAACAAACTAAGTGTGGGGTGGTACCCCTACTGCTTATGTATAGATTGTATCCATTGAGATTGTGCTAACGTGAACTCTATTTCAAGTCTCAGGTACAATGGCACCCAAAGCAAGACAAGGCAAAGATAAGGCTACCACTTCCCAAAAGAGCAAGAAAAGAAGTCGCAAGGAGCAAGGGGAATCATCCTCAATGCAATTACCACGCCGCACGTTTGGAATAAAATGGGTTCTTGAGGAGGAAGCGAAGGAATGGTATAGGAACAACAAAGAAAGAAAATATGTTCATGTGGACCTGATCAACAAGGAAATCCTAGCGAAGAAGGAGCCGCGCATGTTGGCAAAGATCATGACATTACCTTTAGATTTCATCTTCCGAGACATGGGAGAATGCAATCTTGATTTGACAAGGGAATTTTATGCCAACTGGTCGCCGAAAACCACAGGCAGCAAAGTCAAGATTCGGGGCCAAGTTTTGCAACTTAATGCGGATTTCATCAACTCCTTTCTTGGCTTGCCTTCAGTCAATCCAACACCATTCAAAGAGCTGTAAAGTAGACCTCCATATAGAGCAATTCGACACACACTTTGTGGAAGTAGATCCATGGCAAGGTGGAGCATACATAAAGACACCGGGCGATACAAGACCTTCCCCTATGCTCCTTTAAATAGGGAAGCAAGGATATGGTTGCGTATTGTCAACTCTTGCCTCATACCAGGGACTCAGTACACCAAGATAACAAGAGATAGAGTGTGCTTGGTATACGCATTGATGACGAATTTCCCTATCAACGTCGGGGCAATTATTCGTTGCACAATGCGGAAAGCTAGGCTACACAAGAGGTCCCATTTCAGTTTTGGCAACCTGTTGACTGCAATACTAAGGAAAGAAGACATCGATGAGGAACCGGCTGATCATAAACTCCCACACAACATAAAGAAGGTTGACCTCACGAAGGTTAAAGATGCTGAAAGCACTCATGGAGTCAACCTTACCACTTCAGAAAGGCATGCTCGCGACGAAAGCTTCTCCCGCCATTTATATGGCATGATGAAGTTTACCATGATGAGCGGGGGTCGTGTTCCAACTACTGCAGAGCTCCAACAGTTGGATTATGACTACCCAATGAATGAGCATGTGAGGGCGATGTGTGGAGAAGGTGTATATTTTGAGGAACCTCTTGATGACGACATGCCAACCGATGATGATCGACGAATGCCAGACTCCGACGTGGAAGAGAACTCTGATGACGATTCCGATGCAGGGGGTATGACCCCAGACATAGAGGATGAGTCCGACTAATCAGGTTCTTCTTATTTATTTTTCACTGAGGGCAGTGTGTCCCGTCTAATTTGCATGCTATACTTCTCTATCCACATTTGCATTTATTTATGTTTGTGTGTTTTGTTAGTAGTTAATTGTTTTTTTCAGTAGTTAATTTTTTTTTTTAACTTAGCATCGCATGAAATTATTCTAATAGGCAGCATGAGATTATGACAAGAGTTTGTGCTAAAATCATGACTATTGAGACGTTTAGGCTCTAATTGTGACTCACTATGTGATATTGTTTGGTTTAATTCCTTCATCTGTTGGGTCAAGAGTCTATACTACTCCCAATAAAGTCGACCATGTGCCTTGTATGTGTGAGCTAATAGTATATTCACTGCTTGTGGCTGATGCTAGAATTTGCCTGGTATGTATGTAAAGCAAAAATAAGGAGTGTAAGTTTAGGAGATGATTTAGGCATTTCTTTGGCAACCTATATTTGTTTACCTTCATTTTTACCTACCCATGGACATTATCCTAGTTAATCCTTTTGAGCCTTTAGCCTATTTTCTTTGACAACCTCATATGTAAGCCTAATCCATTTGTTTCAAGACCATAATTTGATCCAAATTCCTAAGTGCTTTAAAGTGTAAAGTCATGTGACAAAATAAGAGGAAATTGGGTGAGTATGATGCTTTAGAATGCATTGGTGCTTGAAATTGCTATAAAAAGAAGTGCTATCATAAGAGGTATGTTATGAAAAGAAAAAGGAAGAAAAAAAAACTGAAAAGTTAGTCATGTTTAAAATTGAAAAACAAAAGAGGAGAAAAAGGGTGGTAGAATAAATGAAAGAAAGGTTGTTAGAAAGAAAAGTGTTAATGACACAATGTGATGTATTAAAGAGCTTAGGAACATAGTCACTATTTCTGGCCAAAATAGTCCTACCCGTCCCTTAGCCTACATTACAACCATCAAAAGACCTATTTGATTCGAAGCTTAGCATTCTGACATTTAGTGGAGCATTACACTAAGGGCAAGCCTATGGTCATCAGTTACAACATATGAATTCTTTGTGAGAGTGAGAGCAAAGATATTTTTATACCCATGTTTGAAAAATATGCTATACTTGTGAGTGATCATGGGTAATACATTGTGAGACACACATGGTTGATGAGTTTTGGGTGGTCTTGTATGATTCTTTGTGCCTTGACTTTTGAATATGAGTTGACCACCATCACGAGTCTATGTTGGAGGCTGAATTGTTTCTACTAATGATCAGAAAACTACTCTTTGTTGATAATTGTTGTGCTTGTCTTGACGAATATTTTGTGTTGTTGCTGTGAAACCCTAAGTTGATGTTTAGAGGGACATAATATTTTGTTCGAGGACGAACAAAGCTTCAAGTTTGGGGTGTTGATGATAGGCGAATTTACACGCCTATAGCACAATATTTTGCCCATATTTTAGCCTAGTTTTGAGAACAAATTATATATTTCATGCACTTTTAGTCCTTTTTCCTGTAAGTGAGCTAACGAACATGATTAGCAAAGTTTCAGGTATAAATGATGCAGAATTCAGCATTTCATGGATAACTTGACGCCAAAGAAAGCTTCACGAAAGGAGAAAAGCCAATCTTGGACGCCAAGGACTAAAGATGGCGCATGGAAATTCTGTCCCGGGCTAAAACAGCATTTTTGAAGACTTTGGGGACTAGCAGTAATTTATTAGGATTAGGATAATGATACATTAACCTAGTACAATTGGGTTAAGTATTTCATTAGCTTATTAGGATTAGGATAATGATACATTAACCTAGTACAATTGGGTTAAGTATTTCATTAGCTTAGTAGGATTTGGTTAAGCATTTTATTAGCTTAGTAGGAATAGGATATGGGTATTATAAATACCCTATCTTGCTAAACATCTTCTAACATCTTCTGACATCTTCTTACATTCAATTCTATTACTCTACAACTCTTCTTCTAATTCTTCCATTAATTCTATTTTTCTTCTTCTTTTCATCTATTCTTAAATTCCACAACAAGAGAAAACGTTACTTTGCTAAGGGATTCACGCCTAACGCCTACCACACCATTACAAACGTGAAATCTTTATTGTGGTATAACAATAATGTCAATTGTGATTTCCTTCGCATTCATGGGTAACTAAACTTCTCTGTTGGGGTTATGGAAGCCGAATGAGATACTATCTATTGATGTGAGTTTGTGAGTTCGTGACACGTATGTTGCTTATATCATTATTCTCTTCATCTTAATCTAAATTCTTTGTGGTTGCAAAAGCAAGAATACGCCAGTATAACATTTAACTTGTTCGAAAGAAAGGTTATCTGTTTGGAAAAGAGATAATATCAAGGTAGTAGGGTCCCATCCCCTATTAAAAAGTTAGTGCCGTAACTGGATTAACCTCTTGGAAAATTTGTACCGTTAGACACGCTTTAAGCTCGAAAGAGTTAAAGTGAAATAATCCTCGAATAGGTCAAAAGACGCCTAGATTTACCATCGAATACAATTCTCTATAAGTACATGCATGTCTGAATTCTGCACACTCATAGCCAATAGAGACGTATAACTCAAAAGGTGGACATAACCCCAACTCCTCAATTCTCGTTGTTTACATATTACAAAACATTCGTTCTTTTACTTTGCTATTTTCTACTTTACTCTCTTATTTTGGTTACATTACTTTCACAATACAATTCCCCCCTTTTTACGAGGCTTGCACTAAAAGTCTAGTAATCGTTGCTTACTTGTTGACCAAGCTATTCCCTGTGGGATCGATACCCAACCCAGATTGGGTTCTATATTTGCTAACGACCGCTTTACACTCCTACGAGAGCTGTAGATTGAGCGTTATCAGGTTGTAATTCAGATTTTAGTTTGTTTATGTTATGTTGGCATCTGTGTTTAAGCCCTTCTATCTTTTATTTAATGAAATGCAATGTCCCTTTTATTTTGTGTCTAATATATTTTGTTTTGCTTTTCTTACACAGTTCTCTTTATGCTGATTCTAATGACATGACATGCATGCAAAATTTCCAGCTTGATCTTAAAATCCAAACTAATCAAGATGCAATGAAGCAGGATGGGGAATATGATGAAGAAAAAACGCTAGAAGAAATAAGCAAAGAGTTGGAACAGTTTGAAGACAAACCGAATCCTAATTTGAATGAGACTGAGCCAATAAATCTAGGGGATCAAGAAGATGTTAGGGAAACTAAAATTAGTGTACATGCTTTGCCACAGCTAAAAGAGGGAATGATTCAAGCATTAATTGATTATAAGAATGTTTTTGCATGGTCTTATGATGATATGCCCGGTTTAAGCACACAATTAGTGGCTCACAAGTTGCCAACTGATCCCGCGTTCCCTCCTGTCAAACAGAAGTTGAGGAAGTTTAAAACCGATGTAAGTATTAAAATCAAAGAGGAAATCATGAAACAACTTTAAGCCAAAGTAATTCGAGTGTCTCGTTATCCCATGTGGTTATCCAATGTTGTTCCCGTACCAAAGAAAGATGGCAAAATTTGAGTGTGTGTTGATTACCACGATTTGAACAGAGCAAGTCCAAAAGATGATTTTCCACTTCCCAATATCCACATTTTGTTAGACAACTTTGCTAAACACGAGGTTGCCTCTTTTGTGGATTGCTATGCCGGATATCACCAGATCATTATGGATGATGAAGACGCGGAGAAGACATATTTTATCACACCATGGGGAACTTATTGTTATCGAGTGATGCCGTTCGGTTTGAAGAATGCTGAAGCAACATACATGAGAGCCATGACCACTATGTTTCATGACATGATGTATAAGAAGATTGAGGTCTACGTGGATGATATGATTATTAAGTCAAAAATTCAGGCCGACCATGTTAAAGATTTAAGAAAGTTCTTTGAGAGGCTTCGCAGGTATAATCTCAAACTCAAACCGGCCAAATGTGTATTTGAAGTTCCATCTAGAAAGCTGTTGGGGTTTGTAGTTAGCCGTCGGGGAATTGAATTGGATCCTTCAAAAATCAAAGCCATTCCGGATTTGCCCTCGCCCAAGAATAGAACGGAGGTGATGAGTTTGCTTGGTAGACTGAACTACATTAGCAGGTTTATTGCTCAACTCACAACCACTTGTGAGCCCATATTCAAGTTGTTGAAAAAGAGTGCTGCGGTAAAATGGACTGAAGAATATCAGGAAACGTTCGATCGAATCAAAATATATTTGTCAAATCCGCCAGTGCTGGTACCCCCGGAGCCTGGTAGGCCTTTGATCTTATATTTATCAGTCATGGACAATTCTTTCGGTTGTGTCCTGGGTTAACATGATGTCACAGGCAAAAAGGAGCAGGCTATTTATTATCTTAGCAAGAAGTTCACCGCATATGAGGCCAGGTATACTTTTCTTGAAAGGACGTGTTGTTCCCTAACTTGGATAGCACAGAAGTTGAAGCACTATCTCTCATCCTATACTACTTATCTCATCTTCCGCATGGATCCTTTGAAGTATATCTTTCAGAAGCCTATGCCGACAGGTCGATTGGCAAAGTGGAAAATATTGCTTATCGAGTTCGACATCGTATATGTGACTCGAACCGCCATGAAAGCCCAAGCCTTGGCAGATCATCTTGTTGAGAATCCCATCGATGAAGAGTACGAGCCATTAAAGACATATTTTCCCGACGAAAAAGTGTCGTGTGCCGATGAAGTCATTATAGATGCTGATCCAGGTTGGAGTTTATTCTTCGATGGAGCTGTCAATATGAAAGGAGTCGGAATAGGTGCGGTTCTTATCTTTGAATCGGGAAAATATTTCCCGGTAACAACACAACTTCGATTCTATTGTACTAACAATATGGCAGAATATGAAGCCTGCATCCTTGGTTTGAGGTTAGCTGTTCATATGGGAGTCCAAGAATTATTGGTGTTGGGAGATTCGGATTTGCTCGTCCATCAAATTCAAGGCGATTGGGAGACGCGAGATTTGAAGCTCATCCCGTATCGACAATGCTTGCAGGAGCTATGTCGACGATTTGTGTTAGTAAAATTTAGGCATATTCCAAGGATTCATAATGAAATTGCTGATGCTTTAGCCACTCTGTCTTCAATGCTCCAACATCCTGACAAAGCCTATATCGATCTAGTGCTTATACAGAGTCGTGATCAGCATGCTTACTGTAATGCGATTGAAGAAGAGCTCGATGGAGAACCTTGGTTTTTGGATATCAAGCGGTACATTCAGTCAGGAGAATACCCAGCATATGCCACCAACGATCAAAAGAGGACTATTAGGCGTTTGGCTAGTGGATTTTTCTTAAGTGGGGGAATCTTGTATAAGAGGACCCCAGATCTGGGACTTTTAAGGTGTGTAGATGCAAAAGAAGCCTCAGCAATCATGGTTGAAATACACTCTGGAGTATGCGGGTCGCATATAAACGGTCATGTCTTGTCAAAGAAGATTCTTCGAGCAGGTTATTACTGGCTTACTATGGAGAGGGATTTTATTCAATTTGTTCGAAAGTGTCATCAATGTCAGGTGCACGGCGATCTGATACGTTCTCCTCCTGTTGAGTTGCATGCAATGGCCGCTCCATGGCCGTTCGTGGCTTGAGGAATGGATGTGATTGGATCGATTGAGCCGAAGGCATCAAATGGACATAGATTCATTTTGGTAGCCATTGACTACTTCACAAAGTGGGTGGAAGCAGTAACTTTCAAGTCAGTGACAAAGAAGGCTGTGGTAGATTTTGTTCATGCCAATATCATTTGTAGATTTGGAATTCCTAAGATGATCGTTACAGACAATGCTGCCAATCTCAATAGTCATTTGATGCAAGAAGTGTGTCAACAGTTTAAGATCGCACATCGAAATTCTACTCCATATCGCCCAAAGGCCAATGGTGCTGTAGAAGCCGCCAATAAAAATATAAAAAAGATACTGCGAAAAATGGTACAAGGTTTTATACAGTGGTATGAAAAGTTGCCGTTTGCATTGCTAGGTTATCGCACCACTGTTCGCACTTCAACAGGGGCAACTCCATATTTATTAGTGTATGGGACAGAAGCAGTCATCCCTGCAGAAGTTGAAATTCCTTCTCTTCAAGTCATTGTAGAAGCAGAGATTGATGATGACGAATGGGTAAAAACCCGACTGGAACATTTGAGTTTGATCGAGGAAAAAAGGCTAACGTCCGTGTGTCATGGCCAGTTGTATCAGAGGAGGATGACTCATGCGTATAACAAAAAGGTCCGTCCCAGGAATTTTGAAGTTGGTCAGTTGGTATTGAGACGTATCCTTCCTCACCAGGTTGAAGCGAAAGGCAAGTTCTCCCCTAACTGGCAAGGTCCCTTCGTTGTGAAGAAAGTGTTGCCCAATGGAGCCTTATATTTGACAGATATTGAAGGCAAAATGGCAGAAATGGCTATCAATGCTGATGCGGTCAAAAGATACTATGTATGATATTTGATCCTTTGTTGAGTTTATTGCATGTTTAATACTTGCATTTTTCAAGATTGATATGATGAAGGCATTTTATTCTTCTATCCAAACATTGTGTCGTCCTTTGTTTACCCGTTTGAGCTTCGTTTATTTTTCTTTCATATCCCTCTTTTGGAATCAAAATAGAGTCAAAGATAAATGTCAAGAAAATAAGAATAAAATAAAGAGTTCGAAAATAAAAGAAAAAAAATCAAATCAAAACAAAGAGCAAGCTGATGGAACTACGTGCGACCTGATTCTCCTCTCTGGGGAGTGAGATACGTAGGCTGCCCTATTTCGGGCTCGGTCCAACCAAATAAAGATTTAAGATTCACCCAGTCAAGAAAAATTGGGGCATGAGTTAACATGTTGTTTGAGTCGATTCCAAAAGTTGTAAGTCCCACCCCCACTTCAAGTATTGTTTGAGCCCCTTACCATTTTTTCTAACCTTAACCAAAAGCCAAGTTACAACCAAAGAAAGTACTTCAGATCAATTTTTGATAATGTTAAGGCTAAGCATGCAATGGATATTGATGAGACATTGTGAGGTACCATTTGTCTCCCTCAGCATAAGAAATCAGGAGAGAAATACAAAAATGAGAGAGTCTTATTGGTGAAAACCCCCATGGGCATCATAAGACGATTGTGAGTTGAGAGAAATGAAAATGATAGAGTCTTATTGGTGAAAACCCTTGCAGGCACCATAAGATGATGGTGAGTGAAAAGAAATAAAAATGAGAGAGTCTTATTGGTGAAAACCTTTGCAGGCACCATAAGGAGATGGTGAGAAGAGAGAAATAAAAATGAGAGAGTCTTATTGGTGAAAACCCTCACGGTCACCATAAGGCGATGGCGAGTTCAAGAGAAAAGTGAAAAGTGAAAAGAAAGAGATTTGTTGGCAAAAGTCTTTTAAGATGTCGTCAATCGAATGTGATATATGAGTCCCATAGATTTGAAGAAGCGGCTCAGCGGCAAAGGCACAAACTCGACAACAAATGGGGAGTTTTGGATAGGAAGATCAGACAGCTCAATCCTAAATGCATGTCATACTCATTGGAGTTGGTTGTCGTATTCAGATAAGTTTTCTTTTTAAATATGGGACATTTCCCTCTTTCTTTCATTTACATATTCATGTTCTTTGTCTTTTATGTCATTTATCAAAACAAAAGTCACCATCATTTCTTTACATTTTAAGTCAAGTCTGTGTCAAAACAAACGAGAAAGGATTTCAAAATTTACTACCAGTCTTTCCAATTATATGAGGAAAAGCCAAGGAACAGCACAGGAAGAAAAATGATCGTAATTCAACACGAAGCAAAGGAAGTCTATCAACTGACAGTCTATTGGATTCGTGGAAGCATTCAGATTTGGGAAAAGAGTGCACCTCAGAGGCATGGTAAAATGGAAACCCATTGTTTGAGTCAGAACTCATTTTCCCTCAATCTGGATTCGGGTCAATGTGCGGCAAGACACGACAAGTGTTAGCAATTTGGAACAAAGATGAAAGGAACGAGTGCTGGGCAGATACCTGAGAAGCCAAGATCTGCAAACCACCACTAAGTTTTTAACTGACAAATTTTCTTTGTTGAAATAGGGGCAAATTCGTTTCACTTGATTCAGTTACTATTGAAAATGCCCATCCGTGGGATTTTTACTTTCTGTTCAGGACCCTCCTGAAGAATGGGAATTTACATTCAATTTAGGACCCTCCTAAAAAATGGGAATTTACTTTCAGCTCAGGACCCTCCTGAAAAATGGAATTTTACTTTCAGTTCAGGACTCTCCTGGAAAATGGGAATTTACTTATGTTCAGGACCCTCCTGAAAAATGGGAATTTACTTTATGCGCAGGACCCTCCTGAAAAATGGGATTTTACTTTCTACTCAGGACCCTCCTAAAAAATGGGATTTTACTTTCTACTCAGGACCCTCCTGAAAAATGGGATTTTACTTTCTGTTCAGGACCCTCCTGGAAAATGGGAAGTTACTTTCAATTCAGGACCCTCCTGAAAAATGGGAATTTACTTTATGCGCAGGACCCTCCTGAAAAATGGGATTTTACTTTCTGCTCAGGACCCTCCTGAAAAATGGGATTTTACTTTCTGCTCAGGACCCTCCTGAAAAATGGGATTTTACTTTCTGTTCAGGACCCTCCTGGAAAATGGGAATTTACTTTCAATTCAGGACCCTCCTGAAAAATAGGATTTTACTTTCTGTTCAGGACCCTCCTGAAAATGGGATTTTACTTTCTGTTCAGGACCCTCCTGAAAAATAAGATTTTACTTTATATTCAGGACCCTCCTGAAAAATGGGATTTTACTTTCAGTTCAGGACCCTCCTGGAAAATGGGAATTTACTTTCAATTCAGGACCCTCCTGAAAAATGGGAATTTACTTTATGCGCAGGACCCTCCTGAAAAATGAGATTTTACTTTATATTCAGGACCCTCCTGAAAAATGGGAATTTACCTTCAATTCAGGACCCTCCTGAAAAATGGGATTTTACTTTCTGTTCAGGACCCTTCTGAAAAATGGGATTTTACTTTATGTTCAGGACCCTCCTGAAAAATGGTATTTTTACTTTCTGTTCAGGACCCTCCTGAAGAATGGGAATTTACTTTATGTTCAGGACCCTCCTGAAAAATGGGAATTTACTTTATGTTCAGGACCCTCCTGAAAAGTGGGATTTTACTTTCTGTTCAGGACCCTCCTGAAAAATGGGATTTTACTTTCTGTTCAGGACCCTCCTGAAAAATGGGATTTTACTTTCAGTTCAGGACCATCCTGGAAAATGGGAATTTACTTTCAATTCAGGACCCTCCTGAAAAATGGGAATTTACTTTCAATTCAGGACCCTCCTGGAAAATGGGAATTTACTTTATGTTCAGGACCCTCCTGAAAAAATGGGATTTTACTTCATGTTCAGGACCCTCCTGGAAAATGGGAATTTACTTTTAATTCAGGACCCTCCTGGAAAATGGGAATTTGCTTTCAATTCAGGACCCTCCTAAAAAATGGAATTTTTACTTTCTGCTCAGGACCCTCCTGGAAAATGGGACAACGCTTTCAAAAGTGTAATGCTATTTTACTATAATTTTTGTTTGGGATAATTTTTGTTCTAGTTTTAATGTTGGGTTTCAGGAGCCCGCCTGAAGAACAGGGTGATGAAATAGCAAGTCAGGAGCCCGCCTGAAGAACAGGGTGATGAAATAGCAAGTCCGGAGCACGCCTGGAGAATAGGGTAAAGAAACGAAAAGTCAAGCAACAAAGTAAAGCAAATTGAAAGCCAAGCAACAAGTTGAAAGAAATTGCAAGTCAGGAGCCTGCCTGAAGAATAGGGTGATGAAAGTCGAGTCAGGAACCAACAGAAGCTGTATAGATAGGATTTTTGTAATTTCATTTATGTTTTAACTTGTAATTATCATTTTGATGTAATAACAGAGCCGCGGACCGGAACCTCGACGGAACCTCACTCGACTCTCCAACTCGGTATAGTTCACCTCTTCCAATCCTTGGAGATACTTGTCACTTGATCCCCTCATAACTTGGGTGGGTAGGCTGTCCTAATTCAAGACCCGGTAGTCCTTCTTTCTCTTGTTTCTTTCTTTGAATAATGGTCGGGATAAAATTCTATCTCGTTGTCTACTTCTTTGTCTGAAAACAGTGCGTGTTTACATTCAAAGGGGGCATAATGTAGACACCTAATTTCGTCCCTCCCCGATGTCTTTTTTACCCATTTTTATTTTTATCCTACCGCGTACCCTCACCCATGTTATTATACCCGCACAAAATACAAAAAATAAAATAAATAATAAAATAACAAATCCTATCCTAACTAATTCTATCTTATCCTAACAACCCACCCAATCAAAATAAACCACACCACCCCACACCCTACCCCCTACCCGTGGACCCCACCTACCCTACCTCACCACTACCTACCCTCACAATATATACCCACATACTCTCACACAAAAGGGGAACAATTTTTTGGCACCATCAGTAACAAAAAAAAATATATATACACAAAAGATCTCAAGAAAGTTTTTCCCTTTCTTCTCCACAAAAAACCAAACCATTCCACCATCACTAACATACACAATACACACACAGATTCGCACCATATCTGCACACATACACACTGGAGAAGAAAAAGGCAGTGAAAAAGAAAAGAGCAAAAGAGTTGATTGGAGGCGAAAGGAAACAGTGAGATCGAAAAGAAAGTGAGCAATCGGAGAGAGGTATTTCCGGCGAGATATCACCGAAAAATGCTACAGCCATCTTCTTTTCTCCCTTTCATCGACAATACCGAGCTCACTAGAGCTCCGTTGTAGTGAAAACACGATGTCCAACCCCTTTGTTCCGTCCAAATCCGCGTCAAACCATTTTTCCGACCTCGGAATCTGGTCTGTTTTCACGGTTGTCGTCGTCTTCTGCGTCGCCGGTGAGAAACAGTGAAACCGACTCAAAACTTGGAAGATCTGGTCGGACAACGTCAAAAATTGGCCGGTATCTTTTGTCATTTGTTCGGTTTAGGTGTCACCGGTCGAACGGGGAACTGTTTTTCGTCCTTGTTCCGAATCGATTTGGCGATTAACCTCGTGCACTGATTTGGTGAGCCCGATTGCGATTCCTATTTATGGTTCATCGTTTCTCATATTGTTTTTTTTTTTAAATTGGGCTTTTGTACTTCATCGGGTTCGTTTTTGTTTTGGGATTGTTTTTTTTTTTCATTGGTCTTAATCATTTTTGTGGTACAAATTCTTTAATATCGGCGTTGGTATTCGTCACTATTGAGGTTCTGTTCCAAGTTCTGAAGTCCGGGCCTTCCTAAATGTTATTATCAACGAAATCGACTATCAAAAGGTCCAATTCTACTCTTTCCCTCTTCTATTTTATTGTTTACTATGCTGTGGTGTTTGGATTAAGTTTTGGGTGTTGTTTGATACTTGTTGGCAATGAATGCATGTTGTCTTGATTGGTGATAGGTTGTTATTTTGATATTGACTCATTGTTTAATTTCGTTGAAAAGTGATTGTGGGTCGTTGAAAATAGAAATGGTGAGTTGTGAAAATTTAGTATAAAAAATGAAAATTGGGGGACGGGAATCGAAAATTGATAAAAGTAAATATTTTGATACATTATTGATGTTGAATGCGGTATATCGACGAGCGGGTAGGCAAACGTAGGCCGGGTAGGCAAAATTTAGGAATAAGTATTTCGTGGGATGTTGGAATGTACGTGTGAATGTCTCTTTCTAGATTATCGTGTTTAAATTCAGATGTATTTATTTAGCCGGGGAATGCTTCGAGATCATTTGTATTTATTCACCGGGGAATGCCCTGATGTATCATGTTGGCGGAAAATAATCGTGATGAAGGCCCGCGGCGTCGGGTAAGGCAATGGAGCTTAGTCTAGATTTAGTTTAGACTAGGAATTTATATTTTCGTATTTTTTCCTATTTTTCGAACTGTATAATTGGATTGGACTTTTACGTTTTTGGCCTGTTTTGTTCTGTTTATTGTTTGATTATTTTGTGTGGTTTATACATTTCATAATGCCAAAACAGTCGATACACTCCACCAAGCGACCGTGGTCGAACCACGGGATCGAGGGGTGCCTAACACCTTCCCCTCGGTCAACAGAATTCCTTAGCCGGAATCTCTGTTCGCAAACCGGTTTAAGAGTCAAATGGTTTCGAAAAGGATTTTCCAAAGGTGACTTGGCACGCCGGATTATGCCAAGTGGCGACTCTGAATAAAAAATGCAAATAATCCTTTTCCGAAACAAATTTTCATTTCTTGTCACTTAAATAATAAAAACCCTTTCGAAACTTAATCTATAATCTTTTGGAGTACGTTGAAAAAGGGGGTGTGACAAGGCCGAGCCACGACCAACATTTTCCCATCCTGATAGAGCATTTGCGACCAGAATTGGACTTTTAAGGACCGGATTTCCCTTTCCTAAAGGCTGTTTTTCTTGTAGTGAGATACAGTTCTGCTGCTAAAGCCCAACAGGACATTAAGAATTTCTTGCTTAATCTTCAGTTTTGAGCAGTAGTACTATGTTAAAGCTTTAGTTTGGATGTGATTCAATCAAGAACAAAGCGTGTTGTAATTAGTTGCTTGATTTGTAATGTTACTTCTGGTAATTAAATACAACGGTTAGTTACCAAAAAAAAAGCCTAACACAGTACAAAGATTGATTCTACTGTATGCCTCAATTTATGTTTGTTGGAAAATATGGAAGCAAAGTTGTGAATGTAATACATATGGTGGCAAGAGAAGTTCCAATAAATATATGATGACTCAACACATTCGCTGGAACATCGAAAGTGTAGTCAATAAGACCTTTTCTAACTTGGCCTTGACATTATATTGGATCACATTTTGTGACAATTTTCTCAAACTAAAACCAATTGTTAAATGAAGATGAACACAGACGCGAGCTTTTGCACAATATCTGTAAGAGTAGGCATGGGAGGTATCCTGAGAGATGATAAAGGCGACTTTATTATGGCTTTATTTTCTCCCTTGGAGCGTGGCAACAACTTACAGGCAGAGGCATTGGCATCCCTCGAAGGGCTAGGCTTATTTGTGAAGAGAAATTTCATTCTAGATGATTGAAGGAAAAAAACAATGCAATTACAAGCTCAATCTCAACACAGAAAAGATTTAATTTGACATATGATGATTCAAGTTAATGTTATAGCTATGAAACGCCTAGGAGAGGCCAATGAGGTTGTGGATTACTTGCCTAAGATGGTAAATGCCAACCCGAATAACCATGTTTTTGTCTCCTTTAAACAAATTTATGTGTTAGGGTTTTTGTCCTGATTTTTTTACAAAATTTAAGTTTTACTTTTCTTATAAGAAAAATAAAAGTAATACCATAATTACTTTTACTTTTCCAGAAAGGAAAATATAAATTTTTTCCATATTTGGATAAGCTCTTTCTGAGATTTTTTTTTTCTAAGATTTGAGAATTTTGTCAAAGAGTTTTTATGATTTTTATATTTAGGTTTTTAATATGTCGGTCAATTAGCCAAATCATATCAATAATATTATGTTTTAGTATATTGTAATTTGTCTTCTGAATTGTCACTATTTTGGACCACATCACGCCCTCTCGATTTCGAACCCATGATGGTCTAAAAGGCCTTTAGCAGTTGGACAAAGCCAAATGCCATCTATTAGACTCAAATACAATAAGGTGAATTTTTTTGTTAGTTAATTTACTTTCTTAACTCTTCTTCAACGAAAGATAAAAGTTTTACACTTATATTGTGAGATAAGGTTAAGCCCCCACTTGTACTTATTCTTATAATGTATAACACCTCTGCTAATAAAGAAAAAATTAATTAAAAAGATAATCTGTGTAATACTCCTGGATAAATACCTTGATGAGAAGTCTATATAATTTTTAAACTAAAGTAGTGTTTGTGTTGGATTTTGTTCAAGTAGGGGTGTCTAACGGGCCGGGCCGGGCCAACCCGGAACCGGCCCTCCCATTTTACCCGGGTTTCGGGCCGGTTCCGGGCCGGGTTTGGCGTTAACCGGGCTGGGCCGGGCCGGGCCAACACAGTAAAAAAATTAAAATCCACCCGGCCCCGGCCCACTAAACCCAATCCGGTCAAACCCACCAAGACCCGGTCAAACCCGGTTAAAAATCGGTCAAACCCGTTTAAAAAATAAATAAAAAATCCAATATACACTATATACACTCCAATATACAATATATATTTTTAAAAAAATATATAAAGTATAAACAATTACACATATATACGTACCATTCAATATATAATTATATATGACTATACGTACTACTTTAAATAAAACATTTGCTATAATAGTATAATATATATATATATACACTACAATATATATATATACTAATTTATAAAACATATACACATGTATACGTTAAATATATACTACTTTAGAAGATATATACACATATATATGCACCATTCAATATATATGTACTACTTTAAATAAAATATATACTACAATATAGTGATATACATATATATATATACAATAATATGTATATATATATAGTTACATACTAATTTATAAAACATATACACTTGTATACTTTAAAGATATACGTCTATAGAAGATATATACACATATATACGCACCATTCAATATATATGTACTACTTTAAAAAAAGTATATACTACAATATATATACTAATTTATAAAACATAAAGTAATGTATACGTTAAATATACACGTCTATAGAAGATCTATTCACATATATACACTCTATTCTATGTATATGTAATACTTTAAATGAGATATATGCAATATATATACATTACAATATATATTTGTATAGTTATATACTAATTTATAAAATATATACACATGTATACGTTAAATATACACGTCTATAGAAGATCCATTCACATATATACACTCTATTCTATGTATATGTAATACTTTAAATGAAATATACTATAATGTATATACATTACAATATATATTTGTATAGTTATATACTAATTTATAAAACATATACACATGTATACATTAAATATACACTTCTATAGAAGATATATACACGTTTATACGCACCATTAAATGTATATATACTACTACTTATAAAATATACTACATTATATATACATTACAATATGTATAGATATACTTATATACTAATTTATAAAACATATACACATGTATACGTTAAATATACACTTCTATAGAAGATATATGCACAAATATTCAAAATTTATTCAAAAAAAAATAAAAAACAACGACTAAGGACTGAATGAATTTGGGGAATTTTATTGATTGCAAAATGATCCAAAATTTATAATTTACATGAATGAAAAATCTATAAATTATGCATCATTTTTTTCAACTCATTCATGTTAATATTAATGGGAACTTGCATAGAATAATCAAAGTCAACGGGGGCAAAACCATGCATTGGACTTGATTCTGCTGAGTTCTCCCGTGAAGTCATAATTTCTTCTAGTTTCAGCTCGTCGCTCGGCTCCGGTTCCATTCCTTGGTTTCTTCTTTCCGCTCTAATCCAATCTCTGAGGCAAACTAGAACATTCATTGCATTGCTTCCCAATGAGTGTCGGTTGTCTCCAAGCTGCTGTCGTCCTTGACTGAAGGCGCTCTCTGATGCAACGGTTGACATTGGAACATTCAAGATATCTCTAGCTAATCTTGAAAGCACAGGATATTGTGATTCATTATTCCTCCACCAATTCAGCGTGTTGATCCGTCGTCTGCGATCCTCTGGTGTCGTCCGAAGATAATATTTCAGCTCTTCCCGATAAGTTGATGTGTAAGTTCTCTCATCAACACTGTTCCAACAATTTAAATCATAAAACGAATCAGAAAAACCACTATGTGCCGGCCTTTTAGAAGATGATGGCTCCTCGGGTGGATGAGGAGCGACAGTTGGAGTGATATTTGTAGGTACGGCTGAATCAAATAAATTAGCATAGTGATTATATAATTTTTCTATATAATCTTTTGCATCAGCCGTAGCCGTCCACAAATCAGGCTGTACTTGTTCAGAATCATGGTTAGTATTTATTTCTAAGTTAGTATAAATAAGAGTACTAAAGTGACACATATTATAATATTTCATGCACGGATTTAGCATAGCACCAACCAAGTAAATAGGGGGAATCGGAAAAAAATATTTTTTAAATTTTGTAAACATGGCGCCAACAGCTTCTTTATAACCTTCTTTATTTTTATATTGTTGGAGCAAACCAGAAATATCGGCTATATATGCCAAAATATTACAAACAGTAGGATAGTAAGCACCGGAAAATTCAACCGTAGCTACATAAAATTTTTCTAAAAACATAACAAGATCATTAATTACAACCCAATCAGAATTATGTAGCATGCAATCAGCAGAATCAGCAAATGAACCGCAATGTTGGTTAAAAGCTAGTGTAATAGGAATTCTATATTTATAACAAGTTTTTAAAAATTCATACGTAGAATTCCATCTAGTATCAATTTCCTCAGGTATCAAAATTGGTGTAAGTCCATTTTCTTGACATTTAACTTTAAATTCTCTAATTCTCGATCTACGATTATTTCCTTGAATAAAACCAACGGCAAGACGAATTTTTTCAATATAAAGCTCAAAAAACTCAAGACCATCTTTTACAATTAAATTATATATATGACATGCACACTTAATATGAAAAATTTCAGGCAAGGACGGAGATAGCGTAGATTTTATTTTTGTTATAGCAGTCTTGTTGTTAGAAGCATTATCAAAAGCAATACATAAAATTTTATTTTCTATACCATAGTATCCGGCAATTTTAACAATAGAATCAGCAATAAATTGTCCAGTATATTTACGATCTTCATCATATAAAAAAGCAAGAATACGTTTTTGCATCACGAAATTACTATCCATCCAATGACAAGTAACGGTTAAATAATCATTTTTATTTACAGCACGACCAAGATCAGAAGTTAGGGACAATCTACATTGAATATTTTTTAACAATGTTGATAAATAAAAACAATATTGTGAATGGAGTCTAAAAATATCAGACCGACAAGTAGTTCTAGGAATACCATTAAACATAGGATTATAAATTGCTTGTATATAACGAATAAAAGCATCAGAAGAAGGAAAACTAAAAGGCAAACAACCCACAGCTACCATTTTAGCTATTTCTTCCCTGTCCCTCAATTTATTATACTTTTTCGCTACTTGACCGGTTGTTGGGTCCATTCTAGTTTGCGTTGACCCACCAATATCCCCACCACCTTTTGCAATATTTAACTCTCTTTTGTGATCTTCATCTATATGTCTCATTAACGTACCCGTACCCCCTTGCTTGCCTCCACTTCTATGCTTATATATTTGTTGACAAATATTGCACTGCACCTCAATATCTGATATACGTTCAAAAAATTGCCATGCAATACTAGTTCTTTTACGAGGTTTTGGGGCACTGGGAGGACGGGAAGAGAGATTAACTGATTCAGATCTAACGTTAGCATCTCCTACTGCGGGTGTTTCAGCAATATTTTCATTATCTTCGTCTAAATTAACTGCATCTACTTCATTTTCTTCTTCTATACCATAATTTTCCTGAGCTTCTACATAATCCATATCGTGAGCACCTACACCTATTTCTTCCTCAAAAGGTGTACCAAGCGGTACCGGAGGCGAAGGCACACAGGTATATCTATTACTTGAACTACCTCTACCGCTAGTAATTCGCTTTTTACTACCACTACCGCTTCCGGGACAAATTTTTTTAACACCTTTAGCAGCGAGGTTTTTTAATTTATCCATAATATAAATTAAATTAAACTAAAAATATTCAAAATACACAAATATAATAAAATTAAATATTAAACAATTAATACAATAAATAAAAATTAAACGTAAGAGATGGAATGACAATACCAAATTTTGGAAGTATCCGAAGATTGCGACTTTAGAAACTTCCGCTCGTACTTTGTAAACGAAAATTAAAAAATTAAAGTGAACACTTTAAGAAATTAAATATATTGAATATTAGAGAATTGAGAATTGAGATTTGAGAGAGTGAAAAATTGTGTGAAAAATGATTTGAAGTTGTAGGGTATTTATAGATTTTTTTTGGGGATTAAAAAATATTTTTTAAAGTTTTTTTTTTTTTTTTAATTAAATGGGCCCAAACTAGCCGTTTGGACCCAAAAACGGCTATATAGCCGTTGGGCCAACGGCTAGTTGGCCCAAAATCAATTTTTTTTTATTCCGGGCCGGGCCGGTTAACCGGCGGGCCTGGACCGGGCTTGGTCCGGGTTAACCTGGCCCATTTTAACAAAAAAACTGGCCCGGGACCCGGAACCCTTAAGCCCTAGGGCTTACCGGGCCGGGTCAAACCGGGCCGGGTTAGCTAATAGGGCCGAGCCGGGCCGGGTCAGCCCGGCCCGTTTGACACCCTTATGTTCAAGTAAACGGGCAGATCATTGTAATTAATTCATGTTAAATTAATATCATGAAGAGTCCCCATGACTCGTTGGGTAAAAGAAATATCACCATCTTTTTTCTAAAATTTTTAAATGAACATATAATTCATGTTGCCATTCGATTTATATATCTATTGGATCTTTAACTATATTGAAACTTGTATAAACGTAATGAGTAAAATAGATTATTTAAGATCTTATTAATTTGTGTTGAAATGTAATTAACCTTGACTGCGAGATCCGCGGATCAATTAACTAATAATATGTGTTTAATTAAACTCAAGCATTTTTTCATTTATCTTTCTATTAAATATGTTTTTGCATTATTCTCCTCTGGTTCAGAACATGCAACCTGTTGAAATGCTCTCCCTCAATTAGTGCTGCATCAACCAATGAACTTTTTCACATAAAAATTCCCAAACCCCTCATTTTCTTTTTTTCGCCTTTTCTTCTTCTCTTTGTTCTTCCGATCTAAGGAAGGCAAACATTATCATGGGAAGGAGGACTCCGTCGGGATATTCTACGCCGGAGTCAGACCTTGAGATCAAAGTACAACCTCGAAATAGCGGCCCAAAATTGGAGGAACGTGACGAACGCCCACCTTCTCGTCATCCGATTCCACCACCAAATTACCAGCCTTATAAAAAATGGTTCCCATGGCTAGTCCCTGTTATAACTATAGTCAATGTTGCACTTTTTATCGTTGTTATGTACATTAATAATTGTCCCCGTAATAGTCAAAATTGTTTTGGAACCGACTTCTTTGGTCGGTTTGCATTTCAAGATGTTCATGAGAACCCTTTACTTGGTCCATCCACAACAACGTAAGTACCCATTCTGCATTTTATATCCTTGATCGTAATTGATTTTAAGGTTAATTAGTATTCATAAATCATTATATCTAAAATTATGTATGTAGTATTTTATATATAAAGCAACCCTAAGAATATAAGCTTTAATAGTGACGAAGGCACCTTTTAGAGAGGGATATCATTTAACACCGCTTTACAGAAAAGAATATATTTGGCAGAAATTGTAGAATTTATATAAAAAGCAACCCCAAGATTTGCATTTTATATAAAAAGCAACCCCAAGATATGCATTCATTGGCAGAGATACCTTTTACAAAGAGTTATCATCGGTAGCTGCTTTGCAAGAAAAAAATATTTTATGTGTTTCCGTAGTTAAATCTTTCTATAGAACATTATATATATGTGTGTAGTGTGCCCACACAAACAATATAAAATAAGTATTAATTTGAGACATGAAGTAAAACCTCAGAACCAACATAGTCCTAGACTCAAACTAGCTTACAAGTTGAATTAAAATAGGCCGATACTCAGGGGCGGACCCACATGCTTTTTTGAGGTGCTCGAGCACCCACTAAACTCAACGTAGAAGAGGTATAATTATATAAGAAACAGTGAGAAAATGCTAAAATATATAAAAAAGGACCTAAAGAACAAAAGCATGGCTGGGTGCTTTGGCTTTAGGCATAATTTCCATGTCTCCTATCCTGGGACCGAATCCCTACAGCTGCATTGTTTATTAAATTTTTTTTAAAGCACCCACAACATTTAAATCCTGAGTAATTTTTTGAGTCGGCGAACGTAACATTCCAATAACATGATCATTTTTTTTTTTTTTGGAAATTCTCATAGGTTACAACAATTGGGTGCACTTGATGTGACCAAAGTAGTTGAAGGGCATCAAATATGGAGGCTGTTTTCTTGCATGTGGTTACATGCTGGTCTGTTCCATGTTGCTGCCAATATGTTGAGTTTGTTATTTGTGGGCATTCGGCTAGAGCAAGAGTTTGGATTTTGTAAGTAAATGATTGGCCTATTTTTATGTGGTGATTTTAATATGTCAAGATACGTACTACTATGATCCCCTCGACTCAATTTATGTGAAGATGTTATTTGGGGACTATAACTTTCTCAAACAAGGTATTACTTTATTAATAGTTACTTGTTGCTGTAGGTTTACTTGACATGTAACAATTATTTAAATGCATTTGTGCATATACATAAACTAGTATGTATATTTATTGGCTTAACTTATATATATACATCGGTATATAGAAGTTCAACACTTAATGTCTAATTTGACATGTTATAACGAGTTTCTTTTACTCTAGTTTTCAAGTTAAAAGATTATGTGTCATAAATAATTATCTGCTATTCTACGCATCTTAATTTGATGGTTTAAAATATTATGAGCTAATGGTCAAAAACATATTTAAATTATTATTTTGCGAGTTTCATAAGTTAACTATCCATAATTCCATTTGTCTTCCTAAACTGCCACTCACTTTGCATTAAAACGCACAGATGTTGAGCTGACCTACACGCGCCTGTTGTAGATTGGGAACAAAAATTTGTTCAACTCAGCATCGTGTGTTTTAATACCAAAGGAGTAATAGTTTAGGTAGATAAAGAGAACAATGGATAGTTGAGGTATGGAACTAAGAGGCGGAGCAATGTATGAACCCCCTTTGGTCATATATTTGAAGCTCTTAGTGGAAATCCTGACTCCACTGATGAAACTCGCAAGAAAGTGAGCATTTAAATGTGTTTTTTGACCATATATAGTATTAATAGTTGTAGTACCTTGCTTGTGAAACATTGTTTGGAACAAGTGAAACATGACCAACTACTTATTTTAACAATCTTGGCATAATTACTTTCTAACAACTAAATGTGTTTTTGTAGTTAGAATTGGTCCACTTTATGTTTTGGCTGGGGTAGGAGGGAGTCTATTATCAGCTCTATTTGTGAAGAGAAAAATCTCAGTTGGTGCTTCTGGTGCATTGTTTGGTTTACTTGGAGCTATGCTTTCTGAGCTCATCACAAATTGGACATTATATGAAAACAAGGTATGGTTTAAACTCTTTGTGTTATCGAATCAATTTATATAGATTGACATTATAAAGTTTTTTTTCACTATCTTAAGTTCTTTTATGGTAGGTAGGGGTGGCCGCTCGATATTCGGTTCGGTATTTTCATAATTCGGGTTCGGTAATTTAATAATCGGTAAATAAAAATAGATACCAAATACCATACCATTAAACTTCGGTTCGGTAATCGGTAAATTAAATTTTGATTCGGTACTGAATTCGGTATTACCTTATTAAAGTTGGACATGCTTGCAGTGATCCTATTTGGTGACAATAGTAGTGATTTCCAACCAACATTTTGAGAAAAATTCAATTTTTTTTGGTAGTTTTACACCTCTGAATACACAGTTTTACCCCAAAAAAAATTAATTTTGTTTGGTCTTGTTACACGATGATATGTGCGACTCAATTAATGAAACACCTTAAAGCCTATGTTATTATAGTTTGATCTAGCTCCCAGAAGAGAAGAAACTGGATATAACACGAATAACATTTACATCAAATTGGATGTAACACGAACTGGATGTAACGAACTGAATGTAAATGTGATGTAAAGTCATAATATTTCTTCTTATAAATGTGATAGAGAGCAACATATGTTATCTTGTCTGCCAAGTACTGAGTTTTGCAATAATTTCCATTTGTTTTTGACATGTGAACATAAGGATTAAAAAGGCATGACCAAGTCCCTTTGATTAAAGCCATATTCCGACCTATGTTAGGATAATTAGAGTTGGGCAAGTGCAACTAGTAATGGTGTTATGTATCATGTCATGAAGACTTCTTTTCTGTTGTTCCCTTCCACGCCCTGATTTTCAGTCTTAACATGATATTTTTGTCAAAAATTGTCATATGTTGATTGCAAGGAAGTCAGTTGTGTGAAGTTAAGAGTCTACTTTATGTTTATGTTTAACAGTTCAAAGTTTGCTTGAGCAATATTCACACAAGTATGTGGCCTTTGGAGTGTAGACTAGGTATGTGGCCTATGGGTCACTTAACTATAATTGGATATTCGGAAAATACCAAATACGTACCAAACAGTAGAAATATTTTTTACCAATTCCGAACGCAAATACTATAATTTTAAAATTTTACTCCCAAATACCAAATTACCGAATATCAATTACCAAATTTTTCGATTCGATTCGGTAATTAGATTTTTGATATTTTATGCCCACCCCTAATAGTAGGTAATCTATCTTATTTTTCAGATAATTAATCCCACATTTTAATCAAGTTCCCTTAATCACCATTTACATGACCTGATAGTGTAAAGGCCCAAAGATCAAAAGTATCCATTTACTATACATAATATCCCGATTATACTGTAAGGTAAGGCTGCGTCCGATACATTCTTGTGGTGGGGTTCTTCCCCGGACACCACGCATAGCGGTAGCTTTAGTGCACCGAACTGCCCTTTATACTTTGAGGTCATTTATACCCTTGTCATTGACCAACGGTCTGGTGTTTGTCCTAGACCCTAGTGGTGCTCCAATAAATTGAGTGTAATTTTAAACCAATGTCAAAAGCAAAGGGTATATTTGGACGTTTCTCTCGAAATATTATGGTATGTGAAATACACTCATTTTACGTTGGTACTTTATTAAAGTCAACAACAAACACGAGACAATTTGCAGATGATTAAGGTATAAATGGTCTCAATATATAACATGTGATTGTTTAAATGTTTCGTCTAATAGACGAGTGCATTTGAACTTCTTGTCCAAGATCTTTTACCCTGTCAGTAAATAGAATATAAACTCTTGAACAATTTGGCAAGCCAAAGTGCCAAACTTATCATTTCCTTTGGTATTTTTCAAAATTGAACCAGCTAATCCGTTTTTTTTTTTTTTTTAACTCAAACAGTTGGCAACACTGCTTACACTGCTTCTCATAATTGCAATAAATCTAGCTGTTGGAATTCTTCCTCATGTGGACAATTTTGCACATCTTGGAGGATTTATAACTGGATTTCTTCTTGGTTGTGTCCTTTTGCTTCGTCCACAATTTGGATGGGTTAATCTAAACAAAGTACCTCCTGGTTATTTTGTGGCATCAAAAAAGTCTAAGTACAAGACTTATCAGTACATACTATTGGCGATGTCAATAGCAATTCTGTTAACTGGGTAAGTATTTTTGTTAGTTTTTTGGTTCTTCCAGAATAGGAATTTAACTTATATATATTGACATTATACAATTAGTTCGTACTATCAAGTCACTTTTTTCTATTTATCACTCGGTGTTCGATATCCTTATTGGAGCCAGACTGATCCCGATTTGTGGAAGGGAAAATGTGTTAACAATTTGTTTGTATTATCAAGTCACCTTTTTTTTTTTGGTTTCTCGCTCAGTGTTCAATATACACATTGGGGCCAGACTAATACTAATCTGCGGAAGGAAAAACATCCCCTAACAGGATTTTCATACTAAGGGCTCGAACCCCAGACCTCTGATTGAGGGTGAAGGGATCATATCCATCCCACTGCAACCTTTGTTGGTGTCATGCCACTTCTATTATAGAAGATAACATGCCTTATTTTCAAGATTACAAATTCTACTTCTACGAGAATTATTTATAGATATTTTTTAAATGACCTGAATGTTGATTGTAGTATACAAGAATATATTATCTTGGCTTAAGAAATGTGGTCGTAATGGTTACTTTTATTTGTAGGTTTATTCTTGGCCTAGTTCTATTAACAAAGGGATGGGACGGTAATGCACATTGCTCATGGTGTCATTACTTAAGCTGTGTCCCAACTCCTCTATGGAGTTGTACTGAAGCACGTTGTGCGGTAAAATCTTTCTTCCACTTTGTTATTATCTTAGAATTGCTTTCTATATATTCTTGTCCTTTTTCTTGCATTTTCCTTATATTTTAAGAGGGAAGGGGTGGGTGGTGGAGGGTGGGGGTGGGAGTGGGGGTAGGCTCATGAGGTGGGGCAGGAAAGGAAGAACATGGAAGCTTTTCAGCCATTTATTCTTTAAGGGACAAAGTTATATTTCAAAATCTGAATATATGTATTAAGATATTGTATTTAGATTTGAATACTCAACAACTAAAATTGATTGTTTTCTCAATATTGAAATTTTTAAAAATTATTTTATAAATAAATATGAAGTTCAAATAAATAATTTAAATATTATATTCACAAGTTATTAGGTTGTGAGGTGGTGGTTGACAGTATTTGACAGAAGTAGTGATGGTTATTGTATGATTGGAGTGATGACAATATCGGTTGACAATAATATTGATGGTGGTGGTGAATGAGGTGACCGATGATAGACAATGGTCGATTGTGCGGTGATAATTGTTAGTGGCTAAGGACAAGGTCAGAGTAGGTGAAAATGTCATCTTCGTGAAAATCTTTGAATAGCCTCTTAATAATAATAGAACTCTGTTAAAGATTTGACTAATTCAAATCTATTCAGATCAATTAAGTGATTAAATCTTAATAAAAGTAAATGTAGTTAATATTATTAAATCGGAATCATTAAAATACATATCTATTAAGGGCAAAAAATAAGGCCGTTGTCATAGTGTAAGATAGAGTTGCAATAATTAGACTACACGTCTTGTAGTCTATTTATTCGTGTTTTGCCTTGCTTTTCACATTTTGAGGCCTAAAGGGCTCATACGTTATGCTATTTATGTTAGTGTTCTCTTCATATATTTTTTGGTGGGGGTAGAATCATAAACATCAGAGAGTAAAAGATAAAATAACTAAAATTGCATAGAACTATCACTTTAACTAATGTTATGCATATTTTAGAGTAAGGAAAATAGTCGTCACATTATGAGTTTTCTGAAATTCTACTTTCAATGAGATTTTCGATGCTTTGTCATGATATTATGTGTTTGTTTTCATTTCTTACATTCTTGCTTATTTATGCAACCTAATTTCTTGTTGCAGACCATCCAACTTGGGAATCAAATGAACATGACGTGCACATCAAATAATAATAATGGGACTTACACTTTGAAAAATCCTAGCAACACTTTTGAAATTCAATTGTTATGTTCCAAACTATGCAAATGAGATATTCATAGTTGGAAACCAGCATTTGTGGTGAAAAGTATCAAGCAATATTTTTTTATGTGGTTCATTACTCAAGACACAAGCTTTAACTGGAAAGAGGTCAAAAGGATTACGTTGACCAATCTCTCATTTCAACAAGTTTATTACTATATATTTATTATATCAATGAAATAATGTATATTTGTACCAATGTTGCTTTTATCACAGTACATCACCATATGTATATCCTTTTGTTATTAAAATATTTTCTTTTTTATCACTTGTATTTTCACAATGAAGATTCTTTTCTCTTTGAAATGTAATTTTGGCTTTCATTCATCATGGATATATATACATGCTGTAATGAATTTAATTTTGTGTGTATGTCACATCCAAATCATCCCGACCGTGATGAGATCCAAAACCAGACAAATTAAGAATTTATTACCCACAAATAAGGGTGGCAACGGAACCGGAACTTTCCGTTCCGGTAGCGTCGTTACCGATTGATTTCCGGTACCGGTAACGACACGGTCCGGTAGGTTCCGGTTTACCGGTACCCAATGTTCCGGAAAACGAAATCGGACCGGACCTTCGAAAAATTCCGGCATTTCCGGTTCCGGTTGACCGGTTTCCGGTTCGGAAATTTAACGGGCAGAATTGGTTTTAAAATTGTTTTTTTTTTTTTTTTTTTTTTATAAAATAGGTTTGCAACGGCCAAAAGAGCCGTTGCATTGTAGCCGTTAGTTCCCCCCACCTTCCAATTACCCCCCACCACCCTTTAAAATTTTTACTATAAATATACTTCATTTCAATTATTTTTTTCACACAAATATTATCAATTTTCATACTCTCTCTTAATATTCTCTCTAAATATTTCTAGTTTTATTATATTAGTTGAACACTTGAAGTTGAGGATTCATTTATTAGATTAGTTGGAGTTGAAGATTTTTTGAAGATATTACAAGCTTCAATTATCATCTTTTAATTCCGACATTTGTTATACGTCTGCTTTTACGCAGACGTTCGGTATATTCGTTCCAACTTTAATCTCTTTTTATTTACGTTAATTATCTATATTTTTTTTATTTACGAACATCAATTTGTATTTGTATTGCTTGTTTTAATATTTTATTTTGAAATATGGATTTTGAAAAAAATAGTAGTGGTAAAAAATCAAATTTTGGTAAGGTCTTTCGTAGAAATAAAAAAAGTAAGGCTAGTACTAGTTCATTACCGGGTAGATTTAATGAAACTTCATTATCACAACCTAATGGTTTCGATGTTGGTATCGGTATGGAATTAGATAATGAGATCCTGAATAGGCGTTATAATAATTTTGAGGAATACTTACCAGAGGAAGATGATATAGAAGAACAAGAATTAGGTGATAGCCCTACCCCTACTAGTCCGGTTACAGAATTACCGGAACACGGTGAAGAACTGTCCCCTTTACCGAAATTTACTAGGGCCAAAGGTACCGAACGTACTAAAAGGTCTTTAGTTTGAAAATTTATGGAGCATGATAAGGTAAAAAGTACTGCTACTTGCAATAAATGCAAGAATGTTTTTAAACATTTGACTGGGGGGGAAAATGGCGGGACAGGATTGCTAACTTCGCATTTGATGAGATGTAATAAAGAATTTATTCGTTTAAAAAATGAGGCTAAGGCAAAAAAAGATGGTACAACATTTGTACATGAATCTGTAGGAGGTAATATGGTTCAAACACGTTTAGACATGTTTAACCCGGCTGAAGCAAGTTCATCCTCGACATATAGTGAAGATGTAAATAGAGAAGAACTAGCAAAAATGGTTGCTGTTATGGGTTTGCCTTTTAGTTTTCCTTCGCATCCCGGTTTTATTCATTATATTCAACGAGTATATAATCCCTCTTTTAAAGGTTTTTCTCGAAATACAATTAAAAATGATATTTTTAAATTTCAAGCTGAACATTGTCATTTTCTTCGTTGCTTATTTGATAAATTTGATGGTAGAATATCTGTTACTTCTGATATGGGTACTAGTGTTGTCGGTAATGATTATTTTACTCTCACAGCTCATTGAATTGATCACGATTGGAACATGCAAAAAAGAATTATTGCTTATAAATATATCGATGAGTCTAAAACCGGTATGTATATAGCTAATACAATAACGGAGAGCATGAAATATTTTAGATTTATTGGTAAACCTATGACATGCACATTAGATAATGCTTCTAATAATTTGAAAGCTATTGACGAGTTAAAAACTAGATTATGTTTAATGTATCAAGATCATTTTCATGTTAGATGTTCCGCACATATTTTAAATTTGATAGTACATGATGGTATTCATTTGTTTGGAAATGGTTGTGTTAAAGTGAGAATTGCTTGTAGTTCTATGTTTAAAAATAAAAAAAAGGCTTTAATGGATGATTTTCAACGTAAATGTGAATAATGTGGCTTTCCATATAGAAAAATTCCAAAAGAAATTCCTACTAGATGGAATTCTTTGTTTCAAATGTTTGAAGTTGCTGTTATATATCGTAAACCTATACAATTAGTTTATAATTCTTATAATGAGGATGTTAATTTAATGCTAGATGAAGATGATTGGACTGAAGTAGAAGAACTTTGTAAATTTTTGAAAACTTTTTATCAAGCTACGAACACAGTATCTGCTCAATATACTCCAACTATTTCTTCTGTTTTAGTAACTATTACTGCTATTTCTAAAGTACTTGTTGAATATAAAAAAATATGTCCTAACAAAGAGGCAATTGAAGCTATGATTGAAAAATTTTAAAAATATTATTTTCCAATTCCACAAATTATTTTAACAACTAATTTATTAAACCCATTTTATAAAGAACATGGTACAGTGATGTTGGTTAGAAAATTATACAACAATTTAGAAATTGGACTTCATGAAAAGCCATCAGTTGAAACTTGTTGTGCTAGCATAGTACCTACAGCTAGGAGTTTATATAACTTGTATCAAGTTATGGAACAAAATATTGGGCCGATTGAACCTCCTAGTTCTAGACGTAGATATGAGGATTTAGATGACGAGATGGGTGAAGAACTTGGTCTTCAATGTTGTAGGAGTAATGATTTTGATTCGTATCTTTCGCAGGACCGGGAAAATATTAGAGAGGAAACCGGAAAACAACAACTTTTATCGTGGTGGAAGACCCAGATCAGACAATTTCCAAAACTTTCAAGGATGGTTCGATATTTGTTATCAGCTCAAGCTTCTTCAGTTGCTTCAGAGCAAGCTTTCAGCGCAGGAAGATTTATAATAGGAGATCATCGGTATTCGTTAGCAAGGGATAGTTTGGAGATTTCGGTATTATTTAGAGATTGGATCAATGCCGAACGAAGAAATTTTGGGCTCCCCAAATTACCACCCCATATTGAAGAGGAAATAGATGAAATTTTTGACGAAAATAGTGATGATGGAATGGAAGCAATGGAGCAACAAGGAAATAGACCAATTCCGGAGGATTTATCCGTCGAAGAATTAGAAAAATGACTCCAAAAAAGTTATAGACAATTTAGATATTAATAAGATTCTACAATAGAAATCTAATTCACACAGAACCCTTCCTAGAAGGTGGCTGCGTAGATTAGATTTACATTTAATATCTTTGTAATAAATGTTTGCCTAATTTTGTTTTAAATTTTCTCTTTTGTTTGTTGCAATTATGAAAAAATAATAATATTATATTAAGTATTTAAGTTTATAAAGTTAGAAAATTTTTTAACTTCTTAAACTTACTAAAACTATTATATTAACTTAACATATATTTACAATAATTAAAACTTAAACTTATTATAAAAAAGTTAATAAATTATATAAACTATATAAGTTAAATATATATATATTTAACTTATATATTAATCTCAATTAAGTTACAATTTAAATTAAAACTTAAAAAAAAAAAACAAAAAAAAACTGGTAGTGGCGACCGATTCCGGTAATGTTCCGGTATCGGTCCGGTCCGTTCCGGTTCCACACCGGTAGCTAGCGGACCGGTCCGAACAAGGGAAATGTTCCGGTATTCCGGTTCCGGTAACTCCGGTTCCGGCGATATAAACTGGTAATGAGGTTCCGGTAACGTTTCGGATCCGGTCAAACCGGTCCGGGGGTTCCGGTTTCGGTCCGTTGACAGCCCTACCCACAAATAAAATTATGAGGAAGTAAATTATTAAGTGTAACATGAAGCAATAACATAAATGAAAAAACATGTGTCTCGACTAGTACAAAGTTCGAATATGAATGAAACAACATTAATATAAGGGATGCCATGGTCATTGTGGAAGAGGACAAATGACTCTCCACAAAGCTAGATCTCTAAAAGTTGAAACTCCCAGGAGTGTAGTAAGTGTATACTATGAGTACAAAATATAACGTGCACTTAATAAGTCTCATTAAGCGCTCCCAACAGAATAGTGACGATAGTGATTGTTAAAAAAATCACCATTTACCATACATGTGTACTTTATATGAAGATGTAAAGAAAAGGAAGAACATTAAGAATATAAGCATTTATTTTTCTAGGTAACAAATTTTAGCATTTATCACACTTCAAGCCAACCAAATAAATAAATTCAAATTTTAAATAATGAGAAAAACAATAAAAGAGGCGACTGATTTGCAACGAGAAATCTCTATTTATTGTGTTTACTTGGAAAAGAATTTTCTATTCTAATTGAACTTAATCAAAGTTCATCCATGATGAACTCTGTAATCTGTTAGTGCAGAAGAAGAAGAAAGAAGAAAGAAACTGTAGAGAAGAAGAGAGGGAAATTTTGTATTGATTGAATCTTATTGTTCTGTCTTTTACATTCACTAAGTAGACTATATATAGAGAGTTACATGGAAGAATCTAGAAACTAATAACTTAACTAACTCATAACAACTCCACTTCATAGAGTTAGTTAGTTAACTAACTTCTGAAAACAATTATTACTGTTTCATTGGTTTCCGACATTTGTGATGAGCTTAATCTCCTTCTTTCAACACTCCCCCTCAAGCTAGGTAATCTCAAATATATTTAGGATGCCTATCTTGGACATTAAGTATTCATGTTGAGCTCTGTTGAGACCTTTAGTTAGTACATCATGTTGATCTCTGGTAGGAATGTAGTTGACTGTTACTAGTCCTTAACTGACCGTCTCCCTTATAAAATGACAGTCTATTTCAATATGCTTGGTCCTCTCATGATATACATGGTTAGATGCAATCTGCATAGCAGATTTGCTATCAGAGTAGATCTTCACAAGTTTTTTGACACTAATTCCAATCTCCTTAAGTAGTCCTAGTAACCAGACAAGTTCAACCATAGTTGCAACAATGCTTCTGTATTCAGCCTCAGCTGAACTCTTAGAAATGCTATTCGGCTTCTTAGACTTCCAGGAAATAGTGGTTTCTCTGAACTTCACCAAATATCCAGTGATAGATCTTCTTGATAATGGACATGATACCCAATCTGCATCACAACATGGTGAGACTTCAGCGTTTGCCTGTAATACCCCATACTTTTACCTAGCTTAAAATTATCCCAAGAATATTAAAAGCTTTGTTTGAAAGATGAATCCAATTTTGTACACATAGTATTTTTAAGATTTTAATTTTTTGTCACGTGAAAAATTGAATAAGCTTTCCATCGATACCAATTTTATCAAAATCCGACATCGGAAGAGAAAGTTATGGCCGAAATACAGAAGGCAATAAAACCGCCCAGGTGCGACGGTGAGGCCGGTGGACCGTTGGACTAGAGACGGACCGTCGCCCACAACCGTCGTATCAAGACAGTATGACTACCTTCTTCCCTGGATCGACGGCCCAGGCCGACGGATCGTCGGACTAGCGATGGACCGTCGTTCAGGCCGTCGCAAGGGAAACAGTGAGACCCTATTTTTCCTAGAAGCAAAGGTCAGGACCGACGGACCATCGACCCAGCGATGGATCGTCGCACCCCACCGTCACACCAAGGAATTAAGTTCAAGTTTTGGTCCCAGTGCGATGGTCAGTGCGACGGACCGTCGACCCAGTGACGAACTGTCGCACCCACCATCGCATGTTCTGTTCAGTTATTTTAAAGCCGTTTTTAAAGGGGATTTTTGGTCTTTTACCACCCGTTTATATACCTAGTTATATCTGACCAAAGCTCAAAAATTCATTATCCATCTACAATAACAAAATTAGGGTTTTATCTCTAAGATTAATTCCTAAGAACAAAATCCAAATCTTCTTCAAGAACTAAGAGATTCAAATTCTTCAAGTTTAAGAACTTCAAGAAACTCAACCCAGGTATGCATAGTGTTCATTCATGGACTCCTTTCATCCATGAAGCCCAAGAATCTCTTTTCAAAGTTCAATTGTATGGATTTCTTTATGAATTTCATGTTGGGTTGCTTTTGTTCATATTGATAATGACCAATTGAATTCTAATCTATGTTAGGTGATTAATTTTATGTGGAATTTATTAGTATAAAGGTAGATTCATGTGGACCTATTAATAAACCCTTGGATGATGAAATTAGAGTTTAATCATGATGTTTATTTGTTATATAATGTTGTCTACATATACTATGGCTACCATGTGTTTGACTAAATGCATATGTGAAGGAAAAAAATGCCCAACTAGTATGATCTTATGAAATTTCCATTTATGTACAAGCTTATGCAAATCGCATGTTTGATGAATTGCCTCAATAAATGAATTATGGATTTCAATCTTAGTCATGTATTCAAGAAAGTCATGCTTTGTCGGTTTCTTTCCATTGAGTCCTAGGGGTACTTGTACCCGATAATTTAATTGTATGCCTAGAGCAGTGTCATATTTTCACGATATCCTCAGTCAAGCCATGATCCATAGAACTCAGTCAGTCATGTGATTTAGGAAAGCTCAGTAATTCAGTAGCCTCAGTAATCTCATGAACTCAGTCAGTTGTCAGATATTAGTAGTATTCCATCAGTTGATGAAATTCAGTAAACTCAGTCCATGTTCAGATCAGTTAATCATGTTCAGTGTCTTTTCAGATAGGAGTAGAAATTAGCACCGAGTGAACCCAAGGATGGGAACTCACCTTCCAATAGAGGGTGTGATTCTTAGAAGTAATCTTTGCGTTCCAGAACTACATAGCCAACGTAGGTTGAGACATCATACCTTTTAGTTGAGGGTAAATGAGATGGCTTAACCTGCTAGTTGCGGGTTGCCACCGTTCTTATTAGAGTAACCTGTTAGTCGAGGGTCACTCACATATTTTCCTTACCAGTGGTGCGATATTGACACTCTTCCAATCAGGGGACAGATTGGACCCCAATTAAGCTATAATGCGTCATTTGGGGCATGTTGGTTAGATGACTACTTCCCACAGTTTCATGTTACAGAATTCAGAACTGTCAGATACAGTCAACTCAGATACACTACGAAACTCAGCTAGTTCCATCAGATTCAGGACTGTCAGACAGTCACTCATGTTATCAGTTATCAGAAGTCAGTCATTAGTCATGTTAGTTATCAGTAAGCTCATGTTATCACGATTTCAGATATAGTTACTATGTATGCATGTATGTATTCTCACGTTCATATTATCCAGTTAGCTAGTATTATTCATGCATATGAACCCCATGCATTCAGCTTACCTCACATGCATACCAGTATATTTAAAGTACTGACGCATTTGTTCTATGGTGTCTTATACCATTGGTTCAGAGACACGACCTCCAGAGCATCAGTAGATTCCAGTCTCAGCAGTCAGAGCTAGAAGTAAGTCTTCATCTTTCGAGGACATGATTATTTCTTTATTATCTCATTAATTTTTTATTAGTAGGAGTTAGTTGGAGACATGTCCCATCAACTCTTTATTCAGACCGTTCAGTCAGTTAGAGGCTTTCCAGACTATCATGTTCAGTTAGTTATTTCAGTTGTTTTGGGTATTTTATACCCCATCCATATGTTATGATTTATTAGATCCTATGTTACAGTTTTGAACCTTATGGCCTTTCAGTTCATGTTTTCACATTATACAGTATATTATGTAGTATATAGTTACAAATATCAGTCATGGGTTAGCTTGTGGTCCTTCGGGGTCATGAGAACCATGTAGCATTCCGGGTACCAGATTCAGGGCTTTATTAACTTGGTATCAGAGCCTAAGGTTCAATAGAGTCCAAGGAAGTCTGAAAGTCGCATCTAATAGAGTCTTGTGCATGGGTGTGTTGCACACCATATTTATGTGCAGGAGGCTATAAGATATTTTAGGAATAGTTTCCCTTCTTTCAGTATTCATGTCGTGCCAGTGAGCATAATCTCAAGTCAATCTCTCAGTCTAATCCGTTTCTTCTCTATATTTCAGAATATGCTTCCTAAGAGAAGAACTCAACCTATCCAAGAAGATTCCTTGGATGAACATGTTTCTCATGCAGAGTTTAGAGATGCATTCACTACTATTGCTCAGTCAGTTACTGCTCAGAATCAATGACCAACTGTCATTCCGGCTAACCCAGTGGCAATTCAGCTACATCCAGGATTCAGGACTTCACCCGAATGAATTCTCCATCCTTTTTTTGGGTCTAAGATAGATGAGGACCCTCAGGAATTCCTAGATTAGGTTCAGAAGGTTACAAACATCATGGGGGTTACTTCTAGTGAGAGTGCTAAGCTAGCTGCATATCAATTGTAGGATATTGATTATACTTGGTTTAAGCAGTGGAAGTCAGAGAGGGCAGTTGATACAGGGTCAGTTGAGTGGGAGGGGTTTGCTTCTACTTTCCTTGATAGATTCTTTCCCCTAGATCTTAGAGAAGCTAAGGTGTTAGAATTCATCAATCTCAGGCAGGGCAACATGACGGTGAAAGAGTATTCTCTTAAGTTTACTCAATTGTTACCTGTGGGCATTCCCTGAGTCTGTGTCCTAGCTTGCCACATCCAAAATACAAACCACTACCATCCCTACACATGCCCTGATGATTTCTACCATATTTTTATAAAATAAGATTTGTACGACCGTTGTTCATTCTACCCTGGGGCCTAGATCCTAGTTCTCTATCTCGATTGTTATTCCTGAACTTTGGTACTGGTATACATACTGAAGAAGGAGATGGGGATGGGAATTTCTGATGGGACTAGGAACGTCTACCATTCTCGGACCTTTGCTTAAAAATACTTGTTCTGGCCTCTTATTCTTTCTCTCTTTCTTCCTTTGCTCCCTCTCACACTGTTGAGTATGAACCATAAGCCTAGATAGGACATCAACTTGCTGATTATTTTGAGTAGCTACAAAATAATTTAAGTTAGTGAAAGCATCTCTGAATTCAGCGTGCGTGACATGCTCATTTAGGGGATCTTCTTGAATAGGTAGAGGTGTGGGCTGATTCCTGTTCCTTGTTTTGTTATTCTATTTGGAAGACATTTTTTGTACACAGAAGGAAGAATGAACTAGAAAGAGAGTTTAAGTTGTGCTCATGCTCATTCATACGACATAAATACTGAAAGAAGGAAAACTTTTCCTAAAATATCTTGTAGCCTCTTGTATATAAGTATGGTGCGCTTCTCACACATGCATAAGACTCTACTTAATGTGACTTTTTAGACTCCCTAGGACACTATAAAACATAGGCTCTGATACAAAGTTTGTAATTACCCAGGAGTACACCCTAGACACCACATGGTGCTTACGGTCCCGAGAGACCATAGGCTAACCCATAATCTGGTACCTATTGTGAGCACTAAATAATACTGATATAAATGAACATGTGTGGAATTTAACTAAAATATGCCATAAGGTTTTAGACAATGAAAAAAATACTAAATCATAAGACTGAAAGAAACTGTCTAAAAATTAATAAAAATTTATAATCTAACTGACTAACTAAAAGTGTCTAAAACCCTCTAACTAATTGAGGAGTTGATGAGACAAGCCCCCATCTAACTTTGACTGACTATTGAACAAAAATACTGAAAGATAGAAATGGTCCTTGATATATGAGGACTCACTACTGCTGTTGCTGCTGTGGATGCACTAGAATATATAAGTACATTCACGAACCTAAGCATCCTAACCTATGATATAAGACATCATAGCACAATAAATAAGTATGAAATAAGTACTTTGAAAGTACTTGTATTCTATATAAGGTTAGGCTGATATGCATGGTTTATGAGCATGAGTAATAACTGACTGAATGAATAATGTGGGGTAACCGAATAATTGATATAAATATGTGATTGTTGTAAAGTCTAAGAATGAATGACCAAGTATATAACATGAGTCTGAAATAGTCATTAAACTGAAATACTAAAAACTGATAACTGAATAACTGATAACTGTATTATATGGTCAATGCAAAACTGAACTAAATCATACTAATACAGGACTGAGACTGTAACTGTGGAATGCGTTATCTAGCCTGTGACCCCAGTTTAAAGGGTGCTAGCACCATGCCATGAGTACTAACAATGGTTGTGGAGTTAGTTCTAAACTGGCGGGTAACCCCTGAGATCAGTCCTAAGCAGACGGGTGATCCCTGAGACAATGTTAGTCCTAAACTAGTGGGTCACATCTCCTAATACTACACTAGATATGTAGTTCTAGAACTTAGGGATTGCTACTAAGGACCTATTCCTAACTAGCGGGTGAGCCCCCATCCCTAGGTTCACTTGGTGTTGAATCGTACTCCCAACTAAACTGATACTAATTACTGAACTGATTTAAGTTTGACAGACATAATAACTGACTGAACAAACAATGCTCATACATGTCTGAAACCATTTTGAAAATGCTAAGACTAAGTAAACAACTCAATTTTGGGTTTTCATAACCCCAGGACTCGATAGCATTAACAATAGGAACACATGGAAACTTTGAAACTATAGAGGTGAATCCTTGTTTAAACATTCAACACTTAGGCATTTCATCAAACACATGAGGGTCATAATTTAAAGCATGTGAATAGTTAAATCATATGAGAGTAACATAATCCCAATACTAAAACCGTGGGTTGAGGATTTAACATGCAAAAATCCACCATTCAAATATGTCAAGGGCAAATTCCAACAAAAACACATGGCAAAAATAATTAAAATCAAAGTTGATAATAACTTCTTGAAGATAACTTATAATAACATGTAAAAATCATGCCTTTAAACTTGAAAACAGATTCTTGAACTCCATGGGTAAAAAGGACCCATGAATGAACATCACACATACCTTAATTGATGAATTTGTGAAGGTTCTTAATGATTTACTTAAAACTTAATCTTGAATCTCTTATTTCTTTTGAAGAGGTTAGGGTTTGTTCTTGAGGGAAAATTCTCTCTTTTGATAGAATATGAGAATAGAATGACCAATTATGCCTTTCAAGACCCTTAATCATGTGTTATGGACCAATTGGGAGAAGGAAAAAGACCCAATTACCCTTGAAAAAACGTAATCAAAAGTTGGAAAAATAAGAGGCGGGCGATTAGCTGGGTACCGGAGGCTCTGGACTGGCGGTCTAAGCCCCACACCACAGGCTCTACCACGGTCACCCTTAGATGTGCACTGGAGGGTGTGTTGTAGGCTTATCCCAGTGTTAGAACTACTTTGGACTTTAAAACATGCCCTTACGCTCATTCAAAAAATTTGAAACTCACCCGAGATATTCTATTGACATCTGCAATCATTAATCAACTTAAAAATTAACTTTGCAAAGTCGGTTAGGTCTAAAATAAAATTGTCAAAGTTTAAGGGCTTTATAAATGACTAAGTCCTAACACTTGGTGAAATTTTCTACCTCTTGGACCCTTTTTACATACAATGGTAAGCTGAATTGAGCTAAGATCTAACGGGGTCTTACAACTGTGGACCAAGAAGAAGAGCTGGGGAAATTCTTTTTCATCTTCTATGTGCTCCCTATCCTAATCCTTCAGGCTATCATGTTCCTTAGGTCAATAGTAATCCTAAGGAACAGGGTGCCCAATCTTCGGCTAGTGGATCTCTGTCATCCCCACCTTATCCTCCTTTTAATTTTTATGGACAACTTCATCATGGTTATATGAGGAGGGGAGAAATCAATTTTATAATTATTGTCAGCTTAGTCACATGCAGCGAGATTTTCCTTTAGCCAAGGTTGCCACTGGATCTAATAAAGTTTTGATTGCCACATCTTCAGCTCCTACGCCAAAGAGCACTATTTTTATTAATGAAACTAGCCAGAATCGTCTCTATACACTTGCTATTTTCCAGGAATCTAATGTATCTCCAGATGTTGTTATGGGTATGTTATAGATCTTTTCTCATAAGGTTTATTATTTGCTTGATCTGGGTTCTACCCTTTTTTTATGTGACCTCTTATATGGCTGTGTATTTTAGTTTTGGTTTTAAAAGTATTTTGGACCCCTTTTCTATGTCTACTCTTGTCACACCCCTTTTTTAACGTACTCTAAAAATTCGTTTTAAGGTTCGAAAGGGTTTTATTATTTAAGTGACAAGAATGAAAATTTGTTTTGGAAAAATAATTATTTACATTTTTTATTCAGAGTCACCACTTGGCATAATCCGGTGTGCCAAGTCACCTTTAGATAATCCTTTTCGAAACTATTTGACTCTTAAACTGATTTTGCGAACAGAGATTCCGGTTAAGGAATTCTGTTGACCAAGGGGAAGGTGTTAGGCACCCCTCGATCCCGTGGTTTGACCACGGTCGCTTGGCAGAGCGTATCGGCTAAATTGACGTTACAAATGCATAAACCACACAAAAACACATAAAATAATCCATCAAATACATGAAACAAAACAAATCCAAAATTAGTGTCCAGTCCAATTATACAGTCCTAAAAATAGAAAAATGCATAAAAATAAATCCTATTCTAAATTAATTCTAGAATAATGCTCTACCCGACGCCTCGGTCCTTCATCATGGACATCCTCCGGGTACAAGATACCTCGGGGCATTCCCCAGTGAATAAATATATACAGATACCTCGAGGCATCCCCCGGCCAAATGAATACATTTTTTAGTGCGGAAAATAAAACTATTCACAAAATTTCAAACACTCCACAGAATTTCCAATATTCAACCGAAGCAACAAATCCTAAATTTTGCCAACCCAAACTATGTTCGCCTAAACCAATCGTCGTATCAAGATACTACCAAGTTTGATTAACGTTCATTTTGAGTCAAACAAACAATGAATCAAACTAATCCAAATCACCAATTATACCAAATTTTAATTCTCGCCCCCAAGTCCATTTCAACCATATTTATATTTAAACCAACTTAAACCAAAAGTCTTTAATCAACCCAAATTCACCATTTCTATTTCAACGACCCACCATCACTTTCAACGAAATTAAACGACGAGTCCATATCAAAATAACAAACTATCACCAAACAAGACAACATACATTCATCGTCAACAAGCATCAAAACAACACACAAACATCCAAATCGAAATACGAAACATCCCAAATAATAAAAATAGATAAGAGAAAGTGTAGAGTTGGACCTCGATTGAAGCTTTTATTGTGTCGAAATATGTGATCAAAAGACAAAGACGGATCCAAAACTCTTGATTTGAACCTTGATAACCAACAACTCCAAAATCGATATTGAGTTCAACCGGATAGATTGGAAAAACAATGATAAAGCCTCACGATGAATGACCCACAAACCCAAATAGAACTCAAAAACAACCCAAGATCTCAAATTCGGAATCCCAAACCATCAATTTCTAACCAACCTTGCACGAACCAAACCAACTCGGATGGATTTAAAACCTTAAGAAATAAGAAATATTGAAAGAACCGAGACTGAAATTATGAAAAGTCGAGAAGACCCATACGCGAGATCTCATCGGAATCAATGGAAAAGTGGGTTGGGTCGGTGGTTGGACTGTTGTTGTCGCTGATGGGGGAGGATGTTGATGTTGACGGTGCTGGCGGCTTGGTTGGTTGTTGTTGATGTTGCTGACAGTGACGAAGGAGTGGTGGATGATGGCGTCGTTCGCTGGAGTGGGGTTGTTTGGTGGAGAAGAGAGGAGAAGGAGAGTCTAGAGAGAGAAAGAGCTGATTTTTTGTTTTTGTATATGCTCAGATTTTTTTTTGGTTCCTCTTTCCCTTTTTTTTGTGAGAGTATGTGTGTGTATATATTGTGAGGTGGGTATTAGGGTAGGGTAGGTGGGGTAGGGTATGGGGTGGTGTGGTTTATTTTGATTGGGTAGGTTGTTAGGATAAGATAGAATTAGTTAGGATATGATTTGTTATTTTATTATTTTTTTTTTTTTTATTTTTTTTTGTATTTTGTGAGGGTATAATAACATGGGTGAGGGTACACGGTAGGATAAAAATAAATAAAATAAAATAAAATAGGTAAAAACGACATCGTGGAGGGACGAAATTAGGTGTCTACAACTCTAGTGGGTGACTCTATAGTTGCTAGAAAAATATATATGGGTTGTGTGGTATCTATCTTCTATTAGGATACATTGGTGGATTTGATAGAGTTGGATATGGTGGATTTTGATATTATCTTGGGATGGATTGGCTTCACTCGTACTATTCTTCTTTGGATTGTAATACCCGAAATTTCAGTTTCAACTTTCTTAATAAGCCATTATTAAAATGGGATAGGATCTCCTTCGTACCCTAAGGGAGGTTTATTTTTTATCTTAGAGATTGAAAATTGATTTCAAAAAGGTGTCCATATCATCTAGTATGGGTTAAGGATTCTAACTATGAAAGTCCTTCCTTACAATTTATCCCCTTGGTTAATGAATCTCCTTAAGTATTTTCTGATGATCTTGTTGGAATTCATCTTGATCGAGAAATAGATTTTGGGATTGATCTTCTACCAAATACTTTTCCTATTTTCATTCCTCCATTTAGAATCGCTCCAGCTAAACTAAAGGAGAAGTTAAAAGATCTTCTTGATAAAGAGTTCATTCATACTACTTTTTCTCCATGGGGTGCTCCTGTACTTTTCATGCAAAAGTAAGATCGGTCTCTTCAGATATGCATAGAATATCGTCAGTTGAATAAGGTTATAATGAAGAATATATATCCTCTTCCTAGTGTTGATGACCTTTTTTATTAGCTTCAGGATTTTAGAAGTTTCTTAAAGATTGATCTCTGTTCGGGCTATCATCAATTAAAAATTAGGGAGGATGATATTCCCAAAACTGCATTCCAAACCAGGTATGATCACTATGAGTTTTTGGTCATGTCATTTGGGTTGAATAATTCTGTGGCTGTGTTTATGGATCCAATGAATTGAGTTTTCAAGTAGTTTCTGGATTTGTTTGGTATAGTATTAATCAATGACATCTTGATGTATTTAAAGAGTGAGGATGATCATCGTAATTATCTTCGAATTATGTTGCAGACTCTTAAAGACCAGAAGTAATATGTGAATTTTTCTAAGTGTGAATTTTGGTTAAGTGATATGACTTTTCTTAGGTATGTTGTTTCTAGTAAGGGGATTAAGGTGGATCCACCATAAATGTTGAGGAAGTTAAGAGTTGGCCTAGACCCATGACTCCAACCGACATTACAATCTTCTTGGACCTGACTTGGTATTATAGGAGATTTGTGGAGAGTTTCTCGTCTATTGCTGATCCACTGACGAAGTTAAATCAAAAGTAGGTTATGTTTTTTTGGTCTAACTCTTGTGAGGGAAGTTTTGAGAAGTTGAAGGATAAGTTAACTTCTATGCTAGTTTTGATCATACCCGAGGGTACTGATGGTTTTGTTATCAACTGTGACGCATCTGATGTTGGACTAGGTTGTGTTTTTATGCAACATGGTGAGGTTATAGCCTATGTTTTTAGGCAGCTTAAGGTTCATAAGAGGAATTATCTGACTCAGGATTTAGAGTGGGCAACAATGATTTTTTCTTTAGAGATTTGGCTTTATTATCTATATTGGGTGCATTAGGATATCTATTCAGATCATAAGAGCTTGTAGTATGTGTTTACTCATAAGAATTCAAATCTCAGACAGAGGCGATGGCTCGAGTTGCTTAAGGATTATAACATAAGCCTTCACTAGAATCTAGGTAAAGCTAATGTTGCTGTTGATGCTCTTAGTAGGTTGTCTATGGGTTATCTCGTGTGCATGAGGAGAAAAGAGGTTTAGTGAAGGACATCAGTGACTTGCTAACTTGGGAGATCATCTTTTAGTCTTTGAGGATGGTAGAGTTATTGTTTAGAAAATGGTTAAATCATCTATTGGTGAGGAGATGAAAGAGAAATTGGCATTGGGTCCTATACTTATGCAGATTAATGACAATATGGGTCAGCAAAAGGTTATGGTATTTTACATTGAGGGAGATGGTACTCTGAGGTATCAAGGTAGACTAAGTGTTCCTGATGTTGATGGGCTGTGGGAAAGAATTTTTACTGAGGCTCATGAGTACAGATATACAGTTCATTCCGATTCTAAGATATATCATGACTTGATTGAAATCTACTGGTGGAACAATATGAAGTGAGATGTGGTAAATTTTGTGTAAAAGTGTATGGTTTGTCAGCAAGTTGAGGTTGAGCATTTGTAGCCTGGTGTCATGTCTCAAGAGATAGAGTTGCCCATGTGGAAGTGGGATATTATCAATATGGATTACATTATGGGTCTCACAATTAGTATGATTCTATTCATTATGGATATGATGACTAAGTCCTCCCACTTCTTTTCTGTGAGGACTAACTACTCAGGAGATTATGCTAAGTTGTTCATTCAGGAGGTTCTGAAGCTGCATGGTGCTCCAACATCCACAATTTCAAATTGAGGTACACAATTTTCTTCATATTTCTAGTGTTTGTTTCATAATGATTTGGGTACACAAGTCAACCTTAGCACCACTTTACACCCTCAAATGGGTGGACAAGAGAGTATACTATTCAGACTTTGAAGGATATGCTAAGATCCTATGTTATTGATTTTAAAGGTTGTTGGGTTGACATATTGACACGACCCAAACCGGGGACTAGTTGTGTCAAGTGTATCAAGCCCAATTGGGACTGGGACTACCCTCAATGCTCCACCATAACCGCCCTACATTCTATATCAAATGAGTTCCAAAATATATGTATATATAATTTGAAATAAAATTGAACAATCATAAGTCAAATATAGTCCACCAGTGTCAGCCCAACTACCAATACCAAAACCAAGGCTGACACCAATAACGACACCACCCATAACAACCCATAGTAGTCCTACAAAGCGTTTATTCGAAAGTAAAACAATATCTGGTCAAGACATGCCCCCAACCATTGTCTAAAACAAAACCTATGAAATGTATAAAGTATGTAAAATAATCACCGACATTAAACGGAGACTTCTGGAATATGGAAGTTCGATCACGACTTTAATCCAATACAAGATGATCCCGAATCTGATCACTACGAAAGAAGAGTAGAATGACTGATTCTTGCATCACGTGGGGATACAACCGCTAGGAGATGCGCTAGCGGGTGAATGCTAGCAAGTACTCAAGATAAGGATAAAATAATTCCAAACTTTAAAACCAAGTAAACAACCATATGCATTCACAACCATACATATACATGTCTGTAATCCATGCTAAGAAAGGAAACTGTGTTTAGCATACCTTTAAAACCATTAAGATGGGTATGTGCAGCGTAACTATCCTAGAACCACCCACGGGCTATATGGGTCCAGTATTACCCCCTTAATGGGCCTCGATGCGTGTAGTCGTTTGAACCAAAGATACCATAGGAGTAGGAGATTCCCGTGTAACCATCACTCTAAATGATACATATATACAAATTTAACTTAAGGGATTCCCGTGTACCCCATAAATATAGTATGTGGTTGTTGTGACCAATCCTCATGTAACCAAACATGAGTTTCCAGTGTCCATCTATTAGACTCACACCTTCACGGTTAGCTATCACGCACCGTCATTATTGACCAATTAAAACCATAGGCATATAACTAAACCACCAATTCCATTTATTATTAACCAAGGCTATAAAAAGTGGTACGTCATACTAACTAGAGCTTGCAAGCAATGTCCTTAGCCAACCTTTTTAAGGATGAGTGATTCCCATGTACCCAATGATTTCATTATCATTAAGTTTACTTGGAGGATTCCTATTGACCCCACAAGTATTTTATTGGACCACTTCTTTGGCCACTCGTCACCATCACTACCACTTTGTTGTTGTCCACCACCTTGCTCAGAGAACCTAAACTTCTTACCCCGCGTCTCCCCTATCTTAACCTGCTATTTCTTTTCCTCCTCTACCCGTTGCATATGAAAAACCAACCTATATATATCCATGTCCTTGATTACCAAGGCAATCTTACTTTCAAGGGTCAACTTATGAGATAGTACTGAGGAAAACTTTCTTATCCTAGCTCTCATATCAGACACTATCTCCAGAGAATTACCGAGAGAAATGGTGAAACATTAAGCCATACTCCTTAACTGACATCTTCCCCTGTTTCAAATTAACAAATTACTCTACCTCCGATTCCCTTAACTTCTGAGGAAAGAAACAGTCTAAAAATGTATTGGAGAAAGTCACCCACAAAGAAGACTCATCAACATCATACCTTACCCTATCCTATTCCTCATACCATTAGTGTGCCACATGCTTCATTTGGCAGGTAGAAAACTCCACCCCTTCCACATCTATGGTATGCATAACCCTAAAAATCTTTTCCATCTCATCCATTAAACCCTTGGATCCTCCTCTACTTTAACACTAGAAAAGGTTGGAACACTCAACCTTATGAACTAGCCAACCCCTGTGACCTAAGAAGATGTAGTAGAAGATGCGCCACACTTAGCCATAGAAGCTACCAACTGAGCAATCATATAAACCAACTAACAAAACTCAGTATTCATCACATCAACCTGAGTAGAACTAGAGGGGATTGGTTGAACGCTAGAAAAATTAGGGGATGGATCCCTAGACCGCTTATGGATCCCGTGAGTAAGGCATGTCCCATAAACCTCATTCCCAGTTGGGATAGAGAACTTTTCATGAACTTCAGATAGTCGAGGCATGATCTGAAAGGCGAACAAGTGATAATTACAGAAGATTATAAGACATAAACTCAAAATCTTAAAAACCGAACACAAGAAAGAGAAATAGTACCTAAATTCCTTGTAGCCTCTCCCTTATGAGTGTGGCATGTTACACTTAAAAAAGAATCTACTTAGTACGGCTTTGTGGACTCCCAACTGACCATGAACCTAGGGATATTATACCAATATGACACAACCTAAACTGGGGCCTAGTCGTGTTGGTTGCCTTAATACCAACTGGGACTGGAGACCACCCCTAATGCCCTACCATAACCTCTCTACATCCCATACCAAATTAGTTCCAAAAATGTAGTATATATATTATCCAAAACAACATAGAACAATCATAAGTCAAATATAGTCCATTGGTGTTAGACTAAATACCAATACCAATGCCAAGACTAACATGAATACCGACACTGCCAATATCAACCTATAGTAATACCACAAAGCCACTATCCAAAAGTAAAACAATATTCGGTCAGGACGTGCCCCCAACCATAGCCAAAACCAAAACTTATGAAATATCTAAAATATGTAAAGAAATCCATAAAATAAAATGGATCCTTTGAATATGGAAGCTCACCACTTTAATACAACGTAAGTTGATCTCGAATCGAACCACTGAGCAGGAGAAGTAGAATGACTGGTTCATTTATCACGTGGGGATACAACTTCTCGACTACGTGTTAGCGAGTGAACGCTAGAAAGTACTCAGGATAAGGATAAAATAATGCTAACTTTTAAAGCCAAGTAAACAACCATATGTATTCACAACCATACATATACATATATAATCTATGCCGGGAAAGGGAATCGGTTTTAGCACGCCTTTAAAACCATTAACCTAGGTATATGTAGCTTGACTGTCCTAGAACTACCCACGGGCAATATGGGTCCAGTGTTACCCCTTGAAAGAGCCCCAATGCATGTAGCAGCATTATCTAGAGATACCATAAAAGTAAAGGATTCCCATGTACCCTTCACTCTCCATGATACATAGATACAAGTGTAACTTAGGGAATTCCCGTGTACCTTATAAGAATAGTATGTGTTTTCTATGACCAATTCTCATGTAGGCAAACATGAGTTTCCAATGTCTGTCCATTGGACTCATACCTTTACGGTTAACTATCACACCCCACCATTACTTCCAAATTAAAACCATAGCCATACAACCGAACCACCAATTCCATTTATTATTAACCAATGGTATATGAAGTGGTATCATCATACCGACTATAGCTTATAAGCAATATCTTTAGCAAACTTTTTTAAAGATGTAGGATTCCCATTTACCCAGCTGTTCATTATTTTTAAGTTTACTTAGGGGATTTTCATGTACCCCATAGGTAGTTCATTATTATGTTTTCTTGGGGGGGTTACCATGTACATCGCAAGGCTTTCGATAATACCATAATCATGACCACGAGGGTCTTACCATTTAACTATTTAAAATAATCCAAGCCAATTTATGGTTCCATTACAACTTTATACCATGCAAAGTATTCAATAAAAGTTAAACAATACAACAAAAACATTCTCATAGGCATTTTATAAAATATGTTGAGGGCATATGGTTTCCAAAACCTAAACCACATACCAATTAACCATTCCCTTGCAACCATATGTTCAAACCACCATTAAAACATGAAAACCATAATTAAGACATGGGATAACCATAACCAACCATTTATAACTAGAACCGCCAACATATAAATAAAACCCAGAATCATACCATAATTATGCCATGAAAACCGTACATTAAATCATGCCTTTAGTTGAACAAACAATGTAGGAGGAGTAACTTGCCTTAGATTATGAAAAAACTGGAGAGAAAACACTTTTGTAAGCCCCAAATTAATCTTATTAAAGAAACCCTAACCTTTCTTGACCCAAAAGCCATGAGAGAATTTGAGAGTGTTTAAGATAGTTTGATTGATTGCAAATAGGTTAATGAAGCCTCAAAAAGATATTTTTTGTCGTGGGGCCTTAAGAGGTTAAGAGGGGAAATGTCCAGAAGACCCCAACTTAAATTGTATAAGATTCTAGTAGGAGGGTGCAACCATACCACCTCCAACTATACCCTACTATTCAAATAGTACCCACCAGTAGTACCCTAGGCATCCCTTGGACCCTAAAATTGTCCAACATATGATCACCAAGGCCATCTTATACCCAAACATATGACAAATACCCTAGAAGCGTACCTTAGGAAGAATAGACTCCTTTAGGTTAGACTTAGGGCATCATACAGTTTGGAATCATACCACTAGTTAACTAACATACAACTAGTATGATCCATTCATACCTTAGGAAAAAACCAACCAAACCACACCGATCACCATATGACCAAGACCCCCTAAACCGTACCCTATCAAATGACTATTACCCCTAGTCGTATCATGTCCAGAGAGTTCAAAACTTATGAAATTTCTAAAGACCAGAACCTAAGATGTTTTACTAGTTATCTCTGATTGAGTTTGATTATAATTATAATTACTATTTTAGCATATATATGGCTCATATTGAGGCTCATTATGGAGGGATGTATAGGTTACCTGTTTGATGATTTGAGCTTGGTGAGACTAGGTTTTTTGGTCCTGACTTGGTTCACCAAGACATGGAGAAGGTAAAGGTAATTAGAAAAAGACTTAAGACTACCCAAAGTTGCCAAAAGTCCTATGTGTATGTTAGGTAAAGAGAGTAGGAGTTTGAAGTAAATGATTGGGTATTCTTGAAGGTGTTTCTTATGAAAAACTTCATGAGGTTTGCGATGAAAGGGAAGATCAGTCCCCATTACGTTGGTCCATATCAGATTAAAAAGAGTGTTGGGAAGGTGGATTATGAGTTGTATTTACCTACATGTTTGGGTTTTATTAATCCTATGTTTCATGTTTCCATACTAAAAAAGTCTATGGGTGATCCTTCCTTGATAGTGCCAGTTGAGGATATTGGTGTTACATATTCCTTCTCGTATGAGGAAGTCCTGGATGAAATATTGGATAGGAAATTTCATAGATTAAGGACCAAGGATGTATCTTTAGTAAAGTTCCTTTGGTAACACCAATATATAAAAAAGGCTACATGGGAAGCTTAGGAATATATGAAGGCTAAATACCCACTCTTGTTCTCTGGGTTTAATGAAAGTGCTTATGGTATGAGTTTTTTTTTTTTTTTCATTTTCCAAGTCTATAATTTGATTCTGGTGTATTCTTTTTATTCTCATGCTAAAAGTGTCCTAACTCATCATTCGGGGATAAATGATCCCAAGGGAGATCGATCGGTTTATTTTTGACCTTTCTGCGTGTGTAATATCAATTTTTAACTTTAATTGTGTTTAAGGATGTGAAAAGGGTATTTGGGAAAAGTTTTGGAATATTTGGAAGGGGTTTGGGTCATTTAAGACCCTAAGGCCGTAAGGGTCTATGATAATATCGTGTCACAAAAGCTAACCTCCATGATATAATTATGGAACGGAGGACATCTGTGATAACAACGTGGTACACCAGTATTTTAATTTCATCTAAATTTTTCACTTGGGGAGAGGGGATTTTGATATTTTTACCCCTAGTAGCACCTTTAAACATAAAATAAGCCTATTTTCTCCAGTTTCACAGATCAAACTATCTATTATCTCTTAAAACACAAAACTCAAGAACATTCAAGGATTTCATAATGCATTAATCATCTGAGCTCCGAACTTCAAATTGGCTTCAATCACTTGTGTGTTTCATGCATGTTTCTCTTTACTAAATTTTAATTTTAAATTGTGGAATAAATTGAATGGATTTTCATGTGAATAAATTTTGGGTTTTGAAATTGGGTTGAGAGATTTTGGTTGTTACTGATTGAATTACTTATACCATGTTTTGGAATTATAATTAATTATTTAAATTGATGATTTTGGGACTAAATTGGGACTTATTTAAATGGTTGGAATGGAGGACATGGTTTCCCCTAATTGGATGCACTTTGGCTTAGAATTGCATAAACCCCAACCCATTTTGTAAATTGGTTTTTTATTATGGAAAATAGTATGGTTTAACTTGCTTTTGAACCCAATGCATTTCATTAATGGATAAATGGATATAAAAATTGATTTGGATTGCCTTGGTAGCCATGGTTTGTATTCTAATGAAACTTGAGAGTAATTGTGGTTAATGGATTGGTTTGGAATGTTTAATTTAGCTTTCAAGCATATTGGTATGACGATACCAAGTGGTAAATACCTTATTGAATGACTCTTAGGTTAGTGAATGGAAATATGTACAAAGTTATTTTATTTTGGACTTAAAGGGGGCTGTGTGGCTCACCATAAAGGTGTAAGTGTTGGGGTTCAAACACTGGAAACCACATTTGCTAGATTGGGGGTCTGTATAACCGTGTGATTGATATATACTTAATATATATATATAAATATTTAGGATGGCTATTTTGAATGGTGGATTTAGTTTTCCCTTTTTTTCCTCGGTACATGAAGCTAACATGCATTGGTGACCTTTTAGTATGGGAAGCTGAACCCATATAGCCTATGGGTACCTTTAGGATGGATCAAACTACACAATCCAGGTTAATGGTTTTAAAACTCTTATGTTCATGACCCATACCATATCTCGGCATCTTTTATTTATATAAATGTGTGCATGTGGTCTTGATTTATTTTTTGACCTAGCATTATGTTAACTCTTTCCCTAAGTTACATGCTAATGCTTATCCTACTGACTGCCCAAGAATTCTACATTGTTTCATGATGTAGGGTTTGAAGACTTTTCTGTTTCTCCTATAATGCATTAGGTGGATTAGTAGGTCTGTTGAGTTCTTGTGAAGTGGTAAGCCTCGATTATTCGGAAGCCCTTATCATTTCATTATTCTATCCTTTTTAATTCAGTACTTTTGGATTCTTTTGGTCATAGTTGGGGGCATGTCCTGATTTAGATATTATCCTGATTTAGAGGATTTCATGGACTAATGTAGTTTTGCTGTTGTTTGAATCTTATTCTTCAATTGTGTTATTTATTCATCTTTTAAGTACTACCTTGAATTGACTTTTGCTTTATCTTTATTATTATTATTGTGCTCTTGAGGTTACACTAAAGGTTTGGTCTTCGGTCCATGGTGGGATTGAGATACCCTCCATGGCTAGGACCTGGTTCGAGTTGTGACAGTCTCCACTTGTAAAACCTTTTGTTTGAGGTTATTCAATTTCTCATCCTCAAATTTTCTACTCTTAATATGATCATAGAATATGGACTTAGCCTCCACATATTCCAACACCTTTCCTTTGCTAGTTTCTGCAATCTTAGAAAGTTTTTAGCCAAAGATTTTACCTCTCTCATCAATGAGCACCTAATCATATCCAACTATGCTAAACTCCCCAGGAACATAGGTTTCTAGCTTAGTGTTTTCGTCACTACATTGGCCTTACCTATGCGATACAGAATTGAGATGCCATTGTATTCAATCAACTCCATCCATTTCCTATGTCTTACATTCAAATCCTTATGAGTGAACACAATTTGTAAGCTATGGTGGTTTTTGAACATCTCACACTTTACCCCATAGAGATAGGATCTCTATGTTTTTAAAGCAAACACCATTACTGCTAGTTCCAAGTCATGGGTAGGGTAATTTTATCATATGGATTTAGTAGTCTCAAAGTATAAACAATCATATTTTGTTTGTTCATCAGGACAACACCTAAACCCAAATGTGAGGCATTAGAAAACATGATAAAACTTTACCCTTGATAGATAGGGTTAGTGCTGGAGCTGAAGTAAACAATGTTTTGAGATTTTGAAAGCTCTTCTAAAACTTTTCACCCCATTAAAATAAAACTAATTTCTAAGTTAGGTGAGTAATATGCAAATCTATGGCAACAAACATCTTAAGAAGCCAACAATAGTAGAGCTAATCCTACAAAACTATGGATTTTTGTTATGTTCATCGGCCTGGCCCAATTTTTAACCTTCTCAACCTTTTGTGGGTCTACCATAACCCATTTTTATAAACCATGTTCCCCAAGAAGGACAACGGGGAAAACTTTAATTCACACTTAGATTACTTTGCGTACAATTGTTTATCCTTTAACAACTTCAATACAGTAGGGAAATGAGCTTCATGCTCTCCCTCACACTTAGAGTAAATAAGTATATCATCAATAAGCAATATAACAAATGAATGCAAAGAGTATTTTAACATCCCATTCATAAATCTTATGAAAGCAATTGGAGCGTTGATCAAGCCAAAAGACATAACCAAAAAATTTTAGTGCCCTTAAAGATATTTAAAAAGTAAGCTTTTGGATGTCCTTTACCCTAATTTTTTGTTGATGATAATCCGACATTAAATCAATATTAGAGAACCTTCCAGCTCCTTATGATTGGTGAAATAGTTCTCCTATTCTAGGCAAGGGATATTTTTTACGAATGGTCAACATATTCATTTAGCAGTAGCCTATGCGAATCCTAATACTACCATATTTCTTCATCATAAAAAACATTGGTGCACCACAAGAAGAGTCATATGGCTAAATAAAGATTTTATCTAACAACTCTTACAATTGAGATTTCAACTCGTTCAACTCTGTAGGTGCGAAATGATGTGAAAATGGGTCTAGCTTCTAGCTCTAGGTCTATTAAAAAAGTCAACTACCCAATCTTGAGGTATACCTGGAAAATCATTTAGAAACACTTGTAGGAATCCACAAACTACTGGAACTGATTTTATAAGAGGAACTACTGATTTATCATACCAAAGATAGGTCAGAAATGCCCTATACCCTCTATTTGCTAATTTTTAAGCATGAATTATAGAGACAACCTTTGCAATATTAGGCTTAAAAGTACTCTCACATTTTAACTTCTCTTTCTCGAGCAATGCTACCGTAATGGTTTGTTATAACAATCAAGAACATCATAATAAGGAGACAACCAACTCATCACTAAAACAATATCAAATTTTTCCATGTCTAGAATGACTATGCGTACTAAGGTCTTAAACCCTATGAACATCAAAGAGCATGCATAATATACCTGATCAACACATATGGATACCCCAACTAGTGTTGAAACGCAAATAGAGAACCAATATAATCACAGTCTTAGTCCCAACCCATACAAGTATCATATATACACAAAAAAAGGGTGGAATCGAGATCAAATACAGAAGCTATACGATCATAGACAAGAATAGTACCTATGATTACTGCATCAAAATATTCTACCTCAAGATGAGTTGAAACTGTATAAAGATGTGTTTTCTCACCATCCTGGTTGCCTCCTTTAACACCCTAAGCACCGTTCCTATAAAAATATCTTCCACCATGCCCATGTTTTGGATGACCCCTACCATTTCCTTGACCAATATGACCTGTTAGAACTAAATAGAAGAAGCTGATTGTAGAGTTAAATGAGTTGTAATTAAGAAGTTAGGACAATATTTTCTGATATGTCCAAAATCCTCATACACAAAGCATTTAGGTCAAAAAGTAAACCCCAAAACTGCAGATAAAAAGGTATGTAGCTATTGACTTCGGAAGTCTAATAACTTACCTAAGATAAGCCCACTGTAACCACTAGCATAGATGAATGGTAAGGCTTAAAAGAACTATGCCACTATGACAAAGTACCGCTGAAGTGGCCTATGGTATGAGTCTTCTTCTCATCTACCTTTACATCTTATTTCATAAGTGCTTCAACATTATTGGAAAATTCAACAACATCCTAAAATGACTTAACACACAAAGAAATAGATAATGTAGCCAACTGAATCCTTAAATTTAGACCATTCACAAAGTACCTGATCCACTTCTTTATTGATGTAATCAACTATAGTGCATAACAGGACAAGGCATGAAAATTAGCTTCATAGGTCGACACAGACATAGTACCCTATTCCAACCTTAGAAACTCATTTTTTTTTTGTCATGATATGTGTGGGGACATATTACTCAAGGAATACATTATTAAATTAAGCCCAAGTAAGTAGAGGTAAGGAAACTCTGTAATCCAAAATAACCTCCATCACTACTTGACTTTGGTCTATAGCTGAAATGAAACAAACTATACACTATACATTTCAATAATACTCATCTTGTGCATACATTCATGACAATCTATAAAGAACTCCAAGGCACCTACAAATTTGGTACCTTAGAATAGTGGGGGCTTCATATTTGTGAACTTATAGGATAGACCATGCTCATCATTAGTCATCACTAGTCCAAGTAATTTTGATGGATACACCCCTATATTAGAGCCAACATCCATCCTTGGTGCTATAGTAGTGGCATTTGCGAGGTAGTGGATAAAGTAGCCGAGATCACTAGAGTGTTATTGGTGCCAATCAAGTAACCCAAGAATCTTAGTTCTTTTTAAATTACCTCAACAGATACGGGCACCTGAGTTACACCATTTGGTATTAACACCATATTATTTGGATCTATACTCTCTTCTTCCTCAACTACCTACTCTTTATCACAAGTATGGCCTAGAGCTTCCTTTTGCAGAAAGGGGAACAATATATTTGTATTATCGCTCTTGTATATTCTGGTGCCCACCACTAATGGGCATTTCTACCCGTCCTTCATTATTTCTCTACCTCTAATTTGTGGTCTTCTCTAGGCTACAACCTTAGTGCCTGGTATTGATGCTTCTAAAAGTGCTGCCTACGTGTTGTTGTTACTGCTTTGTTGGAATAAATATTCACCATCTATAAATAAGAGTAAAAGTATTAGATACCAATTTGAGTTGCCAAATACCAATCGTAATTAATTAATAGCACTATAAAGGAAGAAAGAAAGGAAATTCTTTTCATAAAACTCTGTAGCCTCCCAAAGAAAAGCACAAGTATTTTTGTACCATTCTGCAGGACTCCATTAGACATGTTCATGTACAAAGAGATCTAAAATCCTAGTGCTTCGATACCATCTCTATTATGATTCAAACACTCTTGATTAGGACCCACCTAAACAATGGCGGGAGAATGATATTTAACCTAACTGTCAGATTAAACAAGTGTTACATTTACATACACCTTGTACTAACTTCATCTTTAACAAGTTTTAAAACTTCATTATTTATTAATCTAATAAAAGTGTCTAACCATCAAAACCATTAAGTCACTAATAGAGTGTAAAAATCTCTATTTGTTACATCCCCGGGACCTAAAGTCACCATACAAGAACATCAAAAAACAAATATGTCAAAATAAATAAATAACACAAAATATAACAAAAGGGAATTGTCTTAGTCTACAAACAAAGGAGGTCAATAGCATCAGAAGATCTGATGGTTCCTCGAACAAGAATCTCGCCCTCAAATTCAGGTTTGAACTGCTAACTAGATCCAAGGTCTCATGTCAACCACCGAAAGATATTTTGCACTTAATAAAAAGAAGAGTATCGGTAGCATTGTACATCAACAAGAACTGATAAGCATAACATGCTGACTAACTCAAAAATGTACAAGTATAAAAGTGATCATAATATAACTCGTAATGAATGACATCAAGAAATTCAATACATCATTTATCATCACGTAATTACAAATCATTAGTTTACTTTCACGTTCTTTCAAACTTAGTCATTTTCATCAATAACTTACCATCACATATAATCATCATAGGTCACCTAATGCATATGTGTTAATGCATATATGTAATATGTGTGCATCATCTCTTTTTCTTCTCACCATTATTATCAATATCATATTGTACTAGTCTGACGCATCATCGCACATATTTTATTTGTATCAGTGTGGTACCCAACCCATCATCTCAATCATATCATATTCATATCGGTGAGATAACAAACCCATCATCTTCACATACCATCACCATACAAATAAAAATTCAACGCAGTCATTAGATCACAAGTCATGCTAAAATGTAATTATAGATGTCTAAATCACAAACAAGTACAAATCCAAGAAAGTCTATGTGATACAACAAAATTATACCCTACCTCAACTACTTTGATTAAAGCCAACTTTAAGCCACACTTTTTGTTTTTTCAATCTCGTTCTTAATCTGCAACAACAACAATATATACTCATTTCAGTAATTCATTCCTCTTTAACTATTAGGGATTAATACCCACTAATTTTAACCATACATTCACCCTATTACATCATGCTAGGGTTTTGTTTTCTTAAACCACATGAATTTTATTTCAATTAGTACAATTAACTATGATTCTAGTCCCATTAGTGTTTTACAATACCCTAGGATCATTATATATTGAACTATACATATTCCTAACATTTTTTTTTATCAATTTTCATAAACTAGAGTTAAACACAAAAATTCACCATTAACCTATTTTCTAGTAATTTTCTAAGGTTACACGAAGCAAATTTAAGTCTAGAAACTTACCTCCAAAGATGAATAATTTTGCAAACCCTCTGAAAATTGAATTCCCCGGAGCGTTCTTGAATTTTCAAAAAAATAGGGAATGAAAAATTTCTATGATTTTAAAACAATAATTTTATTGTGTTTTACCACTACAGTGGCTAAAGTTTTGTTGCTGCGACTCACATCCTTTACATGGAGGTTGTTGTTGTGGTTCTTGTCACCGCCGCAGCGGTGCCGCTGCAGTGGTTAATTTTTCTTCTTCGGTGGTCCAAATAAAAAATAAAGAACTCTCTTTAGTTTTTCTCATTTCACGAAACACAATGAATTTCAACATCACAAACTAACCCCTCCTTGATACGCTATAAACAGATAACTCTATTTCAAGTGTCAAAAGTTTCTACGACATCCTATACTCATTGTTATCTAACTATCACTTAAAACCTCACCATTACCATTCACATTAATACTAGATTTCATTCAACTACCCCATGCTCATAAATAAGCCAATACGAGGCTAGCCTTTAATTTCTCAAAAATTTTCAATGGGAAGTCTTGGTGCAACTTCTACCTCATATTTCAGCATAACAATATTTTATGTTGTTACATCGATTATGGAATTAATATTTTCCACTCCTCTTTTCATCTCTTAGACTCCTATTCCAAGTAATGTATGGTGTATCTATCTTCTTTTTCTTTCTAAGAAATTCTAGTTTCGTTCTTGCCTTTTTCCTTTAATATTTTTGGAGTAGTTCATTTGCTTTGAATACAGAGTTGACATAGGGTACGAAAATGGATAGGAAATGAATATATTCTTTTAAAAATTCCTTGTAGCCTTCCACATACCACATATTGAACCCTTTTTTGTCGATATTTTTTTGTCCTTTTTTCGCACGTCCTCCAATCTTGAATGATATTTTTAGCCTTTAGAACCTCATGATTATCCTCGGAGTCAATGATGTATAAATGCATAAAGGTATTTTATGACTTCATTCACTTTCTTTGAACTGTCTCATGACCCTTTAGGGGCGTATGACTGAATTCCATAAATCTTGATAGTGGTAGGAAATGTATAAACAAGCTCTATATGACCACAGTTTCTGAAATGAATCTATCAAACATCCACTGAATATTTTCTTCCGCTAGTTAAAGACTTTTACCACCCTATCTTGGTCTTATTTTTCTTCATCTTCTTCCTAAAAAACATTATTAGTAGATCATCGAGCTTAGCTGAATGTTTGAGGATCTAATATATTAGAAGCATGTAAAAAGCTTGGAAGTAATAATGCATGTTTCTACACGTTCCCAAGTCCATGTAGATGTAAACTAAAATAAATGAAACAAATAAAAAATACTTAGTTATTCCAATCGAGGATATGACATTGACGAAACATGGACCAACATAATAATTTGAGTGTTGATAGTTTAGCTCAAACTTATCAGAAAGACAATGGTTCCTAATAAGACAGTATCAAAGGCTAAAAGTCGGGTGTTATTCCATTTTTATTATGAAAAGAACTTCTTTTGAAACTATTTAAACCCATACGGTCACCAACATTAACCATAGAAGTATTGGAAGGGAACACTTGGGTTGAGGATCCAATGACACTAATTTTGATGCAGTTTGAGGAACTTAGCAATTTCACTTGGAGGTTGTTTGTTCTGAAATTTCGAACTCTTGCTCGAGCCTTTTCCTTATATCAAAAAACATACCAACGAAATTAATGCAATCTCTAATATGTTCAAACATTGGGGTTATTTTCATAATTTTGAAAAGGAACACATCCTTTCTTTATCCCAATAAGGACCTCGGTTAATTCTGGGCAAGCCTTCATTTTCATCAAGTTATGCAAATGACCCAAGTGTTGATCAATATTTATTCTATGAAATTTGTTTAGAGAATCCCACCACATTCAGATTAGAACAACTCTTTCACTACCATATCAAACTTTCAAAAACTTGACGTCTTAAGAATATGTTAACCAACTATCCCCACCCCAGAATATTGGTCTGGTACAACATATATGTATTTCAAAAATAACAAATATATGGATGTGTACATTATTAAGTCAGGAACCTTTTTGATACATTTAGGTTATCTTTTAAAGGACTAAATATCCCATTGATATTAAGATATCGTAGGTTTATATCAATGTACGCAAAGTGGCTTTGCTCTATCTTAGGTAGGCTTGAGTGATTTAATGAAAGAATTGAGAACCCAAAAGAATCTTTCTCAAGCTAAAACATCAAGTAATTATTTACAAAGCTCAAATTAACTAATGACTTATTTGATGAAGCTCAAGGTGCCTTAAAACCTTTCACGGGGAGCCAAGAACGTGAGCTTCAAGTGTTGTAAGGCTTACTCATAAAGAGAGATTCACTTGAGTGTGTTGTGGAGCTATCTCAGGAATTCAAAATTCTCATCATAGCTTGGGATGGATCACACATTGAGAAGGATAAGGAGGAGCATGGAACTTGATGGATTTCTGCAATTCATCCAGAGAAGACACCAAACAAGGACTTACTTCATTAAGTGAAGAATTGTAATAATCTAGTGTCTTCCTAATTTTTCTAGGATAAATAATGTTATTTTATGATTTTTAAGAATTAAATTATTCACAAACTAAAACTCAATTTTCTTGAGAGTTTTTTAGAGCTTGTCAAAGTTTTTGGTTATTTCAGGTTTAGAATGAAAGGTGTCCTAGGAATTACAATTCCATTGGAGTCTTTCTAATAGGATATGTGTTTTTTGGTTCACAAGTAAGGTCTCTCATATTTGAATTATTGTTTTATTCCTTTACTTTCTTGTTGTTTCTTATTCTTATTCTTGTCTTGTGTTTTTGTTGTTAGTCTTAGTTTTACTTTTAGATTTATATCATTTAGTATATAGATCTTAGTTTAGATAGTCTAATAGATCTATATGCTCTAGTGGATCTAAAGTAGGTTTGTGTTCAGCAACAGAAACAGGTGAGGTTCATTGTTGGGATTTTGATATTTTCAGAATAAATTCAAAAATTTATCAAAATAATCTAAAAAATATATATTTTAATTTGTTATTTTTAATGCTAGATCCTTGTTCCCTAGTATTTTTTGAGCCCAGATCCGAAAATTTCATCCAATTTTGACTTTCTAAGATTCCACCATTAATGTGAGTAAAGCTTTGAAACTTGGAGAAGAAGTCAATATGGATCTCTGATTTGGATTCCTATTGAGGTCTAAAATTAGTGAAACGTGTTATCTAGATAGAGAGGAAGCTATTCCTAAAATTTGGAGTGCTTTAAGGAAGATTTGGAGTGACACTTGTCATAACTTAGGGCCTTAAGATCTTACACACACAATATCAAGTCTACTAGATCCAATTCCAAAACTAACATTATCGCCCTCATATTGCCATCCTTTTCATCTTGGTGATCATCAACAATTCAAGTTTAGGGTCTACTACAAAACATGGATGGCAACACTTTTTCCTTCACACTACTAAGAGTTATAGTGACAAAAGTGATTCAAAGAAACACTAGTCCACTTGGAACTCATGACAAAATAGTCAATCTTAATCACACCATGACATTCTCCTTCCTATCATAATTATAACTACCTACTAATTCATTATGATTTCTTGCCTAAAATAGATTCATAATCTATACTTAATCGTTTCGACCAAAATATCATGCCATTATAAACTTCTTCCCTAGTTCATGCATATTCTAAGGCCTCATAATCATTATATCTTCTATACATAAGATCATGAAATTTGGATAAGACTTGCTATGTCATTGACAACACTAAAGTTCATACCACCCCATTACTAACTTATTGGACACAACTCTATCTATATACTTCAATCAATCACACTCATCAATTTTTGTTTCTACACTTCCAACATCATATTTCTTGCTCAGGGATCATTCTACTATTATAGTTTACTACAAAAGATCGTAATGACAATAACTCCCATGTGGAAACACTACCCAAGAATCTAGTACACCACTTAAGGGTGTCATTTAAAATAAATTTTTGAAGGGGTTTGGGAGAACATCTTAATATAGCTTAAAAGCACGATTTATATAAACATGAGTGTATGATTTTGTCACACAGACTCAAATACAGTAATGGGCTCATTAGAAGTCTTTGTGTGGTCTCTTATTATATTCGGTCTATTTTAGAGAACTTCATCAATAAGGATCTGATCTACAATTCCTACAATCTTGAAAGGGAGGCATAGTTGGAGGAATTTGAGTAACGTACGAATCTGAATGACTTTGTGAAGGCTTAGCTCTATTTCACAATCTAAAGTATGAAAAATGAAAAAAATATCCTAAATTCATAGGCAGCCCACAATAAAGAGGAATGAAACTAATCTCCCCCAGGGTATGACTTTCACTGATAAGTTGTGTCAGATCAACATTAGGAAACAAAAAATACCTTATAATTTTTAATTATAAGTGTAGTGTACACACTCATAATTAAGAATGTATTATGCACAACTTCAGAAGCACCATAGGATACTTGAATTCTGCATCTAAAACCATATTTTTCATGATCCGATCCTATGCCATAGACCTAACAGGCACTAACAATTATTACTAGCTTGAGAGAACGACTTATCTTACATCATGAGCATCCATCCATTAGTGCAAAGGAACATCTTTAAATCATAAATAATAGATTGTAGAAGATCCATTTATTTCATAAACTGATAAAAGTCTTTAATCAAAATTTTGAAAATTTCAAAACATTAGCATAAAACTAAAATAACTAAATCTAACATCTACTATTGCCTATGAAGCCTCTAAACACATGAATCAATGTCAATAAGGATAAGAACCTGACATACCTCAAAAGATATAACTAGTCCAACAAAGTAAAAATAATACCTTCTAGAGAGATAGAGGGCTCACCAATAACAGATACAAAAGGACCTAGTACTGTATGCAACCATGAATGTACATATCAAAACATGCATCATGAAATGAAGCATCTAATATGGTAAATACGTGGAATGTATTGGGATGCAAAACTATACTACAAAAATAACAAAATATAAAAATAAAAATTTAATAGGAATGGTCCAAGAAATGATAAGTAGAAGTGACAATATCATAAAATGAAGTAGTGCATTGTAACATAAAGTGAATTAATCCTTTTTGGTACTTACGAGAGCAAGTGGTGAATTGGTATTAACCACTATGTGAGCGCATGAAATTTGATCTTAGGCCGATCAACTAAGTCATCCTAAACGTTATCGAGAATATGACATGACATAACATAATTATCTAGCAAGGATCCATAATTATCTCATTTTGGGACATACATGAAAAAGAGTCATCCAACTTTTGAAACAACCTCTATCCTACGATGACAAATCTAGGGTATTTTTTCATTTAGACTTATTGCTTCTTGGTCATCCATCTATCTCCCTTGTGCTCATAATGTTATGTAAAATTTTATGTTCAAAATGTTAGCTTATTAGGCTTATGTTCGTAGTTTATTTCTTATAAACTCATGCTCATAGTTTGGACATTTTAGGCTCATAGTTATGGAATGATAATTTAGGGCTCATACTCAAAGTTAACAGTAATAGGTTCATAAAAATTAGTTAGCATCATTATTGGGTGAGGCATGAGAGGTGATTTAATTTTTTGTTAAGTTATAATTCACATACATGGATTACATAACATTTGGAAAATAATGAGATGACTTGAAAAAATCTTGTTGAGGATCATATTAATATAATTAAATAAGGAGTCTCATCAAGTTTTTATAGACACCACAATAGTATCATTCAATTTTGTGTAGCTCTTGGAAAGTTAAACAAAAAAAGTTTGTTTTGGTAATGTTTCCACATTTCTCTTATTGTCACTACCAAATCTGAAGTCCCACCAAATTAGGAAGTATGATACTTGGCAATGATTTGACACACAACTTTAATAGTCGATCACCATTGTTCCACCTAGAAAAGTAGTGAAGGATTGTAAATAATTTTATATTAAACATACAGAGTTCTCATGTGTAATGCCCCGATTTTCTGAATCGGAATGCTACACAGTGCTCATGACCCCGAGGGACCACAGGCTAACCCATGACTGATATCTGTACCTGTACACTGCATATATAATGTAATAATGCAGAAAAAATGAAAATGTAGGCCATAAGGTTAAACTGAATAAAGAATCTGTCAAATCATAATATCCATAAAGGTGGAAGATACCCAAAAAAACTGAAAACTGAATCAAATCTTAACATAGGTCTGAATACTGAATCTGAAAGCCTCTAAGTACTGTCTGAATAAGGAGTTGAAGGAACATGTATCCAAATAACTCCGTCTAGCAAAGCTGAGCTGAAATAATAAATGAAATAAAATAATATCTCCCTCGAATGGATAAGGACTCACTGCAACTCTGCGGTTGGATGCTACTGATGATTTGGAGCTCGTGTCTCTGAACCTATGGTGTAACATGAAAGAAAGAACCATAGCAAAAATGCATCAGTACAACTGGAGTACTGAGTATACGAGTGAGGCAGGCTAATGCAAAAGGGTTTACATGCATAAACAATGCTAACTGACTGACTAATATAAATGTGAGAGCGTAAACATACATACATAGTAACTAAGATCGTGAGTATGTGATAGCTAGATCTGTACGCTAATACATTGTTTACTGATAACTGACATGGCTGAAACTGTAGTTCTGATAACATGGGCGACTGTATCTGACAGTCTTAAATCTGATGGAACTATCTGAGTTCCGCACTATAACTGAATTTGACTGTATCTGACAGTCCTGGTATACTGATATCTAAAGAACTATCTGAGTTCTTTTACTGAGACTAAGTCTGAAACTGTGGGAGATAGTTGTTTAATCGACATACCCCATATGTGCCATTATGTCTAAGATGGGGTCCAATCTCTTCCCTGATTGGAAGGGTGTCAGTACCGCACCATTAGAAGGAAAACATGTGAAAAACCCTCATATAACAGGTAACTCAAGTGAGAATGGTGGGAACCCTCATATAAAAGGTTAATCCACCTCATCTACCCTCATATAATAGGCTGCGATGTCTCAACCTATGCTGGCTACACAGTTCTGGAACACAAGGATGACTGCTAAGAATCACACCCTCATATACAGGTGAGTTCCCATCCTTGGGTTCACTCGGTGCTAACTTCTACTTCCATCTGAAGAGACTAAACACGATTTAACTAACTATACATAAGTTGAACTTACTGAATTCCGTTGACTGACGGAATACTACTGATATTTGATAACTAACTTAGACCATGAGGTTTCCTGAGTCACATGACTGACTGAATTCTACTGAATCATGGCTTGATTTTGTATATCGTGACACATGACATGGCTCTAGGCACACATCTATAGTTTTCGGGTATGAATACCCCCAGGACTCGATGGAAGGAAACTAACACAACATGACTGACTTGATCAAAAGATTGGAGTCCACAATTCACATTATCATAAATAGAGAATATTATACGTCATGTAGTTCCTCAATATATTAAGCATGGTAGGGAGTGCATATCTATATTTCATTTGCATATTGTATATCTCCATTATCATACATGCTTCATACCACAACAATAGCAACACATGAAAAACATGGAATTCATATTAAAGTATATATCTAACATGGACTTGTCATTTAGACATCATGAAACCATATAAACATAAATTTCTAGCATCCTAAGCATTTTATCGAACACCTTGCATGCATTCTATATGGCATAGGTGTGTTTCATAACTTGTACCATTTTACACCATTTAAGGTTCAGAGTTTTCAACTAATAAGCATATATATTCCATGAAGACACCTCTAGATATCATCTTGAAACTTAAACAACAATCATCAACATGTACATGCTCATATAACCACAAAAAGTTCACAAAATAGTATTTAAAACATGGTTCTTGAGCTCTATGAACTGATTGGATCCATAGATGAACACAACGCATACCTTACTGATTGAATCTTGATGGAGGTCTAATATTTCTGAAGGTTCTTGAAGAATTCCTTAGGTTTGCCCTTGATTTTTCTAGACTAGGGTTTAACCCCTTTGGGAAAGAATGCTCTTGTTCCTGAGGAGATGATCTTGAGAGAAAACACTAATCTTGTGGTTTAAAGTGTAAGAGAGGGTTTTAAGATGTTTTAACTAAAGAGAATGGAAGATAATACGTTCCTTGAGGGTTATAAGTCGTGGGAAGTGAAGGAAAAGACAAAAATACCCTTATGAAATAAATTCCCAGCTGCTGAAAATAATAGCTGACGACATTTGTGACAAGGCATCAAAAATGTGGTAAGCCGTCAAAAATGTCGTCACACATAAGCTGGAATTGATTGTTTCTGCCTAAGTCTTATGAACTTTATGGTAGGGCGTCACAAATGTGGTAAGATACCATGAATTTCGTCACACAGGAGCTTGATTCTGCCTAAGGATGACGACCTTTATGATAGGGTGTCAAAAATGTGGTAAGCTACCACGAATTTTGTCACTTAGGAGCTGGTTTCTGCCTAAGGCTGACGACCTTTGTGGTAGGGAATCACAAATGTGGTACGCTACCACGAATTTCGTCACTTAGGAGCTGATTTCTTCCTAAGTATGACGACCTTCTTGGTAGGGCATCACAAATGTGGTAAGCTACCACGAATGTTGTCACACTGTTTCCAGCCTGACATGCTGGAGTAAAATACGAATAACTCTTTGCTCCGTTATTGGATTTAGGCTAAATTGGTATCGTTGGAAATATAATTCAATTATATATCTGTTGATAGGTTATTAGCTCAAAAATTTTATGTATAATGAGATATATGCTCATTTGAATCTGACTATGGCAATATCTTTCTCAAGAATTCGATCGGTGAGGAATGTTTTCATTCGTCCGATAGCTGGGAGTTATTTGAAGCCTTAATATACATCTAAATTACTCATAACACCATAAAATAACTATGATGTACTATTCATGATCTTGGTACATGGCTCTAATATTGGTTCCGATTTTTTTCTGGGTATTACAATATCTCCCCCTTGGAAACATTCGTCCTCGAATGATGACTGCATGAGAGGGGAGAAAAGATAAAATAGCGCATACACTGATCATGATCAACTGGAACATGATTTTAGGACTGAATTTAATTATAAACTGAATATATCCCAACTAAACATGCATATCTGATGCATGACTTATAAGTTGAACTCATGAATGCATGATAAGTTATGCACTGATACTTGATACAAATTTTATACTGGAATTTTGAGCATGTAACTGAATAAGCTTAAGGAAAATGGTTACCTCGAGCTAAGTTTGAATTAGCGGAGAAAATATGAGGGTAGTTGATTCGCATGTCTGCTTTTGCTTCCCAAGTAGCTCCCTCCATCGACTGATTCCGCCATATAACCTTGACTAGAGGGACTTCTTTGTTCCTCAGCCTACGACTCTAATAGTCGAGGATTCCGACTGGAATCTCTTCATAAGAGAGGCTATTCTGAATATAACCGCTCTGAATAGGGACTACAACTGCTGGTCACCTATGCACTTCTTGACCAAAGACACATGGAAGACTGGATGAATTGAGGCTAGATCTGAAGGCAATTCGAACTCATAGGCTACCTTTCCAAAGCGACTGAGAATCCTGAAGGGACCGACAAATCAGGGACTGAGCTTTCCCTTCTTGCTGAATCTCTTCACTCCCTTCATAGGAGAGATCTTGAGATATATATAGTCATCGACCTCAAATTCGAGATCCTTTCTACGAACATCTGCATAAGACTTCTGTCGGCTCTGAGCAGCATGGAGTCTTTCTCTGATCAACTAAACTTTATCTAAGGCATCGAATACTAAGTCAGGCCCTATGACTGCAGTCTCACAAAGTTCGAACCAACCGATCAGAGACCTACCTCTCTATTATAGAGAGCTTCGAATGGAGCCATCTGAATACTGGAGTGATAGCTGTTGTTGTATGCGAACTCAATCAAAGGCAAGTGATCATCCTAGTTTTCCTTGAAATCAATTACACATGCCCTTAGCATATCTTCTAGAGTCTAAATGGTCCTTTCTGCTTGACCATCTATCTGAGGATGAAACGATGTATTGAGATGAACTTCGGTACCAAGACCCTTTTGGAATGCTTTCAAGAAGTAAGTGGTGAATAGGGTACCTCTATCTGAGATAATAGAGAGTGGAACACCATTTAATCTGACCAACTCCCTGATATAGTGTTTGGCATAATCCTCAGATGAGTAAGAGGTACGAAATGGAAGGAAATAAGCTGACTTGGTCATTCTGTCTACAATGACCCAAACTGAATCATGATGATGACGTGCTCTAGGCAAACCCGTCATGAAGTCCATGTTCACTTCTTCCCACTTCCAAGTAGGAATAGTGAACTCCTGCATGGAACTACTAGGTTTCTGATGCTCTATCTTAACCTGCTGACATGTAGAGCACTTATCCACAAACTCTGCAACATACCTCTTTATCCCACTCCACCAATAGATCTCCCGCAAGTCGCGGTACATTTTAGTGGACCTTGGATTAATAGAGTATCGTGTACCATGCGCTTCTGTACGAATTCGCTGCCTCAATTCATCTACACTGGGAACACATAGACGACCCTGACAACGAAGAACACCATCTCCCCCTTGGGAGAAAACCTCTACTTCCTAACTCTTAACTGACTCTTTTAGCTTGACAAGGCTCAGATCCCTTTCTTGATTCTCTTTCACCTCGGAAACTAAAGATGACTCTAAACTACTTTGAACACATACACCACCCTCTAAAGAGTCGACTAAGAGAATGCCTAGTCTGGCAAGATGATGAATATCCTAAGCAATTTCTTCTTACTATCCTTAACATGGGAAACACTACCCATGGATAGTCTACTGAGTGCGTCGGCCACTATATTGGCCTTGCCAGGATGAAAAATGACACTCATGTCATAATCCTTCAAAAGCTCTAACCACCTTCTCTGATGAAGATTGAGATCTTTTTGGGAAAAGACATACTGAAGGATCTTATGATCTGTGAAGACATCTACATGAACACCGTATAGATAATGCCTCTAAATCATTAAGGCAAAGACAACTGCTGCTAACTCAAGGTCATGAGTAGGATAATTCTTCTTATCGGGCTTTAACTGTATGGAGGCATAGGCTCTGACTCTACTATGCTACATATGGACAATACCTAAACCTACTCTGGATGCATCACAATATACTACGAATCCATCAGAACCATCGGGAAGTGCTAAAACTTGAGATAAGGTAAGTCGAGTCTTCAACTCCTGAGAACTCTTCTCACAAGGTTCTGACCACTGAAACTTGACCTTCTTGTGAGTCAATCTAGAAATAGGAGATGCAATAGAAGAAAATCCCTTAACAAACCATCGGTAATAGCCAGCCAAACCTAAGAAACTCCTAATATCTGATGGAGAGACAGGGCGAGGCCAGTTTCTTACTGCTTTAGTTTTCAAAGGATCTACTCTAATACCATCACCGGAAATAATGTGGCCAAGGAATGCTACTGATCTTAGCCAAAATTCGGCCTTAATAAACTTGGCGAACAACTGGTGATCCCTAAGCGTCTGAAGAACAATTATTAGATGGTCTGAATGATCACGCTCTGTGCGAGAATAGACCAGAATATCATCTATGAAGACTATGAAGAATGTGTCCAAGTACTTCTTGAACACTTGGTTCATCAAGTCCATGAAAGCTACAGGGGCATTGGTAAGATCAGAAAACATGACTAAAAATTCAAAGTGACCAAACCGAGTACGAAAAGCTATCTTTAAAATGTCACATTCTCTAACTCTGAGCTGATGATATCCTGATGAGAGGTTTATCTTGAAGAAATAAATGGCACCCTGAAGTTGGTCAAATAAGTCGTCTATCTTAGGCAGCGGATACATATTTTTAATTATGACTTTGTTGAGATGACGGTAATCAATACACATTCTGAGAGAAATGCCTTTCTTGTGCACGAATAAGACTGGCGCACCCCATGAGGATACACTGGGCCTGATGAATCCTTTATCTAAGAGATCCTTGAACTGATCTTTCAGTTCTTTGAGTTCTACTGGTTCCATTCTGTACGGTGAAATAGAAATAAGCTGAGTATCTGGGAGAAGGTCTATGCCGAAGTCTATTTCCCTTTTGGGAGAAATGCCTGGAAGATCTTTGGGAAAGACGTCTAAATATTCATTAACCACTGGGACTGATTCGATAATGGGAGGTTCGAAACTGGAATCCTTAACATGCACAAGATGATACACACACCCCTAAGCAATCATTTTCCTTGCCCAAAGGTAGGAAATAAGCTGACCCCAAAAAGACGAAGTGCTACCCTTCCACTTTAAGATGGTCTCATTCGGGACCTAAAACTGAACTATCCTATTTCTAAAGTCGACTATGGAATTGCAGGAATGAAGCCAATCCATGCCGAGAATAACATCAAAATTAGTCATCTCTAACTCGACTAGATCTGCTGACGTGGTTTTTTGAAATATCATAACCGGGAAGTTCCTGTATACCCGCTGAGCTATGATGGTTTTACCTACTGGGGTAGATACTGAAAAGGGATCTGCTAAAATTTTGGGATTGATTCCGAAATCGCTTGCTATGTATGGAGTGACAAAAGATAAGGATACACCTGGGTCTAGCAAAGCATAAACATGAACATGGAAAATCTGTAACATACCAGAAATGACATCAGGAGAATTTTCCTGATCCAGTAGGGTCTGAAGAGCATAGAGTCTATTTGGGCGTTGCCCACTAGTAGCACTGGAAGTGGCACCCTGCTGGTTCGAGTGACCGGACTGAGCTGTAGAATGATTTTGCTGACCCTGAGGACCTGGATGAGGACAGTCCCTAACTCTGTGGCCTGACTTGCCATAACCAAAACAAATGCCTTGACCCACTCTACACATACCCTGATGGTGCTTACCGCAGGTCTGACACTAAGGATAAGTGCAGGAACTGCTAACACTGCTAACACTGCTATGAGATTTAGAGCCTGGTGCTCTATTTCTATTGCCATCCCTGAACTTCGGCACCGGGGCACTAGCGGAGGAAGGGGCTGGAACTGCTGACTTAGGATGAAACTGAGAACGATTTCCTCCCTTTGATTTGGGATGAGAAAAACTGAAACTGCCTGATCTTGCTCTCTTGTTCTGCCTCTCCCTAGTCTTAACCTTCTGCTCCTCTATCTATTGAGCGTAGGTCATGAGCCTAGCTAAAGTTATATCACTTTTCAGCATCGCATACCTACACTCATTTACCACGCTATCATTCACCCCTGACACAAACTTTCTCATCTTAGCCCTGTTGTCTGCAACCACATGAGGGGCATATCTGGATAGCTGAGTAAATCTAAAAGAATACTCTCTAACTGTCATATTTCCCTGCCTGAGATTGATGAACTCAAGAACTTTGGCCTCTCTCTGCTCTTGTGGAAAGAATCTGTCTAAGAAAGCCGTGACAAATTCTTCCCACACAACAGGACCTGCATCCCCTAACCTTTCTGCTAACCACTGCTTGTACCAAGTATGAGCGATATCTTGGAATTGGTATGCGGCTAACTCAGCACTCTGAGAAGAAGTGACTCCCATGATATCAATGACCTTCTGGACTTGGTCAACGAATTCCTGAGGATCCTCATCTGGCTTAGACCCAAAGAAGGACGGAGGGTTCATTCGGGTGAAGTCTCGAATCCTAGCTGCTGCTGAATTGGCAATTGGGTTGGCCGGAATGACTGCTGGTCGTTCATTCTGGGCAGCTACAGACTGAGAAAGAGAGGTAAATGCGGTCCTAAATTCTGCATGAGAAACATTTTTGCCCAAAAGATCTTCGGGCAAAGGAGTTGGCTGATTTTTTCTCTTTGGAGGCATGTTTCTTAAATAAGAGACGAGAAGATTAGACTGAGAGATTGACTTGAAATTATGCTTACTAGCACGACATGAATACTAAAGAAAGGGAACTGTTCCTAAAACTTCATATAGCCTCCTAAACATAAATGTGGCACGTAACACACCCATGTACAAAACTCTACTAGATGCGGCTTTCAGACTTCCTAGGACTCTATTGAACCTTAGGCTCTGATACCAAGTTTGTAATGCCCTGATTTTTTAAATCGGAATTCTATATGGTGCTCATGACCCCGAGGGACTACAAGCTAACCCATGACTGATATTTGTACCTATACACTGCATATATAAGATAATAATGGGGAAAACATGAACATATAGTCCATAAGGTTCAACTAAATAAAGAATCTGGCAAAACATAATATTCGTATGGGTGGAAGTTACCCGAAACAACTGAAAACTAAATCAAATCTGAATGTAAGTATGAATACTAAATCTGAAAGCCTCTAAGTACTGTCTGAATAAGGAATTGAAGGAACATGTCTCCAACTAACTCCTTCTAGCAAAACTAAGCTGAAATAATAAATGAAATAAAATAATATCGCCCTCGAATGGATGACGACTCACTGCAACTCTGTGGCTGGATGCTACTGCTGATCTGAAGCTTATGTCTCTGAACTTATGGTGTAATATGAAACAAAGCACCATAGCGCAAATGAATCAGTACAACTGGAGTACTGAGTATACGAGCGATGAAGGCTAATGCAAAAGGGTTTACATGCATGAACAATGCTAACTGACTGACTGATATGAACGTGAGAGCGTAAACATACATACCTAGTAACTAAGATCGTGAGTATGTGATAGCTAGATATGTACGCCAATACATGGTTTACTGATAACTGACATGTTTGAAACTGTAGTTATGATAACATGGGCGACTGTATCCGATAGTCTTAAATCTGATGGAACTATCTGAGTTCTGCACTATAACTGAATTTGACTGTATCTGACAGTCCTGGTATACTGATATCTTAAGAACTATCTGAGTTCTTTTACCGAGACTGAGTTTGAAACTTTGGGAGGTAGTTGTTTAACTGACATGCCCCATATGTGCCATTATGGCTAAGATGGGGTCTAATCTCTGCCCTGACTGGAAGGGTGTCATAAGGACAATATGTGAGAAATCCTCATATAATAGGTAGCTCTAGTGAGAATGGTGGGAACCCTCATATAATAGGTTAAGTCACCTTATCTACACTGATATAACAGGCTGTGATATCTCAACCTATGCTGGATACATTATTCTGGAATGCAAGGATAACGGCTAAGAATCACACCCTCATATACTGGTGAGTTCCCATCCTTGGGTTCACTTGGTTCAAACTTCTACTCCCATCTGAAGAGACTAAACATGATTTAACTAACTGTACGTAAGTGGAACTTACTTAATTTTGTTGACTGACGGAATACTACTGATATCTGATAACTGACTTAGACCATGAGGTTTCCTGAGTCACATGACTGACTGAATTCTACTGAATCATGCCTTGATTTTGAATATCGTGAAACATGACATGGCTCTAGGCACACAACTATAGTTTTTGGGTATGAATACCCTCAGGACTCGATGGAAGGAAACTGACACAACATGACTGACTTGATCAAAAGATTGGAGTCCACAATTCACATTATCATAAATAGAGGATATTATACATCATGTAGTTCCTCAACATATTAAGAATGGTATGGAGTGAATAGCTATATTTCATGTGCATATTGTATATCTCCATTATCATGCATTCTTCATACCACAATAATAGCAACACATGAAAAGCATGGAATTCATATTAAAGTATATAGCTAACATGGACTTGTCATTTCGACATCATGGAACCATATAAACATAAATTTCTAGCATCCTAAGTATTTTATCGAACACCTTGCATGCATTCTTTAAGGCATAGATGTGTTTCATAACTTGTACCATTTTACACCATCTAAGGTTCATAGTTTTCAACTAACAAGCATATATATTCCATGAAGACACCTCTAGATATCATCTTGAAACTTAAAAAACTATCATCAACATATACATGCTCATATCACCACAAAAAGTTCACAAAATAGTATTTAAAACATGGTTCTTGATCACTATGAACGGATTGGATCCATAGATGAACACTACGCATACCTTAGTGATTGAATCTTGATGGAGATCTAATGTTTCTGAAGGTTCTTGAAGATTTCATTAGGCTTGCCCTTGATTTTTCTTGACTCGGGCTTAACCCCTTTGGGAAAGAATGCTCTTGTTCCTGAGGAGATGATTCTGAGAGGAAATCCTAATCTTATGGTTGAAAGTGTAAGAGAGGGTTTTTAAGATGTTTCAACTAAAGAGAATGGAAGATAATATGTTCCTTGAGGTTTATAAGTTGTGGGAAGTGTAGGAAAAATACCAAAATATCCTTATGAAATAAATTCCCAGTTGCTGAAAATAATAGCTGACGACATTTGTGACGGCGTCAAAAATGTGGTAAGCCGTCAAAAATGTCGTCACACAGAAGCTGGAATTGATGGTTTCTGCCTAATTCTGATGACCTTCGTGGTAGGGCATCAAAAATTTGGTAAGCTACCACGAATGTCGTCACACAGGATCTAGATTCTGCCTAAGGCTGGCGACTTTCGTGATAGGGCATGACAAATGTGGTAAGCTACCACGAATGTCGTCACTTAGGAGCTGATTTCTTCCTAAGGTTGATGACCTTTGTGGTAGGGCATCACAAATGTGGTAAGATACCACGAATGTCATCACTTAGGATCTAGTTTCTTCCTAAGGCTGACGACCTTCGTGGTAGGGCATCATAAATATGGCAAGCTACCACGAATGTCGTCACACTATTTCCAGCCTAACATGCTGGAGTAAAATAGGAATACCTCTTTGCTAAGATATCGGATTTAGGAGAAATTGGTATTGTTTGAAATATAATTGAATTATCTATTTATTAATAGGTCATGAGCTCTAAAATGCCAAGTATAATGAGAGATATGCTTGGTTGAATCTGACTATGTCAATATCTTTCTTAAGAATTCGATTGGTGAGGAATGTTATGATTCGTCTGATAGCTGGGAGTTATTTGAAGCCTTAATATATATCTAAATTACTCATAAAACTATAAAATAACCATGATGTACTATGCAAGAGCTTGGTACATGGCTCTAATATTGGTTTGAATTTTTTTGGGAGTATTACATCATGTTTAATAATTCAACATGGAATGACTTTGAATTCCATTCTGTATATTACTTTGGAGAACATTCATGATTCAGATTTCAGCATCAGTATTTCAAAGTTCACAAATATATACATTACGTAAAGATAATATTAACTTTGTTAAATAATTAAAAATTAAATACGGAGACAAAAGCCATACACAAGATATTGAGAAAGGGATCCACCACACCTTGTAACTGTTTGTACTTTTTTGCTGAAGGAAAAATATGTTTTCAACTCTTTAATGTTCCATTGGAAAACAAAAGGGATCGGGGCTCTCAGTAAGACACTAACTCGAAAGATATTCACAAAATAGGTCCAATGTATTGGTTGTTTGTCCTGACTCTGTTATCATAATTGGGTTTTTCTTTAGGAAAGGGAAAAGTAAAACATACTCTCCATATTTAGCTAATCCTTGTTCTTGTAGGAAAGATTATAGAATCTATAAATAGAGTCTCCTTTCTTCTAGTTTAGTATCATCCACAATGTAGTCCTCATATTTCGAAGGTATTGTTTGGTGGGATAATTTATGAGATACAAGTGTTGTGGTCTCACTTGTGTAAACCACTTTTTTATTCTAAGTAAATTGTGTGAGGTTGCCTCTCTCTATGTTTTGTACTTAATGTGTGAGCTAATGCTAACACATTTGAGGATTTTAACTAATAATAATTGCAAAGTCTTAAGGAACTTTTGTCGTTTTTGATTGTTTTATGTTTGATTTTGCAGTAGAAGCTAAAATACTAGAGATCCAACAAGAATGGAAGAAAATGATCTGAAATCCGAAGTAAATAAAGGCGAAGTATGACTGACGACATTTGTGATAAGTTGTCAGCCCTGTGATAAAATATCAGCTTCATCGTTAATAGTAGATAGATAATTAGCCTAAGTTGAAATCTATGACAACATTTTGTGATAGGACGTTGATGATAGGCGTATTTACACGCCTAAAGTACTATAATTTACCCATATTTTAGCTAAGTTTTGAGGACAAAATATATAATTCATGCACTTTTAGTCCTTTTTCCTGTAAGTGAGCTAAGAAACGTGATTAGCAAGTTTTCAGGTATAAATGATGAAGATTTCAGCATTTTATGGATAACTTGACGCCCAAGGAAGCTTCACGAAAGAAGGAAAGGAGATCTTGGACGCCTAGGGACTAAAAGTGACGCATGGAAAACCTGTCCCGGGCAAAAACAGCATTTCTAAAGACTTTGGGGATCAGCAGTAACTTAGTAGGATTAGGATAATGATGCAGTAACCTAGTAGGACTAGGATAAGTAATGCAGTAGCTTAGTAGGAATAGGATATGGGTGTTATAAATATCCTATTTTGCTGGAGATTTTTATTATTCCCATCCATCCACCATCCATCCATCCATCAAAACAATTCTCCACCACCCTCATCCCTATTCTATCCTTCCCCTTTTTCTTCATTAATTCATTGTTGATATTATTTTTCATATATTCAACTTTTAATTTCTACAACAAGAGAAAAGCTATTTGCAAGGAATTCACGTGAAATTTTTATGATGATAATGTCTATTGTGTTTTCCGTTGCACTCATGCGTAGCTAAACTTCTCTGTTGGGGTTATGGAAGCCTTATGAGATACTATCTATTGCTAAGATTTTGTGAATTCTTGACACGTATGCTGCTTATATCATTACTCTCTTCATCTTAATCTAAATTCTTGTGGTTGCAAACACATAGAATACACCAGTATAGCATTAACTTGTTCGAAAGAAAAGTTATATGTCTGGAAAAGAGATAATGTCAAGGTAATAGGGCACCAACCCCTGTTAAAAAGTTAGTGCCGTAACTGGATTAACCTCTTGGAGAATTTGTAACGTTAGATACGCTTTAAGCTCGAAAGAGTTAAAGTGAAATAATCCTTGATGGTCGAAAGACGCCTGAATTTACCATAAAATACAATTCTCTATAAGCACATGCATGTCTAAATTTCGCATAACTCATAGCCAATAGAGACGTATAAATCATAAGGTGGATATAACCCCAACTCTCAATTCTCATTGGTTAAACATCTTACTAAACATTCTTTCTTTTTACTTTGCTATTTTCCGTTTTCACTTTGTTACATTATTGCACATTACAATCCCCCCTTTTACAAAACTTTCACCAAAAGTCTATTAATCTTTGCTTACTTAGTGACCAAGTATTCTCTGTGGGATTCGACACACAACCCAGTTGGGTTCTATGTTTGACAACGACCGCTTACACTCTTACGAGAGCTGTAGTTTGAGCGTTATCAAAAATTGGCGCCGTTGCCGGGGAATACAGTTGTCAACTAAGTTTGTGATAGTTACTAGACCCTTTGGTCAAAAGTTCTCAGATTTTACTTTTAGCTGTTGTTTTTGTTCTATTCAGGTTCTATTGGCAGGATGGATGCACAACGTGACATTGACAGAAGGGCGGCTCAACAGGAGCAGGCTAGATTAGCTGCGTTGGCAGCTACTCAAGTGCATCAACAGAATATTGATAACCCAGGTCGGGCAACAAATCCTGATGATGAGGACCTGGGTGATGATGAGTTACTGAATCCTAGGCATACTAATGAGGTGGCGGCACATATGCATAGGAGAGATCGTCAAGCTAGAATGAGACCTGACCGCCGAGCTGTGCAGGCTTCTTTTGATGATGATGATGACGATCTGGATGGAGCTGGTGCTACAGGAGCTATTATTCCTCCTCCCTTGGCACCTAGAGAAAAGTTCAATATCACTAGCACCATGATTCAGCTATTACAGCTCAAAGGTTTATTTGGTGGACTCACAGGCGATGATACAAATATGCACCTGATCAACTTCATCTCTACATGCAAGTCATTCGACAATCCAGGAGTTAGACAGAATACAATTCGGCTGCGCTTATTTCCATTGTCTCTATCTGGGGAGGCAACTATATGGTTGAATGGGCTGACTCTTGATTCTATCACCAATTGGAGGCAATTGAAGGACGCTTTCCTAGAAAGATTCTTTCCGCCGTCCAACTGAAGCTCTCCAGGAAACATGGGAGAGGTTCAAGAAGAAGCTTATGCGGTGCCCAAATCATCATATGACCAATGTCCACTTGATGGAGATATTATACAGGTCTTTGAATTCGGTGACTAAGCCAGTGGTTGATAATGCTGCAGGTGGGTCATTCATGGACCTCACTTTTCTTGAGGCAAGTGATATGCTAGATCGTATGACAAAGCAGAGTAGATCTTGGCATACCAGTCTGAGGTAGCAAGATCTACCATATCTATTGGCATGACTGCAGAGCAGAGGCATAGACAAGAGGAACGTGATCAAGATATGTCGCATAAGAAAATGTAGATGGATCTTCTTACCATGCATTTATTATCAGGGAAGACCGAAAAAGTCAAAGCAGTTGCATCAAAAGGAAGAGATGAATCTGATTCAGAGGAAGAAGCCAACTACTTGAATAATCAGGGGGGTTTCCGAGGCAATGCCCAAGGAAACCAAGGTCGGATCTATTATGATAAATCTGGATACAAGGAACGCGATCAAGGTAGTTGGAAAAAAATACCAACAGGAGTGGTTTGTATGTTCCTCCTAGAAGACGTGACACCGTTGTATCTGGTTCTGGAAATATGTCCATGAAAGATATGATGGCTAAGCTGCTGAAAGGAGTAGAAGCAACCAGCACAGGAGTAACTGAGGTAATAAATGATCTGTCCTCAATGAAGCAATTGGTTGACTCGCATTCCACTTTAATAAAACAGCTGGAGCAACAATTGAGTCAATTATCTGCGGCATTCAACCAAAGAAAGGCTGGAACACTACCCAGCAATACGGTGCAAAACCCAAGGAACGACGGATCATGCATGGCTATTACTACTCGAAGTGGTAAAGTGTTGGAAAATCCATCTAAAGGCAAGCAGGTAGTTGATGATAAAGTGGATAGTGTTATTGATGCAGAATGTGAAGAGGCCGAAGAAGCTGAAGAGTGTGTTCATGACGTCACCCCTAGACATCTGCATCCTGAAAAGACTGATAGTTGGAAGCAAGGTAAAAAGAAAGTGGTGGAGAAAACTATTCCTCTTCCACCACCACCTTTTCCTCAGAGTCTGAAGAAGAAAGCTGATGATACCAGGTTCAGTAAATTCATGACTATGTTGAAGCAACTGACTATTAATGTTCCTTTGGTCGAGGCGCTGGAATAAATGCCTGGGTATGCTAAATTCATGAAGGACCTGTTGACAAAGAAGCGGGCAGTAAGCTATGAGCCGGCAGATAATATTCATCATTGCAGTGCAATCGCCACAAGGTCCTTAGTACAGAAGAAAGCAGACCCTGGTGCTTTCACTATTCCTTGCACGGTTGGATCTATGAATTTTGCCAAAGCATTGTGCAATTTTGGAGCTAGCATCAATTTGATGCCACTATCCGTCTACAGAAAGTTGGGATTGAGCGACCCTACTCCAATCAATATGCGGCTCGTGATGGCAGATAGGTCGGTAAAATGACCTGTGGGTATCTTGAATGATGTGTTGGTGAAGGTGTCTACCTTCATTTTTCCTGCAGACTTTGTGATTTTGGATTGCGAGGTGGATTCTAAAGTTCCCATAATCTTGGGACGTCCTTTCCTTGCAACAGGAAGTGTGCTTATTGAAATGAGAGCTAATGAGCTTTTATTTCGGTTGAATGAAGAAGTGGTCCGCTTTGATATATGCAAAACAATGAAGGAGCCCAACGATATGAATGTGTTCTCTGTAGCTGATGTTCATTATGAGGATAAGAAAGCATTATCTGTAGAGAAACAGCTTATTGTTGAGCCATTGTCTACTGCACTGTTGAATGTTGAGCATAAGGATGATGAAGATTATGAAGAAACCATGTGTGCTCTAACAGAAATAGGGTCCTATTCTCATAATCCTAAACAGCCGGACCTTGATCTTAAGAATCAACCGTCACCAACAGCGAAGACTTCCATTGAAGAGCCCCCAGTGCTAGAATCGAAAGAGCTCCCCAATTATCTAAGGTATGCGTTCTTGGGTAGTGGAAATACACTTCCGGTGAGTGTGGCGGATGATTTAAGTGAACAGCACATAGAGGCTCTCATCTCTGCTCTGAAGAGATACAAGAGAGCTATGGGTTGGACTATTGATGATATAATTGGTATCCCTCCTGGGATATGTATGCACAAGAGTCATATCGAAGAAGATTGCATGCCTACAAGTAAGCATCAGTGTCGTCTGAATCCATTCAGAAAACGATGCCCCATCTATCTCGATGAAGTCTAAGTAATCGAGATAGCTATGTCGTGCTGCGACAATAAATCAAGCGCTTGGTGGGAGGCAACCCATCGTTTCTAATCATTTTTGTTGTTTTTGAATAAGTGTAGGTGCAAGAGGTGTAAAGGATGAGATTGGTTTCAAATTTTGATTTGGAAGTATTGCATGTTGAAGGTGGTAAGTTAGGAATGAAGAAGCAAAAGGCTATGGGTTAGGCATTGCCTATGAAAATATAGTCAAGGAACAAGGCAAGGCCTATGTAAATATAGGCCACGAACAAGGCATGGCCTATGCTATGGCCTAAGCTCTCAGATTCTAGAGTGCCATAGCATAGGTGCCGCCTATGCTCAACAATGCCATAGCATAGGCGCCACCTATGCAAAAGCATTCTGTCTCTGAATCTAGTATGCCATGGCATAGGCGCCGCCTATGCCTAACAATGCCATAGCATAGGCGCCACCTATGCTCAACAATTCCATAGCATAGGCGCCGCCTATGCCAAGCATAGGCAAAGCATTAGGCGCCGCCTATGGTCACTTTTGGTCTCCAAATACGATTCCAAATGGGTCAAAACCCGACCCAAGATTGTCCTATAAATAGAACCTTAGTTTTAGAACAAAAATGTATTGCAATTTCAACCTAGGCGCCGCCTACCTCTCCAAAATCTCTCAAAAATTTTCCTATTGCTCTTTTACTTTGCAAGAACATCTTCCGAGGCCATCAACCAAGTAAGTACTTCTTTGTTCTTATTTTATATTCCGTAAGTACTACACTACTACGCCTATAATGAATTGTTAAATCTTGAAGTAGTATTGGTGATTTGAATGTGGTGAATTTGTTGTGATACATCTCGTTGAGTGAAAGAATACGTGTGGGTGTTCTTGATTTTGTTCCGACTTGTATTTAATTGTTATACACTGTCATACTTTTGCGGAGTCGACATGGTGAAGTAATTGCATAATCTTCAAAATTGAATGCTTGAATGTTTTAATGACTCGTTCATCGAGATAAAGATCATGATTGAATACAAGCATGAGACGTTGTGATTATTTCTATGCCATAACTTGATACGATCTCTATGAAGTAGTCTTGTTCAAAAAGTGCATTAGTCCAAACATGAAAGTATGATCAAGATTACATGAAATAGAGTTGGAAAAGATAGTTAAGACGACATGAAAGTATGACTGTGCTGAACAAATGGTTGGAACATATCGCCCAAATATATGACGATGAAGTCTGAGTAGTCGACATCACTCACTTAATTAGTCTGTGCCAACAACTTAAGTGTAGGGTGGTTCCATTACTGTTTGTTTATCAATTGAATCTTTTGAGATGAAGCTAACATGACTCTTTTAGGATCTCAGGTAGAATGGCCTCAAAAGGATGACAAGAAAAACAAAAAGTATCCACCTTACAGAAAGGTTAGGAAAGCGGAAGAAATAGCAAGCTGAATCCTCCTCACTACAAATACCTCAACGCACTTTTGGATCAAGTGGGGTACAATTTGAGGAAACTCTGAGGATGAAGACTCTGATGATGATTCCGACGCAGGGGGTATGACCTCAGACATAGAAGAGGAGTACGACTAATCAGGTTTTCCGTATTTATTTTCCACTGAGGGCAGTGTGTCCCGTCTAAGTGTGGGGTGCTGGTATTCGTATGCTGTACTTCTTTGCCTACATTTATGGTCATATTATTTTTTGTTGTTTGTCGTAGATTTTGATGCATGAAATTGTTCTGATAAGCAGCATGGTGTTATGATAAGAGTTTGTGCTAGAATCATTACTATTGTGACATTTAGGCTCTAAATGTGACTCATTATGTGATAAGTGTGTGGTTTAATTCCTTCATCTGTTGGGTCAAGAGTCTGTACTGCTCCCAATAAAGTCGACCATGTGCCTTGTGTGTGTGAGATAATAGTATATTCTATGTTTGTGACTGATGCTAGAACTTGCCTGGTGTGTGTGTAAAGCGAAATAAAGAGTGTGAGTTTAGGAGATGATTTAGGCATTTCTTTGGCAGCCTGTGATTGTTTACCTTCTATTTACCTACCCTTGGACATTATCCTAGTCAACCCTTTTGAGCCTTTAATCCATTTTCTTTGACAGCCTCATATGTAAGCCTAATCCATTTTTTTCAAGACCATAATTTGATCCAAATTCCTAAGTGCTTTAAATTGTGAAGTCATGTGACAAAATAAGAGGAAATTGGGTGAGAGTGATGCCTTAGAGTGTATTGGTACTTGAATTTGTTATGAAAAAGAGTGGCTATCATGGAGGTGTGTTATAAAAAAAAATAAAAATAAAGAGAAAGAGAAAAGAAAAAGAAATAGAAAAACAAAAAGATAAATTATGTTTATGATTAAATAAAAAGATAGTTATGCTTGAATGGAAAAATAGGTGAAAAGGGGTGATAGATGAAAGAAAGGTAGCAGGGTTGATTAAAAGAGAGTGTTAATGGCATAATGTGATGTATTAAAGCGCTTAGGAACATAGTCACTATTTCTGGCCAAAATAGTCCTACCCGTCCCTTAGCCTACATTACAACCTGTAAAGACCTATTTGATCCTAAGCTTAACATTCTAATATTAGTGGAGAATTACACTAAGGGCAAGCCTATGGTCATCAGTTGCAGCATATGAATTCTTTGTGAGAGCAAGAGCAAGGATAATCATATACCCATGCTTCGATAGATGAAAATACTTGTGAGTGATTATGGGTGATATATTGTGAGACACACATGGTTGATGAGTTTTGGGTAGTTCTGTATGATTCTTTGTGCCTTAACTTTTGAATACGAATTAGCCATCATCACGAGTCTATGTTAGAGGTTAAATTGTTTCTAGTAGTGATCAGAAAACTACTCTTTATTAACGATTGTCGTGCCTGTCTTAATGAATATTTTGTGTTGTTACTGTGAAACCCTAAGTAGATGTTTAGATGGACATGATATTTTGTTCGAGGACGAATAAAGCTTTAAGTGTGGGGTGTAGTCAAGGAGCCGATAAGTCGTCAAGATTGCCGTCAGCCTAAGGCAGAACATGAGAGCTGAGGAAAATCCTTGACGACATTTGTGATAGGTTGTCAAGGAGCTGATAGGGAATCACCATTTGTCGTCAGCGTTATGAAGTGAGTACCAAAAGCATAAAGCAAGATGATGACATTTGTGATAAGTTGTCAGCCTCCTGATAGGCTATCCAAAATAGCATCACCTAATCCGAGGAATTTCTCAATTTTATTATTTTGTTTCTATAATTTGGGTGACTTATTTAAAACCTTGTTTAGGGTTTTCTTAAGAGTTCCGAACCTTGAGTTTTGAGACAAGATACTTTGATATTTTTCTCCCTCTTCTTTTGGCTTGAATAAGCAATTACTTTAAGAGACTACCATCATTAGTTTGGGATTTTATTTGGTGATTTAATGGTAAAATCTCTAGTTTCTATTCATCTTTTGGTAAGTTCATCTTTAAAAGAATGAATTCATCTAGTTGCTTCGAGTATTATGTCATGAGCAACTAAATTTCTTTAACCTGAATTATGGGATCTAGGGGTAGGTCTTGATAAGGTGTTGAGTGTTCAAGATTCGAAAGGTGGTAGGACTCCTTGATAATTCTTATGTTTTAATTATTGTTTGTTGGTTGCAAATGATAGATAACACCTGCTTTGATTTGCTTGAGAAAGAAATTAAATACAGTGGGATGTGAATTATCAATAGGGACTTGGAAATACTAAACTTCTGTTTAATAATCAGCGTTGTAACAAGGTTGATTATCCTGAGGTAAAATCTGGGCATTAAATATAAATTCCCTAAGTCCAAGAGGATTAGGTAATTAAATTCTTAAGTAGGTCGAGAGAAATTTAAGCATAACTTCGCTAAAGATAACTTGTTGTCCTACCTACCATAAGAATCTTGAACCATTAGTAGCATCTGTCAAGTAACAAAACCCTAGTGAACATAATTCTGTTTTTTCATAAACTCTTGATTACAAATATTTAAACTAAAGTGACCAAAAATTACTTGTTAACTAAAACCACCCTGTTTCTGGAAATATCCAACTATCAGTTGATTAAATCGCAAATGACTTACGTTCACACCATCTTCCCCGGGGGATTCGACCCCAACCTAGTTGGGTTTTATATTGACGACGGTCACTTATATTCTCGTTGAGAGGTGTAGTTTGAGCGATATAAAAAATGGTACCGTTGTTGGGGAATACGGTTGAAAACTGAAGTTTGTGTGCGCTAATTGACTGTTTGTCAAGTTTCCTAGTTTTACATTTATTTGTAGTTTTATTTATTTGCAGGATATTTATAGTGTATGCCAAGAACTAGAAGTTCTAAAGAACCGTTACTACCACCTAATCTGGTACCGCAACGAATTGGAAGAATGGAAAAACAACAAGAGGCTGACAGATTGGCAGCCTTAGCTAGAGCTCAGGTGAATGTACAAAATGTCGGGAAACAAGCACAATATCCAAATTCCGAGGACAAAGATTTGGGAGATGAGGAGTTGCTGAATCGTGGTAACCCATGGCTTGCAGAGCAAATAGTTGCGATACTAGAGTCTGAAGTGTCACTACTATCTATTTTGATGAAGTCTGAAGTAATTGAGATACTAGAGTCATGTTGTGACGTTAAATTAGGCGCTGCATGGGAGGCCACCCATGACCCTTGGGATTGATCTATTCCAGGTATACTCTAACCCTTAGTTTAGATTTTCTTTGATTTTAAGTTGAGGGTATAGGGTAAATTTGTTGTTGTAAAATTTTGTAGTCAACAAGTAGAAATACTTGTACTTGAGGAAGTTGAATTGTTTTTGTGATTTTTGTACACCTCTTCAAGTGGTCTACTACTTTAAACTGAGTGATTTGCATTTAAGTGTGACCACCGTGCATCTTTGTAAGGCATTAGTTCTAATAATATAATAATCATTGCTAAACAGCTGCACAGACTGAATGAGTAGTCGAGTACGATATACCTTTGCACCAAGTGTGTGTGTGAGATATTACTCAGTTCCCTTTGTATGCTGAATCCAGAACATGCCTAGTTAGTCTTACCTAGGTTGAAGGATAAGGGTTAGGAAATGATCATAGGCCGTTTTAATATTAGCTCACTTAAGCCTAAATGACCTTCCCTATGTGTATCATATCCCTTGATCCCTATTTTGAGCCTAATTAGCCTAGTTCTTTGTATGACACCTGTCACCTTCTCATTTAGATCATAATGAACCGATTTTGGCCCTGGTCCTTCTTGGAAACTGTGCACCTTAGCTTAGGTAAATGGCCTAAGTTGAGGGTGGATATCATAGGGGTGTGTGATATAGAATGAGTATGAAGAAAGGTAGCATAAAAAAAGAGAAAGAAAAACAAAAATTATGAAAAAAGAATAAGTAATTGAGAAAAGACTGCACCCATCCTAAATAATTATGATCAAGGTAAGAGAAAAGATGAAAAGGTTAATGACTGAACCCCCCTCCCCCCAAAAAAGCTAGTGTAGTGTAAAGGAGGCTTTGTCACTTTAAATACCATCAAGTATCATACCAGCCCCTAGCCTACATTACAAGCCTAAGAGAAGTCCTATAGTGATCCTGGCTGACCTATCTAAAGATCTGGGTAATGAAAATAAGGGCAAGCCTATGGTACTTGGCATACACTGATTGGAACTTCGTTCTGAGAGTGAGTGTTTTGATTGTCCTCATGGTTACATATATAATTCCTGATATGAGATGAGGGATATTTCTTTGTTGTGAGGGCACACTGGTTACATTTCTAGTTACCAAATTGCTCGAGTAGTGTAATACTGGTCTATGCATGGTTTTTATATCTGAATTGATGCCATTTCTTGATTCCTGTGTGTTGCATTAGTGTTCTTCGTTGTACATCAATTGACTGACTTTGGAGATGGTTAAAGTATTTTGAGATGATATGGATGATTGGCTGCGAAATATGCTTTGTATTCTCTTAGTTGTGCTGAGTTGCTTGAGGACAAACAATTATTTTAAGTTAAGTGTGTTGATGTGTCAGCTAATGCTAACACATTTGAGGCTTTTAACTAAAAATAATTATGAAGTCTTAAGCAACTTTTGTAATTTTTGATTGTTTTATGTTTGATTTTTCAGTAGAAGCTAAGATGCTAGAGAACCAACAAGAATGGAAGAAAATTAGCTGAAATCTAAAGTAAATAAAGGCGAAGTGTGGATGGCGATATTTGTGATAAGTCACCAGTACTGTGATAAGCTATCAACTTCATGGTCAGCAGTAGAAAGAGAATTGGCCTAAGTTAAAAGATGTGATGATATTTTGTGATAGGACATTAAAGAGCTGATAAGTCGTCAAGATTGTCGTCAGCCTAAGGAAGAATATGAGGGCTAAGAAAAAGCCTTGACAACATTTGTGATAGGTCGTCAAGGAAATGATAGGGCGTCACCATTTGTTGTCAACATAAGGAAACGAGTACCAAAAGCATAAAGGAAGATGACGACATTTGTGATAAGTCGTCATCCTCCTGATTGGCTATCACAAATAGAGTCACCTAATCTGAAGAATTTCTGAATTTTATTATTTTGTTTTCATAATTAGGGTGACTTATTTAAAGCCTTGTTTAGGGTTTTCTTAAGAGTTCCAAACCTTGAGTTTTTAGACATGATACTTTGATATTTTTCTCTCTCTTCTTTTGTCTTGAAAAAGCAATTACATTAAAGAGACTATCATCATTATTTTGGGATTTCCTTTGGTGATTTAATCGGAGAATCTCTAGTTTCTATTCATCTTTTGGTAAGTTCATGTTTCAAAGCATAAATTAATCTAGTTTCTTCGATTATTACATCATGAGCAGCTAAATTCCTTTACCCTGAATTATGAGATCTAGGGGTAGGTCTTGATAAGGTATTGAGTGTTCAAGATTCAAAAGGTGGTAGGACTCCTTGATAGTTTTGATGTTTTAATTATTTTCTGTTGGTTGCAAACGATAGATAACACCTTCTTTGATTTGCATGAGAAAGAAATCAAATATAGTGGGAAGTGAATTATCAACAGGGACTTGGAAACATTAAACTTTCTTTTAATAATCAGCGTTGTAACAAGGTTGGTTAACCTTAGGTAAAATCTGGGCAGTAAATCTAAATTCTGTAAGTCCGAGAGCATTAGGTAATTAAATGCTTAAGTAGGTCGAGACACATTTAGGCATAACTTCTCTAAAGATAACTTGTTGTCCTACCTACCATAAGAATCTTGAACCACTAATAGCATCTATCAAGTACCAAAACCCCTAGTGAACATAATTCTGTTTTTTCTTAAACTCTTTATTACAAACATTTAAACTAAAGTGAACAACAACTACTTGTTAACTAAAACCCCCTGTTTCTGGAAACATCCAAGTATCAGTTGATTAAATCTCAAATGACTTACATTCATACTATATTCCCTGTGGGATTCGACCCCAACCTAGTTGGGTTTTATATTGACAACGATTGCTTACATTCTCTTTGAGAGTTGTAGTTTGATCGTTATCAGTACTCTATTTTATATAGTGGATTGTTCATCTCTTTATGTGAATATAGGTTGATTGACCGAACTAAGTGAAATATTATGTCTCTTTTGGTGTTCTCATTTGTCTTCTTATTTGGCGTCTTTTTGAGGTTTTCTTTACTAGATTTTGCATGACCCCTAATTATTTTGAACCCAACAAGTGATATCTGAGCGAGGTTAAAATGGCTATTCATCTTGACAGTTTCAGTCCTAGTCGAAACCTATTTGGTAATAATGAAGATTTTGGTTTGAAATTTTTTATCAGAGTACTATATGGTGTAGGGACAAAGATTTAATAACGGATATTTTGTAGATGGAAATTGAACTTGTCGTAGACTACATGAAGAAGGTGGAGCAAATTTATTTTTCTAGAAATTCATGACAGGAGGAGAATTGTTGGTTGTTTGTTCTCTCTTTCTTGTCATAGTTGGTTTCCCTTTAGGAAAAGGAAAACATATTCTCCATATTTTGTTATCTTTATTATCGTAGGAGAAGCTTATAAACTCTATTATTAAATAGAGCCTCATTTTTTTCTAATTTAGTAGCATACACAATGTAGTCCTAGGAGTTGAGAGTCTTGTTTTGGGGAAATAAGAATTTGTGAGATACAAGTTTTGCAGTGTCACTTGTGTAGATCTCTTTTTATTCCTAGTGAATTATATGAAATTGTCTCTCACTTTACTTTGTATTCTGTTTTATATAGTAGATTTCTCATCTCCTTATGTTGATGTAGGTTGATTGACCGAACTATATTAAATATTGCCTCTTTTGGTGTAATTCTCATTTGTTTTCTTTTTTGGTGCCTTTTGAGATTTGCTTTGCTGGCTTCCGTGTGACACTTTATTATCACTGATCCTAACAAAAAGCACTACATCGATTTAGGTTTGAAAAGATTCTAGTCAAAACACTGAGATCCTAGCTGTGTACTAATCATAATATCACAATAGAGTCTTAAAATTGCAATTTACAACCAGCATATGCAGTGGAAACCATATAAACTCTGTACTATTTAGGTGCCTAGAAACATGAACAAGAATAAGGAATTTCTGATGAATATACTTCACTAATTGATAAATTATCTTATTTTCTAGGGTTTCACTCTAAGCCTAGCAACCATAAACAAACGATTAACCAAGTTCCCAAAATATTACAAGTGAATTCATTTATGAATTAGGGTAGCATTACATACTTTGAAATTCTAGAGATACTTGAGTTTTGAACGAGAGAGACTAAACTGGATTGTTGAAACAATTTCTTACAGATTGTTGAGAGTTGTATTAGAGAAGGAGGTGAGAAGTTTTGGGAGATATAAAATGATGAAATAATAATGGAATCAACAAGGAGTCATGGATAATTCCTTTGAAGGAAGTGATAGAAAAAGTGGACCTAGAATTATTAATTTAATTAACAAATTGTTGTAACTAGTTTTTAGACCAAAACATTAGTACTGATAAAGGTTTCTTTATTACTACTCCAAACATATGAGCATTCAGAATGAACTAAATTAGAATGAACAAAATTAGAATCAGTACTGGCGTATGAACAAGGATTTTTCTTTAAGCTTATATGGGATGCCTTATTTATTTTGGGAGTAAATGAAACTATTAAATTGGTAGTATGTTTTCTAGATTAAAATAAACCTTAACGATGACTGTAACGTCACTTATTATGATTTTCATCTTTTTCTATTTTCTAGGTGTGTTTGAGGTTGAGTAGTGTTGAAAGTGATTAGTATGATTTTTGTCAACATTCATGATTCTAGCATCGGATGGTCTTGTCCGTTTCATTAGATCCGAAATATCAATTTTGAGTTAGTAGCATGGTTGGTTTGATAATGAGTCTTTATTTTGAGTTTTGAGCATTTAGACGAGAAATTAGTTAACATTATTCATAAGCGGGTCCCGAAGGTGAGATTTTTGAAATTGATTTCAGTTGATAAATTAGATGGTTCCACTGAGTCCAGAAAGTCAAATTATTGTAGTAGCATTATTGTTTTATTTCCTTGGAGTCCCAAATGAATCTTGATGATCCGTTCAGAGGATTTTGTCATTGTCCTTCAGCTGGGTGCGGCCTATAATCCTTCTTTGTGGTTGCGGGGGTCCATTTTTGTTTGAGGAGAAGAAATTCTCTAGTCACTGCGAATGTAAGGTGGTGGCCACATTTGTGAAGAGTAAATCAGGGTCGAGTTTGGATCGTCATTGAGTTCACGGCTGAGCCACTGCGGTCATGGTAGGTCTGAGTTATTTGTCTTGTCTAATGACGGGGTCGACTGTGTTTGTGGTTCACTATTCATAGAACAGTATATAAACATAATTTTTACATTTTTGTCCATTATCGGTCCTTGAAACCTCAATTTTGGGGAATTTTAAGAGGGTTCTTCATCAAATTAACTTTGGTAACTTTCTAAACCTTTTTCCTATGCTTACCAGTTACGTTGTTTTATAACAAAAAACTTTCAAAAGTTGAATTTTTAAATAAGAAATATTTGGGTTTTACCCAATAAAATGAGAACATAGTTTTTCTTTTATTTAGACTTGTTTTCCGATGAGTTTTTATATTTAGAACCTTTAAAGTATGAATATTTGATTGTTCAATAAAATTTAAAACCTTTAGTTCAATATTTAGAACCTTTATATTTAGAACCTTTTTTGAAATTGATAATTTGAACAATTTTTAGACCCAAAATAAAAATAGCTACTATGAGTATCATTAGACTCTTTTTAATGTGTATGTTATATTTTTGATAGATTTGATTCATTCTGAGATTGTACAAAAAGGAAAAGCTCCTTGTTAATGGGTCCAGGCTCGTGTTTCAGCATTTTGAAGTTGGTTACAGCATAACCTTTTTTAGATCAGGTTGAGTAGTGAACCATTCATGTAAACTATGTTATGGGTTAGCGATTTTATCATGAGATTCATCTTTTAAGATTATTATTTTATTATATTACTTGTTTGGGGGGTTTATGGGAATATTATTATTGACTTGAGAGATTATTATTATGATTTCCTTGCGGGGGCAGGTGTTGGTCATGTATGAGAATTATTTTCCTTTATTATTATTGTGATGTTAGAGAGAGAGTTTGATTTGATATTATTGATGTCTTACATGACTCTGTATTACTGTGGTGCCGTGCGATATTTTATATCATGATCTATTGAGATATGAGGATATTTGATCTCATTTATACCATTATTAAGTTGATTCATCACATGATATTATTTTATTATAAGTATGCATCCTCATATCATTTATCCATACTTATGAAATTAGTACCACAGAGAAACACAAATTTTAAAAGAAAATAAAATACTTTATAAAATGCCTTGACCGAGGGATGTGTCATTAATGTTGATTGAAATATGAGATTGTATTAGTATCTGGGTTGCGAACCCCCATGGGCCCTGTCCGAGAATTTCATTCTCATAAGGTGTATATAAGGCAAACACTCATTACATTGTATCATTTGCATTTCTTTTATATGTTGTTATCATGTAACTTTAGTCTATCTCTATATATTCTTGTGTAGTTATTATTATATTGTGTTATACTTAAATAATTATTAGGAGATACAACTTGAGTGGCCACTGGAAACTTTTTTGTACGTAGGTGGAAGTGTGCTCATAGTATCCTCTGCTTGTTTCGTTTTCAACTTTGCTCGGTCAACCTCTGATATCCACTAAGTATAAGTGGACTGTACTCACTTCTACTGTCTGTACCCTTTACGTGCAGATCCTAGTTTGAGTGTGACTCGTGGAGCTTGATATCATATTATGTTGTGGTTGTTTCATAGTATTGATGAGCTCCTCGTGCATGGCATTCTACTAGACTTCATTATATCTGTCTTATCTTTATATTACTACTTAGAGATAGAGTTGTGTATTTCTATACACTTCATCAGTATTAGTGTTCTATACTCATGAAACTAGATTTTAGAAATGATGTATTTATTTCAGTTTTGGAAGTGTTTAAAAATGTTTTACCTAACTTTAACTTAGTCTCGTATTTAGGGTATTATTTATTTCTTTTTCACATCTTTATCTTACTCTGTGCTAGGCTTACTTACCAAGGATTTGGATAGAGTAGACACCATCATTACATTAACTTTTGGTTTGTGACAAATTAGTATTAGAGTGGTAGATTCACCAATCTTATGAGTAAAAGAGCAAGATGTCTAATAGAGTCCTGCATTGACATCTGTATCTATCTTTAGGAGGCTATGGGATATTTTTATAAAAACTTCTCTAATTTTATTTATTATTTTGTGTGTTGTTCGTGCTAGTATTAGACTTGTTTCCAATCTTTTTTCCAGATAATGAGGACTAAATCCAAAGTTATTTTGGATGTTGAGAAAACACCACTATTGTATCCCTAGTGAGGGGGCAAGGTAGGGGTTTCAGCCAAGAAAAAAAATAGAGGTTGGGCATGAGGAATGAATCCTTCAAGAGAACGAGTTAGATCAGCGTCTATCAAACCTGAGATTGATCATGACGAGGTGGAATATCAGCCAAATAATATAGGACCTACCAGGCCCCTTAAGGTTTTTTGTTACTTTGGTATTGCAAGATCTACTGGTTTGTATTTTTGGGTTTCTTATATATCATTCCCAGGACAGGTATTCAACCAGGTAGACTATATGTTTCATAGACTACGGGAGGTGTACAACCACTATGGTAGGCTCACACTCAAGAATTTTAACCTCGAGAGAAGACCAACTCTTATTATGGACCTACATAATGAGAAATTGTCTGCTAGAGTTATTGTTCTGCATATAGCTCTAGATCATGTGACATCTATCGATGAGAAAAAAAGATTCTCGAGATTTATCATATTAGGTCCTCCCAAGTTCAATGGTGCAATTATTGAGGATACTTATGTATTTTTGATGGATTGTAAAGAGAGGTTGCATAACCTCAGTTCACTTGAGTCCCATGGTGTAGCCTACACTGCCTACCAATAGACTCATGTGGATAGGAAATTGTGGAGATTTATTTTCAGCTGTAGACCATTGGGTTCCCCTTATTTAACATTGACGCAGTTTTCTAAGACTTTCTAGAGAGGTTTGTGTTTTAGCTTGAGGGACCAGTGGAGAGACGAGTTTGATCATTTGGAGTAGGGCTCCATGACTATAACACCCAACATTTTCAAGCAAGACATTGAACTGTCGTTCCTACGTGTGTAAACTCTCATCAAATGATTTTGATATGAATACATGTGTCATGATCATTTACCTTGTGTATAAAGAATTTTTGATGCGAATCATGGTCATAGGAAGCACTTAGAGAAAAGTTGAGTTGAGAACTTTTCTATCGATAGTATTTTAACATATTCTCCAACTGGGGTCTACTTTAAATGAGTGTATCTCATAGAATATATCTATTCATGTGTCCTACTATATATCAAATGAAGTATCTTCGAGTCATTTTTTCAATGCATCTAGTTTCACCTTAATTCAATATAGAAATAGAAATTTAAGCTCATTTTACTTCAAAGTGTTTTTCAGTCAACATGGTGACGACTTGAGGTGATAAGCCATCAACTAACTGACGAGCTATCAATAGCCTTAACTAGAATATGATTAAATCTATCTTTAAGGTGATAATTTGAGGTGATAAGTCATCAACTAAGTGACGATCTATAAACCTCGTCATTAGCCTTAACCAGAATATGATCAAATACATCTACAAGGTGATGACTTGAGGTAATTATCCATCAACTAAGTGATGAGATAATCATTCTCGTCATCAGCCATAACCAAAATATAATCTAATATAGCTACAAGGTGGCGACTTGAGGTGATAAGCCGTCAAATAAGTGAAAAGCTATCAACCTCGTCATAAACTTTAATTAGTAAGTGTCCAAGTCCATCTATGGGTTGATGACTAAGTTGATAAGCCATCAACTAGTTGATAAGCTATCAACTAAGTCATCGACTAAAAAATCCTGCAATATTTATTTAGTTTCCCTAGGGGTATTTTGATCTTTTCCTTGCCTAAAATCTTACCTCCACAACTTAAATCACCCTATACACGATTGTTTCAAATTATTAGTTAGTTTACAATGTTTACTCTCCTCTCTACTCTCAAGAGAAAAGAAATTAGGGTTTCTTCCCAAAAACAAGACATCCAAGATTTGTAACCCAATAACTCAAGAATTCATGTTTCAATTTCAAGTATTCTTCAAGAAGTCATCTAATTGAGGTATGTGGGGTATTCAAAAATGGGTTCCTTTCACCCATTGAGCCCCAAAACACTATTTTTTAAGTTAAAGTATGAATTGTATCCTATTTTATGAAATTATCCATGCAACTTATGAACTTATTCCATGAATTTCTTAGTAATTTGAATTCAAGCCATGTCAACATGTGTTCCCATGAAAACTAGTTTATTTCATGATTTAAGTTTCCATTGCTCATGTTCTATTCAAGTAAGTCCATGTCAAATCTTTGAGTTATGAATTAAATCATGTGAATATTTTATTTTCTCAAGTTTAACTCATCCCTATGTTCAAGTTCATGCATTTCACTCAATTATTGAAATGTCTTCTGTTTTGGGTCTTTGAACTATGATTTTGTACTACTTTTTTAAATGTTGTTATCATATTTTTGTAATCATTCAGTGCTGGTGGGTTATGAACACCCGATACATATGTGTTTTACATGATACAAGTCAGTCAGACCATGATTTTATTACTATATTTCGATTACCATGTTCATGCTAAGCACTTATTAGTATAGTACCATATTATGTTAAGCAAATAATAATATCAGTGTCACTCAGTTGGGAGAAACACTTGGCACTGAGTGAACATAGGGATGGACGATCTCCCCTCAGTTTGGCATGAGTCTTTAGTAGCAATCCCTAAGTTCCAAACCTATGGAACCACCGTAGATTATGAGGGGTCCCCCATCAGTTTGGAATGACACCCTCATCCTTTGGAACATTTTCCTTATGGATCCATATGGTCAGTCATGCATTGATACCCCTGGCAAGGTACCAACACTCTTCCAACTGGGGTTACAGGCTGGACACTAATAGCTTATATTCGGGCATATCAGTTATAGATATCTCCTATAGTGTTAGTTCAGTATTCAGAGGATGTTAGTTTAGGCTTGCATGACCAAGTATATAGATATCAGTTATTCAATTATTTAGATATCAGTTATTCAGTTATTCAAATCATGTCAATACATGTTCATTCTTGGTCTTGCATTATCATTTTTACATGTTCATTTGTTCATAATTAGTATCCATACATGATCCTCAGCTTAGTTTTATAGAATGTTCAACTTTACATGAGATTTACATACAATATTCATGTTTTATCGCTTCCCACCTTCAGTTCTACTTATTCTACAAAAGAAATGATTTAAGAAACTAAGTGTAGTGATTCACCAGCTTATCAGTTTATGTTTGTTACTCATGTTTTAAGATACTCCAGCTTTCAGTTGATTTCTTTCTTTTTGGTAAGTATACAACCACTTAGTATTCATGTTTTAAGATTATGTATCTATTCAGTTTTACTTATTACATTCAAACTCACTTACTCTGCACATTCCAGAAGTACTGACCACATATACGTTTGTATGACTACATTGTCTTATAATGTAGGTACCGAAAGTAGTCTACACACCAGGGTCAGACAACTCTCAACTTTCAGCCAGCATGTGATGAGTTTTCTCACTCTGGGAACTATAGTCCATTGTAGTTCATGAGTTGTTTTTAATCATCCATATGTATTAATTAGTGGTAGTTGAAGGCATGTCCCAGCAATCTATAGTTAGTAAAGTAGAGGTTTCATATATAGTCATTCAGAGTTATGAAATGTAATTCCCATTCTTTCTTCAAATTTATCAGGTTGTAAACTTTATTAGTGTTATATTCATTCATATTATCTCATGAGATGCTTCCGCTCAATAAATTTTGCTTTTATTTAGATTATAAATCATTTTCTCAAGTATCATGCCAGTACATGGATTATCTTGGGGTCACTTATGGTTCAAAGCACAGTGTTACGACTAGGAGGTATCCTTCAGCTATTAAAATGAATTTTGCAGAGTATGGGGCTTACTCTCATGCATTGTCCTGATATGCCATCACTCACATTTTCACAATGTTTGAGAGGATCTGGAATTTTGTTAAGGGGGTGACTAGTTATTACAAGTTGGACATGTCTTCGTTAGTGGTTTTTTTTTTATCACGATCAAAATAATGGATCATTCAAACACCTACCTAACACTACCCTAGATAGGATAATCTTTGTTATCCAATATTGAATCATTATCATACAACTGTAATACCCCATACTTCTATGTAGCTTAAAGTCATCCCAGAAATGTTAAAAACTTGTTCCAAAGATGAATCCAGTTTTATACAAGTGGTATTTTCAAGATTTTCAGTTTTTATCATGTGGGAAATTGAATAAAATTTCCATCGATATAAACTTCGCCCAAATCCAACCTCCAGGTGGAGAGTTAGAGCCTTTTTAGTGAGATAATGTATCACCTGAGCCATCAATGCATCGCAGAGACGGACAAAATGGCAATCGTCAAAATCTAGTGGGTCTCCATGATTATGGCACGTCGCGCCAAAGCTCAAATTTAGAATTTATCTTTTTTCCAGTGTCTCAGCGCGATACCACCGCGTCGCTCAAAACTTCCAGGTCGCAAACAAAGTGGCAACGCGATAAGCTCCACATCGCGTCATAATGTAATTTCCCAGTCGTCAAATTCTAGTGATATAGCGCGATAGCGACGCGTCATGCCATAGGTCCAAATCATGAAATTTCACAGAATTTAAATATGCATCCAAGGGTTAAAAGGGTCAATTTTCCACCCCTATATATACCTAATAACACGTGATTAAGCCATTTTTCACCCAAAATATATTATTTCTCTCAAGCTTCTCTCAAGAACAAGCTAGGGTTTTCAATTGGGGATTCAAATACAAGACCCAAATTCAACAATCTCTCTGTCAATCTTTGTAGAATCAAGATCTAAGGTATGCACAATGTTCATTCATGGATTTCTTTCATCCATGAAGCTCAAGAATTCTCTTTTAAACTATGAATTGTAATGTTTATGTTGTGGGTGGATAGAAATAATGATAATGTTGTTGTATAATTCCCCAAGTTGTGGTTTTAAGTGTTTGTCTTGAAATTACGTTAGCATGTAAGATGAAATCCATGAATTTAGTGGTTTATCATGTGTAGTTTGATGAATACACCTATGCCCTAAGTGTGCATGCAAGGTGCTTGATAATATGCCCCAATGAATGAATGATGATCAAGTACTTAGTTTCCATGTGTCAAGATTATGTCATGTCTCTTAAGTGATGCTATACCTATTTGATTAAGATGCTTTCCATTCTAAACCTATGCATTGTGATTACTTGATAAGATATTCATAAGATTAGAAGCATGAAATGATGCTATGTTTATACACATTACTATCCATGTGCAACATTATGTTGATCATGTGCTTCATGAAATTCCCAACTATGAAATTATGAATTGTCAATATTGGTCATGTGATCAAAAGTGTTAAGCCTTGTCAGTTTCATTCTATCGAATCTTGGGGGTATTTGTACCCAACAATTTAGTTGTGTTCCTAGAGCCATGCCATGTTTTCACGATAATGTCAGTCAAGCCATGATCAGTAGAATTTAGTCAGTCTCATGACTCAGGAAAACTCAGTAATTTCAGTATTAGTCTAGTCTCTTCCAAAAATCTCAGAAATTTTTGTAATCTCAGTAGCTCAGTAATCTCAGTGACTTTAGTGGTCTCAATAACATCTATAATCTCTGTGATTTTAGTAATCTCAAAAATCTCTGCGATCTCAGTCAGTAATAAAGAAATTTCAGTAGTATTCTATCAGTCAATGGAATTTAGTAACTCAACCCATGTTAAGTTCAGTAAATCATGTTCAGAGTCTATTCAGATAGGAGTAGGAATTAACACCGAGTGAACCCAAGGATAGGAAAACATACTATCAGATAAGGGTGTGATTCTTAGAAGTCATCCTTGCATTCCAGAACTATGTAGACAACATAGGTTGAGCCATCAACACTCTCCAATGAGGGTTGATGAGGTGGATAAGCACTGTCAGATAAGGTACCCATCGTTCTCTTTTGGGGAGACTATCAGATGAGGGTCACCCACGGCTTGTCCTTACCAGTGGCGCAGTATTGGCACCCTTACAATTGGGGTTACAGATTGGACCCCAACTCAGCCATAATTGCGTACCAGGGGCATGTCGGTTAGATAACTACTTCCAATAATTTCATGTTACAGAATCAGGACTGCCAGACATAGTTAATCAGTCTCAATAAAAGAACTCAGATAGTTCTTCAGATTTTAGGACTTTCAGATACAATCAACTCTGATACAGTATAAAACTCAGCTAGTTCTATCAGATTTAGGACTATCAGATACAGTCACTCATGTTATCAATTATATCATTTATCAGTATGTCATGTTATCAGTATTCAAACTCAGGACTATTAGATACAGTCAAGCAAACCAATTCTTTATAATCATAACAGTCCGAAACATTCTTTCCTCTATCAATAAAATAACATCAGTCTCTTAGTATTAAGTAGACACAGTCATTTAGTATCCCAGTATTAGTACTCAGATATCTATAAATCCATGTTATCAGAATTCATGAGTCAGTGTTATCATGATCTCAGTTACAGTTACGTATTCATGCATATATTCTCTCATTTATGTTATTCAGTTAGTTAGTATTTTTCATACGTATGAAACCTTTGTATTTATACTACTTCACTTATATACCAGTATATTCAAAGTACTAACGCATTTGCACTATGGTGTCTTTTACCATAGGTTTAGAAGTACGAGCTTCTGAGCATCCTTAGTAGATCATACGTTCAGCAGCCAAACTAGTAATGAGTCCTCATCAGTCGAGGATAGTATGATTATTTTATTACTTTATTATTTCAGTAGTTCAGAGTTAGTTGGGGACATGTCCCATCAACTCCACAGTTTTCAGACATTTTAGAGGCTTTCAAACTAGAGTGTTTTCAGACTACAGTATGTTTTCAGACAGTTTAATTTTAGTTTTGGGTATTGTTATACCCCATTACAGACATTGTTCTATATTCAATATTAGTTCATATTTAAACCTTATGGCCTTACAGTTTATATTCTGCATATTTACAGTATATTATTTAGTTCTCAGTTATAGATATCAGTCATGGATTAGCTTGTGGTCCGTCGGGGTCATGAGCATCGTGTAGCATTCTGGGTACCTAATTTGGGGCATTAAAAACTTGGTATCATAGAAAGGTGCAACAGTTTCATAGGAAGTCTGAAAAGCCGTATCTAGTAGAGTCTTGTACGTGGGTGTGTTGTGCACCACACTTATGTGCAGTAGTCTATGAGATATTTTAGGAACAGTTTTCCTTCTTTTATGTCTCAAGTCGTGCTATTGAAAAGTTCTCTAAGAAACTTATGTAGATTCTCCTCATGCTTCACTGATGTAAACTTCACCTTACTTTTAAGGTAATAGAAATAATAAAGCTCAAAGTCCTAGAGATAGGGCTTTCTCAAACGGTCCCCGCAACCAGTTAGTATGAGATTGCCCATAAGATCAAAAGTATCTCATTAGTTCAGTTATGTTCCAGAGTAGTATATCTCTTATTCATGATTATTAGAACTCATATGTCATCAGATCCTTTCTCAGAATCCTATGATAGCATATAACCTAGAGTTAGAAGCATAAACTCAGGAGTTTAGTAGTAGTTGAATTGGGATAACATTATCCAGGTGGAACAGATTTTGTATTCATAGGGATAGTTGTACTAGAGTAAATCAGTAGTCTTGAACAATGCAAGCTAGCACTTAAGTTTATTAATTTGATACTAGGTATGAAGGTGTGGATGTGAATTAAGTGATGTGGTATTAGGAGTCTATGAAGGAATAAAACCAGATGATATGTTTAGTAAGGCCAGCAGGTATTGAATAGTGCGTAAGTATGTGATAATGATTGCCGTTCAGTTTAGAATTTAGTTAAGTTCTCACAGACGTATTTAACGCCTCAATTTTCTGAATCGGAATGCTATATGGTGCTCATGACCCCGAGGGACCACAAGCTAATCCATGACTAATATCTGTACCTGTACACTGCATATATAACGCAATAATTCAGAAAACATGAACATGCAGGCCATAAGGTTCAACTGAATAAAGAATCTATCAAAACATAATATTCATATGGGTGAAAGATACCCAAAACACCTAAAAACTGAATCAAATCTGAACATAAGTCTAAATATTGAATCTGAAAGCCTGTAAGTACTGTCTGAATAAGGAGTTGAAGGAAAATGTCTCCAACTAACTTCGTTAACTGATAACTGGATAAAATAATAATGAATAAATCAAATCATACTGTCCTAGAATGAAGAGGACTCACTGAATCTCTGTGACTGGAAATGCTACTGCTACTGCAGGTCTGGAGCTCGTGTTTGTGAACCTATGGTGTAATATAAAAAGAAAGCACCATAACACAAATGCGTCAGTACAACTGGAGTACTTAGTATATAAGTGAGATAGGTTAATGGAAAGGGTTTAAATGGATGAGTAATGCTAATTGACTGACTGAAATGAATGTAAGAGTACAAACATACATACATAGTAACTGAGATCATGAGTATGTGGTATCTAAATCTGTATGCTAATACATGACTGGAACTGCAGTTCTGATAACATGAGCGACTGTGTCTAATAGTCCTAAATCTGGTAGAACTCCCTGAGTCCCATGTTTTAAATGAATTTGACTGTATCTAACAGTCTTGGTATACTGATATCTGAAGAACTATCTGAGTTCTTTTACTAAGATTGATACTAAAACTGTAGGAGATAGTTGTTTAATCGACATGCCCCATATATCCCATTATGGCTAAGATGGGGTCCAATCTCTTCCCTGACTGGAAGGGTGTCAATACCGCACCACTGGTAAGGAAAACATATGAGAAACCCTCATATAATAGTTTAAGCCACCTCATCTACCCTCATAAAATAGGCTACGATGTCTCAACCTATGTTGGCTACATAGTTCTTGAACGCAAGGATGACTGCTAAGAATCACACCCTAATATACAGGTGAGTTCCCATCCTTGGGTTCACACGGTGCTAACTCCAACTCCCATCTGAAGGGACTGAACATGATTTAACTGACTGTACCTAAGTGGAACTTACTGAATTCCGTTGACTGATGGAATACTAATGATATCTGATAACTAACTGAGACCATGAGGTTTCCTGAGTCATATAACTGACTGAATTCTACTGAATCATGGCTTGATTTTGTATATCATGAAAAATGACATGTCTCTAGGCAAACAACTATAGTTTTTGGGTACGAATACCCCCAGGACTCGATGGAAGGAAACTGACACAACATGACTGACTTGATCATAAGATTGGAGTCCACAATTAACATTATCATAAGTAGGGAATATCATATTTCATATAGTTATTCAACATCTTAAACATTGTTGGGAATTCATGGATATATTTTGTGTACATATTCTATATCTCCATTATCTTGCATGCTTCATACCACCACAATAGCAATATATGAAAAGCATAGAATTCATATTGAAGTATATAGCTAACATGGACTTGTCATTTAGACATCATAGAACCATACAAACATGAATTTCTAGCATTCTAAGCATTTTATCAAACACCTTGCATGCATTCATTAAGGCATAGGTGAGTTTCATACTTGCACCATATTAAACCACCTAAAGTTCATGGTTTTCAATTATCAAACATATATATTCCATGAAAACACCTTTAGAAATGACATTGAAACTTAAACAATAATCGTCAATATGTACATACTCATATCACCACAAAAATTTTACAAAATAAAAGTTAAAACGTGGTTCTTGATCTCTATGAACGGATTGGATCCATTGATTAACACTACGTATACCTTAGAAAGAAAACCTTGATGATTTGTTGGAGAGTTCTTGGATTATGAAACTTAATTCTATATTATCATGGAAAAAGGCTTTAATCTTGCTTTTGAGAGATGAGTTTGATTGAAACCCTAATCTCATGGTTGATAGCATAAGAGAGGGTTTTTGAGATACTTAACTGAAGAAAAATGGGAAAAATTATGCCTCTTTAGCGTTATAAGTCGTGGAAGGTGAAGGAAAAGACCAAAATAGCCTTGTGAAATAAATTCCCAGTTGCTGAAAATCATAGCTGACGACATTTGGGACAAGGCATCACAAATGTTGTAAGCTACCACAAATGTCGTCACTTAGGAGCTGGTTTCTTCCTAAGGATGACGACCTTTGTGATAGGGCGTCACAAATGTGGTAAGCTACCACGAATGTCGTCACTTAGGAGCTGGTTTTTGCCTAAGGCTGACGACCTTCGTGATAGGGCATCACAAATGTGGTAAGCTACCATGAATGTCATCACTTGGGAGATGGTTTCTTCCTAAGGCTGACGAACTTCGTGATAGGGTGTCACAAATGTGGTAAGCTACCACGAATGTCGTCACACTATTTCCAGCCTTACATGCTGGAGTAAACTAGGAATAACTCTTTGCTCTGTTATCGAATTTAGGCAAAATTTGTATCGTTGGAAAGCTAATTCAATTATATATCTTTTTATAGGTCACCATATCAAAAAATCCAAGTATAATGAGTGATATTCTTGTTTGAAGTTGACTATACAAATATCCTTCTCAAGAATTCAATCGGTAAGGAATATTTTGATTCTTTTGATAACTGGGAGTTATTTGAAGCCCTAATATACATCTAAACTACTCATAAAACTATAAAAGAACCATGATGTAACATGCATGATCTTGGTACATGGATCTAATAATGGTTTGGATTTTTTAGGGTATTACCATATCTCCCCTTTAGAAACATTCGTCCTCGAATGATGACTTCTTGAGAGGGGAGAAAAGATAAAACAATGCATACACTGATCATGCTCAACTGACACATGATTTTAGGACTGAATTGAATTCTAAACTGAATATATCCCAATTGAACATGGATATCTGATGCATGACTGATAAGCTGAACTCATGAATGCATGATAAGCTATGCACTGATACTTCATACCAATTTTATACTGGAATTTTGAACATGTAACTAAATAAGCTTAAGGAAAATGGTTTTCTCGAGCTAAGTCTAAATTAGCGGAGAAAATATGAGGGTACTTGGTTCGCATGTCTGCTTGTGCTTCCCAAGTAGCTCCCTCCATGGACTGATTCCGCCAAAGAACCTTGACTAGAGGGACTTCTTTGTTCCTCAACCTACGAGTCTGATAGTCGAGGATTTAGACTGGAATCTCTTCATAAGAGAGGCTATTATGAATGTCAACACTCTGAATAGGGACTACAATTGCTGGGTCACCTATGCACTTCTTGACCAAAGACACATGGAAGACTGGATGAACTGAGGATATATCTGAGGGCAATTCAAACTCATAGGCTACCTTTCCAAAGCGTCTGAGAATCCTGAAGGGACCAACATATCGGGGACTAAACTTTTCTTTCTTGTCAAATCTCCTCACTCCCTTCATGGGCGAGATCTTGAGATAGATATAATCATCGACCTTGAATTCGAGATCCTTTCTACGAACATCTGCATAAGACTTCTGTCGGCTCTAAGCATCCCGGAGTCTTTTCCTGATCAACTAAAATTTCTCTGAGGCATCGAATACTAAGTCAGGCCCCTTGACTGCGGTCTCACAAACTTTGGACCAACCCATCGGAGACTTACATCTTTTACCATAAGGAGCTTTGAATGGAGCTATCTGAATACTGGAGTGATAGTTGTTGTTGTATACGAACTCAATCAAAGGCAAGTGTTCATCCCAACTTCCCTTGATATAAATTGCACACACCCTTAGTATATCTTCTAGAGTCTGAATGGTCCTTTCTGATTGACCATCCTTTTGAGGATAAAATGCTGTACTGAGATGAACTTGGGTACCAAGACCATTTTGTAATGCTTTCCAGAAGTGTGAGGTGAACTGGGTACCTCTGTCTGAGATAATAGATAGCGGAACACCGTGTAATGTGACCAACTCCTTGATATAGAGTTTGGCATAATCCTCGGCTGAGTAAGAGGTACGAACTAGAAGGAAATGAGCTGACTTGGTCATTCTGTCTACAATGACCCAAACTGAGTCATGCTGATGACGTGTTCTAGGCAAACCCATCACGAATTGCATGTTCACTTCTTCCCACTTCCAAGTAGGAATAGTGAACTCCTACATAGAACCACTAGGTTTCTGATGCTCTATCTTAACTTGCTGACATGTATAACACTTAGCCATAAAATTTGCAACGTCCCTCTTCATCCAACTCCACCAATATATCTCCTGCAAGTCGCGGTATATTTTAGTGTCCCCTGGATGAATAGAGTATCGCACACCATGCGCTTCTGCAAGAATTCTCTGCCTCAAGTCATCTACACTGGGAACACATAGACGACCCTGACAATGAAGAACACCATCTCTCCCTTGGTATAAAACCTCTACTTCCTGACTCTGAACTGACTCTTTTAGCTTGACAAGGCTAGGATCCCTGTCTTTCTTCTCTTTCACCTCAGAAACTAGATATGACTTTGAACTACTTTGAACACATACACCACCCTCTTAAGAGTCGACTAAGCGAACACTTAGTCTAGAAAGCTGATGAATCTCCTGAGCTAATTTCTTTTTACTATCCTCAATATGGGAAAAAATACCCATGGACAGTCTACTGAGTGCATCGACCACTATATTGGCCTTGCCAGGATGATAAATGACACTCATGTCATAATCCTTCAAGAGCTCTAACCACCTTCTCTGACCAAGATTGAGATCTTTCTGGGAAAATACATACTGAAGGATCGTATGATCTGTGAAGACATCTACATGAACACCGTATAGATAATGCCTTCAAATCTTTAAGGCAAAGACAACTTCTACTAACTCAAGGTCATGAGTAGGATAATTCTTCTCATAGGGCTTTAACTGTCTGAAGGCATAGGCTATGATTCTACTATGCTGCATGAGGACACAACCTAAACCTACTGTGGATGCATCATAATATACTACGAATCCATCAGAATCGTTGGGAAGTGCTAAAACTGGAGCTGAGGTGAGTCGAGTCTTCAACTCCTGAAAACTCTTTTTTCAAGGTTTTGTCCACTGAAACTTGACCTTCTTCTGAGTCAATCTGGACATAGGAGATGCAATAGAAGAAAATCCCTAGACAAACCATCGTTAATAGCCATCCAAACCCAAGAAACTCTTGATATTTAATAGAGAGATAGGGTGAGGCCTATTTCTTATCACTTTGGTTTTCTAAGGATCTACTCTAATGTCATCATTGGAAACAATGTAGACAAGGAATGCTACTGATCTTAGCCAAAATTCGCACTTACTGAACTTGGAGAACAACTGGTGATCCCTGAGAGTCTGAAGAACAATGATGAGATAGTTTGAATGATCACTCTCTGTGCGAGAATAAACCAGAATATCATCTATGAAGACTATGACGAATGTGTCCAAGTACTTCTTGAACACCCGGTTCATCAAGTCTATGAAATCTTCAGGGGCATTGTGATGATAGGCGAATTTACGCACCTATATCAATATATTTTGCCCATATTTTAGCCTAGTTTTGAGAACAAATTATATATTTCATGCACTTTTAGTCCTTTTTCCTGTAAATGAGCTAACGAACATGATTAGTAAAGTTTCAGGTATAAATGATGCATAATTCAGCATTTTATGGCTTACTTGACGCTAAAGAAAGCTCACGAAGGAAGGGAAGGGAGTTTACACGCCTAAGGACCAAAACTGCTGCATGGAAAATCTGTCCCGGGCTAAAACAGCATTTCTGAAGACTTTGGGGGACCAAAACTGCTGCATGGAAAATCTGTCCCGGGCTAAAACAGCAATTCTGAAGACTTTGGAGACTTACAGACACAAAGCTGGATTTTGACAATGATACATTAACCTAGTACAATTAGGTTATGTATTTCATTATTTTAAGTGGATTATGATAATGTTACCTTAACCTAGTACATTTGGGTTAAGGATTTCATTAGTCTAGTAGGATTTGGTTATTTATTTCATTAGCTTAGTAGGATTAGGATATGGGTATTATAAATACCTTATCATGCTAGAGATTTTAGAGGACGAGGAGGGAGGAAGGAGGGAGAACACAATACTTCCTTCCATCCCTCACATCTTCTACTCCTCTATTATTCTACACTACAAACAATTCTACAACTCTTCTAATCTTTCCATCAATTCTATTTTCGTCTATTCTTCTATTCTTAAATTCTGCAACAAGAGAAACGTTACTCTGCAAGAAATCACACCTAACGCCTACCACTCTTGTGCTACACGAAATTGATCATTATTGTGGTATAATAACAATGACAATTGTGGTTTTCTTCGCATTCATGGGTAACTAAACTTCTCTGTTGGGGTTATGGAAGCCGAATGAGATACTATCTATTGCTGTGAGTTTGTGAGTTCGAGGCACGTATATTGCTTATATCATTATTCTCTTCATCTGAATCTACATTCTTTGCGGTTGCAAACGCAAGAATACGCCAGTCTAACATTTAACTTGTTCGAGAGAAAAGTTATTTGTCTGGAAAAGAGATAATGTCAAGGTAGTAGGACACCCTTTCCTATTAAAAAGCTAGTGCCGTAACTGGACTAACCTCTTGGAGAATTCATACCGTTAGATACGCTTTAAGCTCGAGAGAGTTAAAGTGAAATAGTCCTTGTTTAGGTCGAGAGATGCTTGGATTTACCATCGACTACAATCCTCTATAAGCAATTGCATGTCAGAATTCTACACACTCATAGCCAATAGAGATGTATACCTCAGAAGGTGGACATAACCCCAACGCCTCAATTCTCATTGTTTACAACTTACGTAACAATCTTTCTCTTTTACTTTGCTATTTTCAGCTTTTATTTAATTGTTTTGGTGACACATTACAATCCCCCATTTTTACGAGACTTGCACTAAAAGTCCAGTAATCTTTACATACTTGTTGACCAAGCTATTCCCTGTGGGATCGATACCCAACCCAGTTGGGTTCTATATTTGCTAACGACCGCTTTACACTCCTACGAGAGCTGTAGATTGAGCGTTATCACATTGGTAAGACCAAAGGACATTACTAGAAATTCAAAGTGACCATACCGAGTACGAAAAGCTGTCTTTGGAATGTCATATTCTTTAATTCTGAGTTGATGATAGCCTGATCTAAGGTCTATCTTGGAGAAATAACTGGCACCCTAAAGTTGGTCAAATAATTCATCTATCCTAGGCAACGGATACCTATTCTTGACCGTGACTTTGTTGAGATAATGGTAATCAATACACATTTTGAGAGAACCATCATTCTTGGCACGAATAAAACTAGCGCACCCTATGGGGATACACTGATCCTGATGAATCCCTTATCTAAGAGATACTTCAACTGATCTTTCAATTCCTTGAGTTCTGCTGGTGCCATTCTCTATGGCAGAATAGAAATAGGTTGAGTATCTGGGAGAAGGTCTATGCTGAAGTCTATTTCCCTTTTGGGAGGAATGCCTGGAAGATCTTTGGGAAAGATGTTTGAATATTCATTAACCACTGGGACTGATTCGATACTTGGAGATTCGAAACTGGAATCCTTACCATGCATGAGATGATACACACACCCCTTAGAAATTATTTTCCTTGCCCGAAAGTAGGAAACAAGCTAATCCCTGAAAGACGAAGTGCTACCCCTCCACTCTAGAATGGGCTCATTTGGGAACTAAAACTAAACTATCCTATTTCTTCATTCGACTATGGTATAGAAGGAATGAAGCCAATCCATACCGAGAATGACATCAAAATCAGTCATCTCTAACTCGACTAAATATGCTGATGTGGATTTTTGAAATATCATAACCGGGCAGTTCTTGTATACCCGCCGAGCTATGATGGTTTTACCCACTGGGGTAGAAACTGAAAAGGGCTTTGCTAAAATTTCGGGACTGATTCCGAAATCGCCTGCTATGTATGGATTGATAAAATAAAAGGATGCACCTAGGTCTAGAAAAGCATAAACATGAACATGGAAAATCTGTAATGTACCAGTATTGACATCAGGAGAATTTTCCTGATCTTGTCGGGTCTGAAGAGCATAGAGTCTATTTGGATGTTGCCCACTAGTAGCACTGGAAGTGGCACCCTGCTGGTTCAGGCGACCGGACTGAGTTGTGGAACGATTCTGCTGACCCTGAGGACCTGGCTGAGGACAGTCCCTAACTCTATGGCCTGGCTTGCCACAACTAAAACAAATGCCTTGACCCTCTCTACACACATCTTGATGGTGCTTACCGTAGGTCTGACACTGAGGATAAGTACGGGCGCTACTAACACTGCTCTGAGATTTAGAGACGGGTTCTCTATCTCTGTTGACATCTCTGAACTTTGGCACTGGGGCACTAGTGGAGGAAGGGGCTAGAACTACTGACTTACGATGAAACTGCGAATGATTTCCTCCCTCTGATTTAGGCTGAGCAAAACTGAAACTGCCTGCTCTTCCTCTCTTGTTATGCTTCTCCCTAGTCTTAACCTTCTGCTCCTCTATCTGTTGAGCATGGGTCATGAGAGTGGCTAAAGTCATATCGCTGTTCGTCATCGTATACCTACACTCATTTACTATGCTATCATTCACCTCTGACACAAACTTGCTCATCTTAGCCCTGTTGTCTGCAACCACATGAAGGGCATATCTGGCTAGCTGAGTAAATCTAAGAGAATACTCTCTAACTATCATATTTCCCTGCCTGAGATTGATGAACTCAATAACTTTGGCCTCTCTTTGCTCTTGGGGAAAGAATCTGTCTAAGGAAGCCATGACAAATTCTTCCCACTCAACAGGACGTGCATCTTCTAACCTTTTTGCTAACCACTGCTTGTACCAAGTGTGAGCGACATCCTGCAATTAGTATGTGGCTAACTCGACACTCTGTGAAGAAGTGACTCGCATGATATCAATGACCTTCTAGACTTGGTCAATGAATTCCTGAGGATCCTCGTCTGGCTTAGGCCCAAAGAAGGACGGAGGATTCATTTGGGCGAAGTCCCGAATCTTAGCTGCTGCTGAATTGGCCTCTGGGTTGCCAGAATGACTGGTGGTCGTTCATTCTGGGCAGCTACAGACTGAGAAAGAGCGGTAAATGCTGTCTTGAACTCCGCATGAGAAACATATTCGCCAAAAGGATCTTTAGGCTGAGGAGCTGGCTGATTTCTTCTCTTTAGAGGCATGTTTCTGAAATAAGATAAGAGTGGATTAGACTGATAGAATGACTTGAAATTATGCTTACGAGCACAACATGAATACTGAAGAAAGGGAACTGTTCCTAAAACATCTCATAGCTTCCTGTACATAAATGTGGTGCGCAACACACCCATGTACAAGACTCTACTAGATGCGGCTTTCAGACTTCCTAGGAATCTATTAAACTTTAGGCTCTGATACCAAGTTTGTAACGCCCCAATTTTCTAAATTAGAATGCTACAAGGAGATCATGACCCCGAGGGACCACAAGATAACCCATGACTAATATCTGTACCTTTACACTGCATATATAATGTAATAATGCAGAAAACATGAATATGAATGCCATAAGGTTCAACTGAATAAAGAATTTGTCAAAACATAATATCCATATGGGTGAAAGATACCCTAAATAGCTGAAAACTAAATTAAATTCTAACATAAGTCTGAATACTGAATCTGAAAGCCTCTAAGTACTGTCTGAATAAGGAGTTGGAGGAACATGTCTCCAACTAACTCCGTAAATTGATAACTGGCTAAAATAATAATGAATAAATCAAATCATATTGTCCTCAAATAAAGAGAACTCACTGAATCTCTGCGACTGGAAAACTCGTGTCTCTGAACCTATGGATTAATATGAAAAGAAAGCACCGTAGCGCACATGCGTTAGTAAAACTGGAGTACTGAGTATACGAGTGAGGTGGGATAATGTAAAGGGTTTACATGCATGAGTAATGCTAATTGACTGACTGATATGAACGTAAGAGTACAAACATACATACATAGTAACTGAGATCGTGAGTGCATTGTAGCTAAATCTGTATGCTAATACATGACTGGAACTGTAGTTCTGATAACATAAGAGACTGTGTCTGACAGTCCTGAATCTGGTGGAACTCCCTGAGTCCCGTGCTATAACTGAATTTGACCGTATCTTACAGTCCTGGTATACTGATATTTGAAGAACTATTGGAGTTCTTTTACTGAGACTGATACTGAAACTGTGGGAGGTAGTTGTTTAACTGACATGCCCCATATGTTCCATTATGGCTAAGATGGGGTCCAATCTCTGCCCTGATTGGAAGGGTGTCAATACCGCACCACTGGTAAGGAAAATATATGAGCAACCCTCATATAATAGGTAACTCTAGTGAGAATAGTGGGAAACCTCATATAACAGGTTAATCCACCTCATCTACCCTCATATAATAGGCTGCAATATCTTAACCTATGCTGGCTACATAGTTCTGGAATGCAAGGATGACTGCTAAGAATCACACCCTCATATACAGTTGAGTTCCCATCCTTGGGTTCACTCGGTGCTAACTCCTACTCCTATCTGAAGGGACTGAACATGATTTAACTGACTGTACGTAAGTCAAACTTACTGAATTCCATTGACTGACGAAATACTACTGATATTTGATAACTGACTGAGACCATGAGGTTTCCTGAGTCACATGACTGATTGAATTCTACTGAATCATGGCTTGATTTTGTATATCATGAAATATGACATGGATCTAGGCACACAACTATAGTTTTCAGGTATGAATACCCCCAGGACTCGATGGAAGGAAACTGACACAACATGACTGACTTAATCATAAGATTGGAGTCCACAATTCACATTATCATAAGTAAGGGATATCATATTTCATATAGTTATTCAACATCTTAAACATTGTTGGCAATGCATGGATATATTTCATGTACATATTCTATATCACCATTATCTTGCATGCTTCATACCACCACAATAGCAACACATGAAAAACACGGAATTCATATTGAATTATATAGCTAATATGGACTTGTCATTTAGACATCATAGAACCATACAAACATAAATTTCTAGCATCCTAAGAATTTTATCAAACACCTTGCATGCATTCTTTAAGGCATAGGTGAGTTTCATACTTGCACCATAGTAAACCACCTGAATCTTGCTTTTGAGAGATGAGTTTGATTGAAACCATAATCTTATTGTTGAGAGTGTAAGAGAGGGTTTTTAAGATGCTTAACTAAAGAAAAATGGGAAAAATTACGCCTATTTAGGGTTATAAGTCATGGAAAGTGAAGGAAAAAACCAAAATACCCTTAGATCGCATGACGAAACAAAGTAGAGCTTGGCATACCAGGGATTCTGAGGTAGCAAGCCCCACTTTATCTATAGGCATGACTGCAGACCAAAGAAGAAGACAAGAAGAACGTGATCAAGATATGGCGCACATGAAAACACAAATGGATCTTCTTACAAAGCATTTATTATCAGGGAAGACCGAAAAAGTGAAAGCTGTGGCGCTAAAAGGAAGAGACGAATCTGATTCTGAAGAAGAAGCCAACTACTTGAACAATCAGGGGGGTTTCCGAGGGAATGCCCAAGGAAACCAAGGTCGGAACTATTATGATAATTCTGGAAACAAGGACCAAGGTAGTTGGAGAAAAAACAATGAAAAGAGTGGTGTTTATGTTCCCCCTGGTAGACGTGATACCACCACATCTAATTCTGGAAGTATGGAAGACATGATGGCTAAATTATTGAAAGGAGTGGAAACAACGAGCGCGGGAGTTACTGAGGTAATCAATGATTTGTCTTCCATGAAACAACTAGTTGATTCTCATTCCACTTCAATCAAGCAAATAGAGCAGCAACTGGGCCAACTTTCAGCAGCACTCAATCAAAGAAAGGCTGGCACTTTACCTAACGATACTGTGCAAAACCCAAGGAATGATGGGTCATGCATGGCCATCACTACCAGAAGTGGTAAGGTGCTGGAACCTTCAGCAAAAGGCAAGCAAGTGGTTGAAGAAGTTGCGGATATGGATGATAACGCAAAAGGAGAAGATGCCGCAACAACCAGTTCTGACGTCAAGGACGTCACGCCCAGTGACGTGCAGCCTGAAAAAATGGAAAAACGGAAGCAAGAGGGGAAGAAAGCCATGGAGAGAACACTTCCATACCCACCACCACCTTTTCCCCAAAGATTGAAGAAGGTGGCTGAGGACACGAAGTTCAGCAAATTCATGACTATGTTAAAGCAGCTGACCATTAATGTTCCATTGGTGGAGGCACTTGAAAAAATGCCTGGGTATGCGAAGTTTATGAAAGATCTTTTGACTAAGAAGAGGGCAGCAAGTTATGAGCTGAAGGATGATGTGCATCATTGTAGTGCAATTGCTACCCGATCGATAGTTCAGAAGAAGGCCGACCCCGGAGCTTTCACTATTCCTTGCACTGTCGGATCTTTGAACTTTGCCAAAGCATTATGTGACCTAGGAGCCAGCATCAACTTGATGCCATTATCGATCTACAAGAAGTTGGGGTTAGGCGATCCGACACCAACCAATATGAGGCTCGTGATGGCTGATAGGACGGTAAAACGACCTGTGGGTATCTTGAATGATGTGTTGGTGAAGGTATCTTCATTTATCTTTCCTGCAGACTTCGTTATTCTGGATTGTGAGGTGGATTCTGACGTTCCCATAATCTTGGGACGCCCCTTCCTCGCAACTGGAAGTGTGCTTATTGACATGAAAGATAATGAGCTTTTGTTTCGAATTAATGACGAAGTAGTTCGCTTTAATATATGCAAAGCCATGAAGCAGCCCAGCGATATGAATGAGTTATCTGTAGCTGATGTTCATCATGAGGATATGAAAGCATTATCTATAGAGAAACAGCCTACTGTTGAGCCATTGTCTGCTGCGCCACTGAAAGTTGAGCATGAGGATAATGAAGATTATGAAGAACTTATGGGTGCTCTAACAGAAATAGAGTCTTATACTCCTAAGCAACCGGATTGTGATCTCAAGAATCAACCATCAACGAAGACTCCCATTGATGAGACACCAACACTAGAATCGCAAGAGCTCCCCGATTATCTAAGGTATGTGTTCTTGGAAAGTAGAAATATACTTCTGGAGAGTGCAGATGATTTAAGTGAACAGCACGTAGAAGCTCTCATCTCTGCTCTGAGGAGATACAAGAGAGCTATGGGTTGGACTATTGATGATATAATTGGTACCCCTCCTACAAGTAAGACTCATTGTCGTCTGAATCCATTCAGAAAACGATCCACCATCTATCCCGACGAAGTCTGAGTACTCGAGGTAACTATGTCGTGCCATGACAATAAATAAGGCGCTAGATGGGAGGCAACCCATCGTTTTATCGTTTTATCGTTTCTTCTAGTACTTGTTTTGATTTTGATAAATGAAAAATCCAAAAATAAGAGTCGTGCCACGACCAAAACTAAGGCGCTTGGTGGGAGGCAACCCATCGTACTAATCATTTTCATTTGTTTGAGCGAATATAGGTGCAAGAAGTAGTCAACGAGGAGATTGATTTCAATTGACAATTTGGACGCATTGTATGGTAAAGTTGGTAAGTTAGGAATGGTGATGCATAAGGCTATGGATTGAGCCTTTCTCACGCCAAAATAGGCTTCGAGGAAGGCTAGGCCTTGGTAAAACTAGGCCACGAATGATGCACAACCTATCCTATAGCCTAAGGTCTCGGAATCTAGTGTGCTATACACTATGCGCCGCCTATTTCTAGGTATGCTTTTGACTATGCGCCGCCTATGCTATGGCATTTGGTCTCAGTATCTCATATTCCATAGACTATGCGGCGCATATGTCTACAAATGCCATAGACTATGCGGCGCATATGTCCCATTATGCCATAGACAATGCGCCGCATATGTCATATATATGCCAAGCATTATGCGCCGCATATGTGGGATTTTTGTCTCCAAAACCGATTGTAAATGGGTCATAACCCGACCCATTCTCTTCCTATATAAAGGGGACTTAGTTTTATAACACAACACATTGCAAAGTGACCTAAAGGTGCCGCATATTCATCCAAATCCTCTCAAAATTTTCTTTTTTTGCTCTTCCAATTCACAAAACCACCTCCAAAAGCTTCAAGCAAGTAAGTACTCTCTTATTCTTCATTTATTTCTCGTAAGTACTACGTTGCTATGTCTATTATAAATTGCTACATATTGAAAGATTGTTGGTGAAGTTCATGTGTTTGGAATGTTAATGCAAAATCATGTGAGTGAACGTATACGTTAGAATCATCTTGACTTGTTTCCGACTTGAATTTGGTTTTAATAGCATTGTTATACTATTTTCGGAATTGCTATAGTCTTGAACATTGTTTAAAATTGCTACTTGGATACTTACATGTTAGGCTATCCCGTTCATCGGGATAAGACTTATAGTGCCTGCCGACATAGGAGGTTGTGATTGTTGAAAGTAACTATATTATGTGGTAACCCCTATGTAGTAGTGTTGTTATATCTAACATAAAAGTAATGCAATGGCTGCAAGTAGTGATACATCACTGATTTTCTTGCCGGAATACAACTCCTAAAACGTATGTCGACGAAATCTGAGTAATCGACCACTTTCACTTCACTGATTTGTGTCAACAAAACTAAGTGTGGGGTGGTACCCCTACTGCTTGTGCATAGATTGTATCCATTGATATTGTGCTACCACTAACACTATTTCTAGTCTCAGGTACAATGGCACCTAAAGCGAGACAAGGCAAGGAGAAGGCTACCACCTCCCAAAAGGGCAAAAAGAGAAGTCGCAAGGACCAAGGAGAACCCTTCTCGCTGCAAATACCTCGACTCACGCTTGGAATTAAGTGGGATACTTATGAGGAACTTCTGAGAATGACGACTCTGATGATGATTCCGATGCAAAGGGTATGACCCCCGACATTGAGGACGAGTCCGACTGACCAGGTTCTTCGTATTTATTCTCCACTGAGGACAGTGTCCCGACTAAGTGTGGGGTGGTGGTATTGCATGCTATACTTCTCTACTCGCATCTATGTTTGTTTGCTTTGTTTTTTTTTTCATTTTTTTTAGTAGTAAATTTTTTTCTAGCTTCGCATGAAATTATTTTGATAGGCAGCATGAGATTATAACAAGAGTATGTGCTACAATTGTGACTATTGAGACGTTTAGGCTCTAGTTGTGACTCATTATGTGATATTGTGTGGTTCAATTCCTTCACTTGTTGGGTCGAGAGTCTATATTACTTCCAAGCAAGTCGACCATGTGCCTTGTGTGTGTGAGATAATCGTATATTCTATGTGTGTAGCTGATGCTAGAACTTGCCTGGTATGTATACAAAGCGAAAATAAGGAGTGTAAGTTTAGGATATGATTTAGGCATTTCTTTGGAAACCTATATTTGTTTACCATTAGTTTTACCTACCCATGGACATCATCCTAGTTAAACCCTTTTGAGCCTTTAACCTATTTCTTTGACAACCTTGTATGTAAGCCTAATCCATTTCTTTCAAGACCGTAATTTGATCCAAACTCCTAAGTGCTTTAAAGTGAAAAAGTCATGTGACAACATAAGAGGAAATTGGGTGAGTATGATGTCATCTTGATGGTGCTTACCGTAGGTCTGACACTGAGGATAAGTACGGGCGCTACTAACACTGCTCTGAGATTTAGAGACGGGTTCTCTATCTCTGTTGACATCTCTGAACTTTGGCACTGGGGCACTAGTGGAGGAAGGGGCTAGAACTACTGACTTACGATGAAACTGCGAATGATTTCCTCCCTCTGATTTAGGCTGAGCAAAACTGAAACTGCCTGCTCTTCCTCTCTTGTTATGCTTCTCCCTAGTCTTAACCTTCTGCTCCTCTATCTGTTGAGCATGGGTCATGAGAGTGGCTAAAGTCATATCGCTGTTCGTCATCGTATACCTACACTCATTTACTATGCTATCATTCACCTCTGACACAAACTTGCTCATCTTAGCCCTGTTGTCTGCAACCACATGAAGGGCATATCTGGCTAGCTGAGTAAATCTAAGAGAATACTCTCTAACTATCATATTTCCCTGCCTGAGATTGATGAACTCAATAACTTTGGCCTCTCTTTGCTCTTGGGGAAAGAATCTGTCTAAGGAAGCCATGACAAATTCTTCCCACTCAACAGGACGTGCATCTTCTAACCTTTTTGCTAACCACTGCTTGTACCAAGTGTGAGCGACATCCTGCAATTAGTATGTGGCTAACTCGACACTCTGTGAAGAAGTGACTCGCATGATATCAATGACCTTCTAGACTTGGTCAATGAATTCCTGAGGATCCTCGTCTGGCTTAGGCCCAAAGAAGGACGGAGGATTCATTTGGGCGAAGTCCCGAATCTTAGCTGCTGCTGAATTGGCCTCTGGGTTGCCAGAATGACTGGTGGTCGTTCATTCTGGGCAGCTACAGACTGAGAAAGAGCGGTAAATGCTGTCTTGAACTCCGCATGAGAAACATATTCGCCAAAAGGATCTTTAGGCTGAGGAGCTGGCTGATTTCTTCTCTTTAGAGGCATGTTTCTGAAATAAGATAAGAGTGGATTAGACTGATAGAATGACTTGAAATTATGCTTACGAGCACAACATGAATACTGAAGAAAGGGAACTGTTCCTAAAACATCTCATAGCTTCCTGTACATAAATGTGGTGCGCAACACACCCATGTACAAGACTCTACTAGATGCGGCTTTCAGACTTCCTAGGAATCTATTAAACTTTAGGCTCTGATACCAAGTTTGTAACGCCCCAATTTTCTAAATTAGAATGCTACAAGGAGATCATGACCCCGAGGGACCACAAGATAACCCATGACTAATATCTGTACCTTTACACTGCATATATAATGTAATAATGCAGAAAACATGAATATGAATGCCATAAGGTTCAACTGAATAAAGAATTTGTCAAAACATAATATCCATATGGGTGAAAGATACCCTAAATAGCTGAAAACTAAATTAAATTCTAACATAAGTCTGAATACTGAATCTGAAAGCCTCTAAGTACTGTCTGAATAAGGAGTTGGAGGAACATGTCTCCAACTAACTCCGTAAATTGATAACTGGCTAAAATAATAATGAATAAATCAAATCATATTGTCCTCAAATAAAGAGAACTCACTGAATCTCTGCGACTGGAAAACTCGTGTCTCTGAACCTATGGATTAATATGAAAAGAAAGCACCGTAGCGCACATGCGTTAGTAAAACTGGAGTACTGAGTATACGAGTGAGGTGGGATAATGTAAAGGGTTTACATGCATGAGTAATTCTAATTGACTGACTGATATGAACGTAAGAGTACAAACATACATACATAGTAACTGAGATCGTGAGTGCATTGTAGCTAAATCTGTATGCTAATACATGACTGGAACTGTAGTTCTGATAACATAAGAGACTGTGTCTGACAGTCCTGAATCTGGTGGAACTCCCTGAGTCCCGTGCTATAACTGAATTTGACCGTATCTTACAGTCCTGGTATACTGATATTTGAAGAACTATTGGAGTTCTTTTACTGAGACTGATACTGAAACTGTGGGAGGTAGTTGTTTAACTGACATGCCCCATATGTTCCATTATGGCTAAGATGGGGTCCAATCTCTGCCCTGATTGGAAGGGTGTCAATACCGCACCACTGGTAAGGAAAATATATGAGCAACCCTCATATAATAGGTAACTCTAGTGAGAATAGTGGGAAACCTCATATAACAGGTTAATCCACCTCATCTACCCTCATATAATAGGCTGCAATATCTTAACCTATGCTGGCTACATAGTTCTGGAATGCAAGGATGACTGCTAAGAATCACACCCTCATATACAGTTGAGTTCCCATCCTTGGGTTCACTCGGTGCTAACTCCTACTCCTATCTGAAGGGACTGAACATGATTTAACTGACTGTACGTAAGTCAAACTTACTGAATTCCATTGACTGACGAAATACTACTGATATTTGATAACTGACTGAGACCATGAGGTTTCCTGAGTCACATGACTGATTGAATTCTACTGAATCATGGCTTGATTTTGTATATCATGAAATATGACATGGATCTAGGCACACAACTATAGTTTTCAGGTATGAATACCCCCAGGACTCGATGGAAGGAAACTGACACAACATGACTGACTTAATCATAAGATTGGAGTCCACAATTCACATTATCATAAGTAAGGGATATCATATTTCATATAGTTATTCAACATCTTAAACATTGTTGGCAATGCATGGATATATTTCATGTACATATTCTATATCACCATTATCTTGCATGCTTCATACCACCACAATAGCAACACATGAAAAACACGGAATTCATATTGAATTATATAGCTAATATGGACTTGTCATTTAGACATCATAGAACCATACAAACATAAATTTCTAGCATCCTAAGAATTTTATCAAACACCTTGCATGCATTCTTTAAGGCATAGGTGAGTTTCATACTTGCACCATAGTAAACCACCTGAATCTTGCTTTTGAGAGATGAGTTTGATTGAAACCATAATCTTATTGTTGAGAGTGTAAGAGAGGGTTTTTAAGATGCTTAACTAAAGAAAAATGGGAAAAATTACGCCTATTTAGGGTTATAAGTCATGGAAAGTGAAGGAAAAAACCAAAATACCCTTATGAAAAAAATTCCCAGTTGCTGAAAATCATAGCTGACGACATTTGTGACAAGGCATCACAAATCTGGTAAGCTACCACTAATGTCGTCACTTAAGAGTTGGTTTCTGCCTAAGGTTGATGATCTTCATGATAGGGCATCACAAATGTGGTAAGCTATCTTGAATGTCGTCACTTAGGAGCTGGTTTCTGCCTAAGGCTAACGATCTTCATGATAGGGCATCACAAATATGGTAAGCTACCATGAATGTCTTCACTTAGGAGCTGGTTTCTGCCTAAGGCTGACGACCTTCGTGATAGGGCATCACAAATGTGGTAAGCTACCATGAATTTCGTCACTTAGGAGCTGGTTTCTTTCTAAGGATGAAGACCTTCGTGATAGGGCATCACAAATATGGTAAGCTACTACGAATGTCGTCACACTGTTTCCAGCCTGACATGCTGAAGTAAAATAGGAATAAGTCTTTGCTCCGATATCGCATTTAGGCAAAATTAGTATCGTTAGAAAGGAATTCAATTATATATCTGTTGATAGGTGATGAGCTAAAAAATTCCAGTATAATGATAGATATGGTCATTTGAAGTTGACTATACCAATATCCTTCTCAAGAATTCATTTGGTAAGGAATGTTTTGATTCGTCTGATAGCTGGGAATTATTTGAAGTCTTAATATACATCTAACCTACTCATAAAACTATAAAAGAACCATGATATACTATGCGTGATCTTGGTACATGGCTCTAGTATTGGTTTGGATTTTTCGGGGTATTACAACGTATGATGATGGCTTAAAGCTAAGGTGGAGATGATAGATCAAGTGACCAATTCAGGCTCTCAAATTCCCGTAGTAGTACCAGTGCGTATAGAAAAGCAGTAAGGAAAGGCGATTCCCGACCCATTCTTATCTCAGTGTAAAGTTTTGTACTCTAGTCAGCATGATGCCTACGCATGCTTCACATCTCAATTCCATGAACCAACTTATATTCACATGTTTTTCATAGAATCATGTACAATTCGAGTTCCCAGCTTAAGGAGTTTAGTTCTATTCCCTTCAGTAATGCAAATCATATCCCACAAATACAAAAAACTCTAAACTCAGGTTATGCAGCTCATGACTCATGTACACATATCATGCTTTACAGTATACTCAGCTTCCATGGCTCATGCAATTCCTCTACTTATCAGTCAAATTCAGACTATGTTATGCATATCCTCAGTTTAGACCTCTTGGTGAATCCATGATGTTTATATTCTATGCCCCAGTCCTCTATCATGTGTCAAGTTAAGTTAGTGTCAATTCATGCTTCAGGTCCCCCTGATTGAACCCATCAGTGAGCTCTCTTTTTGAAAATAGTATGGTAGAGAGCAGTTGCTTAGAAGGGAAAAAGTGGATGTTTCACGTTAAGAGAAGTTTGTTGCATGCTTATTTTACACAAGGATGTAGTGATGAAGATAGACTTGAATTTCATATTAGTTTGCAAGTAAAGGGATAGCAAGAAGTTGTAATTAGAAGTTGGGAAAGTACAAAATGTGAGTAAGTGTATACTTTCAGATCCTTGACTTATGTCAGTCTTCACTGCATGGCTATATGAAACTAATTTACCATGTCAGTTACATTGTCACTCAATAATCAGTGTTAAGTCTCAGAATTTAGTTCTTCAATATCAGTCTAAACCTTAGTTATTATAAACCAGGATTCAATCTCACTTACCATCTTATCTATGATCTCAGTCCCAGTCCTAGTCAGCAAGATCAGAAACTCAGTCCACTTTTAGGATTACATGACAATAGCATATAGCTATCAGTTACTCAGTTATTAATATTTCAGTACCTCAGATACAAAATATTTCTGAATCATGTCATACGCTTGGTCTCGCAATTACAAGTAATACAGTTTTCATAAATTCATTCTTATTTACCTCATGTTACCCAGTCATCCATTACCTTCTATGTATAATACTTTATAGTTTCAGTCCAGCTATTTAGACCAAGTATAATTCAGTCTTATATGACCAATATTCAGTTATCAGATAAGTTAGTATATTTATGCACTCGTGTTCAGCACTTATATGACTCTTTTCAGTAATATCAGTTGAAGTGCTGGAGGCTTAGTCATTTCATCATAAATGGTGTTCATAGGCTTTAACTCACCTTACCAAATTTTAGCCATGTGATGATTTTCTTATTCAGTTGTCTTGTTTAGACAAGGACAAGATTTCCTTGCTCCCTAAAGCCATTAGAACTCTATAGAAAGTGTATTAAATAAAGGCTCCAGTCGACCATAAGTTTTCATCATAAGTTTGTCCATAAAGTTAGTCCTTCAGTTTCGCAGTCGGACAAATAATTTCACATGGTTTGGGATTCCATCCTTTCCATCTAGATGTACTATTTGGGATCTCATGAATGTGATCATTCTAAGATGGAAAAATAGGTAGTTGCATGTTTAACTTGGTCCATGTATTATGCTTTAGTTTCAAATCTCAGAAATTCAGTCACGATTCAGCTCGTAGATGGCTTGTACAACTATTCGATTTCCTCAGCGACTCAGCCAAGTCTGTATTCTTCGAGGGACATAGTATCCCAAGGGGGAGATACACTATAAGCCCCCAAACTTTCATGACAAGAACATCCCATTCTTTCTTCCCGTAAGGAATCCATTTTAGGAGTTGGGGGTACCCATAGTTGACCCTCTATCTCAAATCATGGTCGTACTCCATGTACTTAAGGTACTCAGTTCAAATCATGAGTCATGAGACTGACTAAATTGTACTGATCATGGATTGACTGAGATTATCATGAAAACATGACATGGCTCTAGGCACACAACTAAATTGTCCGGTACAAGTACCCCCAAGACTCGATAGAGTGAAACTCACAAGGCTTGACACTTTTTATCACATGACCAATATCAACAATTCATAATTTCATAGTTTGGAATTTCATGAAGCACGTGATTATCATAATGTTGTACATGGATAGTAATGTATATAAACATGGCATAATTTCATGCTTCTAATCTTATGAACATCTCATCAAGCAATCATAATGCATAGGTTTAGCATGGGAAGCATCTTGATCAAATAGGTATAGCATCACTTAAGAGACATGACATAATCTTGATACATGGAAACTAAGTACTTGATCAATATTCATTCATTGGTGCATATTATCAAGAACCTTGCATGAACACTTAGGGCATAGGTGTATTCATCAAACTACACATGATAAACCACTTAATTCATGGATTTCATCTTACATACTAACGTAATTTCAAGACAAAAACATAAAACCAGAACTTGGGAATCATACAACAACACTATCATGATTTCAATAAATCCAAAACATAAACATTACAATTCATAGTTTTAAAGAGGATTCTTGAGCTTCATGGATGAAAGGAATCCATGAATGAACTCTGCGCGTACCTTAGTTCTTGATTCCACGAAGATTGACGGAGAGATTCTTGAATTTGGGTCTTATATTTGAATCCCCAATTGAAAACCCTAGCTTGTTCTTGAGAGAAGATTGAGAGAAATAATATATTTTGGGTGAAATATGGCTTAATCACGTGTTATTGGGTATATATAGTGGTTGAAAATTGACCCTTTTAACCCTTGGATGCGTATTTAAAGTCTATAAAATTTCCTGATTTGGACCCATGGAACGATGCGTTGCTATCGCGCTGTGTCACTGGAATTTGACTACTGGGAAATTACATAATGGTATGACGTGGAGCTTATTGCATTGCCACTTTGTTTTTGAACTGGAAGTTTGGCACGACGCAGTGGTATTGCGCTGAGACACTAGAAAAAGGATAAATTATTAATTTGAGCTTTGGCACAATGCGCCATAATCATAGAGGCCCACTAGATTTTGAAGATTGCCATTTTGACCTACTCCTCGATGCATTGATGGATCAGGTGATACATTGTCTCACTAAAAAGGCTCTAACTCTCCGTCCGGGTGTCAGATTTGGGTGAATTTTATATCGATGGAAAGAATAGTGGATGTTTCACGTTAAGAGAAGTTTGTTGCATGCGTATTTTACACAAGGATGTAGTGATGAAGATAGGCTTGAATTTCATATTAGTGTTCAAGAAAAGCCCTAGCAAGAAATTATAATTAAAAGTTGGGAAAGTACAGAATTTGAGTAAGTGTATACATTCAGATCCTTGAGTTATATCAGTCTTTACCGTGTGGCTATATTAAACTAATTAACCATGTCAGTTACATATTAAGTTACCATGTCACTCAATAATCTTTGTTTAGTCTTAGAAATTAGCACTTCAGTATTAGTCTAAACCTTAGTTATTAAAAACCAGGATTCAATCTCAATTACCATCTTAGCTACGACCTCATTCATAGTCCAAGTCAGCCAGATCAGAAACTCAGTCCACTTTCAGGATTACATGACAACAACATATAGCGATCAGTTACTCAGTTATTAATATTTCAGTACCTCAGTTACAAAATATTTTTGAATCATGTCATACGCTTCGTCTCGCAATTACAAGTAATACAGTTTTCATAAATTCATTATAATTTACCTCATGATACCTAGTCATCAATTACCTTCTATGTATAATACTTTATAGTCTCATTCCAGCTATTCAAACCAAGTATAATTCAGTCTTACATGTCCAATATTCAGTTATCAGCAACCTAGTTTATCAGATAAGTTAGTATATTTATGCACTCATGTTCAACACCCATGTGACTCTTTTCAGTAATATCAGTTGAAGTGTAGGAGGCTTAGTCATTTCATCTTAAATGGTGTTCATAGGCCTTAACTCATCTTACCAAATTTTAGCCATGTGATGATTTTCTTATTCAGCTGTATTGTTTAAACAAGGGCAACATTTCCTTGCGACCTAAAGCCATTAGAACTTTATAGAAAGAGTGTTAAATAAAGGCTACAGTCGACCATAAGATTTCATCATGAGTTTGTCCATAAAATCAGCCCTTAAGTTTTGCAGTCAGACAGACAAGTTCGCATGGTTTGGGATTCCGTCCTATCCATCTAGATGTACTATTTGGGATCTCATAAATGTGATCATTCTAAAATGGAAAACTAGGTAGTTGCGTGTTTAACCTGGTCCATGTATCATGCTTTAGTTTCAGTTCCCAGAAATTCAGTCACGATTCAGCTCGTAGATGCCTTGTGTATCTGTTCAGTTTCCTCAGCTACATAGCCAAGTTAGTATACTTTGAGGGATACAATGTCCCAAGGGGGATATACACTATAAACCCACAAACATTCATGACAAGAACATCTCATTCTTTCTTCCCATAAGGAATCCAGTTTAGGAGTAGGGGGTACCCATAAGTTGACCCTCTAGCTTAATCATGGTCTTATTTGAGGATGAATGTTCCCAAGGGGAGATATTGTAATACCCCGTACTTTTACCTAGCTTAAAATCATCCCAGAAATATTAAAGACCTATTTCAAAGATGAATCCACTTTTATACAAGTGGTATTTTCAAGATTTTCACTTACTATCATGTGCGAAATTGAATAAGTTTTCCATCGATATCAAATTCGCCCAAATCCGACAACTGGGCGGAGATTTAGAGCCTTTATAGTGAAACAGTGTATCACCTGAGCCATCAATGCGTCGCGGAGCAGGACAAAATGGAAATCATCAAAATCCAGTGGGCCTTCAAGATTATGGCGCGTCACACCAAATCTTAAATTCAGAATTAATCCTTTATCCAGTGTCTCAGCGTGATACCACCGCATTGCGCCAAAATTCCAGGTCGCAAATAAAGTGGCAACGTGATAAGCTTCGCGTCGCTCCATTATGTTATTTCTCAGTCGTCAAATTCAAGTGACACGGCGCGATAGCACCACGTCATGCCATGGGTCCAAATCAGGAAATTTCACAGAATTTAAATACGCGTCCAAGGGATAAAAGTGTCAATTTTCTACCCCTATATATATCCAATAACACGTGATTAAGAAATATTTCACCCAAAATATATTATTTCTCTTAATCTTCTCTCAAGAACAAGCTAGGGTTTTCAATTGGGGATTCAAATACAAGACCTAAATTCAAGAATCTCTCCTTCAATCTTCGTACAATTAAGTACTAAGGTATACACAGTGTTCATTCATGGATTCCTTTCATCCATGAAGCTCAAGAATCCTCTTTTAAACTATGAATTGTAATGTTTATGTTGTGGGTTGATTAAAATCATGATAGTGTTATTGTATGATTCCCAAGTTGTGCTTTTATGTATTTGTCTTGAAATTACGTTAGTATGTAAGATGAAATCCATGAATTGAGTGGTTTATCATGTGTAGTTTGATTAATACACCTATGCCATAAGTGTGCTTGCAAGGTGCTTGATAATATTCCCTAATGAATGAATGATGATCAAGTACTTAGTTTCCATGTGTCAAGATTATGTCATGTCTCTTAAGTGATGCTATACCTATTTGATTATGATGCTTCCCATTCTAAACCTATGCATTGTGATTTCTTGATAAGATGTTCATAAGATTAGATGCATGAAATTATACCTTGTTTATATGCATTACTATACATGTACAACATTATGATGATCATGTGCTTCATGAATTTCCTAACTATGAAATTATGAATTATTGATATTGGTCATGTTATCAAAAGTGTCAAGCCTTGTCATTTTCATTCTATCAAGTCCTAGGGGTACGTATACCCAACAATTTAGTTGTGTACCTAGAGCCATGTCATGTTTTCACAACAATCTTATTCAAGCCATGATCAATAGAATTTAGTCAGTCTCATGACTCAAGAAAACTCAGTAAATTCAGTATTAGTCCAGTCTTTTCCAGATATCTCAGAAATCTCAGTAATCTCAATATCTCAGTAATCTCAGTGACCTCAGTGGTCTCAGTAACATCAGTAATCTTTGTGATCTTAATAATCTCAAAAATCTCCACGATTTCAGTTGGTAATACAGAAATCTCAGTAGTATTCCATCAGTCAATGGAATTCAGTAACTCAGCCTATGTTCAGTTCAGTAAATCATGTTCAGAGTCTATTCAGATGGGAGTAAAAATTAGCACCGAGTGAACCCAAGGATTGGATCCCACTCTATCATATAAGGGTGTGATTCTTAGAAGTCATCCTTGCGTTCCATAACTATGTAGCCAGCATAGGTTGAGCCATCAACACTGTCCAATGAGGGTTGCTGAGGTGGATAAGGACTGTAAGATAAGGGCCCCACCATTATCTTTTGGTGACACTATCAGATGAGGGTCACCCACAACTTGTCCTTACCAGTGGCGCGGTATTGATACCCTTCCAATTAGGGTTACAGATTGGACCCCAACTCAGCCATAATGGCATACCAGGGTCATGTCGGTTAGATAACTACTTCCCGCAGTTTCATACTACAGAATTAGGACTGTCAGACACAGTCAATCAGTCTTAGTAATAGAACACATATATTTCTTCAGATTTAAGAATTGTTAGATACAGTCAACTCAGATATAGTACAAAACTCAGCTAGTTTCATCAGATTCAGGACTGTCAGATACAGTCACTCATGTTATCAGTTATATCAGTTTTTAGTATGTTATGTTATCTGTATTCAGACTCAGGACTGTCAGATACAGTTAAGCAGACCAGTTCTTCATAATCAGAACTTTCAGAAATAGTCTTTTCTCTATCAGTAAATTAAAATCAGTCTCTAAGTATTTAGTAGACTCAGTCATTTAGTATCCCAATATTAGTACTTAGATATAAGTAAATCTATGTTATCCGAATTCATGAGTCAGTGTTATCACTATCTCAATTACAGTTACGTATACATGCATGTATTTTCACGTTCATGTTATTAAGTTAGTTAGTATTGTTCATGCATATGAACCCTTTGCATTCAGCCTACCTCACTTGCATACCAGTACATTCAAAGTACTGATGCATTTGCGATATTGTGTTTTGTACCATAAGTTTAGAAGCATGAGCTCCCGAGCATCCTTAGTAGATCAGACGTTCATCAGCTAGACTAGTAATGAGTCCTCATCAGTCGGGGATATCATGATTATTTTATTACTTTATTCTTTTAGTAGTTCGAATTTAGTTGGGGACATGTCCCATCAACTCCAAAGTTTTTAGTTATTTTAGAGGATTTCAGACTAGAGTGTTTTTAGACTACAATATGTTTTCTGATAGTTTTATTTTAGTTTTGGGTATTGTTATACCCCATTACAAACATTATTCTATATTCAGTAATAGTTCAGCTTTGAACCTTATGGGCTTACAACTTATATTTTGTATATTTATAGTATATTTTTTAGTGCTCAGTTACAGATATCAGTCATGGGTTAGCTTGTGGTCCTTCGGGGTCATGAGCACCGTGTAGCATTTTGGGTAACAGATTCAGGGCGTTACAAGAACTCTTCAATATTTAATCTAAACCAGTACAAGTGCACTATATAAATGGAAGGGTAACCCAAGACGTAGTATCCATGTAAGAGTAGAATGACAGAAGCTACGAAGCAATAGTCACTGTTATACTTATAAAAACTCCAACTGATCTTCAATATAGTTGTATCTCAAGTGGAGATATATTAGGTGTAGTATTAGTACAACCACATATACTGGTAGGTATCATTAGTGATCCACGTTAGAAACATATAATAACGCATAGCAAACATGAAGAGATCATGTCGAGCATGTTGGTTTAACAACTTAATATACTTAACTTACAACAACTTTCAACCTTACTATCTTTTCTTTATTATAGAATTATTAATTTATTCTCAAGGTGTGATTAACTAACACAATTTAATGAATCAACCAAACTAAGATTTATCACCCACTCACCTTGTTACAACAACTCTACACATCTCTCTCTCACTTACTAATCCTTTTTTGTAGCAACCCTCACTCCCTATTGTACTACTATTAACAATAGAAATTATAACAATTAAGACAATTAATAAAATATCAACAACCTTACAAGAAGTGATGCTACAACACACATCACATAAATAATTATACACACATGAGAACAAGATCTATACACAACTTACGACATAACTTATAGTCAAACTTTACTCTAGTTCATAATCACAACCATCAACTTACAACTAATGACAACCAAATACACATCTAACACTTTCATAATTAGGAATACAAAAACATAATTACGTGAATTACACATAGGCATATTCTTTAACAAAGTTCATAACAACATATGTATGTAAATGTATAGTCGGTGTGTATGATAATTCATGCATGCAAGATAAATGTATCATTACGTCATCATCTCAATATCAACAACACAATACTATCATCTCATTATTATTTCAGTACCATTCCAAACATTATCTAATCATTCTCTCAATATCATCATCATATCATCTCAACAATATTTTGATATCATTTTCAATATCATCATCAATATCCATGTAAATGCAAGAGGCAATCATTAATCACAAGTATGTTTGAAGGCTAGTCATAAACTTCCAAATATAAGAATAGGAGAAACCAAATCCATATAACTTAACCCAAAACTATACAAATATATAAGTTAAATAATTTTTAGAAAAGATCAAGACAAACTCATAATCAACTGACAATTAAATGTACATTCATAATAATTCAACTCGCAAAACCAAAAAGAATCCTCTTTATATCAATCCATTTGAAGTTATTCAAATACATCACTTACACTTAGAAAAATTCAGTAAATAATAATCAAAGAAATCTATATTCAATAGTTAAACCAAACCATCTATCAAAAATATGTCCACAGACCAACAAATCAAGTGTTTATTTTAGGAGTTCACATTCCACCAAAATATATGTCTATAATTAAATTCTAAATACATATTTCATACATCAGTCTAACCCTCTTTCATTTCTATCATAACTGATAAATTTAATCACTAACAAATAATTCTTATACTCAAGTCATCACTAAGTTCAATACATTTGCCCTTCAGTCAAACATTCAACCACTCTACTTTATTCAACTTACAATGCTAACAAAATTCATATACCTTTACACATCATACTTTCTTGCACTTATCCCAACATAACTTTAGGTTCTTAAGTTATGACATCACACCCTCTTATTACAATCAATCCTATTAACTATCTTCTATCAAGAATATCGCATACTCCAAACATACATAATATCGGGCTAACCCCTTTTAAGGTATTAAAGGGTAGATCTATTGATTACAAGTTCTCCTACTCCTTATATTGTTACCCAAATTCACAGGTTAAACTTCATAAATCATCAAGTAAGTCATACAAATATAAATACACATTCAAGGCATCCACACAAAATGCAATATCTCATAATCATACCATTATCAAATTAATTACATGCTATATCCATCCTAACGTTGTCTTATAGGCCTACACCTGAAGTCTCTTGTCAACTATATTTATTGTACTCAACTAATCTAGATATAATGTAATTAAATCATAACCTATCTCGATTGGTGATCTTAGAACAGGCAAGCTACACCAAGGTTTCTCTTTTCTTTCTTTATGCATCCATTAGTATAATTCTCTAGAATTTAAATAATTGTAGGGGTGATTGATCATTTACTCTTTGAATAACTACTTTGGCAATTCAACCAATTAATTCTATCCCAATTCATTGTCTAAAGCATTGCCCAAGGGTAAGTTAACCATTATTTGATACTATCTTACTCAATTCATCTCCATTACTAGTGTTTCAAGGAGAAAGATTTCATTTTTAAAGAATTGAAGGTCCCCAACCATCAAATTTATATTTTAGAATCATAAATTCATGCTAAAAAATTTTAAATTAACAATTTAGGTGCAATTCTAGGGGATATTAACTCAATGCATAGATTTTCCGTAAAATCTTATGAATTTAGGTTATAGTTCCCAAGAATTTTACCATTAAAGAACATTCTAATGATTCTAAGATGTTAGAGATTGAAAGACGAAGATGATGATGGAAGAACTTACCACAATAAAGAATTTTTACCCAAGGACTTGAAAAATTGATCCCCTCTCCCAATAGCTTTGGGATGAAGTTTTTAAGTCAAAACCCCCCAAAATATCAAAAATAAACTTAAATACAGCCTAATTATTGCTACTGTGGCTTCACTCTGGAAACCAACTTTACATCTCAGACAATCTTTAGTAAACTAGTCATAACATTTTAGTTCAAAGATGGATTAACAAATGATTGGAGGCATTAGAAATAAGACTCAACGATCTTACATTTTGTGGGTATTGATCCCCATAACTCTTTATATTCTAATATTAGTTTTCATTTGAAGTTTACCATAGTTTATACTTATCTCAAAACTCAATCATTAAGTAAACTTCAAACTTAAATTTATGACAGGGGTATTCGATGACCTTATTTCATGTATAAATAACTTCCATACCAAATAATTGATCCTATAACTTATTATGGGTAAGGTTATTATGTACGTAGAATGATTCATTACATTGGTGGTTCTTTTTAAAGTATAGAGGACCATTCTAAGAAGACTGGGACTATTCGCCAGGGTATTCAAAGAGGTGGTACAAAGAGGATATGCCATTAAGGTGATTTCAGTGGTCATCCATCTTGATACAGGGATTTCTCAGGAAGAGGATCTTATTGTTATGCCAGTTCATACATCTTTGTATAGTTCAAATGGTGGTTTACAAGTTCTAAGACTTCAAGTGCTTAGAGATCAGGCTATACACTATGAGGGTCTCATTTTGGTTTATCAGGATATGGATGAAATTATGGTTATTTTGGACATTTTAGCGCAACTCTTATAGTAGGGGTTATTTTATTTATAAATAGTATGTACACTTAGCAGGTTATTGTCCCAATTATATAATTGCTCCTTCCCATTAAGGTTCTCTACTTTAGCTTTGTCTGACTGTAATATCAGTAGTTAGAGGAGGTGTGTAGCAAAATAGAGGTGATTCAAAAGTTACCAGAAGTAGGGCTCAAGGATCTTGTTAGAGTGTATGAGGAGTAACCCAGTCTAGTAGCGAATGTGCTCAGTGTTATTTGTTTCTTGGTAGACTTAAGATAGAGGCCTCTGATATAGTGATTACATGTATCATCCTATATTGTCATCATTGCACTCTAGTACTGTTTGACCCTGGGTGTATATTCTCTTATGTGTATGCATATTTTTCTATTAGTATTGATGCAATGTGTGAGACCCTTGCTATGCCTATTCAATTTCTTACCCTAATAGGCGATTCATTAGTAGTGGATCAGGTGTACTAATTATGTTTAGTAACCTTCTTAAGACATAAGACTTTGGTGGACTTGATTATCCTCATTATGGTTAATTTTTTTTATGATATTAGGTATAGATCAATTGACTCCTTATCGTATAATTTTGGATTGTTTTACCAAGATCGTAACTCTAGTTACTATGAATGTGCTAATATTAGAGAAAAAAATAAATCATGGTTTGTGTCCAAAGTGGGTTATACCTTTTTTACATTATGGTTGTGTGGTAGAGAAGGGAGTATTTTTCTTAAATGGCCTATATTCATGACACTAATGTTGTTTAACCTCCTGTCCTAGAATATGGGTGAGCCATTAGAGAGTTCATAAACGTGTTCTCAATGTACTTACCTGGTATGCCATGGATAAGGATATTGATTTTCCATTGATGTTGAATGGGTTACTAAGCCCATTTCTATTTCTTCATAGAGAATAACCCTAATGAAATTAAAAGAATTAAGGGATCAATTATAGTATTATTTGAGTAAGGGTTTCATTAGACTGAGTGTGTATTCATAGGGGATCCTATCTTGTTTGTGAATAAGAAATATTGATCCATGCGCATGTGCATTGATTATTAATAATTGAACAAAGTGACAACTAAGAACAAGTATCTTCTTCCTCGCATTATGATTTGTTTTATCAGCTTTTGAGTGCGTTAGTTTTTTTAAGATCAATTTGAGATTTGGTTATCAATAATTGAGGATTAAATCTTTGGATGTTCTAATGAGGAATTTTTGGATGTTGTATGGATAATATGAGTACTTGATTATGTCTTTCGGATGACTAATGCCCTAACAATATTTATAAAATTGATGAATAAGGTAATCAACCTTATCTAAATTCTTTTATGATTGTGATCATAAAAAATATAGTAGTTTATACCAAGAATGAGGCTGATCGTATGATGAATTTAAGGTTTATAATTCAGAGAGTGGGAGATGAGAAGTTATACACCAAGTTCTCCAAGTGAGAGTTTTGAATGGACTCTATTTCATTATTGGGTCATGTAGTGACCTAGGATGGTATTATTGTCGATTTTGCCAAGATAGCGGTGTTTTGTGATTGGGCAAGAGCTACTGCTCCTATTAAGATTTTGAGTTTTTTGGGTTGGCAATTATTTATTAGTGATTTATGTAGCACCTCTCTTCTATTGTGGCTCCTTTAATAGAATTTACTTAGTGGAAGATTGTTTTCCTGTGGTCGGGTGATTATGAGATGAGCTTTAAAAAGTTCGTGAAGCTATTAAATCCATCCCTATCTTAAACTATCTCGACGATTATGTATTTTACAATGTTTTGTGATACTTACAAGGTTGGATTAGGTGCAACATTGATGTAGTAAGGTGAAGTGATTGCTTATGCTTCTTGACAATTGAAGATCAGTGGCAAAAACTAATCTACCCATGATTTGGATTTAGCCACAGTTGTGTTTGTGTTGAGATTGTGCCGACACTACATGTATGGATTTCATGATGAGATTTTCTTCGATCATTGCTACATCATTTTGCACACGCAAGTGTACATGATCGTACTAGTAATAAATGATGTAAATGTAGATATCGTACCTACAGGGATTTAACAAATTCATTTCTCCTTTGAATTCTTATGTGAACAATTTAGTAGATAACCAATAGTAACGAGTAATATGTATGATTCAAAAGTAAATAAAAACAATTATCGATAATTCATGGATTACTTGTGTTGTAATGCAAATTAGAAAAGATCTAGTGTTGTGGTATTTTGATAATCGAGTTGAGTTGTTTAATCATACACCTAATTTGAAATCTTGAGTAACTAGTGTAGGTTAATTATAGCTTTATTTATCGTTTTTAATAACTCTAAGCCTACTCGACTATCCCTAGTGGCTAGCACCTAAATTTCTATGGTTGCCGGTTAATAATGAAGTCCATGACGATGTCGCCTGTATCAACTAAGCTAGGTCAAATGGTATATTTTTATCCTCAATGATGAAAGGATATCCTTTCCTTTTATGGTTCACAAACTAGCACTATTTCCTCTTTTTACACTTGTCAGTTCAGTTTTCCAGTCCAACAAAGAACCCCTAAATAATATTCACAATGTGCTCAATCAAATGAATAATTGTAAGCAAGAAAATTCAATAAACTCAATATATGAAAATCAAAATGGATAATATGATATTCAAGCCACAAATTTTATGTTCAACCACAATAAAAAATAAGTGGTTTAGAAACTCATGAGTTTACATGGAAAAACTCAAAAATAAATTAAACCTTGTTTGTGAACTTTGCAGATTCCCTAAATCACTTATCAATGATAAAAAATGTCAGGAGGGGGTTCATATAGAGTTTAGGAACCCTTAGATGTAGGAAATCAATCATGAAAAATGGATAAACTTTCACACTCCTTTCTTTAGGTCAGTGGCACAAGCTTTCAATATTTTCCAGAAGTAGGAAAAGTCTGAGCCACTGCTTGCTTATTTTTCACTCATTTTTATGCATTGCGACATTGATCCTACCTTGGTATCTTTTTGTTACTTTGTGATATTTTCCTCTTGTTTAAGATTTAAATATCTCAGGACACTTCTACATAAGAAAAACATGAAAACAAGTCATTCACATCATTTACGCTCAAAACAACATCAAAAAGAGAACAAATGTGAGGTAATTAGAGTAAAATGACATGGTTTTTAGACTTATATTAACACCCCACACTTACACCCTTTCTAATCCTTGATTAAGCTATACGCTCATGATTTAGACTCTTCTACATCTATACCAATTGAAATAAGATTACCCAAGCTAAGACTATAATGACTACAATAGATGGCAAATTCTTATTAAAATGTTTCATTCATACCATACATTTAAACAACTACTCCTAGATCTCCTCAACTCATGAATTGACTCTACGATATTAGCAAACTCATATAAGTTACCCAACCAAAATATCAACTACTTCTCCTATCTATCATCAATCATGTGCCCTTGCAACAAGAGCTACCTATATTCACTCACAAGTGTACAAATTAACCTAAGAATGGGTATAGGAATAAGATTATTCTCATTCTCACAAATAATTTCTCATTAAATATATGATGAACCATAATCCTTTCCTTAATGTACTGCTCCACTAATATAGGAACATCAAAATTTGAGATCAAATAGGACTTCTAGGTTGTATTGAAGGCTAAATGATGAGTAGGAATTATTTTGGATAAAATATTGACAATATTCCTTAAGCACTCTAATACATCAAAATATTTTCATCATTATCTCACTGTTTAATCAACAAAATCTTTGTTGTCTCTTTTCACCGGTAGATTTCTCTGTTTCCCATCTCTTTAAGTAAGTTCATACAACACTAGTAAGGAGTGAACACAAATATCAAACCTTTTTGGACTTTTGTTTTGTTCTTTGTCTACTCGCTAACAATAGCATATGGATTTCTTGCATCACTTACAGGCTTCCTACCTTAAACATCTCTCCTTTTTCTCAATTCTCACTCTTTTTAACTCTTATTCCTTAATTAAAACACTTAAGATCTTTTGACCAAATAAAAGGTCTATTGAAAGAAAATGATTAAGCTTCCTATGTGGCTACCAATAGGCTAAATTCTCAGTTGGTCTAACTAGGATAATCCAATGCAGGTAGGTAAAGCAAAGGATAAAGAAAATAAAATAATAAAAAAACACCTATATCATCTCCAAAACTCAATATTCTTCATTTTCCTTTGCAAACACCTAGAGAAACTTCTAGACATAAATATAAAAGGATGGAATATCAACAAAAAACTAACACACAAGAACATGTTCAGTTCAAGAAGGATCCATACAGACTCTCAATCAAGCAAACAACAAGAGTTACAATTTTATCTAAAATCACACAAGAGTCAAGTAAATGAGCCTAGGTATCTTAAAAGAAGTCATTCATTTTTCTTCACAGCATACTCAAATTTAAACCCAATTTCCATCATTTAGTTTATGTGCAGCAACTAACAAGAGCATCTTGCATTCAATTTTTTGTAAAGACTCACTAACTCTTAATGACTAACTCTTCTTTCAAGATGCTCTTCAACAATCCATCATCAAGAAAAGTCATTATACCAAATAATAAAACAAAAATTATTCTTAAAATAAAAAGGAAAATCAGTTCAAAGGGCCTCCCATCGAATAAAAAAACAAAAATTAAAACCAAGGGGGGGGGGAGAAGTATGCTCTACTAAAGAACTAGAAAGCTGACAGCCAACACAAACTATTCTAATCCAGTAAACTATAAAACCTTTTTATATTTTTGAATGTCTTAATGTTTTTCCCAATTTCTCAACCCAAACTAATAACTAAAAATAAAGAAACTCCTATAGCATACTTCACCCTTAAAACAATATAAGAAGAATCTAACCCTCACACTTAAAGTCATTCTTTGTCCCCAAAGCATTACGCAAAATGGAATAGCTGTTAGAAATACTCCTTGAGTCCCTCTAGGGCCTAGCTAGTAGCATGTATTCTCTCAATCTTACATCAAAGGGGTGAATTACCCCACACTTGTTCTTTATCCATGTCTCTTAGATTCCAAATCGCGGTACTCATAATTCCCCCAATCTGCATAAAACAAAAATAAAAAAACTAAAACAAAAAGAAACACTATATATATACAACTACACTATTACAACTGGAATTGTCTCCTATGAAATACCTGATTTAACATCACGACACTAGGCAAGTTATAGATCAACCAAATTCTATCTATCTTTTCCTCCACATATAATGCATTTTGGCTTCGTCTTCACACTATTAGTTTCATAATCATTATTCACTCTCTTTGTCTTCAGATTCTCTAATTTTTTAGGACCACACTCTTCTAATCCACACTTATCATTCACCACCTATGTGATCATACAAAAATTTCAATAGTGTGATGGAGTGAAGAGTGACTCGTACACTTTTAATATCACCTCCTTATCATGGAACCTCATCTTAAGATCTCCTTTTTGTTCATTAATCAAGGCTCCACCAGTGGATAAGAATAGGCATACCAAAATAATCAATACCTGCTCATCTACTTCAAAATCTAAAATAATAAATTCAATAGAAATCACAAACTTATCTACCTTTATGAGAACATCTTCAATACTTATTTTGATTGCACACGAGAATGATGTCCCAATTATAGAGAAATAGTAGTTGGTTGTGGCACTCCCAAACTAAGTGTCACATATAAGGGAATTAAGTTTATACTTTCCCTAAGATCACACAATCCATGCTCAACCTTATCTTCACCAACTTATATAGGAAGAGTGAAACTCCCAGGATATTTATGATTTTGGGAGATCTTGCTCAATACACTCAAATTACACTCTTTAGTTAGTGCAACCATATAAAATACTATATGTATTCTCTTTCCAACCACCAACTAATAAGCTAATCAATGAGATACTAGAAAATCATTATGTCCTCAAAGGATGAGGACTCACTTCTACTCTGACTACTGAATCTGGAATCTACTACTAATCTAGAACTCGTGTCTCTGAACCTATGGTGTAATATAAAAAGAAAGTACCATAGCACAAATGTGTCAGTACAACGGAATGTATTGAGTATACATGTGAGGTAGGCTATATGAAAGGGTTTGCATGCATGATCAATACTTACTGACTGTCTAACATGAACGTGAAAATGCATATATAAATATGCAACTATAACTAACAATGCGATAACATGATACTGATAATGTGTTAGCATGACTACTGAGTCTGGATACTGATAACATGACATAACTGATAACATAAATGACCATATCTAAATATAACTAATAACATGGGTGACTTTGTTTGACAGTCTTGAATCTGAGGGAACTATCTGAGTTCTGTACTATGTCTAAGTTGACAGTGTCTGACAGTTCTGAAATCTGAAGAACTATATGAGTTTTATTACTGAGATTGATTAACTATATCTAACAGTTCTAATTCTGTAACATGAAACTGTGGGAAGTAGTATCTAACTGACATGCCCCAAATATGCTATAATAGCTGAGCTGGGGTCCAACCTATGCCTTGATTGGAAGGATGTCAATACCGCGCCACTGATAAGGACAACATGTGAGTAACCCTCATATAACAGGTAGCTCTAGAGAGAACGGTGTAAACCCTCATATAACAGTGTAATCCACCTCATCTACCCTTATATAGCAGGCTACGATATCTCAACCTATGCTGGCTACATAGTTCTAGAATGTAAGGATTACTTCTAAGAATCACACCCTCATATAAATGGTGAGTTCCCATCCTTGGTTTCACTCAGTGCTAATTCCTACTCCAATCTGAATAGACACTAAACATGATTTACTAAACTGTTCATGAGCTAAAACATATAGAAAATCCATAACTTGAGTTTAGAAAAGGGATTCTTGGACTTCATGGATGAAAGGAGTCCTTGAATGAACACTATGCATACCTTAGTTTGTGATTTCGTTAAGATTTATGGTGAAATCTTCTTGAAATTAGACCTTCTATGAAAACCCTAGCTTGAGTTTTTGAGAGTATTTGAGAAAAACATCAATATTTTGGATGAATAAAGGCTAAATCCCGTGTTTGGAAGCATATATAGGGGGAAAATTGACCTTTTTAACACTAGACACATAATTTAATTTTCAGTGAAATTTCCCAAATTGGGCCCTTGGCGCGACGTCGTGTTATCACACCGTGTCACTGGAAATTGACAAATGGGAAATTGAATGGTGACGCAACGCGGAGCTATCGTATTGCCACCTTGTCTATGACCTGGAAGTTTGGCGCGACGCGCCAGTATCGTTGAGCAAAAATGAAAATGGACAATTGAGGTATCGCTGCGACGCACTGAAGGCTTAGGTCAAAGACTGTCTCACTAAAAAGGCTCTAACTCTTCGCCCGGGTGTTGGATTTGGGAAAATTATATATCGATGGAAATCTTATTCAATTTCCCCCTTGAGAACATTTCAAAGCATGAAGAAAGTTCTATCATCCCTGAGATGATTTTTGAGCTAAGAAAAGCATGGGTATTATAATATCTCCCCCTTAAGAACATTCGTTCTCGAATGAGACTGACTGAGAGGGAAAACAATGAGCTGAACATGGATAACTAGAACATGATATCATGACTAACGTGACTGACAAGATGAACATAACATACTGAACATGCATATCTCATGCATGCGTAACTGATTCATAAATGCATAACTGAAAGTTCTGAATTACTAAGTTTTCTCACAATGAGAATGCATGTCTGATGCATAACTTTATAACTGATCTAATACATGAATGCATGACTGAATATGCGGTGGTACTTGATACCAAGATTATCATGGTATACTAATTAGTGATGCACACTAATCATGAAACTGAGTAAGCTTAAGGAGAACTATTACCTTGATCTTGATCTGAGTTAGCGGGGAAAAGGTGAAGGTACTTGGTATGCATATCTGCTTCTTCTTCCCAAGTATCTCCCTCGAAGGACTGATTTTACCAATGAAATTTAACTAGAGGGACTTCTTTGTTTCTCAATCTATGAGTATGATAGTCTAGGATTTTGACTGGAATTTCTTCATAAGAGAGGTTGTTCTGAACATCGATGCTCTGAATAGGGACTATGAATGATGGGTCACCTATGCACTTCTTGATCAAAGAAACATGAAATACTAAATGAACTAAGGCTATATCTGAAGACAATTTGAGATCATAAGCTACCTTGCCAAAATGACTGAGAATCTTAAAGGGACCGATATATCGGGGACTAAGATTTCCCTTCTTGTCGAATCTCTTCAATTCCTTCATAGGAGAGATCTTGAGGTAGACATAGTCACCAATCTCAAACTCGAGATCTTTTCTACGAATATCTTCATAAGACTTTTGTCAGCTCTGAGCAGCCCGGAGTCTTTCTCTGATCAACTGGACTTTCCCTAAGGTATTGAATACCATGTTAGGCCCTATGACTGAGAAATCACTAACTTTGAACCAACAAATCAGATATCTACATCTTCTACCATAGAGAGCTTCGAATGGAGCCATCTGATTACTTGGATGATAGCTATTGTTGTATGCAAACTCAATCAAAGGCAAGTGGTCATCCCAACTTCCCTTGAAATCAATTTCACACACCCTTAGCATATCTTCTAATGTCTGAATGCTCCCTTCTTCTTGACCATCTATTTGAGGATGAAAGACTGTACTGAGATAAATTTGGGTACCAAGACCCTTTTGGAATGCTTTTTAGAAATGAGAGGTGAACTGAGTACCTCTGTCTGAGATAATAGATAACGGAACACCATGCAATCAGACAAAATCTTTGATGTAGAGTTTGTCCTAATCCTCTACTGAATAAGAGGTATGAACCAGAAGGAAATGAGCTGATTTGGTCATCCTAAATACAATGACCCAAACAAAATCATGCTAATGACGAGTTTGAGTCAAGCCCGTCACGAAGTCCATGTTCATAACTTCCCACTTCCTGGTAGGAATAATGAACTCCTGCATGGACCTACTAGGCTTATAATGATCTATCTTAACCTGCTAACATGTAGAGTACTTAGCCACAAACTCTGCATTATGTCTCTTCATCCTACTCCACCAATAGATCTCCCACAAGTCGTGGTACATCTTAGTGCCCCTGGATGAACAGAGTAGCGTGCGCCATGCGGTTCTGTAAGAATTCGCTTCCTTATTTCATCTATGCCTGGAACACAAAGACGACTCTGACAACAAAGGACACCATCTTCCCCTTGGGAGAAAACCTCTATTTTCTGATTCTGAACTGACTCTTTTAGCTTGACAAGGCTAGGATCCTTATCTTGATTTTCTTTCACCTCAGAAACTAGAGATGATTCTAAACTACTCTGAACACATAAACCACCCTCTGAAGAGTCGACTAAGAAAATGCCTAGTCTAGCAAGCTGGTGTATTTCTTGAGCTAACTTCTTCTTACTATCCTCAACATGAGAAACACTACACATAGAGAGTCTATTGAGAGCGTCAACCACTACATTGTCCTTGCCCGATTGATAGAGGACACTCATTTTATAATATTTCAAGAGCTCTAACCACCTACTCTGACAAAGATTGAGATTTTTTGAGAAAAGACATATTGAAGGCTTTTATGATCTGTGAAGACGTCTATATGAACTGTGTAGATATAATGCCTTAAAATCTTTAAGGCAAAGACTACGACTGCTAACTCAAGATCATAAATAGGATAATTCCTCTCATGGGGTTTAAGATGTCTAGAGGCGTAGGATAGGACCTTACCATGCTGCATGAGGACACAACCCAAACCTACTCTGAATACATCACAATACACTACGAACCCATCTGAACCATCTGGATAAGCTAAGACTGGAGCTGAGGTGAGTTGAGTCTTTAATTCCTGAAAACACATCTCGCAAGGATCTAACCACTGGAACTTGACTTTTTTCTGAGTCAATCTGAACATAGGGGATGCAATTGAAGAAAATCCCCCAACAAACCATTTGTAATATCCAGCTAGACCCAAGAAACTCTTAATATCTGATGGAAATATAGGGTGAGGCCAGTTCCATACCACTTTGGTCTTTTGAGGATCTATTCTAATGCCATCACCGGAAATAATATGGCCAAGAAATGCTACTGATCATAGCCAAAATTCACACTTACTGAATTTGGTGAATAACTGATGATTCTGAGAGTCTGGAGTACTATTCTAAGATGGTCTGCATGATCGCGCTCAGTGCGGGAATAGACCATAATATCATCTATGAAGACTATGACAAACATGTCCAAGTACTTCTTGAACACGCGGTTCATCAAGTCCATGAAAGCTGTTGGGGCATTGGTAAGACCAAAGGACATAACTAAAAATTTGAAGTGACCATACCGAGTAAGGAAAGTTATTTTTGGGTTGTCACATTCGCTAACTCTAAGCTTATGATAGCCGGATCTGAGATCTATCTTAGAGAAATAATTGGCACCCTGAAGTTGGTCAAACAAGTCATCGATTCTTGGAAGAGGATACTTGTTCTTAACCGTAACCTTATAGAGTTGACGGTAATCAATACATATTCTGAGAGAACCATCTTTCTTGTGCACGAATAAGACTGGTGCACCCCATGGGGAAATGCTGGGTCTGATGAATCCCTTATCTAAAAGAACCTTCAACTGTTCTTTTAGTTCCTTGAGTTCTGCTGGTGCCATTCTATATGGAGGAATAGAGATAGGCTGAATGTCTAAAAGAAGATCAATACTGAAGTCTATTTCCCTTTCTCAAGGAATTCCTGGAAGATCTTCGGGAAAGATATCTAAAAATTCATTCATTACTGGGACTGATTCGAGACTAGGAGCCTCGGAACTGGAATCTCTAACATGAACTAGATGATAAACACATCCCTTAGATATCATTTTCCTTGCATGAAGGTAGAAAACAAGATGACCACTAAAAGCAGATTCACTACCCTTCCACTCTAGGACGGGTTCATTCGGGAACTAAAACTAAACTATTCTATTTTTGCAGTCGATTGTAGCATAGCAGGAATGAAGCCAATCCATGCCGATATAGACATCAAAATCAGTCATTTCTAACTCGACGAAATCTGCTGACGTGACTTTCTGAATTATTATAACCGTGTAGTTCCTGTACACCCGCCCGGCTATGATGGTTTTACCCACTGGGGTAGAAACTAAAAAGGGCTCTGCTAGAATTTTGGGAATGATTCCAAAATCAACTGCTATATAAGGAGTACCAAAAGACAAGGAAGATCTTGGATCTAGCAAAGCGTAAACATGCACATGAAAGATCTATAACGTACCAGTAACTACATCAGGAAAACTTTCCTTATCCTATAGAGTCTGAAGAGCATAGAGACGATTTAGGTGTTACCTGCTAGTAGCACTAAAAGTGGTACCCTACTGATTTGGGTGAGCAGACTGACCTGAGGACCTGGCTGAGAATAGTCTCTAACTCTGTGGACTGGCTTTCGAAAATTAAAACAAATACCACTACCCACTCTACAAACACCCTGATGGTTCTTACCATAAGTCTGGCAAAGAGGATAGGTACGGGTACTGCTAACACTACCCTGGGACTTAGAGACTGGCACTCTATCTTTGTTACCCTCTCTAAACTTAGGAACTGGAGCACTGGTTATAGAGGGGGCTGGAAATGATGACTTAGGATAAATCTGGGAACGGTTTCCTCCTTCTGAATTAGGCTGAGTGAAGTTGAAACTACCTATCTTCGCTCTCTTATTTTGTTTCTCCCTCTGATTAATCTTCTGCTCCTCTATCTGCTGAGCATAAGTCATAAGCCTGGCTAAGGTCATGTCACTATTCAGCATGGCGGATCTGCACTCATTAACCACGCTATTGTTCACCCTTGAAGAAAACTTACTCATTTTGGCTCTATCGTCTTCAACCACATAAGGGTCATATCTATCTAATTTAGTAATCTTTAGAGAATACTCTTTCACCATCATATTTCCCTTCCTGAGGTTGATGAACTCTAGAACCTTAGCTTCTCTAAGCTCTTGGGGAAATAATCTGTCTAAGAATCCAGTGACAAACTCCTCCCACTCTATAGGACCTGCATCATCTACCCTTTCAGACTTCCACTATTTGTACCAAGTATGGGCCACATCCTGCAACTGATATGCAGCTAGCTCATCACTATCAACAGTAGTCACCCCCATGATGTCTGTCACTTTTTGAACATGATCAATGAATTCCTGAGGGTTTTCATCTACCTTAGACCCAAGGAAGGTTGGAGGATTCATTCAGGTGAAGTCCCGAATCCTTGCTGCAGCAGAGTTGGCCACTGGGTTGGCCGGAATAACTGTTAGACATTCATTGTGAGCAGCGACTAATTGAGCAAGAGTGGTAAATATGGTTCTAAACTATTCATGAGAAACATGATCGCCCAAATGTTCTTCGGGCTGAGGAGCTGACTGATTTCTTCTCTTAGGAGGCATGTTCTGAAATAAAGAGAAGAGCTGGATTAGACTGAGAGGCTGACTTATGATTATGCTCACTGTCATGACATGAATACTAACATAAGGGAAACTGTTCTTAAAAATCTCATAGCCTCTTGCACATAAATGTGGCTCACAACAAACCCATGCACAAGACTCTACTAGATGCGACTTTCAAACTTCCTAGGACTCTGTTGAACCTGGCTTTGATACCAAGTTTGTAATGACCAAATTTACTGAACCAGAATGCTACATGGTGCTCATGACCCCGAGGGACAACAAGCAAACCCATGACTAATATCTGTACCTGTATACTCCATAAGATAACTTAATGATGCAAAAACATGCATTGAAAGGCCATAAGGTTCAACACTGAACATAACTGAATGATATAACATCTATGTGGGGTAATAGAATACCCAAAACAAAACAGAAAATACTGAAATCTAAACATGATATTCTGTATCTAGTCTGCATCTAGTCTGAAAGCCTCTACTATCTGAAGAATCTGAATAAGGTGTTGATGGGACATATCCCTAACTAACTCCAACTAATAAGCTAATCAATGAGATACTAGAAAATCATTATGTCCTCAAAGGATGAGGACTCACTTCTACTTTGACTGCTGAATCTGGAATCTACTGCTGATCTGGAACTCGTGTCTCTGAACCTATGGTGTAACATAAAAAGAAAGCACTATAGAGAAAATGCTTCAGTACAATGGAATGTACTTAGTATACATGTGAGGTAGGATATATGCAAGGGTTTTCATGCATGATCAATACTGACTAACTGTCTAACATGAACGTGAAAATGTATACATAAATACACAACTGTAACTGATAACGCGATAACATGATAATGATACTGTGGTAGCATAACTACTAAGTATGGATACTAATAACATGGCATAATTGATGAAATGAATGATTGTATATGAATATAACTAATAATATGGGTGACTAAGTCTGACAGTCCTGAATCTGATGGAACTATCTGAGTTTTGTACTATGTCTGAGTTGACTATGTCTGACAGTCCTGGAATTTGAAGAACTATCTGAGTTCTATTACTGAGACTGATTGACTATATCTGATAGTCTTGATTATGTAACATGAAACTGTAGGAAGTATTATTTAACCGACATGCCCCAAATATGCTATAATAGCTGAGCTGAGGTCCAATCTATACCCTAATTAGAAAGGTATTAATACCGCGCCACTTGTAAGGACAACATATGAGTAACCCTCATATAACAGGTAGATCTAGCAAGAACGGTTGGAACCTTCATAAAACAAGGTAATCCACCTCATCTACCCTTATATAGTACGCTACAATGTCTCAACCTATGCTGGCTAGATAGTTCTGGAATGAAGGATTACTTCTAAGAATCAGACCCTTATATAACAGGTGAGTTCTCGTCCTTGGGTTCACTCGGTGTTAATTCCTACTCCCATATGAATAGACACTAAATATGATTTACTGAACTAATCATGATCTAAGTTACTAAGTTTCGTTGACTGATGGAATACTACTGATATCTGACAACTGACTGAGTCATGAGATCATAGAGATTTTTCCTGAGTCATAAGACTATCTGAAGTCTAAGAGTTCATATCTTGACTAAGAGTATCGTGAAACATGACATGGGTCTAGGCACACAACTAATATTTTGGGTACAAGTACCCCTAGGACTCGATGGAAGGAACTGACTTTGCATGATTTACTTGAAGACTTGACTATCATCATAATACATACTGCATTCATAGGAGCATTTCATCAAACATGTAATAGGCATGAACTTGTACATACATGGGGATTTTATGATATCATGCTTGTTAGGCAATATTCCTTCATCTAGGTATTTAATCAAACATATGACAGGCATGGTACATGTAAACATCATTATTCAATTCAAATTTCATCATTCAAGGGTTTAGATCTTAGGGTTGCATGAATCTATGGATATAGTAATTAAACCCACATACAAAATATCAACAATCATGGAGTAGAATCTAATTTCACATTTATCAAACATGAACATGAGCAGCCAAAACATGAAAACATATAGAAAATCCATAACTTGAGTTTAGAAAAGGGATTCTTGGACTTTATGGATGAAAGGAGTCCATGAATGAACACTATGCATACCTTAGTTCATGATTTTGTGAAGATTGATGGATAAACCTTCTTGAAATTGGACCTTCTATGAAGACCCTAGCTTGAGTTCTTGAGAGTATTTGAGAAAAACATCAATATTTTGGATGAATAAGGTCTAAATCCCGTGTTTGGAAGCTTATATAGGGGGATGGGGGATATTAACCCTTTTTAACCCTGGACACGTAATTTATTTTTTAATAAAATTTCTCGAATTGGTCCCTTGGCGCGATGCAACATTATCACACCGTGTCACTGGAAATTGACAAATGGGAAATTGTATGGTGACACGACGCAGAGCTATCGCGTTGCCGCCTTGTCTATGATCTGAAAGTTTGGTGCGACATGCCAGTATCGTGGAGCAACACTGAAAATTGACAATTTTCATTTAAGGTATCTCCACGATGCACTGAAGGCTCAGGTCAAACACTGTCTCACTAAAAAGGCTCTAACTCTTCTCCCGGGTGTCGGATTTAGGCGAATTATATATCGATGGAAAGCTTATTCAATTTCCTACATGATAGGAAGTGAAAATTATGGAAATACCACCTGTATAAGAATAAATTATTATTTCAAAGTAAGTTCTAACATCCTTGAGATGATTTTCATGCTAAGAAAAAGCACGGGTATTACAATCTGTAACCCTAATTAGAAGGGAGTCAATACCGTGCCAAGGTTAAAGACAACTGAAGAGATACCCTCATCAGGAAGGTACTCTAATAAGAATGGTGGAACTCTCATCTGGCAGGTTAAAACACCTCATCAACTCTCAACTGGCAGGTTGATGTCTCAACCTACGCTGGCTATATAGTTCTAGAATGCAAGGATTGCTTCTAATGGTTAAAATCTCTATTGGTAGGTTATCCCCCATACTTGGGTTCACTTACTGCTGAATCCTACTCCCAACTGAAAGACACTGAACTGAGCACACCAAATTGAACTGGACTAAGACTGAGTTTACTTAGTTTTCCTAAGTTCTGTAACTGACTGAGAGTACTACTGATCATGCAATGAATAATACTATTCTATAACTGACACTGCTCTAGGTAAACTGCTAAATTGTCAGGTATTAAGTTCCCCCAGGACTCGATAGCATGAAATGTAAATCATAACATAATCTTTAAAACACTTGCAATGTATTTACTCATACATGAATGGAGAATACATGCTATCATGTTATAATTCCATTCACATAGGTATTTTATCTAACATATGGGGAGCATGCTTAGATCATACAACAATTAATACACATAGTTATCATGGCTACATCAATCAACTTGTAAATTGAAGTTTTCATTAAGATGATCATGTAAATAAATGCATATAATGATTAATTTCATGAAATCTTGTAATTTAATCATGGACAAAAAAAATCCAACAATAACATAAACATGAACTAAATTCAATTCAAGCATAGAAGTTCATAATTCAATAATCTTGTAGTTTGAAAATGGATTCGTGGACTTTATGGGTGATAGGAAGACATAGATAAACACCTAACATACCTTAATTCTTGATGTTCTTGAAGGAAGTTCTTAGGCTTGGTCTTGATTTCTTGAATCTAGGGTTTGTTTTCTTGATTGAAAATGCCTTTTGATTTGGGGAAAAGTTAATAATGAATGACTTAAAACGTTTTCGGGGCTTTAATCTCACACCTGGATGGAATAAAATCATTGGAAAAGACCAATTTAACCCTAGATAAAACATTAAATTTTTGTGAAATATTTCTGAACTAGGCCCCTGGCACGACGTGCCATGATCGCGTCAAGACAATAAAAATTGACAAATATAAAAATGTTGCTTGGCACGATATGAAAATATCTCGATGGAACATTAGAAATTGATAATTATGAATGTGTTTGGTGGAGTTACGTAGTGGGATCGCGGAGCTTCACTGGAAATTTCCAAATACTATTTGACTTGGCTCCGCAATGCGCCGGAGTGCCAGTTGGCACACTGTTTTACAAAAATGGCCATAATTCTTTGCCTGGGTATTGGATTTGGGCAAACTTTATATCATTGGAAAGCTAACTAAATTTTCTATGCAATGGAAGGTTATAAACAGAAAAATACTGAGTATTTCAAAAAATTTATATTGGATAACTCACGTACTTAGAGCTAAGTTATGTTTGAGAAATATGGGGTATTACAATATCTCCCTATGGGAACATTCATCCTCGAATGTGATTGATTAAGATGAGATACTGATAGACTGAGTTTACAAACTGAACATGCATATCTGATGCATGACTACATGATTGAACTACTGAGAAACTGAGCTCTTACACTGAACATGCATAGCTGATGCACAGAATACATGACTGAAGCTACTGACAAACGGAATTTTCATACTGAACATACATAGCTGATGCATGAGTACATGTCTGAACTAATTCATGAATGCATGACTGAATATACAATAGTAAAGAATTCCAATTTTATAATAATATCTGAACATAGAACTAAGTAAATCTAAGGAAAACTGTTAGCTTAAGTTAAGTCTGAGTTTACGGAGAAGAGGTGAGGATACTTGGTCCACATATCTGCTTCTGCATCCCAAGTAGCTTCCTCAACGGACTGATTTCGCCAAAGAACTTTGAGTAAGGGAACTTCTTTGTTCCTCAGTCTGCGAATCTGATGATCTAGGATCTGAACTGGAACCCCTTCATAAGAGAGATCATGCAAAATATTTACATCCTCTAGGGGTACTATGACTGCTGGGTTACCAATGCATTTCTTTAGTAAGGAGACGTGGAATTCTAGGTGTACTGAAGCTAAATTTGAAGGTAACTTGAGCTCATAAGCTATCTTTTTGAAACGACTTAGAATTCTGTAAAGACCGACATATCAGGGATTGAGCTTTCCCTTCTTGTCTAACCTCTTTATTCCCTTCATTGGAGAGATTTTCATGAACACAAAATCACTGATCTCAAACTTGAGATCTTTTTTACTCACATCTGCATAAGATTTTTGTCAGCTCTAGGTATCCCTAAGCCTTTCTTTGATTTACCGAACCTTCTCTAAGGCATCAAATACTAGATCGGGACCTACTACTGAGGCCTCACCCTCTTCAAACCAACCAATTGGAGATCTATATCTCATACCATAAAGAGCCTCAAATGGGGCCATCTTAATACTGGAATGATAGTTGTTATTATATGTAAATTCGATCAAAGATAAGTGGTTATCCCAACTACCCATAAAATCTATAATACATTCCCTTAGCATATCTTCTTGAGTCTTAATGGTACTTTTTTCTTGACTATCTGTCTGAGGGTGGAAGATTGTACTGAGTTGAACCGTATACCAAGGCCCTTTTGGAATACTTTCCATCAATGAGAGGAAAACTGGGTACCTTTATCTGAGATAATAGATACTGGGAATCCATGTAACTTGACCAACTCTCTGATATAGAGTTTGGCGTAGTCCTTGACTAAATAAGAAGCATGAACTGGCAAAAAAATAGCTAATTTGTTCATTTTGTTTATGATAACCCATATTCAATCATGCTGATGACGAGTATGAGGCAAACCCATCAAAAAGTCCATGTTTACTTCTTCCCATTTCCATATGGGAAAATTGAACTCCTACATGAACCCAGTAGGCTTCTGTTGCTCAATCTTAACATGTTCACATATAGAGCATCTAGCTATAAATTCTGCAATATCCTTCTTCATCCCACTTTACCAATAGATCTCCTACAAATCACAGTACATCTTAGTGTCCCCTGGATAAATAGAGTAACATGCACTATGTGGTTTTGCAAGAATTTTTTGCCTCAAGTCGTCTACACCTGACACACATAGCCGACCCTGGCAACGCAAAACACTATCTCCCCCTTGAGATAAAACCTCTACTTTCTAATCTCTGGATGACTGTTAACTTAATAAGACTGGGATCTATATCTTATTTTTTCTTTACCTCGGAAACTAGAGAGGCTTCAGAACTATTCTGCACCCATACACTACCTTCTGCTGAATCAACTAAGTGGACACCTAGTCGGGGAAGCCGATGAACTTCCTAAACTAACTTCTTCTTAGCATCCTCAACATGAGTAACACTACCCATAAACAGTCTACTAAGAGCATCAGCTACTACATTAGCCTTACCAGGATGATAAAGAACATTCATGTCATAATCTTTCAATAACTCTAACCACCTTTTCTGATACAAATTCAAATATTTCAGAGTAAGACATACTGCAAGCTCTTATGATATATGAACACATTTACATGCATCCCATAAAAATAGTGCTTCCAAATCTTAAGGCAAACACTATAACTGCTAACTCAAGATTATAAGTTGAATAATTCTTCTCATGGGGCTTAATTTGTCTAGAGGCATAGGCTATGACCTTGCCTCTCTGTATGAGGACACAAACCAAACCTACTCTGGATGCATCAAAGTACACAACAAACCCATCTGAACCATCTAGCAGAGTCAAAACTGGGGCTGAGGTGAGTCGAGTCTTCAATTCATGAGAACTCTTCTCGAAGGAATCTGACCACTGAAATTGGACTTTTTTTGAGTTAATCTGGACATGTGGGATGCAATAGATGAAAAACCTTCCATAAACAGATGGTAATAGCCAGCTAAACCTAAGAAACTCCTGATATCTACTAGAGAGATGGGTCTAGGCTAGTTTCTCACCGCCTTGGTTTTTTGAGGATCAAATCTAATGCCATCATTGAAAATAATATGACCAGGGATGCTACTGACCTTAGCCAAAATTCACACTTATCAAATTTTTTTAACAACTAATGAGTTCTGAGAGTCTGAAGTATGATTCTGAGGGGATCTGTGTGATCATTCTCGCTTTGGGAATAGACAAGAATGTCATGAATGAAGACTATGATGAACATTTCCAAGTACTTCTTGAAAACTAGGTTCATCAAGTCCATGAAATCTATTGGGGCATTAGCAAGACCAAAGGACATGGAAAATAAACTCGAAGTGATCATACCGGGTTCGAAAATCTATTTTTAGAATGTCACATTCTCTGACTCTGAGCTGATGATAGCCTGATCTGAGGTCTATTTTAGAAAATTAACTCGAACCCTAAAGTTGGTCAAATACGTCATCAATTATAGGAAGTGGGTACTTATTATTAACTGTGATTTTGTTCAGCTGACGGTAGTCTATACATATTCTGAGGGAAATGTCTTTCTTACGCATGAATAAGACTAGTGCAACCTACAGGGCAATGCTAGGTCTGATGAATCCCTTATCTAGGATATCCTTTAACTGTTCTTTTAACTTTGAGTTCTGATGGAGCCATTCTGTATGGAGGAATAGATATGGGTTGAGTATCTAGAAGAAGGTCTATTCCGAAGTCTATTTCCCGAATGGGAGGAACTCTAGGAAGATCTTTGGGAAATGCATCTAAGAATTTATTTACTACAGGAACTAACTCAAGACTGGGAGTCTCTGAACTAGAGACTTTGACTCATATAAGATGATAGACACACCCCTTAGATATCACATTTTTTGCTCTAAGGTATGAAATCAACAGACCCTTAAGTGATGTAGTACTACCCCTCCATTCAAGGATAGGTTTATTTGGAAATTAAAAATGAACAATTCTATTTCTACAATAAACTGTGGCATAGCATGAATGCATCCAATCCATGCTGAGAATGACATCAAAATCTGTCATATCTAGATCTACTAAGTTTGTTGAAGTGACTTTCTAAGATATCATAATTGGACAGTTCTTGTATACCCGCTGGGCTATGATAGACTAAACCACTGGGGTAGAGACCGAGAATGATTCTATTAAGATTTCTAGTTTGACTTTAAAGTCGACTGCAATGTAAGGAGTTACGAAATATAGAGAATCTCCTGGATCTAATAAGACATAAATATGTAAATGGATAATATGTAATGTACCAATGACCATATCAGAATAACTTTCCTGATATTGTCTAGAATGAAGTGCATAGAGCCTGTTTGGGTGTTGCCCACTTGTAGCACTGGAAGTGACACCCTGCTAATTAGGTCCACTGAACTGAAATGAAGGATGATTATACTGACCTTGATAAATTTATTGAGGAAAATTATTGACTCTGTGTCTTGTCTTTCCACACCCAAAACAAATATCACTCCCAGCTCTGCAGACACCCTAGCGATTTTTGCCACCTTACTGACATAAAGGATTTGTTCGGGTACTACTGACACTACCCTGAGACTTAGAGCCTAGTGCCCTATCTTTGTTACCATTTCTAAACTTAGGTACTGGAGCACTGGTAAGGATGGATCTGGAACTAAAGACTTTGGGCAAAACTGGGAACGATTACCGCCCTCTGACTTAGGCTGATTAAAATTAAAGATACCTATTCTAGCTCTCTTGTTCTGCCTCTTTCTTTGATATTAGCCTCTTCAATATTCTGAGAATGGACCATGAGTCTAGATATATATATCTCCTTAATAAACATCATTGTTCTGCACTCCTTAACCATACTATTTGACACCCCAGATATGAACTTGCTCATTTGGGACCTACTATTTGTAACTACATATCGAGCATACCTGACAACTAAGTAATCTTAAGGTAATACTCCTTAACACTCATACTTCCTTTCCCGAGGTTAATGAACTCTAATACCTTAGCTTCTCTGTAACACCCTAATTTTCTGAACTGAAATTCTACACAGTGCTCATGACCCCGAAGGACCACAAGCTAACCCATGACTGATATTTATACTAGTATACTACATAATATATCATAAAATATGGAAACATGAACATGAAACTCCATAAGATTCGAACTGAATAAATGTCTGATAACAAAATGTCTAAAAAAGGTATAACAATACCAAAACAAGTCATAAATACTAAAAGTAAGGAGATCTGAATATCTAATCTGACATTTAGTCTGAAAGACTCTAACAGAACTGAATAAGGAGTTGGAGGAACATGTCTCCAACTAACTTCATCTAGTAACTTAATGGTAAATGTAGCAATAATTATATCATCCTCGAATGAGAAGGACTCACTGTAAACTCTGAACACTGGAATGCTACTGCTGTTTTGGAGCTTATGCCTCTAAACCTATTGTGTAACATAAGATAAATCACCATAGTGCAAATGCGTCTGTACGTCTGAATGTACTGAGTATACGAGTGAGATAGGCTAAATGCAAAGGGTTATATGCATGAATAATGCTGACTAATATGAACGTGAGAATACATATATGCATATATAACTATAACTAAACTCGTGGAGATACTGACTAATGAGTATGAATACTGACAGCATGAGTGTACTGATACTGAGATACTGAATAGATGAACGACTCTTTTTGACAGTTCGAATTATGAAAAACTAGTCTGGTTGACTATGTCTGACAGTCCTGAAGCTGAATACTGATATCATGAATTATGATAATTGATATGACTGATACATGAGTTCAGAAAACTGTTAAACTGATATAACTGTGATGATCGACCTAACCGATGTAACTGATACTGAGCGACTGTATCTGATAGTCTAAGTTCTGATGGAACTATCTGAGTTCTATTTTATAGGGAGTAACTGAATTTAAGATCAGTCCTATCTAGCGGGTGATCTTTAAATCTGATGATTCTGATACTGTTTAACTATAGTTGAGATCAGTCCTGTCTAATGGGTGATCTTGAAGTCTATTTATAATGATAAGGATTGATTGTCTTAAATAGTACTAAATTTGTACTACTAAACTAAGTTGACTGTATCTGACAGTCCTGAATTTGTAACTAAAACTGTGGGATGTGTTAATCTAATCAACATGCCCCAAGCTAAGCTGACTGGAGTCCAATCTTTACCCTGACTGGAAGGGTGTCAGTACCGTGCCACCAGTAAAGACATGTGTTGTGGAGTCATTCCTAATCTAGCGGGTGACTCCTGCGACCAGTCCTATACATATAAATATTCTAATGGGTGACCTTTGAGTATGTCAGTCCTATCAAACGGGTGACATATCGTACCTATGCTGGAAACGTAGTTCTGGAACTTAGGGATCGCTTCTAGGGATCTCAGTCCTATTCTCGCGGGTGAGCCCCTATCCCTCGGTTCGCTCGGTGTTGAATCCTACTCCCATCTGCAAGACACTGAACTGAGTAACTGTGCGGAACTAATTAACTTAAATGAACTGATTTGCTTAACTGATACTGATTAACTAAACTAAAAATAGTGGTATTGTTTAGAGGAGCTAAAACAGAGTTTACTGGATTCCGATGACTGACGGAATGTACTGAGTTTTGTGGACTGGTTGAGAGTACTGAAGTTACTGAGATTGACTTTGAATATTGAGGTTACAAATATTCCTGAGTACTGAGATCACTGAGATTACTAAACTACTGAGATTACTGAGGTTACTGGATTTTCCTGAGTCATATGGCTGACTGAATTCTATAGATCATGGATTGACTGACAGTATCATGCTAACATGACATGGATCTAGGCACACAACTATATTTTTTGGGTACGAATACCCCTAGGACTCGTTGGAAGGAAACTGACACAACTTGACTGACTTGATCATAAGATTGGAGTCCACAATTTACATTATCATAAATAGAGGATATTATATGTCATGTAGTTCCTCGATATATTAAGCATGGTAGGGAGTGCATAGCTATTTTTCATATGCATATTGTACATCTCCATTATCATACATGCTTCATACCACAACAATAGCAATACATGATAAGCATGAAATTCATATTAAAGCTTATAGCTAACATGGACTTGTCATTTAGACATCATGGAACCTTATAGACATGAATTTCTAGCATCCTAAGCATTTTATCGAACACCTTGCATGAAATCTTTAAGGCATAAGTGTGTTTCATAACTTGTACCATTTTACACCATCTAAGGTTCATAGTTTTCAACTAACAAACATATATATTCCATGAAAACACCGCTAGATGTCATCTTGAAACTTAAACTACAATCATCAACATGTACATGCTCATATCACCACAAAAAGTTCACATAATAGTATTTACAACATGGTTCTTGAGTTCTATGAACGGATTGGATCCATAGATGAACACTACGCATACCTTAGAAAGGAAACCTTGATTATTTGCTGGAGAGTTCTTGGATTGCGAAACTTAATTCTTGATTATCTTGGAAAAAGTCTTGAATCTTGCTTTTGAGAGATGAGTTTGATAAAAACCCTAATCTTGTGGTTGAGAGTGTAAGAGAGGGTTTCTGAGATGCTTAACTGAAGAAAAATAGGAAAAAATTATGCCTCTTTAGTGTTATAAGTCATGGGAAGTGAAGGGAAAAGACCAAAATACCCTTATGAAATAAATTCCCAGTTGCTGAAAATAATAGCTGATGACATTTGTGACAAGGCGTCAAAAATATGGTAAGTCGTAAAAAATGTCGTCACTCAGAAGATGGATACTGCCTAAGGCTGACGATATTTGTGACATGGCATCAAAAATTTGGTAAGCCATAAAAAATGGCATCACATAGAAGCTGAATTCTTCCTAAGGATGACGACATTTGTGACAAGTCGTCAAAATTGTGGTAAGCCATTAAAAATGTCGTCACACAGAAGCTGGATTCTGCCTAAGGCTGACGACATTTGTGACATGGCATCAAAAATGTGGTAAGCTACCATGAATTTCGTCACTTAGGAGCTGGTTTCTGCCTAAGGATGATGACCTTCGTGAAAGGGCATCACAAATGTGGTAAGCTACCACGAATGTCGTCACACTGTTTCCAGCCTGACATGCTGGAGTAAAATAGGAATAACTCTTTGCACCGATATCAAATTTAGGTAAAATTTGTATATTTGGAAAGATAATTCAATTATCTATATTTTGATTGTTCATGAACTGAAAAATTCAATGTATAATGAGAGATATGCTTATTTGAAGTTGACTATACCAATATCCTTCTCAAGAATTCAATCGGTAAGGAATGTTTTGATTCGTCTGATAACTGGGAGTTATTTGAAGACTTAATATACATCTAAATTAATCATAAAACTATAAAAGAACAATGATGTACTAAGAATGAGCTTGGTACATGGCTCTAATATTGGTTTGGATTTTTCGGGGTATTACAATATCTCCCTCTTGGAAACATTCGTCCTCGAATGATGACTGCTTGAGAGGGGAGAAAAGATAAAATGACGCATATGTAGCATGAATGACTGATCATGATTTCATGTCTGACTTGACTAAAAACTGAGCATAGCATACTTTACATGCATATCTGATGCATGGGTAGATGATTTATGAATGTAGGACTGAGTGTTTCGATAAACTGAGTTTCTCAAACTGAGAATGCATATCTGATGCTTAACTGATAAGTTGAATCCATGCATATCTGATGCATGATTATATGACTGACATAATACGTGAATGCATAACTAAAAGTACTGATAAGCTGACCATGTATATCTGATACGTGAATACATGACTGAACTGACTCACGACCATGCGACTGAACATGCAATGGTAAAGGCACTAAGATTGAACTAAAACATGAGAACATGACTGATTCTTCTACGTGACATATGGACTGACCATCATGAACTGAACTAAACCTCTGAATACTTGACTTACAACTGAGGTCTAACTTGAAGGTCAACTTATGAGTACCCTCTATTCTAGATTGAATTCGTTATGCAATGAGAAATTGAAGGATCTAAGGCATGAGAGAGTTAAGATAAAGTGAGGTATCTCCCCATTGGGATGCTATGTCCTTCTAAGAATGCTTACCTTACGGAGATACTGGGTGATGCACAAGGCATTTATGAACTAGATTATAACTAAACTTCGGGAGTCTGAAACTAATGCATAATGCATAAGATGAACTGAACTTGCAACTACTAGGAGGTTCTACCTTGAAATAGTTACTTTTTCTGAGATTTTGGATAGCATGAATAGATGCAAGGATGAAAAAAATAAGCTATAAAAATCTGACTGCTCGATTGCTAAACTGACGTGTTGTCTTTACTAGCTAACTCATATAGAAACATATTCTTGAATGAGAGAAAGAGATATAATAATGCATACTATGAACATGAAAGACTGGTAACATACCCGAATCTAAGTCAGGGAAACTTTCTGGATTAGGACGGGTCTGGAGTGCATAAAGTCTATTCTGACGCTGACCACTATTGGTACCTTGCTGACGCAACTCCTTACCCATCTGTGCTAGAACTCTTCACTCTCGCATCCTATGTCTTGGCTTGCCATACCAAAGCATACATCACTTCCTTCCATACATGCACCTAGATGATTCTTACTACACTCTTTGCAAAGTGGATAAGTAAGACCTCTATTTTCATTACCCTGGGCCTCAAAGCCTGGCACTCCATCAGAATGGTCATTTCTAGACATGGGTGCTGGTACACTAGCTGAGGATAGAGATGGGACTGAAAATTTCTGACTATGCTGAGAACGGTTACCACCCAGTGACTTAGGCTGAGCAAAGCTGAAACTACTTGTCCTTGCTCTCTTACTCTGTCTCTCTCTCATCCTAATATTCTACTCCTCTATCTTCTAAGCATGTGTCATAAGTCTGGCTAAAGTTATATAACTATTCAATATGTCATATCTGCACTCGTTTACCACACTATCATTTACCCTTGACTAGAACTTAGTCATCTTAGCTCTACCGTCTGCAACCACATGAGGGGCATATCTGGCTAATTGAGTAAACTTGAGAGAATACTCCTTTACCATCATACTACTCTGCCTGAGGTTGATGAACTCTAGTATCTTAGCTTCTCTAAGCTCTAGCGAAAAGAATCTATCAAGGAAAGTAGAGGCAAACTCCTCCCACTCTATAGGGCCTGCATCATCTAACCTTTCTAACTTCCACTACTTGTACAAGTATGAGCGACATCTTGTAATTGGTATGTGTCAACACTCTAAATAATAGTAACCCTCATAACATTTGTCACATTCTGAATCTGATCTAGGAAGTCCTGTGGGTCCTCATCTGACTTAGACCCTGTGAAGGAAGGAGGATTAATTGGGGTGAAGTCCCGAATTCTAGCTGCAGCTGAATTGGCCACTGGGTTGGCCAAAATGATAGTGGGTCATTCATTCTGGGAAGTGACTGACCGAGCAAGAGTGGTGAATGCAGCCTTGAACTCCGCATGAGAAACATGATCTTCCAAAGGTTCTTCGGGCTAAGGGGTTGACTGATTCCCATTTCTTCTTTTAAGAGGCATGTCTGTAGAAGAAGGGAGAAGTGGATTAGACTGAGATTATGCTTACTGGCACGACATCAATACTGAAAGAAGGGAAACTTTTCCTAAAACATCTCATAGCCTCCTGCACATAAGTTTGGTGCACAACACACGCATGTACAAGACTTTACAAGATGTGGCTTTCAGACTTCCTAGGAATCTATTGAACCTTTGGCTCTGATACCAAGTTTGTAACACTCCAATTTTCTGAACCGGAATGCTACACGATGCTCATGACCCCGAAGGACCACAAGATAACCCGTGACTGATATCTGTAGCAGTATACTATATAATATATCATAAAATATGGAAACATGAACATGAAATGCCATAATATTCGAACTGAACAAATGTCTGATAACAAAATATCTAAAAAATGTATAACAATACCAAAATAAGTCATAAATACTGTAAATAAGGAGATCTAAATATTTAATCTGACATCTAGTCTAAAAGCCTCTAACTGAACTGAATAAGGAGTTGAAGGAACATGTCTCCAACTAACTTCATCTAGCAACTGAATGGTAAATGTAGCAATAATCATATCGTCCTCGAATGAGAAGGACTCACTGCAAACTCTGAACACTGGAATGTTACTGCTGTTCTAGAGCTCGTGCCTCTGAACCTATTGTAGAACATAAGAGAAAGCACCATAGTGCAAATGCGTCAGTACGTCTGGATATACTGAGTATACGAGTAAGATAGGTTAAATGGAAAAGGTTATATGCATGAACAATGCTGACTAATATGAATGTAATAATACATACATACATACATACATACATAACTGTAACTGAACTCATGGAGATACTGACTACTGAGTCTGAATACAAACAACATGAGTGTACTGATATTGAGATACTAAATAGATGAACGACTATTCTAACAGTTCAAATTATGAAGAACTGGTTTGGTTGACTGTGTCTGATAGTCCTGAAGCTGAATACTGATATCATGAATTTTGATAACTGATATGATTGATACATGAGTTTAGAAAACTATTAAACTGATATAACTGTGATGATCTTCCTAATCGATGTAACTGATACTAAGCGCTTGTATCTAACAGTCTAAGTTCTGATGGAACTATCTAAGTTCTATTTTATAAGGAATAACTGAATTTGAGATCATTCCTATCTAGCGGGTGATCTTTAAATCAGATTATTCTGATACTATTTAACTATAGTTGAGATCAGTCCTATCTAATGGGTGATCTTGAAGTCTATTTATAATAATAAGAATTGATTGTCTCTAACAGTACTAAATCTGTACTACTGAACTGAGTTGACTATATCTGACAGTCCTGAATCTGTAACTAAAATTGTAGGATCTGTTCATCTAACCGACATGCCCTAAGCTAAGCTGACAGGGGTCCAATCGGTGCCCTGACTGGAAGGGTGTTAGTACTTTGCCATCAGTAAAGACATCTGTTGTGGAGTCAGTCCTAATCTAGCGGGTGACTCCTGGGATCAGTCCTATATATATAAATGTGCTAACGGGTGACCCCTGAGTATGTCAGTCCTATCTAATGGGTGACATCTTGTACCTACACTGGCAACGTAGTTCGGGAACTTAGGGATTACTTCTAGGGATCTCAGTCCTATTCTAGCGGGTGAGCCCCCATCCCTCAGTTCGCTCAGTGCTGAATCCTACTCCCATCTGAAAGACACTGAACTGAATAACAGGGCAGAACTAAATAAATTAACGGATACTGATTAACTTAAATGAAAATAGTGGTATTATTTAGCGGAGCTAAAACTGAGTTTATTGGATTCCGATGATTGACGGAATGTACTGAGTTCTGAGTACTGGTTAAGAGTACTGAAGTTACTGAGATTGACTTTGAATACTGAGGTCACAGATATTACTGAGTACTGAGATCACTAAGATTACTGAACCACTGAGATTACTGAGGTTACTGGATTTTCCTGAGTCATATGACTGACTGGATTCTATAGATCATGGCTCGACTGAGAGTATCGTGATAACATGACATGGTTCTAGGCACACAACTATAGTTTTTGAGTAGGAATACCCCCAGGACTCGATGGAAGAAAACTGACACAACATGACTGACTTGATCATAAGATTGGAGTCCACAATTCACATTATCATAAATAGAGGATATTATACATCATGTAGTTTCTCAACATATTAAGCATGGTAGGGAGTGCATAGCTATATTTCATGTGCATATTGTATATCTCCATTATCATACATGCTTCATACCATAACAATAGCAATACATGAAAAGCATAAAATTCATATTAAAGCATATAGCTAACATGGACTTTTCATTTAGACATCATGGAACCATATAAACATGAATTTCTAGCATCCTAAGCATTTTATCGAACACTTTGCATGCAATCTTTAAGGCATAGGTCTGTTTCATAACTTGTACCATTTTACACCATCTAAGGTTCATAGTTTTCAACTAACAAGAATATATATTCCATGAAAACACCGCTAGATATCATCTTGAAACTTAAACAACAATCATCAACATTTACATGCTCATATCACCACAAAAAGTTCACAAAATAGTATTTACAACATAGTTCTTGAGCTCTATGAATGGATTGGATCCATATATGAACACTATGCATACCTTAGAAAGAAAACCTTGATGATTTGCTGGAGAGTTCTTGGATTGGGAAACATAATTCTTGATTATCTTGGAAAAAGTCTTGAATCTTGCTTTTGAGAGATGAGTTTAATGGAAACCCTAATCTTGTCGTTGAGAGAATAAGAGAGGGTTTTTGAGATGCTTAACTGAAGAAAAATGGGAAAAAATTATGCCTCTTTAGGGTTATAAGTCATGGGAAGTGAAGGGAAAATACCAAAATAACCTTATGAAATAAATTCCCAGTTGCTGAAAATAATAGCTGACGACATTTGTGACAAGGTGTCAAAAATGTGGTAAGCCGTCAAAAATGTCGTCACACAGAAGTTGGATTCTAACTACGGCTGACGACATTTGTGACATGGCATAAAAAATGTGGTAAGCCATCAAAAATGTCATCACACAGAAGCTGGATTCTACCTAAGGCTGACGACATTTGTGACATGGCGTCAAAAATGTGGTAAGCCGTCAAAAATGTCGTCACACAAAAGATGGATTCTGCCTAAGGCTGACGACATTTGTGACATTGCATAAAAAATGTGGTAATCTACCACGAATTTCGTGACTTAGGAGCTAGTTTCTGCCTAAGGCTGACGACCTTCATGATAGGGCGTCACAAATGTGGTAAGATACCTCGAATGTCATCACACTGTTTCCAGCCTGACATGCTGGAGTAAAATATGAATAACTCTTTGTTTTGATATTGGATTTAGGCTAAATTGGTATAGTTGGAAAGATAATTCAATTATCTATCTGTTGATAGGTTATGAGATAAAAAATTCCAAGTATAATGAGATATATGCTCGTTTGAAGTTAACTATACAAATATCCTTCTCAAGAATTCAATCGGTAAGGAATGTTTTGATTCATCTGATAGATGGGAGTTATTTGAAGCCTTAATATACATCTAAATTAATCATAAAAATATAAAAGAACCATGATGTACTATGCATGATCTTGGTACATGGTTCTAATATTAGTTTGGATTTTTTGGGGTATTACATTCTCTCAGCTCTAAGGGTATGAATCTTACTAGGAAGGCAGTAGCAAACTCTTCCCACTCTAAGGGCTCTGCATTTGTTCCCCTATCTACGTTTCACTTCTTAAACCATGTATGAGCTATATCTTATAGTTGATAGGCAGATAGCTTAGCACTCTCACTGGAAGTTACTCCCATGATGTCTATGACTTTCTAAACACGATCGAGGAACTCTTGTGGATCCTCTTCTAACTTAGATCCTGAGAATAGGAGAGGATTCATTCGGGTGAAGTCCCAAATCGTGGATGCAGTAGTATTATCCACTGTGTTAGCCAAAATAGAAGTTGTCCGTTCATTCTGAGCTTCTACTAAATTAGCTAAAGTAGTGAATACAACTCTGAATTCTGAATGAGAGACATGTTCGTCCAGGGGATCTTCCTAAATGGACTGAGGTGTTGACTGATTTTCGGTTCTTTTTTAGTTAGTTATTTTTAGGGGGCATGTTTTGTAGATAAAAGGAAGAAATAGATTAGACTAAAATTTTAACTTGAGCTCACGCTCACTTGCATGACATGAATACTAAAAGAAGGAAAACATTTCCTAAATCATCTCATAGCCTCCGGTTCATAAGTATGGTGCGCTACAGACCTATGCACAAGACTCTACATGATGTAGATTTTGGACTTCCTTGGAAACTATTGAACCTTTGGCTCTGATACCAAGTTTGTAATGCCTCGAGTCTGTACCCTGGATGCTACATGGTGCTTACGACCCCGAAGGACTATAAGCTAACCCATGACTGATATCTGTTGTGAGCACTGAATAATATACTGTAAAAAGTATAGAATATTAGGCTGAAATTCCATAAGGTTCAAAATATTTGTAATACTAATAAAAATGTCAAACTATAATAACAATCTGTAAATCTAAATACTATCTAAACTTTAGTCTGAAAATCCTCTAAGTGAACTGTTTGATTGTGGAGTTGATGGGACATTCCCCCAACTAACTCCATCTACTATATTACTGAGTCTATTGAAATAATGAAATAAAACAATATCCTCGATAGATGAGGACTCACTACTAAATCTGATATGTTGGCTGAATCTGAATCAGTCTATGCACAGTTGGGAACCTGAGTGTCCGAACCTATGATATAAGGCATCATAGCATAAAGAAAGAGTATGCGTCAGTACGTGGAATGTGCTGGTATGCTAGATAAGGTAAGGATGAATGCAAGGTCTTATATGCATGAACAATAACTGACTAAATAATATAGAGAAACTGAACATGTGAGTATTGATGATAGGCGGATTTACACGCCTATATCAATATATTTTGCCCATATTTTAGCCTAGTTTTGAGAACAAATTATACATTTCATGCACTTTTAGTCCTTTTTCCTATAAGAGAGCTAACGAACATGATTAGTAAAGTTTCAGGTATAAATGATGCAAAAATCAGCATTTTATGGCTTACTTGACGCAAAAGAAAGCTCACAAAGGAAGGGAAGAAAGTTTACACGCCTAAGGACCAAAACTACTGCATGGAAAATCTGTCCCGGGCTAAAACAACAATTCTGAAGACTTTAGGAACTTACAGACACAAAGATGGATTTTGACAATGATACATTAACCTAGTACAATTAGGTTATGTATTTCATTATTTTATGTGAATTATGATAATGTTACCTTAACCTAGTACATTTGGGTTAAGGATTTCATTAGTCTAGTAGGATTTGGTTATTTATTTCATTAGCTTAGTAGGAGTAGGATATGGGTATTATAAATACCCTATCATGCTAGAGATTTTAGAGCATCTTATAACTTTGAATCTGACATTCATTATTGAACAATTAATTTTCTTCCATCCCTCTCATCTTCCACTACAAACACTTCTAATCTACTATTCTATTCTTAAACTCCACAACAAGAGAATCGTTACATGCTAAGGAATCACGCCTCACGCCTATCACTTGATCTACACGCCATTACTCAATATCGTGATATAATAACAATGTCAATCGTGATTTCCTTCGCATTCATGGGTAACTAAACTTCTCTGTTGGGGTTATGGAAGCCAAATGAGTTACTATCTATTGCTGTGAGTTTGTGAGTTCGAGGCACGTATATTGCTTATATCATTATTCTCTTCATCTTAATCTACATTCTTTGCGGTTGAAAACACAAGAATACGCCAGTCTAACATTTAACTTGTTCGAGAGAAAAGTTATTTGTCTGGAAAAGAGATAATGTTAAGGTAGTAGGACACCCTTTCCTATTAAAAAGCTAGTGCCGTAATTGGACTAACCTCTTGGAGAATTCGTACCGTTAGACACGCTTTAAGCTCGAGAGAGTTAAAGTGAAATAGTCCTTGTTTAGGTCGAGAGACGCTTGGATTTACCATCGACTACAATCCTCTATAAGCAATTGCATGTCAGAATTCTACACACTCATAGCCAATAGAGAAGTATACCTCAGAAGGTGGACATAACCCCAACGCTTCAATTCTCATTGTTTACAACCAACGTAACAATCTCTCTCTTTTTACTTTATTATTTTCAGCTTTTGTTTACATTACTTGCAAAACAAGATTCCCCCCCTTCTTACGAGACTTGCACCAAAAGTTTAGTAATTTTACTTACTTGTTGTCCAAGCTATTCCCTGTGGGATCGACACCCAACCCAGGTTGGGTTCTATATTTGCTAACGACCGCTTTACACTCCTACGAGAGCTATAGATTGAGCGTTATCAAAAATTGGCGCCGTTGCCGGGGAATACAAGTGTCAATCAGGTTCGTGATAATTACTAGACCCTTTGGTCAAAGATTCTCGTACTTTTACGTTTAGTTTTTGTTGTTGTCTACTGCAGGTTTTTATTTTAGTGCATGCCCCATACTCGAAGTTCTGGTCAACCGTTATTACCAATCAATCCTGAACCATAACGCATTGGTAGAATGGAAGCACAAGCTGAAATCGCAAGGATGGCTGCTCAACAGGAACAAGCAAGATTGGCTGCCCTTGCCGCAGCCCAGGTTCAACAGCAGAACATTGATAACCCTGGACGAGCAACAAATCCTGACGATGAAGATCTAGGTGATGACGAGCTACTAAACCCTAGGCATGCCGCTGAGATCGCAACACCTGCCAACAGAAGAGATCATCAAGCTAGGTTTAGGCCTGAACGCCAACCCATGCAACCAGCTTTCGACGATAATGATGATGATGATCTTGATGGAGCCGGAGCCACAGGATCTATTATTCCCCCACCATTAGCGCCCGGAGCCAAGTTCAACATCACAAGCACCATGATTTAGTTATTGAAACTCAAGGGATTATTTGGTGGACTAGCAGGGGATGATCCAAATATGCATCTCATCAACTTTATTTCTTCATGCAAGTCTTTTGACAATCCTGGTGTTGGTCAGAATGCAATTCGATTACGTCTATTCCCATTGTCTCTGTCTGGGGAGGCAACTCTATGGTTGAATGGGCTGACTCCTGATTCAATTACAAATTGGAGGCAATTGAGAGACGCTTTCCTAGAAAGATTCTTTCCGTCTTCCAAAAGGGCACAATTGAGAGATGAAATCAGCAACTTTCGTCAGCTTCCCACTGAAGCTCTTCATGAAACATGGGAGAGGTTCAAGACAAAGCTAGCGAGATGCCCAAACCATCACATGACTAATGTTCACCTCATGGAGATATTGTATAGAGCCTTGAATTCAATAACTAAGCCAGTGGTGGATAATGCAGCTGGAGGATCTTTTATGGACCTCACCTTTGGTCAAGCAAGCAATATGCTAGATCGCATGATGAAACAAAGTAGAGCTTGGCATACCAGGGATTCTGAGGTAGCAAGCCCCACTTTATCTATAAGCATGACTGCAGACCAAAGAAGAAGACAAGAAGAACGTGATCAAGATATGGCGCACATGAAAACACAAATGGATCTTCTTACAAAGCATTTATTATCAGGGAAGACCGAAAAAGTGAAAGATGTGGCTCTAAAAGAAAGAGATGAATCTGATTCGGAAGAGGAGGCCAACTACTTGAACAATCAGGGGGGTTTCCGTGGGAATACCCAAGGAAACCAAGGTCGGAACTATTATGATAAATATGGAAGAAAAGACCAAGGTAGTTGGAAGAAAAACAATGAAAAGAGTGGTTTGTACGTTCCCCCTGGTAGACGTGATACCACCACATCTAATTCTAGAAGTATGGAAGACATGATGGCTAAATTATTGAAAGGAGTGGAAGCAACGAGCGCGGGAGTTACTGAGGTAATTAATGATTTGTCCTCCATGAAGCAACTAGTTGATTCTCATTCCACTTCAATCAAGCAAATAGAGCAACAATTGAGCCAACTTTCAGCAGCACTCAATCCAAGAAAGGCTGGCACTTTACCTAGAGATACTGTGCAAAACCCAAGGAATGATGGGTCATGCATGGCCATCACTACCAGAAGTGGTAAGGTGCTGGAACCTTCAGCAAAAGGCAAGAAAGTGGTTGACGAAGTAGCGGACATGGATGATAACGCAAAAGGAGAAGATGCCACAACAACTAGTCCTGACATCAAAGACGTCACGCCCAGTGACGTTCAGCCTGAAAAAATGGAAAAATGGAAGCAAGAGGAGAAGAAAACCGTGGAGATAACACTTCCATACCCACCACCACCTTTTCCCCAAAGACTGAAGAAGGTGGCGGATGACACTAAGTTCAGCAAATTCATGAATATGTTAAAGCAGCTGACCATTAATGTTCCATTAGTGGAGGCACTTGAAGAAATGCCTGGGTATGAGAAATTTATGAAGGACCTGTTGACAAAGAAGCGGGCAGCAAGTTATGAGTTAGCGGATAATGTTCATCATTGTAGTGCAATCGCTACAAGGTCACTAGTTCAAAATAAGGCAGATCCTGGAGCTTTCACTATTCCCTGCACAATTGGATCATTGAATTTTGCCAAGGCATTGTGCGATCTAGGAGCTAGCATCAATGTGATGCCACTATCCCTCTACAGGAAGTTGGGGTTAGGCGATCCGATACCAACCAATATGAGGCTCGTGATGGATGATAGGTCGGTAAAATGACCTGTGGGTATCTTGAATGATGTGTTGGTGAAGGTTTCTTCCTTCATCTTTCCTGCAGACTTCGTTATTCTGGATTGTGAGGTGGATTCGGAAGTTCCCATAATCTTGGGACGACCCTTCCTCGCAACTGGAAGTGTGCTTATTGACATGAGAGATAATGAGCTTTTATTTCGAATGAATGACGAAGTGATTCATTTTGATTTGTGCAAAGCGATGAAGCAGCCAAGAGATATGGATGTGTTCTTTGTAGCTGATGTTCATTATGAAGATAAGAAAGCATTATCTGTAGAGAAACAGCTTACTGTTGAGCCATTGTCTGTTGCGCTGCTGAATGTTGAGCATGAGGATGCTAAAGAATATGTAGAACCCGTTTGTGCTCTAACAGCAAATCAACCTTCACCAATAGCGGTGACTTCCATTGAAGAGACACCAGTGCTAGAATCGCAAGAGCTCCCCGATTATCTAAGGTATGTGTTCTTGGAAAGTAGAAATATACTTCCGGAGAGTGCAAATGATTTAAGTGAACAGCACGTAGAAGCTCTCATCTCTGCTCTGAAGAGATACAAGGGAGCTATGGGTTGGACTATTGATGATATAATTGGTGACTCTCCGGGGAAATGTATGAGCCATCTCGAAAAAGATCGCATGCCCACAGGTAAGCCTCATTGTCGTCTAAATCCTTTTAGAAAATGATCCACTATTTACCTCGACGAAGTCTGAGTACTCGAGGTAACCATATCGTGCCACGACAATAAATAAGGTGCTTGGTGGGAGGCAACCCATCGTACTAATCGTTTTTATTGTTTTGAGCAAATATAGGTGCAAGAGGTATTCAATGAGGAGATTGGTTTCAAATGACGATTTAGATGTATTGAATGGTAAAGGTGGTAAGTTAGGCATAAGGATGCATAAGGCTACGGATTGAGCATTACTCATGCCAAAATAGGCATCAAGGAAGGCTAGGCCTAGGTAAAACTAGGCCACGAACATTGAAAAACCTATCCTATAGCCTAAGGCCTCGGAATCTAGTATGCTATACACTATGCGCCGCCCATTCTTAAGTGTGCTATACACTATGCGCCGCCTATGCTATAGCATTAGGTCTCAGTATCTCAAATGCTATACACTATGCGCCGCATATGTCCCTAAATGCCATAGACAATGCGCCGCATAGTGTATGGCATTCTTAAATAAATGCATGGCATATGCTATGGCATTCTGCTCAACTAGGCAAAGCATTAGGCACCACCTATGGTCACTTTTGGTCTCCAAATCCAATTTTAATGGGCCAAAACTCGACACAACCTTTTCTTATAAATATGAGACTTAGTCTTGAACCAAAAAAACATTGGAAACCTAGCTTATGCACCACCTATAGTCTCCAAAACCTATCAAAAAGTTTTCTTTTGCTCTTTTTCATCACAAGAACATCATCCAAAGGCTTTAACCAAGTAAGTACTACTTTGTTCTTCATTTATATTTTGTAAGTACTACTTTACTACACCTATTATGAATTTCTAAATCTTGAAAAAGTATTGGTGATGTGAACGTGTTTGAATTGTTGATACAAAACCAAGTGAGTGAACATGTACGTTAGGATGCTCTTAACTTATGTCCGACTTGAATTTGATTTTGATGCATTGTTATACTACTTGCAGAATTGCTATAGTAATGAAAATTTCATAATCTTGTCACTTGAATACTTACATGTTAGAATATCCCGTTCATCGGAATAAGACTTATAACTGCCTACCGACATAGGAGGTTGAGTTTATTGATAGAAACGATACCATGATGTAATCCCTATGTAGTAGTCTTGTTATACCTAACATGAAAGTATTGCAAAGGTTGCAAGAAGTTATATATCTCTGATTTTCTCATTGGAATATAGCTCCTAAAACGCATGTCGATGAAGTCTAAGTAATCGACCACTTTCACTTCACTAATTTGTAGCAACAAACTAAGTGTGGGGTGGTACCCCTACTGCTTGTGTATAGATTGTATCCATTGGGATTGTGCTACCATTAACACTATTTCAAGTCTTAGGTACAATGGCACCCAAAGCAAGACAAGGCAAAGAAAAGGCTACCACTTCCCAAAAGAGCAAGAAAAGAGGCCGCAAGGAGCAAGGAGAACCCTCCTCGCTGCAAATACCTCGACTCACGCTTGGAATTAAGTGGGATACTTATGTGGAACTTCTAAGGATGATGACTCTGATGATGATTCCAATGCAAGGGGTATGACCCCAGACATAGAGGATAAGTCCGACTAACCAGGTTCTTCTTATTTATTTTCCACTGAGGACAGTGTACCGACTAAGTGTGGGGTGGTGGTATTGCATGTTATACTTCTCTACTCGCATCTATGTTTGTTTGCTTTTGTTTTATTTTTGTTTTATAATCTCATAGTTAAGATTTTTTTAGTAGTTAATATTTTTTTTTAACTTAGCTTCGCATGAGATTATTCTAATAGGCAGCATGAGATTATAACAAGAGTATGTGCTACAATTATGACTATTGAGACGTTTAGGCTCCAGTTGTGACTCATTATGTGATATTGTGTGGTTCAATTCCTTCACTTGTTGGGTCAAGAGTCTATATTACCTCCAATAAAGTCAACCATGTGCCTTGTGTGTGTGAGGTAATAGTATATTCTATGTTTGTGGCTGATGCTAGAACTTGCCTGGTATGTATGCAAAGCGAAAATAAGGAGTGTAAGTTTAGGAGGTGATTTAGGCATTTCTTTGACAACCTATATTTGTTTACCTTCAGTTTTACCTACCCATGGACATCATCCTAGTTAAACCCTTTTGAGCCTTTAGCCTATTTCTTTGACAACCTTGTATGTAAGCCTAATCCATTTTGTTCAAGACCGTAATTTGATCCAAATTCTTAAGTGCTTTAAAGTGAAAAAGTCATGTGACAACATAAGAGGAAAATTGGTAAGTATGATGCTTTAAATTGTAAGGGTGCTTGAATGTGTTATGAAAAAGAAAGTGCTATCATAAGAGGTATGTTATGAAAAGAAAAAGGAAAAGAAAGCTGAAAAGTGAGTCATCCTTAAAAGTGAAAAACAAAAGAGGAGAAAAAGGGTGGTAGAAGAAAAGAAAGAAGAAAGGTTGTGTGAAAGAAAAAGTGTTAATGATACAATGTGATGTATTAAGCGCTTAGGAACATAGTCACTATTCTGGCCAGAAATAGCTGATCCTACCCATCCCTTAGCCTACATTACAACCATCAAAAGACCTACTTGATCCTAAGCTTAGCATTCTGACATTTAGTAGAGTATTACATTAAGGGCAAGCCTATGGTCATCAGTTGCTACATATGAATTCTTTGTGAGAGTGAGAGCAAGGACATTTTGATACCCATGTTTGAAAAATATGCTATACTTGTGAGTGATTATGGGTACTATAGTGTGAGACACACATGGTTGATGAGTTTTGGGTAGTTATATATGATTCTATGCACTTTAACGTTTGCATGCGAGTTGATCACCATCACGAGTCTATACTTGAGGTTAAATTGTTTCTACTTATAATCGGAAAGCTACTCTTGGTTGATAATCGTTGTGCTTGTCTTGAAGAATGTTTTGTGTTGTTGCTGTAAAAACCCTAAGTTGATGTTTAGAAGGACATGATATGTTGTTCGAGGACGAACAAAGCTCTAAGTGTGGGGTGTTGATGATAGGCGGATTTACACGCCTATATCAATATATTTTGCCCATATTTTAGCCTAGTTTTGAGAACAAATTATACATTTCATGCACTTTTAGTCCTTTTTCCTGTAAGAGAGCTAACGAACATGATTAGTAAAGTTTCAGGTATAAATGATGCAAAAATCAGCATTTTATGGCTTACTTGACGCAAAAGAAAGCTCACAAAGGAAGGGAAGAAAGTTTACACGCCTAAGGACCAAAACTACTGCATGGAAAATCTGTCCCGGGCTAAAACAACAATTCTGAAGACTTTGGGGACTTACAGACACAAAGCTGGATTTTGACAATGATACATTAACCTAGTACAATTAGGTGATGTATTTCATTATTTTATGTGGATTATGATAATGTTACCTTAACCTAGTACATTTGGGTTAAGGATTTCATTAGTCTAGTAGGATTTGGTTATTTATTTCATTAGCTTAGTAGGAGTAGGATATGGGTATTATAAATACCCTATCATGATAGAGATTTTAGAGTATCTTCTTATAACTTCGAATCTGACATTCATCATTCAACAATTAATTTTTTTCCATCCCTCTCATCTTCCACTACAAACACTTCTAATCTACTCTTCTATTCTTAAACTCCACAACAAGAGAATCGTTACTTGCTAAGGAATCACGCCTCACGCCTATCACTTGATCTACACGCCATTACTCAATATCGTGATATAATAACAATGTCAATCGTGATTTCCTTCGCATTCATGGGTAACTAAACTTCTTTGTTGGGGTTATGGAAGCCGAATGAGTTACTATCAATTGCTGTGAGTTTGTGAGTTCGAGGCACGTATATTGCTTATATCATTATTCTCTTCATCTTAATCTACATTCTTTGCGGTTGCAAACGCAAGAATACGCCAGTCTAACATTTAACTTGTTCGAGAGAAAAGTTATTTGTCTGGAAAAGAGATAATGTCAAGGTAGTAGGACACCCTTTCCTATTAAAAAGCTAGTGCCGTAACTGGACTAACCTCTTGGAGAATTCGTACCGTTAGACACGCTTTAAGCTCGAGAGAGTTAAAGTGAAATAGTCCTTGTTTAGGTCGAGAGATGCTTGGATTTACCATCGACTACAATCCTCTATAAGCAATTGCATGTCAGAATTCTACACACTCATAGCCAATAGAGAAGTATACCTCAGAAGGTGGACATAACCCCAACGCTTCAATTCTCATTGTTTACAACCAACGTAACAATCTCTCTCTTTTTACTTTATTATTTTCAGCTTTTGTTTACATTACTTGCAAAATAAGAATCCCCCCTTCTTACGAGACTTGCACCAAAAGTTTAGTAATTTTACTTACTTGTTGTCCAAGCAATTCCCTGTGGGATCGACACCCAACCCAGGTTGGGTTCTATATTTGCTAACGAACGCTTTACACTCCTACGAGAGCTGTAGATTGAGCATTATCAAGTATGTGGATAATTTGAACTACTTTAAATACTGAGCATGCAATGCTATATATATATACTGTAACTGAGATTTTCTAAAGATAAGTACTAAGTTCCGATACAGAGTAACTGATAATCTGAGATTCCTGATAACTGAGTTACTGATATTGATTGACTGTATCTGACAGTCTTGATTCTGTAGAACTAAACTGAGTTCTATTCTGAAGACTGAGACTAAACTGTGGTTGGTAATCATCTAACCGACATGCCCCAAATAAGATAAGAGAACTGAGTTATGGTCCAAACTGTAACCCCAATGGGAAGGGTATCAGTACCGTACCACGGGTAAAGACAACTGAAGAGACATTCTAATCTGGAAGGTACTCTAATGAGAACAGTGGAACCCTCATCTGGCAGGTTAAAACACCTCATCAACCCTCAACTGGCAGGTTGATGTCTCAACCTACATTGGCTACATAGTTCTGTAATGCAAAGATTGCTTATAAGGGTCACACCCTCTATTGGAATGTGAGCCCCCTTCCTTGGGTTCACTCGGTGCTGAATCCTACTCCCAACTGAAAGACACTGTACTGAGCACACTGAACTGAACTTGACTGAGACTGAGTTTTCATGAGTTTTGTAACTGTCTGAGAGTACTACTGGTTGTGACATGACTGATACTATTCTATAACTGATGTTGGCTCTAGGTAAACAACTAAATTGTCAGGTATTATATACCCCCAGGACTCGATAGCATGAAAAGTAAAGCATAGCATAATCTTTAAAACATAATAATGGATACTTAATCACAATCCACTCATTAAGATAATTTAGCAAACACTTGCAATGCATTTACTCATACATGAACGAAGAATACATATTATCATGTTATAATGGAACTATTTCATTCACAATGACATTTTATCAAACACATGGGGAGTATTCTTATATCATACAACAATCAACACATATAGTTATCATGACTACATCAATCAACTTGTAAAATGAAGGGTTCTTCAATAGGATCATGTAATTCAACGCATATAATGATTAATTTGATGAAAGCTTTTGATTTAATCATGGACAAAAAAACCCAATAATAGCATGAACGTGAATTCAATTCAATTCAAGCATGGAAGTTCATAATTCAACAATCTTGTAGTTTGTAAATGGATTTGTGGACTCTATGGGTGAAAGAAGCCCATATATGAACACCTAACATACCTTAAAATAATAATTCTTGAAGTTCTTGAAGGAAATTCTTAGGCTTGTTCTAGATTTCTTAATGCTAGGGTTTATTTTTTTGAGAGAAAATGCCTTTTGATTTGGGGAAAAGTTAGTAATGAATGACTTAAAATGTTTTTAGGGCTTTAATCTCTGACCTGGACGGAATAAAATCATGGAAAACGACCAATTTAACCCTGAACGAAACTTTAATTTTTTGTGAAATTTTTCTGAACTAGGCCCCTGGCACGACACCCCATGATCGCATTGGGCCACTGAAAATTGACAAATATGAAAATGTTGCTTGGCGCAACGCACCAATATCGCGGCGGAATACTAGAAATTGACTATTATGAATGTGGTTGGTGGAGCGATGCGGTGGTATCTTGGATCTTCACTGGAAATTGCCTCATGCCATATGTCCTGGCGTCGCGATGCATCGGAGTGACAGTTGGCATACTGTTTTACAATAATGGCCATAACTCTTCGCCCGGGTATCGGATTTGTTAAAACTTTATATTGTTGGAAAGGTAACTGAATTTCCTATGAAATAGTAGGATATCTAAAATAAAAAATAATAAATATTTCAAAAAAATTATATCGGATAACTCACGTACTTAGAGCTAAGTTAAGCTTGAAGAATATTGGGTATTACAATTAATATGTACTTTCTTAAAGATATCAAGAAACTTCTTAAAATTTTCATCCACAATAGTTTTTTGGAATTTTTGTGGAAATGGTGGTGGAGGTCGTTCAACTACATTCTCTGTCTACTCAACAACCTCTTTATCTCTTTTTTCTTTTGCATAGACTCTATATGTGAAGTTTGTTCTTTAATCAACCATTGTGGGAAATAGGTGGATTCTTGTAGTTGTTCCAGTTAATTACTCTCCTTTTTGGAGGCTCTACATTTGGAAACTCTATACTTATCTCTTGAACTTTCTATTAAGAATCCTTTTTAACAAACTCTCTTCCATTCCTTAACATAATTAAAATTACCCACCTTGGGTTATTTTCTATACCACTTGGTAGTTCCCCTATAGGTCTTCCATATTGTTATGAACCTAGTTTGTCCACTTGATGATCAATACCGAGAATGGACATTCAAATTTTAGCCACAACCTGAGTCAGTTGACCTATACACTACTTCTTGTTCCCCAGATAATATATAGATTTTAGATTCAAAAGGAATTCATAGTTGGCATAATTTTCACTAAAATTTTTGCAAAAACACAAAAGTCTCTGAACCCGTTGTATCCATTGAACTTAACCTCTAATATACCATGCTTCTATTGTTGTAACACCCCAAAAATATGATCTAAGATAAGAACCATGATTCAAATTCATGTATAATCAATCTTTAAGTTTTATTAGTATGGTAAGTGGACTAGATGTGTATTTAGGCATCAAGTAACTCCTAGCTCATCACCATGTAAAAACCTTCATTATCGATTGATTTCTTTTGAAGAATCTTGTTATAGTTAGCTTAAAATAAGCATAACTATTATATTGTAAAGTACTTTGTAGATCAAGACCCCTCCAAATAATAGAATTTTGAATTATTTTTCCAACACATCTAGTTTTTCTTTAATCCAATATCTGAGTAAAATGTTTTGACCATTATTGTGAAGCGCTATCAAGTGGTCAGCGATATGTCGTAGAAAGGCCTCACGTGCCATGAGATGGCTCATAGACTTTAAGACCTCATAATATTCTTAGCTCGATTCAGCTCCTAGTTGCATTAATAAAGGGCTTAATGCTTGAAATATTTACTAAGTGTTGGGAACTTAGTCATTTTCAAGACCCCTAAACATCAAAGATTGTTATTTTGGTCTTCCTAACCCCGAAACATTGGTTTTTGAGTTAATTCATGTTCAGGGATGTAAAATTCATGCTCCGGAGGAGTTTCAGATTTTTTGAACAAGGTTTGGGGCATGCTTGGATCACGAAACCAGTGGGTCAGCACAATAAGCCCGCATCACAAAATTATGTCCCGACTTCATACTGATCGTATCGTGGTGAGGGATTTCTTTGCCTGCTATAAGATCGTGTCGCGGTGAGGATGTTGCATTTATTTCTTGATTTAAATGATTAAGGGGTAATTAGGTATTTTCCCCCTCAACCCAAATCGTCCATAACATGACTTAGGGCATCTTTTAGGGCATTTTTTTCCCTTCTTCTCAAAATCACTCTCAAGAAAACCCTTCTCTTTTCCCAAGAACAAATTCAATTTATTTTTCCCCAAGTAATCATGAATTCAAGATCTCCAAGTTCAAAAACCTTCAATAAAGCATCAAGAATAGGATTTCTTTCCCAAGTTAAGTAGCTTATGGTATGTGGGATGTTCATCCATGAGTTCTTTTCACCCATGGAGCCCAAAAACCCTCTTTTCAACTAAAAATGAATTTTTCTCTTATTATGGAGTTTTGTAAGTTCAAGATTGATTAAATTTATGTGTATCCTTAGAATTTTTACTCAATCCATGTTCAATAATGATTCCATGAAAAATTAGGTTATCTCATTCTTTAAGTTTCAATATCTTGTGTTATATTAACTAAATTTTATGTTATATTATCAAGTTATGATCTTAGTCACGTAACCATGCTATTTTTCTATGTTTTAAGACATTCCCATTTCCAAGTTTATGATTCTCACATGCTTTATAAAATGTCTATGTTTTGGGATCTGTTAACCATGATTTAATACCATAGTTTTAAGCCTTAACATTGTATTTTATGATCATTCAGTACTGGCGGGTTATAAACTCTTGATACCTACGTGTTTTACATAATTTTAGATCTTTTAAGCAATGATTTTAGTTAAATCATGAATATTACCATTTACTCAGTTGTTATGATCATGATGAGCAATGTCAGTTATTATGTTCAGTTGAATTTAGTTCAGTCCAATACCATTGTGAGTTCTTTTAGGAGTAGGATTTAGCAATGAGTGAACCCAGGGATGGAGGCTCACCTGCCAGTAGAGGGTATGACCTTTAGTATCAGTCCCTGAGTTCAAGAACTATATAGCCAGCGTAGGCTTGAGATTTCTTCCTGCTAGTTGAGGGTTGACACATATCTCATGAGAGAACCTGCCAGTAAAAGGTGACTCCTTAGACCTTTGGCATACCATTTTTGTAGAACCACACAGCTAGTGTTATTACCTATGGCACTATACTGATACCCTTCCAACTAAGGTTATAGGTTAGACCATATTTCATTCATATTGGGGTATTTTGGTTATATAATACCTCCCACAGTCTCAGTATAGTAATCATTGTATTTAATTCTAGCTTTCTTGACCAAGTGCATAGATTTTCAGGCATTCAATTATATGGCTTTCATCTTTTTAGATTACAGAATCTTCGATACATATTTATGATTGGTCTTGCATTCTCAGATATTACATGTTCATGCATTTATGCTCAGATACCTCATGCATTTCAGCCAGTCCTCATCTCATATACCATTACATTCAAAGTACAGACCACATACTTTTCTTTGTTCTATGTTGTCTTATAACATAGGTTCAAACGCATAGTTTCTTGACTACTCTTAAATATCTCAGCATTACTCAATAGCAGTAGTGGTGAGTCCTCATCCATCATGGACATGATTTGTTTATTTCAGTTACTTCAGTGATTTCTCATGTTCAATCACATAAAGTTAGTTGGTGTTATGTCCCATAAACTCCTCATGATGTTTAGAGGCTTTCAGATAATCAGATAGAAAGTCAGTTAGTTATTTTAGTATTAATATTTGTTTCAAATAGACAGTTTGGTTTCTAGTATTTTATTAGATATTTCAGATATGCTTTTATTCATATTCTAGTATTCAGTATTATAGTACCTTATCAGTGCATCTTCCTACTCATGTATTACATTATAATAATATTCAATACTCATAGTAGGTACCAGCTCATGGGTTAGTTTGTGGTCTTTGTGGTCGTAAGAAACATTGTTGCAACTAGGGGGTAGCCTCAGGTCATGACATAGAAACTACTAAGAAAACATAAAACAAGTACCAGATGACGTCCAAGGCCACAACCCATGGCCAAACCCTACAGGCTGTCACTTCAGATGTCGAAATAGACCCCAACATTTTTTCAAAAGGTTTGTAAAGGGTTGTTTGGTATAAGCATCATAGCAATGATATAAACTCATAGCAATAGATAGTATCTCATAAGGCTTCCATAACCTCAACAGAGAACTTTAGCTATTCATGAGTTCAACGGAAATCACAATAGACTTTATCATTATACCAAAATAAAGATCTCACGTGTAGTAGGGTTTGGTATGGCGTTAGGTGTGAATTCCCTTTTAGAATAACGGTTCTCTTGTTATGGAAATTAAGAATTGAATAGATGAAGAGAAAGTAATTAATTGAAAGAGAATTGTTTTCGGAACTCCAGAATGCATGAAAATCTCTAGCAAAATAGGGTATTTATAACACCCATATCATATTCCTACTAGGCTACTGCATTACTTAACCTAATCCTACTAGGTCAATGCATCATTATCCTAATCCTAATAAGTTACTGCTGATCCCCAAAGTCTTTGGAAATGTTGTTTTTGCACGGGACAGATATTCCATGTGTCACTTTTAGTCCTTGGCGTCCAAGCTTTCCCTTCCTTCTTTCGTGAAGCTTCCTTGGGCGTCAAGTTATCCATAATATGCTGAAATCTGCATCATTTATACCTGAAAACTTGCTAATCACGTTTGTTAGCTCGATTAGAGGAAAAAGGACTAAAAGTGCATGAATTATATATTTTGTCCTCAAAACTTAGCTAAAATATGGGTAAATTATAGTACTTTAGGCGTGTAAATACGCCTATCATCAACACCCCACACTTAAAGCTTTGTTCGTCCTCAAACAATATATCATGTCCATATAAACATCTACTTAGGGTTTCACAGTAACAACACAAAATATTCATCAAGACAGGCACAACAATTATTAACAAAGAGTAGTTTTCTAATCACTCCTAGAAAAAATTCATCCTCTAATATAGACTCGTAATGATGGTTAATTCGTATCCATAAGTTAAGCCACAAAGAATCATACAAGACTACCCAAAACTCATCAACCATGTGTGTCTCACATAAGATATTACCCATAATCACTCTCAAATATTGCATTTTTCAGAACATGGGTATAAGATTATCCTTGCTCTCACTCTCACAAAGAATTCATATGTTGCAACTGATGACCATAGTCTTGCCCTTAGTGTAATGTTCCACTAATATCAGAATGCTAAGCTTAGGATCAAATAGGTCTTTTACAGGTTGTAATGTAGGCTAAGGGACGGGTAGGACTATTTTGGCTAGAAATAGTGACTATGTTCCTAAGCACTTTAATACATCACATTATGTCATTAACACTCTCTTTTAATCAACCTTGCTACCTTTCTTTCATCTCTCACCCCTTTTCACCTATTTTTCCATTCAAACATAACTATCTTTTTTATTTAATCATAAACACAATTAATCTTTATATTTTTCTGTTTCTTTTTCTTCTCTATAGCACACCTCTTATGATAGCCACTCTTTTTCATAACAAATTCAAGCACCAATACACATTAAGGGATCACTCTCACCCAATTTCCTCTTATTTTTTCACATGACTTTTACAATTTAAAGCGCTTAGGAATTTGGATCAAATTATGGTCTTGAAAAAATGGATTAGGCTACATATGAGGCCGTCAAAGAAAATGGCTAAAGGTTCAAATGGGTTGACTAGGATAATGTCCACGGGTAAGTAAAACGAAGGTAAACAAGTATCGGTTGCCAAAGAAATGCCTAAATCATCTCCTAGACTCACACTCTTTATTTTGCTTTACACACACACCAGGAAAGTTCTAGCATCATCCACAAACACAGAATATACTATCACCTCACACACACAAGGCACATGGTCGACTTTATTGGGAGCAGTACAGACTCTAGACCCAACAGATGAAGGAATTAAACCACACACTTATCACATAATGAGTCACATTTAGAGCCTAAATGTCTCAATAGTAATGATTCTAGCACAAACTCTTGTCATAACACCATGCCGCTTATCAGAACAATTCCATGCATCAAAATCTAAAAAAATCTATGACTAATTAAAACAAACAAAAAAAATATGACCATAAATGTAGGCAAAGAAGTACAGCATACGAATACCAGCACCCCACACTTAGACGGGACACACTTCCCTCAGTGGAAAATAAATACGGAAAACCTGATTAGTCGGACTCCTCTTCTATGTCTGGGGTCATTTCCCCTGCGTTGAAATCATCATCAGAGTCATCATCCTCAGAGTTTCCTCAAATTGTACCCACTTGATCCAAAAGTGCGTTGAGGTATTTGTAGTGGGAAGGATTCAGCTTGCTCTTTTCTTCCCCTTTTCTGGCCTTTCTGTGAGGTGGTTGCTTTGTCTTTTCCTTGGCGTGCTTTTGGTGCCATTGTACCTGAGATTAAAATGATAGTCATGTTAGCTTCATCTCGGTAGATACAGTCGACAAACAAACAGTAGTGGCACCACCCCACACTTAATTTGTTGGCACAAACTAATTACGTGAACATTGTCGATTACTCAGACTTCATCGATATACGTTTAGGCGTTATGTTCAAATAATATGTTCAGCACAGTCATACTTTCATGTCATCTTAACTATCCTTTCCAATTCTATTTCATGTAATCTTGATCATACTTTCATGTTTGGATTAATGCACTTTTTGAACAAGACTACTTCATAGAGATCGTATCAAATTATGGCATATAAATAATCACAACGTCTCATGCTTGTATTCAATCATGATCTTTATCTCGATGAACAAGTCATTCAAACATTCAAGCATTCAATTTTGAAGATTATGCAATTAACTTCACCATGTCGACTCCGCAAAAGTATGACAGTGTATAACAATCAAATACAAGTCGGTAGATACAGTCGAGAAACAAACAGTAGTGGCACCACCCCACACTTAATTTGTTGGCACAAACTAATTAAGTGAACATTGTCGATTACTCAGACTTCATCGATATACGTTTAGGCGTTATGTTCCAACAATTTGTTCAGCACAATCATAATTTCATGTCGTCTTAACTATCCTTACCAACTCTATTTCATGTAATCTTGATCATTCTTTCATGTTTGGATTAATGAACTTTTTGAACAAGACTACTTCATAGAGATCGTATCAAGTTATGGCATAGAAATAATCACAACGTCTCATGCTTGTATTCAATCATGATCATTATCTCGATGAACGAGTTATTCAAATATTCAAGAATTCAATTTTGAAGATTATGCAATTAACTTCACCATGTCGACTCCGCAAAAGTATGACAGTGTATAACAATCAAATACAAGTCGGAACAAAATCAAGAACACCCACACGTATTCTTTCACTCAACGAGATGTATCACAACAAATCAACCACATTCAAATCACCAATACTACTTCAAGATTTAACAATTCATTATAGGCGTAGTAGTGTAGTACTTACGGAATATAAAAGAAGAACAAAGAAGTACTTACTTGGTTGATGGCCTCGGAAGATGTTCTTGCAAAGTAAAAGAGCAAAAGGAAAATTTTTAAGAGATTTTGGAGAGGTAGGTTGCACCTAGGTTGAAGTTGCAATGCATTTTTGTTCTAAGACTAAGGTTCTATTTATAGGACAAGCTTGGGTCGGGTTTTGACCCATTTGGAATCGGATTTGGAGACCAAAAGTGACCATAGGCGGCGCCTAATGCTTTGCCTATGCTTGGCATAGGTGGAGCCTATGCTATGGCATTGTTGAGCATAGGCGGCGCCTATGCTATGGCATTGTTAGTCATAGGCGGCGCCTATGCCATGGCATACTAGATTCAGAGACAAAATGCTTTTGAATAGGCGGCGCCTATGCTATGGCATTGGTGAGCATAGGCGGCGCCTATGCTATGGCACTCTAGAATCCGAGATCTTAGGCCATAGCATAGGCCATGCCTTGTTCGTGGCCTAGATTTACATTGGCCTTGCCTTGTTCTTTGCCTATATTTTCATAGGCAATGCCTAACCCATAGCCTTTTGCTTCTTCATTCCTAACTTACCACCTTCAACATGCAATACTTCCAAATCAAAATTTGAAACCAATCTCCTCTTTTATACCTCTTGAACCTACACTTACTCAAAAACAACAAAAACGATTAGAACGATGGGTTGCCTCCCACCAAGAGCCTTAGTTTTGGTCGTGGCTCGACAAAATCTTAAGAAAACAAAAAAATTAAAAATGATGGGTTGCCTCCTGCCAAGCGCTTGATTTATTGTCGCGGCACGACAAAGCTATCTCGATTACTTAGACTTCATCGAGATAGATGGGGCATCATTTTCTGAATGGATTCAGACGACGCTGATGCTTACTTGTAGGCATGCAATCTTCTTCGATATGACTCTTGTGCATACATATCCCTGGAGGGATACTAATTATATCATCAATAGTCCAACCCATAGCTCTCTTGTATCTCTTCAGAGCAGAGATGAGAGCCTCTACGTGCTGTTCACTTAAATCATCTGCCACACTCACCGGAAGTGTATTTCCACTTCCCAAGAATGCATACCTTAGATAATTGGGGAGCTCTTTCGATTCTAGCACTGGGGGCTCTTCAATGGAAGTCTTCGCTGTTGGTGACGGTTGATTCTTAAGATTAAGGTCCGGCTGCTTAGGAGTATGAGAATAGGACCCTATTTCTATTAGAGCACACATAGTTTCTTTATAATCTTCATCGTCCTCATGCTCAACATTCAGCAGCTCAGCAGACAATGGCTCAACAGTAAGCTATTTCTCTACAGATAATGCTTTCTTATCCTCATAATGAACATCAGCTATGGAGAATACATTCATATCGCTGGGCTGCTTTATTGCTTTTCATATATCAAAGCGGACCACTTCGTCATTCAACCGAAATAAAAGCTCATTAGCTCTTATGTCAATAAGCACACTTCCTGTTGCATGGAAAGGACGTCCCAAGATTATGGGAACTTCAGAATCCACCTCGCAATCCAAAATCACAAAGTCTGCTGGAAAAATGAAGGTAGACACCTTCACCAACACATCATTCAAGATACCCACAGGTCGTTTTACCAACCTATCTACCATCACAATCCGTATATTGGTTGGTGTAGGGTCGCCCAACCCCAACTTTCTGTAGACGGATAGTGGCATCAAATTGATGCTAGCTCCGCTCCCAAATCACACATTGCCTTAGCAAAATTCATAAATCCAACCGTGCAAGGAATAGTGAAAGCACCAGGGTCTGCCTTCTTCTGTATGAAGGACCTTGTGGCAATTGCACTGCAATGATGAATATTATCTGCCGGCTCATAGCTTACTGGCCGCTTCTTTGTCAAAAGGTCCTTCATGAATTTAGCATAACCAGGCATTTGTTCCAGCGCCTCCACCAACGGAACATTAATAGTCAGCTGCTTTAACATGGTCATGAATTTACTGAACCTGGTATCATCAGCTTTCTTCTTCAGTCTCTGCGGAAAAGGTGGTGGTGGTAGAGGAATCATTTTCTCCACCACTTCCTCTTTATCTTTCTTCCGATTATTAATCTTTTTAGGAGTGTCATGAGCCTTCTTGTTTAGTCTCTGAGGAAAAGATGGTGGTGGAAGAGGAATAGTTTTCTCCACCACTTTCATTTTACCTTACTTCCAACTATTAATCTTTTCAGGCTGCAGACGTCTAGGGGTGACGTCATGAACACACTCTTCAGCTTCTTCGGCCTCTTCACATTCTGCATCAATAACATTATCCGCTATATCATCAACTACCTGCTTGCCTTTAGATGGATTTTCCAACACTTTACCACTTTGGGTAGTAATAGCCATACACGATCCATCATTCCTTAGGTTTTGCACAGTGTCGCTAGGTAAGGTTCCAGCCTTTCTTTGATTGAATGCCGCTGAAAGTTGACTCAATTGCTGCTCTAGCTGTTTTATTGAAGTGGAATATGAGTCAACCAAATGCTTCATTGAGGACAGATCATTTATTACCTCAGTTACTCCTGTGTTGGTTGCCTCTACTCCTTTCAGTAGCTTAGCCATCATATCTTCCATAGACATATTTCCAGAACCAGATGCAGCGGCGTCACGTCTTCCAGGAGGAACATACAAACCACTCCTGTCGGTATTGTTTTTCCAACTTCCTTGATCACGGTCCTTGTTTCCAGATTTATCATAATAGTTCCGACCTTGGTTTCCATGGGCATTGCCTCGGAATCCCCCCTGATTATTCAAGTAGTTGGCTTCTTCCTCGAAATCGGATTCGTCTCTTTTTTTTGACGCAACTGCTTTGACTTTTTCGGTCTTCCCTGATAATAAATGCTTGGTAAGAAGATGCATCTGTGTTTTCATGTGCGCCATATCTTGATCATGTTCCTCTTCTTTTCGCCTCTGTTCTGCAGTCATGACAAGTAGAGCTTGCTACCTCAGAATACCTGGTATGCCAAGCTCTACTTTGCTTTGTCATACGATCTAACATATCACTTGCCTGAACAAAAGTGAGGTCCATGAATGACCCTCCTGCTGCATTATCAACCACTGGCTTAGTCACCAAATTCAAAGATCTGTATAATATCTCCATCAAGTGGACATTGGTCATATGATGGTTTGGGAACCGCATAAGCTTCGTCTTGAACCTCTCCCATGTTTCGTGGAGAGCTTCAGTTGGAAGCTGCCAAAAATTGCTGATCTCATCTCTCAACTGTGCTCTCTTGGATGGCCGAAAGTATATTTCTAGGAAAGCATCTTTCAGTTGCCTCCAATTAGTAATAGAATCAGGAGTCAGCCCATTCAACCATAGAGTTGCCTCCCCAGATAGAGACAATGGAAATAATCGCAGCCGAATTGCATTCTGTCCAATGCCTGGATTGTCGAATGAGTTGCATGTAGAGATAAAATTGACCAGATGCATATTCGGATCATCACCTGCAAGTCCACCAAATAATCCCTTGAGCTGCAATAGTTGAATCATGGTGCTAGTGATATTTAACTTTGCTCCAGGTTCCAAGGGCGGAGGAATAATAGCTCCTGTAGCACCAGCTTCATCCAGATCGTCATCATCATCCTCAAAAGGAGCCTGCACAGCTCGGCGGTCAGGTCTCATTCTAGCTTGATGATCTCTCATATGCATAGGTGCCACCACCTCATCAATACGCCTAGGATTTAGTAGCTCCTCATCACCCAGGTCCTTATCATCAGGATTTGTTGCCCGACCTGGGTTATCAATATTCTGTTGATGCACTTGAGCAGCTGCCAGTGCAGCTAGTCTAGCCTGCTCCTGTTGAGCCGCCCTTCTGTTAATGTCAAGTTGTGCATCCATCCTGCCAATAGAACCTGAATAGAAAAAAAACAACAGCTAAAAGTAAAATCTGAGAACTTTTGACCAAAGGGTCTAGTAACTACCACAAACTTAGTTGACAACCGTATTCCCCGGCAGCGACGCCAATTTTTGATAACGCTCAAACTATAGCTCTCGTAAGAGTGTAAGCGGTCGTTGTCAAATATATAACCCAACTGGGTTGGGTATCGATCCCACAGAGAATACTTGGTCACTAAGTAAGCAAAGATTATTAGACTTTTGGTGCAAGTCTCGTAAAAGGGGGGATTTTGTACCGTGCAATAATGTAAACAAAATAATAGAGTAAAAATAGAAAATAACAAAGTAAAAAGAAAGAATGTTTAGTAAGATGTTTAACCAATGAGAATTGAGAGTTGGGGTTATGTCTACCTTATGAGTAATACGTCTCTATTGGCTATGAGTTATGCGGAATTCAGACATGCATGTGCTTATAGAGAGTTGTATTCTATGGTAAATCCAGGCGTCTTTCTACCATCAAGGATTATTTCACTTTATCTCTTTCGAGATTAAAGCGTGTCTAACGGTACGAACTCTCCAAGAGGTTAATCCAGTTACGGCACTAACTTTTTAACAGGGGTTGGTGCCCTATTACCTTGACATTATCTTTTTTCCAGACATATAACTTTTCTTTCGAACAAGTTAATGCTATACTGGCGTATTCTATGCGTTTTCAACCACAAGAATTTGCAGTAAGATGAAGAGAATAATGATATAAGAATCATACGAGTCACAAACTCACAAACTCATAGCAATAGATAGTATCTCATAAGGCTTCCATAACCCCAACAGAGAAGTTTGGCTATTCATGAGTGCAACGGAAATCACAATAGACTTTATCATTATACCAAAATAAAGATCTCACGTGTAGTAGGGTTTGGTATGGCGTTAGGCGTGAATTCCCTTTTAGAATAGCGGTTCTCTTGTTGTGGAAATTAAGAATTGAATAGATGAAGAGAAAGTAATTAATTGAAAGAGAATTGTTTTCGGAACTCCGGAATGCATGAAAATCTCTAGCAAAATAGGGTATTTATAACACCCATATCCTATTCCTACTAGGCTACTGCATTACTTAACCTAATCCTACTAGGTCAATGCATCATTATCCTAATCCTAATAAGTTACTGTTGTACCCCAAAGTCTTTGGAAATGCTGTTTTTGCCCGGGACAGATATTCCATGCGTCACTTTTGGTCCTTGGCGTCCAAGCTTTCCCTTTCTTCTTTCGTGAAGCTTCCTTGGGCATCAAGTTATCCATAATATGCTGAAATCTGCATCATTTATACCTGAAAACTTGCTAATCACGTTTGTTAGATCGATTAGAGGAAAAAGGACTAAAAGTGCATGAATTATATATTTTGTCCTCAAAACTTAGCTAAAATATGGGTAAATTATAGTACTTTAGGCGTGTAAATACGCCTATCATCAACACACCACACTTAAAGCTTTGCTCTTCCTCGAACAATATATCATGTCCATATAAACATCTACTTAGGGTTTCACAGTAACAACACAAAATATTCATCAAGACAGGCACAACAATTATTAACAAAGAGTAGTTTTCTAATCACTTCTAGAAACAATTCAACCTCTAATATAGACTCGTAATGATGGTTAATTCGTATCCACAAGTTAAGCCACAAAGAATCATACAAGACTATCCAAAACTCATCAACCATGTGTGTCTCACATAAGATATTACCCATAATCACTCTCAAATATTGCATTTTTCAGAACATGGGTATAAGATTATCCTTGCTCTCACTCTCACAAAGAATTCATATGTTGCAACTGATGACCATAGGCTTGCCCTTAGTGTAATGTTACACTAATATTAGAATGCTAAGCTTAGGATCAAATAGGTCTTTTACAGGTTGTAATGTAGGCTAAGGGACGGGTAGGACTATTTTGGCCAGAAATAGTGACTATGTTCCTAAGCGCTTTAATACATCACATTATGTCATTAACACTCTCTTTTAATCAACCTTGCTACCTTTCTTTCATCTCTCACCCCTTTTCACCTATTTTTCCATTCAAAAATAACTATCTTTTTTATTTAATCATAAACACAATTTATCTTTTTATTTTTCTATTTCTTTTTCTTCTCTATAGCACACCTCTTATGATAGCCACTCTTTTTCATTACAAATTCAAGCACCAATACACTTTAAGGCATCACACTCACCCAATTTCCTCTTATTTTGTCACATGACTTTTACAATTTAAAGCGCTTAGGAATTTGGATCAAATTATGGTCTTGAAAAAATGGATTAGGCTACATATGAGGCTGTCAAAGAAAATGGCTAAAGGCTCAAATGGGTTGACTAGGATAATGTCCACGGGTATGTAAAACGAAGGTAAACAAGTATAGGTTGCCAAATAAATGCCTAAATCATCTCCTAGACTCACACTCTTTATTTTGCTTAACACACACACCTAGCAAGTTCTAGCATCAGCCACAAACATAGAATATACTATCACCTCACACACACAAGGCACATGGTCGACTTTATTGGGAGCAGTACAGACTCTTGACCCAACAGATGAAGGAATTAAACCACACACTTATCATATAATGAGTCACATTTAGAGCCTAAATGTCTCAATAGTAATGATTCTAGCACAACCTCTTGTCATAACACTATGCCGCTTATCAGAACAATTTCATGCATCAAAATCTAAAAAAATCCTCGACTAATTAAAACAAACAAAAAAAATATGACAATAAATGTAGGAAAAGAAGTACAACATACGAATACCAGCACCCCACACTTAGACGGGACACATTTCCCTCAGTGGAAAATAAATACGGACAACCTGATTAGTCGGACTCCTCTTCAATGTCTAGGGTCATTCCCCCTGCGTCGAAATCATCATCAGAGTCTTCATCCTTAGAGTTTTCTCAAATTGTACCCACTTGATCCAAAAGTGCGTTGAGGTATTTGTAGTGAGGAGGATTCAGCTTGCTCTTTTCTTCCCCTTTTCTGGCCTTTCTGTGAGGTGGTTGCTTTGTCTTTTCCTTGGCGTGCTTTTGGTGCCATTGTACCTGAGATTAAAATGATAGTTATGTTAGCTTCATCTCGGTAGATACAGTCGACAAACAAACAGTAGTGGCACCACCCCACACTTAATTTGTTGGCACAAACTAATTACGTGAACATTGTCGATTACTCAGACTTCATCGATATACGTTTAGGCGTTATGTTCAAATAATATGTTCAGCACAGTCATACTTTCATGTCATCTTAACTATCCTTTCCAATTCTATTTCATGTAATCTTGATCATACTTTCATGTTTGGATTAATGCACTTTTTGAACAAGACTACTTCATAGAGATCGTATCAAATTATGGCATATAAATAATCACAACGTCTCATGCTTGTATTCAATCATGATCTTTATCTCGATGAACAAGTCATTCAAACATTCAAGCATTCAATTTTGAAGATTATGCAATTAACTTCACCATGTCGACTCCGCAAAAGTATGACAGTGTATAACAATCAAATACAAGTCGGTAGATACAGTCGAGAAACAAACAGTAGTGGCACCACCCCACACTTAATTTGTTGGCACAAACTAATTAAGTGAACATTGTCGATTACTCAGACTTCATCAATATACGTTTAGGTGTTATGTTCCAACAATATGTTCAGCACAGTCATACTTTCATGTCGTCTTAACTATTCTTTCCAACTCTATTTCATGTAATCTTGATCATACTTTCATGTTTGGATTAATGTACTTTTTGAACAAGACTACTTCATAGAGATCATATCAAGTTATGGCATAGAAATAATCACAACGTCTCATGCTTGTATTCAATCATGATCTTTATCTCGATGAACGAGTCATTCAAACATTCAAGCATTCAATTTTGAAGATTATTCATTTAACTTCACCATGTAGACTCCGCAAAAGTATGACAGTGTATAACAATCAAATACAAGTCGGAACAAAATCAAGAACACCCACACGTATTCTTTTACTCAACGAGATGTATCACAACAAATCAACCACATTCAAATCACCAATACTACTTCATGATTTAACAACTCATTATAGGTGTAGTAGTGTAGTACTTACGAAATATAAAAGAAGAACAAAGAAGTACTTACTTGGCTGACGGCCCTCGGAAGATGTTCTTGCAAAGTAAAAGCGCAAAAGGAAAATTTTTGAGAGATTTTGGAGAGGTAGGTTGCACCTAGGTTGAAGTTGCAATGCATTTTTGTTCTAAGACTAAGGTTCTATTTATAGGACAAGCTTGGGTCGGGTTTTGACCCATTTGGAATCGGATTTGGAGACCAAAAGTGACCATAGGCGGCGCCTAATGCTTTGCCTATGCTTGGCATAGGCGGTGCCTATGCTATGACATTGTTGAGCATAGGCGGCGCCTGTTCTATGGCATTGTTAGGCATAGGCGGCGCCTAAGCCATGGCATACTAGATTCAGAGACAAAATGCTTTTGCATAGGCGGCGCCTATGCTATGGCATTGTTGAGCATAGACGGCGCCTATGCTATGGCACTCTAGAATCCGAGATCTTAGGCCATAGCATAGGCCATGCCTTGTTCGTGGCCTAGATTTACATAGGCCTTGCCTTGTTCTTTGCCTATATTTTCATAGGCAATTCCTAACCCATAGCCTTTTGCTTCTTCATTCCTAACTTACCACCTTCAACATGCAATACTTCCAAATCAAAATTTGAAACTAATCTCCTCATTTATACCTCTTGCACCTACACTTACTCAAAAACAACAAAAACGATTAGAACGATGGGTTGCCTCCCATCAAGCGCCATAGTTTTGGTCGTGGCTCGACAAAATCTTAAGAAAACAAAACAATTAAAAATGATGGGTTGCCTCCCGCCAAGCGCTTGATTTATTGTCGCGGCACGACATAGTTATCTTGATTACTTAGACTTCATCGAGATAGATGGGGCATCATTTTCTGAATGGATTCAGACGACGCTGATGCTTACTTGTAGGCATGCAATCTTCTTCGATATGACTCTTGTGTATACATATCCCAGGAGGGATACCAATTATATCATCAATAGTCCAACCCATAGCTCTCTTGTATCTCTTCAGAGCAGAGATGAGAGCCTCTACGTGCTGTTCACTTAAATCATCCGCCACACTCACCGGAAGTGTATTTCCACTTCCCAAGAACGCATACCTTAGATAATTGGGGAGCTCTTTCGATTCTAGCACTGGGGGATCTTCAATGGAAGTCTTCGATGTTGGTGACGGTTGATATTTAAGATCAAGGTCTGGCTTCTTAGGAGTATGAGAATAGGACCCTATTTCTGTTAGAGCACACGTAGTTTCTTTATAATCTTCATCGTCCTCATGCTCAACATTCAGCAGCTCAGCAAACAATGGCTCAACAGTAAGCTGTTTCTCTATAGATAATGCTTTCTTATCCTCATAATGAACATCAGCTACGGAGAATACATTCATATCGCTGGGCTGATTCATTTCTTTGCATATATCAAAGCGGACACTTCGTCATTCAACCGAAATAAAAGCTCATTAGCTCTCATGTCAATAAGCACACTTCCTGTTGCAAGGAAAGGACGTCCCATGATTATGGGAACTTCAGAATCCACCTCGCAATCCAAAATCACAAAGTCTGCAGGAAAAATGAAGGTAGACACCTTCACCAACACATCATTCAAGATACCCACAGGTCATTTTACCGACCTATCTACCATCACGAGCCGCATATTGGTTGGTGTAGGGTCACCCAACCCCAACTTTCTGTAGACGGATAGTGGCATCAAATTGATGCTAGCTCCCAAATCGCACATTGCCTTAGAAAAATTCATAGATCCAACCGTGCAAGGAATAGTGAAAGCACCAGGGTCTGCCTTCTTCTGTACGAAGGACCTTGTGGCAATTGCACTACAATGATGAATATTATCTGCCGACTCATAGCTTATTGGCCTCTTCTTTGTCAAAAGGTACTTCATGAATTTAGCATACCCAGGCATCTGTTCCAGCGCCTCCACCAACGGAACATTAATAGTCAGCTGCTTCAACATGGTCATGAATTTACTGAACCTGGTATCATCAGCTTTCTTCTTCAGTCTCTGCGGAAAAGGTGGTGGTGAAAGAGGAATTGTTTTCTCCACCACTTCCTCTTTATCTTGCTTCTGATTATTAATCTTTTCAGGAGTGTCATCAGCCTTCTTGTTTAGTCTCTGAGGAAAAGGTGGTGGTGGAAGAGGAATAGTTTTCTCCACCACTTTCTTTTTACCTTGCTTCCAACTATCAATCTTTTCAGGCTGCAGACGTCTAGGGGTGACGTCATGAACACACTCTTCATCTTCTTCGGCCTCTTCACATTCTGCATCAATAACATTATCCGCTCTATCATCAACTACCTGCTTGCCTTTAGATGGATTTTCCAACACTTTACCACTTCGGGTAGTAATAGCCATACACGATCCATCATTCCTTGGGTTTTGCACAGTGTCGCTAGGTAAGGTGCCAGCCTTTCTTTGATTGAATGCCGCTGAAAGTTGACTCAATTGCTGCTCTAGCTATTTTATTGAAGTGGAATGCGAGTCAACCAAATGCTTCATTGAGGACAGATCATTTATTACCTCAGTTACTCCTGTGTTGGTTTCCTCTACTCCTTTCAGCAGCTTAGCCATCATATCTTCCATGGACATATTTCCAGAACCTGATGCAGCGGCGTCACGTCTTCCAGGAGGAACATACAAACCACTCCTGTTGGTATTGTTTTTCCAACTTCCTTGATCACGGTCCTTATTTCCAGATTTATCATAATGGTTCCGACCTTGGTTTCCTTGGGCATTGCCTCGAAAACCCCCCTGATTATTCAAGTAGTTGGCTTTTTCCTCGAAATTGGATTCGTCTCTTCTTTTTGACGCAACTTCTTTGACTTTTTCGGTCATCCCTGATAATAAATGCTTGGTAAGAAGATCCATCAATGTTTTCATGTGCGCCATATCTTGATCACGTTCCTCTTCTCTTCGCCTCTGTTCTGCAGTCATGCCAAGTAGAGCTTGCTACCTCAGAATCCCTGGTATGCCAAGCTCTACTTTGCTTTGTCATACGATCTAACATATCACTTGCCTGAATAAATGTGAGGTCCATGAATGACCCTCCTACTGCATTATCAACCACTGGCTTAGTCACCGTATTCAAAGATCTGTATAATATCTCCATCAAGTGGACATTGGTCATATGATGGTTTGGGCACCGCATAAGCTTCGTCTTAAATCTCTCCCATATTTCGTGGAGAGCTTCAGTTGGAAGCTGCCGAAAATTGCTGATCTCATCTCTCAACTGTGCTCTCTTGGATGGCGGAAAGAATCTTTATAGGAAAGCATCTTTCAGTTGCCTCCAATTAGTAATAGAATCAGGAGTCAGCCCATTCAACCATAGAGTTGCCTCCCCAGATAGAGACAATGAAAATAATCGCAGCCGAATTGTATTCTGTCCAATGCCTGGATTGTCGAATGACTTACATGTAGAGATAAAGTTGACCAGATGCATATTCGGATCATCACCTGCAAGTCCACCAAATAATCCCTTGAACTGCAATAGTTGAATCATGGTGCTGGTGATATTGAACTTTGCTCCAGGTGGCAAGGGCGGAGGAATATTAGCTCCTGTAGCACCATCACCATCCAGATCGTCATCATCATCCTCAAAAGGAGCCTGCACAGCTTTGCGGTCAGGTCTCATTCTAGCTTGACGATCTCTCCTATGCATAGGTGCCACCACCTCATCAATACACCTAGGATTTAGTAGCTCCTCATCACCCAGGTCCTTATCATCAGGATTTGTTGCCCGACCTGGGTTATCAATATTCTGTTGATGCACTTGAGCAGCTGCCAGTGCAGCTAGTCTAGCCTGCTCCTGTTGAGCCACCCTTCTGTTAATGTCACGTTGTTCATCCATCCTGCCAATAGAACCTGAATAGAAAAAAAACAACAGCTAAAAGTAAAATCTGAGAACTTTTGACCAAAGGGTCTAGTAACTATCACAAACTTAGTTGACAACCGTATTCCCCGGCAGCGGCGCCAATTTTTGATAACGCTCAAACTACAACTCTCGTAAGAGTGTAAGCGGTCGTTGTCAAATATATAACCCAACTGGGTTGGGTATCGATCCCACAGAGAATACTTGGTCACTAAGTAAGCAAAGATTATTAGACTTTTGGTGCAAGTCTCGTAAAAGGGGGGATTTTGTACCGTGCAATAATGTAAACAAAATAATAGAGTAAAAACAGTAAATAGCAAAGTAAAAAGAAAGAATGTTTAGTAAGATGTTTAACCAATGAGAATTGAGAGTTGGGGTTATGTCCACCTTATGAGTTATACGTCTCTATTGGCTATGAGTTATGCAGAATTCAGACATGCATGTGCTTATAGAGAGTTGTATTCTATGGTAAATCCAGGCGTCTTTCTACCATCAAGGATTATTTCACTTTAACTCTTTTGAGCTTAAAGTGTGTCTAACGGTACGAACTCTCCAAGAGGTTAATCCAGTTACGGCACTAACTTTTTAACAGGGGTTGGTGCCCTATTACCTTGACATTATCTCTTTTCCAGACATATAACTTTTCTTTCGAACAAGTTAATGCTATACTAGCGTATTCTATGTGTTTGCAACCACAAGAATTTGCATTAAGATGAAGAGAATAATGATATAAGCATCATACGAGTCACGAACTCACAAACTCATAGCAATAGATAGTATCTCATAAGGCTTCCATAACCCCAACAGAGAACTTTAGCTATTCATGAGTTCAACGGAAATCATAATAGACTTTATCATTATACCAAAATAAAGATCTCACGTGTAGTAGGGTTTGGTATGGCGTTAGGTGTGAATTCCCTTTTAGAATAACGGTTCTCTTGTTATGGAAATTAAGAATTGAATAGATGAAGAGAAAGTAATTAATTGAAAGAGAATTGTTTTCGGAACTCCAGAATGCATGAAAATCTCTAGCAAAATCGGGTATTTATAACACCCATATCATATTCCGACTAGGCTACTGCATTACTTAACCTAATCCTACTAGGTCAATGCATCATTATCCTAATCCTAATAAGTTACTGCTGATCCCCAAAGTCTTTGGAAATGTTGTTTTTGCACGGGACAGATATTCCATGTGTCACTTTTAGTCCTTGGCGTCCAAGCTTTCCCTTCCTTCTTTCGTGAAGCTTCCTTGGGCGTCAAGTTATCCATAATATGCTGAAATCTGCATCATTTATACCTGAAAACTTGCTAATCACGTTTGTTAGCTCGATTAGAGGAAAAAGGACTAAAAGTGCATGAATTATATATTTTGTCCTCAAAACTTAGCTAAAATATGGGTAAATTATAGTACTTTAGGCGTGTAAATACGTCTATCATCAAGAGACTTGACCACATTTTATGATAGGTCATCAAGGAGCTGATAGGGAATTACTTTTTTTCGTCAGCGATAGGCAGCAAGCACCAAAAGTATAAAGGAAGATGACGACATTTGTGATAAGTCATCAGCCTCCTGATAGGCTATCATAAATGGGGTCACCTAATCTAAAGAATTTATGAATTTTTATTATTTTATTTCCATAATTAGGGTGAACTATTTAAAGCCTTGTTTAGGGTTTTCTTAGGAGTTACGGACCTTGAGTTTTGAGCAATATACTTTTATTTTTTTTATCTTTAACTTCTTGGATTGAGAAAGCAATTACTTGGAATAGATTATATTTATTATTTTGGGATTTTCTTTGTGAGTTAATCTGAGAATCGCTAGTTTCTATTCATCTTGTGGTAAATTTATCTTTCAAAGAATGAATTCATCTAGGTGTTTCGGTTATTACTTCATGAGTGGCTAAATTCCTTTAACCTGAATTATTGGATCTAGGGTTAGGTCTTGATAAGGTGTTGAGTGTTAAAGATTCGAAAGGTGGTAGGACTCGTTGATGATTCTGATGTTTTAATTATTGTCTGTTGGTTGCAAACAATAGATACCACCTACTTTGATTTGCTTGAGAAAGAAATCAAATATAGTAGGAAGTGAATTATCAACAGGGACTTGGAAATACTCCGTTTAATAATAAGCGTTGTAACAAGGTTGGTTAACCTGAGGTAAAATCTGGGCAGTGAATATAAATTCCCTAAGTCTGAGAGGATTAGGAAATTAAATGATTATGTAGGTCGAGAGACATTTAAGCATAACTTCAACAAAGATAACTTGTTGTCCTACCTACCGTGAGAATCTTGAACCACTAGTAACATCTGTCAAGTACCAAAATCCCTAGTGAACATAATTCTAGGTTTTGTTTCATAAACTCTTGATTACAAACACTGAATCTAAAGTAACCAACAACTACTTATTAAACTAAAAACCCCTTTTTCTGGAAACATCCAACTATCAGTTGATTAAATCGCAAACAACTTACATTCACACCATATTCCCTATGGGATTCGACCCTAACCTAGTTGGGTTTTATATTGACAACGATCGCTTACATTCTCATTAGAGAGGTGTAGTTTGAGAGTTATCAACAATGGCGCCGTTGCCAGAGAATACGGTTGTAAACTGAAGTTTGTGTGCGCAAATTGACTGTAAGTTAAGTTTCCTAGTTTTATGTTTATTTGTTGTTTATGTTTATTGCAGGATGTTTATAGTGTATGCCAAGAACAAGAAGTTTTGATGAACCATTATTACCACCTAATCCGAAACCGCAACGAATTAGAAGAATGGCAGAACAACAAGAGGCTGACAGATTAGCAGCCTTAGCTAGAGCTCAGGTGAATATGTAGAATGTCGGTCAACAAGCACGACATTAAAATGTTGAGGATGAAGATTTGGGAGACGAGGAGTTGCCGAATCCTAGTAACCCAAGGCGTGCAGAGCAGATAGCTTCACCAGTACGACGTAATGTTAACAGGAACCTTCCGTTCCAAGAAAGACAAGAGTATTGGTCGGTCCAGTATTATCTCAATGATGATAATGATGGAATGGACGAAGTAGGTGCAATGGGTGCAATCATTCCTCCACCATTGGCACCTGGAGCTAAATTCTACATTACTAGTACTATGATCCAACTCCTCAATCTGAAGGGGTTGTTTGGTGGCCTTCCAGGGGATGAACCAAACCTGTATCTGGTGAATTTTGTCACCATCTGTAAATCTTTTGATAACCTAGGAGTGGGACAAAATGCTATCCGGTTGAGATTGTTCCCATTGTCTCTATCTGGGGAGGAAACTTTGAGGCTAAATGAGCTGACGCCCGATTCTATAACCAATTGGAGGCAGTTAAAAGGAGCTTTCCTAGAAATACTTTTTCTGCCTTCCAAGATGGTACAGCTAAGGGACGAGATCAACAACTTTAGGTACCTCCCGACTGAAGCCTTGCATGAAACCTAGGAAAGATTTAAGAAGAAGCTGACACAGTATCCGAACCACAACATGATGTACATACATTTGATGGAGACTTTGTACAGGGATCTTAACTCAATTACAAATACAATTGTAAACAATGTTGTTGGTGGTTTGTTTGTTGATCTTGCATTCCCATAGGCTTCAGAGATACTGGACAAAATGACCAAACAGAGTCGGGCATGGCATACCAGAGACTCTGTGGTGTCCAGCCTCACTGCTTCCGTGGGTATTACTGCAGAACAACACAGAAGAGAAGAGTAGCGTGACCAAGACATGGCTCACCTTAAAACACAGATGGACTTTCTAACCAAGCACTTGCTATCAAGCAAGATTGAAAAGGTAAAAGTTGTGGGATCTCAGGATAGGATTGAGGCTGATGCAGATGAAGAGGCTAACTATGTTAATAATTAGGGGGTTTTTGAGGCAATAGATAAGGGAATCAAGGTCGGAACTTTTATGATAAGCCTGGTTATAAAGATAGGAAGCAGGGAAATTGGAGGAATAACAATGACAGGAGCGGGCTATATGTTCCTCCTGGAAATCATGAGGCTGCTTCAACAAGTTCTGAAAAGATGTCCATAGAGGACATGATGGATAATTTATTGAAGGGAGTGTAGGTGACCAACTCTGGTGTAACCACCATGAAGAACCATCTGACATCCATCAGTTAGTTGGTGCACTCGCACTCCACCACAATCAAATAGTTAGAGCAACAGGTGAGCCAACTCTCCGCAACATTCAACTAGAGTAAGAGTGGAATTTTACCAAGTGATACGGTTCAAAATCTGCAAAATGATGGCTCATTCATGGCTATTACCACTAGAAGTGGTAATATATTACCTGGCCCTTCAGTGGGCAAACCTGTAGCTGATGAGGTAGTTGATGTTAAACCAGAAGAAAGTGGTCCAGTTGAGTCTGAGAAGCTGGATAATTCTGATGATTCTCCAAAAAGAAGTAAAGAGATGAAGAAGGAGGTAGTGCTGAAATCTATCCCAAGACAACCACCTCTCTTTTCTCAACGATTGAAGAAGAAAATTGATGATGGTAGTACTCAAGCAATTGACAATAAATATGCCTTTGGTTGAGGCACTTGAGCAAATTCCAGGTTATATGAGAAGTTCATGAAAACCTTATAACTAAGAAACGGAAGGTTAGCCATGAGCCGGAGGACAATCTCCTTCATTGTAGTGCTATATCTACAAGGTATTTAGTGCAGAAAAAGGCAGATCCGGGAGAATTTACCATCCCGTCTACTATTGGGTCCCTAAATTTCACAAAGGCACTATGCAATTTGGGATTTAGTAAAAATCTATTGCCATACACTGTGTGCAAGAAACTGGTTTAGGGGTCCTACCCCGATCAACATGCGATTGGTGATGGTAGATTGGTCTGTAAAGTGGCCAGTGGGTATATTACACTATGTATTGGTAAAGGTTGCCAACTTCATTCTGCCTACTGATTTTGTTGTCATGGACTGTGAGGTGGACTTCGAAGTGTCCAACACTTTGTGTCAACCATTCCTTGCAACTGGGAGAGTGATCGTAGACATGGAGCTGAATGAGATGAAGTTCAGGCTCAAAGACAAGGAAACAAGATTTAAAATACACTCATTCATTACACCGGCAAAGAAGATGAGTGTTTTCTCAATTGTGGATGTATTCTATGAAGATGGTAAAGGGGTATTAATTGGTTGTCTTGATGAAGTCTGAGTAGTTAAGATAACCAAGTCGTTCCGCGACATTAAATCAGGCTCTATTGGGAGGCAACCCAAAAATTTTATACTCCAGTAAATTGTTTATTTTTTTAGTTAGGTTATAGTTCAAAAAGGGTGGAATCGATGTATTTATCCAAGTGTCCATATGACATTTTTGATGGGCTGTCATGATTGTGATAAGCTATCAGATTTGTCGTCAGGGACCTCAGCTCTGAAGAAAGATCTCTCAAGGCTGACGACATTTGTGATAAGCTATCACAACTGTGACGGCTTATCATAAATATCATCATAAAAAGCCATACATTATTTGAAACTGTGGGCCAAATTAAAAAGACCCGGCCCGACCCACAGCTTGGCCTTTCCACCTTCCCGCTTAGTTTTTAATTCCTTTAAGTTATTTTCTTTCCATACTGAGAATATTTTCTTCCCTTATTTAAACTCTTTCCAAGTAAAACAAGAAGAAAACTTCCTTGTGTGTGTATGCACTTGCAATTAAAATCAAAAACCTTTCTTTACTTCTTCTTGCGCGTGTAATCAAAGAGAAGGTCTCCATCAGGTATGCTCGAAACCTGACCTTTCTTTTCAATTGGTAAGTGGTAAGTTAAGGTAAACTCAATTTCCCAAGAAGCTTGAACCAAGTCCAACTTGCAAAAAGGGCTAACAATCGGAACTAGGGTTTGTTGTGCAAGCCTAAGGCTTAAAAGTTCAGCTCAAAAACAAACCTTGAGTGGATTTTAAGAAACAATGGGACCAAAAATTGAGTTAAAGTTAAGTTGGGGTTCTGATAAGAGTTGACCACATTCATGATAAGCTATCATAACTGTGATGGCTTATCAGAAATGTCATCAAAGGTTTTTAAAAATATTGTGGGTTCTGTTTAGAGCTGATGACATTTGTGATAAGCTATCACGTTTGTGATGGCTTATCAGAAATGTCATCAGAATTTGATAAAATCTCATGTGTTATGTTTAAGGCTGACGACATTAGTGATAAGCTATCACAACTATGACGGCTTATTAAGAAATGTCGTCACACCTGGTACCTGAAGTATTACTAAACCCTTTTAAGGGGTGTGGAATTTCAATGATCGATATGTTTGTATTTGTACTCTTAAGGGTCAACTAACGGTTTTTCTCTTGCTACAGGTCTTGAAATGGCCCCCAAAGGAAAGAACTTAAAATCCACAAAGAAAGTGACCAAGGGAAGTGTATCTCGGAGACTCTTCAATGAAGAGTCTGATTATGAAGAGGAAGAGCCTCTGTTCACGAAGAAAAAAAGGAAGAAAAGCTCTAGAAAAACTCCACCACCCCCACTAGTTGAGGTGAAGAAGAGTGAATAAAGTGACACTGAGACAACAACATCCGAGCATACAACTTCTGAGCAGTCGACCTATTAGCAACAAGAGTCTTAATATGTTGTATCTAAAGAGCATGATTCAGATCAACCTGAGTCTGAGGAACATGAGTCTGGGAAACCTAAATCTGAGGGAACATCAACTGAGTCCCCTTCTGCTGAGCCACAAGATGACAAAGACTCTCTGATTCAGGGAATTGTGGTCAAATGCAAGAATCCTGAAGTCCGAGATGGCACTAGATGAAATATTTCCAAAGCTCAAAAAATCTTCTTTGATGGGCTTCGCATAACCAACAGAAGATCTTTCAAAAGGCCAATATTTGAGGATAAGAGAATCATCACTAAGGGGTTGAGTAGGTACCCGGAAGTGGAGCAGAAATTTCACGGCTACGATTTGGGATGGACTACACGAGGAGGAAATTCATTTTTCCCTACACTAGTTAGGGAGTTCTATGCTAACTACCAAGATCGCTTGGAAAACATGTGTAGAGAAGAAGAGAAACCAGCTGACCAACCTTTGTTGGATAAAGTTTCGGTGCGGGGCGTAATGGTGGATGTTTCTGAAGCAACAATCAACAGGTTCCTTCATGGCCCAAACTTCACTCCTCAGGCCACTTTATATGCCCGGTTAAAGCATCGGGAAAATTAGCAAAATTGATTTGCCACACTCATAGCCGATGGAGAATTGGGATGGCTAGCAAATCCGAGTGAAAGGATCTTCAAGGCCTCCCTGACTTCAGAAGTAAGATTTTGGTGCAGTATTATACGTACATGGTTGATGCCCATAGATGGTGATAATATCCTCGAGGATGACAGAGAAATATTAGTCATAAGTGTTGTGGCAAACCTTAAATAGAATTTTGGAGAGATTATTGTCGAAGAGATAAAAATTCGTGTCTCGGGATATGATACAACATATCCCTTTTCTTTTTTAATTACAAGGTTGTGCAGGGCAGAAAATGTGCCAAATATTGTGGGGCTAGAAGAAGAACTCCTTGCCAAGAAGATTCATAATCCTATAAAAAATGAGGAAAATCAGCTGAGCCTAATGTTTGACAGGGGCGCAGAGATTCCCACTGACCCACCGGTCACATGTACTAGTTCATTGCCTAATACAAAGATGCCTGATTCAGAAGTTGTACCTCCAACATCTGCAATAATGGCAGAATCATCAGTGCCCAGAACTGAGACAATTCCTCCAGCTACAGTGCCTACAACAGAATTTGTCTTCAACCTTATGAATTTTAGAAGAGTAGCAAAATAGTTCAAGTGGTGCGAGGCTCAGCTTAAAATCTTTGCCAAGAAATTTGCGGCTATAGTGGACAAGAGGGTTAAGGTTGCACTCGAGCCTTACAAGGCTCTACCAGTCCGGATTGATGAATTGGAGAACCGCTTCAATGTGTAGTCGAGAGAGAGGTCTTCTCTAGAGATGGCATTATTCAGATCAGACTTAGATAAAGTAAAGGTGGAGGATGGAAAGATACAGCATCACCACTTTATGGCATCAGTAGACCTGGTAGCTGAGGATTCTAAGGGAGAAATCCCAATGCTTGATCTCACAGAGGAGCCAGTGAAGAAAAAGAAAAAGAAAAGTAAGAAGAAAGGCAAAGGAAAGAGAGAGAGGCTCGACAGAGATGAAGAAAGAAAAGTAGAGAAAAGAGAAAGAAAGAAGTCTAAAGAGGAGGAGATAAAGAAGGCAAGGATTGATTCCTTAGCGGACAATGAGAGATGGAAGGCAGCCATCCGAGCGAGAGCAGTAGGTGCCTCCACCCACCAGTAGGCCTTCAGAGACTGATAGACCAGCTACACCAGAATAGTTTGAGGCTCCTGATGGAGATGCAGCAGCAAGGTCATGAACCCATGACCCCCGGGATTGATCCATTCTAGGTATAATCTAACCCTAAGTTTAGATTTTCTTTGATTTTAAGTTGAGGGTGTAGGGTAAATTTGTTATAAATTTTGTAGTCAACTAGGAGAAATAATTATACCTGAGGCAGTTGAATTGTTTTTGTGATTTTTGTTCACCTCTTCAAGTGGTCAACTACTTTAAACGGAGCGATTTGCATTTAAGTGTGACCACTGTGCATCTTTGTACGACATGAGTTCTAGTAACATAATAATCATTGCTAACCGGTGGCATAAACTAAATGAGTCGTAGCTTGTGATATACCTGTGTGCCGTGTATGTGTGAGAAACTACTTAGTTCCCTCGGTGTGCTGAAACCAAAACTTCCCCAGTTAGTCTTACCTAGGTTGAAGGATAGGGGTTAGGAAAGGATCATAGGTCATTTTGATATTAGCTCACTTTAGCATAAATGACCTTCCCTATGCGTATAATATCTCTTGATTCCTGCTTTGAGCCTAATTAGTCTATTTCTTTTAATGACACCTATCATCTTCCCATTTAGATCACAATGAACCTATTTTGGCCCTGGTCCTACTTGGACACTTTGCACCTTGACTTAGGTAAATGGCCTATGTTGAGGGTGGATATCATAGGGGTGCGTGATATAGAATGAGAATGAAGAAAGGTAGCATAAAAGAAAGAAATAAAAAGCTGGGTGCAAAGGAAAAGAGCAAGAAAAAGAAAAATTGTGAAAAAGATTAAGTAATTGAAAAAAGACTGCACCCATCCTAAATAAGTGTGATCAAGAAAAGAGAAGAGAAAAAAAGGTTAAAGAGCTAAACCTCAGAAAACTAGTGTAGTTTCAAGGAGGCTTAGTCACTTTAAATACCATCAAGTATCATAGTAATACTTTGGGAAATTTTTTGTTGAAATTTTATGCGTAAATGTGTTAGGTTTATCTTCTAGAATGAATTATAACTTTTTCGTGCAAAATGTCTTAGATTATGACCCACAATTGCGTAGAGTATCGAATAAGATTTCCAACGATATGTGGATCATCCAAAACGGACACCCGAGCGACGAGTTATGAACATTCCGATCGAACCGTGAATAGTAGTGAACAGTAAAACGTGCATGAAAAAAAGTACTGAGGCCTGGCGTATTTTTGCTCCAACTTTAAACAATCATAACTCTTTGTACATAATGATCTGGGTGATATAATATATATCAACGGAAATCTCTGCGAGTTATTTTTCCAATGAAATTGGTTTAATCCAATTTGTCTATCGGAGCAAAAAGTTATGGTCGATCTACTTCAGCCTACCAAAAGTGAATTTTTGGGTTAACTTCAAATGATCATAACTCCTCGTACACAATGATCTGGGTGAGATACTATATATCAACGAAAATATATAAGAGTCCTCTTTCTAATGAAATTAGTTTCATCCAATTTGGATATCGGAGTAAAACGTTATGGTTGATCTACTTCAGACTATCAAAACAGTCCACCAAAGGACAGATTCGAGAATTATTTGATTTTTAGGGGTGTTTTGGTCATTCCCTCTCACCCAAAATCCTTCCAAACCCTATATTAAGGCCTATTAGAAACATTATATGTTATATTTCATCAAATTCCCTCAAAAAGAAAACCCTAAGATCCTACATCCAACTTTAAGAACCTCCAAAGTTCACCATTAATTCTGCAAATTTATTCAAGATTCCAAGTTCCTAGTTCAAGAACTCCAAGAACCATCATACAAAGGAACGATTAACATCTCAAAAATGAGTATCGATCTAAAGTTCATCATTCAAGGTATGTGGGGGTTTTCAACAAGAACTCTCTTTTGTTCTTGTGCCCAAAAGTAATTTTCTTTACAAAGGCATGATTTTTATTTAATTTTTATGAATTTGAAGCATGAACCCATATCTTATGATGATTATTATGAAATCTTGATGTTTATAATTTTCAAAGATGAATTTATATGTGTGGTGATATAAAGCATGAATCTTGAACGATATTTATCATGATTTTGATATTTGGGTCGCGAACCCCATTTGAAATTGTGTTTTTGAGAAAATGTGTGCTATATGCACGTTGATGTTGAATATTTGAGATGTTTTGAATGATTTGACCTTTTGATCGTGAATGAGTTATTTTGAACTCGACTGTGAAAGAAATCCACGTTTTTATTGATTATGATAAAGGGGTAGCAAATTGGCTCCCGATGAAAATATTTGAAGTGTTTATTGTGGATTTTCTTTAATGTGAGACTGAGGATGATTTAAATTTCTGAGCTAAGTCCGAGAGTAATCTTTAGCACTGAGTGGGAGGTATAAAGTGCCCTTACTTCCCTAGAACTACGTGAGCCTGAGGCTGATTTATATAGCGATCACTAGTATTTTTGGATTGATATTGGAAGTCCTACTTCGTTGGCAAGGATAGGACAACTCTCCCCAACGTGGGTAAGACATTAGACTCCATGTGGATCACATGGTTTATGTCGGTTATAGGATCTCTCAATGTGTGTGTGTGTACTCTTCTATCTGAGATGAAAACATATTTGCTTAAAAGGTTGAGTTTGAGAAAGTCATTATTCTTAAAAGATTTAAGGAATATATTCTAATGAGAATTGACATGAGTTTTGATTGTTTTGATGATTTGAAATTGAGATGAAAGTGAATTGAGAACGTATTATAATGACTCACTTGTTTTACTTTACATGTATTATTCATCCATGATTTTGATGATTTAATTCGAGCTAAGTGAGTCATCTATATCAGCATGCATAATTTTATAAACTGTGTTGATAGTAAGATATTATTTTATATATGCATTGCACCCCCATATGCTCGGTATCTTTCCATGGTACTGACCCACATATTCGTATGTGGGCTACATTTTCTCGGAATATAGGTACAAGGTATAGTTGCACCTTCGGATCCAGTCAGTTCGTGGTATCCAATCAGCAGGTGATGAGTCCTTTTGATTCAAGGGCTTTGGTTAGTTATGCAGAGTTTATAGTGTTGTATTTTCTTTATTCAGTCGTATTAAGTTGGGGTAGTCGGGAGTCATGACCCGACTACCTACAGTCAGTACTAGTAGAGGCTTCATAGACAGTCAGTAGAAGTTGATGTATTTTGTTTCAATTTTGGTTGTAAAGGCAGAATTGTAATCCTGTAAAATTCCATTTTTGTATCGATCAGATTCAGAAAAGAGTTAATTTCTCCTGATTTGTATGGATTTGTATTTTTATTCAGTTGCTTATGAGTTATGCCAGTAGAAGGGTTAGCTTGGGGTCACTTATGACCCTAAGTACTGTGTGACGTCTCGGGACCCGATTTCGGGGCGTTACAATCATACCATCCCTAGCCTATTACATGTCTAAGAGAAGTCCTATAGTGATCCTAGCTGACCTATCTGAAGATCAGGGTAATGAAAATAAGGGCAAGCCTATGGTACTTGGCATACACAGATTGGAACTTCATTCTGAGAGTGAGCAATTTGATTGTCCTCATGGTTACATATATAAATACTGAGATGATGAGAGGGATTTCTTTGTTGTGAGGGCACACCATATATGTTGCTAAGTACTAACTTGTTCAGAGAGTGTAATACTGGTATATGCATGGTTAATGTAGTTGAATTAATGTCGTAGACTGATGTCTGTATGTTGCATTGGTGTTCTTAATTGTACTTGAAATGACTAACCTAGGAGATGGTGAAAGTGTTTTGAGATAATGTGGATGATTGAGTGCCAAATGTGTCTTGTATTCTCTTAGTTGTTTTGAGTTGCTTGGGGACAAGCAACTGTTTTAAGTTGAGGGTGTGGATATGTGATCTAGTGCTAACACATTTGAGGCTTTTAACTAAGAATAATTGCGAAGTCTTAAGCAACTTTTGTCATTTTTGACTGGTTTATGTTTGATTTTGCAGTAGAACCTAATATGATAAAGAACAAACAAAAATGGAAGCAAAGAAGTTGAAATCAAAAGTAGATAGAGGCAAAAGTGTGGCTGACGACATTTCTGATAAGTCGTCAGCCTTGTGATAAGCTATCAGATTCATCGTCAGCCATAGATAGAGAATTGGCCTAAGATTGAAAGTTGTGATGACATTTTGTGATAGGTCATCAAGTATATGATAAGTCATCAAGAATACCGTCAACCTAAGGCAGCACATGAAAACTGAAGAAGAGACTTGGCGACATTTTGTGATAGGTCATCAAGGAGTTGATAGGGCAACACTTTTTGTCGTCAGCGGTAGGCAACAAGCACAAAAAGCATAAAGGAAGATGATGACATTTGTGATAAGTCGTCAGCCTCCTGATAGACTATCACAAATGGTGTCATCTAATCCAAACAATTTCTGAATTTTTATTATTTTGTTTCCATAATAAGGGTGAACTATTTAAAGCCTTGTTGAGGGTTTTCTTAGGAGTTTTGGACCTTGAGTTCTGAGCAATATACTTTGATTTTTTTTCTCTATAACTTCTTGGGTTGAGAAAGCAATTACTTGGAAGAGATTATATTCATTATTTTGGGATTTCCTTTGTGAGTTAATCTGAGAATCTCTAGTTTCTATTCATCTTGTGGTAAGTTTATCTATCAAAGCATGAATTCATCTAGGTGTTTTGATAATTACGTCATGAGCGGCTAAATTCCTTTAACCTGAATTATGGGATCTAGGGTTAGGTCTTGATAAGGTGTTGAGTGTTAAAGATTCGAAAGGTGGTAGGACTCCTTGATGATTCTGATGTTTTAATTACTGTTTGTTGGTTGCAAACAATAGATACCACCTACTTTGATTTTCTTGAGAAAGAAATCAAATATAGTAGGAAGTGAATTATCAACAGGGACTTGGAAATATTCCGTTTAATAATCAATGTTGTAACAAGGTTGGTTAACCTGAGGTAAAATCTGGGAAGTGAATATAAATTCCCTTAGTTTGAGAAGATTAGGTAATTAAATGCTTAGGTAGGTCGAGAGACATTTAAGCATAACTTCGACAAAGATAAATTGTTGCCCTACCTACCGTGAGAATCTTGAACCACTAGTAGCATCTGTCAAAGAACTAACCTCATATTTTTCTTTTTGTTATCTTGTCTTATAATATAGGTTCTAATGTTCAGCCTCTGGACTGCATATAGTATAATCTCCTACTATCTACAACAATACTTTGGTGGATCCTTATCATTAAAGGACTAGTTATCAGTATTTCTCAATTATGTCCCTTTTAATTTTGAAACAGTTAGTGTTAGATGGGGGCTTGTCCTAATAATTGGTCTTAGTAGAGGATTTCAAAGATACAATTGGATGTTCAATTTAAAATCAAATATTGTTGTTGGTTTTGATTATAATTTAATTATTCATTTTAGCTTCCGCACAGTGTTTTTATCAGTTGTTTTAGTATTCTTTTTTTCATGCTAGGCCATGAGGTATCTTGGGGTTACTTTTGACTCTAAGAATCGTGTTACAAATAGAAAGTAGTATCGAGTCGTGGAAAACTTGGTATCAGAGCATCAAGTTTATAGTGTCCTAGGGTGTCTGAAAGTACGTTCAGTAGAGTCTTAGTCTAGGGTGTAAAGTGCGCAACATATATGAATGAGAGGCTATGAAACGTTTTAGGAAATTTTCACTTTTTCAATGATCATATCATTCAATGGATTTTAACTCTATTTATTCTTCTAAATCATTCCCTACATGATTCAAAATATGTCTCCTAAAAAAGATTAGTTAGAAAAGTGACAAAAATGGTAACCCTCTTTCACTAGTCGATCAGTCTGCAAGTGATAGTGATTATTATGTAGAGTTTCATTATGCCATCCAATTATTATCTCTAGTTATGAAAGCTCAATTAAATCAGTAGGTAGCAGGCCCTGCATATTCTATTGGTAAAAAGAAAAGAAGGGAGAGAAAGAAGGTTATACTAGGGAATAGTAACTCTAATCGCCAGAAGATTGCAAGTTAGAAGCAATTTTTTTCTCAAAGGTCATCAGGTTTGACCATTTCATCATCTAATACTTCGTCACTGGACCTCATACCTTATTATGGTTAGAAAGGGGAAGCATCTGGTTCCCCTCCTCAGCAAAATACTATAAAGGAAAAGCCCTAGCCCACTTGCAACATGTGTAGCAAGCGCCACATAAAGGAATGTATGACAGGCTATGAAGGTTGATTTTGTTGTTCCAAGCTAGCACACAGGTTGAGATATTGTCTTATAGCTTCGTCAAAGGGTAGGGAGGTCAAAATATAGATCATTCTACTTTCTCAACAACCCCTCCATGTTATCCAAATTAGAAGGGTACCCCTCCTAGCATAGGTTGTAGTCAGAACATAGCTCACTATCATTAATCTTCCATCTAGACGGAACAGAATGGTTCACCTAAGGCCAAGTCGGGTATGTTTTCATATTTTCTCCTTCATGCATTTATATTTCTCAGGCCCTTATTCTCCCCAAATAGTGATAACTTATAGTTTAGAACAAATTTTTGATAGTACAAAGTATTTGTAAGGTGAATAATAGAAATAAAGTGGCCTATTCTTATCCTAGTGCATTCAGTACAGTAATTTCATCACGATACTTACTCATGTCTTGTATCATCTTGTTGTATACACTTTATTCAAACGTATGTCTATTCTTAGTCCTTAGTATAAGGAGTAATAGTCTCATAGTCTCGCTTAAAAATCCAAATCCTGCTCCATAATCCCATTAGTATCAGTCTCACACCATGTAAATTAGGCCTCATTCACCTATAATTTATCAACATGCTCATTAGCATATACTCATAATACGTTTAATGATTAGTGAAGTCACCATACGTCAGGTATATTCTCAGTCCAAACTTCTTGAACAAGCTCATTTATCAAATACTATACTCCTCAGACCCTTGTTGAGTGTCAAGGGTTATAGAAGTCATTGAATATTGTTTATGTAGTACCCCTCTTAGATCTTCCTAGTAAAGTCTCTTTGACTTTAGTATACCATGGCAGTAAGGTTAGTGACAACTTACCAGTAGGCTTGACGTAGATTCTCTGGCAATATAACTTGTAGATTTTGGTGTTAAGTGGATAGTAAACCCCAAAATAGAACTCAAATTTTGTGATTACAAGTTTGACCCTAGTGTGTATAGAGTCCAAATTTCCTCAGTCGAATGTAACGCTCAGACCATACTCGTGATTTCTTTCACTAGATGTAACTAAAATTCCTAATGAAGAGAATTGGAAGGAAGAAAGTTCCTTTTATAAATGACTATTATAAATTCATATCGGTATTTATTGCCTCATAGTTCCATGTGTGTGTTTCAGTGATCAATACTTCAATGAATTAAAAAATTTCAGTATGGATCAATTCGTATAGCCTATGGTTAAGTTCAGAGATGAAGAGAATAATACTAGTGATTCCTTTTTTTCCTTCCAGTCGTACTCTCCTAAGTCCATGTGTGTGCTTATTCCATGTGTGCCATTTTAAACATTACAATGTATGTAAATCCAATTGAGTCTTATTCTCACCCTAAAGTCAGTTCAATATAACATTTTCCTCCCTATCATTTTCTCCAGTCTGATGTCCCTTAGTAACCTTGTGATGATGATTTATTGTTAAAAGATAATCAATATGAAAGCTTGTGAGACTAAACTTGTGAATTATCTCTATTTGACATATTTAGTTGATGATTTCTTTGGTTATGAGTTCTATTATTATTGCTTTCATATTTGGCTGGCTTGCTTACTTGTGCATTCTTGATTTAGCCGATCTATGATGATTACTTGTACTTGTTAATGTATTCATGCTACTTGTACTCTTTTGTTGTTGAGTGCAGAGCATCTTTCAGTTCCAAACACGTGACCTTAACTCTAAATAATGGTTCAAACTTGATTTTAAGGGTGAGCACCATGACAGGCAACCTTCGAATCTTCCATTAATGTTGATGTCCTTTGTTTCGGGACTAAGACGATTCCTTATTTATAATATTTTGTACATTGTTAGTTGTATCCAATGTGGTTTATTATTAGATGTTCTTGTACGGTAACTTTAGTTCTCAGAGATGTAATAAATAATGTTTATCGTACTCTATTAGTTTTGAATATTGATGTTAGTGGGATGGGTGGTTTAAATTATTGAATAAACTTCCTTTTTGCAATTGTTTAAAAGTGGATATTAGAGTTACATTTGAAATAGTAAAGGTGAGATTAATAGGTTCTCCTTCCATATTAAGGATGGGTATCAATCATTACCGATTGGATCATGATAAAAATAAAAGAAGCAATAACCTGAATCGGAGTGGATCTTCAAGAACTACAAAACATGAATCAAAAAATGAATGAGATCTACCTATTTCAGCGCAAGCTCACTGAGCTCATTTTAGAAGAAAATAAAGATTGTTTACATTTTTATCCATCGGCCGTTGTTTCTATTTGAATCCAAAGGCCAACAAGTGTTGAAGGGGTGGCAGGGATATTTTGTTCCTACTCTTAATTTTCTCTTTGGCTATTGTCTTATTTTCATAATTTTGTTCTTGAGCCGGCCACTTTTGGGCTGGTACTATCAAACTTATTTTCATATTGTATAAAAATTTACAAAAAATCACAAACTTAAAAGACCTTATTACTCAAAATCCTTTACCTTTTAAACAATTACTTAAAATCTCAGATTTGATATTTTACTCTTGATACATATGAACAAAACCCTTCCATCAGAGTTTTACTCCACAATTAACTCATGCTTCCTTTTTTTTTCAACAATTTACACCCCTAAAATCTCTCCTAAATTATTATTAGCTGATATAACTTCCTTCTCCATTACTTCAACTTCTTTCAAACCATCAATTTACTTTAACTTCTTCCAAACTGTCGATCTCATCCAAATCATCAAGGTTGAATTATTTAAAAAAAGTTAGTTATTTCAAAGAGTTGAGTTAATTGTTTAAGTGAATTTTAAGTTAATTTTTAACGACACAAATCAATATTTATATATGCTTTAATTTCTGTTGTATTAATTTGTTTGATCTTCACTGTCTAATGAAGATTCTCCCTCACTCAATTTGGATATTTTCTAAATCGAAACACAAAAAAATGATCCTACAAGTCATCAAGTTGTGGGTTTTACTCCCGGTAACTTTGATTATACCGAGAAGGTTTTCGTAAAAATAGGTCAAAGCATTGTATGACCCAGAAAAAATGAAGAATATTAGAAATAATTTTGCTACAATAAATCAAGAATTGGACATGAAAATTGAAGATCAGGAGAAATTAGAGCAGATCCCTAATTAAATCAGGTATTGAATTTGTCAGTGATAGGTGATGCATATTTTCTTAAAGAGATGCTTTACACATATATAAAATATTAATCTCATGTTAAAATATCTTAAAATTCATGCTTGATAATATAAGCATTTATAATTCATCATAAAATCTAGAAATTAGTGCATAATGCATAGAAATACGAATATAGTCATGTAATTCAACTTCTAAATCATGAAAAATCTCATAATCTTGCAAATAATAATAATGGGTATAAACCCTAACTTGAATTTCATGGAAAATCTCATAAATTGCAGTAAATTTGTAATTAAAGTAAAGCTTTGGGCACAAAGATGAAAGAATTATCATTGTTCAAACCCCACATACCTTAATTTGATGATCTAGATGCTAGAACTTGAATCTTGGATCTCTATTGATGATTTGGAGATGACTTCTTAGAGTTCTTGAATTGCAAATTCTCAATCTTGTATTATCTTGGAGGATTAATGGAGAAATTATGGATTTCTTGGGGAGAAAGTTTTATGAACTAGGGTTTGTTTTTTAGAGAAAAGTGATGAAATAAGCATAAAGTGCCTTAGTATATGATCAATGAGGTGTTTTGGATGAATTGGGGCCCTGAGAATCGACCAAAATACCCCTATTCGTCTCTAATTTAGAACTGAAAAACATCCCAAAATTCTCAAATTTTGGCCTTGGCGAGACGTGCTATAATCGCGTCAAGCCACTGGAAATTGCCAACTGGGAATATGCATGATGGTACGAGGCGGTGGTATCGTGATGCCACCTTGGATGGGACCTGAAACCTTGGCGCGATGTGCCAATATCGTGGACCTTCACTGGAATTGGACAATTGGAAATTTGGCTCTCTCTGCAATGCGCCAATAGCATAGAGGGCCATTGAAAATTGACAATCGTCATTTAAACCTGCTACGCGACGCACTATTGACCGAAATGACGGTTTTTTATGACTGGAACTTAAAATAGTCATAACATCTTACTCGGTTATCAGATTTATGAGAATCTTATATTGTTGGAAAGCTAATTCAATTTTCTACGCAATGGAAAGTCGAAATATAATGAATTCCATACAAAATAAATAGTATTTGTTTTGGGAAACTATCTCCTAACATTCTAGGGATGAATTTAAGCTAGGAAAATCATGGGGTATTACAATATCTCTCTCTTGGGAACATTCGTCCTCAAATGTGGCTAGTTAAGCTGAAATTTCTAAGGAATCTTAGAATATAAGGTAGAATTCACAACTAAAATAAACTGTGAGTATGAATCTAAATCATTCTGAGCTTCTGAGTAATCTATGAGTGCATGAACTTACATGAGGACAACTATATAGATGAATATATGAGTAAAAAAGAATGGTATCAAGGAAGAGTATTACCTTCGACTTATTCTGAGTTTGTGGAGAAAAGGTGAGGGTTCTTGGCTCGCATATCTACTTTTTCTTCCCAAGTAGCGCCCTCTACAGACTGATTTCGCCAAAGGACTTTGATCAAGGGAACTTCTTTGTTCCTTAGTCTACGGATCTGATGATCTAAGATCTCAATTGGAATCTCTTCATAAGAAAGACTATTCTGAACATCTGAACTTTCTAAAGGAACTACAACAGTGGATTCATCGATACTCTTCTTAAGCATAGAGACGTGAAACATAGGATGAACGGCTGACAAGTCTGCGGGCAACTCAAGCTCATAAGCTACTTTCCCAACACGACTCAAAATGCTGAAAGGGCCAACATACCGAGGACTAAGCTTCTCATTTTTGCCAAATCTCTTCACCTCTTTCATGGGTGAAATTTTTTGATACACTGAGTCACCTACCTCAAACTCATGGTCTCTTTGTCTCACATCTTCATAGGATTTCTGACAACTCTGGGTAGTTTTCAATCTTGCTATAATCAACTTAAATTTTTCGATATCTTCATACACTGCATCAGGCCGAAGCAAAGTGTCCTCACCCACCTCAAACCAACCTATGGGTGATCTACATCTCCTTCTATAAAGATCCCCAAATGGGGCCATCTGAATGCTAGAATGACAACTATTGTTATAAGCAAACTCAATCAATGGAAAATGTTCATCCTAACTACCTTTGAAATCAAGAACACATGCCCTTAACATATCTTTTAGAGTTTGGATGGTCCTCTTAGCTTAACCATCTGTCTAAGGGTGGAAAACTGAACTAAGATAGACTTAGGTGCCAAGACTCTTCTGAAAATCTCTCTAAAACTGGGAAGTAAACTGAGTACCCCTATCCGAGATGATAGACAAAGGAACTCCATACAATTTAACCATCTCTCGGATATACAACTTAGCATAATCCTCAGCTGTATAGGACGTATGAAATGGAAGGAAATGAGCTGACTTAGTCAATCAGTCTATAATAACCCAAATCGAATCATGATGACGACGTGAATGGGGTAAACCAGTCAAAAAATCCATGTTAACCTTTTCCCAATTCCAAGTGGGGATACCAAACTCTTACAATGTACCACTAGGTCTTTGGTGTTCTACCTTAACCCGTGGACAAATTTCACACTTTGCTATGAACTCTGTTATATATCTCTTCATGCCACTCCACCAATAGATTTCTCGCAAGTCGTGGTATATCTTGGTATCTCCTGGATGAATATAATAACGCGCACCATGTGCCTCAGCCATAATTCTCTATCTCAACTCATCAACACAAGGCACACACAATCTATTCTGGTATCTTAACACACCATCTCCACCTTGGGAGAAAACCTCTACTTTTTGGTCTTTAACCGACTCCTTACGTTTGACCAAACTAGAATCCATATCTTGTTTCTCTTTCACTTATAAAACTAGGGAAGATTTGGAACTACTCTGAACCTAAACATTTACTTCAGCTTAATCAACCAACCTAATACCTAACCTAGCCAAACGGTGAACTTCTCGAGCTAACTCTTTCTTATTATTCTAAACATGAGCAACACTGCCTATAGACAACCTACTAAGGGCGTCTGCCACTACATTGGCTTTGCCCGGATGATACAACACACTCATATCATAATCCTTCAACAACTACAACTACCTTCTCTGACAGAGATTCAACTCCATCTGAGTAAACACATACTGCAAACTTTTGTGGTCCGTGAACATATCTACATGTACACCATATAGATAGTGTCTACAGATTTTTAAAGCAAACACCACAGCAGCTAATTCCAGATCATGGGTTAGGTAATTCTTTTCATGAGGCTTCAACTGTCTAGTGGCATAGACTATGACCTTACCTCTCTGCATCAACACACAACCCATAACAACTCAAGAGGCATCACAATAAACAACAAAGTTATCTGTACCATCAGGTAATGCTAGAACTGAGGCTGAAGTGAGTTGAGTCTTCAACTCCTGAAAACTCTTCTCGCAGGAATCTGACCATGGGAACTTAACTTTTTTTTGGGTCAATCTACACAAAAGAGATGCGATAGAATAAAATCCTTCAACAAAATGGTAGTAATAACTAGCTAGACCCAAGAAACTCCTAATGTCTGATGGAGAGATAGGTCTAGGACAATTTCTTACAGCTTCTATCTTTTGGGGATCTACTCTAATACCATCGGTGAAGACAATATGAACGATAAATGCTACTGATCTTAGCCAAAATTCACACTTTCAGAATTTGGCGAACAATTGATGGTCTCTAAGAGTTTGCAAGACAACTTGAAGATGATCTACATGACCATCCTCACTACGGGAGTACACAAAGATGTCATCTATGAATACTATGACAAACATGTCTAGATACTATTTGAACACTCGATTTATGATGTCCATGAAAGATTCTGGGGCATTGGTTAGCCCGAAAGACATGACTAGAAACTCGAAATGACCATAACGGTTTCTGAAAGTTATCTTTGGAATATCACATTCCCTTACTTTAAGCTGGTGATAGCCGTATCTACGGTTTATCTTTGAGAAATAACTTACACCTTGCAATTGATCAAACAAGTCATCAATTCTAGGAAGAGGATATTTGTTTTTTACTATAACTTTATGCAACAGGCAATAGTTGATGCACATATGCAATGAACCATCTTTCTTTCGCACGAATAGGATAGGAGCGCCCCATAGAGAAACACTGGGCCTTATGAAACCTTTATCTAAAAGATCTTTGAGTTGCTCCTTCGACTCCTTAAGCTCTGCGGGAGCCATATGATAAGGAGGTATAGAAATAGGCTGAGTATCTAGGAGAAGGTCAATTCCAAATTCTATCACTCTATCGGGAGGTACCCCTGGGAGATCTTCTGGAAAAACATCAGGAAACTCATTGAACACTAGGATGGACTGAAGTGTTGGAGTCTCAGACTTTGTGTATTTGATTCGAACTAGATGATAAATGCAACCGTTGGATATAAAATTCCAGGCCTTAAAGTAAGATATGAAAAGACTCTTGGGAGACACTGAATTACCTGACCACTCAAAGACTGGCTCATCTGGGAACTAAAATTTCACCACATGGGTGCGACAGTCTATAGAAGCATAACAAAAATGGAGCCAATCCATACCAAGGATAAGATCAAAGTCAACTATATCTAACTCTATTAGGTCTGCTAACATGACTTTATGAAGGACAGTGATAGGATACTTTTTATAAATTTATTTGGCAACAACTGACTCACCTACTGGAGTAGATACCAAGAAAGTCTCAGGGATCTTTACAGAACTTATCTCAAAATTCACAGCAACTAATGGGGTCACATAAGAGAAACTCGCCCCAGGGTCTAACAACACATAAACATCAAGATAAAAGACATGAAGCATACCAGTCACGACATCGGGTGAATCCTCCTACTCCTGACGAGATGGTAAAGCATAGAATTAATTCTGGCATTAGCCGCCATCGGTACTAGATGATGCGCCCTATGGAGGAGCTGGGCGACCTAAAGGAGCTGATGCACTATTTTCCTGAGTCTGAGGATGAACATCTCTATTCCCCCACCTAGCATGCAGACACTCTTTAATTTCATGGCCCGGCTAGCCACACCCATAAAAACCCTTCAAATACCACAAATATTCACCTCCATGATTATTACCACACTTAGTATACAAGGGATAGCTGGGCCTACTACTCACACTATTCAGAGATCTAGACACAAAAAACTTACTGGTGTAGAAGCACTGGTTGAAGAAGGTGCAGGCATAGATGAACGATTCTGAAACTGCGAATGATTTTCTCCTCCAGAACTATTTTGACCATGATCAAACTGCCCTGTTCTAGCACTCTTATTTTGTCTTTTTTTCCTTTTCTTTTCCTGCCTCAATCTACTGAGCGTGCATTATCAATCTAGGAAGATCCAAATCTCTAATGAGCATAGAAGTCCTAAACTCCTTGACTACCAACCCAGATACACCTGTTACAAACTTACTCATGCTTGACCTAGGGTCAACTATTTATTCAGGGGCATGCTTAGACAACTGGTTAAACTTGAGGCAATACTCTTTCATATTTATTGATCCCTGCCTCGGTTTCATGAACTCTTCTATCTTAGGTTCCCTCATCTCATATGGGAAGAACTTTTTTTAAGAACGCATACTAAAACACCTGCCAAGTCATGGGAGTTTCATTCTCTCCTCTACTCTTCTTCCACAACACCACCCAATCATAAGTAATATCCTTCAGCCTATGGGATGCTAATTCTACACTCTCTTTTTAAAAAATATGCAAAATTTGGGTGATCTTCTTCACCTTATCTAGATAAAGTTGTGGGTCCTCATCTGCTTTTGACCTAAAGAATTCCGGCAGGTTCATTGTCATAAAATCTCAGATCCTATCCATGGATAAGTCCCCATCTTGCTGGGGTGGGAGTGCGACCTTACGATTGTCCTGAACATTAGCTGTCATAGCTTAGGCTAGCGCCTGAAAGGCAGCCCAAAACTCTACATGTGACATATTCTCATGGGCTGAGGTAGCTGGTTATCATTTTTTAGGGCATTATCTTGACTAAAAGGCATTTTCTATCATGTGAAAGCACGAGTTAGAAGCAGATAGAGACAATGAATACATGATAGATCATGAAAGAAAAGATGATTTTCTAAAATGGTCCATAGCCTCTTGCCCATAGATGTGGCATACTTCACACCGATGACCAAGAATCTATGTAATGTGGCTTTTCTGACTCCCTAGGACTCCCTAAACCTTAGGATCTGATATTATGTTTGTAACGCCCCAAAATCTAGTTCCCGAGATGCCATACGGTGCCCCAAACTACAAGTAGTCCTAAGCTAACCCTGGCTGCTTTCTACTAAGTCTGGATCTCAACATAGGAAAAATATGAATATAAAATCATAACAATGCGGAAAATCTTATCTGAAACATACTAGAAGTCTTGGTAAAAACAATACTGAAAAATCTAAATTCTGAATCAAATGTCTAAAACTGAATCTAGTAGTCCGACAAGCCTCTACTATCTGAATCTAGAGAGTCACTGGGACAGGCCCCCAGCTGACTCAAATTATCTGAAGTAAAATGAGAAATATTTACTAATAACTGAAAGTGTGAACAACTAAGTCCCAAAACTATAAGGACTCACCAACCGCAGAAATGTAGATGATATGCTCGAATATCACTCACGCTGCTGAGATTGAGCACAATATACTACATTATGAGACAATGTAGCACATAAACATATATGTGGATCGGTACTTTGAGTATGTATTGAGTATATGGGGGTGCATGCAATAAGTAACTAATATCATCACAGTTTATAAAATCATGGATGCTAAATCTAAATGACTCACACAGGCTTGAGTAATCTGAAATCTGAAGATCATAAATCATAAATGATAAAACATATAACGTAAATCTAGTGAGCCATTACACTTAGTTCTAAAATCTGTAAAATCCTTTATCTTAGAGATTAAGAATCTTCAAACCATAACTTCTAAAACATATGCTTTTATCTTAAAACTTTAAATCAATAGATTATTGAAGAGTGGGGGACATCTTTTGGGAGGTTCTTCTAACCGACATACACTATGTGAGCATCCATGGAGTCCCACGTCTGGCCCCTATTAGGTAGGGTTGTTCTACCCTTGCCATCGGAATAGAACTTCTATCTTAAGTGATCACAATCTGACTCATCTACATAGAAGTGGGAATAATTTGAATTCTACGTTGGCAGGTAGTTCTGGGATATGAAACCGTAGTAACCTACCCATCTCGGTGATAAATACTACTCTCATTCTTATGTTCAAAATCTTAAGAAATCCACTTCAAAATAGCACATGGTTAAATCTCAAGTTATATGAACAAAGTGGATTCTTTATCACAACTTAGGACCAAAAGATCAAATCTTTATCAAAATTTGAGAGTAATCTTATCTGAGGGTGCACATAGCATAAATAATCATGAAATAGCAATCTTAATTAGGGCATAATGACCCATGCATCAATCTCATGTTAAAACATCTTAAAATTCATACTTGATAATATAAGCATTTATAATTCATCATAAAATCTGAAAATTACTGCATAATGTATAGAAATAGGAATATAGTCTTGTAATTCAACTTCTAAATCATAGAAAATCCCATAATCTTGCAAATAATGATAATGGGTATAAACCCTAACTTGAATTTCTTGAGAAATCTCATAAATTGCAGTGAATTTGTAATTAAAGTAAAGCTTTGGGCACAACGATGAAAGAATTACCATTGTTCAATCCCCACATACCTTAATTTGATGGTCGAGATGCTAGAACTTGAATCTTGGATCTCTATTGATGTTTTGGAGATGACTTCTTAGAGTTCTTGAATTGCAAATTCTCAATCTTGTATTATCTTAGAGGATTAATAGAGAAATTTTGGATTTCTTGGGAAGGAAGTTTGATGAACTAGGGTTTGCTTTTTAGAGAAAAGTGATGAAATTAGCATAAAGTGCCTTAGTATATGATTATTGAGGTTTTTTTGACAGATTGGGGTCTTGGGAATTGACCAAAATATTCCTATTCATCTCTAATTCGGAACTGGAAAATGATCCAAAATTCCCGATTTTTGGCCTTGGCGCGACGCGCCACTATCGCGCCAAGCCACTGAAAATTGCCAACTGGGAATATGCAAGGTGGCGCGACGCCGTGGTATTGCATTGCCACCTTGGATGGGACCTGGAACCTTGGCGCGACGCACCAATATCGTGGATCTTCTTTGGAATTGGACAATTAAAAATTTGACTCTCTCCGCGACATGACAATATCGTAGAGAACCATTGAAAATTGATAATCGTCATTTAAACCTGCTACGCGATGCGCTATTGAACGAAATAACGGTGTTTTACGACTGGAATTTAAAATAGCCATAACTTCTTACCCGGTTATCGGAGTTATGCGAATCTTATATCGTTGGAAAGCTATTTCAATTTCCTACGCAATAGAAAGTCGGAATTTAAGGAATTCCACACGAAATAAATAGTAATTATTTTGGGAAGCTATCCCTTAACATTTTAGGGACGAATTTAATCTAGAAAAATCGCGAAGTATTACAATTAACTAATAAAGAAATCACTAATTCTCTGTAAAATCACAAAACTATCCTATGTATCTCAATTTTTGTTATAATTTACCATGAAAACACAAAGCACAGTAAGCAAAAAAAATGTATGAATCACAATTTTCAACATATGATATATAGATCAATGCTTATAAAAGTAGCACGAACATTAACTTACTAAAACTAAAAACAACAATGCAGGGTAATTTAGAAAAATGTATCACATATTTTTCAAATGTATCAGTGAAATAAAGTATCATTCACTAAGATATAACAACTCAAATAAAATCAAAATTTTGTTAGTCAGATCTCAATACGAAGCTTTTTCATTCACTGATGTAGCATCCATTAAATCTCGATATGAAGCTTTTTCATGATTCACAATAACACAGATATGATCGCCGTTGAAATTAATCTGAAAATTGGGGAAGAAAGAACAAAGAAATTTTTTGATATAATTGAAATTAATACATATGACTTGCTTGAAATTTTAAAGTTGATTGAGGGTATTCCTTATTTTGTGAATCTCAGTAATTCAGTGTGTAATTGATAGTGCGTGATTTTCTTAACATAACAAAAGATAATCCGTTACTTTCTTAAATAAATAAAAATTCTGTTTTAAATGTACACGGTATAACAGATGTATCACAAATAGATAAATCCGGGATATGATGTAACTAAACATAGTTATGAAATAAATTGTTAGAACCCATAAAAAATTTGATATTTATGTAAGTTACCCTTAAATAAAATAGCCCAATGGCCATGCTTTATTATTTTTTATTTTTTTTTAAAAAAAAAGTTTGACCAAATTTTTGAAGATCAAAAATGTTCTTTCTTAAAAAATTTGTATTACTTATTTATTTTATAGAGTTGAGACTTGAGTAGTAACAAACTTTATTTATGGGGTATGGCCAGTGCTGCGAGGGGCATTTTGAGTATTTAAAAATTAAATTAAACTAAAATTTGATAAGGAGCGAAGTTTTGCATGATAGTGACATTAATTTTATTTGCATAACAATGAAATGTCATGCATCGTGCTCCCAGTTAGCTGAAGTGTGGTCTTCATTCTTGTAATCTTTGATCATAAGATTGGTACCTGTTACATAAGATATAAGGTAGAGAAAGTGAAAAATTAATATTCATAAAAAAAATATAAGATTGACAAATGAGTTAAATCACTGTTAATTGAAACAACACGTACTTACATATATGAAAACTAATCAGTATGGTTCTTTCCATATTCAGACTTACAAATCATTTAAAATATGAAACCAATAATATAATCTTAATAACTTTCATAAGTCTCAAGAATTTAAATTATTTGAGTAAACCTATTTATACTTTAATATTATGTACGTTTCCTATTAAAATGACTTCCCAGTTATCATTTTTTGTATTTTTGCAATTCTATTTATATAAACCATAAGTCGAAATTAACATTGTTAACTCTATGCCCAGGCATTTAAAAAGGTCCACGAGTTCAAAACATCCTCTCATATTTTGCCGTACAATCAAGGCCTATGGGATACACCCAAATTCAAAAGAAGAAATGGATGGAGACAGGATTAAGAAAATTACAAATTGTAATTAGGAGATGCAGAAATACCTTTCATATTAACAATAAAAGTTTCCTGAACGACAAAACCATTATTGAAAAATTTGTCTAGATTGATTCCATCATCTATAATTGCGATGTTGACTCTGTCTGACCCATCGCATTAGCAATGACCTTATCTCGAATACGAAGAACAAAATATCACGAACCCGCCTACAAGTGGCGGTGCCAAGCAAATATTGGTCTTAGCACACAAAGAGACATCAAAGAGAATAACAATAAAAAAGATAATGAGAACTTAACTTGAAATTATTTAAAACACGAAGTTAAGGTGAGACTTCGTTCAAATTCAAACCAACTGACTGCTCTCATTTTTCTATAAGTAAATGGGAAAAAATATAGGATAAAGTATACAGAAAGGACAAAGAAAGTCTAGTAGGTGGATGATGACATATTCGAGAATTAAAACCACTGCTAAGACATGTGATAAACTCAACAATGTCTAGCAATCGAACCAATTCATGATAACCTCGACCAAAACATAGACCAAGTATTGTAAAGTTGGACAACAATGACAAACTATATCGAGGAAAACAGAAATGGATTTAATAGACAGTCACAAGCTGGATAGGTCCGAACTAATTGTTAAACTTCAAACTCAAAGCTAAAAAGATGGGAGAAGATTAATGTCCACTCCCCTTATTCAAATCACAACCATCTTATACAAAATCTAATCCAAGAAAATGAATTTTTTGATACCGATATGGAACCAATCTCAAACTAATCATTTACTTACATAAAAAAGCCGAATCCATATACTCTTTATATGACATAGGAATTTCATCGAATATCTACGATGTATAATGAATTTGAGGCATATTGTAAGAGTCTGATAAGCAATTAGATATTACTCCACAGATAAGAATCATAAATTATGTCTGCGATCTTTTTTCACGTTTACTGTAGCCAAATTTATTTCCTACACCTTTGTCTATAAATTTTATCTTCAAAGAATATATGTTCCTTCAGCTAGCAATTTCTCAGGGCTATATCATGCCAATGAAATCAAAATTTAAAACTTAAGCATCAAAGTTGTAGAATCTAGAAGTTTAACGGGAAATTCACTTCTTTGAAGAAACTTATCAAACACTTATGACACAAAGATTTTTCTTAAAAAGCTAAAGTACCCATTCTTGTCCAATAAAATCTTGCAATCATACAAAATAGGAGTAAACAGAGAAGCTTCAAGTGAGAGAATCCACCCCATAAACAAAGCTTAAAGCGAGGCTAGATCTTGCAATTCATCTAACCTAGTGTATAGAAAAAAATTTGGGTGTTCTTCCATTTTAAGTTATTCAGAATTAACTGAAAAAGAAGATAATAATAATAGAAAAAATATGTTATAGAACAATACCACAGACAAAGCAAAGATAATGAAATGGTACCGTTTATAGTTGCTTGAACTTTGATAGAGACCCCAAAGCTTATGAGATTAAAGCCTCAAATGAAAGATGCTAAGTGTTTGTCAAAAAAAAAAAAGGATACAGAATTAATCATAGAAATTAACAAAAAATACAGGGAGAAAATTTGTCTACTAATACTTTCAAGTTTTCAATTAGCAAAATTGTCTACTTCTATTTTCTCATTTTAAAATAAAATAAAGAAATAACTTTAAAAAAGAATTGGACTACAATAGAGTATTAAAAACTATGGGGGTATTTACAAATATACTTAAAACATAAAATCCTTACTCATTTGTTCAATTTCAAATTACTTTTTTCCTCTTTCCCTAATATTTTTCTCCTCCATTCTTACTAAAAACTCATTGTTTCGTCAACTTTTCAATTTCAAATTAATTTTTCCACTCACTTTAATTTTCTTCCCCTCCATTCTTACTAAAAACTCATTGTTTCTTCAACCTTTTCCTTTTTGAAGCTAGCCTTTTATACCTAATTATTCTGTCTCTTCCCAAATGTATAAGTTTTCTACTCTCTTTTAATTTAATCCATTTTTTTAAAAAAATTAAAGTTTATGTATATATATATGTAATCAATCAGATCAATAGTCGATCTACCCGTATATCGATCAGATTGATAAGCAATCTGTCCATATAAAGTTTCGATTGATAATCGATCTATCAAATCGATAATCGATCTGTCCATATATAAGTCAATTCGATAATAGATCTGTCGGATTGATAAACAATCTGCCCATATATAGGTCAGATCGATAATCGATCTGTCAAATCGATAATCGACCTGCCCATATATAGGTCGGATCAATAATTGATCTGTCCATATATTGGTCGGATCGATAATAGATCTATCCATTGCAAATAAGTATTTGGACTAATTTGTAAAATATGTAAATGATTTGATGGGAGGAGTTTTGTTTAAATTCTTTAAGTTGGTAATTTGTGAACTAATTAGTAATTTTTACAACTTTTAAATAACTTTTAAATCACAAATAAATTAAAAACTTTAAAAGTGGGTTATTTTTCTAAAAAAAATTTGTAGTCTATTTAATTAAAAAGAAGACTTGAAAAGGCCACTTAACAATAATTTGGCAATTTCTAGAAGAGTAACAGACAAAACATAAAAAAACATTAAGAATGAAGATAGTAAGACTCAATGTGGCAAAAAGGGGAGGAGAAAACACGTTCATAGAAATCTGATGTTGTGAAAATTTTCTTTATGGGTTTAGAAGAAACGTTATTATGTATGATAGAAATGACCAACCTATCCTTTAGGATACAACCTTTCTATATTATATACAGGGATTGAATGACCAAAATACCCTTAGTATAAATTTTTTTGGAAATGAAGCTCATATCGAAACCATTCTTTCTATCTATATAATAGACTAGAAGAGCATGGCCTGTATTAGCACGGGTACAACGTTAAGATATTTTTACTATGTATGTGTAACACCCCGATTTTCTGAACCGAAATGCTACACGGTGCTTATGACCCCGAAGGACCACAAGCTAACCCATGACTGATATTTGTACCTGTATACTGCATAATATATATAAAATGCGGAAACATGAACATGAAAGGCCATAAGGTTCGAACTGAATAAATGTCTGATAACAAAATATCTGAAAAAGGTATAACAATACCAAAACAAGTCATAAATACTGAAAATAATGAGATCTGAATATCTAATCTGACATTTAGTCTGAAAACCTCGAACTGAACTGAATAAGGAGTTAACGGAACATGTCTCTAGCTAACTCTATCTAGAAACTGAATAGTAAATGTAGCAATAATCATATCGTCCACGAATGAGAAGGACTCGCTGCAAACTCTGAACACTGGAATGCTACTGCTAATCTGGAGCTCGTGCCTCTGAACCTATGGTGTAACATAAGAGAAAGCACCATAGCGCAAATGCATCAGTACGTCTGAATGTACTGAGTATACGAGTGAGGTAGGCTAAATAAAAAGGGTTATATGCATGAACAATTCTAAATAATATGAACGTGAGAATAGATACATTCATAAACAACTATAACTGAACTCGTGATGATGCTGACTACTGAGTCTGAATGCTGACAACATGACTTTACTGTTACTGAGGTACTGAATAGATTATTAACTATTTCTGACAGTTCAAATTATGAAGAACTGGTTTGAATAACTGTGTCTAACAGTCCTGAAACTGAATACTGGTAATGTGAGCTATGACAACTGATATAGATGATATAACTATAATGATCGGACTAATCGATATAACCGATACTGAGTGATTGTATCTGACAGTCTAAGTTCTGAGGGAACTATCTGAGTTCCGTTCTACTTGGAGTAACTAAATCTGAGATCAGTCCTATCTAGCGGGTGATCATGAGTATACTGATAATAAGGATGATTTGACTTAGTCTAAGATCAGTCCTATCTAGCGGGTGATCTTTAAATCTAATGATTCTTATACTGATTAATCATAGTTGAGATCAGTCCTAGCTAATGGGTGATCTTGAAGTCTATTTACAATGATAAGCATTGACTGTATCTAATAGTACTGAATCTGTACTACTAAGCTGAGTTGACTGTGTTTGAAAGCCCTAATTCTGTAACTAAAAAAGTGGGATGTGTTCATCTAACCGACATGCCCCAAGCTAAGCTGACTAGGGTCCAATCTCTGCCCTGACTGGAAGGGTGTCAGTATCGTGCCACCAGTAAAGACATCTGCTGTAGAGTCAGTCCTAATCTAGCGGGTGACTCCTGGGATCAGTCCTATACATATAAATGTGCTAACAGGTGACCCCTGAGTATGTTAGTCCTATATAACAGGTGACATCGCGTACCTACACTGGCAACGTAGTTCTGGAACTTAGGGATTGCTTCTAGGGATCTCAGTCCTATTCTAGCGGGTGAGCCCCCATCCCTAGGTTCGCTTGGTGCTGAATCCTACTTCCATCTGAAAGACACTGAATTGAATAACTGGGCTGAACTAAATAACTTAACTGAACTAATTTACTGAACTGATACTGATTAACTGAACTGATACTAGTGGTATTATTTAGCGAAGCTAAAACTGAGTTTACTGGATTCCGATGACGGACGGAATATAATGAGTTCTGAGGACTGATTAAGAGTACTGAAGTTACTGAGAATACTGAACTATTGAGATTACTGAGTTTTTCTGAGTCACATGACTGACTGATTTCTATAGATCATGGCTTCACTGAGAGTATCGTGAAAATATGACATGGCTCTAGGCACACAACTATATTTTTCGGCTACAAGTACCCCCAGGACTCGATGGAAGGAAACTGACACACATGATTGACTTGATCATAAGAGTAGGGTCCATAATCCACAATATCATAAATAAGGGATTTCATACTAAGCATGGTTCTCAACAATCTATTTCATGGAAGGGAATTTCATACAACATGTTTATACTTGCATAGCTTTCAATATCATGCTCATTACATATTACAACCACAATCCATAATATCATAACTTGGGGAATTTCATAAAGTACATGGGTATTCTACATCTTGTACATGACTGGGTTTTGCAAGTAAGCATAGCATAATTCCATAAGACTAGTTCATAAGTAATCCAACAGTGTTCACAAGACACATTATCAACATGGATGGCATTGAATCATAGAGGCCTATCATGAATCCTTCACTTAGTCACAATTTAGCTATAATGCATGATTTCTAGTCTCTTAGGGATTTTATCAAACACCTTACATGCACTCTTTAAGGTATAGGTGTATTCACAAACTTACATCACTTTAATCTACCCAAATTCATGGGTTCCAACTATATGATCACAATTTTCCTGGAAGTTCATCAAATTCCCACTTTATAACACAAACCATAAACAACAACATGAATACAACCATATCACCACAAAAAATTCATGATTTTGTTATCAAAGATTGATTCTTGAACTCCACGAATGAAAGGAATCCGTGGATGAACACTACGCATACCTTAATGGCGATGAAATTGTTGAAAGATTGGACCTTCAAGATTGATTATGCAACCCTAGTAGTTTTTCTCCTTCTTGTTCTCTTGGATAGTGAAATTAAGATGTTAATATGGTTGTAATGTGATTAGAAGCTATAAATTTCGTGAGGTTAAGTATTGGGACGTGTAAGGAGTGTTAAAAGACTTAATTATCCTCAAAATAACTCAAAAACTAATGTTTTTTGTGGCTGAAATCATAAGTGTGCGTCGCACTCCTCATCGCACATGCTAAGGTGTGCACCATACATCCTATCGCATAAGCTAAGATTTGCGTCGTACATGATATCACACACTTGAGGGTGTGCGCCGCACAACCTGTCGCACACTTGTTCCAGTAGCCATGTGCGATTGTTTATGCATTGCACTCCTACTTTGCAGGGCCATAACTTCTTGCTTGGATGTCAAATTTTTATAAAATTAGAATCGTTGGAAAGCTAATTCGATTCTCTACAATTTGGTGGGTCTAATATTCCAAAATGTCATATATAAATCAAGTTATCCTCATTCAAAGGTCACTCTTGCGGAATCACACACTAAAACTTGATGGATTCAAAAGCTATTAGCTTGCCTTACTCTGAGTTACTCACATGAGCATGCTTAACACATCATAATCTATCTTATCGCTAGGATACTCACTGTAAATCATGTACTCAAATATGAATCACAGGATATGAGGTTTCATACGTAGGAGAACTGATTCATTTCCTAGCTTGGAAACATACGGGGTATTACAGTATGATAAGTAAATTGATGTCAATTCGAATTATGAATTATGAAATATGAATACACAAAACATATTAACTACTTGATAGTATTTTTCAAGAAACCTAGTCTCACAAGATAATTATGCATAATTTACTCATATAAATAACAAAATTTGGTACATTTTGAAGTTTAGATCTTGAATCATACGATCGAGATTTGCTACATTAAGTAGAAAATATGAGATTAAAGTTGATACACAAGACTTGACACATGTTGTATAAAATGAAGAATAATTCTTGAAAAAGATAAAGAGTTGTCTAGTCATTGTATATTACATCATATGTGGCTTGCAACTAATAACCCAAAATTGCATTGTACTTCCCTACTAAGCCAACATAAACATCCTTTGCTTTCATTTTCTCCTTCTCTTTTATTTGCCAACTTGTTCTTTGAAGTTAAATAAAATTAATATTTTAAATTTAAATTTTAAGTGTTTCAAAAATTATATAAAAAAGAAAACTATATGTTACCATATTTCATATTAATTTAACTTATTTGACTTTGATAACACGGTAAAACATACTTATGTGGATGTTCTATTGAAATTTCGTTTGTATATGTTCCTTCCATTGGAACGTAGGAGTCGTTTGTTAGAGTGTATAACAATAATTCTGAATAGAATTTATCAGTAATGTCTACATTAATAATGCTTGTATTAGTAATATTGATATTATTTATACTAATATTATTTCTTATAGATAAAATACCCAATATCACCCTTCAACTATACCCAAAATGGCTGAGACACACCTCAACTTAAAGGGGGTTCTATTATCCCCTGAACTAATTAAAAGTGTAATTTTGAAACCCTTATTTCCTACGTGGCACAACACACTTAAGGGTCCATGTAGGCACACGTGTGTGCCATGTAGGCACTAAGGGTGTTATACATTTAATTAATTCAGGGGGGTAATAGGACCCCCTTTAAGTTGAAGTGTGTCTCAGCCGTTTTGGGAATAATTTAAGGGTGAAATTGAATATTTTCTCTTTCTTATGCATTGTTTGTTATGATGTATTGAAACTTGCCCTTTCAATCTTCATATATTTAAACAATTTTTTTTAAAAATGAATTGCATATACATTCTAAGATTCATCCGAGATTTAGCACAGGCTCAATATATGTTATTTTTTTGTCTCAATTTGACACAAATAAAATTTACATAATAAATCATATATTTAATATGTTTTTTGATATTTTAAGTGTTTAACTATTATAATTTATAGTATTTTTTATGTAATTTTCAAATAAGATACATTACCCTCCTTGTCCAAAACTTTTGTGGTATTGATAGTCAATTATGTTTTGAAAATAACTAAAATTTTTAGTTATTGTGAATTATAATATTTTTCTTCAATTTCAAGTTAAGGTCCACTAACATAATTTTGAGAATCAACCAAATATTTAATATCTTTTAAAATTTTTAAGCTCTTAATTATTGTAATTTATAGTATTTTTTATGTATTTTTTGAAATATATAACAGATTAAATTAACTTTTAGATATTGTAAGTTGTTAAATATAGTAATTTATAATTCTTATATATAATTTTCAAATAATATAGGTTACTCTCCTTGTCCAAACTTTTATCTCATTGATAGTCAATTATATTTTTTAATAATTTATAATACTTTTTCAATTTTAATTTAAGCGGCACAGTACTTTGATGACCATAATAATTAATTAGGGTGATGTAGTAGAATCATGATTGAAGCAGTGAAATAGACATGTCTTACAAAAACTAATTAGAGGTTATATAGCTAAATTACTATACAAAAATACTTGAGAAAAAAATCTATGTGGACCTCATATAAGACGTCAAGTTAATTTAAAATATCAAGAGTTAATTATCATTTTATATATTTTATCTTTTTTATTGAGTATTATTAAATTTTTAATACTTAGATGACTAATAATAAATAATTAGGGGTGATATCTAGTAAAATTGTAGTTGAAGCAGCTGAAAAACACATGTCACAAATGTAAACTTTACTTTTCTTAATTAAATATTATTTATTTTTAATACAAAAATGACTTATAATGATTAATTAGGGGTGATATATTAAAATTACTGTTGAAACTGTTAAAGCAAACTTATCATAAATGGCTATGTTGGTTTTTTTAATTAAATATTATTAATTTTTTAATAAATAACTGACTTATGATAATTAATTCGGGGCAATATAATAAAATCACAGATTCAATATTATTAATTTTTAATACAGGAATGACTTATAATAATTAATTAGGGGTGATATAGTAAAAATCACGGTGGAAGCAACTAAAGTAGACATGTCAGAAATATCTATTTTATTTTTTTAATTAAATACTATTATTAATTTTTTAATACGTAACTAACTTATAATAATTAATTAGGGATGAGATAATAATATCACAGAGAAAGCAACCTGAAGCAGGCATGTAGAAACCTTCTTTTCAATATAATAGATAATTAATTAGAAATGATATAATAAAATCACAGAGCAAGCAACCTGAAGCAGGCATTTCGAAACCTTATCTACTATATATTAGAAAAGAAAAGTAAAACAAATATATTTTTGGTCAAAGGCACTTTTGAAACATTGGGAAGCACAAACTGATGCTATAATATTTAGAATTAAGTGGGAAGCACGAACTGGGGTATTTAGTAAAAAGTGACAAAAGAGTTTGAAAATGAGGTGTAGGTGACTCAAGTCTTAATAATTGAGTGGATATGACAATTACTTTATTATGGATTAAGAAATTTGGGGAAGTTTGACAATCAACTACAAATTTTTAAATTTATACTTTGAACCAAATGTTAACTAAATATAACAGAAAACGGAGGATAAAAGGCGTGTTTTTCTCTCTTCTCATCCATTGTTGTTTTCTCTCCCTTAGAGATTTATATTGTTCATTTTTGCTGCTGCTTTATTCATCATCTTCTCCTTTATTATTATCCTCTTCTTCTTCTTCATTATCATTATCTTCTACTTTATTATCATTTCCATCTTCTTCTTATTGACCATTGTTGTTGTTGTTACCACTACTGCTGCTATCTGGCTAATTTCTTAGGTCAAATTTTGTTTTGTACATCACTTTCCACTTTGGAATTACTTTATAAGAGACTTTGGTAAGTCAAATTATGATTTTTAGTTGAATTTGTCAGATAGGTAATTGCTATTGTGTTATTTTTTAAACAATAGATAGCATGCGAACATTAATGCAACATAAGAGCCATCTGTTTAAGCAGAACACTAATCTATTGTGATAGATGAGCCATCTATTGCAATGGAAGACTCATTTGGTGGATCCATGTTTCTGGTTCTATAGTGTCTTAACATGACTTAAACATATGGGTCATTTGTTGCAACAAACTAGATTTCTATTGCATCAGACTAGTTATCTGTTGCAACGGGGTAAATATCTGCAGCAAAAGATTGGTAACCTGTTAAAATAGAATCTGAACTCGATTCCAACAGATGCTTCGTCTATTGCAACAGAGTAAATATATGTCACAACAGATTAGTATCCTGTTACAATAGAACCTGAACTCGATTCCAACAGACACTTCGTCTGTTGTAACAGAGTAAATATCTATCGCGACAGGTTAATTATCTGTCGCAATATGTTACTCATCTATTGGAATCAGCTTCAAAGGTTCCTTAGTACTATAACTTCTATCCCAACAGGCGCTTCATATGTTACAATATATGATTAACCTGTTACAACAAATGACTCGTCTGTTGAAATCAGCTTTAGGAGCGTAATATGAATTCCAACAGGTAAGTAATTTATTGCAACTGATCACTTATTTTTTGCAACATATTTTTCACATGTTGCAATAGATTACACATCTGTTGGGGTTCATGTTACAACACTATGAAATCATTATCAATTTTATTATGATATCATTATTAACATTTTTAACAAATGACTGTATTTAGGTACCACTAATGGAGTGATCAATAACAATAGGGGTGGATTGTCATGGTTAATGGATCAAGAAGAGCAATTGATATGGATGGCATTAGAAGGAGGGTGAAAATGCTAGAGATGATAGCTATGACAGTCCAAAGTGATGTTTTGTATGATGATTTTGTGAACTTAATCATCAACTATCATGGACTGAATTATCAACCAAAAGAACTCATCATCAACTACATGCACAACTCCTTTAAAAATCAGAGGGTACTACCTTTCATGATAACAGATTAGGTTTGGTTATGTGGTTATCTTAGTGATTCATCCAGGCCAGTGTTAAGAGTGTACATAGTTGAAAAGATGAGAGAGAATGAGAACCAAAATGTAGAAGAATAACAACAATAAGGCATCTTTGATGAAGGTTGGATGATCTGGACATGAATATTCCAGATGTTGATCAAACACCTATGCTCGTTGTTGTGAGTAATACGGCGGCCAGTTCTTATCAACATAGTCAGTCAAACATCAAGATGATGAGATTGACTTTTACTTTGTAATGCCATTCACGGACAAGAAAGAACTATCTACTAGTTTATTTATTTCAGGCTTGAAAAAAGATTTCAGAATAATGAAGGTGATTAATTTGAGCAAAGTATTTTACTATAAATGTGCTAATCCGAACTGCAAGTGGTGGTTGAGAGCGGTAAATTACTTAAGTTCTGATAGATTCATCATTCATAAACATGAAAAGTATCACACATGTGGTTCAAAGCATATTTCGAGCCAAAATCCTCACTAATGCAAAGAGTTCCTTCGTGAATATTTTAATAATAAATTCCCTAATAAAAAAGGCCCTTCTACAAGGGATATGCCCAATTAACTCCTTATGGAATTGGGTGTCATAGTCAATTATTGAAAGATATTTATGACCACAAGGATTTCCAAGGACTTAGTTAGGGTACATACAAGCACGAGTATGCAGTCCTCAATGCCTATCATTACATGCTTGAGTTCAAAATTCCCCGAAGAAAGACGACATTGCATGTTGATGAAAATGAAAGTTTCAAGTACTTTTTTGTATCCTATGGTGCTTGGATTAAAGGTTTTCGATATTTAACAAAAGGCATAGCCATCGATAGGACCTTTTTGAGGAGCAGGTATAATGGAGTTCTGCTAGAGGAGGTGGTGCAAGATGAGGAGAATCACATCTTTCATGTTAATTTTTGTGTAGAGTAAAAGGAATGTAATGCCTTTACGAATATTTTTTTGAACAATTGTGAAGCTGCATCGAAGATACTGAAGAGTTGTGTTTTATTTTGGATAGGCGTCCAAGTATTCCAAAGATGGGTTCAATTTTCTTTACTCAGCTAACTTTGATTGTTGCATCAGGCATCTCGGAGAGAACATTCAGAACAACTTTCGCAATGAAAGGGTCATGACCTTTTTTTAAAGAGCAGCTAAAGCATATAGTAGAGAGGAGTTTTTAGACCATTTCAATCAAATAACGTATATGAATCCCAGGGCAGCAGAACATCTCATATGTGTCTATTTTCAAAGATAGATTTGGACACTGTCCGACAAATAGGTACATTCTTATGAATTTAATGTCTTGATTGAGGTACAAGATTAGTATGATGTCATACTAAGTGATTCTTTTGTATAGGTACAATATTATGACGTCAAACATAGTTGAATCAGTGAATTCATTATTTAGCGATGAAAGAGAATTTCCCATCATGGCTCTATCTGGTATAATAAATGAGAAGTATGGCAAATTTTTTCACAAAAGGCGTGTGGAGTTTGACAAAGAAAGAACTCAATTTTTTCTAGAAGTGGAAAAATAATATCAACGAACATCAAACTGGGGAATAAGTTATTTTCTCACCCAATAGCAGATTATAAGTTCAGTATCAATGGTCATGGTGATGTTGCTACGGCCGATCTTCAAATAAGATCTTGTACGTGCAGAGTTTTTGACTTGGAAAAAATACCCTGTCCACATGCTTTGACAGCGCTTTGAGCTCAATATGATGCAAAATATAAAAGTAAAACTTATGTGTGCTCCTCTTCATATTATTTGGCAAAAAAAATATAAAATGGCATATAGTGGGCATATTACTCCAATGCCTTCCGAAGAATCTTAGGTTGTTCCTAAAGAGTTTTTTGGGAGATTAATACCTCATCCATATATTAAACCAAGCAGTATCAAACCGGTAAGAAGGCCATATAATAGGATGAGTGGAATTGAAGAATCATTTTCATCAAGAAGAAACAAGTGGTCTATATGTAAGAAGGCTGGCCACAAAAGAACTACATACCTGGATCGTAATCAACCATGGTCATTGTAATTGCAAAAACTTGTATTGTTGTTTGTTATGGACTTTTATATATTTAACTAGTAGTTGTGAATGTACATGTTATCATTTATTATATAAAATATCTTTTTTAATTACTTGTGCATCAATACAAAGAGGCAAAATAGGAACTAAATGCAGCAGAACACAAAATTATTTTCAACATATTACACATCTATTGCAACAGATGAACATTAGCTGGAATAACACAATACAGTTCAACAAACTGGAATGTTTTCCTCCAATAGATGATAAATCTATTGCAACGGATGGATAATTTGCTGACAGAAACCCAACCGAAGACCACTCTGTTTCAACAGATGGTCCATCTGGTGAAAGAACTCAAAACTCTTACTATTTCTACTGGATTAAAAATTTCTCCTTACTCCAACCATTGACATATTTTTTGAAAGAATGAAATAGACAGAATAAAAATTAAATAAGAATTAAAAAGACAAAGTCAACCAAAAATAAACTTATCATTAAATGAAAAACAAAATACATTAAGTATAGAAAAACTAAAATACATACCCAAAAGAAAAAACACATTCTAATTATTATCATCATCATCATCATCATCATCATTATTATTATTTCCAGTCATCCAATCGTCAACCATCAGTAGTAAGGCCCTTATCAGCCTTTGTATCTCTCTAAACATCCTTTCTCTCATGGCGACCAACCACCTTTGCAGGTCATTAACCCGCCCCTGAAGTTCTCGCACGGTGTCACGCAGAATAACAATGTCCCAAATAGGATCATCCATATCTAGAACTTGAATGAGATGAAAAAAAATATAAACACAAAATTAAGAATAGAGTTCGAATGTAATACAACCTATAATACCAACTAGTAGATTTACGCACAAAAAAACTAACCTAAAAAAGAAATGAATCTGCTCTTTGAAGAGAACTGGTTAAAGATGTACAAGAATAATAAACAAAATGGGGTAGAATGATGATTAAGGAGGGACCTATTTATAGAGGATTGAATCTGAATGTGTTAGGCAAAAAGGAACGACTGTTCAGCTCTGTTGTATTAATTACATTCAAACTGCTGACTTTTTATTTTCTATGAAAAGTCATGACTTTTTCCTTTACATTCAAACTTTTCACTTTTTCAAAATGGTTTCTCTCTTAATAACAATCGTTATTATTGCGCTACTGCAACAGATAGTCCATCTGTTACAAAAGATAACCTATTTGTCGCAATAGATTTACCATCTATCCTAACAGATGGTTTGTATATTTCAATAGATAAAACAACTATTGCAATATATAGATTATCTGTTGCGACAGATGGACCATCTCTAGGAGGAGATATTTTGATTTCTTCTAACAACCTATTCATCAATTGCTACAGATGAGGGATTTGATTCATCAGTTGCTCTGAATGTGTTAGACAAAAAGTCACGATTGTTCATCTCATTTTTAATAATCATCACATACCTTAATTAATCCAAATTTGTGATTGTTTTATTATATATAAAAAAATTGATTTAAAAACAAGAAAGGTGAAAAAGTCATGACTTGTAGTACTTGTTTATTCTTGATGGACATATGGTCCTCTGGTATTGAAGATGGTTACCCTCTGAGCCTCCGTAGTCTTGTACACAACTTAACTATGGGAAGTGAAGAATAAACACTTTTCGACACTAATGGGGTAGGAAGAATAAAGTGCGTGCAGCTGAATGGATCTACTTTAATGCATGGGAGTTATGTATTATTGATCAGGTTTTCGTGACAGACACACATAAAGTACAATGATTTTATGAATGTAGTTTTTTACTGATTAGACATTGATCCTTCAAACAAGATCCTACATTTTACAATTTAGTTTGATATGTGCAAACTAATAAGGTCGGAGGGTTCCAAGAAGGTGGTGTCGATACCCTGTTACAATTTAATGACAGTTTTGCTCATGTTTATGCATCAAGGTCTGAGAAAGGATTAATATTTGATGGCATTGTAGATATTCAAATAGTGGTTGAACCGATTTTAATGGTGCAATGGACTTTTGAAAGGCCACTAAATTCTCGTTCTACAACAAACAAGAATGAAAAATAATAATAATTCTCCTGGTCCAAATTTATATGGATGGGTTGCTTAAGGAGACTATTATACGATAAAAGGTGTTTGGGAGAATACTTGTGTAGGAAAGGGGAGGTAAAGAAGACCATATATCATCTCAGACCTTGTTTAAGAGGAAACACAGGGAAGAAAGTAAGGAACTTCTGGCCAATCTGGATAATGAAATTGGCTTGAAAGATGAAAAAACTGAATGAGTTGTAAATGTGAAAGTGTATCCAACTATTAAAATTCATCAGTCATTCTTGAAAATGAAAATGCTGAAGAGGACTGGAGATGGACACTTTGATAAGGACTGTGAATAGCGAGCGTGGCCTCAATAAAGACCTACAAAGTGCAAGACCAAAACTCTAAGGAAGCAGCTTGGCAAACAAAGAGGATTGGTAAGATTTTCAGTTAAGAATGAAACCTAGACCAACAACTCCAGAAGTAAAAATAAAGGAAGCTAAGGCGTCAATTTTTGAAGTCTAACTTATATCCCATGCCTTCTATTTGTGGTTCTGATCAAGTCAATGGTAGTAGAAAGAAAATGGTCTTAAGTTGGGTAGAAATCCCATGCCTTGTTGTTTCCACTACTTTTGACAAGGCCAGAATCATAAATCGAAGGCATAGGATACAAGTTTAACCTTAGAAATTGCCACCTTGGATTGATCCGTTATTTTTACTTTAGTAGTTATTGGTTTAGATTTTTTTCTTGACCGACAACCTTGCCACCATTGATTCTCGCAAAACTACAACCTTAGAGTTCTGGTCCTGCATTTTGTGGGTCTTCATTCATGTCGCACTAGCTAGTTGCAGTCCCCTAACAAACTGCACAGCTCCAATCCACTTCAACATTTTTCTTTTCAAAATAGACTAATGGATTTTTATTTTTGGATACACTTTTATATTTTCAGCTCATTCAACTTATAAATTTTTCATGTCAATTTCATCAGCAAGATTCGCTACACGTTCCTTTCTACCATGTGTTTCTTCCTTAATAAGGTCTTAGTTAGTATATGGTCTTCTCCACCTCTCCTTTCCCGTATGGGTATTTTCCTAATCGCCTTTTGTTGTATAATAGTCTCCTCGAGCAACTAATCCATATAAATTTGGACAAGGAGAATTTCTATTGGTTTTCCATTCTTGTTTGTAGTAGTGCAAGGCTTTGGAGGCCTTTCAAAAGTCCATTGAACCCTTAAAATTACTCCAATAACTATTTGAATGTTTACACAGCCACCAAAAAATTGAACCTTTCTCCAAACTTGACACATAAATATTAGCAAAATCTTTATTAAATGTAACATGGTATCGACACTACCTACTTGGTCCCTCGGCCTTACCAGTTCAAATCTAACAAACTTAACTATAAAATGTCATATCTTGTTTGAATGATTAACGCCTAATAGGTAAGGATCCAACATTAACAAAATCAGTGTATTGGATGTGTATTTTCACTATAGGTTAATTAGTAATACATACCTCCCATATATGAAGTGGTTCCATCTGCAAGCATCTTATTCCGCCAAACCCATATTTAGTCTATCCTTTAATGCTAGTCTGGCAAAAGTTGATCCACTTTCACTTGCTTTTATCTGCAAACAAGAGTAACACCCCATATTTTTGAGCTAGTCTTTCAATCATCGTTCCTATGTGTATAAGTTATAATCCAAATGATTTCCACGTGAATAAAAGTTTCATTATTTTTATCCGCATGATTTATGTGCTTTAGAGGTGAAAAATGTTCATAATAATCACTTAGAACAAATTTGAGCTAAGAGCCTTCGATTCGTCCAAAGTTTGGTTTTTGATTCTACAAGGGTTTAATTTGAACGTATATAACTTTTTATATACATAGAATTTTGAAGCTCGATATCCACCAAATTATAGATAATTGAATTAACCTTTCAACAATACCGATTTCGCCTTAATCCGATACTCGAGCAAAAAGTTATGGCATATTTTGTGTCAGCTTCTAAGACAAAGCAATCGGCACATGGCGTGATTGTAACGCCCTGAATCTGGTACCTAGAATGCTACACGGTGCTCATGACCCTGAAGGACCATAAGCTAACCCATAACTGATATTTGTACCTGTACACTGCATAATATACTGTATAAATGCAGAAATAAAGGCTGAAAGGTCATAAGGTTCAAAGATCTGATGAAATATAACATCTGAAGATAGGGTATATCAATACCAAAACAACTGAAATAACTGTCTAAACATGCTACTCTAAAAGCCTCTAAACTGTCTGAATAAGGAGTTGATGGGACATATCCCCAACTAACTCCAACTACTGAAATAAATTAATTAATGAGATAATAAAGTAATTGTCATGTCCTCGAAGGATGAGGACTCACTGCTAACTCTGACTGCTGAGACTGGAGTTCTAATGATGCTCTTGAACTCGTGCTTCTGAACCTATGGTATAAAACACCATAGCGCAAGTGCGTGAGTACATTTGAATGTACTGGTATGCATGTGAGGTAGGCTGAATACAAAGGTTTCACATGCACGAACTATACTAACTGACTGGATAACATGAACATGAGAATACATACATGAATACATAGTAACTATAACTGAGTTTGTGATAACATGATTACTGAGTCGGAGTACTGATAACAAGAGAAACTAATAGTTGTATAACTGAAATAACTGATACTGAGCGACTGTATCTGACATTCTAGGTTCTAATAGAACTAGCTGAGTTCCGTACTATTCTGAGTTGATTATATCTGACAGTCCTAAAATCAGAAGAACTATCTGAGTTCTTTTACTTAGACTGAATGATTGTATCTGATAGTCCTGATCTGTAACTGAAACTATAGGAGGTAATCATCTAATCGACATGCCCCGAAACTGAACTGGTGGGGTCCAACCTGTAACCCCAACTGGAAGGGTGTCAGTACTGTGCCATAGGTAAAGACAAGCTGTGAGTAAACCCTCTGTGATAGGAAGCTCTTCTATTAACCCCTCATAGTAGGAAAACTCAAATGATGTGTATAATCCCTAGACTCGTAGGGTACATCTCAACCTACACTGGCTACGGAGTTCTGGAACGTAAGGATTACTTCTAAGGATCACACCCTCTACTGACTGACAGTGTGTGTCCTCATCCCTGGGTTCACTCGGTGTTGAATCCTACTCCCAACTGAAGAGACACTGTGAACTGAACTATTACTAATCATATTGTTTAACTGATTTAAACTGAGTTCACTAAATTGCGTTAACTGATGGAATACTACTAAAATCTGATAACTGACTGAGATTACTGAGTAAGACTGGACTGATACTGAGTTTACTGAGTTTTCCTGAGTCTTGTGATGGACTGAATTCTATGATCATGGCTTGACTGAGAGTATCGTGAAAACATGATACTGGATCTAGGCACACAGCTAATTGTTAGGTACAAGTACCCCCAGGACTCGATAGCATGAAACTGGCAAAGCATGACTTTCTTGAATACATGACCAATATCACAATCCATAATATAATAAGTTGGAGATTTCATGATATAGTAATTCTAAAGCACCACAAGGGTTACACATGTATCCATAATTCACTGACTAAGACATTTCATCAAACATTTGACATGCATAAACTTGTACATGATTGGGGATTTCATATTATCATACTAGTATGGAACTTTTCCTTCACATAGGAATTTAATCAAACACATGGGGAGCATGCTTTTGTTATACAATCATCAACACATCTAACAATTATGGATACATCAATCAACGTGTAAATTTAAGGGTTTATCACGATTATTATACAAATCACCGCATCCTAGGTTTAATCATTGGAATATATAATTTTAAACATGAATCAAAACCCCACAATGTCATGAACATGAATTTCAATTCAATTTAAATGATGAACATTCATAAATACACAAATTTTGGATTTTAAAAAGAGATTCTTGACCTTCATGGGTAAAAGGGACCCATGAATCAACACATGACGTATTGGTTGTGAGTTTCTTGAAGTTCCTGAACTTGAAGAACTTAGAATCTCTTAGTTTCTTGAAGAATAATTTGGATCTTGTTCTTGGGGATTATCTTTGAGAGAAAACCCTAATTTGATGTTGTAGATGGATAATGAACTTATGATCCTTGGTCTGTTATAATTATGGGTTAAAACGGATGGAAAAGACCCAAATACCCTTTTAAAAATGGCTTTAAAATAACTAAATGATATATGCGATGGTGGTTGCGATGTTCCGTCACTGGGTCAACGGTCCGTCGGTCCTAACCGTCGCACCTGGGCAGAATAGGGGTTCACTGTCTCTGGTGCAAGGGCTTGGGTGATGATCCGTCTCTAGCTGGACGGTCCGTCAACCTGAGCCATCGTCCTTAGGCAGAAGGTGGTCTCACTGTCTCCAATGTGACGGTTTGGGTGATGTTCCATCACTATCTCGATGGTCCGTCGGCCCTCATCGTCGCACCTAGGCAGTTTTGACTACTTTCTGTAAAACGGCCATAACTTTCTACCCCGATATCGGATTTTGACGAAATTGGTATCGTTGGAAAGCTAATTCAATTTTCCATATGAAAAAATTTAAAATATTAAAAATTCAACGTTTATAATAGTGTATTCATCTTTCAAAGTAAGTTTCTAACATACTCAGGATGATTTCAAGCTAGGTAGATGTACGGGGTATTACAATGTCTCCCCCTTGAGAACATTCGTCATCGAATGAGACTGAGTGAGAGGGGAGAAGATAAACTGACGTACATATTGAACATGAATGACTGGAACATGATTTCATGACTGACATGACTGATAACTGAATATATCATAATGAACACGCATATCTGATGCATGTGTAACTGATTCGTGAATGCATGACTGAGTGTTCTGATGAACCAAGGTTCTCATAATGAGAATGCACATCTGATGCATGATTATATAACTGAACTGACATATGAATGCATGATTGAATATGCAATGGTACTTAATACCATGTTTATAATGGAATTTTGAGCATGAACTGTACACCAAGTTTGTAACTGAAATCTGAAAATAAAACTAAATACACTTAAGGAGAACTGTTACCTTGAGCTAGATCTAAGTTTGCAGAGAATAGGTAAGGATACTTGGTCCGCATGTTTTCTTCTGCTTCCCAACGTACTGATTCCTCCAAAGAACTTTGACTAGAGGGACTTTTTTGTTCCTCAGTCTGATAGTCAAGAATTTTGACTGGAATCTCTTTATAAGAAAGGCTGTTCTGAACATCTATGCTCTGAATAGGGACTACAACTACTGGGTCACCTATGCATTCCTTAAGAAAAGATACATGGAAGACTGGATAAACTGAGGCTAGATCTGAAGGCAATTCAAGATCATAAACTACTTTACGTACATGGCTTACTGCTGAAATTGGAGCTTGAGGGTCCACCTATGAGTACCCATTACTCCAAGCTAGGTTCCTTACATGAAGAGGGAATGACATGTTTAGGTAATGAAAGTTCAGGGGATTATACTATATCTCCCCCTTGGGACACTACGTCACTCATAGAAGGCTGACTTGGCTGAGATACTGAGGAGAGACTGGAATGATGCACAGAGCACCCATAAATGGAATTGCGACTGAATATCTAGGATTTGAGACTGAGTCATAAAACATGAATTGAGATAAATACGCAACTTCTTTATTGGTCCATCTTAGAATGATAACATTCATGATATTCCAAATAGTGTGATTAGATAGAAAGATGGGGAAACCACACCATCTGAACTTGTCCGTCTAACTACTAAACTAAAGTACTGGCTTTGCGGACTAAATCATGCTGATAACTTATACTCGATCGGAGCATTTCTATGACATTCTTTATATACGGTTCTAGTGTCTATAGGGATAAAATGAATCTTGGTCTGGCCTGAGCAGGATATCTAAATAGGAGATCTCTAGCAAGGCCTATGAGGTATCGTCTAAGATAAAGTGACTAGACCTTATGCATTGCAACTGAAACTATTGAAAAGATTCACATGGGCGTTGAGTGTGAATGCATATATATACTAATTTATCTGATAAACTAAATGATGGATAGCTAAATACAGGACGTATAAAACTGAACTGCACTTGGTTCGGGATAGATGGACTGAAACTATAAAGGGTTATGTATAGAAGGTAATGACTGATTGGGTAACATGAGGTAGATAAGCATGCGCGAGGGAAAATTGTATTACCTTAGGAATGCTAGACCAGGCATTTAACATGATTCAGGAGCATTCTGTAAATTGAGGTACTGAAATACTAATATTTGAGTAACTGGTGGCTTTATGCCAGGGATGGGTATTTCTGAAACTAACTGAGTTACTGATCTGACTACTGGACTTAGGACTAGGACTAAGATTGTAGTTAAGATGGTAATTGATACTGTAATCATAACTAATACTGTAACTGGGACTGAATGCTAGTTTTTCTGATAACTGAGGTTTAAACTGATACGAGAGCACTGAATTCTGATGGCTAAATAACTAATAGCTAAAAGCCATGGTTCTGTAGGACTATTTGTGTCCTTTACTGAATATTGATTACTGAAATGACACTATAACTGAGGCCTGCAGGATGGAACATTAACACTACAGATTCACTAAGGGATCTAAACTGAGGGTATACGTGACATAATCTGAGTTTGACTGAACACTAGGAGTGAAGTCATGAATCATGTGGGCTAAGCATACTATAAAGCATGACATGAGTGCATGAGTCATGAGCTGCATGTCCTGAGTTTGAAATTGCTAAATTCGTGGAATATGATTTGCAACCCTAGATGAACTTAGACTACTCATACGAGGAACTTGAAACACACATTATTCTATGAAAAATGCATGGATATAAGTTGTATTTAGGGGACTGAAATGGAAAGCATGTGTAAGTATAGTGATAGTTGAAGTACAAAACTTTGCATTGAGATAGGAATGGGCCGGCAATCATCTTCCCTTATTGATTTTCTATGCGTACTGGCATCACTACTAGAACTTGAAGGCTTGGATTTCTGAGATATCATAACCGAATAGTTCCTATATACCTGTAAGTCTATGATTGTTTTATCCACTGTGGTAGTGACTGAGAAGGTTCTGTTAATATCTAATATGACCTTATAGACTGCTATGCAAGGAGTTACAAAAAAAAAAGCTCCTAAATCTGAAGAAGCGTGAACATGTAAATAAAGGATCTATAATATACTAGTGGCTGTATCAGGAGAACTTTCCTGATCATGTCGGGACTGAAGTGCATAGAGTCTGTTTGGCATTTTCCACTGATAGAGATGGAATTGGCACCCTGATGATTCGGGAGACCGGACTGAGCTGAAGGATAACCATGTTGACTTCGAGGACTGGGTTTAGGATAGTCTCAGACCTTGTGATCTGACTCGCCATATTTGAAACACACATTACTTTCGGTTCTACACACACTCTTATGATACTTACCACACTCTTCGCAAAGCGGATGAGTAAAAACCCTGCTCTCACTACCCTGGGCCTTGGAGCCTGATGCCCCATCTCTATGGTCATTTCTAAACTTTGGATCTGGTGAACTAGATGAAGATGGAACTGGGGCTGAAAACTTTTTTCTATGCTGAGAATGGTTACCACCCTGGGACCCTGGCTGAGAAAAACTATAACTACCAGTCCTAGCTCTCTTGTTTTCCCTCTCCTTCTTCTTAAGTTTCTTCTCCTCATTCTGCTGAGCATGGACCATAAGTCAAGATTTGTCCATCTCCTTAATCAACATCGCAGTTCTGCACTCCTTAACCTCACTACCTGATATCCTTGACACAAACTTACTCATTCTAAATCTATTGTCTACTACTACATGGGGAGCATACCAGGCTAACTGAGTAAACTTGAGGGAATACTCTTTTATGCTCATGCGACCTTGTCTGGGGTTGATGTACTCTAATACTTTGGCTTCTTTCTGCTCTAGGGGAAATAATCTATCTAATAAGGCTGTAGCAAACTCTTTCTATTCTATGGGATCTGTATCTGTACCCCTATCTACCTTTTACTGCTTAAACCACATATGGGCTACATCTTGTAGCTGATAGGCAGCTAATTATGTAGTCCCACTGGAAGTCACTCCCATGATATCTGTGACTTTCTGAACCAGGTCAAGGAACTCCTGTGGATCCTTTTTGGACTTAAAACCTAAGAATAGAGAAGGATTCATTCGGGTGAAGTCCCGAATCCTGGATGCACCAGAATTGGCCACTAGGTTGGCCAAAACAGCAGCTGGCCATTCATTCTGAGTTGCGACTGAATTGGCTAGAGTAGTGAATGCAGTCCTGAATTCTGCATAAGAGACATGCTCATGCAGAGGATCTGCCTGAACGGGCTGAGGTGCTGACTGATTTCTCATTCTCCTTTCGTTAGTACCTTTCGGAGACATGTTCTATAAATAAAAGGGAGAATGGATTAGACTAAGAGAAAAATTTGAGCTTATGGTCACAGGCAAGACATGAATACTAAAAAAAAAAGAAACTATTCCTAAAATATCTCATAGCCTCCTGCTCATAAATGTGGTGCACAACATACCCATGCACAAGACTCTACTAGATGTGGCTTTTCAGACTTCCTAGGACACTGTTGAACCTTAGGCTCTGATATCAAGTTTGTAATACCTCGAATCTGGTACCCGGAATGCTACACGATGCTCATAACCCCAAAGGACCATAAGCTAGCCCATGACTGATATTTGTACCTGTACACTGCATAATAACTATATAAATGTGAAAATAAAGGCTGAACGGCCATAAGGTTTAAAGATCTGATAAAACATAACATCAGAAGATAGGGTATATCAATACCAAAACAACTGAAATAACTGTCTGAACATGCTAGTTCGAAAGCCTCTAAACTGTATGAATAAAGTGTTGATGGGACATGTCCCCAACTAACTCCAACTACTAAAATAAATTAATTAATAAGATAATAAAGTAATGGTCATGTCCTCAAAGCATGAGGACTCACAGCTAACTCTGATTGCTAAAACTGGAGTGCTACTGATGCTCCTGAACTCGTGCTTCTCAACCTATGGTATAAAATACCATAACACAAATACGTCAGTACGTTTGAATATACTGGTATGCATGTGAGGTAGGCTAAATGCAAAGGGTACACATGCATGAACTATACTAACTAACTCGATAACATGAATCTGAGAATACATGCATGAATACATAGTAACTGTAACTGAGTTTGTGAGAACATGATTACTGAATCTAAGTACTGATAACATAAGATACTGATTGCTATATAACTAAAATAATTGATGCTGAGAGACTGTATCTGATAGTCTAGGTTCTGATGGAACTAGCTGAGTTTTGTATTATTCTGAGTTGACTGTATTTGATAATCCTAAAATTTGAAGAACTATCTGAGTTCTTTTACTGAGACAGAATGACTGTATCTGACAGTACTGATCTATAACTAAAACTGTGGGGGGTAATCATCAAACCAACATGCCCCAAAACTGAACTGGTAGGGTCCAACCTGTAACCCCAGCTGGAAGGGTATCAGTACCGTGCCACGGGTAAAGACCAGCTATGAGTAAACCCTCTCTAATAGGTAGCTCTTCCGTCAACCCCTTATAGTAGGAAAACTCAAATGAGGTGTATAATCCCTATTCTCATAAGGTACATCTTAACCTATGCTGGCTACGTAGTTTTTGAATGCAAAAATTGCTTCTAAGGATCACACCATCTATTGACTGATAGTGTGTGTCCTCATCCCTAGGTTCCCTCGGTGTTGAATCCTACTTCCAACTGAAGAGACAGTAAACTGAGTTAAAAGGAACAGAACTATTACTGATCGTATTCTTTAACTGATTTGAACTGAGTTCACTAAATTCTGTTGACTGGCAGAATACTACTGAAATCTTATAACTAACTGAGATTACTGAGTAAGACTAGACTGATACTGAGTTTAGTGAGTTTTCCTAAGTCATATGACTGATTGAATTCTATGATCATGGCTTGACTGAGAGTATCGTGAAAACATGACACTGTTTCTAGGCACACAACTAATTGTCGAGTACAAGTACCCCCAGAACTCAATAGCATGAAACTGACAAAGTATGACTTTCTTGAATACATGACCAACATCACAATCCATAATACAATATGTTGGAGATTTCATGAAGTAGAAATTCTAAAGCACCACAAGGGTTACACATGTACCTATAATTCACCAACTAAGACATTTCATCAAATATTTAACATACATAAACTTGTCCATGATTGGGGATTTCATATTATCATACTAGTATGACACTTTTCCTTCACATAGGCATTTAATCAAACACATGGGGAGAAGGCTTTGGTTATACAATCATCAACTCATCTAATAATCATGGATACATCAATCAACGTGTAAATTTAAGGTTTTATCATGATTATTATATAAATCACCACATCCTAGGGTCAATCATTGGAATATATAATTTTAAACATGAATCAAAACCCCACAACATCATGAATATGAATTTGAATTCAATTTAAATCCTGGACATTCATAAATACACAAATCTTGGATTTTGAAAAGAGATTCTTAAGCATCATGGGTTAAAGGGACCCATGAATCAACACATGACATACCTGGTTGTGAGTTTCTTGAAGTTCCTGAACTTGAAGAACTTGGAATCTCTTAGTTTCTTGAAGAATGATTTGGATATTGTTCTTGGGGATTATCTTTGAGAGAAAACCCTAATTTGATGTTATTTATGGATAATGAACTTATGAGCCGTGGTCTGATATAATTAGGGGTTAAAACAGGTGGAAAAAACCCAAATACCCTTTTAAAAATGGATTTAAAATAATTGAAAAAACTATGCGATGGTGGATGCGATGTTCTGTCGGTCATAATCATCACACCTGGACAGAATAGGGGTTCACTATATCTACTGTGATGGCTTGGGCGACGGTCCATCGCTTTCTGAATGATTCATCAGTCTGAGCCATCGCCCTTAGGAAGAAGGTCATCTCACTGCCTCTACTGCGACGGTTTGGGCAACGGTCCATCGTTATCTTGATGGTCCATTGGCCCTCATCGTCACACCTGGGCCATTTTGACTTCTTTCTATAAAATGGCCATAACTTTCTACCCCGATATCGAATTCAGACGAAATTGGTATTGTTGGAAAGCTAATTAAAATTTCCACATGAAAAAAAAATGAAAATCTTAAAAAATTCACGTATATAAAAGTGGATTATTCTTTGAAAATAAGTTTCTAACATAATTAGGATGATTTCAATCTAGGTAGAAGTACGGGGTATTACAGCGATGGTCCTCGATGTGATGAGCGATGCAACGCAATGGCCAAATAGATACAGAACTGTTTCACACGCTATTTCAGTTCCTGTAGGGTCTAGGTGCATTTTGGTCACTTCTCCTTACCTAAATTTGCCCATAACACTTAATTTCAGCTCCCAAAAGTATTGTACACATTATTATTCATCTTTTCTCTCTAATAAAAACCCTAGCCACCTTCCAAGAACACTAAATTAATTATCTTCTCTTTAAGAAAAGCCAAGAATTCAAGTTTTCCAATTCAAGAAATCTTTCAAGGTTGTGTTTCTCCTTTAAGATTAAAGATTTACTATATGTGGGAGTTCATCCATGGGTCCCCTTTTATCCATGGAGCCCAAAAGCCCTTTTCTTTCAGTTAAAGAATGAATTTTCCATTATTATGGTATTTTGTATGTTCAAGAAAGTTTGAATTTCATGTTTTTATGGTGTTTTTAATTCAATTCAGCCCATGTCTGATTTCATGCAAGATTTTAAATTTGTCATGCTATGAATTTGAGTTTCCCATGCTTTGTTCAAGTACATTCCATGATAAATCCTAAATTCATGATATTTAGCAGCATTCTCATATTTTAAATTATTGCTTTCCATATGTTTGATGAAATTCCCATATCATGTTCAATCAATTTGAAGATGAATTCCTAAGTTATGAATGTTGCCAAGTAACTCTATTGTTCCCTCATGTTTAACACATTATTATGTTTAAGCTGTGATCTTTACATATCTTGATGAAACGTCCATGTGCTATTTCAAGCGAATTTCATGTAAATTCCCTAATTTAAGATTTTAGTTATGTAACAATGTTATGCTCCATGTTAAAGATATTCCCATGTTCAAGTTCATGATCCCCAAGTGTTTGGTGAAATGCCTAAACGGATGAGATTTTGATAATGACTACTTATTATGTCCTCCAAGTTTTAGTATGATATTTTTGTGAATGCTATTGAGTCTTGGGGGTTTTGAATACCCAAAATCTAGCTGCCTATCTAGTTTTTAGTACTTTCAGAATGGTTTTAGATAAACTATAAACACTAACAGTTTAGTCAGTTATCATAATCAGTTAAACTTAGTTCAGTCCAGTAATCAGTGTCAGTTCAGTTGGGAGTATGATTCAGCACCGAGCAAACCTAGGGATGGGGGCTCACCCATCATTTAGGACTGTGTCCTTAGAATAAATCCCTAAGTTCTAGAACTACGTAGCCAGTGTAGGTTATGAGATGTCACCCTCCAGTTTAGGACTGACACTCTTAGATATCACCCCACAGTTTAGGACTGATCTAAAAGGTCACCTGCCATATTAGGACTGTCTCCACAACCATTTTTAGTATCCGTGACACGATACTAGCACCCTTCTAACTAGGGTCACATGTTGGACTCCAATTATCTCAGCTTTGGGATATGTCGGTTAGAAGATACCTCCCACAGTCTCAGTACTGGATTCAGTGTCTCTTCATTTCAGGTTTGCTTGACTAAGTTACAGACTTTGAGATATTCTATTTAACAGTTTTAGGTATTTCAGATTATACATTAGCATAGTAACATATCAGATATACACTTAGTCTTGCATTCTCTAATAATAGTTTTCATGCATTAATGTTTAGTCATCTCATATTGTTTAGTTAGTCCTTATCTCATATGTATAGCACTCCACAGTTTTAGTCCAGTTATTCATACTAAGTACAGTTTAGTCTTACATAACCAATATTCAGTTATCAGTCATTCGATTAATCAGATAAGTTTAGTATATGTCAGTTTCCATCACTTAGTTTCAGACTCACTATTCATATAGTATCCATGTTTTACCGTATCCCAACTTCAATTCAACTTATTCTACAAAAGTAAAGAGTTTTAAGAAACTAAGTGTAGTGATTCATCATCTTATCAGATTAAGTTTGTTACTCATTTTTTAAGATGATTTTAGCTTTCAGTTTATTTCAGCTTATTTGTGAGTCTACTTATACTTGGCATGCATGCTTTAAGATTTTATAAATACAATCATATTTACTTATTGCATTCACCCCTGTATACTCAGTACATTTCAGAAGTACTGATCCAAATATACGTCTATGTGGCTACATTATTTCATAATGTAGGTACCAGTTATAGCCTATGCATCATAATCAGACAGTTGCAGTTTCCAGCTAGTAGGAGATGAGGTCTCTTATTTTAGAAACTCCAGTTAGATTTCATTTATTTTTCATATATATTGATTAGTGGTAGTTGGAGGCATATCCCAGCTATATATAGTCAGTATAGTAGAGGCTTCATAGATGTCAGTCAGAGTCAGTCATGTAATTTGAGTCCTGATCTCAGATTTATCAGTTCGTATCTATTTCAGATTTTTAGTATGATTATGTTTCCACACAGTAGAACGTGTTATTTAATGAATTATAATTCAGTTGCTTAATAGTATGCCAGTTAATAGGTTATCTTGGGATCACTTGTGGTTCTTAGCACCGTGTGGCACCATGGGTGTACTCTCGGGGTGTTACAACAAGAGAAAAACATTTGATTTCAAACAAGAGAAGAATAAAAAGAAAATTACAAAAGGGTAATATAAAATTGAATGAATATAACATATTACAACAGGTGTTGCAACAGATAACCTATCTGGTGCATCAGATTCCCTATTGGTTCAACAGATGAGTCATCTATTGCAATAGGCGATGCATATGTGGCAATAGATGGTTGACATATTGCAACAGATGGGTCATCTATTGGAATAAATCAAACCAACCTTGCTACTATTTTGATTTCTTCCAACAACTGCTCTATCTATTCCAACAACTGATTCATTTGTTGCAATTGTTGAGGAATCTATTGCAACACCACCACCAACATCAACAACAAAAAAACCACACCATATGTTCCAAAAATATAAACAACACAAACACCACATGTTCCAACAACACCAACACCCCCAACAATAGCACCACCGACAAAGTAACAAACAAATGACATAAAAAAATGATGCTGACAACAAGGCTTTTTAAGTTCTCCCAATAGATGACTTTTTCACATATTTTTTAATAAAAACAACGATTTGTTCATTCAAGACTTAAAAGTCACCTTTTCTTCAATTTTCTTAATAAATAGGATACGAGTAATTGTTAAATAAATAAAAGCAACAAATCTAAATGTCTAATTTAAATAACATACAAAGAAGAAGATTAGAAGGATAGAGCAATAGTGAATCATACCTACAATGTCAAAAAAGTAAAGGCATTAGAACACCCATTTTAGATGAGAAAAGATATTGATAGATTGATACCAAAAGGATCCTCATGTGAAAGATGAGAGAAGAGAGAGGAAAAAAGGAGATGGTTGTGATTACCCTAAATAGGAGAGAAAGAGAATTTCAAAAGAAAGAAGAGATATGAGCTAAGTTAACTTAAGGATGAAGGAGAGAGAATTCTAGAGATGGGTTTTAAATATTAATTAATATCTTTATGGGCAGAGGAGATGTTGATCTTGAAAAGAAAAGATAAGATTACTTAAGAAGGAGATTTTTGAGTTATCCAAGTAATATTTCTTACCACCTTACTATTTTATCTTTTTAATCTTAGATAGGAAATTTCTTTCAAATAAAAAAAGATCTTAAAAAAATATAATAATTTGTTGCAACAAATGACAATTTCTATTTGAAAATTTCTAATGGATCAGTCATCTGTCACAATAGAAGCCAACGCCCATTTAAAAATTAACAACAGATAGGTAATCTTTTCAAACATATTCAATAATCTATTTAAAAAATTGAAACAAATAAGTTATCTATCGCAATAGTTTTAACATTTATTTTTATACAATTTCAATAGAGTTCATATGTTCAACTACAACTTCAATTGATTTAGATCCAACTACGGATGAGTTGAAAGGTTTTATTACATTGCATGATGTTGGTATTGCATTAATCCCAATCTAAATCGTTGATCAATCACTTAGAGTAGAAACGATTCCTATTAACATATTATTAAGCTAAAACCTAAACTAATTTAGCTACAACTAGGGATGAGTTGACAGGGTCAACTATAACTTCAATTGAGTCTTCATAATTGCTTGATATTGGTATTGCGTTCCTCCCGACATGAATCATAGATCAATCACTTTGAGTTGAAATGATTCTTATTAACTTATTATTAAGCTAATACCTAAATTAGTTTAGCTAAAATAAGGGATGAGTTAACAGGGTCAACTACAACTTCAATTGAGTCTTCGCAATTGCATAATATTGATATTTCATTTCTCCCAATCCCAGTCATCGATCGATCACTCTCAGTTGAAATAATTCCTATTAACTTATTATTAAGATAATACCTAAATTTATTTATCTACAACTAGGGATGAGTTTACAAGTTCAACTATAGCTTTATGAGTCTTTGCAATTGCATGATGTTGGTATTGTTCTCCTCCCAACTTGAGTCATCGGTCAATCACTTTAAGTTGAAGCGGTTTGTATTAACTTATTATTAAGATAATACCTAAATTAATTTAGCTACAACTAGGGATGAGGTGATAAGGTCAACTACAACTTTAATTGAGTCGCAATTACATGATGCTGGTATTGTATTCCTCCTGACCTGAGTCATTGATTATTCATTCTAAGTTAAAATAATTCCTATAAACTTATTATTAAGATAATACATAAATTGATTTATCTACAACTAAGGATGATTTTATAGGGTAACTACAACTTCAATTGAGTCTTCGTAATTGTATGATGTTGGTATTGCGTTTCTCCCAACCTGAGTTGTCGATCAATCAATCTGAGTTGAAATGATTCCTATTAACTTATTATTAATCTAATACCTAAATTTATTTACCTACAACTAGGGATGAGTTGACAGGGTCAACGACAACTTTAATTGAGTCTTCGTAATTGCATGATGTTGGTATTGTGTTCCTCCCGACCTTAGTTGTCGATCAATCACTTTGAGTTGAAATGATTCCCAATAACTTATTATTAAGCTAATACCCAAACTGATTTAGCTACAACTAGGGATGAGTTGACAAGGTCAACTATAACTTTAATTAAGTCTTCGCATTTATATGATGTTGGTATTGCGTTCTTCCCAACCTGAGTCATTGATCATTCACTCTCAGTTAAAATGGTTCCTATTAACTTATTGTTAATATAATACCGAAATTGATTTAGCTACAACTAGGGATGAGTTTACACGTGAAAAAACAACTTTAATTTAGTCTTGAGTCGTCAAATGATAACTCTTAGTTGAAACGATTCCTATTAACTTAATATGAAGCTTATACCTAAATTGATTTATCTACAACTAGGGATGAGTTGACATGGTCAACTACAATTTTAGTTGAGTCTTTGTAATTGTATGTTGTTGGTATTACGTTCCTCCCGACTTGAGTCGTCGATTGATCACTCTAAGTTGATATGATTCATATTAATTTTTTATTAAAATAATACCTAAATTTATTTATCTACAACTTGGGATGAGTTGATAGGGTCAACTATAACTTCAATGAAGTCTTCGCAATTGCATGATGTTGGTATTGCGTTCTTCCCAACCTGAGTCATCGAACATCTGAGTTAAAATAATTTCTATTAATTTATTATTAATATAATACCTAAATTGATTTATCTACTACTAGGGATAAGTTTTCAGGATCAACTACAACTTCAATTGAGTCTTTGCAATTGCATGATGTTGTATTGTGTTCCTCCCGACCTGAGTCGCCGAATGATCACTCTGAGTTGAAATGATTCCTATTAAATTATTATTAAGCTAATACCTTAATTGATTTATCTACAACTACGAATGAGTTGACAGGTTCAACTACAACTTTAATTGAATTTTTGTAATTGCATGATGTTGGTATTGCATTCCTCCCAACATGAGTCGACGAACAAGTACTCTGAGTTGAAATTATTCCTATTAACTTATTATTAAGCTAATACCTAGAATTCATCAGTGTTCTAGTTAAATTTCATACAATTTATTTTGATGGGATGGTTGAAAATTATATCTTTTAAAATTTTAAATAATAATTAAGATCAATTCAGACCAAATTAACATTTTCAAAATTTGTCACTCTTTTCCAAAATACAAATCAACCCATAAAAATCATCAATTTGAGTGAAAAATGTTTCATCACTTCAAATCTCGTGTTTTCTCTCTTTTCTTTCTCTCTCTCAATAATACAGAAAACAACTACTCAACTTACTACTCAACCCTTCAGGCCAAATCGATTTTCTTTTTATTTCCGATCATATGGTTGTTATTTTCGACCTCATTCTTACTTGTATCCATTTTTTATCTGTCTTGGTAGGTAATAGAGTTTGAGAAGAGTTCTACATTTTTTTTCTAAAAATTAGAGATTTTTAGTTAATGATGCAAAAGAAGACTTTTAGTTATATTATCTTCGAGAATGGGTTTATAATTTTGAGTTTTGATGATAAAATCATAGGAAGAACCTGAGAAAATCATACTCTTTATCGCAGTGTTCTATTGACTGTCGTGGTATTGTTGGATGGTGTTTGTGGTATTTTTGGTGGCTATTGGTGGTAGTTTAGGTATAGGTGAAATTAGAGGTGGTGTCGGTGGTGGTGTTGGTATTGGTGGTGGTGGCACTGCTGGTGGCATTGGTGGTGTTGGTGGTTGTTAGTGGCGATTATGGTGGTCGCCGTGGAGGTACTGGTAGTATTTTTGGTGGGTGTTGGTGGTGGTGGTGTCGGTATTGGTTGTGTTTGTGGTGGTTGTTGGTGATGTTTGTAATGTAGTTTATAAAATTTATGCATACATCAAATGTAAGGTATTTTTTGTTTTTCTATTATTTGTAGGTAAAACACATCTCCCAAAAGAAAAGAAAGTCAAGGTGGATCAACTTCTGACCACTTAACAAAAAAGGCTAAAGTACAGAGGGATTCGGAGGAGTTTCCTAAACAATCTCATTCAAGAAAATGTAAAGATGAGGAAAGATATAAAAAGGCATTGTGGGAGGTGGAAAAATGTCTGTAGATGTTGATGAGAAAAATGAAAGTGAGGAGGAAGAAGATGAAGATAAATAAGAAGAGGAAGGAAAATATCAACATGATGATAATGCATCATTAATGAGGCAGGAATTCATATTAAAATCCCAGCATGAGGCTGTCAAAACTATTTGTATTGACAGGTTTTAAGTTGTGATGCCTATAGATGGCAGAACTAACAAGTTATTTTGTATTTCTATGTCAGTTGTGGAAACCTTTTGATGACTTTAGGAAAACTATGAAGAATGAAAACATAGATGAACTTTTTAAGAAGTGTTGCTTTGGGCACATTCTTGCGCTGTCTGAAGACCTCACTACCTATTTCCAAATGAGCATGGTATATGGTCTTATCAAGTGCAAGATCAAGTACGTGGGGGATGATAAACATTCAAAGGATGGGGGCAAAAAAGATGGATGAAATCTGGATCTACTACTGTGGCATACCGATTTGTTTTGGCTTGAAAGAGTTTCCCATAGTTACAGTCTTGAGATGTGATCATCCAAAAGAAACTCTTATCAAGGAAACATCCCACAAAAGGTCCAAGGAAAGCAGGACAACCAAACCACCACCATCAAATAGAGGGAAGGCATTTTCCTAGTGACCACCCCCCAAAACTAACAAACACAAGAAAATAATTAATGGGTTGTTGGACATTGCTGTACGTGGGTACAAAACCAATAGCTGATAAAACCTCTCAAGGATAAAACATATCAAAGAAGTACAAGGAGCAAATGTGCTTATTTTGGTTTCCCCATTCTGTTAAATTGGCAAGAGACGTTAATAAAGTCATAGGAAATGATTTGTTGAAGCTTGGTGAGGATTTTAAGAAATTCAAGAATTATCCCTGGGGATATGACAGCTATAACTTGACTGAAAAATATTTACTGTCAAAGCTATCCCCAAAGGTGATCACATTATATGGCTTTTCTTGGGCTTTCATGGTAAATTTATATTATTTATTTACTCATTTATTAATTTATATTGAATAATTATTATGACTTTTTTTGCTTGCTTCCCATTTACATTTTTTAGGTCTGGGCATTTGAAGCCCTTCCCCACCCCCCCAAAAGCAAGATAAGGATTACCCGGATGAAGTTTCTCATCCAAGGATCCTTAGGTTGTTGGATGGAAAGGGCAACACAAGAATTAAGGTGGCTGATCTCTTTAACCCTCTAGATAATGCAGTATGTATTCGTTCAAGAAAAGTAATTTGACTCGAAGAAAGATATTGAAATGGATGTGCCATCCGTTGCGACAGATGGGTCATCTGTTGCAACAGATTACCCGTCTACTATATCTGGTGCAACAAATAGGTAATCTATTGCAATATACGATTCATATTTCATATTATATTACCCATTTATTATTTTGGTTCTTTAAACCCGACTCAACAGATTACCTATCTACTATTAATTATGCAATAGATGGGTGATCTAATGCAACATATTATTAATCTGTTGTGAAAGACAGATCAGCTATTGTGATAGAAAGGTCATCTGTTGCATAAGTTGTCTCAATTAACAAGTAACCCAACTGACTGCAAATTATTATATGGTTTAAATGTATCTGTCTTTTTTATAGGTTGTGCAACCATAGATTGTGCCTACTGAGCAGGAGTTAGGGATGACTTTTTTTATTACTCTAGATCTAGTTGATACAATATAAAACCCAAAGGTGGAGTTAATAACGAAGGAATTCATAGGAGGAACAGCCATAAGAAGAGAAGTTAGGCAAGGTTAGCCTAATTTTGAGGCTTCTCATGACCAACCTACTGCAACAGATCTTGGTACATCTTCTGGGGGTGTTGCTGGTAGAGTTGTTGATGCTGGTAGCAGGCATACTGATGCTGATGCTGATGCCAATCATGATGATGAGCATTTTGATGCTTAAGGGAAAATAAGTATTTTTGAAAACACCCCCTTAACAGGTCCCTCTCACCCTTACACAAGTCCTTCTCATTTTTTCACCAGTCCCTCCCACCCTTACAGTGGTCCCTTTCAGCTCTCTCTACCTTCGTGTTCTCATTATAAATACAAAGAGTACAAGGACAGACCGGATAAACTTTTTGAAAAAGTAGAGACTATTTCTAAAATTATCGAGGAATTGAAATCCAAGAGGGATTCTGTAAGACCCTGCAAAGTTCCCTCATAGTCCGAGCCTTAGAGCATTTCAAGCTAAGTATAATTCAGGCCCTAAAACATTGAGAAGAGACTTCCCAAGTGATTAGTATTTAAACCATATAGAATTTTCTTTAGTTTGACTTTTTGTCATGTAGAGAATTGAATTTCCTTTCCAACAATACCAATTTTGTCTAAATCCAGCATCGGGGTGAGAAGTTATGGTTGTTTTACTTAGAGTTATCAGAACCACCTAGGTGAGATGGACCGTCGCAACTAAGGCAGTAACTCCTTTTTCTGGAACAAGTATGACGGCCAGGACGATGGATCGTCAAGGCTGCGATGGACCGTCGTTACTATGGCAGTGTGGTCTTATCTTAGCGAACGTGCGATGGACGTTCCGAAGGACCACTAAGACTGCGACGGACCTTCACTTTGACCGTCACATCGAGGTAGTGCATTCTTTTTCTGACCGGCATGCGACGGATGATCCGACGGACTGTCAGGCTAGCGACAGACCATCACAGCCCCTGTTTAGTATTTTTAACTCATTTTTAAAAGGGATTTTCGGTCTTTCCACTCTTTTACACCCCGATATATTCTAAACTAAGCAAATGTCTTCATTCATCATCCAAAACACAAGAAAACTAGGGTTTCTCCCCCAAGATCAATCTAAAACCCTTCTCTAAGAAATCGAAGAACTAACCATAGATTCTATAAATTGAGTTGAGATTTAAGTTCCCTAAGTTCAAGGGTTGCAAAAATCCTCTCTCAAGAGTAAGAAAAAGAGTTAAAGAAAGCTTGTTCATCAAATTTCATAATCTAAGGTATGTGGGGTCTTGAAAATGAGTAATTCTTTCACCCTTGTGCCCAAAGGCTTATTTAAACTACAATTTTTTGCAACTTATGAGGTTTTACATGAAATTGAATTAGGGTTTTTCACCCATTGTTATTGGTTGAAAGCTTTTGATGTTTCCCATAAATTGAGAGTCTAATAGCATGATTTTTACATATTTTCTTGGGAAATTAAAGATGGGTTTATACCTCATGATTTTAATCCTTGAGAAGTTAATAGTTGTAATATTTGAGATATTGAAGTATATGAGCATGTTGAGATTTTGAGATAAACTGCTGTAAATTCGAGATTTCTACATGACTTATGAATCTATATTCTATCTATTATGCATTGATGAGTTTTAACTTGAGATTGAATTATGGGTCATTAAGCCATACTTGAGAATTGTAATTTTATGAACTATTGTGTTATAAGCACCCATGATTGGAGTATTTTGAGATTATTCAGAAATGTTTTGACCTAATGGTCATAGAGTTTTGAAATCCACTCTACCACATGTGATTACAGATTTAATTGTTGGGTTCTTATGAACCATAAGATTATTTTGAAAGTGGATTTCCATGAGATGAGCGATATAAACTAAAGGGAGTAGTATTTAGCATCGATTTAGGTAAGTTACCACGATTTCTTACCCCAGAACTACGTGCCATCGTAGGTTTGAGATTTTAGGCCTGAGGCCGAGATAATTGGGCCTGAGGCCGAGATAAGTGATCACTGAATTTAGGTTATACTCCTTGGCAAGAGTATGACGCCTCTCCCCAATGTGAGGTTTCTTCCTTAGGAGGACAAGACATTGGACTCCATGTAGCTCGCATGGTTTATGTCGGTTAAGAGAACCTCCCTAAACTAATGTATTTTCCATTGAGATTGAATATTTCCCCTGAAGGTTTGAGATGAGATATTTTCTAAAGTAAACGAATTTACTTTTAGTATTTTCCAAAGAAGGAAGTAGTTTTGTCTACTAATAAGAGTTGATCATTAGTTTTTAAACCAAATTCATATGAATTCGAGTTCTAAGTGTTTGAGTTCACAAGAGTTATAAGTTTTTGAACATTAAAATAGTTTTACTCTTCATGAGATCTATGCATGAGCTTGAAAGTATTGTTTAAAGCTTTCTTTAGTCTTTGAGTAATGAGAATAAGAGAAGAGTTCAGATTTTTAAAGCTAAAGTATAATGACTCACAAGATTTGTGTTACATGCTTCATTCTACATGATTTATGATATTTACATTTTGACTTATTCAAGCCATGTGAGTTATTCCTAATTGCATGCATGATTTGATTGAAGAGTAGTGATACTATTTTTATATAAATACATACACCCCCATATACTCAATACATTCCCAAGTGTTGATCAATATATATGTCTATGTTCTATATTGTGTTATAGTGTAGGTTCAGGTGCTCAGTCCCAGCCTCGTCAGTGATTTTCGAGTACCTTTGTCTACATCTCCATAGTGGTGAGTCCTCATGTTTCGAGGACCTATCTTCAGACATTTCAGTATTCGAGTGTTTATGTTATTTCTTTCAGTTTAGTTTGAGTCAGTTGGGGATCTGCCCCAATGGCTCTGGCATTCATGGAGTAGTAAAGGTTTTGTCAGACTAGTTATCAGACTGTGGTTGTTCACCAAATTTAGTAAGTGTGAATTTTGGCTAAGGTCTATAGCCTTTCTAGGTCATATTGTTTCAGTCGAAGGTATTAGAGTTGATCCCTAAAAGACAAAAGCTGTAAGAAATTGGCGTAGACCTATCTCTCCATTTGATATTAGAAGTTTCTTGGGTCTAGCTGGCTACTACCTCTATTTTATTGAAGGTTTCTCTTCTATTGCATCTCCCATGTCCCGGTTGACCCAAAAGAAAGTTATGTTCCAGTGGTCAGATTCCTGTGAGAAGAGTTTTCAAGAGTTGACGACTCGACTTACTTCAGCCCCTGTGTTGACTTTGCCTGATGGTACAGATGGTTTTGTGGTGTATTTTGATGCCTCTAGAATTGGTTTGGGTTGTGTGCTGATGCAAAGAAGTAAGGTTATAGCCTATGACTCTAGACAGTTGAAGTTGTATGAAAAGAATTAACCAACCCATGATCTTGAGTTAGCTACTGTGGTCTTTGCTTTGAAAATCTGGAGACACTATCTTTATGGTGTTTATGTTGATGTGTTTACTGATCATAAGAGCCTGTAGTATGTGTTTACTCAGAGAGAGTTGAATCTTAGGCAAAAGATGTGGTTATAGTTTTTAAAAGACTATGATATGAGTCAGGCTGCACGGAGTTCCCTCGTCTATCATTTCGAATAGGAGTACTCAATTTACTTCTTAATTTTGGAGGGCGTTTCAGCAGGTCCTTGGTACCCAAGTTCTTTTGAGTTTCTCTTTTTATCCGCAGATAGATGGTCAGGCTAAGAGAACCATTCAGACCCTAGAAAACATGTTGAGGGCATGTGCTCTTGATTTCAAGGGAAGTTGGGATGAGCATTTTCCATTGATAGAGTTTACCTATAATAATAGTTACCATGCTAGCATCAGGATAGCACCATATGAGGCCTTTTATGGTAGAAGATGTAGATCACCTATAGGTTGGTTTGAAGTGGGTGAAGCTGCCGTGATTGGGCCTAATGCAGTATTTGAAGCTATAGAGAAAGTTAAGTTGATTAGAGAGGTTAAAGACAGCTCAGAGTCGTCAAAAGTTATATGCCGATGTGAGGAGAAGAGATCTTGAGTTTGAAGTTAGTGATTTGGTGTACTTGAAGATTTCACCCATGAAAGGGGTGAAGAGGTTTGGAAAAAAGAAAAGCTTAGTCCCCGTTATGTTGGCCCGTATAGAGTTTTGAGCCCTATTGGGAAAGTAGCCTATGAGGTTAAGTTTCATGTGGATTTTCCAGCCGTTCATCCTATTTTTCATGTCTCCATGCTTAAGAAGCATATTGGTGATTCCGTTGTGGTAGATCCTTCAGAGAGTGCTGATATTCAGAATAGTCTTTCATTCGATGAGATTCCTGTTGAGATCCTAAATTTTCAATTATGGGTCATTAAGCCGTACTTGAGACTTGCAATTTTAAGAACTATTGTGCTATAAGCACCCATGATTTGAGAATTTTGAGATTATTGAGAAATGTTTTGACCTAATGGTCATAGAGTTTTGAAATCCACTCTACCACATGTGATTATAGATTTGATTGTTGGGTTCTTATGAACCATGAGATTATTTTGAAAGTGGATTTCTATGAGATGAGCAAGATAAACTAAAGGGAGTAGTATTTAACACCAAGTTGGGTAAGTTACCATAATTTCTTACCCCAGCACTATGTGCCACCGTAGGTTTGAGATTTTGGGCCTGAGGCCGAGATGATTGGGCCCGAGGAAGAGATAATTGATCACTGAATTGAGGTTATACTCCTTGGTAAGAGTATGACGCCTCTCCCCAACGTGAGGTTTCTTTCTTAGGAGGACAAGACGTTGGACTCCATGTAGCTCGCATGGTTTATGTCAGTTAAGAGAACCTCCCTAAACTAATGTATTTTCTATTAAGATTGAATTTTCCCCTAAAGGTTTGAGATGAGATATTTTCTAAAGTGAACGAATTGCCTTTGAGTATTTTCCAAAGAAGGAAGTAGTTTTCTCTACTAATAAGAATTGATCATCAGCTTTTAAACCAAAGTCATATGATTCCGAGTTATAAGTGTTTGAGTTCAAAAGAGTTATAAGTTCTTGATCATTAAAGAAGTTTTACTCTCCATGAGATATATGCATGAGCTTGAAAGTATTGTTTAAAGCTTTCTTTAGTATTCGTGTAATAAGAATAAGAGAAGAGTTCAGATTTTTAAAGCTAAAGTATAATAACTCACGAGATTTGTGTTACATGCTTCATTCTACATGATTTATGAGCTTTACATTTTGACCTATTCAAGCCATGTGAGTCATTCCTAATTGCATGCATGATTTTATTGAAGAGTAGTGATACTGTTTTTATATAAATGCATACACCCCCATATACTCAGTACATTCCTAAGTGCTGATCCACATATATGTCTATGTGCTACATTGTCTTATAATATAGGTTCAGGTGCTCAGTCCCAGCCTCATCAGTAATTTTTGAGTACCTTTGTCTACATCTCCATAGTGGTGAGTCCTCATGGTTCGAGGACCTATCTTTAGACATTTCAGTATTCAAGTGTTTATGTTATTTCTTTCAGTTCAGTTTGAGTCAGTTGGGGACCTGTCCCAATAGCTCTCGAGTTCATGGAGTAGTACAGGCTTTGTCAGACTAGTTATCAGACTGTGCTTGTGTTGAGATTCCCAGTATTGTGGCCGTTTGGACCGAGTATTATCTTCATATTTCCTTTCATTTGATATGACAATGCTAGTTTTTTGTATATTCCCTCTTGAATGAGTTATTAGGAGAAGTGATAGGCTCAAAGGGTTAGCTGGGGGCTACTTGTAGCCCTAAACACCATGTGACATCCTGGGAGGTGATTTTGGGTCGTTATATTTTCCATACCCTCCAAGATGGTGAGGGATACCTACACTCCTACAATGGCGGTTAGGTGGAAGAAAAGAGCAATTATCCAAGTACGCTTAAATCGAAAATCAAAAAAATTTCTACTCCTACCTCTCCAAAAGTTGTTGAAGGGAAGGGGCCATTGAAGAAGGTAGACATATATGCAAAACTTGTCACCTAAGAGAAGAGGTATCTGCAATGGGCCAAGAATGCCAAGCAAGATTACCCCATGCATACTTTTTCTGTCCAAAACTTCAACAGTATAATAGATATGCATACACCATATGTGGACAAGGTAAGTTTAATTTTCCTAACCTAGCCTTCTAATGTACTCTATGAAGAAGAAGCTACGCAATAGATGTTTCATCTGTTGCAACAACTATGTATTATGGTGCAGCTGGTGGTATTTATGTTGCAATATATTACCCATTTGTTGCATAAGTTACGTTAGATTGGTAATTTGTGAGCAAATTCAGAGAACCCTCTACAACAGATGGACTATCCATTGCATCTTTCTATTATATTTTCATTCTTTATAATTACTAACCTATTTAAAAATTGACTTCTTATATCGTAGTATGTTAAAGAAATTCTCGGCCTCATGAGGGGCATGCAATTAGCGTACCAAAAAACTTAAGATGCTGCCGATAGGATAATGGACCTCAACTTCTACAAAAATTTCAAGGATAGGTACGATGATCTTAGTAAGCTAGCATCAACTTTTGGTGGCCTGGGATTTAATTCGTTAGTTTCTGGGATCTAATGGGATGAAGAAATTATTTAATATGTTAGAGGGGAGAGGCCATATCCACAAGCAAGGGCTTGGATAAGGCAAGGAGAATTATTGTGGTCATGAATGTGAACGTCAAATATTTTTTAGCTTTTGAGATACGACTCGAGGAGGGAAAGATGAAGGTTTATGACTACAACTTACCTGCTATCGAGGAAGCCAATTTTTTTACCCACATTCAGCCACTGTTGGATTTGTTCCACACTTATTGAGGCAGAGTAAACTAATGGATGATTGGCCAGAGAAAGTGTTGAAGAAGCAAACATGGGATCTTGAAGGTCTAAACAAGGACATGGACCTTCCAAAAATAAAATTGTTGTCGCGTGAGGGTCGTACGGACTTGCATACATCGAATGTTTGATGAATTGTACAGAAATGGATGAGCCAATGACATTTCTGTGTGGCAACACTATGGAAAACATGAAACAAGTCTGGGCTATAGGGTACTAACTAGACGCTTAGAGCCTATGTATAAATAAGAAGATGTTAAACACAAACACTATAACAATTTTTTATTTCAAATCAATTCACTTTACATGTAGTGGAATTTTTTTTTATCTGATGAAAGTTTAATTTTTAATAATACAACAGATTGTCTGTATATTATAACAGATATTCTACCTGTTACGTCAAATAGTTTATCTATAGCAACGGGTTGGTCATCTGTTGCATTATGCCGATGTTTGTATTTAAGTCTATCTATTGCAACGGTGGGAAGACCTTTTTGATAATTTCTAATAGATGACTTACCTGTTACAACATATGTCTAAATCTGTTTGATATTTTCCAACAATTACGCTTGAATATTCTTGGTCTCAAAAGGACCAAACAAGTAGCAAATAAACCACCATGAAAATTTCAGCAATAAGGCTTGAATATCCATGTGTCCAACAACACCAAACCAGTAGCAATAATTCCAACAATTTAGCTTCTTCTTGCTCAATTTGTTTCTCTTCAAAAACCTTGACTTTCTTTAACAAACCCCATATTACATGATTTGCTTGTGAAGGGTGTCGTTCTTCATACCAATCAAAGTAATCACATCCACCCAATTTCTATAAAAACAAGACCACAATTACAAAACAATTACAAGTCAATAATTAATCAACTAATTAAATAAAAAAATATTACCTTTGAAACCTTACAAGTAAAAAACCTACGACTGAGATTTTGTTGAGTCCAAGAAGTTTTCAATAGAGCTTCATGATCAAACTTACAATATCAAAAATCTTTATCACAAAAAATAATGGAAGATGAGCTCGACATTGTGAAGTGTAGTTTGAAAAAATAAAAACAAAATGAAGAAAAATCAAATACAAATAATTTAAAAAATTTAGTTAGAGAAAAAAAGATGAAGAAGTAGAAGATTTGGGAATTTAGGATTAAATTTTAGTAAGAAAATGAATATATAAGAAAATGGGGGGAAAAGAACCGTTGGGGGATAAATCAGACGCTATGTCAATCAAAATGGGGGTTCAATGCGCCTTGGTTTGAGTGTATTACACGCGAGCTGCCAATAGCATAAAAAGTATCAAACCGACACATTTGATGCCTATTTTAGGTGTTTAAAATGAACACTATCTACTTGAGGTGCCAAAGTGAAGATCTCTACAACTTTAGGTGCCTATCGATGGGTTCCATTTTTTTTATTTCAAGTCACTTAACTTTACATGTAGTGGAGATTTTTTATGTCTAATGAAAGTTGAATTTTTTATAATACAACAGATTGTATGTCTAACTGTTATGACAGATAGTTTATCTGTTGCAACAAATTGGCCATCTGTTGCATTATGTCAATGCTTCTATCTAAGTCTATCTGTTGCAATAGTGGAAAGACCTATTTGATAATTTCCAATAGATGACCTACATGTTGCAACATATGTCTAAATCTATTTCATATTTTCTAATAAATGTGTCATTTGTTGCAATAAATACATTATCTGTTGCAGTATTTGAATCTAGCATTCTGTTTTAATTAATAAGTTTAAATCTAAGGATAAAATAAAATTCATAGACAACATAAAATAAGTTGAAGCCTTCAAAAATTATATGAAATAAATCAACAAATAAATGTAATGTAAAAAATTATTATGGGTACAAATCTCAACAAATAAATCAACAATTTATGTTTTGATGACAATAATTCCTAAGGAGGGGCAAGGTTATTACTTTGACAGGCTCAACATGGATAAGTTGTTCATTATCCAGTGCTATGGAATTCGGCGTTGGTCGTCGTGGATCTTTAATGTTACTAGCATACGGTTTTTGCGCCTTCACTCTTATGTATTTCCATAAGAAGAGTAGCATAGTGTCAATGTTGTTCAATAGTAGCATCCATCCGGAAAAGAAGAATTGTCAATGCTAATCACAAAGATATAAAAAAAATGGAAAATGATAACTCATCAGTTTTAGCAAACACATTATCTTTCTGTTGCAACGTATGGATCATTTGTTGGAATAGATTAAAAAATGAGGAAGACCTATATTATAATTTCCAATAGATAAACCATCTGTTTCAACATATGATTCATCTATTTGGAAAAACCGAAATAGTAAGAAGTCTTGATTTAATTTGTTCGAGCAGATGAGCCATCTGTTGGAGCATATAGGTCATCTATTGGTAAAAATAAAAATAGTACACAAAACTGTTTTATTTGCTAAAAATAGACGTGACATATGTTGCAATAGATACTGCATCTTCTACAATAGGTTAGTCAACTATTGCAACAGATGTATATATTTGATTGATAATTTTCAGCAGATGTGTCATCTACTGAAACAGATATGTGTCTATTTGTTAGTTGGAACAAATGTTATATATTCACCTTCTTCACCTCATGTTGCTCTTTTGTGGGACTTGTACATTCTCAATATTGTGACACAAAGACAACGGAGATGCAATTTCATTTTCTTGGATGCTTGATAATGCCTTGGAAATTACTTTCCTTCTCGTCTTAGCCTTAATCTCTAATGGAGTGGGTGGATATGAAATCCTCTTTCATGAAATGACACCCTTCTTAGATGTTAATTCCTTTATCTAAGTAGTTAGTGCATTAATAGCATTAATCAAAACATCATGTTTCGCCTTGAAGTCTTGACATTTGCATGCAGAACATTCGCTAGGAGGGACAAAATATGCATAACCAATATGATCATACTTCTAACGATTTGTTTTAAAAACTGTAAGAGGAGAATAATTAGCCCCAACAGTAGCACCACTACCACCACCAACAGCTCTACTACCACTACCATTATCAACAACAAGCCCACCATCTAAATATTTTTTTTCTTCTGATGGTTGTTGCTCCAAACAACTTTATTTTTATTCTGTCAATTACCTTACGGTTTGATAAAGTTTTCACAGACTTTCAATTAAGAAAAAATGGCATCTTCAACTCTTGATTGGTCGGAACAAGCAACGATGCACAATCTAACATAAATCCGTACATATACTAGAATGATGATTGGATCATTAAAAAAATCATTAATTGAAACAAAAACATAATCAGAATTAGACTTACTGCATCCTTCGGGGGGTTCAAGAGATTAAGAAATTTTGCATTGTTATCAGTTTTGACCGACAACCATCTCAAAATTTTTGGACAAAAAATTTCTTCCTGATAGTTCACTTGTTATCTCAAATAAGAAAAGACTTCAAACCCTCAAGCCTATAAAATAATGCCAACAAATCAAAATTGAATAAAAATGAATCATATCGTAATAAATGAAATATTTACCAAGAAAGCCCATGGAAAGCCATATAAGTTACTGTCTTTGATGTTAAAGGAGTCAACAAATATTTAACAGTCATTTTGAAGCTTTCATAACCCCAAGGATAGCTGTGAAATGACTCAAGATCCTCGGAGAAATTTATTAAACCAAGTGGTATGTTGTTGTTAAGGTCTCTCACCAAAAGAATATTATGTACAAACAAAAACAAGCACAATGATTGCTTGTGCTTATTTGAAAGTCTTTTACCTTTCAACGCTTCTATCATTTTTTTGTTTTTGAAGCATGGACCAACAAGGGACACCAAGTCTTCACGACCACTCGACTTGCATTTGCCTTTTTTTGGGTGTGTGGGATGCTTTTTCGGTTATTATGGGTATAACTTGAGAAGGAGAAGGGGAATAATATTTTAGTCCAATAACTATGGCAAACTCCTTCCAACCAAAACAAACAGGCATGCCACAATAATTTATCCACACCTCATCCATCTTATCTTTTTTTTTTTTCATATATAAACCTACTCTTGAGAATATCATATACTATTTTTATTTGAAAATGAGCATTCTAGTCCTCTAGCAAATTAAGATATTGCCCAAAGCAGTTGTCCCTGAAATCACCATCATATTTTTTTTCTCGAAAAATTTTCTGAAGGCGTTGAAAGTTTTTTCCATGTCTGACTTAACTACAAAATGACCCGTTAATTTCGTGACACCATCATATTGGATTCTCATAGGATAACTATCACTGCTGAAAGTTTTAACCAACTCTTCTTTGGAAGAGATATTAGCTTTTGGATCATCTCTTTTGAAATATTCCTCCTCCCTATGTTCCTCATATTCTGCTCCTTATTTAGATAACGCTTGTAAAGCAAGCTCATAGAGTGGTGGATATAGCCAAGTTTCTTCACTTGTTCCTTTACTTGGACTTGATTCAATTCTTTTCTTTTAGGAGCCATATTATCTAAATTTAATAGAAACATAAAATAGATTATAATTAATTAATGCATCATTAAAAAGGATAACAATAAATCTAACATGTACAACAATAAAATAGCAGTTCCAACAGATCACATATCTATTGCACCATGTAGGTTATCTGTTTCAACATATAAATAACCTATTGCAATGGATGAGTAATCTGTTGAAACAAATGAATGGTTTGTGCAATAGAACACACATATGTTGCAACATATGAGTAATTTGTTGCATCATATAACTTACCTGTCACAATGGATAAGTAATCTATTGCAACAATAAAAATAGATCACTCATCTGTTGAAATAGATTACTAGTCTGTGCAAAAAATCACACATCTGTTGCAACATATGATTGATCTATTGGAACAATCATCAATAGTCAATATTGTTTAGATTTCTTCCAACAGAAGGGTCGTCTATCGCGATAGATGAATGATCAGTTCAAAAAATCAAGTCTTGAAAATGTCCCGTTGGAATAGTTGATAGGATTTTATCCAACAGAAGGTTCATCTGTTTCATCGGATGATTAATTTGTTGCATTAGATTCTTAATTCGATGGTTCCTTCATTGCATCAGATGCTAAACTGTTGCATCAGATGGTAATATTTTATTTTAGGTGGTTAATCTATAGTATCATATGGTTAATCTGTTGCATCAGATGCTCAATATGTTGCATCAGATGGTAAATATATTGCATAAGATTTTTAATACGATGGTAAGTCCATTGCAACAAATTTTTAATTCAATGGTTAATCTGTTGCAGCAGATTTTATATCCGATGGTAAATCTGTTGCATCATATGGTAAATTTGTTGCATCAAATGGTTAATCTGTTGGAGAAAAAAAATAGTAGCATGATTTTGTTTAATAGAACAACAACAATATCACCATTTTTACCAAGATCAAGAACAAATTAACCCAGCAATGGGTGCAACACCAAAAACACCAACATCATTGTTTTGTTTGTACAAACACAAGCAACAAAAATCAAACTTCAAAAAATGCAACAAACAAAAAATCACATTGCACTCTGAAAAGAGAAGAGAAGATGTACAAGAAAATAGGGTTTCATTCGTATCACATTTCAAATTAAAGCAACAAATATTGAAATTATTCACTAATACTAGAAGAGAAGTTGGCTCAAGTTCCTCCTCTTTATCAAACTAAAAAGACCATAATTTTTTAACTGTGAAAAAAGTAAAGGGACGATGAAGAACTCGAAGTTGTTGTGGCTGGAGAGCAAGGCTGTCACATCGATTGACGGTTGAAATTCGAAAAGCAACTCGAAGCCCAACTATTTTTCGTTGGAGATTGTAGTCACCGGAGATTGAAAGTAGAAATTTGCAGAACTATTGGTTGAGAGAAACCGTCGAGAGAGAGAGGAGAGACGGTTGATTTGGAGAGGAGAGGTGTGTGGGTTGATTTATATTTTTGAAAAGATTAGAGAGTTTTGAAAATATTAATCAAGTCCACAATTAACTTAATCAAGTTTCCTAATTATGCTTGACCCTTTAAGTTGGTCAAGTCATCAATCCTTCAATCAAAACTTAAATAACACCTTCCCTTCAATTTTCTCCACAAACTAATGCTATAATATTTAAAAGTGATTTTCAAATTAGCCAAACACAAAGTGCTACTCATCAAAACATTTTTTTCGAAAGAATTTTAATAACAAAAAGACACTTTCATAAAAATAAGAAATTTTTTTGAAAGCTTAAACAATAACCTATAAATCTCAAAAATTAAATACCAACAACTTTTACAAGAAATTATAGAAATCAATATTTATTCCTATTAATTGTATCTTTTGTATGTGAATTTTTATTTGTAGAAGTTACCTGTTTGAATTTACCTGAATAGTTATCAACCCAAAAAGTAATAGGGCAAAATTAAAATTTTAATAAAAAATCTTATCATTCATACTTTAAGATTTTACATCAGAAATCCCATCAAAAACTAAGTTGAAATCGGGTTTGAAATCATCGAAATATTCATGTTTTACTTTATTGGGTAAAACCTAAAATTTTAAGTTTAGAATATATGTTTTCGAGATGTTTATACAATATAATCAATTGGTAATGCATAAAAATAAGTTTAGAAGCTTAAAGCTGATGAAAACCCCTCTTAAATTCTCCCAAAATCGTGCTCCCTAAGTTTTAAAATGGAGTCAAATCGCAAAGATAGAGTTCATATATTATTCTGGTGAAAAGCGCCTCGCAATTGTGGTGCCTATAATGCAATTGTGAGGTTCAATATTGATTGTTGCCTAAATTGTGAGGTTCAATACTGATCGTAACCAACCACAATGCCTACCGCAATCTCGACTCACGGTTATGGTTTTGCACTTTGCAATTGCTATAAACAATACCCCGACTCTTTACGATCGTGACCCCCTGCCATGCGATCACTTCGAGTAGATGACTGGTGCACCAAAAACTAAGCACCAGCAATCAGTCTAAGTATTAAAATGTTCCGAACGAATTCTTCGAGATTTGTTTGAGATCCTACAGAAATAAATGTATTATACTACTAGGTTAATTTCGATGCTCCAAACTCAATGAAATCATTATATTTACTAAAAGAGGACATTATCAACAAGTTTTACCCAAGGAACCCCTTTAGGCCAAATAAATTAGTTTCTTGCTCAAGCGCTCAAAAATTACAATTGAGCTTTGGAACCCGAACCAACTATGCCACTAACCTAAAATCAATATTTCAGATCTAATGAAACTAAACATAATCACCATCTAACGACCAAATCATAAAATATGGACTGAATTAAACTATATTACTTTAAAGACTATTCAAAACCACAAACTCACATAAATTACTGTCAAATGCTTTGATGAATGTGTCAACTATTTTCATGACTCATAAATAATATAAAGCAACTACGAAAAAAGAAAAATAGTCTAAAAATCAATAAACTAAAAATCACCACGAGGGTTTTTACATATATGCATGTATCGACCATAGAATTCTTATTTGCAACTTTCAACTTTTTAATAGGTTCTTAACTGACCAACATTTAACTCCATCTAACATTGTTAGTCTAACCATCATTTGTGTAACTTGTCTTTTAGTTTTGATGATAGCTGCTTATTACACAAGACTCCAGATGGAGAGCTTCCACTTCAACCATCCTATGTCAATTTGATGCGTGACATTCTCGTCTATTTTCTCATTACTTTGGATAATAGACCCAAGATACTTGAAATTTTTTTTCTTTAGGACATCTGTATCCAATCTCAACCTCCACATCATCCTCATATGCTACGTATGTCACTACACTTGCGCTCCAAGTATTTTATCTTGGTCCTGCTCAACCTCGGTCGTTTAAATTTTAAAATTTTTTGTCCAACCTCAGACTTTACATTTAACTCTATAATTGATCTGATCAATCAAAAGTTCAAAACTGCGCCATCAACAAAAAATAGTCATTTAATTATTTTTCTAATTATTTAAACTTCAACATCAACTAAAACTACTTTTTCGGAAGTAGCGGTATGGACTACGTACATTTTACTCTCCCCAGACCCCACTTGGTGGGAATTCACTAGGTTTATTGTTGTTGTTGTTGTTGTTGTATTACTATATGTTTCTTAAGAACAATAAATGGAATAAATTTAGTAGTCAATTAAAAGAAGCAACAATTTATGATGAACTTATTTTTATTATATTTTGAAGTCAATTATGAAAATGCCATTTTGTATAGAATTTTAATAATCAAAGTCAACAAAAAGCAAATTAGAAAAAAATAGATTCAAGTAACCTCTCATCTGGCTCTTATTTCTTTACTAGATGGCCCTGCCCAGGTAGGCATGTAAATTTGAGTTGCTGGCTGCTGTTTCATTCATTTTCATCTAAGAAGTTACTTATTTTCGATGTACAAGAAATGTTCAAGCAAAATAGAGAGGATAATAGAGGTAGAGTACCTCTACTATAAAGCATATTGTATCCTCTGTTTAAAGATATTTAAATCCTCGAGTTCGCTAAAATAAGCATTCTCGCAGGTATCTCAAGTGCGCATACATCACACAATAAATGTGTGCAACGTAGATATTAGCTCATAAGGGGAAACACTGTCTAGAACCATCTAATCTTCATCGGTTTTAGCACAAAATATAGATGAACCTGAAGTAATCAAATAGGTACTTGAGAATTGAAATTCACTAGTTCAAGTATAAGATAATAATAATGACGCAATTACTTAACATCAACAGATATAGATCTCATGCGAAAAATAATAATGAACTACGAGGCACCTCATCATATTTAAAGTTCATTTTAAAAGTAAATATGAAACTTGAGCTCAGGACCTCCAAAAAAATATTAACCAACATGACAAAGTACCACCGTGAAAGAATAGTTACTACGATTTCAGACTTAAAACTAAGAATCCGACAAATACGTTTGGAAAGCTTATTAGAATAATAGCCAATACTAAATAGTCCCTTTAATTCCTACAAGACATCTATTGAATTTATTCACCCTAAAGCAAAATCAAACTAAACAAATAGATTTCCGCTTTTGGATATTGTTTTGCATTGTCTTCCAAGGATCTTTTTTCTATAACCCCTTTTCTACTCCTACACTTTAGCATTCAGGGGTATTCCTCGGCAAGACCCATTTCGTACCAGTAACATTAAAGAACATGCTCCTTATTTGATTAGTCAGATGACGGTGCAAGAATCGATTACCAATAAATTAGACGATTTTAACACATAAAAGCACCTATTGCACAATATTTCTCCTTTTTAACATGATTTATTAACACAACATCTATACTACTTACCAGTATTATAAAGTATAAGTAAAAATATACTTTTCATATCCTAAATGATAGAAGAGTACGATCTTTGGAGAAAGGAAATCAAGTCTAGACATTTAGTGGATGATTTATGACCTAGAGATCAAAGAGTGATTAACAGACTCCATGTTCTCCGGGTCATGGTGACATAGAGGATTGTTCTCATCTCCAAGCATTCCTGGGATGGTCTAATGGACGGACTCGAAGTCTTTTTAAAAAATAATAGAAGCGTAGCTCATAAAACGCATGTAGAGAAAAGTAAAGACAAATATAAGTTTAAATAAAAGCAAAAATCAATAGCACTTGAGAAATATATTTAGAAACGGTGTCATGGAACAATGAAGTCCTATAAGTTGTTTCATTTACACCTACCTTTATTATTGTCATTCTGAAAAAGTTGAAGCAACTGGACGGAATCACCCAAACCAAGAAAGCTAGGATAAGAGTGGAAAAAACTTGAAAATTCTTACTTTTCAACCTTAAATTGCTTAAAAGGGCATAGGCCCTCTAAAATAAGTTAATCAGAAACAATTGCACTGATGCTAGTGATTTTTTCAAGATAAATCACATATTCAAACAACCAAATTTGATCTTCAAAATCAAAAAGTGCCTTAGATACTAACAGATACAATGGACGAATGGGAGAGAAGGCCTAAAAAAAATAAAATATAATGAATATTATTAGCCAGTTTTTTTTGTTTGTTTATCAATTCCTTCCAACTTAAATTGAATTTAACTATGACTTAAATTGAATTTAACTGAAACCAATCAAGTTAGGAGAAGATAATACTTTTTCCTGAGTATTAGAGGGGACCTGAGATCTTCAGATACAATGAGAAGTAAATAGGCTATTTTCGATAGACCCCCGGCTTAGGACCAATAATAGTATAACCAATGCAAAAAGTAAGCGCATATAAACTAGTATGGTACACAAAACAAAATAACAGTATAACAAAAATAAAAGATAAGTGCATAACAAACTAGTACGGGATGCAAAAAAGCCAACACCACTAGCCCCAAAAACTACAGCCACAATACTACGAACCAGAAACTCCAGACCCAAAGGAGCACTCCCCTATTACTACCGTCGCGCTCCCACCCCCTAACCCTCTACCCTAATCCGTGTCCTTCATACATTCCTATCAAGGGTCATGTCCTCTGTAAGATATAATTGCTCCATATCATGCCTAATCACCTCTCTCCAATATTTCTTTGGTCAACCTCTAGCCCTCCTAAAATCATCCATAGCCAGAGTCTCACACCTTCGCACTGGAGCATCAGGGCCCCTCCACATCACATACCCGTACCAATGTAGCCTCACTTCTCGCAACTTATCCTCCACTGAGGCAACTCCCACATTCTCTCGAATAATCTCATTCCTCACCCTATCTTTCCTGGTATGTCCACACATCCATCGCAACATTCACATCTCTGCCACCTTCACCTTTTGGATGTGGGAGTTCTTAACTGGCAAACACTTCGCTTCATAAAATATAGCCCTCCGAACTACCACTCTGTAGAACTTACCATTAATATTCGGGGGAACCTTCTTATAAAAAAGGACTCCCGAAGAGAACCTCCACTTCAACCACCCTGCCTCAATATGATGCATGAAATTCTCATCAATCTCACCATTACCCTGAATTATGGACCCCAGATACTTGAAACTCTCTCTCTTATGGATGGCCTGAGAGTTTAGCTTCACAACCACTCCATATTCTTGCGACATATCACTGAACTTATACTCCAAGTACTCCGTCTTGGTTCTACTTAACTAAAAACCTTTAGATTCAAGCGACTGTCTACAAATCTCCAACTTATCATTAACTCCACCCCGAGTTTTGTCGATCAGAACCACATCATCTGCAAATAACATACACCAAGGAACCTCCCCTTGAATATGTCACGCAAAACATTCATCACGAAGGCAAATAGAAATGGGCTAGGAGTCGATCCTTGGTGCAACCTTATCAAAATTGTGAAGTGCTTCGAATCTCCACCTACCATCCTCACACGAGTCTTTGCAACATCATACATATCCTAAATCGACCTAGTGTATACCAGAGGCACCCTTCTGGTCTCCAAGCACCTCCATAGAATCTCCCTGGGAACTCTGTCATATGCCTTCTCTAGATTAATAAATACCATGTGCAAGTCCTTCTTCCTCTCTCAAACTACTACACTAATCTCGTCACAAGGTGAATGGCCTCAGTCGTCCAGCGACCAGGCATGAAACCGAACTGATTCTCAGACATCGCCACAATCCTCCTCATGCTCAACTCTACCACCCTTTCCCAAACCTTTATAGTATGACTCAACAACTTAATACCTCTATAGTTGTTACAACTCTGAATGTCTTCCTTGTTCTTATACAATGGAATCATCATGCTCTACCTCCACACTTCAGGCATCTTAGCAGCTCTAAATATAATGTTAAACAACCTTGTCAACCACTCCATACCTACCCAGCTAGTGCTCTACCAAAAATCTACCGGAATCTCTTCTGGCCCCATCGCCCTACCCTGTCGCATCCTACGAATATCTCCCTTGACCTCCTCAACCTCAATACACCTGCAAGAACTATATTCGTGACCCTCCTCAGATATCTCTACGTCTCTAAACACAAAACTATTGACCCCATCGCTATTCCAAAGTTTATGAAAATAGGACTGCCACCTTTCCCTAATGAGGGCATCCTCAACCAACACTATACCATTCTCTCATTTGATGTACTTCACTTAATCAAGGTCATGAGACCTCCGCTCCCTAGCGTTGGCCATCCTATACAATTTCTTATCTCCGTCATTCTCCTCTAAAGCCGCATACAAACTCTCAATAAATGTAGGATGGTTCTCTGTAAATAATCAGGGGGCATAAGTTTTACATTAATATAAACTCAAACCAAATTTCTGCTATATTTCTTGTTAGCAATGGCTAGTAATTCTCATTGTCTTCACTTATAAACAATTCTCAATATGACATTTTGAGTCCTATTTTATAAATGAATTAATCTTTCTTGTGGAAAGACCACTAGAACACATAAAATTTGTACCTTATTTTCTTTGATTATCGAAATAGGTATTTAGTGAATGTAGGATCCATCATAGATGATGGATAAACAAAGTTGTAAGTATGGTTGTCTTAAGTTTCACAAATTGTCAACAGAAGAGTTTACTTTGGCATAATCAAGTGTTATCCCCATAAAGAGTCCTCCCATAATTTTGTAGATATTCAAGTTGTACACTATCCTTATTCTCACGGCCTGAGCTTAGACCCTAACCTTGATGAGCTTCCCGGACCAATAAAGTCCCCATAGGACCACTAAGCATATTGTCATAAGCATCTCACTAACTATTTGCGGAAGAAAGACCCGTAAAAGAAAATTTATAATAAAAATTAATCAAGTGTTTGAAATAGAATTTTTAAAGAACATTTATGTATGTATAAAAAACTTGTGACAATATGAACAAAAATTCTATGTCTGAACATTGCCCCGACAAATACCATAATACGAAGATAATCCAATGTTCAATTAAAAGAAGAAACATAGCCTTACGGAAGATGAATGACGCACCATTTGCTAATTGTTGTGCTGAGAGAAAACCTAATGCTAAACCAGGTAATGGGAATGAGCTTCAAAACCTACATCTTGAAAAAATGTAGTATCCAAAGATGATCTCTACAATGAGTATTGGAAGGCAACCCAGAGAAGAAGGAACCAATGCAGTTTATAAAATTTCATATTGTAAGCTCAAAATAAGAACCATAATAAGAAACTGACTCAAAGCATAAAAGAAAGTCACACTTTTATTCTTTAGTTCTTAGCTAGATGATACACCGACTTTCATTAAACACCACGAGCTATATGGTTCCGATCAACGCTCGGCCGACTAAGCTCCAATATATGTTTTCCACATGGATTGAGATTAATAACATTATGAATAAAAATTATCCTCATAGAGAAAAATATAAGGTCATCAAATTAAAGATCAACCATCCCTGTATTGGCAAAATATAGGTTTTGGGTGTAGAGTCACTAGGAATTGCACCTTCTCGATTAACCTTCTAATTCTCTTTAAGCCCAAATTTTTACACTTTCACATTATTAAACATCGTTAAAAAATTCATTTTATTATGGGCATAAACTAATGTTGGTATTGTCAAACCAAGACTTGCAAGTTATCCATTCCATTAACCATTTAACCATGAGGTTCATTTTCATAGTATCATGCCCAATCATCATTATTATAAAACAAGTGAAGTTGGAGGGGATGGGGGTGTGGGAGTGTCGGGGAACGTAGATAGTATATGGAATAGGGATTCGAGTTGCATTAAAGAAACTACTAGAGAGGTTTTGGGTGTCTCGAAGGGCTGGTCTAACCGGCATCAGGGGGATTGGTGGTGAAATAAAGAAGTTAAGAAGAAGGTGGAAACAAAGAAGGCAGATTATGTTAAGTTGGTTGAGAGTAAAGATGACGAGGAGAAGTAGGTGAGCAGGGAGAAGTACAATTTAGCCAATAAAGAGGATAAGTTAGCAGTTACAACTACTAAGATAGTAGCTTTTGAGAGACTATATTCAAGTTTAGAGGAGAGAGGCGGGGAAAAAAGGTTGTATAGGCTTGCCAAAACTAGGGAGCGTAAGGTTTGGGATCTAGACCAACTGAAGTGTATTAAGGGAGAGGATGGCAGAGTTTTGGTGGAGGATGTTCTAATTAAGAAAAGATGGAATCGTATTTCCATAAGCTCCTGAATGATGAGGGGGACAGAGGTATTGTTTTAGGGAAGTTAGAGAACACCGAGAAATCTCATGATTTCAGATACTGTCGGCATTTTAAGGTAAAGAAAATCTGTGAGGCTATTCACAAGATGTGATGGGGTAGGGCGAAGGGGCTCGATAAGATTCTAGTAGATTTTTGGAAGTTTTCTAGCGGAGCAGAGTTGAGAGGGATAACCTATTTGTTTAACAACATTTTCAAGACCGCTAAGATGCCCGAGGCATGGAGATGGAGCACGATGATCTCTTTATATAAGAACAAAGGGGACATTCAAAGTTGCAACAACTACCGTGGTATTAAGTTGTTGAGTCACACGATTAAGATTTGGGAAAGGGTGGTGGAGCAGAGGTTGAGGAAAATAGTGCCTATTTTGGAGAATCAATTTGGGTTTATGCCTGGTCGCTTGATGACTGAGGCAATTCACCTAGTATGGAGGCTGGTAGAATAGTATAGAGAGAGAAAAATGGATCTGCACATGGTGTTTATCGACTTGGAAAAGGCGTATGACTATGTCCCTAGAGAGGTTCTTTGGATATGCTTGGAGGCGAGAGGGGTCCCAGTGGCATACATTTATTTAATTAAGGACATATATGAGGGGGAAAAGACTCGAGTACGGACGGTGGAAGGAGACTCCAGGAATTTCCCTATCTTGACAGGGTTGCACCAGGGATCGACTCTTAGTTTGTTTTTATTTCCCTTGGTGATGGATGTGTTGGTGCAGAATATACAAGGGGAGGTACCTTGGTGTATTCTTTTTGCGGATGATATAGTTTTGATTGATGAGTCGCGTTGAGGTGTTAAAGATAATTTGGAGGTTTGGACACAAACCCTAGAATCTAAAGGATTTAGGTTGATTAGGACCAAGACGGAGTACTTGGAGTGCAAGTTTAGTGACTTGAGGCAAAAAGACGACGTGGTAGTAAAGTTAGAGTCGCAGATAGTTTGTAAGAGGGATAGTTTTAAGTATCTGGGGTCTATGATCCAGGGGAATGTAGAGATTGATGAGGATGTCTCTCACCATATTAGGGAAGGCTGGATAAAATGGAGGCTAGCCTCAGGAATTTTATGCGATAAGAAGGTACCTCTCAAGATTAAGAGTAAATTCTATAGAGCTGCGGTTCGTCCGGCCATGTTATATGGAGCGGAGTGTTAGCATATTAAGAATTCTCACATTCAAAAGTTGAAGGTGGGAGAAATGAAAATGTTGTGTTGGATGTACGGATTTATGAGGGCTAATAGGGTCAGGAATGAGATTATTCGAGAGAAGGTGGGAGTGGATTCAGTGGAGGATAAGTTGTGGGAAGTGAGGTTGAGATGGTTTGTCCACGTGATAAGAAGGGGAACGGATGCCCCAGTTTGTAGGTGTGAGGTTGTCCTTGGAGGGTTTCAAGCGGGGTAGGGGTAGACCGTAGATTTACTGGAGAGAAGTGATTAGACGTGACATGGAGCAGTTATATCTTACTGAAGACATAACCCTCGATAGAAAGGTTTGGAGGAAGAGTACTAAGTTAGAGAGATAAGGTGTGTGGTGGAGTCGTAGTCTGTAAGTAGGAGGGTTAGGCGTAGCTTGGTTGGTAGTTCTAGATTTGGGGGAGGGGGTCTTTGGTTGGGTAATTGTACTTCTTTTTTGTGGATGATGCTTCTCTGTTATTTTATTATTTTGCTCGCCTTTTGGTCTACGGTCCTTCTTCTTGAGCCGGGGGTCTATCGGAAACAACCTATCTACTTCCTCAGGGGTAGTGGTATGGATTGCGTACATTTTACCCTCCCCATACCCCACTATGTGGGAATATACTGGGTTTGTTGTTGTTGTTTTTGTATAGATTTTTGTCCCGTCATTTGAAAACATGAGTGTGATCACTATTGAATTCATCACAACAATTTTAAAATATAGTACATTCAATGACAAAAGGGATGGGAAAACAATATTATTTCTTATCTAATTCAAATCTTACAAGGGACTCCATATTTATAGCTTATATGATTTTTACTTTTAACATTAAGTTTCAAAACATAAGGGTTAATCATTTTCAAAAATTCAATTTTGTCTCAAAGACCCAAACACATGTTTAAAACACTCTTAAAGTAAAAAAGAGGTCCAACATAAGTTTTCAAAATAGAACCCTTAACCCTAGCTTCAAACCACAAACACAATAGTACACATAAACTAATGACTGCATAATTTATCAAGTAATTGAAATAGGAAGTGTTCAAAATGCCCTTTTGACAGAAGAAATTTGAGAAAAGCTTGAATCCTTAGCCTTGATCCTTAAACCTTAGCTTGAAATTGATATGAAAACATACTTGACATGGATTAGTTCCACATATCCTTGATAACGAATATGGTGTGAAAATATTGAGAAGAAACTTTTATCTTTGACCCCTTCTTGAAACTTTACATTTGGAGTTTGGGGTTATTGTTAGGAAAGAGGAATTAGGGATTTGAGAATAAGTCTCACAATTTAGGATGATTTTGGGGATTAAAGACGGATTGGGGAAGTTACAGGGATGAAAGGACCAGTTTTCCCTTGCTTTAATAAAAGAACAACAAACTTTTACATCTATTAAGAGGTTGCGTCGTAGGACAATCGTACGACTTTAGCCGTGACTGGCATAACCAATTGAGTGGCATCATCTTTTCATCACATAGCCATCGCCTATCTTGGAAAGCATCTTACTAGAATGCCTCTAACATTTTACTCCAAATTCGAATTGACGAATGATTAGTTGAATTAGAAAGAAGAGTCAAAGACCTTTAATTTGTTAGTTAGTCCACAACCCTATCTCATTATATTTAGGGATTATTGGTCATTTAAAGTTGACCCAAGTTAGAACATCTACTAAAACTCAAATAGTTGGAAAGTTCTCAACTGAATTTTGAGCTAGGAGATTTCTATGACCTTATATAAGATCCAAAAATGTTCCCACACAAAATAACTGAAATTTACACTTATACCTAGATATAAATTACTGGGTTCTGGTCTATACACATATGAACAGCAGTTCGAGTTCAAGCCCAAAATATATGGGTTGGTACAATATCTCCCCCTTAGAATCATTCGTCCTTGAATAATGGATAGGAGCTTACTAAAACTCTTGAAGTATGGAATAAAGGATGCAATTTCATATTAGGAATTTTCCCTCAAAAAAACATACAAAGGCATCAAAACGAGCTTCATAAAAACATCAAGTAAATCATGTAAGCACAAATCATGATATGACGAAACTTTACATACACATGATCTTGGGTATGAGTTCTATGGAACATGATCATAACAATGTGAGGCATGATTTATTTGGTGATCATAGGTCCTGATTTATATTTATACTTGACATGAAATAAAGTTTTACCTGACATAAGAGTATAAGTATTCTCTACCTTGAATGATACAACCAATAAACATTAAATTTGGTGACACTTATCAACTATGCATTCTACTATGAATAACGTACTTCATTATTTACAACTTAAAATTTTCCCGCAAATCACATAACTGTAAAATCTCGAGTCTCACTGCATATTGCTTTCATGTTGATGCCTAACTCGGAGTTAGAAGGTGCTAGCTTAGATATGGGACCCTATACACTGCATTCCTTAAAGAATACTACTCCATCTTATCACTATAATAATACAACCTCAGGTCTTAATCAAGGAGTTCTAGCCACATAACACAATGGTTTGTCTATAAATCATAACATTCAAGCCTATGTTTACTACACCCATTTTAAGGATCTCCACACAAAAAAATAAGAAACTTCAATCACATCCACAAATATTTTCTCCACATATCCCCTTCCTTACTATTTCACATAATGAAAGTTCATCTCACTCTTTCTTCTTCTTCTATAACCTTAGCACGAGTAGTCACACCCAAATTTTCACAATAAAGAACATCTAATCTCTTATCTAAAAGATTACCATGCTTTCATAACCACTATCATCCGGCATAAAGAAGGTCATTGAGGGACTAGAGTAAAAGCATCAAGAATGGGAGTGCAACTATTCTATTATAACTTATATTTGTTGCACTACTCATGGTGGGGCTTGTGATGTATGACACGACATAATAGGCATGGATTATTACATATGTCAAATACCTAGATCATAAATAGAGGGTCATTTGGGCATAACATAACATAACATAAGTTCTTATGATTGTCCATGGTGAGAAACATGAGTTCATATATCATAAGTTGTATGACATAAAGTCAAGATTCACATATTCAAGGAATAAGACAAGTATTGTTGCTTGAAACTGTTGCTTCTTCTTCTAAGAACAACGAATGGTCATGAGTTTACACATATAATCATTTTGGGCTAGACATGACATAAAATGAATTGATAACATATAGAAAGTATAGTTTCGTAGGACTAATCATGATGTGAGATTTTGGTTTACGGATCATGAGCGTCATAACAAAGAGCTTGACTATTTGGAAGCTTGGATTGCTGACAAACATTATTGTTTCTAGTTCAGGGGTTGAAGCATGGACATAAGTTGCATAGGGAACTCAAACCTTAGGCATAGGAAAAATTTTAATACGTAAGAAATTGGTATAATGTCCTCTTAAACTGAAGTAGGAGGAATTTGCTAGAAAAAGAATAGATTTATCACGACTCTTCCATGAAACTCGCCACTATGAGAAAATTTAAAGTTTGCCTTAGTTCATCATGTTCCCCTTAGCTCAAAGGTCACTATCCTAGACTTGTGGACATATCCTCTCAATAAATCTATAAGAACAACACTCAGCGTAATAGGGATATTACTATACACATAAATTCCAAACTCACCGTGAAAACTATAATATGAGGACACTAAATTCTTTCTAAGATATCCCTTCCATGGATACTGATCTAAAATTTTGCTAGGTTCTATAGTCAACAACTTATAACTAAAACTCTAATAGGAATACACGTCCACGCTTCTTAACACATAATAGTTCATTTTACACTCCTTAGTATACTAGCATTACACCTCTAATATTATATCCTCGCAATTTAATGAGATTTTCAAACATATACCAACAACTCAAATCGTCTATCTATACTTCCCTCCACTCAGCTTTACCAACACCATGTAATATTACCTAGCCTTCTTTATATGTAAAACTCAAGAACACTTGCTAGGAAACATAACACTTGTACTCTTAAAACCTCATCTAACGACATGCTCCCGGGGGTACAACTTATTCTTATAAACCTAATGCTCTTATCTACCCAATGACTTTGGATTGATTCATTGCTTTCAACACTAGTGTAATGATCCAAACCAAGGCCTAGTCGTGATAGGTATCTTAAGCCCACCATGGATCAAAGACCACCCCCTTAGCCTAACCCCAGAGCAAAATAAAAGTAAACAGTTGGAAGCCAACCAAAATAAATAGTAAAGATAGATAAGTGTAATCAAGCTCTAAAAGTCAAAACACAATGAATACCAAACTAGGTTGGGATATGCCTCCAACCATGACAAGAGAAAACTTATAATTCCCAAAATCCAAAAAAAAAACCAATAAAATGGTAGGGCTTTCGGAAAGTGGAGGCTTATCACTTCATAAAAACTCAACCAACGTACCACACCACCTAACGCTTCCCAAGAGTAACAGAAAAGGCCTCAAATCTTACATCATGAAATGATTCAATGTCTAAGGATGGAGAGCACTAACATATAACTCAGGGGAAGAGGATAAATAATTTCATTGAAAAATAATAGTCAAAACCATATGCAAAACATTCACATAGACATATATAGGATGACCGGATAGGGACAAGGGCCATAAACATGAGAGTTAAAACATGAACCTGAACTGTGTATCCTTCTCTATCCAAAAGGTATCCATGGGCTATATGGGTCCGACTCCCCTTGTAGGAAGGCCCCCAACACGTGTTAGCCGCATGTACCGAGTAAATCAAGGAAAGGTTAAAGTCACCAAGGTGATAGCCATAAAAAATATAAAGTGTTCACCAAGCACACAACCACGTAGACCCTTACTTCGGAAAACATGGTTTCCAATGTTGGCCCCTCTGAGACTACACCTTCAGAGTGAGCTACACAATTCCCTTTAAGCTCAAATTAAAATAGCTTACACATAAACCCAACCATTAATGAAGGAGTCCTTATTAAGGAGTTTTTCAACATGGTATTATCATATCAATATGATTGCAAGCTAATTCAATTATGCCAAACCAGTCTTTTTAACCATTAGACTCCCAAGTTCTATTTAAAAACTAAACTTATTACCACCAAGGGAATTCCAAAACCATTTTTACTATCCATTATCCTTCAATGCAATGCAATGCTATGTTCCAAAAGTAAGTTAAATCATGGAAATTCCATTTTAAAACCAAATTTATATAGGTGGGTTGAGGTTAATGTCATTTCACACTAATTTCTCATCAATTTGGGGAAACCCATGTTCCCCACTCCAATCATTATAATCATGCACCCAATCTTCCCTAAAATAGTCAAGTAAATAACTTATTTAATACATAGGAAAAGCAATTCACGTAATCACAATTAAAATACCTCAACCCAATTTCAGACCCTTCAAGTAAAATCAGATAAATAATGATTAAATAAATACCACGACATGAAATTAAAATTTAGGGATGAGGAACATGCCTGAAATATACAAGAAATTGAAGGGAATTCAAAGTTTGGAGCTTGAATGCTTGATTTCCTTGTAAAATCCTGGTATCTTTTGCCTTGGGAGTTAAAGAAGAAAAGAGTAAGTTTAATTTTTTATAACTAAATGCAAAGTGGTCTTTTGAGTGTTTTTAAGTCATGGGAAAGAGTATGAAGGAAGGAAAAGACCAAAATGTCCCTAATTAAATCATGCAGGAAAAGACTAAGAACAATAGTCACGACTTGGGTAACTACTCGTGAGGACTGACCACGAGTTGTGTCTTAGAGTCGTTACCTGAGGATAAAAAATATGATCCATCACTGTTATAACGATGAGTTTCTTATCACGACTCAATGTTTAACATCATAAGTCATGACGAAGACTCGTGATCAGGGGATGAACTCTAGGCAACCTTCTATTGTGAGAATGAGTCCCTACTACCGACTCGTTATGTCTTATAATGACTCGTACCCTAGACCACCGTCAATAGAAATTTTGGCATTATTTCATAAACTTGGATAATTCAATTACTCAACTTTTGGAGGGTTTAGATCTTAAGAACTAAGGGTGTCACATTACCCCCTCCCTCTTTGAATCATTCTTCCCCGAATGAGGAGTTAGAACATCCTTAGAACGATAAAAGAAAGAATGCAAATAGAATTAATGGACAAATTTGAAATGCAATAAGAGGGAAGCAAAACTCATACCTTAAGCACTTCAATCCATAGCTAGAAATAAGGATGGGTATTTTGCTTTCGTATTTTCTTCAGATTCCCATGTGGTTTCCTCTATCTTTTGATTTCTCCAAAGCACCATTGTCGAAGCTACATCCTTAGTCCTCAAACTATGAATTTATCTATCTAATGTCTCTAATGGAACTTTCTTACAAGAAAAAAGGTCCAAAACACCAACATCCTTAATAGGCACTATAAAAGAAGAGTCACCCTCACACATTTTTAGCATAGACGCATGGAATATAGGTTGAATTAAGGTCAAACTTTCTGGAAAATCAAATTCATAAGAAACTTTACCAATTCTCCTCACAGTCTAATATTGGCCAACATAACGAGGACTGAGCTTCCCTATCTTCTTGAATCTTACGGCTCCTTCCAGTGGAGAAACCTTCAAGAAAACCTAATCACTAACCTCAAACTCCAACTCCCTCTACCTCACATATATATAAGATTTTGGCAACTTTGAGCAGTCTAAAGTCTATCTCTAATCACTTTCACCTTCTCCATGGCTTGGTGAATCAAGTTAGGGAAAAATAACGTTGTCTCACCCCTCAAACCATCCAATTGGAGACTTGTACCTTCTACCATAAAGAGCTTAAAAAAGAGACATCTGAGTGCTAGAATGATAATTATTATTGTAAAAAAACTCAATAAGAGGTAAATGATTAACCCAACTTCCCTTAAAATCAATCATATAGGACCTTAGTATGTCCTCTAAGTCTGAATAGTTCGCTCTACTTTTCCATCCATTTGAGGGTGGAATACGGTGCTAAAGTTCACCTGAGTACCCAAACCTTTCTGAAATAAACACAGAAGTGAGAAGAAAACTATGTACCTTAGTCTGAAATAATGGACACTAGCGCCCCGTATCGCTTAACTATTTTCTGAATGAACAACATACCATATTTTTCTACTGAGTAGTTAGTCCTCACAGGTAAGAAGTGAGCATACTTGGTCATTCTATACACAATGACCCAAACAGAATCATACTCAAGACCACGAAAGACCCGTAATGAAATCTAATTAATCATCTCCCACTTCCACATGGGCAACTCTATATCTTGATACATGACACCATGCCTTAAATTCTCCACCATGACTTACCAAAAAAACATATACTTAGCAACAAAATTCACTATATCCCTCTTTATGTTATTCCACCGATAGATTTTCTTTAAGTCATGATAAATTTTAGTCAAACCCAGATGAACTGTATATTTGAAACCATGATCTTTGATTAAAATCCTTTATGCAACCCATCTACATCAGGAACACACAACCTTCCTAGATACCTCAGATTGCCATCTCACCCAATCTTGAATGCCTTAGCCTTTTGCTAACCCACATCATTCTTAATCTGTATAAGTATGAGATCCAAAGCCCGCTTCTCCTTCCCCTCAACACCAAGACATTATTTGACCACTTCTTGAAAAATTACTCCCCCACCTACAGAGTTAAAAAAATGATCTCCCAAATTAGCCAACCTATGAATATCCTTCACCAATCCTCTTTTCTATTCATCAACATGAGATAATCTTCCCATAGACAAATTTCTAAGAGCATCAACAACAACATTAGCTTTAACTGGATGGTAGTGAAGTCTCATGTCATAATTCTTAAGTAGCACGAGCCACTTCCTCTTACTAAGATTCAATTCCTTCTACATAAACACATACTGTAAGCTCTTATGGTCGGAATAAATATATACATATACCCCATACAGAATATGGTGCCATATTTTCAAAGAAAAAACCATAACTGCCAACTCTGAATTATGAATCGGTTAGTTCCTCTCATGAACCATAAGCGGCCAGGAAGCATAGGCTATAACCTTACCATGTTGTGTTAACATGCAACCTGGTCCAACATGGGATGCATCACACTATATAACAAACCCATCATTACCCTTGGGTAGGTCAAAACTAGCGTAGAAGTCAAACTATCCTTCATGTTTTCAAAACTACCATATCAAGCATCAGACTACAAAAACTTAAACCATTTTCTGGGTCAAACTTGTCAGCGGAGAAACAATTGATGAGACACGCTCCAAAATCCTCCCATAGTAGCCAGCCAATCCCACAAAGCTCCTAATGTCGGTTTAAGTCATAGTTCTAGGCCATTTCTTAACTACCTCTACTTTCTGTAGATCTACCTTGATCCCCTCACTAGAAACCACATGCCTAGGAAAAGTCATAACACTTAACCAAAATTTGCACTTCGAAAATTATGCATATAACTTTTTGTCCCTAAGGGTTTGCAACATAATTCAGCGGTGATTGACATAATCCTCCTCATTTTTTGAGTACACCAAGATGTCATCAATGAAAAAATCTAGAAACAGCCTGAACACCTGATTCGTCATGTCCATGAAAGCATCCATAGCATTAGTCAACCAAAATGACATAACAAAAAACACATAATGGCCATACCGGGTTTGGAAAGTAGTCTTGGGAATATCAAACTCCCTAATTTTCAAATGGTGATAGCCCAAATGGAGATCAATATTAGAGAAACACCTAACACCCTAAAGCTGATTGAAACGATCGTCAATCCTAGGAAGAGGGTACTTATTCTTCAATCTAACCTTATTCAACTGATGATAGTTTGTACACATCCAAAGAGACTCATCTTTTTTTCACACAAATAGTACAAGAGCACCTCATGAAGAAATACTAGGATGAATGAAACCCTTATCTAGAAGATCTTTTAACTTCTCTTTTAACTCTTTTATTTAAGTTAGAGTCATTGTATAAGGTGGAATAGAAATAGGATAGTTATCTGGTAGAAGATAAATCCCAAAATCTATTTCACTATCGGGAGGACTTCCAGGAAAATCATCAAGAAAAACTTCAGGAAACTCATTAACCACACGAACAGATTACAAAGATGGGTCCTCAGAGTTTGCATCCTTAACCTGAATTACAAGATAAAGACACTATTTAGAAATTAACTTTTGAGATCTAATATAGGAAATAAACCTCCCTTCCTACTCTATCACTAGTTCATTAGGAAAATCCAAACCATCCTTAAAATTATATCAAAATCCACCATATCAAGTTTTATTAAATCCACTAATATCTTCTTATAAAAGATGGATACTACAACACCCCTACAGATTCTTCTAGCAATAATAGAGTCACCCTCCAAAATAGACACTAAAAGGGTCAAAAATATTTTTAGGACAAAAAATAAAGTGTATAGCCTCATAAGGGGTCACATGGGATTGGGTAGAACTCAGATCAAGCAAACAGTAAGCATTACATGAAAAAGCTATAACATATCAGTGATAACATCGGGAGATACCTTAGATTCTTGATAAGTAGAAAGTGCCTAGAGATGATTTCGGCTAGATCTGGTACCTGAAATTGAAATCTTAGGTGCTGAAGTCAAAGAAGTGGCGACCAATATCTTATTAGATCCAGTGGAAACTTTAGCTATAGGGAAGTTTCATTTCATATGACTAGGCTAACTACAATTAAAAAACAAATTATCCCCTACTCACAATTACTACAGTGAAGCATCCCACAAAAATAGCAAGAAGAGTAAGGTGGGATTGACTAAGCTCCACTATCTTGAGACTGGGCACCTTGTACCTTAGGACCACTGCCAATTTGAAAACGGTGATCACTAGAAAGATTAGGATAAGGAGCACTAGTAATCGAATAAGAATTTCCCCAATTTTTCTTTTTAGTCTGTTGTCTACCATCTCTCCCACTATTCTGCTAATTTGCATGTTGCTCTGTATATCTAAACCTCTTGTTTTGCCTCTCTCCCATCTCTACCTTCTTTTTTCTCTCATCCTCCACCTACTGCATATAAATCACAAGCCTAGAGATATCTATATCATTATTCAACATCACATCCTTGCATTCGGACACTAAGTCATGGGACAATCCAGAAGAAAACTTTCTCATTCTGGACCTAATATTTGACACCAACTCTGGAGCATAACAAGATAGTTGTTGGAACTTTAGGGCGTACTCGGTCAAACTGATCTTACCCTATTTCAAGTTCACAAACTCTTTGGCCTTAGCCTCCCTCAACTCTTGAGGAAAGAAATGATCAAGAAAAGTTCTTGAGAAATCATCCCACCCTATAGGTTCAATATCATCTCCCTTCAATTGTTCCCACTCTCATATTACTTATAAAACATATCTTTCAACCAATACATAACAAATTCTACACCTTAAGAATCAACAAAAGGCATAACCTTGAAAATCTTCTTTATTTAATTAATAGGCCTTGAGGATCTGCCTGAACCTTAGAGCCTGTAATGGTTGAGGGGCTCAATCTCATAAAATGGCCAACTTGAGTTACCTCAGATGAATTATCAATAGAACCAACATGATCAGGTTGATGAGACTGCGATGCCACTAGTTGAGCAAGAATGTGAATAGACTTATAAAACTCTATATTAGAGATATATCCCTGAGGTGACTAAGCATGACTATCACCAGCTCGAGAAGCCTGAGGAGGACTAGTAGAGAATGGTGGAACCTTATGTGGAATGGTAAAGTCAAGAGAAGGGAACCTAGATTGGGTTTGCACTTCATAGATAGGGTGAGTTCCCTCCATTTCACCCCTAGGTAGGATAGAGGTTCCAGCTGAGTTTCTACAATCGTCTAATCTTTGGGGAGGCATGATCTGAAAGCGAGTAAGCCAGGAGTTAGATAATTTCCAAATAACTAAACCCTATAGTTCAAAATAGAACAAAGGAAAATAAAACATTCCTAAATTCCTTGTAGCCTCCCCCTTATTAGTGTAGCATGCAACACACCCATTAAATAAACTCTACTCAACATGACTTTGTGGACACCTAAAGACCCTGAACTTGAATCTGATACCAAGCTTGTCACAACCTAAATCAGGGATTAATCTTGAAGGGTATATCATGACCACCACGGTCCCCCAGAGCACAATAAAAGTAATCAACGGTAACCAAACCAAATATATAATAAATATTGATAAATGTAATTAAGTTTGAAAAGTCAAAATACAATGATCAAAATATCTTGACACTGTCCATGAAAGACTCTAAAGAAAAAGTATCAAGCTAGGTCAAGACATGCCCCCGACCTTGACAAGAAAAAACTCATAATTCCCAAAAGAGTTCACCATGCATACGGTTCGGCGAACATGGTTTCCAATATCGGTCCCTCTGGGACTACCCCTTTATGGTAAGCTACACAATTTCTTTTAAGCCCTAGTTAAAATAGTTTACACATAAGACCAAGCATTAACCAAAGAGACCTTATAGGGCATTTTTCAACATGGTATAATGACACCAATATGTTTGTAAGCTAATTCAATTATGCCAAACAATCCATTTAATCATTAGACTCCTAAGTTCCATTTTAAAACCAAAATCATTGCCACCAAGGGCATTCAAAAACCATTTTTTTCTATCCAGTATCCTTCAATACAAGAAAATTCCATATTCAAAACCAAAGTTATAAAGGTTGGTTGAGGTTAATGCCATTATAAAGCAAATTTCTCATCAATTTGGGAAAACCCATGTTCTCCATTCCAATTATTATAACCATGTACCCAATCTTCCCCAAAACCATCAAGTAAAATATGAATAACTTATTTAATACATGGGAAAAAACAATTCAAGTAATCACAATCAAAATCCCTCAACACAATTTTAAATCCATCAATTAAAATCACATGAATAATGATTAAATAAATACCACGATCTGAAATTATAAGTTAGGGATGAGGAACATGCCTAAAATATACAAGAAACTGAAAGCAATTCAAAGTTTGGAGCTTTAATGCTAGATTTCCTTATAAAACCCTAGTATCTCTTATCATGGGAGTTAAAGAGGAAAAAAGTACGCTTAATTTTTTATAACTAAAGGAAAAGAGGTCCTTTGAGTGTTTTTAAGTCGTGGGAAAGAGTATGAAGGGAGGAAAAGTCCAAGAAGTCCCTAATTAAATCATGCAGGAAAAGACAAAGAATAATCATCATGCCTTGGGTAACGAATCATGAGGATTGACCAAAATTTATATCTTGGAGTCATTACTTGAGGATAAGAAACCTGGTCCCTTACTATTATGACGACGAGTCTCTCATCATGAGTGCTGATGAGATATATGGTCAGGGGTTGAACTCTGTGAAACCTTCTATTGTGATAATGAGTCCCTACTAATGACTCATTACATGTCATAATGACTCATACCCAGGCCATTGTCACTGGTAGTTTTGAAATCATTTTAGAAACTTAGATAATTCAATTACTCAAGTTTTGGAGGGTCTAGATCTAAATAACTTGGGGTGTGACAACTAATCCTCTGTAATTCCCCGAATATGGTACCCAAAATGCTACACGGTGTTCATAACCCTGAAGGACTATAAACTAACCCATGACTAATATCTGTTCCTATATATTGCATAAAATACATTATAATGTGGAAACATGAATTGAAAGGCCATAATGTTCAATACTGACTACGATCTGAATGATATAACAACTGTGTGGGGTAATAGAATACCCAAAACAAAACTGAAACTATTGAAGTCTGAAACATGATAGTCTAGAAAGCCTCTAACTTACTGAACTGTTTGAGTAAGGAGTTGATGGGACATGTCCCCAACTAACTACAACTAATAAACTAATTAATGAGATAATAGAGAAATATCATGTCCTCGAATGATGAGGACTCAATTCTAATGCTGACTGCTGAAACTTGATAACGCTCAATCTACAGCTCTCGTTTGAGTGTAAAGCGGTCGTTAGCAAATATAGAACCCAACCTGGGTTGGGTGTCGATCCCACAGGGAATAGCTTGGCCAACAAGTAAGTAAAATTACTAAACTTTTGGTGCAAGTCTCGTAAGAAGGGGGGATTCTTGTCTTGCAAGTAATGTAAACAAAAGCTGAAAATAATAAAGTAAAAAGAGAGGGATTGTTACGTTGGTTGTAAACAATGAGAATTGAAGCGTTGGGGTTGTGTCCACCTTCTGAGGTATACGTCTCTATTGGCTATGAGTGTGTAGAATTCTGTCATGCAATTGCTTATAGAGGATTGTAGTCGATGGTAAATCCAAGCGTCTCTCGACCTAAATAAGGACTATTTCACTTTAACTCTCTCGAGCTTAAAGCGTATCTAACGGTACGAATTCTCCAAGAGGTTAGTCCAGTTACGGCACTAGCTTTTTAATAGGAAAGGGTGTCCTACTACCTTGACATTATCTCTTTTCCAGACAAATAACTTTTCTCTCGAACAAGTTAAATGTTAGACTGGCGTATTCTTGCGTTTGCAACCGCAAAGAATGTAGATTAAGATGAAGAGAATAATGATATAAGCAATATACGTGCCTCGAACTCACAAACTCACAGCAATAGATAGTAACTCATTCGGCTTCCATAACCCCAACAAAGAAGTTTAGTTACCCATGAGTGCGAAGGAAATCACGATTGACATTGTTATTATATCACGATATTGAGTAATGGCGTGTAGATCAAGTGATAGGCGTGAGGCGTGATTTCCTAGGCAAAGTAACGATTCTCTTGTTGTGGAATTTAAGAATAGAAGAGTAGAAGAAGAAAAATAGAATTGAATTGTAAGATGAGAAGTTAAGAAGATGTAAGAAGATGATAGAAGATCTCTAGCATGATAGGGTATTTATAATACCCATATCCTAATCCTACTAAGCTAATGAAATAAATAACCAAATCCTACTAGACTAATGAAATCCTTAACCCAAATGTACTAGGTTAAGGTAACATTATCATAATCCACATAAAATAATGAAATACATAACCTAATTGTACTAGGTTAATGTATCATTGTCAAAATCCAGCTTTGTGTCTGTAAGTCCCCAAAGTCTTCAGAATTGCTGTTTTACCCCAGGACAGATTCTTCATGCATCACTTTTGGTCCTTTAGGCGTCCAAACTCCCTTTCCTTCCTTCGTGAGCTTTCTTTAGCGTCAAGTAAGCCATAAAATGCTGAATTATGCATCATTTATACCTGAAACTTTACTAATCATGTTCGTTAGCTCATTTACAGGAAAAAGGACTAAAAGTGCATGAAATATATAATTTGTTCTCAAAACTAGGCTAAAATATGGGCAAAATATATTGATATAGGCGCGTAAATTCGCCTATCATCAACACCCCACACTTAGAGCTTTGTTCGTCCTCGAACAAACTATCATGTCCTTCTAAACATCAACTTAGGGTTTTACAACAACAACACAAAATATTCGTCAAGACAAGCACAACAATTATCAACAAAGAGTAGCTTTTCGATTATAGGTAGAAACAATTTAACCTCTATCATAGACTCGTGATGGTGATCAACTCGCATGCAAACGTTAAGGTACAAGGAATCATATATAACTACCCAAACCTCATCAACCATGTGTGTCTCACACTATAGTACCCATAATCACTCACAAGTATAGAATATTTTTCAAACATGGGTATCAAAATATCCTTGCTCTCGCTCTCACAAAGAATTCATATGAAGCGACTGATGACCATAGGCTTGCCCTTAATGTAATACTCTACTAAATGTTGGAATGTTAAGATTAGGATCAAGTAGGTCTTTTGATGGTTGTAATGTAGGCTAAGGGACGGGTAAGACTATTTTGGCCAGGAATAGTGACTAAGTTCCTAAGCGCTTTAATACATCACTTTGTATTATTGACACTTTTTTCTTTCAACCTTTCTTTTTTTCTTTTGTTATACCACCCTTGTTCTCCTCTTTTATTTTTCAATTTTAAGCACAACTCGCTTTTCAACTTTCTTTTCCTTTTTCTTTTCACAACATACCTCTTATGATAGCACTTTCTTTTTCATAACACATTCAAGCACCATTACAATTTATAGCATAATACTCACCCAATTTCCTCTTATGTCGTCACATGACTTTTTCACTTTAAAGCACTTAGGAGTTTGGATCAAATTACGGTCTTGAAAAAAATGGATTAGACTTACATACAAGGTTGTCAAAGAAAATAGGCTAAAGGCTCAAAAGGGTTTAACTAGGATGATGTCCATGGGTAGGTAAAACTGAAGGTAAAAAAATATAGGTTGCCAAAGAAATGCCTAAATCATATCCTAAACTTACACTCCTTATTTTCGCTTTGCATACATACCAGGCCAGTTCTAGCATCAGCCACACACATAGAATATACGATTATCTCACACACACAAGGCACATGGTCGACTTGCTTGGAAGTAATATAGACTCTCGACCCAACAAGTGAAGGAATTGAACCACACAATATCACATAATGAGTCACAACTAGAGCCTAAACGTCTCAATAGTCACCATTGTAGCACATACTCTTGTTATAATCTCATGCTGCCTATCAAAATAATTTCATGCGAAGCTTGAAAAAAATTTACTACTAAAAAAACGAAACAAAAACAAAGAAAGCAAACATAGATGCGATAGAGAAGTATAGCATAGCCACCCCACACTTAAACGGGACACTGCACTCAGTGGAAAATAAATACGAGGAACCTGGTTAGTCGGACTCTTCCTCATTGTCGGGGGTCATACCCCCTTTGTCGGAATCATCATAAGAGTCATCGTCAGAGTTCTCCTCCTCGTCAGAGTCTGGCAAGCGTCGATCGTCATCAGTCGGCACATCATCATCTAGAGGTTCCTCAAAGTATACGCCCACTCCACACATATCCCGTGCATGCATGTTCATGGTATAGTCGTGGTCCAGCTGTTGGAGCTCTGCAGCAGTTGGAACACGACCTCCGCTCATCATTGTAAACCTCATCATGCCGTACATATGGTGGGAGAAACTCTCATCCCGAGCATGTCTCTCTGCCGTAGTAAGGTTGATGCCATGTGTTGATTCAGCATCTTTGACCTTTGTGAGGTCAACCTTCTTCGGATTGTGTGGGAGTTTGTGATCAGCTGGTTCCTCTTCGATATCCTCCTTCCTCAAGATTGCTGTCAACAAATTGCCAAATGTGAAATGGGACCTTTTGTGGAGTCTGGCCTTCCTCATGGTAGATCGAATGATTGCCCCAAAGTTGATAGGGACATTCGTCATCAAAGCATAGACCAAACACACTCTATCTCTCGATATCTTGGTGTATTGAGTCCCAGGAATAAGACATGAGTTGACAATGCGCATCCAGATTCTTGCTTCCCTATTTAGTGGAGCATAGGGGAAGGTGTTGTGTCGGCCGGCTTCTTTATGTCTGCCCCACCTTGCCATTGATCTGCTTCCACAAAGCGTGTGTCGTATTGCTCTATAAGGAGGCCTGCTGTATAGCTCTTTGAATGGTGCTGTGTCGATCGAAGGTAAGCCAAGAAAAGAGTTGATCCAGTCCGCGGTGAGCTGTAACACCTGGCCCCAAATTTTGACTTCATTGCCTGTTGTGTTCGGCGACCAGTTGGCATAAAACTCTCTTGTTAGATCAAGATTACACTCTCCCATGTCGCGGAAGATGAAATCCAACTTCAAAGCCATTATTTTTGCCAACATACGCGGCTCCTTCTTTGCTAAGGTATCCTTGTTGATCAAGTCGACGTGCACATATTTTCTTTCTTTGTTGCTGCTGTACCATGATTTGGCTTCTTCCTCAAGAACCCATTTTATTCCGAACATTCTGCGTGGTAGTTGTGCTGAGGATGATTCTCCTTGGTCTTTTCGACTTCTCTTCTTGACCTTTTGGGAAGTGGTCTCCTTCTCCTTGCCTTGCCTCGCTTTAGGTGCCATTGTACCTGAGACTAGAAATAGTGTTAGTTGCAGCACAGTCTCACTTGATACAATCTATAAGCAAGCATTAGGGGTACCACCCCACACTTAGTTTTGTTAACACGAATCAGTGAGGTGAAAGTAGTTGATTTACTCAGATTTCATCGAGATGCGTTTTAGGATTGTATTCCGACAAGAAAATCAGCAATGCATCACTTACTTGCAGCCATTGGACTACTTTCATGGTAGATATAGCAACACTACTATATAGGGGTTACCACACTGAATCGGTATTCTTACAACAATCACAACCTCCTAAGTCGGTAGGCACTATAAGTCTTATCCCTATGACCGAGATAGTCTGACATGTAAGTATCCAAAAAATAATCTTAAGCAATATTCATAGCCATAGCAATTCCGCAAATATCATAACAATGCTATTGAAACCAAATTCAAGTCGGAAACAAGTCAAGATTTTCCTACGTATATGTTCACTCACATGATTTTGCAATAACAATCCAAACACATGAACATCACCAACAATCTTATATAATTTAGCAATTAATAATAGCCATAGAAACGTAGTACTTACGAGAAATAGATGAATAATAAGAGAGTACTTACTTGATTGAAACTTGTGGTGATGGTTTTGTGAATTGGAAGAGCAAAAGAAGAAAATTTTTAGAAGATTTGGAAGAGTATGCGGCGCCTTTAGGGTATTTTCTATTGTGGTTGTGTTATAAAACTAAGTCCCCTATATATAGGAAGAGTATGGGTCGGGTTATGACCCATTTACAATCGATTTTGGAGACAAAAATCCTACATATGCGGCGCATTGTCTATGGCATAATGGGACATATGCGCCGCATAGTCTATGGCATTTGTAGACATATGCGGCGCATTGTCTATGGCATAATGGGACATATGCGCCGCATAGTCTATGGCATATGAGATACTGAGACTAAATGCAATAGCATAGGCGGCGCATAGTCAAAAGCATACCTAGGAATAGGCGGCGCATAGTGTATAGCACACTAGATTCCGAGACTTTAGGCTATAGGATAGGTTGTGCATCGTTTGTGGCCTAGTTTTACCAAGGCCTAGCCTTCCTCGAAGCCTATTTTGGCGTGAGAAAGGCTCAATCCATAGCCTTATGCATCACCCTTCCTAACTTACCAACTTTACCATACAATGCGTCCAAATCGTCAATTGAAATCAATCTCCTCGCTGACTACTTCTTGCACCTATATTCGCTCAAACAAATGAAAACGATTAGTACGATGGGTTGCCTCCCACCAAGCGCCTTAGTTTTGGTCGTGGCACGACTCTTATTTTTGGATTTTTATTTATCAAAAGCAAAACACATACTAGAACGAAATGAAAAATGAAAAACGATAAACGATAAACGATGGGTTGCCTCCCATCTAGCGCCTCTCGAGTACTTAGACTTCGTCGAGATAAGTGATGGCCATGTCATTCATCGAGTCAAGAGGACCGATATAAGGCTTAACACGTTGGCCATTCACTTTGAAGACAACACCCTTATTGCCTTCCAATTCGACTACTCCAGACGAGTAGACTTGGATAACTTTAAATGGACCAGACCACTTAGATTTTAACTTACCTGGGAAGAGCTTAAATCTGGAGTTGAAGAGTAGTACCATATCACCCTTTTGGAAGTTTCGTCGAACAATCCGCTGATCATGATACTTCTTCATCCACTCCTTGTATAAATCCGATCTTTCATATGCATGGAGACGGAACTCATCTAATTCGTTCAGCTGCTCCAACCTCAGATTCTTCACATCATCCCAATTCAGATTCAAGTGCTTCAATGCCCACAATGCCTAGTATTCAAGCTCGATGGGTAGATGACAAGCCTTCCCATAAACTAGTTGATAAGGAGACATGCCAATGGGTGTCTTGAATGCAGTCCTATATGCCCATAGTGCATCATCTAGCTTTCGAGACCAATCCTTCCTATTTGCATTAACCGTCTTTGTAAGGATTTGCTTAATCTCGCGATTGGAAACCTCTACTTGTCCACTAGTTTGGGGATGATAAGGCGTAGCTACCTTGTGTTGCTTGACACCATACTTGGCCAATACAGATTTGAATAGCTTGTTGCAAAAGTGAGATCCTCCATCACTTATGATAGTACGAGGTACCCCAAAGTGAGAGAAGATATTCTTCTTTAAGAACGCTACAACACGCTTTCCTTCGTTGTCGGCCAATGCTACAGCTTCAACCCATTTCGAAACATAATCCACAGCAACCAAGATGTACTTCATTCCAAACGAATTTACGAATGGACCCATGAAATCAATACCCCACACATCAAAAAGTTCTACCTCCAGAATTTTGGACATGGGCATTTCATGGTGTTTTGAAATAGCACCTTGACGTTGGCATTGGTCACACCTTCTCACATAGTTGTATGCATCTCTGAATATCGAAGGCCAATAATAACCACTTTGCAATACTTTTCTTGCCGTTCGATTTCCTGCATGATGTCCTCCAACTTGCGAAGTGTGGCATGCTTCCAATATAGTAGGCACTTCTTCATGGGATATACATCGTCGAATGATCCCATCCGCGCATCTTCGAAAAAAATAAGGTTCATCCCAATAGTAGTGCTGAACGTCATGCATAAACTTCCTCCTTTGGTGGTAAGATAAATTGGCAGGTAGCACATTACTCTCTACAAAATTTGCAAAGTCGGCATACCATGGTACTTTCTCCATTTTTGTCGCTAATATCTCCTCGTCAGGGAATGCATCATCAATCTGAATTTCAGGTTGCGCCACATGTTCATTCTCAAGTCTAGATAGGTGATCAGCCACTTGGTTCTCGCAACCTCTTCTATATTTGACTTCGAAATCAAACTCTTGCAGCAGCAATACCCATCGAATCAACCTTGGTTTGGCATCCTTCTTCGTCATTAGATACCTAAGAGCTGCATGGTCTGTATGGACGATCACCTTAGTACCCAATAGATAGGCACGAAACTTCTCAAACGCATATACAACCGCTAGGAGCTCTTGTTCAGTAACAGTGTAGTTTCTTTGGGCTTCATTTAGGACCTTACTCACATAGTAGATAGGATGAAATAATTTCTCCTTTCTTTGTCTAAGAACAGCACCAATGGCTACACCACTAGCATCGCACATGACCTCAAACGGGAGCGTCCAATCTGGTGCTACCATGATAGGGGCTTCAATGAGTTTTCCTTTAAGGCATTCGAATGCCTTTAAGCAATTGTCATTAAAGTCAAACTTCACATCTTTCTCCAATAGTTTGCACAATGGACTAGAAATTTTGGAAAAGTCTTTGATGAATCTACGATAGAAACCAACATGGCCAAGAAAACTACAAACTCCCTTCACCAAAATTGGAGGCGGTAGCTTCTCAATCACCTCTATTTTTGCTCGATCAACCTCTATTCCTCTTTCAGAGATCTTGTGCCCAAGAACGATTCCTTCTTTTACCATGAAGTGGCACTTCTCCCAATTCAGCACAAGGTTAAACTCTACGCATCTTTGCAATGCCATGCTCAAGTTTGCCAAACATGCTTCAAAAGACTCACCGACAACTGAAAAGTCGTCCATAAATACCTCCAAAGTGTCTTCAACCATATCAGAGAAAATAGACATCATACAACGTTGAAAGGTGGCTGGTGCATTACACAACCCGAATGGCATGCGTTTGAAGGCAAACGTACCATATGGGCATGTAAACGTTGTCTTCTATTGGTCTTCGGGAGCAATACAAATCTGATTATAACCTGAATAACCATCCAGGAAGCAAAACCATCCTTTCCCCGCTAATCGATCTAGCATTTGGTCCATAAATGACATGGGGAAGTGATCCTTGAGTGTCCAAGAATTCAGCTTGCGGTAGTCCATGCATACTCTCCATCCAGTAACGGGCCTGAGTGGAATAAGCTCATTCTTTGCATTCGCGACCACCGTCATTCCTCCTTTCTTGGGAACACATTGTACAGGACTTACCCATGTACTATCAGAGATAGGATATACAACTCCTGCATCTAACCACTTGATAATATCCTTCTTCACCACTTCTTGCATAGGTGGGTTTAAACGCCTTTGATGTTCAATGGTGGGTGTGCACTTTTCTTGAAGCTGAATTTTATGTGTGCAAATCCCAGGTGGAATACCAATAATATCCGCAATGGTCCATCCAATGGCTCTAATATACTTGCGTAAGATCGCAATAAGAGCTGCAACTTGTTGCTCACCCAAATCGGCTGCCACTATGACTGGAAGTGTGTTTCCGCTTCCTAAGAATGCGTACTTCAAATGACTTGGCAGCTCCTTCAATTCTAGTGTGGGTGGTTCTTCAATAGATGGCTTGGCTGGTGGTGTGGGTCGATTCTTGAGATCAAGATCCAGCTTCTTGGGAGTATAGCGATATGTCCCTAATCCCGATAGAGCACAAATAGCTTCTTCAGAAATTTCAGCATCCTCATTCTCTCCTTTCATGAGAAAAAACTCCAAAGGATCATCAAGAATTTTCTCTTCTTCAAGTCGTTCTTTCTCATCATCAAAGACAACATCAGCCACAGAAAATACACTCAGATCTTTGGGTTGCTTCATTGATTTGCAAACATCAAATCGAACCACTTCGTTATTTATTCGGAATGAAAGTTCATTAGCTCTCAAATCAATGAGCACACTTCCTGTAGCAAGGAAAGGGCGTCCCAAGATTATGGGAACCTCTGAATCTGCTTCACAATCCAAGATGACAAAGTCTTCTGGAAAGATAAATGAAGAAACCTTTACCAAGACATCACATAGAATACCAACCGGTCGTTTTACCGACCTATCGCCATAACAAGCCTCATGTTAGTTGGTGTAGGATCTCCTAACCCCAACTTCTTGTAGATCGATAATGGCATCAAGTTGATGCTGGCTCCTAGGTCACATGGGGTTCATATGCATGAACAATACTGTCTAACTGACGAATATGAATGTTAGAATACATGCATCCATACATAGTAACTATATCTGAAATTATGATAACATGAGTACTGAATCTGAATACTAATAACATGACATACTGATAACTGATAACATGAGTAACTGTATTTGATAGTCCTTAATCTAGTGGAACTATCTGAGTTCTATTCTATATCTGAGTTGACTGTATCTGACAGTCCTGAATTCTGAAAAACTATCTGAGTTCTTTTACTGAGATTGATACTGAGACTGTGGGAGGTAGGCATCTAACCAACATGCCCCAAATAATACATTATAGCTAAATTGGGGTCCAATCTTTGCCCTGATTGGAAGGATATCAATACTGCACCACTGGTAAGGATAACATATGAGTGACCCTAATATAATAGGTAACTCTAATAAGAACGGTGGGAACCCTCATATAGCAGGTTAAGCCACCTCAACCACCCTCTTATAGAAGGCTATGATGTCCCAACCTATGCTGGCTACATAGTTCTGGAACAAAAGGATTGCTTCTAAGAATCACACCCTCATATAACAGGTGAGTTCCCACCCTTAGGTTCGCTCGGTGCTAATTTCCACTCCCATCTGAATAGATACTGAACATGATTTATTGAACAAGACATGGACTGGGTTACTGACTTCAGTTGACTAACGGAATACTACTGAAATATGGCAACTAACTGAGTTCATGACAACATGGAGATTTCCTGAGTCATAAGACTGTTTGAAGTATAAGGATCATGGCTTGACTGAGAGTATCCTGAAAACATGAAATGTCTCTAAGCACACAGCTAATGTTTCGGGTACAAGTACCCCCATGACTCGATAGAAGGAAACTGACAAAGCATAACTTGCTTAAATACATAATAATCATCATAATACATTTACTGAAGCATTTCATTAAATATGTGATAGGCATAACTTGTACATACATGGGGATTTCATGATATCATACTAGTTGGGCATTGTTCCTTCATCTAGGCATTTAATCAAACACAAGGTAGGCATACACATGTAGACAACATTATACAACAATTAATCATCATGATTCATCTCTAATTTCATCATCCTAGGGTTTATTCATAGTTTCCATGAATATACATCTATACAAATCAATTCCACATAAAATTGATCAACCAACATGGATTTGAATTAAATTAATCATTCTCAACATACACAAAATAAACCCAACGTGAAATTCATAAAGAAATCCATAAACTTAAACTTAGAAAAGAGATTCTTGGGCTTCATGGATGAAAGGAGTCCATGAATGAACACTACACATACCTTGGTTCGTGATTTCGTGAAGATTAACGGCGCAAATTCTTTGAATTAGATCTTCTATGAAAACCCTATCTTGTTCTTAGGAGGTTTTTGAGATAAGAGAGTGTATTTTGGGTAAAAAGTGGCTGAATCATGTGTTAAAGGTCTTAATTAGGGGTGGGAAGTTGACCCTTTTAACCTTGGAAGCGTCATTTAATTTTAGTGAAATTTTCCCAAACTGAACCACTGGGACGATGCGGTGCTATTGCACTGTCTCACTAGAATTTGGTAATTGGAAAACTTAGGGATGGTGCAACGTGGAGCCATCGCATTTTCCCTTCTTTTGTGACCTGGAACTTTGGCACGACGCGGAGTAAATTATGCTAAGACACTAGAAAAGGACAATTCTGATTTTGGGCACTGGTGCGATGCGCCATAATCGCGGACCCCTACTGGAATTGTCCAAATGACATTTCCTCTTTTGGGGCAGCGCGCCACTGACTAATATGACACTGTTTTACGACGGAAACTTAAAATAGTCATAACTTTTGACTCGGTTATCGGATTTGGGCAAATCTTATATAGATGGAAAGCTTAATGAATTTCCCACATGAAAAAAAGTGAAAATCTTGAAAATTCCTCATAGAATAACCATCATTCAATTTAAAAGATAATACTAGACATTCTTGAGATGAAATTAGCTAGGAAAAGTATGGGGTATTACAATATATCCCCCTTGAGAATATTCATCCTTGAGTGAGACTGACTGAGAGGGGAGAAAAGGTAACTAACGTACGTACTGAACATGAATAACTTGAACATTATCTCATGACTGACATGACTGACAAGCTGGACATATAATACTAAACATGCATATCTAATGCATGTGTAACTGATTCATGAATACATGATTGTGTTATGAAGAACTAAATTTCTCATAATGAGAATGCATGTCGGATACATAATTACATAACTAAACTGATACATCAGTGCATGACTGAATATGCAATGGTACTTGATACCAAGTTTATAATGGTAACATGAGCATGAAACTGCATACCAAGTTTGTGATGAACACTGAACATAAAACTGAGTAAGCTTAAGAAGAATTGTTACCTTGAGCTTGATCTGAGTTGGCGAAGAAGAGGTGAGGATACTTGGTACGCATGTCTTCCTCTTCTTCCCAAGTATCTCCCTCAATGGACTGATTTCATCAAAGAACCTTAACTAGAGGGACTTCTATGTTCCTCAATCTACGAGTCTGATAGTCTAAGATTTTGACTGGAATCTCTTCATAAGAGAGAGTGTTATGAGCATCAATGCTCTGAATAGGGACTACAACTGATGGGTCACCTATGCACTTCTTGAGCAAAGAGACATGAAAGACTGGATAAACTGAGGCTAGATCTGAAGGTAATTCGAGCTCATAAGCTACCTTGCTGAATCGACTGAGAATCTTGAAGGGACCGACGCATCGACAACTGAGTTTTCCTTTCTTGTCGAACCGCTTCACTCCCTTTATGGGAGAGATATTTAGATAGACATATTCACCAATCTTAAACTCGAGATATTTTCTACGAATATCTACATAAGACTTTTATCGGCTCTGAGCAGCCTGGAGTCTTTCTCTGATCAACTGGACTTTTTCTAAGGCGTCGAATACTAACTCAGGCCCTATGACTGAGGCCTCACTAACTTTGAACCAACCAATTGGAGATCTATATCTCCTACTATAGAGAGCTTTGAATGGAGCCATCCGAATACTGGAATGATAGCTGTTGTTGTATACAAACTCAATCAAAGGTAAGTGGTCATCCCAACTTCCCTTGAAATCGATTGCACACACCCTTAACATATCTTCTAATGTCTAAATGGTCCTTTCTACTTGACCATCTGTCTGAGAATGAACGGTTGTACTAAGATGAACTTGGGTACCAAGACCCTTTTGGAAAGCTTCCCAGAAATGAGAGCTGAACTGGGTGCCTCTGTCTGAGCTAATAGATAGTGGAACACCATACTGAATAAGAGGTATGGAGTAGAAGAAAATAAGTTGATTTGGTCATTCTGTCTAAAATGACTCAAACTGAATCATGTTGATGACGAGTTTGAGGAAAACCCGTTATGAAGTCCATGTTCACAACTTCCCACTTCTAAGTAGGAATACTGAACTCCTACATGGACCCACTAGGCTGATGATGCTCTATCTTAACTTGCTAACGTGTAGAGCACTTAGCCACAAACTCAGTAATGTCTCTCTTAATCCCACTCCACAAATAGATCTCCCACAAGTCACGGTACATCTTTATGGCCCCTGGATGAAATAAGTAGCGCACACCATGCGCTTCTACAAGAATTCACTGCCTTAAGTCATCTACACCTGTAACACAAAGACGACCCTGACAACGAAGAACACTATCTCCCTCTTAGGAGAAAACCTCTATTTTGTAATCCTGGACTGATTCTTTTAACTTGAAAAGGCTGGGATCTTTATCTTGCCTTTCTTTCACCTCAGAAACTAGAGATGATTCTGAACTACTCTGAACCCATATATCACCCTCATCTATATCGACTAAGCTAATTCCTAGTCTGGCAAGTTGATGGACTTCCTGAGTTAACTTATTCTTACTGTTCTCAACATAAGAAACACTACCCATGGATAGTCTACTGAGAGCGTCGATCACTACTTTGTCCTTGCATGGATGATAAAGAACACTCATGGCATAATCTTTCAAGATCTCTAACCACCTTTTCTGACAAAGATTGAGATCTTTCTGAGAAAAGACATACTGAAGACACTTATGATCTATGAACACATCTACATGAACACCATATAGGTAATGCCTCCAAATCTTTAAGGCAAATACTACAACTGCTAACTAAAGATCATGAGTAGGGTAATTCTTCTCATGGGGCTTAAGCTTTGTGGAGGTATAGGCTATGACCTTACTATGCTTCATGAGGACACAACCCAAACCTACTCTGGATGCATCACAATACACTACAAACCCATCTAAACCATCTGGTAATGCTAGAACTGGAACTGAGGTGAGTCGAGTCTTCAACTCCTAAAAACTCTTCTCGTAAGGATCTGACCACTGGAACTTGACTTTCTTCTCAGTAACTCTATACATAGGGGATGCAACAGAAGAAAATCCATCAAAAAACTACCTGTAATATCCATCTAAACCCAAGAAACTCCTAATATCTGATGGACAGACAGGGTGAGGCCAGTTTCTTACTGCTTCGGTCTTTTGAGGATCTACTCTAATACCATCACCGAAAATGATATGACCAAGGAATGCTACTGACCTTAGCTAATATTTGCACTTACTAAATTTGGCGAATAGCTGATGATCTCTGAGAGTCTGAAGTACTGTTCTGAGATGGTCTGCATGATCGCGCTCACTGCGGGAATAGACCATAATATCATCTATGAAGACTATGACGAACATGTCCAAGTAATTCTTGAACACATGGTTCATCAAGTCCATGAAAGTGGCTGGGGCATTGGTAAGACCAAATGACATGACTAGGAATTTGAAGTGACCATATCGAGTATGAAAAGCTATTTTTGGAATGTCACATTCTTTAACTCTGAGCTAATGATAGCCGGATCTGAGGTCTATTTTGCAAAAATTCCTAGCACCCTAAAGTTAGTCAAATAAGTCATTGATTTTGGGAAGAGAATACTTATTCTTGACCATGACCTTATTGAGGTTACGATAGTCTACACGCATCCTAAGAGAACTGTCTTTCTTGCGCACGAATAATACTGGAGCGTCCCATGGGGAAACTCTGGGCCTGATGAATCCCTTATCAAAGAGATCCTCCAATTGTTCTTTCAGTACTCTAAATTTTGTTGGTGTCATTCTATATGGCAGAATAGATATAGGTTGAGTATCTGGAAGAAGATCAATATCGAAGTCTATTTCCTTTTTGGGAGAAATTCCTAGAAGATCTTCTGGAAAGACATTTCAATATTCACCTACAACTAGAACTGATTCAAAGATGGGAGTTTCAGAACTAGTGTCTTTGACTCAAACAAGATGATAGACACATCCTTTAGATATCATTTTCCATGCCCCAAGGTAGGAAACAAGTTGACCACTGAATGATGAAGTACTACGCTTCTACCTAAGGACAGGTTCATTCGGAAACTAAATCTAGACTATTCTGTTTCTACCGTCGACTGTGGCATAACAAGAATGAAGCCAATCCATTCCGAGAATGACATCAAAATTAGTGATCTCTAAGTCGACTAAGTCTGCTGAAGTAACTTTCTGAAAAACCATAACCGAGCAGTTCCTGTATACCCACTGGGCAATGATGGTTTTACCCACTGGGGTAGAGATTAAAAAGGGCTCTGCTAGGATTTTGGGATTGATTTCTAAATCGACTGCTATATAAAGAGTGACAAAAGACAAAGAATCTCCTGGATCTAGCAAAGCGTAAACATGAACATGAAAGATCTGTAATGCACCAGTAACTACATCAGGAGAATTTTCCTAATTTCACCAGGACTGAAAAGCATAGAGACGATTTGGGCGTTGCCCACTAGTAGCACTAGAGGTGGCACCCTGCTGATTTGGGCGACCAAACTGAGCTGAGGAGTGATTCTATTGACCTTGAGGACCTAGCTGAGGACTGTGTCTGACTCTATGGCCTCGCTTGCCACATCCAAACAAATACCACATCCAGCCGTGCAAATACCTTGATAGTGCTTGCCACAAGTCTAGAAAAGAGGATAGGTGCGGGTACTGCTGATAACGCTTAAACTACAGCTCTCGTAAGAGTGTAAGCGGTTGTTGTCAAATATAGAACCCAACTGGATTGGGTGTCGAATCCCATAGGGAATACTTGGTCACTAAGTATGCAACGATTAGTAGACTGTTGATCGAAAATTATACGAAAAAGGGGGGATTTAATTGTAGCGTGAATTAAGAGTATCAAAGTAACAAAGAAAAACGGAATATTTAGTAGGTTTTAATCAATGAGAATTGTAAGTTAGGGTTATTTCCACCTTATGAGTTTTACGTATCTATTGGCTATGAGTTATGCGGAATTCAGACATGCATGCGCTTATAGAGATTCGTATTCTATGGTAAATCCTAGTGTCTTTCGACCATCAAGGATTATATCACTTTAACTCTTTCGAGCTTAAAGCGTATACTAATGGTACGAATTCTCCAAGAGGTTAATCCAGTTACGGCACTAACTTTTAAACAGGGGTTGGTAGCCCTATTTCCTTGTCATTCTCTCTTTTCCAGACATGTAACTTTTCTTTCGAACAATTTAATGCTATACTGGCGTATTCTATATGTTTGCAACCACAAGAATTCAATTAAGATGAAGAGAGTAATGATATAAGCAGCATACGTATCAAGAATTCACAAACTCATAGCAATTGATAGTATCTCATAAGGCTTCCATAACCCTAACAGAGAAGTTTAGCTACTCATAATTGTGAAGGAAAACCACAAGGATATCATCATACCAAAGCAATAACAATATCACGATAAGGAAGTATTGGCGTCACTTGTGGCGTGAATTCCTTGCTAGTAGCATTTCTCTTGTCGTGAAAATTAAAAGTCGAATAGATGAAGAATAATGTCAACAACGAATTTAAGAATAGAAGAGAGTAAGAATGAATTGAAAGAGAATGAGTGAGAATAATAAAAATCTTGAATTAATGAATGAGTGAATGCTGAAAAATTCAGCAAAATAGGGTTTTTATAACATCCTTGTCCTAGTCCTACTGAAATAGGGTTTTCATCCTTGTCCTAGTCCTACTGGGTTACTGCATACTTGTCCTAATCCTACTAAGTTACTGCTGATCCCCCAAGTATTTAGAAATGTTGTTTTTGCCCGGGACAAGTTCTCCATGCATCACTTTCAGTCCACAAGCTTCCAGAAGCTGCCTTCCTTCTTACGTGAAGTTTCCTTTGGCGTCCAACAGTCCATAAAATGCTGAAATCTTCATCATTTATTCCAGAAAACTTGCTAATCACGTTGGTTAGCTCACTTACAGGAAAAGGACTAAAAGTGCAGGAATTATATACTTTGTCCTTTAAAACTTAGCTAAAATATGGGTAAATTAAGGTGCTTTAGGCGTGTAAATACGCCTAACATCAACTGCTAACACTGCCCTGGGACTTAGAGCCTAGCGCTCTGTCTTTGTTTCCCTCTCTGAACTTAGGAACTGGAGCACTGGTTGTAGAAGGAGCTGGAACTGATGACTTAGGATGAAACTGAGAACGGTTTTCTTCTTCTGACTTAGGCTGAGCGAAGTTGAAACTACCTGTCTTCACCCTCTTATTTTGTTTCTCCCTCATCTTAGTCTTTTGCTCATCAATCTGCTTAGCATGAGTCATAATCCTGGATAAAGTTATGTCACTATTCAGTATGGCAGATCTGCACTCATTAACCACGCTATCATTCACCCCTGAAACAAACTTACTCATCGTTGCCCTTCTATCTGCAACCACATTGGGGGCATATCTGTCTAATTGAGTAAAATTAAGAGAATACTCTTTCACTATCATATTGCCCTACCTGAAGTTGATAAATTCTAACACCTTAGATTCCTTAAGCTCCAGGGGAAAGAATCTATCGAGGAAAGCAGACGCAAACTCCTCCCACTTAACTGGCCCTGCATCATCTTCCCTCTCTAACTTCCACTACTTGAACCAAGTGTGAGCAACATCCTGTAATTAATATACAGCTAGCTCAGCACTCTTACAAGAAGTAACCCTTATTATATTTGTAACCTTCTACACCTGATCTAGGAATTCCTAAGGGTCCTCATCTTACTTAGACCCAAGAAAGGATGGAGGATTCATTCGGGTGAAGTCCCAAATTTTGGCTGCAGCTGATTTTGCCACTGGATTCGTCGGAACTATAGCTAGTCGTTTATTCTGAGAAGCAACTGAGTTAGCAAGAGTAGTGAATGCAACTCGGAATTCTGCATGAGAAACATGTTTGCCCAAAGGTTCTTCGGGCTGAGAGGCTGGCCGATTCTTGTTTCTTCTTTTAGGAGGCATGTTCTATAGAAGAAAGGGAGAAACGGATAAGACTGAGAGATTGACTTGAGATCATGCTCACTACGACGACATGAATACTGAAAGAGGGGAAACTTTTCCTAAAACATCTTATGGCCTCCTGTACATAAATGTGGCGCACAACACACCCATGCACAAAACTTTATTAGATACAGCTTTCAGACTTCCTAGGACTCTATTGAACCTTAGGCTCTGATACCAAGTTTGTAACGCCCCGAATCTGGTACCCGGAATGCTACATGGTGCTCATGACCCCAAAGGACCACTAGCTAACCCATGACTGATATCTGAACATGTATACTGCATAATATTGAAACATAAACTGAAATACCAAAGGTTTCAAACGTGAGACATAGTATCAGATAAAATAGAACATCTGGGTGGGGTATGAAATACCTAAAACAAAACTAAAATAAGCTATCTAAACATACTATAGTTTGGAAAGCCTCTAAAATATGACTGTCTGAATAAGGAGTTGATGGGATATGTACCCAACTAACTCCAACTAATAAACTAATTACTGAGATAATAAAATGATGATCATATCCTCAAAATATTAGGACTCACTGCTAACTCTGACAGCTAAGACTGGAATCCACTAATGCTCTGGAGCTTGAGTCTCTGAACCTACGGTATAAGACACCATAGCGCAAATGCATCAGTACTTTTAATGTACTGGTATGCATGTGATGTAGGCTAAATGCATGGGGTTCATATGCATGAACAATAACAATAGCAGACTGACTATCATGAGCGTGATAATACGTGCATGAGACATAATAACTGACACTGATACCGTGATAACATTCTTACTGAATCTGAATATTGATAACATGAAATACTTATAACTGATATAACTGATAACATGAGTGACTGTATCTGACTGTCCTGAAATCTGAAGAACTATCTGAGTTCTATTATTGAGACCGATTGACTATGTCTGACAGTTTTGATTCTGCAACATGAAACTATGGGAAGTATTTATCTAATTGACATGCCCCTAATAGCCATTACAGCTGGGTTGGGGTCCAATCTATAACCCCAATTGGAAGGGTTTCAATACCGCGCCACTGGTAAGGACAAGCTGTGGGTGACCCTCATCTGATAGTGTCCCTAAAGAGAATAGTGGGCCCCTTATCTGATAGTGCTTATCCACCTCATCAACCCTCATCGAACAATGTTGATGTCTCAACCTATGTTGGCTACATAGTTCTAAAACGCAAGGATGACTTGTAAGACTCACACCCTTATTTGATAGTGTATGTTCCCATCCTTGGGTTCACTTGGTGATAATTTTTACTCCCATCTAAATAGACTCTGAACATTATTTACTAAATTGAACATGGGCTGAGTTACTGAATTTCGTTGACTGACAGTATACTACTGATATCTGACAATTGACTGAGTTTATGAGATCATGGAGATTTCTTGAGTCATAAGACTGTCTGAAGTCTAACGATTCATAGCTAGACTGAGAGTATCATGAAAACATGACATGGATCTAGTCACACAGCTGTTTTAGGTACGAGTACCCCTAGGACTCGGTGGAATGAAACTAGCCAATCATAACTTACTTGAACATGTAACTAACATCATAATCCATAATACATTTCTAGAAGCATCTCAGCAAAACATGTGATAGGCATAACTTGTACATACATGGAGATTTCATGGTATTATGCTAGTTAGGCACTTTTCCTTCATCTAGGAATTTAATCAAACATATTGTAGGAATCAAACATATTGTAGGCATGGTACATGTAAACATCATTGTACAATAATTAAACACCATGGTTTAATTCTAATTTGATTATTTAAGGGTTTAGTCATAGGTTTGCATGAATCTATATCTATAATAATTTAACCTGCATAGAATTTATCATCCAACATAGAGTAGAATTCAATTTCTCATTATCCACATGAACAAGAGCAACCCCATCATGAAATTCACAAGAAAATCCATAAACTTGAATTTAGAAAAGGGATTCTTGGGCATCATGGACGAAAGAAGTCCATGAATGAACACTATGCATACCTTGGTACGTAAATACACGAAGATTGACGGAGGAAATTCTTGATTCTGAATCTTCTATGAAAAGCCCTAGGTTGTTCTTGAGAGGTTTTTCAGAAAAGAGAGTGTATTTTGGGTTAAAAGTGGATGAATCACGTGTTAAAGGTCTTAAATAGGGGTGGGAATTGACCCTTTTAACCCTGGACATATCTTGTAATTTCAGTAAAAATTTCCCGAATTGGACTCCTAGCGCGACGCGGAGCAATCGCGTTTCCCCTTCTTTTGTGACCTGGAACTTTGGCACGACGCAGAGGAAATCGCGCTGAGACACTGGAAAAGGACAATTGCTATTTTATCTTGTGGCGCGGTGCGCCATTGACCAATATGGCGCTGTTTTACGATGGAATCTTGAAATAGTCATAACTTCTTACCTGGTTATTGGATTTAGGCAAATTTTGTATCATTGGAAAGATTATTGAATTTCCCATATGACAAAAAGCTAATCGTTAGAGGATTCATTCAAGTGAAATTCCAAATTTTAGCGGCAGCTGAATTGGCCACTGGAATGCTGGGATAACAGCTAGCCGTTCATTCTAAGAAGAAACTGAGTTAGCAAGAGTAGCGAATGCAGCTCGGAACTCTGCATAAGAAACATGCTCGCTTAAAGGTTCTTCGGGCTGAGGGGCTGGCTAATTCCCATTTCTTCTTTTCGGAGGCATGTTCTATATAAGAAAGGGAGAAATGGATTAGACTGAGAGATTGACTTGAGATTATGCTCATTGGCATGACATAAATACTGAAAGAGGGGAAACTGTTCCAAAAACATATTATAGCCTCCTGTATATAAATGTAGCATGCAACACACCCATTTACAAGACTCTACTAGATGCGTTTTTCAGAATTCTTAGGACTCTATTAAACCTTAGGCTCTGATATCAAGTTTGTAACGCCCCGAATCTGGTACCCAAAATGTTACACGGTGGCCATGACCCCGAAGGACCATCAGCTAACCCATGACTGATATCTATACTTGTATACTACATAAAATACATTATAATCCGGAAACATAAACTAAAATTCCATAAGGTTCAATACTGAACACGATCTGAATGATATAACATCTGTGTGGGGTAATAGAATACCAAAAATAAAACTAAAAATACTGAAGTCTGAGAAATGATAGTCTAGAAAGACTCTAACTTACTGAATTGTCTGAGTAAGGAGTTGATGGGGCATGTCCCCAACTAAATCCAACTAATAAACTAATTAATGAGATAATAGAGAAATAATTATGTCCTTGAATGATGAGGACTCACTTTTAACGCTGACTACTGAAACTAGAATCTACTGTTGATCTGGAGCTCGTGTCTCTGAACCTATGGTATAAGACACCATAGCACAAATGTGTTAGTACTTTGAATGTTCTGGTATGCATAGGAGGTAGGATGAATACATGGGGTTCATATGCATGAACAATACTGGCTAACTGACTAATATGAACGTGAGAATACATGCATGCATACATAGTAACTATATCTGAAATCGTGATAACATGAGTACTGAATCCGAACACTGATAACATGACATACTGATAACTAATATAACTTATAACATGAGTGACAACATCTGACAGTCCTGAATCTAGTGGAACTTTTTGACTTCCATTCTATATCTGAGTTGATTGTATTTGATAGTCCTGAATTCTGAAGAACTATCTGAGTTCTTTTAGTGAGACTGATAATGAGACTGTGGGACATATTCATCTAACCGACATGCCCCAAATGATGCATTATAACTGAATTGGGGTCCAATCTATGCCCTGATTAAAAGGATGTCAATACCGCGCCACTGGTAAGGACAACATGTGAGTGACCCTAATATAACAGGTAACTCTAATGAGAATGGTGGGAACCCTCATATAGCAGTTTAAGCCACCTCATATACCCTCATATAGATGGCTATGATGTCTCAACCTATGCTGGCTACATAGTTCTGGAACGCAAGGATTGCTTCTAAGAATCACACCCTCATATAACAGGTGAGTTCCCACCCTTGGGTTCGCTCAGTGCTAATTTCTACTCCCATCTGAATAGACACTGAACATGATTTACTGAAATGGACATGGACTGAGTTACTGACTTTCGTTGACTGATGAAATACTACTGACATCTGGAAACTAACTGAGTTCATGACAACATAGAGATTTTCCTGAGTCATAAGACTGTTTGAATTCTAAGGATCATGGCTTGACTGAGAGTATCGTGAAAACATGACATGGCTCTAAGCACACAACTAATGTTTTGGGTACAAGTTCCCCCAGGACTCGATAGAAGGAAACTGACAAAGCATGACTTACTTGAATACATAATAATCATCATAATACATTTACTGAAGAATTTCATCAAACATGTGATAGGCATAACTTTTACAAACATGGGGATTTCATGATATCATACTAGTTGGGCATTGTTCCTTCATCTAGGCATTTAATCAAATACATGGTAGGCATAGCACATGTAGACAACATTATACAACAATTAATCATCATGATTCATCTCTAATTTCATCATCCTAGGGTTTATTCATAGGTTCACATGAATATACATCTATACAAATCAATTCCACATAAAATTGATCCCCCAACATGGATTTGAATTCAATTGATCATTCTCAACATACACAAAACAAACCCAACATGAAATTCATAAAGAAATCCATAAACTTAAACTTTGAAAAGAGATTCTTGGGATTCATGAATGAACACTATGCATACCTTGGTTCATGATTTCGTGAAGACTGACGGAGGAAATTCTTGGAATTGGATCTTCTATGAAAACCCTAGCTTATTCTTGAGAGGTTTTTGAGAGAAAAGAGTGTATTTTCAGTGAAAAGTGACTGAATCACGTGTTAAAGGGATTAAATAGGGGTGGGAAGTTGACCCTTTTAACCCTGGATGAATTATTTAATTTCCTCCGCGGATGGCGCGACGCGGAGCCATTACATTGCCCCTTCTTTTATGACCTGGAACTTTGGTGCGATGCGGAGTAAATCGCGTTAAGACACTGGAAAAGGACAATTCTAAATTTGGGCTCTGGCGTGACGCACCATAATCGTGGACCCCTACTAGAATTTTTCAAATGCCATTTCCTCTTGTGGCGCGGCGCGCCACTAACTAATATGGTGTTGTTTTACGATGTGAACTTAAAATAGTGGTAACTTCTGACTCAGTTATCAAATTTGGGCGAATCTTATATCGATAGAAATATTATTGAATTTCCCACATGACAAAAAGTGAAAATCTTGAAAATTCCTCATGGAATAACCATCATTCAATTTATAATCTAATACTAGACATTCTTGAGATGAAATTAGCTAGGATAAGTACGGGGTATTACATCCTCGTGTAGATATATATATATCACAACTACATACTTAAAATTTCTATAATTTATCATCCTAGGTTATTGCACACATCATATCAAGCCTACTAATTCATTTCCTGTAGATCTTATATCACTATCCTTGAGATACCATTTTTTTTACCTCAGTCAGCATCTAAAGTTCAAACTTAATATTTTTTACCAATCATGAAGTACCAAGTAAACATCCCACATACTATACTAGTCCATCAAAATATATGATAAATTAATCAATCAAAATTTCTCATCCCACCTAACTACTACTTACAAGCATATTCTTCTTCATAACCTTACTACAACATCTTAATATCCTTTACATTTCTTGTCACATAGTATACTAGTTTACAACTGTTAGAAAAAAAAATATCAATAGGTATAGTCACGTAACAAGAATAACCAATCTTAATCTTGTAATATAATCCATTACGGTCTATCGTCACACCCTACTTCAATACATCACATCTACTTATCCATGCATACTTTTAAACTACTTTCAAAACTTTATAAACACCACCGAGTCCCCTCTTTTCTAAGATTTCACCAATTGAAGTCTAAAATTATAAATTTTTAGTCAATCTATCATTCTATATGCAACCTATAAATGATTTTACTACTACAATAACGATCCATCATGAACTCCTTCGCTATTTCAAATAAATTCTAAATCATCATAACTAATCACTACTATACTAACTATAATAAAATCTAAAAATGTTTCTACAACCATAGCCAATCACCAAAAGAGCATACCACCCATTTCCTAACTTAAAGGTTACACAAATACAACTACCTTTTTCACTCACAAGTTGCCCTCGCTGTAACTTCTAAACTTATGAGTTTTTATCACTAACCCTTGGATCATCTTACTAGTCATATGTCATAACACCCTAACTTATACTTTCTCTTGGGACCCTTTAGCATAACATTAAAACAAAGATTTTAAAAAGGACAAAATACACATCTTGCCTCAAGCTCAAATACCTGATTGATACAAATAGTGATATACACTTGAATCAAGACAATTTGACACACTAATGGACTTAACTCAAGTCCTTGTACAGTTTTGTTATTTTTTGATGACTTAATCAAAAATGATCACTTTGTTGTAGTATAATATTTATCACTAGTATCACCTCAATAATAAGACATCAAATAGAATAAGACACATGAAGGGATCTACATAACTTTTCGGACAACATTATTGCATGATATGGAGTCTGAAAGAATTGAAAACATTTCCTAAATGCCTTATAGCCTCCTAATTATAAGTGTGATGCACAACATAACCATAAATAATACTCTACTATACATAGTTTCATAAATATCCTGGGACCTTGAACCATGCTCTGATACCAAGTTTTTTATGACCTAATCCAAGGCCCGGGCATGATGGACTTCCTAGACCGATGAAGGCTCGAGAAGATACCTTAGCATATTAATATAAGCATCTCAATAAGTATTTATTGAAGAAAGATCCATAAGAGAAAAGCAATTTAAAATATAACAAAACTTAATCAAGTGTTTGAAACAAAACATTAAAAAAAGATCTACGTAGGTCTTCGAAGCCTCTAAGAATAAGAATAAAAATCCTATATCGAAATATGGCTCTGGAAATACATAATATGGAAATAATTAAATGTTCAACTCAAAGAAGAAACATATCCTTTTGGAATGAATGGCTCACCACTTGCTGACTATTTTGCCAAGAGAAAACCTAGTGTTGAACCAGTTCATGGGAATTGTCACAATCCGAGTCTACTCCTTAGTCATTACACAGTGCATGAAACCAGAAGTGAACCCAAGCTAACCCATGAGTTGGCATACTGTTAAGTAGCTAATTTAAAATATATAAAATAACTGGTTCTACTTATGGAAAAATAATCATGATGAAATCTGAATAAGTATGTAACTGATAAAATTTTTACAATCTGATAAAATTTTAGAAAGAACTCAAATTACATGACTTACACTGACTAAAATCTATGTAGCCTCTACTCTATGACTACAGGTAGATGGGACATGCCTCCAACTACAACTAATCAATACATATGGAAAATGAAAATACAACTCAGTACATGAACTAAATCTGACTGAAGACCCCGAAATAGGAAAACTCATCACCTACTGGTTGGAAGCTACAACTGTCTAATTATGATGTGTAGGATATAAATGGTACCTATATTATAAAACAAAGTATCCACAAATACATATATATGGATCAGTACTTCTAGAAAGTACTGAATAAGAGGGGGTGAATGTAATAAGTAAAACTGATTATATACATGAAATCTTAAAGCATGCATGAACAAATGAACTAAATCTTTATGAACAAATGAGTAAACTCACCAATAGGCTCGAATAAACTAAAAGATGAAGTATCTTCAAAGCATGGACAAAATACATAGTTTGGTAAGCTGGTGAATCACTACACTTAGTTTTCTTAAAATCTTTATTTTTGTAGAATAAGTAGAACTGAAGCTCGGATATGGTAAAATATTGATACTGTATGAATACTGGGTCTGAAACTATATGATATAAACTAATAGAACTCGAGGATCTTAATATACAATTATATTTAGAATGAGTTCATAAACATATAGAACCAAATGCAACATATAATAAGCTTATCTGATTAACTAAATGACTGATAGCTAAAAACTGGTCATGTAAAACTAGGTTGTACTTAGTTTGAATAACTGGATTGAAACTATGGAGTACTATGTATATGAAATAAGGACTAACTTAAAAATATGAGATAACTAAACATGAACACATAAAAAATATATTATCTTAGAATGTAGTACCAAACATAAAACATGATTCTAATATAGTCTGTAAACTAAGATACTAAAATACTAATAACTGAATAACTAATAATTGTATGCTATGGTCAAGCAAACCTGAAACTGAACTCTAAAATTGAATAGCGAGATGAGAATATGGGAGGTATCATCTAATCGACAAGCCCCAATCTGATCTAATCGGGATCCAACCTATAACCCCAGTTTGAAAGGTATTAGTACCGTGCCATGAGTACTAACACTGGCTGCGTGGATCCACTAAAATGGATTCCCGAAGGACTAAAGTGTCACCCTCTACTGGCAGGTGCTCTGGTGAGATGTGTGTCAACCCTCAACTAGCAAGTTAATATCTCAAACCTACGCTAGCTACATAGTTCTTGTACACAGGGATTGCTACTAAGAGTCACTCCCTCAACTAGCAGGTGAGCCCCTATCCCTGGAATTTCTCCATGATAAATCCTACTCTCAACTGAATTAACATGGACTACTAACTGGTACATGCATTGATAACTAATAGCTGATAATCTCAGGTCATGGTATTCTAAAAATTAAAGTGCATACAGATTTTGAGGTAATTATTAATGTGTAAATTGATACTGGAACTAAAACTGGACTGAGATAAGCTTAATTGGACTCATAACTAATCATATTAATGATTGAATAATATTGATCATGGTATAACTAAAATCATTATGTAGATACTGAAAACTAGGTAAATAGCTAAATTTCGGGTGTTCATAACCCCCAGCACTTGATGACAATAACAATAAGACATACTAAAGCTTCAGGAAATAATACGTAGTCAATATTCAAAAACCAAGCATTAGGGAATTTCATCAAACACTTAGGAATCATGAACTTGAACATGGAAATGTCTCAAACATAGGAGCATAGCATGATTACATGACTAAGATCATGAATTGGGAGATTTACATGAAATTCGCTTGGAATAGGACATGAGAGTTTCATCAAAACATGTAAAGATGATAGATTGAACATAAGAATGTCTTAAACATGAGGGAACTATAGAGTTACATGGCAAAATTCATAACTTGGGGATTCATCTTTAAATTGATTAAACATGATATGGGAATTTCATCAAACATGTGGAGACCCTAAACTTGTTCATGGGAATGAGAAAGCATGCAAGAATATCATGGCTACATGAATATATTCACAACTTAGGGATTTGATATGAAGATCAGAACATTCAAAATATGTATTGGCTCATTTCACTTGAAAACACGTATACTCTTAACTGGAAATCAAACATATGAGGATCATGAGTTAAAACATGGGAGTAGTTAAATCATGAAAATCACATATATCACAATCTTAAAAACACGTGTTAAGGATTTAACATGTGAAAATAACCATTCGAAGATATCAAGGCAATTTCAATGAAAATCATTTGTAAACATGATACATAATCGAAATTCATGGAGGTTTCATGGATATAATTCTTATTAACATGTAAAAATCATAACTTTGAACTGGAAAATGGGTTTTTGGGCTCTATAAGTGTAAGAGGACCCATGGATGAACTCCCACATACCTTAATAGATTATTTCTTAAAGATTCTTGGGAATTTCTTGAGGTTTCTTGAACTTGGAATCTTGAATTCTTCGTAATCTTAAGAGAAAGCCTTGAACTTTTTTCATGGGGAAAAGGGGAGGGTTTTTAAGTGAGGGATTTTGAGGAATATGGGCAAATAATTCCCTTTTGGATTCTATAAACCGTCCCTTGGACGTTTGGGGTTGAGGGGAAAGGACCAAAGTGCCCCTTCACCCTTAAGAAGTTTAAAACAATGTGGGTATGGACCAGGCGGCACCCCCTTTTGTTAGGGGGAGTAGATCCCATGACACCCTCTCTATTCGGGTGCAATAAATTGGGTGGTGCAGCCATATTGCCTGCACTTACTGCCTCTCACAAAAAAATCCATAACATTTAGCTCAGGTATCAGATTAAGGTGAAATCGGTATCTTTAGAAATCTAACTCAATTATCTACAATTTGGTAGGTTTTGAGTTGCAAAATTATATGTATATGAAAAGTTATAAACGTTTAAGGTCGATCCTTGTAGAATTGAATACCAATTTTTTGACAAATCAAAGGCTCTTAGCTCAACTTTGTTCTAAGCAATTATTATGAACATTTTTCACCTAGAAAGCACATCAAATACAAGTATAAAGATCATGAAACTTATATTCACATGGGAATCATTTGGATTATAACTTATACACATAGGAATGGTGGTTCAAAGATTAGCACAAAAATGTGGGGTGTCACATTATCTCCTCCTTGGGAACATTCGTCCTTGAATAAGATTGGTTAGACTGAGAGTGTTGTACGAAGGTAACTGAGATTATATTATGAATATGCATGACTTGGAACATGACTACATAACTGAGTATGAGCATGATACATGAACTAAACTAATTTCATGAATACATGCAATGACATGAGAATGGTTATAAGACTGAGATAAAAATGGGAGAGTCAACTTATGCATAACCATTACTTCAACCTGGATATTATTTTATGAAGAAAAGATAAAAGATTTAGGACACGAATACTCGGGGTTTTACATCTCCCCTTGGGATACTTCATCTCCCAAATAATACTGACTTGGATGAAATCTAAGGAAAGACTAAGATGATGCACGAGAAACTTTCGTACTGAATCACCACTGAATGTATGGAATCTGAAACTGATGCTGTAACCCCTCGATTTTTTGAACCAAAATGCTACATGGTGCTTATGACCCCAAGGGACCACAAGCTAACCCATGACTTATATATGTACCTGTATACTGCAATTCATGACTTAATAACGCGGAAAACATGCACAATAGGCCATAAGGTTCAACTAAAATAATATAACATCCATATGGGCGAAAAATACCCAAAACAACTGAAAACTTAATCTAAAAGCTAAATCTGAGCGTAAATCCGAAAGCCTCTAAGTACTATCTGAAATAAAGAGTTGAAGGAACATGTATCCAACTAACTCCGTAAACTGATAACTGGCTAAAATAATAATGAATAAATTCAATCATATTGTCCTCGAATAAAGAGGACTCACTGAATCTCTGGGACTGAAAATGCTACGGCTACTACCGATCTGGAGCTCATGTCTCTGAACCTATGATGTAACATGAAAAAAAAGCACCATAGCACAAATGCATCACTACGAGGGGATGTACTAAGTATACGAGTGAGGTAGGCAAAATATAAACAGGGTTTGCATGCATGAACAATGCTAACTGACTGACTGATATGAACATAAGAGTGCAAACATACATACATAGTAACTAAGATCGTAAGTACGTAATGGCTAAATCTGTATAATAATACATGGCTGGAACCATAGTTCCGATAACATGGATGACTGTATCTGACAGCCCTGAATCTGGTTGAACTCTATGAGTTCCGTGCTATAGGTGAATTTGACTGTATCTAATAGTCGTGGTATACTGATATCTGAAGAATTGTCTGAGTTCTTTACTGAGACTGATAATGAAACTGTGGGAGGTAGTTGTTTAACCGACATGCCCCATGTATAACATTACGGCTAAGCTAGGGTCCAATCTCTACCCCGACTAGAGAGGTGTCAATACCTCGCCACTGGTAAGGACAGTTATGAGTGACCCTTATCTAGCAGGTACTCAAAGTGAGAACTATGGGACCCTAAACTGACAGGTTAATCCATCTCATCAACCCTAATCTGACAGGATAAGCTATGTCAACCTACGCTGGCTACGTAGTTCTGGAACACAAGGATGACTGCTAAGAATCACACCCTAAAACTGGTAGGTGAATCCCCATCCTTGGGTTTACTCGGTGCTAACTTCTACTCCCATCTGAAGAGACTAAACATGATTCAACTGACTGTACATGGACAGATTAACTGACTTCCATTGATTGATGGAGTAGTACTATTATCTGAGATTTAACTGTGATCATAAGATTTGAGTCCATAATTCATAATTTTGTAAGTAGGGGATATCATATTTCATATAGTTAATCAACATCTTAAACATTGTAGGGAATGCATGGATATATTTTGTGTACATATTGTATATCTCCATTATCTTGCATGTTTCATACTACCACAATAGCAACACATGAAAACCATGAAATTCATATTGAAGTATATAGCTAACATGAACTTGTCATTTAGACATCATAGAACCATACAAACATGAATTTCTAGCATCCTACACATTTTATCAAACACCTTGCATGCATTCTTTAAGGAATAGGTGGGTTTCATACTTGCACCATATTAAACCACCTAAAGTTCATGGTTTTCAATTAACAAACATATATATTCCATGAAAACACCTTTATACATCACATTGAAACTTAAACAATAATCATCAACATGTACATACTCATATCACCACAAAAAGTTTACAAAATAATATTTAAAACATGGTTCTTGAGCTCTATGAACGGATTGGATCGATAGATGAACACTACGCATACCTTAGTGATTGAATCTTGAAAGTGATCTAATGTTTCTGAAGGTTCTTGATGAATTCCTTAGGCTTGCTCTTGAAGAGATGATCTTGAGAGAAAACGCTAATCTTGTGGTTAAGAGTGTAAGAGAGGGTTTTTAAGATGCTTAACTGAAGAAAAATGGGAAAAATTATGCCTCTTTAGGGTTATAAGTCATGGAAGGTAAAGGGAAAAGACCAAAATACTCTTATGAAATAAATTTCCAGTTGCTGAAAATAATAGATGACGACATTTGTGACAAGGCGTCAAAAATGTGGTAAGCCATCAAAAATGTCATCACACAGGAGCTGGAATTGATGGCTTCTGCCTAAGTCTGACGACCTTCGTGGTAGGGCATCATAAATGTGGTAATCTACTATGAATTTCGTCACTTAGGAGCTGGTTTCTGCTTAAGGCTGATGACCTTCGTGGTAGGGCATCACAAATATGGTAAGCTACCATGAATGTCGTCACTTAGGAGCTGGTTTCTTCCTAAGGCTGACGACCTTCGTGGTAGGGCATCACAAATGTGGTAAGCTACCACGAATGATGTCACTTAGGACCTGGTTTCTGCCTAAGGCTAACGACCATTGTGGTAGGGCGTCACAAATGTTGTAAGCTACCAAGAATGTCATCACACAGTTTCCAGCCTGACATGCTGGAGTAAAATAGGAATAACTCTTTGCTCCGATATCGGATTTATGTTAAATTGGTATATTTAGAAAGCTAATTCAATTATGTATCTTTTTATAGGTCATGAGCTCAAAAATTACAAGAATAATGAGAGATATGCTTGTTTGAATCTGACTATGGAAATATCTTTCTCAAGAATTCGATCGGTGAGGAATGTTTTGATTTGTCTGATAGCTGGGAGTTATTTGAAGCCTTAATATACATCTAACCTACTCATAAAAATATAAAAGAACCATGATGTACTATGCATAAGCATGGTACATGGATCTAATATTGTTTTGAATTTTTTGGGGTATTACAATATCTCCCCCTTGGAAATATTTATCCTCGAATGGTGACTGCTTGAGAGGGGAGAAAAAATAAAGAGACGCATACACTGATCATGCTCAACTGGAACATGATTTTAGGACTGAATTGAATTCTAAATTGAATATAGCCCAACTGAACATACATATCTGATGCATGACTGATAAGCTGAACTCATGAATGCATGATAAGCTATGCACTGATACTTGATACCAATTTTTATACTGGAATTTTGAACATGTAACTAAATACGCTTAAGGAAAATGGTTGCCTCGAGCTAAGTATGAATTAGCGGAGAAAAGATGAGGGTACTTGGATCGCATGTCTGCTTCTGCTTCCCAAGTAGCTCCCTCCATGGACTAATTCCGCCAAATAACCTTGACTAGAGGGACTTCTTTGTTTCTCAGCCTACGAGTTTGATAGTCGAGGATTTCAATTGGAATATCTTGATAAGAGAGGCTATTCTGAATGTCAACCCTATGAATAGGGACTACAACTGCTGGGTCACCTATGCACTTCTTGAGCAAAGAGACATGGTAGACTGGATGAACTGAGGCTAGATCTGAAGGAAATTCGAGCTCATAGGCTACCTTGCCGAAGCGACTAAGAATCGTAAAGGGACCGATATATTGGGGACTAAGCTTTCCCTTCTCGTTGAATCTCTTCACACCCTTCATGGGAGAGATCTTGAGATAGACAAAGTCATTGACCTCGAATTTGAGATCCTTTCTACGAATATCCGCATAAGACTTTTGTCGGCTGTGAGCAGCCCAGAGTCTTTCTCTGATCAACTGAACTTTCTCTAAGGTATCGAATACTAAGTAAAGTCTTATGACTGCAGTCTTACTAACTTTGAACCAGCCGATCGGAGACCTACATCTCCTACTATAGAGAGTTTCTAATGGAGCTATCTGAATACAGGAGTGATATCTGTTGTTGTATGCAAACTCAATCAAAGGCAAGTGGTCATCCCAGCTTCCCTTAAAATCAATTTCACACACCCTTAGCATATTTTCTAGAGTTTGAATGGTCCTTTATTCTTGACCATCTGTCTGAGGATGAAATGATGTACTGAGATGAACTTGGGTACCAAGACCCTTTTGGAATGCTTTCCAGAAGTGAGACGTGAACTGGGTACCTCTGTCTGAGATGATAGATAGTGGAACACCATGTAATCTTACCAACTCCCTGATATAGAGTTTGGCATAATCCTCGGCTGAATAAGAGGTATGAACTGGAAGGAAATGAGCTGACTTGGTTATTTTGTCTACAATGACCCAAACTGAATCATGTTGATGACGTGTTCTAGGAAAACCCATCACGAAGTCCATGTTCACTTCTTCCCACTTCCAAGTAGGAATAGTGAACTCCTGCATAGAACTACTAGGTTTCTGATGCTCTATCTTAACCTGCTGACATGTATGCCACAAACTCTGCAACATCCTTCTTCATCCTACTCCACCAATAGATCTCCCACAAGTCATGGTACATCTTAGTGGCCCCTGAATGAATAGATTATAGCGCACCATGCGCTTCGGTAAGAATTCACTGCCTCATGTCATATACACTGGGAACACACAGACGACCCTGATAACGAAGAACACCATCTCCCCCTTGGGAGAAAACCTCTACTCCCTGACTCTGACCTGACTCTTTTAGCTTGAGAAGGCTAGGATCCCTTTCTTGTTTCTCTTTCACCTCGGAAACTAGAGATGACTCTTAACTACTTTGAACACATACACCACCCTCTGAAGAGTTGACTAAGCAAATGCTTAGTCTGGCAAGCTGATGAATCTCCTAAGCTAACTTCTTCTTACTATCCTCAACATAGGAAACACTACCCATGGACAGTCTACTGAGTGTGTCAGCCACTACATTGGCCTTGCCCGGATGATAAAGAACACTCATTTCATAATCCTTCAAGAGCATTAACCACCTTTTCTAACGAAGATTGAGATCTTTCTGGGAAAATACATACTGAAGGCTCTTATGATATGTGAAGATGTCTACATGAACACTATATAGATAATGCCTCCATATCTTTAAGGCAAAGACAACTGTTGCTAACTCAAGGTCATGAGTAGGATAATTCTTCTCATGGGGCTTTAACTGTCTAGAGGAGTAGGCTATGACTCTACCATTCTGCATGAGGACACAACCTAAACCTACTCTTGATGCATCAAAATATACTATGAATCCATCGGAACCGTCGGGAAGTGTTAAAACTGGAGCTAATGTGAGTCAAGTCTTCAACTCCTGAAAACTCTTCTCGCAAGGTTCTGACCATTGAAAATTGACCTTCTTCTGAGTCAATCTGGACATAGGAGATGCAATAGAAGAAAATACCTCAACAAACCATCAGTAATATCCAGCCAAACCCAAGAAACTCCTTATATTTGATGGAGAGACAGGGCGAGGCCAGTTTCTTACCACTTTGGTTTTCTGAGGATATACTCTAATGCCATCACCGGAAATAATTTGGCCAAGGAATGCTACTGATCCTAGACAAAATTCACACTTACTGAACTTGGCGAACAACTAGTGATCCCTGAGAGTCTGAAGAACAATTATGTATGGTCTGAATGATCACGCTCTGTGCGAGAATAGACCAGAATATCATCTATGAAGACTATGACGAATGTGTCCAAGTACTTCTTGAACACACGGTTCATCAAGTCCATGAAAGCTACAGGTGCATTGGTAAGACCAAAGGACATGACTAGAAATTCAAAGTGACCATACCGAGTATGAAAAGTTGTCTTTGGAATGTCACATTCTCTAACTCTGAGCTGATGATAGCATGATCTGTGGTCTATCTTGGAGAAATAACTGGCACCCTGAAGTTGGTCAAACAAATCATCTATCCTAGGTAGCAGATACCTTTTCTTGAATGTGACTTTGTTGAGCTGACGGTAATTAATGCACATTCTGAGAGAACCATCTTTCTTGAGCACGAATAAGACTGACGCACCCCATGGGGATACACTGGGCCTAATGAATCCCTTGTCTAAGAGATCTTTCAACTGATCTTTTAGTTCCTTGAGTTCTGATGGTTCCATTCTGTATGGCGGAATAGAAATAGGCTGAGTATCTGGGAGAAAGTCTATGCCGAAGTCTATTTCCCTTTCGGGAGGAATGCCTAGAAGATCTTCGAGAAAGACATCTAAATATTCATTAACCACTGAGAATTATTCGATACTGGGATATTCAGAACTGGAATCCTTAACATGCACGAGATGATACACACACCCTTTAGAAATTATTTTCCTTGCCCGAAGGTAGGAAAAAAGATGACCCCTGAAAGACGAAGTACTACCCTTCCACTCTAGGATGGGCTTATTCGGGAACTGAAACTGAACTATCCTATTTCTACAGTCAACTATGGCATAGCAGGAATGAAGCTAATACATTCCGAGAATGAAATCAAAATCATTCATCTATAACTCGACTAAATCTGCTGATGTGGATTTCTGAAATATCATAACCGGGCAGTTCCTGTATACTCGCCGAGCTATGATGGTTTTATCCACTGGGGTAGAGACTGAAAAGGGCTCTGCTAAAATTTTGGGACTGATTCCGAAATCGCCTGCTATGTATGGAGTGACAAAAGACAAGGACGGACCATGATCTAGAAAAGCATAAACATGAACATGGAAAATATGTAACGTACCAGTAACGACATCAGGAGAATTTTTCTTATCCTATCGGGTCTGAAGAGCATAGAGTCTATTTGGGCGTTGCCCAATAGTAGCACTGGAAGTGGCACCCTGCTGGTTCGAACAACCGGACTGGGATGTAGAACGATTCTGCTGACCCTGAGGGCCTGGATGAGGACACTCCCTAATCCTATAGCCTGGATTACCATAACCAAAATAGACATCACTACCATTTCTGCAAATACCCTTGTGGTCCCTACCATAAATCTGACAAATGGGGTTTATTCGGGCACTGCTAACAATGCCCTGAGATTTAAAGCCTGGTGCTCTGTCTTTGTTGCCATCCCTGAACTTCGGCACTGGGGCACTAGCAGAGGAAGGGGCTGGAGCTGCTGACTTAGGATGAAACTGCGAATGATTTTCTCCCTCTGATTTGGGCTGAGCAAAACTAAAACTACCTGCTCTTGCTATCTTGTTCTGCCTCTCCCTAGTTTTAACCTTCTGCTCCTCTATCTATTGAGCATGGGTCATGAGCCTGGCTAAAGTCATATCGTTGTTCATCATCACAGACCTACACACATTTACCATGCTATCATTAACCCCTGACACGAACTTGCTCATGTTAGCCCTATTGTCTGCAACCACATGAGGGGCATACCTGGCTAGCTGAGTAAATCTGAGAGAATACTCTCTAATTGTCATACTTCCCTGCCTGATATTGATGAACTCAAGAACTTTGGCCTCTCTCAGCTCTTGGGGAAAGAATCTGTCTAAGAAAGTTGTGACAAATTCTTCCCACTCAATAGGACCTGCATCGTCTAACCTTTCTGCTAACCACTGCTTGTACCAAGTATGAGCGACATCCTGCAATTGGTATGTGGCTAACTCGGAACTCTAAGAAGAAGTGACTCCCATGATATCAATGACCTTCTGGACTTAGTCAATAAATTCCTGAGGATCCTCGTCTGGCTTAGACCCAAAGAAGGATGGAGGGTTCATTCGGGTGAAGTCCCGAATCCTAGATGCTACTGAATTGGACACTGGGTTGGCCGGAACGACTGTTGGTCATTCATTCTGGGTAGTTACAAACTAAGCAAGAGTGGTAAATGCGGTCCTAAGCTCCGCATGAGAAACATTTTCACTCCAATTCGAGCTCATAGGCTACCTTGCCGAAGCGACTGTGATTCGTAAAGGGACCGATATAATGGGGACTAAGCTTTCCCTTCTCGTTGAATCTCTTCACTCCCTTCATGGGAGAGATCTTGAGATAGACAAAGTCATTGACCTCAAATTTGAGATCCTTTCTACGAATATCCGCATAAGACTTTTGTCGGCTGTGAGCAGCCCGGAGTCTTTCTCTGATCAACAGAACTTTCTCTAAGATATCGAATACTAAGTCAAGTCTTATGACTGCAGTCTTACTAACTTTGAACCAACCGATCGGAGACCTACATCTCCTACTATAGAGAGCTTTTAATGGAGCTATCTGAATACTGGAGTGATATCAGTTGTTATATGCAAACTCAATCAAAGGCAAGTGGTCATCCCAGCTTCCCTTAAAATCAATTTCACATGCCCTTAGCATATTTTCTAGAGTCTGAATGGTCCTTTATTCCTAACCATCTGTCTGAGGATGAAATGATGTACTGAGATAAACTTGGGTACCAAGACCCTTTTGGAATGCTTTCCAGAAGTGAGAGGTGAACTGGGTACCTCTGTCTGAGATGATAGATAGTGGAACACCATGTAATCTTACTAACTCCCTGATATAGAGTTTGGCATAATCCTCGACTGAATAAGAGGTATGAACTGGAAGGAAATGAGTTGACTTGGTTATTTTGTCTACAATGACCCAAACTGAATCATGCTGATGACGTGTTCTAGGAAAACCCATCACGAAGTCCATGTTCACTTCTTCCCACTTCCAAGTAGGAATAGTGAACTCCTGCATAGAACTACTAGGTTTCTGATGCTCTATCTTAACCTGCTGACATGTATGCCACGAACTCTGCAACATCCTTCTTCATCCTACTCCACCAATAGATCTCCCGCAAGTCATGGTACATCTTAGTGGCCCCTGAATGAATAGATTATAGCGCACCATGCGCTTTGGTAAGAATTCACTGGCTCATGTCATATACACTGGGAACACACAGACGACCCTGATAACGAAGAACACCATCTCTTCCTTGGGAGAAAACCTCTACTCCCTGACTCTGAACTGACTCTTCTAGCTTGACAAGGCTAGGATCCCTGTCTTGTTTCTCTTTCACCTCAGAAACTAGAGATGACTCTTAACTACTCTGAACACATACACCACCCTCTGAAGAGTCGACTAAGAAAATGCCTAGTCTGGCAAGCTGATGAATCTCCTGAGCTAATTTCTTCTTACTATCCTCAACATAGGAAACACTACCCATGGACAGTCTACTGAGTGTGTCAGCCACTACATTGGCCTTGCCCGGATGATAAAGAACACTCATTTCATAATCCTTCAAGAGATTTAACCACCTTTTCTAACGAAGAATGAGATCTTTCTGGGAAAATACATACTGAAGGCTCTTATGATCTGTGAAGATGTCTACATGAACACTATATAGATAATGCCTCCATATCTTTAAGGCAAAGACAACTGTTGCTAACTCAAGGTCATGAGTAGGATAATTCTTCTCATGGGGATTTAACTGTCTAGAGGAGTAGGCTATGACTCTACCATTCTGCATGAGGACACAACCTAAACCTACTCTGGATGCATCAAAATATACTATGAATCCATCGGAACCGTCGGGAAGTGTTAAAACTGGAGCTAATGTGAGTCAAGTCTTCAACTCCTGAAAACTCTTCTCGCAAGGTTCTGACCATTGAAACTTGACAGGAGATGCAATAGAAGAAAATCCCTCAACAAACCATCAGTAATATCCAGCCAAACCCAAGAAACTCCTTATATTTGATGGAGAGACAGGGCGAGGCCAGTTTCTTACCGCTTTGGTTTTCTGAGGATATACTCTAATGCCATCACCGGAAATAATTTTTCCAAGGAATGCTACTGATCCTAGACAAAATTCACACTTACTGAACTTGGCGAACAACTAGTGATCCCTGAGAGTCTGAAGAACAATTATGAGATGGTCTGAATGATCACGCTCTGTGCGAGAATAGACCAGAATATCATCTATGAAGACTATGAAGAATGTGTCCAAGTACTTCTTGAACACACGGTTCATCAAGTCCATGAAAGCTACAGGTTCATTGGTAAGACCAAAGGACATCACAAGAAATTCAAAGTGACCATACCGATTATGAAAAGTTGTCTTTGGAATGTCACATTCTCTAACTCTGAGCTGATGATAGCCTGATTTGAGGTCTATCTTGGAGAAATAACTGGCACCCTGAAGTTGGTCAAATAAGTCATCTATCCTAGGTAGTAGATACCTTTTCTTGAATGTGACTTTGTTGAGCTGACGGTAATTAATACACATTCTGAGAGAACCATCTTTCTTGAGCACGAATAAGACTGACTCACCCCATGGGGATACACTGGGCCTAATGAATCCCTTGTCTAAGAGATATTTCAACTGATATTTTAGTTCCTTGAGTTCTGATGGTTCCATTCTGTATGGCGGAATAGAAATAGGCTGAGTATCTGGGAGAAAGTCTATGCTGAAGTCTATTTCCCTTTCGGGAGGAATGCTTAGAAGATCTTCGAGAAAGACGTCTAAATATTCATTAACCACTGAGACTTATTCGATACTGGGATATTCAGAACTGGAATCCTTAACATGCACGAGATGATACACACACCCTTTAGAAATTATTTTCCTTGCCTGAAGGTAGGAAAAAAGATGACCCCTAAAAGACGAAGTACTACCCTTCCACTCTAGGATGGGCTTATTCGGGAACTGAAACTGAACTATCCTATTTCTACAGTCAACTATGGCATAGCAGGAATGAAGCCAATACATGCCGAGAATGACATCAAAATCATTCATCTCTAACTCGACTAAATCTACTGATGTGGATTTCTGAAATATCATAACCGGGCAGTTCCTGTATACCCACCGAGCTATGATGGTTTTATCCACTGGGGTAGAGACTGAAAAGGGCTTTGCTAAAATTTCAGGACTGATTCCGAAATCGCCTGCTATGTATGGAGTGACAAAAGACAAGGACGTACCATGATCTAGCAAAGCATAAACATGAACATGTAAAATATGTAATGTACCAGTAACCATATTAGGAGAATTTTTCTTATCCTGTCGGGTCTGAAGAGCATAGAGTCTATTTGGGCGTTGCCCACTAGTAGCACTGGAAGTGGCACCCTGCTGGTTCGGGACAACCGGACTGGGATGTAGAACGATTCTGCTGACCCTGAGGGCCTAGATGAGGACACTCCCTAATCCTATAGCCTGGATTACCATAACCAAAATAGACATCACTACCGTTTCTGCAAATACCCTTGTGGTCCTTACCATAAATCTGACAAAGGGGGTTTATTCGGGCTATGCTAACACTGCCCTGAGATTTAAAGCCTGGTGCTCTGTCTTTGTTGCCATCCCTGAACTTCGGCACTGGGGCACTAGCAGAGGAAGGGGCTGGATCTACTGACTTTGGATGAAACTATGAATGATTTTCTCCCTCTGATTTGGGCTGAGCAAAACTAAAACTACCTGCTCTTGCTATCTTGTTCTGCCTCTCCCTAGTCTTAACCTTCTGCTCCTCTATCTATTGAGCATAGTTCATGAGCCTGGCTAAAGTCATATCATTGTTCATCATCACAGACCTACACATATTTACCATGATATCATTAACCCCTGACACAAACTTGCTCATGTTAGCCCTATTGTCTGCAACCACATGAGGGGCATACCTGGCTAGCTGAGTAAATCTGAGAGAATACTCTCTAATTTTCATATTTCCCTGCCTGATATTGATGAACTCAAGAACTTTGGCCTCTCTCAGCTCTTGGGGAAAGAATCTGTCTAAGAAAGACGTGACAAATTCTTCCCACTCAACAGGACCTGCATCGTCTAACCTTTCTGCTAACCACAATTTGTACCAAGTATGAGCGACATCCTGCAATTGGTATGTGGCTAACTTGGCACTCTAAGAAGAAGTGAATCCCATGATATCAATGACCTTCTGGACTTAGTCAATAAATTCCTGAGGATCCTCGTCTGGCTTAGACCCAAAGAAGGATGGAGGGTTCATTCGGGTGAAGTCCCGAATCCTAGCTGCTACTGAATTGGACACTGGGTTGGCCGGAACGACTGTTGGTCATTCATTCTGGGTAGTTACAAACTGAGCAAGAGTGGTAAATACGGTCCTAAACTCCGCATGAGAAACATTTTCACCCAAAGGATCTTCGGACTAAGGAGCTAGCTGATTTCTTCTCTTTGGAGGCATGTTTCTGAAGTAGGAGAAGAGTGGATTAAACTGAGAGACTGAATTGAAATTATTCTTACTAGCACGACATGAATACTAAAGAAAGGGAACTGTTCCTAAAACATCTCATAGACTTCTGTACATAAATGTGGCGTGCAACACACCCATGTACAAGACTCTACTAGATGCGGATTTCAGACTTCCTAGGACTCTATTGTACCTTAGGCTCTAATACCAAGTTTATAATGCCCCAATTTTCTGAACCGGAATGCTACACGGTGCTTATGACCCCGAGGGACCACAAGCTAACCCATGACTGATATATGTACCTATATACTGCAATTCATGACATAATAATGCAGAAAATATGCACAATAGGCCATAAGGTTCAACTGAAATAATATAACATCCATATGGGCAAAAAATACCAAAAATAACTGAAAACTGAATCTGAAAGCTAAATCTGAGCGTAAATCCGAAAGCCTCGAAGTATTTTCTGAAATAAGGAGTTGAAGGAACATGTCTCAAACTAACTTCGTAAACTGATAACTCGATAAAATAATAATGAATAAATCTAATTTATTGTTCTCGAATGAAAAGGACTCACTGAATCTCTTCAACTGGAAATGCTATGGCTACTGCCGATCTAGAGCTTGTGTCTCTAAACCCATAGTGTAACATAAAAATAAAGCACCATAGCGCAAATACGTCAGTACGAGGAGATGTACTGATTATACGAGTGAGGTAAGCTAAATATAAACAGGGTTTGCATGCATGAATAATGCTAACTGACTGACTGGTATGAACGTAAGAGTGAAAACATACATACATAGTAACTAAAATCATGAGTACGTAATGGCTAAATCTGTACGCTAATACATGGATGGAACCGTAGTTCCGATAACATGGATGACTGTATCTGACAGCCCTGAATCTGGTTGAACTCTCTGAGTTCACTGCTATAACTGAATTTGACCGTATCTAATAGTCCTGGTATACTGATATCTGAAGAATTGTCTGAGTTCTTTACTGAGGCTGATACTGAAACTGTGGGAGGTAGTTTTTTAACCAAAATGCCCTATGTATACCATTATGGCTAAGCTGGGGTCCAATCTCTGCCCCAGCTGGAGGGTTGTCAATACTGCACCACTGGTAAGGACAGTTGTGAGTGACCCTTATCTGGCAGGTACTCAAAGTGAGAATGGTGGAACCCTAAACTGATAGGTTAAGCCACCTCATCAACCCTAATCTGAAAGGATAAGATGTCTCAACCTACGCTGGCTACGTAGTTCTGGAACACAAAGATGACTGTTAAGAATCACACCCTAAAATTGGTAGTTGAGTCCCCATCCTTGGGTTCACTCGGTGCTAATTTTTATTCTCATCTGAAGAGACTAAACATGATTCAACTGACTGTACATGGACAGATTAACTGACTTCCGTTGACTGACGGAGTAGTACTATTATCTGAGAGTTAACTGAGATCATGAGATTTCTGAGGTTTCCTGAGTCACATGACTGACTGAGTTCTATAGATTATAGCTTGACTAAGATTATCGTGACAACATGACATGGTTCTAGGCAAACAACTATGTTTTTGGGTACGAATACCCCCAGGACTCGATAGAAGAAAACTGACACACATGACATGACTTGATAACAAGATTTGAGTCCACAATTCATCAAAACATAAGTAGGGGATATCATATTTCATATAGTTATTCAACATCTTAAACATTGTAGGGAATGCATAGATATATTTCATGTACATATTGTATATCTCCATTATCTTGCATACTTCATACCACCACAATAGCAACACATGAAAAGCATGGAATTCATATGGAAGTATATAGCTAACATGAACTTGTCATTTAGACATCATAGAACCATACAAACATGAATTTCTAGCATCCTAAGCATTTTATCAAACACCTTGCATGCATTCTTTAAGGAATAGGTGGGTTTCATACTTGCACCATATTAAACAACCTAAAGTTCATAGTTTTCAATTAACAAACATATATATTCCATGAAAACACCTTTAGACATCACATTTAAACTTAAACAACAATCGTCAACATGTAAATTCTCATATCACCATAAAAAGTTTACAAAATAATAGTTAAAACATGGTTCTTGAGCTCTATGAATGGATTGGATCCATAGATGAACACTATGAATACCTTAGTGATTGAATCTTGAAAGAGATCTAATATTTCTGACGGTTCTGGAAGAATTCCGTAGGCTTGCTCTTGAGGAGATGATCTTGAGAGAAAACCATAATCTTGTGGTTGAGAGTGTAAGAGAGGGTTTTTAAGATGCTTAACTGAAGAAAAATGAGAAAAATTATGCCTCTTTAGGGTTATAAGTCGTGGAAGGTTAAGAAAAAATACCAAAATACCCTTATGAAACAAATTCCCAGTTGCTGAAAATAATAGCTGACGACATTTGTGACAATGCGTCAAAAATATGGTAAGCCGTCAAAAATGTTGTCACATAGGAGTTGGAATTGATGGTTTCTTCCTAAGTCTGATGACCTTCGTGGTAGGGCGTCATAAATGTGTTAATCTACCACGAATTTCGTCACTTAGGAGCTGGTTTCTGCCTAAGGCTGATGACCTTCGTGGTAGGGCATCACAAATGTGGTAAGCTACCACGAATGTCGTCACTTAGGAGCTGGTTTTTGCCTAAGGCTGACGACCTTTGTGGTAGGGCGTCATAAATGTGGTAATCTACCACCAATGTTGTCACTTAGGATTTGGTATCTTCCTAAGGATGACAACCTTCGTGGTAGGGCGTCACAAAAATGGTAAGCTACCACGAATATCATCACACAGTTTCCAGCCTGACATGCTAGAGTAAAATAGGAATAACTTTTTGCTCCGATATCGTATTTAGGCTAAATTGGTATCGTTGGAAAGATAATTCAACTATACATATTTTTATAGGTCATGAGCTCAAAAATTCTAAGTATAATGAGAGATATTCTCGTTTGAATCTGACTATGGCAATATCTTTCTCAAGAATTCGATCGGTGAGGAATGTTTTGATTCATCTGATAGCTGGGAGTTATTTGAAGCCTTAATATACATCTAACCTACTCATAAAACTATAAAATAACCATGATGTACTATGCATGATCTTGGTACATGGATCTAATAGTGGTTTGGATTTTTCGGGGTATTACAGATGCATATGCATAAACTGAGTTGAATTTGAAATTTGCATTGGCGTGAATTACCTCATGAATAGGATAGTTGGAAAATCATAGGAACTTGTCTGTCTGATTACTAGACTGGATTGCTGGCTATATAGACTAAATTATACTGAAAGCTTATACTCACCTATACATTTTACTTCAAAACTGCACTTTAATTGAGGCTACTTAAAATATTCATATGGGCATTGATAACTCTATCTGCTAAAGTCTGAGCTAAACTGAATTCTCTCACTATGTTCAAGACTACTCGAATTTACAAAGTTTATACATAACACTATAATACTTGTCTGAATCATGAATTCAATACACTCTGTGTTTACAAAACTTCTCATCTCAAGAATAATACTCATTACCACTATCCTTACATAAGGAAAGGTCACTGAATAGCTAGAACGTGAGGACCTGAAACATAAAAAAATACTATGTATAACTTGGAAACTTAACTGAGGCCTGAGGAATAGAGTATCCAGAACATGGATTAATTATATCAAAACTGAGGATATACATGACATAATCTTAATTTCACTGGTCATTAAGAGTGTATCATGAGTACCTGAAACTGAACATACTGTAAAGCATGAGTACATGAGTAATGAGCTACATGACCTAAGTTTGGAGTTCATAAATTCATGGAACATGATTCGTACTACTGAGTGAACTGGAACTCCTCATACCGAGAACTGGGAGAGTACATGATTCTCTATTACGTGCATGAAAATAAACTAAGATCATAGAGATGACATGTAAGGCAAGAGTACTTATCGGAATAACTGAAGTATAAATACTAAAATAAGAATGGGTTGGGCATCATCCTCCCTTACTGCAATTCTACAACATACTTACATCACTACTAGAATCTAAAAGCCTGACTTGGTTACTTATTCTATCATCTCCCCTTTAGCTTTAAGTCATCATCCTAAGTCTATGAACCACTTAAGAAACTCTATCTAAACTGCAATCACTTCACTCTAGAGCTCGAGGTATAATGATACACATAAATACTAAAATCCCATAGAATATACTACCCTTAAATTTCTTTAGCTTCTGCAATCATCATCACATACTTACACTCTTCTCGACATATACTTGCCTCACTAAAGATATCATATTCTTTTGTTTCTTTATAGGCTACTAATATCACATATCTTAACTCACATCCACACCATCATACTTAATTTTGAATCAACAAGCTTAAATTCTTGGATACACTATTTCAAGTCTATTCATTTTCCCTTCACATAACTAGCCCTTAAATACATAATCTGCTCAATCTGGATAACACTATCCTAACTCTACTACTGCTAAACTTTTGGGTCCTGATGTTGGGTGTATTTACATGCCTAAAACGCCATAATTTACCCATGTTATAGCTAAGTTTTGAGGATAAAATATATAATTCCTACACTTTTAGTCCATTTTCCTGTAAGTGAGCTAACCTACGTGATTAGCATGTTTTCAGGTATTAATGATGAAGATTTCAGCACTTTGTGGACCTTTGGGCAGCAAAGGAAAACTTCACAGAAGAGGGTAGGCAGCTTTTGGAAGCTTATGGACTGAATGTGACGCATGGAGAAATTGTCCCGGGCAAAAGCAGTATTTTTAAATACTTAGGTGTGCAGCAGTAACTTAATAGGACTAGGACAAGGATGTTATAAAAAACCTATTTTGCTTAATTTTTCAGCATGCATGAATTGATTCATTCGACACTTTTAATTTTATTCAGTTTACAGATTCTGTAAGTTTAGACAGAGAGAAAAAACGCTACATATTTGTGGAAGACGGCTAAGAGGAAAACGTCATCCCTCTTTGACGTTAAAAGCATCCTCTCGCGAAGATTGTTCTTGTTTTGGTATGATGATGATGATGTCTTCGTTGTTTTCCTTTACAATCATGAGTAGCTAAACTGCTCTGTTAGGGTTATGGAAGCCTTTTGATATACTATCTATTACTATGAGTTTGTGAATTCTTGATGCATATGCTACTTATATCATTACTCTCTTTGTTTTAATTAAATTCTTGTGGTTGCAAACATATAGAATACTCCATTATAGCATTAACTTGTTCGAGAGAAAAGTTATATGTTTGGAAAAGAGAGTGTGACAAGGAAATAGGGCTACCAACCCCTATTTACACGTTAGTACCGTAACTGGGTTAACTTCTTGGAGAATTTGTACCGTTAGTTATACAATTTAAGCTCGAGAGAGTTAAAGTGAAATAATCCTTGATGGTTGAGAAACACTAGGATTTACCATTAGAATACGAATCTCTATAAGTGCATGCATGTCTGAATTCCGCATTACTCATAGCTAATAGATACGTAGAACTCATAAGGTGGACATAACCCTAACTTATTATTCTCTGTGATTAAATCTTACTAAATCAAGCATTCCGTTTTTACTTCCATAGTGGTAATTCACGCCAAACTCAAATTTCCCCCTTTCCGTAGAATTTTTGACCAACAGTCTACTAATAGTTACAACACTTAGTGACCAAGTATTCCCTGTGGGATTCGACACCCAACCCAGTTGGGTTCTATATTTGACAGCAACCGCTTACACTCTTATGAGAGTTGTAGTTTGGGCGTTATCAAACTTTGGCGCTGTTGCTGGGGAATACAGTTGTCAACTAATTTTGTGATAGTTACTAGACCCTTTTGGTCAAAGATTCTCGAATTTTACTTTTAGTTGTTGTTTTTGTTTTATTCAGGTTCTGTTGAGTGCATGCCAAATACTCGTAGTTCTGGTCAACCATTATTACCCATAAATCCTGAACCTCAACTTATTGGCAGAATGGATGCACAGCGTGACATTGACAGAAGGGCGGCTCAACAGGAGCAGGCTAGATTAGCTGCACTGGCAGCTGCTCAAGTACATCAACAGAATATTGATAACCCAGGGCGAGCAACAAATCCTGATGATGAGGACCTGGGTGATGATGAGTTACTGAATCCCAGGCGTACTGATGAAGTGGCAGCACCGATGCATAGGAGAGATCATCAAGATAGAATGAGACCTGAACGCCGAGATGTGCAGGCTCCTTTTGATGATGATGATGACGATCTGGATGGAGCTGGTGCCATAGGGGCTATTATTCCTTCACCCTTGGCACCCGGAGCTAAGTTCAATATCACTAGCACCATGATTCAGTTGTTGCAGCTCAAGGGGTTATTTGGTGGACTTGCAAGAGATGATCTGAATATGCATCTGGTCAATTTTATTTCAACATGCAAGTCGTTTGACAATCCAGGAGTTGGGCAGAATGCAATTCGGCTGTGCTTATTTCCATTGTCTTTTTCTGGGGAGGCAACTCTATGGCTGAATGGGCTAACTCCTGATTCTATTACTAATTGGAGGCAACTGAAAGACGCTTTCCTAGAAAGATTCTTTCCGCCATCCAAGAGAGCCCAACTACGGGATGAGATCAGCAATTTTCGACAGCTTCCAACTGAAGCTCTCCACGAAACATGGGAGAGGTTCAAGAAGAAGCTTATGCGGTGCCCAAACCATCAGATAACGAATATCCAATTGATGGAAATATTATATAGGGCTTTGAACTCGATGACAAATCCAGTGGTTGATAATGCTGCAAGTGGGTCATTCATGGACCTTACTTTTCTTGAGGCAAGTGATATGCTAGATCGTATGACAAAGCAGAGTAGAGCTTGGCATACCAGGGATTCTGAGGTAGCAAGCTCTACTGTATCTATTGGCTTGACTGCAGAGCAGAGGCGTAGATAAGAGGAACGTGACCAAGATATGGCTCACATGAAAATGCAGATGGATCTTCTTACCAAGCATTTATTATTGGGGAAGACCGAAAAGGTTAAGGCCATTGTATCACAGGGAAGAGATAAATCCGACTCTGAGGAAGAAGCGAACTACTTGAATAATCAGGGGGGTTTCCGAGGCAATGCCCAAGGAAACCAAGGTCGGAACTATTATGATAAATCTGGATACAAGGACCACGATCAAGGTGGTTGGAAGAATAAGACTGATAGGAGTGGTTTGTATGTTCCTCCTGGAAACCGTGAGGCTGTGGCATCTGGCTCTGGAAAGATGTCTATGGATGATATGATGGCTAAGCTGTTGAAAGGGGTGGAGGCAACCAATATGGGCGTTACTGAGGTAAAGAATGATTTGTCATCAATAAATCAATTGGTTGATTCGCATTCTACCACGATAAAATAGCTGGAGCAACAATTGAGTCAACTATCAGCGGCATTCAATCAAAGAAAGGCTGGCACCTTACCTAGCGACACTGTGCAAAACCCAAGGAATGATGAATCATGTATGGCTATTACTACCAGGAGTGGTAAAGCATTGGAAAATCCATCCAAAGGCAAGCAGGTGATTGATGATATAGAAGATAATGTTATTGATGCAAAATGTAAAGAGGCCGTAGAAGCTGAAGATAGTGTTCCTGATGTTACCCCTAGACGTCTGCAGCCTAAAACGATCGACAATCCGAAGCAAGATAAAAAGGAAGTGGCGGAGAAAACTATTACCCTTCCACCACCACCTTTTCCTCAGAGACTGAAGAAGAAAGCCGATGACACCAGGTTCAGTAAATTCATGACTATGTTGAAGCAGCTGACTATTAATGTTCCGTTGGTGGAGGCGCTAGAGCAGATGCCGGGATACGCTAAATTCATGAAGGACATTTTGACAAAGAAGCGGGCAGCAAGCTATGAGCTGGCAGATAATGTTCATCATTGCAGTGCAATCACTACAAGATCTCTAGTTCAGGAGAAGGCAGATCCTGGTGCTTTCACTATTCCTTGCACGGTTGGATCTTTGGATTTTGCTAAGGCATTGTGCGATTTGGGAGCTAGCATCAATTTGATGCCGCTATCTATTTATAAAAAGTTGGGGTTGGGTGATCCTATACCAACCAATATGCGGCTCGTGATGGCAGATAGGTCGGTAAAATGGCCTGTTGGTATCTTATATGATGTGTTGGTGAAGGTTTCCACATTCATCTTTCCTGCAGACTTTGTTATTTTGGATTGCGAGGTGGATTCTGAAGTTTCCATAATCTTGGGGCGTCCTTTCCTTGCAACAGGAAGTGTGCTTATTGATCTAAGAGCTAATGAGCTTTTATTTCGGATGAATGACGAAGTGGTCCGTTTTGATGTATAAGAATCGATGAAGTAGCCTAAAGATATGGATGTGTTCTCTGTAGCTGATGTTTATTATGAGGATGAGAAAGAACTATCTGTAGAGAAGCAGCTTATTGATGATCCATTGGCTGCTGTGCTTATGAATTATGTGCGTGAGGATGTTGAAGAGTATGAAGAAACTATTTGTGCTCTAACAGGAATTGGCTCCTATTCTCATGATCCTAAGAAGCTGGATCTGGATCTTAAAAATTGCCCTTCACCACCAGCAAAGCCATCCATTGAAGAACCACCAGTGCTAGAATTGAAGGAGCTGCCCAGTTACCAAAAATATGCATTTTTGGGAAGTGGTGATACACTTCCGGTTATTATTGCAGCTTATTTAGGTGAGCAGCAGGTTGCGGCTCTTATTTCTATTCTGAGGAGATACAACAGAGACATCGGTTGGACTATTGCTGATATTATTGGTATCCCTCCTGGGATATGTATGCACAAGATTCAGCTCAAGGAAAATTGTGTGCCTACCATTGAGCATCAACGACGTTTGAATCCACCCATGCAGAAGGTGGTGAAGAAAGAAATTATTAAGTGGTTAGATGCTTGGGTAGTATATCCAATCTCCGACAGTAAGTGGGTAAGTTCGGTACAGTGTGTGCCCAAGAAAGGGGGCATGACGGTAGTTGCGAATGAAAAGAATGAGCTGATTCCACTCAGACCTATCACAGGGTGGAGAGTGTGTATGGACTACCGGAAGTTGAATTCTTGGACGCTTAAGGATCACTTCCCAATGCCATTCATGGACCAAATGCTTGATCGATTGGCAGGGATGGGATGGTTTTGTTTCTTAGATGGTTATTCCGGTTATAATCAGATTTGTATTGCTCCTGAAGATCAAGAGAAAACCACTTTTACATGCCCATATGGTACGTTTGCCTTCAAACGTATGCAATTTGGGTTATGTAACACACCTGCCACTTTTCAGCGCTATATGATGTCCATTTTTTCTGATATGGATGAAGACACCTTGGAGGTGTTCATGGACTATTTTTCAGTCGTGGGTGAATCGTTTGAATCGTTCTTGGCGAATATGAGTATGGCACTACAGAGATGTGTTGAGTTCAACTTGGTGCTAAACTGGGAGAAGTGCCATTTTAGGGTTAAGAAAGGCATTGTTCTTGGGCACAAAGTCTCCGAAAGAGGAATTGAAGTTTATCGAGCCAAAATTGAAGTTATCGAGAAACTACCACCTCCAATTTCTGTAAAGGGAGTTCGTAGTTTCCTCGGTCATGCAGGTTTTTTACGAAGGTTTATTGATGATAGGCGAATTTACACGCCTATAGCACTATATTTTGTCCATATTTTAGCCTAGTTTCGAGAACAAATTATATATTTTATGCACTTTTAGTCCTTTTTCCTGTAAGTGAGCCAACGAACATGATTAGCAAAGTTTCAGGTATAAATGATGCAGAATTCAGCATTTCATGGATAACTTGACGCCAAAGAAAGCTTCACGAAAGGAGAAAAGCCAATCTTGGACGCCAAGGACTAAAGATGGCGCATGGAAATTCTGTCCCGGGCTAAAACAACATTTCTGAAGACTTTGGGGACTAGCAGTAATTTATTAGGATTAGGATAATGATACATTAACCTAGTACAATTGGGTTAAGTATTTCATTAGCTTATTAGGATTAGGATAATGATAAATTAACCTAGTACAATTGGGTTAAGTATTTCATTAGCTTAGTAGGATTTGGTTAAGCATTTCATTAGCTTAGTAGGAATAGGATATGGGTATTATAAATACCCTATCTTGCTAGAGATTTTGAGACATCTTCTGACATTCAATTCTATTCTATTCTACTTCAAAGACATTCTAGTTCTAAACAATCATTCCTCCATTAATTCTATTTTTCTTCTTCTATTCATCTATTCTTAAATTCCACAACAAGAGAAACGTTACTTTGCTAAGGGATTCACGCCTAACGCCTACCACACCATTACAAACGTGAAATCTTTATTGTGGTATAACAACAATGTCAATTGTGATTTCCTTCGCACTCATGGGTAACTAAACTTCTCTGTTGGGGTTATGGAAGCCGAATGAGATACTATCTATTGTTGTGAGTTTGTGAGTTCGTGACATGTATGTTGCTTATATCATTATTATCTTCATCTTAATCTAAATTCTTTGTGATTGCAAACGCAAGAATACGCCAGTATAACATTTAACTTGTTCGAAAGAAAGGTTATCTGTCTGGAAAAGAGACAATGTCAAGGTAGTAGGGTCCCATCCCCTATTAAAAAGTTAGTGCCGTAACTGGATTAACCTCTTGGAGAATTCGTACTATTAGACACGCTTTAAGCTCGAAAGAGTTAAAGTGAAATAATCGTCAAATAGGTCGAAAGACGCCTAGATTTACCATCGAATACAATTCTCTATAAGCACATGCATGTCTGAATTCCTCACACTCATAGCCAATAGAGACGTATAACTCAGAAGGTGGACATAACCCCAACTCCTCTATTCTCATTGTTTACATATTACAAAACATTTGTTCTTTTACTTTGCTATTTTCTGCTTTACTCTCTTATTTTGGTTACATTACTTTCACAATACAATTCCCCCTTTTTTACGAGACTTGCACTAAAAGTCTAGTAATCTTTGCTTACTTGTTGACCAAGCTATTCCCTGTGGGATCGATACCCAACCCAGTTGGGTTCTATATTTGACAACCGACCGCTTTACACTCCGACGAGAGCTGTAGATTGAGCGTTATCAAAAATTGGCGCCGTTGCCGGGGAATACAAGTGTCAATTAAGTTCGTAATAATTACTAGACCCTTTGGTCTAAGATTCTCGTACTTTTACTTTTAGTTTTTGTTTTTGTTTACTGCAGGTTTTTATTCAGTGCATGCCCCATACCCGATGTTCTGGTCAACCGTTATTACTTATCAATCCTGAACCACAACGTATTCGCAGAATGGAGGCACAACACGCAATTGAAAGGATGGTTTCTCAACAGGAATAGGCGAGACTAGCTGCGCTAGCCACCGCTCAAGTGCATCAACAGAATATTGATAACCCTGGGCGAGCAACAAATCCTGACGATGAAGATCTAGGTGATGACTAGCTACTAAACCCTAGGCATGCCGCTGAGATCGCAACACCTGCCAACAGAAGAGATCGTCAAGCTAGGTTTAGGCCTGAACGCCAAGCTATGCAGCCAGCTTTCGACGATGATGATGATGATCTTGATGGAGCCGGAGCCACAGGAGCCATTATTCCTCCACCATTGGCACCCGGAGCCAAGTTCAACATCACGAGCACCATGATTCAGTTATTGCAACTCAAGGGATTATTTGGTGGACTAGTAGGCGATGATCCGAATATGCATCTCATCAACTTTATTTCTAAATGCAAGTCGTTTGACAATCCTGGAGTTGGTCAGAATGCAATTCGATTACGTCTATTTCCATTGTCTCTGTCTGGGGAGGCAACTCTATGGTTGAATGGGCTTACTCCTGATTCTATTACAAATTGGAGGCAATTGAGAGACGCTTTCCTAGAAAGATTCTTTCCGCCATCCAAAAGAGCACAATTGAGAGATGAAATCAGCAACTTTCGTCAGTTTCCCACTGAAGCTCTTCATGAAACATGGGAGAGGTTCAAGACAAAGCTAGCGAGGTGCCCAAACCATCATATGACTAATGTTCACCTAATGGAGATATTATATAGAGCCCTGAATTCAATAACTAAACCAGTGGTGGATAATGCGGCTGGAGGATCCTTTATGGATCTCACCTTTGGTCAAGCAAGCAATATGCTAGATCGTATGACAAAACAAAGTAGAGCTTGGCATACCAGGGATTCTGAGGTAGCAAGCCCCACTTTATCTATTGGCATGACTTCAGACCAAAGAAGAAGACAAGAAAAACGTGATCAAGATATGGCACACATGAAAACACAAGTGGATCTTCTTACAAAGCATTTATTATCAGGGAAGACCGAAAAAGTGAAAGCTATTGCGTCAAAAGTAAGAGACGAATCTGATTCGGAAGAGGAAGACAACTACTTGAAAAATCAAGGGGGTTTTCGAGGCAATGCCCAAGGAAACCAAGGTCGGAACTATCATGGTAAATCTGGAAACATGGACCAAGGTAGTTGGAAGAACAAGAATGACAGTAGTGGTTTGTATGTTCCCCCTGGAAGACGTGACACCACTACATCTGGTTCTGGAAATATGGAAGACATGATGGCTAAACTACTGAAAGGAGTGGATGTAACTAGCGCGGGAGTAACGGAGGTAATAAATGATTTGTCCTCTATGAAGCAATTAGTTGATTCACATTCCACTTCGATCAAGAAAATAGAGAAGCAATTGAGCCAACTTTCAGCAGCACTCAATCAAAGAAAGGCTGGCACTTTACCTAGCGATACTGTGCAAAACCCAAGGAATGATGGGTCATGCATGGCCATCACTACCCGAAGTGGTAAAGTGCTGGAAACTTTAGAAAAGAGGCCGCAAGGAGCAAGGAGAATCATCCTCAATGAAATTACCACGCCGTATGTTTGGAATAAAATGGGTTCTTGAGGAGGAAGCCAAGGAATGGTATAGGAACAACAAGGAAAGAAAATATGTTCATGTCGACTTGATAAACAAGGAAAGCCTAGTGAAGAAGGAGCTGCGCATGTTGGCGAAGATCAAGGCCTTAAATCTGGATTTCATCTTCCGCGACATGGGAGAATGTAATCTTGATTTGACAAGAGAATTTTATGTCAACTGGTCGCCGAAAACCACAGGCAGCGAAGTCAAGATTCGGGGCCAAGTTTTACAACTCAATACGGATTTGATCAACTCCTTTCTTGGCTTGCCTTCAGTCTATCCAGCACCATTCAAAGAGCTGTACAGTAGACCTCCTTATAGAGAAATTCAGCACACACTTTGTGGAAGTAGATCCATGGCACGCTGGAGTAGACACAAGGACACTGGTCGACACAACACTTTCCTATATGTTTCTTTGAATAGGGAAGCAAGGATATGGTTGTGCATGGTCAACTCTTGCCTCATTCTAGGGATGCAATACACAAAAATAACAAGAGATAGAGTGTGCTTGGTATACGCATTGATGATGAATGTCCCTATCAACATTGGGGTAATCATCCGATCTACAATGCGGAAGGCTAGGCTACACAAGCGGTCCCATTTCAGCTTCGGCAATCTGTTGACTGCAATCTTGAGGAAGGAAGACATCAAAGAGGAACCAGCTGATCATAAACTCCCACACAATCCGAAGAAGGTTGACCTCACAAAGGTCAAAGATACTGAATCAATACATGGCATCAACCTTACTACGGCAGAGAGACATGCTCGGGATGAGAGTTTCTCCCGCCATATGTACGGCATGATGAGGTTTACAATGATGAGCGGAGGTCGTGTTCCAACTGCTGCAGAGCTCCAACAGCTGGACTATGACTACCCAATGAATGAGCATGCGAAGGCCATGTGTGGAGTAGGGGTATACTTTGAGAAACCTCTTGATGACGATGTGCCAACCGATGATGATCGCAGAATGCCAAACTCCGACATAGAGGAGAACTCTAACGGCGACGACTCTGATGATGATTCCGACGAAGGGGGTATGACCCCCGACATTGAGGAAGAGTCCGACTGAGCAGGTTCTTCTTATTTATTTTCCACTGAGGACAGTGTCCCGACTAAGTGTGGGGTGGTGGTATTGCATGCTATACTTCTCTACTCACATCTATGTTTGTTTGCTTTGTTTTTGTTTCATTTTTTTTTTCATTTTTTTAAGTTTTTTCAGTAGTTAAATTTTTTTTAACTTAGCATCGCATGAAATTATTCTAATAGGCAGCATGAGATTATGACAAGAGTTTGTACTAAAATCATGACTATTGAGACGTTTAGGCTCTAATTGTGACTCACTATGTGATATTGTTTGGTTTAATTCCTTCATATGTTGGGTCAAGAGTCTATACTACTCCCAATAAAGTCGACCATGTGCCTTGTGTGTGTGAGATAATAGTATATTTTGTGCTTGTGGCTGATGCTAGAACTTGCCTGGTATAGATGTAAAGCAAAAATAAAGAGTGCAAGTCTAGGAGATGATTTAGGCATTTCTTTGGCAACCTATGATTATTTACCTTCTTTTTACCTACCCATGGACATCATCCTAGTTAAACCCTTTTGAGCCTTTAGCCTATTTTCTTTAACAAACCTCGTATGTAAGCATAATCCATTTTTTTTCAAGACCATAATTTGATCCAAATTCCTAAGTGCTTTAAAGTGAAAAAGTCATGTGACAAAATAAGAGGAAATTGGGTGAGTATGATGTTTTAGAATGCATTGGTGCTTGAATGAGTTATGAAAAAAAAAGTGCTATCATAAGAGCTATGTTATCAAAAGAAAAAGGAAAGGAAAACTGAAAAGTTAGTTATGTTTAAAATTGAAAAACAAAAGAGGAGAAAAAGAGTGGTAGAATAAAAGAAAGTAGAAAGGTTGTTTGAAAGAAAAGTGTTAATAATACAATGTGATATATTAAAGCGCTTAGGAACATAGTCACTATTTCTAGCCAAAATAGTCCTACCCGTCCCTTAGCCTACATTACAACCATCAAAAGACCTATTTGATTCTAAGCTTAGCATTCTGACATTTAGTGGAGCATTACACTAAGGGCAAGACTATGGTCATCAGTTGCTTCATATGAATTCTTTGTGAGAGTGAGAGCAAGGATATTTTGATACCCATGTTTGAAAAATATGCTATACTTGTGAGTGATTATGGGTAATATATTGTGAGACACACATGGTTGATGAGTTTTGGGTAGTCGCGTATGATTCTTTGTGCCTTAACCTTTGAATATGAGTTGACCACCATCACGAGTCTATGCTAGAGGTTAAACTGTTTCTACTAATGATCGAAAAACTACTCTTTGTTGATAATTGTTGTGCTTGTCTTGACGAATATTTTGTGTTGTTGCTATGAAACCCTTAGTTGATGTTTAGAGGGACATGATATTTTGTTCGAGGACGAACAAAGCTTCAAGTGTGGGGTGTTGATGATAGGCGAATTTACACGCCTATAGCACTATATTTTGCCCATATTTTAGCCTAGTTTCGAGAACAAATTATATATTTTATGCACTTTTAGTCCTTTTTCCTGTAAGTGAGCTAACGAACATGATTAGCAAAGTTTCAGGTATAAATGATGCAGAATTCAGAATTTCATGGATAACTTGACGCCAAAGAAAGCTTCACGAAAGGAGAAAAGCCAATCTTGGACGCCAAGGACTAAAGATGGCGCATGGAAATTCTATCCCGAGCTAAAACAACATTTCTGAAGACTTTGGGGACTAGCAGTAATTTATTAGGATTAGGATAATGATACATTAACCTAGTACAATTGGGTTAAGTATTTCATTAGCTTATTAGGATTAGGATAATGATACATTAACCTAGTACAATTGGGTTAAGTATTTTATTAGCTTAGTAGGATTTGGTTAAGCATTTCATTAGCTTAGTAGGAATAGGATATGGGTATTATAAATACCCTATCTTGCTAGAGATTTTGAGACATCTTCTGACATTCAATTCTATTCTATTCTACTTCAAAGACATTCTAGTTCTAAACAATCATTCCTCCATTAATTCTATTTTTCTTCTGCTATTCATCTATTCTTAAATTCCACAACAAGAGAAACGTTACTTTGCTAAGGGATTCACGCCTAACGCCTACCACACCATTACAAACGTGAAATCTTTATTGTGGTATAACAACAATGTCAATTGTGATTTCCTTCGCACTCATGGGTAACTAAACTTCTCTGTTGGGGTTATGGAAGCCGAATGAGATACTATCTATTGCTGTGAGTTTGTGATTTCGTGACACGTATGTTGCTTATATCATTATTCTCTTTATCTTAATCTAAATTCTTTGTGGTTGCAAACGCAAGAATACGCCAGTATAACATTTAACTTGTTCGAAAGAAAGGTTATCTGTCTGGAAAAGAGATAATCTTAAGGTAGTAGGGTCCCATCCCCTATTAAAAAGTTAGTGCTGTAACTGGATTAACCTCTTGGAGAATTCGTACCGTTAGACACGCTTTAAGCTCGAAAGAGTTAAAGTGAAATAATCCTCGAATAGGTCGAAAGACGCTTGGATTTACCATCGAATACAATTCTCTATAAGCACATGCATGTCTGAATTCCTCACACTCATAGCCAATAGAGACGTATAACTCAGAAGGTGGACATAACCCCAACTCCTCAATTCTTATTGTTTACATATTACAAAACATTCGTTCTTTTACTTTGCTATTTTCTGCTTTACTCTCTTATTTTGGTTACATTACTTTCACAATACAATTCCCCCTTTTTTACGAGACTTGCACTAAAAGTCTAGTAATCGTTGCTTACTTGTTGACCAAGCTATTCCCTGTGGGATCGATACCCAACCCAGTTGGGTTCTATATTTTACAACCGACCGCTTTACACTCCGACGAGAGCTGTAGATTGAGCGTTATCATTTATCAAAGACTTCTCCAAGATTGCTAGTCCATTATGAAAACTCTTGGAGAAGGATGCAAAGTTCGACTTCGGTGAAGATTGCTTGAAGGCATTTGAATGCCTCAAAGGGAAGCTAGTTGAAGCTCATATTATTGTAGCACCCGATTGGTCTCTACCGTTTGAAGTGATGTGTGATGCAAGTGGGGTAGCTTTGGGTGCTGTACATGGTTAGAAAAGAGAAAGGCTATTTCATCCATTATACTATGCGAGCAAGGCCTTGAATGGAGCCCAGAAGAACTATACCGTCACGGAACAAGAGCTTCTAGCAGTTGTTTATGCTTTTGAAAAGTTTCGTGCTTACTTGTTGGGAACCAAAGTGGTGGTTCATACAGATCATGCGGCTCTGAGATATTTAATGGTAAAGAAGGATGCTAAGCCAAGGCTAATTCGGTGGGTGTTATTGCTTCAAGAATTTGATTTTGAGGTAAAGGATAGAAAAGGTTGCGAAAACCAAGTAGCTGATCATCTACCTAGACTTGAGAGTGCGCACATAGCGCAACCCGACCTTGATATTAATGATGCATTTCCCGACGAAGAGATCCTAGCCGCTATGGTGGAAGACTTACCGTGGTATGCGGACTTTGCGAACTACGTGGTAAGTGAAGTGATGCCTGAGAATCTCTCTTTTCATCAAAAGAGAAAGTTCATGCATGATGTGAAACACTACTTTTGGGATGAACCATATCTTTTTCGACGATGTGCTGATGGTGTTATTAGGCGATGCATCTCTGATGTGGAGGTGCCTAGCATCTTGGAAGCAAGTCATGCTTCCCAAGTTAGGGGTCACCATGCAGGTGATCGGACAGCCAGGAAGGTATTGCAAAGCGGCTATTATTGGCCTTCATTATTCAAGGATGCTTACGATTTTGTGAGAAGATGTGATCAGTGTCAGAGGCAAGGCTCTATCTCGAAGCACCATGAGATGCCCATGTCTAAAATTCTTGAAGTGGAGCTATTTGATGTATGGGGTATTGATTTCATGGGCCCATTTGTGAGTTCGTTTGGGATGAAATATATCCTAGTGGTTGTGTATTATGTATCCAAATGGGTCGAAGCAGTAGCGCTGGCTGATAATGAAGGTAAGCGTGTTGTAGCATTCTTAAAGAGAAATATCTTCTCTCGTTTTGGGGTACCACGTACCATCATAAGCGATGGAGGATCACACTTTTGCAACAAGCTGTTCAGAGCCGTATTGGTGAAATATGGGTTCAAGAAACATAAGGTATCTACACCTTACCACCCACAAACTAGTGGGCAGATAGAGGTTTCTAATCGGGAGATCAAGCTGAACCTTGCTAAGACTGTAAATGCTAGTAGGAAGGATTGGTCCCGAAAGCTGGATGATGCCTTATGGGCTTATAGGACTGCATTCAAGACACCAGTTGGCATGTCCCCGTACCATCTAGTTTATGGGAAGGCTTGTCACTTGCCGATTGAGCTCGAACATAAAGCATTGTGGGCGTTGAAGAGGCTTAACCTGAATTGGGATGATGCTATCAATCTGAGATTGGAACAGCTAAATGAGTTGGATGAATTCCGTGTACATGCGTATGAAAGGGCAGACCTCTACAAAGAACGGATGAAAAAGTACCATGATCGGCGGATTATCCAAAGAAACTTTCAGAAGGGTGATATGGTACTTCTTTTCAACTCCAGACTGAAGCTATTTCCAGGTAAGTTGAAGTCTAAATGGTCTGGTCCGTTCAGAATTAGCCAAGTCTACTCGTCTGGAGTAGTAGAGTTAGAAGACAAAAATGGTGGTGTCTTCAAGGTGAATGGCCAATGTGTGAAACCATATATCGGTCCTATTGACTCGATAAAATGCATGGCCACCATCTATCTCGACAAAGTCTAAGTAATCGAGGTAACTATGTCGTGCCGCGACAATAAATCAAGCGCTAAATGGGAGGTAACCCATCGTTTTTAGTCGTTTTATTTTCCTAGGATTTTGTTTTGTTAAATAAAAATCCAAAAAGAAGAGTCGAGCCACGACCAAAACTAAGGCGCTTGGTGGGAGGCAACCCATCTTTCTAATCATTTTTGTCGTTTTTGATTAAGTGTAGGGGAAGACATATAAAGGAGGAGCTTGGTCTCAAATTTTAATTCGAAAGTGAGCAATGTTAAAGGTGGTAAGTGAGTAATGAAGGAGCAAAAGGCTTTCGGTTAGGCATTGCCTATACAAATCTAGGCAATGGACAAGGCTAAGCCTATGTAAATCTAGGCAACGGACAAGGCAAGGCCTATGCTATTGCATTTGCTCTCTGAATTAACAATGCTATAGTATAGGCGCCGCCTATGCTCAACTAGGCAAAGCTAAAGGCGTCGCCTATGCCATTGCCTTTGATCTTTGAATCTACAATGCCATAGCATAGGCACCGCCTATGCCCAACTAGGCCATAGCATAGGCACCGCCTATGTTCAACTAGGCAAAGATAAAGGCGCCGCCTATGCCATTGCCTATGATCACTGTTTCAACTAGGCCATAGCATAGGCTCCGCCTATGCCCAACTAGGCTTTGCTAAAGGCGCCGCCTATTGATAACGCTCAATCTACAGCTCTTGTTTTAGTGTAAAGCGGTCGTTAGCAAATATAGAACCCAACTTGGGTTGGGTGTCGATCCCACAGGGAATATCTTGGCCAACAAGTAAGTAAAATTACTAAACTTTTGGTGCAAGTCTCGTAAGAAGGGGGGATTCTTGTCTTGCAAGTAATGTAAACAAAAGCTGAAAATAATAAAGTAAAAAGAGAGAGATTGTTACGTTGGTTGTAAACAATGAGAATTGAAGCGTTGGGGTTATGTCCACCTTCTGAGGTATACGTCTCTATTGGCTATGAGTGTGTAGAATTCTGTCATGCAATTGCTTATAGAGGATTGTAGTCGATGGTAAATCCAAGCGTCTCTCGACCTAAACAAGGACTATTTCACTTTAACTCTCTCGAGCTTAAAGCGTATCTAACGGTACGAATTCTCCAAGAGGTTAGTCCAGTTACGGCACTAGCTTTTTAATAGGAAAGGGTGTCCTACTACCTTGACATTATCTCTTTTCCAGACAAATAACTTTTCTCTCGAACAAGTTAAATGTTAGACTGGCGTATTCTTGCGTTTGCAACCGCAAAGAATGTATATTAAGATGAAGAGAATAATGATATAAGCAATATACGTGCCTCGAACTCACAAACTCACAGCAATAGATAGTAACTCATTCGGCTTCCATAACCCCAACAGAGAAGTTTAGTTACCCATGAATGCGAAGGAGATCACGATTGACATTGTTGTTATACCACAAGATTGAGTAATTTCGTGTAGCTTAGGTGGTAGGCGTGAGGCGTGAATTCCTAGGCAAAGTAACGATTCTCTTGTTGTGGAATTTAAGAATAGAAGAGTAGAAGAAGAAAAATAGAATTGAATTGTAAGATGAGATGTTGTTTGTAGTGGAAGATGAGAGGGATGGAAGAAAGTATTGTGGTCTTCCCCCTCTCAAAATTCCTTCCAAATCTCTAGCATGATAGGGTATTTATAATACCCATATCCTAATCCTACTAGATAAATAAAATATCTAACCAAATTCTACTAGGCTAATGTAATACTTAACCCAATTATACTAGGTTAATGTAACATTATCATAATCCAAATAAACTAATGAAATACATAACCCAATTGTACTAGGTTAATGTATCATTGTCCAAATCCAACTAAGTTACTGCAAATCCCCAAAGTCTTCAGAAATGCTGTTTTAGCCCGGGACAGATTTTCCATGCAGCAGTTTTGGTCCTTAGGCGTGTAAACTCCCTTCCCTTCCTTCGTGAGCTTTCTTTTGCGTCAAGTAAGCCATAAAATGCTGAATTCTGCATCATTTATACCTGAAACTTTACTAATCATGTTCGTTAGCTCATTTACAGGAAAAAGGACTAAAAGTGCATGAAATATATACTTTGTTCTCAAAACTAGGCTAAAATATGGGCAAAATATATTGATATAGGCGTGTAAATTCGCCTATCACCAACACCCCACACTTAAATCTTTGTTCGTCCTCGAACAAAATATCATGTCCCTCTAAACATCAACTTAGGGTTTCACAGCAACAATACAAAATATTCGTCAAGACAAGCACAACAATTATCAACAAAGAGTAGTTTTGCGATCATTAGTAGAAACAGTTTAACCTCTAGCATAGACTCGTGATGGTGGTCAACTCATATTCAAAGGTTAAGGTACAAAGAATCATACACGACTACCCAAAACTCATCAACCATGTGTGTCTCACAATATATTACCCATAATCACTCACAAGTATAGCATATTTTTCAAACATGGGTATCAAAATATCCTTGCTCTCGCTCTCACAAAGAATTCATATGAAGCAACTGATGACCATAGGCTTGCCCTTAGTGTAATGCTCCACTAAATGTCAGAGTGATAAGCTTAGGATCAAATAGGTCTTTTGATGGTTGTAATGTAGGCTAAGGGACGGGTAGGATCAGCTATTTCTGGCCAGAATAGTGACTATGTTCCTAAGCGCTTAATACATCACATTGTATCATTAACACTTTTTCTTTCACACAACCTTTCTTCTTTCTTTTCTTCTACCACCCTTTTTCTCCTCTTTTGTTTTTCACTTTTAAGCATGACTCACTTTTCAGCTTTCTTTTCCTTTTTCTTTTCATAACATACCTCTTATGATAGCACTTTCTTTTTCATAACACATTCAAGCACCCTTACAATTTAAAGCATCATACTTACCCAATTTCCTCTTATGTTGTCACATGACTTTTTCACTTTAAAACACTTAGGAATTTGGATCAAATTACGGTCTTGAACAAAATGGATTAGGCTTACATACAAGGTTGTCAAAGAAATAGGCTAAATGCTCAAAAGGGGTTAACTAGGATGATGTCCATGGGTAGGTAAAACTGAAGGTAAATAAATATAGGTTGTCAAAGAAATGCCTAAATCACCTCCTAAACTTACACTCCTTATTTTCGCTTTGTATACATACCAGACAAGTTCTAGCATCAGCCACAAACATAGAATATACTATTATCTCACACACACAAGGCACATGGTCGACTTTATTGGAGGTAATATAGACTCTTGACCCAACAAGTGAAGGAATTGAACCACACAATATCACATAATGAGTCACAACTGGAGCCTAAACGTCTCAATAGTCATAATTGTAGCACATACTCTTGTTATAATCTCATTCTGCCTATTAGAATAATCTCATGCGAAGCTAAGTTAAAAAAATATTAACTACTAAAAAAATCTTAACTAAAAAATGAAACAAAAATAAAACAAAAGCAAACAAACATAGATGCGAGTAGAGAAGTATAGCATGCAATACCACCACCCCACACTTAGTCGGTACACTGTCCTCAGTGGAAAATAAATAAGAAGAACCTGGTTAGTCGGACTCATCCTCTATGTCTGGGGTCATACCCCTTGCATTGGAATCATCATCAGAGTCTTCATCCTTAGAAGTTCCTCATAAGTATCCCACTTAATTCCAAGCGTGAGTCGAGGTATTTGCAGCGAGGATGGTTCTCCTTGCGGCCTCTTTTCTTGCTCTTTTGGGAAGTGGTAGCCTTTTCTTTGCCTTGTCTTGCTTTGGGTGCCATTGTACCTGAGACTTGAAATAGTGTTAATGGTAGCACAATCCCAATGGATACAATCTATACACAAGCAGTAGGGGTACCACCCCACACTTAGTTTGTTGCGACAAATTAGTAAAGTGAAAGTGGTCGATTACTTAGACTTCATCGACATGCGTTTTAGGAGCTATATTCCAACGAGAAAATCAGAGATATATCACTTCTTGAAACCTTTGCAATACTTTCATGTTAGGTATAACAAGACTACTACATAGGGATTACATCATGGTATCGTTTCTATCAATAAACTCAACCTCCTATGTCGGTAGGCAGTTATAAGTCTTATTCCGATGAACGGGATATTCTAACATGTAAGTATTCAAGTGACAAGATTATGCAATGTTCATTACTATAGCAATTCTGCAAGTAGTATAACAATGCATCAAAATCAAATTCAAGTCGGACATAAGTTAAGAGCATCCTAACGTACATGTTCACTCACTTGGTTTTGTGTCAACAATTCAAACACGTTCACATCACCAATACTTTTTCAAGATTTAGCAATTCATAATAGGTGTAGTAAAGTAGTACTTACAAAATATAAATGAAGAACAAAGTAGTACTTACTTGGTTGAAGCCTTTAGATGATGTTCTTGTGACGAAAAAGAGCAAAAGGAAACTTTTTGATAGGTTTTAGAGACTATAGGTGGTGCATAAGCTAGGTTTCCAATGTGTTTTTGGTTCAAGACTAAGTCTCATATTTATAAGAAAAGGTTGGGTCGAGTTTTGGCCCATTAAAATCGGATTTGGAGACCAAAAGTGACCATAGGTGGTGCCCAATGCTTTGCCTAGTTGAGCAGAATGCCATAGCATATGCCATGCATTTATTTAAGAATGCCATACACTATGCGGTGCATTGTCTATGGCATTTAGGGACATATGCGGCGCATAGTGTATAGCATTTGAGATACTGAGACCTAATGCTATAGCATAGGCGGCGCATAGTGTATAGCACACTTAAGAATGGGCGGCGCATAGTGTATAGCATACTAGATTCCGAGGCCTTAGGCTATAGGATAGGTTTTGCAATGTTCGTGGCCTAGTTTTACCTAGGCCTAGCCTTCCTTGATGCCTATTTTGGCATGAGTAATGCTCAATCCGTAGCCTTATGCATCCTTATGCCTAACTTACCACCTTTACCATTCAATACATCCAAATCGTCATTTGAAACCAATCTCCTCGTTGAATACCTCTTGCACCTATATTTGCTCAAAACAATAAAAACGATTAGTACGATGGGTTGCCTCCCACCAAGCGCCTTAGTTTTGGTCGTGGCATGACTCTTATATTTGGATTTTCATTAATTAAAAACAAATCAAGTACTAGAATGAAAGAAAACGATAAACGATAAATGAAAAACGATAAACGATGGGTTGCCTCCCATCTAGCGCCTTATTTATTGTCGTAGCACGACATGGTTACCTCGAGTACTCAGACTTCGTCGAGGTAAATGGAGGATCGTTTTCTAAAAGGATTTAGACGACAATGAGGCTTACCTGTGGGCATGCGATCTTCTTCGATATGGCTCATACATTTCCCCGGAGAGTCACCAATTATATCATCAATAGTCCAACCCATAGCTCTCTTGTATCTCTTCAGAGCAGAGATGAGAGCTTCTACGTGCTGTTCACTTAAATCATCTGCACTCTCCGGAAGTATATTTCTACTTTCCAAGAACACATACCTTAGATAATCGGGGAGCTCTTGCGATTCTAGTGTTGGTGTGTCGTCAATGGGAGTCTTCGTTGTTGGTTGATTCTTGAGATCACAATCCGGTTGCTTAGGAGTATAAGACTCTATTTCTGTTAGAGCACCCATAAGTTCTTCATAATCTTCATTATCCTCATGCTCAACTTTCAGTGGCGCAGCAGACAATGGCTCAACAGTAAGCTGTTTCTCTACAGATAATGCTTTCTTATCTTCATAATGAACATCATCTACAGAGAACACATCCATATCTTTTGGCTGCTTCATCGCTTTGCACAAATCAAAATGAATCACTTCGTCATTCATTCGAAATAAAAGCTCATTATCTCTCATGTCAATAAGCACACTTCCTGTTGCAAGGAAAGGACGTCCCAAGATTATGGGAACTTCAAAATCCACCTCGCAATCTAAAATCACAAAGTCTGCAGGAAAAATGAAGGTAGACACCTTCACCAACACATCATTCAAGATACCCACAGGTCGTTTTACCGACCTATCAGCCATCACGAGCCTCATATTGGTTGGTGTCGGATCGCCTAACCCCAACTTCTTGTAGACGGATAGTGGCATCAAATTGATACTAGCACCCAGATCGCACAATGCCTTTGCAAAATTCATAGATCCAACCATGCAAGGAATAGTGAAAGCACCAGGGTCTGCCTTCTTCTGTACTAAGGACCTTGTGGCAATTGCACTGCAATGATGAATATTATCTGCCGGCTCATAGCTTACTTCCCTCTTCTTTGTCAACAGGTCCTTCATGAATTTAGCGTACCCAGGCATCTTTTCTAGCGCCTCTACCAACGGAACATTAATGGTCAGCTGCTTCAACATGGTCATGAATTTGCTGAACTTTGTATCATACGCCATCTTCTTCAATCTTTGAGGAAAAGGTAGTGGTGGGTATGGAATTGTTCTTTCCACGGCTTTCTTCTCCTCTTGCTTCCGTTTTTCAGCTTTTTCAGGTTGCAAATCGTGAGGGGTGACGTTATGGACGTCAGGATCAACTGCTGCGGCATCTTCCCCTTTCGCCGTATCATTAATGTCCACTACTTCGTCAACCACTTGCTTGCCCTTAGATGAGGTTTCCAGCACCTTACCACTTCGGGTAGTAATAGCCATGCATGACCCATCATTCCTTGGGTTTTGTACGGTGTTGCTAGGTAAAGTGCCAGCCTTTCTTTGATTGAGTGCTGCTGAGAGTTGGCTCAATTGCTGCTCTATTTGCTTGATTGAAGTGGAATGAGAATCAACTAGTTGTTTCATGGAGGACAAATCATTAATTACCTCAGTAACCCCCGCGCTCGTTGCTTCCACTCCTTTCAATAATTTAGCCATCATGTCTTCCATACTTCCAGAATTAGATGTGGTGGTATCACGTCTACCAGGGGGAACGTACAAACCACTCTTTTCATTGTTTTTTCTCCAACTACCTTGGTCCTTGTTTCCAGATTTATCATAATAGTTCCGACCTTGGTTTCCTTGGGTATTCCCACGGAAACCCCCCTGATTGTTCAAGTAGTTGGCCTCCTCTTCCGAATCAGATTCGTCTCTTCCTTTTAGCGCCACAGCTTTCACTTTTTCGGTCTTCCCTGATAATAAATGCTTTGTCAGAAGATCCACTTGCGTTTTCATGTGCGCTAAATCTTGATCACGTTCTTCTTGTCTTCTTCTTTGGTCTGCAGTCATGCCTATAGATAAAGTGGGGCTTGCTACCTCAGAATCCCTGGTATGCCAAGCTCTACTTTGTTTCTTCATGCGATCTAGCATATTGCTTGCTTGACCAAAGGTAAGGTCCATAAAAGATCCTCCAGCCGCATTATCCACAACTGGTTTAGTTATTGAATTCAAGGCTCTGTAAAGTATCTCCATTAGGTGAACATTAGTCATGTGATGGTTTGGGCACCTCATTAGCTTCGTCTTGAACCTCTCCCATGTTTCATGAAGGGCTTCAGTTGGAAGCTGACGAAAGTTGCTGATTTCATCTCTCAATTGTGCCCTTTTGGAAGGCGAAAAGAATCTTTCTAGGAAAGCGTCTCTCAATTGCCTCCAATTTGTAATTGAATCAGGAGTCAGCCCATTCAACCATAGTGTTGCCTCCCCAGACAGAGACAATGGAAATAGACGTAATCGAATTGCATTCTGACCAACACCAGGATTGTCAAAAGACTTGCATGTAGAAATAAAGTTGATGAGATGCATATTCGGATCATCGCCTGCTAGTCCACCAAACAATCCATTGAGTTGCAATAACTGAATCATGGTGCTTGTGATGTTGAACTTGGCTCCGGGCGCTAATGGTGGTGGAATTATAGCTCCAGTGGCTCCGGCACCATCAAGATCATCATCATCATCGTCGAACGGTATTTCACGTTGTGCATCCATTGATGCACTGAACAAAAACCTGCAGTAAACAAAAACAAAAACTAAACGTAAAAGTACGAGAATCTTTAACCAAAGGGTCTAGTAATTATCACGAACTTGATTGAAACTTGTATTCCCTGGCAGCGGCGCCAATTTTTGATAACGCTCAATCTACAGCTCTTGTTTGAGTGTAAAGCGGTCGTTATCAAATATAGAACCCAACTTGGGTTGGGTGTCGATCCCACAGGGAATATCTTGGCCAACAAGTAAGTAAAATTACTAAACTTTTGGTGCAAGTCTCGTAAGAAGGGGGGATTCTTGTCTTGCAAGTAATGTAAACAAAAGCTGAAAATAATAAAGTAAAAAGAGAGAGATTGTTACGTTGGTTGTAAACAATGAGAATTGAAGCGTTGGGGTTATGTCCACCTTCTGAGGTATACGTCTCTATTGGCTATGAGTGTGTAGAATTCTGTCATGCAATTGCTTATAGAGGATTGTAGTCGATGGTAAATCCAAGCGTCTCTCGACCTAAACAAGGACTATTTCACTTTAACTCTCTCGAGCTTAAAGCGTATCTAACGGTACGAATTCTCCAAGAGGTTAGTCCAGTTACGGCACTAGCTTTTTAATAGGAAAGGGTGTCCTACTACCTTGACATTATCTCTTTTCCAGACAAATAACTTTTCTCTCGAACAAGTTAAATGTTAGACTGGCGTATTCTTGCGTTTGCAACCGCAAAGAATGTAGATTAAGATGAAGAGAATAATGATATAAGCAATATACGTGCCTCGAACTCACAAACTCACAGCAATAGATAGTAACTCATTCGGCTTCCATAACCCCAACAGAGAAGTTTAGTTACCCATGAATGCGAAGGAGATCACGATTGACATTGTTGTTATACCACAAGATTGAGTAATTTCGTGTAGCTTAGGTGGTAGGCGTGAGGCGTGAATTCCTAGGCAAAGTAACGATTCTCTTGTTGTGGAATTTAAGAATAGAAGAGTAGAAGAAGAAAAATAGAATTGAATTGTAAGATGAGATGTTGTTTGTAGTGGAAGATGAGAGGGATGGAAGAAAGTATTGTGGTCTTCCCCCTCTCAAAATTCCTTCCAAATCTCTAGCATGATAGGGTATTTATAATACCCATATCCTAATCCTACTAGATAAATAAAATATCTAACCAAATTCTACTAGGCTAATGTAATACTTAACCCAATTATACTAGGTTAATGTAACATTATCATAATCCAAATAAACTAATGAAATACATAACCCAATTGTACTAGGTTAATGTATCATTGTCCAAATCCAACTAAGTTACTGCAAATCCCCAAAGTCTTCAGAAATGCTGTTTTAGCCCGGGACAGATTTTCCATGCAGCAGTTTTGGTCCTTAGGCGTGTAAACTCCCTTCCCTTCCTTCGTGAGCTTTCTTTTGCGTCAAGTAAGCCATAAAATGCTGAATTCTGCATCATTTATACCTGAAACTTTACTAATCATGTTCGTTAGCTCATTTACAGGAAAAAGGACTAAAAGTGCATGAAATATATACTTTGTTCTCAAAACTAGGCTAAAATATGGGCAAAATATATTGATATAGGCGTGTAAATTCGCCTATCATCAACACCCCACACTTAAAGCTTTGTTCGTCCTCGAACAAAATATCATGTCCCTCTAAACATCAACTTAGGGTTTCACAGCAACAATACAAAATATTCGTCAAGACAAGCACAACAATTATCAACAAAGAGTAGTTTTGCGATCATTAGTAGAAACAGTTTAACCTCTAGCATAGACTCGTGATGGTGGTCAACTCATATTCAAAGGTTAAGGTACAAAGAATCATACACGACTACCCAAAACTCATCAACCATGTGTGTCTCACAATATATTACCCATAATCACTCACAAGTATAGCATATTTTTCAAACATGGGTATCAAAATATCCTTGCTCTCGCTCTCACAAAGAATTCATATGAAGCAACTGATGACCATAGGCTTGCCCTTAGTGTAATGCTCCACTAAATGTCAGAGTGCTAAGCTTAGGATCAAATAGGTCTTTTGATGGTTGTAATGTAGGCTAAGGGACGGGTAGGATCAGCTATTTCTGGCCAGAATAGTGACTATGTTCCTAAGCGCTTAATACATCACATTGTATCATTAACACTTTTTCTTTCACACAACCTTTCTTCTTTCTTTTCTTCTACCACCCTTTTTCTCCTCTTTTGTTTTTCTCTTTTAAGCATGACTCATTTTTCAGCTTTCTTTTCCTTTTTCTTTTCATAACATACCTCTTATGATAGCACTTTCTTTTTCATAACACATTCAAGCACCCTTACAATTTAAAGCATCATACTTACCCAATTTCCTCTTATGTTGTCACATGACTTTTTCACTTTAAAACACTTAGGAATTTGGATCAAATTACGGTCTTGAACAAAATGGATTAGGCTTACATACAAGGTTGTCAAAGAAATAGGCTAAATTCTCAAAAGGGGTTAACTAGGATGATGTCCATGGGTAGGTAAAACTGAAGGTAAATAAATATAGGTTGTCAAAGAAATGCCTAAATCACCTCCTAAACTTACACTCCTTATTTTCGCTTTGCATACATACCAGACAAGTTCTAGCATCAGCCACAAACATAGAATATACTATTATCTCACACACACAAGGCACATGGTCGACTTTATTGGAGGTAATATAGACTCTTGACCCAACAAGTGAAGGAATTGAACCATACAATATCACATAATGAGTCACAACTGGAGCCTAAACGTCTCAATAGTCATAATTGTAGCACATACTCTTGTTATAATCTCATTCTGCCTATTAGAATAATCTCATGCGAAGCTAAGTTAAAAAAATATTAACTACTAAAAAAATCTTAACTAAAAAATGAAACAAAAATAAAACAAAAGCAAACAAACATAGATGCGAGTAGAGAAGTATTGCATGCAATACCACCACCCCACACTTAGTCGGTACACTGTCCTCAGTGGAAAATAAATAAGGAGAACCTGATTAGTCGGACTCATCCTCTATGTCTGGGGTCATACCGCTCAAGGAGCTTTATCACAGACCTCCATACAGTTCAATCAGACACACACTGTGCAGAATAAGATCAATGGCACGTTGGAGTCGTCACAAGGATACCGGTCGGCACAATACCTTCCCGTATGCTTCCTTGAACAGAGAAGCTCGGATATGGTTGCGGATAGTCAACTCTTGCCTGATTCCAGGGACACAGTACACAAAGATCACACGTGATAGAGTATGCTTGGTGTATGCTCTGATGACTAATATTCCCATCCATATTGGTGCGGTTATACGGTCGTCAATGCGTAAGGCTAGGCTGCACAAGAGGTCCCATTTCAGCTTTGGCAATTTGTTGACCGCAATGTTGAGGAAGGAGGACATTGAAGAGGAACCTGCAGATCATAAGCTTCCACACAATCTGAAGAAGGTTGATCTTACGAAGGTTAAAGATCCTGAAACTATGCATGGCGTCAACCTGACCACTGCAGAAAGACATTCTCGCAACGAAATCTTCTTCCGCTATTTATATAGCATGACGAGGTTTACCATGATGAGTGGGGGACGTGTTCCAACTGATGCAGAGCTCCAGCAGTTGGATTATGACTACCCGATAAATGAGCATGCGCGGGCTATGTATGGAGTAGGTGTACATTTTGAGGAACCTCTCGATGATGACGTACCGACTGACGATGAAAACCGACAGCCAGACTCAGACATGGAGGATAACTCTGATGACGACGACTCTGATGATGATTCCGATGCAGGGGGTATGACCCCAGACATAGAGGAAGAGTCCGACTAATCAGGTTCTCCTTATTTATTTTCCACTGAGGACAGTGTGTCCCGTCTAAGTGTGGGGTGCTGGTATTTGTATGTTGTATTGTACTTCTTTGCCTGCATTTATTCTCGTTTGTAGTTAAATTTTTAGATATGTAGTTAAATTTTTAGATTTTTAAAATTTTTGCATGAAATTGTTCTGATAGGCGGCATGGTATTATGACAAGAGTTTGTACCAAAATCATTACTATTAAGACAGTTAGGCTCTAAGTGTGACTCACTGTGTGATAATTGTGTGGTTTTCATTCACTTGTTGGGTCAAGAGTCTATACTGCTCCTAATTAAGTTGACCATGTGCCTTGTGTGTGTGAGGTTATAGTATATTCTGTGTTGTGACTGATGCTAGAACTTGCCTGGTGAGTGTGTAAAGCGAAATAAAGAGTGTGAGTTTAGGAGATGATTTAGGCATTTCTTTGGCAGCCTGTGATTGTTAACCTTCTTTTTACCTACCCGTGGACATTATCCTAGTTAACCCCCTTTGATCCTTTAGCTATTTTCTTTGACAGCCTCATATGTAGCCTAATCCATTTTTTTCAAGACCATAATTTGATCCAAATTCCTACGCGCTTTAAATTGTAGAGTCATGTGACAAAATAAGAGGAAAGTGGGTGAGAGTGATGCCTCAGAGTGTATTGGTACTTGAAATTGTTGTGAATAAGAGTGGCTATCATAGAGGTGTTTTATAAAAAAAAATAGAAAAAAAAAAAGTTGTATATTCTCATCTTTGTGTTTACAATTGAATAACAAAATAGGTGAAAAGGGGTGTTAGATGAAAAGAAAGGTAGAAGGGTTGTTTAAAAGAGAGTGTTAATGGCATAATGTGATGTATTAAAGCGCTTAGGTAACATAGTCACTATTTCTGGCCAACATAGTCCTACCTGTCCCTTAGCCTACATTACAACCTATAAAGACCTATTTGATCCTAAGCTTAGCATTCTGATATTAGTGGAGCATTACACTAAAGGCAACCCTATGGTCATCAGTTGCAACATATGAATTCTTCGTGAGAGTGAGAGCAAGGAGAATCTTGTACCCATGTTTCGAAAAATGCAAAACTTATGAGTGATTATGGGTGATATCTTGTGTGAGACACACATGGTTGATGATTATTGGGTAGTGTTATAAGATTCTTTGTGACTTAACTTGTGGATACGAATTAACCATCCTCACGAGTCCATGTTGGAGGTTGAATGGTTTCTAGTAGCGATCCAGAAAACTACTCTTTGTTAATAATTGTCGTGCATGTCTTGATGAATATTTTGTGTTACTGCTGTGAAATCCTAGTTAGATGTTTGCATGGACGTAATATTTTATTCGACGACGAACAAAGCTTTAAGTGTGGGGTGTTGATGTTGGGTGTATTTACACGCCTAAAACGCCATAATTTATCCATGTTATAGCTGAGTTTTGAGGATAAAATATATAATTCCTGCACTTTTAGTCCATTTTCCTGTAAGTGAGCTAACCTACATGATTAGCATATTTTTAGGTATTAATGATGAAGATTTCAGCACTTTGTGGACCTTTGGACAGCAAAGGAAAACTTCACAGAAGAGGGAAGGCAGCTTTTGGAAGCTTATGGACTGAATGTGATGCATGGAGAAATTATCCCGGGCAAAAGCAGTATTTTTAAATACTTAGGGGTGCAGCAGTAACTTAATAGGACTAGGACAAGGATGTTATAAAAACCCTATTTTGCTGAATTCTTCAGCATGCATGAATTGATTCATTCGACACTTTAAATTTTATTCAGTTTACAGATTCTGTAAGTTTAGACAGAGAGAAAAAACGCTACATATTTGTGGAAGACGGCTAAGAGGAAAACGTCATCCCTCTTTGACGTTAAAAGAATCCTCTCGCGAAGATTGTTCTAGTTTTGGTATGATGATAATGATGTCTTCGTTGTTTTCCTTTACAATCATGAGTAGCTAAACTTCTCTGTTAGGGTTATGAAAGCCTTTTGATATACTATCTATTACTATGAGTTTGTGAATTCTTGATGCGTATGCTACTTATATCATTACTCTCTTTGTTTTAATTAAATTCTTGTGGTTGCAAACATATAGAATACGCCATTCTAGCATTAACTTGTTCGAGAGAAAAGTTATATGTTTGGAAAAGAGAGTGTGACAAGGAAATAGGGCTACCAACCCCTATTTACACGTTAGTGCCGTAACTGGGTTAACTTCTTGGAGAATTTGTACCGTTAGTTATACAATTTAAGTTCGAGAGAGTTAAAGTGAAATAATCCTTGATGGTTGAGAAACACTAGGATTTACCATTAGAATACGAATCTCTATAAGTGCATGCATGTCTGAATTCCGCATTACTCATAGCTAATAGATACGTAGAACTCATAAGGTGGACATAACCCTAACTTATTATTCTCTGTGATTAAATCTTACTAAATCAAGCATTCCGTTTTTACTTCCATAGTGGTAATTCACACCAAACTCAAATTTCCCCCTTTCCGTAGAATTTTCAACCAACAGTCTACTAATAGTTACAACACTTAGTGACCAAGTATTCCCTGTGGGATTCGACACCCAACCCAGTTGGGTTCTATATTTGACAGCGACCGCTTACACTCTTACGAGAGCTGTAGTTTGGGCGTTATCAGGTTCATGATTCTAACTCTAGATCACATACTTTCATCAGTTTATTGAGGAGGGATCTAAAAGCACATCTGACCTTGAGTTAGTGCACGAGTTTTCATAATCATGAATAAATTCTTGAAAACTATGGAACATAATGGAACTGATAGGATACTTTTGATCTTGCGTGCAATCCCACAACTATCTATGGGGATTGTCTGAGAAAACTCTATCTGTAAGGGTTTAAACTTGGCTACTTATAGTGCCTCAAGGATAAGGTAGAGTTGGCAAGAACAATGTAACATAGGAATCTACACAAATATCTTATAGAACACTTCTACTGCACGATCTAAGACATGAAAGAAGGGAAATATTATCCTAAATTCCCTGTAGCATCTCGAAGAAAAGTACAGACTTCTTCGTACCATTCCGGAAGACTCTAAAAGACACCGCTTCATTGACACCCTAGGACACTTGAACTCTGGGCTTTGATACCAAGTTTGTAACACCCCGGGAGTACACCCTAGACACCATACGGTGCTTGGAACCACAAGTGATCCTAAGCTAACCTATGAGCTGGTCTACTGTGAAGTAACTGATTTATAATATATTAAATAACTAGCTTTATTGTACAAAAATATAAACATGATGAAATATGAATAAGTATTTAACTGATAAAAATTTAACAATTTGATAAAATTTTGGAAAGAACTCAAATTACATTACTGACTCTGACTAACATCTATGAAGCCTCTACTATACTGACTATAGGTAGCTGGCACATGCTTCCAACTATAACTAATCAATACATATAGAAAATCAAAATACAACACAGTACATGAACTAAATCTGAATGGAGACCCCGAAATAGGAGAACTCATCACCAGTTGGCTAGAAGCTGCAACTGTCTGATTATGATGCGTAGGCTATAACTGGTACCTACATTAAGAAATAATGTAGCTAAATAGATATATATGTGGATCAGTACTTATGGAATGTACTGAGTAAGTCGGGGTTAATGCAATAAATAAAACTGATTATATACATGAAATCTTAAAGCATGCATGCTAAATATGAGTAAACTCACCAATAGGATGGAATAAAATGAAAGATGAAATATCTTAAAAGAATGAGCCACAAATATAATCTGGTAAGCTGGTGAATCACTATACTTAGTTTTCTTAAAATATTTACTTTTATAGAATAAGTAGAACTGAAGCTGGGATACGGTAAAACATGGATACTGTATGAATATTGGGTCTGAAACTATATGATAGAAACTGATATTACTCAAGGATCATAATATACAATTATACTTATCATGAATGCATAAACATACATAACAAAATGCAACATCTACCAAGCTTATCAATTAACTGAATAACTGATAGTTGAATTTTGGTTATGTAAAACTAGGTTGTACTTAGACTAAATAACTAGACTGAAACTATGGAGTACTATGCATGTGAGTTAAGGACTAACTGAACAATATGATATAACTGAACATGAATGCATGAAAACTGTATTATCTGAGAATGCAAGACCAAACATAAAACATGATTTTGATATAGTCTGTAAACTAAGATACTAAAATACAGATAACTATGTGCTATGGTAAAGCAAACCTTAAAATGAACTCTAAAACAGAATACTGAACTGATAATGTGGGAGGTATCATCTAACCGGCATGCACTAATCTAATCTAATCAAAGCCCAACCTGTAACCCTAGTTGGAAGGGAGCCAGTATTGTACCACGGGTACTAACACTGGATCTGTGGATCCCCTAAAATAGAGTCCCAAAGGACTAAAGAGTCACCCTCTACTGGCAGGTTCTCTAGTGAGATATGTGTCAACCCTCAACTGGTATGTTAACATCTCAAACCTACGATGGATATGCAGTTATGGAAAATAGGATTTGCTACTAAGAGTCATACCCTCAACTGGCAGATAAGGCCTCATCCCTGGGTTCGCTCAGTGCTAAATGCTACTCCCAACTGAACAGACACGGATTACTAACTGGTACATACTCTAATAACTAATAACTGATTAGCTTAGGTCATGACATTCTAAAAATAATAGTACATACGGATTCTGAGGTAATTATTAATATGTAAATTAATACTAGAAATGAAACTGGACTGAGATAAGCTTAATTGGATTCACAGCTAACCATATTACTATCTGAATGATATTGCTCATGGTATAACTAAAATCATTCTGTAGATACTAGAAACTAGGTAAACAGCTATATTTTAGGTATTCATAACCCCCAACACTCGATAACAATAACAATAGGACATACTAAAGCTTCGGGACATAATAAGTAGTCAATATTAAAAAACCAAGCATTAGGAAATTTCATCAAACACTTGGGAATCATGAACTTAAACATGGGAGCATAACATGATTACATGACTAAGATCATAAATTGGGGGATTTACATGAAATTCGCTTGGAATAGGACATGGGAGTTTCATCAAAACATGTAAAGATTATAGCTTGAACATAAGAATGTCTTAAACATAATGGAACAATAGAGTTACATGGAAAAATTCATAACTTGGGGATTTATCATGAAATTGATTGAACATGATATGAGAATTTCATCAAACATATGGAGACCCTAAACTTGTGCATGGGAATGAGAAAGCATACAAAAATATCATGGATACACGAATAAATTCATAACTTAGGAATTTGATATGAAGATCATAACATTCAAAATATGTATTGACTCATTGTAATACCCCAAAAGTTCAGACAATTTTAGGATCATGTTTCAAACTCATGAGTAATAAATTTTAGTTCTTTGGTATTGATATGATCAAGGTTGATTCATATTAAGGCCTCAAAAGTGTCCTAGATAATAGACGAATCAAAACAATTCCTTACCGATTGAATTCTTGAGAAGGATATTGGTATAGTCAAATTAAAATGAGCATATCTCTCGTTATGCTATGAATATATGATCTAATAACCCAACAACAGATAGATAATTGAATTTTCTTTCCAACGATATCAATTTCACCTAAATACGATATCGAATCAAGGGCTTATGCCCATTTTACTTCGGCATGTCATGCTGGGAAATTGAGTGACGACATTTGTGACAAGCCGTCACGCCCGTGATGGACTATCACCAATGTCGTCAGCCCTGGGACGATTTTCACCCCCAGTGATGAAATTTTGTGACAAGCCATCACGCCCGTGATGGCCTATCACCAATGTCGTCAACCTTAACCAGAAAACCAAGATTTCACCTTTTTGTGACAATAATTCGTGACGACCTATCACCAGTATGACAGCTTATCACGAATGTCGTCAGCTATTTTTCCCAGCAATTGAGGGATATTTTAGTAAGGGTATTTTGGTATTTTACCTTTACTTCCCATAACTTATAACCCTCAAGGAGCGTATTATATTCCATTATCTTTAGTTAAACATATCAAAAAGCTCTCTCATACACTCTCAACCAAAAGATTAGGGTTTTCTCTCAAGATTATCTCCTCAAGAGAAAGTCTAAGGAATTCTTCAAGAACCTTCAAAAATATTAGATCTCTTTCAAGATTCAATCACTAAGGTATGTGTAGTGTTCATCCATGGGTCCCTTTCATCCATGGAGCTCAAAAATCATGTTTTAAATTATAAATTGTGATTTCTTTGTCGTGTTATGACTATATTCATGTTGATGATTGTTGTTTGGATTCAAGGTTGTATCTTGATGTGTTTTCATGAAGCATGTGAATAGGTTAGTTGAAACCCATAAATTTTGGATGGATTAAGATGGTCGAATAGATAAATATGCCTATGCCTTAAAAGAGTGCATGCAACGTGTTTGATAAAATGCCTAAGGAACTAGAAATCATGTAATATAGCTAAATTGTGACTAAGTGAAGGATTCATGATATGCCCCTATGTTCCAATGATTTTCATGTTGATATTATGTCTTGTAAATATTGTGGGGATGTTCATGAAATAGTCTTATGATATTATGCCATGCTTACTTGCAAATCCTACTTATGTACAAAATGTATGATATCCATGCACTTCATGGAATTCTCCAAGTTATGATATTATGGATTGTTATATTGGTCGAGTACTCAAGTCAGTCATGTGCGTCAATTTTCTTTTATCGAGTCGTGGGGTACTTGTACCCGAAATAATAGTTGTGTGCCTAGAGCCATGTCATGTTATCACGATACTCTCAGTCAAGCCATGGTCTATAGAATTCAGTTAGTCATGTGACTCAGGAAAACTCAGAAATCTCAGCAGTCTCAGTAGTTCAGTAACCTCAGTACTCAGTAATCTCAGTTATCTCAGTAACAATAGTATTTCTAGCGATCTCAGTAATTTCAGTACTCTCAGTCAGTCCTCAGAACTCAGTACATTCCTTCAGTCAAGGGAACTCAGTAAACATAGTTTAGCTACGCTAAACAATACCACTAGTACCAGTTCAGTCAATCAGTATCAGTTCAGCTAATCAGTTCAGTTTAATTATTCAGCTTAGCTCAGTTATCCAGTTCAGTGTCTTTCATATGGGAGTAGGATTCAGCACCGAGTGAGCCTAGGGATGGGGACTCAACCGCTAGAAATGACGGAGATCCTTAGAAGAAATCCCTAAGTTCCAGAACTACGTAGCCAGCGTAGGTATGAGATGTCACCCGTTAAATAGGACTGCATACTCAGGGGTCACCCGTTAGCACATTTATATGTATAGGACTGATCCCAGGAGTCACCCTCTAGATTAGGACTAACTCCACAGCAATTGTCTTTATTGGTGGTGCGGTACTGATACCCTTACAGTCAGGGCAGAGATTGGACCCCAGTCAGCTTAGCATGGGGCATGTCGGTTAGATGAATACATCCCACAATTTTAGTTACAGATTCAGGACTGTCAAATACAATCAACTCAGTTTAGTAGTACACATTCAGTACTATTAGAGACAGTCAATCTTTATCATTATAAATAAACTTTAAGATCACCCATTAGACAGGACTGATCTCAACTATAGTTAAACGGTATCAGAATCATCAGATTTAAAGATCACCCGCTAGATAGTACTGATCTCAAATTCAGTTACTCCATATAGAACGGAACTCAGATAGTTCTATAAGAACTCAGACTATTAAATACAGTTGCTCAGTATCAGTTACATCGGTTTTGTTGATCATCACAATTATATCAGTTATGTCAGTTGTCATAGCTTATGTTACTAGTATTTAGTTTCGTACTGTTAGACACAGTCAATCATACCAGTTCTTCATAATTTGAACTATCAAAAAACTAGTCATTCATCTATTCAGTATCACAGTATCAGTAAAGTCATGTCATCAGTATTCAGACTCAGTAGTCAGTATCACCACGAGTTCAGTTATAGTTTCTTATGCATGTATGTATTCTCACGTTCATATTAGTCAGCTTTGTTCATGCATATAACCCTTTGCATTTAGCCTACCTCACTTATATACTCAGTACATTCAGACGTACTGACGCATTTGCGCTATGGTGTTTTCTCTTATGTTACACCATAGGTTCAGAGGCACGTGTTCCAGATCAGCAGTAGCATTCCATTCGCAGAGGTGCAGTGAGTCCTCATCCATTCGGGGATGATATTATTTTATTTTATTTATTATTTTAGTTCAGTTTTGCTAGACGGAGTTAGTTAGAGATATGTTCCTTCATCTGCTTATTCAGACAGTACTTAAAGGCTTTCAGATTTAGTTCAAAATTGATTCAGACTTCAGTTGTTTTTGGGTAATTACCACCCATATGGATATTACGTTTTGTCAGATATTTTATACAGTTGAACCTTATGGACTATTATTCATGTTTTTCCATATTATTACGTCATATATTGCAGTGTACAGGTACAAATATCAGTCATGAGTTAGTTTATGGTCCTTCGGGGTCATAAGCACCATGTAGCTTTCTGGTTCAGAAAATAGGGGTGTTACACTCATTCCACTTGAAAACACATATACTCTTAACTTGAAATCAAGCACATGAGGATCATGAGTTAAAACATGGGAGTAGTTAAATATTCATCCATGGGACCTTTTCACCCAGGGAGTCCAAGAACCCAAATTTCAAGTTTAAAGTTATGATTTTTACATGTTCCCATGAATTTTACTTGTAAATTTCCATGAATCTCAAGTTTTTATCATGTTTCCTTGAAATTGTTAGTGATATTAAACCTTACACGCTTAAATGGTGTTGGTTTTAAAATTTAAACCCTAATTGGTCACCTTAAAAGTAAAATCATGCTATTACTACTAATTTTAAACTATTCCCATGCTTAGCCTAAACCATGAACTATAAGTGTTTGGTGAAATACCTACAAGAATGATTTTTGAATAAATGCTTACATACCATGTCCTCAAAGTTTTCGTAAAATCTTGTTATTATTGTTATCGAGTCCTAGGGGTTTGAAAACCTAAAATTCAGTTGATTATCTAGTTTTCAGTATTTATAGAATGGGTACAAAATAGTTACAAGCCCTACCTTTTCTGTCAGTATTTTTATATAGTTAATCTTAGTCAGCCCAATATTCCATGTCTTTCAGTTGGGAGTAGGATTTAGAACCGAGCGAATGCAGGGATGATGGCTTCTCCGTCAGTTAGGCAGAGCCGTTAGTAGCAGTCTTCGCATTCCAAAACTACATAGCCAACATAGGATATGAGGAGTCACCCGTCAATTTAGGCTTAACTCCGCCTAGGTGTCACTTGTTAGTTTAGGCTTGACATTCGGGTTGTCTAGTATCTTAGTGGATTCACGCAGCCATGTGTTGGTACCTATGGCACAATACAAATTCCCTTTGAACTGGGGTTACAGGTTGGACCTAAATAATACATTGAGGCATGTCGGTTATAGTTAGCTCCCATAGTCTCAGTTCAGCATTTAAAATAGAGTACAGTTTTAGATTTTCTCGACATAGTATACAGTTATTAGTTATTCAGTATCAGTATTTCAGTACTTTATTTTACAGATTATTTCAGTATCATGTTATATACTTGGTCATGCACCCTTAGATTTTAGCTTTCATGTATACTATTATACGAGTCATCTCATGCTATGTATCCAGTCCTGCATTGTTCATGTTCATGATCCCATGCATATCAGCCTAACCTTATTTAGTATACCAGTACATCCAAAGTACTGATCTCATACTCTTTTCTTGTGCTATGATGTTTCATATCATAGGTTTGGATGTTTAAGTTCCCGACCGTACCTAGATATATCAGTGCACCATTTGCAGTAGTTGTAGTGAGTCCTCATGTTCCAAGGACCAAATATATTTATTTCACTTTCTCGGTTTTAGCAGTTTGTCTGAGTTTATTGGGGGTTTGTCCCATCAACACCTCAATTATTAAATTAGAGGCTTTCAGACATTTTTTGACAGTGGTTTAGTTTTCAGTTGCTATTGATAGACTTTATGTTTTAATTCTTCAGATAGTTCATTCAAGACTCATAATTTCAGAAATGTGTGATGTGTTTAAGACCTTATGGAAAAGTCTAGTAAATTTTGCACATGTACCTTTTTATATTATTCATCGCTCACAGGAGGTACCAGTATAGGTTAGTTTATGGTCCTTCAGGGCTGTAAGCACCGTGTGATGCCTAGTGTGTACCCCCAGGGTGTTACACCTTTCTTATGGGATCTTCTTACAACCGACATAAACCACATGAGCTACCATGGAGTCCAACGTCTTACCCATGTTGGGGTAGCTGTTTTACCCTTACCATCAGAATAAAACCTTAACATAAGTGATTACTGTACTTCATCCATATTGGGAAAACGCTTAACCTACGGTGGCTCATAGTTTTGGAAAATTTAGGATACGCTCATCCGCATTTCTTTCTAGGTGTTAAATAATACTCCCACAATATATATGCTCATACTTAAGAAATCAACCTTAAAATAGCATAAAGGTTTGTATACTGAAAACCAGTTATGATTATCTTTACTTTAAATCACAATCAAGATGAAAACTTGTGGATTTCATGTATTCTCTTTAGATCAAAAGATCAAAATTTCTTGAATTATGATATACTGCATATGAATGGAACTTCAACAATTAAACTTTTTTGTAAACTTAATGCTTCTTCTTAAATCTTAAAATTGTTACTTTCCTTAATAACACTTATAGAAAAAATATTAGGCTCAATTCCCCTATTTAAATCTTTCATCAGAATCCAAATCAAAGTAATGAAACTCAAATCACAATATCAATCTTAAGGTTCAAAACATGAAAGGATGTAACTTTTATGCACCTTTAACATTCAAATCACAAGATAAGGGTAGACTTCAATACATGAGAATTTAAGGGATGAACCCTAACATAAAACATATATGTTCAATCTTAAAACCATGCTTTTTGGGCACAAGGATGGAAGAATTAACCTTGTTCAAAAATCCCACATACCTGGAATTTCTTGACTTATGAAGAGGACTTAAACTCTGAGTCTTGAGAGATGTCTTAGTGAGAGAAACCCTAATATTATTGTTCTTGAAGATGGAAGGAGAAAATATGTTGTTAATTGACTGAAGGATGGAGGAAAATAATGCCTCTCTAGGGTTATAGGTCGTGGGTTGGAAGTTTTAAAAGAGGAAAAGACTAAAAGTCTCCTCAACTGAACTTATAGAAAATTATCGTCCAGTCATCATGAGTCAATCTTACGACTCGTTAGATGAGGGTACGAGTTGGATGACTCCTAGGGTCAATTCATATCATGGACAAAACTCAAATCACCTTACGTTGCCATATCTATAACTCACATCTTACAACTTGTAAGATGTCTATAAGACTTGAGGTAATGAGTCTTATACTTCACAGTGATCTTGAAAGGTGAAGTATTATAGTTCCACATACACTTGATGACGAATTTGATGAAAAAACATAGACAAGACACTTTAATATTTGACCCTTTCTTGAAATTTTAGATTAGGAGATTGGGGTATTTGTGACAGAAGATGAATTAGGGATTTGAGAGAATGATTCTCATATTTTAGGATGATTTTTGCAATTAAAAACAAATCAGGGAAGTTCCATGGGGTGAAAGGACCTATTCGCCCTTATAAGAGAATAGTGAAATTTTATGTCTGGTAAGGGGGAGGGGTGCATCGCAGGCCATTCTCATGGCCCCATCCGTACCTCGCATGGAAAATTTTGTAGCATTAACTATGCCTCATATCTCCATAGTGCACCTTTGACAACATCTCACAAAAATTCCTATAACTTCTTACTCCAAACTCGGACATTCAGTTGCATTGGAAAAGAGAATTGAAGAACTTTAATTTGGTAGGTAGTATGCTACCTAACTCCTTATATTATAGGAAGAATGGTCGTTAGAAGTTGAACCAAGTAAGAACGTCAACTAAAACTCAATCTTTAGGAAAGTTCTCAACTAAATTTTGAGATAGGAGATTTCTATGAACTCAATTCATCTCCAACGATGCTCTCGCACGAAAGAATTGATCTTCACACTTATATCTAGAGAAATCATGGAGTTTGGGTCTATACGCGTATGAAGGACAGTTAAAATTCTTACTCATAAGTGTGGGGTGTTACTCTCATATACATTACATTATGACAAAATGATCATAATTGCAGAGATATAAGATACCAGGAAGAAAGCACGCCATGTTGAACTCTTTATGTCATGTACATACTTTCGGAATAGTTTATTTCATGAGAATTTGTATGATTTAAGTCCTTCAAAGACTTTTACGCAATTCAACTCTAGTATTTTGAATATCCACATTTCTTTTATTTCTAGACATCAGCTTTTCAAGTGCTTTGTAAAGTTATTTATTGAAGTCTAATTTGTAAGTTTAAACATTATTCATATAATGCACATAGGTATATTCAGCCAACACAACACAACACAAAGAGAAGCCAAATCAAGCCATTTTTAGAGGAAAACACATCAAATAAAGAATCTAGTTCATATCAATCAAATAGGTCATTAGCATGCATTAAGAAATGCAAGTCTTTCAAGAATTTAGCTTCTCCATAATAATCCAACATCATTTCTTGGAAATTGTCTTGTATTATTCAATATGAAAGAGTTCAAGTTGAAGCACCTTGACATGAAAAATAATTTATAATTTAATAATATGAAGCAAAGGCGAAATTACCTAAAAATTTGCAGTAGTGTTCCTCTATTCCCTGAAACAACCACCGCTTTTGAAACTCTGTGCGGTCAAAATTGGTCGGTCATTATATGCCAATTAAATGGATGAAAATTAGGTGATTTTCATATAATATAATAGATAAATAAAATACAAATCCACAAAAATACTCTCTTAAATAGGGTCATAATACCAGTCGATTCCTTTCTATTATAACAAGAATTGAACTTGACCTTCAAGGATACTTAGGTGTTATTATTTAAGAATGTTACCCTATGACAATCATATCAACCCTATTTTATACTAGTCAATACTATATTTTATTTTGGTGGAACCAAAATACCGTTCATAACCACTAACTAGCAAAATCCACACCAACAGCTATAAAATAATTCTAGAAGCGTAATACAATGAGCATTTTATCTGAATCCCTGTGCATGTACTGAAAATTAGAGAAAAGTATAAAAATCATGTCTAGAATGCATAAGGAAATGAACGAACATAAGGAAAACATGAACGGATAACACAAAATTTTAAAAGACCAAACAGACCAAAAAAAATAGAACTTTAACCGGAGATATTAAATCTATCAAAGAACTGAGGTTCTAACGACAACGGTTCAACAATTAAACACTATTTTTCTGCCATTTATGCATTATTTAGGAACATGTAATAGATTGTAGATATGCAAAAGGAAGAGCTAGCATACCACTAGTAACAAAAAGAATAATTAATAAAGAAATAAACGATATAAAAAGTAAAGACCCAATAAAATATGTACACCTTGGAGGAACAGAGATATTAATAAAAGCATGTTTCAGAGAAGGAATAGATACACCAATAGAATTATATTTAGCAGATGATAGAATTATAAAACCTCTAGAAAAAAGTATAATAACCGCTATAAAAGGAAATTTAATATACCAAAAATTTTAATTTATAATAAGTGCGAATTATTCAGTAGCAATAACAGATAAAAATATAGATAAATCATTAGTATTATTTTGGAAAATATCAGGAATAGAACTAACCCCAGGAAGTAAAATATTTACAGAAAGATGTAAAAATCTATATTTACTAACAACAAAACATAAAATAACAGGAAAAAATAAAATTAATAAAATACAAATAGAAAGTCCTTTTGAACAATTCGTAAAAACAATTGATAATAATGACTATAGTTACAAAAATATAGATATAGAAGAAGCTTTGTCTTAATAAGTAATCTGCAAAAAATATAATTAGTAGAAAAAAGGAAGAATACTACGTAGTAAGTCAAAAGGAACATGTAATAGATTGTAGGTATGCAAAAGGAAAAGCTAGCATACCACTAGTAACAAAAAGAATAATTAATAAAGAAATAAACGATATAAAAAGTAAAAACCCTTATATCTATGGAGTTTCCTCTTTCAAGTTACACCAAAAAAAATACATAAAGCTCTATTGATTTGAACTAGACTAAGGTAAATTTATATCACTATTTTTAAAACACTTGTAATTTCTTATTACAGAAATACCTCTATGAATGAAATATAACATTGAAAAAATCTTTACTTCAGTTATTGAATAACTATACGAATATCCTACTATCTTAGGGACCTGGTCCTAACTTCACATATGAAGTAATGAACAGGATTATACAAACAAATAACGTAAAGGAACAATTCAAACACAATGTTTTACGTGGAAACCTCCTTTATCAAAGGAGTAAAACCATGACCTACCACGTAGGATTTTCAACCACTTCACTATGTTCAAGCAAATTCGAACACAAACTCCATTGCTCAAGGATTAACCTCTTAACTCTCTTCAACTTTTAATAACTCTTTTACAAAAACTCCAATGCAATAACTCTATTGCACTTACTGGCCCACTAACTCTAACTGAATGAGTACCAAGCTAACTCTAGCTTCTATGTCAACTAACTATAATGACACAACAAACAATGAGAACACGGTAGGAACAAAACTACAATCAATGGGCAGGAGTTGTAGGTTAAACGTTTAGAAACCACAAAACAAAGACTCAAATAAAACAAGAGCTTGAGACACAAATGACAACTAAGCAGGTCCTATAGCAAGAGAGGCTTTAGTTGAAAGATTTTCTTCAAGAGAGATTTGATGTTGTTTGCATATGAGAGCTTAAGGTTTCTTGTTGTAACATGTTACATATATATGGGGAATAAAACCTAGGAATTCTCTAATTCGATGAGAAAAAGGTACTACAGCTTTGCCACCAACTTCCTGCCAACAGTATTTTTTTGCAGTTGTATTACAGACTGAGTGTATGAGATGTATACACGATGAACCTTGTCCATGAGGAGTTTCAATTTTATCATCAAAATGTACTTCATGAACCAGGTCCCAAGGTAGGTGGTTTGTCAATAGTCAAAACTAAGGACTTAATAATTTTCCCCTTTGATGATGACAAACCCTTTGTCAAGATAAAATCTACTACAAGTCTCACTACTTCTTTCTTTCACTGATACCATTCTCTATAGATTCCTTCCCCCCCTGCGTGTTGGGATGTGGTACCTAGTACTAACTACTTACATATATATACCTCAATCTTCCCCTTATTGGCATCATTAAGGAGATAAAAGATTAATCCACATAAAATATAAGCACACATATTAACTCATGACCATTAAGGCTACACTAACAAGAATAAGTAAAATCAAAGAGAGTGAGAAGAATAATAGCATCAAAACACAAAATATCCATTAATCAATAAAGTCGGCATCATAGCAATGTCCAAAAAACCAAGATCATTATCAACAAAGTACTAGGTAGATACCACGACAACAAAGCAAGATCAAAACAAGGCTTAAAGGATATGAAGGAAAAGACTTAAGAGATTAGGCTTAAAAGGAGAGGACTTAAGATACCAGGCATAGTGGGTACATGGTTGGACAAAAATCAGGCTGAAGGACCAGAGAGAGGAGCAGAGAATTGGCGAAGAAGAAGGGTAACTCTCGCATTTTCATCCGCACGATTCTTTAAAATTTGTTGAGTCAGATCCTCAACCTTGGCTTTCAACTTTTGAACCTTTGATAGTAATACCTCATTTTTAGCATGGAGACCCTCACCTCTACCTAGTCTCTCTTTTTATGCCTTCAGATGGCCAGCCTTTATAGTAGCAATCTCAACATCTTTTTGAGCTAAGAAAGCATAAACTCTTACAACTCACTCGTTAACTAGGTCTGAACAATAAAAATATATGCCAACATGGACTTCAACTTTACTCCACTTTTTTTAGGAATGCACTCATTATCTTCCAATGTGGAAAATGTGAATATTTTCTTAACTGACCCCTCCTTACAAGGCCTATACTGGACATTGAAATAGGTAAACACTGGGTTCAAGAGAAACCCATAGGCTAAGCCATGCCTACCATCCTTTACTTTCATCACTTTATGCATATTTTCAATCAAAATAGTAGGAAGGTTCACATGCTTAAACTTGGTTAACGACTCCATGAAGAACATATCAGTACTGGTTATTGTTGTATATTTCTCAATTCGGGGAAGAAGTGTCTTGTTCACCAACTCAAACAAAAGTTGATATTACCCCTTGAGGGATTTCTTGGTAACATTCTTGATGTTCAAATAATCTAACTTACCAATATGCTTCAGGAACTTTATAGATCCACACTAATTTTGTATGGACCTAGTCTCTTTAGTGGTTACTCCTATCACTTCATCCAATACCTGCTCATCCAGAGCAATATTTATAGCATGTATTGAGAAGTCAAGTAAAGAGAATCACTAGAGAAAGTGAGATTGTGACAAAACATTCTCACTTCATTTTTATATAGAGTGGGAACAAGAGGATCAAAGAGATGCTCCGAAATCTAAAGATTAACCATGTGCAAAAGCTCTACCATACCTGATATGCTAGCAATCTCTGAGTTAAATACTCTTAATCTCAGCACTTTTTATTTCTTAAGAATCTCTTTTCTTTCTTCCTTCATAAATACTTTCCATTTTCCTTTAATGGTGGAGGATTTCGCACTACAACTAGTACCCTCAACATATACTACAGGTTCTTTGGAAGTCCTGGTGGCTTTGGTACTGGGATATGGTCCCTTGGAGCTTTATGACTCTTCCCTTTTTGTTTTGCCTCTACTAGAAGATGTTGGTTTTTTATCAACATAACTTTGGAAGTTCTCTTTTTTGGTGATGGAATATTTCTATTTTTAACTTTGTCCTTCTAAGTGGACACACTCTTAGTCATATCTTCATCCACTTTTTCAAACTCAATTTCACTCCCAGTATCCTTAGACTCTGACACTGACACCACATCCTTAGTGGGAACATCAAACTCAATGACATACTTTTTATTTAATATATCTTCTTCCTATCCTTGTACTTTGTTTCTACTAGAGCAGCTTTGAATAATTTCTAAGTGCTCTACCTGGTCCCATAACCCTTACAAGTTTCTTATGGAAGTCTAGTAATGGAAAAAACTAGTTGTTTAGTCACTTTTCATTTCAAAGGCTTGTCATAATCATTGTCAGTGTATCCCCCTTTCTCGATATTTTTTTATGTCACATCAAGCATAGACAACAGAACTTCACTTTCTTCTTTAATAACCTAAAGAGGATCATTTTTGTCATTTGGTCGCAAAGGATCCGGGGGTATTGTCCTATTTGGAAAGACTAGGAGCACCAGATTTTCAAGGAGCCTCCTCACTTAAGGCAGTCAATCACTAAATAGCTATTGCCTTGCTCATGGCAAGCATGTTTGAAGGCAACCCTTTTTCAGTAGTAAGGTACCCATCAAATATATGTTCCTCAATGATATGACTTTTGATAGTGCTTGATGGAATAGGTTCTTCAAGATTGGGGATTTTAGGTAGAGAAACAGATAAGGTAACCTAAGCACCAAGTTGGGATAAATATTTCAGAAGGGATGCTAAAGACTTTTTGATAGAGATGAATATACTAGGAGTAGCAGAAGGAGTAGTTATACTAACCACTATCTGAGGAGAGGATGACTCCGTACTTGAGACTACTAGAGGAACGGAGAGTACAATATTTATTGGAAGTGATAAGGGGGTGAGATAAATGGAGGCAAATAGATTGTGCAAGTCTGTATTTAGAGATAATAGAGAAGAGGCAACTTGAATGGGTTTGGGATTATTTAGAGATGGAGATGAGGTAAATGAGTGGGACATGGTTACAAGTTTCTTGATGGCTATGTGTTTGAAGAAATATGAAGAGAGAGAGGATTTTGGAATTGATCCATTGAGTTTTTGGTAGTAAATTATAAGAGAAGAAGTGATAGACAGGGTTTAAATAGAGAAAGAAGGGAATAGTTTAGATTAGAGGAGGTGTGAGTGATGCAATATGTACGGCTAGATAGACATGACCTTTGGACTAAAAGCTACCGTTTACAGTATTTCGGATGAGACGAGAAGTCTACGTGGTAGATCCACTTCAGATTTAAAAACACACTCATTAAGAGACAAGGCATGATGCTAACCTTATGAGGGATCCCTAATTAATTTTTTAAAAACTTGTGCTTGAAGTTTTATCATCCTCCTCCTTAATCTTCTTCTCTTTACCATAGGTATATAGCTGTAGAGATATGAGACTGAGTTAAACATTATAACGCCACTTGTTTACCAAATCATAGACATCTTAGGGAATTAAAGAATACAACATGCAATCAATTTGGGCACACCAAACCCAACATATTCCTATTCATTTCAAATTGGTCCCTTCCAAGTACTTTAGTGAAGATATCAGCTATTTGGTCCTCGGTGCTGCAAAAGACCATTTTGATCAGTCCCTTCTTCATATTATATCTGAGGAATGATGTCTAATATCTATGTGCTTTGTCCTTTTATGGTGAACAGAGTTCTTGGGAATATTGACTACACTAGTGTTGTCACAGAACAAGGGAATACATTCTGAGAGAATTCTAAAGTCTTCAAGTTATTGTTTGATCCAAAGCAACTGAGAACAACATAAAGAAGGTGCCACATACTCAACTTCAGTAGTGGAAAGATCCACTAAATTCTGTTTCTTGGTACCCCAGGAAATCCAGGAAGACCATAAAAAGTGAGTCACTCCATAGGTACTCTTCCTATCAACCAGGTACCCAACATAGTCTACATCTACATAACTAACCAAGTTAAAGTTGTCACAAGTAGAATAGAGGTATATTGTATAACCAACTAACTCAAAGTTGTCAGAAATAGGATAGAGGAGGACCAAGTTTGGAGTTCCTTTGAGATATCTTAGAATTATTTTAGCAGCCTTCAAATGAGATTTTGTTGGATATGCTTGGAATCGATCACACATCCCCATACTGAATATTATATCAGGTCTACTAGAAATTAGATAGAGAAAGTAACCAATGATTCCTCTATACATGGTCTCATTCATAGAGGGACTAGGTTCATCCAGGTCCATCTTTGAAGAGGTTCCAATGGGAGTATCAATGGGTTTTGCATTCTCCCTATGAAATATTTTCAACAGCTCATTGATATACTTTGTTGGTAAATAGTTGCACCAATTGTACTTTCCTTTATTTATAATACAAGGAAGAAATTAAGCTCGCCCATCATACTCATCTCAAATTCACTACTCATCTACTTAGAAAATTCATCACACAGGGAAATGGTTGTGGCTCCACATATGATGTTATCTACATATACTTGAACAATCAGCAAGTTTCTACCCCTAGTCTTTAAGAAGAGTGTGTTGTTATTCTTTCATCTTTTGAAGCCATTGTCCAATAAGAATTTTGAGAGCCTTTCAAAACATAGGATCTTGCTTCAACCCATAAAGGGTTATATCAAGTTTGAACACATGATTTGGAAATCCAACATCTTCAAATCCTAAAGGTTGTTTCACATACACTTCTTCTTTTATAAATCCATTGAGGAAGGCAATTTTCACCTCCATTTGAAAGAGTTTGAACTCTATGTAGGAAGCAAAAGTAATAAGAATTAGAATAGCTTTCCTTCATGTCGATGATGCAAAAGTTTCATCATAATTCATTCCTTCTTCTTGATTATATCCTTTAACAATAAGTTTTGCCTTATTCCTAATTGTGTTGTTATGTCCATCTGCTTTCTTTCTATAAACTCATAGGGTCCCTATGATAGTTCTATCTGCAAGATGAGAGATCTAGTGCCACACTTTGATTCTCTCAAACTAATGTAGCTTTTCCTGCATGGAATTTATCCTATCAATATATTTTAATGGCTATTTCACATTATTTGGATCAACTTGAGACAAGAATGCTAAAAAGGTACAAAAATTTCTTTCTCAATTCCTAGTTTGCATCCCTAAATATAGAGAAGTAAGTAGATTATCAAGAGAATGTGAGAAATGATACTTCCAATTGGATCTTTGAGAAGTAAGCTGGGTTGATGTAGTACTAGTTCCCAAGGAAGTATTACCTTAAAGGAACTGGTGATCTACTGAACTAAAATAAGGATTAAGATCTTTATGATGAGATTGGGATAAACCATGTTCTTGATGGTCAGATGATTCATCTTTATTTTCATGGGCTGAACCTGGTCCCTGATAGTCTTCACCATTCTTTGTTTCTTTATCTAACTTGTCATCACTTCCATTTGACTTCCTCGAAGCACTGGGAAGTTTTTCACCGTATCATTAAATGCATGATCTTGACTGGAATTTCCCACTTCATCAAATACAACAGATACACTTTCATCTACACATTGAGTTCTCTTGTTATAGATTTTATAGGACTTTTTATTTAAAAAATACCCAACAAAAACTCCTTCACCACTTCCTAGATCAAACTTCCCAAGGTCATTTTTCCCATTGTCAAGCACAATATAGTTGTAGCTAAAAGATTTGACGTAACTCAACTTGGTCTTCCTATTAGTCAAGATTTCAATGGGGTTTTATCAAGGATGGATCTACTAAGACATCTATTAATTACATGACAAGCTATATTAATAGCTTTAACCCAGAAGTTTTGTGTTATACCAGCATCAATCAATATAGTCCTAGCAATATCCACCAAGGTTCTATTTTTCCTCTCTAGAACACCATTCAGTTGAGGTGTTCTAGGAGCTAAAGTATTGTGATTTATCCCAAGATCATTACAGATTAATTGAATTTAGCATTTTCAAATTCTACACCATGGTCGGACCTGATCTGAGCATTTTTCTCATTGTACTTCACTTGCACTTGATTTGCAAAGGCTTTAAAAATAGGAAGGTTTCCTCCTTAGATCTTAGAAACATAGTCTAGGAAAACCTAGAATAATTATCAACTATAACCTTAATATACTTCTTTCACCTTCTACTTGTGACCTTGATAGGTCCACACAAATCTAGAAGTTAGTTGTTTCCTTGAATTGAAAGATGATTTAGTCTGTTTTCCTTTCACATAAACATCACGTACTTTAGTACAGACAAACTTCATCTCGGGCATTTCTCAAACCAAGTCGTTACTGACCAACTTATCCAGTAAGGAACAGTTTACATATCCCAAACTTGTGTTCCATAATTCATTAGCATCTTTTTGAACACTAGGACATGTGATATTCTTGGTGTTGCAGGACCCCAAATCATTAACATATATGTTCTTATTTCTCTAGGTAATGAGCATAATTTCACCATTTTTAAGGCTTGTAACTATACATTTATCTGACAAGAAATTTACCTCATTTCCCTTGTCACAAATTTGTGACGTATTCTGCAAACTATATTTAAGTCCATCCACATATGCATATCATCAATAGCTGGATTAAAATTTTTTCCAACTTTACCAATGCCTGAATGTATCCTTTTTTAACATCACCAAAGGAGACATCGCCATCTTCATGGCCTTGGATCGAAAGAAAACCTTCAACTCTTCTAACCATATGCTTAGAACAGCCACTATCCATGTACAATGATTTTTACTTCCTCTTACTCTACCCTGCATGCACAGTCACTTGTTAGATTTACGAACCTATTATAATTTGAGTTCTCAATAGGATGAAAAAGGAAGAATTAATTTCTTCTTAGTCCAAGCAGGTAGTGTAGCACTAATTTTCTTAGACACCATAAATTTTCTCAACTTGTTTACAATAGCTAATCTTTAAGGGGGTGTCTTTGATATAACCATTTCTACCATAGTAAGTGCACAAAATATTGTTCTTTACAAAAACATACTTGTTATATAAATTATAAGGTGAACTTAAATTATGTAAGCCAAGACCAACTCCATTATTTTATCTATGATTAGTAAGATTTGTTAGAACTTCAGAGGAAGTGGTCTATGTAAGAACCTTATTAAGTTTTTCTTTATTTTGAACTAGGTCCCTCAAGCTCAGAGTTCTTTTTTAAAGAAGCAGTCAAATATAGATTAGCTTTTGTCAACTTCTCCTCCATATCAAATTGAATCATGCTTCCTTCACCTTTCCACTTATTACTAAACTTAGATATATCACTAAGTCTCACATTCAAAAATTATTTTCAAAGGAAAGGAATTGGTAGCTTTCCTGCAACCTATACAATTGTTCAGTTAGCTCCACCTTTTATACTTCAAATTCATTAAAGATTTTATTTAATAAGTCCCTTTTTAGTGAGCTCCTTAGCAAAATCTACCCATACAATAGCAAGAGATCTCAACTCCTTAGGTAAGTAATCTTTGAGATTTTCTTTTCTTTCTAAAATAGTGACCTTATCATCTTCTTCATTATTAAATTTGACAATCAAGACAAAGAGTAAATCATAAATTTGAACATCATCTTCATCCATCATTATTAAGACATCCTTCTACTTTTTCGACTCATTTGAATAACTGGAGGAATCTCTCCAAGCTGCAAGATCTTACATCACTACTTTGTTAGTAGAAACTCTTTTTCTATATCTATGAGGGACCTAGTCCTTCTTCCTCTCTCTATATCAAATATTCTTGTCATACTCTTTGTATTCCACCTTGTGAAAAGGACAATCTTTGATAAATCAACCTAGTTTGCCATACTTGTGGCATGTGTCATTGTCATTATTTTTCCTATTGTACCTGCTTGAGTCACATCTTCTGTGTACTCTACCATTCTTCCTTATAATCTTGAGGAATCTTTTGGTAATATATGTTGTCTCTTCATCCTCTTCACATAAGTCTCCTTTTGCAGAGTGTAGCACCAAATTCTTTTCTTTGTACAATTCACTTCTTTCTTTATCTTATTGTTTCTTGAGTTGAAAGGTCTTCAGGTTTCTAATCAACTCATCCATAGTTAGGGTCTTTAGGTCCCTACCTTTAATTATGGCATTTACCTTTCTTGCCTATGACTTTGGTAAAATGTTGAGGACCTTACAAACCTATTTGGTAGGTCTGATTACCTCATCAATATAATAGAGTTCATTATCTGAAGTTGGTAACACTTAACTTACACCATTACTTTGATACAACGCAGTGATAATTAATATAAACCCAATAAGAGTCAGGGTCGTATCCACAGGGAGTACAAACTAGCTTTCAACACCTTTCGTGTGTTGAGAGTTAATTAGGAGTTAACCCACAATGCGCAACTAAAACAAAACATTAATGTAAAATTGGGGGGTCTATTGTAAATCTTCGTTAAGAAAAATCACACAATAACACTAAAGATGGATATAACAAGTGACTAGTAAATCAAATTAAGAGAAACCTTGGGGTTATGTTACCTTAGGGTTCATTTACGTGCGGGTAATCAAGGTTAGTCCAAGTTTTAGGTAAGGGTTTGGGTAGGCTAGATTTAAGGTATTAGTGTTAGTATTTCAACAAAACACTGAATTTCACTCATGAATTCTTTCAAATACCTCATGAGCGTGAAAAAATCATCAATCCCATACCTCATACTAGCATCCTTGTTTTTAAGATGATGCTTATGAACTTAGAAAATCCACACAACATTCTTATTTCTAAAATAATGCGATGAGACAAGCTAATTCAATGTGTAGTTCACTATTACTCGTCACTCGTATCCCTCTTTCAAGGATGATATGGGATCCAAGTCAGTTGGGGGTTTCACCCACAATTCTCAATTCAACCCTAGAGTAATAGCAACACCCAACCTCCTTAACTAGTTATTTGGACTAACAATTAATACCCACACAAAGTTAACCACCTAATTAAACATAACCCCAACATAATAATTTAGCTACTTATTAAATTAGAGAAAAGAGATATACCCAAGTTTACATTCCATGCATCCATTGAAAAGCAAAGCAATAATAATCCAAACTTTAACATCAAATTACAACTAAAAATCTCTTGGAAATTTACTAACAATTGTTCTTTTCCCAAATTGAAATGTTTTCTCTCTACTTAAGATTTAAAATTGGTTGAAATATGCCTTAATTGTGCAAGGGTTTTTCCTTTTTGAAATTTGGAATTCAGCTCTATAAATTCCCATTCTACCCTTGTAACATTTCCATATCACCACGACTTCCTTCACTTAAATATGTTTGAGACTTCCGTGATCGCGATTTTTCTATCACGATTGTCGTCCTATTGAATTTTTAACTGGTTGTGATCGCGACCCTCTGGCCGCTATCTCTATACCTGAGGGTCGACTTCTGGGCCTAAATTTAATCTTTGGATCCTCTTTCTCTCATTTTATCTTTTTTAGATTTGTATCAACTCAATTTTATTAGATTTCCTGCAAGGTCACCTACACTGGAAATTGGTGTATTTCAATAGTCAATTAGCCTCATATACACAATTATTTCATCATAGTGTTCTCAAATTTGGATATAAATGATTGGAAAATTTGCCATTCATCAATATCCTCAACTTAAAACTTTGCTTGTCCTCAAGAAAACTTACTCTCCACCTAATAAGAATACTCAATTATAATCCCATTCATACAACCAAATACTCACAATGATTCCAAACTCGATTAGCACCACCAATTAGCCCTCCAGCATGGGAAAAACTATTCATGCAACTCCCTTCAAAATCAATCACATTTTCAAGGATGCAAAATACATTTAAGAACAACCGAACAACAACTACTAACTCTCTTGAAGTGAATCTTTATCAATAGAAACTCAACTATACTCCTTTGCCTCATTTTTCTGCCTCAATTAGTTTATATGCCTCCTCACAGAAGAAAGTCCCAATACACCATAGTATATATCATGCAATAAGGGACTAAAGTGCAAGCACTCGCTCTCACAAAGAGTCTCTCAATGCAAACAAGTATCATGCCATACGCTTACCCTTACTTTCAATCGTAACTAACTCAAAGATGCTTGGTTTGAGATCTCGAAGGACTTTTTCAAGATTCTAATATAGGCTCGGGAAAGGGTAGGACAGACATTTGGGATCAAAGTGACTACACCCTCCTTGTAATCTAAAAAATACCCTATTTTACCAAACTTTGGAGCATGGGCCACTTCATTTATTCTAAATTTACTAATATGGCTACTCTTACCGCATTTTCTCACCTTTTTAGTGAAAGCATATTCTATCAATCACTTTATTTTGTGCAATCTCATGCTTTTCTTTCTTTCGTTGATCCCTTTCTTTTTCCTATTTCTTGGTTCTCATTGTTTAGATCTTAGGAACTCACTTACAATACCATGGCCCAAGGTTACCTCTTCCAAAATTCACCACTCCCAACTTAGTATTTTAGCCTCAAGTTGCACTTATAATTTTAAAGAGGGTAGGGTTTAAAAGAGGGATAAAGTTCAAATGGCTCATGGCTTGTAGTGCCGTTGCCAAATAAAGGTTCAAAGTCTCAAAATGGGTGACTAAGGATACTATCTATGTATATGTATGCTTTTTTTGGCTAAAGTAGGTTTCTATTTGCACAAAGAAGGCCTAAGATCATTACACCAACCATGCATAATCAAAATTAGCTTTGAGAGACTAACCACGCAAGTTCTAGATTACACAAGTATGCATGAGAATTGAACAACTAAGCTCACCACACATGAAATACAAACTTCTCAAGGAGGATCAATTGCATTTCCCCATAGAGACAAAAGGAGTTATTCACTATACACTACAAACTAAGGACTTTGGAGTCACAAAAAGAGGTAAAGTGTTGTTACGAAATCATTCATGTTGCCCTTCATTTTCACACAAAAAAATATTGGACGAAGGGGGATGCTTGCATCGCATTTCACCATGAAAGATTGTCTATCATTAGCACCAACTCAAGTCATCATCTCACATTTCATCTCTCCTAATGGAAAACCATATGGCTACTCAGACTTAACCATAGGAATAAGGGCAATCCCAACTCTATAATGCCATGGGTACTCAGACTTTCCTTGCCTCTATAACTCAAAACCCAAAGACATGATGGTTTTACCTTAAGAATTTTGTCACTCAATCTATCATAGGGAAAGGCTCATCTAACATCATTATTAGAACAAAATAAAAGCTCAAATTGAAAAATAAAATTGACTAATCCATAAAATGTAGGCATTATCAGGGTTCCCAATATTACAACCCTATGAAAATAAAGTAAAATAATCAAATAAATATAACAACATCCATGTAAATATCAAAATCATACAGAACAAGGAATCAAATATCAAATTAATATGGAGAAGGGAACCCCCAACTAAAAGTTTACAGTTTTCTCACTGCATAATTACGAAACCATAGAAAAAGTAAAAGGGGATCCTTGTAACCACATCAAGAACTGTCGTCACTCTTAGTCTCAGCATCATTATATTTTGGCTCCTGATCATCTGACCACATAGAAGGAATGTCATCATCCACATCTGCTCTAGGGGATGGAAGTCTATCTCGAGGCTTTAGGAAAATTTATCTTTCTTTTTTTACCTTTTTCTCATCTTTTCATGAGACTCCTGCAACTCCCGATGTGACCGTGCTAAGGAAGAGTAAGCTCACTCAATTCTGGAGACAGTGGATCCCTGCTCTTTCTGATCCGCTAGAAACCTCTCATAGTCTAACTATGCAACATAGGAGTGGCGAGTGGTAGATAACTCTCTCGGCCCTATGGGCAACCCAGACACAAGCTCCTAAATTATGCTCATCTTACTCAAGAGCTCCTTTAATGTCCCTGTTGTAGATGTCCTACAAGATTCGCTATTATCATTTCCCAACTTACCTAAGTCGACCTTCTAATATTTTCTTTTTGAAGAAGAACCCTCTCCATGACTCTTTAATTAGCAAATATGGGTCTTCAGATATACCCAAGTATCCCTAGGGTACTCTTCAAGTCCACCCTTCTTGTTTAATTCTATGATCAAGGAAGGAAACATAAATAAAGAGCCGCCTTTGTTCTTGAAATGACTAATGTCCAAAAGTACAAATCACCCATTATTCAAGGGAATATTGACTAAGATGCACACAACCTTCCGAGGTTACATATCCAATACATAGGTCTTGTTAGTGGATAGAGAAACATGACTAAATATGATGGCCAAAAAGATTCGAGCCTTGGCCATGAAGTCATGCAATGATATCCTATTTTTATGGCAGCCCATGAGACCTCTCTTCCTGAACACGATTTCTCAACTAACTAGTTGTCCGGTGCACAGGCCTTATCTTCAAATGGTGTCATATCATCATCCAGCAACACATACAAATCATTGATCTACTCATCCCCAAAATGAACCTCCTTCCCACAGATCCTCATAACTAGGCCAGAGGTAGATACTACATTGAGGTTTTCATAGAACTCCTTAGCCTAATGCTCATTGGCTCGGCATGGGTCTGGGGAAAAGCTACTCCACCCGGTGGCCACCAATCTATCATAGAAGGTCGAGAGCTTCTGGGAACCTTTTCTAAGGTTATGCCTCGCGTAGGGAGTAATTTCATCTTAGCCAAGTTTACATAATACAAAGTTTGACACTCAGGGGACATGAACCAAATGTGATCATAATCTTCTATTATTATCTTTGATGACCTAAAAACAACACAAAGCATTAGAAATCAATATCATCATGTGAAAACTATTCTATGTGACTTAGTTAAGCTAAAGAAATAGTTCCCTAATCAAATTTGGGCTGAAAATAAGAATTCAGGATTTTGGACATGTTTGTCACACAACATTCGGATGTTGCGATCATGGGCCACAGGACCGCGATCATGTTATTGCATCGCACCTTGGTGACCACATTACAGTACCTGAGGATGTTTTCCTAAAATGACTTCAACTAAAACAAGCCAATTTTCTGCACCAATTTATGTTCCTAATAAAGTAAATGGCATTATGAACATGAAACACAATTCCAAAACATTCAGGCATGCCCTTCAATTAGTGGAAATCAATCAAGTGGTTCATTTGGTCATTTGACAAAACACTTGGTGTGCGTTCTATCCTGCAGAGGTACTCAAATTGGATCAGTGATCGATTTCTAGGTTTCGGGAATGAGAAGAAAGCCCATTTGCAGGCAACAAGGATTTGTTGCTTTCTTAGTTAGAAAAAGGAGTTACCTAGCTAGTGGAGCGAGGTAGTAGCTAGTGGAGCGAGGTATCAATTTTGATTAGTTTCAGGTACTCAAGACTTCCCTGACTTTGCACACACTAATAACAACAGCCAACCCACCACACAAGATTAATAAGCTAAAGATTAAGAATACAAACCATAATTTTAGTCCATTTCCCTAAACATGCATTCTAGGGCCAACACACGAACATAAAAAAGAAGAATCAAAGCACATACCTGATGAGGGAATGTAGAGAAGATGCAATTTACTAGAGGTTCTTTGAACAAAGAAAAATGGGTGGAATTAAGATCAATTTAAGAGGAAATATGGTGGGAGCCATTTTGAGTGACTGCTCAAATTTTAAAATAGCCTTGATCGCAATCACAGATAAAGGATCGTGATCGAGAGGACACGATAATCGCAATTGTAATAGTATGGTAAACACAATGTGGTAACCGAAACCTATTACTGCTCTCTTATTTTTAGCAATCTATCTTCCCACTCAATTCCACCATACTTCCCATTACTCAAATTCTCAAACTCACCTTATAGTGTTAAAATTTCATGGATTACTCAGAAACAAAATCAAAACTACTTTAATACTCAAAATTTAAAAGATACGGGACAATTTAATGGCAATGATGGGTTGTCTCCCATCCAACGCATAATTTAACATTGTGGCACGACGTCTATCAATTATCAAATTGAATTCTTGAGATGAAGTTACCCAATATTTATTCCTTCAACCACAGCATCGATCATAGACACCATTTGTAGCTCTATTGGGTGCTTTTTGATTTCGCACACATGGAAAGAGACTTCATCATTAAGCATCCAGAACTTTATTTCTCCACACTCCATATCAACTAGTAATATTTTGGTTGCTAAAAATAGCCTCCCAAGTATTATTTTTATCTCATGATCAATATCACAATCAAGGACTACAAAATTCACTGGGATATTGTACCGGTCAATCTTAACCAACACATCACTCAATATGCCCACCAATTTTTTTATTTAACGGTCCGCCATCAAGAGCCTTATGGTGGTAGGTGTGGAAGATACCAATATCCTTTGATACATGACATATGATATCAAGTTGATACTAGCCCCGAGGTCACACAATGCCTTTTCAAATTTGTGTGTCCTAATAGTGCAAAGAATTGTAAATGTACCTAGGTCTTCTTCTTTTCTCTGCCATGGCTTTAGTCATAATAGCACTACAACTATGGGTCACTTCAATAGTCTCACCATCTACATACCTCTTCTTCGATATCATGTTCTTCATTGATTTAGCATAACCCAAAATATCTTGAAGGGCCTCCAACAACGGAATATTGATTGAGAGATTGCTAAGCTTTGTCATACCTTTAAACTTGGCACTGTCATTTTTCTTCTTTAATATTTGTGGGAAAGGGTGGCATTTTCATTGGGGAAAATGGAACACTTTGAGGTTCATTTCCCTCATACTTTTCACCACAATCACTTTAGGATTTTGCTCCACATCACCATTCTCTCCAACTATCATTGTCTCCTCATCACCATCTTTAAGAGACTTTGAAGTACCAACACTTACCGATTTAGACCACTTCTTTTTCATATTTATTTGATCATCAAGAGGCTTTTCCCCAACGTCAATTGCATGCTCACCAATATTTATACCACTTCTATTAATAATTTCCATAACATGGTCTTCATTATTGGGATTTACCACTGCGTCACTTGGTAGGCCGTAGGCCCCCTTTTGGCCTAACATTGAGTTAGGTAGAAATTTGACCCACTTGTGTCTCCAATTACTATATGGAATCCGAATGTGAAATAACCGTTTGGTTAAGTTGAGAAAAGTCTCGCTTTATCTCCCTTACTATTTTTTTGGTACCTTCGACAAGCATCAGAATTCGAGCAAACACATCTTCAATTTTGAATTTTTTTAGGTTCACCGAGCTTGATTACTTATCCTTGACAAAATCATGAGGGGGCATATATCTATAATAACCTCTCTCCTTTTTCTTCCAATCTTGATCTCTATCATTTTCTCAACTATGCAAATCATAATCTCGATCATTCCAACCTTTGTTTCAACCTTGCCTTTAGTAGGCAGGGCGGGGACCCCTCAGATAATTATCCAAAAACCTTATATATTCATAAAATTCCTTAGATTAATCTTCATCATAACTTTTTCCACGTTTAACAACAATAACATTGATAGGTTTTGTGGGTGCTCCCACCATGTGTTTAGTGAGGAGATCTAATTGGCTCATTACTTTGGCCATATTTTCATCTCATTACCTATCCTTTATTATTTCATCTTAGTTGAACAAATGATGTAGTGGGAGACCCTATGGCTACTTTGGAATACCAAGTATGCCATCCTTGGTTTCGCTTAGTGACTTTCTTATGTACATTTGTCACAACACCATAAGACAACTTCACAAGAGAAGTACCCAATGCATTGTCCACCACCATCTTATTTAGTTGGTATAATGACCTATAAAAGATTTGTAGGAGCATCTTAAATGGGACTTCATGGTTAGGAAATTGCATCAACTTGTCATTAAATCATTGCCACACCTCATATAAGGGCTCACCTCTAAGTTGACGAAACTTTGTGATTTCATCCCTTAGTTGTAGCATTCTAGATAGAGTGAAATATCTATCCAAAAAGTCCTCCATAATTTTGACCCAAGATGTAATATACCCATTGGGTAGATATCTCAACCGCATCAGCACTTCACTCATTAAGGAGAATAGGAAAAGTCTCAACCTAATAGACTCTTGAGTGATATGGGCAATATCAAATGAGGCACACACATCAATGATATTTTTCAAATACAAGTTGGCATCTTTTTTTGCTTAACCCCAAATAGACCTTTGATTTGTAACATGTGGAGCATTACACTCAAGACATAGAATACCCCATTTCCCTCGATCAGTGGGATGGGGATTGCACTTGCACGCCTCACATAATTAAGTTGATCCTCATCCTTGAGGTGTCCATTAAATAACCTTCATTGCTCCCATTGTATCTTATGGTGTTTTGATTACTATGAAAATCACCTAACAAAACTAAAGCAACAAACAAGGTAAACAAAAGCACTACGAGTAACCCATGTTCACTAATAACACAACCATAGAGAAACCTAAGTTGCACTCCCCGGTAATGACACCATTTTTGATAACTCTCAACTTACATCATTACTTTGATGCAAGGCATTCGTCTTAATATAAACCCAACAAGAGTCGGGGTTGTATCCACAAGAAGTGCAAACTAGCTTTCAACACCTTTTTTGTGTTGAGAGTTAACTAGGAGTTAACCCGCAATGCACAACTAAAACAAAACATTAAAGTAAATTTGGGGGGTCTGGTATAAAACTTTGTTAAGCAAAATCATACAATAAAACTAAAGAGTGATTTAACAAGTGAATAGTAAATATAATTAAGAAAAACCTTGGGGTTATGTTACCTTAGTGGTCATTTATTGTGGGAAATCAAGTTACTCCATGTTTTAGTTAAGGGTTTGGGTAGTCCATATTTAAGGTATTAGTGTTAGTCTTACAACAAAACACTAAATTTTACTCTTGTATTCTTTCAAATACCTCATAAGAGAGACAAAATCATCAATCCCATACCTTATACTATCATCCTTATTTCTATGATGATGCTTATGAACTTAGAAAATCCACACAACATCCCTATTTCTAATATAATTCTATAAGAGAAGCTAATTTAAAGTGTAGTTCAGTATTACTCATAACCCATATCCCTTTTTCAAGGATGAGATGGGATCCAAGTCAATTGGAGGGAGGGTTCACCCATAATTCTTAATTCAACGCTAGCGTAATAGCAACACCCAACCTCCTTAACTAGTTATTTAGACTAACAATTCACACCCACAGATTTAACCACCTAATTAAACATAAACCCAACATAAGAATTTAGCTACTCATGAAATTTGAGAAAAGAGACATACCCAAGTTGACATTCAATGCATCCATTGAAAAGCAAAGAAAAAATAATCAAAACTTCAATCTCAAATTACAACTAAAAATATCTTGGAAATTTACTAACAATTATTCTTTTTCCAAATTAGAATGTGATGGTTATAGAAATATAGCACTTTCGACGCTTAAAATGAGAAAAATGAGCAAGTTTATGAGGTTGTTTTGTTAGCTATGATGCACTTTTGGTATGTTTTGTAGAAAACTAGGTTTTGGATGCTAAGTGCATGAAAAAAATTAAAAAGTATTTTTGGCTACATATATGATCAATTATGGGTGTTCGTAACACTTTTTGGGTTGTTCGTGATCGAAGCATGTGATAAAAATTGAAGATTTGAAGCTTGGTTACAAGTGTTGAAAGGCCTGTCACTTACCTATGTCTACTATTGACCACATATAGCACATGTGTTTTGTATGAGACTAAGGTAAGTGCTGCAATTGAAGATTTAAAGATCCAGAGAGTGTAAGGAGATGAAAAATAACTTTCGACATTTACTATGTCAACATGCAGACTGCATGTAGCATATGTGGAACACATGTAAGCAAAGCATATGTTAGAAGTCCAAAATGCCGAGAGTAGACCTACAGGAATTTTTATTCTAAGCACATACGATGGCCACATACGCCTAGCCTCAGGTTGCATGTACCACATATGCCCAAGACCAGGCTGCATATGGAGACCACATATAGCCACCGAACTTTTTTTCTCCTTTTCTATTTGGGCTTTTGTTTTAGGGTTTTCTCATGTACTATATGTCACGACCTGAGACTACCCCCTAGTTGTAATACGGTTCTTAGAACCACAAGTGATCCCAAGCTAAAACATGTACATTCATAATTCTTGAGCAACTAATTTATAATATAAATAAAAGCTAAATTTGTTGAGCGGAAACATAATCATGAGAAAATCTGAATGAATATAATACTGATAAAGTTTACAGCTTGATAAAACTAAAGAAAGAATTTAAATTACATATCATAACTTTGACTGACTATCTATGAAGCCTCTACTATACTGACTGTAGGTGGCTAGTACATGCCTAAAACTATTGTAAATCAATACATATGAATAATAACAATACAGTACATGAACTACAATTGACTGAAGTTCTCGAAATAAGAGAACTCATCACCTTTTGGCTGAATTCTGAGAACTGTCTGACCCTGGTGTATAGACTACATATAGTACCTACATTATAAAGTAATATAGCCACAAATGCATATATGTGGTCAGTACTATGAAATGTATTGAGTATATAGAGACATGAAATAAATCATGAAAATATTTAAAATATTCTTTAAAGCTGAGGATATAAGTTATTTGCTAAAACATACACTTAAAACATGGCTATACAAGAAAACTGTAAGTCATAGTGAGATTTATAAATCATGAGACAAAAATAATTTTATAAACTAGAACGCGGTAGAAACATGAATACTCCATGTAAATCTCATGTAAAGCAAAACATGTAATAAAACTGAACTAGGGATAATGTATGGATGTTGAGCATGAAAACATGAACATGTAAGATGAATACAAGACCAACTAAGGCATGTACTAAAATAATTTGTAAAACTGACTGACTGAATAAATGAAAATCTGATTTTTTGGTCAAGCAAACCTGAACTGATATAACTAAGTACTAACTTAAACTATGGGAGCTATCTTGTAACTAACATGTCCCAATCTAAAAAAAATAGGGTCCAACCTGTAAACCCAGTTGAAAGGGAGTCAGTACCATTCCATGGATAAAAACACATGGTTGGCGATGTGGATCCATAAGGTTGATGTCCTAAAGGACTAGTAGTCAGTCCTAAATTGACGAGTGACCCCTAAGAGAGTGTCAGTCCTAAACTGGTTGGTGATATGTCATAATCCTACGCTGGATACATAGTTTTAGAACTTAGAGATTGCTACTAAAAGTAACACCCTCTACTAGCAGGTGATCCCCCATCCCTGGGTTCACTCGGTTCTAAATCCTACTCCAAACTAAACTAACATGAAAACATAATTGATGAATGCACTAATGACTGATTTTCTTATAGATAGTATTTTAAAACTAATAGTGCATGCCTAATTTGAAGTAATCTTGAACATGTAAACTAATGTATTTAACATAAAATAATAGTGGTGATTTTCTTACAAAATGATGATCTGAATATGGTGATAAAATCATGAAATAGTGCATGCCTAATCTGAAGTAATCTTGAATATGTAAATTGATGTATTTAACATGAAATAATAGTGGTGATTTACTTATAAAAATGATGATCTAAATATGGAGATAAAATCATGATTCTGACTGACTTAGTGCTTGAAAAACTGAAAACATGAGTAAATACATAGGTATCGGGTGTTCATAACCCACCAACACTAAATGATGCTTTAAATGCAATATAACATTTAAAATATTATAATAAAATTCATGATTCAAAGACCCAAAATATAGTACATGTCACTAACTGATAAAGTCCATGAATTTGAATATGGGAATGAGTTAAACTTGGGAGGATAACATGATCACATAATTTTAGTTCATAACTTGATAATTTAATATGGGCTCAATTGAATATAACATGAGTAATTGAAATTTAAAGCATGAAGGGGAAAACATGTTGACATGGCTTGAATTGAAATTACTAAGAAAAGCAAGGATTAAGTTCATAAGTAATATGGATAATTTCATAAAAAGGAAAAATTTCATACTTTAATCAAAAAGGGGATTTTCGGGCTCAATGGATGGAAGGAACCCATTAATGAATACCTCACATACCTGAATGTAGAATCCTTGGATAAATTTATTGGGATTGAACTTGAACTTGAAGAATCCTAGTTGACTTTGGGGTGAAAGAAATTGCCTTTTTTTGCTATGTGATGAATGATTTCTAAGTTATGATAGGTTAGGGTAATATTTACGCTTGATAACTATTTTTGGAGGGTGAAATAACATAGTTTTGGTGTTAAAAGAGTTGGAAAAGACAAAAAACCTTATGAATCATCTGGAAAATGTCCAGAAGTTATCCCAATGACTTAGGTCACGACTCGTAAGGTCTGTCTACGAGTCATGGCTTGAGTCATGGTCAAAAATCTATTTTCAGCCTTTACTGTCCAAATTATGGCTCCCTCCTAAAGACCCATAATGAGACATTATAAGGCATAGTCCGGGAAGCTTTGGCAGTTCTTCAATATTATGGCGATAACTTTTTACCCTGATATCGGATTAAGGAGAAATTGGTATCATTGTAAAGATAATTATATTATCTATTCGTTGGTGGGTCTTGATCTTAGAAATTCTTAGAACACCAAAAGCATCTTTCCCATATTCTCTAATACCTCTATTAATAACAACTTCCATGCACTATCCCCAAGAAGACACATGAAATTTCAGCTAACCATTACATGATATATACCATAAGCTTTGCCTCGATCATCCTTCATACTAATAGCCTTAGATAAGACAAGCATACAACAATGTTTCCCCAACAAGAAATACTTGCCCTCTTCCATCTAAATAATTGTTCAACCACTATCATTTCATATGGAGAGGTCACTGAAAGTTTAGAACATGAGGACCTGAAGAATGAAAGAATACTATACATAACTTTGACACCTAACTGGGGCTTGAAAAATAGTGTATCAAAGGCATGGATTTCATTAAAGAGATCTAAATGAAGGACAAATGTACATAATTTGAATTTCGCTGGTTATTAAGGGTATACCATGAGCTTTGGGAACTGAGCCTACTGTAAAGCATGAGTACATGAGTCATGAGCTACAAGAACTGATTTTAGAGTTCATAAATTCATGGAATATGACTTTTACTTTTGAGTGAACTAGAACTTCTTATACTAGGAACTAGGAGCGTACATGAGTCTCTATATAAAGTGCATGAATGTGAGCTATGATCATATAATTGACTTGTAAGTCATGATTAGATGTCGTGATGACTGAATAACAAAAGTTTGTATAGAGAAAAGAATGGGTTGGCCATCTTCCTCCCCTAGTGTTGTTCTGCATCACATTGGCATCACCGCTATAATTTGAGAGCCTGACTTGATTTCTTGTTCTATATTTTCCCTTAGATTTAAGCCATTGTTCTAAGTCCATGGACCTCTTTAATAAAGTGTAAACTAAACTGGAATCACTCTACTATAAAGTTTGAGATATAACATATGCGTAAATACTAAATTCCTCCTTAAAGACTAAACCATAATTTCTTCACTCTAACGATCTACACATAAAATCTTAACCTCACCTAAATAAACTATATCTAATCAATACCAACTTCATTCTTGGACACTTTCTTAATATACCATCCTTAAAATTCTCTAGCTTCATCAATTATGATCATATACTTACACCTTTCTAGGAAACATATTTGCCTCACTAAACACATGACCTACATCTTTTCATTAATAGCCTACTAATATTACATCTCTAAACTTAAATATTTTCTTTGTGCGTTGGTAAAAAATACAATGATTTTTACGGTATAGATACTATTTCACCAATCGAGTCACAGGTATCTAACATATTCACACCTAACGATTTTCCACAAAGTGGTGATGAAACATATAACTTGTACAAATCTTTCCATTTTCCAAGTTGATTTGATCCATTCATTTGTAGAGATATTTACTCGATCGTAGACATTTTTGGAACACCTTTAATAGAGGGGAAAATAGTTAATTTTGAAATAACTTATTGTCAACCTCTTTCAGATATGAATCTATCTGATTAAGAAGGGAAGAACTTGCATCAGTATCTCAATTTCAATTCAAACATGGGTTTGAATCATACTCCATGTTCTAAGAAAGATTTATCATCCGAAAAGAGGAAAAAATAGAGTCTTTGTCTAAAGAAATGCATTGACAAAGGGAAGATATAGAGAACCTTTCAACGAGATAGTGCTTTTTCAAGTCTCTCAAAATGGATTTTTCCCTAAACCATGAGAATTACCATTACATCAAAATACATGACGTCAACAACCTATAACCCATAACTTAGATGGTAAGAACATAATATACTACATTACTAGCCTCATTCACATTTAGAAACTCAAGGGTACTATCTAATCACACACACTTTTAAAACTTAGCAATAACACAATTCCATATCACCTTGGGTATACCTCTTTATCATACCTACACTAGAATAAATAATTTTAAATCAATAAACCTAAACTATTGCATACACTGATTCAAGCCTATTGGTTCACCTTTCACACAACTATTCCTACTGATACATAATCTACTAAATCCAGATAAACACTATCCCCTATTACTGTTGTTAAACTTTTAGGTTCATGCTTTTACTCTAGGTCATATGCAGTCATAGGATTCTGAGAAAAGGATTTAAGAGAACATCTGACTTATGCTTAATACATAATTTTCATGAATAAGAACGAACTCTTTCAAACTTTGGAACATAAGGGCACTGATGGGATCCTTATAAGCCCGCATGCAATCTCATAATGATCTGTAAAGATTGTCTGAGAAAACTCTATCTGTAGGAATTTAAACTTGACTATTCCTGTTACCTAAAAAATAAGGCAAAGTTAGCATGAATGGACAATGTAAGAATTGGTATAAGTTTCTTACAGAATATTCTACTACATGATCTAAGATATGGAAGATATGATCTTACAGACATCTCTATATCGTTATGCAAGACTCTACTAGACATGACTTCATAGACACCCTAAAATATTTAAAAGTTGTGTTGTGATACCAAATTTTTCATGAAACGAGACTACCCATAGTCATAACATGGTGCTTAGAACCACAAGTGATCCCAAGCTAATGATGTATTGGCATACTACTTGAGCAATTGATTTATAACGTAAATAAAAGCTAAATTTTCTTAGCGGAAACATCATCATGAGAAAATCTAAATAAATGTAATACTGATAAAGTTTACAACTTAATAAAACTTAAGAAAGAACTTGAATTACAAATCATGAACCTGAATGGCTATCTATGACGTATCTACTATATTGACTGTAGGTGGTTGGGATATGCCTCCAACTACCGCAAATCAATACATAAGAATAATAACCATATAGTTTATGAACTAAACTGATTGAAATTCCCAAAATAAGAGAACTTATCACCTACTGACTGAATGATTAGAACTATCTGACCCTAGTATATGGACTACATCCACTACCTACATCATGAAGGAATGCAACCACAAATACATATATGTGGTTAGTTCTTTGGCATGTACTGAGTATATAGGGACATGTACTGAGTCATGGAAATATCTAAAACATGCTTTAAAATTAAGGATATAAGTTATTTGCTAAACATACATTTAAAACATAGCTATACGCAAAAACTGTAAGTCATAGTGAGATTAATAAATCATGAAACGAAAATAATTATGTAAGTTGGGAAGCGGTAAAAACATGTATACTATATGTAAATCTCATGTAAAGATGAACATGTTGTAAAACTAAACTAAGGATCTGTATGGATACTGAGCATGAAAACATGAACATTCAAGATGAATGCAAGACCAAGTAAGACATGTAATGAAATAATCTGTAAAACTGACTGACTGAATAACTAAAAATATGATTACTTGGTCAAGCAAACCTTAACTAATATAGACTGAGTACTAACTGAAATTGGGGGAGCTAGTCTGTAACTTACATGCCCCAATCTGAGCAAATCAGGGTCAAACCAGTAAACCCAGTTGGAAGGGTGTCAGTACCTTGACATGGGTACTAACACTTGGCAGACAATGTGGATCCACAAGTTCGATTTCCCAGAGGACTAGGTAGTCAGTCCTAAACTAGCCAGTGACACTAAAAGAGTGTCAGTTGATAACGCTCAAATTACACTCTTGAATGGGTGTAAGCGATCGTTGTCAATAGAAAACCCAACTAGGTTGGTGTCGAATCCCACAGGGAATAGGGTGTGAACGTTAATTTGTTTACGAAATACTTTACTGGTAGTTTATTGTTTCGGAAAGATGGGGGTTTAAAGTTCACAATGACTCAATCTTCACTTTCTGAATTATAGTGTTGTTATCAATATAAATGGGAAACCAGAGTTATGATCACCAAAGGTTTCGGGTATTGACAGATACTAGGTAATGCTAGAGACCCTCGGAATGAGTAGAACAACAGAATATCCCTGACTATGATACTACATGACTTATCTCCCGACCTCACCAGACAATTTATTATCTGATTCTCTCGAACTTAGATAATTTATCTATATCCAAATGGATGTTATCTCAGGTAGATTAATCCAGTTACAGCATTAATCATTAAACAGAATGTTGGTAGCTTCCAAGTCCCTGTTGATAATTCCCGTCCTCTAGTCCATTTCTTCGTTAGAAGCAAATAAAACCTAAGGCATAATCTAATGTTTGCAACAACTAGATTTCAGTTAAAACCATAGAATTTCAAGATGTTCTACTACTCCTTGAATCCGTTAAACACCTAGCATCATATCAAACCCTAATCCTTGGATCCCATAACCCCGACTAATGGAATTAGACTTTCATGATTTGATGAAAGAAATCACAAGTTGAATTCATGATTATAATAATCAACTTACGTAAAGATGGAAAACAACAAGCAATTTCTTCAATTAAATCCCAAGTTAGAAACCCAAGAATAGTTGATAAGAAAGAAAACTAAGAATAATTGGCGAAAGAGAACAATGTACCTATTTCTCTCTCCAAAGTTCTTGTTCTGAATAATGAAAACTTGATAATTTAAAACCCCTTAAAATTGCTATATATACTAAATCCTAATTAAGTGTAACGCCCTAATTTTCTGAATCAGAATGCTACACGGTGCTTATGACCCCGAGGGACCACAAGCTAACCCATGACTAATATCTGTACCTGTATACTGCAATTCATGACATAATAATGCAGAAAATATGCACAATAGGCCATAAGGTTCAACTGAAATAATATAACATCCATATGGGCGAAAATTACCCAAAACACCTAAAAACTAAATTTGAAAGCTAAATCTGAGCGTAAATCCGAAAGCCTCTAAGTACTGTCTGAAATAAGGAGTTAAAGGAACATGTCTCCAACTAACTCCGTAAAACTAAACTTAAGAAATAAATGAATAAATCGAATAATGTCATCCTCGAATGAAGAGAACTCACTGCAATTCTGTATGCTGAATGCGACTGCTACTGCTGGTCTGGGACTCGTGCCTCTGAACCTATGGTGTAACATGAAAAGAAAGCACCATAGCGCAAATGCGTCAGTGCAACTGGAGTACTGAGTATACGAGTGAGGTAGGCTAATGCAAAGTGTTTACATGCATGAATAATACTACTTACTGACTGATATGAATGTAAGAGTACAAACATATATACATAGTAAATAAGATCGTGAGTACGTGATGGATAAGTCTGTACGCTAATACATGGCTGGAACCGTAGTTCTAATAACATGGATGATTGTATCTGACAGCCCTGAATCTGGTTGAACTCTCTAAGTTCTGTGCTATAACTGAATTTGACCATATCTAACAGTCCTGGTATACTGATATCTAAAGAACTGTCTGAGTTCTTTTACTGAGACTGATACTGAAACTATAGGAGGTAGTTATTTAACCGACATGCCCCATATGTGCCATTATGACTAAGATAGGGTCCAATCTCTGCCCTGAATGGAAGGGTGTCAATACCGCGCCACTGGTAAGGATAACATGTGAGCAATCCTCATATAACAGGTAACTCTAGTGAGAAAGGTGGGAACCCTCATATAACAACAGGTTAAGCCACCTCATCTACCCTCATATAGCAGGCTACGATATCTCAACATATGCTGGCTACATAGTTCTGGAACTCAAGGATGACTGCTAAAAATCACACCCTCATATATAGGTGAGTTCCCATCCTTGGGTTCACTCGGTGCTAACTCCTACTCCCATCTGAAGAGACTAAACATGATTCAACTGACTGTACATAGACTGATTAACTGACTTCTGTTGACTAACGGAGTAGTACTATTATCTGAGAGTTAACTGGGATCATGAGATTTCTGAGGTTTCTTTAGTCACATGACTGACTGAGTTCTATAGATTATAGCTTGACTGAGATTATCGTGAGAACATGACATGGCTCCAGGCACACAGCTATGTTTTTCGAGTACGAATACCCCCAGGACTCAATAGAAGAAAACTTACACACATGACATGACTTGATAACAAGATTGGAGTCCACAATTTGCTATATCATAAGTAGGGGATAGTATACTTCATGTATTTAATCAACACCTTAAACATGGTAGGGAAAGCATGGATATAATTCGCACACAAAATTTATATTTCCACCATTATACATACTTTATGCCATCACCATAAGAATACATAAATAGTATGGGCATTCATATTGAAGTGTATCGCTAACATGGACTTGTCATTTACATATCATGAAATCATGTAAATATGAACTTCTAACATCCTAGGCATTTTATCAAAAACCTTATATGCATTCTTTAAGGCATAGGTGGATTTCATACTTGCATTAGTTCAACCCACTCAAATTTTATGATTTTAAACCAACAACCACATATATTCCATGAAAAACATCCTTAGATATCATCCTGAAACTTGAACAGCAATCTTCAACGTGTACATGTTTATATCGCCACAAAAGATTACAAAATAACTTTAAAAGCATGATTCTTGAACTCTATGAACGAATTGAATCCATAGATGAACACTATGCATACCCTAAAGTTTTATCTTGAAAGAGATCTAATGTTTCTGAAGGTTCCTAAAGAAATCCTTAGGCTTGCCCTTGATTTTTTACTTGACTAGGGTTTAACCCCTTTGGGAAAGAATGTTCTTGTTCCTGAGGAGATGATCTTGAGAGGAAACCCTAATCTTGAGGTTGAAAGTGTATGAGAGAGATATTTTAGATGTTTTAACTAAAGATAATGGAAGATAATACGTTCCTTGAGGGTTATAAGTCATGGGAAGTGAAGGGAAAAGACCAAAATACCCTTGTGAAATAAATTCTCTGTTGCTGTAAATAATAGCTGATCATATTTATGACAAGGCATCAAAAATGTGGTAATCCATCAAAAATGTCGTCACACAAAAGATGGAATTGATGGTTTCTTCCTAAGGATGACGACCTTCGTGGTAGGGCATCACAAATATGGTAAGCTACCACGAATGACGTCACTTAGGAGCTGGTTTCTGCCTAAGGCTGACAACCTTCGTGGTAGGGCATCACAAATATGGTAAGCTACCACGAACGTTATCACACAGGATCTGGATTCTACCTAAGGCTGACGACCTTCATGGTAGGTCATCACAAATATGGTAAGCTACCACGAATGTCGTCACACTATTTCCAGCCTAACATGCTGCAGTAAAATAGGAATAACTCTTTGCTCCGATATCGGATTTAGAAGAAATTGGTATCGTTGGAAAGATAATTCAATTATCTATCTGTTGGTAGGTAATGAGCTCAAAAATTCCAAGTATAATGAGAGATATTCTCGTTTGAAGTTTACTATACCAATATCCTTCTTAAGAATTCAATTGGTAAGGAATGTTTTGATTCGTCTGATAGCTGGGAGTTATTTGAAGCCTTAATATACATCTAACCTACTCATAAAAATATAAAAGAACCATGATTTACTATGCATGATCTTGGTACATGGCTCTAATATTAGTTTGGATTTTTCGGGGTATTACAATATCTCCCCCTTGGAAACATTCGTCCTTAAATAATGACTGCTTGAGAGGGGAGAAAAGATAAAATGATGCATACACTGATCATGCTCAACTGGCACATGATTTTGGGACTGAATTGAATTCTAAACTGAATATAGCCCAACTGAACATGCATATCTGATGCATGACTGATAAGATGAACTCATGAATGCATGATAAGCTACACACTGATACTTGATACCAATTTATACTAGAATTTTGAACATGTAACTGAATAAGCTTAAGAAAAATGGTTACCTCGAGCTAATTCTGAATTAGCGGAGAAAAAATGAGGGTACTTGGTTTGCACGTCTGCTTCTGCGTCCCAAGTAGCTCCCTCCATGGACTAATTCCGCCAAAGAACCTTGACTAGAGGGACTTCTTTGTTCCTCAGCCTACGAGTCTGATAGTCGAGGATTTCGACTGGAATCTCTTCATAAGAGAGGTTATTCTGAATTTAAACACTCTGAATAGGGACTACAACTGCTGGGTCACCAATGCACTTCTTGAGCAAAGAGACATGGAAGACTGGTAGAACTGAGGCTAGATCTAAAGGCAATTCGAGCTCATAGGCTTTCTTGCCGAAGCGACTGAGAATCCTAAAGTGACCGAGATATCGAGGACTGATCTTTCCCTTCTTGCCTAATCTCTTCACTCCCTTCATGGGAGAGATCTTAAGATAGACATAGTCATCGACCTCGAATTTGATATCCTTTCTAAGAACATCCGTATAAGACTTCTGTCGGCTCTGAGCAGCCCGAAGTCTTTCTCTGATCAATTGAACTTTGTCGAAGGCATCGAATACTAAGTCTGTCCCTATGAATGTAGTCTCACTAACTTCGAACCAACCGATCGGAGACCTACATCTCCTACCATACAGAGCTTCGAATGGAGCTATCTGAATACTGGAGTGACAGTTTTTGTTGTATGCAAACTCAATCAAAGGCATGTGTTCATCCCAGCTTCCATTAAAATCAATGGCACACACCCTTTTCATATTTTCTAGAGTCTGAATGGTCCTTTCTACTTGACCATCTGTCTGAGGATGAAATGTTGTACTGAGATGAACTTGGGTACCAAGACCTTTTTGGAATGCTTTCCAGAAGTGAGAGGGGAACTGGGTACCTCTGTCTGAGATGATAGATAATGGAACACCTTGTAATCTAACCAACTCCCTGATATAGAGTTTGGCATAATCCTCGGTTGAGTAAGAGGTACGAATTGAAATGAAATGAGCTGGCTTGGTCATTCTGTCTACAATGACCCAAACTGAATCATACTGATGATGTGTTCTAAGAAAACCCATCAAGAAGTCCATGTTCACTTCTTCCCACTTCCAAGTAGGAATAGTGAACTCCTACATGGAACCACTAGGTTTCTGATGCTCTATCTTAACCTGCTGACATGTAGAGCACTTATCCACAAACTCTGCAACATCTCTCTTTATCCCACTCCACCAATAGATCTCCCGTATGTCGCGGTAAATCTTAGTAGACCCTGGATGAATAGAGTATCGCGCACCATGCATTTCTGCAGGAATTCGCTTCCTCAATTCATCTACACCGGGAACACACAGACTACCCTGACAATGAAGAACACCATATCCCCCTTGGGAGAAAACCTCTACTTCCTGACTCTGAACTAACTCTTTTAGCTTGACAAGGCTAGGATCCCTGTCTTGCTTTTCTTTTATCTCAGAAACTAGAGATAACTCTGAACTACTCTGAACACATATACCACCCTCTAAAGAGTCGACTAAGCGAACGCTTAGTCTGAAAAACTGATGAATCTCCTAAGCTTATTCCTTCTTACTATCCTCAACATGGGAAACACTACCCATGGACAGTCTACTGAGTGCGTCGGCCACTACATTGGCCTTGTGCAGATGATAAAGGACACTCATGTCATAATCCTTCAAGATCTCTAACCACCTTCTTTGACGAAGATTGAGATCTTTCTGGGGAAAGACATACTGAAGGCTCTTATGATATGTGAAGACGTCTATATGAACACTGTATAGATAATGCCTCCAAATCTTTAAGGCAAAGACAAATGTTGCTAACTCTTTCTCATGGGGCTTTAACTTTCTGGAGGCGTAGGCTATGACTTTACCATGCTGCATGAGGACACAACCTAAACCTACTTTAATGTATCACAATATACTACAAATCCATCGTAACCATCGAGAAGTGCTAATACTGGAGCTAAAGTAAGTCGAGTATTCAACTCCTGAAAACTCTTCTCGCAAGGTTCTGACAACTAAAACTTGACCTTTTTCTGAGTCAATCTAGACATAGGAGATGAAATAGAAGAAAAACCCTTGACAAACCATCGGTAATAGCCAGCCAAACCCAAGAAACTTCTAATATCTGATGGAGAGACAGGGCAAGGCCAGTTTCTTACTGCTTTAGTTTTCTGAGGATTTACTCTAATGCCATCACCGAAAATAATATGGCCACGGAATGCTACTGATCTTAGCCAAAATTCGTACTTCCTGAACTTGGCAAACAACTGGTGATCCTTGAGAGTCTGAAGAACAATTACTGGGCCTAATGAATCCCTTATCTAAGAGATCCTTCAACTGATCTTTCAGTTCCTTGAGTTCTGCTGGTGCCATTCTATATGGAGGAATAGAAATAGGCTAAGTATCTAGGAGAAGGTCTATGCCAAAGTCTATTTCCCTTTAGGGAGGAATGCCTGGAAGATCTTCGGGAATGACGTCTGAATATTCATTAACCACTGGGAATGATTCGAAGCTGGGAGATTTGGAACTGGAATCCTTAACATGCACAAGATGATACACACACCCCATAGTAATCATTTTCCTTTCCCGAAGGTAGGAAATAAGTTGAACCCTGAAAGATGAAGTGCTACCCTTCCACTCTAGGATGGGCTCATTTGGGAACTGAAACTGAACTATCCTATTTCTACAGTAGACTATGTCATAGCAGGAATGAAGCCAATGCATGTCGAGAATGACATCAAAATAAGTCATCTCTAACTCGACTAGATATGCTGACGTGGATTTCTGAAATATCATAACCCGGCAGTTCCTGTATACCATCCGAGCTATGATGGTTTTACCCACTGGGGTAGAGACTGAAAAGGGATCTGCTAAAATTTTGGGACTGATTCCAAAATTGCCTTCTATGTATGGAGTGACAAAAGACAAGGATGCACCTGGGTCTAGCAAAGCATAAACATGAAGATGGAAAATTTGTAATGTACCAGTAACGACATCAGGAGAATTTTCCTGATCCTGTCGGGTGTGAAGAGCATAGAGTCTATTTAGGTGTTGCCCATAAGTAGCACTGGAAGTGGCACCCTGCTAGTTCGGGCGACTGGACTGAGCTGTGGAACGATTCTGCTGACCCTAAGGACCTGGCTGACGATAATCCCTAACTCTGTGGTCTGACTTTCCACAACCAAAACAAATGCCTTAACCCGCTCTACACACACCCTGATGGTGCTTACCGCAGGTCTGACACTGAGGATAAGTGCGGTCACTGCTAACACTACTCAGAGATTTAGAGCCTAGTGCTCTATCTCTGTTGCCGTCCCTAAAGTTAGGCACTGGGGCACTAGCAGAGGAAGGCGTTGGAACTGTTGACTTAGGACGAAACTGCGAACAATTTTCTCTCTCTGATTTGGGCTGAGAAAAACTAAAATTACCTGATCTTGCTCTCTTGTTCTGCCTCTCCCTAGTCTTAAACTTATGCTCCTCTATCTGTTGAGTATGGGTCATGAGCTTGGCTATAGTCATATCACTGTTCCATATCGCAGACCTACACTCATTTACCACGCTATCATTCACCCCTAACACGAACTTGCTCATCTTAGCCCTGTTGTCTGCAACCACATAAGGGGCATATCTGGCTAGCTGAGTAAATCTAAGATAATACTCTCTAACTGTCATATTTCCCTGCCTGAGATTGATGAACTCAAGAACTTTGGCCTCTCTCAGCTCTTGGGGAAAGAATCTGTCTAAGAAAGCCGTGACAAATTCTTCCCACTTAACAGGACCTGCTTCCCCTAACCTTTCTGCTAACCATTGCTTGTACCAAGTGTGAGCGACATCTTGCAATTAGTATGTGGCTAACTCGGCACTCTGAGAATAAGTGAATCCCATGATATCAATGACCTTCTGGACTTGGTCAACGAATTCCTGAGGATTCTCGTCTGGCTTAGACCCAAAGAAGGACGGAGGGTTCATTCGGGTAAAGTCCCGAATCCTAGCTGCTGCTGAATTGTCCAATGGGTTGGCCAAAATGACTGCTGGTCATTTATTCTGGGTAGTTACAGACTGAACAAGAGTGGTAAATATGGTCCTGAACTCCACATGAGAAACATGTTTACCCAAAGGATCTTCGGGCTGAGGAGATGGATGATTTCTTCTCTTTGGAGGCATGTTTCTGAAATAAGAGAAGAGCATATTAGACTGAGAGACTGACTTGAAATTATTCTTACTAGCACGACATGAATACTGAAGAAAGGGAACTGTTCCTAAAACATCATATATCCTCATGTACATAAATGTGGCGTGCAACACACCCATGTACAAGACTCTACTAGATGCGACTTTTAGACTTCCTAGGACTCTATTGAACCTTAGGCTCTGATACCAAGTTTGTAATGCCCTAATTTTTTGAACCGGAATGCTACAAGGTGCTTATGACCCCGAGGGACTACAAGCTAACCCAGGACTGATATCTATACATGTATACTGCAATTTATGACATAATAATGCAGAAAATATGCACAATAGGCCATAAGGTTCAACTGAAATAATATAACATCCATATGGGCAAAAAATACCCAAAACAACTGAAAACTAAATTTGAAAGATAAATCTGAGCATAAATCCGAAAGCCTCTAAGTACTGTCTGAAATAAGGAGTTGAAGGAACATGTCTCGAACTAACTCCATAAAACTAAACTGAAGAAATAAATTAATAAATCGAATAATGTCATCCTCGAATGAAGAGTACTCACCGCAACTCTGTATGTTGAATACGACTGCTACTGCTAGTCTGGGACTCGTACCTCTAAACCTATAGTGTAACATGAAAAAAAGAACCATAGTGCAAATTCGTCAGTACAATTGGAGTACTGAGTATACGAGTGAGGTGGGCTAATGCAAAGGGCTTACAAGTATGAATAATACTACTGACTGACTGATATGAACGTAAGAGTACAAACATACATACATAGTAACTAAGATCGTGAGTACGTGATGGGTAAATCTGTACGCTAATACATGGCTGGATCCATAGTTCTGATAACATGGATGACTGTATCTGACAACCCTGAATCTGGTTGAACTCTCTGAGTTTCATGCTATAACTAAATTTAACTGTATCTAACAGTCCTGGTATACTGATATCTGAAGAACTGTCTGAGTTCTTTTACTGAGATAGATAATGAAACTGTGGGAGGTAGTTGTTTAACCGACATGCACCATATGTAACATTATAGCTAAGATGGGTCCAATCTCTACCCTAACTGGAAGGGTGTCAATACCGCACCACTGTTAAGGACAACATGTGAGCAACCCTCATATAACAGGTAACTCTAGTGAGAACGGTGGGAACCCTCATATAACAGGTTAATCCACCTCATCTACCCTCATATAACAGGCTGTGATGTCTCAACCTATGCTGGCTACATAGTTCTGAATCAAGGATGACTGCTAAGAATCACACCCTCATATACAGGTGAGTTCCCATCCTTGGGTTCACTCGGTGCTTACTCCTACTCCCATCTGAAGAGATTAAACATGATTCAATTGACTGTACATGGACCGATTAACTGACTTCCGTTGACTGACGAAGTAGAACTATTATATGAGAGTTAACTGGGATCATGAGATTTTTGAGGTTTCCTGAGTCACATGACTGACTGAGTTCTATAGATTATAGCTTGACTGAGATTATCGTGACAACATGACATGGCTCTAGGCACATAACTATGTTTTTCAGGTACGAATACCCCCAAGACTCAATAGAAGAAAACTGACATACATGACATGACTTGATCACAAGATTGGAGTCCACAATTCGTTATATCATAAGTAGGGGATAGTATACTTCATGTATTTAATCAACACCTCAAACATGCTAGGGAAAGCACGGATATAATTCCCCCACAAAATTCATATTTCCATCATCATACATATTTCATGCCATCACCATAAGAATACATAAATAGCATGGGCATTCATATTGAAGTGTATTGCTAAAATGGACTTGTCATTTACATATCATGAAATCATGTAAATACGAACTTCTAACATCCTAGGCATTTTATCAAACACCTTACATGCATTCTTTAAGGCATAGGTGGATTTCATACTTGCATTAGTTCAACCCTCCCAAAGTTCATGATTATCAACCAACAGTCACATATATTCCATGAAAAACATCCTTAGATATCATCTTGAAACTTGAACAACAATTCTCAACGTGTAGATGCTTATATCACCACAAAAGTTTACAAAATAACATTTAAAAGCATGATTCTTGAACTCTATGAAAGAATTGAATCCATACATGAACACTACGCATACCTTAAAGCTTGATCTTGAAAGAGATCTAATGTTTCTGAAGGTTTCTGAAGAAGTCCTTAGGTTTTCCCTTGATTTTTTTCTTGACTAGGGTTTAACCCCTTTGGGAAAGAATGTTTTTGTTCCTGAGGAGATGATCTATAGAGGAAACCCTAATCTTGTGGTTGAAAGTGTATGAGAGAGATTTTTGAGATGTTTTAAGTAAAGAGAATGGAAGATAATACATTCCTTGAGGGTTATAAGTCGGGGGAAGTGAAGGTAAAAGACCAAAATATCCTTATGAAATAAATTCCCAGTTGCTGAAAATAATAGCTAACGACATTTGTGACAAGGCGTCAAAAATATTGTAAGCCATCAAAAATGTCGTCACACAGAAGCTGGAATTGATGGTTTCTGCCTAAGGCTGATGACCTTCGTGGTAGGGCATCACAAATGTGGTAAGCTACTATGAATGGCATTACTTAGGAGCTGGTTTCTGCCTAAGGATGACGACCTTCGTGGTAGGGCATCACAAATATGGTAAGCTACCACGAACGTTGTCACATTGGAGCTTGATTCTGCCTAAGGCTGACGACCTTCGTGGTAGGGCTTCACAAATGTGGTAAGCTACCACGAATGTCGTCACACTGTTTCCAACCTGACATGCTAGAGTAAACTAGGAATAACTCTTTGATCCGATATCGGATTTAGGAGAAATTGGTATCGTTGGAAAGCTAATTAAATTATATATCTGTTGATAGGTCATTATCTCAAAAATTTCAAGTATAATGAGAGATATACTTGTTTGAATTTGACTATACCAATATCCTTCTCAAGAATTCAATCGGTAAGGAATGTTTTGATTCGTCTGATAGCTGGGAGTTATTTGAAGCCTTAATATACATCTAACCTACTCATAAAACTATAAAATAACCATGATGTACTATGCATGAGATTCGTACATAGATCTAATATTGGTTTGGATATTTTGGGGTATTACATTAAGGTAATAAAATAACAAAATCACAACTGGGCTCAGATTTAGGTGATGGCATATTGGTGTTGATCGTCAGGCTTCTGATGTTGTCTCAGATATGTCGTCATAATCACTCTGATGATGTCCTCCGACGGCTTACCAGAGGAGTGACGGCGTGTAGCAAATGTGGTCAGACCTTCAGCTTATTTCACCATGTTCTGTCCCACTTGACGACATCTTCTGACGGCTTACCACACTTGTGATGACATATTGAGAATTTCGTCACGTTCATCCAGCAACTCTTCTTCACTGTTCTTCCTGACGCCTTTTTTTGGTAGCTTACCACATCTCTAACGGCTTGCAAGAAATGCCGTCAGACTCATATCAGCTCATTTGTACCAGATTTTATTTATTTTGTTCATCTTTCCTATGTTTTCCTCCCATCCTTGATACAACTACAATATCACAAGAAAATGATCAAAAACAACCAAAAGTTGCTTAAAACTTCGCAATTATTTAGAGTTAAAAGCCTCAAATGTGTTAGCATCTGCTCACACATCATCAGTCCTAAACTGGGTGGTGATATCTCGTAATCCTGTGCTGGCTACATAGTTCATAAACTTAGGGACTACTACTAAAGGTCACACCCTTTACTGGTAGGTGAGCCCTCATCCCTAGATTCACTCGGTGCTAAATCCTATTCTCAACTGAACTGACATGGAAACCTAACCGATACATGCACTAATAACTGATTTGCTCATAGATGGTATTCTGAAACTAGCAGTGCATGCCTAATATAAAGTAATCATGAACATGTAATCGGATGTATTTAACATGAAATAATATTGGTAATTTTCTTATAAAAATGAGTGCATGCCTAATCTGATGTAATCATGAACATGTAAAATGATGTATTTAACATGAAATAATAGTTGTGATTTCCTTATAAAAATGATGATCTGAGTATGGTGATAAAATCATGATTCTGACTGACTTAGTACTTGAAAATCTGTAAACATGAGTAAGCACATAGTTATCGGGTGTTCATAACCTACCAGCACCCAATGATACTTTAAATACAATACAACATTTAAACATTGTAATAAAATTCATGATTCAAAGACCTTAAATATAGTACATATCAGTAAACTGATAAACTCCATGAATTTGAATATGGGAATGAGTTAAACTTTGAAAGATAACTCGACCTTGTGATTTTAGTTCATAACTTTATAATTAAATATGGTATCAATTGAATATAACGTGAGTAATTGAAATTTAAATCATGAAGAAACCTAATTCACATGGGGAAAACATATTGACATAGGTTGAATTGAAATTACTAAGAAAAGCAAGGATTAAGTTCATAAGTAACATGGATAATTTCTTAAAAGGGGAAAATTTCATACTATAATCAAAAGAGGGATTTTCGGGCTCAATGGGTGGAAGGAATACATTGATGAATACCCCATATACCTAAATACAGAAACCTTGGATAAATTTATTGGGGTTGAACTTGAACTTGAAGAACCCTAGTTGACTTTGGGGAGAAAGAAATTACCTCTTTTTGCTCTGTGATGAATGATTTCTAAGTTATGATAGGATAGGGTAATATTTACACTTGATAACTGTTGTTTAGAGGGTGAAATGACATATTTTTTGGGTTAAGAGAGTGGGTAAAAGACAAAAACCCTTAGGAATCATCTAGAAAACGTTTGGAAGTCATCCCAACGACTTATGTCACTACTTATAAGGTCTGAATATGAGTGGTGGCTTGAGTGGTTGTCAGAAACCCATTATCAGCCTTTGAATTCTGAATTATGACTCCCTCCTAATGAACCGTAATAAGACATTTTACGAGTCATTGTCTAGGCAACTTTGACAGTGCTTTTGTATTATGGCCATCACTTTTTACCCCGATATCAGATTAAGAAAAAATTGGTATTGCTGGAAAGATAATTAAATTATCTATCTGCTGGTGGGTCTTGAGACCAGAAATCCTTAGTACACATAAATTTATGCTCATTTGAAGATGACTATAGGTATGTTCTTTACAATAACTTAATCGCTAAGGGATGTTTCACTTGCCTAAAAGTTAGGAGCTATTTTTGACCGTAATATGCATTTAAATCAATAATAAAACTACCAAAACATGAGGTTTGATCTAGCATGAACTTAAGGCATGGTTCTAACATTGTCTTGAATTTGTGGGGTACTACACTATAAATATCCCTTATGTATTTTTTAATAGAAGTTATGCACTCTTGATACTTAAAAATATATTTTTCTTTCGATATTCAATTTTGGTCTTGGAATTCTCTTGTATTGATTTCAGTTGATTAATTCAGTTACGGTTTTACGTATTTATTTATGATTATTGTGATTTCATCTTATGCTTTCAATCATGAATGTTGTTGATTACTTCACAAGCATGAGCGACTAAAAACCCTTAGCTAAAGTTGTGGAAACCCTAGTGGATTGATGGGGCAGGGAAATTACTATTGTTGTTATGAACCAATACCCATGCATGCATTGTATTATCTTCACTTTAATAGTTATCTTATTGGTTACCAACATTAGGATCCCGCCTAAATTATTGTCACTTACTCCAAAAGAGAAGTAGTGACTAAGAAAAGATAATTACAAAAGTAATTTGGAGTTTAATTGTCGATGCATTCTACTAGGTATCATCTAAGTAAGATGGTTAGATTTCATCTAATAAATATAGAATTAAAAGATAATAGTTAACTGGATCAAGTTAAGGGTTATTAAGGAGATATCCTGAGACTCAAAAGGTAAAGGGTAAAATCCTTCTGCTCATCCAAAAGACTGTAAAGGTACAAAACTTATCAATTCTACATGCTAGGTATTGAGTTGGTTAAATAAAGCACGATAAGCCTAAGGAGTTGAGAATCTAGGGGAAACACAATCCTAGTGGTCACCTATGATTGATTACAACCAAAGTTGATATTATCTTGTTCGACATTTCTACTCAACCCCCCCCCCTCGTTTATTTTTTCAATTTTGCTCATCAATTATAATAGTTGAGAGCCACGATTCCACGGATTCCCTTGGGACTCGACCCTAACTTTTGTTGGGTTAATATATTTGGAAGTGACCATATCATATTTATAATGGAGGTGTAGCTTGGGCATCACCAAATTTTGGTGTCGTTGTTATGGAATACGGTGTTGATTTATGAATTAAAATTGTTGCAGTTTTCAGGTTTTCTTTTTTTGTTCTTAGTTGGATATACATCGGTGTATGCCTAACATAAGGAGTAGACTAAATCCCTTAATCCAAGTGAATTCAAATCCATAGAGTATCCTACAAACACCTAGTTGGATGATTGAACAGAAAAGGGATGATATTCTTGAAGAGGTTGGGGATGATGTGCCTCCCCCTCCTCCCAAGAAAGTATATGATATTATTGATCAACAGACTAGTGAGCTTTTAACTTAAGATAAAAATGAAAGGGGGCAACATAAGAAGCTCATCGGATAGATACAGAGATATAGCTAGCTGAGCAGAGTCAAGAAGCAGACTCAGAGCAGCACTCGATGGAAATCAGAATAGAGCTAGAGATGCCTGTGTTCAAGTTATCACGGTATATCAGTATGTGCAGCCATATATAGATGATGAAGAAGATCCAGGATATGTTGAGATGACATAGACATAAGCCATTATCCCTCTTATTTTACTCCCAGGCATTAAGTTTAACATAACGAGCGTAATAATCTAGCTCTTAAATTCGAAGGGTGTGTTTGCGGGTTTGCCTGCAGTTGATGAAAATATGCACCTTACAAATTTTATCGAATTTTTAATTTCATATACTATTTCAGGGGTGAATCAGGAAGTGCTTAGACTGAGGTTGTTACCCTTCTCACTTATAGGAGAAGCATCTTTATAGCTAGGGGAACTGCTAAGCGGATCTATCACTATATGGAATGAGTTCTCAGGCAATTCTTGAACACATTCGTTCCTCTTACCAGGATGTTACAGCTTAAGGATGATATCTATAATTTTAGGTAGATGCAGTCAGAATCTATGCACGAGGCATGGTTCAGGTTCAAGAAGAAGGTGAGTATGGAGCCCAACCATCGAATATCAGGGATGAGCTTATTGGAAATATTCTACAGAGCCTTGACCATTAAGTCTAGATATATGTAAGACACCATATCCTGAGGAAGTTTTATAAGACTACGTTGGGAGGAAGGTTCAGAGATGCTAGATCAGATCTCTCTCACTAATTGAGGGTGGAAAACTCGAGAGGCTAAGAGGAGATCTGGAAAATATGCTATTGGTTCCTCCTGCGACCAAAATGTAGCTGATGATTTAGTAGTGCAAGATATTATGCTGGTAAGAACAAATATAAGGTTACTGGAAAAGCAGTTTGCTGCAATGAGTTTCGGGAAAGTGAACGTAGTAGGAGCATAGGAGTCAAGTTCAAAAGCTTATAAGTCAGAATTAGAGGAGAAAAAAACTATCTGGATCATTAGTTGGCGGGTTTGTAAGCCCAAGGGTAAGGGAACCAAGGTCTGAACTACTATGATAGATATAGAGTAGTAGGGAGCGAGATGTTTACTTGAGAAAGAAGGATGACTACAGAGAAAAGGGAGAACGGTACATTCCACCTGGAAGAAGAGATATAGAATCAAGAATGGAAGAGATGCTAACTAAGTTGGTTAAGGGTCAAGAAAATTAGGAAATTGGCCTTAAGTAGATTAAGGCTGAAATTTTAGGGTTGATCCAGATGGACGAATCCCATGCCACTATTATTAAGAAGTTGGATCACCAGTTCTGGTAGATGTCATCCATATTAAACCAGTGATAGCCAGGTACCCTTTCGTGCAACATTGAGCAAAATTTGAAAAATGGTGGTCATGTTTTTGCCATTATCACAACGAGTGGTATGACTATCATGGATCCTTCACTACCTATTATGAAAGCACCAAGGCATAATGAGGTTATTGTTGATGAGACTCCTGTTGTGGAGTCAAAAAAGACAATAGGTGGTGATGATATAGTTTCTAAGAAAAGAGGTAAAGGACTGGTTATTGAGCAGGAAATAAGACAGATTCTAAGACCACTCTCACCTTTTCCTCTGCGACTGAAGCAGAAAATAAAGGAAGGAAAATTCAAGAGATTCATTAAGATGCTGAAAGAGTTTAGCTTGAATATTCCTCTTCTTAAGGATTCGAAGCATATCCCTGCATATACCAGGTTTATAAAGCAATTGGTTACAAAGAAAAAGAAGCGACGATTGAGATTGTTGATGGCTTGCATCACTATAGTGTAGTTACTACGAGGTTTTTAGCCTATAAAAAGGGTAACCCCAGATCATTCACTATACAATGCCACTATTGGGTCATCTCAATTTTCTAGAGCCTTATGTGATTGAGGAGCCAGCATAAATTTAATTTTGCTGGTTGTATTCAAGAAATTAGGCTTGAATCCTCATGAATCGAATTTAATGCAGCTATTGATGGTTGGCCGCATAGTGAAGAAACCTATGGCATTTTGTTTGATATGATTATGAGAATTGATAACTTCATCTTTTTGACTGACTTTGTCATTTTGGATTGTAATGTTGACATTGAGATGCCCATCACATTAGGGAGATCGTTTATGGCCATAGGTAGAGTGATGGTTGACACTAAAAAAAGAGAACTGAAGTTCAGAGTCAACAATGAGGAATCCATATTCAACATCTAAAGATTAATTAAACAGCCATCTAAAATGAGAGTGGTGTCCGTGATATATTGTAGTGATGACCCCGGAGGATAATCTTATTGTTATCTTAACAAATTTTGAGTAATCAAGGTACCAACATTATGTCACGATATTAAATCAAGCCCTACATGGGAGGTATCACATGGGATTGTTGGTGAAGTCTAAGTAACCAACACATCTGTGTCGTGTCACGACGTTAAATCAAGTGCTGAGTGGGAGACAACCCACTATTTTAGTGTTCACATTTCTTTTGTTTTTGTTTTGTAGGTGTATAGCTTAAGGACTTACCTGAAATATGGTAAAATTGCTACATTCATAAAATTTTCAGGTAAGGGGATCGTGTGGCCAACACATCATGGTCACAAGTCCCACACGGGCCAGGTAAAGTGAGAATTAAATGGAAAAGATAAATTTTTTTAGGATAAGAATGGAAAGTTGTGAAATTTTTTACATAATCATACTTATAGGGCTATAAACGCAAGTTATGGGACCATAAGTAGCTGAGAAAATATAAAAATACCAAGTCTAGAATACAGGAAAGTGGGGCATAAAAATTTTGTCCCACATGCGCCCATGGCAGGCCGCATGTGGAAGGCGCATGTAGGTGCCGCAAGTAGGTCACTTGTGGGCCCAAATTTTGATTAAAATTTTGGGCCTACCAACACATAATTAAGACCTAAAAATTCCCCCCATCTTTATTTAAAAATCTTTAGCCTCATTCTAACTCATTCAAATCCTCAAAACTTCATTTTTCTCTTTAAATTTAAACTTCCCTCTTAAATTACAAACTAATCTCACACTTAAAGAAAGGCTAAATTAACACTTTTTTAGGTACCAACTTGTCCCAATACACTAAAAACAAGTCCCAACTTGGGTCATGCTCGATTTCTTCATTGTTCACTTTCGGGTTATAATAAAAGAGGTAACTTTTGCAGCTCCAAATAGTTATGTATTGATTTTTTTATTGAATAAACTAGTTTTTATGTGTATTCCAATGCAAATATATATAATCTAGCATGCTTGTATGTAGGAGCCTTGACATAAGCCAAAATCTTAATGTGGGGCTTTGTTTTGAATTAAATTCTAAGGTTAGGCACCAACCAAAAGTTGAACTTGAATAAGTAGACAAATCCCAAAGGTTGAGCATGTTAGTTTTCTTTGAAAATCATGGTTCTTGATATGTGTGTGCACATCAGACTTGTTGGTACTTTAAATAGGTTATACGGGTGTGTAAATTAAGGAAAAATTCAAATTTTTCTAATTTTGAGTTTTTTGTTCAACTATTGCTATCCCTCATTTTTTTTTGGAAACTAAAGACTAGTTTTTCAGGTACATATGGCACCAAAATCTGCTAAGAAGAAGAAGGTGGAGATATCAAGGAGATGGTATGAGTCCCCCGAGCCCAGTGGCTTAGTGGAGGAGTACCCGATTGCTTGACTTAGAGATATTGCAGATAAGGTGACACATGGAGTTACTAGAGAATAGATGTGTTCGGTAGCTAAGACTATTTTAATGGGCACTATAGGACAACCGCTACCTAAGCAGTCATAGTGGGGCAGACGTCCAGCATTTACTCATCCTTGGTCTTAGACTAAGGCTTCCCAGATTGGCCAAGTTGTACATACATGTCTAGCCTGACTGAGGAAAAAGTTAGAATGGAGATCACCTTCATATTCTCCTCTGCCAAGTGATCATGATGATGAAAATATGGCAGATTCTAAATCAGATACACGGATATTAGCTTAGGACCCTCATTTTGAGGAGGGGTGATAAGTGGTAAAGTTACTACTTATTTACATCTAAATTTATACACACTACTATGATTTGATAATATGAATGAGATAATTTAGTCAAGGATAAAAAGGGGAAGAGAAGTGCAAAAGTTGGAAAAGATGGAGGGGGATCTGACCCTTAGATACCACGATGACTGAGGGTCGCGATTGGGATAAGTCAAGCTTGGTAAACTATTGGCAATTGTGAGGGTCTTACGGTGAGCGAGGTAGTCGCGATCGGAGACAATCTACAGCGATCGCAGCATCAAGGGTTTATGCCAAGGGGCAATTATGTAATTTTTAGTAGCCGACCCAAAATCCCATGTAAAGAAAAAACCCTTTTGTTATTTGGCATTCTACACTTTTGAAAATTGAATTTGGATACTTTGTAAACCCTACTAATTTGGGAAAACTATTGTCGTTAAATTTCTAATTTGAGTTTAGTGAAATTGAAGTTTAATTTTGAAGAATCTTCTTACTTTCAATTTCCATGGAAGCATTGAATGATCCTTTTGGTATATTTATTCTCCATAACTTCATGGGTAACTAAGCATTTATCTTAGGATTATGCTGAAATAGGGTGCACATACGTATGGGTGGTGATGTATTAGTGTTGGTTCTTGGTTGTTAATGATGGGTTTTACTAATGCTTGGTTGAATTAGATGGGATTTATGGGTGAAAACCCCAAATTTCCTAAATGAACTTGTGGGTGAAAACCCCAAATTTCCAAAATCTCATATTTTCCTTGAAAGAGGGAAATGAGTATACCTTTGGATCCTAAATCATTCTTGAAAGAGGGATATGAGTAACAAGAAATTAGTGAACAATAGTCAGATGTAGCTTATTCTCTTTTCACTATCTTAGACATAAAAGTGAATTGGGAATTAGCTAGGTCTGGACATCTTTATAGAAATAGGGATTTCCAATTAAGGTATTAGGTGGGTTTGATTGCCACATCTATGAGGTACCCAAAAGGGTCCATAGGTGATAATCTTGTGGTTTGGTTAATAAACTAGCATCAAGAACCCCTAACCTAGACTACCCATGTAGTCATGAACTAGAATTTACCCCCAGTTGTCATGAAACCATGCATTATTTTCCCCTAGGAAGACATAATCCCAAGACTTGTATTATATTGGAATCACATTCAAAATTGTTGCTTTTAATTGCTAGTTTGAATAGACTTCGATAAAATAACTTTCAAAACCAATCCCCCAATTTTAATCCATGCATTTTATTTTGTTTACACTACAGATATACACTTAGACTCTATTAACACCTATAGGATTTGAAGACTAGATTCACTCCTCGATGATTTGACCTCGATGTGAGTTGATTTTTACTGACAATGATCGTCCTATATAAAAACTACGGTATAAGTGAGCTTGGTCAAAATAGCATCGCTGTTAGAGAGTGAGATTTAGTTTTCACTTGTGCGGTGTTGATTGTAGATTTGGGTATACCCGTGGTGGTTTTTATTTACTTTGTTCCTTATTTGTTGTTTTTGTTTCCTTTTAGGTGAATTCAATAGTGTCCACTATACCATGAGTGACCATGTAAGTAATGCCGGTATTTTTTATGGTCCCCTTGATGATGAGGAGCAAATCCATGACACTGGAATTGTGAGCTCCATTCATATACCACCTAATCAAGGGAATGGGGTATTCCACGTCACGAGTATTATGTTACACATGCTTCAAATGAAGGTCCTCTTTGGGGGGAAAGCTCATAAAGACCCCAACTTCAATTTACAGAATTTTTTGGAAGTTTGTTCCCTCTTATAATTTCTCACATCTCAAAAGAGTCCATATAGTTGCACCTCTTCCCATTTTCTCTAACGGGCGAGGTGGTATTATGGTTTTGATCTCTTCCGGTCGGGTCAATCACATCCTGGGATGAACTTAATGTTGCATTCTTAGACCAATACTTCCCACCATCCAAGATATTGCAATTGCGTGAAGAAATCACTAATTTTAATCAATTGAATGGAGAACCTCTATATGAGGTGTGAGAGATATTTAATGACAAGCTCATGCAATGTCTCTACCACGAGGTCCCGGGGAATATGCTTCTCCAAATCTTCTACCGGGCTTTGGATCAACTAAAAAATTATGGTGGATAATGAGGTCGGGGTTTCACTTGTGAATTTGTCTTATAATGTGGCTACAAACTTTCTTGAGGAAGTCACAAAAAAAATTGGGATGGCATACCCGAGACACCGAGGTATCTAAAAGGTATCCTACCACCTCCTATGTTGATAAAGATCAAAGGAAGAGAAATGAAAAGATGGAGGAAAACATGGAAAAAATGATGACACAATTAGAGTTGTTAGCGAAACATGTGATGGGTGCACCCACAAAAATAGTGAATGTCATGGCATCCAAAGGCTATAATAAAGAAAAGGCTAATAGGATTGATAATGAGATTCGATATTTGGGTAATTATCTGATAGGTTCCCTCTGATGTTGGGTGTATTTATTCTCCTAAGAACCATAATTTACCCATATTTTAGCTAAGTTTTGAGGATAAAATATATAATTCCTGCACTTTTAGTCCATTTTCCTTTAAGTGAGCTAACCTATGTGATTAGCATGTTTTCAGGTATTAATGATGAAGATTTCAGCACTTTGTGGACCTTTGGGCAGCAAAGGAAAACTTCATATAAGAGCGAAGGCAGCTTTTGGAAGCTTGTGGACTGAATGTGATGCATGGAGAACTTGTCCCGGGCAAAATCAGTATTTCTAAATACTTAGGGATGCAGCAGTAACTTAGTAGGACAAGGATGTTATAAAAACCTTATTTGCTGAATTTTTCAGCATTCATTGATTAATTCGATCATTAGTCATTATTCAGTTTACAGATTCTGTAAGTTGAGGACAGAGAAAAACGCTAAGGCTACACGAACGGCTAAAGGGAAGAAAAACATCAACCTCTTGTTTGACGCCAAACTCATCCACATCGTGAGATTATTCTAACTTTGGTATGATGATGATGTCTTCTTTGATTTCAGTTGTACTCATGAGTAGCTAAACTTCTCTGTTAGGGTTATGGAAACCTTGTAAGATACTATTTGTTGCTATGAGTTTGTGAATTCTTGATGTGTATGCTACTTATATCATTACTCTCTTTGTTTTAATTAAATTCTCATGGTTGCAAACATAGAGAACATGCCATTATAGCATTAACTTGTTCGGGAGAAAAGTTACATGTTTGGAAAAGAGAGTGTGACAAGGAAATAGGGCTTCTAACCTCTATTTACACGTTAATGCCTTAACCGAATTAACTTCTTGGAGAATTTGTACCATTTGTTATACACTTTAGGCTCGGGAGATCTAAAGTGAAATAAATCCTTGATGGTTGGGAAACACTTGGATTTAGAATTAGAATATGATTCTCTATAAGTGCATGCATGTCTAAATTCCGCGTTACTCACAGTTAATAGAGAAGTAGAAACTAAAAGGTGGACATAACCCTAACTTATTATTCTCTGTGATTAACCTTTACTAAACAAATCATTCATTCGTTACTTTGATATTATTAATTCACGCCTAAATCAAAACCCCCTTTTTCCGTGGAATTTTCGACCAACAGTCTACTAACAATTGCAACACTTAGTGACCAAGTATTCCCTGTGGGATTCGACACCCAACCCAGTTAGGTTTTATATTTGACAGCGACCGCTTACACTTTCTAATGAGAGCTGTAGTTTGGGCATTATCAAATTTTGGCGTCGTTGCCGGGGAATACGGTTGTCAACTAAGTTTGTGATAGTTACTAGACCCTTTGGTCAAAGATTCTCAAATTTTACTTTTTGTTTGTTGTTTTTGTTTTGTTCAGGTTTGGTAGAGTGCATGCCAAATACATGAAGATCTGGTCAGCCATTATTACCCATAAATCCGGAACCACAACTTATTGGAAGAATGGATGCACAACGTGACATTGAAAGAAGGGATGATCAACAGGAGCAGGCTAGGTTAGCTGCGTTGGCAGCTGCTCAAGTGCATCAATAGAATATTTATAACCCAGGTCGGGCAACAAATCCTGATGATGAGGACCTGGGTGATGATGAGTTACTTAATCCACGGCGTGCAGATGAGGTGGCAGCACCTGTGAACAAGAGAGATCGTCAAGCTAGAATGAGACCTGAACGCCGAGCTGTGCAGGCTCCTTTTGAAGATGATGATGATGATTTGGATGGAGCTGGTGCCACAGGGGCTATTATTCCTCCGCCCTTGGTACCCGGAGCCAAGTTTAATATCACTAGTACTATGATCCAGCTGTTGTAACTCAAAGGGTTATTTGGTGGACTTGCAGGCGATGATCCTAATATGCATCTGATCAACTTTATCTCAACATGCAAGGCGTTTGACAATCTAGGGGTTGGACAGAATGTGATCCGGCTGTGCTTATTTCCATTGTCTCTATCTGGAGAGGCAACTCTATGGTTGAACGGGCTAACTCCTGACTCTATCACTAATTGGAGGCAACTGAAAGACGCTTTCCTAGAAAGATTCTTTCCGCCATCCAAGAGAGCACAATTACGAGATGAGATCAGTAATTTTCGACAGCTTCCAAGTAAAGCTCTCCACGAAACATGGGAGAGGTTCAAGAAGAAGCTTATGCGATGCCCAAACCATCAGATGACCAATATACACTTGATGGAAATATTATACAGGGCTTTGAACTCAGTGACTAAGCCAGTGGTTGATAATGTTGCGGGTGGGTCATTCATGGACCTTACTTTTATTGAGGCTGGTGATATACTGGATCGTATGACAAAGCAAAGTAGAGCTTGGCATACCAGGGATTCTGAGGTAGCAAGCTCTACTGTATCTACTGGCATGACAGCAGAACAGAGGTGAAGAGAAGAGGAACGTGACCAAGATATGGCTCACATGAAAACTCAGATGGACCTTCTTACCAAGCATTTATTATTAGGGAAGACAGAAAAGGTCAAGGCTGTTGTATCACAGGGTAGAGATGAATCCGATTCTGAGGAGGAAGCAAATTATTTGAATAATCAGGTGGGTTTTCGAGGCAATGCCCAAGGAAACCAAGGTTGGAACTATTATGAAAAATCTAGATACAAGGACCGAGACCAATGTAATTGGAAGAATAAGAATGACAGGAGCGGTTTGTATGTCCCTCCTGGAAATCGTGAAGCTGTTGCAACTAGTTCTGGGAAGATGTCCATGGAGGACATGATGGCCAAGCTTTTGAAAGGAGTGGAGGCAACCAACACGGGACTAGCTGAGGTAAAAAATGATTTGTCCTTAATAAATCAATTGGTTGACTCGCATTCCACTGCAATAAAACAGCTGGAACAACAAATGAGTCAACTATCAGCGACATTCAATCAAAGAAAAGCTGGCACCCTACCTAGCGACACCGTGCAAAATCTAAGGAATGATGGATCATGTATGGCTATTACTACCAGGAGTGGTAAGGTGTTGGAAAATCCATCCAAAGGAAAGAAGGTGGTTGATAATACAGTAAATAATATGATTGAAGCAGATTGTGATGATTCTGTAGAAGTTGAAAATCAGAATGAGAAAGTTCATGACACTACACCTAGACTTCACCAGCCTGAAAAGATTAATAATCGAAAGAAAGATAAAAAGAAAGTGGTGGAGAAAACTCTTCCCCTTCCACCACCACCTTTTCCTCAGAGACTAAAGAAGAAAGCTAATGACATCAGGTTTAGTAAATTCATGACTATGTTGAAGCAGCTGACTATTAATGTTCCTTTGGTGGAGGCGCTGGAACAGATGCCTGGGTACGCTAAATTCATGAAGGACCTTTTGACAAAGAAGCGGGCAGCAAGCTATGAGCTGGCAGATAATGTTCATCATTGCAGTGCAATCGCTACAAAATTGTTAGTTCAGAAGAAGGCAGATCCTGGTGCTTTCACTATTCCTTGCACGGTTGGATCTTTGGATTTTGCTAAGGCGTTGTGCGATTTGGGTGCTAGCATCAATTTGATGCCGCTATCTATTTACAGAAAGTTGGGGTTGGGCGATCCTTCACCAACTAATATGCGGCTCGTGATGGCTGATAGGTCGGTAAAATAACCTGTTGGTATCTTATATGATGTATTAGTGAAGGTTTCTACCTTCATTTTTCCTGCAGACTTTGTTATTTTGGATTGCGAGGCGGATTCTGAAGTACCCATAATCTTAGGTCGTCCTTTCCTTGCAACAGGAAGTATGCTTATTGATTTACGAGCCAATAAGCTTTTATTTTGGATGAATGACGAAGTGGTTCGTTTTGATGTATGCAAATCAATGAAGAAGCCAAATGATATGAATGTGTTTTCTATAGATGATGTTTATCATAAGGATGCGAAGGAACTATCGTTAGAAAAGCAGCCTACTGTTGAACCATTGTCTGCTGAGCGTTTGAATTTTGAGCGTGAGGATGTAGAAGATTATGAAGAAACTATTTGTTCTCTAACAGGAATAGGGTCCTATTCTCATGCTCCTAAGAAGCTGGACCTTGATCTTAAGAATCGATACTCACCACCAGCAAAACCATCCATTGAAGAGCCACCAGTGCTAGAATTGAAAGATCTACCCAGTCACCTAAAGTATGCATTTTTGGGAAGTGGTGATTCACTTCCGGTTATTGTTGCGGATGATTTAGGTGAACAACAAGTAGAGGATCTTATTTCAGTTCTGAAGAGGTACAAGAGAGCTATTGATTGGACTATTGATGATATAATTGGTATCCCTCCTGGGATATGTATGTACAAGATTCATCTCGAAGAAGATTGCGTGCCCACAATTAAGCATCAGCGTCGTCTGAATCCATTCAGAAAATAATGCACCATATATCTCAATGAAGTCTAAGTAATCGAGATGACTATGTCGTGCCGCGACAATAAATCAAGCGCTACATGGGAGGCAACCCATCGTTTTAATCGTTTTGTTTTACTAGGAGTTTGTTTTTGTTAAATTAAAATCGAAAAAGAAGAGTCGAGCCACGACCAAAACTAAGGCGCTTGGTGGGAGGCAACCCATCCTTCTAATTGTGTTTGTTGTTTTTGATTAAGTGTAGGTGCAAGACGTACAAAGGAGGGGATTAGTCCTAAAATTTTGATTTGAAAGTGAGCCATGTTAAGGGTGGTAAGCTAGGAATGATGGAGCAAATGCTATTGGTTAGGCATTTCTTATGCTAATCTAGGCAATGGACAAGGCAAGGCCTATGCTAATCTAGGCAATGGACAAGGCAAGGCCTATGTTAATCTAGGCAATGGACAAGGCAAGTCCTATACCATTGCCTATGCTCACTACCTCACATAGGCAACGGACAAGGCATTGCCTATGCAAATCTAGGCAATACCATAGGCGCCGCCTATGCCATTGCCTATGCTCATTGTTTCAACTAGGCATTGACAAAGGCGCCGCCTATGCCTAACTAGGCATTGACAAAGGCGTCGCCTATGCTAAGCATAGGCAAAGCATTAGGCGCCGCCTACTTATACCTTTTTGTCTCCTAACCCGATTTTACATGGATCAAACCCGACCCATGGCTTAGGCTATAAATAGATCTTCACCCTTAGAACAAAATGCAATTGTTTGCTCCATATAGGCGCCGCCCAAGCTTCCCCATTCTCTCAAAAAAATTCTTTTTGCTCATCTAACCTTGCAAGCTCATCTTCCGAATCCATCATCACGTAAGTTATTCTTTTATATTCTGTAGTTGTTAAAATGCTACGTTTATAATGATTTATTAGATTTTGAAGTGGTGTGGTGATTAGAATGTGGTTGGTTTGTTATGATACATCTAGTTGAGTGAAAGAATACGTGTGGGTGTTCTTGACTTTGTTCTGACTTGTATTTGATTGTTATACACTATCATAGTTTTATGAAGTCAAAATTGTGAAGTTAATACATAATCTTGTAAGTTGAAAGCTTGAATGTTTGAATGACTCGTTCATCGATATAAAGATCATGATTGACCACAAGCATGAGATGTGGTGATTATTTCTATGCATTAACTTGATACAATCTCTATGTGGTAGTTTTGTTCAAAAAGTGCGTTAATCCAATGAAATAACGTTGGAAAGGATAGTCAAGATTACATGAGAATATGACTGTGCTAAACATGTTGTTGGAACATATCGCCTAAATGTATGTCCATGAAGTCTGAGTAATCGACATCACTCACTTAATTAGTCTTGGCAAACAAATTAAGTGTGGGGTGGTGCCATTACTGTTTGTCTTTCGATTGAATTTTCTGAGATGAAGCTAACATGACTCTATTGTGATCTCAGGTAGAATGGCACCGAAAGAACGACAAGGAAAAGAAAAAGTGTCCACCTCGCAGAAAGGTCAGAAAAGGGAAAGAAAAGATCAAGCTGAGTCATCCTCTCTACAAATACCTCGATGCACTTATGGGATAAAGTGGGTCCTAGAGGAGGAAGGAAAGGAGTGGTACAATAACAACAAAGTGAAAAAATATGTTCACATGGATTTGATGCAGAAGGAGAGTCCAGCAAAGAGAGAGCCCCGCATTTTGGCTAAAATCATGGCTTTAAATCTTGATTTCATTTTTTGAGATATGGGAGAATGCAATCTTGATCTAACGCGAGAGTTCTATGCCAATTGGTCCCCAAAGACTACCGGAAGTGAAGTGAAGATTCGGGGCCAAGTCTTGCAACTGAATGCGGAGTTCTTCAACTCTATTCTGAGTCTTCCATCCGTGGATCCTTCACCGCTCAAGGAGCTTTATCACAGACCTCCCTACAGGGCAATCAGACACACACTGTGCGGAACAAGGTCAATGGCACGTTGGATTCGTCACAAGAATACCGGTTGGCACAATACCTTCTCGTATGATTCCTTGAACAGAGAAGCTCGTATATGGTTGAGGATAGTCAACTCTTGCTTGATTCTTGGGACACAGTACACAAAGATCACACGTGATCGAGTATGCTTGGTGTACGCTCTGATGACAAATATTCCCATCAACATTGGTGCGGTTGTACGATCGTCAATGCGTAAAGCAAGGCTGCACAAAAGGTCCCATTTCAGCTTTGGCAATTTGTTGACTACGATCTTAAGGAAGGAGCACATTAAAGAGGAACCTGCAGATCATAAGCCTCCACACAACCCGAAGAAGGTTGATCTCACGAAGGTTAAAGAGCCTGAAACTGGTCAAGGCATCAACCTTACCACTGCAGAGCGGCATGCTCGAGATGAAAGCTTCTTTTGCCATCTATATGGCATGACGAGGTTTACCATGATGAGCGGGGGTCGTATTCCGACTGATGCAGAGCTCCAGCAGTTGGACTATGACTACCCGATGAATGAGCATGCGCGGACTATGTATGGAGTAGGGGTATATTTTGAGGAACCTCTCGATGATGATGTGCCGACTAACGATGATCGCCGACTGCCAGACTCAGACCCGGAGGAAAACTCTGATGACGACGACTCTGATGATGATTCCGACGCAGAGGGTATAACCCCAGACATAGAGGAGGAGTCCAACTAATCAGGTTTTCCTTATTTATTTTCCACTGAGGGCAGTGTGTCCCGTCTAAGTATGGGGTGCTGGTATTTGTATGTTGTATTGTACTTCTTTGCCTACAATTTATTCTTGTTCTTGTTTGTTAATTAGTCGTAATTAGTTATTAAATTCTAGATTTTTTAAAGATTTGGCATGAAATTGTTCTGATAGACGGCATGGTAGTATAACAAGAGTTTGTGCTAAATCATTACTATTGAGACATTTAGGCTCTAAGTGTGACTCACTGTGTGATAATTGTGCGGTTTAATTCATTCATCTGTTAGGTCAAGAGTCTATACTGCTCCCAATAAAGTTGACCATGTGCCTTGTGTGTGTGAGGTTATAGTATATTCTGCGTTGTGACTTATGCTAGAACTTGCCTGGTGTGTGTGTAAAGTGAAATAAAGAGTGTGAGTTTAGGAGATGATTTAGGCATTTCTTTGGCAGCCTGTAATTGTTTACCTTCTTTTTACCTACCTTTGTACATTATCCTAGTTAACCCCCTTTGAGCCTTTAGCTATTTTCTTCGACAGCCTCATATGTAGCCTAATCCATTTATTTTTTTCAAGACCATAATTTGATTCAAATTCCTAAGCGCTTTAAATTGTAGAGTCGTGTGACAAAATAAGAGGAAATTGGGTGAGAGTGATCCCTCAGAGTGTATTGGTACTTGAAATTGTTGTGAAAAAGAGTGGCTATCATAGAGGTGTTTTATAAAAAAAAAATAGAAAAATAAAAAGATAGTTGTGTTTATAATTGAATAACAAAATAGGTGAAAAGGGGTGGTAGATGAAAAGAAAGTAGAGGGGTTGTTTAAAAGAGAGTGTTAATGACATAACGTAGTGTATTAAAGCGCTTAGGGAACATAGTCACTATTTTTGGCCAAAATAGTCCTACCTGTCCCTTAGCCTACATTACAACCTGTAAAGACCTATTTGATCCTAAGCTTAGCATTTCGATATTAGTAGAGCATTACACTAAGGGAAAGCCTATGGTCATCAGTTACAACATAAGAATTCTTTGTGAGAGTGAGAGCAAGGAGAGTCTTATAACCATGTTTCGAATAATGAAAAACTTTTGAGTGATTATGGGTGATATCTTATGTGAGACACACATGGTTGATGATATTTGGGTAGTGTTATATGATTCTTTGTGGCTTAACTTGTGGATACGAATTAACCATCCTCAGTAGTCTATGTTGGAGGTTGAATTGTTTCTAGGAGTGATCAAGAAACCTACTATTTGTTAATGATTGTCGTGCATGTCTTGTTGAACATTTTGTGTTGCTACTGTGAAATTCTAGTTAGATGTTTGCATGGACGTAATATTTTGTTCGAGGACGAACAAAGCTTTAAGTGTGGGGTGGTGATGTTAGGCGTATTTATACCCCTAAGAACCATAATTTACCCATATTTTAGCTAAGTTTTGAGGATAAAATATATAATTCCTGCACTTTTAGTCCATTTTCCTTTAAGTGAGCTAACCTATGTGATTAGCATGTTTTCAGGTATTAATGATGAAGATTTCAGCACTTTGTGGACCTTTGGGCAGCAAAAGAAAACTTCATATAAGAGGGAAGGCAGCTTTTGGAAGCTTGTGGACTGAATGTGATGCATGGAGAACTTGTCCCGGGCAAAATCAGTATTTCTAAATACTTAGGGATGCTGCAGTAACTTAGTAGGACAAGGATGTTATAAAAACCTTATTTGCTGAATTTTTCAGCATTCATTGATTCATTCGATCATTAGTCATTATTCAGTTTACAGATTCTGTAAGTTGAGGACAGAGAAAAACGCTAAGGCTACACGAACGGCTAAAGGGAAGAAAAATGTCAACCTCTTGTTTGACGCCAAACTCATCCCCATCGTGAGATTATTCTAACTTTGGTATGATGATGATGTCTTCTTTGATTTCAGTTGTACTCATGAGTAGCTAAACTTCTCTGTTAGGGTTATGGAAACCTTGTAAGATACTATTTGTTGCTATGAGTTCGTGAATTCTTGATGTGTATGCTACTTATATCATTACTCTCTTCGTTTTAATTAAATTCTCATGGTTGCAAACATAGAGAACATGCCATTATAGCATTAACTTGTTCGGGAGAAAAGTTACATGTTTGGAAAAGAGAGTGTGACAAGGAAATAGGGCTTCTAACCTCTATTTACACGTTAATGCCTTAACCGGATTAACTTCTTGGAGAATTTGTACCATTTGTTATACACTTTAGGCTCGGGAGAGCTAAAGTGAAATAAATCCTTGATGGTTGGGAAACACTTGGATTTAGAATTAGAATACGATTCTCTATAAGTGCATGCATGTCTAAATTCTGCGTTACTCATAGTTAATAGAGAAGTAGAAACTACAAGGTGGACATAACCCTAACTTATTATTCTCAGTGATTAACCTTTACTAAACAAATCATTCATTCGTTACTTTGATATTATTAATTCACAACTAAATCAAAACACCCTTTTTCCGTGGAATTTTCGACCAACAGTCTACTAACAATTGCAACACTTAGTGACCATGTATTCCCTGTGGGATTCGACACCCAACCCAGTTAGGTTCTATATTTGACAGCGAACGCTTACACTTTCTAACGAGAGTTGTGGTTTGGGCGTTATCACCCTCCCGGCCTATCAAAGGCAAGGTTGGAGGGATTGTGAAAAAGTGCGGGATTAGTGTGATTGTTATGGATATCATAATTGGAGAGACATAGAAATAGAATATGATTGATATTTCCTAACCATGATCGAGTAAAGGATAAAGAGTCCAATTCCTTTGATCTCAAAAAATTCAAGACCAAGGATATGTTAGTAAGGATCTTGATGAGAGTGGAGGGAACGAACAAAATATTTTAAGGTTAAAAGGCAACTTTTTGCAAATCAACCAAATGGTTGTATCACACTCCGCTTCAATAAAGCAATTGGAGACTCAAATAAGCTAAATCTCCACTCAACTTAATGCTAGACAAAAAGGAGGCCTTCCTAGTGATACCGTTGTGAACCCAAAAAAGAATGCCCAAGTATCGGCAATCATCACTAGGAGCGATAAGTCTCTCGGTGATCTTGTGGTGGAAGTTGAAAAAAGAGACCAATATTGACCAAAAAATGTGAAGAATAAGCATGTTAATGATTCTAATGAGGAAGCTCCAAAGTATCAAGAAGGGAATAAAAAGAATCGATACTAAGTGAAGAAGTGGATGATGAAAAGGGATATCCAAAGGTAGTTGAGAATGATAAATTGTAAAGTGATCCATTTCCTGCCATGAATTTTCCCCCTCCATTCCCTCAAAGGCTAAAAAATAAGGAGAACAATGCTAAATTCAAGATATTTTTTGCTAAGCTTAGCAATCTATCTATTAATATCCCGTTGCTAGAGGTAATTTAAGAGATCCCGGGATATGCTATGCTTATGAAGAAGTTTATGTCAAAGAAATGTCTCATTGATGGTGAAATCATATAAATTACCCATGGGTGTAGAACTATCATGGCTAGCACTATTGCAGAAAAGAAAGAGGATCTCGGGGCCTTACAATCCCTTGCACCATAGGGACACACATGTTTGAGAAAGACTTGTATGACCTTGTTCCAAGCATCAATCTCATTTCCTATGAAATATATTAGAAACTTGGGTTGGGCACTCCTGCTCCAATAATAATGAGGCTATTGATGGAGGATCGGTCTATCAAAAGACCGGTTGGGGTTTTGTTTGTTATTTTAGTGAAGGATCCTTTCGGTGGACTTTGTGGTGCTTGATTGAGAAATCGACAAAGAGGTACCTATAATCCTTGGCTGACCTTTCCTTGCAACTAGAAGAGATATTATGGATATGGATCTAGGATAAATGAGATTTGGGTCCATAATGTTGAATTGTCCTTCTAGGGGTGCAAAACTAAGAAACGACCCATGGAGTTACAAGTAGTGTCTGTTATTGATGTTGAGGACACGGAGGTAAATGATGGTTCCATTTATGACCCAACTTGAAAAGATGAAAAACGTCATGCAGCAATGATAAATTAGGTGCTAGGTGGGAGGCAACCCACCAATGCCACGAAGTGGCCGTATCCTTTATATTTTTATTAGTAGAGTAGATTTAATTTTGTTGGTGATTGATCTATGAAATTGTGGTACTATGAAGTATTTTGAATGAATTTAAGAAAGAGAAGTGTGGTGCATTTGAGTAGTGTACTAACAGGGGAAAATAGAGGACCAAATTTGGCCTTAGTTACCTCGATTGTGTTATGTGTGTTACAGCAATCGTGGAAGCCATGTGACTGTGATCGCGGTCAAGTCAGTTTAAAAATTAATAGTTCCCAATTTCCCCCATACTCCTTTCTAATTTTCTCTCAAATTGTAACTGATTTAGACTAAGTTTTAGGCATCAAAATTGTACATCAACATCCACTTGCATCTCGATCCGGTATGTGATTCGAACTCCCTCTTTTATGCATATTTGTAGTCCTTAGAAACCATATTGTAGGGATGGCCTAAAATGATACTTTAAGTTCTAAATCTTTTCTTGAGTATGATTTCTTAGTGTGGTTAGCTATTGTAGTTGGTGTGTACACTAATGAGGAAGTCTTGAGTACCCAAATTTTGTGCGAATTTAATAGTAATAGTTATGCACACCAAGTTCTCAATTAAATGCCCAAACGAGTTCCATGTTTGTTTTTCCACGTTCTTAGGCATAATCAAGTGCCTAGGAACCCGTGTTCCTTGCTCTATTGTATGTTTTGTCTTTGTAACATAATTTGGCAATGAAATTTGATGATTTGAGTCTTGAACATTTTGGTTCAATCTTGTATTAGATACTGCGATCGCGGTCATTGGATTGCAATCATGGCATCAAAATTGTGATTTAGTGTCCCACGACCGCTATGTCTAAGAGTGATTTCCAGCATTGAACAAAAATTCTGCAATTGTATTTCTTTCCTAAAAAAAACATCAAGAAATCACCCCATGAGCTTAATTGGACAACATAACAAAGTTTTTGCATGAAAATTATAATGATGAGTGTTGTTGTGTTGTTCTCAGGTTTTCAAGGCTAAATATGGAAAAATATGATCAAACCTGGTTCATGTCTCCAGAATGCCACAATCAATATTATGCCGACCTCCCCAAAACCAAATTGTTCGCATAGAGAGAAATTTTCTTAGATTAAATATCGGAGAAGCTCTCGGCATTCCATGACTTCTTGGTAGCCATCGGGTGGAATTATTTTGCCCCGGATCCTTGCCGAGCTAACGAATAATAGATAAGGGAATTCTACGCTAACCTTAGCATAGTATCTTTCTTTGAACCAGTTATGCGGATTTGGGGGAAGAATGTGCACTTCAGAACTGAACAAATTAATGATTTCTATAGGTTGTTGGATGAAGACATTAGCCAATTTGAGGAAAAGGGGTATGAGTCAGAGAGTTGGATGACTGAAAAGTTATGCCCTGGATGGGAGATTCCTTGGGTGGCCACCAAGAGGGATATATCAATGAATGATTTCACATCGGAGGGAAGGATAGGGCTGAACATTATTTGTAGCCAAGTTTCTCCACACACATATGATTGTCTTCCAGATATGTGAGCCAGATGTTTGCCAGTATACTAGACAACATTTCTTTGAATATTGGTCAGGTTGTAATCTCAGACATGAATCATTTCAAGATACACGGTGGTATGCTCCTATTATTCCCTTCTTTGATTATAATTTGTACAGGATAACCAGGGTTGAGGAAGACCCCATAGACACTTGGGTTCACCCAAACACCCTAATTTATCCTCTCAAGATTTGGGGTAAGGGAGCATCGATCCAAAGTAATAAGAGGAAGATCGACTTGGGTAAGTCAATATGTAAGGATACAGAGTCTTTCAGGCCATACAAAGTCGGGCCCATTAATGATATCTCAGTTGATTTGAGGGCAATAAAAGAGCTTGTGCTGACGTTGCCTCAGGGGCTGGAAGAGCCTTCCACCACCCAACATTTCTATATGGCTTAGTATGATTTTGAGAGGTGCCTGGAGGATCAGAGAATACAGGGAGCTACTATTGTTAGGCTTAAGAGGCCTATGCATATTTGGCAAAGTCTCACAAGGAGAACAAGGAATCATATGAGAAGATTAAGAGGAGGGAGGAAAAAAGAGACAAATTCTTCACCAAGATGTGGAAGGGGTGAAAGGCGTTTGGAAGGTCCTAAAACCCAGAGACAGACATCCTTCTTCTAGATTTAATAGTTATGATGAGTCCCTAATTAAGTGGTATATTTTTTATAATGTTAGAGATGATGCTGAGTATGAAAGAGACAACAACTCTTGATGCGGTTACAAGGAGCACCCTTTTTAATCTATTTATGCTTTATTGATTATGCAGTGAGGTCACTACAAGCTTTTTAGTTGGGGATGCATGTCTCTATATTTATTTAATTATCCTGTATTATTGAGATATTTTTGGATGTTTTGATATTGATTTGGATGATTTTTATTTTATTTGGGTTTGTAATATTTTCTCACTCTGATGGTGCCCACATTTCATAGGTTAGTTGCATGTTTTATTTTGTTAGTTTTTCATATTTATTTTGTTGATGATGGTATCAGATGAGCCTTTCCTTATGATAGATTGAGTGATGACATTCTTAAGGAAAAATTGTTGTGATCGGGTTTTGAGCAATGGATGTAGGGGAAGTCTGAGTACCCGTAGCATCAAAGCTATAAATGCTGGGGAAATCTAAGTACCTGTGGAATTTTTGATTTGGGATCGTACTTATACCTTTGGTGAAGTATTAGTAGCCATATAGTTTACCCGATGAAATTTGAAATGTGATACGACGTCTTGGTTTGGTTCCATAAATAGAAAATTATGTATGGTGCAAATACGAAGCAAACACCGCCCTCCATCCAAAAAATTTTAAAAACCATGGGCATGGACGTAAATAATTTTGTAACAATACCTTACTTCTTTTTGTGACTCCGAAGTCTTTAGCTTGTATAAATTGATAAATAGTCCCTTTTTTTCTCTAGTAGGAAGTGCAATTGATCCTCCTTGAAAAGTTTGCATGCCATGTGCAGTGAGCATAATTGTCTAACTTTCATGTATACTTGTTCCATCTAGAACTTGCATCATTAGTCTTTACTTGGTTAGTTAAATGATCTTAGGCCTTCTTGGTGAACATTAGGAGCCTACTTTAGCCTAAATAGTCTACCCATACATAGAATAGTATCCTTAGTTACCCATTTTGATTCAAGCCTTTCTTTGGCAACCATATTACAATTCTTGAACCATTCAAAGTTTTTTCCTCTTTTAAACCCTAACTTCCTTGAATCTGAAAAATGAAAACTGAGGCCAAATGCCTAATTTGAGGGTGGTAAGTTTGGAAGAGATAACCTTGGGCCATGATAATATAAGTGGATGCCTATGATGATAAGCAAAGAGAAAAGTTGAAAGAGTGAAAAAAAAGGAATCATCAAAAGAAGAAATAGAATGGAGTGCAAAAGAAATAGTCTAAAGAAAATGCTTTCAAAGAATTGGGTAAATCAAGGTAGCAAAAGTAGGCATGTGTGAATTTTTGAAACAAATGAAGTGGTCCTTGGTCAAAAGTTGGGTTAAAATAGTGTGATTTAGATGTTCAGGAAGGGTGTAGTCACTTTGTTCCTAAATTATATCATACCCTTTCTCCGAACTTATGTTACAAGCTTAAAAAGTCCTTTGAGATCTCCAACCAAGTGTATTCATTGTAGTAGCAATTGAAAATAAGGGCAAACCTATGGTATGGTACTTGTTATCATTTAGAGAGTCTATTTGAGAGAGGGTGTTTTTTACTAAAATCCCTTGTTTCATATTAGATAATTTGGTGTGTTGGATTTCTTTCTTATGAGGCGGTGTGTAAATGAATCAAGGCGGGTGAAATTGACATTTTTTGGAAAAAGAGGCAAAAGAGTATAGTTGAGTTGCTATCGATAGGTAGTCACTTCTAGAGAGTTAGTAATTGTTTCATTATAGTTCCTCAAAGTCTTGTGCATCTTTGTGATGGTGTTCAATGTTGAGGGGAGATGTGAGAATAGCTTTGCTGATGTTTGAGAAACTATAAGTTGGTATTAATCGAGTTTGAAATCATTGTGATCATTTGGTTGTATAAATGGGCTTATATTTGCATTGTCTCATTGATTAAGAGGTAGTGCTGCTTGAGGACAAGCAAAGGTTTAACTTAAGATTGTTGATGAGTGGTAAAGTTATATTTACGTCCAAATTCATGCATGCTACTATGATTTATCAATATGAATGAGAAAATTTCATCATTTGAATACACTAATTCCCATATTTTATAGGTCTACAGGTGATAAGAAGAAAAGGAGTAAAATGAGCTAAAAAGTATCAAAAGGGGAAGAGAAGTGTAAAATATGGAAAAGCTAAAGGAGGATCCGACCCTCAGTTACTGCGATCGTGGTATGAGGGTCGCGAGTGCAACAAGTCCATCTTGGTCAACTATCGGCGATCGCAAGGGTATTATAGCTGTTGTGGTAGCCGCGGTCGTAGACAAGCTGCAGCGATACCGACATCGCGGGTTTATGCCTAGGGGAAATTAAGTAATTTTCTATAGGTGACCCCAAATCCCATATAAGTCAAAAAACTTCTGTTATTTTGCATTCTACACTTTTGAAAATTGAATTTGGAGACTTTGTAAACTCTACTAATTTGGAACAACTATTGTGTTTAAATTTCCAATATGATTTTAGTACAATTGAAGTTAAATTGAAGAATCTTTTACTTTCAATTTCCATGGAAGCTTTGAATGTCCCTTTTGGTATATTTCTTCTCCCTAACTTCATAAGTGTCTAAGAATTTATTTTGGGATTATGTTGAAATAGGGTGCAAATATGTATGGGTTGTGATGTATTAGTGTAGATTCTTGGTTGTTGATGATGGGTTTTACTAATGCTTGCTTAAATTAGTTTGGGATTTGTGGGTGAAAACCCCAAATTTTTGAAATCTTATATCATCCTTGAAAGAGGGATGTGAGTATACCTTTGGATCCTATATCATCCTTGAAAGAGGGATATAGGTGACAAGGCATTAGTGAACAATAGTTAGATGTAGATTATTCTCTTTTCACTGTCATAGACATAAGGGTGAATTGAGAATTAGCTAGGTTTAGGGCATCTTCATAGAAAAAGGGATGCCCAATTGAGGTATTAGCTAGGTTTGATTGCCATAACCATGAGGTACCTGAAAGGGTCCATGGGTGATAATATTGAGGTTTGGTTGACAAAATAACATCAAGAACCCTTATCCTAGCCTACCCATATAGCCATCAACTAGAATTTACCTCCAATTGACACAAACCCATGCATCATTTTCCCCTTGAAAGACATCATCCCAAGACTTGTCTCATATTGGAATGTCATTTACAATTGTTGCCTTTAATTTCTTGTTTGAATAGACTTTAGTAAAATAACTTTCCAAACCAATCCCCCCATTTTAATTCATGCATTTCATTTCGTTTACAGTACGGGTATACATTTTGATGCTATCAACATCTATAGAATTTGAAAACTAGATTCACTCTTCGAGGATTCGACCTCAATGTGAGTTGAGCTTTATAGATAAAGATCATCCTATATCAAAACTACGGTATAAGTGAGAATGATTAGGGGTCCCAAGATTCATCCAAGGCTGCAGAGTAGGAGGAGTCATCACCGGTACCCTAGTTTGAGGAGGGTACCTCTACACATGTACAGTAATAAGATGTCCCCCAGTATGAGGAGGGTACAGAAAAGTCTACACATGAGGCACCAGTATAGCAGGAGCAGAGTCTCACACCCACACATGCCTTAGAGGTACCCCATGAGGAGGAAAATTTAAGGTAATGTGTAGAGGGAAAGTGGGAGATATTTGATATAGAAAGTTGCATTTTGAAGGAAGGAAGACCCAAGAGGATTATTTATGAGGAGTAAAGGATTGATCTATCTATGCTGAATCGAGTACTACAGTTTTAGGCTTCTTTTGATCAGTATCAGTTAGAATAGATGACCAGAACACTCAATTCCTATAGCCCGACTATGGTATGGGAGTTTTATGCATCATATCGTGCCATAGTATTTCTTCTCATGCACAGATCTCCAAGACTTATGAGAAACATGGAGCAACCACAGCTCGATCAGACCCATGTGAGAGGGGTCAGGGTTGATCTTTAAGTAGAGACTATTCGTCGGGTTATTTTTTGTCCAAGTTTTATGACTCCCGCACACACAGCTAAGTACGACTACGAACTTAAAGTTGCACGTGATAAACATATTATAGGGGAGGCTAATCATAGACGAGAGAGAGTTAAGATGGATATGTAGATAGCTAGATATATTTAACCTTTAGGTGATGAGACCCCAAGCATCGAGGGTCATGGTGTGTTAAAGAAGGGTTTGTTGACCTTGATGCTAAGTTTTGGTGGTTGCTCATCCGATATCGACTATTCCCCACTATGTTACATAAAGTGTTGATTAAGACGGGATTAACCCTAGTTGTTAGTATGATGGTCGAATATGCTATCAATTTTGCAGCCATCCTCTGACATGAGATCCATGATCGAGTATTTGGGGAGATGACGAAATATACTATTCCCTTGCCTAATTTAGAGGTTAAGTGATCAGGCTAGTGTACTTAAGATACCAGGAGTAAATGAGTGGGTATGTATGATAGCCACTGTGCAGACAAAAAGTATGAAGGATACGACATGCCCGACCCTCTCAGGAGATCTAGTAAGCCTGTCGTAGTACCTCGATCCTAGACTAAGGGTCCGTAAGTTTCCACAGAGCCTTGGTATATACATATAGGTGATGTGGGAGATAGTATAGATATTAAGATTGGGGGAAGATAGAGGCCCCAGATTTAAGTACTTAGGGCGAGGGGACACCAGTCATTTCTCATTAGCCCCGGCTTCAACCTCAGAACTGGTTGGCGTATTTTTAGGTCCCACTCTCCCGTCCACTATAGCTCCTTCTATAAGTATGATTACTATATCTCGAGAGTTCTTGTAGAGCTTATTGGACTATCAGAGGGACACTGATTCTTGATTTTGGGTTGTTGATAACAAGATGACTACTCTATACAAGTAGATGCGTTCAGGTATTCGGAGTAGATTTGAGAGGGTAGAGGCTAGATGGGAGTCCACACAGAGAGCTTTCTGTCTGATCTACATGTTGACTTATAGGCATGTCTTGATGAGTTTGAGAGACGAGTTACAACCTAATTTACAAATATAGAGGTGTAAGATCTATCCCAGATGAGAGAGAAGTTGGACATATTGCGAGCAAAGGTACACTTTATCACAGAGAGACATGTAGAAGCCACTCCTTCATTCATACCCCCAGTGGTCCATATACCACCTTCGCGTGCACCCAATCATTTTTATTTCTTTGCATAAGATGATGATGAGGTCCCAATAGTTGGGGCCAATAAAAGTCACATAAGAGACTTGCAAGAGCCTATTATGCCATATGACCAGGCCGTTAAAAAGGCCAGACATAATTTAATGGATTTCGCAGTTGTTGATAGGTAGAGGCATGCAATGATAGTAGTGGGTGCATATTCTAGTAGTGTACCGTCATGACCACTACCTCCACTAGTTGATATTACCCCATCTGAGGAGGCTCATGATACAGACACCTAGTTCATCCTAGGTATGTCCTCATTCCCATTGTTTTATATTATTTTTCATGTATTACGGATAGTGCATAGTTTTTAATTAGGGGTGGGGTATACCATAGCCGCCGTGGATTTTTATTGTCGTGTTTCTTTTCCTGTAAGGAATAGTATGATTGTAGAACCGGTATGTTTAGATTAAAATTAATGTCATATTGTGTTTTGTTTCATATTGTGTTGTGTTTTTGTATAATTATGAGATTTTTAAGTATTTAGGGTAGTAGTCATATTTTTATTGATTTTTGAGAAAAATAATACCCCTCCAAATTTTTGTTTTAGAACTGTGTGAATGTATATATGTGTGAACCTTGTCTATCTTGTTATAACATTAGGATTAGGGACATGATAAATAGTTCCTAACAGTTTCATGAACCGGATAAGTAGTAGTTGGTAATATTGACTTTGTGCCACGTGTGTGTGAGATGCTACTTAGTTCCATCTGTGTGTTGAATTCAGAACTTGTCTGGTTAGTCTTGCCTAGGTTGAAAGATAGACGGCAAGAAAAGGATCATAGGTTGTTTTTTATTTTAGTCTACTTTTAGCCTAAATGACCTTGTCTATGTGAAATAGTATCCCTTGATCCCTGTTTTGAGCCTTATAGCCCATTTTTCTTTGTTTTCACCTTTTACCTTTCCATTTATGTTACAATGAACCTGTTTTGGCCTTGGTCCTCCTTGGACATTATGCACCTCAACTTAGGGAAATCGCATGAGTTGAGGGCGGATATCATAGGGGTGTTAATGTAAAGTGGGTATGAAGGGGGAAAAATAAAAGAAGAAAAAAAAGTAGGGCTGGTTGTGGTAGAAAAAGAAAAGAAAAAGGAAACAAAATTGTGAAAAAAAGTAAAAAAAAAAAAAGAATAAAAAACCACACCCAACCTGAATGTGCAATAAAAAATAAAAAGGGAGAAATACGGGTTGAATAAAAAAGAAATTAGCTAATAAATAAGACTCCATGGTTAGTGTAGTGCCAAGGAGCCTTAGTCACTTGACATGTCCATATGTACCATACTAGCTCCCAAGCCTACATTACAAGCTGAGAAAAGACCTATAATTATCTTATTCTGATTGTCTAAAAACTAAGGTAAAGAAAATAAGGGCAAGCTTGTAGTATTCTATGCAGATTGATTGGAACTTCTCTTCTGAGTGTGAGTGTATCTTGACTATCCCTGCATTGATATACATTAGTTCATATGGGTGAATGGGACATTTTTTTTGTGAGGGCATATAAGTCATATTGCCAGCTGCTTACATGTTTGGGTAGTATAATTTGTACATATGCATGGTTGTTTGTTGCTAATGTAATTTCATTCCTTGATCCTATTGTGTCATATTATTGTGTTTCATGTTTACACACGGTTTTGGAAAGTGAGATGGGAAGGGGTGTTGCAATTTGAGCTTATAATGTTGATTGACTGCCTTGAATAGCTTTCAATCTCCTAGTTAAGCGTCGCATTTTGTTTTGTTTTATTATGTTATGTTATGTTGCCTGAGAACATGCAAACATTCTAAGTTGAGGGTGTTGATGTTCTATAAAAATATAGCACTTTCAACGTTTAAAACGACGAAAATATGCAAGTTTTTGAGGTTGTTTTGTTAGATATGATGTGTTTTGGGTATGTTTTATAGGATACTAGGTTTTGAATACTAAGTTCGTGAACAAGATGCAAAAAGGTATTTTTGGCTACTTATGTGATCAAATATGGGTTTTCATGACACTTTCCTGATTGTTTGTGACCAAAGCATGTGATGAAAATTGAACATTTGAAGCTTGGTTGCAAGTGTTGAAGGCTTGTCACTTACCTATATCTACATGTGGTCCATATGTAGCACATGTTATCTGTATGAGACTAAGGTAAGTGCTGGAATTGAAGATTTGAATATCTAGAGAGTGGAAGAGGCTGAAAAATAACTTTTGGCACTTGCTAAGTCAACATGCGAACCTCATGTAGCACATGTGGACCACATGTAGCACATGTGGACCACATGTAGGCAAAGCATGTGTCAGAAGTCCAAAATACCGAGAGTAGACCTGCAGTAATTTTTGGTCTGAGCACATGCGCCCAGCCTCAGACCGCATATACCACATACGCCCGAGGCCAAGTCATATATGGAGACCATATATAGCCACCGACCTTTTTTTCTTTTTTTTTCAGAGCTTTGGTTTTAGGGTTTCCTCATGTACTATATATAAATACCCCTTATGTGTTTTTTAGTAGAAGTTACACACTCTTGATACTTAAAAACATATTTTGATTCCGAGATTCAATTTTGGTATTGGAATTCTCTTGTATTGATTTCGGTTGATTAATTCAGTTACGGTTTTGGGTTTTTACTTGTGATTATTGTGATTTCATCTTATTCTTTCAATCATGAATGTTGTTGATTACTTTATAAGCCTAAGTGACTAAAAATCCTTAGCTATAGTTGTGGAAACCCTGGTGGATTGAAGAAGTAGGGAAAGTGCTATTGTTGTTCTGAAGCGATACCCATGTATGCATTTTATTATCTTCACTTTAATAGTTATCTTAGTGATTGCAATCATTAGGATCCCACCTAGATTATTTCTACTTACTCCAAAAGAGGAGTAGTGACTAGGAAAAGATAATTACAATAGAAATTTGGAGTTTAACTGTCGATCCACACTACTAGGTATCATCTGAGTAAGATGGTTAGATTTCATCTAATAAGTAGAGACTCAAAAGGTAATAGTTAGCTGGTATCAAGATAAGGGTTAGTAAGGCGACATCCTGAGACTAAAAAGGTAAAAGGTGAAATCCTTCTACTCGTCTTAAAGACTGTAGAAGGTACATAACTTATCAATTCTGCATGCAAGGTATAGGGTTAGTTCAATAAAGCATGATATGCCTACAAAGTTGAGAAGTAGGGGGAAACACAATCCTAGTGTTCACCTTCAACTGATTACAATCGAAGTTGATATTCACTACTTGTTCGATATTGCTGCTCAAAATCCCTCATTTACTTTTTCAGTTATGTTCGTTGATTACAACAGCTGAGAGACACGATTCTACATATTTCCTTGGGACTCAACCCCAACCTTTGTTGGGTTTCTATATTTGGCAACGACCTCATCATCTTCAGAGTAGAGGTGTAGCATGGGCGTCACCAGAATGTTTTCTCTCTACTTAAAATTGAAAGTAGGTTGATGGTTGCCTCAATTGTGCAAGGGCTTTTCCCTTTTGAGATTTAGGATTCAACATTGTAAAATTCTCATTTTTCCCCTATATTATTTCTGCGCCATCGCGATCTCCATCATTTGACTGCGTTCGCGACCCCAACAATTGCAATTTTCTGATAAAAATTATCCTCTTATTGACATGTTGACTGGTTGTGATAGCGACCCTCAGGCCGGGATCACTATACCTGAGGGTCGACTCCTAGGCCTAAATTTCAGCTTTGGTTCCTCGTGCTCTAATTTTATCTTTTCCAGCTTTGCATCAACTCAATTTGATCAAGTTTCCTGCAAGGTCACCAACACTGGAAATTAGTGCATTTCAATAGACAATTAGCCTCATATACACAATTATTTCATCAGAGTGTGCTCAAATTTGGTTATAAATGAATGGCAAATTTGCCACTCATTAATAGCAGTGAACCTGATATGCATTTCTTGAATAGTTTTACCTTTATTTATGCTGAAAGATTTATATTGCATAATCAACATATCAACCTTGACTCTTTAACTTGACTCTTTCCTTCATGAGTTGTTTATGATAATTCCCAAGTTTCCTTGGTCGTTTCACAAGCACAGACCTTGTTATATTCATCAGGACCAATTCCACACATGAGGTGTTTCTTAGCTTTAAAGTTTTTCACTATCTTTTTCCCGTTAGCATCATCGTGTTGTTTCCTTATTTTGGGAACACTTGAAGTAACTTCACCCACTTTCACAGGCTTAGCAGTAACAAAAGGCCCATCAGCAATGATATCCTATAGTTCACAGTCCTCAACCAAGATAAAGTCATGCATATGAGTTTTCCACCACCCATAGTATTGACCATTAAATTTGGGCGGTCTAGTAGTTGACTGCCCTTTTTGAGATTTGGTTGTGTATCCATTTAGAAGATCCTTCCTAGGTGTTAACCTTTAGTAAGACACTGCTCTGATTCCAAATGAAGAAGTACACGAATCACCCACCAACTTAGGGATATGGTCCCAACTTAATGTATGCATTAATGAACAGGATTAAATAAATAAATAACATAAAGAAATAATGCACACATACTATTTTACGTGGAAACCTCCATGTTCAAGGGAGTAAAATAATGACCTACGACGTAGAATTTCCAACCACTTTACTATGTTCTAGAAAACTCAAATACAGACTCCATTGTCAAGGATTAACCTCTTAACGCTCTTCAATCTTTTAATAACTCTATTACAAAAACTCCAATGCAATAAATTTATTGCACTTACTAGCCCATATAACTCTAACTGAATGAGTATCAAGCTAACTCTAACTTCTATATCAACCAACTATAGATGACACAACCAATAATGAGATCACACAAGGAACAGGCGCACAATCAATGGACTAAAGCCGTAGGTTAAATGTTTACAAAACCACAAAACAAAGACTTAAATACAACAAGATCTTGAGACACAAATGATGATTGAGCGAGAGACATTATCTGAAAAATTTGCCTCAAGAGATATTTGGTGTTGTTTGCATATGGAAGCTTAGGGTTTCTTTTGTAATATGTTACATATATATGGTTCAAGAAAACCTAGGACTTCTTTGATTGGCTGGAGCAAAAAGTTACAGCAGCTTTGCCACCAACTTCCTGCAAACAATACTTTTTCCAGCTGTATTGCTGATTGAGTCTATGAGATGTATACACGATGAACTTGATCCTTGAGCAATTACAATTTTATCATCAAATTCGCTTTCTGAATCAGGTACCAACGTAGGTGGTTTGTCAATCATCAAAACTAGGGACTTAACAGTTATGAATATAATTAAAATCCAACAAAGTTCAATTCCTCTCATAAGTCATAAGCAAATTGTTAATAGATAGATAGATAGATAGATAGATAGATAGATAGATAGATAGATAGATAGATAGATAGATAGATAGATAGATAGATAGATAGATAGATAGATAGATAGATAGATAGATAGATAGATAGATAGATAGATAGATAGATAGATAGATAGATAGATAGATAGATAGATAGATAGATAGATAGATAGATAGATAGATAGATAGATAGATAGATAGATAGATAGATAGATAGATAGATAGATAGATAGATAGATAGATAGATAGATAGATAGATAGATAGATAGATAGATAGATAGATAGATAGATAGATAGATAGATAGATAGATAGATAGATAGATAGATAGATAGATAGATAGATAGATAGATAGATAGATAGATAGATAGATAGATAGATAGATAGATAGATAGATAGATAGATAGATAGATAGATAGATAGATAGATAGATAGATAGATAGATAGATAGATAGATAGATAGATAGATAGATAGATAGATAGATAGATAGATAGATAGATAGATAGATAGATAGATAGATAGATAGATAGATAGATAGATAGATAGATAGATAGATAGATAGATAGATAGATAGATAGATAGATAGATAGATAGATAGATAGATAGATAGATAGATAGATAGATAGATAGATAGATAGATAGATAGATAGATAGATAGATAGATAGATAGATAGATAGATAGATAGATAGATAGATAGATAGATAGATAGATAGATAGATAGATAGATAGATAGATAGATAGATAGATAGATAGATAGATAGATAGATAGATAGATAGATAGATAGATAGATAGATAGATAGATAGATAGATAGATAGATAGATAGATAGATAGATAGATAGATAGATAGATAGATAGATAGATAGATAGATAGATAGATAGATAGATAGATAGATAGATAGATAGATAGATAGATAGATAGATAGATAGATAGATAGATAGATAGATAGATAGATAGATAGATAGATAGATAGATAGATAGATAGATAGATAGATAGATAGATAGATAGATAGATAGATAGATAGATAGATAGATAGATAGATAGATAGATAGATAGATAGATAGATAGATAGATAGATAGATAGATAGATAGATAGATAGATAGATAGATAGATAGATAGATAGATAGATAGATAGATAGATAGATAGATAGATAGATAGATAGATAGATAGATAGATAGATAGATAGATAGATAGATAGATAGATAGATAGATAGATAGATAGATAGATAGATAGATAGATAGATAGATAGATAGATAGATAGATAGATAGATAGATAGATAGATAGATAGATAGATAGATAGATAGATAGATAGATAGATAGATAGATAGATAGATAGATAGATAGATAGATAGATAGATAGATAGATAGATAGATAGATAGATAGATAGATAGATAGATAGATAGATAGATAGATAGATAGATAGATAGATAGATAGATAGATAGATAGATAGATAGATAGATAGATAGATGTAGATGTAGATGTATACGGAGAAAAACAACTCTTCATGTAAGTTTATCCTTTTGAAAGAGTGCTATTTACAGGAAAAATACTATTACTCATTTGTACTGGCATATGTTTTTCACCTACAACTTAATAAGATCATAAAAATATTAAATTTTAACAGAAAAGGGACAACTCCCATAACAAGGAACAATTAAGAATGATCTGAAGTAGTCCAAATATATATATATATATATATATATAAAGAAAAAATAAATATATTTTAGTTTAATTTAAAATTCAAAACAAGTGTTGTTACTATAGTGATCAGTGTGACTTACCAAAAAAAAAAAAAAATTAGTTTCATGAGGTCCGTATTAAGTCGGGCCCAAAGTCAGATATAAAAATAAGAATTTAAATTTAAAAATATAATATATAATTAATATAATTGAATGGTTTATTAAACATATCTTGTTGATAAGTTTTTATAATTATTAAAATATTTAATCACATAACTGGATAATTTTAGATAAAAAAATAATTTGTGAGGAAGAAAGTATTACCAGAGTATTATAATATGACAAAATGCTACAAGTAATTTGATATTTTATAAAATAATTCAATTTAAAATATGTAATAATCAGGATTCAAAGAAGATCATAAATAGAAAATATTGATATTTTTATAAATTTGTGAATACATAATTCTTTATTTATAAATAGAAATAGGTTATTTTGATATTTATTGATGTTTTAGTTTCTCTCATGATTTCAGTGGCAAGAGTTCCACAATATTTTTTTTTTTCATCTTATAGAATTATATGAAACAAAATATTTCAATGACTTTAAATTTACATTATAATAATTATAACCTTAATTTAGAGTCATTATATAAATTAACTTAATAATGATCTACAAGAATATTCAATGATAATTAAACTAACATTAATAGATTACTCCATTTGATCTATTTACTTGTCATATTTTTTCTTTATACGTCCCTTAATTAGTTAGAAACTAGGAGTATTTTTTCCTATAAATAGAGAGGTTTTGTTCATTGTAATCCTTAAGAATTTTATGATCTCATCCCTCAAGAGAAATAATAATTGCTCTCTCTTTTCTCTCGACTCTTCTTCTTTATTCTTTGATGTTTTATAACACTTTTTCAAATATGAGATTACATATATAATCTCTCTTTCCACTCTCTCACAAAACTATTTAATCCCTCTTGTGCCACCATGTGTTCCTTCCAAATTACTTTTTCTCGTGGTATAGTTTAATCGGGTACATAATTTAAGAAATAAGAAAAGATTTGATAATGTTTATTAAATTATTTTTTATTAAAAAATATTATATTATCTTTTTTTTAATTAAGTTGGATCTTATAAGTGGAACCAATAAGGGTAAAAATGGAATTGCATTTTTAAGTAGTTATCAAATAAGAAAAACTGGTTTTTTTTTTTAAACCGACCAAAAAGAAAATGACGACACATAAAATAGGACAGAAGGAATAAATTAATATCCATGTAGATCGCTTGAAATTTTAATTAGCTAAGTCCATAAGCGTTGTTCACATCATATTTTGTTTTGACACCTCAATAGATTATTTTTCCTATTAGACAAAGTCCAATTTTAATAAGTTTGTACACTCCCAGTTTCATAATATTTGTTCAGTATAGAAAGATGACTAAACAAAAGACCAAGGGCTGTTGGTATCTCATATCTATTTCATTGTAATTGTCAGAAAATATTTTTCCATGTTTATATTTCTCTACCACATGAATATCTATTCATGTGTCTATTGTTTCCACCACATGCACATTACATGATATTTTTAGAAGGAACGATCAAGGGTAGTTTTGTATTTTAGAATATTGTTAGACAATAAAATTTCAAGTTGGGAAACTAATAATTGGGACAAGAAAAATATTGCAACAATCGTTTTATTGATTTCATTATGTGAGTATTACAATCACTATGAATCATCCGATTCGCCTTTTCAAATATAAATTCAAGGACTTCGAGTTTGATCTTAAATTTGGACTTAATTTGTGAACTTGATGGATTTGATCTTGACTTGTAGTTGAATTCAAGGGCTTTGGAGTTTGTTCTTGAATCTTGTGGTCTTGATCTTGAATCTTGATGAACTGATTCTTGATTCGCGGATTTGATGAACTTGATCTTGACTTGTACTTGAATTCAAGGGTCTTGTTCTTGAATATTGTGATCTTGATCTTGAATCTTGATGAACTAATCTTGAATGCTTGAATTTGTAGAGAAATCTGGAACGTTGGATCCACTAGCTCTCTCTTGGTTCAGTTTGAATATTTTTCAATTGGTACATATGATATTTTATTTAATTTCATGATATATTTTATACGTGCACCATTGATACATTTTATCCCGTGAGAAATGACATGTGTAACATTAATATAATAGTATAAAAAACATGTATTGGTGTTGTTAATCAGTTATCAAAAATATATAAATTACCAATATGATACATTTGTTATTTGAATACTGGTGATACATATGACAGATACTTTGTGATAGTAATTCATATTTTTAATTTTTTTATAAATTTTTGATACATTTAACATATATTTGACATATGTAAACTATTTATTTTGTGTAAGATTGAATTTTTAATGGGTATTGAGTAATTTTATAAAATGTATCATTATGATACATCTGGAATCAGATATATTTATACCATGATTTTTGCCAAATTTTACTCCCTGTATTTATTGAAAATTAGTTATTTCCTTATTTAACTAACCACTAAATTACAAATGTATCACAATGCATATGTATCAAGGATAAAAAATTTTATCACAAATGTCAAAATTCAGAATATCATGTAGTTAAACAAAATTATGGAAAAAAGTGTTAGAATCCATTAAAAAATCGGGATTTATGTAAGTTATCCTTTAATCAAATCCATATTTATTCGAATTTAAATAATTAAGCATGTTTTACATAAATTTCGACTAGTTTACCCATAATTCACCTTATTCCATTCTTTTTCAAAATTGTGTAAAATTCTGATTTTTATTTTTTTAGATACATAATATTAAAAGAGATACATGTTTGACGTTACATCTTAAGAAATAATTAATTCGATGTAATTATGGAAAGTAACGACAATTAACTCATTTAAGGAGTCATTTACTCTACAGATCTTCTAATTCACATCTAAATATCCCAAAAAAAAAGACATTAGTTAATAATGCATTTTTTTTAAAATTCTCCATATTCAACTTTAAAATTTATTCTTCTTTAGCTTTTCTCTTCTTTTTTTCTAGGTGTTAGTTTTTTTTTTCAACTTTTGCAATGAATTTCAAACCCTGGAAAAAGAGATACAAATATTGGTTAAAAATGTATCATGGTAAGACATAATGTATCAGTATAAAAAATGAGATTTGAAATACAAAGGTATAAGAGATACACAATATAAAAATGTATCAGGTGCAGAGATACATATTTTGAAAGAGATACATACAAAAACCTTCCAACTATAGTTATGTATATGAAAAGGATAAATATAAAAAAAATGTATAGGCGTATAGATACAAGAATATGCACATGGAACATGCATATAAAATTAAGCTTAATTATGTATCTTTAGTTAATAAAAAATGTATCTCGTATTAAATGCTCAGATATAAAAATTGCTAAACCTTTGGTAAGATGTCTCTTGTTATGACTTCAAGAACTTTTCTTTTCAAAATAACACCTTTTGATCTAGAAGTGTCGGATTCTCCTTTCTTCGACAGAATGGATTAACGGAGTTCATGGAGTTTCATTGTGTTGTGTAAATTTGGATCTGTCTAAAAAAATCCCATAATTTGTATTCTTGATGTAAATTGAGATTTGTCCTTAAAAACAGGAAAAAAAAAGGTTAGTTGAAGATGGGGAAGGGGAAGAAGAAGGTAAATGTGTTTTTTACTTTTTTTAAAAACTTTTCTTTTAAAATTTGACATGATTTAGGGGGCAGTAAATATATCCTAATTTTTAGGGTAGAAATTATGTATCTAGAGATTATAAGAGAGAGAATATAAATAAGGATATTTATAATTTTTATTAACTGAAGGAATTTTTAGTAATTTAGATATCTCAAGTTGTGGTTTTATGAAATTTTTTCAATAATTAATCCAATCATATTACCCCATCACATTTACTTAGACTAATATATTTCAAATTTAATTTGTATAAAATTTATATGATTACAAATGTCACCTGCTTCAAGACTGGTCGAGTGTATACTTTAGAGACTAGACTTAAAGTGTTATTTATTTAAACATGCTTCCGTTATGCTTCAAAGATTTTCATACTTATGAATGCCTCATTTCATTAGTCAAAAAAAATTAAAGCTGAACCATGCAATTACATATTAATATTGCCTCTCACAAAAAATCTTTTTTATTGAGTTACAATTTTTTTCTTGGATTTTGATACACCTGCTGTTTTAGATTTGCGTCATGACATCAAAAAATTTATATCTCAATGTAGGAGTATCAAAATCATGATCTCCTTGATGCTATATATATAAAAAATATGCTTACATAACATATCCAAGATATGAAATTTAACACCTCCTGGAACGTTCCATATAATTTTTTGAAATTGACCCTAAATTCTGTCCGGCAGAGAATTCTAGATTTGTGTCGCCACACCAAATAATTTATATCTTGATGTGGATACGTCACCCTCAAAAGGTGTTTGGATTACTGGAAATCATACTTAAAGGTTTCATCCTCACCAAAACATCTTGTATCAAGCCTATCCAAGTTGGTAATTTATGACTTTCTAGTTCGAAATGTCCCGATAGGTAACGAACTCTCTTCTACTTGTGTTTTCTTTGTGTTGTCTTTTCCTTTTTTTTGTTTTTTTAGGTAGGCTTCAAAGGATGGTCCATGAAGAAGGTAATTTTATGGCACAAAGGTATGTATACACGTCCCCACCTTAAGAAAAGATAATTTTAATGGTAATCTTACGATGCACAAGGATGGCTACTCGTCCCCACCCTAAGAAAAGGTAATTTCATGTTAATCTTACAGTGCACAGGGATAGATACTTGTCCCCATCCTATGAAAAGGTAATTTTATGGTAATCCTATGACACACAGGGATGGCTACTCATCCATGCCCTATGAAAAGGTAATTTCATGGTAATCTTACGACGCACAAGAATGACTACTCGTCCACACCCAAAGAAGGAAAGCTCAAGAAGATTTGAAGGATTTAAAAACTTCAACTTATATACATAAAGCATCTAATGACTCCAACTTTCCCACTTTGAAGTCTTCAATATGGTAGATTTGAAAAATTCAACTTGAAGATGTCAACTTATAGTCGTAGAGCATCTGGAGACTTTGACTTGTAGACCCTATGAACTTACAAGCTTAAATATGGTGCATTTGGATGCTTTAACACAAAGACTTAGTGAAATTGAAGGCTTCAACTTATATACATAAATCATTTGAAGACCTCAGCTATCAAACTTTAAAGGATTCGATATGGCATATTTGAAGACTTCAACTTGTAGATTTCATGAACTTTCATGCTTCAATATGGTGAATTTGAAAGCTCCAACATGAAGATATAGTGAATTTAAAGACTTCAGCTTATAGACATATATCATTTGAAAACTTCAACTATTAGACTTTGTGAACTTGCACATTTCATTAAGGTGAATTTGAGAGCTTCATCCTAAATAATTAGTGAATTAAAGACTAACTTATAGGCATAGAACAACCGAAGACTTATATTTGCGCTTTAATATGGTGACTTTGAAAGCTTCAACATGAAGACTTAGTGAATTTAAAGACTTTAACTTATCGGCATAGATCATATGAAGACATCAGCTATCAAACTTCGTGAAATTAGAGGCTTCAATATGGTGTCTTTGAAAGCTCTAACATGAAGACCTAGTGAATTTGAAGACTTAAATTTATGTCAAAAAAAACTCTTATTTCATAGGGGTTTGCCCCCTTGAGCCACCAACACTTGGTGCAAGTCTGAAGATTGATGAAACAAAAAGTCTCTTGAAGACCGACTTTTTAAGTGAGTGGAAATGTGTATTTCTTTGACACTCATGCAACTGAACTCAAAATGAAATTCCAAGTTCCTACAGACCTCAATGAAGAGGATTAGTTCACAACATAGTTTTGGGTTATTTTTATTTTATATGTCTATTTTTGTTTCCTAACTTTTGCCTCAGTCGCCTCTTTCAAGATTTTCAACCTAGCAAATTTTTTTTTGAGTCATACACAATTTATACTCTTGCGGGCCAGAAGTGGACATGCAGTTTATACTTGTGCTTTAAAGAGTGTCATCTTCCTTCAAGGATGGTATTTCTTCAAGAACTTGGAATTTATAGGACCAATTTTCATACCATCTATATTGAAAAACTTGTAAGCACTATATGAATATACCTCTTGTAAGACATATGGTCTATCCCACTTTGGGGTGAATTTTCCCTCAAGCTTATGAGAAGTAATAACGGTTTTTCTTACTGCAAGGACTTGGTCTCCAATTTGAAATCACCTCAAGTGAACTCTTTTTTTTAAAGTATAAAATAAATAGGATTGGTAACATTCAAGATTTTGTTGAGCCTCAGGTCTCTTCTCATCAAGAGCTTCCAATTCTGCAAGATGCAACTTAGCATTTTATTCTTCGATAATCCATTCTTGAATAGCCAGTCTTAAAAAAGGTATTTGATGCTCAAATGGTAGGACTGTTTCAACTCCAAAAGTAAGTAAGTATGGGGTTGGTTGCATTGGTGTGTGTAAGTCATCCTATTTGCCAACAAAGCTTCTTTCATTCATTAATGGCAGTCTCGTTTGGATTTGGAGATGACTTTTTTCAATAGATTACATAAAGTCTTATTAAATGTTCGTCTAGACCATTGGCGGCATCATGGTGCATAGAAGACTTACCCTGCCTGAAACCAAAGAGATCACAAATCATATTCATTAGTTTGTTATCAAAAAGTTTGCCGTTATTGGTTATTATATATTAAGGATTCCAAAGCAGTAGATGATATTCACTCGGATGAAGTTCACAACAGTCTCATTCTTCACTTCTTTGAGAGAAAAATCTTTGACCTATTTTGAGAAGTAATTAGTCGCAGCTACAATGTACAAGTGTCCACCAACAAATTTTGGCAGTGGCCCATCAACATCCAATTCCCAAGAGTTGAATGGCTAGGATTCTATAGTTGACTTATACTTTAGGAGGTTGATGTATAAAATTCACATGGGATTGATAAGCTTTACATCTTTTAGCATAGTACAAGAAATCATTTACGTTCGTTGGTCAATAATATCATGTTTTTAATGTGAAAATAGAACTTTGATCCAGATTGATGAGGTCCACAAAATCTCAAGTACTCTTCTTGCAAAGTTTGAACTGTTGTTTCCTCTCCTAAGTCTTGCAAGAGTACTCCTTCAAATGATATTTTGTATAGCATGTCTTTATAGTAATGGGAGCAAGGTTCACGATGACGGATGACAGTCCTTCTCCTGGGATCCTCTGAAAATATTCCATAACACAAGTAGTCAATGACAAGTTGTCGGCAATCTTCCTTTATAGATTCAGTCATGGCGACGAGGTTCTCAAACTTATTTTTCATATCTTCATCCTCATTCGATAGAGGTACTACCAATTCTTAACAAATAGTAACTCGTGTATGATTTAGAAGGGTTAGGGTTGAGGCCAAAGCAGCTAGGGCATCATCTTGCTTATTTTCTTTTCTTGGCACGTGATAGAGGTCTACTTCTCTAATACATCCCATCAAATTTTGAGCATAATAATGATATGGGGGTAGCTCAGGCTTTTTGACTTCATAACTTCCCAAGAGTTGCTTGATCACCAACTAAAAGTCACCAAAGACTTGTAATTGTAGTTGTTTTATGTGGATTCCATCTCGAGTCTGAGTATTAAGGCTTGATGATTAACAACATTATTGGAGAAATGGTTTATTACTGTAAAGAGTATGGGTTGACCTCTCCTTGTGGAGTGACAAACACTACACTAGTATCATCTCTACCTCGATATGCGACACTATCAAAGTACATCTTCCTATGGTCTAGCTCAATAACCATTGCATCTTTATCAGAAAGTCCATCGATCAGTTTCTAATCATCAGGTATCGGGTGGTCTGCCAATAGGTCCACCAATTCTTGTCCCTTTATAGCCTTTTGGGGAATGTACACAATCTCAAACTATAGAAACTCAAGGTATCTCCTTGAAAGTTGATCACTAAGGAATGGTTTTGACATCACAAACTTGATGGGATTTGACCTAGACACAATACGGATGATATGAGCTTGAAATAGTATTTTGTCTTTTGTATTGATAAAGCCAACGTCAAACACAACTTTTCAATCAGAGAATAACTCAACTCATTTAGTGTCATTCTGCTTAGATAGTAAATAGAGTTTTCTTTGCCTTTACTGTTTTCTTATGACAATAGTGCTCCAACTAACCTTTATTGTGCTGCAATGTAGAGTATCAACAGTTTTCCACATATAGGTGTTATAAGAACTGGAGGTTTTATCAAGTATGATTTGATACTTTTGAAGGACTTACTACAAGCTTGGTTCCATTCGAAAAGAGCCTCCTTCTAAATGAGATGAAAAAATGGTTGACATTTTTTGGCTAGGTTAGAGATAAACCTCCTTAAAATTATAGCCTTCCTTGAAGGATTTTTAACTTATGAATGTCTTGAGATTCGGCCATCCTTAAAATTGAATCAACCTTAGCCTGATCAATTTCAATTCCTCGGTGTCGTACAATGAAGCCAAGGAACTTTCCATAAGTAACTTCAAAGGCACATTTCAATGGGTTCATCCTAAGTTGATATCTATGTAGCAACTCAAACACCATTCTTAGGTCTTTCAAGTAGTCATTCCTCTTTCTTAACTTCACCACTAACTCATCTACATAGCACTTAATATTTTTATGGAGTAGGTCATCAAAGATCTTTTGAATATCCCTTTGATAAGTGGTACCAGAGTTCTTCAAACCAAAAGGCATCATCTTGTAGCTATAAATACCTTTAGGCATATGAAATACAGTGAACTCTTCTTTCTTTGGTGCCATGTAGATTTGGTTATAGCCGGATGAACCATTCATGAAGAACATCGCCTCTTAACCAGTAGTAGAATCAATCATCAACTCTAGAATAAGAATTGTAAAATCATCCTTAGGGAAGGCATTGTTGAGATCCCTAGAGTCTACACAAACTCAAATTTGGCCATTCTTCTTCCGCACAAAAACAATACTTGAAATCCATGTGGGGTATTTGACTTTACGAATAAAGTAAGCTTCGATGAGTTTGTTAACTTCATTTTCAATTAATGGAACCAACTCTGGCCTAAAGTGCTTTTGGTCTTACTTAATAGGGCGAGCACTGTTCTTAACCTCCAACTGATGAACTGCTACTTTTAGATCTATGTTAGGCATATCCTTATAACCCCAAGAAAATACATCCTTATATTTTATGAGTATGTCTATATAAGTGATTTTTTTATCCATTTCTAGAAAAGCACTCAGATAAGTTGGTCTTGGGTCTTTATCGATTCCAAAATTGACTTCTTTCAAAGGATCTATTATGGTCTTCACTCCATTTTTCAGTACCAACGGAGAATCTCCAGCATTTTCCTCCTCTTATGGATCATTGTCATTGATAGATATATGGTAACACTATAAAGTTCTTTTATCTCTTCATCAACCTTTATTTGAGATGAGACGTCATTCTCATTTTGGGTTGTAACATTATATGAGGAGCCAACACTTTCTTCATTTTCCTCACGTTTCTTGGTGTAAACAATAATATAAACCTTTGCATTTAACAACTCCTTTCATGAAACCATGAGTTTCATCTATCGCCTCATTCTAGAAGTAATCAAACTTTGGAAATCCTTCTGGATTTTGGATAAAGAGTGCATCGACGTGCTTTGAAAATTTCTTTGATGCTTGTTGCTTTTTTTCGTATTTAGTGGACCCAACCTCTTGAATACAGAAGTTCCTCTAGTTGATTCTACAAGTCGATAAAAGAAAAAAGACCTTTTATTGGAAGCAGTGGACTCCTCTTCCACGATGATGTATTTACTAACTATCCTTCTTATGGAGATGCGAACTGGAGGTGGTAGCATCTACCGAAGGCCTTCGCATGCTTTCCTAGTTGTATTTTCTGGTGGAAGTTTACCAACCTTTATGGATCATTAGAATTGTATCCAACCTTTAAAAATAAATTGTAAGCATTTGGATCAAAGCCTTCTTTGTACGCTTCGTAGGGTGTGTCATATCTTGTGGCAGATTATGAGCCACAAATTCTCCCAGTGGCTTTGAGGATAGGTTTATTGCATCAATCTGCTTGATAGGTAATGGTATCTCCCTTAGTATATTATCTTGGATATCTGATGAATGATTTTCTTCTTTCTTTACCTTTGGTACATAGCGGAGCACAGAAGTTGGCTTCTTTTTCGAGGATGCAATATTCTCTTTATCTGAAATGGAGGAAGGCTTCTTAGTGATGACTTTTTTGACAGCCACAATGTCCTTCTTCGATGCAATATCATCTCACTTGGTTGTTGTGATATCTATCAACCTTTTTCTCATTCACAACTGTAACGCCCCAATTTTTTGAACTAGGATGCTACACGGTGCTCATGACCCCAAAGGGCCACAAGATAACCCATAACTGATATCTGTTCCTGTATACTACATAATATAACATGAAAATGCGGAAACATGTACTGAATGTACATAAGGTTCAAATATGAATAAACATCTGATATGACAATATCTGAAAACGGTATAACAATACCAAAAAAAATCTGAAATAACTGTTTGACATGCTATAGTCTGGAAAGCCTCTAAACTGTCTGAATAAGGAGTTGAAGGGACATGTCTCCAACTAACTCCGTAAAACTAAAAAACTAACTGAAATAAATAATGAATCAAATCATATTGTCCTCGAATAAAGAGGACTCACTATAACTCTGTGACTGGAAATGCTACTGCTACTGCTGATCTGGAGCTCGTGCCTCTGGACCTATGGTGTAACATGAAAAGAAAGCACCATAGCGCAAAAGTGTCAGTACATGGGAATGTACTGAGTATACGAGTGAGATAGGCTAAATATAAATAGGGTTTACATATATGAACAATGCTAACTGACAGACTGATATAGACGTAAGAGTACAAATATGCATACATAGTAACTGAAATCATGGGTGCATGATAGCTAGACCTGTATGCTAATACATGGTTTACTGATGACTAACATGACCGATACTGTAGTTTTGATAACATGGCCGATTGTATCTGATAGTCCTGAATCTGATGGACTATCTGAGTTCCGTACTGTAACTGAGTCTGATTGTATCTGACAGTCCTGATATACTAAAATCTGAAGAACTATCTTAGTTATTTTACTGAGACTAGTTCTAAAACTGTGGGAGGTAGTTATTTAACCAACATGCCCCTATATGTGCCATTATGGCTAAGCTGGGGTCCAATCTCTGCCCTGACTGGAAGGATGTTAATATCGCACCACTGGTAAAGACAACTGTGGGTAACCCGTTCCCAAAAGAAAATGGTGGGTCCCTCATCTGACAGTGCTAAGCAACCTCATCAACCCTCATCTGATAGTGTTGATGTCTCAACCTATGTTGGCTACATAGTTCTGGAACGCAAGGATGACTGCTTAGAATCACACCCTCATCTGACAGTGTGTGTTCCCATCCTTGAGTTCACTCGATGCTAAATTATACTCCCATCTAAAGAGACTGAACATGTACTGAGCTTACTGAATTTCGTTGACTAACGGAATACTACTGATATCTGATAACTGACTAAGATCATGAGGTTTTCCTGAGTCACCTGACTGACTGAATTCTACTGAATCATGGCTTGATTTTGAATATTGTGAAACATGACATGGCTCTAGGCACACAGCTATATTTTTTGGGTATGAATACCCCCAGGACTCGATAGAAGGTAACTGACACACACGACATGACTTGAGTACGTGACCAACATCAACAATCCATAATATCATAACTTAGGGAATTCCATGAAGTGCATGGATATCATACACTTTGTACATAAGTAGGATTTACAAGTAAGCATCGCATAATCTCATAAGACTAGTTCATTAACATCCCAACAACATTTACAAGACACAATATCAACATGAAAATCATTGGAACATGGGGGCATATCATGAATCCTTCACTTAGTCATAATTTAGCTATATTGCATGATTTCTAGTTCCTTAGGCATTTTATCAAACACCTTGCATGTACTCTTTTAAGGCATAGGTATATTTATCAATTCGACCATCTTAATCGATCCAAAATCTATGGGTTTCAACTAACCTATTCACATTCTTCATGAAAACACATCAAGATACAACCTTGAATCCAAACAACAATTATCAACATGAACATAGTCATAATACGACAAGGAAACCACAATTTATAATTTAAAACATAATTCTTGAGCTCCATGGATGAAAGGGACCTATGGATGAACACTACGCATACCTTAGATTAAGAATTCATGAATATTGACGGCGAAATTTCCTTAAAATACTCTTCTATGAAAACCCTAGGGCTTGTTCTTGAGAGTTTTGATCTTAAGAGGAAACCCTAATCTTGTGGTTGAGAGTGTATGAGAGAGCTTTGTGAGATGTTTAACTAAAGAGAATGGAAGATAATACGCTCCTTGAGGGTTATAAGTCGTGGGAACTGAAGGAAAAAGACAAAAATACCCTTACTAAAATATCCCTCAATTGCTGGGAAAAATAGCTAATGACATTCATGACAAGCCGTCAAGTTGGTGATAGGCCGTCACGAATTGTCGTCACAAAAGGGTGAAATTTTGAGTTTCTGGTTAAGGTTGACGACATTGGTGATAGGCCATCACGGGCATGATGGCTTTCAATAAATGTCCTCACCAGGGTCAGAAATCTGCCCAGGTTTGATAACATTGGTGATAGTCCATCACGGGCGTGACGGCTTGCCACAATTATCGTCACCAGTTTCCCAGCCAGACATGCTGGAGTAAAATGGGCATAACTCTTTGCTCCGATATCGGATTTAGGAAAAATTGGTATCGTTGGAAATATAATTCATTTATATATCTGTTGGTAGGTCATAATATCAATAATTCATAGTATAACAAGATATATGTGCATTTGAAGTTGACTATGGCAATATCCTTCTCAAGAATTCAGTCGGTAAGGAATGTTTTGATTCGTCTATTAGCTATGAGTTATTTGAGGCCTTAATATGCATCACACCTGATCATAACACTACCAAAGCACTAAAATTTAATACTCATGAGTTTGAAGCATGGTTCTAATATTGGTCTGAATTTTCAGGGTATTACAACAACATAATTCTTCAAGTTGAATTTTGCATCGGCAACTATCTTTTTTTCTACTCTGCCTTTAATATACTTCAAGCATTGACAGTAAGAGGATGACAAAATTTTATTCCAATGTACCCAAGGACTACCAACAATATATTGTATGAATTCTTGGTATTAATCACATGTATCTATGCTCTTAATCGCAAATCGTCCATATGAGCCCCTAACTTGATAGGTCATATGTCTTTCTGACCCTCTTAGATCATGAAATGGCCTTCAGCAAGTTCGTCAGTAATAATGGAAAGTTCCTTCATTATGTTGATCGGTAGGATGTTGACTCTGAATACTTCGTCTATAGAGATTCTATTTATCTTTTTTCCTAAAACATAACCCACCGTGTACAATGGACGGTAGGGGTGTTCACGGTTTGGTTTTTAACCAAACCGAATAGCTATCCAAACCAAACCGATTAAAAAAACTAATATTTCGTTAGGTTTAGTTTGGTTTGGTTTTGAATTTTAAAAAACTGATACTAATTTGGTTTGGTTTGGTTTTACTCTAAAATAACCGATAAAATAACCAAACCGAACCGATATATATTATAATTATTTATATATTTTTCATAAATACAATCTAAATATTTGTTACATTTTATATTTTAATTATAATTTAACTTTAGTCGTAACACATTCAGTCATATGTCTTCATCCAATTGACAGTACCTTATGAGATTCTAAATGAATTTCTCATTTTGAATGACAAATGATACTAATTGTGAAAATAATATTTTGTTGTATATTGAATTTTACAGCTAAGATTCATTAGACTATAGACAATCACTAATTTTAACTTTCTTTTTTAACCTTGTTGAGCAAGAAGTTTATGTGTTCACCTTTTGGGGGGTTTATAATATCATTCTGTTAAATATTATTTTTCAATATTTTCTTAGAAGTATTCATATGGTGGTGTCATGGCTTTGCCAAAGTATAACACTCAGTTGACATCATAGTTTTAAGGTTGATATACAACACTCGGTTGACATCTCATATGTTAGATTGGATTTGTTTTTTAAATTTTCAACTTTTATCATTAGCTAAAGTTATAAACCGAAAAAATCGAACCAAACTGAACTAAACCGACAAGAACCAAACCGATGGTGATTTTATTATTTGGTTTGGTTTGATTTTAGAAATTTTAAAACCGACTAAGTTGGTTTGGTTATGGTTTTGACCAATAACCGACCGAAACCGACCCATGAACACCACTAATGGACGGTTGTGTAGGCCTTCACCAAGTAGGATGTCATTATTTATAAGTGTGATTTTTGTATCACATATATGTGCTTCTTTGCGAAGAGGTTTAGTTGGATTTTCAAGAGATGAAGGAACTTCCATGGGTAGATTTTTAGCCTTTGCCCCTTCTTTTCCAGTGTAAAAGAAAGATGCCTCAAGGTTGACTTGAGTCGTCTTTGCATGGAACCATCTTGGTAAGAATTCTTTCAAAGTCACAAGATGTTGTTGTGTCTTTTAGTGGTGATGCTACTACCCTTGTCCTCTTCAAAAGCTCAACCAACTGCTATTTTCTTAGTTTTTTTTTCATTCTTCTTCTAGTTGGCTGCTCGGATGACTCTTTTTGTAAACTCGTCATCTTGTATCTGCGCCTAGTCACTAGAGTCCAACCTTTATCACCACCTTCGTCAATAGAAGAACATTCAGGCTCTAACGATTCCTCTTATGCTTTTCAAAACATTTTTGGATCAGATCAAGTGAGCCAAAGGTGTTAGAAATTTGATTAGAATTGGCCTTCTCATCATTAAAGAAGATCTTCTTCTCATTTGCTAGTTGTATAATTTTGTCTTTGAAGACAAAACATTTTTCCAGAGAATGACCCAAAATCCTATGATACTTGTAATAGTTTGGGTCATAAATCCTTCCAGCCTCGTTGGGCCTCTTTATCTCTGGTAGATCAATAAGCTTATGCTAAAGAAGTTCATTGAAAATTTTAGCATTATCAGAATCAAGGAAGGGGTATTCATTTTCTTGCATCTCTTTTAAAGTCAACTTCTAATTTCGACATATTTGAGAAGTCGTCTTTACACTTTGCTTTTTTCTCACCTTTGTGTTGAACTGCAAAAGAGACACGTCGACATTCATTGATTCTTTGTTGTCCTTTTGGGGGACAAATTTGCTCCATTTTTTAGGTTTTTTTTATCCTTTCCCCATCGATGGTCATGAATAGACGTTACTTCCTTTCCGGCAGAAGACATGCTCAATTCAATATCGTGAGCACGAGTAGCTGACTCTTCAAAGGATTTTGGACTAATGCCTTGCAAGATATTGAGAAGCTCCCAGTGCATTCCTTGGATGCACATTTCTATTGCAGAAGTTTCACTGAGCCTATTTGTAGTTAAGGCACTCATTTCTCCATCAATTGATAAAGTCAATGACTGGATCATCCTTTATTTCGAGTATTTCTAAGCTCTACCATTCTCACTTGTCACGACCCAAAAATACAAGGGTCGTGATGACACTTGTCGCGGCGAACCTTGACAAGTAAGCCTATCACCCTAACTAATACCCAAAGGAGAAAGGATAGAAATAGCCCAAGGTAAGGCTTCTAGAATGACGCCGAACCATATAGATATGGAAAAATAGAAATAATAAAATCAACATATGCAACCATTACTCCCAAAACCTGGTGTCAATATAAGAACATATCTAGTACAACTCGAGTCCAAATTAAATTTATAAGATGTACAATTACAAAAGAAAGCTCTATCTCTGAAGTGAAAGTAAAGACATAGTCAATAAGAAAGGTAGTAGAATACATCCGGACGCCTGAAGGTCAACCACTACCTTGAAAGCATCAAATATCATTCGAATCAACCAAGATAAAGTACACTCAAACTAGGACTTGCACCGAAAGGGAACAATAGTCATAAGTATGGTCCACTTGTACTCAGTTGGTATCATAGGTCAACCGATCAAAGTAAAAAATAAAGCATACAAAATACAAACTAAGGGCATGTCACCGACAATCAACAAATGTCCCACACCTTTTTCAGTAAAAATTATAATATATATATCACAAATAGAACAACAATACAACAAGTATAACACAAGTATATATCATATCACACGCAAGTATAAACAGAGAAGAACATGTATATACAGGATGGTCAAGTATATGTAAAAAGATATAGAGCAAGTAGACATATAATAAGCCATTATGAAAATTCAATAACATCAATCACAAATAAAGAAAATTCAATGTATAATATGATGATGAGGATAAGGATGCACGAGGCTGGCACACAGCCTTGAGATTGGCACACAGCCTTGAGCAATATTCAGTATTTTCGGTATTTCTAATATTTTCAGTGTTTCTAATATTTCCAGTAATTCCAATATTTTTAGTATTTCTAAAGTACATACATAACATAAGACACAAATAAAGTACACATACATGATAATAAGTTAATATAAAGTAATAAAACAAACATGTGAAATAACGCATATGATGACATAAGAATGATGGTGCAAGGTTCACAACCAGTCAAAATAATTATTTCCATAACCAATCCACATGCTGCATTTTTACAACCAACCACAATGTTATAATTCCACAACCACGTGAAAAAAATATCCACAAACTATTTCCACTATCCACGCACTGTCCACATGGTTAACATGCCTACAAAGTATAACTATATCACAATACGCCAAAGGAGCCACAATAGGCATTTCTAATCAATGCAATACAATTATTTTCATGTATTCAAGGCTATCAAATTATCACATAAGACCTTGCATGGTCACACAAATCACATGATATCTCAGATTCAACAATTACATCACATTTAGGCCCCCCACAAGCTCATCACATTAGGATAGCTATATTTCATGATTAGTTCCTATCCTTAACATGCATTTTGGTATACAAATTAACTACCCAATCCAGTCTGAAGAGTTAAGCCATAACTTACCTCGAAGGCAAAAATGGTTTGCAATACTTCAACCACAAAGCCCTACTTCTCACGAACGGTCCCAAAATCAAATAAAACTAAGAAATATTGAATCTATGTGTCAAAACAAAGATAATTATACCTATATTGCCTATGTTTAGTTTGGGGACAAAAAGGACCCTCAAAATGGATTTTTCAAAAAAAAAAGAAAAATCGTAACTTTATTTTAAAAATATTTTCCATATACTTTTAGGAATCTACAACTGAAAACCAAAGTCAAATCGAGACAAAAACAAGGTTCAAATCAAAGAAAACACATTTTTGAGATTTATCAGGTAAAATCTGTGAAATTCGTTTTAGAATCAAGAACCAAAGTTGGTTTGAAGGTTAAATTGATGAAAAACTAGTAATTATAGGATTAGGAACATTATTCAAGTATAAAGGAGTGAAATTTAAGGTTAAATCAAGTAATAGGTTTTCGAGTTTTTGAAAAATTAAATCAAGAATCAAAGTAAGAAAAGGATGAAATCACACCTTAAATCCATAAGAAAATAAAAAATAGATGTTAATCTAGCTTTCTAAGCACCCACAAGCTTCAATTTTAAGCTCACACACTATTTTAGGGTTTAACTCTCAAGAGGAAAGTTGAAAGAATGAGCAAAATCGGGGAAAGGGGGTTATTTATACTGCACTAGGTTACCAGGCATAAAAAGGCATAAATCGCACCTTGGAATGCGCTTTACCCTTTGTGCACCAGTTAACCTGGTGCACCAGATTTTTAAGTTCAAAATGGACTTCGACACTCTAGACTCAATGGCGGTATCAAATGTTTGAAAAAGTATCATTTTCATAGAGTTAACCCCCAAAATCTGAAATCATAATTTTTCAAATCGAGGGTTGAAATAAGATTAAAAATCCGTAAAACCCAACTAAACATGTTACTACCTGGAAATACCACAATGCAACTACTGGGAGGGGTAAAATAGTCAAATCATACAAAATCACAAATTTTACATATTTCATAAAATTTTTGGTCATTACATCATCCACTACTAAAATATAGTTCATCCTCGAGCTAAAGGCAAAAGAAATACCAGAATCAACAAAGCATTAAGGATAATAATTATTTATATCAGACTCGACCTCCAAAGTAGCCTTATCTATAGGTCGATGTCACCACTGGACCTTAATCGTAGGGACGACTCTAGAGCGCAACTGCGTTACATCTGTAGCCAAAATGGAGATCGACTCCTCAACAAAAGACAACCACTCATCTAATGTAACCAACTCCTAACAAATAACATGAGACTCATTCAAAATGTAACGATGAAGTATAGAAACATGAAAAACTAGATAAATAACCGATAGATCAGGGGGCAAAGTCAACTCATAAGCTACATCACCAACAGTCCAAAGAATCTCAAATGGACAAATAGACATGAGGCTAAGCTTTTCCCTCTTCCCGAGCCTCATCACACCCTACATGGGTGAAACTCGAAGAAAAATATGATCGCCAACACCAAATCTCAACGAACAAAAATTAGGATCCACATAGCACTTCTGTTTATTCTGAGCTGCTCGAAGTCTATCTTGAATGATCTGAACTCTGTCCAAAGACTCACAAAGAAAGTCTACACTTAAGGTCTCCCCTCATAAACATCAAACAAACCCACTTTCGAGTGACAGTGTCTATCATACAACACCTCAAAATGTCATGATTTGAACTAGGGCCTGGCCGTGATTGGGATCTAAAGTCTGTCGAGGATCGAAGACCACCCTCTTTTTGCCTAGTAAAAAAAACACAATATACTAGCAACGGATGAATTCCAAACATATAACAAGATAGAATAATCAATAATAAAGAAAGTTCTAAGAATTAACTAACATCCTAATCCACAGTAATCCACAAACCCTCTAAACAGACCAAACCAATCTATGTCGGGACATGCCCTTGGTGATAGCCAAAAATATCCAATAGAAGTAGTCTAAGATATAAATGAAACAAGAATTCAAAATAATAGCCCTTCTGGAAAATGAAAGCTCACCACTTTATAGTTGACTGCTGACAACTCGCAAATCTTATCATTGTGCAGGAAAAGTGGAAGTGTCTTCAGTTCCTGCATTACGTAGGGATACAACATTTGGTTAGCGGGGTGAGTGCTAGCATATAACTTAGGGAAGGGGTAAAATAATGCAAAGTCAAAACCACAGTAAACTAAACATGCACACATTGTGCATATATATATATATATATATATATATATATACATACATATAACATGCTAGGATAAGGAACAAGATTTAGCATAAAAGTAAAATATTAACCTGGACTGTGTAGCTTAACCATCATAAAAAGGCACCCACGGGCTATATGAGCTTATCTCCCCCTGCTGAAAGGTTCCCAGTGCATTTTAGCTACACAAACGAGAGAATAATCATATGTGCATATGCCCCAAGGGTGACTCGAACACCCAGTCATTAAGAAGGGTGACTCAAAAACCTAGCCATTTAAACCCCTACACAGGCAAATGTTGTTTCTAGCATTGATCCCTCGGGACCTCCACTTTCATGGCCTAGCTACACAACCCCATTTAAGTCCAATTAAAACATTTATACATTCCCATTCATTAAACCATGATACACATCAGGAAAACACTTTTGGTATTGTCATACCAACTAAACTTGCAACGTATTATCATCATGCCATTACAATGCGATTAACTTGGGGAAATGCCTCGACCCTCTTTGTTCATTAAATCAATGGGGGAATGCCGACCCCTTTTGTTCATTATATCAAATTTGGTTCTTTATACTTTTATGCTATGCAATAGTTCCAAAGTTATTTTCAATAGTATATTCTTATGTTCAAAGAAAGTTTCACAAGATTGGGTTGAGGTTATCACCAATTCAATTATTAAAATCCATATAATTTGGGGAATCCACTACCCCCTAGTTTATTCACCATGCCCATGAACCCCACATGATCAAAACCATTATTAAAGTATGAAAATTACATATATACCATGGTAACTTCATTTAAGAAAATAATCATTCAAAACCCCAACCCACATTCCCAAGGCAACATTCAAAACCACTTGAATACCAATTTAAAACACATGCTTTAACAAAATAATCTTTGGTAAAGATTAACATGCCTGGGATATTAAGACTTACGGAGTGAAATCAACCCTTGGAAGCTCTAATTGCCAATCTCTTTGGAAACCCTACTCTTCTTAACTTAGGGATTTAGGAAAGAAGAGAGTATGTTTTTATTTGCAAAAAGATGGAAATAACCCATTTTTGATGTTTTATGGATTGGGTTCTAAGTGGGGGAAAGAGGGAAATGTCCAAAGTACCCTTAATTAAAAGTTAAAAATTTATCGCTAGTGATGATGGGTCACCATACGACTCATGAGGAAACATTAAGACTCATTACCATAAGTCGTAATAGTAGCATAAGGAACCCACACTGGTCTGACTACGAGTCATACCCTACGACTCATGCTCAGACCTTAGTACTTGTGAGGTTCAATCATAGTCACATCCAAAACAAGGAACCATTACACTGGTTTGACTACAAAAGAGAACCTATGAAGGGTTGGGGTGGGATGATCCTCAACTCAAGGAACTGTTCCCTGATTCACTCACAAGACAAAAACTAGGAGATATATGTAAAGTAAGAAGTTTAGGAATATTTTGAAATAAAGAACACAAGATTTTTACGTGGAAACTCCTTGTTCAAGGGAGAAAACCCACGACCTACCTCCAGGATTTCTAAGATCCACTATACTCAAGTAAATTATTAGATACAGACTCCAAGGATTAACCTCCTAATCCTTTGTTTCCTTGCAAAAACTTTATTACAACAAAACCCAAGCAGTAACTCTACTGCTTTTCATTTCCATCTAACTCTAACTGGACTTCCATAAGCTAACTCTAGCTTGGACAATGACCTAGATCTAGATGATTACAAACAAAGGTTACACCATAACACTGACTACAATCATAATCTATTGTAGGCAAAATTCTTAAGAACAAAATACAAAGACTCGATTACAACTAGGAAATAAAGATACAACTCGATGAGCAATAGGTTCCCAGTTGCAGTGTAGCCTTTAAATCACCACTTCAAAAAGATATTTATTTATAGAAGTGTTGGTTTACTTGTTGAGAAAGATGAGTAATATATATTATGTCACAAGAAAATGTAGGAGAGATGCCAATGGTTGAGGAAAAAAGGTGGTAGCAATTTTTCACCAACCTTTTACTTTGTGTCAGCTGGATTGTTGATTGTGATAGCGACAGATGATCCCAACCTATTCCCTAATATGTAGTAGTTTTTTTATCATAAAGACTCCAGAGAACAGGTCCTAAACCATGAATTTGTCAATCATCAAAACCAAGGACTTAACGATTCCTCCTTTTTGATAATGATAAACCCATATAGACAATTCAGCATACTCAGTATCTTCAATAATTTCCACACAGCATAGTATACACCTCAGCAACTTGACATAAGCCACAAGGCCATATGCCAAATAAGTTTTCCCAACCGATTCCCCTATCACTGATGCCTGTAAGAGTATAGGTATCTTATACCTTATTCCCCCTATTAATGAGTATTAGGTTCCCCTTGAGTAAGAGAACACTTTATCTCATTAGCACAGTTTCTCCTAAAATGATTTTAGGCCAGTGAATCAACACCTAAATCCACACCTATCAGACTATACATGTATATCTACATAATATCTACATTTACAGGGCTACATATGCATTCCCCCTTTTGGCATTATCAAAGAAGTTAAGCAGTAAACCAGGCATAGATAAGTCATACATGTTAATTCATTGCTATTGAGGCAACACTTAAATGAGTAAGATAAATCAGATAGAAAAGGAGAAAGGTGATAGCATAAGCAAAAGGTTCACTCATTCATAATTATGCGGTATCAAAAACTATTCAAATACAATAACCATTAACATTGTCAAAGATAACAATACCAGGTACACAACAGGACAAATGATCAGAGATAGTATAAATCACAGGTCTTAATGAAGGAACTGGAGTAAGGAAAGAAGTAGGGACCAAAATGGAAAGGATTTCGGATGAATTTCTTGTAGATCGATCTACCTACATGAGGAGTATATTTATTCTTTCTTGTTCTGCAACATGAGCCATGAGAATTTATTTTGTCAAATCTTCTTTTTTGCAGTCAAGACTTCAACATAAGCTTCCAACTTCTTCACCCTCTCATATAGGGCATCATTTTCTTCTTTTAACTTTGTATCAGAGCATGATCTCTCTTCTCCTCCCTTGACTGATGCAGCCTTCAAACAAGTAATTTCAGGATCCTTTATGGAAATTATTCCAGTCATGGATTGTAGTTCTTCTTTTAATCTCTTTTGTGTTTCTACAAGTTTAGATACAAGAGATTTGGACTTTCCACCACCTCTCCTGGGATACACTCATTGTCTTCCAAAGTGGTCAAGTTGAACACCTATTTAATGGATCTAACCATCTCTTTCACACACACCATATTGAAATGATCAAAGATTTTACTGAGGCAAAACCCATACGCTAGCCCATGTTTTCCATCTTTTGTTGTCATCATCATATGGATGTGCTCAATGATAAGAGCAAGAAGACTGATTTTCTTAAACGTGGACAATATTTCCATGAGATATAAATAAGGACCTAGTGGTTTATTTTTCTGATCTTGGAAGAAGACACTTGTTCACCGGCTCAAAGAGTAGTTGGTACTCGCCCTTTAGTGCCTTCTTGGTAACATTCATATCATCCATATCACAACAAATTTTCATAAACTTAGAGGATCCTTCTTTCTTTCTCACTAATTTTATTCTTACAGTAGGGACCCTCAAAATCTTTGACATTACATCCTCATCAATAGAAATGTTCATTCCATTTAACTTAGAGGTAAGGTACAGATAATCATCAGAAAAGGTCAACTAATGATAGAACTAATGTACTTTTTCTTTATATAGAGGAGAGACAGGTCCCTTAAATAAGTGCTCCAATCCTTAGAATCTATCCCATTCAAGTATTTCCCTTATTCCATGGAACTCAGCTACTGTAGGGTCAAATACTATGCCTCTCAACACTTCTTGCATTCTTAGAATTTGTTGCCTTTTTTCTCTTGACAGACATTTACTCTTTCTAGTGGAAAAGGATGTCTTTCCAATAGAACTCTTATCCTTGGTAGATGATATAGAACCTCTTGAGTTTTTTACAACTTTAGGACTGCTCCCAAATTTCTTGGTGCCTGCAGATCACTCTCTTTTTCTCCTCCCAGTTATCTTTGATACAAATTTCCTTGGTTTATTAATCTTTTCTTTTCTCAAAGAGTTAGTTTTCTTGGTTCCTTTAGGAGATATAACTCTCTTTATTTTTGGAAAAGACATGATTTTCTTTCTATGAGACTTTATTTTGGAGGCTTTCACACTCATTTCCACATCTGAGTCAACAACATCATTATTGGAGATACTATCATCAATATCAAAAAATTTGCAAACATAGTATCAAGGCCATCATAGTCACTGTCGCAGCTATCATCATCCGTATTATCATTGTCTAATGCATCAATAATAACTGGTTTAATAATATATATTACTTTTTCTTTCTCTATCCTTATCCTTTTGTGTCATTCTTATTTCTAACCAGAGCTTATTTCATTGTATTTCTAGAACTTACTTTGGTCCTTGATGTCCTACCTACTGATCCCTTCTTGTGTAATTTCTAGGACAATGGTTTATCAACATTACTATCTGACCTATTCTATTTAGTCTTATTCCCACCTGAGAGATCAAGGATAGGGGAAAATTCTTATGTTCATTATCACCACCAGAGGTTGAAGCCTTGGGTTGATTTGTGTAAAGAGTTATAGGAGGAGTTTCCTATCTAGGTAGTTCAGCACTTAAGGTTATGAGGCCCTATACTCAAATTTCCTTGCTCATGGCTTGAATATTAGAGAAAGGCTTCTTAAAAGTTGGCAGATCTTGAAACAGGGTTGGATCCAATGATGCACTACTTGATTTACTAGAGGAAATAGACTTGTTAGATGAAAGGGTATGGGTTTTGAGGAGGAATTAAAATCTATACTAGATGGAATTGGTTGGTCAAATATTGAATACTCTGATTTGTTGTCTTAAGAGAAGATCATAAAAAAGAGTTTTTTTAAGAGATCAATCTTAGACTCTTCCTCACCAGGAAAGGAATTTTCAGAGAAAGCTATTTTGGATTCTAGAAGGTCATTAGTAATATTTTTCCCTTTTTACAGAGATGAATCAGAGGGTTCAGTCTTCTTGGAATGGAAATCCCTAGCAATTTTGCACAGGGATAAAGGGGAAAACCTAGTAAGAGAAAACCTTTCCTCTAAACCAGATGGAATGGTTGGAGTATCTATTATTTTTAGAGGAGTAGGTGTATTTAATTTGGAGGGTGATAAGGAATTCAACATCGTAGAGATTGAGTGATCTTGAGCAGGAGTAGCTGGTAATAGTGTTTGTGAGAATTTAGGAACTGAGGAGACTTATGAAATAAAGAGATATTTCTTTAAGGGTGAAGAGAGAATCTTATTTCTAATTTATAAGGATAAGATGAACAGTTCAGATTTGATGAAACAATGTGTCTAAAGTGACATGTCTAGTTGGAAAAGACGTCTCTTAGAATTAAAGTACATACACAGCCTTTTGGAATGGCGGGAGAATGGTGTGGAACATATTATTAATGTTTTAAAGGTCATTATATAAGAATAGAAAATGATACTAACCTAATTTGGGACCTGGTCCCTAAATAACTTTTTGAAGACAATATTTTGTGCTATCTCGCCTACTCTTTTCTCCATCTTCTCCTTTTTTCCTAGGGTGTATATCTGCTGAAGATATGAAGCTGAATTAGACATGTAAATTACTGTCTAGTCAAGGTACCTACTTACTATTTCATAGATACCCCTTACATCGCCTTTCATCACAAATCAGTCATTAGTCTTGGAAACCCATTTTAGTCTGAGTTCAAAAGAGGAGGATAAAGGATAGATTAACTTCTTCTTGATCCAACTAGGTAATCTACTTTATTTTTTTCTTGGAGTGGTGAGTTTTGGATAGATTTTTTTCTTTGAAAGGACATATTTCTCTCAAGTGTCCAACATTGCTACATTGTGACCTTGAGTGATCATCTTTGCCTTTTATGAGCCTGATAGTATGTTAGAACCTTTACCTTGACAATAGAACTCTGAAGCACTCCAGATGTTTGGTTCTTGACAGGTGAAAGTTGTATGAGATTGTGGTGAGAAAGTCCACGTGAGTGTCTTACCTCAGTTTTTACTTTAGCTACTTCCCTTTTAAGAAGAGAATATCTCTCAAGAGAGGTAGCCATATTAACTTTAGCTTTATCTATTTATTCTTCCAACTGAAACTATATACTACATCCCTCTAATGCAGCTTCCATGACTTGGCAGATATTTCAGGATGTATTTTTAGACAAGTTTTTCCCATGCGAGATGAGAAAAGCTAAGATAGAAGAGTTCATGAACATGAGACAGGGCTTAATAAATATGAAAGAGTATTTCCTTAAGTTCAACCAGTTATCTAAGTATGCCCCTGAACAGATGGTTGACCCTAGATCAAGCATGAGTAAGTTTGTGACCGGTGTGATAGGGTTGGTAGTTAAGAAGAGTAGGACTACTATGCTAATTGGAGATATATACCTTGCTATATTGATGATGCAAACTCAACAGATAGAGGCTGAGAAGTTGAAGAAAAGAGAGAGAGTAAATAAGAAGGCTAAAATAAGGCAGTTTAATTATGGTCAGAATAGGTCTAGAGGAGGAAACCATTTGCAATTTTAGAATCATTCATCAATGTCTGCACCTTCTTCAACCAGTGATCCTACACCCAGAAATAGGCAGGAACAGTGAGGTAAGTCTTCTAGCTATAGGTCTCAAAATAGTATGAATAATAGGCCTAATCATCCCTCATGTGCTAAGTATGGTAAGAATCATAGAGGTGAATGTTTCTAAGGTCAGAAAGGTTGTTATGGTTGTGGCCATTTGGGTCACAGAATCAAAGAGTGCCCACATGCTAGACGGGGGAATAGATATGTTCGTCCTCAGACTCAGGATAATAGTGCACCAGCTCCTCTAGGTCGCCTAGATCCTCCTCAATGAGCCTCATCGAGTACTGGTGGCGGTCAGCATCAGAATCGGTTTTATGCTTTACTATTCCATCAGGAGAAGAAGGATTCACCAGATATTGTTACTGGTATGCTTTGTGTCTTTCATTTTGATGTTTATGTATCGTTTGACCCTGGGTCGAGTTTCTCTTATGTGACCCCATTAGTTGTAGTAAATTTTGAGATAAATTCTGAAAAGATCCCTGAGCCTTTCTTGGTTTCTAGTCTTGTAGGTGAGTCATTTGTTGCTAAGCGAATCTATAAGAAGTGTCTTATCACTGTTCTTCATAAAGTCATGTTAGCAGAATTGATAGAGTTAGATATGGTTGATTTTGATCTTATTCGTGGTATGGATTGGCTCTATTCTTTTTATGCAACCAAATATTGTCGCACCCGTGTGGTGAAGTTTCAGTTCCCAGATGAGCCAGTCTTCGAGTGGTTAGGAAATTCAGTGTCTCCCAAGAATCATTTCATATCTTATCTTAAATCCAGAAAGTTGATCTCCAAAGGTTGCATTTACCATCTAGTCTGAGACTCCAACAATTCAGTCAGCCAGTGTAGTTAATAAGTTTCCTGATGTTTTTACTGAAGATCTCCCAGGGGTACCTCCCAATAGGGAAATAGAATTTGGTATTGCCCTTCTCTTAGTTACTCAACCTATTTCTATCCCTCTATATCGTATGGATACCACAGAGCTTAAAGAGTTGAAAGAGCAACTCAAAGATCTTTTAGAATTGATGGTTCTTTGCAAATGTGCATTGACTATCGTCAGCTAAATAAGGTTACAGTCAAGAAAATATATCCTCTTCCTAGAATTGATGACTTATTTGATCAAATCCAAGGTGTAATTTATTTCTCAAAGATAGACCTTAGATCCGGCTATCATCAGAATAAGGTAAGGGAATGTGATATTCCAAAGACAACTTTTAGGATCCGTTATGGTCATTTTGAGTTTTTAATCATGTCTTTCGAGCTAACCAATGCCCAGTAGCTTTCATAGACCTCATGAACCAAGTGTTTAAATAGTAAATAGACATGTTATTCATAGTATTCATAGATGATATCCTTGTGTACTCCCGCAATGAGGATTATCATATAGATCATCTTAGAATTGTCTTGCAAACTCTTAGAGATCATAAATTGTTTGCCAAATTTAGCAAGTGTAAATTTTGGCTAAGATCAGTAGCATTGCTCAGTCATATTATTTTCGCCGATGTCATTAGAGTGGATCCCCAAAAGACAGAAGCCATAAAAAATTGGCCTAGACCCATTTCTCTGTCATACATTAGGAGTTTATCAGGTTTAGCTGGCTATTACCGCTGTTTTGTTAAAATTTTCTGATCTATTGCATCTCCTATGTCTAAACTGACCCAAAATAAAGTTAAGTTCCATTGGTCAGATTCCTGCGAGAAGAGTTTTCAGGAGTTGAAGACTTGACTCACTATAGCTCCAGTCTTAGAATTACCTGATGGTACAGACGGTTTTGTGGTGTATTATGATGCCTCTAGAGTTGGTTTGGGTTGTGTGTTTATGCAAAAAGGTAAGGTCATAGCCTAGGCCTCTAGACAGCTTAAGCCTCATGAAAAAAATTACTCAACCCATGATCTTGAATTAGCTATTATGGTGTTTGCATTGAAAATCTGGAGATACTATCTGTATGGTGTATATGTTGATGTGTTCACTGACCACAAAAGTTTACAGTATGTGTTTACTCAGAAGAAATTAAATCTGTATCAGAGAAGGTAGTTATAACTATTGAAGGATTATGATATGAGTGTGTTGTATCATCAGGGAAAGGCCAATGTAGTGGAAAACACCCTTCGTAGATTGTCTATGGGCAGTGTTGCTCATGTGGAGAATGATATGAAAGATTTAGCTCACGAAGTGTATCATTTAGCTAGGTTCGGTGTTAGGTTGGTTTATTCAGTTGAAGGGAATGTTTAGGTTCAGAGTAGTTCTGAATCTGCCCTAGTTTCGGAGGTGAGAGAGAAGCAAGATATCGATTCTAGTTTGGTCAAACTGAAAGAGTCAGTGAGAAACCAACAGATAGAGGATTACTCCCAAAGGATAGATAGCATATTGAGATACCAAAGTAGATTGTGTGTGTCATGTGTTGATGAGTAGAGACAGAGAATTATGGCTGAAGCGCATGGTGTGTGTTATTCTGTTCATCCAGGTGCTACCAACATATACCGTAACTTGTGGAAAATCTATTGGTGGAGTGGTATGAAGAGAGATATAGTGGAGTTCGTAGCAAAGTGTATGACTTGTCAATAGGTTAAGGTAGAGCAAGAAAGACCTGGTGGTATATTGTAAGAGTTTGGCATCCCTACTTGGAAGTGGGAAGAGGTGAATATGGACTTTGTGACTGGTTTACCCCATTCGCGTCGTCATCATATTTCAGTTTAGGTTATCATAGATAGATTGACTAAGTCAGCATATTTCTTGCCAGTTCATACGTCCTATACAGCTGAGGATTATGCTAAATTGTATATCCGAGAGTTGGTCCGACTGCTTGGAGTTCCCTTATCTATCATCTCGGATAGGGGTACTCAGTTTACTTCTCAGTTTTGTATAGCCTTTCAGAAGGGTCTTGGTACCCAGGTCCATCTTAGTTCAGTTTTCCACCCTCAGACAGATAGCCAAGAGGAGAGGACCATCTAAATTCTAGAAGATATGTTGAGGGCATGCGCTCTTGATTTCAAAGGAAGTTGGGATAGGCATTTTCCATTGATTGTGATCGCTTATAATAACAGTTATCATGCTAGCATTCAGATGGCTCCGTTTGAGGCTTTTTATGAAAGGAGATGTAGATCACCCATAGGTTGGTTTGAGGTGGGTGAGGCCGCTTTGATTGGGCCCGATGCAGTGTAAGAACCTATGGAAAAAGTTAAGTTGATTAAAGAAAGATTGAAAATAGCCCAGAGTCGTCAAAAATCATATGCAGATGTGAGAAGAAGGGACCTCTTCCTTAATTCAATTCTTTTCTAACCACAGATTCAGCTATATAGTTGTCCTCATGTAAGTTCATGCACTCACAGAATTACTCAGAAGGTTAGAATGATTTAGATTCAATTGCTCAATTTATTTCAGTTGTGCATGATAGCTTATAGCTTCAGATTTCCTCAGTGTTCTTAGTCTAACTATCAATATTCGAGGACGAATGTTTCCAAGGGGTAGATATTATAATACCCCAAGATTTTCCTAGCTTAAAATCATTCCTAGAATGTTAAGGGATAGCTTTCAAAATGAATACTATTTATTTCGTATGGAATTCTTCAGATTTAGACCTCCCATTATATGGGAAATTGAATAATCTTTCCAACTATAAAAAATTCGCCTAAATTCGATAACCGAGTAAGAAGTTATGACTATTTTAATTTCCACTCGTAAAACATCGTGATTTGGTCACTTAGCGCATCGCGGATAAACGTAAAATCACAATTGTCAATTTCCAGTAAGACTCCGCAATTTTGGCGCATCGCGGAGAGACTCAATTTCCCAATTGGCAATTTCCAGTGAGACCTCACGATACTGGCGCATCGCGCCAGTAGTCAAAATGACAAACTAAAGGGCTCTGCGATTGTGGTGCATCGCAGTGAAAGCCCAGTTTCCGCTCGTCCATTTCCAGTGAGCCACCGCTATAGTGGCGCATCACGGTGGCGACCCAGTTCGCAAAAAGTTCATTTTTCTAGTTCCATTTCAAAGATTAAAGGGGGTACTTTGGTCATCCTCCCATCCCCTAATCTTTCCTAAACAATGAATTAAACCTCTCCAAGGCACTTTACATTTACTTTTCATCAAATCTATCTCAAGCAAAACCCTAGTTCATCGAACTTTCTCCCCAAGAAATCCAAATTTCTCCATTAATTCTCCAAGGCAATTCAAGATTGAGAATCCCCAATTCAAGAACTCTAAGAAGTAATCTTCAATGCATCAATAGAGTCCCAAGATTTAAGTTTTAGAATCTAGATCATCAATTGAGGTAGGTAGGGTATGAACAAGGATAATCCTTTTATCCTTGTGTCCAAAACTTGTTTAAATTCAACTTTTACTGAAGTTTATGAGATTTTTCATTAAATTAAAGTTAGGGTTTATGCCCATTATTTCTAATTACAAGTTTATGATAAATCCAATTATGTAGAAGTTGAATTCCATAATTTTGTTCATATTTTCATGCCTATTACTGAAATTTCCAGATTTTATGATGAATTATAAATGCCTATATTATCAAGCATGAATTTTAAGATGTTTTAATATGATATTGATGCATGGGTCATTATGCCCTAATTAAGATTGCTATTTCTAGATTATTTGTGCTATGAGAACCCTCAGATAAGATTATTCTCAGATTTTGATAAAGATTTGACCCTTTGGTCCTAAGCTAAGATAAAGAATCCACTTGTTCATATAACTTGAGATTTAACCTTGTGATATTTTTGAAGTGGATTTCTTAAGATTTTGAGCATAAGAATGGGAGTAGTATTTATCACTAAGATGGGTAAGTTACTACGGTTTCATACACCAGAACTACGTGTCACTGTACGATTAAGATTATTTCCACTTCTACGTGGATAACTAAGATTGTGATCACTTAAGATAAAAATTTCTATTCTGATGGCAAGGGCAGAACAGTCTTACCTAATGGGGGCCAGACGTGGGACTCTATGGATGCTCACATGGTGTATGTCGGTTAGAAGATCCTCCCTATAAGATGTCCTCTACTCTTAAAATAGTCTATTTGCATAAAGCCTTAAGATAAAAGCATATATTTTGAAAGAAAAGATTTTAAGATTCTTTAAGTCTTGAGATGAAGTATTTCCCTTACAAATTGATAAAATAATGTAGCAGCTTTCTGAAAGAACAGATTTTAGAACTGAATGCAATGGCTCACAAGATGTATATTATATGCTTTGTTGTTCATGATTTATGATCTTCAGATTTCAGATTACTCAAGCCCATGTGAGTCATTTACATTTAGCATGCATGACTTTCTTTATAAATTGTGACGATATTGTTTACTTATTGCATTCACCCCCATATACTCAGTACATCATCAAAGTACTGATCCACATATACGTCTATGTGCTACATTGTCTCATAATGTAGGTTCAGGTGCTCAGTCACAGTTGCGTGAGTGATTTTCGAGCATCTCATCTATATATCTATCATTGGTGAATCCTCATAGTTCGGGGACTTAGCTTTTCATATTTTCAGTTATTAGTAGATGCTTTATTATTTATTTAGGACAATTTGAGTCAGTTGGGGCCTGTCCCAATGACTCTCTTGATTCAGTCAGTAAAGGCTTGTCGGACTACTAGATTAAGTTTTAGAATTCAGTTACAGTATTCAAATTTTCAGTATTTTCTTATTCATACATTTTTCTAGATTTATTATTATTTTTCATTTATAGTTTCCCTATTTTGAGATTCAGATTTAGAAAAAGCAGTCAGGGTTAGCTCAGGACTACTAGTAGTTCGGAGAACCTGTGCAATCCCGGGAATAATATTTCGGGGCATTACAAACTTGGTATCAAATCCTAAGGTTTAGAGAGTCCCAGGGAGTCAGACAAGCCACATTACATATAGTCTTGATCAACGGTGTGAAGTGTGCCACATCTATGAGCAAGAGGCTATGGACAATTTTAGGAAACCATCCCTTCTTTCATGATCTATCATGAATTCAATGCCTCTGTCTTCTTCTAACTCATACTTTCACATGACAGTTGATCATGCCTCCTCGTCGAGCTAACGCCCACAGAAATGATAACCAGCCACCTTAGCCCGCAGACCCTTTGAATGAGAATGTGTCACATGCAGAGTCTTGGGCTGCCTTTCAGGTGCTAGCCCAAGCTATGACAGCTAATGTTCAAGGTAACCGTCAGGCTGCAATCCCACCTAAGCAAGATGGGGACTTAGCCACACCCAGAATTTGAGATTTTATGAGAATGAACCCACCAGAATTCTTTGGGTCGAAAGCAGATAAGGACCCATAACTTTATCTAGATGAGGTGAAGAAGATCACCCAAATTATGCATGTTTCTGAAGAGGAGAGTGTAGAAATGGCATCCTATAGGCTGAAGGATGTTTCATATGATTGGGTAGTGATGTGGAAGAAAAGTAGAGGGCAAAATGTAGCTCCCATGACTTGGCAGATATTTCAGGATGTGTTCTTAGATAAGTTTTTCCCATGAGACATAAGGGAAGCTAATATAGAAGAGTTCATGAACCTGAGGCTGGGCTCAATGACTTTGAAGGAGTATTTCCTCAAGTTCAACCAGTTATCTAAGCATGTCCCTGAACAGATGGCTGACCCTAGATCAAGCATGAGTGAGTTTATGATCGGTGTGACAGGTTGGTAGTTAATAAGTGTAGGACTACTATGCTAATTAGAGATATTCACCAAATGTTGTTACTGGTATGCTTCGTGTCTTTCATTTTGATGTTTATGTATTGTTTGACCCTGGGTCGAGTTTCTCTTATGTGACCCCATTAGTTGCAATAAATTTTAAGATAAATTTTGAAAAGATCCCTGAGCCTTTATTGGTTTATAGTCCAGTAGGTGAGTCAGTTATTGCTAAGAGAATCAATAAGAAATTTCCTATCTCTATCCTTCATAAATTCATGTTAGCAAAATTGATAGAGTTAGATATGGTTGATTTTGATCTTACTCTTGGTATGGATTGGCTCCATTCTTATTATGCAACCATAGATTGTCGCACCCGTGTGGTGAAGTTTCAGTTTCCAAATGATTCAGTCTTCGAGTGGTCAGGAAATTCAGTGTCTCCCAAGTGTCATTTCATATCTTTTCTTAAAGCCAGAAAGTTGATCTCCAAAGGTTGCATTTACCATCTAGTTTGAGTCAAACACACAAAGTCTGACACTTCAACAATTCAATCAGTCAGTGTAGTTAATGAGTTTCCTAATATTTTTTTGGAAGATCTCCCAGGGGTACCTCCCGATAGGGAAATAGAATTTTGTATTGAACTTCTAAACATGTTTGTCACAGTATTCATAGATGATATCCTTATGTACTCCCACAGTGAGGATAATCATGTAGATCATCTTAGAATTGTCTTGCAAACTCTTAGATATCATAAATTGTTCACCAAATTTTACAAGTGTGAATTTTGGCTAAGATCAGTAGCCTTTCTTGGTCATATTATTTTCGTAGGTGGTATTAGAGTGGATCCCCTAAAGACAGAATCCATAAGAAATTAGCCTAGACCTATTTCTTCATCAGACATTAGGCATTTCTTGAATTTAGCTGGATATTACATCCGTTTTATAGAAGGTTTATCATCTATTACATCTCCTATGTCTATACTGACCCAAAAGAAAGTTAAGTTCCATAGGTCAGATTCCTGTGAGAAGCGGTTTCAGGAGTTGAAGACTCGACTCACTATAGCCCCAGTCTTAGCATTACCTGATTGTACAGACGGTTTTATGGTGTATTGTGATTCCTCTAGAGTTGGTTTGGGTTTTGTGTTGATGCAGGAAGGTAAGGTCATAGCCTATGCCTCTAGACAACTTAATCCTTATGAAAAGAATTACCCAACCCATGATCTTGAATTAGCTGTTGTGGTATTTGCATTGAAAATATGGAGTCACTATGTGTATGGTGTACATGTTGATGAGTTTACAGACCACAAAAGCTTTCAGTATGTGTTTACTCAGAGGGAGTTGAATCTACGTCAGAGAAGGTGGTTGGACTTGTTGAAGGATTATGATATGTGTGTGTTGTACTATCTGGGCAAGTCCAATATAGTGACAGACGCCCTTAGTAGATTGTCTATGGGCAGTGTTGCTCATGTGGAGACTGAAAAGAAAGAGTTAGCTTGCGAAGTGCATCGTTTAGCTAGGTTGGGTGTTAGGTTGTTTGATTCAGCTGAAGGAAATGTTTAGGTTCAGAGTAGTTCTGAATATTCCTTAGTTTTGGAGGTGAAGGAGAAGCAATATATAGATTCTAATTAGGTCAAACTGAAAGAGTCAGTGAGAGATCAAAAGGTAGAGGTTTTCTACCAAATAGGAGATAGCGTATTGAGATACCAAAGTAGATTATGTATGCCATGTGTTGTTGAGTTGAGATAGAGAATTATAGCTGAAGCGCATGGTGCGCATTATTTTATTCATCTAGGTGCTACCAATATGTACCGCGATTTGCAGGAAATCTATTAGTGGAGTGGTAGGAAGAGAGATATAGCGGAGTTCATAGCTAAGTGTGCGACTTATCAAAAGGATAAGGTAGAGAACTAAAGACCTAGTGGTACATTGCAAAAGTTTGGCATCCCCACTTGGAAGTAGGAAGAAGTGAATATAGTTTTTGTGACTGGTTTACCCCATTCACATCATCATTATGATTCGGTTTGGGTTATCATTGACGGATTGACTAAGTCATCACATTTATTGCTAGTTCATACGTCCTATATAGCCGAGGATTATGCAAAATTATATATCCGAGAGTTGGTCCGACTGCATGGAGTTCCCTTGTCTATCATCTCGGATAGGGGTACTCAGTTTACTTCCTAGTTTTGGAGAGCCTTTCAGAACGGTCTTGGTATCCAAGGTCCATCTTAGTTCATCTTTCCACCCTCAGACAGATGGCCAAGTGGAGAGGACCATCCAAAATCTAGAAGATATATTAAGGGCATACGCTCTTGATTTCACAGGTAGTTGGGATGAGCATTTGCCATTAATTAAGTTCACTAATAAGAACAGTTATCATGCTAGCATTAAGATGGTTCCGTTTGAGGTTCTTTGTGAGAGGAGATATAGATCACCCATAGGTTGGTTTGAGGTGGGTGAGGCCGCTTCGATTGGGCTAGATGCAGTGTATGAAGCTATGGAGAAATTTAAGTTTATTAGAGAAAGGTTGAAAACAGCCCGGAGTCATCAAAAATCATATACAGATGTGAGAAGAAGGAACCTCGAGTTTGAGGTTGGTGATTTAGTGTATCTAAAATTTCACCCATGAAAAGGGTAAGGAGATTTGGCAAGAAAGGAAAGCTTAGTCCCCGGTGTGTTGGCCCTTATAGAATTCTGAGTCGTATTAGGAGAGTAGATTATGAGCTTGATTTTCCCGCAGACTTATCAGTCGTTTATCCTATTTTCCACGTCTCTACACTTAAGAAGAGTATCGGTGACTCTACTGTTGTAGTTCCTTTAGAAAGCTCAGATATTCAGAACAGTCTTTCTTATGAAGAGATTCCAGTTGAGATATTAGATCATCAAATCCGTAGACTAAGGAACAAAGAAGTTTCCTTGTTCAAAGTTCTTTGGTAGAATCAGTTTGTTGAGGGTGCCACTTAGGAAGCAGAAGCAGATATACGAGCCAAGTACCCTCACCTCTTCTCTGCAAACTCAGATTTAGCCAAAGGTAATACTCTTCCTTAATTCAATTCTTTTCTAACCACAGATTGAGCTATATAGTTGCACTCATGTAAGTTCATGCACTCACAGAATTACTCAGAAGCTCAAAATGATTTAGATTCAATTTCTCAGTTTATTTAAGTTGTGCATGATAGCTTATAGCTTCAGATTTCCTCAGTGTTGTTAGTCTAACTACCAATATTCGAGGACAAATGTTTTCAAGGGGGAGATATTGTAATACCACAAGATTTTCCAAGATTAAATTCATTCCTAGAATGTTAAGGGCTAGCTTCCAAAATGAATATTATTTATTTCGTATGGAATTCTTCAGATTTAGACCTTCCATTGTGTGGGAAATTGAATAAGATTTCCAACAATATAAAATTTGCCTAAATCTGATAACCGAGTAATAAGTTATGACTATTTAAATATTTAGTCATAAAACACCGTGATTTGGGCCCTTATCACGTCGCAGATTAGCGTAAAATCACAATTGTCAATTTTCAGTGAGACTCCACGATTTTGGCTCGTCACTGAGAGGCCCAATTTCCCATTTGGTAATTTCCAGTAAGACCTCGCGATTCTGGCGCATCGCGCCAGTGGTCAAAATGACAAACTAAAGGGCTCAATGATTATGGTGTGTCGCGCTGAAAGCTCAGTTCCCGCTCGTCCATTTCCAATGAGCCACAGTGATAGTGGAGCGTCGCGGTGGCCACCCAGTTCGCAAAAAGTTCATTTTTCCAGTTCCATTTCAAAGATTAAAGGGGGTACTTTGGTCATTCTCCCAGCCCGAATCCATCCTAAATAATGAATTAAACCCCTCCAAAGCACTTTGCATCTACTTTTCATCAAATCTCACTCAAGCAAAAGCCTAGTTCATCAAACTTCCTCCCCAAGAAATCCAAATTTCTCCATTAATTCTCCAAGACAATTCAAGATTGAGAATCCCCAATTCAAGAACTCTTATAAGTCATCTTCAAAGCATCAATAGAGATCCAAGATTTAAGTTTTAGCATCTAGATCATCAATTGAGCTATGTGGGGTATGAACAAGGATAATCCTTTCATCCTTGTGCCCAAAACTTGTTTTAAATTTAACTTTAACTGAAGTTTATGAGATTTTCCAGTAAATTAAAGTTAGGGTTTATGCCCATTATTGCTAATTACAAGTTTATGATATATCCATTTATTTAGAAGTTGAATTCCATAATTTTGTTCATATTTTCATGCCTATTGCTGAAATTTCTAGATTTTATGATAATTTATAAATGCTTATATTATCAAGAATGAATTTTAAGATGTTTTAACATGAGATTGATGCATGGGTCATTATGCCCTAATTAAGATTGCTAATTCGATATTATTTGTGCTATGACCACCCTCAGATAAGATTATTCTCAGATTTTGATAAAGATTTGACCTTTTGGTCCTAATCTATTATAAAGAATCCACTTGTTCATATAACTTGAGATTTAACCTTGTGCTATTTTTGAAGTGGGTTTATTAATATTTTGAGCATAAGAATGAGAGTAGTATTTAGCACCGAGATGGGTAAGTTACTACGGTTTCATACCCCAGAACTATATGCCTCCGTAGGATTAAGATTATTCTCACTTCTACATAGATGACTAAGATTGTGATCACTTAAGATAAGAAGTTCTATTCCGATGGCAAGGGTAGAATAGCCCTACCTAACGGGGGCCAGATATGGGACTCCATGGATTTTCATATGGTGTATTTCAGTTAGAAGAACCTCCAAATAAGATGTCCCTTACTCTTAAAATAGTCTATTTGCGTAAAGCCTTAAGATAAAAGCATATGTTTTGAAAGCAAAGGTTTTAAGATTCTTTAAGTCTTGAGATAAAGTATTTCCCTTACAGATTTATAAAATAATGTAGCAACTTTCTGAAAGAACAGATTTTAGAACTGAATGTAATGGCTCGGTAGATTTATATTATATCCTTTGTTGTTCATGATTTAAGATCTTCAGATTTCAGATTACTCATGCCCATATGAGTCATTTACATTTAGCATGCATAACTTTCTTTATAAATTGTGACGTTATTGTTTACTTATTGCATTCACCCTCATATACTCAGTACATCATCAAAGTACTGATCCACATATACGTTTATGTGCTACATTGTCTCATAATGTAGGTTCAGGTGCTCAGTATCAGCAGCGTGAGTAATTTTCGAGCATCTCATCTACATCTCTGTTGTTGGTGAGTCCTCATAGTTCGGGGACTTAGCTATTCATATTTCAGTTATTAGCAGACGCTTTATTTTTCGTTTCAGACAGTTTAAGTCAGCTGGGGCCTATCCCAGTGACTCTCTGGATTCAATCAGTGAGGCTTGTCGGACTACTAGATTCAGTTTTAGAATTCAGTTACAGTATTTAAATTTTTAGTATTTTCTTATTCAGACAGTTTTCCGCATTTATTATGATTTTTCATTTATAGTTTCCCTATTTTGAGATTCAGATTTAGAAAAAGCAGCCAGGGTTAACTTAGGACTACTTGTAGTTCGGAGCACCGTATGGCATCCCGAAAATCAGATTTTGGGGCGTTACAGAACTAGGAGATTTGTGTAAAGTAAGAAGTACATAAATACTGTGAAAGAAAGAACACAAGATTTTTACATGGAAACTCCTTGCTCAAAGGATAAAAACCATGACCTACCTCCAGGATTTCTAAGCTCCACTGTATTAAAGAAACTTTTTTAATACAGACTCCAAGGATTAACCTTTAAAACCTTTGTTTCCTAGCAATATCTCTATCACAAGGAAAATCGAGCAGCAACTCTACTGTTTTTCACCTCCAGCTAACTCTAACAGGACTTCCACAATCTTACTCTAGCTTGGATAATCACATACCTCTAGATGATTACAAACAAAGGTTACACCACATCACCTACTACAATCATAAGCTTCTATAGGTAAAAATTTTAAGAACAAAATACAAAGACTCAATTACAACTAGGAAATAAAGATACAACTCGATGAGCAATAAGCTCCCAGTTGCAGCTGCAACCTTTGAATCACCACTTCATAGAGATATTTTGTTATAAGTATATAGAAGTATTGGTTTTCTTTATGATGAATATGAGCAATATATATTATTTCACAAGAAAACCAAAGAGAGATCCCATTGGTTGAGGCAAAAAGATGGCAGCAGCTTTTCACTAACCTTTGTACTTTGTATCAGCTGGACAGTCGACTATGGCAGCGATAGGTGATCCCAACATGTTACCTAATGCATAGTAGTTTTTGTTATCATAAGAACTCTAGGTAACAAGCCCCAAACCATAAATTTGTCAATCATCAAAACTAAGGACTTAACACCCTACGACTTGTAAAGATTCCATATGACTCGTTACGTTCTAGTCGTACTCAGGTAAGAGATTTTGGGGAACACACTAGTTACTCTACAATTTGGGTTACTATGACCAGTAATGACACCTTACGACTCGTGAGGTGAGTCATTACGTGGGCAGTAATCTCAATACTCAGGGACTTTTCAGAAGCAAAAAATCTAGTGTGTTACATCCTCCCCCTTAGGATCATTCATCCCTGAATGATGAATCAAGGCATCCATTAGCACGATTTAACACTGAAATGCAACCACACTTTTTTTTAAAAAAGTCAAAAAAATATAGATGGAAATAAAATCACATACCTTAAGCACGATTATCAAGAGAAGGAAACAAGAATGGATAGTTGGACTTTAGCTTCCAAAGTAGCTTCTTCAACCTTATGATTCTTTCATTGAAGAAACCTCTTTGGTCCTCAAACTGCGGACTTCCCTATCTAAAATCTCAATAAGGACTTCCTTATAAAATAAGGAATACGAAACACCAACACTCACAATAGGCACAATCAATGAAAGATCGCTCATGCACTTCTTCATTATTGAGACATGGAAAATTGGATAAATAGAACCCAAACTGGAAGGCAAATCCAACTCATACACAACATTTCCCACTCTCCTCAAAATCAAGTATACGGAAACATAATAGGGACCAAGGTTCCCCTCCTTTTCGAACCTCATCACCCCTTTCACAAGAGACACCTTCAAGAACACCCAATCACTAACATCAAAAACCAACTCCCTATGCATCATATCCGTATAGGACCTTTGGCGACTTTGGATGGTCTTAAGTCTATCCCTAATCACCTTCATCTTCTACCATGGAATGATGAACCAAATAAAGACCAAACAATCTAGTCTCACCCACTTTGAACCACCCTATAGAAGACCGATATCTCCTACCATACAAAGCCTCAAATGGGGCCATCTGAACTATATAATGATAGTTGTTATTATATGTAAACTCAATGAGAGGAAAATAGTCAACCCAACTATCACCAAAGTCAATCATGCAAGCCCTTAGCATATCCTCCAATATCTGAATGAACCTCTCCGCTTGTCCATCTATCTGAGGGTGGAAAGGTGATACGTTTCACCTTAATTCCCAAAGCTCTATGAAATACTGCCAAAAGTGATAGAAGAACTGCATACCCTGATCAGATATGATAGAAACTGGAGCACCATGCAACTTGACGATCTCTTGAATGAAAATCTGAGCATATCCTCTATAAAATAATTAGTCCTCACTGGAAATAAGTGAGCGGACTTAGTCATCCTATCCATGATAACCTATATCGAGTTGAACTGTTACGAGATCATGGAAGAGAAGTAATGAAATTCATATTAATCATTTCCTATTTTCACATAGGAAAATCAATCTCTTGAGACAAAACACCATGCCTCATGTGCTCCACTTTCACTTGTTTACAAACCATGCACTCTTCATGTTATTCCACCAATAGATCTCTTTCAAATCATGGTGCATCTTCGTCGATATAGGATGAACAGTGTACCCTGACTCATGAGCCTCAGCCAAAATCCTCTCTCTCAACCTATCAACATCTAGAACATACAATCTACCTTGGCACCTCAAGATACCATCACCACAAATCTCAAAAGCCATGACTTTCTATTGGCGCACATCATCCTTAATCTGCATCAAGATAGGATCCAAAATCTGCTTCTTCTTCACCTTAGCACCAAGAGATGACTTCACCTCTTACACAATCACACCTACATCCTCGAAATCCAAAAGAAAAACTCCAAGATTAGTCAAATAGTGAATATTCTTCACCAAACCTTACTTTTGCTCATCAACATGAGATAATCTCCTTATGGACAACCTGCTAAGAGCATCAGCAACCACATTAGCTTTCCCTGGATGATAGTAAAAATTTATATCATAATCTTTTAGCAACTCGAGCCATCTATTTTGCCTGAGATTCAACTCCTTTTAGGTGAACATGTACTATAAGCTCTTGTGATCAGAATATATATAAAAATGAACCCCATACAAGTAATGACTCCAAATCTTTAAAGAAAAAACCACAGCCAACTATTCCGAGTTGTGAGTCGGATAATTCATCTCATGCACCTTCAAATGGCTAGAGGCATATGCTACCACCCTGACATGTTGAATCAACACATAACTAGCCCCACATGAGATACATCACAATAAACAACAAAGACATCAGTACCCTCGGGTAGGGTCAAAATCAGAGTTGAAGTCCACTTATACTTCAACTTCTCAAAGCTAACCTCACAAGCCTCAGACCATGAAAACTTCACCTTTTTCTGAGTCAACTTAGTAATTGGAATAAAGATCGAAGAGAAAATCTCCATTAAACCCCTATAGTACCCACTAAACCCAAGAAGCTCTGAATATCGGTTGGAGTCATGGGTCTAGGCCATTTTTCAACTGCCTCAACTTTTTGTGGATCCACCATGTTCTCCTCACAAGAAATAACATGACCAAGAAAGGGCAAAACATTCAACCAAAACTCACACTTCAAAAACTTAGAATACAAATGATGATCCTTAAGAGTCTGCAACAATATATGAATATGATTAGCATGATCCTCCTTACTCTTAGAATATACCAATATGTCATCAATAAACACAATGACGAATAAGTCTAGTTACTAATGGAATAATCGATTCATAAGATCCATAAATGCCTTTTGGGCATTAGTCAATCCGAACAACATGACCAAAAGCTCATAATGGCCATATTGGGTATGGGAAGCGGTCTTGGGGATATCCACCTCCCTAATCTTCAACTGATGATAACCCAACCAAAGATCAATCTTAGAAAAATACTTAGCACCCTGAAGCTGGTCGACTAGGTTATTAATCCTACGAAAAGGATACTTATTCTTCACATTCACCTTATTTAACTGGCGATAGTCTCTACATATTAGAAGGCACACATCCTTATTACACACGAATAGAATAGGAGCACCCTATGGAGAAATACTAGGTCTAATAAAACCTTTGTACAGAAGATCTTATAACTTCTTCTTAAGCTTTTTTAACTCAGTTGGAGCCATTTTGTAGAGAGAAATAAAGATAAGATGGGTATCTGGGAAAAGGTTAATCCCAAAGTCTATTTTTTTATCGGGAGGAATACCAGGAAGATTATTAGGAAATACTTCAGGAAACTCATTGACTACAGGGACAGATTGCAAAGAAGGGTCTTCAGAACTAGAATCCTTAACCCAAACTAGATGATATAGAAATCCCATGGAAATTAATTTCCATGCTCTTAGATAAGAAATGAACCTACCCTTAGGTGCTAAAGAACTACCTTTCCCAGTCAATCACCGGTTTATTCAGGAATTGGAAACTGACCCTTTGGGTTCTATAATCAAGAGACGCATAAACGGAATGAAGCTAATACATCCCCCAAATAATATCAAAGTCTTAACACATCTATCAGATCCACCAATGTTGCTCTACCATAGATAGACACCACACAACCCCTATAGAATTTTCTAGCCACAATAGAGTCACCCACCAGGGTAGACATAGAAAAAGGACCAAAAATACACTCAGGACTAAAACTAAAATAAATAGCCACATAAAGGGTCACATAAGAAAGAGTAGACCTCATATCAAGTAAGCAATACATGTCGAGAGAGAAGATTTATAATGTACCAATGAAAACATTAGGAGAAGCCTCAGATTCTTGATGGGTGCCGAGAGCATACAGATGATTTTGACCAGTGTCGGTACCATAAGTAACGTCCTTCGGTGCTGGAGTTGAAGACGTAGTAACAGGGACCTTGTTAGCTCTAGAAACAATCTTTTAAGGAAACTCCCACTGCATGTGACCAAGCTGACCACACTTAAATCATTTATTCCTCCCCTTTTCACAAACTCCATAATACATCTACTCACAAAAATGACAAAGGGGATAAGATGGGGCTGACTGGGCTCCATTAGCCTGCTATTGAGCACTTGTGCCTTGTACCCACTATGTCTAAAAATGATGATCACACAATAGAAATAAGCTTTCTTCAAAAAAGAGCAATGAAAAGGACATCTTTTGTGTTTGTCATTCTCAGAGTTACACGTATAGCAACTGAAACTTGAAATGATCAATTTTTCCTTACTAAAATGATGAAAATAGCCTTTGGAAGTTGGCAGAACAACCTTCACCTGCATACTTTACACCACATTGATATATTTGTAAAATGTTTACAATAACAATAACAACATAATCATTATAATTTTATAAGTCTAAAAAGATTGAGATACATCGGGATTGTTAAAAATGTACCATAAATAGTGAATGTCTATTTTACCATATATATGAATACCTACTTTACCATATATTGTGTATGTCTATTTATGGAAAAGTTACAAACCCCAAGGTTAGTTTTCCCGAATAAATAAAGGGGTTTTCCATCATTAAAATTCATCCCTCAAGAGAAATAAGAATTACTCTCTATTCTCTCTACTCTTCTTTTTTGCTCTTTATTATTAACACGTTATCAGCACGAGACTCTACCGTCTTAAATTTGAAGGCTAAGGATAAGATATGGATAATTTTCAAAGTAAGTTGTCCAATTGTGAAGATATTTGTTTGATTGATTCTGGCACTACACATATTATATTCAAAGACGAGAAATATTTTTCTCATCTAAACATGGGCAAGATTAATGTTACTACAATTTGTGGTAGTGCTCATTTGTTTGAAGGCTTCAAAAAAGCCATTATAATCTTTACCAAGGGAACTAAACTCATCATAAATAATGCTATGTTCTCTCCCAAGTCTCAGAGAAACTTGATGAGTTTTAAAGATATCCGTAAAAATGGTTATCATATCAAGACAGTTGATGAGATGAATCTTGAATATCTTAGTATCACTAAGAATGTCTCTGGCCAGACATGTGTTATAGAAAAGTTTTCTACTTTATCTTCTGGCCTGTATTGGACAAAGATTTGTGATTTTAAGGCACATTCTATAGTAAACCTAAAGTTTACTAATTCCAATACTTTCGTACTTTGGCATAATCGCCTGGGACATCCTGGGTCTATAATAATGAGACGAATCATAGAAAATTCAAATGGGCATCCATTAAAGAACTTGAAGGTTCTTTTGAATGGTGAATTTTCATGCAATGCTTGTTATCAAGGCAAGCTGATTGTGTGGCCATCGCTAACAAAAGTTGGGACTGAGTCCCCCGCATTCTTGGAACGCATACATGGGGATATTTGTGGACCCATTCACCCACCTAGTAGGTCATTTAAATACTTCATGATCCTAATAGATTCTTCTTCTAGATGGTTTTATGTGTACCTTTTGTCATCTCGCAACTTGGCATTTGCAAAATTATTGGCACAAATAATACAATTACGGGCAAAATTTCTCAATAATCAAATTAAGTCTATTCTCCTTGATAATGCTGCAGAATTTTCATCCCAAGAATTTAATGACTATTGTTTATCGATAGGGATAAAAGTGGAACATCCTGTACCCCATGTTCATACTCAAAATGGCCTTTCTGAGCCATTAATTAAACATTTGTAGTTGATAGCAAGACCATTTCTTATGAAAACTAAGTTGCCCACTTCTGTTTGGGGTCATGCAATTTTGCATACTGCAACACTTGTTCATTTTATACCAAAAAAATTATCATAAATTTTCTCTGTTGGAATTGGTTTTGGGTCAAGAGCCTAATATAGCTCATTTGAGAAGTTTTGGGTGCGGTGTTTATGTGCATATAGCACCACCAAACTGCACCAAGATGGGCCACCAAAGAAGGTTAGTAATTTATGTTGGGTTTGAATCACCCTCTATTATTCGCTATCTTGAACCATTAACGGGAGATATGTTCACTGCTCGATTTGCAGATTGTCGGTTTGATGAGATAGTTTTTCCAAAATTAGAAGAAGAAGATAGTGACATCAAAAGAGAAATTTTATGAAAAAATCCATCACTATCTCATCTTGATCCACGTGCTTCTATTTGTGAGAAAGAAGTACAAAAGATTATTCATCTGCAAAAAATTACAAATCAAATGCCAGACGCATTTACAGATTTGAAAAGGATCACTAAATCACATATTCCTGCAGAGAATGTCTCAATTCGAATTGATGTCCCTAAAGGACCATCCACTAGTGTCATATCTAATGAATCTAAAGCACGCTTGAAGCGTGGTAGACCATTAGGTTCTAAGGATCGAAATCCTAGAAAAAGAAAAAGAAATGGTCAATATGATACTACTAAAGATCCTCATATGAAAGTTCAAGATTTGAGCAATGTTAATATTTCTGAAGGAATTAATGAGCCTGAGACTCAAGAAAATGAGGAACTATCCATAAATTCAAGTGATATTGAAACTAATTTGAATCGATCTGAAATAGTAGTGGATTATGTCTTTGCATATAATGTTGCAACAAAAATCATGCAAGACAGTGAGGATCTTAAACCTCGATCTGTTATAGACTGTCGACAAAGAAATGACTGGCCAAAATGGCAAAAAGCAATTCAATCTTAATTGAATTCACTTGCCAAACGTGAATTTTTTGAACCTATAACTCAAACCTATAACTCACAACGGCCTGGTGTTGATTATGATGAGACATATTCACCAGTTATGGATGGAATCACATTCCGTTATCTTATTAGTTTCACTGTCCATGAGAGACTTGAAATGCATTTGATGGATGTGCTAACAGCCTATCTATATAGATCACTTGATAATGAGATATACATGAAAATTCCCGAAGGATTCAAAATGCCGAAAGCATATAGTTCAAAACCTTGGGAAATGTATTCCATTAGATTGCAAAGATCATTGTATGGTTTGAAGCAATCTGGATGCATGTGGTATAACCGTCTTAGCGAATATTTATCTAAGTAAGGTTATACGAATGATGAAATTTTCCCATGAGTTTTTATAAAGAAAACAACATTGAAGTTTGTTATACTTGTTGTCTATGTCGATGACATAAACCTTATTGGAAATCCAATCGAGCTTCAAAAGGCAATTGATTACCTAAAGAAAGAATTTGAGATTAAAGATCTCAAAAAGACAAAGTTACGCCTTGGTTTACAAATTGAGCATTTGACAAACGGTATCTTTGTCCATCAATCTGCCTACACAGAAAGGTGTTGAAACGATTCTATACGGATGGAGCATATCCATTAAGTACTCCGATGGTTGTTCGATCACTTGATGTGAATAAGGATCTATTCTGACCTCAAGAAAAGAATAAGGAACTCCTTGGTCCTGAAATACCATATCTTAGTGCAATTGGTGCACTAATGTATCTTGCAAATACTACAAGGACTGATATAGTCTTTTCAGTTAATTTGTTAGCAAGGTATAGTTCTGCTTCTACTAGGAGACATTGGAATGGGATCAAACACATATTACAGTATCTAAAAGGGACTATCGATATAATCTTATTTTATCCTAAAGATTGTAGTTCCGATCTTGTTGGTTATGCTAATGCTAAGTACTCATCTGAACCGCATAAAGCTTGGTCTCAAATAGGCTATGTGTTCATATGTGGGGGTACTGCCATATCTTGGAGATCAACAAAGCAGCCTATCGTAGCCACTTCATCGAATCACGCTGAGATTATAGCTATTCATAAAGCAAGCCAAGAGTGTGTGTGGTTGAGGTCCATAATACATCTCATTCAAGAAAAATGTGGCTTGAAATGTGACAAAGTACCCACAATTTTATATGAAGATAATGCAGTATAAATTGCACAACTTAAAGGAGGATTCATAAAAGAAGATAGAACGAAGCACATTTCACCAAAGCTTTTCTATACACATGAGCTCCAAAAGAATGGTGATATTAATGTGCAATAGATTAGTTCAAGTAACAATGTGGCTGATCTATTCACCAAGTCTCTTCCAACTGCAACTATCAAGAAGACAGTGCACAAGATTGAAATGCAAAGGTTTAAAGATGTTCTCATTAGGGGGAGTTAATACGCGTTGTACTTTTTTTCCCTTACGAGGTTTTATCCCACTGGGTTTTCCTTGTAAGGTTTTTAATGAGACAGCATATATGCGTATTATCTATCAATTAGACATTCAAGGGGGAGTGTTATAAATGTATCATATCTAGTGAATGTCTACTTTCCCATATTTATGAATACCTACTTTACCATATATTGGATATATCTATTTATGGAAAAGTTACAAACCCCAAGATTAGTTTTCCCCTATAAATAAAGGGGGTTTCCCTCATTGTAATTCATCCCTCTAGAGAAATTAGAATTACTCTCTATTCTCACTCTACTCTTCTTCTTCGTTCTTTATTATTTTATAACAAAGATATTTTTTTCTATCTTTATAAGATGGACCGACGATAGTTTTTGATCGACCCTCATCTTTCAGAGCATGGAACTGCCAAAAGTAAATTTCTATAATGATAAATATTGTACGGTAACTTGATAAAAATGATATCTAGCATATTATTATTAGTGGTAGCTTAATTTTGTATATTATCACTGGCCACAGAGGCGGATCCAGGATCCGGACTCTCTGGGTGCCAACTAAACTTATCGACAGGGGCGGAGTCACCTTCGATGAAGGGTGGTCAGATGCACACCTTTCGTCGAAAAATTATGTGTTGAATAGAGGTTAAATGTTAATCATAATGAGTGTTTATTTAATTTTGCACACTCTTAACATAACTGAGAATAAAATTTACACATCCTTCGCTGAATTTCTGGTTCCACCACTGCTTATCGATTAAATTAATCAAATTATTCTTTTTTTGATATATAGGACAATTAACCAACCAATTAATTAAAAAACAATAATAAAATGACAAAACTTGATCTTTCAATAATATTACTAATATCATAATATAATATTCATAATTCATTTAAATGGTAGAATGTACGCCACTTGCACTAGATAGTACTTTGGTATTATGGGTTGGGTGGACGCTTTGCCACTTGCACTAGATAGTGCCTTGATATTTATGGGTGACAGATTTAATATTTGACTATATCAGTATATATATATACCTATATACATAGAGTTTCCGTCGAAGTTTATGGGTGGCGTGCCACCCTCACGGCAATGAATAGATCCACCCATGTCACTGGATATACCTGAAATTCTAGTACTAATTAATTATTCACCCAAACAAAACCTACACCTGTCCTAATTACTTTTTTCTGTCTCAAATGAGTGTGGTCATACCGATAATCAACAACAACATATTCAGTCTATTTTCATAAAGTGAGGTATAAAGAGAGTAAAATATAGGCAATTCATATCACTATCTTAAATATAAAAAAAATATTTTCGATAGACCTCCGTCACAGGACTTCATACTCATAACCAGAAGAAAGAAAATTTTCAAAATAATTGTTACTTTAAAATTTCAACAAAAAATATATAGCATTTATTTACTACACTCTTATATTAAAAAAAAAATCTTAATGAAGGTTTGCAGCTTTTAAAAAGATATCTAATAAACACGTGTAACTTATTAAATTATATTTTGTATTTATTATTTTTCTTAATAAACATGAATTGAAAGTTCATTTTTATTTATCTACTTTGGTCTTTACACGCTCTTAAGAAATAATGATTGATATGGTGTTATAATGTATTATTCATATTAATTAATTATTTATATTAAGTCTTGAAAAATATTTTTAGGGGATAAGTAACTACTTTCTCCGTTTAATAATACTTGTCCACTAAGATTTATTAAATAATAGGACTAATTTTCTATATCACAAGTGAATATAATAAATTTAATGTTTTGAAAATGTACTGAGTGATGAATAGTGTTTCATTTGTTCGTAATCAATTGTCATCCTTACTAAAAATAAATAATCTTTAGTGTTTTTCATTTCACAAAATCAAACCATAAATAAAAAAAAATTATTTTTACCTTTAGCCATAAATATGGAGAAATTTCCATATAGTGCAAAAGGAAAAGTATTAAATAGAGACGAATAATAAAAAGCATTAACATTAACATTAACATAACTCAAAATAACTCTAAACATTGTTTCATATTGTTTCATATTAGGTCAACTTCAAATAATCATAACTCCTCGTACACAATGATCTAGGTGAGATACTATCTATCAACGGAAATATATGAGAGTCCTCTTTCTAATGAAATTGGTTTCATCCAATTTGGATATCAGAGTAAAACGTTATGGTTGATCTAATTCAGACTATCAAAACAGTCTACCAAAGGACAGATTCGAGAATTATTTAATTTTTAGGGGCGTTTTGGTCAATCTCCCTCACCCAAAATCCATCTAAACCCTATATTAAAGCCTATTAGAAGCATTATATGTTATATTTCATCAAATTCCCTCAAAAAAAAAACCTTAAGATCCTACATCCAACTTCAAGAACCTCCAAAGTTCACCATTAATTCTGCAAATTTATTCAAGAGTCCAAGTTCCTAGTTCAAGAACTCCAAGAACCATCATTCAAAGGCACGATTAACATCTCAAAAATGAGTATCGATCTAAAGTTCATCATTCAAGGTATGTGGGGGTTTTCAACAAGAACAATCTTTCGTTCTTCTGCCCAAAAGTAATTTTCTTTACGAAGATATGATCTTTATATGTTTATTATGATTTTGGAGCATGAACTTATATTCTATCTTGGTTATCTTGAGATTATGATGTTTATGACTTTGAAAAGTCGAATTTATATGAAATTATGACTTAAAGCATGATGCTTGAAAGAAATTTACTATGATTTTGATATTTGGGTCTTGAACCCCATTTGAAATTGTGTCTTTGAGAAAATGTGTGTTATATGCACGTTGATGTTGAATATTTGAGATGTTTTGAATGATTTGACTTTTTGATCGTGAATGAGTTATTTTGAACTCGACTATGAAAGAAATTCACGTTTTTATTGATTATGATAAAGGGGTAGCAAATTGGCTCCCGATGAAAATTGATGAAGTATTTATTATGGATTTTCTTTAATGTAAGACTGAGGCTGATTTAAATTTCTAAGCTAAGTCCAGGAGTAATCTTTAGCACCGAGTGGGAGGTATAAAGTGACCTTACTTCCCTAGAACTACGTTCCCCCATAGGATGTGAGCCTGAGGATAATTTATATAGTGATCACTAGTGTTTTTAAATTGATACTGGAAGTCCAAATCCGATGGCAAGGATAGGACGGCTCTCCCCAACGTGGGTTGTACGTTGGACTCCATGTGGCTTACATGGTTTATGTCGGTTATAGGATCTCCCAATGTGTGTGTGTGTACTCTTCTATCTAAGATGAAAACATATTTTCTTAAAAGGCTGAGTTGGAGAAAGTCATTATTCTTAAAAGATTTAAGAAATATATTCTAATGAGAATTGACATGAGATTTGATTGTTTTGATGATTTGAAATTGAGATGAAAGTGAATTGACAACGTATTGTAATGACTCACTTGTTTTACTTTACATGTATTATTCATCCATGATTTTGATAATTTAATTAGAGTTAAGTGAGTCATCTATATAAGCATGCATAATTTTATAAACTGTGATGATATTAAGATATTATTTTATATATGCATTGCACCCCCATATGCTCGGTATCTTTCCATGGAACTGACCCACATATTTGTATGTGGGCTACATTTTCTCGGAATATAGGTACAAGGTATAGTTGCACCTTCGGATCCAGTCAGTTCGTGGTATCCAGTCAGCAGGTGATGAGTCCTTTTGATTTGAGGGCTTGGGTTAGTTATGCAGAGTTTATAGTGTTGTGTTTTGTTTATTCAGTTGTATTAAATTGGGGTAGTCGGGAGTCATGACCCAGTTACCTACAGTCAGTACTAGTAGAGGCTTCATAGACAGTCAGTAGAAGTTGATGTATTTTGTTTCAATTTTGGTTGTAAAGGCAGAATTATAATCCTGTAAAATTCCATTTTTGTATCGATCAGATTTAGAAAAGAGTTAATTTTTGTTGATTTGTATGGATTTGTATTTTTATTCAGTTGCTTATGAGTTATGCCAGTAGAAGGGCTATCTTGGGGTCACTTGTGACCCTAAGCACCGTGTGACGTCTCGGGACCCAATTTCGGGGTGTTACAATAAGCTTATGATCAAGATCTACCTCTGTAGGACTCGTATCATTGTATGTTGTACCACTTTGTAGGATCCTTTGGCTTGATATCCCAAGCTATTTTTTTGAAAAAAAAAACAATAAACAGTATATGCACTTTCTTTTTAAAGAAATAATGTTTGAGTTAACTTACATTCAGTATTTGAGTTCTCCTTAAGATTTTGTAGATTTTAAATCCAGCATTCTTTGAACTTTTTGATCCATCTTTATTAGCATCTTATATGGTTACAACTCTTCTTCTCTTCTGCCCAACAATTTCTCTATTTCTATGAGGTAGTTGACTGTTGCTTCCTTCCGTAATAAGGATTCTTGTAATCACCACAAAAGGTAGATCTTGCAGCTGCCTGGAATCTCTTAACTTTGCTTGTATCATCACAAACTGTTGTTGAAGATGCATCTTGGCTTGAGCTAGTTTGTGCAGATTTCTTTGAGCTTCTTGGTGCAAGTTGTTATGAGCTACATTTTATAAATTTTTTTGAGGTTGAAGGTGTAGGTTGGATTAAGATTTTAGGCTTGCAACTTCCTTATGAACTTTGATCACTAAACTAGAATCTTTGACTATATACTTGTGCATTTGGATCATGAATCTATAAACACATACACAATAGTTAATAAATTAAAAAGTCAACATGTAAATTCAACTTATAAAATCAAGTTAAAAATTACCTTTTTACCTTGCAATATCTTCTGTTATGGCCTTGTTGATGATACTTAGAACATGTTATTTTCACTCTTTGTTTAGACAACTTTTTATATTTTTTTTATTCATCTATCTCTTCTTCTATTTCTTGCAGGTATGCCAGACATTTTCTTACATTCAGGAGGCTCAATTTTTAATTTATTTGTCTTATGCCATATTTTCATATTAGAGATTGGTTGTATAAAGTGGCTATAGCCTTTATGAAGGTATTTTTATATATATAAATGCTCTATATAAGGTTCGGGCTCCTTTTAACATGATAAAAAGCACAAATAGCATGTTGGCAAGAAATGCCTCTCAATTGCCAAGTTCTACAACTACAATTCCTATTAGTCAAGTTTACTGTATGCTTATACTCCCCTTCTCCGATCTCTAATTCAACATCAGCATTCTAAAGCACCTTGCAAGCCCTATCCTTGTCCTTATTTTCCTCCAATATAAGTCTAGCCATAGGTGAAGTATCACATATCCAAGTATTGGCAAACTTAATCTTATCCACTGTTACAATTATGATTTTTCTCCTAATTCCCTCCAACAGGATAATGATAGATTTTTGTCTAGGAACTAAAATCCATGAATTAAAGGTCTCACACATGTTATTTTCAACAACATCACACTTAAAATATTTTAAAAAAAATATCCTAACCTATAACTTCCTAGGATACTGTAACAAATCACTAATAATATTCTTACCTTGCCTTTCAAGTTTGTTCATCTTATCATGTTCCTCTTTGAACTTCACTTCAAAACTTGCCTTTGAGCATCCCAGAACTATTTTCTCCTCTGTTCTCCCTTTGTCTCTTGAATCCAGTTGGACCAGATGTGTTTAGCACATCTTCTAACTTCAGCATTTGATAACAACTCAAAAAATAGCAGCATAAAAATTCTACATACAAAAAACAGTTAAAGTACATAACAAAGAAATAAAGTTTTTCAAATAATTGATATTAAAAAAAAACACTAGCTTTTGCATATCATCCATCACAGTAAGACCTTCTCCAGTACCTAGCTACATATTCTCTTTCAAATAGTTAATAAAAATTTTCAACTATGCTTGATTTCCTTGTCCACAATAGCTCAAGCTATAGGAAACATCTAATTGTTTTCATTCTTCCTAATTTCTATTAGAAGTTCACCCTTACAAGCACCCCTTAAGAAACATCCATCAAACCCTATATCAAACCCTATAATTCTTCTACATCCTTTCATCCACCCTTTCTTCAATGCATTAAGACATACATAGAAATACACAAATAGATTTTTATCTAGGATGGTTTCTGTATCCACTCTCAGACAAACAAAATACGATTGGTTTATTTTATCATCTCAACATAATCATATAATCATACAAACTCTAAGTTTTAGTTTCACGTTGACTCTCTTAGAACCTATAGCCTAGCCTTATAATAGATTGCTATCCATATATATATATATCAATTTTTTTCTGCACAGTTTTTGTATTTTTCAAATCCTAAAGTTGGTTGTTTAATTATTTCATCCCTAAATCTGTAAGCAAAAAAATTTAGTTTTACACATCTTGTTCTGTTTGATGTTGTGCACTTATGCACTGGATTATAGTTCTGAATTAAGAAATCACCAAAATCTCTGTCAATTGCATCATTGAAACACCCTGGGTTTTGATCCTTAGAAAGTTTCTTAATTTTGAGTCTTCTAGACATCATACAACTTGGGGTACTTATCATATGATAGGGTACAGTTTAAGGGGTCTTGGTCATATATTAATCAGTGTGGTTAGGTTGGTTTCTTTCCAAGGTACGAATAGATCATACTAGTCATATGTTAGGGTACTAGTGGTATGATGTCAATCGTATGATGTCCTATGTCTAGCCTAGGTGATTCTATTCTACCTAAGGTATGGTTCTAGGGTACTTGTCATATGGTTGGATATGAGTTGGCCTTGGTGGTCGTATGTTGGATAGTATTGGAGTCCAAGGTGAGGCCTAGGGTATGATTGGTGGGTACCACTCATATGGAAAGGTATGGTTTGGGGGGGTCATACCCTTCCGCGGGAATTTTATACAGTTTAAGTTGGGGCCGTTCTGGATATTTCCCCTCTTAACCTCTTATGACCCCATAACTTAAATCACTATAGGGACTCCATTTACCCTATTATTCTAATCTTAAACACTCAAAAACTCTCTCTAAACTCTCCCAAGCTCTTGGGTTAAGAAAAGTTTAGGGTTTCCTCAGAGATGGCCAATTAAGGCTCTAAAGGGTTGTGTTTTGATGCAATATGGTAAGGTGATAGCCTATGCTTCTAAGTAGTTGCAGGTCCATGAGAGGAACTATCCTACTCATGATTTAGAACTTTTAGTTGTGGTATTTGCATTTAAAATCTAGTGGCACCATTTGTATGGGGTGCATATGGATATCTTCTCAAATCATAAAAGCCTACAGTATGTGTTTACTTAGAAAGAACATAACCTCAGGCAAAGGAGATGGCTCGAGCTTCTCAAGGACTATGACATGAGTCTTCACTACCATCCAGGTAAAGCTAATGTAGTTGCTGATGCTTTTAACAAGTCATCCATGGAGATTCGAGCTAATGTGGATAAGAGAAGCGGGAGATAGTGAATGGACATTCACCATTTGGCTAACATTGGAGTTCTTCTATTAGACTCTGAGGATGGTGGTGTATTCATTCAGAAGATGGCGCATTCATATCTTGGTTCTGAGATAAAGGATAAGTAGATGTTATATCCTGTCCTATTAAGGATCAAGGGTGATGTTGGTAGGCAAAAGGTGATGTCTTTCAAGATTAGTGGTTATGGTACCTTGAGGTGCCAAGAGAGGTTGTATGTTTCTGACATCGATGGTTTGCGAGAAAGGATATTGGCTGAGGCACATTAGTCGCACTATGTCGTTCATCTAGGTTCAACAAAAATATATCATGACCTCAAGGAGATGTATTGGTGGAATGGTATGAAGAGGGATGTGTCTGATTTTGTGGCCAAGTGCATGGTGTGTCAACAAGTAAAAGTTGAGAATTTGAGGCCCGGAGGGTTGTATTAAAAGATTGAATTTCCTGAATGGAAATGGAAAGTGATCAACATGGATTTCATTAACGGTCTTCCTCAATCTCGGAATCAATTTGATTTGATTTGGCTCATCATGGATAGGATGACAAAGTCAGCTCACTTTTTGCCAGTGAGGAATAAATTTTTGGATGAGGATTATACGAGGTTGTACCTTCATGAGATTGTGAAGTTGCATGGAGTACCTATTTCTATCATCTCTAATCGTGGTATGCAGGTTTTATCTCACTTTTGACGGTCGTTTTAGAAAGGGTTGGGAACTAGGGTTAGTCTGGGTACTGCTTTCAACCCATAGATGGATGGGCAAGCAAAGAGGACCATTTAGATGTTGGAGGATATGTTTCGAGCATGTGTGATTGACTATGGTGGTAGCTGGGTTGAACATCAACCTCTTGTAGAGTTTTCATACAATAATAGTTACCATTCTAGCATTAGTATGGCCTCTTTTGAGGCATTGTATGGTAGGAGGTGTAGATCTCCTAGTGGATGGTTCTGTTATCCTCTTATATTTATGTTTTATGTTTTAATAATGACAAACTAATAAGTGAACTTTGCAGGATATTAAAGAGATCTCGCATAACGGACACTGAAGATCTCAAATCATGGGAGGATATCTCACACAAGGCAAGGAATATTCTCCATAAGAATATCGTGCTAAATATAAAGCCACACCAAAGATATTGAAGATCCCTAATGATGGAAAGAGATCTCACATAAAGGACATTGAAGCTCTCAAATCATAGGAGGATATCTCACATAAGGCAAGGAATATTCTCCAAAAGAATATCGTACTAAATATAGAGCCACATCAAAAATAGGATATCGCTTGACAAGGCAATAAAAATCATATTAACTAAAAATCCCAATAGACAAGGCAATTGGATGCACCTCACGACAAGATCAAAGTAAAGGAAGATCTCACTCCTTACATGGACATATCTAATATGGACATGTATAAATGTGATAAAGAAAAATCGCACCAAGTATGGACATATGTGATATAGACATACCATATGGTTCAAACTCCCTCAATCAAGGAATCAATTCAAATAGTTGATGGAGAATAAATCTCTTGGGTTTCCATATGAAGAGAAGCAGTCGAAGACTATAAAAAAGGAAGGCTGAAGATGGACACGAGTTACGCAACTTCAAGGAGAAAATTCAAAGTGTCTCATTCTTAGTCTTACAAAGCTTTGTAACATTTAGTTTACAATTATTATATAAAGAGTAGGATCGAGCCAACTTTGTAACATCAGCTGAAGTTGTGTCAGAAGATTTGAAGAGCAAATATGTCTTCAAAACTTGTTTCCTGTCATTATACTCGAGCCTAATATTCAATGATCTAAGGGAAATTTGAAATCCAAGGGGACTGGAAATAAGCACCACATTGGTGTTCCGAACCAGGATAAATTTTTGTGTCATTACTTTATGTTTTGTTATTTACATGCTGAAATGTTTTAAACCTAGTCTGTTTGTGAAGTGCATTGATCTGCAGGCAATTCGACTGTGAGGAGTCAGTAGTCGACTCACAGAAAACAATTTCAATTTACCCCCTCTTGAATTTAAATTAGTATCAGATCAAGTTCTCACCAACTTCATTGCTTAACCGCAAGTGAGCAAAGATCAGATGGACAATAATCAAATTCTCAGTGCTCTTTTCCAGGATGGTCATTACTCCACAAGACCTCCATACTTTAATGGGCAACATTACTCTTACTGAAATAACAGGTTCAAAATTTTTGTCCAATCAAATGACTTCCAAGCCTGGGTTGTCATCAGGAAGGGTCCAAAGCCAATTCCGGGACTTAAAGAAAAGTCAAAGGACAAAGACAAGGAATCTAGAAGTATTGACTTAGAAGACCTTGAAAGCTTTGAGGTCACTAAAGAACAACAAAAGTAATCCAAACTAACACACATTCTATAAGTTTACTTTTGTGTATAGTTAGCGGAGAAGGATACGATAAGATGTCAACTTGTGAAATCGCAAAGAAAATGTTAGATAAATTGAAGGTAACCTATGAACAAACCACTACTCTGGTCAATGAATATGATTTTTTCAAAATGGAAGAAAATGAGACCATTGAAGAAATGTTTTCTAGATTCTGTAAAATCGTGTGCAAACTAACACTGGGGATGACCTATCTACATAATCTGCAAGTCCAGAAACTGGTCCAAAGTCTCCCAAAGATTCCAAGGCTGCCATTCTAGAAGGCGAATATCTTCACAATATGACATATGATGAACTATGAGGTAATTTATTGCATATGATAAAAATTACATTAACAAGTGCCACAAGGAGGAGAAAAAAAACCAGTAGCCTTCAATGCTGCTCTAACCGAAGAAGTGGACATTCTTAAAGAGGCCAATATTGAAGGAATAGCTCTCATAAATCATGGAGTAAGTCAAATCATGATACAGATACAACGAAGATCCCAAGGAACCAAAAATGATGATTCCATGAGAAATTATAACATTGTAATTACTGTGGAAAACCTGGCCACTTCAAATAGCACTGTCCAGAATTAAAAAGGAGAACATCAAGGAAGAACCAAAATTTTAGAGCCTAGAGTGATGAGGATGAAACCGAAGAAGAAACAGAGGCTGCCAATATATGCTTCATGGCAACAAGTGGACCTAGCGAGGTAAGACAACACGACTTTCATAACTATAATACTATTGAATCCAACTTGGATATGATAACTGACAAGATTTAAAAAGTCATAGATGAATATAATAAACTATCTCAAGAGAAGAAGAGTTGTGAAGCTCGATTTAAATAAAAACTCGAAGAGGAACGTCGAAACTAGCAAATAGAAATAGAAGCATATCAATTTGAGATTGACATGCTTCATAAAGAGCTTGATGATGCAAAAATAAGATTAAAGAGTCTTAGGACTTCCCCAAGCCATAGTTTTATAAGATCAAATTCATTAAAAACTATTCGAGTTCCTCATCAGGGTTGTTTAAATCAGCTAAAAACTCATTTTCTTCTTAAGGACCCATCTATTTTATCTATGGACTGAGAGTGAATAAATCCTACAGTTGTAGGCATAAGCCTAAGAGTGTGTGAATTTGGAATCCCAAAGGAAGCATATCTAACCCGAAAGGATCCAAGACTGCTTGGGTACCTAAGTAGGATTAAGATTCTTGTTTTGCAGGAACATGTTCGCAAAATCTATAAAAAGAAAGAATGGATAGAGGATGTTCCAGAAGTATAGCTGGAGAGAAAGGGATCTTTTCTATTTTAAAAAATATAGACGAAAAATCTATCATATTTGATGACAATAGTAGAGGCAATGTCATTGGAGTCATCTCAGTAAAGCTCAGCTCCTCATGTGAAGTTACTGAAGTGTATCTAGTTGAAGTCCTCAAACATAACCTGCTCAGCATCAGTCAATTGTGTGACACCATACTTTGAGTCTCCTTCAAAGCCGAAAGTTACTTAATCAAATACAACAAAAAAGATATCTTTCTCATCAATGAACGTGTTGATAATACTTATGTCTTAAACATTCCTGTTTTTTCTAATTTAACCTACCTCACTATGCAAACCAATGATATTTAGTTGTGGCACAAAAGTCTTGGGCGTACGAGTATGCATATTGTATTTGATGAACCTAATCACCCTCTTATGAGTTTGAGTATTGATAAAGAACATGTGAGTGATCTACAATCTGGAGCCAATACTAGAACAACCTCTTAGCTATCATAGGATGAGTCGACTATACCCCCTCAAGAATTGACTCCCACAACAAAAATAGTCAAATTGACTATTCCAAGAGAGTGGAAACACGATTCTAGCTATCCAAATGAATATATCATTGAAAATACAGATGATGGGATGTAAACAAGAGCAACAATGAGAAACCAAGCATCGGTTTCCCTTGTATCTCAAATTGAACAAAAAAAAAACGATGAGGCCCTCGAAGATAAATCATGGGTCAAAGCAATGAAGGAAGAATTGGACTAGTTTAACGAAATCAAGGTTGGACTCTGGTTGAAAGATCCAAGAACTGCTCAGTAATTAGAACTAGTTGGGTCTACAGAAATAAATAGAATGAAGAAGGTAAGGTTTTTAGAATAAATCCAGACTTGAAACTTGAGGCTACTCTTAACAAGAAGGTATTGACTATGATAAAACCTTTTCTCCTATGTCAAGGTTAGAATCAATTAAATTTTATTAAATTTTGCTGCTTTTAAATGTTTTAAGTTATATCAAATGGACGTCAAAAATGCCATCTTAAAAGATTTCATTCATAAGGAAGTTTTTGTAAAACAACCCCCCAGATTTGAAAACCCATTTTATCTAAATCATGTTTTCAAATTTTCAAAAGCACTTTATAGTCTCAAACAAGCTCCAAAGGCTTGGTATGAGAGATTGGGTACTTTCTTACTAAATAATAATTTTCAAAGAGGTAAAATTAATACAACTCTATTTATACAGAAGCTTGATTCAAATTTTCTTATTGTGCAAATTTACGATAATGATATTATTTTTTGTAGTCCTAACATCTCTCTGTGTGAGAATTTTGCTAATTTGATGAAAGAAGAATTTGAAATAAGGCTTATGGGAGAGCTCACATTCTTATTGGGATTACAAATCAAACAAACTCCCAAAGATACCTTCATCATTCAAGTTAAGTACACAAAGCTACTCATCAAAAATTTGGTATGAAAAAAAAAGGCCTATAGAACTCCGATGAGCCCATCCACAAGTCTTGCTCAGACTTGTATGGGAGAGATGTTGATGAAAAGATGTACAAGGGAATGATTGAATCAATTCTCTACTTGACCGCCAGTCGACCAGACATCATGTTCAGTGTATGTAAGTGTGCCAGGTTCCAGTCGACTCCCAAAGAGTCTTATCTGACTGCAACCAAAAGGATTATCCGATACCTCATAGGAACTCAAGACGTGGAACTATGGTACCCTTGCTCTTCCCATTTTATTTAATTGGATATTCAGACACTAACTTTGCAGGTAATAAAAGTGAGAGAAAAAGTACTAGTGGAACGTGTCAAATTCTTAGTGATGCCCTGATTTCATGGCACAGCAAGAAGTAAACTTCAATTGCTCTTTCAACAACTGAAGCTGAATACATAGCCATTGGAAGTTGTGGTACTCAAATTTTAAGGATTATACATCAACCACTTGATTTTAATTTGTCCTTCAAATATGTTCCCATATTGTGTGACAATACCAGTGTTATTAGCTTATCTAAATATATTGTGCATCATTCTAGGGCCAAAGGCATTGATATTAAGCATCTTTAAAATCATGTAGAAAATGGTGATTTTTCGTTAACATTCGTTGACTCTAAAAATCAACTAGTAGATATTTTTACAAAAACCTTGTTAGAAGAAAGATTTTGTTACCTTAGAAAAAGACTTGGTATTCTTAATATTAATGAATTACGAGTCTTATTTTTGGACAAAGATCTCTTTTAATTGTTCTAATTTTCTCGTCAGTTTTTTCACAAAAAATTGATTTTCAAAAGGGGGTCATGTCCCTTGTACTGGTTGGGTTGTAAAATGATTTTTAACATACTATCTGCTATGCAGATTGTTTTGCCTAGTACTTGTTAGTTGATACATTAAATCTCTGCTATCTATCTCCTGCTCTTTTTGCTACTCTGTGGTTTTTTTTTATTATGCCAAAAGGAGGAGAAAGACAGGAACACTAGAAGTGCCTACAAGTCAGGGGAAGAAAATCGACTTTCAATAAAAAAGAATCGACTGATACTCAAGAAACTTAGAATAGTAGAAGTATTTAAAAGTCAGGGGGAGCAAGCCAACTACTGTGACAAACAGGGAAGTCAATTGATGTTAATGCTCATTTGTCATTATCAAAAAGGGAGAGATTGTTAGCCTACTATATTTATGTTTTATGTTTTAATAATGACAAACTAATAAGTAAACTTTACAGGATATTGAAGATCCCTAATGATGGAAAGAGATCTCACATAAAGGACACTAAAGATGTCAAATCATGGGAGGATATCTCACACAAGGCAGGGAATATTCTTCATAAGAATATCATGATAAATAAGAAGCCACATCAAAGATATTGAAGATCCCAAATGATGGAAAGAGATCTCACATAAAGGACATTAAAGATTTTAAATCATGGAAAGATATCTCATACAAGACAAGGAATATTCTCTATAAGAATATCGTGATAAATATGGAGCCACATCAAAAATAGGATATCGCTTGACAAGGTCACAAAAATCATATGAACTGAAAATCCCAATAGACAAGAAAATTAGACGCACCTCACGACAAGATCAAGGAGAAGAAAGATCTCACTCCTTACATGGACATATCTGATATGGACATGTATAGATGTGAGAAAAGCAAATCATACCAAGTATGGACAGATCTGAAATGGACATACCATAAGGTGCAAACTCTCTCAATCAAGGAATCAATTCAAATCCTTGATTGAGAAAAAATCTCTTGGGTTTCCTTATGAAGAGCAACAGTTGAAGACTATAAAAGAGAAAAACTGAAAATGGACATGGATTACGCAACTTTAAGGAGAAAATTCAAAATGTCTCATTCTCAGTCTTACAAGGCATTGTAACATTTAGTTTACAATTGTTATATAAAGAGTAGGATCAATTCAACTTTGTAACATCAACTGAAGTTGTGTCACAAGATCTGAAGAGCAAAATAAGTCTTCAGAACTTATTTTCTATCATTGTACTCAAGCCTAATATTCAATGATCTAAGAAAAAATTTGAAACCCAAGGGGACTGGAAGTAGGCACCACATTGGTGTTCTGAACCAGGATTAATTTATGTGTTATTATTTTATATTTTGTTATTTACGTACTTAACTATTTAAAATCTAATTTGTTTGTGAAGTGCACTGATCTGCAGACAAGTCGACTGTGAGGAGTCAGTAGTCAACTCACAGAAAAATTTCAATTCACCCCCTCTTGAATTTTAGTTTCAAGCTTGGTGAGACAGATATGTTTGGACCGTACTTGGTCTACCAGGCTATGGAGAAGGTGAAGGTGATTTGGGGTAGTCTTAAGTTTTCTCAAAGTCACCAAAAATCCTATGCGGATGTAAGGCGTAGAGACTTGGATTTTGAGGTTGGGGATAGGGTGTTCCGAAAGTGTCTCTCATAAAGGGAGTAATGCGGTTTGGTAAGAAGGGAAAGCTCAGTCCCCGGTGTTATAGCCCACTTTAACACGAGGTCAAAATAGTGTACAACATATTGAAATAGTGTACAACATATTGAAAAACTTCTAATTAAATTGAAGGAAGGCGCCACCTAATTAGTTATACGGTGAATTAGGAAACCTATTAAAAATTACGTGATTAAAGGAATTAAAGGCTTCATTTTAAGGTCTGCGCAACCTAAAATTATAGGTAAGGATTCTAATTATCCTAATGGGAAGAGATTAGGCACTTTAAAAGATCTGCTAACTACGGTTAACCAGCCAAACTTAGATTACATAAGGAAATCAAATATTAAATTAAGAAGAGGATTTAGGTAAGGCGTAAAAAATATTATCTTTTATAAGATAATATATGCTAATTACTTATAAAAATAAGATTAGAAAAACTTTAAGAAAACCTCATCACAAAACCTAATTTTCAAAAATTACCTAAGATAATATTTTATAATACCTCCTAATATGATGCAACCTTATTTTGTCAAATAGAAAGTTATTTAAAATTATTTCTCTACGAAAGCTTTCAATTAATAATTGATAAAGTTAACTATGTTAAGGACTTCACAATTTTCTAAAAAAGGGATGAACCTTTTTGCTCCTTATTTTTAAATCAAAAAATTAGTTAATTATCCTGCACTAAATGTATCATAAAAAAAAGCTACAAAATAAAGTAGTTTAGATCTATAATAACTTGAGAATTTATTTATTTACTATGAAGCAAAGGCTCATATTTTTTTTTCTTTTTTAAATATTTTTTCGTCATTAGAAAATTAAAGAAAAACGTCTCAAGGAATCAAATTGGAAAAGCTACTATCCTTTCTTTGAAATTGATGAGCAAAGGGAGTTGATTTCTGGTCTATCTCAAAACCTATGGTTTGACTAATTCGTCATTAGTAAATGCCAAGAAAGCTAATTTATTCTAAAATAAGCCACTATTACGTATTAAAGATGTATTAAAGGGTTCTAATAAACTCGGTCATTAATTCTAAAGATATCTTTTAACCTACCAACTTTCAAACTTTTAAAGATATAAATTAAATATCGAAGCCTAGTGATTGTGCTAAGTAGAAAATCTAAAAAGTAGAGAGGGAACAATTAAATTCTCTAAAATTTAAGGATTCACACTAATTCAAATAAGAACATACAAGACACAAATTTTAAATAATAATGTGAAAATAATATTAAGCGTCTACAGAAGAAGAATAAAGCTAAAAAAAAAAAAAAAGGAAGGAGACACTAGACTGCTAGACGAAAATAATGCAATATTTGTTCGCTTCTCTGATTTGAACAGAGATCGAGTCGAGCCATGAGACCCCAGACGCGCTCCCGAATGTACATGTGAAATAGAGGAAAAGATAAAGATTAGAGAGTTAATCGAATCATTCGAAAGAAAGACCCATTAATAAAATTTGGACGAGACAATGCAAAGGCCAAACTTTGTCACAAATTCAAATAGTCAAGATATCTATTACCCCCTTTACATAATTCTGCATCAAGAACCCATAATAACTAATTAAAAAAAAGTGACAATGCTTGAAACAGAAGATGCACTTGTTAAAAAAAAACTTTGGTTCCTGCTCAATGGAATCCAAAAATAGGGAGATTGGTATACACATGCTACTTTTTCCATTTAACACATCTTATCAACTCCTTTACTTTGAACAAGCTTTAATTTTATCATGTTCTAAACATATAAAGCAAAGTGAGCAAAGCAGCTCTAAAGGTGGACTAATAATTTAACTCCTTTTTTGCTCATGGAGATTAATTCTCGGCAATTTCGGGCTCCCTAAAATCAAAACAAAAGCCACCGCTATATTGATTTATTTAGAACTTTCGACTCACTTAACTAAAATACTTTATGCGACCAGCTAAAGAAGCAGTAAACAATTTATGCAAGCAACTAGAGAAACAATATAAGGGGTACTTGGGGATCATGTGTATACTGCTCACATGATAAACTACTACACCATAGTTATGCAGGCATGACCTTATCGCATTAGTGCCTACCAATTGTTGGTGAGAAATAATCTGGTCCAGGATCTATGAAATAGCTCACGTAGCAATTGGAATAAATATATTAATTTTTCAAAAGGGATGTTTTCATGACCAGAGAGTAATGTCATCGTATTCTACAAACAATATGACTACCTGTTTCGATTGGCCTTTCAATTTTTAAAAGGAATGATTAAGAAAGGAGACAAAATTTCAATTTAGTTTATGCAAATGCACCTTTGGATGGTTAAAATAAACCTTCAAACGGAAGATCAAATTCCTTGACAAAAGAAGATAGTAACGTGCGTAAGCTAGTAAAAAAATCTTTATCCAACTTAACCAATTTCGCTAGGTAATTAGTATGAGCTAGCATTCCGAGGTTCGAACAAACAGAATGAGGGATTAGAGCTACTCAAATAATTGTATAATACATTCAAATTAGCAAAGTGTTACTCAAAACTGTGTTGATATAAATTCGTTAGCCGGAAACTTAGACAAGAGGGGACAAGAGTCATACCACAGACACGAGTGCACGTCATCTAATTATTAGGATGCCCAAATTTAACTATCATTTGTGTTTTCAAATGACATCAAACAAGCTAGTATAGGACCTATGTCATAATCGAGAGTGAATGATAAAAGTTTTCTTAATAAAGTGATTAGATATCCAGAGAAGTATGCTCAATGTAAGCTGAAACAGAGCACTAAACATGACGAAAAAGCTTGTTTTTTTCTTAATGTAAGTTGGCGATGGTGAACCACATGCCCTGGGTTACGGAAAAGTAATCTAAGAGTCGTTCAGAGGCCGTAAAACTGATTTGCAAATCAAGAATCAAATGTAACTCCATGCGGTAACACTTAGCAAGTCGACTTCAAAATAGCACATATGTTGTTTTTCATATCAAGGAAAGTCGCTTGTTCCCATACTTTAGAGTAAAATCATTCAAACTTGCAGGTAACGGAGAAAACCAAATATAAATGATTCATCATAAAGTGAACTCGAATTCAATGAAAAAGAAAATCAAAATTTAAACTACAAAATCTAGTTATGGGAACTTTGATTCAGTTGGTTATAAGAGTCACAACATCAGCAAATAGGGCCATAAGGGTTCTCCACAGAGAAGTAAGCATAATATCTTGATATTCTCAGCCTAACATATCTTCCTTCATGCTTACTACGTCAAAGCCACACTTTCACATCTTTTAGACTGGATTTCATATAATACTAATTCATTAACTAAGTTGCAATCCAATAAAGTTAAGCTAAAATAGAACTTTCAACAAATCTTTAAGCACCCACATACACAAGATTCAGAATAGGAACAGAGAGGACGATCATTTAGCCTTTAAACCAAGCTTAAGTTCGAAATGAAACTTCGCACTTATCACTTTTAGACTTGAATTACTATTTCTATAACCATGTTGTGAGAATAAGAAAAATAGTGACCTACAAAAGAGTGAGTAGTCCAGTTTCAGAGATATAAACTGAGTCTTTTCATTCTAATTTTGAAAGCTGAAACATATTCTACAGGTGCACAATTTATTAAAGACATAACCACATACTTGCCACGGTGTTCAAATATTCAAAATCAAATTAAGAAAATCCCACGATAGACAGTCGAATGTTTTTAGAACCTTTTACATGATAAACTGAAGGTTGCGAACATCTTATAAACACATGACTATATACACAACAAGCTAAACAGCCATTGCGATGTCAAAAGACATCCGCAGTGATATTACAGTTATCCTGTAATAGGCAGCCAACAACATTAAAACAACATTTAAACTTTATATAATTTTCTTAAATAAGTCGCAAGTGACACTTTTTGTAAACACATAACTTAATTTAAGTAAATTAAAAACCCAGAAACCAATTTTGTTTGGCATTTTCATACCCAAAATTAGTCGGCTAAAATGAACAACATCCCGGATAACTGCATAATTAAGAATTGCAAAAAAAAGCATGAATAGTCAAGACAGAATAGAATTTACTTCAGCTAAGTCTCAAGTCATGAACTCTTTACAAGTACATTATTCACAGTACAACCAAATGACCAGAAACTGCTTTATATTTTGTACCAAAATCACATCAAACAAAATGTCTAATTCCAAATCAAACGAGTAGAATCTTAAAATGAATAAATAAGGAAAGGTATTACCAGATGTTGTGTAGCGAACTAGGGGATCCAACGAAGCTTTGACGAGATCACGAACTCTTTAATTTGAACTCAAATTCGTCCCCAATTAAGAAAAGGAAAAATAGTAGCCAACAGGGAACTCCATTCTCCTCCTCTACGAATAAATAGAAGGTTGTATTTATAGGCAAAACCTAGCTCCAACAGCTTCTTCAAGAAGCTAAAGTTCAAAATTCAAAATTGAAGAGAGGGAAAAGGAGCAAAAAACTTTCCTCTAGAAGTGATGGAGAAGACTTGTAGTTGTTGGGTCTGCAAAAGTCAAGAAATTCAGCGTATTTGTTGTGCCTAAGATGATGGAGATTTGTTTTGGTTGAATTCACGTGAAGAAGAGAAATTTAAAGGATGTGTCGGTGTATATATCCTGATGTAAATGCTACTTTTTATCAGGTAAAGGGGTAATGGTAAAGTGGGCTAGGCCAAGATTCAATTGGGCTTGTAATTGTCTGGTATTTGGAGGAGGCCTGAAATTGGATCAGTGGGCTGCTATTTTGTTAAGTTTTTTTTTAAGGGATGAATTTAAAAGAAATTGGCCCAAGTGAGTTAATGAATTAATCCAATTCTTCCAAATCAATTTCAGTTAACTAATTCAACGATGCTTATTTTATTTTAATTAATTTTCTCAAAAGTGTACATGTATATATATATATATATATATATATATATATATATATATGTATACGTAAACACGCATGTACGATTTCAAATAAGTACATACATTATATTTAAACATATTTGGCTATAATTAAAAATAAAAAATAGGAAATTTTTTGTGAAAAAATATAATATAGCACGGATTATATTAATATGCTAACATATATTCATTTTTTCATTTAGAAGTAGTGGAATGATAATAAAAATATATTTATTTATTTGCTTTTCATTAAATTTATGAGATGCAATATTAATAAGTAAAAAAATATTTTCAAACTGCTAATGTTAAAATATAATTTTTTTAAAAAATATTTAGAAATCCTAAGCATCGAGAAATTAGTTTTATGAGAAAGAGAGACAAAATTGGGTGTCAACACCCGGTATGTTGGTCCTTATGTGATCTTGAGGAAGATTAGGAATGTTGCTTATGAATTGGAGTTGCCTTCCAGTTTGAGATTCATTAAGTCGGTGTTCCATGTCTCTATGTTGAGGAAATATGTAGGTGATCCTTCATCGGTTGTTCCTTTTTGTAAGGGTTGGGTATTTCAGATTCTCTGTCTTATGAAGAAATCCTGGTTGAGATCTTGGATCGTCAGGTTCGTTGATTGCGGACCAAGAATGTGGCCTCGATAAAGGTTTTACGGATGAACCACAAGGTGGAAGAGGCTTCTTAGGAAGCGGAAGATGACATGAAGTCCAAGCACACTTGTTTTCCAATCAGGATATTCGTGCTTAAGCTATGTGTTCTTTATCATATTTTTATTTTCTAACTTGGTTAAGGAAGAATTGTGTAACGCCCTGATTTTCTGAATCGAAATGTTACACGGTGCTTATGACCCCGAAGGACCATAGGCTAACTCATGACTGATATTTGTACCTGTATACTGCATAATATAACATAAATGATGCGAAAACATGCACTGAAAGGCCATAAGGTTCAACTGAATAAACATCTGATAAGAATAATGTTTGAAAACGTTTTAACAATACCAAACCAAAACTGAAATAACTGTCTGACATGCTATAGTATGGAAAGCCTCTAACTGTCTGAATAAGGAGTTGATGGGACATGTCCCCAACTAACTCTAACTAGTGAAATAAACTAACAACTGCAATAGCAATGAAATCATCGTGTCCTCAAAATATGAGGACTTACTTCTAACTCTGACTGCTGATACTGGAATCTACTGCTGATCTGGAGCTCGTGCCTCTGAACCTATGGTGTAACATAAGAGAAAGCATCATAGCGCATATGTGTCAGTAAGACTGAATGTACTGAGTATACGAGTAAGGTAGACTAAATATAAAGGGTTATATGTATGAACAATGCTGACTGATATGAACGTGAGAATACATACATACATGAGAAACTATAACTGAACTCGTGATGATACTGACTACTGAGTCTAAATACTGACATCATGACTTTACTGACACTGAGGTACTGCATAGATGAATAACTATTTTGACAGTTCGAATTATGAAGAACAGGTCTGTTTGACTGTGTCTAACTGTCCTGAAACTGAATACTGAGTATATAAATCACTAATAAGTGAGGAACTGACATTGTATTACTAAATACTGAAGGACTGGTGCTATGTTACTGATACATGAATAACTGTGTATGACAGTCCTGATTATAAAGTATTAATCTGATTGACTATATCTGGCAGTCATAAATGCGAATACTGATAATACGAGTTCTGAGAACTGGTAATAATAATAACATGAGTAACTGTATCTGACAGTCATGAATGTGGTGGAACTAGCTGAGTACCGTATTGTATCTGAGTTGGTTGTATCTAACAGTCCTAATATTCTGAAGAACTATCTGAGTTCTATTACTGAAACTGAGACTGAAACTGAGACCGTGGGAAGTAGTTGTCTAACCGACATGCCCCAATAACGCATATAGCTAAGTTGGGGTCCAGTCTCTGCCTCAACTGGAGGGGTGTCAATACCGCGCCACTGGTAAGGACAGCTGTGAGTGACCCTTATCTGGCAGGTACTCAAATGAGAATGGTGTGTACCCTAAATTGACAGGTTAAGCCACCTCATCAACCCTAATCTGACAGGTTAAGATGTATCAACCTACGCTGGCTACGTAGTTCTGGAACACAAGGATGACTGCTAAGAATCACACCCTGAACTGGCAGGTTGGTTCCCATCCTTGGGTTCACTCGGTGCTAACTTCTACTCCCATCTGAAGGATACTGAACTGAATAACTAAGTTGAACTGAATAACTGAACTAAACTAATTAGCTGAACTGATACTGATTAACTGGACTGATACTAGTGGTATTGTTTAGCGGAGCTAAACTAAGTTTACTGGATTTCGATGACTGACGGAATGTACTGAGTTCTGAGGACTGATTGAGAGTAATGAAGTTACTGAGATTAACTGTGAATACTGAGGTTGCTGAGGTTATTGAGCACTGAGATTACTGAGATTACCGATATTTTTGAGTTTTCCTGAGTCACATGACTGACTGATTTCTATCGGTCATGGTTTGATCAAGAGTATCGTGAAAACATGACATGGCTCTAGGCACACAACTATTGGAAAGAAACTGACACACATGACTGACTTGATCGTAAGAATAACATTCACAATTCATAATACCATAAATAGGGGATTTCATACTACACATGGTTATCTTATTCTTGAACATGGAAGATACTGCATATAACATGTACATACTTTCATAGTTCTAATTTCATGAGCATTCCATAGTACAACAACAATACATGACAATTTGCATGGAATTCATGTTGAGTCATGAGGGATAGAACATGGGCTTGTATTTTAAGTTCTATTTAGCTAAAATACATGATTTCTAGGCTATTAGTATTTTATCAAACACCTTGCATGCACCACTTTGGGCATAGGTTTATTCATGAATTCAACCACCCAAATCACCCAAAGTTCATATATTTCAACTAACATGCCATCCTAGTTTCATACAAACCCATAAAGATTCTATCTTGACATCATTCAACACATAAACAAGATCAACAATCAAATCAGAACATAAAAATCATGGCATATAATTTAAAATAGGGTTCTTGGACTTTATGGACAAAAGGAGTCCATGAATGAACACACGCACAACTTAGTTCTTGATTTAGTGAAGATTGACGAAGAGATTCTTGGAATTTGATAGTAGAATTTGGTTGAACTTGAATCTTCTATGAAAAACCCTAATGTATTCTTGAGAGGATTTTGATGAAAAAGAGTATGTTTTGGTGAAATAATGGCTTAATTCCGTATTTATGGAATATATATAGGGGTGGTAAGATGACCCAAATGCCCCTCTAGATGCGTCTTTTTAATTTCTGTGAAAATATCCCGATTTGGGCCCCCAGCGCGACGCGGAGACATCGCATTGCCATTTGTTTATGACCTGGAAACTCACCGCGACGTGATGGAATCGTGGAGAGACACTGGAAATTGACAATCGGCATTTTGGCATACGTCGCGATGCACCACTGACTGAAATGACACTACTGAAACTTTAAATCGCCATAACTTCTTCATCGGGTGTCCGTTTTAGGTGAATTTGGTATCGATGGAAATATTATTCAATTCTATACAATTTGGAGGGTATAAATCTGCCAAAATACTACCTATAAACTAAGTTATTCTCGTTCAAAGATGACCTATGTGAAATCACACACGAAAACTTGGTGGATTCAAAAGTTCTTAGCTTGGCTTACTCTAAGTGACTCTTATGAACATGCTTAACACATCATAAGCTCTAATATCAGTAGCATACTCATCCTAATTTATGTACTCAAATATGAATCACAGGATAGGAGGTTTCATGCGTAGGAACAATGGTTCATTTTCTAGCTTAGAAATATATGGGGTATTACAAATTGATTCCTTGCATCTTTGTTTTGTAACTTAGTTAAGGGTTGGAATGGAGGTGTTGGGGGGTAAATTATGCTTATACTACTGTAACGACCCGAAATCACCTCCCGAGATGTCACACAGAGCTTACGGCTATAAGTAGCCCCAAGCTAACCCTTTGAACCTATTACTACATATAATAACTCAATTCGAGATGAAATAAACAAAACACTGGTACTTTCATATCAAATAATAGGAAATACGAAGAAAATACTCAGTCCAAACGACCACAAAACTAGAAATCTCAACATACTAACAAAATAATAACTAGTTTGAGAAAGCCTCTACTACTCTATGAACTAGAGAGTCGTTGGGACAGGTCCCCAACTAACTCAAACTGAACTTAAAGCAATAACATATCTACTAAAATACAGAAATGTTTGAAGATAGGTCCTCGAACCATGAGGACTCACCACTGTGGAGATGTAGACAAAGGTACTCGAAAATCACTGACGAGGCTAAAACTGAGCACCTGAACGTATATTATAAGACAATGTAGCACATAGACGTATATGTGGATCAGCACTTGGGAATGTACTGAGTATATGGGGGTGTATGCATTTACAGAAAACAATATCTATACTCTTTAATCAAATCATGCATGCAAATATGAATGACTAACATAGCTTGAATACGTCTACAATATAAATCTCATAAATCATGTAGAATGAAGCATGTAACACAAATCTCGTGAGTCATTATACTTTAGCTTTAAAATCTGAACTCTTCTCTTATTCTCATTACTCGAAGACTAAAGAAAGCTTTAAACAATACTTTCTAACTCATGCATATATCTCATGGAGAGTAAAACTTCTTTAATACTCAAGAACTTAGAACTCTTTTAAACTCAAGTCACTTGGAACTCGGAATTCTATAACTTTTACTAATAGAGAAAACTACTTTCTTCTTGGGAAAATTTTACTTTAAGAAACTATTTTGAAAATCTTACTATTAGGGAAAATCACTTATCTCAAAGCTTTGGGGAAAATATTCTATCTCAAGGGAGGTTCTCATAACCGACATAAACTATGAGAGCTACATGGAGTCCAACATCTTGTCCTCCAAAGGAAGAAACCTCACGTTGGGGAAAGGCGTCATACTCTTGCCAGGGAGTATAACCTCAACTCAGTGATCACTTATCTTGGCCTCAGGCCCATAAATCTTAATTCTACGGTGGCACGTAGTTCTGGGGTATGAAACCGTATTAACTTACCTAACTCGTTGCTAAATACTACTCCCTTTAGTTAGCTACGCTCATCTCATGGAAATCCACTTTAAAAATAATCTTGTGGTTCATAAAGAACCCAACTATAAAATTTGTAATCTCATGTAGTAAAGTGGATTTCAAAGCTACTATGACCATTAAGGTCAAAACTTTCTCAATAATCTCAAAGTACTCAAATCATGGGTGCTTATAGCACAAAAGTTCATGAAATTGCAAATCTCAAGTAAGGCTTAGTGACCCATAGTCAAATCTCAAGTTAAGACTCATCAAAATGCATACTAGATATCATATGGACTCATAAATCATATAGAAATCTAGAATTTACAGCAATTTGTCTTAAAATCTCAACGGACTCATATACTTTAATTTATAGAGCATTGCAACCATTAAATTCTCAAGGAATAACAATATAGGGTATAAACCCAGCTTCAATTTCTTAAGAAAACATGTAAAATCGTGTTATTTGACTTTCAATTCATGGGAAAAATCAAAAGCTTGCAACCAATAACAATAGGTGAAAACCCCTAATTTAATTTCATGTAAAATCTCATAAACTGCAGAAAACTTATAGTTTAAAATAATTCTTTGGGCAAAAGGGTGAAAGGATTACCCTTGTTCAAAACCCCACATACCTTAGATTGTGTAATTGGATGTACAAGCTTGTTTGAAACTCTTCCTCTTACTCTTTGAGAGAACGTTCTTGAAGCCTTAGACTTGGGAAACTCAACTATCAACTCAATTTATAGAATCTATGGTGAGTTCTTGAATTTCTTAGAGAAGGGTTTTGGATTTGCTCTTGAGGGAGAAACCCTAGCTCTTGGATATTTTGGGAGATAATGAGTCCATCTGCTTCGTTTTGAATATATCAGGGTATTAAAAGAAAAAAGATCCAAAAAATCCTTTTAAAAATGACTTAAAATACTAAATGGGATTTGCGACAGTCGGAGTGACGGTCCGTCGCTAGTATGACGGTCCGTCAGATCATCCGTCTCAAGTTGGTCAGAAAAAGGCCACACTGCCTTAGTTACGACGGTCCGTCACTAGCTTGATAGTCCGTTGTCTTGGCCATCGCACTTAGGCCAGAAGAGGGAGTCACTGCCTTGGTTGAGACGGTGCGGGAGATGGTCTGTTGCAAACTCGACGGTCCATCAATCTATCTGTCGCACCTGGGCGGTTTCAACAACTCTCAGTAAAACGACCATAACTTCTCACCCCGATATCGGATTTGGACGAAATTGATATTGTTGGAAATATAATTCAATTCTCTATATGAAAAAAATTCTATATTAGATAAATTTTACATGGTTTAAAATATTTCTCACTTGGGAAGTCAGCCCTTACTTTCTTAAAGACGAAACTCGACTTAAAGAAAATCCGGGGTATTACAACTACCTTATCTATCATTCGGGGATGAATTATCTAAGTGGGAGAGAATTGAAATACCCTGGGTTTTGGTCCTTAGAAAATTTCTCGATTATGAGTCTTCTGGACATCATACGACTTGGGGTAATTGTCGTATGATAGGGTACGATTTAAGGGGTCTTAGTCATATGTTAATCAGTGTGGCTTGGTTGGTTTCTGTCCAAGGTACAAATGGATCATACTAGTCGTATGTTAGGGTACTAGTGGTAAGATGTCAATTGTGTGATGCCTTATGTCAAGCCTAGGTGATTCTATTCTTCCTAAGGTATGGTTCTAGGGTACTTGTCGTATGGTTGGATATGAGTTGTCCTTGGTGGTCGTATATTGGACAGTGTTGGGGTCCAAGGTGAGGCCTAGGGTATAAGTAGTGGGTAACACTCGTATGGAAAGGTATGGTTTTGTGGGGTTCGTACCCTCCTACAGGAATTTTATACAGTTTAAGTTGAGGGTATTCTGGACATGTCCCCTATTAACCTCTTATGACCCCACAACTTAAATCACTATGGGGACTTCATTTATCCTATTATTCTAATCTTAAACACTCAAAAACTCTCTCTAAACTCGCTCAATCTCTTGGGTTAAGCAAAGTCTAAGGTTTCCTCCAAGGTGGACAATTAAGGCTCTAAAGGGTGATTTCTCACCGTCTTCTTCGTAATCTAAGGCATGTTACTCCTCTCTCAATGTTAGTTCAATAAAAGGCATATTTTAATGAATGGTTTTCATGGCATAATTGTGGTATATAGTTTTGGGTTTTCAAATATATGTTGGGGTTTTTGGTTAAAATGGTTGGTTATAGTTTTCCCATGTCTATTACTTATAGTTTTCATGATTATAATGGTGGTTTGAACCTTTGGTTGCATGGGAATTGTTAATTGGTACTTGGTTTTATTTTATAAACTATATGCCCCCAATGTGTTTGTAAAAATGCCTGTGAGAATGCTTTTATAACATTGTTGGATTTTTAATGAAACTATTGCAAGGTATAACTTGGTAATGGGAGTTAAACTGGATTGGATGGTTTTAAATGGTTAAATGGTAAAGTTTTGGTGGTCATGATTTGGTTTAATTGAAAGCCTTGTGGGGTACAAGGGAATCCCCCAAGCAAATTTAATAATTTACTACTTGTGGGGTACATGGGAATCCACAAGCAAACTTAATAAGGCAATTTATGGAACATGAGAATCACTTTTTAAAAAAGGTTGGATAAGGACATTGCTTGCAAGGTATAGTCGGTATGACGATACCGGTATTTATAGCCTTGGTTAATAATAAATGGAATGATGGTTTGGTTGTGTGTTAATGGTTTTAATTGGGCAATAATGGCTGGTTGTGATAGCTAACCGTGAAGGTGTGAGTCCAATGGGTGGAAACTTGAAACTCATGTTTGCCGACGTGAGGATTGGTCATGACGATCATACCATATACTTACGGGGTACATAATAATTGACACGACCCGCCCTGGGACCTTGTCGTAATGGGTATTCCAAGTTCGACCAGGACCTTAGACCACCCCAGTTACCCAACCCAACCTCCATCTGTCTGTCCTAGGCTGGCTGAATTTTGACCATGTAACAAGATAGTGTAATAGCTCACATAAAGACTCTAGGATAAGATCACAACCGTGACCAACCCAACCGAGTCCAGCCATCAAATACCAATAATCCAACCATACCAAACCATACAAAAACATGGACCATAACCGAGGATGTTCGAAAATATAATATAATTAATCCTTAAAGGAAATATGATGGAACATTGAGAAATCATGTCCGATGATACCAGCCTCAATACCAATACCAATGCTAAGGCTGACACCTATACCTATCCCGTCCATTCCAACCCATAGAAGTACCACAAAACCTCTAACCAAAAGAGTAATGAAATCTGGTTGGGACATGCCCCCAACCATAGCCAAAACCAATATCCAAAAGAAAATTAAAGTGTCTAGAAATATCCATAACATGAAATAGAGCCTTCTGAAAGGATGAAAGCTCACCACTTTAGTCCAAATCCTGATCCCCGAGTCAATCACTAGGTAGGGGAGTGGAACGGTCGTTTCCTGCATAGCATGGGTACACAACCGCCAGTAGACGGGGTTAGCATGTGACCGTTAGAATGATCTCAGGGTACGTATAATAGAATGTCATTTATAAAACCAACCAACCACGGGCTATATGGGTTCAGATCCCTCTATTGAAAGGGCCCCAGTGAGTGTAGCCGCACGACTAGGGAAAAAAACTTGGGATAACTAGAACATCCCCCAAATATAGTGTGACATCATGCACACGGTCACCAAGATCAACCTCAAATCAACAAATATGAGTTTTCAGTTTTGGTCCCCTCGGGACCTCCTCCTTCCATGGCTTTACTACACATCCCTCTATTATTGCCCAATTAAAACCAATTTCCAAATAACCAAACCATTATCCATTTATTAACCAAGCCCATTAATATTGGTATCGTCATACCAATCCTTACTTGCAAGTATTATCCATAGCCAACCATATAGAGGTTTAAAGAAGACTTTCAAGTGCCCTTCCATTTACCATGTTAAACCACTAGGGGGATTACATGTTCCCATCAAGGATAACCATTAGGCACTTACCATTCCAAGCCATTTAAACCATGCATAATTCATTTACCATGTTTTAAAACAAGCAAGAGTTCCAATAAAAGTAGTCAATGCAATGAACATATCTTTATAAGCATTTTGTCCAACACATTGGGGGCACAATATGACCAAAACCAATTCCAATTACCATTAAACAATTTCCATGCAATCCAATTATCAAAAACCACCATTAATGTATATAAAAGCATAATTAAAATCATAGGAAATAATAACCAACCATTTAATATCAAAACCCCCAAATCATATTTGAAAACCAAAATCATACAATCAATGAAATCATGAAAACATTCACAAAAACCATGTCTTTAGATAAAATTAACAATGAGGGAAGAGAACATGACTTAAACCTAGATGATGACGAAAAAAAATCACCAAGACAAGCCCCAAATTAATCCTTTAGTTGAAACTCTAGCTTCGTTTGCCCAAAATTTCTTAAGAGAATTATGGAGTGTTTTAGAAAAGTTTCTAAGTGTTAATGAATGAAATAATTTGGTAAATAACCTCCCAAGTAGGTTAGAAGTCGTAGGACCTTATTAGGATAAGTGGAGAAATGTCCAAAATACCCCCATTTATGTTGCATCAAAATCTCATCACAGGGTACGACTGACGCACACGAGTCGTACCCTCCAATACGATTGGTATCCTCCACTCAAATCCTGCCCTTAACCCTTGGATTGAATACTGTCTAGCATATGACTCATCCAACCAAGTTATATTGACAGCATACAATCCGTACCCTTGGCAGATTTAAGCTCAAGGAAGATTTAGACATTGTCCACCATACGAGTCCATGATACGACTCATACCTTGGATTATGGCTCAAGGTGAGCCACTCGTACTCATATCCAATGCAAGTAAACAAGTCTAAGATTAAGTTAAAAAAACAAATGATCTGTAACCACCAATACGACTCGTACACCTAAGTAGTATCCATTTCAGTAACCAAAATCCATCCCACCAACCAGCACTAGTCAGTATACAACTGGACCTTACCATCCGTACCCCAACATACGGCTCGTACCCTCGAGCGTATTAGGTTAAGAGACCAGAATTCCAAGAAATTTTCTAAGGGTCAAAATCCAAGGTGTTATAGTCTCCCCCACTAGGAACATTCGTTCCCAAATGACAGACAAGGTAGGGATAACCACACACACAAGTCATTAGCATTATCAAATATATGAGTTCCCAATCTTTAACAAAGTTTGAAAAAAAAAAGGCAAACATATTAGTCTTTTCTTTAACAAACTCAAAAAATAAAGATGTTTTGAAGACACATACCTTTCGCACGAATCCCAGGAGCAGAAGACAAATAGGGATATTTGGACTTCATGTCCTCATCTGTTTTCCATGTAGCTTCTTCCACCTTATGGTTCTGCCAAAGAACCTTAACCAAAGCCATATCTTTGGTTTGCAACCGACAAGTCTGCCTATCCAAGACCTCAACCGGGACCTCTTTATAAGACAAGGAATACGTGAGACCCAATCCTTCCAAAGGAACAACCGAAGAAGGATCACCAATGCACTTACTCATTATGAAAACATGGAAGACCATATGAACCAAGCTCAAGCTAGAAGGCAACTCCAGCTCATAAGCAACATTACCAACTCTCCAAAAAATCTTATAAGGACACACACACCGAGGACTGAGCTTCCCCTTTTTTCCAAACCGCATTACTTTCTTCATGGGAGATACCTTGAGGAAAACCTTATCCCCAACCTCAAATTCCAAGTCTCTACTCCTAACATCTGCATAGGACTTTTGGCAACTTTGGGCAGCCTTAATCCTATTCCGAATCACCTTCACCTTCTCCAGGTAAACCAAATCGGGACCAAACATATCTGCCTCACTAAGCTCAAACTAACCAATAGGAGACCTACACCTCCTACCATAAAATGACTTAAAAGGGGTCGTACTAATACTAGAATGATAGCTATTGTTGTAAAAAACTCCAACAAAGGTAGATGCTCAACCCAACTACCACTATAATCAATTATATAGGCCCAAAGCATATCCTCCAATGTCTAAATAGTTCACTCTGCTTGCCCATCCGTCTGCGGATGGAAAGCAGTACTCAGACTCACCTTGGTCCCCAACCCTCTCTAAAAAGACCGCCAAAAGTAAGATGTAAATTGTGTGCCACGATCAGAAGGTAGTCCTCCACAATCTCCTGAAGATATAGCGTAGCATAATTCGCTATCGAGAAAGTAGTCCGCACTAGCAAAAAGTGCGCAGACTTAGTCATCCTATCCACGGTAACCAAAATCAAATTATATTGATTCTGAGACCAAGGAAGATCGGTAAAAAAGTCCATATTAATTACTTCCCACTTTCATTTGGGCAAATCAATTTCTTGATACTACCCTTTTGACCTCATGTGCTCAACCTTAACCTATTGACACACCATGTACTTGGCCACGAAATCAGCCGCATCCCTTTTTATACCATTCCACCAATAGATCTCCTTAAGATAATGATACATCTTAGTCGAGCTAAGATGAACAACATAGCGTGAATCATGTGCCTCATCTAAAATCCTTTGTCCCAGCCCGTCGACGTCAGGAACACACAACCTCCTTTGGTACCATAAAGTACCATCACCATTGATCTCAAACACCACTACCTTTTTCCCACCAACGTCACTCTTGATTTTCATCAAGATAGGATTTAGCACTTGTTTCTCCTTAATCTCTACATCAAGAGATATTCGAACCACTTCTTGCACCATTACACCACCATCCTTGGAGTCCAAGAGGCGAACTCCAAGATTAGCTAAGCGTGAATATCCTTCATCAATTCCCATTTTTCTTCCTCCATATAAGACAAACTCACCACAGATAACCTGCTAAGATCATCAGCAATCACATTATCCTTACCTGGGTGATAGTGAAGATTCATATCATAATCTTTGAGAAGCTCAATCCATCTCCTCTTCTTGAGATTAAGCTCTTTCTGGGTGAACACATACTGTAGACTCTTATGATTAGAAAAGATATCCACGTGAACACCATAAAAATAATGTTGCCATATTTTTAAAGCAAACACAACCGCCAACAGTTCCAAGTCATGAGTAGAATAATTCCTCTCATGTACCTTTAAATGCCTAGAAGCATAGGCAATCACCTTCCCATGATGCATCAATACACAACCAAGATCTACCCAAGATGCATCATAATAAATCACGAACCCATCATTCCCTTTCGACAAAGTCAGAATTGGAGCCAAAGTTAACTTATCCTTCAACTTCTCAAAACTCCTTTCACAAGCATCTAACCAAGAAAAGTTGACCTTCTTTTGAGTTATCTTAGTCAAAGGAGCATCTATTGACGAAAATCTTTTCACAAACCACCTATAATACCCGGCTAAACCGAAGAAACTTCGAACGTTGGATGGAGTTGTGGGTCTAGGACACCTCTTCACCACAACAACCTTCTGCGGATCCACCATGATCCCCTCACTAGAAATAATGTAACCCAAAAAAGTTATAGTGTTCAACCAAAACTAACACTTAGAGAACTTGGCATACAATTGTTGTTCCTTTAAGGTCTGCAACACCACACGGAGGTGATTTGCATGACCTACCCCTCTCTTTGAATAAACCAGAATGTCATCAATGAACACAATAACGAAGAGATTCAAATACTGATGAAAAACCTAGTTCATCAGATCTATAAATGCCGTCGGAGCATTAGTCAACCCAAATGACATTACCAAAAATTAAAAGTGTCCATGCCGAGTATGAAAAGTCATCTTAGGGATATCCAACTCCCTAATCTTTAGTTGATGGTACCCAAACTGAAGATCTATCTTAGAAAAGAACTTGGAACCTTGTAACTATTCAAATAGATTATCTATCCTTGGAAGAGAATCCTTGTTCTTGATCATCACCTTGTTCAACTGCCTATAGTTAATGCACATCCGAGGGGAACCATCCATCTTGCGCACAAACAACACCGGTGCACCCCAAGGAGATTTACTAGGGTGAATAAACCCCTTATCTAGAAGATTCTAAATTTGCTCCTTGAGTTTTCTTAACTCAACCGGAGTCATTTTATATGGAGGAATAGAAATTGGGCGAGTGTCCGAAATTAGATCAATACCAAATTTTATTTCTCTATCCAAAGGAACTCCAGGAATATCATCCGAAAAGACCTTTGAAAACTTATTAGCCATATGAACTAACTAGAAAGAAAGACCTTTCGAGTTAAAATCTTTAACTCGGACCATGTGATAAAGACGCCCTTTAGAGGTTAACCTTCGAGCTCTAAGATAAGAAATAAATCTCTCCTTAGGAGCTAAAGAAACACCCTCCCACTCTATAAATGGTTCACCAGGGAACCTAAAGATAACCTTACGGGTTCGACAATCCAAGGATGCGTAACAAGAGTGCAACTAATCCATACCCAGAATAACATTGAAATTAACCATATCCAACTCAAACAAATCCACCAAGGTCTGCTTGCCACCAACAGATATCAAACACCCCCTATAAACTCTCTTAGTAATAACCGAGTCACCTACTAGGGTAGAAATAGAAAAAGGATCTGAAATAACTTCTGAATCAAAACCAAAAGATACAACAACATAAAGAGTCACATAGGAGAGAGTGGACCCCAAATCAATCAAATAATATACGTCATGAGAGAAAAGCTTTAACATACCAGTAATGACATCAGGTGATACCTCAGATTCTTGTCGGGAGGCCAAAGCATATAACCTATCCTTCCAACACTAAAAATAGGAGCAGTAACAGAAGTAGATGCAACACCACCAAGTGTAGGAGCAGAACATAAAGCCACGGGAATCTTATTCTCCCCCGTAGCAACCTTATTAATAGGACAATCCCTGAACTGATGGCCTGCCTGGCCATACTTGAAGAATTTGTCCTTTCCTTCATCGTAATAACCCCTATAAGGACGACCATAAAACCGAAAAAAAGAGCATGAAAAAACTGACTGGCCTCTGCTTACCTGAGATTGGGTACCCTACACTTGAAAATTGTCACCACTATGATGACGTTTGTTGCCCGACTAGTAAGGAGCACTAGCAAAAGAGTCGAAACCAGAAATTCCCCACTCCTTTTTCTGCCATTAGCCACCATCTCAACCACCCTAATACTAAACACCTCTCTAGTCAAAAAATATGCTCCTCTTATCCTATCTCTCTCCAAACTCTATCGGTTTTCTCTTCCATCCCCTACCTACTACATATCAAGATTCAACCTAGAGATGTCTATATATTTAATCATTAAGGCAGCCTTGCTCTACAAAATCAAATCTCAATTCAACCAAAAGAGAACATTCTCATCCTTTTCCTCATGTCAGCCACTAAATCAGGAGCATACCTTGATAATTGATGAAAATTCAAGGAATATTTTTTGATAGACATTCTTCCCTTCTTGAGGTTCACAAACTCCTCTATTTTTGCTTCCCTTAACTCTTGGGGAAAGAAACAATCTAAGAAGACCTTAGAAAAAGTATCCCACAAGACTTATTCTTCCACATCTCCCTTATCTATGTCCCACTCTTCGTACCACTGATATGCAATATCTTTGAACTGATAAGCTACAAAGTTTACCCACTTCATATTGGTAACCTGCATCACCCAAAATATTATTTCTATTTTATCCACAAAGCCTTATGGATTCTCTTCCACCTTCACTCCAGAAAAAATTAGAGGACTCATCTTTATAAATTGGCCAACCCTTGTGGCCTCAGTAGACAAAGCACCAGCCACACCCCGCTCGGACTGAGCAATAACATAAATAGACTGACAAAATTCTGCATTAGTCAACTCGCCTTAAAGAGGACTAGTAGCAACCGATGAAACTACTAAACTATCAGGGATAGGACCATGAGATCGAAGATGAACCCCTGAAGTATGATACACCCCTTTACCATTACTCCCGGATGGGATAGAAGAATTGTCTTGTGTTTCAGATCTATGAGATATGATTTGAAAAATGAATAAACAAGGATTAGAGAAGATTCCAGTACTGATACTCTAAGCTTAAAAATTGAATACCAAGAAAGTAAAACATTTCTAAATGTCTTGTAGCCTTTCCCAAATGAGTGTGGCGCGCTACACACCCCTAAAAGATACTATACTCGGCACGGCTTTATGGACTCTCAATTGACCATGAACCTAGGATCTGATACCAACATGACATGACCCATCCTGGGGCTTTGTCGTACTGGGCGTCCCAAGTTCGACTAGGATCGGAGACCACCCCTATTACCCAACCCAACCTCCAGCTGCCTTCCCTGAGTTGGCTAAATTTTGAGCATGTAACAAGATAGTGTAATAACTCACATAAAGACTCTAGGATAAGATAACAACCATGACTGACCCAAACAAGTCCAATCATCCCATTCCAATAATCCAACCATACCAAAACAATGTCCATAAACCAGGCTATAACCAAGGATGTTCCAAAATATAATATAATTAATCTTAAAATAAAATATGATGGAACATTAAGAAATTATGTCTGATGATGCCAGCCTCTATACCAATAGCAATGCTAAGGCTGACACCTATACTGATCTCGCTCATTCCAACCGATAGAAATACCACAAAACCTCTAACCAAAAAAGTAATAAAATCCAATTAGGACATGCCCCCAACCATAGACAAAACCAATATCCAAAATAAAATCAAAGTGTCAAGAAATATCCATAACATAAAATAAAGCCTTTCAAAAGGATGGAAGCTCACCACTTCAATCTAAATGTTGATCCCTGAGTCAATCACTATATGGGAGGAATAGAACGACCGATTCCTTCATAGCATGGGTATACAGTTGCCAGTAGATCGGGTTTAGCATGCCTTTAAAACCATTACCTTGGTTGTGTAGCTTTGCAGTCCTAAACTACCCGCGGGCTATATGGATTAGCTCCCCCTGCTGAAAGGGACCTACTACGTGTAGCCAAATGACCAGGGAAGAAAACCTTGGGATGAATAGTACATCCCCCAAATATAGTGTGACATCAAGCACACGGTCGCCAAGACCAACCTCATATCAACAAATATGAGTTTTTAGTTTTGGTCCCCTCGGCCTCTACCTTCCACGACTTTGCTACACATTCGGCCATTATTTCCCAATTAAAACCAATTTCCAAATAACCAAACAATTATCCATTTATTAACCAAGGCCATTAATTATTTGTATCGTCATACCAATCCTTACTTGCAAGTATTATCCATAGTCAACCATATAGAGGTTTAAGATAAATTTCAAGTGCCCTTCAATTTACCATGTTAAACCACTTGGGGGATTACATGTGCCCCTCAAGCATAACCATTAGCCATTTACCATTTCAATCCATTTAAACCATGCATAAGTCATTTACCAAATTTTAAAACAAGAAAGAGTTCCATTAAAAGTAGTCAATGCAATGAACATTTCTTTATAAGCATTTGGTCAAACACATTGGGTGTATAATATGACCAAAACAAATTCCAATTACCATTAAACCATTACTATGTAATCCAATTTATCCAAAACCACCTTTAATGCTTATAAAAGCATAATTAAAATCGTGGAAAACCATAACCAACTATTTAATATCAAAATCCCCGAATCATATTTGAAAACTAAAACCATACAATCAATGAAATCATGAAGACATTCATAAAAACCATGCCTTTAGATAAAATTAACAATGAGGGAAGAGAAATTCCTTAAACTAAGATGATGACGGAAAGAAATCACCAAGACAAGCCCCACAGTGATCCTATAGTTGAAACCCTAGTTTCTCTTTCCAAAAAGCTCTTGAGAGAATTATGGAGTGTTTTAGAAAAGTTTCTAAGCATTAATGAATGGAATAATAGGGTAAATAACCTTCCAAGTAGGTTAGAAGTCATGGGATCTTATTAGGATAAGTGGTGAAATATCCAGAATACTCCCACTTAAGTTGCACTAAAATCCTGTCATAGGGGTACGACTGACCCACACGAGTCGTACCCTCCAATACGATTGGTATCCTCTACTGGTATCCTGGCCTCAACCCTTGGATCTAACACTGTCCAGCATACGACTCATCCAAACAAATTGTATTGACAGCATAAGATCCGTACCCCTGGCAGATTTAAGCTCAAGAAAGATTCAGACATTGTCTGATATACGAGTATATAACTCGTACCCTAACTTATGGCTCACGGTAAACCACTCGTACTCCTATCCAACCCAAGTAACAAAGTCTAAGATTAAGTTAAGGAACCAAATAATCCATAACCACAAATACTACTCATACCCCTAAGTCGTATCCATTCTAGTAACCATAATCCATCCCACCAACCAACACTGGTTAGTATACGACTGGACCTTACCATCTGTACCCCAACATACGGCTTATACCCTTGAGTCGTATTGGGTCCAGAGACCAAAATTCCCAAAAAATTTCTAAGGTTCAAAACTTAAAGTGTTATAGGAATCCCCTAAGTTACACTATATGTATGTATCATGGAGAGAGAAGGGTACACAAGAATCCCATACTCCTATGGTATTATTGGTTCGTGCGGCTACATTTATCGGGGCCCGTTAAGGGGTAATACTGGACTCATATAGCTCAGGGGTAGTTCTAGGACGGTTAAGCTATACATACCCAGGTTAATGATTTTAAAAGCATACTTAACTTGGTTACTTATATATATATAAATGTGTATGCATATGGTTGTTACTTGGTTCTAAAGGTTGGCATTATTTTATCCTTATCTTAAGCGTATGCTAGCTTTCATACGCTAACTCATCTTCGGGCACTTTATCCCCATGCGATGCAGGAACTATCCATTCTACTCCTCCTGCTCAGTGATTAAATTTAGGATCATCTTGTGTTGGATTAAAGTGGTGATTTTCCATACTCTGAAAGGCTCCATTTCATATTATAGTTTTCTTTAAATACTTTGGTCATTTCATAGACTTTGGTTTGGCTATGATCGGGGGTATGTCCCGACCGGATATTAATCTACTTTCGGATAGAGGCTTTGTAGGACTACTATGGGTTGGAATTGGCGGTATCGGTATTGGTGTCAGCCTTGGCCTTGGTATTGGTATTGGTACTATGGTTGATACCGGTTGACTATATTTGATTTGTGATTGTTCCATCTTATTATGTTATGGAATGGTTATGGATTGGTAGATGTTATGGTTGTTGGTACGGTATTGGATGGTTTCACTTGTTTGGGTTGATCAGGGCCATGGACCTATCCCAGAGTTTTGAATGGTACATAACTCTATCTTGTTATATGTTCAGAATTCATCCAACTCAGGGTATGTGTTTGGAGGTTGGATTGGGTATCGAGGGTGGTCCCCGATCCTTGTTGGACTTGGGATGTCCATTACGACAAGGCCCTAGTTCGAATTATGTCAATCATAACACAATTAATTGTATTTTGACTTAAATTTGCACTTAGTCCTCATTCTATGAGCTTTATTAGATTTTAAAATAATCTGAACTCTATTTTCTACTGCATACCTTCCTAAAGTTTTTCTAAATTTCTTAGGACCATTAAAAATCATACCAAGTTCAAAAACAACAACAACACTATCATCATTAAATCTGATTCTACTACTTCTTCTTCTCCTTGGTAAATCAATAACCACATTAACATCCTCATCCACCAAAGTAGTGTTATCAACACTATTTCAGTTTGAATTATTAATGTACTCTTCACCACCTTCTAATTTATCCGCATATTTATCTTTTTTTATTTATGTCAATGTCTTGAAAATCTTTGTCAATACCAGCTTCACCTATTGGTATTTATTCTCTTTCTTTTGATTTTTCTTCATGAATTTTTTTTACTTCTACTTTCATCCATAAAGAATCTCAACTCTGCATTAATGTCTGAACCATCTTCATCAGGAATTTCACCATCTAATTCAATACTAGGTAGATCTGATTCATTACTATTCAGATCTTTATTAAGGCACATATCCTCATTACCATCACTGTCTATATCATCTTCATTATTATACTCTAGCCCTTCTAAAAAAATGATGTGACGCAACCTCAAGCTCTTCATCAATTCCATGAACAACAAACACATCAAACTCATCACCATCTTATAAGTCCTTCACAATGTCTAATAACTCACTATCAAAAATAATTTGAACTAACTCACCACCATCTATATGTTGACAGTAAAATCCCTTAATATTTAAATATCCAGGATCTTTGGTCTAAGAAAGAAACTCAACAAGACTATAGTGGTTCTTTATCAATAGAAACAACAAAGATATCTACTTCGCCTTTATAACTAAGCTTAGGGTCGGCTACAATAGTTTCCCCCTCCCCCCCCCCTTTCATGATGAAAATAGGTCAAAATATTATTGTTCATTACATTTCCTTAATATCCTCCTAAAGATTCTCAAAAAAAATATCCAAAATACCATCGAACTTAAAAGTATCAAAATATCCCTGTCTTCAGTGAAATATCTAAAAGAAAATCCTAAATCAGTGAAATTTTCAAAAAAATGATAAAAATTCTTTATCACTGAAATTCTTAAAAATCCCTCAACACTAAAATTCAATACAACACTATTATTTCTAGGTGTAAAAAGTCCAAACAGCAAGGAAAATACATAAACTTAAAGAACAAGTTTAGTCTGACCTCAGATTTCTTCAATTTTGTCAACTTTAAACTAAATGTCTTCAATTTCGTCAATGTATATGAATCAATACTTTATTGCAAGCATTGTACCTACAAAATACATCTTTATTAGTTACAAAGCACTAAGAATAAGAAAAATAGAAGCAAAAGTGGAAAAGATAAGAGACCTACAATCGGATTTCAGTCGGGTTTTAATCTGAAAAAAAGGTGAAAAATGAGATTTTGAAACCTCCCTCCCCCTTTTAGTGCTGAGTGTTGACGTGAAAAGTTTATTTCTACGTAATAGGTTTTAATTGGCATATAAAATTTATGTGGTAGGGATTGAAATACACACGCCTAGGATTTTTCTATAATCAGAGAAAAAGGTGTCAAAGTGATACAATTATATCTAGTTAAGATGTTTAAAATGAACACCGTTTACTTGAGGTGTCAAAATGAAAGATCGTGCGAAGTTGAGGTGCCTGCCGATATATTTGGCCATAAATAATAATGGATGTAGTGAGTAAAAGTGACAAAAACAAATAAAATGACATGTTTTCTGTCCTTTTAACCATATTTATCTTTTTTTCTCTTTTTCTTTTTGGCAATCTTTTAACCCCTTTGTCTGTTGTAAGAATTTTAGCAACTGTCTTATTTAACCACATTTACGAAAATGAACTGACATGTAAATTGACGTTGTAACCGTCGCTTTGTTATAGTAACGTTTTGTCTTGTAAGGTTAAGAACACATTTCCCGAGTTTAAGGTCGTTATTCGTCTATCGTTCTCTGCTAGTCACTCAAACTTACCAAATGTACACTATAATAGTACCCTCTATTTACTTGTACATTATTCATCTAATACGCATCTTAAGCAACAATAAATAATAGACTAATTTTACGATATCAATCTTTGAATATAATTAATTTAATATTTTTAAAAATATAGTAGATAATGAATACTCTATGTGTCCAACATTGTTAGTACAATTTTGAAAACTAAATAGATGAATTTATCATTTTGTGCAGGAGCGTCTCAATAAAATTAGTGGTCTAAAGCAAAATTTTAATAAGAATCCTTAAATATATACACATATATACAAAAATAACACTATAATAATTTAAAATTGTCTTTCTTTTTTCTTACATATTAGGTTTCTTTGGTATAGTATTTTTAAAAACACAAAACCTTTAACTTCACATATTAATACGATTATTATTAAAATAAGGATTATTCTAGTGAATAAAATGTTAGACATTTGCAATACATTAACTTGGATATTGTTGTTAAAATTTTATTTATTAATATAAAGTTTGAGTTACTTAATTCAAAGTTCTAAAATATTTCTGATAAAAATTAGATAACTTTTTTTTAATTTATTATTTCTTTCTTTTGATAATATTTTTAGATATATTTCACAACATTCATTATTATTGCAAGTGAAATTGAAATCATAAAATTTACTATTAAAAATAATTGTATCCTTGAGTCATGCCTGATTTTTTTGTTTATTTTATCTGTGCTATTAAATTAATACACAATTTAAATCATTTGATGATTTTTCAATGGTAATATAAACATAAAATAATAAATAATCTGTTTATATTTAATATTATATAAATATTATTTAACATTTATGTTTGATATGATGGATCAAAAGAAAAGACATAAATAAACTATTAAAGTTATTTCAAATTTTTAAAAAGACACCTAAAGTTTGTGGAGGTCCCGTTACCTCATAAAACTAGTCCTAATCATAATGAATACACATTATTGACGTCAGTGGTATTCTCAGTCTAGGTGGCTGCATCTCATTCTCTAATTAAATAATATAATATTTTTTTTTTCTCTTTTTAATATAGGGTCGGATAAAACTCTAACCCATTAAAATTTTAATCCATTTCACTTTGCCTTGTCTATTCTTTTCTGGGAAACTCCCCTTCTTTCCTTTTTCTTTCTCCAACAAATTCCGCTGGTAAAGAAATTGAAATTTACAATTTTAATATAATTGATTGATAAATTATAAATAGTTGGCACATCTTTTGGCAACCATAGCGAATTCACTGTTAAGACTCTCTTCCATCATCATTGTTGATAGTCAGGTCTCTCCAATATTCTTCTCCTTTTTTATTTTTTTTCATCGGTGTAATGATATTTCAATTCAAAAAAGTCTCACTTTGAATCTGCATCAGCATTAATTATCTTGTTCTTCTGGTCTGTTGATGCCACCGTCTTTGGAGGCAATGATAGTGGTGCAACAGGCATTTATTGTGCTGAAGTTGAGGTGGATAAGGGATCTAATATTTTCAGATCAATTAATGTCGTCTTCGACAAACATTATTATAAAATCAGAAAAAAAGAATCAAATTTTGATAGTTGATGGGAGATGAAATATGGAATCGAAGAGTAAAAAAAAATTTTCATGAATGAGGTTTTGATTAAAGTGAATGAATGGAGGAAAAACATCATTTTTTTTACATTGATGGGGAAAAAATTGTGAATTCCTTTTTTCCCCTTGTTTGGAGAAAATGAATTGTTGCATAAGAAGAGTTGTTTGGAGTATGAATTGTTGCAGAAGAAGAGTTGTTTGGTGTAGACAAGTTGTTAATGTCACATGACAATTTTATATTGGCTTGGAGTGAATTTTAATTCATTTACGCACCTTCTCGTCCGTGACTTTGTACTTGCTTTGAAAATAGGTCAGAGTGACATACTTATTGTGGCTGAAACTAATTTCGGGGAGTAATAAGACTTCCACAAATTTTAAGTATTTTTTAAAAAAATTGAAATAATTTAATAATATCTTTATATCTTTTCTCACCGGATGAATAAAGTATGAAGAGAGTACTTGTTTCTTACAAAAAAAGTAGGCAGATAACGGTGGAGTAAAAAGGTACCCAATAAAGGAATAAAATGATGCCACATCGGATTACGCTAAAATCCCATGTGGCGTGTGAAGCAAAACAGTCACCACTTATTTGTAATCATTCAAGTCTGTATTATCGTAGCCTGTACGGAATTATTTCATAGAAATAATTATTTGCTCAAATGACTCGATTGCCCTTTAAAATGAGTTTTGAACTTAGCCATTAAATTCACACTTATTATACTGAATTCACAATTAAGTAGTTATGTGCAACAACAACAACATACATACTATATTTTTATCAAGTGCGGTTTGAGAAGGATTAGTATATGTTGTCCATACCATTACATTAAACACAAGATAGGGAGATTATTTTTTATAGGCATCATTCGAGATAAAACAATCTAGAAAGAGAATAGTAAAAGGACAAGATATAATAGAAACTACTACACTTAATAATATCATAGAGAAGATTCATCAAGTAATACAACAAACGATACAATATTCTGAAATAATACTATTATTATAGCTACTAACATAGATAACAAAGTCCTCCTACCTATTAGGAGTGACACACTCATTTCTATATCCTTCTACACTAATTCGCCTTCTTTACACCTTCCTATCTATGCTATTAAGTAGTTATGTACTTTTAATAGATAAATTTTCTTAATATAAATCTAAGATATAAACAAAAATTATTGACTTCCTTGTGCCTATAATTAGTACTCTAATTCTGCATCTAAGGAGGAAATAAGATATTTTGTCCTCTAATCATTTGAATAAAAGAATATGTCCTTTTCAAACTTTTTATGTCTAAAAATATAAAAATCTAATAATAAAATATTGTAAAAGCTAGAAAATCATTTCTCTCACACGTTAACTCAATGCCTTTTCGTTAATGACCTTTAAAAAGTCCCACTCGACACAGAAATTTGAATCTCTATACAAATAATGAAAGTTTTTAAAAAATAATCACAATTTGAATCGTAATTTCATTTTTGCAAACTATACTGTTTTCTAGAGTCCGGAGTCTAAACAGTCACTTTTTTAACCCAAAATAACAAAAAGGTCACTCCTTTTTTAAACTAACCAAATTGGACAAATCACTCAGCATTGAGCGAATTACCATTGTCAGAAATGGCCCACTAACGTGTTTTAGGCCAGCTACGTTGCAAAATGTTGTCAAATGGCTTACTCTTCTATTTTATTTTATTTTAATTTGATGTCCACAAAAATGACTCACTCTTCTATTTTTATTTATGTTTTATTTGATGTTCGATATTTATATTAGAGTCCAACAAAATAATTATATTGAATCGTTTGTAAAAAATAAATAATGGCTCCATCCATTTCGAAAAGAATGATTTATTTATTTTTTTAGTCCGTTTCAAATAAAATAACCCTTTCCTTTTTTGACAATATAATTTCAACTTTTCACATGACATATTTAAGACCACAAGATTAAAGAATATTTTTATACATTTGACACAATTTTAATTTAAGGTCATAAGATTTAAAAGTTTTCTTTATTTTCTTAATTTCGTGTCAAGTCAAAGTAGATCATTCTTTTTATAACGGAGAAAGTATCTTTTTTTAAAAAGAAAAAAGAAAAATAACGACGTAGCTTTTGTAGCTCTGTATAAGCTTCATCGTCTTCTCATTTTATCAAAGTTGTTTCTTTTATTTTTTATTGTATTCATACTAATCAAAATGAATGAGACTACAATTAAAGTTTTATTTTAAAAAAAAAAAAAAGGCAGCCCGGTGCACTAAAGCTACCGCTACGCGCGGTGTTCGGGAAAGGGCTCCACCATAAGGATGTATCGTACGCAACCTTACCTTGTATTACTGCCAGAAACTGTTTCCAAGGCTTGAACCCGTGACCTCCTGGTCATATGGCAGCAAAATTAAAGTTTTATTGTAAGAGTAAAATTTCTATATATTGGGGTGGTAAGGTTTTATATGAAGCCAGTTATGTAAGATATAGTCGACGACATGTAGTCGTGCAAGTGTTCCATTATTTCTCAAATATGAGCAGTTGTAATGCTTGTTAAGGAATAAAATGGGTATATTCCTGAAGGTTTAGTGGTTATCAATGGACGATACCCAACGTCCTTTTTAGCCAATGGGATTGTAACGTACAATGAGACTTGTATTTGGACTGATGATTTTGTGTCTTTATTTTTCGTATTGTTTGAATTTTTGACATTAAAATTATCCGAAAATATCGTATCATTAATAGGTCCAACCTAAGTATGTGTTGCACCTTAACTTCTAAGAATCGTTAGTACTATTATCAGGAAAATGTGCCACATAATATAAGACGGAGGGACTATTTCACATAATTTCACCTTAATTTTATCACTAATTAACCATAGTTGAGTAATGTAAGGTACCGTTTGGTTTGCGGTTTGGATGTAAATAATCCCGGAATAAAATAATAATCCCGGGAGAAAAATTTATTTCACTGGTTTGGTTGTCAATATCTAGGATGACTTATCCCGAGACTAATAATTAGTCCCGGGATAAGTTATCCATAGATATGGTGGGATTATTATCCCATGTTAAGTTATCCTTGGGATAAAATTAGGATAAGACACAATTGCCCTCCAAATTCTTTTTAGATTATATATATATATATATGTATTACTTTATTTTTTTTAATAAAATATAAGGTATTTTTATAAAATTATGGACAAGTTACTAAAGTATGTTGACATTCCCTTTCTAACTTAATACATGCTTAATTATTAAATATATATATATATATATATATATATATATATATATATATATATATATATATGTATTACTTTATTCTTTTAATCAAATATAAGGTATTTTTATAAAATTATGGACAAGTTACTAAGGGGTTTGGGCCACAGGTGACAAAAGAGTTTTAAAATGAGGTGTAGGTGACACAAGTCTTAATAATTGAGTAGAGGTGACAATTACTTAATTATGGTTTAAGAAAGTTTTGAAAATTTCAAAATAACCCACAAGTTTTAAAATTTACACTTTGATTCAAATGTTAGTTAATATATAACGGGGAACGAAGGGAAAAAAGGCATTTTTTTCTCTCTCCTCATTCGTTGTTATTTTCTCTCTCTTGGCGATATTTGTTGTTCATTGTTGTTGTTGCTTTATTCATCATCTTCTGATTCATTATCATCATCTTATACTTCATTATCATCTTCATATTCTTCTTGTTGACCATTGATGTTGTTGTTGTAATCCCAACTGCTGCTCTTTGACCAAATTCTTATGTCAAATTTGGTTTCATAAATCACTTTCAACTTTGGAATTTACTTGAGAGGAGACTTTGGTTAGTCAGATTATGTTTTTTAGTTGAATCTGGGTAACTGCTAGTGTGTTGTTTTTTCAACAATAGCTTGCACGCGAACATGAATGCAATACAAGAGTAATCAATTTAAACAGATCCATTATCTGCGGCAACAGATAAATGTTCTGTTGTAACAGTAGACTCATGTTGGATGGATTCATGTTTAAGGGTTTTAGGTGCCCGTAATATGAATCGAATAGATGGGTATTTTGTTGCACCAGATTAGTAATCTGTTTCAAAAGATAAATAATCTGTTTCATCAGATTACTAATGTGTTTCGAACAACAAAATTCAGATACAGCTCCTGTCACACACAAAACCTAACAGATAACTCATATGTTCTTGCTATTGATACTGGAATCAAATTATTCCTTAATTGTAGACATGCCATTCGTTAAGAAATAGAAATAGATAGCACGAAAATTAAATAAGAAATAAAAAGTCAAGTGCATCAAACATAATTTTTTATAAAACAAACAAAAAAAATACATAGATAACAGAAAAAAAGCTTAATTATTATTATCATCATTATTAACATCATTATTATTTGTATGACCAGTCGGCCAATCTTCAAAGGGCAGCAGCAGCGCCCTCCGCAGCCTGCGGATCTCCCGCAGCATCCTTACTCTGACGGCGGCCAACTACCAATGCAGGTCATGAACCTCCTGTTGCAGTTCCCTCATGGTGTCTCGTAAAATAGCGACATCCCACACAGGATCAGCCATATCTAAACAACACATAAGTTGACAAAACACACACGTAAACACAAAAGTAGAGAAAAGAAAGAATTCGAATGTAATGTAATACAATGTATATTTACACAAAAATCAAGAAAAAAACTTACCAGAGACAGGAAAAAACTATCAAGCCCTTCAAGAGAAAGTATTTGAAGGTGTAACAAGAGCGAGGAATAAATAGTATGTAGTAGAACGAACGATTGAGTAAAGAGGGACCTATTTATAGAGGATTGAACTTGAATGAGTTAGGCAAAAAATCGCAACTGTTCACCTCCATTTATTAATGACATTCTTGATTACTGTAAAAAGTTATGACTTAATTAAATTAATCAATATTATGATAAGTCATGACTTTTCAGCTTTATTATTATTAATAATTAGTTTTTTCTAGGAACCATTTTTTTGACACTGTTTTGGACAACAAATAATATATCTGTTGCATCAGATAAATCATCTATTACAACAGATGTATCATGATTTGCAACCAATAGATAACTTGTTGCATCAGATAATATATCTGTTGCAACATATAATATATATTTTTTTAAAAAAAAATATATTATCTACATGACATCCAATTTTTTTGAATTTTTAATTATATAAATTAATAAAGCAGATTTAAAGGCACAACTGTTCACCTCTATTTATTAATGACATTCTTGATTACTGTAAAAAGTTATGACTTAATTAAATTAATCAATATTATGATAAGTCATGACTTTTCAGCTTTATTATTATTAATAATTAGTTCTTTCCAGGAATCATTTTTTTACACTGAGTTGGACAACAGATAATACATCTGTTGCATCATATAAATCATCTGTTACGATAAATATATCATGATTTGCAACAAATAGATAACCTGTTACAACAGATAATATATCTGTTGCAACATATATTATATATTTTTTAAAAAAAAAAAATTATCTTCATGACATCCAAATTTTTTGAATTTTTAATTATATAAATTAATAAAGCAGATTTAAAAGCACAACTGTTCACCTCCATTTATTAATGACATTCTTGATTACTATAAAAGTTATGACTTAATTAATTAATCAATATTATGATAAGTCATGACTTTTCAGCTTTATTATTATTAATAATTAGTTCTTTCCAGGAATCATTTTTTTTATACTGAGTTGGACAACAGATAATATATCTGTTGCATCAGATAAATCATCTGTTACAACAAATATATCATGATTTGCAACAAATAGATAACTTGTTGCAACAGATAATATATCTGTTGCAACATATAATATATATATTTTTTTAAAAAAATATATTATCTACATGACATCCAAATTTTTTGACTTTTTTATTATATAAATTAATAAAACAGATTTAAAGGCACAACTGTTCACCTCCATTTATTAATGAGAAGTTATGACTTAATTAAATTAAACAATATTGTGATAAGTCATGACTTTTCAAATTTATTATTAAAATAATTAATTCTTTACAGGAATCATTTTTTATTTACAATGAGTTGGACAACAGATTATATAGCTGTTGCATCAGAAAAATCATTTGTTACAACAGATATATCATCCGTTGCAACAAATAGATAACCTGTTACATAAGATAATATATCTGTTGCAACATATAATATATATATTTTTTTTAAAAAAATATATATTATCTTCATGACATCCAAATTTTCTAACTTTTTAATTATATAAATTAATAAAGCAGATTTAAAAGCACAACTGTTCACCTCCATTTATTAATGACATTCTTGATTACTGTAAAAATTTATGACTTAATTAAATTAATCAATATTATGATAAGTCATGACTTTTCAGCTTTATTATTAATAATAATTAGTTCTTTTCAGGAACCGTTTTTTTTTACACTGAGTTGTACAATAGATAATATATCTGTTGCATCAGATAAATCATCTGTTACAACAGATATATCATGATTTGCAACAAATAGATAACTTATTGCATAAGATAATATATTTGTTGCAACATATAATATATATAATTTTAAAAAAATATATATTATCTTCATGACATCCAAATTTTCTAACTTTTTAATTATATAAATTAATAAAGCAGATTTAAAGGCACAACTGTTCACCTCCACTTATTAATGACATTCTTGATTACTGTAAAAAGTTATGACTTAATTAAATTAATCAATATTGTGATAAGTCATGACTTTTCAGCTTTATTATTATTAATAATTAGTTCTTTTCAGGAATCGTTTTTTTTTACACTGAGTTAGACAACAAATAATATATCTGTTGCATCAAATAAATCATCTGTTACAATAGTTATATCATCTGTTGCATCAAATAGATAACCTGTTGCATCATATAATATTACTGTTGCAACATATAATATATGTATTTTTTTTTAAAAAAAAATTATCTTCATGACATCCAAATTTTCTAACTTTTTAATTATATAAATTAATAAAGCAGATTTAAAGGCACAACTGTTCACCTCCATTTATTAATGACATTCTTGATTACTGTAAAAAGTTATGACTTAATTAACTTAATCAATATTGTGATAAGTCATGACTTTTCAGTTTTATTATTATTAATAATTAATTCTTTCCAGGAATCATTTTTTTTTTACACTGAGTTGGACAGATAATATATCTGTTGCATCAGATAAATCATCTGTTACAACAGTTATATCATCATTTGCATTAAATAGATAACCTGTTGCGTCAGATAATATTACTGTTGCAACATATAATATATATTTTTTTAAAAAAAAATTATCTTCATGACATCCAAATTTTATGACTTTTTAATTATATAAATTAATAAAGCAGATTTAAAGGCACAACTGTTCACCTCCATTTATTAATGACATTCTTGATTACTGTAAAAAGTTATGACTTAATTAAATTAAGCAATATTGTGATAAGTCATGATTTTTCTGCTTGAAGCTTAGCTTTATAAGTATTAAAATAATTAGTTCTTTCCAGCAGCCATTTATTTTTTACACTGAGTTGCACAACAGATTATATATTTGTTGCATCAGATAAATCATCTGTTACAACAGATATCTCATTTGTTGCAACAAATAGTTAACCTATTGCATCAGATAATATATCTGTTGCAGCATATAATATATATATATATATATATATATATATATATATATATATATATATATATTTATCTTTTAAAAAAAAATTATCTTCATGACATCCATTTTTTTTGAGTTTTTAATTATATAAATTAATAAAGAAGATTTAAAAACAAGAATATTTCTGGTGAGTTTTTTACGGTTTAAATTGTGTTTATCATTTATTTTCTTATTCTTTTCTGTGAAAAGAAATGAGTTAATTAAATCAAGCTGGTGGTGAGTTTTTTATTATTGTGACAAATCATGACTTTTCAACTTATTAAATTTAAATAACCTTTTTCTCAATTTAAAAATCGAATACACCTGGTTTTCAATAACCGTTCCATTTTTTTAATAATCATTTTTATTAATTGAGTTATGGCAACAGATTGTATATCTATTGCATCAGATAACTCATCTGTTTCAACAGATATACCATCTGTTGCTATAAACCGACCATCTGTTTAAGGAGCTTTTTTGATTTCTTCTAATTGATTCATAAGTCGCAACAGATGAGGAATTTGATACATCAGAAGCATTTTTTGTTTTTGTTTGTTTGTTGAATGTGTTTAGACAAAAGTCACAGTCACGACTATTCATTAACTTTTTTCTTAAAAATCATATCATATATATATATATATATCTTAATTAAATTAATCCAATGTTGTGACTTTTTTTAAATTAAATAATCTTTCTTTTACGATTATAATATCATTTAGTTCCTTATTATTTATTAACGAACCATTTTTAGGAGAATTTCTCATCATGACCGTATCCCTAACTCCAACCGCCAACATGTTGAGAACAGGAAATAAATAGAATGATAATTAAATATTTAATAAGAATTAAAAAATCAAAATCGACCAAACCAAACCAAACATATACATGGATTTTTTTGAATCCCTTATAGGTAGATCGGATATAAAAAAGGGAAATACATACGCTAAAAGAAAGAAAAAACATAACCTAATTATTATTATTATTATTATTATTATTATTATTATTATTATTATTATTATTATTATTGTCAACCTGACAATTTTCATCCGGCAGCAGCAGGGCCCTCCTCAGCCTTGCTCGAAAGTCGGTCAAATCCCTCTGGAGTTCATCAAACTGCCTTTGAAGTTCCTGCAAGGACTCGATATGAACCTTCTTGTACAAATATGGATCTGACATATTAGTATTGTAAGTATAGTAGAATGACGAGAGTGAGTGGGGAGGTCAGAGGGACCTATTTATAAAATGATTGAATTGGAAGGGACTGGACTTAGTCAAACAAAAAATCACGATTGTTCATATCCCTTAAAAGGAAAAATTACACAAATCCCATATTTAAGACACCATATTACACAATATCCCTTAATGTTTTAAAAAATTACATAAAATCCCGGATTCATATTTACTAGTGATACATATGCTATATGTATCACTACTGTATACATATGTATCACTAGTCCATATATGTATCACTGCTTAACATATGTATCACAATTTGAAATTTTGGGATAAGATGTAATTAGCAAACTATCCGGGATTTAATGTAATATTGTTGAAACTATCTGGGATTTATGTGTTGTGTGTGTTAGTGTTACTTAAATAAAATTGGTGACTTTATTAATAAGTAAATTAGAAAAAAATGGATCTAAATACAATATTTTATCTTTTTGTTGTATTTTTGAAAGAGAAAGATTGGTAATCTGTTGCAAAATATATTCCACCTGTCAGATAACTTACAACATATGGACAATCTGTTGGAATAGATGGATATATCAGTTTGCTTTTCCATCAGCTGTGGCGTTTGTTGCAACTTGTTAGTCATCTGTTTATTCAATTTCATCGAGAGCAATCGATTTTTCTAAACACTTCTTGGCCAAATTCAATTTTTGCTCTTGGATTGCTTCTCTTTTTTTCTTTGCATGCTTCAACCAAACTAATTTTTGCTATTGGATTGAGGGCAAAAATTAAATTTGGAGGCCAGCTTGAAGGATGAAAAGAAAAAAAGAGAAGTAATCCAAGAGCAAAAATTGAGTTTGGCCAAGAAGTGTTTAGAAAAATCTATTGCTCTCGATGAAATTGAATAAACAGATGAAAGCAAGTTCCAACAGATGCCACAGCTGATGGAAAAGCAAACTGATAAATCCATCTGTTGCAACAGATTGTCCATAAGTTGTAAGTTATCTAACAGGTGGAATATATTTTGCAACAGATTACCAATCTGTCTCTTTCAGAAATACAACAAAAAAATAAAATGTTGTATTTAGATGCGTTTTTTTTAAAATTTACATATTAATAAAGTCACCAGTTTTATTTAAGTAACACACACAACACATAAATCCCGGATAGTTTCAGCAATATTACATTAAATCCCGGATAGTTTGCGTCAGATGTGGAGTCTGTTGTATCAGATATGGAGTCTGATGCAACAGATATGGAGTCTGTTGGAATACATAGCAGCCTTGCTGGTGGTTTGATTTGTTCCATTAGTTTCTCCGTATGTTGCAATATCAACAACAACATAAACTACAAACAACAAATAAAAACCATCAATAACAAAGAAAACAACAACATCTGTTCCAACAACATCATCAACAACAAAGAAGCATACATCTTATGTTCCAACACCATCAACAACAAGGGACGGACCCACATGGAGTCCTACGGGTGTGCGAGCACAGAATGAACTCGTATCGAACTTTATATATGTATGTGAAAATAAAGAAAAAAACGTATATAATCTAATCAGTAAGCACCCATAGTAAGAGTTGTTTGGTTAGCCTAGTTGTTGTTTATGGGTGCTTAAGGCTATTTATTTCTTTTGGTCTTGAGTTCAATTCTCACTCAGCACATATTTTTTTAATTTTGGTAACCAACTCTTCTATTCTTATTCACTTTAAACTTTTTATTTTTTTCTCCCCTACTCCTTGTGTTGATTGTTCGGACTCCACTATTTTTAAGCTAAGAAGCACCCACCGTCTAAACCACACCACATCACAAGTTCCAACAACGCCAACTCCACCAACAACATTAATAACAGCATCAATAACAAAGAAAGAAACAAACAAAATACATAAAAAAAATGATACCGCCAACAAGGCTTTTAAACTTCTCCCAACAGATGACTTTTTTTTGCATCTTATAATAAAAATTCTTGGTATGTTTATTCAACAATTAAAAGTTCCTTCAATTTTTTTAAATAAATATGATATGGGAAAATGGTAATTAAATAAACAAAAAGATGTAAATAAAGTTGCAAGAAGAAGATGAGAATGTCAAAGGGAGTCAAAACAGCAATTTCAGTCGAGGAATTTAAGATATGGATATCGATTGGTTTAGATCCGAACGAAAATTTTTGAGAAAGAGAAGAGAAAAAAAAAGGTTGTGATAACCCTAAAGAGGATAGAAAGAAAAAAGATGAGAGATATAGGGCTGAAGGAAAGGAGAGGAGAGGAGAGGAGAGATGAGATAATTTTAATTTCTAGATGTACTACCCTTAATATTAAATGACTAAACAAAGTGTATTTATTCAAATTTATATTTTCAAAGCATAATTAATAAGACTAATTTGGTAGTAAAATAAACCCCTAATTAATATTTTCTTGATGGGAGTACCAAGTCAATGTGAAACGGAAGAAGTATTAGGGGTTTCAATATTCATTAATTAATATTCACTAATAATTTAAGGGGCACGAGGAAGAAAACGGGTGACATTGAAAAGACAGGACAAGACTACTCAATGAGATTTTTGAGTTATCCAAGAAACATTTTTTACCGCCTTTAGTAGTACTACTACTTTATCTACTCGGACAGTAGCTTTCTTTAAAATTAAAAGAAAACAAAAAGATTTTTAAACAGATATGTCGTCTGTTGCAACAGATTTAGATATTTGTTTGAGAAATCCCAACAGCTTAGTCAACTGTGACAATAGATGAAAATGTCATTTGATAACTAAATCAGAAACTTCATCTGTTACAACAGATATCAATATCTGTTTGAAAATTTCAAAAAACTCAGTCATCTGTCATAACGGATGCAAGTGTCTATTTGATAATTAAATAAGAAATGTCATCTGTTGTAACAGATATTGCTATCTGTTTGAAATTCTCCAACAGCTCAGTTGTTTGTTGCAACAGATTTCATTGTAATTGGTTTAGGATGAACTAGGGATGAAAGAATGAGCTCCTCATTAACTTAATATTAAGATTAATAATAGCACCTACATTGATCTAGGTGGAACAAGGGATGAATTAATAAGCTCACAGGGTCAACTACAAATCCAATTGAATTATTACATTTGCATGGTGTTAGTATTGCGTTCATCCCGACCCGAGTCATCGATCGATCACTCTGAGTTGAAATGTGTTCTCATTAACTTAATGTTAAGATTAATAATAGTACCTAAATTGATCTAGGTGGAATTAGGGATAGATGAATGAGCACAAAGGGTCAACTACAACTTCAATTGAGTTTTTTGGCAATGGTATGATGAGACGGTACTGCATTCCTCCCGACAAGAGTCATCGATCGATCACTCTGAGATGAACCGATTCTTACTACCTCGTATGTTTAACTAATACCTTAATTCAATAATCTGGTACTAGGGGTGAGTTTTCATAGGTTCAACTACAACTTCAATTGAGTCTTTTGGCAAATGCATGATGAGATGGGACTGTGTTCCTCCCGACAAGAGTCGTCGATCGATCACTCTGAGCCGAACCGATTCTTACTACCTCATATGTTCAACTAATACCTTAATTGATTAATCTAGGACTAGGGGTGAGTTCTCATAATGTCAACTACAATAGATGACAACATCTATTTAATAATTTATAACAGATGGGTAATCAATCGCAACAGATGACTTAATCTGTTTGATAGTTTACAAAAGATTCGTGACCTATCGCAACAAATGTCTTAATTTGTTTGATAGTTTACAATAGATGAATAATATATTGCAACAGATTACATAATCTATTTGATTTGATCCAACAGAAAAGACATCTGTTGCAACAAGTTGAACATTTGTTTATATATAATTCAATTGAGTTCATATGTTAGACTAATACCTTAATTGAATGAGAGTTTTCATAGGGTCAACTACAACTTCAATTTAGTCTTTTGGCAATTGCATGATGAGACGGTACTGCATTCCTCCCGACCAGAGTCGGCGATCGATCACTCTGAGCTGAACCAATTCTTACTACCTCATATGTTAGACTAATACCTTAATTGATTAATATAGGACTAGGGTACTAATACCTTAATTGAATAGTACAGGACTGGGGGTGAGTTCTCATAGGGTCAACTATAATTTTAATTGAGTCTTTTGGTAATTGCATAATGAGACGGTACTTCGTTCCTCCCAACAGAGTCGTAGATCGATCACTCTGAGCCGAACCGATTCTTACTACCTCATATGTTAGACTAATACCTTAATTGATTAATCTAGGAATATGGTACTAATACCTTAATTGAATAGTCTGGGACTAGGGGTGAGTTCTCATAGGGTCAACTATAACTTCAATTGAGTCTTTTGGCAATTGCATAATGAGACGGTACTGCGTTCCTCTCGACAGAGTCGTCGATCGATCACTTTGAGCCGAATCGATTCTTACTACCTCATATGTTAGACTTATACCTTAATTGATTAATTTAGGACTAGGGTACTAATACCTTAATTGAATAGTCTGGGACTAGGGGTGAGTTCTCATAGGGTCAACTACAACTTCAATTGAGTCTTTTGTCAATTGCATAATGAGACGGTACTGCGTTCCTCCCGACAGAGTCATCGATCAATCACTCTGAGCCGAACCGATTCTTACTACCTCATATGTTAGACTAATACCTTAATTGATTAATCTAGGACTAGGGTACCAATACCTTAATTGAATAATCTAGGGCTAGGGGTGAGTTCTCATAGGGTAAACTATCGATTAATCTAAGACTAGAGGTGAGTTCTCATAGGGTCAGCCACAACAGATGGCAGCGCCTATTTGATAATTTACAACATATGGGTAATCTGTTGTGACATATGACAATCCATTTGATAATTTACAACATATGGGTAATCTGTAGCAACAGATGACTTAATCTGTTTGATAATTTACATCAGATTCGTAATTTGTTGTTACCTAATCTGATTGATAATTTACAACAGATGAGAAATCTGACGCAACATGTTGAACATTTGTTTTTTACAATTTCAATTGAGTTCATATGTTAGACTAATAGTACCTAAATTGATTAATCTAGGACCAGGGGTGAGTTTTCACAGGGTCACCTCCTAGAGTACTCGGTTAACTACAACTTTAATTATTTTTATACAATTTCAATTAAATTAACCTTTTGGCAATTGCATGATGAGAGGGTTAAAAATTACACATATATTTTATGATTTTAAAAATAATTAAGACCATTTCGGACCAAATTAACATTTTCAAAACTACTTGTCATTCTATTCCAAAATACAAATCAACCCATACAAAATGCTTCATCATTTTAAAGCTCGAGGTCTGGCTCTTTCTCTCTCATTCTAACTCAACAATATAGTACAGACAACAACTACTCAATAAATTTGCTCAACCCTCCACAACAAATCATTTTTCTTCTCATTTTCGACCACATATGTGTTATTTTCGACTTTATTCTTTCTTGTATCAATTGTTCTCTTTATCTTCGTAGGCAACAGAGTTCGAGAAGAGCTCTATATTTTTTTTTTCTAAAAAATAAGGGCTTTTAAGTTAATGATGAAAAATAAAACTTTTAGTTGTATTATCTTCGAGAATGGGTTTACAATTTTGAGTTTTGATGGTAAAATCGTAGGAAGAACTCGAGAAATTGCTAGTTTCCATCGCAGTGTTCCGTTGACTGTTGTGGTATAGTTGGATGGTGTTTGTCGTGTTGGTGGTGGTGGTGTTTGTGGTCGTCGTGGTGGCACCGGTAGTGACATTGGTTGGTGGTTTTTGTGGTGGTGTCGGTATTTGTGATGTTTGTTTGTTTGTTGGCATTGGTTGGTGGTGTTTGTGGTGGTGGCTGTTGGTGTATCGGTATTCGTGGTGTTTGTAATGTATTTTTTAAAATCTATGCATATATCAACTGTAATGTAATTTTTGTTTTTCTTTGTCTGTAGGTAAAACATGTCTCCCAAAAGAAAAGAAAGTAAAAGTGGATCAACGTCTGACCACTCAAAAAAAGGCTACGGTACAGAGGGATTTGGAGGAGCTTCCTGAACAATCTCAGTTAGGGAAAAGGAAAGCTAAGGAGAGATGTGAAAACAATGTTAAGAGAGGTGGACAAGGGTTCGTAGTTGGTGATGAAGAAAATAAAAGTGAGAAATATGAGGAATTAGAGAGTCAGAAGGAGAAAGAGGATGATCATCAATATGATGATAATGGATCACCGACGGGGCGTGAGTTAATATCGACATCCCAACATGATCCTGTCAAAACTTTTAGTATTGACAGGTTTCAAGTTGTGATGCTGATAAATAACCCGGAAGAAAAATAACTAACTGGTCAAATTGTACTTAAATGTCAGATGGGGAAATTTTTTGAACATTTTATGAAAATTATGAAGAACGAAAACATAGGCAGACTTTTTAAGAAGAGCTACTTTGGATGCTTTCTCGAGCTTCCTAAGGACCCCTCTGCCCATATCCGTTTCCCTATAACGATGGTATATGGTCTTCTCAAGCGCGGGATCAAGTATGCGGGGGATGATAAAGATCCGGAGGAGGGGGGCAAAAAGAAGATGGATGAAATCTAGATCAACTACTGTGGTATGCCTGTTTGTTTTGGATTGCAAGAGTTTCCATAGTGACGGGCTTGAGATGCCATCATCCAGAAGGACCACCACCCCGCAAAATATCCAAGGCAAAAAAATGCAAGAAAAAAATAGATGGGTTGTTTGACATTGCTCGACGTGGCTACAAAGCATCAAATTTGTTGACAGATCTCGAGGATAAAACCATACCAGAGTAGTACAAGGAGAAATTATGCTTAGTTTGGTTTGCCCATTCGATTATATTGGCAAGAGACGTCAACAAGGTCATAGAAGATGATTTATTGGTGCGTGGTGAGGATTTTGACAAATTCAACAATTATCCCTAGGGATATGACAACTTCTACTTGACTTTCCAATATTTACTGACCAAGCTATCCTCAGGGACGACCACATTATACGGCTTTCCTTGGGCTTTCATGGTAAAATTAATCACTAATTTTACTCATCCATTAATTTATATTGAATATAGTTATTATGATTTTTTTTTGCTTGCTTCCTGTTTACATTTTTTAGGCTTGGGTATTTGAAGCCATTCATCCCCTCTGAAAGCAGTTAATAGATTACCCGGATGAGGTTTCTCATCCAAGGATGTTTAGGTGGTTGGCTGCAAAGAGCAACATCAATATTAAGGAGGCTGATCTCTTTAACCCTCCGGATGATGCAGTACGTCTTCTTCAAGTAAAATAATTCTACTCAAAGATAAGAAAGATATTGAACAGATGTTATATCTGGTTGAACAGATGTTATATCTGATGTACCAGATAGGAGATCTGTTACGACAGGGTATATCTTGCATCAGATTACCCATCTGTTGCTTTGGTTCTCTAAATCCGACTCCTAAAAATTAACTATCTACTGAAAATTATGCAACAAATGTTTAATCTGATAACATATTGTTCATCTGTTACGACGTACAGATCATCTACTACATAACAGATTACCCGTCTTGTGCAACTATTGCAATATATGATTGATATTTTGCATCATATTATCCATGTGTTGCTCTGTTTCTCTGAACCAGACTCAAATGGATTTTAACCATATACTGCAAACTATGCAACAGATGGGTCTTTTTTTTAAAACATAGCCCAACTGTGAAAATTATTATATTATATGATTTAAATGCATCTGTCTTTTTTTTCTTTTTTATAGGTTGTGCATCCATGGATCGTGCCTACTGAGAAGGAGTCGGTGATGACTTCTTCTATTACTCTAGGTCATGTTGATACTATAGCAGACCCAACGGTGGAGTTAATAAAGAAGGAATTGGCTGGAGAAACAGCCATAAGAAGAGCAGTTAGGCAAGGTCAGCCTAATGTTGAGGCTCTTCATGACCAACCTTTTACTAAGGCAGATCCGGGTGATTCTTCTGGTGGAGTTGGTGTTGGTGGCAGACATGCTGATGCTGCTACCACTCATGATGATGAGAATGTTGATGCTCAAGAAAGAATAAATATGTTTGAAAATACCCCTTTTCTCCCTTACACAGGTCTCTCTCACCCCTCTCCACCCTCGTATTCTCGTTGCGAATGCGATGAGTGCAAGGACAGACAGGATAAACTCTTTGAAAAATTAGAGGCTATCTCTAAATCTATTGAGGAATTCAAATCCAATAGGTGTGTCTACCATCCAAGAAGGTGAGGGAGCCACACACTCCTACAGCGTTGGTTAGGAGAAAGAAAAGAGCAATTAGAGACGTACTCTCCACTCAGAAATCAAAAGAAATTGCAATTCCTCTTCTCCAAAATCTGTTGAAGTTCAAGGGCCAGTCAAGAAGGTGGACATATACATGGAACTTGGCATCGAAGAGAAGAGGGATCTGCGACAGGCCAAGAATGCCAACCCAGGCGTACCAGATTACCCCAGACCTCCATTTTCCCCCCAAGACTTCCAGAGTATGACTGATATGTGTATGCCACTGATATGCGTATGCCGTATGAGGAAAAGTCAAGTCTACTTTTTCTAACCTAGACCTTCTAATCTACCCCATGAAGAAGAAGCTACGCAATAGATTTCACATCTGTTGCAACAACTGGGTATACTGGTGCAACTGGTAGTAGTTCTGTTGCAACTTATTATCCATCTGTTGCATAAGCTGCGTTGGATTATTGATTCAGAGAACCCTATGCAAGATATGGATCATCCGTTGTATCTTTATAATTCTCTGCCTCATGAGAAAAAGGCTATTAATGTACCGAAAAGCTTATGACGCTGTCGATAGGATAATGGACCTCGACTTCTGCAAGAAGCTCAAGGATAGGTACAATCAACTCAATGGAGAGGCGTCAGCCCTTGGCGTGGGACTTGATTTACTAGTTCCTACGTTGGTCTTGGATGAAGAAGAAACGTTAAGATATGTTAGAGGGGACAAGACAAATCCACACGGCAAGAGCCGGACCAAGGCAAAAAGGATTCTTACAGTCATTAGCGTAAATGACATGCATTATCGGGCTATTGAGATACTACTCGGGGAGGGAAAGATCAATGTTTATGACTCCAACGTACCTCTCATCGACGATTTCGATCTTTTTCTCCTCGTGGAGCCACCGATGGTGTTGTTGCCTATCTTGTTGAGGGAGAGTAAACAGATGAATCATTTTCCAAAGAAAGTGTTGATTAAGAAATCATGAGATTTTGAAGGTCGAAACAGGGGAATGATCCTTCCAAAAGATGATGCCGCTAAAGCGAGCGGCTCGCACGCTCTTGCACACATCAAATGTTTGTTGAACGGCACAGAAATAGCCGAGCTAACGACTTTTCTGTGCGACAACGTTGTGGCAAACCTGCAAGAGGTCTGGGTTTATGGGGTACTAACTGGATGCTTGAAGCCTGTGTATATAGAAGAGCCTGTGAAATAAAAAAATTTAATTTCAAGTCACCCTTCACTTTATTACATGTACATGTAGTGGCAATAATTTTTTTCTGATGAAAGTAGAGATTTTTATAATGCAATAGATTATATTGTAAATCTGTTGTAAAATATCTTTAATCCTTTATGGCAGATAGTTTATCTGTTGCAATAGGTTGGTCATCTGTTGCATTACGGTGATGTTATTTCTATGAATAATCTAATAATATAAGTCTAATCTATTACAACAGTGGGAAGACCTGTTTGATAATTTCTAACAGATGACCTAAATTTTACAACATATGCCTAAATCTTTTTGATATTTTTCAACAATTACGCTTGAATATCCGTGTGCTCGACAACACCAAACCAGTAGAAAATATACACACCATCATGAAAATTTCAGCAATTAGACTTGAATATCCATGTACCCAACAACACCAAACCAGTAGCAATAACGGCAACAATGTAGTATCTTCTTGCTCGATTTTGCTTCTCTTCAGAAGCCTTGACTTTGTTCAACAAACTCCAGATTACACGATTTGCTTGTGAAGGGTGTCATTCTCCATACCAATCAAAGTAATCGCATCCACTCAATTTTTATATAAAAAAAAAGAACACAATTACAAGTCAATAATTAATCAATTAATTAAATAAAAAAATATTACCTTTGAAATCTTACAAGTAAAAAACCTACGACCCGGATTTTGTTGAGTCCAAGAAGTCTTTAACAGAGCTTCATGATCGTACTTACAATATCGAAAATCTTTATCATAAAAAATAGTGGAAGATGCGTTCGACATTGTCAAGCTCAGTTGGAAAAAAGGAAAGAAATAATTTGAATAGATAAAAGAAGATGACGATAAAGAAGTTAGGGTTAAATTTTAGGAGGAAGATGAATATATAAGACAATGGGGGGGGAATGACCGTTAGGGCCAAGTGAAGGCAAGTCAGCAAAATGTGCCAGACTGACACTGACACATTTGATGCCTATTTTATTTTACGTGTTTAAAATGAACATTGTCTACTTGATGCCTATCCTATTTTAGGTGTTTGAACTGAACACCGTCGATGGGTTGCGCCTTTTTTATTTTAATTCAATTCACTTTAACCTTTTTACACGTAGTGGTAATTTTTTATGTCCAACGAAAGTTAAATTTTTATAATGCAACAGATTCTCCATCCATTGTAACAGTTATCCTACCTGTTCTAACATATAGTTTATCTATTGCAATAGTTTGGTCATCTGTTGCATTATCTCGATGTTTTTATCTAAAGTCCATCTGTTGCAACAGTGGGAAGACCTATTTGATAAATTCCAACAGATCACCTACCTATTGCAACATATGTCTAAATCTGTTCGATTTCTCCAATAGATGTGTCATCTGTTGCAACAGATACATTATCTGTTGCAATATTTGAATCTAGTATTCCTTTTCAATTAATATGTTTAAATCTAAGGAATAAATAAAATTCATAGACAAAATAAAATAAATAGAACCCTTCATAAATTAGCTGAAATAAATCAACGAATAAATGAAATATAAAAAAATTGTTATGGGTACAGATCTCAACAAATACATCAACAACAATTTAAGTATACTACCAAGGATTGCTTTGATTTGACAAGCTCAAGCTATAAAGATCTACTCAGTATGGGAAAGTTGTTCTTCATCCGGTGCTATGGAGTATGGAATTCGACTTTGCTCGTCGTGGATCTTTATTGTCGCTTACGTACGATTTTTTTTCTTTCTGTTCTCCGTATTTCCATAAAAAGAGTAGCATATTGTCAATGCTGTTCAGCAGTAGCTTCTTCTACATCCATCTGGAAAGCCAAAATTGGTCAATGCTAATTATGGAGATACAACAAAACAGAAAAGGATAACTCATCTCTTCTAGCAAATCAAACAGGTCTTTCTCCCATTTTAAATTGTCCCAAATTATATTTTTGTTGCAACAATGAATCAACTGTTGGGACAAATTTTTACATGAGGAAGACCCTGTATGATAATTTCCAACGGATGAACCATCCGTTGCAACATATGAATCATCTGTTGCAGCATATAGGTCATCTGTTGGTACAAATAAAAGCGGTACGAAGATTTGGTTGATTTGCTAAAACATATGAGATATATGTTGCACCAGATAAAGTATCTGGTGCAACAGGTTAGTTAACTGTTGCAACAGATGTATATATCTGTCTGATAATTTTTAGCAGATGTGTCATCTGTGGAAACAGATATGTGTCTGTTTGTTTTGCCAGTTGGAAGAAATATAATATATTCACCTTCTTCAGCTCGTGCTGCTCTCTTTTGGACATTGTACGTTGCTCAGTGCAACACAAAGACAGAGGAGTTGCAATTTTGCTTTTTTGGATGCTTGATAATGCCCTGGAAATCACTCTCTTTCTCCTCTTAGCCCTAATCTCTAATGGAGCGGATGGAAATAAAATCTTCTTTGATGGAATGATACCCCTCTTAGATGTCAATTCCTTTACAGAAGCAGTTAATGCATTAATAGCATTAATCACTACATCATGTTTCGCCCTGCAGTCTTGACATTTGCATGCAGAACATTCGCTGAGAGAGGCAAAATCTGTATAACCAGTATGATCATACTCATAATGGTTTACTTTAAATACTGTAAGTCATTAGCACCAACAGCAGTACCACTACCACCACCAACATCTCCATCACCACTAAGACCATCAACAACAACAACAAGCCCACCCTCCAAAATTATTTTTCTTGTAATGGTTGTTGCTCCAAACAATTCTATTTTTATTCTGTCGATGACCTTAGGGTACGATAAAGTTTGCACAGACCATAAAGTAAGAAAGAATGGCATCTTCAACTCTCGATTGGTCGAAACTAGCGATGGATGCACAATCTAACATAAATCATTACATATATTAGAATGATGATTAGATCATTTAAAAAAATCATTAATTAAAAGAAAAAATTAATTATAATTATACTTGCTGCATCCTTCGGGGGGTTGAAGAGATCAAGAAATTTTGTACTTTATCAGTTTTGGCTGGCAACCATCTCAAGATTCTTGGACAGGAAACTCCTTCCTAGTAGTTCACTTGTTGTCTCAAATAAGGAATGACTTCAAACGCCCAAGCCTATAAAATAACGCCAATAAATAAAAACCGTTATTGAGCGAAAAAAATGAATGATATCATAATAGAAGAAAGAAATATTTATCATGAAAGCCCATGGAAAGCCATATAAGTTGACTGTCTTTGGCTCTAACGGAGTCAACAAATATTTGACAGTCATTTTGAAGCTTTCACCCCCCCAAAGATAGTTGTTAAACGCATCAAAATCCTCGGAGAGCTTTATTAAACCAAGGCTTATGTTGTTGTTAACGTCTCTTGCCCAAAGAATATTATGTACAAACCAAACCAAGCACAATGACTGCTTGTGATTCTTTAAAAATCCTTTACCTTTCAACGCTTCTATCAATTTTTTGTTTTTGAAGCTTGGACCAACAATGGACACCAGGTCATCACGATCACACGACTTGCCTTTGCCTTTTTTGGGTGTGCGGGGTGCTTTTTTGGGTTAGAATAGGTATAACTTGAGAAGGGGGATAACATTTTAGTCCAGTAACTATGGCAAACTCCTTCCAACCAAAACAAACAGGTATGCCACAGTAATTTATCCACACCTTATCCATCTTATCTTTGTTTTCATACATAAACCTACGCTTGAGTAGTTCATATACCATTTTCATTTGGAAACGAGCATTGTTGTCCTCCGGCAAATCAAAATATTTCCCAAAGCAACTGTCCCTGAAATAAGCATTCAATTTTTGTTCTCGAAGTATTTTTCTGAAGGCGTCAAAAGATTTTCCCATGGCTGACTTAACCATGAAATCACCCGTTAAATCTGCGGCACCATCGCACTGCATTCTCACAGGATAACAATCAATGTTGAAGGCTTTGACCAGCTCTTCGGTGGAAGGGCTATTAGCATCTGCATCATCTCTTTTGAAACATCCCTCCTCCCCGTGTTCATCATATTCTGCTCTCAATTGAGATAACATTTGTAAAGCAAGCTCATAGAGTGGTGGATGTAGCCTAGCTGCTTCACTTATTTTTTTACTTGGACTTGATTCGATTTCTGTTATTTTGGGAACCATATTATCTAAAATTAGCAGAAACATAAAATAATATATTATTGTTGATTAATGCATCGTTAAAAAGGATAACGGTAAATCAAACAAGCAAAATAGTAAAATAACAATTGCAACAGATCACCGATCTGTTACACCAGGTAGTATATCTGTTGTAGTATATAACCAAACTATTGCAGTGGATGAGTAATCTGTTGCAACAATTCAAAACATATCACTCATCTTTTAAGACAGATGAATGGTTTGTTCAACAGATCACACAACTGTTGTGACATCATCTGTTACAATATATGAGTGATCTGTTGAAACAGTTAAATAATCTGTTATGATAATACAAAACATATCACTCGTCTGTTGAGAAAGATGAATGGTTTGTGCAACAGATCACACATCTGTTGCAATATATGAGTGATCTGTCAGAGCAGTTAACTAACCTGCAGCAATGGCTGAGTAATCTATTGTGACAATACGAAACATATCACTCATCTGTTGAAAGATGAATGGTCTGTGCAACAGGTTACACATCTGTTGCAACACATGAGTGATTTGTTGGAACAGTTATCAACGGCCAATATTGTTTAGATTTCTTTCAATATAGGGTCGTCTATCGCGGCAGATGAATGATCAGTTGGAAAAATCAAGTCTTGAACATTTCCTGTAGGAAGAGTTGATGGGATTTTATCCAACAGGAGGTTCATCTGTTGTATCAGATCATTAATCTGATGGTTCTTCCATTGCACCAGATGGTTAATTAGTTGCATTAAATTTTTTATCTGATGCTTAATCTGTTGCAACATATGGTAAAGCTGTTGCATCAGATAGTTAATCTGTTGCATCAGATTATTAATTTGTTGTATTAGAATTGTAATCTGATGGTTCCCCTGGTGCATCAGATGGTTGATCTGGTGCATCATATAATAAATCTGTTGCATCAGATGGTTAATATGTTGCACCAGATGGGTAATCTGTCGGAGGAAACAAAAAACAGTAGCACGATTTTGTTTAACAAAAACTAGCAATTTCACCATTTTTACCAAGAACAAGAACAGAACAAATCAAACCAAATTGTTGTTTTATTTTTATAAACATAAACAATAAAAAAACCATTTCATACCGCATTTCAAATTAGTGCAACAAATATTGAAATTGTTAACCAATACTCTAAGAGAAGTTGGCTCAAGTTCCTCGTTTTCTTCAAAACTAAAAAGGCCATAAATTTTTACCTGTGAAGGAAGAAAATGAGCGATGAAGAATTCGAAGCTGTTGTGGCCGGAGAGCAAGACTGTCACGTCGATTGAAGGTTGAAGTCGAAAAGGAACTCAAAGCCCAACTATTTGTAGTCAGATGTTGAAGTCGCCGAGGATTGAAATGAGAAATTTGCAGAACAGTTGGTTGGGAGAGAGTTGAGAGAAGCTGTCGAGAGAGGGATGAGAGACAGGTTGATTGAATTGAAAAGGAGAACTCGAAGCCCAACTATTTGTCTCCGGAGGTAGAAGTCGCCGGGGGTTGAAGGGAGAAATTTTACAGAACTGTTGGTTGGGAGAGAGTTGAGAGAAGCTGGAGAGAGAGGAGAGAGTGGTTGATTTGGATTGAAGAGGGGTGTAGGTTGGGTTGATTTGTATTTTTGAAAAGATTAAAAAGTTTTGAAATTATTAATCAAGTCCACAATTAACTTAATCAAGTTTCCTAATGATGTTTGACCCTATCTGTTGGTTTATGTCACCAATCCTTCATTCAAAACTTAAAAGACACCTTTCCTTCAATTTTCTCAAGTTACTAAAGTATGATGACATTCTCTTTCTAACTTAATACATGCTTAATTATTAAATAAAAAATATTTTTATATTTAGCTAAAAATATTTGAAAATTTAATTTTTTAAAAAATATAATTTGACTCTCCAAATATTAATGATACTAAATAATAAAAAATGAGAGTAATTCTTTTTCACATTTTTTTATGATGAATTTTTTTAACAAAAAATGAGATTTTTAATATTTTATGGAATTTAGAGAAAATTAAGTAATTTAACAAGAAATATTAGAGATTCATACACATCTAAGAAATATTTTATTATGAATATATTATACGTTAAATTTATTTGAATAATTATTATGTTTATTTATATATTTTAATTTCTCTAAAAAATAATAAAAATGTCGACTCCATTGTTGAATTACATATTTTAAAGTAAATATTTTTTTAATCACTTAAAAATTGATATTTTATATATCAATTAAAATGAATTTTAATATTCTATATTATATGAGTGATATGTATTTAAATGAAGTGACATAAACAACAAATCATCTTTTACTTTAATAAACTTAAGTTGAAATTTTTTATTTCAAACTAAATAAGATGTAGTAAGATTTTTTTTAAACACACACGGCATAATAATGGAAAGGCACACGTAAAAAAATTAAAGCTAAAAAGGATGAAAGTTTTAATTTAAAATTCACACGATATAATTATGGAAATGCATACACACAAAAAAAAATTAAGCTAAATAAAATGAAAGTTTTATTTTTAAGAATAAATATTTAAAGTTTGAAAAGAAATATATATATAAGTTAAATAAAATGGAGGACATTTTGGTAATCAATTAATTTATTCCTAAAAATTATACCATGCATATTACTTTGAATACAACAAACCAAACATTCAATAAAAAATAATTCCAGCATAACTAGTCTCAGTATAACTTACCCCATCATAATTTGTCCCAGTATAACTAATCCCGGTATAACTTGTTTTCAAACCAAACGACCCCTAAGGAATTACCACGTCTAGACCCAATCAGCATTACTTTAAAAAGCTAGTTACTTTAGAAAAATAATACTAAATTAAAAGAGTTAAAGTACTTTGTAAAGTACACTTTGTAAATTACATGGTCAACAAGAAGTATTTGGCCTGACAATGCAAATGATTTAATCGCTCAAAGTTGAGGTTTTGTCCGAATTGGTTAATTTTCTAAAAGAAGTGGCCCCTTTGGTATTTTGACTTTAAAAAGTAATCGTTTAGACTCCGGACTCCTGTTTTCCACCTCTATGCTCATTAGTTAGTACTATAAATTTCGAGTTTAGTCTCATATAAGGACATTGTAATGTAACTTTTAAAATACGAGATTATAAAGAAATAATTTCATATTTCCTTAACTATTTGTAAAAAAAACAATATTAATATGTACATTAAACTTGTTATCAATATGATTTAGATATATAAGATTTATGCATAAATTATGAATGTTATATTTGTAAATATGTTATTTGTAATTAGATCACCTAAAAATATTGAGTTGTAGCTATTCTAAACTAATACGAGATAAAATGAAGCCCTGTTTCTTTTCTTTATAGTTTGATCAAATTTATTTATCAACGTGATTGAAATATACCTCACTAGGTGATCTATTCCTGCTTGAGTTGATTTATCAAAATCTGCTATGACTTCTAGTCTAAATACTTTTTCAGCTTAAACTCTTCTGAACCAATTGTCTACCTTTCTAGTGAAGGTATTTATAGCAATTAAATATTTTTCATTACTAGTATAATTATTTCCTTTCCCTAGTATAAAAAATAGTTTTCTCTCTCTCTCTCTCTCTCTCTCTCTCTCTCTCTCTCTATATATATATATATATATATATATATATATATATATATATATATATATATATATATATATATATATAATCCATCTATATCTATAATCTATAACCTATAATCTATATCTATAATTTATTAAAAGTGTGAAGAGCCTTAGAGAAATTGTTTGAACTTTTTGTCCTTCATTAAAAGTCTTTGTTTTAGACAAAATAGTCTTTTCACTATTTTTTCCTAATATTTTAGAGTTGAAAATTAATTAAATATATTTATGGTTAAACTTTTTCTTATTAAAAGTCATCCGAATTAATGACAACTAATACTTTTTTCATTAGTTTAAAAATTATAAATCAACTAAATTTGATTTTAAGCGAATTTGAAAAAACTGAAAATAAATATAAAAATATTAGAATAAGAAAAAATTAAGAAGTTTCAAATATTTAAAAGTTTTAAGTACGTAAGAAGATGGTAATCGATGATATTATAAAGATTTGATTTTAAAATAAGAAAAAAATTTAAGCATAGAATAAAAAAAGAAAAATAATCAAATCACAAATATAGTTCAAATTGATGTGTCTCTCTTAACCTCTGACAACAAGGGGAAGAGGTATTATATGACAAACGCAAAAGTGATATTCATCAACCACTTGAAACTTCATGGTAAAATATATATGTGCTTACACTAAAATATTTGCTTACATTATATTAAAGTGTAAAGGATCTTTGAAAAGGGATTTGAACCTTTTATACTTCATCACAATAAACAAATCATTTAATTTTAAATAATCAAACGTTATACGTGCGAGATACGTGCAGTTAAACTAGTATGTATGTGTGTGTGTGTGTGTGTGTATATATATATATATATATATGTATGTATGTATATATGTGTGTGTGTGCTATTTTGTAAACTAGATTAGTATACGTGCATTGTACTTGTATTTTACATCAATATAAAAAGTTGGTACGAAAAAGAATTATACAAAAAGAAAACTTGTAAATTTTTCATGGTTTATTAAAAGTACATGAATATCTATTATTAGATACTATCACAAGTTTATGAGCTCATTGTATAGGGTTTGCCTAGTGCGGTTTGCATCTCTTATGTGTTTTGCTAGTTATTGCATAGTGAACAGGTAACCACATAGTGCTAATCAGAAGGACAGAGACTGTGAATTTTCTCGAATGTTCTAACAAAAAAAAAATCTACGATAAAAGATATTAATATTGACTTTTTTTAATAGAAGTGTTTACTCCTTATATTAAATTATTTTAACTTTTCAAAAAGAAAATAGTGAAAAACATAATTATTGATTTGATGTTAATAATCCTAAATATCAACAATAATATTATATTGATTGTTAAATTGCATACATTTTTTAATTGTTGGATTGTAGCCTGATACTATTAATTGTTGAATTCTAAATTCATTATATATTTTTAATATCTGATGGCAATGTTAAATTAATTTTTTAATATATTATTCTACTTTTTTTATTATTTTTATCCAATGATCATGAAATTAATTGTTCAATGTTAGGCTCACTCTACATTTATGTTTATATCCAAAGACAATGTTAGATCAACTTTTTAATATTACTTTTTTACTTCTTTTTTTAATTATTTTTATCTAATGACATAGACATTTGAAGATTAGTCATGTTGACTTTCGTGAAGTAAAACACGACAAGTAAAAGTAAATGAATGGAAATATACAAAAGTACATTGAACAAATACTTAAGTTTACGCCAAAAAAATATTTCATATGAAAAAATTAGTATCTCTTTTACATCGATAAAGGTGTATAGGAACAAAATTTATTCATCATCGTTTTACAAAGCGCAAAGTTAGTTCTACCGATTGTGGAAAGCTACTAATCCTCTAATTAACAAGGTATGACACTCTTCTATCCCCTTTAAAATGTCTTTTTCACTTGGAGGTTATGGAAAGATAAACTTCCTTTTAAAGATGTACTTAGTAAGTTTGGCAAGCAAATGAATTCAAAATGTTATTGCTGCTCAAATGCGTGTGATTAGACTTTGAATCACATTTTCAATCAAGAAGTAGCAGCTAGTTACATGTATTTACCTTTTAATTTAATTTTCAATCTACAGATTTTTCGATCAAGGATCATGTCATGATTAAAATAATTCAAATATCCATGAATATAGTTGTTCATTTAGTCAAAGTAAACAGGAAGAATGAAAAATAATTTTTTATATCATTTCATATTTTGGTAAAATAACAACGATAACAACTACGCCACAATCTCAAACAAATTGAGGTCATATAGGCATCCAATGAAGGAGAAATCTTACAGCTCCAGTAATATTGAAGTTGTAGTCAGTCTGATAGTCCGTGTACAAAAGATCTATTTCAACACAATAAGCAAAAATATCACCATCATGTAAACAATAAAGTAATAAATTAAAAAATAAAATACACACGTATATATGTGCGTGTGTGTGAGTGAGTGAGTGAGTGAGAGAGAGACACTAATGCACACTGAATTAGCTTGAACTCAAATGATATATACTATTTTCTTTGTCTCAATTTATATATCGCGATTTGAATTTTGAGAGTCATATTTCATTTGGTGCTCTAAACAATGAAAATTTTAAATTACCAAAGAGAAAAATAAAAAAGTAAAAACAATGCATAAAGCATTAAAAATCATTCTTTTTTATTATATTTTTGTGTAGAATATAATACCATATTATAAATATAGCAATAGATCTTTAACCACTGTGAAATGAAATATGTGCTCTTCTGTGGTAGCAACATATCTCCATTGATATCTCTTATTGAAGTTGGATAGTTTTCACTTGTCTATTGAACGTGTAACAACTTTTCTAATTACAACACTAAATATATTGCTACTAAAGAAAACCTATATGCTATGTTATGAAGAAGAATTATGATTCATAGCAAAACAAATCAAAAGTACATAATCCATATCAAACTTGGAAGGTGCTATTTTTGAAAGGTCTTGATTTACAACCTGTGTTAATAATTGTTATTTGACTACAATATTGGGTTAGTACAAATTCATTACGAAGAACAAAGAATTATGTTTGCTTAACTGTTTTTCATCTACCTTATTCTAGTGTCAATATGCACCCGGCAAAGCCGAAATATAAGAATTAATAAATAAAAATCACAAAGAAAACATCTCAATTATCAACTGTCTTAAAAAATACACCATAATAATTTATTATATAAACTTCATAAACATATTAAAACTTTAAAAAATTACTACAATTCAATTAACAATTGCTTTCAAGAATACACAATATTTTATTATCAAACTCCAAGAACAAATCAAAATTTTAGAAAACTTACCTCAAATTTAGAAATATAGTAAAAATTTTATCTCAAATCATAAATAAATTACCTCTGCAATTATCAACACTATCCGAACATCATGTTAAAAAATATACCATTCAAGAAAAATAATTTGTTATTTTATAATTTAAAAAATAAAATAAAAATATAAAAAATTTACCTTAATTCATAATAAGCAAACAGAGAAACCTGTTTGTGATAGAGTATTACTTCTAATCTATATTTGCTATACGTATCAATCAACAATTAACCAATTATATCATCCTAAATTATTTCTCGAAATATATTTTAGGACTCTTTTTTTTTTTACTATACAAGAGAAAAAGAAAACCTACCAATATTAGTTCTCAATTCATTAATTTTTAAAAATTATAGTCAATATTATAAATATAATGGTATAATAATTTGAGGAAATAAGTTAAAAAGATGATTTTGTCTATAGAGTAGTTTAATGAAGGACAAAAAATTCAAATCACTTTTTAAGGGTCTTCACACTTTTAATATTGTACTAGTTTAATGGCACGTGCCTCGCACGTGTAGCAATTGATTGTTTAAAATTAGCCGATTTTGTCTATTGCGAAGATTTCTTATGAAGTGCAAAAAGTTTAAATCATTTCTCAAAGATCCTTCAAACTTTAATAAAATTATATAAACATAACATATATTTTATTGTAAGCACATATATATTTTACCACCAGAAGTTTCAAGTGGTTAATAGATCGTCACTTCTGTATTTGTCATGTAATACCTTTTTTCCTTATTGCTAGAGGTTAAGAGAGACGCATCGAGTTGAACCATATTTGTAGTATGATTATTTCTTTTATTTTTTCTATATTTAAAATCTTTTCTTATTTTTAACGTTAAATTCTTAGAAAATCTTTGATTACTTAAAAACTTTTAAAACTTTGATATTTCTTATATTTTTCTTATTCTAACGCTTTCATATTTATTTCTAAATTTCTTAAATCTTCTCGATATCAGTTTTAGTTGATTTATAATTCTTAAACTAATGAAAAAGACATTAGTTGTCATTAATTTTGATGAGTTCTAATAAGGAAAGGTTTTACTATAAAATATTTAATTAATTTTTAACTCTCAAATATTAAAAAAATAGGGAAAAAACGATTTTGTCTAAAGCAAAGACTTTTAATGAACGACAAAAAGTTCAAATAATATTTCTAAGGCCCCTTTACACTTTTAATTTAATTGTACGTAGAACCTTTTTTTTTCTCAGGTTTAGAGGAAAACTCCTAGTTAAATCTCTTAGCGATTTGGATGGATGCACATCGATAAGAGAAAAATTCAAAATTTGTGTCATTTATGTGGCACACAACAACTTTTTCATTCACATAGATAAAAGTTGTTATCTATGTGAGTGAAAAAGTTGATATATTCATCATTCAAATAAAAGTTATGGATATTAAGATTCAACACTTTATGGTAACGTAATATTTCAAACTCAACTAATAATAAGTTTAATTAAAGATTCAACTATAATACTAATGATTCAAATAAAAGTTATCGATATTAAGATTCAACACTTTATGATAACGTAATATTTTAAACTCAACTAATAATAAGTTTAATTAAAGATTCAACTATAATTCTAATGAATAATATTTCAAAATATCGTCAAACAACATAATCAAAACTAAGACACTTAAATTAAAAAAGAAAGAAAAAGGGAGATAAACCTTTGATTTTTTTTACCACTTCATTCGACGGCAACATGCTTATTTCTTTTAATTTTTTGATCGAAAATTTCCAACTGAAAGAGAAACAAGAGAAATTATAGGAGAGAATTCATTATCAATACGAAAGTAAGAGGGAAAAGTAGAAGTAGAGCGTATGCATGTTTTTTGTAAATTTTGGTCTAATTATTATTTATATAGAATTATAGAATTTGTTTTCTATAAGGTAAATTTATGTTAAATATTATGATTTCTTACCTAAATTAAAAAAATTATAGATTAAAGAAGTTGCCGACAAAATTAATTGTAAACAAAATTGTATTATTAATTAATTAAATTTTTTAAAGATTTACTTAAGGTTAAAAATTTAATTGAATAGGAACACTCCAAAAGAAAAAAATGTATGACAATGTATATTATCAATTCATTACTTTCTTTTAAATGATTTATTTGAGGTAAAGATTTAATTGACTTTTATTTTCTAAATTTTAGGTATATAATTTAAATAAGGAAAGGAGGTATTAGTATCGTTAATTCTAATCACTTCTAATAAGGAAAAAATTTACTATAAATATTTAATTAATTTTTAATTTTTAAATATTAAAAAAATAGTGAAAAGACGATTTTGTCTAAAGCGGATATATTTAATTAAGGGCAAAAAGTTCAAACAATATTTCTAAGGTCCTTCACACTTTTAATATAATATAGATAAATTATAGATTTATCGATATAGATATAGATTATCTATAATCTATATCTATAGTATATTAAAAGTGTGAAAACCCTTGGAAAAGTGATTTGAATTTTTTGCCCTTCATTAAAAAAATTTCATAATAGAGAAAATTGTCTTTTCACCTATTTCTTCCAATTATTAAAAATTTAAAGAGTCCTAAAAATATTGAAAAATTAAAATATACAATAAATTTAAAATATTACTCAACTTGAGTTCTTTTCAAAGGCATATTAATTAATAGTACATTAAAATATATGTTTTTGAAGTTTATGGACTTTCTAATCAAGAATGGTTTTAAACAAAACTTTGATTTATAATAAATATCAATAGTCATGTTTTTTCCCCCCCAAATTTAAGAGTTTTTCCTTTTTATTATGATTTGCTCATATTTTCTATCATAATTAAAGTTTTTATATGGATTTTTTTTTTTTGAAAATATTTCTTTCATATTTGATTAATCCTTTTTTGGAGGAAAGAAATTTGGACTTCTATAAATTAAGAATTCTTTGTTGCTTCAAATAATACAATAGCATCCACAAATAAAGAGTTTTGTTTTGGAGAGATTATTCTCTCTAGGTTTTATGTTTGTAATATTAGTTTTTCAATAAGTAGGTCACTTGACTAAATCATATTAAATCTTTTGATGTTTTTATTATAATTTTCTTTGTAATCTTATCTTGTGAGTGTTTGTAATGTAAGCCCCGCATAGCGTCATGCAGTGGAGGATCCGGGATTTAAGGATAGTGGAAGATTAAAAAATTTAAAAATTGAAAAAAGTAAAAAAAATAACCTCAATGAGGTTCGAACTCGGGATCTCCTTCCAATGAATGACTTTAAAATCAACTTAAATGTCAATGCACCCAACCAACTTTTGTTCTAGTGTGTGCTTTTTTATGTTTTATATCTATTTTCATATATTTTCTATGTAATTATACCTATTCAGCGTCGAGTTTAGTGGGTGTCGGCCCACCCCAAAATACAAGGTAGGTCCGCCCCTGACGCCATGTTATTTCAACTTCAAGTTCATCAATTTTCTAGGTTTTTGAGTATATTTCTTATTATAAAACTTTATGAATTAGAGCTGTAATTTTTGTGAATGGATCTTCAATTTTGTGATTTTAATTTGTTTTCTTATGAACAAAAATATCTATATTTATTTGTGCTTGATTAATAGAACGATTTAAATTTTTTGTGGGTGTGGACATGTATTAAATTATAACGTATGTTAATACCTCATGCAAAGGATTATGAGGCTAATTTTTGACTTTTTCTTTTTACAGACTAAAAAAAATTCCTGTTGGTTTGAGTTTAATATGTTAAGTTGCTACTCATTTAATCATATTCATTCATCATTTACATGAAATTGCAATTTGTGTTAAATCACGCATCAAAAAACTAATTTACATAATAAAAAAGATTTAAATAAAAAATTAATTAATTATAAAATCGTAGATTAACTAACATGAAAGACCTTGTGGTTAAATAATGCATTAAATTAAGTATATGTTTGAAAATACCTTAGGTCCAAGGAGGAGTGATTGAATTACAATAATCTAACAAATAAAATGAGGTTTAACTTCTACTAATTTCAAAATCTAAAGAATGTAATTTTGTTCTAAAAGTATTTTTGAGAAAAATATATTTAAAAATACTTTAAAAACTTAATCAAATACTAATAGTTTCTCGAAAGTAATTTCTAAATTTATTAGTTAAACACAAACATCTCGCCAAAAAATATTATAAAATTGAACTCATTAAGAGAAAGTACACGTGCAATATTTTTAATATTATATAAATTATAAATTTATAGATATAAATATAGATTATAGATAAAGATATCTATGGCTAAAGATGATTTAAAGACAGTAGACCGTAATTATCTAAAATTAAATCGAGAAAAAATTAAGACCCTTTTTTTTCCTCTTCCAATTTTGTCGGATTGTACATGAAGGGATAATTTCGAAGACACAAAAAAACTTGAACTTGAAAATTCCCTGACCCAACAATTTTACTTGATAGGATATAAACCAACCAAAACCAACCGATCCGTTTGATCTTCCACGTGGCACCATCAGGATACATATGGGCCCACCATTTGGCATTGAACCGGTCTTTTGATAGTTTTTCACCAGTGACCTGATATTACCAGTAAACACACCGATATTTACCGATAGTACCGGTTACCTTTGTCAAGTGTATAAAGAACTCTGGGGTTTAAAGTAATGTTTGTGGGTGGTTTTTCACAGGGTTTTTGAGGTTATGGAATGGAAGAAAAAATAATTTTGGTTACTAAGTACGTGTACACAATTTGGGTGATTCTTGACATTCTTGAATTTTCACTTTTTTTAATCATTTTATTTTGTGTGAATTTTGATGAAAATTTTGTCTCTTTCTGTGATTTTTGAAATTCTTGAATTTTTATTCATATCGTTTTTTTGGTGAATTTTGATGAAAATTTTGTTGTTTTCTGTTGCTTTAAAGTGATGTGACATTTTTTTGGTTGTAGTTAGCATAAAGTTTCAATCTTTTGTTCAATATTTGAACACCCTGTTTGGTTGGTGGATTTTTTGAAATTTTCATTTGAGTGATTCTTGAAATTTCTTTTTTATCATTTTTTTTTGGGAGAATTTTGATGAAAATTTTGTTGTTTAAAGGTGATGTTACATAATTTTTTTCTTGCAGTTAGTATAAAGTGTCAATTTTCATGTTTTTTGAAGAGAATTATTTGGTTGCTTTGGGTGATCCTTGAAATTCGTGATTTTTTTCCTGTTGAATTATCCTTCTCTTCTTTTGCTGCATTTTGGTGTTTTTTGATGAAAATTCGGTTGCTTTAAGGTGATGTGACATTTTCTTCTTGTCGTTTGTATAAAGTTCAATCTTATGTTAAATAGTTGAACACCCTGTTTGGTTGGCGGAGAAAACTGGATGAATAAGAAGATAAATTCAGAATTTTGTGGGGATTTCATGGGTTTTGAAGGGAATTATGATGGATTTTGAAGAAAATTTTGGTTTTGCTTTGGGTGATCATTGAAATTCTTGATTTTTTTTCTTCTGTTGAATTATCCTGCCATTGTCTTTATTTTTATTTATTTATTTATTTATTTTTGCATTTTGGTTTTAATGAAAATTTGGTTGCTTTAAGGTGATGTGACATATTTCTTTCATGTAGTTAGCATAAAGTTTCAATCTTTGTTTGTTCTATAGTTGAACACCCTATTTGGTTGGTCGAGAAAATGGAAAAAATAGATAAATATAGTATTTTTGTGGGGATTTCATGGTTTTTGCAGGGAATTATGACGAATTTTGATGGAATTTGGGTTGGTTTAAGGTGATGATGTGATGGTGATAATGAGCAATTTCTTTCTTCTTTGATTGCAAAATTTTCTTGAAGTTTCAATTTTTGAATTCAAAGCCTTGTTGTGTTGGGGAGAAACTGTTGAATTTATTACTAAAGTTTTTTCAAGAATGGTATTTCATGGGAGAATTGTGGTGAAAGAAAATCTGGTTGTTTTAAGGTGATGTCATTCATTTCTTTCTTCTTTCTATGTACAGTTTGAATAAAGTTCCTATCTTTTGTTTGGTACTTGGTTGGATTGGGGAGAAAATCTTGACAAAGTAGAAGAAAGTGTTGAAGTTTTGCTCTTTAAGTTCCTTAAGAATAAATTTTCAAGAATTATTCACCTTAAAGATTTTTCCTTTCTTCAGAATTTTGGTCCCCTCCGCCCCGAAGCTTCTTTTTTCAGGATGTCCTTAGATTAGATCTATTGATCTTTCCCAAGGAATTCTGAATTTGGCAGGTTTGGTTTTGGTGCTGATCTAATAGTTCCTTTTTTATCATCTTTTTAAGTTCATTTTTCTTAATTTTCTATTTGGGGTTGGGATTCATGGATTTCCTTTGAGGTGTTATTCTGTGTGGATCCTAGAATATGAAGGATTTTGGCCCCTTCTTTTATCTCCCCCAGTTTATCTATCATAATTACTTTACTGTCATGAGAAAATGGCTTCTATTCTTTTCTTTTTCTTTTTTTTTTTAGGAAAAAAACCAACAGGTTTCTTTCACCCTCAACCAAAAGAATCAGTTTAAGAGAACAAACCAGATTTGGTAAATGGTTATCAATACATCTAGCTTGATTCATGTATGGCCTTATACGAATACTTCTCATCAAACATGTCATGTTGGAAGTGTGTTGGTGCCTTTTTTCATTAAATTAAAACATGTTCCTTTTTGTTGTAATGTTGGTGAAAATTTTTCTTGTGATGCTTACATTTCTGATTCAATGATTGTTGATTCTTATGATTAATGAAATTGTGATACCTTCCCCAGTGCATTTCCGAACATTGCTTTACCTTTGTGTGTTTAATGCATGGAAGTGCTTTTGAACGATTGAGATCTTTCCATTTTCCGTAAAATATTAATTGGAAGGGATAGCTTCTTTTAATTTTGAAGTTGAAATCAGACTTTCTTGTATGCTTTTGGAATGGATATTATGGCTTTTAGGATATTGCGGCAGTTATAGTTATTATTAAAAATCTAAGATTATTCCTTTTATAACCATCATTTAAGTGTCAGTTGAAAAACGACAATAACTTTTCTGTGGGTTGAATTCGGCTTAAAGTTCTGTAGTACAAAGTGCCTGTCTCTTTGGAATTTTTTTCTTAAGGTGGTATTAATGGAAGTGTGGGCATTCTGTTATGTTACCTTTTCCCCCTGATCTTTTATACCGTTGTTCTTGACTTCCAATAGTTTTACCTCAATGTCTTGATTCATGATTTGTGATCTTGCAGGTTTCTTCTTTAGATTATTTGGTGTACTTGGCCCGCTTGACCAGAGGGATGTATAGATCTGATGTTCTTATACTGTAAAGTTGATAAAAGACTGCTTGTATTTATGTCTTTTGAATGTTTAATCCTATGGTTTCTGAGATATGGTGTTGCATAAGAGGTTAGATTATGGATTCAATGGCTATCAGGTGCCTCATATTCCCCGAGCTACCAGATCAGCTAGGGTAACTTTACTTTGCATATGCTTTTATTATTTTGCCTTAATGCTTTTGGCTTGAGGTGCTCATTCTAATCTTATTTCGTGGTCGATCTTCTTAGGGAAGGGGCAATATTAGGAAGAAATCTGATAGCAATGAAATGTGTGCTTTTGACTTGTTGACTAGTGTAGCTGGGAAGTTACTGCTGGAAGGAGAAAGCACTTCAAATCCTAGTTTAAAAGATAGGTCTGCAGTCGTGAAAGATACCGCTGAGACTTTTAAAGAGGATGAAGATACATCGTTAAAAGAAAATCCGTATACTGAAGGTTGCCAGGAGAGGGGGTTCTTCATTTCTCAGATTGTCTCAGAAGCTCCTGCGGTGAGTCATTGTTTAAGCAAATCGACAGATACATTATCTGGACCAGCATCTGCAATTACAAGTTCCGATTGCTCAGAGAAGTTGGGTTCTGCAGAACAATTCATAAATGCTGAAAGCAAAATTGAAAAGGTAAACTGTTCTACCAAAGCAGAACAGGAGGCATCTGGTTGTGGAGATTTTTCTAGTTGTACATTAGGCGCTGAAAGCAAAAATCAAGTGAAAATCGACCTGTCAAATTATGCAAAGATTTCAACTAATAAGAAGGCTGCAATTAGCAGTTCAGATTTTCCTGATCTTTGGGATAGGAAGCATTCGATGCTTGTTGCTTCGGACAATACTGTAAAATTCTCTCTTTCTACGGACCCTGATCCTTTTGGGTCCTTTCCGGTGATCCGGAATGATGTGCAGTTAGCTAACAAAGATGACGACGAAAAATCTTGCGGGTGCACTCAACCTAGCACTAGCAATAAGGCCTTCAGGCCAGCACTACATGTAGGAGATTGGAGGAAGCGGAAGTTACAGGCATCCAAATACTTGGAAGTAAAACCACAATCTAATGATGAGGGACACGTCAATGTCGGTGAGTGTTTTTTATTGTTTGTTTTGGTTTTTTAACTTGCTGGATTTGACATAACAAGCATCTCTCCAGATAATGAAACAAGGCATGTGTACCAGAACAGGAAAAATGACTACACGAATGAAAGGTCTCAGAGGGATTTTCCTTTCAAGAAAAGAAAGCTCTATTATTGTAACTCGTTTTCCAATTCCAATGGAGGTAGTAGTGATGGAATATGTAGTTCTCCAACAAAAGACTTAAGTCTAGATGCATCCGGTTATAGTCTAGCATCCTCAGAAGAAGGTTTGTTGTCTTCTGAAACCTTGCCTATAGTGAAACCATGCACATTAATCATGGTCATTACTTGCACATGGTGGTGTGTATGCATTCCCTGTTCTAATTGGTACTTATTCCCCCTCTGCATATGGACTCCGACAGCCCATGCAGCAGCTGGGACGTCAATCCCCAAAGGAGCTCGTGCATCCTTCAGGTCTAATGACTCCCATGGTGAGAAGTCCTTCTTATGGAATAATTAATGATTCTTTTGTATTCATGGCAATTTTTCATTTGAAGAATTTCTGATGATACAAAGTTTATTTTCCTCAGTGAAGCTCAAGATCAAGTCGTTCAGAGTTCCTGAGCTTTTTGTTGAGATTCCGGAAAATGCAACTGTTGGTTCTTTAAAGGCATGTAAAAGTGTTAATTTTAAATACTATAATCTGTTCACCTAAATAAGGTTCTAGTTTTAGTAGTGCTGCAGCATTCTTTGTTTCTCTTTTCCAGATTCAAGCATAAAAATTCAGTCTTTATGCCTCTTATACTCTGCAGAGGAGCGTAATGGAAGCAGTGACGGCAATACTTGGTGGTGGGCTGCGGATTGGTGTTGTTTTTCAGGGTAAGAAGGTTAGAGATGACAACAAGACCTTATTTCAGGCTGGAATTTCACATGAGGACAAACTTGATGCTCTTGGTTTTACCCTGGAACCTAGCCCCTCTCGAGCTTCCCCACCTCTAGCTCCAGAAGGTCGTTCTCGTGTACTTCCTTGTGAGACAGCTCAACCACTAACAAGGTATTTCATATGCTCGATGATCTCTGATTGTTATTAGTTATGGTGTAGTCTTAAGTTTCACTAGCTTAATTTTGGCATCCAACTAGCTGTAGTTAGTCAATGGAGCTGGTGCTGCTTCACTTTATGGATGAATTAATTCTTGTAAATGTATGCATGTCGTTATTGTGTAGTTAAAATCTCCGTTTGCTTTCAACTCCGAACACTTGAGATATTGCTACTCTCTTTAACCCTGTTAGTCTCTCATCCCCCTTTCTTCTCTATCTGCTGTTGCTTTTTGTGGAAGGTGGCAGGTCCTTATTCTGGTCTTCCTAGAACCTTCTAAAAAAAGACTTGATGAGCTTGCCATATATTTCTTAGCAGGTGCTCACCTGCTCCTACTGTTATTCGTAATGGCATACAACAGGGGACATATAATGGCTTCACGGATCATCCAAGAACAAATTTGAGTAACTTCATTGATAGCGATCACGATTCAGCTCCGTCCCCACCTGATGCCTTTCTGGAGAAAAATGCTGCAGATTCTAGAGCATTGGTTCCAGTTGCTGCAGTGGATGCAGAAGCCTTGGCTGTGGTTCCAATGCGAAAGCCCAAGCGTTCTGAAACCGCGCAGCGTCGAATCCGCAGACCTTTTTCTGTTTCTGAAGTGGAAGCACTTGTTCAAGCTGTTGAGAAGCTTGGAACTGGAAGGTATATTTAATGAGGCAGTAGATTCGTGCTGACCTCAAAGTTCCTTTTCCGTCATATAATGGATTTGTTATCTTACAGGTGGCGTGATGTCAAAATGCGAGCTTTTGATAACGCCAAACACAGAACTTATGTCGATTTAAAGGTACAAACTGCACTAAACATCTTGCATTTCGACAACTCACTCTCCAAGTGCTGCTTGCCTACTTAAATCAAGGGCACTAGACTCTTAATATGTTACTTTTCCCTTATGCGTCAACTTTAGATTTCTTTTCTCAGTTAGATACTGTTATTCGTTTCCACATTTAAATGTGAATTCTGGAGGAATCTTGCTATGAAGTTTCAAGTTGTTGCTTCCTTAAACAGCTAACTATAAATACGAAGCGATATATGATATTATTACCATATTTGTATCATATCTCAATTTTGTGTTGTATTTTATGCATCTCCAACAATAATTGAAAAAATATTCTGTGTATAAGCTGGAAAGTAGAAGGAAAATGAAGTTACAAGTTATCCTCTTGATTAGGACTGGGCAAAGAGCCGGGCCAACTTGGGGCTCGGCCTGGTACGGCTAGTTTCAAAATGAGTCCGGGTTCGATTGAGCTTGGTCACGATCAGCTCAGCATGACTCATTCTGCTCAGCCAATTAAACGTGCAAATCTTGTTTTGAAAATTAAGTTCATTCTATGTATGTTTAATAATCGCGTGACTATCTGGTTTATGATCCTTCAGGACAAATGGAAAACACTGGTGCACACAGCGCGAATATCCCCTCAGCAAAGGAGAGGTGAGCCTGTGCCTCAGGAACTCCTTGACAGGGTCCTCGTTGTGCATGCTTACTGGTCCCAACAACAAGCTAGGCAACAGATGAAACATCATTCCGAGACGCGTCTTTTGCTTTCAGATGGTTGTAAAGGATAAACTGGCAGCAGTAACTGGAGAAGATAAGTAGATGGGTTTTGGACAATTTTTTTGTTTTGTTAATAATATACTATATTTTAAGTGTAAAAATTATAGCACAAGGGGGAAGTAAATTAGTTGAATTACATTTAGTTTTCTTCATGGAAGGGGAGTTGGGGGCTGGCACTTGTACATGTTTGAAAATAAAGTGCTTACTAACACACAATTTTTGTATCAGGGCTTTTGTAGTCTGCTTAAATTCTTGGTTTTTTGACAAGAAATTTGTTTTTTGGGCAATAGGGTACTGTAGTTTATTGTTCACTTTGTGCAGTAGAAAGGGAAAAAGTTGATGTAGTTATTATGATGAAACTTTACATAAAAAGTTTCAATTCAAGACTACATTTTTTGTTTCATACAGATTATTTTTCTTTGGCTCATTTTGTGTACTTACAATACTACTGTTTCTGACGTGTTATTGTCAAATATGTCCAATTATTATACATTTTGGTAGGTTGCCTTTGTCCCCTTCCCTTCCCCGCGGAAAAACAGAGAATTTAAGTTATCTGCGCCATTCTGATACTTCAGGAACAGGAAAAGAAATTCTAGGAATCCAAAAAGTGAAACATTGCATTTGTGGCTAAGTAAGAAAAATGTTTTTTGTTTTAGTTCGATCTGTCATCCCATATGAAATAATTCATCTACGGACAATGTAAAAAGTTAACATTATCAATGTAGTTTTAACTTGTATTGGTAGGCTTTTCTCTCTTTTCCAGGTTATCACTAAATATTTACAAAGATTTACCTATATTTATCTTATGAGTAATTTGATTGCGCAAATACTTTTACAATGTCAATACACAGAATTAAGGTCAAAAAGAAAAGAGGAAAAGTTGGAGGGAGGCAATAAGAGAAAGAAAAAGTGTGTAGAAAACTCATTACAACTTTGATAAGATACAGGAGAATAAGATGGGCCAATGTGGTGGGACATTATATAACCAATTTGTAGATTGTAAATAAATGGCATTTTATTACTTTTGGTTAAATATGTAACTGAAAATTCAAGAATAAGATGTTTCAGGACTTTTTTTCATTTTTTGGTTAAATTCAGGACTTGTAAATGGAACATCCACGAAATAAAAATATGCACAAATTAACTTTCAAATTTTAGTAGGGACAAAAAAGAACTTTTAGATATGTTTTCGTTTATATAATATTGATATTTATATCGGTAGAAAGTTGCATATGTATTGAAATAGTCTGAGTGCTATTAAGGTAGGTACAAGTTACACGAATATTACTATAAGGGTGTGTTTGGTATGATGGAAAATGTTTTTCAATTTTTCCTTGTTTGGTTGTAATGAAATGTTGGGAAAGTATTTTCCACAACAACTCATTTTCCTTCATTTGATGGAAAATGACTTCCCTCATGGGTCAAGGAAGTCATTTTCCAGAAAATGACAAATGAGACTTATGACTCCACCCCTATCCCTTTTTCTCACCCCAACAACACTCATATTACATAACTCAAAAAATTTACATTTCTAAAAAAGTTACATTACTCAGAAATATTTTTCACTATGCTTTGCTTCAATTTTTCACTACTTGAAATAAACAAAAGTAAAATCCGAATTTTTTTCATTTTCAATGTTCGTTGAATGTATTGTTATTTTCATATTCATAGAGAAAAACTTACCTATGTTACTTCGCTAATTGCATATTTCATCTTGTCATCGATGTAACTTATTTCACGAAGTTGAATAAGCTTGTCGTTCCGTTATATTTCTATTGATTGTAGTATCTTGAGATTGTCCTGACAAAATGTTGAAAAGTGTCTCCTATATTTGCTAATTAATAGTTGCTTAAATTTAGTGATTTTAGTATTTTAGAATTCGATATTGATATTATTTGTTATGGTTAAATTATTTCTTACAAATTGTTGACTTGTTAGAGACACTGATATACTAGTTAACAGTTAGTAGTATTTTCTAAAAAATATTTTTTCGCTCACCAATCAAACACTAAAAAATATTTTTCTAAAAAATATTCTCTACTCACCAACCAAACACCATAAAATATTTTTCGAAAAATATTTTTCACTCACCAACCAAACATGAGAAAATAAGTAGAAAACCAACTTATTTTCCAGGAAAACATTTTCCAGGAAAACATTTTCCATGGAAAATATTTTCCATCATACCAAACACACCCAAGAGGAAAAAGCAAGAGAACCGTACAGTTTTTTTTTTTTGGTTTCCCAAGTATCCACAGCCGGCAGCCGTGAGACTAATCCTCCGTTCCTCTAGAGAAGCGTACAGTTGATCTCAAAATGTCTGGTTATGCGGTATGCTTCCTCCATGATTTTACTATATCACCTCTAATTAATTATTATAAATTATTTATATATTAAAAAATTAGTAATATTTAATTAAAAAAAGTAAAATATGACATGTTTATTTCAGCTGTTTCAATCGTAATTTTACTAAATCAATCCTAATTAATTATTATAAGTCATCTAAATGTTAAAAAAATATTTAATAAAAAATTAAAATAGATATAAAATGATAAGTTAACTCTTGATATTTTAAATTAATTAGATGTTTTATATGAGACCCACTTAAATTTTTTTCACAAGTATTTTTTATAGTAATTTTGTTGTGTCACTTCTAATTTGTTGTTGTGAGTCATTTAAGACATGTCTGCTTCGCTGCTTCAATTGTGATTTTTTACTATATCACCCCTAATTAATTATTATGACCATCTAAGCATTATGTCACTTAAATTGAAATAGAAGAAAAAGTATTATTGCAATAAATAAAAACTTAAATTATTTTAAAAAATGTAATTGACTATCAATGCCACAAAAGTTTAGACAAGAAGAGTAACATATATTATTTGAAAATCACATAAAAATTATTATAAATTACAATAATTAACAACTTAAAATATTTAAAAAAAATAATATGTTATAATTTCAAAAAAAAAAACTACATAAAAATACTATAAATCACAATAATTAACAACTTCAAAAATTTAGAAGATATAAATATTTAATTGGCTCTTAGATTATAAGACACTTAAATTGGAATAGAAGAAAAGTATTATAAATAATAATAATTAAAAATTTAAATTATTTTTAAAATATAATTGACTATCAACGCCATAGAAGTTTGGATAGAGAGAGTAACGTATATTATTTAAAAACTACATAAAAAAATTATAAATCTTTATTAAATCTCAATAGTTAACAGTTTAAAATATCTAAAAATATATTAAAAATATGATTGATCGTCTAAATTCTATTTGTGTCGCATAAATTGAGACAAAAAAAACATATATTGAGCCTATATTATTTGAAAAATAGTAATATAGGCTCATCGAATTTTACTTTTCATACTATTTATTAATTTATAAATTTATAGAGTTTAATTTTAATCATAATTAAATTTTGAAATAAAATTATATATTTAAATAATAATTGATAATTTAAAATATTCTAAGAATATATGTAAAATTATTTTTAAAAATAAATTTATTTAAATATAAAATTTTTTATTTTAAGAATATATGTAAAAATTATTTTAAAAAATAAATTTATTTAAATTTTAAAATTTTAAAAATGTCACATTAATTAATTAATTAATTAATTATTATTATAATATTAAGTTAGATGTTAGCACGGGCTTTTCCTAACTAGTCACACTTAAAAGAAAAAGGTTCAACCACCGACCCAATGTTTTGTGTTGATGTTGTGTTGTAGATTCAAATAAATTTTAATGGTTAGTTCTATTACTCATTTTTAGTTTAATTTGAAGGTGATTGAATAACACGGAAAAACTTCTTTTAGAACAACAATAAAGAGAGCTGAAAAATGTTGTGTACAGGTGGATTTCATTAAATATGAAGTATGTTAAAATACAAATATTGATGGCAGAAATCAGATGATGAAGTGGAGATTTAGTTGATGGGTTGTCATACTTCAAATTGAATCTTCTTGTCAATAGTATGAACTTCTGTAGGAATGAGAGAAATGATTTCACAAGGCGCACCACTCTGAATGCTCTTTCAATTGTTCATGATAAAAAGGAGTATCTCTGTTCAAACAACAAAAAGGAAAAACCAAACACAATAACTATTAGACAATGACGAGGAAGAAATAGTGAAAGGAAGATTAATTTCAGATGAAGTAATACCAATACTAATATCTCAAGGAAGATTTTAGAGCAAAATTTCAGTCGATGGAAGGTGTGATCATTCGCTCTGGTTCAATAAAGCATATAGATCAAGAAAAGAGCATGGAATGGGTGTGACACCATTTCTGCCAAGCTGAAATAGAAAAAAAACAATGTACAAAATATAGGGCACAGTGAACTGTTCTCAAGGACAAAGATCATATAAAAACCTATGTCCAATTTTGTTTAACAAACTTGACTATTCTATGACAGCATTTTATAAGGTGAGTATTTAAGCAATTCGTTATGTTACCATCTTAAACCTTAACAATAGTGGCAACAACATATGTATAGAAAATGTCTACAACGGCACATTAGGTTCCCTGGTGGGAATTTCTCACAAGGCAGTATCAGAAAATTAAAACAGAAGCTCAAGAATAGGCAGCTGTAACATGTTTTCGGCCATCATTATCATGTTAGCAAGAGAGAAATTAGTATCTTTGCTCCAGTAGCTATTAACATGACTAACATTTTCACATCAAATTCTTAAACTTATTTGGTCCTTCTAAATTGATTTGTACTAACACTTTCACAGATCTTTAAGGCCTGCTTTAATGATTACCAAATACAAAAGGTCCAATGATCTTGCAGTCAGGTTCCGACTTTAACATACCCAGTGTAATCGAATAAAATAGTGTGATCGAATGAAGTAGAGGCTTAAGAGGTAGAAAAGTTGTTTTAAATAGATCCTCATCTCAAGAAAAAACAGTTTCAGACAGTGTAAAGAAAAAGAAAAAATTAACAGAAGCAGACGGTCATATAACAAAAAATTAAATAACTTGACAAATCAGCCTAAACATTAGTTAGAACAAAATAAAATAATAACTGAAATGTAAAAACAACGCAGACAAAAATCAAATTCGAAGGACAAGAAACTACAAGTCTATACTTCTGAATAGTAGAAGGAGAATTAAGAGTCATTACAGAGAAAAGACAGATTGATAAGAGGTGATCAAGAAACAGAAGGTGCCTCCAAATGACTCTTCAGATGATATAGTGGTAACCCTTTCAAGTCCATTAATCTGAGTACTAATCTGGGAGTTAAATCCAAAAATTTGCACAACATAAACTTCAAAATAACCAAAATGTCAGATTAGACATGTAATATACAAATGTGCAATGCATATATAACATGTTCCAACAATTGTGTCAGATCAGACATATGAATACACTTATAAGCAAAATATCCAACAATAAAGTAGAATGCATAACACTACTTTTACACATATAAAGTTCATTTGGAATAACGAAAATAGCAGTTGGGCTAGCTGGCAGGACAACCTCCTTATGCCTTCTTTAGGGATTTTATAAGACCCAACAATTGTTCACAATACATGCATGTAAAAATTAGAATAACCAACTACAACTAATACGAAAACTAACAGATTTGTGTTCTGTTAAATTTTGCTAAAATCATACAAGAAATATTTCGCAAGAGTTTTATTTAAGTCAACTTGAGCAAAACTAAAAAAAATACATTGTACATAATAATTTTAATTAATCAGTCATAAATCAATGCCTGCGAACAACTGCTGAAGTACCAGAAAGTCTTTGGAGAACACAATAAAAACAGGAAATTATCAAATCACAGGAACTAACAGATTTCATCATCAAAAGAAAGAGCAACAACTGGGGTACTTAACAAGCAACGATTTGAGGGTAAAATTCAGATTAGATAGAAACTTTGTAATTAAAATGACCAAAGCTAATACGTAGCTGAAGTGATAAAAAATACTCGAGAATTATTTTACCGATACAAGAAACAACACCTCAGTCGAATAATCCTACTGAATATAAAAATTAAAAGATTTCCAACTCACAAAATTTGAAGTCAAGATCTCATCTCGAAAAGAAGCGGTGGAAACGAAAAAGTGTCTATTAAACTTCGGCTGAATGGCAACACGCCTGTTGTGTTGGTGTTCTCCTAAGAAGCGGCGGAAAGAGAAGTGGCGATTAAACTTGACCGAATGGCAACACGTTTGTTGTCTTGGTTCTCCGTTGAGGATGTAACACGTATATAGTTGATTAGTAAAATGATAAAAATATCCTTTAGATTAAGCTGGCTACTTTAGCGCACTTCTATATTTCTTTTCTTTTCTTTTCTATATTATAGAAATGGTGGTTTCAACATGACAATTTTTTATAATTTTAAAAAAGCTTGAGGATAGTTTAGTCATTAAATATAAGTTCTAAGCTCAATTTGATAATTTTTTGTGCATTATATTTTGAACCTCATCAGAATTTTTAATGAAAGCCCATTCTTTTCTCTTTAATTACCAACAATGCCATCTAAAAAATTTACTATAATGTCATCACATATGGCCTTGCATATTTCTATATTATTTTCACACATATGGGTCCTCTATCTTCTTATTTATTTTTCATTCTTAGTATTTATCTTTTTATGTGTAAAATTATTTCAAATATATTATATTTAAGTAAATTAATTAGTAAGATGGTAATTTATTATAAAAATTAATTATAATTGATACAATTAAATAAATTTTGTTCTTTATTTAATTTTATATCAAATATATAATTTACTTTCTTTCTTATTTATTACTACAATTTCACCTAATTTTTTTTTTTTTAATATATAGAAGAGAAAATTTTGATATGCCTGCTTATGTTGTCTGCTTCAACTTCTTCAATCGTGATTTTATTATATTGTCTCTAATTAATTAGTATAAGTCATTTATATATTAAAAAATATTTTTTTTTTTTTTTAAAAAATAGACATTTATGACATGTCTATTTCAGTTGCTTCAATCGTAATTTTAATTTTGATTGTATCATTTTTAATTAATTATTATAAATTATTTATATATTAAAAAATTAATATTATTTAATAAAAAAGGTAAAATAGAAAATTATGACATGTCTGTTTCAGCTGCTTTAATCGTAGTTTTACTAAATATCACCCCTAATTAATTATTATAAGTCATCTAAGTATTTAAAAAAGCTCTCCGTCGACTTGCCGACTTGAGCTATTTGCTCCGTGATTTACTATATCATTCATAATTAATTATTATAAATTATTTACATATTAAAAAATTAATAATAGATAATAAAACAATAGAATAGACATTTATGACATGTCTGCTTCAGCGACTTTAATCATAATTTTACTAAATATCACCTCTAATTAATTATTATAAGTTATCTAAGTATTAAATAAATAAATAATTAAATAATATTTAATAAAAAAAGATAAAATAGATATAAAATTATAAGTTAACACTTGATGTTTTAAAGTAACTTGAATTCTTATATGAGATTTCACTTACTTTTTTTCACAAGTATCTTTTACAATAATTTTACTATATCATTTCTAATTAGTTGTTGTGACTCATTTAAGACATGTCTGTTTCGCTGCTTCAATCATGATTTTACTATATCACCTCTAATTAATTATTATGTTCATCTAAGCATCATGTCATTTAAATTAGAGTAGAATTTTTTTACACAATAATTAAAAATTTAAATTATTTAATTATCAGTGCACAAACTCTGGACAAGGAGAGTAGCATATATTTTTTGAAAATTACATAAAAAATATTATAAATTACAATAATTAAAAACTTTAAATAGCTAAAATAATTTAATCTATTATATATCTTTAACAAATACTTAAAAAAATACTGTAATTCACAATAATTAACAACTTAAAAAATTTAAACGATATAAATATTTGGTTGACTCTCGAAATTGTATCAGTGTCACTTAAATTGAAATAGAAGAAAAATATTATAAATCACAATAATTAAAAACTTAGATTGTTTTAAAAATATAATTGAATATCAATGTCACAAAAGTTTGGATAAAGAGAGTAACATATATTATTTAAAAATTATATAAAAATATTAGAAATTACAATATTAACAACTTAAAATATCTAAAAACATATTAAGAGTATGATTGATTATCTAAATTCATTTTGTATCACAAAAATTGAGACAAATAAATATATATTGAGCTCATGCTAGATCCCGGGTGAATCCTAGGATGTATATATGCAATTCATCTTTTTTTAAACTTTGATTTAAATATATCAAATTGAAAATATAAGTTTTAATACAGTACACTGTACATAAAAAAGTGTATAAGAAATAATGTTAGCATAAATAATATCAATATTACTAATACAAACATTATTAATGCAAACATTATTAATACATTCCATCAGCATTATTTTTATACACTCTAACAAACGACTCCACATTTGAATGGAAGGAACATATACAAAAGCAAAGTTCAATAAAATATCTACATAAGTATGTTTTATCGTGTTCTCAAAGTCAAATAATTTAAATTAATATGAAAGATGGTAACTATAGTTTTTTTTTCTATATAATTTTGAAACACTTAAAATTTGAATTTAAAATATTAATTTAGTTTAACTTCAAAGAACAAGTTGACAAATAAAAAAGAAGAAAAAAATGAAAACAAATAATGTTTATGGCGGCTTAGTAAGGGAATACATAATTATCTTGTAAGACTTGGCTCCTTGTAAAATACTACCAAGTAGTCAATATATTTTGTGTATTCATGTGTTATAATTCATAATTCGAACTAATATCAATTTAAGTTACTATACATAATAAAATATCTTAATGTTGGGCCCGTGCTGACACGGGTCATGCTCCTCTAGTATTAGTAATGCTTTCTGGATGATTGAAATTTGATGTAGCATCATAATAAATACCAAGATTTGCAAAATAGGCCCTTCAACTTTTGCTCTGCGATCGATTGACCCTTGCTAGTAATTTCACATCCAAAATAAAAACTAAAAGAATTTCGTTTCAATTGTTTTCGTACCATCATATTATAGGAAAATTTATTTATTTACTAAACAACTTATCCGCGCTTAGCACGACTTTAAAAATATTGTATTTATTTTCTTTAAGAAAATTCTAATAACTAAATATTGAAAATATGTTAAACATTTTTTTAGTCTCCAAATTTAAAGGATGAAATTTTAAGTTTTAATCAATTTCATTGTTAACACTTCACTTTATTTTTTCCAATAGTTTTCATCACTTGGAGTTTTTAACTAATAACGATATTGATATATAGGGGCAAAAATCTCATTTTTAGCAGAAGAGATGTGACGTCTTTAAAGTTAATAAAGTTATTTTTCTGAAGACGTTATCCTATTTAATTTTATACTAAATTTTGATTTTAAAATTTTGAATGTCTTTCAATTTTTTATAAAGATATACTATCAAACATTGTTTCTAAATCTCAAATTTGTTATTTCACAGAAAAAATTCTATGCAAAGTGTTATAGAGCTTATGAATTACAAGTTATAGTATGTAATTCATACGTTACAATATTTTGGTACGACTAATATAATAGAGGAAGAAAATAATGTGACATATTTAAGAAATAGATATATAGAATATCTTTATTTTTTTTAGCAATTTGTTTAGGGAAAAGTTGAGAGAAAAATGTCAAAAATGAGAGAATAATGACAACACCAAATTAAATCATTTTTCTTATTTTCAGATTTTATGCATATATAAATATAGATATATGTATCGTTAGGTATAAAAAAGATATTAAAAAAAAAAAAGAAACAAAAAGAGCTAATGAATAAAAGAAAAAGATCACCTTCTTTCTTTTTATTTCCTATGGTCGCTTCGTCGAATTTTATGGTTGATTACAATTACTCAAAAGTTGAAAAATAATGTAACAAAAAATAGAAAAAATCTATTAAATAGATATATTCTTAGTTGAACATATCTCATGTTACCATCATAGTGCCCTCCTTCCTCTCGAAAAGTTTAGAATATGGAGCTTGCTGTCATAGTCTTCCACAAATCAAATGAGAACTTTTTCATAACCTTGCACGCACATCATTGGAAGAAATCACAAAAAGCAAAAAAAGAGAGGATATATGAATTATTAGACACCCAAAAATAAGACAAAAATCTAATGCTTTCGTTTCTTTTTTTATGATCTATTTGTAGTAATTTGTGGTTGACAATTTAAAAAGTATGAAACAAAAAGTAGAAAAAAAAATTAAATAGAAAAAGCAATTAAATACATACATGCTTACTTGAAAATATTTTCATACTACCCTCCTCTTAAGACTTTGAAACATGACACTTCTATTTCTTTTTCTATTTGTCTTTATCGATACTTTAGCGCATATAGGGTTGAGCACTACGATCATCATCTTCTACAAAATCAAATACATAATTTTTCATAACCTTATACATACGTCATAAACATCATAAAATAAATCACAAATCGAAAAAGTAAAAAGAAATGAAGAATAAAATGAAAAAGATAAAGAGACAAAAATGCTAACACAAAAGTTTCAATAAGTTGAATGAAAGTAATAGAGATGTTACATTTTTCATCTTTTTTTATATGTATTTTATACACAATTCAATAGATTTTTAAATTGTATTTACATATTTTTCTTAATATTCATTATGAATATTAATGGTGGTACATTAATAGGCAGACTTGAAATGGTAGAATTGCATATGAAAGGGTGGGATAATAATAATTATTCTTGTAATAACATAATTGTGTAATAAATCTTGCTATAACTTCATAAATTATTATTGACTTTTTAGCAAAAAAAAAAAAAGAATTAAATTATTCAAAAAAATGAAAAAAGGATAAATTGAAATCTTGGCCTTAGAAAGGTGCCATATAGGCATATTTATAACTCTCTTTTACACACACACACACATATATATATATGTATGTATATATATATACATATATACATATATACATATACATATATACATATACATATATACATATATACATATACATATACATATATACATATATACATATACATATATACATATACATATATACATACATATATACATATACATATATACATACATATATACATATACATATATACATATATATATATACATATATATATATATGTTGACACCTAATTTTTGCCCTCCACGACTAAGTTTATTTTTGAGTTTCTTCGATATTTGAATAAAATTACAACATTTATTTTATCTGAATAAAAAACTTTTCAAAATATTCATTTGGGTGAATTTGTCATTTTAAGTAACGATTATATATTATCGTATTCAATTATATGAAATTTTATAATTTTGTTAGTTAAATATTTATTTTATGAAATATCAGATTTTAATCAAAGTTTATCTTAAAAATAAATTTAAATGATTGAAACCTTGATTTAAATGTCACGTGTTCTTGAAAAATAACTTATTTGAAAATAAATAAATAAATAAATAATATAATATAATAATAAATAAATAAATATATCTGTTTGATTTTATTAAATCAAGAAACTCAAGATTAAACAAGATATTCATTCGTATCGAACTTCGATTTAATTTAGTCAATTTATTAAATTTGACCATAATTGAAATCGAAATTACCACAATTGCAATGCAATTGATCAAATAGATATCCAATTTGGTTAACATTTAAATAAAATTGACTAAAAAATCTAATTTAATTTGGCCATTTTTTAAATGACCAAAATATCTACCTTTCCTATTTTTTATTAGACCACCACAACAACCCATTTATTTTTCTTTTTTTTAGGAAAAACTACAAGAAATAGCATACTTAAGACTTCAATTATGAAAAATAGCAACATTTTAATGAAATTACATTGTGTAGCAAACATAACATTATTTTAAATGTGGTCCCCACTTATTGCCTTTAAGAAGTTACTATGTATAAGGTTCCCTTTTTCATGTCACTTCTCTTTCTCTTTCTTTTAACTGATTTTTACTTTACCTTTTATTATTTGAAATCTCTTTCAATTTTTTTTTCCTTTCCCATAAATTACTCTTATTTAAATTAGTAAATTCCTTTTTCAAATCAAACTCAATTATGAAGATTATTATCTTCATGATATTCAAAATTTCAAAATATCACTCTCTTATATCTCTAACTTTTTTTTCTTGCTAGTTTTTTTTTTTTTAATGTGAATTTCTTTTTTTCTTTTTTCTTTTCACTTTATTTTCTCTCTTCTACTTCTTTTTTTTTTTTTTTTTTTTTCGTTTTCTTATTTTTTCTTTTCTCATATTTTTTTTCCGTTTTTTTCGCTTTTTCTTTTACACTTCTATTTCTAGTTTCTATTTCTCTTTCTTCTTTTTTTATTTTTTCTTTTTCACTTTTTTTTTTTTTTTCAGATTTTCATTTTTCATTTTTTTTTCTTTTTTTTTTTACTCTCTATCTCTATTTTTTATTTTTAAAAGTCAAATATCTATATCACATATACATGTTCAAAAAATATACAAAATAAATAGACATACAAATCTGCATATGTATTTACGGTAAAAAACATACATATATATCTGCATATGTATTTACAAAAATATATATCTGACTCACATGTATATATAAACATATAGGATATGTATCATGTATTTTTTGATTACCTATACGTATATGTATATAGTTGTCCTTTTTATTATAGAGATTTTGTGTCTTATATGTTTATATATACATATGCGTGAGATATGTATTTTTGTAAATACATATGCAGATACATATGTATGTTTTGTACTGTAAATATATATCCAGATCTGTATGACTATGTATTTTGTATATTTTTTTGAATATGTGTATGTGGCATACATATTTGTATTTTCAAAATAAAAGTTAGAGATAAAAGAGTAGAAAAATAAAAAAAATAGAAAAGGAAAAAAACAAAAAAAAAGAAGTGAAAAAGAGAAAAAAATTGAGTTTGAGCAGCTTGAAAAATCAATTTTGATCACTATATTGTTCGATCAGTTCAATTTACTGTTGCATTACTTTTTTTTCAAAATTCATTTACAAAATATTCAAAAATAATTTAACGAAATAAATTATTAAATTGTATAACATAACGAAAAATTGATTTTGATCACTCTAACGAAAAATCGTTAATGGCTCAAAATATTCAAAATAATTTAAGAAAAAATCGATTTTGATCATTATATTTGAACGAAACATCAGTAATGGCTCAAAAAAATTTGAACGAAATAACAGTAATGGTTCAAAAAAAATTCAGAACGAAAATATTTTGATCGATTTCAAACGACTGATGAAATTCATATAAGAAAATAATATAACGATTAAATACCTTCAACAAAAATAATGGTTTAATTGAAATTTTTGAAGATATTGAACAGAAGAAGTTTCAGTTGAATTTGATTTTAATTTTTTTTGGGGATGAAAACGTTAAATGTGAAACTAAAATTTGAATTTTGATTTCAGTTGGTAACAAATAACGGAAATCATGTTAATTAAGAGGTTTAATGGAAAAAGAATCTCCACATTCAATTCATGGCTAATTATATCATATTTAAATCAACAGATTTGAGTTAAATATGGGCAGTAAAATGATTTGTATATGTATTTTTATAGCAACAGTTTGTTAAAATACAAAATACAAGTTGCTAGTTTAAGTAATTATGAAAGTGTTGCTACGAATCTCATAATTATGGTCTTAAATATGCTATTTATGAATTTTACCTTTTTTTATATTACCAGCCCAACAACACTTCCATCCCACAACAACCCAAGACCAAACACGCCCTAACTCACTCCTTTCTTCAGCAACAACATCACCAGCGGCCCAAACCTCTCAAATCGACCCAACCCAGTTCCCTTATCCTTTCTCTTTAGCCAAAAAACAACAGCAAACACCGAATATACACGATAATATATCGACAACAACAACACAATCGCGACAATAACATCTTCGACGTCGTCCAACACTAGCCCAGCTTTAGTTGGGTCGACCCGACCTTAAATTGATCATTTTTCCTCTTTTTTTCGATCTGTACGACTGTCACGTGCCCCTCCACATGGGTTTATTCGAGAAAAGCCATGATCTTCTAGAAATGGGTGTGTTGTCTTGCACAATATTAAAAAATCCGTGAATTTGGGAGAAAGGGTACGAATTCGTACCTTTGTGGAGAAATCTCATTGATTCTTAGGGAAAATTTCTTTTCTATTGGTTAATTGATTTTTGTATTTCATCAAAAACAATCCCAAATTGGTACAGTTTGTTAGCTAGAATCCTTATCTTCTGTTTGAATTTGAATTCCCCTCATTGAAGATTCCTGAATTACCCTTGAAATTTTTGTTCCCACATCGACTGAGGCAATCTATTTCCCCCCCAATTGTTTTTCTATATAAAGCTCTTTGTAGAGCTAAGAAAACCAAGTCTGGGAAGGTGAAAAAAACTTTGAGCAAACCCATAGTTTATTTTTTTTTTAGTAAATTTTTTTTTTGTGAAGTTCGTCGGCTAATCAGAGTTCCCGATGACAATGTTCTTCGGTGGTGGTTGATTCCGAACAAAGCCCGTAGTCTTATTTGGCTACCTCGAAAAAGATAAACATACTCTATTCCCTTTTAATTTCATCATCTCTTTCCCTGTAGCAATAGTCGTTTAGTAATAATCGTGATGAGGCTCGAAATTATTTGTTGTAGAGACCTTGGTGTCCGTAGGATTTATATGTGATATGAATTGTTATGCCGCTTGTTAAATCGGTGTTTCCCTCTTGTTGTAGTGGTTTTGTTTTAGTAGTTTTTTTCCATTTAGGTCTATTATCCATGTTGTTACCGTAGATGTTTTCATTGTGATAATGAATATGTTCTAAAATATATGACTTGTTCATATGTAATCTAGCTGAGTTTATTTAAGCTTTGAATGCTTTTGATGTCCCTATTCGGTGCTAATATCATTTTTGGTGTTAACCCATTTTTTGTTTAAACCCGTCCTTAACATTTTTACCTGTATCTGTCTTCCTATTGCGCTTGAATATGTAAATTGACTTCATGGCCTGGTATAATCTCTCGTATTGAGCCTCAGTAGCCTAAAGATGGTAGTAGCTGCATGATTAAAATTGAATTGTGGAAATTAAATTTGTCAAATTCATTTGTTGAAGTATTTCATATAATAATCCGTTATCTTCTTTCCTCGTCAGTCAGTCTAAATAAGTTCTTTTTGTTTCAATTTTATTTCTTCCCTTCTTAGTTGGCTCGTTTAATATCCATGTTCATTTGGTTCTTTCCACATATGTTTTATACGCTATGTTTTCAAACTTCAGTTTTAGATTTGGTGATGAAATGTCTTATATGTTCAAGCTGCTGCCCTCATTTAACAAACTTACCCTCCCCTCTTTTCTCGTTACTAATTATCGTTGTCGCTATTTTTTGGTACAAGTTTCACATATAACTGTTGAATTTTTGCCTCTTTTAAATGAGGTTTTCAAGTAGTAGTGTTGCTTATAAAGTAAAGTCCTTTTGGCGTTTATGAATCTTTGAAGTGGTGTCATATACTCAGAAATTCTTTGAACTTATTTTTTCTGTTAATTCTCTTGTGAAGTTATTAGTTAAGCAATGCAAATAGCGACGGAGGTAGCTATGTGCATATTAAGTTTGGATTTGTAAGAGTCTTATTTGTGCATCATTCTCATAAGTGCCTAATCAGTCATCTCTTTGGTTAAGGCGTTCTTCATCAATTTCTCTTTCTTCTATTTCTAAAAGATTCTCCTTTGAAGTTTGAATATGTCAAGGGTAAGTTAGTATCAGTATAAGGATAAGGTTTATTCGCTTCTGTCTGAAATATTGAAAGTGACTCGCCCAACCTATGACTTTACTTCCAAGAATGAATCTTTGATTAGACTAAATAATTTTTGCCTAGATACTTATGGTCTTTTCCCTTTGATTGGTATTCTCGAATTTGGGTTCATCTTATATCCACATGACTAAAATGACTATTCCAACGCGTTACAGGCTCTGACTTTGTGCTTTTGAATCTATTTTGCCATTTTGAGAAATGTTAGATTAGTTTAAATGTAAGGTCCATTGTTTTTGAATATTGCCTTTCACTGTCGACTTGATATGAACATGTCCTATTGTTTTTGTGATCGGCTTTTGATCATTTAAGAATTATGTCATGTTACTGTCTATAGTAAACTATGTATTAATTTTCTTCATATTTTTTTTGGTTGATCATGTAATAACCATCTTTAGTTTTTTTTTTCAATTTTGATTGATCATGTGTTGGCTTCCTTTACTTTTCATCCTTTTCTTTTTTCTTTTATATGTATTAATGTGCTTTACTTTTCTCTTTTTTTGCATGGAAATCGTTTGAGCTCCACGTGGACTCTTTTCCCTTTGCATATTCATCATAGGCCAATGAGACCCACCATTTTGAGTTAAGTCCGAAGATTAAATACTAAGTTGATTACATGAAGTATAAATACGAGAAGTTGGAAGAAAGAAAATGGGTTAAAGTCCCATTGTTGAAGCGTCTCAGAGACTTGAAACTCTTACTTTTATTTTGTTGTCTTTTTTATTATATTTATTATTTATTTATTTATTTATTATTCATTTATTTGGGCCTCGAAGCCAAAATTGTAAACTAATATAGGTGAAACATATTATGGGCCAAAAAGGGCTCGAGAATATAGATTAGGACAGGTGATGATGGGCCGAAAGCCCAAATTAATTTAGGCCTAAAGGCTTAAATCTTTCAATTCCTCCCTTTTCCTTTTATGTGCTTATTTGCTTTTCATTTGCTTAGACTTGATTAAATCTCCTACTTAGTCGTCGAAATTTATTTTCTATACAAATCTTTTCCTAAAATTACTTTCTTTTTAAAAAACCAACTTCTCTTTTTTCAAAGTTAGTCAAAGATAAATTTTCAAACAATCCGGATAACCGCAAGTTAGCGGATATTTTAGGTGCCTTAAAAACCTTCCTAAAATGTTAATAGGAACCGCTTACCTAGAATTTCAAAACTTAAATGATTTTTCTGTTTTAAATCAGCTAAGTACTTTATAAAGGTTTTCTTAATTTCTTTTCAAATGAATTAATTGGCGACTCTAAAAGTCAAAATTTTTGCAAAACAGAAATGGTGACTCTGCTGGGAATTCTTACCTAGGTTCTAACCAAATGTTTGAATTTTGACTAATTATTTAAATTGTTTACCTGTTTACATGTATCGATTCTACGAAATTTAATTATTGCATCTCATGACAATAATTATGGATCTGATTATTATTCATTGTCTTGAGCCGAGGGTCTATCGGAAATAGCCTTTCTACTTCTCCGGAGGTAGTGGTATGGAGTGCGTACATCTTACCCTCCCCAGACCCCACTATGTGGGAATACACTAGGTTTGTTGTTGTTGTTGTTGTTGTTGTTGTTTTGGGGTTTCGTGGATGTCCTGGCCCCTGTTGTTCAACTCCAAATAAATTATTGGAAATATGACGATTTATTAGCACGTGAGGCGTCTGATGGTTGTTCGTATTTTCAAACTCAAGTCGTCCGCTTGGAAACTTGGTTCAAACCCACTCTAGGCACCTAGGATAGAGCAAAACCAAAACCCCATTTTAGGCATGAGCCTAAGACGACCCAATACCCGAGGGAGTATTGGGCCTATTAGAAAACTTGCCCTGCGTCTATTGACCCAGAGTCAATTATAAACGAATCATATTTATGTGTTAAAAAAATATATATTTATTTAATCCAATCTATTATCCTTTGGGGTCGAGAGAAGGCTTGCTTTGCTTACTTTCGTGTAATGATGCCTCAATCATACAACAAATGAGGGAGGAATCAAAGTAAGCCAAGCAAGAAATTGATCGATTTGGATGGTTGTATCTAGAGAAAAGTTATACGGAAATCGCTTGATCATCAACGGATGTCTCCAATGACAAGAAGTGGACAAAGCTAAGAGGATGGAGGCCGATAGAAGAGCATTTGGGAACTAGTATTTTCCATCCCCTGTGCGGAACATTGTTCTTTTTCTCATGTTATTTTTTTACCTTTTCCTAAAGATTGTATCCCTTTTGTGTAACTTTTGTAGGCATTTATGTACAACTATGAGGATTTTGGGGGATAATGGATTGGCTTTAAAAGACGTATATTTTCTTCAAAATTCGTTAGGCCCACCCCAATTAGGATATGCATTATTACAATATTTTTATGTGATATAACTGCCTTATGTGTTTATGTGAGTTGTTTGAATCAAAGACAAATTTATCCATTATGCTCCTGTGGATCAGTTTGGCTATGACACAAATAACTCTATATGGTTATTTCTTGTCAAGTATCTTGTATTATTTATCATATATGGGATCTAAAATATCTGCCTTTGAGTTATTTTACTTTACAGATAATAAAAAACTACTCCGTGTTGAAATAATCTGGCAGAATATCTTTATTTCACCTGGTCAAAAGTGCATAAGATCCCATCCTCTAACCGTTATTCAAATATGACTGAAAGTGACGAAGAAAATGCATTGACCATTAGGGATAGTGTAATAGCGGAACAAAGTGAGATGATTGTTGAACTCGCAAGAAAATTAGAAATGCTTCAGGAGGAGATGAATCGTACTCGAGATTTGGTTAATGTGGCCATCACCGTCATACTCCCGCTCCAGGAGGACATAGGACCTCACTCCAGATCCCTCTCCTCAGTACGCCTATTCTTGGGGACCATCTAAATAACATATCATCCGTCTCCGCTCCTCAACTTATCCAAAATACCAATCGATAAAATAACCCAAATGCTTACCATCCATAAAATCCATCCCTAACCCCACAAAATCCATCTCCAAATTTATAAAATTCATTCCCGAATCCCCAAAACCCATTTTTAAATCCACAAAATCTGCCCCAAAATCCACTCTCAAACCCATAAAATCCACTCCCATATCCACAAAACCTATCTCAAAATCCACAAAACTCATTTTCAAATCCACAAAATCTCTTTCAGATTCTACCAAACTATTCTCAAATTCCACAAAGCACTATCAATTTCCAAAACCTCCTCCCTCCCTACCACCCAACCTCCTCTCATCCTTAAAATCAAGCTACCGTTCCAAATTCTTCTCATGTCATCATATCCCCTGACATCTATTATCCCTTTTCCAATCCTGAGGTAGACCATTACGAGAAGAAGGAAAATAAGTAGAGGACCGAGCATGAAAAGAAGTTGCTAGCCATGAATGAAGAGATCATGAGAATCAAGAAATCTCACGGGGCAGGTGATAATGATGCTTTGGGGTACGATAAGTTTTGTGTTCACCCCAGAGTAGATCTACCAGAAGGGTACAGGGTCCCTAAATTTGAAGTGTTCGATAGTACCAAAAATCCAATGGCCTATCTGAGAAGGTATTGTGACCAAATAGTTAGAGTAGGAAGAAATGAGGCATTATTAATATGCTTATTCAGCCGAAGCTTAAGCGATGAAGCCTTAGATTGGTTCACATCTCAAGAACTAAAAAGATGGCATAGTTGGAGGGCTTGGCTAAAAGTTTTCTTGATAGATTTGCATTTAACGTTGAGATAGTCCCTGACCGATAATCACTATACCGGATCAAGCAGAAGAATGATGAGTGTTTCTGAGACTATGCCTTTCGTTGGAGAAAGGAAACTGCCAAAGTACAACCTCCCATGCCTGAGGAGAAAATGGTATCGATTTTCTCTTGCGCTCAGAAGGGAGAATTTTACACTAGGATAGTATCCGCAGTTAGAGAAACTTTCATAGATTGGTAAAAATTGGGGAATCGCTAGAGGAAGGCATTCGAACAGGAAAAATTGTGAAAATCCCAACATTATTGGGGTTTTCCATATTTCCAAAGAAGAAAAGAAAGGATGTAACTGCGGTCTCTACTAATTTTGTTGATAAATTGAAGAGGAAATTCAAGACTAGTTTATTTATTTATTATTCATTTATTTGGGTCTCGAAGCCAAAGTTGTAAACTAATACAGGTGAAGCAGATTGTGGGTCAAAAGGGCTCGAGAATATAGATTAGGACAGGTAATGATGGGCCGAAAACCCAAATTAGTTTAGGACAGGTTTATTGGTTTAGGCCTAACGACTTAAATCTTCTAATTCCTCCCTTTTCCTTTTTATGTGCTTATTTGCTTTTCATTTGCTTAGACTTGGTTAAATCCCCTACTAAGTCATCGAAATTTATTTTTTATACAAATCTTTTCCTAAAATCACTTTCTTTTCAAAAAATCAACTTCTTTTTTTTCAAAGTTAGTCGAAGATAAGTTTTCAAACAGTCTGGATAACCGCAAGTTAGCGGACATTTTAGGTGCCTTAAAAACCTTCCTAAAATATTAATAGGAATCGCTTACCTAGAATTTCAAAACTTAAATGATTTTTCTGTTTTGAATCATCTAAGTACTTTATATAGGTTTTCTTAATTCTTTTTCAAATAAATTAAGTGGCGACTCTAAAAGTCAATTTTTTCACAAAGTAATATATATATATATATATATATATATATATATATATATATATATATATATATACTAGGTTACTTGTCCGCACTTTGCGCGATGATAAATTACCTCATTAAACTTACAAATAATCTTAAATTATTATTTTGATTCATTTTCGTGGATATATAATATGTTGGTGAAGTTATTACTTTTTCCCGTCTTCTTTTTTCAAAATGTTTTTCTTTCTTACTCTCTTTATTTTTTAAATGTAGATATCTCTTTTCTTTCTTTCTCTTTAACTCGTAAGCAATGATGTAGGTTTCAAAAGAAACTTACGAGTGACCACGATTGTTTTTTTGATAAACATGATCTCAACAATTTCTAGAACTCCTCCATTACACTTTAATGTAGTTATTTTTGAAGAATACTCAACTGCTTTTATATCTAAATAGCCAAAGTATTCAGCTTTCATTATTATAGACCTAGAAATATTGTTTTACATTATTACATCTCCTAAAGTCTATATGTCACAATAACTATCAAGTATCTCTGGTCTTTTAGGAGCTTTTGCTGTCGGTCTGCCCATCATCAAGGTCATCATACGGTTCATCACTTTTTTAAAAAAGGACTATAAGTACATTTCTTACTTAATTTGAAGAATACACAACTGCTTTCATATTTAAATAGCCAAAGTATTCAGCTTTCATTATTATAGACCTGGAAATATTGTTTACATCATTCCGGTTCCTAAAGTCTATATGTCATAGTAACTATCAAGTATCTCTGATCTTTTATGAGCTTTTGTTGTCGGTCTGCCCATCATCAAGATCATCATATGATTCATCACTTTAAAGGAAAAAGGACTATAATTACATTCCTTACCCAATACATTTGGGAAATAGTAACATTTGTGGTAATATCAAAGTGAGACCGAAATAATGGACCGTCATAGGTTTTGTTACCCAAAGTTGTCTTGTCGATGACTCGTGTTCCTAAAATAGAGACAACTTCTAGTCCCCTTTCTGCTCGACCAAGTTGAGCCTTCCTCGTCTCTAATTAATTTTTATGGCCAACCATCACATTTTCTTACCCTCCAGCATGTAGAGATAGTAAGGCAGGAGACAAATTTTGTCCTTTCGAATTTTGAATATTGTTATTGTACCTGAACCCTTATTGCCATCTAATGCTTCATGGGAATCAATGCATCTACTACTTCCTCCAAGAGGAAACTCATTTCCTACAAAGCACTAATTCGTTTCTTTTATAGTTTCTACTGAGAAAGCTTTCTCGAAACAACCATATATTCTATGTTGCATGCTAGCTCTAGGAGTTCAGGTTTTAATATTGTCAGTGCCTCTATATCGTTTTTGCTTATTATATTGCAGGTTTATCCATAGTAGCTCTAAAGGAGTTAAACCTTTTCATAGAACAACTGCAAATCACATCAAGTAATTTGCATTGAATGCTCATAAGACATGTAATAACTCACGCTCTTCTTCTTTCTTCCTCTCGTGGGTCTTTCATATAATAACTTCTTTCGATAAGATCTACACCCAAAGGCTAATGCATAAAAAGGCAAAAATTTTAATTTGATAGTTGACCAATTTTTCAAATAAAAAATAGAAAAAAAATAGACAACTTTTTTTCAAGTAAGCAACTAGAAATCCAAAGACCAAATATCTTATTTCTGTTAAATTTGTTAAAAGAAATGATTTGCTAATAGAGAAAAGGGGAGTTTTTTCTATTATTATAAAATCACGAAAATGCCTACTAACCAAAGCTACATGATTACTTATTTACTAACTTTTTATTCGAATCTTCGCCCTCTATATCTTTCTATCTAGGCCATGTCTTATAAAGTTGCCGAACTATTAAAAAAAGTTTGTGTTAGCTTGTCATTCTTACATGTTCTAAATTCAATAGATATCACATCTTTCTATCAGTTTTTGAGAAGCTTTTAGTAAATTAGTGCAACTTCGTTAGGGCCACGGGGGTTTTAGTTTTTCATCTTCCTTGGCAAGGTAATTAAAGACTCAACCAAGGAATACACATTACAAAAATGTATACAGCTAAACTGAAGAGCAACATTCATTCCTTAAAATATAGTCACAAATAGTTATTTTAATCATAAATTGGACACGGATACACAGTAACAATTATCCTAACTGGTATAACTGATTCGAATATCCTAAGAGCTTGTGTTATTCTCTTTAATGTCCTGCTGAATCTTCTTGGTGGAGTTTTCAAGAGATTGTGCACAATTGCTTATATCTATTGACTCATATATGGTTATTTCTGAGAAATCTTGAGAGATGAAATCCAAGTACAAGCAAGCTTTAACAAATAGTTGTTCGAAGCATGGAAAGTGAACACAATATATTTTTTCAGTAAAAATGGCCAAACATTTTAGTAGAAAAACTTCAGGTGAGGAAATGCTTTCTCAATTACTTCCTAGTACTTTCCTTTGTTGGAAACATATGTTAATTTAACAACGCCGAGTTTGAAAAACTTATAACTGACAATGTTCAAATATTTCATTGCAATGAAATTCTGCTTAAAGCCAAACTCTTAAGATTTTGTGGAAAAATGTCAGCGGGAAGAAGGAACAAAGGTGGTGGATCAAAATAAAATCCAGAGGAAAGATCATGCAAGAGGTTGATTTTGATGCTACTTTTTTTTAGTCTTATTCTAGAGCATATATCACAACTTCTCTACCATAGAAGATAGCTTAATAGTAAACGAAGGACAATATAAAGGTACACATCGATAGACAATATAAATTTTTAGAATTAAATTCTCTCACTTGGCGCGTTGAACTGTTTAGAATACAAAAATAAAGAAGATTTATAATTATTCAATTTACGTGATTGGGGAAAATAAGAAAAAATCAAATGCATTATGGTCGTAAACCGCTGTAAACCAGGAAGGCATGAGGGTATGAGTACGGATATCATACAAATAAGAATAATATAGAAAAAAAAATTGACCAACAAAAGGCATAGTTGTAAGCAATAAAACAGAAGTATAAGTATGCATATTTTACAAATAAGAATAATATAAAAAATGACAAATAAAAGGCACAGTTGCAAGCAATGAAACTGCAGTACATAAGGATTGGAAGACTGCAGTAAATATTGAGGTGAAATATATTAGATAATTATAATTATTATTAGTATTAAATTAGACATTCGCGATACAAAAAGGCAGAATATAATACATAAATAGATAAAAGAAAACACCGCAAAAATATGAAGTTTGACCTTGTGATATTTTCTCGTAGAGAATAAACTTCCTCTCCTCTATTGATTTCTTCTTAACCATAAGGTATAAACATGGAGAAACCGTGAGAGTAATAAGTTATAAACTTAGAGACGTTACAAGGGTGTCAGAATTTATCAATTTGGATTGCTCATTGTAATTTGAAGGATGGAATTTATTAACTGTTGGTGAGCAAGATATCAAATCCAAAGAATGAAAATGAAATGAAGATGACACAGGAGATATATGGACTTTGTAAGAAGAATTGGACACTTATATCCTTATTCATCATCACCGTCCATTTATATTATGATGGATTAAATCACAACCGTTCATTTATTACCTTTGTAAATAGGAGTTGTTATATGCCATGACTTCTGCACATATTCACACGATGTAAAGCACACACACTTAGGGGATTTAGGATAAGTTCAAGTATTTATCTTTGCACATTTTTGTATAGTTTGTTATTAGGTAGCCAATAGAAATAGGACAAATGTATGCATATGATTGGTTCCTACTTTTAGTTTTGTATTATAAATTCTTGTACAGATAATTATCAGATATACACAACAAATTTTCACAACATTTCTTCTTATTTTTCCATCATGGTATCAGAGTTTTAAGGGTACGGTCTGCTTCAACGTTGCTTTTCTCTTTTCTTTCAATATTTGTTCAACTGTCCTATACTTCAATCATGGTGAATTCCACGATAGAAACCACAGAATCTTCTCCTGAAAATCCACCTATCATCGCTCCTACTGTTCAATCTGGATCAAGCACTGGAACTTTTGATTCCACGCATTCTTTTTACCTTCATCCTTCTGACTCCCTGGCATGATCTTGGTGAACTCCATTTTCAATGGAAAAGGTTATGGAGGTTAGCGCAGGGTAATCCTCATCGCATTGTCTGCTAAAAATAAAATAGGATTCATCGATGGCACCATTGTCCAACCTAATTTTGCTTCAGAATATTTCAAGGCTTGAACTAGGTGCAATGACATGGTGATCTCTTGGCTCTTGAACTCGCTATCTAAAGAGATAGCTGAAAGTGTTCTTTACTCCAAGACTGTAAGGGAGATCTGGAATGAACTCGATGAGAGATTTGGCCAATGCAATGGACCTCAACTTTTCCAACTGCAAAAGCAAATTACTGCATTAGCTCAAGGCGGTCTGGATATTGCTGCTTACTACACTAAGCTCAAAAGGCTTTGGGATGAACTGGACAGCTTAAATGTTTATCAACATTGCACTTGTGATTGCTCCTGCGGTGGAAAAGAAAATTTTTTCAAGCCTCAATAAGATGGGAGACTCATTCAGTTCCTTATGAGACTGAATGACAGTTATGCTGGACCAAGGAGTAACTTACTTATGCTTTCCCCTTTGCCTTCAGTAAACTATGCCTACTCTTTGCTTATCAGAGATGAGAAACAAAGAGAGGTACATGTTTCACACCATCCGGGGCAAGCACCTTTCTATGCCGGTAAACAGTCCTATGGAAATAAAAAAACAACTCAGAAAAGAAAGTAGTTTTAGAGGGAAACAAAGGATCTCAATTTTGCACCTATTGCAAGAAACAAAATCACACAATAGAGAATTGTTACAGGTTAATTGGTTTCCCTGCCGATTTCAAATTTACTAAGTCAAAAAGATTTGTTGATGGACCAAAGAGTAATGCAACTTTTCCCATGAAGATACAGTCACACAACCAGTTCACAACGGTGACAAACCAATGACCCAAGATCAGTTTCATAGCTTATACCATCTTCTTCAACATATTAAAGTTGGTTCACAGGTTGATCAAGTGACTGAGGACAATGCCACTGCCAATTGTGCCGGTATTTCAAAATCCTTATCTTTAAAATCATATAATAGTCTCTTTAAACTCAGTTACTTGGATTTTAGATTCAGGTGCATCAGAACACATGACATCTGATTTAAGTCTATTATTTAATATCAAAATGCTTCCTAAGCCAATATCTGTTACCCTGCCTAATTCTCTTAAGGTTCTGGTATTTCAATCAGGTTCTGTAAATGTATTACCTGGTTTTACCCTTCAAAATGTCCTTTTTGTACCTAGTTTTCATTAAAATCTCTTATCTATGTACAAGCTATGTCTCGAATTCAATTCTGTCCTAATCTTCTCTATTTTTGGTGCTACTTTGCAGGCCACTTCAATGAAGAGGCCATTGGTTCTTGGTAAAGTCAGGAAATGTCTCTATCTTTTAAGCTCAACCAATCCTAACTTCATCAAATCTAAAGTTGCCTCCTTTAGCTTAGGAAATAAATTTACTCATTCTGTCTGTAATAAAAGTGCTACTGGAGCACTAGTTTCTGATTCAGCTTTGTTCTCAGGTTCTGTTTTTATTAATGTAAGCACTTGGCATAATAGATTGGGGCATATGCCATTTTCTAATATGAAAAATATTTCTGCCACTTTTTCGAATCGTATGTCTTCTATTATACCTCCTTGTGATATTTGTGCTAAAGCCCGACAAGCTAAGTTATCTTTCCCATCCAGTACTATTTCTACTAAACAATTTTTTGATCTAATTCATGTGGACACTTGGGGTCCTTATAAGTCATACACTCATGATGGATTTAAGTACTTTCTCACCATAGTAGATGATTATAGAAGAGGAACGTGGACTTTTCTCCTGAGCACAAAGTCAAATGCTTTTACTATTTTAAAATATTTTTTGGCTATGATCGAAAGACAATTCAATACAAAGGTGAAAGTTATTAGATCTGATAATGCATTGGAATTAGGAAGCAGTCATGAAACTTTTCAATTTTTAGCTTCCCAGGGAATCATTCACCAGACTTCTTATGTTTCCTCTCCTTAGCAAAATAGAGTGGTGGAGAGAAAACACAGGCATTTGCTTGAAACCTGTAGAGCTCTTTTATTTCAATCTAATTTGCCTGTCAAATTTTGGGGAGAATGTCTCTTAACGTCTACTTTTCTGATTAATAGATTCCCTTCCAAGCTTCTTAAAAAGAAAACTCCATATGAGCTTTTGTTTAGACATGCACCTTCTTATTCAAATTTAAGGGTCTTTGGATGTTTGTGCTACGCGTTTTTTCTTTCATTACATAGATCAAAACTCGATCCAAGATCAATCAAATGTGTCTTTTTAGGTTATCCTTTTGGAAAAAAGGGATACAAATTACTTAATCTTGAGACTATGAAAATTTTCATTTCTAGGGATGTAATTTTTCATGAGAATGTTTTTCCTTTTTCCTCCATTAATAATCAGATTCCTATATTTCCTATTCCTCATTCAACTCCTACAGATCCTTCCGGTTTATCAGATAGTGATCCAACATCACCTTCATCTCCACAATCATTTTCTTCTCCCTCACATCACTCTCCCGTTTCCTCTTCTTCTCATTTACTTAGAAAATCTAATTGTTCTTTCGATTTAATGCATCTTGAACCTACACCTTCCCCTGTGCCTAAGGGAAGTTCTGAAACATCTCCTAGAAGATCAACTAGGGTGACTCATGTGCCTAAGTATTTGGATGATTATGTTTGCAATTCTGTAATTTTAACAGATCTTACTCCTAGTGTTTTGCTTCACTAGTTTCTCCTACCATTTTACCATTTTCAACTCTTTCTTCTTCTAATCAATCTCTTTTAAACTCCACTTCCTACATTCACGAGCCAACCACATATTCCCAAGACGCTTTGCACCCAGGTTGGTAGGAGGCAATGGCCAAGGAATTTGAAGCCTTGGAAGCCAACAAGACTTGGGATATTGTGGTGTTACCAAAAGGCAAGAAGGCTTTGCCTTCAAAATGGGTTTATAGAGTCAAATATAATGAAGATAGGTCAGTTGAACGATTTAAAGCTAGATTAGTCGTGAGAGGAGACATACAAAAAGAAGGCATAAATTTTACTGAAACTTATTCACCTGTTATGAAAATGACTACAATCAGATGTTTATTAGCAGTGGCAGTTAAGAAAAATTGGAAAATTTCTCAATTAGATGTGAATAATGCCTTACTGCACGGTGATTTGCAGGAAGAGGTATACATGAAATTTCTGAATGCTATGCAGCCTCCTAGTCCTGTTCATGTATGCAAATTAAAGAAATCCCTATACGGGCTTCGATAGGCTTCAAGGCAGCGGTATGCTAAACTCACTGCAACCCTCAATTTCAAAGGTTATTCCCATTCTCTAAATGATTATTCCCTTTTCTTCAAGAAATCAGAAGGTCGTATATCTATCCTAGCAGTTTACGTGGATGATATTCTATTAACAGGTGATGACCCAATCGAAATTAACACACTCAAATCTTTTTTTCATTCAGAATTTCAGATAAAAGATCTAGGAAAAGCTCATTATTTTTTAGGCATGAAAATTATCCGAGAACCTCAAGGTATCATTTTAAGTCAAAAAAGGTTCACCTTAGATTTGTTGTCCGAGTTTGATTGTCTCAATTTGAAACCAGTTTCTTCTCCCCTCGATCCATCTTCCAAGCTTCAACTCAATACTGGTACTCTTTTATCAAATCCCACGGTTTATAGACAACTTTTAGGCAAACTAAATTTTCTTACAAATGCCCGACCTTTCTTTCGCTGTGCAACACCTGAGTCAGTTTATGTAAGCACCATGACAACCCCATCTTGAAGCAGCTTTCCGGTGTCTTCGTTATCTTTTGCTCAATCCAAGTTTAGGGATTTTTCTTTCTTCTTCCTCTACTATCAATTTAATCGCATTTTGTGACTCTAATTGGGGATGATGTGTTGATTCACATTGCTCAATCAGTGGGTTCTTCATAACTCTGGGCGGATCTCTGGTTTCATGGAAATAAAAAAAGCAATCTTTGGTGTCTCTATCCTTTGCTGAAGCTGAGTATTGCTCAATGCGTCGGGTCGTGGCTGAAATTACTTGGATGGTTTGACTTCTCGATGACTTCTCAGTCCCACCTTCATTGCCGGTGCCTCTCTATTCCGACAGCCAAGCTGCCATTCATATTGCTAAAAACTAGTATTTCACGAGTGTACTAAGCACTTTGACCTTGATTGTCATTTCGTGCGTCAACAATACCTCACTGGACTTATTTCTTTGAGCTATGTTTCATTGGAATCCCAAATCGCCGATGTGTTCACCAAGCCTCTTTCTGGTCCGACTCATACTTTGATTTTGGGTAAGTTGGGAATTGCTTCACCACCCTCCAACTTGAGGGGGAGTGTTGGTGAGCAAGATATCAAATTCAAAGAATGAAAATGAAATGAAGATGACACAGGAGATATATGGACTTTGTAAGAAGAATTGGACGCTTATATCCTTATTCATCACCACCGTCCATTTATATTATGATGGATTAAATCACAACCGTTCATTTATTACCTTTGTAAATAGGAGTTGTTATATGCCATGACTTCTGCACATATTCACACGATGTAAAGCATACACACTTAGGGGATTTAGGATAAGTTCAAGTATTTATCTTTGCACATTTTTGTATAGTTTGTTATTAGGTAGCCAATAGAAATAGGACGAATGTATGCATAGGATTGGTTCCTACTTTTAGTTTTGTATTATAAATTCTTGTACAGATAATTATCAGATATACACAACAAATTTTCACAACATTTTTTCTCATTTTTCCATCATTAACTCTCTCTTACTTTTTTTCTTTTGTTAAAAACCTTGATATATTCTCTTAATCCACTATTAATTTGAAGAATTATAAAGTACTTTAAACGTCCAAGTAACACCATCTAAGTCCGCCTGCATCACAAATATTAATAGACATACATATTATTAGCAATTTGCAAACGACACCATCTCTTTAATCTTTTCTCACATCCCAAGACAAACAGGTATTGAAAATTGTCAATAATAATATGAAAATTAATATCTTTTTGTTTGAAGAGTATGATGTTTTCTTCATCAAAATGTCAGTCAACTTACTTTGAGCTGGACACAATTTCAGTATTGAAGCAGCCTAATCAAATACATATTTCATACAATAAGTGATCACTTAATTAATAACTATTCAAAGCCAATATTATGAATTAGGCAAAAGTAAGCTTACAATTTTGAGATATGTTAGCCTCTCCAAATAGGATCAATGTCTTCAACACGCTCAGAAACGTATGATCTCATCGATTGATCTCTTCCTTCATAAGAAATTTAAAATTGTGAAAGAAAGATGGCAAACAATTTAAAGTGAGATTTATACAAAATGTTGAATAAGAGAAAATAGTACTTGTGAGTTGGAAAGAACTGATACAGATGCACATTGAAATGATACATAAGCGATTTAATTTCTCCGAGTAGTTGGAGTAAAATCTTTTCGCCGGACGAAGAACAGAAAATTAAAATTTTATAATGTAAAAGCTAGCCCGGCAACCTATCTTTTTCTCAAAAGCAGAGAGGTCATTACAATTGAAAATAGCAGATCCGATGATAGGATGTTCTACTCTTTTAATTATGTTTTTTTTTTCTGAAAGATGATGTGATTGTTGAAGGTGAAATTCTGTAAAGGCTTCGATATTTATCCATTGTCATAGATATGAACACCTCTAATATCAGTCTAAAACCATCTAAATCATATACTCCCACAAGCTGCTAGCAACACAAAGAGAAGAAAATTAATAGTCAAGAATCAAATCCTCGTTCTTTATCTGCTCAAATAAGAGATGAACAAAGCAAATGGAGATTTGATTATTTTTAGAATTTTTTTTTTTGAGAAGAATTGTTAATGATATTTAGTGAAGGGAATAGGAGAAGACCGAGAATTGGTTTGAACCGGCAGAATTTATTTGTTTTGTGGCTATGTGTAACGTGTGAAATTAAATGATATTTAATGAATTTATTAAGAAACAAATGAATAGAATTAAAAAAAAGAAATTAATTTGGGAAAAAGCTAAAAAAACTGAAAATAAATAAGAATGTTGAATTTTGAGGCATGCCACATCAACAACCTCATATTTCTCTCTCTCTCTCATATATATATATATATATATATATATATATATATTGATTGATTGATTGATTGAATGATTTCAAAATAATTGAAGAAGCCATGTCATTAAAGTGAATTTTAGAAGTCAATAATATTACTTGGAGAAATGGAAAAGTGAAAAACTTGGCAACATGCAGGCATGTCTTGTGACACTTTTCTTCCATTTGTCATTTTGCATGAAGATATTTGGACAAGTGTTTGGACACTTGTCAACATGTTGAGCCTATTAAGCCATTATAAATAGGCTACATTTTAGCCTTCAAAATCATCTTCAACATTCTCGTTACCATCTCCTTCTTTTCAATATTTTCCTCTTTCATTCCCTCTTTCTTTTTAGATTATTTAATGATTTTGGTTATTCTTTTAGTAAATCTCTAGCTTAACTTGCTGGCATTTGTATTAATAATTATGTTGATTCTTTCACATTTTGATTAATAGGGAAGACTTATTTAATCTTGGACACCCTCTAATTAATTAAGAAAATGCTTGTTTAATCTTGAAAAAGCATTTCACGCTGCTGAAATAGTTTCTTAGGACAATGCCTAGCACTACTCAAGTATAATTGATATACCACTTAAGATAATATCATAGTAATATCTATTTACATTCATTATCATTAACTTGCTAATAAATAATTATATTACTGTTATAATATATCAATATTATTATATTGATAATAATATTATTATTGTCGTAGCAATATTATTATATATATTATGTTATTATTTTGCTAAAATATTCTTTATTATTATTATTATTATTATTAACAGTTAAATAATATTATTATCAGTGTTTTACCATTGTTCCCCAACAATCTGAGAAACAATGTCATATAACATTGATCCTGAAATTATCGATGATATTGATGTTGGTGTTGCCCTGGCTGCTCATGTTTCAGTCATCTTGCTAGAGGTTTATGGTATCACAAAATATCGGTATAAAAATAAATATGATTTCATTCCCAATGCTAACAATAAACCTTCATAAATAATGCAACTCAACAAGAAAATATGTGAAAGAAATTGCAATTCCGCTAAGTCAAAAATAAATTTGACTGAAACGGATGATATAACTATTGCGGTCATTTCATAAATGAATATTGAGGTCAATGTGAGAAATTGAGTGATAGACTCTGGTGCTAGGAGACACGTTTGTACAAATAAAAATAATTTTGTGTCATAAACCCAAGTTGGCAAAGGAGAACAAATTATTTATCTTGCGGCCTCAGGGACTACTAAAGTTCTTGAAAAAGGAAAAAAATTCTCAAATTCACATCTGGTAAAACTCTAGCATTGAGTAATATGTTGCATGTTCCTAATATCAGAATCAATTTGATTTTTGTGGGATTATTAAGAAACGTTGGGATGAAGGTTATTTTTGAAAATAATGAAGTCATATTAACTAAAAATAGTATATTTGTGGGCAATGCAAGCATGACTTATTTGTGCTTGATATTTTTAATAATATTTGTGACGGTGCATCTATTTCTACTTATATGGTTGAATCTATTTCTTTATGGTTTGCCAGATTAGGACATGTCAATATTAAATATATAAAATTATGCAATCACTTGATTTAATATCTAGTTTAGACTCAAATAGTTTTGATAAATGTAAAATATGTGCTGAAGACAAAATTACTAAAACGTCATGTTTCTCAGTTAATAGAAAAACTGAATTGTTATCTTTGATTCATACTGATTTGGGTGATTTAAAACAAACTATGAATAGAGGTGGTAAAAGATATTATGTAATTTTATTGATAATTTATCTAGATTTACTAAGTTGTATTTGCTTAGAAATAAAGATGATGCATTTGATGCTTTTGTGTCATATAAATATGAAGTTGAAAATCAACATAGTAGAAAAATCAAGAGAATTAGATTTGATAGAGGTGGAGAATATGCATCTTTAAATACTTTTTGTGAAAAAAAAGGAATTATTCATAAAGTAACTCCGCCTTATTCTCCCGAGTCTAATGGTATAGCTGAAAGAAAAAATAGAACATTAAAAAAATGATGAAGTCTATGTTAATTAGCTCTAATGCATCTGATAATTTGTGGGGTGAAGCTATCTTATCTGCATGTCATTTACAAAAGAGAATTCCTCATAAAAGAACTAGTAAAATTCCTTATGAATTTTGAAAAGATTATAAACCTAATTTAAAATACTTAAAAATGTGTGGTTGCCTTGCTAAAGTTATTCAGCCTGAACCTAAAAAGAGAAAAATAGGTTCTAAGACTGTTGATTGCATGCTTATTGGATATGCTAAACATAGTGTTGCATACATATTTCTTATTTTGAAAAGTAATGTACTTGATAACAATACTATAATTGAGACAAATAATGTTGAATTCTTTAAACATGTTTTTTCACTATGTGATAAAAGTCTCATGCACCTGTTGATAGAGAAAATGAATCCGCCTCTAATATTGAGGAATTGAGAAGAAGTAAAAGACCTATAAAAGAATATTTTTCTTACGAAAATAATTTTCAAACTTTTATTGTCGCTAATGAACCATCAAATTATTTTGAAGCTATATCTTCTGCTTATGCTAAATTTTGGAAAAAAGCAATAACAGTTGAAATTGATTCTATCATGAAAAATAATATGATAACGCTCAACTTACACGTCAATTTAAGTGCAAGGAGGTCATCATCAATATATTTATCCAACTTTAAGTTGGGGTCAAATCCACGAGGAACAATGTGAGTGGAAATCGAATTAGCTCGAAATAACGGATATTTGCTAAATTCAAACCTAGAGTACAAGAATGTAAAAATGGGGGGAGAGGGGTTTAAAGGTATCACAACTGATCTCTTTTTGAGGTTTTCAAGTACTAATTTGGGCCAACGAATAATTAGAGTATAATCAGTTAGGCATGGATCTTGGGGTTATGTCTTACTAGGGGAAGCTAGTACGTGAGTGCAAGCAATCAGTTTCATATTTAGTAAATCAAGTGAGGGTAGGCTTAGTTAGGGGTTTCAGTACTAGCCTTTCAATGAAGTAACAAACTATCACCCACTAATCCTTTCGAATACCAAGTGGATGTGCTCAACTATTGGTAACCAAACCTCAATTAAGGCATCCCTATTTCTAGGATGATGCCTAAGACATAGCCATTCCACAATTTATCCTTATTTCTAAGATAACAAAAAGAAAACAACTACAATCTATGTAATTATTCACAAATGTTTACGTCACCTACAACCCTTCTTTCAAGGATAGCTGAAGGATCTAGGTTGCCCATATCCCTTAGTTAAGGATGATGTGGGAGTTAGGAAATTTGAGGCTTTCACCAACAAATTCCATGTTATCATCAAGCATTTGCAAACCCATCAATATGAACTACTAATCAAAGCTAACAATAACAACCCCCACACACTTTAACCCTTATTCATACATAAGCCCAAGAGGAAGAATTAGCTACTCATAAGATAAAGAAGTAAAGAAATATCCAAAATCTCCATTGATTTGATTTATGAAAGACAAACTTTGAACTTAAACAAATCTTCAATGGGAGTTTGCTAATCCTCCACTTAGAAGCTACTCCAATTTATTCTTCACCCAAAGGTTACTACAATATTTATACTCCAAGAATGGAAATTAAGAACTAAAACAAAGTTCTAACAATTGTGAATTGTAGAATGATCCCCAAAGAGATAGGGTTTGAGTCTCTTAAGGGAAAATTTGGGAATAACTGTGTGCATATACATCTTTGCCCTTTGCTGCTTTTTTCCGCTCAGCCACGATTGCGGGAGCTTGTCCGCATCACGGTCACCGTGATCGCTCTCAGAGTCACACGTTAACAGTATGTTGACCTGCTTGACTGACCGCAATCGCAATAACTGAGGCTATGTTCTACTCCAGGTCTTCAAACTATACTTCTTTCCTTCTTTTGATCTTTTTCAGCCCGTATCCACATATTTTTATCTTATTACCTATGTGCCTACAAAATGTGGATATTAGTGCATTTAATCCCAAATATGTCTCACTTATTCATTCAAAATAAGGTAATGTGCACGAATGTTGAGTACGAATAAGTGGTAAATTACCACTCATGAATACCCCCAACTTAAAGCCTTGCTTGTCCTCGAGCAACATTACCTCTTACTATGATACAATGCATTTTTATGACCACCTAAGATGACCCAATGATCACAATGAAATCAAGATTAGTTACTACGTCAAGTAGCTCTTCAAACATGGGCAAAGCTATTTTCCTGACACCCCTCAACATAAAATGAAATAAGTAAGGATGCAAAAGACTTCAAAGAACAACAATGTAACAATCACCGATACTTTAGAAGTGACTCACTTTTTGACCTCAACTACACTATACTCCTTTTGCCTCTTTTCTCGAAGGATGACAAAATCACCCACCTTAACTTGTTCATATGCCTCCTCACAAGAAGGAAAATTCCATACACCAAGCTACCAAATGTGCAACAAGTAATTTAAATGCAAAACTCTCTCCTTCTCAAGAACTCTCTATGTTAGCAAGTGTCATACTATAGGCTTGCCACTATTTTCAATCACCACTACAACTAAAATAAATGGTTGGAGATCTCAAAGGGATTTTTGAGCATGTAACGTAGGTTCGGGGTAGGGTAGGATATCATTTAAGGTCAACATGGTTTATACCCTCATTGAACATCTACATCACACTACTTGATCCACTTTTTTTAACTATGGGCCACTTCTTTTGGTAATAAATATGCTTACATTTATTCCCTTGTTTCACCCATTTTGTTTCTATTTCTTTTTCTTTCATGACTTTAATCTCTTTTTGTTGATTTTTTTTAATTCATTTGTCTCAATGCTTAAGCACGTAGGCATTCACTAACAACTTCATAGTCCAAAGTTTTCTCCTTCAATCTTCACCACCCCCAACTTAGGTTTTTAGCTTCAAGTTGCATTTTTAAGTTCAAGGAGGGTATAGTTTAAAAGAGGGATAAAAGTTGAAAGTCTTATGGCTTGTAATGTGTTTGCCAAAGAAAGATCCAAAGGCTCAAAGTGGGTGACTAGGGATAACATGTACGCACGAATAGGATTTTTAGGTTGAGTGGGCTTCCAATGTCACAAAGATGGCATAAGATCATCTCACCAACAAAATACAATCAAAATTTAGCCTTGAGGGACTAACGAGGCAAGTTCTAGATAACACAAGTATACATGAGATTTAGACAAATAAACTCACCGCACATGGCATGTGGACTCGCCAAGGAGGCTCAATTACCCCTCACATTAGAGACAAAAATGGAGTATCTATCAATATTAACAAGCTAAAAATTTTAGAGTCACAAAAAGGGAAAAAGTTTTGTCACAAGGTTGCTCATGTCTATGCCCTTGATGTTTGAAAAATGGAGGGAGGTGTTTACGTTGAATTTGCACCATGTATAATTTGCTAACTATGTCAACAACCCAAGCCTTTGTCTTATATTTTGGCTTAATATGGGCAAAGTAACCATATGGCTACTCATATTTTGCCAATGGCATGCGTGCAATCCCAAATCCACAATGACACAGGTACTCAGACTTCCCTTGCATTTGTGATATCGATGCTATGGGTACTCAGACTTCCCATGCATCTATGGCTTAAAACCAAATCACGATGCTTTAATCTTAAGAATGTCGTCAATCAATCTATCATAGGGAAAAGCTCTTCGGACATCACCATAATAAAAATAAAAATAAAGTGAACAGAAAATCTAAAAAGAAAAAACAAAATGACCAATCCATGAAATATGGGTACCATCAGAATACCCAAATATAGCAATCCCAGAAAATAAAAATAAAGATCATCTAGAACATCAATAAAACAAAATAAAAAACATACAGAAATATATTAAAACAATACAAATCTAGGGGCACCCCTAACTAAAAAGGTAGCATTGTCCTCACTGCATAAGTAATAAAACACACAATAAGAGATATGAATGCCCTCTGAAACAACCTCAAGAACTGCTCTTTCCTACAGACTCTGCATCATCTCCACCAACATCAGTGTCTGACCACTCAACAGGTGCCTCGTTATCACTCTCGACCCTGGAAGAAGGTAGTTTATCACAAGGTTTCAGGACCTTCCACAGAACCTTGACCCTGTTCCATATTTTGCTGAAGAACTTGTCTCGCTTCTTCTCCCTTTCCTTCATCTTTTCATGGGAGGCCTGAAGCTCTCTATGAAACTAAAAATACTGAGTACGCCCTCTTCAGTCTCAAAATTGTGGCCTCCTACTTCTCTTTCTCCTTCTTATACTTCTCATAGTCTAAGCGGGATACATAAGAGTGACGTCTGGTAGATGACTCTCCTGTCCCTTGAGGCAATCCTAAAACCATCTCCTTGATAACCCAAATATCAAACCAATATCTTCCATAGGCCCAGCGGTGGATGGTTTGCATGAATCAAACTCCTCAGTTATCGACTTGTCCAAGTTAACCTTTCTCTTTTTACTTTGTCCAGGTGCTTCATCACCCTAAATTTTGAGTGGAGTGATATGGGGGTTTGGTTTCACCCAGGTGTCTGATGGGTACTCCTCTACCCCAGCCCTTCTGCACAACTCAGTAATAAGAGAAGGAAACAGAAGAAGTGGACCACCCTGACTCTTGATATGTCTCCAATCTAAAATCACAATCTCACCCACGTTCAGAGAAATGCCAAATAGGATAAAAGCCGCCATTCGTGCTCGCAGATCTATGACAACAGTCAAGTATTTGCAAGGTAAAACTCAACTGCAGATGATATTTAACCAGATTCTAGCCTCTGCTATGAAGTCATTCATGAAGATTCTTATTTTGGTGGAGGCCCAGGAGACCTCTCTACCAGGGCATAATATGCTAGAGATCCAGGTCCCTGGCTTACAACTCTTTGCGTGGAACTCAGCCATGTTGGCATTTGGGAGCACATATATTTCATTGATCTACTCCGCTCCAAAATTCATCTCCGTTCCACTAATCCCCATCACTAGTTCTGAGAGGGAGACTACGCAAAGATTTTTGTAGAATTCTCATACCCAGTGCTCAGTTGCAATGCAGGGGTCCGGGTCTAAACATATCCACCCGGTAGCCGCAAGCCTGTTGAAGAATTCAGAAAACTTCTCTGGCACCTTGTCCATACAGATACCTCTTTCTAGGAGTAGTTTAGTCCTTTGGAGGTCACTGTAGTAGAGGATGTGACATTTTGGAGCCATGAAATGGATGTAGTCATAGTCTCCCATTTTTTTGCTAAGTACCTGTAAGCAAAACAATCTAAACCATCATTAGCATTCTCACACAAAAACCATGCTAGATTAATCAGATAAACCTGTGTGGCAATGTTATAGTGTGTTTAGGGGTGAGAAATGAGAATGCAGAATTTTCGGTCTCAACAAAAAACTGGTCTCAGTTATGGCGATCTCAGAGCCTTGACCATGATCATGGTTCCACGATTGCGGTAACTGAGACCATTTTCGATAGTTTCTGCAACATCACCAAAACACTAGATTTTAACCCCAAAATAAGTTCCAATCAACCCATAGCTTATCATGCTCATGAAAATTAAACCCTTAGTGCTTAATTGTGCTCATGAAAAGTGAAGAAATCTACAATGAGTTCGTTAGAGAATTCAATCAAACACATGGTGCACATACTAATCATATCCTATTTAGGCCAAAATTTGGGTACTCAAGACTTCCCTGTTGATGTGTATACCAACTACAACATCTAACCACAATAATAGCTACAAACATGTATGGATTTAGCATTAGAAACAGTATTTTCGACCTTTTCCTAAAAATAAGTTTCAAGCCTAAAACAAACATAAAAACGAGAGAGTTGAGACCACATATCGAGTTAGATGGAGAAAATGAATTGAAATGCACAACTTGGATACTCACACACTATTAAGATTAAGAGAACTTAGAGAGAATTTAAAAAGGGTGTGTAGGAAAGAAGTAGCAGTCGGATGGTCTTTCAAACTGCATTGACTATGATCGTGGTCCTATTTCTGTGACGACGGACACTCGGCTACCACAAATGCGGTGACATAGGCTGTGATTATGGTACCTGAGACCAATTTTTAGGTCCTCTTCACAGTCCAAAGTACAATAATTTCACACCTTTTTTTTTCAATTTCAATCAACACTTCTCATAGCACCACAATTTCATGGATTATGCATAAACAAAAATAAAACCTACTCTACCATGAAAAAACAAAAGGATACATGCCACCCTCATGGCGTGATGAGTTGTTTCCTATATTTAGTTGCAAAACACCTTTCAAACTATCACTTGTGGGAAGATTTGAATCTTCGTCCCAATTGTTGCTCACTATGAGTTGAGCGATATAGGGACAGAAGATTCAAATATTCTGAGGTGAAATATGATAGAGATGAGGGTATGATGATAAAGCTTTTATCTCACCGCTTTAAAGACTTGAATCTTTTACCCAATTTCACATCAAATTTTTGTTTAGCTCCTTGGGTAATGGAGGGAACATTAAGAGAATACTAGTTGTACATCAAAAGTTGATCTCTTTATCCTTCGAGTGTGGGGCTCCCATGTGCTCTTTTGGAATAACGAACTCTAAAATGTAGGGATGGTGCTCTTTCTCCTCATGATCCTTTATTTGCTTAGGTAGATGGATGTTGAAAAATATATTGAATGAGGTCTATCCCTTAGTTCCGGGGTTGCATTCTTATTAGCATCTTCTTCTCAAAATAAACTAGAGTCTTCATAAGAGATTTACTTGGCTTCTTATTTTGACCCTAGCACCATTTCCTTGACTTTGGCATCTTAAAAAACTTTTGGTTTGATTGGTTGGGCAATTACCGAGGACTCTTCACTACCAAGTTCATCATAGACCAAATATCTTTGGTTCTCTTCATGATTCACATCCACTTGGGGAGTGGGTAAGGTGATGGTATTTACAAGATTTGTTTCCTTTCCCATTTTCTCTATCTTGGAGATTTCCCTTCCAAATGCCTCATTGGATTGATATATATCGAGCAAATTCTCCCCTATTGTAGTTACCTGATCCAAAAGAGTTTGAGGCCTTTCTTCAAAACTATTGTACCCAACATATTATTCTTCCTTGATTTCATCATGAGATCTATCAAAATCATAAGAAGAACTAGCATTTAGATTAGCATAATAAGGGGAGGGGCATTTAGACAATCACTTTAATGTCCATCGCGACCACCACATGAAGAATAATCATACTGCTAATAGGATCAAAGTGGTGATTCCATTTCTCTTCGAGAAGCATATCTATAATCTTTTTGAAAGTGGGGTCTGTTACAATATGAACATGGATCGTTGATAACGCTCAAAATAAACCTCTCAACGAGAATGTAAGTGATCATTATCAATATAAAACCCAACTAGGTTGGGGTCGAATCACACAGGGAATATGGTGTGAACTTAAGTCATTTGCAATTTAATCAACTGATAGTTGGATGTTTCCTGAAACAGTGGGGTTTTAGTTAACAAGTAATTGTTGGTCACTTTAGTTTAAAAGTTTGAAATCAAGAGTTTATGAAAAAATAGAATTATGTTCACTAGGGGTTTTGGTACTTGACAGATGCTACTAGTGGTTCAATATTCTTACGGTAGGTAGGACAACAATTTATCTTTAGCAAAGTTATTAGAAAACTTATCTCAGGCCATTTTCCTAAGTCAAGGTGCACAGTGTCCAAGAAGGACCAGGGCTAAAATAGGTTTATTATGATCTAAATGAGAAGGTGGCAGGTGTCATATAAAGAAATAGGCTAATTAGGCTCAAACAGGGATCAAGGGAATGATACACATAGGGAAGGTCATTTAGGATAAAGTGAGCTAATATTAAAACGACCTATGATCCTTTCCTAACCCCTATCCTTCAACCTAAGTAAGACTAACCGGGCAAGTTCTGGGTTTAGCATACAGAGGGAACTGAGCAGCATCTCACACACACACTTGGTACACAGGTATATCGTACTCGACTACTCATTCATTTTATGCAGCTGTTTAGCAATGATTATTATGTTACTAGAACTAATGCCATACAAAGATGCACGGTGGTCATACTTAAATGCAAATCACTCAGTTTAAAGTAGTAGACCACTTGAAGAGGTGTATAAAAATCACAAAAACAATCCAACTGCCTCAAGTACAAGTATTTCTCCTAGTTGACTACAAAATTTTACAACAACAAATTTACCCTACACCCTCAACATACAATCAAAGAAAATCTAAACCAAGGGTTAGAGTATACCAGGAATAGATCAATCTCGAGGGTCATGGGTTGCTGACCCTGCTGCCGCATCTCCATCAGAAGCGTCTCTCTGCTTTGGTGCAACTGGTCTATCAGTATTTGAAGTCCTACTAGTAGAGGTACCTGCGGCTCTCACTTGGAAGGATGCCTCCCATCTCTAATTGTTCACTAAGAACTCAATTCTCACCTTTTTCATCTCCTCCTTTTCAGACTTCTTTTTTGCCCTTTTTTCTGTTTTTCTTTCTCCATCACTGTCGAGCCTCTCTCTCTTTCCTTTTCCTTTCTTCTCACATTTCTTCTTATTTTTCTTCACTGGATCCTCTGTGAGATCAAGCATCAGGATTTCTTCCTTAGACTCCTCAGTTATTGGATCTAATGACACCATAAAGTGGTGCTGCTGTAGTTTTCTAACCTCCGCCTTTACTTTGTCTAGGTATAATCTGAATAATGCCATCTCTGGAGCTGACCTCTCTCTCTACTACGCATTAAAATGGTTCTCCAATTCATCAATCCAGCCCGACAGAGCCTTGTAAGGCTCAAGTGCAGCCTTAACTCTTTTGTCAACTGCAGCTGTGAATTGCTTGGCAAAGAGTTTAAGCTGAGCCTCACACCACTTGGACTGCTTTGCTACTGTCCTGAAATTCATAGGGTTAAAGACATATTCTGTTGTAGGCACTGCAGCTGGAGGAATTATCTCAGTTCTGGGCACTGATGATTCTACCATTGTTGCGGATGTTGGAGGTACAACTTCAGAATCAGGCACCTTTGCATTAGGTGCTGAACTAGTACCTGTAACCGGTGGATCAGTTGGAATCTCTGCGCCCCTGTCAAGCATTATCCTTGGCTGATTTTCCTCATTTTGAATCGGATTGTGGGTCTTCCTGGCAAAGAGTTCTTCTTCTAACCCTACAATCTTCGGCACATTTGCTGCCCTACACAACCTTTTAATTAAACAAGGGAAGGGATATGTTGTATCAGACCTCGAGACCCGAATTTTTATCTCTTTGGTGATAATTTCTCCAAAATTTAATTTGAGGTTAGCTATAAAACTTGTGACTAATATTGCTCTGTCATCCCCGAGGATATTATCACCATCTGTGGGCATCAACCACATACGTACAATACCCCACCAAAATCTTACCTCTGAAGTCAGGGAGGCCTTGAAGATCCTTTCACTCGAATTTGTTAGCCATTCCGATTCTCCATCAGCTATGAGTGTGGCTAACCAATTCCGTTGATTTTCCCTATGCTTCAACCGGGCATAGAAAGTAGGTGAAGTGGCCTGAGGAGTGAAGTTCAGGCCATGAAGGAACCTATTGATTGTTTCTTCAAAAATATCCACCATTACGCCCGTACCGAAACTTTATCCAACAAAGGTTGGTCAACTGTTTTCTCTCTTTCTCTACACATGTTTTCCAAGCGAGCATAGTAGTTTGCATAGAACTCCCTAACTAGTGTAGGGAAAAATGAATTTTATCCTCGTGTAGTCCATCCCAAATCATAGCCATGAAGTTTCTGCTCCACCTTCGGGTGCCTGCTTAACCCTTTAGTGATGATTCTCTTCTACTCAAAGATTGGCCTCTTGACAACTCTTCTGTTGGTTCTGCGAAGCCTATCAAAGAAGATTTTCTGAGCTTTGGGAATCTACCATCTAGTGTCATCTAGGACTTTAGGATTCTTGCATTTGACCATAGTTCCCCGAATCGGAGAGTCTGCATCATCTTCTGGATCAACAGAAGGGGACTCAGTTGATGTTCCCTCAGACTCATGCCCCTCGGAATCAGGATGATCTGAATCATGCTCTTCAGATTCAGCATATTCAGACTCTTATTGCTCAGAGACCATCTGCTCAGAAGTTGTATGCTCAAATATTGTTAACTCAGTATCACTTTCTTCACTCTCCTCTACCTTAACTGGTGGTGGTGGTGGAGTCTTTTTAGGGCCTTACTTATTCTTTTGCTTCCTGGGGAGAGGCTCTTCCTCTTCATAATCAGAATCTTCGTTGAAGAGTCTCCGAGGTACACTTTCCTTGGTCACTTTCTTTGTGGATTTTGAGTTCTTTCCTTTGGGTACCATTTCAAGACCTGTAGCAAGAGAAAAACCATTAGTTGACCCTCAAGAGTATAGACACAAACACATCGATCATTGAAATTCCACACCTCTTGAAAGGATTTAGTAAGACTTTAAGTCCCAGGTGTGATGACATTTCTGATAAGCCGTCACAGTTGTGACAGCTTATCATGAATGTCGTCAGCCCTAAGCAGAACCCACAAAATTCTTATCGACTTCTGACGACATTTTTGACAAGCCATCACAGTTGTGATAGCTTATCACGAATGTCGTCAGCTATAAACAGAACCCCAACTTGATTTTAACTCAATTTTTAGTCCCAACTTTTTCTTAAAATCCACTCGATTTTTGTTTTTGAGCTGAACTTTCAAACCTTAAGCTTGCACAGCAAACCGTAGTTCTGATTTTTAGCCATTTTTGCAAGTTGAACTTGGCTCAATCTTCTTGGGAACTTGGGTTTTTATCAATTTATCACTTACCACTTGAAAAGAAAGGCTAGGTTTCAAGCATATCTGATGGGAGCCTTCAATGTGATTACACGAGCAAGAGAAAATAAAGAGAGGTTCTTGATTTTGATTGCAAACCCACACATATAAGGAAACTTTCTTTTGTTTTAGTTGGAGAGTCTTTGAAAAGGGAAGAAAATAAACTAAAGATGGAAAGAGAATAACTTAAAAATAAACTAAGAGGGAAGGTGGAAAGTCCAAGCTATGGGCCGGGTCAGATCTTTTTAATTTGTCCCACAGTTCCAGCTAATGTTGGGCTTTTTATGATGACATTTCTAATAAGACATCATAATTTTGATAGCTTATCATAAATATCGTCAGCCTTAACAGAAATTGTCTCTGAGCTGCTATTTTTTACGACAAAGCTGACGGCTTATCACAATTATGACAACCGGTCAAAAATGTCATCAGGATCACTTGGCTGGATATATCGATTCCACCTTCTTTGAACTAGAACCTACTACAAAAATAAATAATTTGCTGGAATATAAAAATTTTGGGTTGCCTCCCAATAGCGCCTAATTTACTATCGCGACACGACTTGGTTATCTTGACTACTCAGACTTTGCCAAGACAACCTGTTGATACCCCTTTACCATCTTCATAGAATACGTCCACGATTGAGAAAACACTCATCTCCTTTGTCGGTGTCATGGATGAGTGTATTTTGAATCTTGCTTCCTTGTCATTGAGCCTGAACTTCATCTCATTCAGTTTCATATCCACTATCACTCTCCCAGTTGCATTAAATGGTCTACCCAAAATGATGGGCACTTCAAAGTCCACCTCACAATCCAGGACTACAAAATCAGCAGGCAGAATAAAGTCGGCCACCTTTTCCAATACATCATGTAATATACCCACTGGCCGCTTTACAGACCTATCTGGCATCACCAATCGCATATTCGTCGGGGTAGGATCCTACAAACCCAGTTTATTGTACACAGCGAGTGGCATTAGGTTTATACTGGCTCCCAAATTGCATAGTGCTTTTGTGAAATTCAGGGACCCAATAGTACACGGGATGGTAAACGCTCCCGGATCTGCCTTTTTCTGCACTAAAGACCTTGTAGAGATAGCGCCACAATGAAAGAGATTGTCCTCCGGCTTATGTCTAACCTTTTATTTCTTAGTCACAGGGTTTTTCATGAATTTAGCATATCCTGGCATTTGTTCGAGTGCCTCCACTAATGGAACATTTATTGTCAACTGCTTGAGCATTGCCATGAATTTGTTGAATTTTGCATCATCAGTTTTCTTCTTCAATCATTGAGCAAAGGGAGGTGGTGGTCTTGGGATAGTTTTCAACACTACCTTCTTCTCCTTCTGTTTTCCTTTTTCCAGAACATCATCAGAATTATCCAGCTTCTCAGACTCCACTGGACTATTTTCTTCTGGTTCAACATCAACTACCTTATGAACTACAAGTTTGCCCATAGAAGGGCCAGGTAATATCTTACAACTTCTAGTGATAATAGCTATGCATGATCCATCATTCCATAGATTCTGGACCGTATCACTTGGTAACGTTTCGCTTTTTCTCTGGTTAAGTGTTGTGGCGAGTTGGCCATCTACTGCTCTAACTGTTTGATTGTGGTGAAGTGTGAGTGCACCAACTGACTGATGGATGTCAAATTGGTCTTCATGGTGGTCACACCAGAGTTGGTAGCCTCCACTCACTTCAACAACTTAGCCATCATGTCCTCCATGGACATCTTTTCAGAACTTGTTAAAGTAGTCTCATGATTTCCAGAAGGAACATATAACCCGCTCCTGTCATTATTATTCCTCCAATTTCCTTGATCCCTATCTTTATAACCAGGCTTATCATAGTAATTCCGACCTTGATTCCCTTGGATATTACCTCAGAAACCCCCCTGATTATTAACATAGTTAGCCTCTTCATCTGCATCAGCCTCACTTCTATCCTGAGATCCCACAGCTTTCACCTTTTCAATCTTGCCTGATAGCAAGTGCTTGGTTAGTAAGTCTATCTGTGTTTTAAGGTGAGCCATGTCTTGTTCACACTTCTCTTCTCTTTTATGTTGTTCCACAGTAATACCTACATAAGCAGTGGGGCTGGCCACCATAGAGTCTCTGGTATGCCATGCCCGACTCTATTTGGTCATTCTGTCCAGCATCTCTGAAGCCTCTGGGAATGTAAGGTCAACAAACGAACCACCAGCAGCATTGTCTATAATTGTCTTTGTAATAGAGTTAAGGGCCCTGTACAAAGTCTTCATCAAATGTATGTCCGTCATGTTGTGGTTCGGATACTGTGTCATCTTCTTCTTGAATCTTTTCTAGGTTTCATGCAAGGCTTCAGTCGGGAGCTACCTAAAGTTGCTAATTTTGTCCCTCAACTGTACCCTCCTGGAAAGCAGAAAGAACCTTTCTAGGAAAGCTCCTTTCAACTGCCTCCAGTTAGTTATAGAATCGGGTGTCAGCTCATTTAGCCACAATGTTGCCTCCCCAGACAGAGACAACGAAAATAATCTCAACCGGATAGCATTCTGGACCACTCCTGAGTTATCAAAAGATTTGCAGATGGTGATAAAATTCACCAGATGCAAGTTTGGGTCATCCCCAGGAAGGCCATCAAACAACCCCTTCAGATTTAGGAGTTGAAGCATAGTACTCGTAATGTTGAATTTTGCCCCAGGTGCCAATGGTGGAGGAATAATTGCACCTGTTGCACCTACTTTTTCCATTCTATCATCATCATCATTGATATCATACTGGACCATCTGGTACTCTTGTCTTTCTTGGAACGGACGGTTTTTGTTAAAATTACGTCATACTGGTGCAGCTATTTGCTCTGCACGCCTTGGGTCACCAGGATTCAGCAACTCCTCGTCTCCCAGATCTTCGTCCTCAGGATTTGGATGTCGTACTTGGTGCCCGACATTTTGCACATTCACCTGAGCTCTAGCTAAGGCTGCCAATCTGTCAGCCTCTTGTTGTTCTGCCATTCTTCTAATTCGTTGCGGTTCCGGATTAGGTGGTAATAATGGTTCTATGGAACTTATGGTTCTTGGCATACACTATAAAGATCCTGCAAATAAACAAAAACAACAAATAAACATAAAACTAAGAAACTTGACCAACATTCAATTAGCGCACACAAACTTCAGTTTTCAACCGTATTCCCCGGCAACAACGCCATTTTTGATAATGCTCAAACTACACCTCTCAATGAGAATGTAAGCATCGTTGTCAATATAAAATCCAACTAGGTTGGGGTCGAATCACACAGGGAATATGGTTTGAACGTAAGTCCTTTGTAATTTAATCAACTGATAGTTGGATATTTCCAGAAACAGGGGTTTTTTAGTTAACAAGTAATTGTTGGTCACTTTAGTTTAAATATTTGTAATCAAGAGTTTATGAAAAACCAGAATTATGTTCACTAGGGGTTTTGGTACTTGATAGATGCTACTAGTGGTTCAAGATTCTTACGGTAGGTAGGACAACAAGTTATCTTTAGCGAAGTTATGCTTAAATGTCTCTCGACCTACTTAAGCATTTAATTACCTAATCCTCTTGGACTTAGGGAATTTATATTTACTGCCCAGATTTTACCTCAGGTTAACCAACCTTGTTACAGTACTGATTATTAAATAGAAGTTTAGTGTTTCCAAGTCCCTATTGATAATTCACTTCCCACTATATTCGATTTCTTTCTCAAGCAAATCAAAGCAGGTGTTATCTATTGTCTGCAACCAACAGATAATAATTAAATCATCAAAATTATCAAGGAGTCCTACCACTTTTCGAATCTTGAACACCCAACACGTTATCAAGACCTACCCCTAGATCCCACTAATTCAGGTTAAAGGAATTTAGTTGCTTATGACTTAATAATCGAAGCAACTAGATGAATTCATGCTTTGAAAGATGAACTTACCAAAAAATGAATAGAAACTAGAGATTCTCCGATTAAATCACCAAAGAAAATACCAAAATAATGATGATAGTCTCTTTAAAGTAATTGTCTTTTCAAGCCAAAAGAAGAGGGAGAAAGATATCAAAGTATCGTGTCTCAAAACTCAAGGTTCGGATCCCTTAAGAAAACCCTAAACAAGGCTTTAAATAAGTCACCCTAATTATGGAAACAAAACAATAAAATTCAAAAATTCTTTGGATTAGGTGACGCCATTTGTGATAATTATCAGGAGGCTGACGACTTATCACAAATGTCGTCAGCTTCCTCTTTGCTTTGGACACTTGCTACCTAATGCTGATGACAAACGGTGACGCCCTATCGGCTCCTTGATGACTTATCACAAATGTCATCAAGTCTCAGCTTCAGTTCTCATGTGCTGCCTTAGGCTGACGGAATTCTTGATGGCTTATCAACTCCTTGATGACCTATCACAAAATGTCATCACAGCTTTCAACTTAGGCCAATTCTCTGTCTCTGGCTGATGATGAAGCTGATAGCTTATCACAGGGCTGACGACTTATCACAAATATCGTCAGTCACACTTTGCCTCTATTTACTTCAGATTTCAACTCATTTTCTTCCATTCTTGTTGGTTCTCTAACATATTAGCTTCTTCTGCAAAATCAAACATAAACAATCAAAAACGACAAAAGTTGCTTAAGACTTCGCAATTAGTCTTAGTTAAAAGCCTCAAATGTGTTAGCATTAGCTCACACATCAATCGTCAAGATAGGAATTCCAACTACCAAAATCATATTAATTCCAAGATGTCATGGAGTAAAGTAAACAAAAACAAAAATCTACCTAACACAAGAAACAAAAGAAAATTACAAACACTTATTTACAAGTTTGAATTTAAGAAAGTAAGCTAAAATTTCAAACTAACTCAATACGCCAAATTGTTCTCAGACAACGGCACCATTTTTGATAACGCTCAATTTACATGTCAATTTAAGAGCAAGGCGGTCGTCGTTAATATTTTTACCCAATTTTAAGTCGGGATCTAATCCACGAGGAATAATGTGAGTGGCAATTGAATTAGCTTGAAATAATAGATACTTGCTAAATTCAAACCTAGAGTACATGAATGTAAAAATGGAGAGGAGGGGGGGGAGGTTGAAAGATATCACAACTAATATATTTTTTTGGGTTTTTTAAGTACTAATTCGGGGCTACGAATAATTAAAGTATAATCAGTTAGGCATGGATCTTGGGGTTATGTCTTACTAGGGGAAGCTAGTATGTGGGTGCAAACAATCAACTTCACATTTAGTAAATTAAGTGAGGGTAGTCTTAGTTAGGGGTTTCGGTACTAGCCTTTTAATGAAGTACCAAACTATCACCCACTAATTCTTTCGAATACTAAGTAGGTATGCTCAACTATTGTTAACCAAACCTCAATTTAGGTATCCCTATTTCTAGGATGATGCCTAAAACATAGCCATTCAATAATTTATCTTTATTTTAAAGATAAAAAAGGGAACAACGACAATTTAAGTAATTGGTCACAAGTACTTACGTCACGTACAACCCCTCTTTCAAGGATAGTTGAAGGATCTAGGTTGTCCACATCTCTTTGTCAAGGATGATGTACGGGTTAGGAAATTTGAGGCTTTCACCAACAAATTCCATGTTATCATCAAGCATTTGCAAAATCCATCAACATGAACTGCTAATCGAAGCTAACAATAACAACCCACACACACTTTAACCCTTATTCATACATAAGCCCAAGAGGAAGAACTAGCTACTCATAAGATAAATAAGTAAAGAAATACCCAAAATCTCCATTGATTTGATTTATGAAAGACAAAATTTGAGCTTAAACAAATCTTCAATAGGAGTTTGCTAATCCTCCACTTAGAAGCTACTCCAATTTATTCTTCACCCAAAATTAATACAATATTTGTGCTCCAAGAATGGAAATTAAGAACTAAAACAAAGTTCCAACAATTAGGAATCATAGGATAATCCCCAAAGAGATAGGGTTTGAGTCTCTTAAAGGGAAATTTGGGAATAGTTATGTGCATTTACATCTTTGCCTACTGCTGCTTTTTCCACTAAGTCGCGACCGTGGGAGCCTGTCCCTATTTATGGTCACTGCGACCGCGCTTAGAGTCACGTGGTCGCGGTATGTTGACTTGCTTGACTAACTGATAACGCTCAATCTACAGCTCTCGTTTGAGTGTAAAGCGGTCGTTAGCAAATATAGAACCCAACCTGGGTTGGGTGTCGATCCCACAGGGAATAGCTTGGCCAACAAGTAAGTAAAATTACTAAACTTTTGGTGCAAGTCTCGTAAGAAGGGGGGATTCTTATTTTGCAAGTAATGTAAACAAAAGCTGAAAATAATAAAGTAAAAAGAGAGAGATTGTTACGTTGGTTGTAAACAATGAGAATTGAAGCGTTAGGGTTATGTCCACCTTCTGAGGTATACGTCTCTATTGGCTATGAGTGTGTAGAATTTTGACATGCAATTGCTTATAGAGGATTGTAGTCGATGGTAAATCCAAGCATCTCTCGACCTAAACAAGGACTATTTCACTTTAACTCTCTCGAGCTTAAAGCGTGTCTAACGGTACGAATTCTCCAAGAGGTTAGTCCAGTTACGGCACTAGCTTTTTAATAGGAAAGGGTGTCCTACTACCTTGACATTATCTCTTTTCCAGACAAATAACTTTTCTCTCGAACAAGTTAAATGTTAGACTGGCGTATTCTTGCATTTGCAACCGCAAAGAATGTAGATTAAGATGAAGAGAATAATGATATAAGCAATATACGTGCCTCGAACTCACAAACTCACAGCAATAGATAGTATCTCATACGGCTTCCATAACCCCAACAGAGAAGTTTAGTTACCCATGAATGCGAAGGAGATCACGATTGACATTGTTGTTATACCACAAGATTGAGTAATTTCGTGTAGCTTAGGTGGTAGGCGTGAGGCGTGAATTCCTAGGCAAAGTAACGATTCTCTTGTTGTGGAATTTAAGAATGGAAGAGTAGAAGAAGAAAAATAGAATTAATGGAAAGATTAGAAGAGTTGTAGAGTAATAGAATTGAATTGTAAGATGAGAAGTTCTAAAATCTCTAGCATGATAGGGTATTTATAATACCCATATCCTAATTCTACTAAGCTAATGAAATAAATAACCAAATCCTACTAGACTAATGAAATCCTTAACCCAAATGTACTAGGTTAAGGTAACATTATCATAATCCACATAAAATAATGAAATACATAACCTAATTGTACTAGGTTAATGTATCATTGTCAAAATCCAGCTTTGTGTCTGTAAGTCCCCAAAGTCTTCAGAATTGCTGTTTTAGCCCGGGACAGATTTTCCATGCAGCAGTTTTGGTCCTTAGGCGTCCAAACTCCCTTTTCTTCCTTCGTGAGCTTTCTTTAGCGTCAAGTAAGCCATAAAATGCTGAATTATGCATCATTTATACCTGAAACTTTACTAATCATGTTCGTTAGCTCATTTATAGGAAAAAGGACTAAAAGTGCATGAAATATATAATTTGTTCTCAAAACTAGGCTAAAATATGGGCAAAATATATTGATATAGGTGTGTAAATCCGCCTATCATCACTAACCACGATCCCGGTAATTGATGCTATGTTCTGCTCCAGGTCTTCAAACAACGCTTTTTTCCTTCCATTGATCTTTTTCAGCTCGCATCTATATATTTATCTCATTACCTATGTGCCTGCAAAATATGAATATTAATGCATTTAATCACAAATATGTCTCACTTATTCTTTTAAAACATAGTAATATGCACAAATGTTGAGTGCGAATGAGTGGTAAATTCACCACTCATCATAATACATGGGTTTTAACAGATTTACTTCCTGGTGAAAAAAAGAGTTAGTTGTAAATGAATTTTCAAAAAGAAACTTAAACTTGATGGATCAATTGAGAAATATAAAGCTCGGTTAGTAGCTAAATAATTTTCTCAAAAGAAAAATATTGACTATTTTGATACATTTGCACCAGTGAGAAAAATTTCTTCTATTCAAATATTAATTGTCTTGTCATCAATTCATAAGCTTTTTATCCATCAAATGGATGTAAAAACAACTTTCATAAATAGTGATTTAGATGAAAAAATATATATGGTCCAACCTGAAGGATCTTTAGTTCCTGGACAAGAAAATAAAGTTTATAAATTAATTAAATCTCTTTATGACCTTAAACAAGATCCTAAATAGTGGCATGAGAAATTTGATCAAGACTTAATAAAAGACGATTTTTCTTCTGTTGAAGTGGATAAATGTGCATATACTAAAGTGGTAAACGATAATTATGTGATAATTTACTTATATGTTTATGGTATGCTTATATTTGGTACTTATTTAAATATTGTGGAACGTACCAAATTATTTTGTCTACTAACTTTGATATGAAAGATCCGGGTGAGGTGAATATGATATTGAGAATTAAAGTTAAAAGGAATAAAGATGGTATAATATTGTCACAAGAACATTATATGGAAAGACTTCTTAAGAAGTTTAAATGTTGGGTGGTAACTCTTGTAGCCACTCCTTATGATGCTAATTATAAATTAAAAAAGAATAATGATGATCCGGTTGCTCGGTCTAAGTATGCACAAATCATTGAGAGTCTGATGCATTTAATGAATTTTACTACGCCTGATATGGCCTATTCTATAGATAGATTAAGAAGATATACTCATAATACCAATAAAGAGTATTGATCTGCATTAACGCATCCGATGAAATATTTTAGAAGAATCGTAAATTATGGTATCCTGTATAGTGAATTTACTTCTGCTATAGAAGGGTATTGTGATGCAAACTAGATCTCTGATTCAGATGAGACAAAATCCACTAGTGGTTATGTATTCATCTTTGTGGGGGTGCAGTATCACGGAGATCAGCTAAACAAACAATCATTATTAGATCGATTATGGAATCAGAGTTTGTGGCTCTGGAGTTAGCTGGTACTGGGGCTGAATGACTAAGAAATTTCTTAGAAAATATCCCTTTAAAAAGGATGATTTTTTGCCTCATAGCCCTTTTAAAAATGATGATATATTGCCTAATGTCCCTTTGAAAAAGAATGATCTGTTGTCTGATATCCCTTTAAAAAACATGATCCGATGCCTCCTTTGTATATATATATATTGTGATTTTCAAGCCACAATTATTATTGCGAAGAATAAATCTTACAATTGTAAGAGTAGACATATGAAATATAGGCATGATGTTGGTAAGCAGCTACTCATAGATGGAATAATTTTCATTGATTATGTGAAGGAAAAATTGAATTCGACCGATTCACTGACTAAACCTATAGGAAGAAGATTAATTCTTCAAATCCCAAAAGAGATGGGATTAAGACCAATATAATTGTCAATAGAGATGGTAACCCAATCTATGTGATTGGAAATCCCATGAAAGAGATTCATATGAGTAATAACAAGTCGATATTGACTCTATGTACTAACTGAGAGTGCTTGAACTACTACTAAAATTACGAGATGAATTATTAACTCTTAATGAATTCATAGTCCTTATGAATGGTGTATTTAAAGCAGTGTGCACTTGATGAATGTACATATATGAGAAGTGGAATGAGGTCGTTCCTATGATACTTTTGACCTTAGACTCTAGAGCTCTTATGAATATCAGGCGCGTGCATGGCTTATTGGCGCAAAATCACATTGAACAATAAAATTCCGATCAAAATATGATTGACAAAGTCTTTGACTTACAATAAGAGTTATTCGGTTCATATAAATATTATATTTCACTGATAATTCTGTAAGTTAAATTTTATTGGTCTAAGTTTGATTCATAGTCCAGAAGACACCAAACTTACAACATGTTGTCCATGCAAATCCAGCAAGTTAAAACTCTTTTCCCTATAAATTACTTTGAAATAATGTGGGGATTGTAGGAAAAATTATTTATTTATTTCAAAATAATTGGAGAAGTCATGTCACTAAAGTGCATTTTAGAAGTCAATAATATTACTTGGAGAAATGGCAAATTAAAATTTTTGGCAACATGCATGCATGTCTTTTGATACTTGTCTTTCGTTTGCCATTTTGCATGAAGATATTGGGACAAGTGTTTGGACACTTGTAACACTTGTCAACATGTTGAGACTATTAAACTATTATAAATAGGTTACATTTTAGCCTTCAAAATCATCTTCAACATTTCTGTTTCTATCTCCTTCTTTTCAACATTTTCCTCTTCTATTTCCCTCTTTTTTTTTAGATCACTTACTCAATGATTTTGGCTATTGTTTTAGTAAGTCTCTAGTTTGATTTGCTAACATCTGTATTAATAATTTTGTTGATTTTTGTACCCTCTGATTAATTAAAAAAGATTTATTTAATCCTGAATACCCTCTACTTAATTAGGAAAGTGCATGTTTAATCCTGGAGAAACATTTCACGTTGCTGAAATAGTTTCTTAGGACAGTGATAGCACGACTAAAGTTTAATTAATATATATCACTGCTGAAATAGTTTCTTAGGACAATGCCTAGCATGACTCAAGTTTAATTAATATATCACTTAAGAATATCATGATAATATTTATTTAATATTCAGTATCATAAACTTGCTAATAAATAATTATATTACAATTATAATATTTTAGGATTATTATGTTGATAATAACATTATTATTGTCGTAGGAATATTATTATATATATTATGTTATATTGCTAATATATTCTTTATTATAATTATTATACACTATTATTGTTATTATTAACAGTTAAATAATATTGTTATTGATGTTTTACCACTGTTTCCCAACACATATAAAAGAATTTTCAACATATTTTTGAAAATATTGGTTTTCAATAAAATATTGAAATCACTTCCAGGTTTAAATGATCAAGTTGATTAGGATTGAGATTTAGGAAGGTTTCGAAGGTATTTCTTTTCTGTACCGAAAGTATTAATATTACTTTCTTTGTCCATCTTGACTTGTCCGTTTTGTTTTATTTTGTGATGTTTCACAATCTTGTCCAGTTAATAAAATTAATAGATAATTTACTTAATTTTACTCATTTTACTCTTATCATTAAATACAATTTATCATCTAATGCATTTCTTAAAATATTAAATTTATTATAACAAAAGAATAGTATGATAAAATGACCCCTATCATTTATCATTTCTTAATTCATGTGTCAATAAGAATGTGAAAAAGTAAAAATGGACCAACAAAGTAGTTTTGTGTTTGCTTATTCTTAGATCTCTAGTATTGTCTAATTGTTTTTTTTTTTTGGTTTTGGTCTATTTTATGTTTTGTTGTTATTACTGCATCTTTTATATCTATTTTAGAGTGGTGGTGTTTGCAATAAAATTTAATGTGATGACTAGTGAATTAAATTCACAGATAAAATATGAAGAAATAAAAGTTTTATTGCTAAATTGTGTGAATATAAGTTTGTTTGTTTTCTTGATTCTTCTCTCTTGATTTGCTCCATAATTCAAGGGTTGTTAGTAGCGTATTTCTCAAATGTAGGAAGACTTGAATTTGGTATGGATTTTCTCCGTAATTCGAAGACCCTTGTAGCATATTTCTCGAATGTAGGAAGATTTGAATTTGACATGAATTTTCTCCGTAATTTAAGAGTCATTAGAAGATTATTTTTCAAACATAAGAAGATTTGAATTTGATTTTCATAAAATGATGTTTTTGCAGATTTTCTTGAATATTTGATTATAAAAAAAGAGAGTTCTGATCTCCTTTTGAGAATATTTAATGAGTTTATGGGTTTTGGAGATGACTCTAGAGGGGAATATGTTACCTTTTAAATAGACATAATTTAGGATTTATAATAGAGTAGCCTTCAAGCTATATTTTAGGGCGGAGTAGCCTCCAAGGACCCTAATAAAATTGGGCTCATCTTGTTGAGTCCTGCAAATTGTCGGTGTCTATAGCTGGATCTTTCGAAAACAATATCTCCCTCATTATAAAGTGGGAATAAAATCTATGTACACTTTATTTTCTTCAAATCATCCTATGAAATTTTATTAAATTTGTTTTTGTTATTTTTGAAATTGATATAATCAAATCTATAGTGAACTTTTTTTTTTTGGATAAAGTGAGTTTATATAAGCAACTTATGTAAACATTTTTAATAACAAAAGTATGATACAGATCATTATGTTTAATGTTTATAAACTTTTTGTAAGTTCTGATCTTATCAAGAAACAACACTAGTTATTTCACATTAAGAGTATGTTCGAAATGGAGAAAAATATTTTTTTTAAATATTTTTTTATTTTCTCATGTTCGTTTCACTAAATTTTGGATAATATTTTTCTGAAGAAAACAAATTTCTTCAAACTAAGAAAAATTACTGCCTTAATCAAAATAGAAAAATAAATTGCAATGTTCATATAACTCTCAAAATTATTCATTCCTATCCTGATCTCCAAACCCCCACCTCTCCCCATACCCAATTTTTTTTAAAAAACTTCTTTAATCTGTTTTTAAAAAAAAATCAATTTTTTTATACACCACCTCCTACTCTCCCCCCCTACCCCTGACCTCCCCTCCCATTCCCCCACCCCCCACAACCAACCCCCTCTTCCCTCCATAATTTTTTTTTTTAAAAAAATTGTTTTTCTTACCCTAACCCCTATCCAACCACCAGCCCACTCCCCCCTCCCACAGTTTCTTTTAATTTTTTATTTTTTTTTTAATTCTTATCCCTCCCTCTGTTCCTCCCCCCCCCCCCCCCCTCTCCCCCCAAAATTTAAAAAATAATTTAATTTTTTTAATTTTAAATTTTTTTCTTACCCAATCATACTCTATCCGTTCTCATTATTTTATTTTAGATATATATAGATAATTTTAAAAAAATATTTTTTTACTTATATTGCGAACATAAAAAAATAATTACAAAACAACTTGTTTTCTTCAAAATATATTTTCCTCCATACTAGTCACACCCTAACTCTAACACCCTAACTCTAACACTTTTCGAAAATAGATATTCCACTAAATTAAGAAAGTCTTTTCCACAAGCAACCAAGATTCTTGACTAATATGAATCATGGTGATATAGTTAGAATCCCTCCACCCTTAATAGGTTTGATATGTCTGAGCTTTGTTCCTCCATAGATTTTTCCATTGAAATATATCTGTTTTTAATTAACTGAGCAAAATATTTTTTGTGGACTTGAGAGAGTATTTGCTTCAACGCATGAAGGCTTGCTTTGCAATGCCTTCTGCCTTCTCTATTTATAAAACGAAAAAACCTATCGCCAGAGCTATCAAAGAAAAATTTATTTCGGAAGAACTATTAACCAGATATTGCAAGTTAATTGGACATAAATATCCAGACCATCAATGTTCAAAATGTAATGGAGAAGATAATATTGTACCAGAAGTTCAGCTAGAATAAAAGAATCATGAAGATAAGCATGCCAGCTGGAAAGATAAGATCAGGAGCAATAATGGAGATACAGCAGATACGACAAAATAAAACGGAAGACAAGATATCAAGATATTAAATATTTTAATATACCAAAAATTTAAATTTATAATAAGTGCGAATTATTCAGTAGCAGTAACGGATAGAAATATAGATAAATCACTAGTATTATATTGGAAGATATCAGGAATAGAATTAACCCCAGGAAGTAAAATATTTACAGCAAGATGCAAAAATTTATATGTATTAACAACAAAACATAAAATAACAGGAAAAAATAAGATTAACAAGATACAAATAGATAGCCCATTCGAACAATTTGTAAAAACAATAAATTATAATGATTATAGCTATAGAGACATAGATGTAGAAGAAAATCTAGAAATAATAAATGACATATATTGTATATAATAAATTTATTGTGCGAACAGATAATACACAAGTACGCTGGTGGCTAACAAAGAAAATACAAAATTCAGTTACAACGAAAGAGATTCGGAGACTAGTTTTAAATATATTAAATTTCACATTTACAATAGAAGTAATCAGCACTAACAAAAATGTTATTGCAGATTACATATCAAGACAAAGCTACACAGACTGATATAATAGAAGAAGATACTCTAGAAAAGATACTTAACACCCTAACTACGCTTATCTCCCTCATTATAAAGTGGGAATAAAATCTATGTACACTTTATTTTCTTCAAATCATCCTATGAAATTTTATTAAATTTGTTTTTGTTATTTTTGAAATTGATATAATCAAATCTATAGTGAACTTTTTTTTTTTGGATAAAGTGAGTTTATATAAGCAACTTATGTCAACATTTTTAATAACAAAAGTATGATACAGATCATTATGTTTAATGTTTATAAACTTTTTGTAAGTTCTGATCTTATCAAGAAACAACACTAGTTATTTCACATTAAGAGTATGTTCGAAATGGAGAAAAATATTTTTTTAAAATATTTTTTTATTTTCTCATGTTCGTTTCACTAAATTTTGGATAATATTTTTCTGAAGAAAACAAATTTCTTCAAACTAAGAAAAATTACTGCCTTAATCAAAATAGAAAAATAAATTGCAATGTTCATATAACTCTCAAAATTATTCATTCCTATCCTGATCTCCAAACCCCCACCTCTCCCCATACCCAATTTTTTTTTAAAAAACTTCTTTAATCTGTTTTTAAAAAAAAATCAATTTTTTTATACACCACCTCCTACTCTCCCCCCCTACCCTGACCTCCCCTCCCATTCCCCCACCCCCCACAACCAACCCCCTCTTCCCTCCATAATTTTTTTTAAAAAAAAATTGTTTTTCTTACCCTAACCCCTATCCAACCACCAGCCCACTCCCCCCTCCCACAGTTTCTTTTAATTTTTTATTTTTTTTTTTAATTCTTATCCCTCCCTCTGTTCCTACCCCCCCCCCCCCTCTCCCCCCAAAATTTAAAAAATAATTTAATTTTTTTAATTTTAAATTTTTTTCTTACCCAATCATACTCTATCCGTTCTCATTATTTTATTTTAGATATATATAGATAATTTTAAAAAAATATTTTTTTACTTATATTGCGAACATAAAAAAATAATTACAAAACAACTTGTTTTCTTCAAAATATATTTTCCTCCATACTAGTCACACCCTAACTCTAACACTTTTCGAAAATAGATATTCCACTAAATTAAGAAAGTCTTTTCCACAAGCAACCAAGATTCTTGACTAATATGAATCATGGTGATATAGTTAGAATCCCTCCACCCTTAATAGGTTTGATATGTCTGAGCTTTGTTCCTCCATAGATTTTTTCATTGAAATATATCTGTTTTTAATTAACTGAGCAAAATATTTTTTGTGGACTTGAGAGAGTATTTGCTTCAACGCATGAAGGCTTGCTTTGCAATGCCTTCTGCCTTCTCTATTTATAAAACGAAAAAACCTATCGCCAGAGCTATCAAAGAAAAATTTATTTCGGAAGAACTATTAACCAGATATTGCAAGTTAATTGGACATAAATATCCAGACCATCAATGTTCAAAATGTAATGGAGAAGATAATATTGTACCAGAAGTTCAGCTAGAATAAAAGAATCATGAAGATAAGCATGCCAGCTGGAAAGATAAGATCAGGAGCAATAATGGAGATACAACAGATACGACAAAATAAAACGGAAGACAAGATATCAAGATATTAAATATTTTAATATACCAAAAATTTAAATTTATAATAAGTGTGAATTATTCAGTAGCAGTAACGGATAGAAATATAGATAAATCACTAGTATTATATTGGAAGATATCAGGAATAGAATTAACCCCAGGAAGTAAAATATTTACAGCAAGATGCAAAAATTTATATGTATTAACAACAAAACATAAAATAACAGGAAAAAATAAGATTAACAAGATACAAATAGATAGCCCATTCGAACAATTTGTAAAAACAATAAATTATAATGATTATAGCTATAGAGACATAGATGTAGAAGAAAATCTAGAAATAATAAATGACATATATTGTATATAATAAATTTATTGTGCGAACAGATAATACACAAGTACGCTGGTGGCTAACAAAGAAAATACAAAATTCAGTTACAACGAAAGAGATTCGGAGACTAGTTTTAAATATATTAAATTTCACATTTACAATAGAAGTGATCAGCACTAACAAAAATGTTATTGCAGATTACATATCAAGACAAAGCTACACAGACTGATATAATAGAAGAAGATACTCTAGAAAAGATACTTAACACCCTAACTACGCTTTCAATGAAAGTGGACAGTATGGGTAATGAGATAGAGAAGCTAAAGACTAATGAAGATAAACTGAAGTCTATAGCTACAAATCAGCTAATTCATATTCTAGATTAGATATTATCGTAATTAAATTATCTAGTGTTTTAGGATCCTCGTTTTTAATATGTAACCTTTTGTATTCTAGGTATAAATTATATAGTTGGGTTTCTATTTCTTTTAATAATTTATTCTTTTCGTAAGATGTATTCATTAATTTGTTTAGTTTATTATTTTATCCTATTGAAATTTTAGCAATTTCTGTGTAGTATTTTATTCTAACTTTGCTATATTCAATGCGTAGATTTATATTTTTTATTTGACTAATTAGTATTTGTTGTTCATGTATAACTAATTTTCCATCTGCATTAAATAATTTTTCGTACGTATTAAATAAATTATTACTTGTATCTTCCTTTTCTAAGGTTAATTTTATTTTAAGTAATTTTTCTTCTGGTTGTCTTTTCTCTATTTCAAGTTGATTTCTGTAATTAACTTCTTCATATATCCAATTTTGCCTTTCTCTAATTTTCTTTATATATTCTAACATCTTTTAATCTCAATAATATCCATCTGGGTAATTATTTAGGTATAACTGTGCTATCCAATTCATAATTTCAATTTCATAGTCTAATACTTTTTCTAATATTATTCTCTTAATATCCATAATTTCTATATCTCTAAGTATATATAAGATTAAGACTTTAAGATTATCTATCATTTAAAATTGACTAAATATTTTATTGTAGTATTTTGTAGTTGTTTGTTTTAGGCTTAGTAGTTCTTGTATATTTTTATTAAGAAATTCTATGTAATTTAGCATGGCAAGTATTTATAAGAGTAGTTAGGTAGGTATGGTATATAATTTACTCTAGTCATGTAATATTTACCAAATACTTTTTCTAATATGATTTTTCTTATATCTACTACTTTTATATCTTTAAGTGCATACAAAATAAGTATTTTAAATTTATCTACCATCACATCAGATAAATAATTATTCATTTTCATAAAATTGTTTTTTTCAAAATATTCCCTTCAACCATGTTCATAACAAAATATGGTCATCTTAGATTACTATATACTAAATTATTCTTAAATAACATGTTCTTCGGTCACTATTAGCATGGTAATCTGGATATTTTTCCCTAAACAGCGCCTCTACTCTGGTTACTCCCCACCACGGCTTCTTGCCTTATTGGTTTCACCTTTAGGATGACATAGTTCTTAGGGATTTTTCTCCGTTTCCACTTTGCTAATAAACTTCTTAACATATTATTCTTCGAATAATTCTACTATAAAAAACTAACATGAATTTATTTTATCATACCATGATTGTTGGGAATTATGAATTTAGCTATTCATAATCATAAATAAATATACCTGTTCGGGTAGGTTTGATATTTCTGAGCTTTGTTCCTCCATAGATTTTTCCATTGAAATATACCTGTTTTTAATTAACTGAGCAAAATATTTTTTGTGGACTTGAGAGAGTATTTGCTTCAACGCATGAAGGCTTGCTTTGCAATGCCTTCTGCCTTCTCTATTTATAAAACAAAAGAATGAATGTTTACATTTTTGTACACGTTTTTCTAATGTTTACAAAAAACAAATAAAAGTCAAAAAACCTACATGGCTAAAAAGTTACCTAGGGGTCTAAAAAGTCTTACAAAGATAAACTACATTTAATGTACATTAAATGCTATCCTATCTTTTTTTTTACGTAAACAATAAATTTATACAATAAGATTAAATATCTTGATATCTTGTCTTCCGTTTATTTTGTCGTATCTGTTGTATCTCCATTATTGCTCTTGATCTTATCTTTCCAGCTGGCATGCTTATCTTCATGATTCTTTTATTCTAGCTGAACTTCTGGTACAATATTATCTTCTCCATTACATTTTGAACATTGATGGTCTGAATATTTATGTCCAATTAACTTGCAATATCTGGTTAATAGTTCTTCCAAAATAAATTTTTCTTTGATAGCTCTGGCGATAGGTTTTTTCTCTGGATTGAGTAAGGTTAAAATCCATTGCCTTACGTCTTCCATATCTGCTTCTCGTAGTTCCTTTGAATTCGAGTATATTATTACATTACCTCTTGAATAATAGCTCCATATGGGATTTCTGTTGCGATAATTGTTTGCTAATTCTTGAAGAATCGTAGATAGTCCAATAATTCTTTTATTTGCATAAAAATTTGGTATCTCAATTTTAGGTATTTCTGGTTGTTGAGTAATATCTTCTGGTATAATCATATCTCGGGTCATTCCTATCTTTACAACTTGTATAGGTGATTTAACTTCATCATACAATATCTCTGCTGGCGTCGTATAAAATTTTATAAAAAATAGGTTACCTTTGGTTATTCTTTTAAAAATGTTAAATGAATCATATATTTCTGGTATAGTGGATATTTCATATCCGTCTTGGGTATATACGGTGCTAAGTAGTCCATATTCGTAACATGTTTTAACTAGACCAGGTTTGGTTTTGGGCAAAGCAATTAGCTTATTATATCCGGTTAGCTTCTGGGTTATGTAATTTGTATGTGGTTCTTGGATGTTTTTAGCTCTAGGGTTGGTATTTAACAAGGTTTGTATTTTGTAAATATTTTCTATATATGTTCGGGTTGTATAGTTGTAGGTCTTTTTGTCTTGGTTTAGACTTTCTCGGTATGTGGTAATTTGTGGGGGTATAAACATAGGATCTTTTGGTGTATTTGGAATAAATGGTTTATCAAATAGCTTGTTTAGGTTCATATTTGTAGTATTTCTCCTAACTCCTTTGCTTGTACCTGCAGAAGTAGATTGATAAATGTTATGGGTTTTATGGAGTATCCCAACGTCTCCTTCTAGCTCTGGAATTTTAATGTCTTCCGATCGACATAGCTCTGCACACTGCTGAGTTAGCTGATTTGTAGCTATAGACTTCAGTTTATCTTCATTAGTCTTTAGCTTCTCTATCTCATTACCCATACTGTCCACTTTCATTGAAAGCGTAGTTAGGGTGTTAAGTATCTTTTCTAGAGTATCTTCTTCTATTATATCAGTCTGTGTAGCTTTGTCTTGATATGTAATCTGCAATAACATTTTTGTTAGTGCTGATCACTTCTATTGTAAATGTGAAATTTAATATATTTAAAACTAGTCTCCGAATCTCTTTCGTTGTAACTGAATTTTGTATTTTCTTTGTTAGCCACCAGCGTACTTGTGTATTATCTGTTCGCACAATAAATTTATTATATACAATATATGGCTCAAACGCTAACAAACATTTATATAATGAGCATATTTCTTTTCTATTTATTTCCCATTTTATTTCTGTTTCATTAAATGTACCTGAGTTGTATCTACAGTGGTGTTCTAATTTTTCCTTTCCATATTTATATTTAAGTACTCCTCCGTAACTACATTCACTAGAATCTGCTTCTACTATATATATAAATTTTCTATTTTCATCTGGAAATTGTAATTTTGGTAATTCTTTACAAAGTATTTTTATTTTTTGAACTTGTTTTTTATCTTCTTCATTATAGTTATATTCTATGTCCTTTTTTAGTTTTTTCTGTAGTGGTTTTAAGTTTTCTGCTAATTTTGGAATATATTCTCTTACTTGGTTTACTAATCCTAAAAATGATTGTGATTTCTTTTTCGTATCTAATTCTTCTTTCGAATTTATTATTTTTTGTACTATATGTTGTTGCATTTTTACTCCACTTTTATCTATTTGTATTCCTAAAAATTCTATCTGATTTTTCATAATTTCAGCTTTCTTTTTACTTAAACTTATTCCCGATTTTTCTATTATATCCGTAAATTATTCCAATAATTTTAAATGTTCTTCTTTGGTCTTTGTATATAATAGTATATCTTCTATATATACTATACAATTAGGTAGTTGTTTAAAATAACTATCCATAAAATGTTGATATCTACCTGGTGCATTTTTATATCCAAATGGTAATATATTCCATTCATAAAATCCTTGTGGTACCGTAAATGCGGTTAATTCCTTAGATTCTTCTTCTAACTTTAGATGGTAAAATCCTGATTTTCAATCAAATTTACTAAAATAATTGTATCCTTGTATCTGTCTTATTTACAATATCTTATTTGGTATTGGGTAATTATAAGTTATTGTTTTTGCATTTAAATTTCTATAATCAATAATCATTCTACTTTTTCCTCTTTTTTGTTCACTATGTTTATTTACTATAAATGCTGGGCTATTATGTTTACTATTACGTTTTTGTATATATTGTTTTTCTAATAATTCATCTATATACATTTTAAATTCTTTTAAATCGTTAAAATTATATGTTAATGGTTTCTGGGTTATTATGCTGTTTTTGTCTATTAATTCAATTTTTATAATGGTTTTATGTTTTTCCCATCCTTTTAATGGATCTTCACTATATAATTGTTCTAATTTTCTGTTAACTATTTCTATCTTATTTATTGAAAATATACTTATTTCTGTTTTATTTATCGAAAATACGACTAGTTCTATTGTATCTTCAGTATTTTTTATATTTTCTAACTTCTGTGTAATTTTTTCACTTCCTATTATCCAATCAGTTTTCTTTCTAATTTTATTATTAACTCTTTTTGCTCTTACTTTCTGTTTACATGGTGTTGTAAACCACCAATCTGTTCTAGTTATTATATGTGGGTATAATTTATCTAGAAACGGCATTCCTAAAAGTATATCTTTTGATGTTAGTTCATAATTATAAATTTCTTCTATTGTTAATATTTTATCCCATACTTGTGTTTTTACATTCTTAGCTTTGTAAGTAATTAAGCTTCCTTCGTTATTAAATCTTTTAACTATTATTGGTGTTTTTAATTTATCTCATTTACTTTCTGGTAAGCAATTATATCTACATAAATTAGCTTCTGCACCTGTATCTATCATAGGCGTATAATATCTACTGTAACATCCTTCTACTACTATCTTCATTAATACATATATTTTCATTTTATGTTAAAACACTTCTTAAGAATAATTTTTCTCTGTTATATGTTATAGTTAATTGTGTATGTTCTATATTATATGGTTTTACTTGTTCTAACCATTTTATTCCTAATATTATGTCTGTTTTTTGCATTTCTTCTTTTACTTCAAATTCTATTTTTATTTTTCTTATTCCTATTATTATTTCTTTTTCTGCTATATTTTTAGTATTTATTAAACTTCTTGGTAGATCTGGGCATATATTATTGTCGGTTTTTATTTCCTCATTTTTTACTAGATATTTTGCTATATAATTTTCTTCTTGTCCTGTATTTAAGAGTATTAAATATTCTTTTTCATTTACCTTTCCTGTTAAGTAATATTGGTTTGAATTATCCATTGAACTTGTTTCATAACTTATTCTTTTTGATGAGCTTGATGATTTCGGTTTATCATAAGCTGTTCTTTTTGTTGTACTTATTCTGTCTTTTATTATTTCTAGATTTTCTTCTACATCTATGTCTCTATAGCTATAATCATTATAATCTATTGTTTTTACAAATTGTTCGAATGGGCTATCTATTTGTATCTTGTTAATCTTATTTTTTCCTGTTATTTTATGTTTTGTTGTTAATACATATAAATTTTTGCATCCTGCTGTAAATATTTTACTTCCTGAGGTTAATTCTATTCCTGATATCTTCCAATATAATACTAGTGATTTATCTATATTTCTATCCGTTACTGCTACTGAATAATTCGCACTTATTATAAATTTAAATTTTTGGTATATTAAATTTCCTTTTATGACAGTTATTATACTTTTTTCTATAGGTTTTATAATTCTATCATTTGCTAAATATAATTCTATTGGTGTATCTATTCCTTCTCTAAAACATGTTTTTATTAATATTTCTGTACCTCCAAGGTGTACATATTTTATTGGGTCTCTACTTTTTATATCGTTTATCTCTTTATTAATTATTCTTTTTGTTACTAGTGGTATACTAGTTTTACCTTTTGCATATCTACAGTCTATTACATGTTCTTTTTGACTTACTACATAATATTCTTCCTTTTTTCTAGTAAATATATTTTTTATTGTTGGTATTTTAAATATTTTTTCTACACTTAAGTCTAACTCTTTTCCTTTTATTTCATCAAATACATTGTTATCAAATATTATTTTTTGATCTGTTCCTTCGTCATTTGAATATTCTTCTTTTGTTAATATTTTTATATCTTCTTCAGTCATTTAATTCGTTTAATTCACTATCTATTTCGTTATCTGTTTCATTCTCTGAAATTTCATATATACTGTCTTCACTTTCTAATTCGTAATCTATGTAATCTATCTGCATATATTCTGTGTTTTCTATTTTTATTTCTGATATTTGTTTATTTTTTGGGTTTTTAGGTAATTTACAATCTCTAGCTAAATGTCCTATTTTTCCGCAATTATAACAAGTACATTCCTTTATAGATTTCTTTTTCCTATATGGTCTTTTATGTTTATAGTTTTTTACATAATATCTTTTTCTTGGTTTCTTATACTTATATTTTGATTTTTTGTATTTCTTATATTTCTTATGTCTTTTTCTTTTCTTATAATATCTTTCTTCGCATCCAAATTGAGGTGTTATCTTGTCTTTGCAACATGCTAAATTTCTTATTAATGTTTTGTCCATTTTTATTTCTTCTCTGTACTTTTCACATAGGTTTCTATACCATTGTTGTAAAAATTTTATTCTTGCTCCTAGAGTATCTACTATTTTTATTTCATCCCAACTTTTTATTATTTTTGAACTAAATGGTTCAGGTAATTTATTAAAATATAATTTTCTTCTTTCTTTACTTTCTTCTATATTATATGCTCATTTATAATAATATTCTTTAAATGCGCAAGTATATTCATCTATGTAACACATATTACATATTGCTAATTTTAACATTAAATTCCTATTTATATCTTTCTCTTCATTTTGTTCTTCTTCTGTTGTTGTCATGCTACTAAATTCGTCTTTTATAGTTGTTTCATATTTTTTTAATAATTCTATAGGTGTTAATATTGTTCCTTCTGTAGGTTTGTCAGTTCTTAATATTCTTTTACTATTTTCAGTTAGATTTAAAAACCATAATTTCACTGTTCCTATTAGTGTTCTTTCTATATATTCTGGTGCATCTATTATACTTATATTATTATCTAATAATTGTTTTGTCATATATCCTATCCATAATTGTATCATTTTTTCTGTATCTATTACACAATCTAAGTCTAAAAAGTTATAATTTTTATTAACTATTTGTTTTGGTGTCCATTTGTCATATTCATTCTTTAGATTATATCTTTTAAACTTATTCTTATAATATGTAGGTTTCTTTATTTCTGATGTACTAGGTATTATATTTTGATCTCCTTTTTTATCAAGAGTATTTATTTCTGTGTTGATATTTTCTAAATTTTCTTCATTAATTACTTCTTGTTTTTCATTGATTTCTAAATTTTTTGTATTTGTTAATATTTCTGTATATGTTTCACTGTCTTCTGAATCATAATTGTCTGTCTCTTCAACATCTATATTATTTATTTCTAATTCCTTGTTATTTATTTCTTTATTGTCTATTTCTAGTTTTTCTTTAAATTGATTTATCTCGTTTAATAATTTTTGTTATTTATCTTTTTCTTCTTTTTCTTTCTGTCTTTTTTCATACAGATCTTTTAACATTTGTAATTCTTTTTCTAATTCAGCAATCCTACTATTTTTAGTTTCTTCTATTTTTCGTATTTCTTCTGTAGTTTGTTGTTTTATTTTTTCTATTTCCTTTTTTCTATCTATTTCTTCGTTTTCTCTTTCTATTCTTACCATAGCTGTCAATTTATCTTCTAATTTTAATTCTTCTTTTTCTAACATTAAATATAAATGTTCGCCTATTTTCTTATATCTTCTTCCTAGATTAGAAAATACTATTCTTATTTTTAATCCTCCGTGATTTTCATATATTTTTTCGTCTATTATAAATTCTTCTTTGTTCATTTTATTGTAAATAGTTCATGTTGATATATATATTCTAAACTATCTATTTGTGATTCTAAATTTGATATTTCATCTTTTTGTGCATTTATTGAGTTTTTACTAATTCCGGCAAATATATTATGATTTAATCTTTCTATTCTTATTCTTAATTCTTTACGTTTTTCAGAAATAGTTTGTTTTAGTTCTTTGTATTTCTGTATTTTATTCATTTTAACCGTATTTATAGTATTTTGGCGGATATCTAAATCTAATTTTATCATAATTAGGTGGTATATTTCTCATTCTTCTAGATTTTAAATGGATTATTAATTTTGCTTCAATACTAGATATTAAGGTAATTAGGTAAGCTATTGAAGCAAAATTAATAATCCATTTAAAATCTAGAAGAATGAGACATATACCACCTAATTATGATAAAATTAGATTTAGATATCCGCCAAAATACTATAAATACGGTTAAAATGAATAAAATACAGAAATACAAAGAACTAAAACAAACTATTTCTGAAAAACGTAAAGAATTAAGAATAAGAATAGAAAGATTAAATCATAATATATTTTCCGGAATTAGTAAAATCTCAATAAATGCACAAAAAGATGAAATATCAAATTTAGAATCACAAATAGATAGTTTAGAATATATATATCAACATGAACTATTTACAATAAAATGAACAAAGAAGAATTTATAATAGACGAAAAAATATATGAAAATCACGAAGGATTAAAAATAAGAATAGTATTTTCTAATCTAGGAAGAAGATATAAGAAAATAGGCGAACATTTATATTTAATGTTAGAAAAAGAAGAATTAAAATTAGAAGATAAATTGACAGCTATGGTAAGAATAGAAAGAGAAAAACGAAGAAATAGATAGAAAAAAGGAAATAGAAAAAATAAAACAACAAACTACAGAAGAAATACGAAAAATAGAAGAAACTAAAAATAGTAGGATTGCTGAATTAGAAAAAGAATTACAAATGTTAAAAGATCTGTATCAAAAAAGACAGAAAGAAAAAGAAGAAAAAGATAAAGAACAAAAATTATTAAACGAGATAAATCAATTTAAAGAAAAACTAGAAATAGACAATAAAGAAATAAAAAACAAGGAATTAGAAATAAATAATATAGATGTTGAAGAGACAGACAATTATGATTCAGAAGACAGTGAAACATATACAAAAATATTAACAAATACAAAAAATTTAGAAATCAATGAAAAACAAGAAGTAATTAATGAAGAAAATTTAGAAAATATCAACACAGAAATAAATACTCTTGATAAAAAAGGAGATCAAAATATAATACTTAGTACATCAGAAATAAAGAAACCTACATATTATAAGAATAAGTTTAAAAGATATAATCTAAAGAATGAATATGACAAATGGACACCAAAACAAATAGTTAATAAAAATTATAACTTTTTAGACTTAGATTGTGTAATAGATACAGAAAAAAAGATACAATTATGGATAGGATATATGACAAAATAATTATTAGATAATAATATAAGTATAATAGATGCACCAGAATATATAGAAAGAACACTAATAGGAACAGTGAAATTATGGTTTTTAAATCTAACTGAAAATAGTAAAAGAATATTAAGAACTGACAAACCTACAGAAGGAACAATATTAACACCTATAGAATTATTAAAAAAATATGAAACAACTATAAAAGACGAATTTAGTAGCATGACAACAACAGAAGAAGAACAAAATGAAGAGAAAGATATAAATAGGAATTTAATGTTAAAATTAGCAATATGTAATATGTGTTACATAGATGAATATATTTGCGCATTTAAAGAATATTATTATAAATGAGCATATAATATAGAAGAAAGTAAAGAAATAAGAAAATTATATTTTAATAAATTACCTGAACCATTTAGTTCAAAAATAATAAAAAGTTGGGATGAAACAAAAATAGTAGATACTCTAGGAGCAAGAATAAAAATTTTACAACAATGGTATAGAAACCTATGTGAAAAGTACAGAGAAGAAATAAAAATGGACAAAACATTAATAAGAAATTTAGCATGTTGCAAAGACAAGATAGCACCTCAATTTGGATGCGAAGAAAGATATTATAAGAAAAGAAAAAGACATAAGAAATATAAGAAATACAAAAAATCAAAATATAAGTATAAGAAACCAAGAAAAAGATATTATGTAAAAAACTATAAACATAAAAGACCATATAGGAAAAAGAAATCTATAAAGGAATGTACTTGTTATAATTGCGGAAAAATAGGACATTTAGCTAGAGATTGTAAATTACCTAAAAACCCAAAAAATAAACAAATATTAGAAATAAAAATGGAAAACACAGAATATATGCAGATAGATTACATAGATTACGAATTAGAAAGTGAAGACAGTATATATGAAATTTCAGAGAATGAAACAGATAACGAAATAGATAGTGAATTAGACGAATTAAATGACTGAAGAAGATATAAAAATATTAACAAAAGAAGAATATTCAAATGACGAAGGAACAGATCAAAAAATAATATTTGATAACAATGTATTTGATGAAATAAAAGGAAAAGAGTTAGACTTAAGTGTAGAAAAAATATTTAAAATACCAACAATAAAAAATATATTTACTAGAAAAAAGGAAGAATATGATGTAGTAAGTCAAAAAGAACATGTAATAGACTGTAGATATGCAAAAGGTAAAACTAGTATACCACTAGTAACAAAAAGAATAATTAATAAAGAGATAAACGATATAAAAAGTAGAGACCCAATAAAATATGTACACCTTGGAGGTACAGAAATATTAATAAAAGCATGTTTTAGAGAAGGAATAGATACACCAATAGAATTATATTTAGCAGATGATAGAATTATAAAACCTATAGAAAAAAGTATAATAACTGCCATAAAAGGAAATTTAATATACCAAAAATTTAAATTTATAATAAGTGCGAATTATTCAGTAGCAGTAACGGATAGAAATATAGATAAATCACTAGTATTATATTGGAAGATATCAGGAATAGAATTAACCCCAGGAAGTAAAATATTTACAGCAAGATGCAAAAATTTATATGTATTAACAACAAAACATAAAATAACAGGAAAAAATAAGATTAACAAGATACAAATAGATAGCTCATTCGAACAATTTGTAAGAACAATAGATTATAATGATTATAGCTATAGAGACAGATGTAGAAGAAAATCTAGAAATAATAAATGACAGAGTAAGTACAACAAAAAGAACTGTTTATGATAAACCGGAATCATCAAGCTAATCAAAAAGAATAAGTTATGAAACAAGTTCAATGGATAATTCAAACCAATATTACATAACAGGAAAGGTAAATGAAAAAGAATATTTAATACTCTTAAATACAGGACAAGAAGAAAATTATATAGCAAAATATCTAGTAAAAAATGAGGAAATAAAAACCGACAATAATATATGCCCAGATCTACCAAGAAGTTTAATAAATACTAAAAATATAGCAGAAAAAGAAATAATAATAGGAATAAGAAAAATAAAAATAGAATTTGAAGTAAAAGAAGAAATGCAAAAAATAGACATAATATTAGGAATAAAATGGTTAGAACAAGTAAACCATATAATATAGAACATACACAATTAACTATAACATATAACAGAGAAAAATTATTCTTAAGAAGAGCTTTAACATAAAATGAAAATATATGTATTAATGAAGATAGTAGTAGAAGGATGTTACAGTAGATATTATACGCCTATGATAGATACAGGAGCAGAAGCTAATTTATGTAGATATAATTGTTTACCAGAAAGTAAATGAGATAAATTAAAAACACCAATAATAGTTAAAGGATTTAATAACGAAGGAAGCTTAATTACTTACAAAGCTAAGAATGTAAAAACAACAAGTATGGGATAAAATATTAACAATAGAAGAAATTTATAATTATGAACTAACATCAAAAGATATACTTTTAGGAATGCCGTTTCTAGATAAATTATACCCACATATAATAACTAGAACAGATTGGTGGTTTACAACACCATGTAAACAGAAAGTAAGAGCAAAAAGAGTTAATAATAAAATTAGAAAGAAAACTGATTGGATAATCGGAAGTGAAAAAATTACACAGAAGTTAGAAAATATAAAAAATACTGAAGATACAATAGAACTAGTCGTATTTTCGATAAATAAAACAGAAATAAGTATATTATCAATAAATAAGATAGAAATAGTTAACAGAAAATTAGAACAATTATATAGTGAAGATCCATTAAAAGGATGGGAAAAACATAAAACCATTATAAAAATTGAATTAATAGACAAAAACAGCATAATAACCCAGAAACCATTAACATATAATTTTAATGATTTAAAAGAATTTAAAATGCATATAGATGAATTATTAGAAAAACAATATATACAAAAAAGTAATACTAAACATAATAGTCCAGCATTTATAGTAAATAAACATAGTGAACAAAAAAGAGGAAAAAGTAGAATGGTTATTGATTATAGAAATTTAAATGCAAAAACAATAACTTATAATTACCCAATACCAAATAAGATATTGTAAATAAGACAGATACAAGGATACAATTATTTTAGTAAATTTGATTGAAAATCAGGATTTTACCATCTAAAGTTAGAAGAAGAATCTAAGGAATTAACCGCATTTACGGTACCACAAGGATTTTATGAATGGAATGTATTACCATTTGAATATAAAAATGCACCAGGTAGATATCAACATTTTATGGATAGTTATTTTAAACAACTACCTAATTGTATAGTATATATAGACGATATACTATTATATACAAAGACCAAAGAAGAACATTTAAAATTATTGGAACAATTTACGGATATAATAGAAAAATCGGGAATAAGTTTAAGTAAAAAGAAAGCTGAAATTATGAAAAATCAGATAGAATTTTTAGGAATACAAATAGATAAAAGTGGAGTAAAAATGCAACAACATATAGTACAAAAAATAATAAATTCGAAAGAAGAATTAGATACGAAAAAGAAATTACAATCATTTTTAGGATTAGTAAACCAAGTAAGAGAATATATTCCAAAATTATTAGAAAACTTAAAACCACTACAGAAAAAACTAAAAAAGGACATAGAATATAACTATAATGAAGAAGATAAAAAACAAGTTCAAAAAATAAAAATACTTTGTAAAGAATTACCAAAATTACAATTTCCAGATGAAAATAGAAAATTTATATATATAGTAGAAGCAGATGCTAGTGAATGTAGTTACGGTGGAGTACTTAAATATAAATATGGAAAGGAAAAATTAGAACACCACTGTAGATACTACTCAGGTACATTTAATGAAACAGAAATAAAATGGGAAATAAATAGAAAAGAATTATGCTCATTATATAAATGTTTGTTAGCGTTTGAGCCATATATTGTATATAATAAATTTATTGCGCGAACAGATAATACACAAGTACGCTGGTGGCTAACAAAGAAAATACAAAATTCAGTTACAACGAAAGAGATTCGGAGACTAGTTTTAAATATATTAAATTTCACATTTACAATAGAAGTGATCAGCACTAACAAAAATGTTATTGCAGATTACATATCAAGACAAAGCTACACATACTGATATAATAGAAGAAGATACTCTAGAAAAGATACTTAACACCCTAACTACGCTTTCAATGAAAGTGGACAGTATGGGTAATGAGATAGAGAAGCTAAAGACTAATGAAGATAAACTGAAGTCCATAGCTACAAATCAGCTAACTCAGCAGTGTGCAGAGCTATGTCGATCGGAAGACATTAAAATTCCAGAGCTAGAAGGAGACGTTGGGATACTCCATAAAATCCATAACATTTATCAATCTACTTCTGCAGGTACAAGCAAAGGAGTTAGGAGAAATACTACAAATATGAACCTAAACAAGCTATTTGATAAACCATTTATTCCAAATACACTAAAAGATCCTATGTTTATACCCCCACAAATTACCACATACCGAGAAAGTCTAAACCAAGACAAAAAAACCTACAACTATACAGCCCAAACATACATAGAAAATATTTACAAAATACAAACCTTGTTAAATACCAACCCCAGAGCTAAAAACATCCAAGAACCACATACAAATTACATAACCCAGAAGCTAACCGGATATAATAAGCTAATTGTTTTGCCCAAAATCAAACCTGGTCTAGTTAAAATATGTTACGAATATGGACTACTTAGCACCGTATATACCCAAGACGGATATGAAATATCCACTATACCAGAAATATATGATTCATTTAACATTTTTAAAAAAATAACCAAATGTAACCTATTTTTTATAAAATTTTATACGGCACCAGCAGAGATATTGTATGATGAAGTTAAATCACCTATACAAGTTGTAAAGATAGGAATGACCCGAGATATGATTATACCAGAAGATATTACTCAACAACCAGAAATACCTAGAATTGAGATACCAAATTTTTATGCAAATAAAAGAATTATTGGACTATCTACGATTCTTCAAGAATTAGCAAACAATTATCGCAACAGAAATCCCATATGGAGCTATTATTCAAGAGGTAATGTAATAATATACTCGAATTCAAAGGAACTACGAGAAGCAGATATGGAAGACGTAAGGCAATGGATTTTAACCTTACTCAATCCAGAGAAAAAACCTATCGCCAGAGTTATCAAAGAAAAATTTATTTCGGAAGAACTATTAACCAGATATTGCAAGTTAATTGGACATAAATATCCAGACCATCAATGTTCAAAATGTAATGGAGAAGATAATATTGTACCAGAAGTTCAGCTAGAATAAAAGAATCATGAAGATAAGCATGCCAGCTGGAAAGATAAGATCAGGAGCGATAATGGAGATACAGCAGATACGACAAAATAAACGGAAGACAAGATATCAAGATATTTAATCTTATTGTATAAATTTATTGTTTACGTAAAAAAAAAGATAGGATAGCATTTAATGTACATTAAATGTAGTTTATCTTTGTAAGACTTTTTAGACCCCTAGGTAACTTTTTAGCCATGTAGGCTTTTTGACTTTTATTTGTTTTTTGTAAACATTAGAAAAACGTGTACAAAAATGTAAACATTCATTCTTTCGTTTTATAAATAGAGAAGGCAGAAGGCATTGCAAAGCAAGCCTTCATGCGTTGAAGCAAATACTCTCTCAAGTCCACAAAAAATATTTTGCTCAGTTTATTAAAAACAGGTATATTTCAATGGAAAAATCTATGGAGGAACAAAGCTCAGAAATATCAAACCTACCCGAACAGGTATATTTATTTATGATTATGAATAGCTAAATTCATAATTCCCAACAATCATGGTATGATAAAATAAATTCATGTTAGTTAATTATAGTAGAATTATTCGAAGAATAATATGTTAAGAAGTTTATTAGCAAAGTGGAAACGGAGAAAAATTCCTAAGAACTATGTCATCCTAAAGGTGAAACCAATAAGGCAAGAAGCCGTGGTGGGGAGTAACCAGAGTAGAGGCGCTGTTTAGGGAAAAATATCCAGATTACCATGCTAATAGTGACCGAAGAACATGTTATTTAAGAATAATCTAGTATATAGTAATCTAAGATGACCATATTTTGTTATGAACATGGTTGAAGGGAATATTTTGAAAAAAACAATTTTATGAAAATGAATAATTATTTATCTGATGTGATGGTAGATAAATTTAAAATACTTATTTTGTATGCACTTAAAGATATAAAAGTAGTAGATATAAGAAAAATCATATTAGAAAAAGTATTTGGTAAATATTACATGACTAGAGTAAATTATATACCATACCTACCTAACTACTCTTATAAATACTTGCCATGCTAAATTACATAGAATTTCTTAATAAAAATATACAAGAACTACTAAGTCTAAAACAAACAACTACAAAATACTACAATAAAATATTTAGTCAATTTTAAATGATAGATAATCTTAAAGTCTTAATCTTATATATACTTAGAGATATAGAAATTATGAATATTAAGAGAATAATATTAGAAAAAGTATTAGACTATGAAATTGAAATTATGAATTGGATAGCACAGTTATACCTAGATAATTACCCAGATGGATATTATTCAGATTAAAAGATGTTAGAATATATAAAGAAAATTAGAGAAAGGCAAAATTGGATATATGAAGAAGTTAATTACAGAAATCAACTTGAAATAGAGAAAAGACAACCAGAAGAAAAATTACTTAAAATAAAATTAACCTTAGAAAAGGAAGATACAAGTAATAATTTATTTAATACGTACGAAAAATTATTTAATGCAGATGGAAAATTAGTTATACATGAACAACAAATACTAATTAGTCAAATAAAAAATATAAATCTACCCATTGAATATAACAAAGTTAGAATAAAATACTACACAGAAATTGCTAAAATTTCAATAGGATAAAATAATAAACTAAACAAATTAATGAATACATCTTACGAAAAGAATAAATCATTAAAAGAAACAGAAACCCAACTATATAATTTATACCTAGAATACAAAAGGTTACATATTAAAAACGAGGATCCTAAAACACTAGATAGTTTAATTACGATAATATCTAATCTAGAATATGAATTAATAAAACATCTTAAGTCAAGAAGATAAAAATGAAAATTATTCCAATCAATAAAAATAAATACCTACGTATTTATTATCTAGTTAAATTATCGTACGATATCCGCACCCCCCTATTCAAACTCATGAGAATTCAAAAAATTCTGCTAAAAGCACCAACTCCAGAAATGGGTCCTATACTATACAAATCCGGATTAGTTTGGCCATTGGGGGGAATTTTTTTTTTTAAAAAAAAGATTTTGGTGTTTTTATTTTCTTGATTTTTCTTTTTTGACTAAATTCAAGTAGTGGCGATCGGTCGGCATCGTACTAACCATTTAAAAACAGAAATTGACATATCCTATTTTTACTTTTTTCTTTTCAACGACAATGACTTGTATATCGAAGAATATTAATTATCACATTCAGAAATTGTCCATTATTTTATTTTTTTCAATGGAAAATGTTTCATCTTAAAGAGCCTTTTGAGGATGACCAAAAACCAAAAGTCTCAAAACATAACTTTCATAAAAAAGTCCCCCCCCCCCCCCCCCCACCTCTCCCCCGTGATCTTTACTTTTATGGTAGTTGACTAAAGTGTCAATATTAAAAGGTCAAATATTTTTATATTTTCCTATAGTTCGATTTCTCTAGATCTTATACATTTGTTCTCGAATCACATACTTATTTGTCTTTTAAAATTGATCAAGTAATTCTCGGAAAATGGATAACATTGTAGAAGTTAAATTGGGAGAAAACAAGTAGGAGGTAAGGGTATGTTTGGTATGGAGGAAAATATTTTTTCTGGAAAAGTAAATTTTATAAAAATCAAGAAAAAGCAACTCCGTAGAGAAATTAAAGTTTCTTAAGTGATATTTCCGTAATATATATTTTTTCTTCCCCATCACCGACCCAACCATGAATGGATCGACATTGCAATATACGGTTAACATGAACCCGTAGCTGTTGCATATATCCTAAATATATATGCACTAAAAAATTTACTAAATATCTACAATATATGAATGATGTTATTATTTATTTTAATTTGACTATAAAAATGTATAAATTTTAAATCTTTGATCCTCCTCCTCGATGTAAAGGAGAAGGATATTCCAAAGACAGGAAGGGATGGAGATGGGTGTCATTTTCAACCAGAAATTATGTAGGAGTGAAAGAAACATCTATCTTGAATCCTTTACTTTTCGTCCACAATAAAAATATTTTCTTAAATTTAGTATATATACACCTTATTGTTTATATATATAGAGAGAGAGAAAGGTGTATGACCCGTGTGAGCTCGAACCTAAACATAACTCTGATAAATAACATATCTATTATATGTTCCATATTTCTAGTTTTTATGTAGTCAAGTAGATTTTTTTTTATAAGTATTTCTGTTAATCTTATTTGCTCCATATCTTTTCTCTAATATTCTAAGTATTCGTAGTTTATCATTTAATCCTATAGTAGTTGTAATTTTATAAATTTTTGTGTAATAACTTATTCTAATCGTACTATATCTAATATGTGATTCTATGTTATCTATGTGATTCATTAACATTTGTTGTTCATGTATAATATTATATAAATTATCATTTGTATCTCCTTTTTCTAAGGTTAATTTTATTCTAAATAATCTTTCTTCTAATTATTTTTTTTCTCTTTTAAGTTGATTCCTGTAATTAATTTCTTCATATAGCCAACTTTGTTTTTCTCTAACTCTTCTAATATATTCTATCATTTTTTAATCTGTATAATATCCGTCTGAATAATAACTATCTAAATATGAGTAGTAACTATCATTATATATGTGTAAGTTTTCTATAGAACTTAATAACTCTTCATTAAAATGAAATACCTTTTCGTATATAATTTTTCTTATATCTACTATTTCTATATTCTTAAGTATATACAAAACAAGCATTTTAAATTTATCTATCATTTCATAAGATAAGTAAATATTCATTCTTCATATGATGCTATTTTCAAAATATTCCCTCCAGTCATATACATAAAAAAATATGATCATCTTAGATCACTATATACTAAATTATTCTTAAATAACATGTTCTTTGGTCACTATTGGCATGGTAATCTGGATACTTTTTTCCTAAATAACGCCTCTACTCTGGTTACTCCCCTATCACGGCTTTTATATATATTTAGTATAAAAATAGAGAGAAAGATAAATAATAAACAAAGGTATTAAACAGATATAGGATAAATAAGCAGGAATATATAGATAATAATAATAAATAGAGGTATTAAACAGATATAAGATAAATAAATAGGTATATATAGATAATAATAGTAATAATAATAATAATAATAATATATATATATATATATATATATATATATATATATATATATATATATATATATATATATATATGATAGTAAGTATATAAAATAGACAGATAATAATAATAAATAGACAGTAATATTATATAAAATAGACAGGTAGATATATTAATAATATATAAACAAAGTTAATAATAAATAGTAACTAGTATTTATATATATAAGCAATATAAGTCTAAGTATATATATATATGTTAGTAAGTATATATATAAGTTATATATATGTTAGTAAGTAGAGAAAATTGAAGGAAAGATGTCTTTTAAGTCTTGAATGAAGGATTGGTGACATTGACCAATTTAAAGGGTCAAACATAATTAAAAAACTTGATTAGGTTAATTGTGGACTTGATTAATATTTTCTAAACTTTTTAATCTTTTCAAAAATACAAATTAACCCACACCCACAAAACTTCCCTCCCTCTGCAAATCAATCTCTCTCTCTTCTCTCTTTCTCTCGATAGTTTCTCTCTCTAACTTCTCCCAACCAACAACTTTTCAAATTTCTCCCTTCAATCTTATGCAAGTTCAACCTCTGACAACAGATAGTTTTGTGTTCTTGTCCGTTCCTTTTTGACTTTCAATCGTCAGTCAATCGTCAGTCGATGTGACAACATTCTCCGACAATAACAACTTTGAGTTCTTCATCGTTTCATTTCGATTTTCACAAGTAAAAAATTAGGGCTTTTAAGTTATGACGAAAATGAGGAACTTGATTTGTTGGTGTTTGTTATTTTTGTATGTTTTTTGTTATTTTTTTTAATATTTGTTATTTTTTAGTTGAATTTCTCATATGGATGTATCTGCTACTACTGTTTTTTAAGAATGAATAAAACATGTAACGTGAATCCAATAGATTAGTAATCTATTGCACAGATTAGTAATCTGTTGCACAGATTAGTAATCTGTTGCACAGAGTAGTAATCTGTTGCACAGAGTAGTAATCTGTTGCAACATATATGGCTAATCTGTTGCACAGAGTAGTAATATGTTGTAACATATATGACTAATCTGTTGCAATATATATGACTAATTTATTGTAATAAATAAGTAATCTGTTACAACATATATGACTAATCTGTTGCAACATATATGACTAATTTGTTGCAACAAATGAGTAATCTGTTGCAACATATATGATTAATTTGTTGCAACAAATGAGTAATCTATTGCAACATTTATGACTAATCTATTGCAAAAGATTACTCATCTGTTGGATTCGTTTTATAGTGTTGTAATATGAATCCAACATATGGGTCATCTGTTGCAACAAATTAGTCATATATTACAACAGATTACTCACTTGTTGCAATAGATGACTCATATGTTGGATTCATGTTGCAGGTTTTATCCATTGTAGCAGTAGCAGATACACCAAATAAGAAATTCAGCAAAAATTATAATTTTACTTACAAAATAAGCTATGAAGTAATGTCCAAGTAATATACGAACAAAATTTAACCTGAATTTTTTTAAAAAAAATTCAACAGGGGCACAACGAATAAGTAAAACACATGAAAAATTTCATGAAACAGGTAAAGAAAACAAAAATAATATACCATAGATCAAATGCAAAAGGATCAAGGGGACAAACATTTGAGTTCTCCTAAAAACATTTAAGTTCCCTAATATTTTAATTACTTTGTAATAGTTGACCGATTTGTTACAACAGACTTACTATCTGTTTGATAATTTTCAACAGATGAATCATCTGATGCAACATGCTAGTCATCTGTTGATTCAAATTAAGCAATTATTAGTAATAACTAAATAGATTTAGCTAAGATTAAAGACGTCTCTACGACAATGGGACAAACATTTGTGTTCTCCTAAAAATATTTGAGTTCCCTAGTATTTTAATTATTTTCCAACAGATTATCTATTTGTTGCAATAAGTTAGTCATCTATTGCAAAAGATGTTTACAACAGGTTAGTCATTTGTTTATTCAAATTAAATAATTATTAATAATAACTAAATTAATCTAATTAAAATTAAAGACAAGTCTTTAATACAAGACCTTAGACAAGGGGACAAATGTTTGAGTTCTCCTAAAAATATTTGAGCTTTAGTATTTTAAATTGTTTTTCAACATATATCGAACTCGGAACCAAAATGAGCCACGGAATTAAAAAAGTGACCAAAATAGGCCACCTATTTAAAAAGTTACCAAGATAGGCTAAACGTAATAATTTATTACGTTTTCTACTTTATTCTTAACAGTCAACTAACGGAGTTGACTTTTACAAAAACGTAAGAATTTCTTACGTTTTATAAAAAAAAATATAAAACGTAAGAATTTCTTACGTTTTACACGATAACCGAGGAAAAAAATACAATGAATTGTCAAATAAATTAAAAAGGTACTAAAAAAGAGTTGTTCAACGTAACAAAAAATTACATTCTTAACTTTTTTATTGCAGTGGTCCCCCACTCACAATTTTTTTCCCCACAAATGTCCCATCACTTCTACTTTTTCCTCTTTTTACATATGATAATTATGAATTTTTTTATTAGTTAAATTTATTTATATTTTACATGTAGTTCAAATAATTTATTTTTTCTAATAAATTTTTACGTTTTACATGAAATTTTTTTAAAAAAAGAAGTATCAATTACCTAATTAACTTAACAATTTTCTTATATTTATTCTATACAAAAAAATAATCACTTCTATCCTTAATTATCCGATTTCTCTTTTTAAAAAATATACTTTTGAGTTTTCCTCTACTCCAAAATAGTGAAATATTGAATTATCGTCGATCAAATATGCTACTATATACAAGAATTATATTTTTTTAGGAGTGTTCCTAAAAATATATATTTTTTTATATTAATTTAGGAGTGTTCCTAAATTAAATTGTGATTTTTTACTCCATTAATTATAATATGAAACGTATTTGTGCATGTGAGTCTCCTCAATATCCTAATCGAAAACTACGATGAATCACTCTCCAAAAAAATTAATTTCATTTTTTTAACACACCAAAAAAATATAATTCTTGTATATAGTAGCATATTTGATCGACAATAATTCAACATTTCACTATTTTTGAGTAGAGTAAAACACAAAAGTATAATTTTTTTTAGAGAGAAATCGGATAATTAAGGATAGAAGTGATTATTTTTTGATATAGAATAAATATAAGAAAATTGTTAAGTTAATGAGATAATTGATACTTCTATTTTTAATTTTTTTTTTTTTATGTAAAACATAAAAATTTATTATATAGAGGAAAAATAAATTATTTGAACTACAGGTAAAATATAAATAAATTTAACTAATCAAAAAATTCATAATTATCATATGTAAAAAAAGGAAAAAGTAGAAGTGATGGGACATTTGTGGAAAAAAGAATTGTGGGTGGGGGACCACTGCTATAAAAAAAATTAAGAACGTAACTTTTTGTTATGTTGAACAGCACGTTTTTTAGTATCTTTTTAATTGATTTGATAATTCACTGCATTGTTTTCCTTGGTCATCGTGTATAACGTAAGAAATTCTTATGTTTTATATTTTTTATAAAACGTAAGAATTTCTTACGTTTTACAAAAAAAAATATAAAACGTAAGAAATTCTTACGTTTTTGTAAAAGTCAACTCCGTTAGTTGATCGTTAAGAAAAAAATAGAAAACGTAATAAATTACTACGTTTAGCCTATTTTGGTAACTTTTTAAATATGTGACCTATTTTGGTCACTTTTTAAATTTCATGGCTCATTTTGGTTCTGAGTTCACAAATATCTTGTCTATTTAATAATATCCTATAGAAGAGTCATATGGTGCAACAATTTAGTCATCTGTTGCAACAAATGTCTATATTTGTTGGATAATTTTCAATAGATGAGTTGGCTATTGCAACAGGTTAGTCATCTGTTGCAACAGATGTCTATATATGTTTGGTCATTTTTCAACAAATGTCTTTAACTGTTTGATCTTTTCCAACAGATTACTCATCTATTGCAACATGTTAATTGAAATTGTAATTGAACTTATCAATTCATCTTTAATTTTAATTAAATCAATATTGTTATTACTAATAATGTCTTAATTTGAATCATTTCAAATAAAATTGGTCAATTAACATTTTACTCAAGACGAATACACTTAGATGATCATGTAATTACTATGAGATTAATTGAAATCGTAATTAAATTGTCAATTCATCTTTAATTTTAGTAAAATCAATTTAGTTATTACTAATAATTACTTAATTTTAATCATTTCAAATCAAATTGGTCAATTGATCATTCTACTTAAGACGAAACACTTAGTTGATCATGTAATTACTATAAAATTAATTGAAATTTTAAGTCAACTTACTAATTCATCTTTAATTTTAGTTAAATCAATATAGTTCTTTCTAATTATGGCTTGGTTTGAATCATTTCAAATAAAATTGGTCAATTGATCACTCTACTCAGGACGAACACACTTAGTTGATCGTGTAATTACCATGAGATTAATTGAAACATTAATTGAACTTATTAATACTAGTTAAATCAATTTAATTATTACTGGCTTAATATGAATCAATAGATGACTAAAATATTGCAAAAGATGAGTAATATGTTGAAAATGACCAAACAGATAAAGACACCTGTTGCAATACATTAGTCACCTATTGCAACAGATTAGTAATCTGTTGGAAATAACAAACAGATAAAGTCATATGTTGCAACAGATTGATCATCTATTGGAAATGACCAACAGATAAAGACATTTGTTACAATAGATGACTAATCTATTGCAACATATGTGTATATCTATTTGATAATTTTCACAAATGACTCATCTGTTGCAACAGATTAAATCTGTTCCAATAGGTTATACGCTTAAATGATCATATAATTACTATGAGATTAATTGAAATTGTAATTATTAAATCAATTTGGCTATTACTAATAATAACTTAATTTGAATCATTTCAAATAAAATTAGTCAATTGATCACGCTACTCAGAACGAACACACAAAGATGATTGTGTAATTAATATGAGAATAATTGAAATTGTAATTGAACTTATCAATTCATCTTTAATTTTAGTTATATCAATGTAGTTATTACTAATAATATCTTAATTTGAATTATTTCAATAAAATTGGTCAATTAACACTTTACTCAAGACGAATACACTTAGATGATCATGTAATTACTAACTATGAGATTAATTGAAATCGTAATTAAAATTATCAATTGATCTTCAATTTTAGTTAAATTAATTTAATTATTACTAATAATTGCTTGATTTTAATTATTTCAAATAAAATTGGTCAATTGATCATTCTACTTAAGACGAAACACTTAGTTGATCATGTACTTACCATAAAATTAATTGAAATTGTAAGTCAACTTACTAATTCATCTTTAATTTTAGTTAAATCAATATAGTTATTTCTAATTATGGTTTGGTTTTAATTATTTCAAATAAAATTGGTCAATTGATCACTCTACTCAGGACGAACTCACTTAGTTGATAATGTAATTACCATGAGATTAATTGAAACTGTAATTGAACTTATTAATTCATGTTTAATTCTAGTTAGATAAATTTAGTTATTACTAATATAATGGCTTAATATGAATCAATAGATGACTAACATGTTGCAAAAGATGAGTAATCTGTTGAAAATGACTAAACAGATAAAGACATTTGTTGGAAATGACCAAACAGATAAAAATATCTGTTGAAAATGACCAAAAAAATATAGACATATGTTGCAATAGATGACTAACCTGTTACAATAAATGACTCATCTATTGAAAATTATCAAAAAAATATAGACACCTGCTGCAACAGATGACTAAGTTGTTGCAACAGATGACTCATCTGTTGAAAATTATCAAACATATAGGATATATGTTGGAAAATAATTTAAAATACTAAAGCTCAGATGTTTTTAAGAGAACTCAAATGTTTGTCCCCTTGTCTAAGGTCTTGTCTTTAATTTTAGTTAAATCAATTTAGTTATTACTAATAATTGCTTAATTTGAATCATTTTAAATAAAATTTATCAATTGATCATTCTATTAAGGATGAATACATTAATTGAAATTGTAAGTGAACTTATCAATTCATCTTTAATTTAGTCAAAATCAATTTATTTATTACTAATAATGACTTAATTTGAATCATTTGAAATAAAATTGTTCGATTTATCACTCTCCCCGAGACGAATACACATAGTTGATCATGTAATTACTATGAAATTAATTGAAATTGTAAGTGAACTTATCAAGTCATCTTTAATTTTAGTTATATCAATTTAGTTATTACGAATAATGGCTTAATTTGATTCATTTCAAATAAAATTGGTCAATTGATCACTCTAATCATGACGAATACACTTAGTTGATGATTTAATTATTATGAGATTAATTGAAATTATAATTTTATCTTTAATTTTAGTTAAATCAATTTAGTTATTACTAATAATATCTTAATTTGAATTATTTCAAATAAAATTGGTTGATTGATCACTCTACTCGGGACGAATACACTTAGTTAATCATGTAATTACGATGAGATTAATTGAAATTGTAAGTGAACTCATTAATTCATGTTTAAATTTAGTTAAATCAACATAGTTATTACTAATAATGGCTTAATTTGAATCATTTAAAATAAAATTGGTCAATTAATTATTCTACTAAGGATGAAACACTTAATTGATCATTTAATTATTGAGATTAATTGAAATCGTAATTGAACTTACTAATTCATCTTTAATTTTAGTTAAATCAATTTAATTATTTCTAATAATGGTTTAATTTGAATTATTTCACATAAAATTTTTCAATTAATCATTCTACTCAGTACGAAACACTTAATTGATCATGTTATTACTATGAAATTAATTGAAATCGTAATTGAACTTACTAATTTATTTTTAGTTTTAGTTAAATCAATATAGTTATTTCTAATGATGACTTAGTTTGAATCATTTCAAATAAAATTGGTCAATTGATCACTCTACTCAGGACGAACATACTTAGTTGATCATGTAATTACCATGAGATTAATTGAAACTGTAATTGAACTTATTAATTTATATTTTATTTTAGTAATCAATTTAGTTATTACTAATAATGACTTAATGCGAATCAATAGATGACTAACATGTTACGACAGATGAGTAATCTGTTGGAAATGACCAAACAAAAAAAAATATCTGTTGAAAATGACCAAACAGATATAGAATCTGTTGCAACAAATGACTCACTTGTTGCAACAACTAATTCATCTATTGAAAATTATCAAACAGATATAGATATCTGTTGCAACAGATGACTAAGTTGTTGCAATATATGACTCATCTGTTGGAAATTACTAAATAGACAAAATATGTGTTGAAAAACAATTTAAAATACTAAAATTCAAATATTTTTTAGGAGAACTCAAACATTTTCCCCCTTGTCTAAGGTCTTGTCTTCAATTTTAGTTAAATAAATTTAATTATTATTAATAATTTCTTAATTTGAATCAACAAATAACTAACCTGTTATAAGCATTTATTGCAACAGATGACTAACTTGTTGCAACAAATAGATGATTTGTTGGAAAATAATTAAAATACTAGGAAACTCAAACATTTTTAGGAGAACTCAAATGTTTGTCCCATTGTCTTAAAGACTTGTCATTAATTTTAGCTAAATCAATTTAGTTATTACTAATAATTGCTTAATTTGAATCAACAGATGACTAACATGTTGCAACAGATGATTCATCTGTTGAAAATTATCAAACACATAGAAAATCTGTTATAATAGATGGGTTATCCATTAGAAAGCAATTAAAATACTAGGGAACTTAAATATTTTTAGGAGAACTCAAACGTTTGTCCCCTCGATCCTTTTTCATTTGATGTATGATACACTATTTTGTCTTCTTTACCTATTTCATAAAATTTTTCATGTGTTTCACTTATTCGTTGTGCCCTTGTTGAAATTTTTTAAAAAAAATTAAGTCAAATTTTGTTCGTATATCACTTGGACATTACTTCATAGGTGATTTTGTAAGTATAATTATGATTTTTGTTAAATTTTTTATTTGGTATATTTGCTACTGCTACAATGGATAGAATCTGCAACATGAATTCAATATATGAGTCATTTATTGCAACAAATGACTAATCTGTTGCAACAGATGACCCATATGTTAGATTCATGTTACAACACTATAATACAAATCCAACAGATAAGTAATCTGTTGCAACAGATTAGTCATATATGTTGCAACATATTACTTATATGTTGCAACAAATTAGTCAATATGTTGCAACAGATTAGTCAATATGTTACAACAGATTACTCATCTGTGCAACAAATTACTCATCTGTTGGATTCACGTTACATGTTTTATCTACTGTTGAAAAAACAGCAGTAGCAGATACACCCAGATGAGAAATTCAACTAAAAATTATAATTTTACTTACTAAAATCACCTATAAGTAATTCCCAAGTGATATACGAATAAAATTTGACCTAAAAAAATTTGATCAAGTAGCAATAGTAACGGTAACAACAATGTTCAACAACAAGAAGATGATGATGATGAACAAGAAGAGATGATGATAATGAAGAAAAAGATGATGAATAAAGCTACAACAACAATGAACAACAAAAATCACGAAGAGAGAGAAAACTCCAATAAATGAGAAGAGAGAGAAACGTGCCTTTCCCCCCCTCCATTTCTAGTTATATTAGGTTTTACATTGGATCAAAGTGTAAATTAAAAAACTTGTGGGTTATTTTCAAACTTTTTTACTTTCTTAATCCTTAATAAAGTAATTGTCATCTCCACTCAATTATTAAGACTTGTGTCACCCACACTTCATTTTAAAACTCTTTTGTCACCTAGAGCCCAAAGCCCCTAGTAAGTATATATGTTAGACAAGTGGATATAGTTAGTATAGACAGATAAATATAGCAAGGAAATTATTATAACAAGTTATTAAAGCAGGTAAGTAATTTTTTAAGTTATTAAAGCAGGTGAGTAATATTAAGATATTAAAAGATATGTGTTAATTATGTATAAGTAGATATGTTATTATAACATGTTATTTAAAAAATGTACAAGTAGATATGTGTTAATTATGAGAAATGTTAGAAATGTTAACTTAATTGTTAATATTATTAATTACGTTATCTTGTTAACTATGTTGTTATTTATTTGTTAAATATGAGAAGACCATTTAAAAATACACAAGCTTTTAGAGAAATTAAAAGAATTTTAACTAGTTACTATCTAGAATATAAGAAGTTAAATAAAACAAAAGAAACCCCCCACAGATTAGCTTACTTAATTACCTTAATATCTAGCAATGAGTCAAAATTAATAATTCATTTAAAATATAGAAGACTGAGATACATACCACCTAATTATGATAAAATCAGATTTCGGTATCTCCAAAATATTATAAATATTGTACAGATGAATAACATAACAAAATCACAAAAATATAAAGAACTAAAACAAATAATATCTGAAAAACAAAAAGAATTAAAAATAAGAAAAGAAAGACTACAATATAACATGATTGTTGGAGTATGCCAAAAATCAATAAAAGCACAAAAGGAAGAAATATCATATTTAGAATCACAAATAGATAATCTAGAATACATATATCAACATGATCTATACACCATCAAGTAGATAAAATAAACAAGGAAGAATTTATAATAGATGAAAAAACTTATGAAAATCATGAAGGATTAAAGATAAGAATAACATTTTCTAATCTCGGAAGACGATACAAGAAAATAGGTGAACATTTATATTTAATGTTAGAAAAAGAAGAATTAAAATTAGAAGAAAAATTAACAGCTATGGTAAGAATAGCAAGAGAAAACGAAGAAATAGACAGGAAAAAAGAAATAGATAAAATAAAACAACAGACTACAGAAGAAATATGAAAAATAAAAGAAACTAAAAATAATAGGATAGTTGAATTAGAAAAAGAACTGCAAATGCTAAAAGAGTTGTATGAAAAAAGACAAAAAAAGAAGAAGAAAAAGATAAAGAACAAAAATTATAAATTGAGATAAATAAATTTAAAGAAAAATTAGAAAATAAAGAATTAGAAACTAATGAAATAGAAATAAATACAATAGATGCTGAAGAAACATATAATTATGATTTAGAAGATAGTGAAACATATACAAAAATCTTAACAAATATAGAAAAACTAGAAGTAAATGAAAAACAAGAAGTAATTAATAAAGAAAACTTAGAAAATACAAACACGAAAATAAACACTCTTGATAAAAAAGACGATGAAAATATAATACCTAGTACATCAAAAATAAGAAAACCTACATATTATTATAAAGATAAGTTTAAAAGATATAACCTAAGGGATGAATATAACAAATGGACACCAAAATAAATAATTAATAAAAATGATAACTTCTTAGACTTAGACTGTGTAATAGATGTAGATAAAACGATACAATTATGGATGATATATATAACAAAATAATTATTAGACAATGGTATAAATACAACAGATACACCAGAATATATAGAAAGAACACTAATAGGAACAACAAAATTATGGTTTCTAAATTTAACTGAAGATAGTAAAAAGATATTAAGGGCTGATAAAAAAATGAAAGGAACAACAGTAACTAAACTAACACCTATAGACATATTGAACAAATATGAAATAGTTTTAAGAGATGAATTTAGCGGTATGGCAACAGAAGAAGAAGAACAAAACAAAGAAAAAGATACAAATAAAAATTTAATGTTAAAACTAGCAATATGTAATATGTGCTATATAGATGAATATACGTGTGCATTTAAACAATACTACTATAAGGGAACATATAATACAGAAGAAAGTAAAGAAGTAAGAAGATTATATTTTAGTAAATTACCTGAACCATTTAGCTTAAAAATAATAAATAGTTGGGATGAAGCAAAAAGTAGATACCCTAGGAGCAAGAATAAAATTTATACAACAATGGTATAGGAATATATGTGAAAAATACAGAGAAGAAATAAAAATAAAAAAACATTAATAAGAAATTTAGCATGTTGCAAGGATAAAATAACACCTCAATTTGGATGTGAAGAAAAATATTATAAGATAAGAAAAAGACATAAGGAATATAAGAAATACAAAAAATCAAAATATAAGTATAAGAAACCAAGAAAAAAATATTATGTAAAAAAATTATAAATATAAAAGACCATGTAGGAGAAAGAAATCTATAAAAGAATGTACTTGTTATAATTGTGGAAAACTAGGACATTTATCTAGAGATTGTAAAATGCCTAAAGACCCCAAAAAGAAACAAATATCAGAAATAAAGATTGAAAATGCAGAATATATGCAAATAGATTATATAGATTACGAATTAGAAAGTGACGATAGTATATATGAAATTTCGAAAAATGAAACAGATAATGAAATAGGTAGTAAATCAGATGAATCAAATGACTGAAGAAGATATAAAAATAATAACAAAGGAAGAATATTTAAATGAAGAAGGAACAAATCAGAAAATAATATTTGATAATAATATATTTGACGAGATAAAAGAAAAAAAAATAGATTTAAGTGTAGAAAAAATATTTAAAATACCAACAATAAAAAACATATTTAGTAGACAAAAAGAATAATACTACGTAGTAAGCCAAAAAAAAAACATGTAACAGATTGTAGATATGCAAAAGGTAGAGCTAGTATACCACTAGTAACAAAAAGAATAATTAATAAAGAAATAAACGATATAAGAAGTAAAGACCCAATAAAATACGTACATCTTGGAGGAACGGAAATATTAATAAAAGCATGTTTTAGAGAAGGAATAGATACACCAATAAAATTATATTTAACAGATGATCAAATTATAAAACCTATAGAAAAAAGTATAATAACTGCTATAAGAGGAAATTTAATATACCAAAAATTTTAATTTATAATAAGTGCGGATTATTCAGTAGCAATAACATATAAAAACAAAGATAAATTATTAGTATTATATTGAAAAATATCAGGAATAGAACTAACCCCAGGAAGTAAAATATTTACAGAAAGATGTAAAAATCTATGTGTATTAACAACAAAACATAAAATAACGGGAAAAAAATAAAATAAATAAAATATAAATAGAAAGTCCTTTTGAACAATTTGTAAAAATAATTGATAACAATGATTATAGTTACCAAGACATGGATATAGAAGAAGATTTAGAAATAATAAATGATAGAATAAGCACAACAAAAAGAATAGCTTTTGAAAAATTAGAATCATCAGGATCATCGAAAAGAACAAATTATGAAATAACTTCAACAGTTAATTTAACTCAATATTATATAACGGGAGAAATAAATGAAAAAGAAAATTTAATACTCCTAAATACAGGATAGGAAGAAAACCATATAGCAAAATACGTAGTGAAAAATGAAGAAATAAAATCTAATAGTAATATATGCTCAGATCTACCAAGAAGTTTAATAACTATTAAAGAAACAACTAAAAAGGAAATAATAATAGGAGTTAGAAAAATAAAAATAGAATTTGAAATAAAGGAAGATATGCAAAAAGCAGACATAATATTAGGAATAAAATGGTTAGAACAAGTAAAACCCTACAATATAGAATATACAAAATTAACCATAACCTATAATAGAGAAAAATTGTTGATAAAAAGAACATGAACATGAAAATATATGTACTTATGAAAATAATAGTAGAAGGATATTATAACAAATATTATACACCTATGATAGACACAGGAGCATAAGCCAACTTATGTAGATATAATTGTTTACCAGAAGACAAATGGGATAAGCTAAAAACACCAATAGTAGTCAAAGAATTAAATAATGGAGGAAGCTTAATTACCTATAAAGCTAGAAATGTAAAAATACAAGTATGAGATAAGATATTAACAATAGAAGAGATCTATAATTATGAACTAACATCAAAAGATATGCTTTTAGGAATGCCGTTTTTAGATAAACTATACCCACATATAATAACTAAAACACACTGGTGGTTTACAACACCATGTAAACAAAAGGTAAGAGCAAAAAGAGTTATTAATAAAATAAGAAAGCAAACTGATTGGATAAAAGGAAGTGAAAAAATCACACAAAAATTAGAAAATATAAAAAATACTGAAGACACAATAGAACTAGTTATATTTTCAATAAATAAAGAAGAAATAGCTATATTTTCACTAGATAAGGTAGAAATAATAAAAACAAATTAAGAAAACTGTATAGTGAAGATCCATTAAAAGGATGAGAAAAATATAAGACTACTGTAAAAATTGAGCTAATAGATAAAAATAGTGTAATAACCCAAAAATCATTAACATATAACTTTGATGATTTAAAAGAATTTGAAATGCATATAGATGAATTATTAGAAAAATAATACATACAAAAAAGTAATAGTAAACACAATAGCCCAACATTTATAGTAAATAAACACAGTGAACAAAAAAGAGGAAAAAGTAGAATGGTCATTGATTATAGAAACCTAAATGCAAAAAACTATGACATATAATTATCCAATACCAAATAAGATATTAAAAATAAGGCAAATACAAGGATATAATTACTTTAGTAAATTTGATTGTAAATCAGGATTTTACCATTTAAAGCTAGAAGAAGAATCTAAAAAATTAACTCCGTGTACAATACCACAAGGATTTTATAAATGGAATGTGTTACCATTTGGATATAAGAATGCACCAGGTAGATACCAACACTTTATAGATAGTTATTTTAAACAACTACCTAATTGTATAGTATACATAGATGATATACTATTATATACAAAAACTAAAGAGGAACATTTAAAATTACTAGAACAATTTGCAGGTATAATAGAAAATTCAGGAATAAGTTTAAGTGAAAAGAAAGCTGAAATTGTGAAAAATCGGATAGAGTTTTTAGGAATACAAATAGATAAAAGTGGAGTAAAAATGCAACAACATATAGTACAAAAAATAATAAATTCAAAAGAAGAATTAGATACAAAAAAGAAATTACAATCATTTTTAGAATTAGTAAACCAAGTAAGAGAATATATACCAAAATTAGCAGAAAACCTAAAGCCATTACATAAAAAATTAAAAAAGGATGTAGAGTATAATTACAACGAAGAAGATAAAAAACAAGTACAAAAAATAAATATAATTTGTAAAGAGTTACAAAAATTACAATTTCCAGACGAAAATAAAAAATTTACATATATAGTAGAAGCATATGCAAGTGAATATAATTATGGAGGAGTACTTAAATATAGATATGAAGAAGAAAAATTAGAACATCATTGTAGATACTACTCAGGAACGTTTAATGAGACATAAATAAAATGGAAAATAAATACAAAAGAGTTATGTTCATTATATAAATATTTATTAGCATTTGAACCATATATTGTATATAACAAGTTTATTGTACGAATAGATAATACACAAGTACGATGGTGGTTAACAAGAAAAATACAAAATTCAGTTACAACGAAGAAAATTTGGAGATTAATATTGAATATATTAAATTTTACGTTTTCAATTGAAGTAATCAGTATTAACAAAAATGTTATTGCAGATTACATATCAAGACAAAGCTACACAGACTGATATAATAGAAGATGATGCTTTAGAAAAGATACTCAAAACCCTAACTACACTTTCACTAAAAGTGGACAGTATGAGTAATGAAATAGAAAAGCTAAAGACTAATGAAGTTAAACTGAAGTCTGAAGCTATGACTCAGATAACTCAGCAGTGTACAGAGCTATGTCGATCGGAAGACAATAAAATTCCAGAGATAAAAGGAGATATTGAGACACTCCATAAAACCCATAACGTTTATCAATCTACAACTGCAGGTACAAGCAAAGGAGTTAGTGGACAAAGATATCAGAACATGAACAAGATATTTGAAAAACCATTTATACTAAAAACGCAAAAAGACCCCTTGTTTATACCCCCACAAACTACCACATATCGAGAAAGTTTAAACCAAGATAAAAAACCTATAACCATATAACTCGAGCATACATAGAAAATATCCACAAAATATAGAATCACCTAAACCTTAGACCCAGAGCCACAAATATCCAAGAACCAAACACAGACTATATAACTCAAAAACTACAAGGTTACGACAAGTTAATCGCATTACCAAAAACAAAACCAAATTTAGTTAAAACCTGTTTCAGTTATGGACTATTAAATACCATATATACCTAAGAAGGAGATGAACTAACAGCTATACCAGAATTATATAGAGCATTCGCCACTTATAAGAAAATAACCAAAGGAAATCTATTTTTTTATAAAGTTTTATACTGCACCAGCAGAGATATTATATGAGAAAATTAAACCAGTTATACGAGTTGTAAAAATAGGATTAAACAGAGATATGATTATACCGGAAGATATTGTTCAACAGCCAGAGATACCTAAAGTTGAGATACCTGATTTTTATGCAAATAAGCAAACTATAGGAATAGCTACAATTATTTAAGAACTAGCAAACAATTATCTCAATGAAAATCCCATATGGAGCTACAATTCGAGAGACCAATTAATGATCTATTCAAATTCAAGGGAGCTACGACAGTCTGATATGGAAGAAGTTAAACAATGGATTATGACGTTGCTCAATTCAGAAAAACAACCATCTACAAGGGCAATTAAAAAAAAATTATTTCAGAAGAATTATTAACCAGATATTGCAAATTAATAGGACACAAATATCCAGACCACCAATGCTCAAAATGCCATGGAGAAAATACTGTGATCCCTGAAGTTCAACTAGAATAAAAAGAAGATAAGGATGCCAGCTGGAAGATAGAAAGATAGCAACGAAGCAATGGAGAAAAAAACTATGAAAATGACATAACAATGACATATGAATAGTCTTTTTGACTTAAGATACGTAAATAATTGTGTAACATTATTAGTCTTTACTATTTTTGACTTTTCTTAGTTTGACACTTGCCATTGTTTATTTTTCACTTTTTTGACAAATGTAAAATTAGGACCATTGTTAGTCTTTTACTTTTTTGACAAATGTAAAGTTAGAAATAGTGTAAATAGTTTACGCGTTTTCTTTTCATCTTTTAGGATTATAAATATGTAAACCATACGACAATCTAAGGCAAGACTTTCATGTGTTGAAAGCAAGCCTTCTCTCTTGTACACAATTTTTTTTGAATATTTAATAAAAACAGATATATTTCTAAGAAAAAGCTAAGGATGAGCAAAGCACAATTTGTCAAATCTACAAGAACTGGTATTTTCATTTACAATTATGAATAGCTAAATTCATAGATTTCTGACAATCATGATATAATAAAATAAGACCATAGTAGTTACTTTATAGTAGAATTATTCAAAAAATAGCATGTTAAAAAGTTTATTAGCAAAGTGGAAAAGGAGAAAAATTTCCAAAAATTATGCCATCCTAAAGGTGAAACCGGTGAGGCAAAGAAGCCGTGATAGGGGAGTAACCAGAGTAGAGGCGCTGTTTAGGGAAAAAATGTCCAGATTACCATGCTAATAGTGACCGAAGAACATGTTATTTAAGAATAATCTAGTATATAGTGATCTAAGATGATCGTATTTTGTTATGTATATGATTGGAGGGAATATTTTGAAAATAGCATCATATGAAGAATGAATATTTACTTATCTGATGAAATGATTGATAAATTTAAAATACTTGTTTTGTATATTCTTAAGGATATAGAAATAGTAGATATAAGAAAAATTATATACGAAAAGATATTTCATTTTAATGAAGAGTTATTAAGTTCTGTAGAAAACTTACACATATATAATGATAGCTACTGCTCATATTTAGATAGTTATTATTCAGACGGATATTATACAAATTAAAAAATGATAGAATATATTAGAAGAGTTAGAGAAAAACAAAGTTGGCTATATGAAGAAATTAATTACAGGAATCAGCTTAAAAGAGAAAAAAGACAATTAGAAGAAAGATTATTTAGAATAAAATTAACCTTAGAAAAAGGAGATACAAATGATAATTTATATAATATTATACATGAACAACAAATGTTAATGAATCACATAGATAACATAGAATCACATATTAGATATAGTACGATTAGAATAAGTTGTTACACAAAAATTTGTAAAATTACAACTACTATAGGATAAAATGATAAACTATGAATACTTAGAATATTGGAGAAAAGATATGAAACAAATAAGATTAACAAAAATACTTATGAAAAAGAATCTACTTGACTACATAAAAACTAGAAATATGAAACATATAGTAGATATGTTATTTATCAGAGCTATGTTAAGTTACCCGCACTATCTGCACTCCCCTACCATTTAAAATTCTCATTTTATTTTTAGTGAATGATTTATGACTACACAAATATCTTAGATTTATTTTCAACCAAAATTTTTAAAAAATCAATCTTACTATAATATCTTAATATTCTGATTGAAACGTCTAAATAATATTCATCCGTGTATTTAAATCCAAATATATTAATCCGTGTCCTCAAAATTAACTATTGTTAAACGTTACTTATCAATTATGAAAAAGTAACTTGATTTTGTTGCTTAATAAGAAATGATTTCTTAAAAGTTAGAATTTACAATAGTTGTTGAAAGTTGAAGAAACATTTCTTTCTTGTTTTAGAATTTTATTTTACATTCAAATGAATCTCTATGTATATGAGAATAAGCAAAAACAGTAAGGATCTCTTTGACCATGAAAATAAAAAACGTATTTATTTTATTTAATATTTTTAAAGATGAAAATAGAGTTAAAGTTATGCCTGACCATAATTTACAAAAATATTTTAACTATGAATATACTACATTTTATAAAGTGAGTAAAAAACTTGAGACCCAAAAAAGTGAAAATATCTCAAGTGGTATTTTTCAAAAAACCAAAAAGTGAAAAAACTATTCTCGAAATATCTTTTTTATTTTCATAGTCAAATATGTATTTCAAAATAAAATAAAAATATATTTTAAAATATTATAAATAATATTCATGACCAAACGCATACTAAGTAGAAGTTCGAAAATTCTAAAAGCAAACATTTGACATGTTAGTGGTAAAATAACCTTTTTGATAAATGATAATGTATGAAAGCACGACATTTTTAGACTAAATCATAATTATGTGTGTACCAATTGACATGAAAACATCCTCTATTTATCAAAATGTACAAGATAACAATTTTAATAAAATTGAAAAGTAGGGACAGAAATAAAACAATGGCATCTGATTTTTTTTTGTCAATGTGGATAAGGGTACATCTTTTGATGGCCCAACTTACAAGACTTATTAGAATTAAATCCTATAAGAATGTACATAATGACTAAACTGCCCTTAAGTTTTTTCGAAATGGCCAAAAAATGCCATGTGGATACTGCTGCTTCTATTATATAGAAAGCTTGGACTCCACCTCGTATCCTTATATTTTTATTCTTTTAATACTAATTTAGTATACGTGCTTTGCAAGTAAATTTTAATTGATAATAAGATATTACTTTCAATATAATGTAAAATAAAAGTAAATCAAAGCATAACTATCTACGAACCTTCTACCCTAATTGATAACTTTCATACTCTCCATCTAATGCACCTGCTTAAAAAAGAATAAAAAATTTATTAAAACAAAATATTAGAACTAAATTGCACAGAAAAGCTATGACATTACAAAAACATGATTCATAAATCGAAAAGAATTTAACCTTGTGTCCTAATCTGTGACCTCCATACTCTCCACATGTATAGAAAATAATCACAAAATTTTAAAAATAAATATATTACATGTATGAAATAATATTAGAACAAAATTGCACATAAAAGGTACGATATTGCAAAAACATGATTCATAAATATAAGAAAATTTAACCTTTGTATGAAAATTCATCGAGCACTCGTACATTGTCCAGGCCTCACCCTAGGACCATTTCGGAAAGAACAGTAGGTAAATTGGTATCTAATGTAACAATCCAATTCATCGCTACATGGGAAAACGCCTCAAAAATAATTTACAATAAGTAATAGGCTCAAAATAGGCCCAAATAAATTTAAATCCGAGAGAAAGAGCGGGGCCATTATGGATTGGGCTGAACTGCCGGTAATAACTTTTCGAGGTTGGATAACCACTGAAGCAGTAAAAATTTCATTGCAGTAGTAAAAAGCAGTAGCCCATCTGGTGAATTTTTAAAAACTCTCTGTCTTTTTATTTTCCTAGGCAACCCTTTTCCTCCAAAAATACTTTGAAAAATTCTAACTCCCCAACCATGAGATTTCAATGGCCAAGGTTCATGCCAACAGTTTCGAGACACTCCCGAAGGAAACTCAACATGAAAATATGTTTAGCACACGTGGGACAACTCACCCCTCTCTATATTAATATGTTTCACCTAAAAGATAGATTGAGATTTATTTGTAGCAACTACACTTGGGTTAGTTGTATTTAGCGTTAATGATAAAATTGAAAATATCATGCATTAGATCTTCATACATGGAGTTGGATAGGCGGACACCTTAAAAATCCTATTAGGACTAACTATGATTGTATAACTGTATGTTATGTTGATGTATTAATTGTGATGAGAAAGATAAAATGAGAGAGCGAATGTGACTAGCTCAATACCTTTTTGAGCTTGAACATAGTGGAAAGTGAATATGATAACATGAAAGGGAAAAAATGGAGTTAAGTGAACTTGATTTTAATAATTGGATTTCACTAAAGAGAGGTGACTAAGATTTGAAGTACGATAAGTTGGGGGCTAGAAATTAGCATAATCGAGCCCCCTAATTAATGAGTAAGCATAAATGAACAATAATGTGAAATAAGAAATAAAATCTTTAGTATAAGAAATTAGAGAAGAATAGAGAGTAATGAGAAAAACTTGAGGTTGGGATGTAGGCAGAGAGAAAGTGTATGTTAGCATGAACTTAGGCAATTGCAGTCCGTAAGGACGTATGACACATGATTATTGGGGAATATATATTTATGAAAAGATTAAGGTTACTGACCAAATGAGTTAGATAGTTATTTGTAGAACTTATACTTTCTTGACTTTGTACTTAGTTTGTGGACTTTCCATCTATGATTACTTCTAGCATGACTTGTGACTTATTGATTATATTGAATTTCATTTGCAATGTTCTGAGGTGTTGAGTTGATATAGGTAAGGTATCACACTAGTACAAATATGATTATTGTAATATGGGTCGGGTACCATGCCGGTACGAATATGATTATTGTGATATGGGTTGGGTACCACACTGATATAAATATTATTGTTGTGATATGGGTCAGGTATGACGCTGGTAAGAAGTGATGTTGATGATGAGGCTGACAAGGGTAAGAGATGATGCACACATCTTGCATATATGCATTCATTTATATGTTTTGAATGTCATTCTATTCTATATATGTTCTCATACATGTTTTTATTGTGCTAAATAATGAAAGAGGGATTATGAATGTATGTTAGGTACCTTGTGTGAACCGAGTTAGAGGTGAGATTCTACGGTTTTCTATGAGGAGCAGGATTGGGGAACTGATAATAATTATGGTATGTGGTGCTATGATGTATTGTGATAGAGTACCGAGAAAATATGGTAGATGTAGATTAAAGAATTGTAGGTACCTTAAGAATGGGCCAGTATGGGAGAAAAAGGTATAGGTTGGAATAGGTAGTCAAAGAACATAGATATATGAAATGTAAGTCAAAGGAAAAACATATGCAAAAATATTAAATGACAGGTAGGTCATGTAGATGCTAAAATGATATGTTAAGGATTCACTAATTGGGGATTTAGAATCGGACTTTACTTGATCTTATGATTTTTTTGTATATGTTGTTGATGTTAATTGTTTCTAAACTTGGTAGGACAATGATTCTTACCATTATGTATTGTTATATTGATGCTATACTTACTGTACCTCCACTTGGTAGTATAGCCATGGTGCAGATTAATTGGAATTTATATAGCAGCAATGCCAATCACTCAGCAGCAACTTATACTATTTCTATTTTACATGGATACTATGTCGTGGATATCCCTACTCCTTTTCTGGTGCTCTTGTACTGATTTAGACTTGGTTCTGGGGAGTCAATTGTAGTTATTTCAACATTTATTTTTCATATATGATGTATTAAAATTAATTTATGGAACAAATTAATTTAAGAATTTTTTGATGAGTTGTTATTAATATGATATACAACATTGATAAAGTGATCATTATAGTAACTTCTTCTAATGGTAGGATATTCAGGGTTCTTCTATCCGGAGTAGGTGTAGGTAGGTGTCCGACATAATTTGGTGGGTTGGATAGTGAAAAAGATGGTATCAGAGCCTAGGTTATTGGTCTCTAATATAAGAGCAAATATCGAGTAGAGTCCTATGGATTGGTTTGTTGACATCCACATCAAATATGTAGAAATCTACAAGACATCTAGGAATCTATCCTATTTTCTTCTTTCCTATCATGCCATTCCATTATCATATCCCTGGGTTGAGTCTAATTGGCATTTAGTCAATTCTAATTGGTATATCACTCATCACAATTGGGACTAATTGGTCTCAATTGGTATCTCTTAATATGAAAAAGGTCGAAACCAAACCCCCAACTAATAGAGGCCAATAAAGATATAGGAAGTGGATTATTATGTCTATTGATATGGTGTCAAGTACTTCTGGTGAGGCAATTATGTGTTAAAGATGTGCTATATGGTTGTTGTTAATGGTGACATATGTTACTTTTCTTTGTGATGCTTAGGATCTTGAACATAATTTGTTGATAGTGTGTGTGTGTGTGGTTTTATAATGTGTAGCTAAGTAGAATGGTAGACATAAGGACCGGGTGTGATCTAAGAGTCTCTTCTTTCCACAACTTAAGCTACGACTCATCTTATCATGATTTGGAGTACTACATGCCTTTTATCCAATCTCGTAAGAACCACCCAAGTGCCTGGATATTGGTGGAATAGTTTTGAGGATAACGAATGGAGTAAGTAAGGAGGTTGATGAAAGTGTAGCACTACCTAATTTGATAGATGAAAAATTTTATTGTTTGTGGTTCGAAAGTAATAAAATTGTGAATTTAGCTTATACCAAATATAAACAAAAGGTTAGTATTCTACTAAAGCTTGCACAAAAGAGTATAGTGTAAAAAAGAACCTGAGACTAGGTAAGGAAATCAAGGCGGAGATACTGGATGTTGGTGCTGCAACAGATCTTTTATCGCTACAGCAGCTCTAGGCAGAATCCTGCCATCTGTTCTTCTTGTTTTTATAATTGTTGCAAAGGAACACTATTTTTGAAATAATAAAATGACAAAAATACATCCAACATGCTTATAAGAAAAGACGATTATTATTAAGGGGGCAAGGAAAAATGTCTTAAAATATAAAAAAATAAAAAGAGTAATTGTTTGTTACATGCCCCAAACGGAGGCAACCCCAAAAAATTCAAAAATAATAAATTATAACGGGGAGAGGGGGAGCATATAACTAGTTGGCGACGTTGTCTTCAAGTCTTGCGGCACCCGAACCCTCCTCATCCGTGCAACTAAAGGAGAACTCCTTGATATCCTATTTAGTCAGCTTTGGAAGCTCATTATTTAGAAAGGTTCACGCAAATATGATCCTCATTGCCATCCACATCCTCAATAGTATGCAGTTCTGAGATCTATGTTTCTTTTTTTTTTTCTAGATCCCTTTAGAGCTTAGCATTGGCTCGGGCCATATCCACTAGTAGTAGTAGAGCTTGAAGGATCCAACCCGGTCTAGGATATTTTGGCCCTCTCTATGCAACCTTGAAATATAAGCAAGCTGATCAGCCAAGTCACTGGGAGGAACCGGTGTCTGAGAATAGGGAGCACCTCCACTCCTATCGGCTGTACTACTCTCACCCCTTTTTTCTATCTTCCTTTTCTTCTTGCTTCCACCTTAGGTATTCTTTCCTCTAAGGTGAGGTATATGGTGCATTTTATTCCTCCTAGATATCATGGTTTTCTTAGAGAACACCGACCCAGTTGTATAGCTCTATAATTAGGAAAGGTAAAAAAAGTTCCCTTACCGACCTCTCCTTAGCATAGAAGTACTACCACTCATCCATGATTTATGCTCCAATACTTACCTCGACCCGTTCTCCCAAATACACCTAGATCCTAGCTATAGCGCACACCATATCACATCTTGATGGAACACCACATATATATTGTTTTCCAAAGGACAGATCCTTCGAGACACCAGCTGCAACCAAATCTTGGCCTCGACCGAGAAATATACACTCTTGGTTCCTTTCGATTAGACCACTTAAAACTCCAGAATCTTGACCTCAAAGGTTGCATTAGAGGGGTTGGTATCCCTCAAGATCTCGTTGATAGTAGTGGCATCCACATGTATGTTCTTTCCCCAGATTAGGATGGTAGGGAGATACTGCCCACTTCATCATAGGAAATGTACCATAAAATTCTTGTAGATAGGCTAGATTTCACTTTTATACCAGCTTGACCAATATTTCCCACCCAAAAAATTTCATCTGATCATTGAATTCAAGAAACCCATGCTCTACTTCATCTATCACGAACACTCACTCACAGAGAAAGTTCATATTGTGCCATCCCTTCTCATATCAGGTGCAACTAGAGACGTCTAAAAATTTGTGATTGGTAGGTTGTTTGGCCATGATGATCATGTAAAATCCACTAAAAACTAGTTTAGAGCCATATTGGAACACCAAAGGAGAAAAGAAAAACTTAAAAGTTCAAAATATGCAAAACTGGGAGGGGGTTTCTATTTATATCATAGAAGTGGTTAATTAACAATTGCAGCAGTACCACTATAGCGGTACCTACCACTGCTATGATACCACTGTAATAGTAGAATTTACCGCTTTAGCGGTTTATCATCTTTAACTCGTCAACCCCCGTGGTTTATTGAATTTTCTCCTTAATTTGAAAATTAAGTACAGATCAAACTTAGGAAAGTGAGTGTGAAACCTTTTTATACTAAAATGGGGGTTTAAAACACACAAAACTCAATCCAAATTGAATGAAATTATTGGAGAAGGTGACTCTTTGTTTTCACCCTTCACATGGCCGAAATCTACAATAAAGAACATTAATCTTACATCTCACACACTGTAGGAGCATTGAAAACATAAGGGCACTTAGCATGGCAACCAATATGTTCAAAAACACAAACCAAACTCAAATACAACAAGTTACACTCGAAACCAACCGAATCTCTCTATTCTAATATAATCTTAGAATTTTATAACAAGAAGCGAAGATGAAGAAATCACCTTAAATTCATTATTGTATGGGGTTTTCATAAAGAGTTGAGAGAGTTTTGGGAAAAGAAAGTGAAAATAGGGGAAAAAGAAAATCCCCCCTATGTGACTATCGCAAAATGCTGTTGCGGTTAGATTATTATTGCAGCAGTAATTAACTGCTATAGTGAAAATTTCCCCCTATGTGACCTGGTCCCTTGTTGTCAACTGCTCATCATCAAAACAAGATATGGCAATTTATCCCCTTTTTGATGATGACAAATCATAGAACATGACCACAGATCTTTGGATCATCAAACTTATTCACCTTATATAATTGGTGTGATTATCACTACTGCTAGTGAATGTTACCCCTATCATCATCCATCAAGCTTATCCTTGTCAATATATCATGCAACCTAGGGACCTGGTCCCTTGTTGTCAATTGACATAAAAAACTATACTCATTTATTATATGTCAAAATTCCTCCTGTCAATATGCTTGCACTCATCAATGTTCATTTTTTGTCAATATGCCATCATTGCATTCAATACATCTGCACCGCCTATCACTTGCTTGTTTGACTTTATTGGCATCAAACATTGGCTTATAATTACATCATTATCATGCAACACACCTGGTCTCTACCTTATGCATTTAGTATCCCTCTTTTGGCATTATTGAAAAGTAATAACAGTAAACTAAATATAAAGTAAGCACAAGATGGTTAACTCATGGCCACTGGGGCAACACTAACATGAAGAACAACTTTTAAATTAAAGAGAGAACAGATGAAGCACACAAACAAAAGATTCATTCATTGTTAAGAGAGATTAGTACCAATAAATCATACTAAAATAAGCATAAAACATTCTGATTCATCAAAAGCCACACTAGGAATACAAACTTGAAACAGACACATAGGGATGACTGAGATTAGGGATATCAGGACTTATGAAGAAGGGGGATTAAGAGAGAAAGATTTCAGTAACAATGCCATTATAGAACTCTCAGCAACATGAGCATTTAGCAATTGTTTAGTGAGTTCTTTAATTTTAATATTCAGACTATGAATCTCCTGAGTAAGTTTTGTAACTTTGATCTGCAGCGTAGCATTTTTTGCTATAAGTTCCTTTATGTCACCAGGTCCCTCTGAGTATATCCTTTGATTCTGCATCTTAAAAAGCACTATCTCAGTGTCCTTTTCACCCAAATGGACCCGCAACTCGTCCATCTCCTTGCTTAAATTCTCCTGAGCAGCTAAAAGTTCTGACACTTGGGACACAGTTCCCACCTTTCCTTCGATGTATTCATTTTCTACCAACATTGTTAGATTGAACTTTTGTTTGCCTGTTTTAGGTGTTTCTTTGATCCCAACCACTCCAAATTAGTCAAAAGCTTTGTTCAATAAATACCCATAAGGTATCCTATGTTTTTTTTCTCAATAATCACATTGTTTATGTGCTCTATCATAAGAGCAGGGAGACTTATCAGCTTAAATTTGGTCAAGCACTCAATCAAGAACAAGTTAACAGTAGAGGCAATGGTTCTTTTCTCTGATCTGGGCAAAAAGACCTTATTTTCAATTTCAAATACCAACTGAACTCACTTGTGAGAAATTTCTTTCTCACACCTACTATTGTTGTTCCTCCCAACTTAGAATCATCAATCATGAATTCAGTAGAGGGTTGTTGCTTCACAATAGTCCTTACTCCTATTGTAGGCATATTTAGGATTGTTCCTAGTGACTCTTCATCTAGTTTGATTTGATTTCCTTGCACATTGGTAGCCAAACTTAACCAATCCTCTAAGAATTTCATTTTATAGTAAAATTCTCACACTACTTCTTAAAAAACCATAGGATAAGGTTCCTTCAAGAGGTGTAACTATCCCTGGTGCTTCATATATTCCACCAATTCAATTATGCCTGGATTCTTATTAATTTTGGGATCAAACACTCTCCCAGATAATACTTTTTCTTTTTTTAAAATCTTATTTCTTTGCTCTCTTGACACATCCTTGTTTTTTTTTTGTATCACTACTTGGCTCCTCCTTTTCAATATTTTTCTCCTTTTGGGATCAGGTCCCTCAGAGAATCTTTTTTTTTCATAACAATATGTTTCTTTTTATTCCTTCAGTGCTACCAGACTTTGAAAGTAAGGACCTGGTCCTTCCCGAGACATGGATTTCTTATCTTTTTTCTTTGTTGCTGCAACAATATCAGGATTAATGTTCTCATCCTTTCTAGCCTCTTGAACTTCAATAATCTCCTTCTCCACAACAGCCACCTTTTTGAGTCTTTTTCTCTTAGTGGTAGAAAACTTGCTAGTCTTCAACGCATCAGCTAATAGCTTCTTTTCAGATCCCCTAGTAGAATAGGATCTTGTAACTTTGATACCAGAATCAATTAATTTCTCCTTGCCTTTACTACCTCTTTGTTTTTTCATAGGCCATCTCAAAGATGGTTCATCCATTTTTACCCCATCCTACTCATTTAGAGGTAGCACAATATCTTTATCCATAGTCACATCATTATTCTTACTACCTTCTTGCTCTTCAACACTAACTGAGCTTTCCCTGGAATCATATTCAAGTAGAAAAAAATTCTCAGCTATCTAGTTTGCACTGCTGTAAAGAACATACCTCTTATCAGGTATTTCTTCATCACACAATTGAGTAAAAATAGGGTTTGATTCAGAAGGAGTAGGGGAACCAGGTACTTGAGTGGTTTCTAAGAGTTCAATATTTTCTGGTTCTTCAGTATAGATGGTGATTTGAAGATCTTTAGGTGATATTAATTCTTCTAAGGATTAAGGGATTTCTAGTTCGATTTATGAACCAAAACCAAGATTTGTATCCTCGTCCATGGATGAATTAGGAAAAATTTTAATGGTTAAGGAATTTCCAATAGGGACAAACTCATTTAAAGGTTCTGGAATTTTTGGTAAAGGCTCTTATTGAGGACTTAAGGAAATTTCTTTTATAAATTTGGGTGTTAAGTTATCATAAAGATCAACTTGGGACTATTCTAATAGATTTTCAATGGATTTATCAAGTTTAAGGTCTTTAACTGGAGTTGAGAAAGTGGGAGTATCTGCCATTTGAGGATGTTGTGAGAGAAAGTGAAAGAGACTAGTTTAACTCAAAAGGAGAAGGATGATTAAAGAAGATGATTTGAGTTAATTTTGGAGCAGAGTAAGATGAGATAAGTTTGGTTTAGTTATATGAGTGAGGTGACCGTTGTTATTGAAAAGTGCCCTTTTGAAATGACACGTCTGATTTTAATAGGAGCGACTCTTCATATTGTTCTAATTTGACAGTTTTTGCTTAAAAAAGAAAGGACATGCGGCCTTTTAGATAGGCTTTTATGATATTAAATCACATTGTTTTGGTACTAATCTTGAGACATACGACCAGGTCCCTCTCTTTCTTGAGAGAATCCTCAAATTTGTGTGAGTCACGACTGCCCTCTTCCAAAGCTGTTCCTATAAGTGTGTTATGAGTGGTGATTTTACCACTTATTCTCACTAAACATTCATGCATATTACCTTGTTTTGAATGAATAAATGAGACATATTTATGAGCAAATGAACTAATATTAACTCTTTGTAGGTATAAAGTAGAAAAGATAGAAAGATGTGGAATGGAGCTTAAAATGATAAAAAGGGAGCAAAGAAGAGTGCAGCTAAAGACCTGGATCAGATCGGCCTCAGTTACTGCGATTGCGGTTCTTAGGTCACGATCACGGTCATTCAAGATATCCAGTATAATGCAGTCATAGAACTCAACCACTGCCGCGGTCAAATCTGCGGGATCACGGCTCAGCTGGAATATGTCCAAGGGCAGATTTGTAAAATTTCATTAAAGAATTCCAAATCACATATAGGCAAAAACCCTTTATTCTTTGGATATTGCTTACCTCATAGATATTTTATTAATTAAGAAGAAGAAACCCTAATTGGGCAAGTAACTGCTCTTGGAGGCTTAATTTCTTAGTGATTTTATGAAGAATGAATGTTTTGGATAATCCTTATGGTATATTTATCTTTATTTTCTTCATGAGTAGCTAAGTAATTTAGTTTTGGGATTATCTTGAACTAAAGTGTGTTTGTGTATGGGTGTTGATGTGTTTGCATGATTTTTAGTTGTTGATTATGGATTCCACCATTTCTTGATCTTATTAGTTAGAATTTGTGAGTGAAAACCCCAAAATCCCCAAATAGGTTTGATAGGTGAAAACCCCAACCTCTAGAAACTCTTCATCATCCTTGAAAAAGGGATGAATATGAACATAAGGTAACCCATAACATCCTTAAAATAGGGTTATAGGGGTACAAAGCAATGGTAGACAATTAAGTCTATGGTTTACTGCCTTTTGCAATCTTAGAAATAAGTGAATTGAAGTGTAAATCATCTCAAGAGCATCATCCTAGAAATAGGGGTGCTTGATTGAGGTTTTGGGTAAATATAACTTGTACACTTGTTAGGTGTTCGAAAGAGCCAATGGGTGAAATCAATGTGGCCCGATTGAAAGATTGGCCATAGTGACTATAGACCAAGCCTATACTTTAGTTAACAACTAAATTTCACGTCAAACCATCATAACACCTCATGCTTGCACTTTTAGGTAGATATAATCCCAAAGTTTCCTCAAATCTTGATTTTAAATCAAAAGTGTTATAGCCGTGCATTGTTAGCTGACAAACTATCCCCAAATCAAATCCCCCCATTTTATTTTACATGTCTGGTTTATTATCATTCCGGGTAAATGTAACACCCCGAGACTACCCTATGGATTTCACACGGTGCTTAGGACCACAAGTGATCCCAAGCTAACCCTTGTACCAATATAACTCATGAGCAACTGAATAAAATACATAAGTCTGAAAGAATAATACAAAAGATAAAACTTTTCTGAATATGATCAATACAAAGCTATATTAAAATGATACAACTTTGATTATACAAAACAAAACTGGAATCAACTACTTCAACTCTATTGACTGTCTATGAAGCCTCTACTAATATTGAATATAGGTAGCTAGGACGACGCAACTCCAACTACCACTAATCAATACATATGAGTAAGAAATTAAAGTACATGAAATAACATCTAATTGAAGTCCCTAAAGTAGGAGGACTCATCATCTGCTGGCTGAAATCTGTAACTGTCTGATTACGATGTGCATGCTACAGCTGGTACCTATATTATTAAACAATGTAGCACATAGACGCATATGTGAATCAGTACTTTTGGAATGTACTGAGCATGTAGGGGTGAATTCATAAATAAAACAGTAACTCAATGTTCATATAACTTGTAAAGAATGCATGCTAAGTGTAAATGACTAAGATTGTCTTGAATAACTGAAACCTAAAAATCATAAATTAGGAGAAATAAAGCATGCTGTATAAATCTTGTTATCCATAACACTTAGTTCTAAAAACTGTACTTTTACTCTTTCTGCTAGTGGGATAAGTAGTACTGAAGTTAAGTCTTTTTTCAAATCATGCAGGCTAAGTGTAAAAAGGACTAACCTTTATCATCTATAAACTGAAAGCTGAAATCTTATAGCTAATGTCTTATGTGAAACAATAACTGAATAAAACTGTGAGCCTTTACATTTAATTTTTTTAAAAAACTATTCTGTTATTCTGTCTTAGGATTTAGGAACTTTGGGAGGTTCTTCTAACCGACATACACCATGTGATCTATCATGATGTCTAACATCATGTTCGCCTAAGGGGAATACCTCACATTGGGGAGAGGTGTTGGACTTTTACCAAAGAGTATAACCTTATCTTAAGTGATCACTATCTTAGCCCATTATGGGAATTTAATCTCAATTCTACGGTGTCACGTAGTTCGGGGGAATGAGACCTTGGAATCATACCCAACTCAGTGCTAAACACTATTCCCATTCTATTACTCAGAACTTTAGGAAATCCACCTTAAAATAGCACAAGGGTTTGTAATGAAAACCAATTATGCTTTTCTTTTTTTGAATCTCAAACTATATGAATAATCTGGATTTGTTATCTTAGCTTAGGATTAAAAGATCAACTTTCTTTCTTAAATCTTGGTAGACAATTTGAAAAAAAGAGGTTCAAAATTATAATCTTGTTGAGATATCATTACTTATACTTTGGGCTTTAAAACCCATACATAAAGTGATGCAAATTCATAGTGAAACGTCATGCTCATTATACTTCTTGAAATACTTCAACAATATCAATATACTGAAATCAAGAATCACAATATCATGCTTTAAACTCAATTGGAAAATCTGTAAAATCCTATCATACACATAATGATGTGAAGATAGACATGCAATTCAATATTTAAATCACTAGTAACATCATAATCTTCAAATAATGACAATTGGGTATGAACCCTAGTTTGCAACTTATGAAATCTTAAATAAAGATCAAGTTTTAGGCACAAGAATGAAAGGAGTATCCTTGTTCATAACCCCACATACCTTATTTGGCTTGACTCGATGAAACAATTTGACTTTGGAAGCCTTGAGAGCATTCTTGGTGGCTTTTCTTGAAGTTCTTGGCTTAGGAACCGTAAGTTCTTGATTATCTTGAAGAGAATATAATGAGATCTTGAAGTTCTTGGGAGATGGACTTAAGGAGAAACCCTAATCTTCTTCTTGAGGATAAAAAGGATTAATGATTCTTAAAACTTGTTTATGATGGCTAAGTACATATTTTTTGTAATTTACGTCATGAAAGGTGAGGGAAAAGACCAAAATACCCCTCCAAAACTGTTTAAAGATTAGGTTGATCAAGTATGATCATGGGTGATGACTTGGGTTGATAAGTCGTCACTTAGGTGATGACTTATCACCTCAAGTCTACACTTTGTGGCTGAAATTGTCACATACGGCTTAGGGGTGACAATTTAGTGCGATGACTTATCAGCTTAAGTCGTCGCTTGGAAGCTGAGGTTGAAGGTTTTCTGGTTGGTCTGACAACTTGGGTTGATAAGTCATCACTTAGTTGACGGCTTATCAACTTAGGTCGTCACTTAGTTGACAGACGGATATGCTGAAGTAAATGAGTATAACTTTACGGTATGATATCGGATTAAGGTGAAACCAAATGCTCTGGAAAGAAGACTCAAAGATATTTCTTTTGATATATAATACGATATATAATTCATTATGTACATGGAGAAATGGTCGTTGAAATTTGTACCAAGCTGATATGTTCACTAAAACTTAATCAATAGAAGCGTTTTCAACTCTTCTTTGAGTTAGGCGATTTTTATGACCTCGACTGATAGTAAAGAACATTTTCACTCTATATAATTGATCATCACACATATATATACTTAAATCATTGGGCTTAGGTCTTGATACTTAGGAACAACAGTTTGAATTCTAGCCCGAAAATGTGGGGTGTTACATTATCCCCCCTTGGAATCATTTATCCTCGAATGATAGGTAGGAACTTATTGAAACATTAAAAGTATGGAATAATGTAGCCCTGACATGTCTGCTAATGATGGATATAGCTGAGATGAAACCTTAAAAATTCTATCATGAAGCCAAATCCTGAGCTGAGTTGACATTTGTTGTCTATTAGGAACTGATTCGTGCTTAGAGTTTAAAACTTACTTGAGATTTCCATGATACAATCATTAATATAGAATTGTGAAGTGCTAACAAGTACATTACCAATTCCAAGAGTCACTAAGGATGGAATAAAGTGAGCAATTTCTTATTTAGGGATTATGTTTCAATAAGACACGTCTAAGAATCAGAGGAAAAAGAGGCTTCATGGCATCACCAAGTACATTATGTAAGCACAAAACGTGAGGTAACGAGACCAAGGTCGTACAAAGGTATTACAATGTCTGAGATGAATACTTGGAAAACTGAGATCATGCACTGAACATTTACGAACTATGTCAGACTAAATAACTGAATCTAAAATTGATGCCTGGTGTATGGACTGAGCTAAATTTACAATTTACACGAATGCGAATATTTTACCTTCGGGAATGGACTTACTTGTGAAACTTTGGGTAGTAAGACTAATTGGAAAGATAGAAAACCGCTGGAACTTGTCTGTCTGACTGCTAAATTAAATTGCTGGCTATACAGACTAAATAATACTAAGAGCTTATACTCAATCAGAGTATATCTTTAACACTCTTTGAAAGAAGTTCTAATAAAATATAGGGAGCAAAGAATCTTAGGCATGATTTGTATACAATATCTGAATAAGGAATCGAAACATTGATACAACTTTATAATATGGAACATAGACGTATAAATCATAAGCTAGGATAGAATTACTAGGCTTTAGGAAATGAAACTTCTTACTTTCAAGCTCAACAACACTTCTCAAAATACTTTTGCAACTATACTATTCCCCTTAAATACCATGCTCATTTGATTCAACTTATAATTCTTACATGGGCATTGATAAATCCATCTACTAAAGTCTAAATTAAACTAAATCCTCTCACCATGATCAAGCCTAACTAGAAATCACAAGGTACAACACCCCACACCACAATACTAGTCTAAACCACATGATTCAATCTTCTATGTCTTTTTAGAGCTCACAACCTAAGCATAACATGCCTTGCCACTTCAATAACTAACTTTGAACCCTTACTATGGATTCACTAGTGCATATTGCATTCCTCCACTTACATCCCAACATGACATTCAATCCTATCATTATAACCACATATGAACTTCAAGACAACCACCCATAAAGGAACACTTCTCATATTCTCTAAACTTCTATCAACAACAACTTTCTTGAACTATGCATTAAGAAGACATACCCAGAATTCTCAACTAACTATGATATATACCAAAGATTTACCTCAATATTCCCCCATCCTCTAGACTTAGATAGAAAAGCATAAATGATTTTTCTTAATGAGGGTCCTCAACTCTCTCTCATATAAACCATTTCTTATCTATTTTCATCACCACTATCTTAACATAATAAGAGGTCACTAAAAGGCTAACACAGGAGGACTTGAAGCACAGAAGAATACTATACATAACTTTGACACTTAGTTGAGGCCTGAGGAATAGAATTTCAAAGACATGGATTCATTAAAGAGATCTAAACTGAGGACATGTAGGATGTAAATCTGAATTTTGCTGATCATTAAGAGTGTTGCATAGGTACTGGAACTGAACATACTGTTAAGCATGAGTACATGAATCATGAGATGCATGACCTGAATTTGGAGTTCCCAATTTAGGGAATATGACTCCAACTGCTGAGTGAACTGGAGTTCCTTATACTGGGAATTGGAAACGTACATGATTTTTCTATAAGTTAAATAAATATGAACGATGGTCATGGAGATGACACGAAGGCATGAGTAGATATTGTGATAACTAAAGTATAAGACTTTGTTCTGAGATGAGAATGGGTCAGGCATCATCCTCCCTTATTGCTTTTCTACACTAAGTGGCATCACTACTAGAATATGGAAGCTTGACTTGGTTACTCATTCTACCATCTCCCCATTAGCTTTAAGCCATCACTCTAAGTCTGTAGGACTCTTTACTAAACTCTAATCTAAACTGCAATCACTTTACTCTAGAGTATGGGGTATAACAATACATATAAAAATTAAACTTACCCTGAAAGACTATATCTTAACGTGTAACACCCACTGCTACTACCTCATTTTGAGATTCAACTCTTGGATTTCCATATCCCCAAAAATCATCATGTAATAACTTGAACACTTACTAGCTTAGAATCTTCATGAGTATCACCATACCCTGAGTTCACACCATCTAGAGCTTCAACTCTTATTTTTATTAGCTCAACCCAAACCTTTAATGAACCATACTAACTTCATTCCTGGTCACTCTCTTAGTATATACCACTCTTAACTTCCTTTAGATTCAATTGTCATCATCATAGACTTACAATCTATTAACTCAAAAAATATATTTGCCTCACTAAGCAAATAATCATAGCCTACTGAGATCACACTTTTATACTTACATTCTCCCCAAACCATTAGAATCCAATTCATACTTACAACACTAAACACCATCTATCTAAAACTCCTCAACTTAGATATTAAGAACACTATGTATTATATAACTAACCTTCTTCCACTTAACAAACTCAAGGGAACTATTAAACATACACAATACTTAATAAACTTTGAAAATAATTCAGCCTTATATCATGTTAGGCACACCTCTACATCATACTTAATCACGAATACATGAACTTACACTCGTGCATATACTATTAAATCCTACTAAATCACTTCCATATTACTGGCATCACTAACTATGCAATTATTACATCCACCTTGATGATCATCCACTGTTCAATCTTAGTGTCTAGTGCTAGGCATGATTAAAAACCCAACCTCACATACTATTTTCACTTGGAAGCTATAAAATAAAAATATCAAGAAACACTAGTCCACTAGAACCTCATAACAATAATAATCGATCGTAATCATATGGTGTAACTTATTAAAATCCATTAGCACATCCTCTTTCTACATATTACGACTATTTACTCATCTATACACCTAAATTACATTCATATCTCTTAAATCATCAACAAATCATCTTTTTCATAGCCACATGGGGAAACCTATATTAACAATACTCAACCACCAAATACTTCATGAATATCCTATACTTTTCTAACACAATAAATATCATCAATAACTCCTTTCATACTTTAAGCAAATAATAATTCACCTTAAATAATAACCCCTTCTCTATATTCCACTAAACTAACACACAAGGACATATCACCATAACACAAAATAAAAATCTATAGCATGCATAAGTTTATCTCTATACTTCCTATCAATCACCATTCCCACTTTCTTGTCACTGCACTTCTATACCTATACTTCCAACTATACGAAGGTTCTACTACTTATGAATCATAACACTTCAGGTTACAATATCACTTGAATGCAAACCCTATTCAACAATCTAGGTTCATACTTCTCCTTTTGTGAGCACTATCTGTACTAAAGGAATAAGGAGGAATCTAAATGCATATGTTATTCTGTCTTAATTAAACAACTCATATGGACGAGGACATAACTTTTAACTTGAGGAACACACTAGCGAGCTCCCCATAAGCCCCTTGAGTGACTTTTGAAGTTACTGATATTAGAATTGAGAGCATCATCTTAGGAGGAATTAAAATTTTCTAATCATGTTATCTGAAGAATATAACATAGATGGAGAAGTATGTATTAATACACGAATCGACAAAGGTTTCTGAAGGAACAACTTTACAACACGATCTAGATTATGAAAGAAAGGAAACTTTTCTTAAATCTCATGTAGCCTCTCGAAGAAAAGTACAGACGTCTCCATACCATTTTATAAGACTCTACTAGACATGACTTCATAAACACCCTAGGACAATTGAACTCTATGCTCTGATACCAAGTTTGTAACACCCTGAGACTACCCCCTGGACGTCATACGGTGCTTAGGACCACAAGTGATCCCAAGCTAACCCTTGTACCGGAATAACTTATGAGCAACTGGATAAAATACATAAGTCAGAAACAATAATGCAGAAGATAAATATTTTCTCAATATGATCAATACAAAGCTATATTAAAATGATACAACTCTGATTATACAAAACAAAACTGGAATTAACTACTTCAACTCTACTGACTGTCTATGAAGCCTCTACTAATATTGTCTATAGGTAGCTGGGACCCGACTCTAACTACTACTAATCAGTACATGTGAGTAAGGAAGTAAAGTACATGAAATAATATCTAACTGAAGTCCTCAAAGTAGGAGAACTCATCATCTGCTTGCTGAAATCTGCAACTGTCTGATTATGATGTGCATGCTACAGCTGGTACCTACATTATTAAACAATATAGCACATAGACGTATATGCGAATCAGTACTTTTGGAATATTCTGATCATGTGGGGGTGAATGCATAAATAAAATGGTAACTTAATGTTCATGAAACTTGTAAAGAATACATGCTAAGTATAAATGACTCACATTGGCTTGAATAAATGAAAGCTAAAAATTATAAATTAGGAGAAATAAAGCCTGCTGAATAAATCTTGTGAGCCATAACACTTAGTTTTAAAAAATGTACTTTTTATCTTTCTGCTAGTGGGATAAGGAGTACTGAAGTTAAGTCTTTTTTAAAATAATGTAGGCTAAGTGTAAAAATGACTTACCTTTATCATCTATAAACTGAAAGCTAAAATCTCATAGCTAATGTCTTATGTAAAACAATATCTGAATAAGATTGTGAGCCTTTACACTTAGTTTTAAAAAAAATTATTCTGTTATTCTGTCTTAGGATTTAGGGACTTTGGGAGGATCTTCTAATCGACATACACCATGTGAGATATCATGATATCTAACGTCATGTTATCCTAAGGGGAAAATCTCACATTGGAGAGAGGTGTCAGATTCTTGCCAAGGAGTATAACCTTATCTTAAGTGATCACTATCTTAGACCACTATGGGCACTTAATCTCAATTCTATGGTGGCACGTCGTTCTGGGTCATGAGACCTTGAAATCACACCCAACTCAATGCTAAATACTACTCCCATTCTATTGCACAGAACTTTATGAAATCCACCTTAGAATAACGCAAGGGTTTGTAATGAAAACCAATTATGCTTCTCTTTCTTTAAATCTCAAATTGTATGAAAGCTATGGATTCCTTATCCTAGCTTAGGATCAAAAGATTAACTTTCTTTCTTAAATCTTAGAAAACAATTTGAAAAAAGCGGTTCAAAATCATAATCTTGTTGAGATTTCAATATTTATACTTAGGGATTTAAAGCCCATTCTTAAAGTCATGCAAATTCATAGCGAAACGTTATTATCATTATACTTCTGGAAATACTTCAACAATATCAATATACTGAAATTAAGAATCACAATATCATGCTTTAAACTCAATTGGAAAATTTGTAAAATCCCATCAGATGCATTATAATATGAAGATAGACATACAATTCAATATTTAAATCACTGGTAACATCATAATCTTTAAATAATGATAATTAGGTATGAACCTTAGTTTGCAAAATATGAAATCTTAAATAAATATCAAGTTTTGGGTGTAAGGATGAGAAGATATCCTTGTTCATAACCCCACATACCTTATTTTTCTTGATTCATTGAAACAAGTTGACTTTGGAAGACTTGAGAGCATTCTTGGAGGCTTTTCTTAAAGTTCTTGGCTTAGGAACCTTAAGTTCTTGATTATCTTAAAGAGAAAGTAATGGGATCTTAAAGTTAATGGGAGATGGCCTCAAGAAAAGGCCTAATCTTGTTCTTAAGGATAAAGAGGATTAAGGATTTTTTAAATTTATTTATGATGGCTAAGTACGTATTTTTGGTGATTTATGTCGTGGGAGGTGAGGGAAAAGACCAAAATACCCCTATGAAACTATTTAAGGGTGAGGTTGATCAAGTATGGTCCTGGGTGATGACTTGGGTTGATAAGTCGTCACTTAGGTGATGCCTTATTACCTCAAGTCATCACTTTGTGGCTGAAATTGTCACATATGGCTTAGGGGTGACAACTTGGTGCGATAAGTTGTCACTTAGGTGATGGATTATCAGCCCAAGTCATCTCTTGGAAGCTAAGGTTGAATTTTTTCTGGTTGGTCTGGCGACTTGGGCTGATAAGTCGTCAGTTAGTTGACGTCTTATCAACTCAGGTCGTCACTTAGCTGACAGATGGACATGCTGAAGTAAAATGATTATAGCTTTATGCTCCGCTATCGGATTAAGGTGAAACCAAATGCATTGGAAAGAAGACTCAAATATCTTTACTTTTATATACTGTAGTCTTATTAATTCATTACTTACAAGTATTAATGGTCGTTAAAAGTAGACCCAAGTTGATATGTTCACTAAAACTTAATCAATAGATGCATTTTCAATTCGTCTTTGAGTTAGAAGATTTTTATGACCTCGAATGATATAAAAGAACATTTTTACACTATATAATTGATCATCACACATATATAGACTTAGAATTATTGGATTTGGGTCTTGATACTTAGGAACAATGGTTTGAATTCTAGCCCAAAAATATGGGGTGTTACAGTAAACTTGTAGTAATTAGGACACCCATAAGATTTGAAACCTATAATTCGCTCCTTGTGGATTCGACCCCAACTCTAGTTGGGTTGTCTGACAATGACCGCCTCACCTCTTAATCATGGGAGTAAGTTGGGCGTTATCAAAATGGCGCCATTGCCGGGGAGTGAAATATAGATTTCACTTGTGCGGTGTAATTCTTACTTGGTAATACTCGGGGTGGTATAATTTACTTTATTTGTTGTTTTTAAATCTTATTTTAGGTGATGAAGTGTTAATGCAACAATGAGTGTTAAAGGAACAATGAGTGATAGCGCAAATAACATGGTCCCCTTTGATGCCCCGCTAGATGATGAAGGCCCACTAAATGAAGTGGGGAAAACAAGTGCAATCCATATCCCACCAACTAATAGGAACAGAGTCTTCCATGTGACTAGTGTCATGCTTCACTTGTTGCAAATGAAAGGATTGTACGGAGGTCAAGCCTTTGAGTACCTAAATGTCCATTTGAATAATTTTGTGGAAGTGTGTGCACCGTTCAATATAGCACACATTACTCAAGAATCTATCCGGCTTTGCCTTTTTCTATTCTCATTAACAGGTGAGGCAGTTTCATGGCTTCACTCACCTCCACCCAGCTAAATTACACCTTGGGACGAGCTTACTAAGGTGTTTATTGATAGATATTTCCCTCTATAAAAAATTCTTCAAAAGTGGGATGAGATTGTAAATTTTTGGCAAATGAATGGAGAGCTATTGTTCGAAGTTTGGGAGAGGTTTACCGGTAAGCTTGCTCAATGCCCAAATCATGAAGTCCTGGAGAATATGCCTCTCAATATATTCTGCTGTGCCCTTGATCCATAAACAAATTGGTAGTAGATAATGCGGTGGGTGGTTCCCTAGTAAAGTTGTACCACCACGCGACCTTTCTATTAATTGGAGAAGTGTCAAAGCAAAATCGAGGTTGGCATACCCGCGAAACCGAATCTACCAATATTCCTTCTACTACTTCCATGGTCGACAATGAACAAAGAAAGTAGAATGAAGAAAATGAGGAGAACGTGGCAAAAATAATGACCCAACTTGAACTCTTGACAAAGCTTGTTATGGGCGCGCCCACAAAAGTGGTCAACACTGTAGAATTAAAATCTTATGAAGATGATGAAGAGGCAAAGAAGTTGGATGAGGAAATTCGCTATTTGGTTAACTACTCAGCGGGTTTCCGCCCTGCTTACCAAAGGCAAGGTGGGAATCAAGATTGGATGGACCGCAAGAGGGATAGAGATTGGAGAGATCAAAAATGCGATCATGACCGTTATATTCCCCCTCATGATCGAGCTAAGCCCAAGGAGTCAAGTGTAATTGACCTCAAAAAATTCAAGACCGCGGATGTATTAACAAGGATCTTGAATAAAGTAGAAATAACGGACAAAATGATCCATGAGTTGAAAGGTGATTTTTCTCAACTTTCTTAAACCATGATGTCTAATTTCACTTCTATTAAGCAATTGGAAACCCAAGCCGGGCAAATTTCCATGCAACTAAATGCTAGGCCTAGAGGTGGACTCCCTAGTGACATGATTGCTAATCCAAAGAATGATGCCCAAGTTCTAGAAATTGTCACAAGGAGTGGGAAGGTACTGGATGAGCCATTTAAAGGAGATGTGAGTGAGAAGTTACTCAAGGATAAATCAAAGAAAGTGATGCCCTAAATAAAAGAAGCAAATGATGAGAAAGAGATCGAGGAAAGTGATGAAAAAATGGAAGAAGTTAGAAAGCCACAAGGTGATGCAGGGCCAACCATCTAAGTTCCTCTCCCATTCCCTCAACGATTGCATAAAAGAGATAAAGGTGACAAATTGAAGAAATTCATGACAAAACTTAGCAACCTATCAATTAATATCCCATTTCTTGAGGCAATCCAAGAGATCCCGAGATACGCTAAGTTGATGAAAAAGTTGATGGCTAAAAAGAATCTTATTGAATGTGAAACCATTTAGGTGACCCATGGGTGTAGTACTATCATGGATAGCAAGGTCGCGGAAAATAAAGATGACCCCGGAGCATTCACCATCCCTTGCACTATTGGGATACATGAATTTGCAAGAGCTCTATGTGACCTTTATGCTAGTATCAACTTAATGCCATTTGTCCCCTATAAGAAGCTCGGATTGGATACCCCTATTTTGACCTCTATGCAACTTCTCATGGCAGACCGTTCCATAAAAAGGCCTGTGGGAATTTTGTTTGATGTTCTTGTTAAAGTGGACAAGTTTATACTACTGGCGGACTTTGTGGTATTAGATTGTGAAATTGAAAAAGAGGTACCTATCATCCTTGACTGTCCTTTCTTGGCCACCTGGATAGATATTATTGATATAGAGATGGGGGAGATAAAATTTAGGGTTCAAGAGGATGAAGTCTCTTTCAAAATTTACAAGTTAAAAAAACAAACTGTGGAACTTCAAGTAGTATCCGTGGTGGACGTTGAAAATGAGAAGGTGAATGAGGAGGGGTTTGAAGACCCATCTTGAGAATGAAGAAAGAAATACGTCGTTCCACAATGATAATTAAGGCTCTAGGTAAGAGGCAACCCACAAATGCCACGAGTGTGGCTCATATCTTTTTTGTTATATTTCTGTAGGATAGATGTTATCTTCTTCATATGAATAACCCATGTACTTATGGAAATATGGAGTGTATTGAATGATCTTTCAAAGGGGAAAGTATGTAATTCTGCATTGAAAACTGAACTGGGGAAAATAGGGGAGCAAAACTGCTCTCACTTACTGTGATCGCATTCCAAAAGCTCGATGGAGGTGATGCATTTTCCCACAATCGTGGCCACCTAATGGAAATCATGGCAATTTTATCTATTTAAACCCCTATTTCCCCTCATTTCCCCTCACACTCCCTTTAAAGACCGTACTCTCTAATTTAGACTAATCGCTTGCCAAGTTTGTGAGTTGTCAAACAACATCCTTGCACCCCTCTTGCATCAAAACTCTGGTAAATATCATAAATTCATGTTATTATCTTTGAAAATAGGCCCTAGAATGTATGATTATGAGAGAGCCTAAAGTTTTGGTTGTTATGACTTCCATGTTATCATACTTGGTATCGTGTGCACAAGTGGGATATATATATTACCCAATAATATGTGAAAAATTTAGACAAATAAGATGTGTATACCAAGTGTTTGATAATTTGCCCAAATGAACTTTTTAATAGGGGTAATTATATTTTAAAGGGCGCATTCAAACGCTTATTAACATTGCTTAGTTGTTTTTCCGACACATCTATCCTGTAGAGCATGCTCGTAACCCAAAAATTTAGAAGGAATCTGAACATGAGAATCTAACATGAAACCAACCACAGGTTTTATGACCACAATCAGATGATGCGATCACGGTCATGGTTCTCGATCGTGGTATCCGGGGTTAATTTCTTGCCATGCAAAAAATCTTGCATTTCTAATTTTTAACCTAGCACCATCGAGCACCCGTTTCTATGAGCATTAATGAACAATATGGTATAGTTTGCATGCTAACATGTAATTGATTGATATAATGTGTGCCTAATACTTTCAGGGCAACCTCATAGACAAGTATGATCAAATCTGATTTATGGCACCCGAGTGTCATAGTGGCTACTACAGTGATCATCCAAGGATGAAGCTGCTCCCAAAAGGAGGAATTTTCTTGAAGAATGTCCCAAAGATACTACTGGCATTTCTTGATAAATTTAAAGCCATAAGGTGGCAGTGCTTTGCCCCAAATCCATGCATTGCAAATGAATAATGTGTCCATAAATTTTATGACAATATCAATGAAGTTTCCTTTATGAATCCATTAAATGTGACTATAAATATCTGGGGCAGACTAATTTAAGTTAGGGATAAGAAAATCAATAATGTTTATGGGCTCAAACATACAGACATGGGTGAATTCAAATCAAAGGGGTGTAAACCGAGGAGTTGGTTGGTACCACGGCTATGCCCCGGAAAGGAAGTATCTTGGAGAAAGACTAAAAGCAACATCTCCATGAATGACTTCACTTTTGAGGCTCGGATATGGTTTCACAGCATTTGTAGCTGAGTATTGCCTTGAACCCACATGATAGTAGTCCTAGAATTGCGTGCTCAGATGGTTTCTTGTATTATAGATGGTATCTTACTGGATGTTGGTTAGCTCATGATTAATGAAATAGATTATTTCAAGAACCAAGGTGGTATGCATCTTCTCTTTCCTTTATTGATTACTGAGCTTTGCAGGAAAGTGGGGGTGGAAGAGTATGCTAGTGACTCATAGGTCCGCCATAGTTCCACCATTTACCCTTTAAGGATTCGAGGAGCGGGAACACCTAGCAAAGGAAAGAAAAGAAAGGTAGACTATGAAAAACCAACATGTAGTGAGCCCGATCCTCGTAGGCCAATCACCACAGGACCGAGCCCGATCCTCATAGGCCAATCACCACAGGACCTCTTGAAGAGATTGGAGTAAATATTGCAACCATTAAAGAGTTTGTGTCTAGTTTACCCCAAGGACCGGGAGAGCCCTCCACCACTCATTATTTTTATGTATCACTTACCGAATATGAGAAGTACAGAGAGGACTAAAAGAAGCAAGAGGCCACCATTGCTAAGCTTGAGAAAGCCTACTCCTCTTTGGTAGAGTCACATCGAGACCTTCAGATTGAATATGCAAAAATAGTTACAAGAGAGAAGAATAGGGATGAGTTCTTTATCAAGATATGTAAGGGGGTGAATGGTATATGAAAGGTACTAAAACCCTAAGATAGACTTCCTATGTCTTAGTTGGAGAGTGATGATGAGGCCTCAGTCGAGTGGACTGATCTTGAGAAAAATGGTGATAATGCAGAATCCAAGAGTGAAAGCAGCCTTTGATGTGGATACAAGGAGAACCTTTATCTCTTTTATCCTTAATTATTGATATAGTGGGGACACTGATCTTTATTCAGTTAGGAGTGTCTCCTTAGTCATTTAATTTTGGCCTGTATTATTGATATTTCTGCATACTTTTCTGCTCTTTTGGATGATTCTTAGTTTTACTTGATTGTAATATTAGGGCACTCTGATGGTGTCCATATTTGCATGGATTAGATATGTTATTCATATATTTTTACTTTAGTTTAGTTTTAATAGACAAGCCTTTCCATCATGATTGGGTTTCTAACCATAGGTGCAGGGAACCCTGAGTACCCATGGCATCGAGGCCATAATATGCAAGGGAAGTCTGAGTACCTATAACATTGATGATGTGGGATTGCATTCATATCCATTGGTGAAATCTGAGTAAAGATAAGGGTGGTTCACCCGTAATATAAGTTGAAATGTGAGACTATAGCTTGGGTTGTTGCTACGATTAGCAAATTATGAATGGTGATGATACAAAAGAAAACAACCCTCTCCGTCCAAAAATTATGCAAAATTTGATGGCATGGATGTGAGAAACCTTGTGATGAAACTTTCCCTCTTTCTATGACTCCAAAAGTTGACTTTGGAGAAATGGTGAATACTCTATCTTTGTCTCGAGCGGGTGGAACAATTGAACCCCCTTTACAACACTCGCATGCCATCTGTGTGAGCTTAATTATTTTCATCTCATGTGTTCTTGTACCATCTAGAACTTGCCCCATTAGTCTTTCAAAGATAAATATTGATTGTACTTGGTTGGTAAAATGATCATAGGACATCTTGTGAATTTGGAAACCCACTTTATCCTAAAAAGTATCCCAATACATAGAAGTTACCCTAGTCACCCTCTTTGAGCCTTTGGACTTTTCTTTGGTAAATGCATTACAAGCCGTGACCCTTTTATTCATCCTCTTTTTAACCTTACCCTTCTTAAACTTAAGAATACAAGTTGAGGCTAAATCCTAAGTTGGGGGTGGTGAAAGTTGAATGAGTGTAGTGGGTCAATAAAGCTATAATAAGGTGCCTACAAGCTTAAGAAAATGAAACATTTTGATTTGAATGAAGAAAAGACCCCATAAAGGAGAGAAAGGCATTATCTATGCATAAAAAGGAGAGAGACATAAAAGAAAATAAAAGAGTGGGAAAACCAAGAAAAAACAAAAGTAGGCAAAATGGTAAAGTGAAAAGAAGTGTCCAAATAGCAAAGCATAAAAAAAGTATGACATATAAGTTCAACGAGGGTTTAGCGTTGTTGTCCTAATTTTATATCCTACCTTACCCTAAACCTAGATTACAATCTCAACAAGCCCTTTATGATTCCCAGCCAAGTGTAGTCATTATAGCGATGATTGAAAATAGGGGAAAGCCTATGTCATGGTACTTGTTAACATAGAGAATTTCTTGAGAGAGTGAGTGTTTGCACTTAAAATTCCTTATTGCATGATTGGTAACTAGGTGTGTGAATTTTTCCTTTCTTGTGAAGAGGCATATGAATTAGTTGAGGTGAGTGATTTTTTCATCTTCCGCACAATGAGATAAACAAAAGTATAACATGATTGTAGTTAACATGTCAGTCATTTCTAGAGTGTTAGTAGTTGTTACATGGTTTCTCCTCAAAATTTATTGCATCCTTCACTATTCTATTTTATGATGAGGGGAGTTGTTAAAAGCCTATTTGCCCATGTGTGAAAAGATTTTTGTGGTAGCAATCAATTTTAAGTCATCATGATCATTGGGTGATAGAATGAGGGCATACATATAAAATTATCTCATAGAAAAGGGTGGTGTTGCTTGAGGACAAGCAAGGTCTTAAGTTGGGGGTGTTGATGAGTGGTGATTTTACCACTCATTCTCACTAAACATTCATGCACATTACCTTGTTTTGAATGAATAAATATGACATATTTGTGAGCAAATGCACTAATATCCACTCTTCGCAGGTATAAAGTTGAAAAGATAAAAATATGTGGAATAGAGTTCAAAATGATAAAAGGGAGCAAAGAAAAGTGCAGTTGAAGACATGGATCAGATTGACCTTAGTTACTATGACTGCGATCCTCAGGTCGTATTCACGGTCACTCAAGATGGTTAGCATAAAGCGGTCACAAAACACAACTACGGTCACGGTTAAACCTGCACGATCACGGTTCAGCGGAAATATGCCCAAGGGTAGATTTCGAAAATTTCATAGACAAATTCCAAATCATATATAGGCAAAAACCCTTTCTTATTTGGGTATTGCTTACCTCATATACATTTTTTGAATTAAGAAGAAGAAACCCTAATTAGGAAAGTGTGTTACTACTCTTGGAGACTTAATTTCTTAGTGGTTTTGTGAAGAATGAATGTTTTGGATAATCCTTAGGGTATATTTGTCTTTACTTTCTTCATGAATATCTAAGTAATTTAGACTTGGGATTATGTTGAACTAAGGTGTGTTTGTGTGTGGGTGTTGATGTGTTTGCATGATTTTTAGTTGTTGATTATGGATTCCAACATTGCTTGAGCTTTTTAGTTAGAATTTGTGGTTGAAAACCCTAAAATCTCCAAATGGGTTTGATGGGTGAAAACTCCAACCTCTAGAAACCCTCCATCATCCTTGAAAAAGGGATTAAGGTGAACATAAGGTAGTCCATAATATCTTTGAAAGAGGGTTATAGAGGGACAAGACAATGGTGGACAATTAAGTCTATGGTTTACTACCTTTTACAATCCTAGAAATAAGTGTAATTGGAGTGTAAATCATGTCAAGAGCATTATCCCAGAAATAGGGGTGCTTGGCTGAGGTTTTGGGTAAATATAACTTGTACACTTGTTAGGTTCTCGAAAGAGCCAATGGGTGAAATCATTGTGGCTTGATTGAAAGTTTGGCCATAGTGACTATAGACCTAGCCTATACTTTAGTTAACAACTAAATTTCATGTCAAACCATCATCACCCCTCATGCCTTCACTTTTAGGTAGACATAATCCTAAGGTTTCATCAAATCTTAATTTTAAATCAAAAGTGTTATATCCATGCATTGTTAGTTGACAAACTATCCCCAAATCAAATCCCCCTATTTTATTTTACATGCCTTATTTATTATCATTCCGGATAAACTAGTAGTAATTAGGAAACCCATAAGATCCGAAGCCTATAATTTGCTCCTTGTGGATTCGACCACAACTCTAGTTAGGTTGTTTAACAACACCCCTCACCCCTTAATCATGGGAGTGAGTTGAGAGTTATCAGTGTATACCTACAAAGTATGGTACTGAGTTAGACCATTGAGTACCTGCCTTACAAAGGATACCTTTCACTTTATCATAGCCAAATTTAGGTGGAATGACTGATTCATTTAGTAGGTCAAGTTAAATTGAACAATCCCAGCTTCAGCTTGTTTGTTTCAATACTCCATTTTAATCCAGAAGTTCTTATAAACATAGGGATGAGGAACAGGTCTCAAACTCAACTTTTTCAAGTTATAGAGACTCTTTTTTTTTACTTTATTTTGATTAGCATTTTGTCAGCTACTTTTGCAATTTTTGAGCTCAAATTTGGGATAGATATGCCGAGAAGACCATGAGATTTTCAACTTAAGCTTTTGTTTGGACTCCAGTTTCCAAATAATGATGTCAAAATATCAAGAAAGTCAAGGCATCTATCTCTCCAGTTCGGCCTTATATGATAAGTTTTACAGGGACCAGGTCCCTATGAATTTTGACTAGACCCTCCTTGTTGATCTTCTATTAGAGATGGTTCCTTTGACTTAGATCCTAGATTACCATATCTTTCCTCATTCTCATTTGCATTATTTGGATCTTAATCATCATATTTAGAAACATCATCCCTTTGAAATCTACTTGTTCCACCAATAAGGAAATTACATCTTTCAATATATTTTTGATCTCCTGGACTTGAGAATAATTTTTGTAGAATTCAAACTGGACATAATATCTTTGTTAGATAAAAATTTAACCTGATTGCCATTTCAAAATAAGACACTTCCACCTTGAAGGGTCTTGTGAGAGAGAATACTCTTAACCCTTCAGTCATATGCTTTGAACATTTATTATCGACGAACCAGTTCTGATTGAAATCCCTTTCACCCACCTGCAAATGAAGTCATTTTTTAGATTTCAGAACCCATTTGAGTTTGAGTTCCCAGTAGGAAGACAGAGATGTGACTGTATCTTTCTTTTCCTATCTAGATAATGAGAGCTTCTTTATATTCTTTAAATGCTTGGAACCCTTAGGATAGATATACCCTTGTTGGATATATCTAACACTACTCATTTTATCTCTATTCCAACTTTGCCAGTTTCCCTTTTTGTGACCATCTCTCTCACAATTAGTGTGTAGAGGTTTGTGGGCTTTGCTTTTGGCATCTTGAACAACCTTACCTTAAGAATCAGATGGTTGAGTTTTGTACTGATACCCAAGGCCCTTGCCATTTCTTACACCTTGACTAGTTAAATTAGAAAGGATCTGTGAGGATATGGTTCATTATAGAGATTTACTAAGTTCTTCTCTTAGACAGACCAAGTCCCTTTCTAACTCCTTATTTTTTTTGAGTGGGGTCATAAGATTCTTTTGGGAATCCTTCAATTTCTTCATGCTCAATTTGAAACTTTGATGCTTCTTTCTTCCCTTTATGATTTGAATCATCTACTTTCCCAAGTTGACTCATCAAACTCAAATTTTTAGATTTTAACTTAGCAACTTGTTCCTCAATTTCAGATATTTGGAGAGTCAAATCTATCAACTCAAGCTCCTGGTCTTCTATTTTTACTCCTAGAGCATTATTCTTCTCCTTATCACAAGAATCATATTCTTTATCCAGTTGACTTACTAAATTTAGATTTTTAGATTTTAACATAGTAACTTGTCCCTCATTTTTAGTTATTTGGAGATTTAAAGCAATTAGCTTAAGATATTGACTTTCTACCTTTTGTTCTAGAGTATTTTTTCAGCAGTCATTTCACACATAGAATCAATTAGCATATTTGCAAGCTTTTTTATCTTTTTAGCAGAGTGGTTTTCCAAGTTCTCTTTAATGTCAGAAAGTGTTACCTCATTTTCTTCTTCAGCTTTAGTGTTTACCATGAGAGAAAACAAGGAATCAAAGGTCACTTTCTCATCCTCCACTGCCAGCATAGAAACATCTTCTTGCTTCTTATCAATCCCAGATTCTTCAGAGGAATCCTCTCAGATAGCTAATGCCTTCTTAACTGCAAAATTAGCTAAAACCTTTGTTCTTGACTTTATAGGGACCTGGTATCTATTCTTTCCTTTGTTACCTCTATACTTGAGGTATTTATGGTAATCAACTTTATGCATTGGACAATCCTTAATGAAATGCTCAGGACTTCCACACTAGTGACAAATTTTAACAGAGTCTCCCCTCTTGCTGCTACTTCCTCTTCTTTGAAACTGACCACTTTTCTTCATTAGTCTAATAATTCTTTTAGCTAAATAGGCACCATTAATGTCTTCTTCACTTGAATTTGACTTAGAATCCTTTATTGCCAGAGATTTTTCTCTTTTTACTTCTTTCTTCTCTTGCCCTTGTTGCTTCTTGAGTTTATGTGTCTTTGGATTTCCAATAACCTCATCCATAGTGAGAGTTTTCAGGTTTCTTACCTCAGTGATAGCATCTACTTTTCTTTTCCAGTATTTAGGTAGAATCCCCAGAATGTTTCTCACCTATTTGTACAAAGGAATCACTTCACCTAAATAGTGTAACTCATTAGTTATTGAAGTGAATCTTGTATGCATCTCTTGGATAGTTTCTCCATCTTTCATAGTGAAGGTTATATACTGAGTAGTCAGCATATCAACTTTTTAATCCTTCTCATCAGTAGTTCCTTCATTAGCTATTTTCAAGCAATCCCGAATTTCTTAGCATTTTCACTTGTAGAAATCCTATTGTATTCATCAGGCCCTATTCCATAAACTAGTAGTTTCTTGACCTTGTAATTTTTCCCAACTTGCTTCCTATCTTAATCATTATAGTTTCTCCTGTTTTTAACAACTATTCTGGTTATTTCTCTTTGTTTGACCTTTTAACTGGAACATGAGGACCATCTAGTATTACATCCATCAGTTCACTGTCCTCATCCCTAATGAAGTCAAACATCATTATTTTCCACCACCTATAGAACTGCCTATTAAATCTAGGTGGTCTAGTGGTAGATTGCCCTTTTTCAAGATTAGGTGGAGCAACCATGATAACCAAATCACTCTAGGTGTTAAAATTCTAGAGTGTTTAGTCTTTGATACCAATTGTTGAAATTTTGGAAGGTTGCACCACACAGTGAGGGACCAAGTTCCTTAAAGCCAGTCATAGGCAATCAAACAATAAAGCACAAGAAAACTAAAGACTTTTTAAAAACTAAACAACACAAAAATTTTAATGTGGATACCTACTTGCTCAAGGGAGTAAAAACCATAGCTTGCCCCCACAAGCACCTCAACAATACACTATAATCAACCTCTTGATTACAGAGTTTATATGAACCAAACTATAGGCTCCTCCTGCTTGTAATAACTCTACTACAAGCCTATCTTGATAACTCTGCGAAGTGCCCACTCCAATATTTATTAATTCTAATCACTACTGAACTTAGGTAACTCTACCTAAGCATGTTCAAGAAAAAAAGAAAAAATTACTATTATAACATGATTAATTTGTTTATAAATCTAGGCTCGACTCAAGAACACTCACTCTTTTCAGTACATAAAGAAGTTAAGAACTTGAGCAATACTTGAGCAACTGAGTTTTGTCTCATTCAGTCTTTGCATAATCAGGATTGTGAAAACTCACCAATTTGAGAAACATTCTTTTCCTTTATAGTGGAATAATAATTAGGGTCAAATCTGGTTGGCCCAAGTGTTCTGAAAGGTACAAGCTTACCTGCACGGTTTGTTACACAAGAATACCAAATTGCATAAACTTTGTGAAAACTATATTTTTCCATGACGACCTAGGGACCTGATCCCTTGTTGTCAGCTTTTCATCATCAAAACAAGATATAAAACTTAGGGTGATGGGATTTTGGTATTTTTACCCCTTGTACCACCTTTAAACATAAAATAACCCCATTTTCTTCAATTTCAAAAATCAAATCATTCTCTTTCTCTCTCAAACTCAAAAACCCAAGAAAATTCAAGGGTTTTATAGAGAATTCATCATCCGAGGTCTGAACTTCAAACTGTCTTTAATTCCTTTTGTATTTCAGGCATGTATTTCATTCTCCAACTTTAATTTTACATTATGGTATTTAATTAATCATTATCCATGTGTTTTAAATGATGGGTTTGAAATTGGGATGAGGGTTTTGATTGATATTACTTGAATTACTTTTCCTATGTTATAAATCGATGATTTATGCTTTAAATTTATGGTCTTTGGACTGAATGGGTGCATTGCTATGGGAATTAGGATGGGGAACAAAGATTTTCCCAAATTCATGACTTTTTTGGGTTGGTAATGACATTAAAACCAACCCACTTTGAAAATTTGTTTTTTTAAACATAGATGAGTTCATAATTCAACTTAGTTATGAATCCATTGCATGACATTAATGGATAAATTGTTAAAATGGATTTGAAAGGCCCTTGGTTGCCATGATTTGGATTTTAAATAGGACTAGAGAGTCTAATGGTTTCATGGATTGGTTTCACATGATTATATAAGCTTTCAAGCATAATTGATATGATGATACCAAGTGATAAATGACTTAATATAAGACTCTTAGGTTAATGGTTAGGTTTATGTGTAAACTACTTTAATTGGGCTTTCAGGAGGGGGAGATAAAACCATATAGCCCGTGGATGCCCTTAGAATAGAGCGAGCTATATAGTTCAGGATAATACTTTATACTTTCATGTTCATGACCCTTATGCCTATCCCAACATCCTATTTATATGTAAATATGAATGTTGTGCATGTGGTTTTTACTAGTTTTTGGCAATGGCATTATTTTATCACTTTTCCTGAGTTACATCCCAATGCTTATCTCACTTATCTTCTCTGGATGTTACATTATTTCATGACGTAGGGTCTGAAGGATTTTCTGTTGCTCCTGTGCAACGTTAGGTGGTTCAGTACATCTGTTGAGTTACTGTGAAGTGGTGAGACTTCATCTTTCAAAAGGCCTAGACATTTCATCTATTTCCTTTACTTCTTAGTATTTTATTTTAGATTCTTTTGGTCATGGTCAGGTGCATGTCCTGACTTAATTTGATATTCTAATTTTAGAGGCTTGCTTGGACACGTGTGGGTTGGATGTTTGTTTTAATTCATAGAATTTGTATTTGATTACCTATCCTTTTTATTACTATTTGGTTAGATTTTTTTATATTATTTTATTATGTTTGGGATGTTAGGATAAGGGGGTGGTCTCTGACTTATGATGGTCCTGAGATATCCATCAAAACTAAGCCATAGTTTAGGTCATGACAAGCTTGGTAGTAGAGAACAGTTTAGGGTCGTTGGGTGTCCATAAAGTCATGTCGAGTAATGTCCTATTTATGGATGTGTAGCATGTCACACTTTTAAATAAGAGGCTATGAGATATTTAGGAATGTTTCCCTTTCTTGTGTTTTATTTCTAGGCTATAGAGTCTAGTGCTATGGAACTTCTCTAAATTAATTTCATTTGAGATTATGCCTTCCCAAAGATCAGACAGTCGTAGAAACTCTATCCCACCTGAGAAGAATGTGGAGGAGACTTTCTTGTTTTTAGAGTGCAGACCCTGTCTAAGTCCCTACACTTGATTGTACTACTCTACATGGGGTTATACCTATCCTTGATAGTCCTCCTTGGTCTTCCCAAGTTGGTGATACTTATGCTCAATCACCATAGAGGGATATCTCTAATGCAGAGTTTCCTCAGTCTATTCACATACTTACTCAGGTGGTAGCATCCATAGACTCGTCAGTCTGATCGTGTTGATTCTGTTACTCATTCATCTGAGGTTACTTGAGTTAGCAAGTTTATAAGCTTTAATCCCCCAACCTTTATAGGCTCTAAGGTTGAGGATGACCCCAGAGGTTTATAGATGAGAGAGAGAAAGCTTTTAAGGTGATACATGCTACTGATTTAGAGGGTCTGGAGTTTGTTTCCTATTATTTGAATGATATGGATTACCAGTGGTATGAATAATGGGAAGTGATAAGGGATAATGATCTTGAATAGGCAGAATGGATGACTTTTCAGGTGCTTTTCTAGATCACTTCTTTCTACAGGAGTTGAGGAAAGCTAAGGCTGAAGAGTTTGTGAATTTAAAGTAGGGTAAGATGAGTGTTAAGGAGTATGCTTTGAAGTTCCATCAACTATCTCGATATGCTCCTGAATTGATGTCTAATATAAGGTCCCTAATGAGGAAATTTTCTTCAGATTTGCCCCGTGACTTTGTGTTAGAGTATAAGGCTGCTATGTTGAATAATGATATAAACATATCTAGGCTGGTAGTTTATATAAAGCAAGTAAAGAATGAGAAAAAGAAATAGGAAAAGATGGGGGAGAGGTAGAACAAGAAGTTTAGATATTCAGAGCAGGGTGCAAGCCAACCAAACCATGTGATAGATGGTAAACAGTAGACTAAGAAGAAGAATTAGGGAAATTATTATTCGTCTACTAGTGTCCTTATCCTAAGCTTTCTGGTGATTGTTGTATTTAGGATAGTAGTGGTACTAATTCATAAGCTGCTCAGTCTAAGGTCAGTGGAGCTCAGTTAGCCTCACCTTATCCTCCTTGTTGATTTTGTGGACAACTTTACCATGGTTATTGTAAGGATGGGAGAAACTTATGTTTCAATTATGGTCAGCATGATCATCTATAGAGAAATTTTCTTATAGATAAAGTTTCCACTGGAGCTAATAAGTTTTTGGTCGCCACTTCTTGAGATCCTACATAAAAGAGCTCTTTTTCAAGTACCAACACTTGGCCGGAATTGTCTTTTTGCACTTGCTACTCATCAGGAATCTAATGCATCCCCAAATCTTGTTACTGGTATATTACAAATCTTCTCTCATGATGTTTATTTTTTTCTTGATCTGGATTCTACCCTATCTTATGTGACCCCTTATATGGCTATGCACTTTGGTTTTGGTCCTAAGAATATTTTTGATTGCATTTGTATGTCTACTTCAGTGAGTGATTCTATTATTGCTAGAAAAATCTATATGGGTTGTGTGGTGTCTATCTTTCATAGAAAGTCATTGGTGTATTTGGTAGAGCTTGATATGGTAGATTTTGATGTAATCTTAGGGATGGATTGGCTCCATACATTCTATGCTTCTCTGAATTGTAGGACCCGAACGATCAATTTTTGATTTCTTAATGAACCAATGATTGAACAGGAGGGGAGTTCCTTCGTACCTAAGGGGAGGTTTGTCTCATATCTTAGAGCTCAGAAATTAATTTCTAAAGGGTATTTATATATCTAGTTCGAGTTAAAGATTCTAACTCTAAAAGTCCTTCTTTGCAATATGTTCAAGTGGTTAATGAGTTTCCTGAAGTTTTCCCTATGATGTTCCTGGAATTCCTCTCGATAGGGAAATCAATTTTGGGATTTATCTTCTTTCGAATATTCATCCAATTTCTATTCCTTCTTATAGGATGACTCTAGATGAATTGAAGGAGCTTAAGGAGCAGTTAACAGATCTTCTTGATAAGGGTTTCATTCATCCATGTGTGTCCCCATGGGGATCTCCTATACTTTTCATGCTAAAGAAAGATAGATCTCTTTGGATGTGTATAGATTATTACTAGTTGAATAAGGTTATAGTAAAGAATAAGTACCCTCTTCTTTGGATTGATGACCTTTTTTATTAGCTTCAGGGTGCTAGATGTTTCTCTAAGATCGATTTTGTTTGGGATACCATCAGTTGAAAATTTATAGGTTGATATCACCAAGACTATTTTCCAAACCCGGTATGGTCACTGTGAGTTTTTGCTTATGTCTTTGGGTTGACTAATTCTTTGGCTGCTTTTATAGATATTATAAATTGAGTTTTTAGGTATCTCTTTTAGATTTGTTTATTATAGTCCTCATTGATGACATCTTGGTGTACTTTTAGAGTGAGGAAGATCATGTCAATCATCTCCAAATTGTGTTGCAGACTCTTAACGACCAAAAATTGTATGAAAAATTTTCTAAGTGTGAATTTCAGTTAAGTGCTGTGACCTTTCTTGGGCATGTTGTTTCTTATGAAGGGGTTAAGGTGGATCCACAGAAAGTTGAGGCAGTTAAGAAATGGCCTCGACCCATAACTTAACTGATATTAGGAGCTTCTTAGGCTTGGGTGGCTATTATAGGACGTTTGTGGAGAGTTTCTCTTCTATTTCTGCTCCGCTAACAAAGCTAACTCAGAAAAAGGTCATGTTTTTATGGTTCGATGCTTGTAAGGGTAGTTTTGAGAATTTGAAGGATAAGTTGACAACTGCACCAGTTTTGACCCTACTCAAGGGTACTGATGGTTTTGTTGTATTTTATGATGCATCCCATATGGAAATGGGTTGTGTCTTGATGTAGCATGGTAGGGTTTTTGGATATGCTTCTAGGCAGCTTATGGTTCATGAGAGGAATTATCCTACTCATGATCTAGAGTTGGAGGCTATGGTCTTTTCTTTAAAAATCTGGCGCCATTATTTGTATGGAGTGAATATGAACTTAGGCAATGGCGGTGTCTTGAATTTCTTAAGGATTATGACATGAGCCTGCATTACCGTCTAGGTAAAGATAATATTATTAATGATGCTCTTAGCAGGTTGTCTGTGGGGAGCTTATCTCATGTTGATGAGGAGAAATGGATTAGTGAAAGATATTAACAATTTGGCTAATTTGGGAGTTCATCTTTGGGACTCTGAGGATGGAGGAATGATTGTTCAAGAAGTGGTTAAGTCATCTCTTGGTGCTGAGGTGAAGAAGAAGCAGGCTTTGGATCTCATACTTATGCAGATTAAGGATGATGTGGATCAACAAAAGGTTATGGCTTTTAAGTTTGGAGGAGATAGCATCTTGAGTTATCAAGAGAGTTTGCGTGTTTCTAATATAGATGGGCTGTGGGAAATAATTTTGAGTAAGGCTTATGAGTCACGATATATAGTTCATTCAGTTTGACAAAAATGTATGATGACTTGAAATAAATCTACTGGTGGAATAATATGAAAAGAGATGCAGTGAACTTTGTGTCTAAGTGTATGGTTTATCAGCATGTTAAAGTAGAACACTTGAGGCATCGTAGAATGTCTCAAGAGATAGAGTTGCCTATGTGGAAGTGGGAGATAGTTAATATGGACTTCGTTATAGGACTTTCGTGGTCTCACAATTAGTATGATTCTATTTGGGTCATTGTCAATAAGATGACTAAGTCTGCTTACTTCTTGCCTATGAGTAATAACTACTCTAGAGAGGATTATGCTAAGCTATTCATTCAGGAGATAGTTAAGCTTCATGGGGCATTAGTCGCCATTATTTCAGGCTGAGGTACACAATTTTCTTTTCATTTCTGGCATTTGTTTTAGAAAGGTTTGGGTACTCAAGTAAACGTTAGCACCACTTTCCACCCTTAAATGAATGGGCAAGTGGAACAAACTATTCAGACTTTGGAGGATATGCTAAGGGCTTAGGTGATTGATTTTAAAGGCAATTAGGTTGATCATTTTCCCCTTATTGATTTCACGTACAATAACAATTATCATTCTAGCATTCAATTGGCTTCTTTTAAGGATCTTTATGGTAGAAGGTGCAGGTCTCCTATTTGGTAGTTTGAGGTAGGTGAGACTTAGTTGTTTGGTCCTGACATGGTTTATCAAGCCATGGAGAAGGTGAAGGTGATTAGGGAAAAATTTAAGACTGCTTAAAGTCACCAAAGTCTTATGTAAATGTGAGGAGAAGGAAGTTAGAGTTTGAGGTTAGTGATTGGGTGTTCTTAAAGGTGTGTCCTATGAAAGGAGTCATTAGATTCGGGAAGAAAGGGAAGCTCAGTCCCCGTTATGTTGGTCTATGTTAGATTGTGAGAAGAATTAGGTATATCGCTTATGAGTTGGAATTACCAGCAAATTTGGCTTCTATCCATCCTATTTTCTATGTGTCTATGCTGAAAAAGTATGTGCGTGACCCTTCGTTGATAGTTCCTATTGAGGATGTTGGTGCTATGGATTCTTTATCATATGAGGAGATCCCGATTGAAATATTGGATAGGTAGGTTCGTAGATTAAGGACTATGGATGTAACTTCGGTGAAGGCTCTTTTGAGAAATCTAAAAGTAAAAAAAGCTACATGGGAAGCTGAAGAAAATATAAAAGCCAATTATCTATTCATATTCCTTGAGTTGGATGAAAATGCGTAAGGTATGAGTCTTGTTTCCCTTCTACCACATTTTGAATTGTTCATATGATTCTAGTGTATTCTTGTTATTATCGTGCAAAAAATGTCCTAACTTATCATTCAAGGATGAATGATCCTGGGGGAGGGGGATAATGTGAGACCCTATAAAATTTTAATGATTTTATTTTTGACCCTTTCGTATTCGTAATATAGATTTTTGAATTAAATTTTTATTAGGGGTGTTAAAAGGGTATTTTGGGAAAGTTTTGAAATTTTTAGAAGGTGTTTGGGGTCATTATGGGACCCCAAAGCAGTGAGGGTCCATGATATTAGCATTCCATGGAGGATAGCTTCCGCGATAAGGGTGTGGCACAGAGGCTACCCTCTACGATAGCGACATGCCACACTGCTATATTAAAAGCGTCTAGTTTTTGTTTTTTTCACTTAGGGTGAGGTGCTTTTATTTTTTTTATCCCTTGTACAACCTTTAAACATAAAAAATCCCATTCCATTTAGTTTTCAAAGAACAAATCATTCTCTTTCTCTCTCAAACTCAAAACCCAAGAACATTCAAGGGTTTTACAGAGAATTTATCATCTGAGCTCCGAACTTCAAATTGTCTTCAGTTACTTGTGTATTTTAGGCTTGTATCTCATTCTACATTGTGGTATTTAATTAATAATTATCCACGTGTTTTGAATGATAGGTTTAAAATTGGGTTGAGGGGTTTTGATTGATATTACTTGAATTAATTTTATCATATTTTAAATTAATGATTTATGCTTTAAATTTATGGTTTTTGGACTGAATGGGTATATTGTTATGGAAATTGGAAGGGGGGGGGGGAGGAGAACATGGTTTCCCCAAATTGATGACTTTTTTTTGCTTGGTAATGGCTTTAACTCCAATCCACTTTGTACATTTGTTTTTCTTAACATGGATAAGTGCATAATTCAACTTATATATGAACCCATTGCATGGAATTAATGGTTAAAATGGATTTGAAATGCCCTTGGTGTCCATGGTTTGGATTTTAAATAGAACTTGGGATTTTAATGGTTACACGGATTGGTTCGGCATGATTATCTGAGCTTTCAAGTATAATTGTTATGACGATACCAAGTAATAAATTAATTAATATAATACTCCTGGGTTAATGGTTGGATTTATGTGTAAACTATTTTAATTTGAGCTTAAATGAAATTGTGTAGCTCACCGTGATGGTGAACCCCAGAGGACTAACACTAGAAACCACATTTGCTGGTGTAGGGGTCTATATGACCATGTGCTTATTTCACACATTACAATTTGGGATGGCTAGAGCCTTGGTGTCTTTAGCCCTTTCTTTGAATTTCTTGGTTCGTGCGGCTAATACTTACTAGGGCCTTTTCAGCAGGGGGAGCTAAACCCATATAGACCGTGGGTTCCCTTAGGATGGAATGAGCTTCATAGTTCAGGCTAATACTTTAGACTCTTATGTTCATGACCCTTTTCCCTATCCCGACATCCTATATATATGTAAATGAAAATATTGTGCATGTGGTTTTGACTGGTTTTTGTAGTTGGCATAATTTTATTATTTTTTCTGAGTTATATGCCAGTGCTTATCTCACTAACAGTCCCTGGATGCTACATCATTTCATGATGTAGGGTCTGAAGGGTGTTCTGTTGCTCCTGTGCAATGTTAGATGGTTTAGTACATTTTTTGAGTTGCTGTGAAGTGGTGAGCCTCCGTCATTTGAAAGGCCCGATCATTTAATCTATTCCCTTTACTTCTTATTATTTTATTTTTGATTCTTTTGGTCATGGTCGATAACATGTCCCGACTTAATTTGATATTTTGGTTTAGAGGCTTTTGTGAAAAAGTGTAGGTTGGATGTTGGTTTTGATTCATAGAGTTTGTATTTGATTATCTATCCTTCTTATTACTATTTGGTTGCCTTCCATTGTATTATCTTGTTGTATTCAGGATGTTTGGCTAAAGGGATGGTCTTCGACTCAGGGTGGGCTTGAGTACCCATCACGACTAGCCCTTGATTCAGGTTGTGACACTTTCTTGGATTTGTTCTTGGTTTGTGGACTTCACATCTATGACTTTTTCTAGCATGCCTTGTAACTTATTGACTGCCTTGCATTTCATTTGCATTGTACCAAGGTGTTGAGATTAAATTGTTCGGGTACCACGCTGGTATGATGTAATTGTATTGATTTGGGTCAGGTACAACAATGGCACAGATAAGATTGTTATGATATGGGTTGGGTACTACACCGGTACATGTATTATTATTGTGATATAAGTTGGGTAACACTCCAGTTCGATGTTATGTTGATGATGAGGTTGATAAGGGTAAGAGATGATGCACACATCTTGCGTACATGCAATCATTTATATGTTCTGAATGTGATTCTATTCTATTTATGTTCCCAAACATGGTTCAATTGTTGTAAATAATGAAAGAGGGTTTATGAATGTATGTTAGGTCCCTTGTGTGGACTGAGTTAATGGTGAGATTCTATGATCCCCTATGAGGATCGGATATTGTATGATATGATTGGTGAAACTTATGATAATTATGGTATTTGGTAGTGTCATATCTTGCGATAGAAAGTACCGAGAGGATGAGGGTAGATATAGATTAAAGATTTGTAGGTACCATAAGAATGAGGTAGTATATGTGGAAAAGATATAGGTTGGAATAGGTAGTAAAAGCACAAAGATATACAAAATGTATGTCGAAGGATAAAGATATATGAAAATGTTATATGCCAGGTAGGTCACAGAGATAATAAAATGATATACTGAGGATTTGATAATAGGGATTTAGAATCAAAACTTTACTTGATATTATGATTTTTAGTGTTTATTGTCGATGTTAATTATTTCTAACCCTGATTGATCGATGATTCTTTTTATTATGTGTGATTGTACTGATGCTATACTTATTGTACCTCCACTCGGGGATATAGACATGGTGCAGGTTAGTTAGAATTTTCATAGTGGCGATGCCGATCACTCAGCAGCAACTTATACAATTTCTATTCTACATGGATGCTGTGTCATGGTTGTCCCTTCTCCTTTTCGAGTGCTCTTGTCCCGATTTAGACTAGGTTTTGGGGAGTCACTTGGAGTTGTTTTATGCATTTATTTTTCATATTTGATGTATTAAAATCAAGTTATGAAACAAATTGATTTAAGACTCTTTTGAACTATTGAGTTTTTATTAATGTGATAGACAATATTGATAAAATAATCATTGCAGTAACTTCCGTAATTATTTAATGTTGGGATATTTAGGGTTCTCCTATCTAGAGTAGGTGTAGGTAGGTTCTTTACATAATACGGTGGGTTGGGTTGTGGCAACCTTCTTCCCTAATACATGACTTTCATACTGTGGAGGACCCATGATTAAGGGGGTAGTGGGTGACCGGGAGGTCCGAGCACATATATTGATGCCCAAAGCTTTAAAGTTATGCCTGAAAACTAGAGCACCAAGTATCTTCTTGGTTTAATCGATACTTTTCTAAGTCTTATACCAAATTTTAATTATGTTTTTAATATATTATACCTAATTTGTGTTGGATTTAACGGATGCCAAAGCACCCCAAAATTAGCCTTAGGTCCTCCCCTACTTTCATACCCTCCTAAATAATGCACCTATATAAAAAAGATTCACAAATTTATAAAAAAAATATCCTACGGACATGCAACAATATTAAAACTAAATTGTACATAAATACTATGACATTACAAAAAAAAACATAATTCATAAATCAATTTCTCGTAGCAAAAGAGAACTATTAAAAGGACAATAAGTACAAACTCATCAAGGAAGTGTCATATTATGTGACGACACAATATTGGAAGTATAAGGTACTAAATATTAGGAGTTCTTACTCATATATAATTGTAAAAGCTATATAATTATGAATTATATCTGTCTAACTTACTTTATGAGACTGATATAAAAATAAGATATTTTAGAACTCCGACATTGTTGGCTTGATTAATACGAATCTATCTTATGATGTTTTTCTTTTGATTAGACTATATAAGCTTGACACATAGATTTAAAAAATAAAATTAATAGTTAGATCTTCTTTTTAAGAACTTGATAGAAGAATAATGAATATCCAAACAAATACGGGGATGCTCATGTCATCTTTCATCCCCATATGATTTATACACTTTAAATGGCCATCACTCATCAATAATAGTTTAAATTCAGTGTGTGAATTAATTAAACATTATATGAGGCAAAAGTTAAATTCACGCTTATCATACAACTCTAATATATTGTATGATGTGGGTTGAGGGACACAAAGAGAGAAATTTATTACCCGATTAAAATTATTTTTCTTGCGGGGTAAGGGAATAGTAGAGTTGTTGGGAGGTTGGTCTCACATATAGAGGACTTGAGATCAAATTCAGCCTCCATCTGCTAGTTAAACATGAGCTCATTGCAAAGGGCTTGCCTATTGCCGTTTACATCTCTCGTGTGATTTGTGCACAGTAATAGGTTACCATAAAGTGCTCACACAGAATGCTTAGTTGCTTTTCTTCAAGAAGTATAGTTGCATGTAGTTGAATGAATCTTCAATGAAATAACCTGCAAATAAAGTATGAATCACGAGGTAAGACATATATAACAGTTGTAACCATTGATAGCATCCATCACAACTTTAAGGATCAAAACTATAAAATTAGAAAGCAGTACCAAGAGAAAAAACAAGAAAACAAACGTTACAATTTGATTTACTTTCAAATAAGGAAAAGTTACATGATATGTATTTAAATTTAGTAGAAAAAATAGATTATTTTATTTGAATTTTTAATTTTAGAAGAATAGTAAATGACAATTTTATCTAAAATTGTTATTTCGCTTACATGAAAATAGCTTTTCTAAAACATATTCATATTCCATTTATAAGTACCATTTATAAGTACTTAGGAGTCTTTTACGTTTTATTTGAATTTTTAATTTTAGAAAAATAGTAAATGACTTCAACAATTTTTAAGTAATTGTTGATGAAATCCTAGAGTTGCTTCTTTGCTTCCAATTTAACAAATTGATAAGAGAATTACTTATAAATAAACTGCTTGTTCTTTGATCCACAGTTCCATAAAGATCCAAAATGTATTTATGCCAAATTAAGAGGTAAAAATTAGACCTAGACTCCCCTTAGCTAAAATTTAAAGGATTCAGGACTAGTCTAGTTTTGGCTCGAATTTGAATTGTGGTAGTGGAATGAATATGGTATTGATTTAAATAGTAATAGATGAGTTTGATATAAGTGCTGGACAGACAACGAGTATAGAAAGTTATAGCAACTTTCAACACCTGAAATGAAGTTATAGAAGTCCGGTTATAGTATTTATCATGGAGGGGTTGGTTCGTGTTGTCAAGATTCATAGTGTTTGTTTTAAAATGAGGAAAATTGAGAAGAGGTCTTGAGTTTCTGCCTCAAACCACTGTAAAAGTTAGGTAAACTACAGTGGCAACCTCTATTAAAATGGGCGAAAACCGCTGCAACGATAATTATCCACTACAATAGTAATACACAGTAAAAATGTTAGTTTTAAAATCCATAAAATGATTTCATTTCCCAATTTTCAAAAAGCATAATAGGGCATTAGGGAGAGGTGATTTTCAATAGGAATTTAAAGTTTTTCATCTTTGGAGGTAAGTAATTATGTTCTAGACTTGAGTTTTCTTTGTTAACCTTAGAAAATCATTAGAAAATGAATTAACATGAGTTTTGGGGGTTTAATCCTAGTTCATGGGGAATTGATGAAAAGTGGTAGGAATATGAATAAACTCAGCATATAACGATCCTAGGGTGCTAGAAAATATTAATGAGACTAGAATTTTGACTAAAAATGCTAATTCGAGTAGTGTTCATGGAGTTAGAACGATAAGAAAAGCTTAAGATGATAAAACAAGGTAAATTATGATTAAAATAATAATTTTGATCCCTAGTTGTTAATAAAGGGATAAATTATTGATATGTGTGTATGTTTTATGGTTGTATAGATCAAGAACTAGTTAGACGAGAACGAAAGGGAAAAGATGTGGCTTAAAGGTGACTTTGAGCAAAGGAGTTGAGATAGGCTATGATTTTGTGTAGCATTTAGACTTTTTTTACTTTGTGATTGTTATTAATTTGAAAATCTATAATTTTCTTCTAGCATGGGATTGTATTTTGGTGATTATTGCATTTTCATTGCATTATGATGAGGTGTTGAGGTGATCGGTCAGGTACTATTTCAGTATAATATGATATATTATGATAATGGGTTGGGTACCATGACAGTACAATATGATATGATAATGGGTTGTGTACTATATTGATACATTATGATGTGATGAGGTGGATGAAAATAGTAAGAGATGATGCACACATCTTTCATTCGTGCACTCATTCACATACATTGAGTTCCATTTGATAAATATATCTGATGACTAATGATTGATGAACATAAATAAGTATGTACGTGTATAAAGTGAACTTATTAGGTGTAATTATATGATGTTTTATGATGTGTTTTTGATTGATATCATGGTTATGAATCTTGTTATGATTGCTTTTATACTTATTTGACTTGCTTACTTGTACATTATTAAGTTAGTCAACATATGATGCTTACCAGTACTTGTTGATGTACTGATGCTACCTGTACTTTTATTTTTGTGTAGTATAAACTATATTCTAGCGGTTGACACACGACCTCTGCTCTAGATAGTGATTCATCCCTGATTTCGAGGGTGAGCACCATGCTTGGACAACCTTCAAATCTTCTATGATGTTATGTCCTTTGATCTGGGATTAAGATAATTTTCTCTATTATTATATTTTGAATATTTGTATTTGTTTTAGGATCAGTTGTTCTTTTTAGATATTTTTGTACGGTGACTTCAAGTCTCTGGGATTGTAATAAATAAAAGTTTCCACACTCTATGCATTATTATAGATGTTGACATTATTGGCTAAGATGTTAGTTTAATTAAACCTATTTAATCTGATTTAATACTTGGAAAATTGTGTGAGAGAGAAACAACTAAGTGTGTAAAGGTGAGATTAGTATGGTTCTCCCCCATATGATAGGGTAGGCACCAATCAAGACCACTTGGATTGTGACAGAGATTGTATCAAAGCACTGGATTCCTAGATCTTATCTTATAAGAACAGGTCAAGTAGAGTCTTACGGAATGGTATGGAGACGTCTGTAATTTTTTCGGGAGGCACTGGGACTTTAGGAATGAACTCTTTTCTCTCCTTCTTTCGTGCAATAACTTAATTCTAATTGGTATCTGGTGATCCAAATTTGTATCTAATCCTTTTATTCTCGTTTACAATTGGTTAATACTAATTTCGCTAGACTAGAAATAGTAGAACCCGCAGAACCACCTGCATCAACATTTTCATACGCTGCTAGGACACAGTCTAAAGTAGCCTTTAGGGTAGAGGCATAGAAAGAAGGGGAAGAGAGGGCAAAATACCCATTAATATTGGAGCAAAGACAACTGGGAGATCGGCAAAGCAGATGTAAATGTCCCCTACCCCACCAGAGGATATCTCAGTCTTTATTTAGGATGAAGGAGGTGGTTGAGAAAGAAGAGGTGTTAGCTCCAGGGAATATGGTGTCAACACCAAATAGTGCAGCTCATGTGCCCTTTTCTATAGAGGCGATTCAATAGTTGTTGGGATTCTTGGGTATCTTGGCCGACGCGGTCTATACTCTAGTTATTCCAGCCGTCCTACTCACTGCCTTGTAACATAATACTGGTGTAGCATCAAGGATGGATGTTGGCTTTGAAATAGAATTGTATCCCAACAGGTGCTTGGACTAATAACGATCGATGATGAGCATGACTATTTTGATTGTTCATGAAAATGAAACCCTCAATATTCCAAGGTACATAGTCTAAGGATGCATTTATATTCCTGATAGATTATCATAAATGTCTGCACAGTATGGGAATTGCTGAAAGGTACGGTGAGGAATTTGTTTCTTTCAGCTGTAGAATGAAGTTAAAAAATAATGGAGGTCATTTGTAGAGTGTAGAGATGCCTTTCCTCCATTTACATAGGCTAAGTTTCAGAATGTATTCCTAGATAAATATGTTTCCCACACTTATTATGACCAGAAAAAGGATAAGTTTATGAGGTTAGAGCAGGGTAACATTTTCGTGGTGGCCTATGAGGCTAATTTTCATGCCCTATATTGTTATGCCCTGTCGTTGATTACATTAGAAGAGGATCATATTAGGTATTTTATGAAGGGTCTAAACTCACAATTTAGTTGTCTACCTAATCTATATTCATGCCTGGCATGACTTTTTAGGATGTTGTTAAATTTTCCAAGAATACTGAAGAACTTGAGAAACAGGGCGAGGTGAAAGTGGATGAGAGTAAGGCTCGAACCTCGTGCCAATTTTACTCTTTTAATTTTTGAAATCATTTTTAAAGCTTTGACTTGTCCTAAATATGTGCAATATGGGTGTCATTAGCTTTGTTTTAACATGTAGATGCTATATTTGAATGTTGTAGTTGGTTATAAGGCTATTCATAAGGGAAGGGCTCCGTGTTTAAGGACTTTAGGCTTGGATTTCATCATTTTGAGGTAGGTTATGACTTAACTTATTTTAGATTGAGTTGGGTAGTTACTAAATAAGTAAAACATGCTATGAGTTAGGAATAATAACTATGTAGTTTATAAATTGAGATTATTATTATTGTTATGTGCTCGTGTGGGGGATTATATTTTATTATTATTGACTTGTGATATCTTATATTGTGTGTTACCCATGTGGGGGATTTATTTGACATCAACGACCTTATTTGTGCATTAAATGCTTTTATTATAGATATGATGCCCTTGCAGGGGTTTATTTTGTTAACATTGGCTTTATTTGAGCACTGGTTGCCATTATCATGATAAAAATACCTGAGTTTGGGGTTGATATGATATTAATTGTGTCTTACATGTATATTTATTCTAATGGTGCCTAATTGGAGTTGATGATCATGAATTATGAACATATTAAGTTCATTGGATGGATTGGATATCATCATATTGAGTTGATTGTGAGCATTACATACTTATTCCATACATATACATTCTTGAGATATTGGTGCCATTGAGAAACTCTATTTTTTTTTAAAGAAAATGAGACACTTTTATGAAAAACCCCGACATGAAGACGAGTCGGAGAATTGAGTTGAGATTGAGATATGAGATCTAGTATATGGGTTACGAACCCCCATGGGTCCTGTCTGTGAGCTGTGAGCTGTGAGCTTGATTGGTGTATTCAGAAAGTCATGCAATTTCTTTCATCATTCATCCCATCCTGCATAGGCACATATTAGTAATAATAATCTCAAAGTACATTTTTCATAGTTATCTTCCCGAAACCACAACATGCTTTACTTATTTATTAGCTACCCAAGCCACTCTGAAGAAATTTTGGCTATAACCTACCTTGATTCATCGTAATCCAAGCCTAAAGTCCTTCAACATGGAGCCTTTTTGTCGCAACCCAAGCGGTCATAATTGGCACCTACCTTATCCCATGGTGGAGAACCATACTAATATTACCTTTACACCCTTAGTTATTGCTCTCTCATACAATTTTCCAAGTAGTAAATCAGCTCAAAAAGGTTTCAGTCAACTAACATTTTAGTCAACAATGTCATCATCCATAAAATGAATAGAGAGTGGAAACCTCTATTTATTACAATCCCCAAACTTTAAGTCACTGTACAAGACATTACAAAGAACAACTGAGTCTAAAACTAATATGAATATCCAAAAACCTAACAAAAAAGGAAATCATCTTAGTCTTGGATTAAAGGAAATAACATCAAAGAAGATTTGAAGGTTGTCCGGACATGGTGCTCACCTCATGTAACACCTCAAGTCTATACCCCGGACGCTACACGGTGCTCATAATCCTGAGGAACCAAAAGCTAACCCATGACTGGTACCTGCTATAATAATTGAATAATAATACTGTATTATGTAGAAATTAGGCGGAAACTTGCCATAAGGTTAAAAACTATAAATAAATACTGAGTATGATACATCAATACCAAAACTGAATATCTGTCTATAAATACTCTAGTTTGAAAAGCCTCTACTATCTGAATAAGGAGTTGATGGGACAAGTTCCTAACTAACTCCGACTACTAAAATAAACTGAGTACTGAAATACTGTAATGATAAATTTGTCCTCAAATAATGAGGACTCACTATGAGTCTGCTGTAGATGGATCGGGCTGCCAGGTATGATCGGGAGCCCATGCATCTGAACCTATGATATAAGACATTATAGCGCAAAAGAAAGGTATGAATCAGTACTTTGAATATACTGGTATGCTAAGTGAGATAGGCTGAGTTGCATGGGTTCATATGCATGAACAATACTGACTGAATAACAAGAGTATAACTGAATAAGAGTACATGCATGGAATATGTAAACTGTAACTGAGGTCATGATAACACTAGATACTGAGTTCTGAATTACTGATTTATTGATATCTAAGTTTACTGATACTGTATAACTGATAGTTGAATGATTGTAGCTAATAGTCCTGATTCTATGGAATTGCGCTGAGTTTCGTACTGAACTGAGTGACTGTGTCTGATAGTCCTGATTTCTGTAGAACTAAACTGAGTTCTATTCTGATGACTAAAACTGAGACTGTAAGAGGTAATCATCTAGCCGATATGCCCCTTTCTGGATATATTGGGGTCTATCCTATAACCACAGTTGGAAGGGTGTCAATATAGTTCCATGGGTAAAGACAAGCTGTGAGTTAACCCTCTCTGATAGGAATCTCTTTTGTCAACCCTCGCTGGCAAGAAAACTTGTATGAGATGTATCAACCCTAGTCTGGCAGGTAGATATCTCAGCCTATACTGGCTACGTAGTTCTGTAACCCAGGGACTGCTACTAAGGGTCAAACCCTCTGTTGGAAGGAATGCCCTCATCCCTGGGTTTGCTCGGTACTGAATCCTACTCCCAACTGAATAGACACTATACTAATTTCTGAACTCTACTAGGCTAGACTGAACTATTACTGATCATACTATCTAACTGAACTGAACTGAGTTCACTGAGTTCCGTTAACTGATGGAGTACTACTGAATTCTGTTAACTAATGGAATACTATAGAGTTCTATTGACAAGCTGGATTTACTGAGGTCTGAACTGAATGCTAAACTATAACTGATTACTGGGGCTACTGTTCGTGAAACTACTGAGACTATTCTACAATTACCACAGCTCTAGGTAAACAACTAAGTTTTTGGGTATTGGATACCCCCAGGACTCGATAGGATGAAAAATAAATCATAGCATAAACTTGAAAGGCATAACCATATGCACTTGATCATAACTCATTCATAGAGACATTCTATCAAACACTTGCATGATATAACTTGCATATAAGATAACATGGCATGATTTTGTTCCTTTTTCTTTGTTCACATGAGCAATTTATCAAAAACTTAGAGAACATAATCCATGCACATGATACTAAACAAACATAGGCATCATAATTCAAATCCCTATTTACAATTTCAAGGGTTTAGCATGGATTCACATGATTCTATACATATATCAAATAACTCCACATGAAACTTCTAACAAAACATGGATTAGGAACCCAATTAATTATTATAATCATGAATATAATCAAACCCAACATAAAATTTATGAAATCAATACACTTGAAGTTTTAAAAGTAGTTTCTGGAACTCCAAGGGTGGAAGGAATCCTTGAATAAACACTTGACATACCTTGGTATTCAAATTTGTGAAGAATGATGAAGTGTTCTTGAAGGGCGAATCTTGAATTAGAGATCCTAGGGTTTGCTTCTTGAGAAATTTTGAGAAAGATGAATGGATTTTGCCTCTAAAGGGTCTTAATTTTGTGTTTTAGGGGCTGACATAAGGTGAGAAAAGACCCAATTACCCCTGAGGATGCGACTTTTTAATGACTAAAAACTAATTTAGCGACGTAGATTGACGTGCTGCATCATTGACATCGATGCGATAGCCAATATGCTGCGTCGAGTTTGCATATGTTCACTAGAAGTTGCACTTGGAGCTGGGAAAAAATACTCATTGACGAGATGGGCGATGCGGTGTGTCGAGATCATGTCGATCCACTGGTTTGACTTTCTAATGTGTTTCAAATGAAGTCTGAAAAATCCAAAACTTGTCTGAGAACACCTACTGACATTTCTGATCATGATTCAACCAGAAAATCATTACTTTAATGCCGTGAAGGTCGTGAAATAGAGTCGCCAACCTACGAAGGCTAAAATAAAACTAAGGCTAAATACCTAGCTAAAGTTTTCTAAGTCTGGGACCCCTTAACAAGCTTTAAAGGATTGAGTTAAACTTAGGATTTTTTGGGGTCTTGCACCTCAAAATCAGGAATGAATCACTATCTAGAACCAATGCCGCATGTCAACCGCTGGAATATGTTCAACACTTAAAAAAAAAGAAAAGTATATGTAGCATCGGTATTTCAACAAGTACTGGTAATCATCATAAGTCGACTAACTTAATAATGTACAAGTAAGCAAGTTAAAAAAGTATAAAAGCGATCATAACAAGATTCATAATCAATGATATAAATCAAACAACACATCCTAAATCATCATATAATTACACTCACAAGTTCAATTTATAAGCTTTCATACTTAATATTCATCAATAATTAGTCATCACATATATTCATCAAATAGCACTAAATACATGTGAATGAGTGCTTTTATCCAAGATATACACATCATATCTTACCATTCTTATCTTCCTGATCACCTCTTAACATATGATATGGCACCCGACCCACTATCATATTATATCACATTTTAATGGTGTCAAACCCAAACCATTATCATAACATATTATATTGTACCATTGTATTACCTATCACCTTAGCACCTCATCACAATGCAATGAAAATGCAATGCAGTGATAAAATACATTACTAGAAGGCAATAATAGATGTCCAAATCACAAACAAGCACAAATCTAAGAAAGTATAAGTTTTACACAAAACCATAGCCTACCTTAACTCCTTTTCTCAAAGTCACCTTTAAGCCATACTTTTTCTCCTTTGTTCTTATACAACACGTTCCTGATCTATACAACCACCAATTGTACACATATTTTAATAATTCATTCTTTTTAACTAATAGAGGTAAAAAATTATTGATTTTAATCATAATTTACCCTGTTTTATTATCTCAGGATTTTCTTATTATTTTAACTTCACGAACACTACTCGAATTAACATATTTAGTCATAATTCTAGTCCTATTAGTGTTTTTTAACATCCTAGGTTTGTTATATTCTAATTTTATTCATATTCCTTCCACTTTTCATATATTGTCCATGAATTAGGGTTAAACCCCCAAAATTCACCATAAATCCATTTTAGTGATGTTTAAGGTTAACAAAGTAAATTTGAGTCTAGAACATAATTACTTACCCCCAAAGTTGAAAATTTCCAATTCCTACTAAAACTTGCCTCTCCTCAGTGAACTGTTGTGTTTTTAAGAATTGGGGAATGAATTAATTTTTGTGTTCCAAAACAGATATTTTTACTGTACGTTATTGTTGCAGCGGTTAAATTTCTGTTGTAGCAGTTCACACCCATTTTACTGGAGGCCATCACTGTTGTTTCCCTGACTACTGCAACAGTTATTTTTCTATAGAAGTGGTCTGAAGTAGAAACTCGAGACTCCTCATCAGTTTTCCTTATATTTTACAACGTATACTATGAATCTTGATAATACGAACCAACCCTGCCATGATAAACACTATAACCATAGTTCTATAACTCTGTTTCAAGCACTGGAACTTGATATGACTTCCAATACTTGTTGGATATCCAACAATTATATCAGACTCAACTATTACTATTCATATTAATACTAGATTTTATTCAACTACCACACTCTTAAATTTGAGCTAAAACTAGACTAGCCCAAAATTCCTTAAATTTTAGCTAAAGGAAGTATAGGTGCAAATTTTCCCTCCTAGTTTAACATAATTACATTTTGGATCATTACATTTGATACCAATTAACCACTTGTTTGTACCTAAATAACAATTGGCCTAGAAATATAACAACTAGAATAGGATGTACCTGAATCAATGAGCAAGTGTGAATACCACATACACATGTTTGCTTTTGTCTCCCTTGTCGCTTCCTCAATGGTACAATTCCTCCACTGAACCTTTACACATGGAATAACTTGTGTTCTCAATTTTTTTATATTTTTAGCTTGAATAACAATTTGTTCCTCTTTATAGGATAGTTCCTTATCAAACAATTTTAGGTCCCAACGGATAATGTAGTCACCATCTCCATGATATTTTTTAGCAAAGATACATGGAATATTGGGTGAACCCTAGACATACTAGGGGGTGTAGACACCCATGGAATATTGGGTGAACCCTTAGACATACTAAGGGTATGGCCATCTTGTGTGCTACTAGTCCCACTTTCTTCAACGTCTCAAAAGGTCCTACATACCTTGGTCTCAACTTATCCTTTTTACCAAATTGCATCGCTCCCTTTATGGGCAACACCTTCAAAAGTACTTCCTCCCCCTTCTCAAACTTTATGTCTCTTACCATTTAATCTACACATTCCTTCCATCGATTTTGAACCACTATGAGCTTCTCTTGTATGAATCTTACTTTTTCCATAGATTCCTTGAGCATATCAGTGCCCCAAGGCCTCTCCTTAAATGCATAAAATCACCTAATTGGGGACCTACTACTACATGAAGCCTTAAAAAAAGCCATGTAAATACTAGAGTGACAGCTATTATTGTAGGCAAACTCACATAATGATAGGTATTTATCCTATTGACCCTCAAAGTCCATAACACAAGTCATAAGCATATCCTTAATTACTTGGATAGTTTGCTCAGATTAACCATCTGTCTCTGGGTGGAAAGCTGTGCTAAGGTCCAATCTAGACCCCAACTCAGACTGAAACCTTTACCAAAAATTAGACATTCACTAAGCATCCCTGTTAGACATAATTGACACTGGTACCCCATGTAGTCTTACAATTTCCTTTATATAAATATTGGCTAACTTAGCCGCATTATAATCAAGCCTCACTAGAATGAAATGAGCCGACTGAGTCAGTAGATAAAAAATGACCCAAATGGAGTCGTATTTTATCAAAGTTTTTTGAAGACCAACCATAAAATCCACCATTGTCCATTCCTACTTCCACTTGGAATGGGTATCTGCTGAAAAGTACCACTAGGCTGTGATGTTCGTATTTCACTTGTTGGCAGTTTTGACACTTAACCATAAAATCTACAATGTCTCGCTTTATCCTTCTCCATCAATAATATTATCTCAAGTCTATATACATCTTATTAGCACTTAAATGGATAGAGTACTTGGAATTATGAGCCTATTCTAGAATAGTGGAAATAAAGTTACCCACTTGAGGTACACACAAATGAACTCTGATTCTTAAAGCCCCTTCATCATCTAGATTGGCCTTCTTTTCCTTTCCTTGTAACACTTTATCCCTGAGATTTTTCAATATTTTATCCTCAAACTATCTTCTCTTAATCTGATCATACAAAGTGGACCAAGCCTCCACATGTGCCAACACCTTGCCTTTGCTAGTTTCCAATAATCTCAGAAAACCATTAGTCAAAGACCTAACCTCTCTCGCTAATGGGAACTTAGATGCCTCTAGAAATGCTAGCCTCTCACTGCTCACTGGTTTTTGACATAGTGCATCCACCACTATATTGGCCTTACCTTCGTAATATAAGATTGAGATCCCATAATATTTAGTTAGTTCCATCTATCTCGTCTGACTTAGATTCAAATCCTTCTATGTGAACAAATACTGCAAGATGCGGTGGTCAGTGAATACCTCACACTTCACCTTATAATAATAGCGTCTCCAAAATTTCAAAGAGAACACCACGAATGCTAGATCCAAGTCATGCTTAGGGTAATTTTTCTCATAAGTCTTTGGTTGCATCAAAGCATAAGCAATCACATTTCAAGCCTTACCTAAACTCAAATATGAGGCATCGCAAAATAAAAATAAACGTTACCCTCGACCGACAGGGTTAGTACTGGTGCCGAGGTTAATAAAATTTTGAGCTTTTGAAAGATCTCCTTACACTTGTCGTTCCATTTAAAAGGAACTTCTTTTTATTCCAAAAAGATTAGGTGCGAAGCATTCAAAATCAAGAAAAAAACTATTTAGAGCTGAGGTTGCATGTCAATGACTGAAATATGTTCTGCATTCAAGAAAAACAAGAATATAGGTAACATCAATACATCAACAAGTATTGGCAAGAATCATAGGTTGACTAACTTAACAATGTACAAGTAAGTCAAAAAAGTATAAAAATGATCATAACAAGATTCATAGTCAATGATATCAATAAAACAACACATCATAAAACATCATATAATTACATTCACAAGTTCACTTTATAGGCTTCTATGCTTAATCATTTTCAACAGTCATTAGTCATCGCCTATATTCATTAAATGACACTCAATGCTTGTGAATTAGTGAATATATACAGGGTGTGCAAGGATGTCACCCGAATTACACCTCAAATAATGTACAAAGTAGTCATCATTCAAATATATAGGTTAACTAGGTTAGGATAGATCCCATGAAGAATAGGCCAAAATCTATCAAAACTTTGATGATGTATTTGGAAATTGCATAAATAAAAAGAGGGATTTTGTATCAATGAGAGTAACAGTAACAATTATTGGATAATTAGTGTTGTGATTAATATGAGATGAGCTCTAGGATTATATTCCCCTAGCTTCATAACTCCACAGTCTGTTTGTGCTTGTCAAACTATCTCGATTCCTTGCATACAAAATCTAAAAAGTTATGTATCACCTAACCATCTCTTGACCATGGCTTGGGTGAATTTCACTCATCTCCTCTTAGTCTCAGAGCGTCGCATTACTAACCATTATTTTATGATTCTAATTAACAATCTCCTCTTAGTCTTAAGTTAATTAGATAAAGGTTGATAACTTTAAATTAATATTGTTTTCTTCTTTTCCTATTCTGTACCTCTCTCTCTCGAAAGAATCAAATACAGTTGAGTTCCTAAAATTTACAACTGTTAAGAAAGCAATCAAAATAAAGGAAATTCTAATATATGCAAGAACATCGATCTAGAATAACTTTGCACTTACCTGCTTTGTTAATTCATCAGGTTTCTAACAACCCTATTTATAGGTTTTAACTTCTAATGGTTGTAAGAACAAACACAAATTCCCATATAAAAGCATAATGATGAACTCATAATGAATAAAATGAAAAACCTAAAATCACAATTCAATTGTAAACCCTATAAAACAGAGAACAACAATTCCTAGATAAATAATGTATCTCAGAACTCAAAATAATGTCAAAAGTGTATAACATGTGTAAACTATTGTAAAAGAGACCGAGCTAATCATAAAATAAAACCCTACAGGAGTATTTATATATACAAAATAAAAGCTATTCTAAATAATGTAGGAATGCTGGGTTGGCCTTAACTCACGATTAGTAGGTACAACATACTAATCGTGGGTAGACTAGTAGGTAGTACTTACTAATCGTAGGTTGACTAGTAGAAATCAGAATCAACTCACTAATGCAACTCATGATTAGTAGGTAGTACCTTCTAATCATAGGTTGACTAGTAGAAATCAAAATCTGCATAAGATCTTCAGAACTCAACCTACTACTGCTACTCATGATTATTAGGTTGTACCAACTTATCATAGGTAGACTAGTGAGTAGCTTTTCAGAAACTCTTCATCCTTTTTTATCAGTCTTTACTACAAACCTCATTTTCCTTCAAAATTAACACCAAAACACATTATATCCAACAAGAATACCTAAGTTCCTGCATAATTTCATTGTTTTAAACATTTAAAGTGCCATGAGACCATGGCACATCAATACTCTTAACTTAGAACGTTTGCATTTTTGCAGGCAAATAACACATAATGAACAAATACAATGCTTAACTAAAAGAAACCTAAGGCACCTGCAACAGTCAATTTATTTTAGCTTAAGTTTTCTACCCCCTCTTACTCACACCTTTTAAAACTACTATATGTATCCATGTAGTACAATAGAATGACACAAGAAGAATCAAGTAATGGCATCAGGTTAGCAACAAACAACCAAGAAAGTATGGAAATGACATTACCCTAACAATTATGTAATCAATAATACAACTCATTTACCCTTACAACAAAGAAGTCCTAACTCTCACAGTCTCATAATGAATATCACTACAAGGACTACATCAAAACACTCACGCTCACAAAGAAGTTCAAACGATGTGCATGAAATACCATAGGCTAGCCCATATTTTCGATACCTTAGCTATTCAGACAGTTGGAATGGGATTACTATAGGACTTTTCTCATTTTTAATGTAGGCTTAGGGGTAAGTATGATACATATGGGAATTAGTGATTCACCATCCTTGAAACTACACTTACATTATTGGTTCCACTACTTAATCATGCTTCTTTTATTCACCCTTTTCTCCTTTATTTATTTTTGGATTGGGTGTGGTTTTCTCCAGTCATTAATTTTATTACTTTTTTTTTCAACTCTTCTACCACACTCAATCCTACTTCCTTTTCTTCTCTATAACACTTTTCTTCATACCCATCTTTAACTATGCACCCCTATGATAGCCACCCTTAACTTAGGTGATTTGCCTGAGTTGAGGTACATAATGTCCAAGGAGAGAACAGGGACAAAATAGGTTTCTTGTAATTAAAACGGGAAGGAGAAAACCTTAAAACAAAAAAATAGGTCAATTTAAGCTCAATTAGGGATCAAGGGAGACTTATTCTCATTTGGTTAGTCATTTAGTATAATGGCCTGGAAGTACCCCATGGATGCCACACGACCCTTAAGACTACGAATAGTCCTAAGCTAACCCATGATGTCTATTCTTCTTGAAACTCACATGAAAAGTGAACTGACATATATAGAAATTGAAGGTAACAATTCCATATCTTAATGTAAATCTTTAACTTTGGAAACCTTAAACAAACTCTTTGAACTTAAAACATACACAGTCTGATAATCCTCTACTACTAACTAGAGAGCCACTAGGATAGGCCTCAGCTGACCCGAACATAAGCGAAAATCAAGTAACTAAAGTACTTTCATCAATGAACAATAGTATGATAAACTGGGTCATTAGACTATGAGGACTCACCAAAAGTCGAGATGCAGGTGATGATGCCCGTAGTCAATCGTACTACTAAAAATGAGCAACAAAACATACATTATAAGACAATGTAGAACATATATATTGTAACGCTCTGAGCCTAGTGCTCGGAACGCTACACGGTGTTCATGACCCCAAAGGACCACAAGATAACCCATGACTGATATCTGTACCTGTACACTGTATAATATGACATAATAATGCGGAAACATGCACTGAAAGTACATAATGTTCAATACTGAACATGATTTGAATAATATAACATTTGTGTGGGGTAATAGAATACCCAAAACCAAACTGAACATACTGGAGTCTGAAACATGATAGTCTAGAAACCTCTAACTGACTGAACTGTTTGAGTAAGGAATTGATGGGACATGTCCCCAACTAACTCCACCTAATAAACTAATTAATGAGATAATAGGGAAATAATCATGTCCTTGAAAGATTAGGACTCACTTCTAACTCTGTCTGCGGATATCTGGAATCTACTATTACTCTGGAGCTCGTGTCTCTAAACCTATGGTATAAGACACCATAGCACAAATGCGTCAGTAATTTGAATGTACTGGTATGCATCTAAGGTAGGATGAATACATGGGGTTCATATGCATGAACAATAATAATAAATGACTAACTATCATGAGCGTGAGAATACATACATGAGACATAAAAACTGACACTAATACTGTGATAACATGATTACTGAATCTAAATATAACTGATAACATGAGTGACTGTATCTGACAGTCCTAAATTTGATGGAACTATCTGAGTTCCGTACTGTATCTGAGTTGACTGTATCTGACAGTCCTAAAATTTGAAGAACTATCTAAGTTCTATTACTGAGATTGATTGACTATATCTGACAGTCCTGATTCTATAACATGAAACTATAGGAAGTAGTTATCTAGCCGACATGCCCCTAATATACCATTATGGTTGAGTTGGGGTCCAATCTGTAACCCTAATTAGAAGGGTTTCAATATCACGCCACTGGTATGGACAAGCTGTGGGTGACCCCATCTAATAGTGTCCCCAAAAAAGAATGGTGGGGCCCTTATCTGACAATGCTTATCCACCTCATCAACCCTTATCGGACAGTGTTGATGTCTCAACCTATACTGGTTACATAGTTCTGGAACGCAAGGATAACTTCTAAGAATCACACCCTTACATGATAGTATGTCTTCCCATCCTTGGGTTCACTCGGCGCTAATTCCTACTATCATCTGAATAGAATCTGAACATAATTTACTGAACTGAACATGGGCTGTGTTACTGAATTCCTTTGACTGACGGAATACTACTGATATCTGACAACTGACTGAGTTCAAGAGATCATGGAAATTTCCTGATTCATAAGACTGTCTGAAGTCTAAGGATTCATAGCTTGACTGAGAGTAACGTGAAAACATGACATGGCTCTAGGCACACAACTAAAGTTTTAGATACGAGTACCCCCACGACTCGATGAAAGGAAACTGACCAAGCATAACTTACTTGAACATATAACTAACATCATAATCCATAATAGATTTATAGAAGCATTTCATCAAAATATGAGATAGGCATAACTTGTACATACATGGGGATTTCATGGTATCATGCTAGTTATTCACTTTTCCTTCATCTAGGAATTTAATCAAACATATTGTAGGCATGGTACATGAAACATCATTGTACAATAATTAAACATTATGGTTCAATTGTGATTTCATTATTTAAGGGTTTAGTCATAGGTTTGCATGAATCTATATCTATAATAATTTAACCCACATAGAATTTATCACCCAACATGGAGTAGAATTCAATTTCTCATTATCCACATGAACAAGAGCAACCCAATCATGAAATTCATAAGAAAATCCATATACTTAAATTTAGAAAAAGAGATTATTGGGCTTCATGGACAAAAGGAGTCCATGAATGAAAACTATGCATACCTTAGTTCGTGATTTCGTAAGGTTTGATGGTGAAACCTTCTTGAATTTGAATCCTTAATAGATACCCTAGCTTGTTCTTGAGAGAAACTTGAGAGAAACTAGTATATTTTGGGTGAAGAATAGCTAAATCACGCATTATTGGGTTTAAATAGGGGTAGGAAATCGACTCTTTTAACCTTTGGATGCGCCTTTTAAAATTATAAAAGTTTCCTGAACTGGACCTTTTGCGCGACGCGGTGCTATTGCGCCGTGGCAATGGATTTTGAAAATTGGGAAATTGAGGGATGGCGCGATGCGGGTCCATCTCATTGTAACTTCCTTTGTGACCTGGAACTTTGGTGCGACACGGGGGAAATCGCGCTGAGACACTGGAAAATGGGCAATTTTGAATTTAGGCCCTGGCGCGATGCGCCATTTCGTGGACTCCTACTGCAATTTGCCAAATGCCATTTTCTCTTGTGGCGAGACGCGCCCTTGACTAATATGGTGCTGTTTTACGAGGGGAACTTGAAATAGTCGTAACTTCTGACCTGGTTATCGGATTTGGGCGAATCTTATATCGATGGAAAGCTTATTGAATTTCCCACATGACATTCTTTGGGATAATTATCTTTCAATTTAGAAGCTAATACTAGACATTCTTTATATGAAATTAGCTAGGAAAAAGTATGGGGTATTACAATATCTCCCCCTTGAGAAAATTCATCCTCAAATGAGACTGACTAAGAGGGGATAAAAGACAACTAACGTACATACTGAACAAGAATAACTGGAACATGATATCATGACTGACATGACTGACAAGCTGAACATATAGTACAAAATATGCATATCTGATGCATGTGTAACTGATTCATGAATGCATGACTGAGTGTTCTTAAGAACTAAGTTTCTCATAATGAAAATGCATGTCTGATGCATAATTATATATCTGAACTGATACATGAGTGCATGACTGAATATGCAATGGTACTTGATACCAAGTTTATAATGGGAACATGAGCATAAAATTGGATACCAAGATTGTGATGAACACTGAACATGAAACTAAGTTAGCTTAAGGAGAACTGTTACCTTCAGCTTGATCTGAGTTGGCGAAGAAGAGGTGTGGATACTTGGTACGCATATGTGCCTCTTCTTCCCAAGTATCTCCCTCGACGGACTGATTTGGCCAAAGAACCTTAACTAGAGGGAATTTTTTGTTCCTCAATCTATGAGTCTGATAGTCTAAGATTTCAACTGGAACCTCTTCATAAGAGAGAGTGTTCTGAACATCAATGCTCTGAATAGGGACTACAACTGATGGGTAACCTATGCACTTCTTAAGCTAAGAGACATGAAAGACTACTTTGCCAAAGAGACTGAGAATCTTGAAGGGACCAACATCACTCCCTTCATGGGAGAGATCCTTAAATAGACATGATCACCAATCTTAAACTTGAGATCTTTTATACAAATATCTACGTAAGACTTCTGTTAGCTCTGAGCAACCCGAAGTCTTTCTCTGATCAACTGGACTTTTTCTAAGGCGTCGAATACCAAGTCAGGACCTATGACTGAGGCCTCACTAACTTTGAACCAACTAATTGGAGATCTATATCTCCTACCGTAGAGAGCTTCAAATGGAGCCATCTAAATACTGGAATGATAGTTGTTGTTGTATGCAAACTCAATCGAAGGTAAGTGGCCATCCCAACTACCCTTAAAATCAATTGCATACGCCCGTAGCATATCTTCTAAAGTCTGAATGGTCCATTCTGCTCGACAATCTGTCTGAGGATGAAAGTCTGTACTGAGATGAACTTGGGTACCAAGACTCTTTTGGAATGCTTTTTAGAAATAAGAGATGAAATGGGTACCTCTGTCTGAGATAATGGACAACGGAACACCGTGCAATCTGACCAACTCCTTGATATAGAGTTTGGTGTAATCCTCGACTGTATAATAGGTATGAACTAAAAGGAATAAGATGATTTGGTTATTCTGTCTACAATGACCTAGACTGAATCATGCTGATGACGAGTTCGAGGCAAACCTATCACGAAGTCTATGTTCACAACTTCCTATTTCCAAGTAGGAATACTAAACTCCTGCATGGACCCACTAGGCTTTTGATGCTCTATCTTAACCTGTTGACATGTATAGAACTTATCCACACACTCTACAATGTCTCTCTTTATCCCACTCCACCAATTAATTTCCCACAAGTCGCGGTACATCTTTGTGGCCCCTGGATGAATAGAGTAGCGTGCACCACGCGCTACTAGAAGAATTTTCTTCCTTAAGTCATCTACACCTGGAACACAGAGATGACACTGACAACGAAGGACACTATCTCCCCCTTGGTAGAAAACCTCTGCTTTTTGATCCTAGACTGACTCTTTCAACTTGACAAGGCTGGGATCTCTATCTTGCTTTTCTTTTACCTCAAAAAATAGAGATGAGCTACTACTGGAGATGAGGTAAGATGAGACTATACCCAAACCTACTCTGGATGCATCACAATACACTACGAAACCATCTGGACCATCTGGAATAGCTAATACAGGAGCTGAGGTAAGTCGAGTCTTCAACTCCTAAAAACTTTTCTCGCAAGGATCTGACCACTAAAACTTGACTTTCTTCTGAGTCAATATGGATATAGGGGATGCAATAGAAGAAAATCCCTCAATAAACTGTCTGTAATAGCTGGCCAAAACCCAAGAAACACCTGATATCTAATGGAGAGACAGGGCGAGGCCAGTTTCTTACTGCTTCGATCTTTTGAGGATCTACTCTAATGCCATCACCGAGAATGATATGACCAAGGAATGCTACTGACCTTAGCCAAAATTTTAAATAACTGAATTTTGCGAATAGTTGATGATCTTTGAGAGTATGAAGTACTATTCTGAGATGGTCTGTATAATCACACTCATTGCGGGAATAGACCAAAATATCATCTATGAAGACTATGATGAACATGTCTAAGTACTGCTTGAACACACGGTTTATCAAGTCCATAAAATTGCTGGGGCATTGGTAAGACCAAAGGACATAACTAAGAATTAGGAATGACCATATTGAGTACGGAAAGCTATTTTTGAAATGTCACATTCTCTAACTCTGAGCTGATGATAGCCGGATATGAGGTCTATCTTAGAGAAATAACTGGCACCCTGAAGTTTATCAAACAAGTCATCGATTATGGGAAGAGGATACTTATTCTTTATCATGACCTTATTGAGTTAACGGTAGTCTACACACATCTTAAGAGAACTATCTTTTTAGCGCATGAATAATACTGGAGTGCCCCATGGGGAAATATTGGGCTTGATGAATCTCTTATCTAAGAGATCCTTCAGTTGTTCTTTCAGTTCTCTGAGTTCTGCTGGTGCTATTCTGTATAGAGGAATAGATTTAGGATGAGTATCTGGAAGAAGATCAATGCCGAAGTCTATTTCCATTTCGAGAGGAATTCCTGAAAGATCTTCGGGAAATATATCTAAATATTCACCTATAATTGGAACTGATTCAAGGCTGGGAGTTTTTCAATTAGTGTCCTTAACTCAAACAAGATGATTGACATATTCTTTAGATATCATTTTCTGTGCCCGAAGGTAAAAAATAAGGTGACCTCTAAACGCTGAAGTTCTACCCTTCCACTCAAGGATGGGTTCATTCGAAAACTGAAACTGGACTATTCTGTTTCTGCAGTCAACTATGGCATAGCAGGAATAAAGCCAATCCATGCTGAGAATGACATCAAAATCAGTTATCTCTAATTCAACTAAGTCTGCTGAAGTGACTTTCTAAAATATCATAATCGGGCAGTTCTTGTATACCCATCGGGCTATGATGGTTTTACCCACTAGGGTAGAGATTGAAAAGGGCTCTGCTAGGATTTCAGGACTGATTCTGAAATCGCCTGCTATATAGGGAGTAACAAAAGACAAAGAAGCTCCTCGATCTAGCAAAGCGTAAACATGCACATGTAAGATCTGTAATGTACCAGCAACCACATTAGGAGAATTTTCCTAATACTTTCAGGACTAAAGAGCATAGAGACGGTTTGGGCGTTGCCCACTAGTAGCACTGATGATGGCACCCTGCTAATTTGGGTGATCGGACTGATCTAAGGAGCGGAGATGAATCTGATAACCTAACTGAGGGAAGTCTCTAACTCTGTGGCCTCGCTTGCCACAATCGAAACAGATATCGCTACCAGCTCTGCAAGCACCCTTGTGGTTCTTACCATAAGTCTGACAAAGGGGACTAGTTCAAGCATTGCTAACACTGCCTTGAGACCTAAAGACTGGCGCTCTATCTCTGTTACCCTCCCTGAACTTAGGAACTAGAGCACTGGCTGAAGAAAGGGCTGGAACTGATGACTTAGTATGAAACTGGAAATGGTTTCCTCTTTCTGATTTAGGCTGAGCGAAGTTGAAACTACCTTCGCTCTCTTATTCTGCTTCTCCCTATGCTTAATCTTCTGCTCCTCTATCTGCTGAGCATGATTCATAAGCCTGGCTAAAGTCATGTCACTATTCAGCATGACAGATCTACACTCATTTACCATGCTATCATTTACCCCTGAAGCGAACTTACTCATCTTGGTTCTGCTGTCTACAACCACATGAGGGGCATATCTGGATAATTGAGTAAACTTAAGAGAATACTCTTTCACCGTCATATTGTCCTACCTGATGTTGATAAATTCTAGCACCTTAGCCTCTATAAACTCTTGGGGAAAGAATCTATCTAAGAATGTAGTGACAAACTCCTCCCACTCTATAAGACTTGTATCATCTGACTTCTCTGACTTCCACTATTTGAACCAAGTATGAGCCACATCCTACAACTGATATGCAGCTAGCTCAGCACTCTCAATAGTAGTCACCCCCATGATGTCTGTCACCTTCTGAACCTGATCAATGAATTCCTGAGGGTCCTCATCTACCTTAGACCCAAGGATGGACGGAGGATTCATTCGGGTGAAGTCCCGAATCCTAGTTGCTGCTGAATTGGCCACTGGGTTGGCTGGAATGACTGCTAGCCATTCATTTTAAGCGGAAAATGAGTGAGCAAGAATAATGAATGCGGCCCTGAACTCCGCATGATAAACATGATCGCCCAAAAGATCTTTGGGCTGAGGGGCTGACTAATTACTGTTTCTTCTTTTAGGAGGCATGTTCTGTAGAAGAAAGGGAGAAACAGATTAGACTGAGAGATTAACTTGATATTATGCTCATTGGTACGACATAAATATCGAAAGAAGGGAAACTATTCCTAAAACATCTTATAGCCTCTTGCACATAAATGTGGCGCGCAACATATCCATGTATAAGACTCTACTAGATGCGGTTTTTAGACTTCCTAGGAATCTATTGAACCTTAGGCTCTGATACTAAGTTTGTAATGCCCCGAGCCTAGTGCTCAGAACGCTACACGATGGTCATGACCCCGAAGGACCATAAGCTAACCCATGACTAATTTTTGTACCTGTACACTACATAATATGACATAATAATGCAGAAACATGCATTGAAAGGACATAATGTTCAATACTGAACATGATTTGAATAATATAACATCTGTGCTGGGTAATAGAATACCCAAAACCAAGCTGAACATACTGAAGTCTGAAACATGATAGTCTAGAAACCTCTAACTGACTGAACTGTCTGAGTAAGGAATTGATGGGACATGTCCCCAACTAACTCCAACTAATAAATTAATTAATGAGATAATAGGGAAATAATCATATTCTTGAAAGATGAGGAATCACTTCTAACTCTATTTGCAGATATCTGGAATCTACTATTACTCTGGAGCTCGTGTCTCTTAACCTATGGTATAAGACACCATATCACAAATACATTAGTACTTTGAATGTATTGGTATGCATGTGAGGTAGGCTGAATGCATGGGGTTCATATTCATGAAAAATAATAATAACTGACTAACTATCATAAGAGTGAGAATACTTGCATGAGACATGACAACTGATACTAATACTGTGATAACATGATTACTGAATCTGAATATAACTGCTAACATGAGTGACTATATCTGACAGTCCTGAATCTGATGGAACTATCTGAGTTCCGTACTATATCTGAGTTGACTGTATCTAACAGTCCTTAAATCTAAAGAACTATCTGAGTTCTATTACTGAGACTGATTGACTATATCTGACAGTCCTGATTCTGTAACATGAAACTATGGGAAGTAGTTATCTAACCAACATGCCCCTAATATTCCATTATGGTTGAGTTGGGGTCTAATCTGTAACACTAATTAGAAGGGTGTCAATACCATGCCACTATTAAGGATAAGCTGTGGGTGACCCCCATCTGATAGTGTCCCCAAAAAAGAATGGTGGGGCCCTTATATGACAGTGCTAATCCACCTCATTAACCCTCATCGGACAGTGTTGATGTCTCAACCTATGCTGGCTACATAGTTCTGGAATGTAAGGATGACTTCTAAGAATCACACCCTTATATGATAGTGTGTGTTCCCATCCTTGGGTTCACTCGGTGCTAATTTGTACTTCCATCTAAATAAACTATAAACATGATTACTGAACTGAATATGGGCTTAGTTACAAAATTCCGTTAACTGACGGAATACTACTGATATCTAACAATTGACTGAGTACATGAGATAATGGAGATTTCCTGAGTCATAAGACTGTCTGAAGTCTAAGGATTCATAGCTTGATTGAGAGTATCGTGAAAACATGACATGGCTCTAGGCACACAACTAAAGTTTCAGATACGAGTACCCCCACGACTCGATGGAAGGAAACTGACCAAGCATAACCTACTTGAACATATAACTAACATCATAATCCATAATACATTTATAGAAACATTTCGTCAAAACATGTGATAGGCATAACTTGTACATACATGGGGATTTCATGGTATCATTCTAGTTAGGCACTTTTTTCCTTCATCTAGGCATTTAATCAAACATATTGTTGGCATGGTACATGGAAACATCATTATACAATAATTAAACATCATGGTTCAATTCTAATTTCATCATTCAAGGGTTTAGTCATAGGTTTGCATGAATCTATATCTATAATAATTTAACCCACATAGAATTTATCACCTAACATGGAGTAGAATTTAATTTCTCATTTTCCACATGAACAAGAGCAACCCAATCATGAAATTCATAAGAAAATCCATAAACTTGAATTTTGAAAAAGGGATTCTTGGGCTTCATGGATGAAAGGATTCCATGAATGAACACTATGCATACCTTAGTTTGTGATCTCGTGAGATTGATGGTGAAACCTTCTTGAATTTGAATCCCTAATAGAAACCCTAGCTTATTCTTAAGAGAAACTAGTATATTTTGGATGAAGAATAGCTAAATCACGCATTATTGGGTTTAAATAGGGGTAGGAAATTGACCCTTTTAACCCTTTGATGCGTCTTTTAAGATTGTAAGAATTTCCTGAACTGGACCTTTAGCGCGACGCGGTGCTATCGCGCCGTGTAACTGGATTTTGACAATTAGGAAATTGAAGGATGGAGCGATGCGTGGATGTAACGTTTCCACTACCTTTGTGGCCTGAAACTTTGGCGTGACGCGGGGGAAATCGCACTGAGATACTGGAAAACCGACAATTCTGAATTTGGGCCCTGGCGCGACGCGCCATAATCGCGGACCCCTACTGGAATTTGCCAAATACCATTTCCTCTTGTAGCTAGATTTTGTCAATTAGGAAATTGAGGGATGGCGTGACGTGGGGCCATCACGTTGCCACTACCTTTGTGGCCTGGAACTTTGGCGCGACGTGGGGGAAATCGCACTGAGACACTAGGAAACTTATAATTTTGAATTTGGTCCCAGACGCGACGCGCCATAATCGCGGGCCCCTAATTTCCTTAATAACACTCATGACAAAATATTAGGCTCAATAAACATATAGAAACCTTTCATAACAATCCAAATGAAAGTAATGAAACTCAAATCACAATATCAATCTTATAGTTGAAAACATGAGTAGGTGTAACCTTTATGCATCTTTAGCCTTAAAATTATAAGATGATAGTATACTTTAATACACGAGAATTTAAGGGACGAACCCTAATGTAAAACATGTAAATTCAATCTTAAAATCATGCTTTTTTGGACAAGGATAGAAGATTAAACTTGTTCATAACCCCCACATACCTAGAATTTGCTTGACTTGTGATAAAGACTTGAACTTTGAGACTTGGGAGATGTCTTGGTGAGAAAACCCTAATCATGTTGTTCTTGAAGATGAAAGGAGAAAAAATGTTGTTAATTGACTGAAGGATAGAGGATATAATGCCTCTTTGGGGTTATAGGTCGAGGGTTGGGAGTTATAAAAGGGGAAAAGACCAAAAATCCCTTTAACAAAACTTTAAAAAAATTGATCGCTAGTGGTCATGAGTCAACCATATGAATTGTATGATAAGGGTACGAGTTAGACTAATAACTCGTAAGCTTGGCAGTGGCAAAGATAGCACACACTGGTCAACATATGAGTTGTAACTTATGATTCGTTACTTGTTTATATGACCTTAAACAACTACTCGTATCTTAGATAGAAACTTAGGGAACCTATGCTACTGAACTACAACCTTAATTCATAAGACTTATACCATGATTTGATGATTTATAGGGTAAATTCATATGTACAATAGACTTTAAATACTCAACACTACCATAGGTATGACTTGCTATATACAACTCGTAAGTTGTATGTACAACTCAAAGAAAAGAGTCATATGTTACACAATAGCTTCTAGACATGAGGTATTACAATATATCTCCCTTTAAAATATTCTTCCTCAAATATGATTCATCTAGGATTTGGAAAAAAACCAACACCTCTACATCGACCTTACAACCAAACTTATACCTATTACAAGGATCCAATTACTCACACCATAAGATATGACTTAAAAATACTTACAGAAAGAGTTTTGGATAAAAATAACTATTTACCTTTGCTAGGAACTAAGTTGGAAGAGAAGAGATGTGAATACTTGGTCATTATGTCTGCTTCAGCTTCCCAGATAGCCTCTTCAACCAATTGGTTTCTCCAAAGAACGTTTCTCGACACCAATTTTTTATTCCTTAGCTTTCAGACATGCTTATCAAGTATCTCCACAGGAATATCCTTATATTACAAGTTTTCCTTGACCCCAATACTCTATAAGGGAACTGCTAATGACGGATCTCCAATGCACTTCTTAAACATCGAAACATGGAACACTAGGTGAACCACAACTAATTCTGATGAAAGATTCAATTTGCAATCCACCTTTCCTATATGTATTATTATCTCCTACGGATCTACAAATTGGGGACTCAACTTTTCTTTCTTTAAAAATCTCATTATCCCCTTTTTAGGTGACACTTTAAAAAATATCTAATCCCTTACTTCAAGCTTAGGCTCTCTCTTTCTTACATCCACATATGACTTCTAATGACTCTGAGCAGTCTTAAATCTTTCATGAATCAACTGAACCTTTTCCATAGCTTAAACAATAGAATCGGGACCAATCAACACTGCTTTACTAACCTCAAACCATACTATGGGTGATCTGCACCTATGCTCATATAATGCTTCGAATGGAGCCATCTGATGCTAGCATGATAACTATTGTTGTAAGCAAACTCAATCAAAGGTATATGTTCATCCCAACCTAATTTAAAGTATAAAAAACATGCCCTCAACATGTCTTCTAATGTTTGAATTATGCGTTCAGCCTGACCATCGGTCTGCTGATAAAATGCAGTACTAAGCTTAACCTTTGTACCAAGGCCTTTCTATAAAGACTGCCAAAACTGAGAAATGAATTGCATTCCTCTATCTGAAATGATGGACAAAGTATCCCATGAAGTCTTACTAACTCATGAATATACATTTTGGCATAATCTTTCACTGTGTCTGAAGTATTGACAGGTAGAAAATGGGCTGATTTAGTCATTCGATCTACTATGACCCAAATTTAATCATGCTGTCTTCTTATACGAGGCAACCCTTTGATGAAATCCATATTCACTATTTCCTACTTCCAAGTAAGGATGCTGATATCCTATAGAGTACCACACGGTCTCTGATGTTCAACCTTAACTTCCTGGCAGTTGGGACACTTGGCCACAAACCTTGCTATGTCCCTATTAATAATATTCCACCAATAAATTTCCCGTAAGTCGAGGTACATCTTAGTAGCACCCAAATGAATGGAATACCTCAAACAACGAGCCTTGGCTAGTACCTTTTCTCTCAACCCATCTATATTGGGAACACAAAGCCTTTCTTGATAGCAAAGTACACCTCTCTCCCTTGGGAGAAAACCTTAACCTTCTATTGCTGGATTGATTCCAATATTTGGCTAAGTATGGGATCATTTCAATATTTCTCCTTCACTTCCACTACCAAAGATAATTTTGAACCGTTGTGAACTACTACTCCCCATCATTAGTGTTGAACAAACGCACTCTAAAATGGGCTAATCTATGCACCTCTTTGGCCAATTCCCATTCTTCCTCTTTCGCATGAGCCACACTACCCATGGACAACCTACTCAGTTGGTCAACCACCACGTTTGCCTTACCCGAATAATAGAGCACACTTATGTCATAATCATTCAATAACTCTAATCACCTCCTTTGATGAAGATTTATCTCTCACTGAGAAAATATGTATTGAAGACTCTTATGGCCAGTGAAAATATTAATATGCACACCATAGAGGTAGTGTCTCTAAACTTTAAAGGAAAATACCACAATAGATAACTCCAATTCGTGAGTTGGGTAACTTTTTTTGTGATCCTAAGTTCCCTAGAAGAATAAGCTATCACTCTCCCATTTTTCATCAACACACAACCTAACCCAACTATAGAAGCATCACAATTCACCATAAATCTGTCTAACCCTTCCGATAAAGCTAACATTAGAGCCGAAGTCAATCTATCCTTCAACTCTAAGAAACTCTTCTCATACTTATCCGACCATATAAACTTTACTTTCTTTTGGGTTATCTTAGTCAATGGTGTGCCTATAGAGGAGAAACCTTCAACAAATCTTTTATAATACCCAATAAAACCCAAAAAGCTCCTGATATCGGATGGAGTTATGGGTCTGGGCCAGTGCTTCACTACATTAGTCTTTTGAGGATCTACATGAATACCAACCCCTGAAATGACATGCCCCAATAAAGTAACAAATTCAAACTAAAATTCACATTTACCAATCTTTGCATATAATTGACGATCCTTGAGGGTCTGAACTATTCTCAAATGGTCTATATGTTTCTCCTTACTCCTAGAATATACCAGTATGTCATCTATAAAGACAATGAAAAACATGTCCAAGTACTGCTTCAAGACACTGTTCATCAAATCCATAAAGGTTGCTGAAGCTTTTTCAGTCCAGACGACATAACCACAATCTCAAAATGGACGTACCATATTCATAAATCTATTTTCAGAATGCCTTGATCCCTAACTTTCAATTGATGGTATCCCAACCTAAGGTAAATCTTGGAAAACCACCAGGTACCCTAAAGATGATAAAAAAATCATCAATTCTAGGAATGGAATACTTGTTCTTGATGGTAACCTTGTTTCGTTGTCTATACTCTATGCACATTCTAAGAGTGCCATCTTTCTTGCACACAAAAAAGATCAGAGCACCCCAAAGAGAAACACTGGGTCTGATGAAAGCTTTATCTAAGAGGTCCTTAAGCTTCTCCTTTAACTCTTGAAGTTTGATCAGAGCCATACGATATAGAGGGATAGAGGTGGGCTGAGTATTAGGAAGAAGATCAATACCGAATTCAATTTTTGTATCTGAAGGTACCCCTGGCAAAATCTTTGGGGAAAACCTCAGGACATTCACAGACTGATTGAACTGTCAGGGCTTCAAACTTGGTATCATTGACTCATACTAAATGGTAGATACACCTTTTTGATATTAACTTCCTAGCCTTAAGATATGAGATGAAATGACCTTTGGGAAACATAGAACTACCCTCCCACTCAAAAACTACCTCACCAGGAAACTGTAACTTAAGCACACAAGTGAGACAATATATTGATGTATAGCATGAATGGAGACAACCCATGCCTAGAATAACATTGAAATCAACTATCTTTAACTCTATTAGGTTCACTAGTGTGATTTTTTGGAGGACGTTAATAAGAAGCTCTCTATAGACTCGTCAAGCAATAATTGACTCACCCACGGGGGTAGAAATTGAAAAGGTCTTAGGAAGATTTTTAGGACCTAGCCCAAAATTTGAAGTAATCAATAGAGTCATGTAAGAGAGATTTGATCTCGGATCTAACAACACATACACATCAAGATGAAAGGCACAAAGCATACCAGTGACTACATATGGAGAACTCTCATCATCCTGATGGATGGTAAAGCATAAAATTGATTCTTGCACTGATCGCCAACGGTACTGGATAATGCACCCTGTGGGGGAACTGGGTGACCTAGCTGGGTTGCTGGATTAGTAGCTTAAGTCTAAGGAGGAGCATCTCTAATTCCTTGCTTAGTATGTGGACACTCCTTGATACTATGGCCAAACTTGCCACAACCATAGAAACCCCTTTTGCCCATCAAACAATCCCCAGGATGGGTCCTGCCATACTTTGTATATGTCGGGTAACTGGGACCCCCGACTATACTGTTCTGAGACCTAGTGTTCGAAGTCCTTCCCCACTGCTCCTGCCTGGTCCGGGTATAGGGGCATTGGCTGAAAATGGCACAGGCACTGGTGAATGACCCTTAAACTGTGAATGACTTCCTTCTCCAGACCTTGGCTGACTATACTCTAACTGTTAGTCCTAGCTCTCTTGTTTATTTTCTCCCATTCCTTCAAATTTTCATCCTCAATATATTTAGCATGTGTCATCAACTAAGCAATATTCATATCCTCGATATGCATGGCATTCCTACACTCCTTGACCACCAAATCAAACACCTCGATAATAAACTTACTCATGCGAGATTTTGAGTCAGATAATAACTCTGGGTATATTTGGCCAGTTGAGTGAACTTAAGGCAGTACTCTTTCATTGTCATAAAGCCCTACCTCAGGTTTATTAACTTCTTTATTTTAGCCTCCATCATCTTGAGAGTAAAGAACCTATCTAGGAAAACACTCTGAAACACTTGCCAATCCGTAGGATCAGTATTATCAGCCCTACCATCTTTCCACATAGTGACTCAATCATAAGCAACATCCTTCATGCTATAGGATTCCATCTCTACACTCTCCTCTTAGTAACATACATGATCTGAGTAATGTTTCGCACCTCATCAATAAATAGTTGAGGATCCTCATCCACCTTTAACCCATGGAACTCAAGTGGATTCATCATCTAAAGTCCCATATATGTGCTACAACTAGGTTACTATTTTTCTAAAGTAGGACTCCTTCTTATTCATTTCCCTAAACTTTGGCATTCACAGCTTGGGCCAACGCTTGAAAGACAACCCAAAATTTAGTGTGAGATACATTCTCATTTAAAGGGTCGGCATGCAAGGGTGATTGATCACCATTTTTGTGTGCATCGACTCAACGAGGAGGCATATTTTATCATATAAAAGAACTAGTTAAGGTAGATAGAGACAACTGTAAGCACAATAGATCATGAAAGAAATGATTATTCCTAACTCATTCCATAACCTCCTACTCATAAATGTGGCACGCTTCAAATTCATGGTCAAGAATCCACTTAATGTGACTTGTTTGACTCCCTAGGACTCTTTAAAATGAGCTTTGATACCAAGTTTGTAATGCTCTGGAATTACCCCTAGATGCCACACGATGCTTAAGACTATGAATAGTCCTAAACTAACCCATGATATCTATTTAGCTTGAAACTCACATGAAAAGTGAATTGACATATATCAAAATTAAAGGTAACAATTCCATATCATAATATAAATTCTTAACTTTGGAAACCTTAAACAAACTCTTTGAACTTAAAACATACACAGTCTGACATGCCTCTACTACTAACTAGAGAGCCAATTGGATAGGCCCTAGTTGACCCAAACATAAACAAAAATCAAGTAACCAAAGTACTTTCATCAATGAACAAGAGTATGCTAAGTTGGGTCCTCAAACTATTAGGACTTACCTAAAGTCGGGATGCAGGTGATGATGCCCGTAGTTAATTGTTTGCTAGAAATGAGCACCAGAACCTATATTATAAGACAATGAAGTACATAGGCATATATGTGGGTCAGTAATTCTGGAATGTACTGAATAAGCGGGGTTGAATGCATAAATAAAACAATAGCTGTATATATATGTAAATTTTCAAATAATTCTTGCTAAGCGTAAGTGATTCACCTTGGACTTGAGTAAAAATAAAGATTGGAAGATCATAAAATATGGATAGTGAAGCATATGAATAAACTTAGTGAACCACAATACTTAATTTCTAAAATCTTTACTTTTATTCTTTGTTATGGGAGATTCTTCTAACCGACCTAAACCATGTGAGATACCATAAAGTTCAACGTATTATCCACATTGGGAAAATTCTACCCTAGCCATCAGAATAGAACCTTAACTTAAGTAATCACTATACTTCATCCATATTGGTAAAAATCTTATCCTACGGTGGCTTGTAGTTTCTTGGAATTTAGGATACGCTCATTCACATTTTCTTCTCGGTGCTAAATACTACTCCCAAAATACATATGCCCATACTTAAGAAATCCACCTTAAATAACATAATGTTTATAGACTGAAAGCCAATTTTGCTTATCTTTTACTTTAAATCATACTCAAGATTAAAAATTTATTGATTTCATGTCTTATTTTTCAATCAAAAGATCAAGCTTTATTGAATCGTGCTATATTGCATATGAATGGAACTTCAAAAGGCTTAAACTTTCTTATAAACTTAATGCTTCTTCTTAAATCTTAAAACTCTTACTTTATTTAATAACACTTATGACAAAATATTAGGATCAATGCCCATATAGATATCTTTCATCAGAATCCAAATCTAAGTAATGAAACTCAAATCACAATATCAATCTTACAGTTCAAAACATGAGTAGGTGTAACATTAATGCATATTTAGCCTTAAAATCACAAGATGATGATATACTTCAATACATGATAATTTAAGGGATGAACCCTAATATAAAACATATAAATTCATTCTTAAAATCATGCTTTTTGGGCACAAGAATGGTAGATTAACCATGTTCAAAAACCCCACATACCTAAAATTTGATTGACTTGTGATGAAGACTTGAAATTTGAGACTTGAGAAATGACTTGGTGATAAAACCCTAAACTTGTTGTTCTTAAAGATGAGAATAGAAAAGATGTTGTTAATTAACTGAAGGATAGAGGAAAATAATGCCTTTTTGGGGTTATAGGTCCTAGATTAGGAGTTATAAGAGGGGAAAAGACCAAAAATCCCTTTAACTAAACTGTACAGAAATTGATCACCAGCCGTCACGAGTCAACCATACGACTCTTATGATGAGGGTACGAGTTGGACTAATAACTCGTAATCTTGGTAGTGGAAAAGATAGAACACACTGGTTAACATACGAGTGGTAACTTATGACTCTTTACTTGTTTATATGACCTAAATCAACTACTCGTATCTTGGATAGAAACTTAGGGAACCTATACTGATGAACTCACGACCTTACTTCATACGACTCGTACCATGCTTCTAGGGTCAATTCATATCTACAATAGACTTCAACTACTCCACACTGCCATAGGTACGACTTTTTATATATGACTCATATATTGTATGCACGACTTAAGGGAATTAGTCATACGTTGCACAATGGCTTTCAAACACAGTGTAGTACATTTAGGCTAAGAGTGGACTTATTCAAACATGGCCTATGATATGTTCCAAACAACTATCCTACAACCTTGGAAAGACTAACATGGCAAGTTCTGAATTAAATACCCAAGGTGAACTCAGTAAACACCCCACACATACTTGGCTCAGGGTTATATTATCAACTACTACTTATCCAGTTTATACAGTGCTAAACTGTGATTATTTTGTCCCTAGTACTAATACCATAACAAAGTTCAATGATGATCACAACATATCTTATCAACACACTATTCACAAATATTTTATGCGAGGTATCATTTTTTTCTGGCCCTACTATCAAACTCACTTTAGGAAAAGATACACGAAAATAAAAACTTTAAGAGGACATCTAGATTCATAAGTAAACCTACCCCTATCAAATAAGCATGCATTATCCATAATGCATTAGGCCACCATAAAGCATTATAGTTAGGAACATACCTATGGCACCTAAGGTGTGCAGATCTGATGTTAATCATAATAACAAGAATTATCACAAATATAGAAATCATAAGACACCTTAGGTTGCCTCTTAACAAATACTTAATTTAATGTCACGTCACGATGAGGGGCCATTGATTACTCAAACTTTATCAAGATAGCCATAGGGTTGGTTTTTAGGGTTATTAAAACTATTTATTATCGAAACCACCTTCATGTCAATTTGCTGCTTCATAGTTCTATTAATATTTAATGTGACTTCCTCATCATTCAAAGTGAAATTAAGATTAACCCTTTCTATATCCACCAATGCTCTACCTATGGCTAAAAATGGTCTGTCCAAAATTATGGTCAGCATAAGCTTCAAAATCCAATATAACAAACTTGGCTGGAAAGATGATGTTGTACGTTTTGACCAAAATATCAAATGATATGCCCATGGGCTTCTTAATCATACAGTCTGCCGTTAATAACCATATCATCATTTTTTCGAGGGATTTCAAGCCCAATTGTTCGAACACTGCCAACGACATCAAGTTAATGTTTGAACCTAAGTCACAAAAAACCCTGGCAAATCTAGATGACCTAATCATAAAAGAAATTGTGAAGTCACCTGGGTCACCCTTCTTTTGCATAAGAAACTGACATATAATATCACCACAATGTTGAAAACCTCCAACATCCTCATAAATGACAATTCTCTTCATCATCACCAATCCTTCATAAATTTTACATAGCCAGGCATCTATGCTAGAGCATCAAGAAGAAGGATGTTGACAGTAAACTCCTTCAACATAGAAATAATCTCCTTATACTTCCCTTCTTTGTCTTTCCACTTTGATTGTTCGGAAAAGGTAGAGAGGGAAAGAAATGGGATCTAATACTAGTATGACCTCCCTATCCTTTACCTTATCACTATTAGTTCTTTTATTATTACTGCAGGCTTCTACAATGCCTCATAATTGGCCACCAAATTTTAAATGTTAGTCGTGTCTGCATCACCAACATATACAGTATCATTCCTCACATCATCAACCATAGGCATAGGTTGATCAATAGTAGCCTTACCAATTAGAGTAGTGATGGCTAGGCAGTGATCGTTATTCTTTGGATTCTAAATAGTTTTTTTAGGAAGAGTGTCTGATTGATGCTAATATAATATGACAAACTTTTACCCAAACTACTTCTCAAGTTACTTAATTGTTGTTTCATGCGACTCTACTTATTGTCTTAATCCTATAATATCTGCCTTAATCTCCTTAAGGCAACTCTATTGTCTCTCTAAATCCTTCATAGGCTTAGCAATAAATGCTTCCATTCCCAAAATTTTATATAAAACATCACGGTTCCTAGATGGAACATAAAAGCCACCTCTTATCTTTGTAATCATCTTTCCTTCTCTAGTCACCATCACACTCTCTAGTCCTGTCCCTATACTTATCTTCATGGTAGTGTCGACCTTGATTACCGTACCTCAAGTTCTAAGTGTCTTGATTATACCCTTGGCCCTTGGTTTGGAAACCCACCAGTTGTCTATCCATCTACTTAGCTTTTTCATCTGAATCTAACTCTTTAAATCTAGAATCCCTATCTTGAGTACCTATTGTATTCACCTTTTCTGCTCCTGTTGTTGCAAGCTGCTTTGTAAGTAGGATAATTTTAGTTCTCAATTATGATACCTCTTGAGCCACAGTCTCACCCAAATTTCTTTACTCACTGGAAGCACCAATCACAAAAGTAACGGCTTATCTATCTGCCTTTCGAGTATGCGATCCTTGATTGGTTTTGGTGATTTGATCTAATATCTCTGCATCCTGATTCCAATAAAGACTTATGAATGGTACACCTATAATAATATTAGCTACAACCTTGGTATTTGTATTCAAGGATCTGTAGAATATCTCAAGAAAATTTCTCCCATGATTTTATGGTTTGAAATATTTATCCCCTTTTTCTTAAACCCAACCATGTCTAATACAATATCTTTGAATGTAACTGCCTCAAATTATAGACCTCATTCTTTAATTACAATATTTGAGAAGGTAGAAAGAAACGGTCCATGAACTGTATCCTTAACTTATTCCAAATGGTAATAGATCCATGAGGTATCTCTCCAAACCATAAAGTCGCTTCTCCTATCAGAGAGAATAAAAATAACCGGAGTCGTATAGCTTTTTGACTCACCCTAGGCAGATTGTATGAAGGGAAAATCCCCACACAGTTTATAAGGTGCATGTTTTCATAATCAATAGGCAAACCAACAAAACTCCCTTATAATTAAGTAACTAAATAATTACGCTCGTAATATCAAATTTGGTCTCTTGGGGCAATCCAGGAGGAATGATTTCACCTATTTCAACTGGGTCAACATAATCCAAGTCTTTTTTTGGATCATCATACACTATCAAGTACTACTGAATGGGATGTTGACCTTTGTTCTTTTTGATTCTATTCTTTCAAGTATTGCTAGATGTTCGTCATCCTCTTATATACCCCTTACATTCTTTGGTCAATAAATGAGCAGACCTGCTCTACAAAATTATGAACATTGTATGTGGGTGGTTAATTCAATAATGATAGGTCATCAAGAACCTCTTCACATATGGTTCCATGATTATAAACTCTGTCTCTCTTTATCCTATTATTCTGTCATAAGGTTCATTGAAGATCAGGATTCAATGGAATCAAGGGATTGCCTTGACTCCAAAAATTGGGCATATACCGACGTGCGCCCTAAACAAGTAGAAACTAACAACTACAATAAACTTAATCAATTAAGTTTTAACCATATTCCCGTACAATGAAACCAATATCTGATGTCACTGAAATTACACCACCAAGGAAGTATAAAGTGGTCATAAGTCAAATATAGTGCCCAATTGGGTTGGAGTCGATCCCAAGAGGGATAGGTCAAAAATCTATCAAGAGCTTGTTGATGTAATTGGAAATTACATAAAATAAAAAAGGGGGTTTTATATCAATGAAAACAAAAATAACATTTGTTGGGTAATTAAGGTTGTGATTAGTATAAGATGAGCACTAGGATTGTGTCCCCCCGATATTAAAACTCCACAAAGTGTTCGTGATTTTCAAACTATCTAGATGCCTTGCATGAAAAATCTTACAAGTTATATATCACCTAATAGTCTCTCGACCTTGGTTTTGGTGTATTTCACTCATCTTCTCTCAGTCTTTGAGCATCGTATTACTAACCCTTATTTTATAATCTCAGATTAACGATCTTGTCTCGATCTCAAGTTAGTTAGATGGAGGTTGATAACTTCAAATTAATATTGTTATCTCCTTTTCCTAATTTCTACCTATCTCTCAAGAAAGTATCAAATATAGGTGAGTTCCTAAAATTTGCAACCATTAATAAAGCATTCAAAATAATGGAAATCTAATACATGCAGGAACATCAATCTAGAATGACTTTGCACTTAACCTACACTGTTAATTCATCAGGGTTCCTATAACCCTAGTTATGTTTTTTAGATTCACATAATTGTAAGAAGAAACACATAATGATGAACTCATAATGAATAACATGAAAAACCCAAAATCTCAATTCAATTGTAAACCTTAAAAGACTAAAAATAATAATTTTAAGATCAATAATGCATCTCAGAACTCAAAATAATGTCAATAATGTATAAAGTGCATAAACTATTGTAAAGGATTCAAACTAATCATAAAACCCTATAGAAGTATTTATAGATACAAAATAAAAGGTATCCTAAATAGTGTAGGAAAGCTGGGTCGGCCTCAACTCAGGATTACTAGGTTGAGTAGTAGGTACAACCTACTAATACTAGGTTAACAAGTGGAAACTAGAGCAGACTTCAATCTTGAAGAATCTCAACTCACTAATGCAACTCACTATTAGTAGGTAGTACTTACTAATCATAGGTTGACTAGTAGTAATTAGAATGAACTCACTAATGTAACTCACGATTAGTAGGTAGTACCTACTAATTGTAGGTTGACTAGTAAAAATCAGAATCAACATAACATCTTTAAAATTCAACCTACTACTGATACTCATGATTAGTAAGTATACTAATGGTGTGATATGGTTTCATAGCATTTTCGATGCTTAAAATGATGAACATATGCAAGTTACATAATCTTTTTATTAGATATGATGTGTTTTGTATTATGTTCTACAGAAAATCTAGTTTTAAAACTATATAGAGAAAAAGAGTAAAAGTTTAAGTTTTTGACCACTGAAATAGGCACCTGCGACCCGTAGGTACTACTTATTAGGTATAGTTGCCAGAGTATGTGTCAGAAAGTGAAGTCTTGTAATGACCCTTTCGGTTATTTTTCATATTTCTATTTATCTTCACTATTTGTGCTTCTTCATAGGTGGCCAAAGTTATTTATAACTTTTTTGTACAAACGGTGTGATTACCAGATTGTTCATTTGATTTTACAGTCAATTCTCTCTTTTGAAGTCTTTCCTAGTTCCAAATGGCTACCGAGAAAAAATCAGTAAAATGATCTCGAAAGCAAATTCCGACTGCGCCAACAAATCTAGAATATTGATTTTAGTCAAGGTATAGTTTGAGTTTTCAATGCACCTGAGCTCATTTCAACCGATTGTTGGAAAGTTGGAAAATTAAATATATGTGTGGGATCTATATTTGGTTGAAATAACCTCATATTGAAAATATAACTTTGTCATCACATCCAAAACATTGATTTTAGCCTAGGGGACCATTGGTTTAGGTCTCAAGGCTTCCAAACTTATTTTGGGCTATTGACCAAATTTTATGAAAAACGAAAGCATAGGTATAGACCACATTTTATGCCTAAACGATCTCGAATGAATTTTCTGATGATTCTAATGGACTTGAAATATAGTTTACACTTACATTTCACTATTAAATAATGTTATTTGGGTTTCAAATGAGTTTTGAGGGTCAAAAATAAGTTTAGACTTTACTGTCATGGGGATACCACATCTTTTCTTCGAGGGGTCTATAAATAGACCCAAGGTCGTGAATTTGGAGATTTTTCCTTCATATTTGAGAGACTAAAACACTAAATGGGTATGATAACTCAAAATTGATTCTTGACTCTTGTGGGTGTCTAGGGAGCTTGGTAAACATCTATTATCGTGATTTTCACCCAACTAAATGTAAGATTTCATCACTTTATTGATGATTTTTTTGGTTTTGACCCCAAACCCCATATTAACTTAGGACTTGATTTTAGCACAAATATTGCTTGGTTTTCACCCATTTTTGAGAGTTTTGATCTCTTGTTCATGTATGAACATTGGGTTGACCTCGAAAACGTATTTTTCGTAAGTAGGAGGACCCATTTGGAGGTTTTGGTATTATTTTTGGATCCGAATCACAATAGTGCAATATGGGTATTGATAGACTCATATTGTGTAACTCCTTGAGAGCACACCCTAGGCGTCACTCGGTGCTTATAGTCTCGAGGGACCACTAGTTAACCCATGAGTTAGTACCTGTTGAGAGTACTAAAAAATATAATGATAATGCGGAAGAGAAACTATGATGCCACAAGGTTTTAAGTAATGAAAACTCATAAAATCTATTAATTCCAATTAGATAAAATAATTTGACAATATCAACTAAAGTTTGAATGCTGAATAACTAACTATAGTGTCTGAAACCCACTAAACTGGCTGAATGTGAGTTGATGGGAAAGGCCCCAACTAACTCCAATTGACTACTTAACTGAAAGCATGAAATAAAATAATCTATCCTCAAAATATAAGTACTCACCACTGCTACTGCTAAACGCCTAAGAAGTCTATAGGCGATTTGGGAACTGGACGTCCGAACCTGTAATATAAAATATCATAGCACAAGAAAAGGGTATGCGATCAGTACTTTGAATGTACCAGAATACTAAATGAGGTAGGTAGATATGCATGGTTTAATGAACATTAACAAATAACTGTATGAATATATATACGAATAACATAAGATATTGAATGGAGTGCATGAAATCTGCAATTATTGAAGATGCATGAAAACTGTAAGTACTGATGATACATGAAATCTGTAGATACTGGGGATGCATCACCAAGAATATAACATGATCTGAGTATAATTTGTAAACTAAAATACTAAAATTCTAATGATGAATGTCTGATATCTGTATACTATGGTCAAGCAACTGAAACTGAATAACTAAACTGAGACTATAACTAAGACTGTGAGAGGTATTATCTAACTGACATGCCCTAATATAAGCTAATTGGGGTCCAACATGTAACCACAGCTGAAAGGGTTTAATACCATGCCACGGGTACTAATGCTGGCAGTGTGGATCCACTACACTGATGTACTATCCCGAATGACTAAGTGTGTAAAGCATAAACTGACGGGTGACCCCTGTGAGGTAGTCAAGCCTAAATTGATGGATGGCTTCTCATATCCTTTGTTGGATATGTAGTTCTGAAGCACAAGGACTGCTACTAATGACTTTGCCTATCTAACGGGGAAGCCGTCATCCCTGCACTTACTCGGTGCTAAATCTTACTCCCAACTGAATGACACTGAGTTACTAAACTATTTGGAGTTTAATTGTCTGGTCTAGTAATGCTCATAATACATTCTAAAGTTATTCTGAATATACTGAGATGAGACTAATGTAAACAACTATGGTGTTCGGGTATTCAAAACCCTCAAGACTCATTAGCAATAATAGTAAAATAGTACTCAAGCTTGAAGGACATAACATGAAATTTTTTATCAAATATTCATTCTTGTAAGCATTTTATCAAACACTTGGTGTTCCTATTTTACGAAAATCTTGGGAATAGTATATAAATTGAAGTAATAGCATGATTTCAACATCTATGACACTTAATCATGATTTAATTCAAAGAATGACAACACTAAAACATGTGAGAATTGATAACAACGATAATTTCATTAAAGCATGGTATAAAATCAAGATTCATGGAGATTCATGGTTAAAATCATAATAACTTGAAAAGATTATAAGTTTGTAATTAAAATTTGATACTTGGACTCCATGGGTGAAAGAAGCCCATGGATGAACATTTAACATACCTGGGTAGACGAATTCGTGAGGATTGAGGGTGAGTTCTTGAGATTTGACCTTAGTTTTTGAAGGTTAGGGTTTTGCTAATTGAGAGAATGTCCTTTATTTTGGGGAAAATTTGAATAAAATAATGACTAATTAGGTTATTTGGGATTAACTTTCGTGTTTTAGGCTGACTGGGGAGAGGGAAAAGGACTTAAAAGCCCTTGGAATTAAAACTCAGAACTGACTAAAAAATCTCGATTTGGCATGCTGGCGCGATGTGGCGCTATCGTGTCATGTCACTTGAAAATGATAACTGGGACCTGGAAGCTTGGCGCGACGCGGTGGAATTGCAGAGCCTCACTAGTTGGGAATTTGTCCCTTGGCGTGACGCGGTGAAATTGAGTAGCTTCAATGGAAAAGGTCAATTCTAAAAATATTGCTTGGCGCGACTCGCCATGATCTCGATGGAGAACTAGATTTTGAAAATTGCTATTTGGTATACCTCTGCGATGCGTTGATGTTCCAAGTGGTACACTGTCTTAAAAAAGGGCTCAACTCTTCACCCGATTATCAGATTTGGGCAAACTTTATATCGTTGGAAAGATGACTTAATTTCCTACGCAATGGTAAGCTCTAAACTAAAAAATACTGAGTATTTTAAAAATTTATATGGAATAACTCATGTGCTAAGAGTTAAATTTAGGATAGGGAAATACGGGGTATTACAATATCTCCCCCTTGGGAACATTCATCCTCAAATGAGACTGATTAAGCTATGGAATACTGATAGACTGAGTTTACATACTAAACATGCATATCTTATGCATGAATACATGGTTAAGCTAATTGATGAATGCATGAATGACATGGGAATGATATGCAATGATAACTGAAGTTTGTAACTTTAACTGAACATGGAACTGAGTAAATCTAAGGAAGGCTGATACCTTAAGCTGAATCTGAGTTTGGGAAGAAGAGGTGAGGATACTTGGTCCACATATCAGCTTCTGCTTCCCAGGTAGCTCCCTCAACTTACTGATTCCTCCAAAGAGCTTTGACTAGTGGAACTTCTTTGTTCCTTACTCTACTAACTTGATGATCAAGAATTTCGACTGGAACTTCCTCATAGGAAAGACTATTCTGAACATCTACACTTTCTAAGGGAACAACTACAGCTGAGATACCAATACACTTCTTCAGAAATAAGACATGGAATACAGGGTGTACTGAAGCTAGCTCTGAAGGCAACTCCAGCTCGTAAGTTACCTTTCCGAAATAACTGAGAATTCTATAAGGACCGACAGATTAGGGAATGAGTTTCCCTTTCTTGCCGAACCTCTTCATTCCCTTTATTGCCGATATAAAATCAACGACCTCAAACTTGAGATCATTTCTCCTCACATCTGCATACGATTTTTGTTGGTTCTAGGCTTCCCTAAGCCTTTCCCTAATCAACTGGACTTTCTCTAAAGCATCAAATAATAAGTCAGGCCCTACAACTACAGTCTTACCTACTTCAAACCAACCAATTTGAGACCTAAATCTTCTCCCATATTGAGCCTCAAACAGAGCTATCTGGATACTGGAATGATAGTTGTTATTGTACGCGAATTCAATCAAAGAAAAGTGGTCATCCCAACTACCTTTAAAATCAACAACGTAGGCTCTTAACATATCCTCTAGAGCATGAATGGTCCTTTCTGCTTGACCATCTGCCTGATGGTGAAAGGCTATACTGAGGTGAACATGGGCAACATGACCCTTTTGGAATGCCTTCCAGAAGTGAGAGGTAAACTGAGTACCTCTATCTGAGATGATGGATAAGGGAACACCGTGCAACCTAACTAAATCTCTAAGGTAGAATTTGGCATAGTCCTCGGCTAAATAAGAGGTATGAACTAGAAAGAAATGAGATGATTTGGTCATCCTATCAATGATAACCCAAATCAAATCATACTAATGATGAGTACAAGGCAAACCCATCACAAAGTACATGTTCACTTCTTCCCATTTCTATGTGGGAATACTGAACTCCTTCATGGACTCACTAGTCTTCTAGTTCTCAATCTTAACATACTGACATATTGAGCACTTAGCTACAAACTCTACAATATCCCTCTTCATCCCTCTCCACCAATAGATCTCCCACAAATTGCGGTAAATCTTTGTGGCCCCTAGATGAATAGAGTAATGCATACCATGCACTTCTGGAAGAATCCATTGCTTCAAGTCATCTACACCTAGCACACATAGTCGACCCTGACAATGCAACACACCATCTCCCTCTTGGGAGAAATTTTCTACCTTCTGATCTCTGACTAACTCTTTCAACTTCACTAGATTGGGATCTCTATCCACTTTTCCTTCACCTCGAAGACTAGAGATGATTCTTAACTACTCCGTACCCATACACTACCCTATCCTGAACCGACTAAGAGAATGACTAGTCGGGTAAGCTGATGAAATTCTTGAAATAACTTCTTCTTACCATTCTCAACATGAGCAACACTACCCATAGACAATCTAGTGAGAGAATCTGCCACTACATTGGCCTTGCCCGGATGATACAGAACACTCATTTCATAATCTTTCGACAATTCCAACCACCTTCTCTGTCACAAATTCAAATTTTTTTGAGAAAATACATATTGCAAGCTTTTATGGTCTGTGAACATATCAACATGCACCCCATACAAATAGTGCCTCCAAATCTTTTAGGCAAACACTACAGCTACCAATTCAAGATCGTGGGTGGGTAATTCTTTTCATAAGGCTTAAGTTGTCTAGAGGCATTGGCTATGGCCTTACCTCTCTGCATCAAAACACAACCCAACCCAACTCTGGAAGCATCATATTACACAACAAACCCAACTGAACTATCTGGCAAAGAAAAATTGGGGGCTGAAGTGAGTCGAGTCTTCAACTCCTGAAAACTCTTCTCACAGGAATCGAACTACTGAAACTTGACTTGCTTTTGAGTCAATCTAGCCATGGGAGTCACAATAGATGAAAACCCTTCAACAAACTGATGATAATAGCCAGCTAAAACCAAGAAACTCCTAATGTCTGATGGAGAGATGGGTCTGGGCCAGTTTCTCACCACCTTAATATTTTAAAGATCAACTTTAATGCCATCACCGAAAATAATATGGCTAAGGAATGCTACTGACCTTAGCCAAAATTTGCACTTACTAAATTTTGTGAACAACTGATGAGTTCTGAGAGTCTGAAGTACAATTTTAAGGTGATCTGCATGATCATTCTCGCTATGGGAATAGATAAGAATATCATCGATGAAGACTATAATGAACATGTCCAAGTACTTCTTGAACACACAATTCATTAGGTCCATGAAAGATACTAGGGCATTATTAAGATCAAAGGCCATGACTAGAAATTCCAAGTGACCATACCGATTTCGGAAAGCTATTTTTTAATTATCACATTCTTTGACTCTGAGCTGATGATAGCTGGATCTGAGGTCTATCTTAGAAATGTAACTAGCGCCCTGAAGTTGGTAAAACAAGTCATCGATTCTAGGAAGTGGATATTTATTCTTTATGGTGACTTTGTTCAACTGACAGTAGTCAATACACATCCTGAGAGAACCATCTTTCTTACGCACGAATAGAACTGGTGTGCCCTACAGAGAGATGTTGGGTTTAATGAATCCCTTCTCTAGGATATCCTTTAACTGTTCTTTTAATTCTTTAAGTTTGGTTGGAGCCATTCTGTATAGCAGAATAGAGATAGGCTGAGTGTCTGGGAGAAGGTCTATTCCAAAGTTGACTTCCCTTTTGGGAGGAACTCTGAGAAGATCTTCAGGGAATACATCTAGAAACTCCCTGACTACTGAAACTGACTCAAGGGTTGGAGTCAATGAATTAGATTCTTTGACTCGAACAACATGGTAAATACACCCCTTGGATATCATCTTTCCCTCTCTAAGGTATGAAATAACCTGAACCCTGAGCGCTGTAGTACTACCCCTCCATTCTAAGACTGGTTCATTTGGGAATTGGAAATAAACCATTCTGTTTTTACAATCAACTGAAGCATAGCTCGAGTGGAGCCAATCCATTCTAAGAATGACATCAAAATCTGTCTTCTATAATTCTATAAGATCAACTGAAGTAACTTTCTGAGATATTGTGACCGGACAGTTCCTGTATACCTTCCTGGCTACAATGGAAACACCTACTGGGGTAGACACTGAAATGTGCTCTGCTAAAATTTCAGGACTAATTCTGAAGTTGACGGCTACATAAGGGGTTACAAAAGAAAGAGAAGCTCTAGGTCTAATAAAGCATAAACATGCAAATGAAAGACCTACAGTGTACCAGTAACTACGTCAGGAGTGGGACTGAAGGGCATATAATCTACTTAGGTGCTGGCCACTGGTAGCACTGGAAGCAACACCCTGCTGAGTTGGGCGACTGGATGGAACTGATGACTAATAGGACTGGCCCTATTGATGCAACTCCCTACCTTTCTGAGCAAGTAGCCAACACTCCCAAATATGATGGCCTGGCTTTCCATAACTAAAGAACACATCATTTCCCACTCTACACTCACCCAGATGGTTCCTACCATATTTCTGACATAGAAGATTCGTACGGGTACTGTTAACACTACCTTGGGAATTAGATCCTGGTGCCATTTCTCGGTTATAATTTCTAAATTTGGGCACTAGGGCACTGGAATAAAAAGGTACCGGGGTTGAAGATCTCTGACAAAACCGAGGGTGGTTACCATCTTCTGACCTTAGTTGACTGAAATTAAAACTACCCATTCTAGCCCTCTTATTCTCTCTCCCTATCTCCTTGGTATTCTACTCCTTAATCTATCGAGAATAGACCATAAACCTAGACAAGTCTACATCCCTAATCAGCATTGCGGTCCTACACTCCTTGACTACACCATAAGATACACCAGACACAAACTTACTCATCTTAGATCGAATGTCAGGCATATCTGGCTAACTGAGTAAACTTGAGAGAATACTCTTTCACTGTTATGTTGCCGTGCTTCAAGCTAATGAACTCTAACACTTGGACTCACTCAACTCTAATGAATAGAACCTATCTAAGAACGCAGTAGAAAACCCTTCATATTCTACAGGCCCTAGATCTGTACCTCTATCTAACCTTTCACTGCTTAAACCATGAATGGGATACATCCTGTAACTGATATGAAACCAACTCAGCACCCTCACTAGAGTTCACCCCCATAATATTTGTTACCTTCTGAACCATATCTAAGAATTCTTGTGGATCCACTTTAGATTTAGATCCTGTGAAGGAAGGAGGGTTCATTTGGGTGAAGTCCTGAATCCTGGTTGTAGTAGTATTGGCCATTGGGTTGGCTTGAACAATGGTTGTCCGTTTATTTTGAGCTACTATGGAATTGGCTAGAGTAGTGAATACAACTCTGAATTCTGCATGGGAGACATGCTCGTTCAGGGGATCTTCCTGAACGGGCTGAGGTACTGACTGATTTTTGGTCCTTCTTTCGTTAGTCTTTTTGTGAGGCATATTATGTAAACGGAAGGAAGAAATGAATTAGACAGAGATTTAAATATGAGCATCATGCTCAGTCGCACGACATGAATACTGGAAGAAGGGAAACTTTTCCTAAATACCTCGTAGTCTCTTGTCCATAAGTGTGGTGCACTACACACCCATGCACAAGACTCTACTTGATGATGATTTCATACTTCCTAGGACACTTTAAAACCTTAGGCTATGATACAAAGTTTGTAACACCGCGAGAGCACACCCTGGGCATCACACAGTGTTTACAGTCCCAAGAGACCATAAGCTAACCCATGAGCTGGTATCTGCTGTGAGTAATGAATAATATAATGATAATATAGAAGAACAAATATGATACTATAAGGTTTTAAGTAATGAAAAATTATAAAATCTATTAATTCAAACTCGATGAAATAATCTAAAAGTATCAACTAAATTCTGAATGCTGAATAACTGACTGTAGTGTCTGAAAGCCTCTAAACTAACAAGCTGTGAGTTGATGGGACAAGAACCAACTAACTTCAACTGATACTAAACTAAAAGCATGGAATAATATAATCTATCCTAAAAATATAAGGACTCACCACCGCTACTTTTGAAATCCTGAGAAGTCTAAGCGTGGTTCAGGAATAAGATGTCCGAACCTATGATATGAAATATCATGGCACAAGAAAAGGGTATGCGATCAATACTTTGAATGTACTGGTATACTAAATGAGGTAGGTAGATATGCATGGTTTCATGAACATAAACAAATAACCGTCTAACATATAAACGAATAATATAAGATACCGAATGGAGTGCATAAAATCTACAAATACAGAAGATACATGAAAACTGTAAGTACTGATGATACATGAAATCTGTAAATACTGGGGATGCATGCCAAGAATATAACATGATCTTAGTATAATCTGTAAACTAAAATACTGAAATTATGATGAGTAAATGTCTAATATCAGTATACTATGGTCAAGCAACTGAGACTGAATAACTGAACTGAGACTATAACTGAGACTGTGGGAGGTATCATCTAACCGACATGCCCCAATTTGAGCTTATTAGGGTCCAACCTGTAACCCCAGATGGAAGGGTGTTAATACCATACCACGGGTACTAACTTTGGCTGTGTGGATCCACTACACTGATGTACTGTCCCAAAAGACTAAGGATGTCAAGCCTGAACTGACGGATGACCCTTGCGAGGTAGTCAATCCTAAACTGATGGGTGACTTCTCATATCCTACGCTGGCTATATAGTTTTGGAGCACAGGGACTGCTACTAATGACGAGGAAGCCATCATCACTGCACTCGCTTGGTGCTAAATCTAACTCCCAACTGAATGACACTGAGTTACTAAATTGTTCGGAGTTTAACTGACTGATCTAGTAATGCTCATAATACATTCTGAAGTTATTCTAAAGATACTGAGATTAGATTAATGTAAAAAACTATGGTGTTTAGGTATTCAAAACCCCCAGGACTTATTAGCAATAATAGTAAAATAATACTCAAGCTTGAAGGACATAGCATGAAAACTTTTATCAAATATTCGTTCTTGTAAGCATTTTATAAAACATTTGGTGTTCCTACTTTAAGAAAATCATGGGAATAGTATAAAAATTTAAGTAATAGCATGATTTCAATATCTATGACCGTTAATCATGATTTAATTCAAAGAATGACAACACTGAAACATATGAGAATTGATAACAACGATAATTTATTAAATCATGGTATAAAATCAAGATTCATGGAGATTCATGGTTAAAATAATAATTTAAAATTATAATAACTTGAAAAGATAATAACTTTGTAATTAAAATTTGATACTTGTACTCCATGGCTGAAAGAAACCAATGGATGAATATTTAACATACCTGAGTGGACGAATTCGTGAGGATTTAGGGTGAGTTCTTTAGATTTGACCTTGATTTTTAAAGATTAGGATTTTGCTAATTGAGAGAATGTTCTTGATTTTGGAGAAAAATTGAATGAAATAATGACTAATTAGGTTATTAAGGATTAAATTTCGTGTTTTGGGCTAATTGGGGTGAGGGAAAAGGACTTAAAATCCATTGGATTAAAACTCAAAACTGACTAAAAAATCTCCATTTGGCATGCTGGCGCGACGCGACGCTATCACGCCGTTTCCATGGAAAATGACAATTGGGACCTGGAAGCTTGGCGTGACGCGATAGAATCACAGAGCCTCACTAGATGGGAATTTGGGCCTTGGCGCGATGCGGTGAAATTACGGAGCTTCACTGGAAAAGGACAATTCTAAAAATATTGCTTGGCGTAATGTGCCATGATCGCGATGGAGCACTGGATTCTGACAATTGCCATTTGCCATGCCTCCGCTACGCGTTGATGTTCCAGGTGGTACACTTTCTTACAAAAATGACTCTAACTCTTCACCCGAATATTGGATTTGGGTAAACTTTATATCACTGGAAAGCTGAATGAATTTTCTACTTAATAGTAAGCTCTAAACTAAAAAATACTAAGTATTTTAAAAATTTATATGGAATAACTCATATGCTAAGAGTTAAATTTAGGCTAGGGAAATATGGGGTATTACATATTAATGAGTTGATTTTGATTTTGATAGTGTAATGGCATTTTGGAGATTTTGAAGTTAATATAGGCATCTAGTGAATAATATGAGGTTTTGCGGTTTGATATTGAGGTAGGTTTCTACCTACTCTTCTTTGAAGATGATATGTGTTATATATTCGATGTGAATGTGAATGTTAAGGATGCTATATATACCCAACTCAAGTCTAGAGGATACTATTGTGATAATAGATATACCTGGTTCAAGTCTAAATGATATTGCAACGATATATTGATTTCCGACAAGGACAAAGGTTTATTAAGATTATGATGATGGTTACAATTATGAGATAATGATGTTGATTATGTACCTTGCATTCATTCTTACATGCGCCTTGCCTATCACTAGTATTCTCCTATGTCTATCAGCCGGTATTGGACGGTTGCAGGGATATGGGTAATAAATATGCCTTGTGTTGTTGTATGTTGATTGAAACTTCTAACCCTGGGGCGGTGGGGGTACGCATAGGCTTGGTTAGGTGTTCAGTTGTCCAAAATAATCGATTACTAGAGGTGCTATGATATTTTTATTATCATTGTTATGATTATTATTATGGCTAGCTTATGATAGATTAGTCATTGATTTGGTATTGAGATTTCAGGTATGTTCCGTTCCTCTTTTATCTTATTATTGCACTATTATACATGATTAATTCATGTCTAGCTATGTGGGTTAGACACCCTGATTATAAGAATATTAAATCCTAATCATATTATAATAAGGTCTTAAAATAACAACATGATGATTTGGGTTATACTTTGAGTTGACCTCATAATTCTACATATATATATGCATATATATATATACATATATATTTATCTATACATAGATATGGTACTACCGTATATCTCTCCTACATTTATTCATACTGTTTATTCATTCCTTGTCTTTGTATATTGTTATCTACCTTTCTTTTACCCTTTATTCACATATTAGCTTGGGATATACAATATAGTATTGAGATTTATGAATTTGGATATGAATATGAATAGGATAGTTCATCATTGATACTTAATTAGCCTTATCATGCTAGTCTCTTGGACATGTATAGAATAGGCTATACTTACTGTCTCATCCTATTATATGATTTAGGAACTCTTGGTTATAATTTCCATTCTGTTTATATGTTAAATATATCTACTTTATCTTTGGAGCTTAGTTGGCATTTTCCTACTAAGTACCATTTATTTGGTACTCATACTACACTTCTGCTGCTTGTAGATCATAGTACGAGTTATCTCTATTGATGTGAACATCATGTGGAGTAGCCATGGTTTGGAGACTGAGAGTGAGCTCCTGCCATTTAGAGTATTACTTACGTCCCTCTTATATATTAGACTAGTCTCTATATTATATTTGGAGATAAGTTATATCTTTGCAATTCCATTGATATTTCACTCTTGTACTTCTATTATATTAGAAGATCTTATATTGATACCACCAAGGTTTGATATTCACTTATGTAATTGATCTTTATTTAATTCATTACACATTCTTTTCTTTGTTTTATTGAGTAGTCAATTACTAGCCGTTCTGGACTATGGGTTGGACTTGCTTACTGGTGGGTTATAGTAGGCGCCATCATTACCTAAGAAATTGGGTTGTGATAAATTAATATCAAAGCCTAGGTTTCATTAGTGTATTAGTACAAGATCTAAGTGTTAGTATAGTCCTGCAGATTGGTGTAGAGACATCCGTAACCTATCTTCGGGAGATTATAATGATATTTTAGGAAATTCACTTCTTGACTTCTTTTTATGTGTCTGCATCACTGTGAACTTCAAACACATTCTTTGACTCTATTCTGTCCCTAATGAATGCTGTAAGATAGGCGATGATTTGGACAGATGCAAATGAGACTTTAACATGCGCTTCCAGAGTTTTAACACAACGTCAGACCAATTAGTAAGAGATGTATATCGAAGACCTTCAGCACCAGCCAAAGGATTTTAAGGCCAACTTAGGCTCCAATTGAGCTCTTGACTACTTCAGTACTTGATGGTTCAACATTGGAAATCTGAGTCATGTTGTAAAAGACTCCCAGCCATGTATAACAATTTATTCATCAAGTAGTTCTTAGACCAGAGTTGGGTCGAGTGGTGTTCATCAGGGTTCCTTACCAGTTCTGAGTACGTGATTGGATTTCTTGAGTGGGCTAGAATTATTCGTATGTTATATCCCTTTGAGACGAGCATTGGTGCATGGATATATTAGTGGATTAGTAGTGTCACTTCGTTTGGCATCGAAACACTTAATAGCAGTTGAGTTTTCCTTCCCTCATGTTTTCAATTATGAGAGGACCATATAGATCACAAGAATTGAGGCTTATAAAAGTGGCAGTAAGAGGACATGCCATCAGTATAGTGCTATTGCTATTGTATTTGGGAAGAGGATCCTTCTAGTAGAGTTTAGCTTTATTTGCAGCCTATTGGTTCTATGCAGTTAATATTTCAGACTATGAGATAGTTGATCAGAAAAAGTTAGAATTTATTCCTTATTGGCCTAGAGTTCTTGAGATAAGATATGGTTGTGGAAGAATATATATAATTATAGATATTTTTCTTAGCATTAGCTTTCCATCCATTTGAGCTCAGTTTGTGTCCCTTCCATATCGATGCTGCAGGAGTTGCAATGACTATAGAGAGATTGACTACTGATCTAGAAAGTGTCCCAGGCATGGGATTTCTAGTCATTTAACTTATTTATATTAGTCCCATGATGTTGTGGCATCTTTAGTTAGAGATAGTGCATGTAGTGCCTTAGTTGATGATTTAACCGATCAGTCCAAGTATGGACTCATTCAGATTTATTCTCCATATGCCTGAAAAACATGAGATTGAGGACTTCACCATGATAGGTGTGCTTTTATTTCCTATATTTATCTTTCATGATGTGTATTGGAGTTTTCATACCCATTTATGATTATATGCCTTGCTATATTGACATTGGTTCTTATGTGCCTTGTTGTTGAATCCATTATTATGTTACTACCCCATGGTTTATTTTTTTAGTAGTGGATTGAATAGATTTGTATTGATATTTTCCCCTATGGATGTAACTTTTGGGTTCAAGTCCCATATATCTTGGCACATTGGCCTTATTATGGCCCTTGAGTGGTACATAGTATTGATGTTCATTTTGGTATCACCTATTCATTTTATTGATATTGATATTGTTGTTTCTATTAATACCACTGCTTGAGGTTATTGATATTATTTGATATTATTACTTGATATTATCACTTGATGAAATTGATCCTTGTTGGGTAGTTGTTTAGACTAGCATTATCTAGTTAGAATTTTATTTTATGATCTTATTTGGTGGCTGGAGTAGATATACCCCAATTTTATGATTTCTTTCCCCTAGAACAATGAGGTTGATTGTATTCTCTTTTGGTTAGCCGTGTTAGATTAATTTGGGGATATATTGTAATATTGAAGGTAGGTTTACCTTTTGTGGCTCTGTTATGACTCTAGAGTTGGCAATTTAGTTATATTGCCTATTATTGTGTTTGAAATTCTTAATACTGGCCTCTGGGTTGTAAAGGCTTTTGTATTGACTATTCCTTCCTACATAACTCTTTTTTGAGCCTGAGCAATTTTGGATTCGCTCTTAGCTTGTGGCTATTTCATCACTCGATAGTGATTTTGATATTATGATTGAGATGTCGTAGATTCAACTCATAGATATGTAGGTTTTTTCCCATATGATGGGTTTCCCTTATTATTAGTGTGGAGATGGGATGCTTTGTTCTTACCATGATGTGATTTTTGACTCCTGCAAAGTTAAGGATATGGACATAGGTGCCCTTTCCTGTGATGGCTTATTTTATTTGCAATTGGAAATTCTTTCTCCTGAGTTTCTTGATTTTTTGGTGGTGGTCTTGACATCGACCTTGATTTTGAGACTGGTATTTTCTTCTTCTATAATGTGATTCTTGGTTAGATTGAGTTATGGCTGTTCTACTTGGATGGATTCAGGAAATCCCCATTTTAGAGTTTGTTTTGCCTAATGAGGATTGGTATAGTGTTTCTCCTTGATGATACATGCCTATGGCTATTCTTTGACGAGATGGAGTGTTAGATTGATTAGTTATTAGCTAATATTATATTTCTTCGTGGTTGCCTATTCAGTCTTCTCGACTTTGGATACAGTATTGTTGTTAAATGCTTAGATAATGTCCCGTGGACCCGGTATTGGTTCTTTTTGCTTGACCTTGAGTTTCTAATTTTCTTTAGGAATTATAGATGATATACTCAGTGGGAGTAGTATACTCGAGTTGGATTTAGTATGACTTCGTTCTTGGTTTATAGGACATCGTGGAGCGAAATATTCAGTGATGAGTAAATATACCTTGAATTTTGAGATTTTAGTTTTATTTTTATCCGAAATGGTTGAAACATTGGCATGAATTTCATTCCTTGATTATCTCCATTTGTGTGCCCAGATATTACCTTATAAGCTTATTCTCCTGTTTGCCATTTGGACTTTTAGCGGGTCAACTTCAGTTCTTGGAGTCCTCTATGGTTAGATTTCCTGGACAGGACTCAGGTGATTTCCCTTCTAGTTCAGAGTAGATAGCAGGTGCAGAATGGTAAAAAAAGGTTATATTTGGATTTAGAGTCGGTGGAATGTCTTGGGTTGCTTTTGGCTTGGATAAGACTTGGAATGATTTGTGCAGATTTAGAGATGGTATCAATGTCTTGTGGTTTATATGTGAGTGCATCATCCTTCTTGGTTCAATTAGAGGCCAGTTAGAGGTTAAAGTTGAGTTTTGGTTATTTAGGAGTAAACTGAGGTTGTTGGTTGAAAAAGGGATACTAGTGGCAAGATCCCTTAGAAACATTTTCTCTTCACTAAGGTTATCTAGGAAGTCATGCTTGGATCATGTCGTTCTTTTGAGATTCTTTCTATTCCTTAACTTTTGAGGATGAAAGTCATTTTAGTAGTGGAGATTGTAATGACCCTTTCAATCATTTTTCTTATTTCTGCTTATCTTCGCCATTTAAGCTTCTCCATAGATGCCCCATCTAATTTATGACTTGTTGGTATCGACGGTTAGGTTACTGGGCAGTTTATTTGTTTTTTAGAGTCATTTTTCTATTTTGTAGTCTTCACTGGTTCAAAATGACCATCGAGAGAAACTTAAGTGAAACGATCTTGGATGCAAATTTCGATTGTGCAACAGATCTAGAATATTTATTTTTATATAGGTAGACCTTTGGTTTGGATCCCAATGCACCCGAGCTCATTTCGACCTATTGATCAAAAAGTTAAAAAATTGAAATACGGGTATGAGGCCAACATTTGGTCGAAACGACCTCAGATTGAAAATTCAAATTTCCCATTGCATCCGAAATGTTGATTTTAGGCAAGGGTGACCCTTGTTTCATGTCCCAAGGCTTTTGAACTTATTTTGGGATATTGAGAAGATTTTATAAAAAATAAAACTATAGGTGTGGTCCCCATTTTCTGCCTAAATGATCCCGAATGAAAAGTTTGATGAGTTGAATAGATTTGAATTGTGGTTTACACTCAAATTTCACTATTGGATCATGTTATTTGGGTTTCAAATGAGTTTCGAGGGTCACAAATAAGTTTTGACTTCGTTGTCGTGGTGATACCGCATCTCTTTGCCGCGAGGGGGGGAGGGGGTCTATCAATAGACTCCAATGTCACAAATTTGGAGATTTTTCCTTCATCTTTGAGAGCCTAAAACCATAAATGGGCGTGATAACTCAAAATGAAGTCTTGTGGGTGTCTAGGGAGCTTGGTTAACATCTATTATCATGATTTTCACCTGGATTAAGGTAAGATTTCATCAATTTTTTGATGAAGTTCTTGGTTTTGACCCAAAACCCCAAATTCACTTAGGAATTGATTTTACCCCAATGATTGCTTGTTTTTCACCCATTTTTGAGGGTTTTGATTGCTTGTTCATGTATGAATATTGGGGTGACCTCAGAAATGTATTTTCCATAAGTGGGTCCCACTTGGGGTTTTTGGTGTCGTTTTTGGATTCGAAGCATAATAGTGCAATATAGCTATTGTTAGACTCGTATTGATGAGTAGATTAATATTTTGATAGTGTAATGGAATTTTGGGGATTGTGAAGTGAAAATGGACGTGTGGTGAATGATTTGAGGTTTTGTGATTCGTCCTTGAGGTAGGCTTCTACCTACTCATCTTCGAAGATGGTGTGTGTTATATATTCCATGTGAATGTGAATGTTAATGTTGATTATGAGTAGAATCACTTAGACTTGATTATTGATGTTTGGGGATTGGATGAGCATTTTGGACCCGTAAGGTAGTATGTTTATTACCCTTTTAGAATCCTATTGCCTTCTCCTTAGATTGAATTAGTTTGTAGTATGGAAATATTATGATGCAAGGTTTGGGATGTGGTTCAAGTGATGGAATTATGGTTTGTGTGATTGACCTTAGTTAGGCTACTCTAGTGATCTTGAAATCATATCTTGGGGTAGAATTCACATAATTTCCCATGTTTCTAGTTGAATTTCCTATTTTAGGATTAGTTATGGATTACTTGATATCTAGAAGTTGAACAAGATACCCTAGCCTAGTTTTGGGCATAGTTTGCCTAAATATGGAGATTGAGGATTAGAAGTGGGATCATCCAGCCCACTTAGGCCAAGACTTGTGTTAACATTTGTGGGCTTAGTTGCGGATAGTAGGCCTAGTTGAACTCATGACCTTACTTATGAGGTTTATTTGGTGAATTGATATATTCTGATGATTTTCACCGAATTATGATTAATGGACTATAGAGATGTTAATTTCCCTTATTTGTAATATTGGTCCTTTACAGATGTTATTTCCTTTTAATTATGATATTTGGCCCATAGAGATGCATTTTTCTCTTAGTTGTGATATTGGCCCATTGAAATGCATTTTCCTATTAGTTATGATATCTGACCCTTAGAGATGCATTTTCCTCTTAGTTATGATATTTGGCCCATAGAGATGTATTTTCCTCTTAGTTATGATATTTAGTCTATAGAGATGCATTTTTCTCTTAGTCATGATATTTGGCCCATAGAGGTGATTTTCCTCTTAGTTATGATATTTGGCCCATAGAGATGCATTTTTCTCTTGACCATGATGTATGACCTATAGAGATGCATTTTCCTCTTAGTTATGATATTTGACCCATAGAGATTCATTTTCCTCTTATTTATGATATTTGGCCCATAAAGATACATTTTTCTCGTAGTTATGATATTTGGCCCATAGAGATGCATTTTTCTCTTAGTTATGATATTTAGCCCATAGAGGTGATTTTTGTCTTAGTTATGATATTTGGCCCATAGAGATGGATTTCCTCTTGGTCATGATGTATGACCTATAAAGATGCATTTTTCTCTTAGTTATGACATTTGGCCCATAGAGATACATTTTCCTATTAGTTATGATATTTAGCCCATACAGATGCATTTTTCTCTTAGTTATGATATTTGGTCTATAGAGATGATTTTTCTCTTAGCTATGATTATTAGCCTTATAGAGATGATATTTCTCTTGATCATGATGTATGACCTATAGATATGAGATGTCTGATAGAGGTGATATGCTTATTGATGTTATGCCTCTTAGATGTGAGATGCCTCCTATATGTGAGATGATTATAGATATGTTACGACTTATAAATATGATTGTCGGTCTGAGTTCCTGATATGTATATGGGACTAAGTCCATGATTATAATGTGATTATTCTAGGTGTATTATTGGGTCGAGGGTCGTGTTATGATATTTAGTTGGATATTCTAGAAGTATTTATCATTGTAAAGAATACGGTTGTAGAATATGGACACATCTATGTTTATGTTGCCTATGATTTCATTGACTGAATACTGGTGATGGCATGCATAGATTTGGTACGATCATGATTATTTTATCGGTATTGATGTGATCCTTCGCTGAAATACAACTTTAACACTATTTTTCTAAATATAGGTTAAAACCAACTTTTCACCTTAACAATGGATATCTTTACTATAATAATTGCCTAACTAAATGGAATATTTATATGTATACAAGAGGTTAAAATTATTGTTTTAAAGATTTGACTGAGACAGATTCCAGTGTATGACTTAACATTGTTAGTTACTTCGGTCGTGAGATATTCTGACCCTTTTTGCACTTTTACAATGATTTATTCCCGAAGTTCATTATAGGAAACAAACTTACAAATTTACACTCTTTTAGCCATGGCTTGATTTTGTGAATCTATTATATATCTACATATATGTATTGATGATTATGATGATGTATATATCCGGTTCGAGTCCGACGGATATTATTATGATAATATTTATACCTAATTCAAGTTTGAAGGATACTATTATGATGATATATATACCCAGTTTGAGTTTGGAGGATACTGTTGTGATGATATATATACCCGATTTGAGATTAGAGGATACTATTGTGATGATATATATGCCCAATTCAAGTTCAAAGGATATTGTGATGATATGTTGATGCCTGACAAGTTCGATAGTTGATTAAGATGATTATGGTGGTTACAATGATGAGATTATGTACCTTGCATTCATTCTTGCATGCACATTCCCTATCATTAGTATGTGCCTATGTCTATCAGCTGGTATAGGATGGTTGCATGGATATTGTTGATGAATATTCCTTGTGTTGTTGTATGTTCATTGAACCTTTCGAGACTGGGGCAATGGGGGTACGCATAGGCTTGAATAGGTGTTTGGTTATACAGAATAGTCAATTACTTGCGCTATTATTGATATTGTTATTATCACTGTTATGATCATTATTATGGCTAGCTTATGACAAATTGGTCATTGATTCGGTATCGAGATTTGAGGTATGTTCATGTCCTCTTTTATCTTACAATTGAACTATTATACATGATTAATTTATATCTAGCCATGTGGGTTGCGAGTATTAAATCTTGATCAGATTATAATGAGGTCTTAAAATAAGGACATGATGAGTTAGGTTATGATTTGAGTTAACCTCATAACTATATATATATATATATCTTACTATACGTAGCTATGGTACTATCGTATATCCCTCTTTCATTTACTCATACTGCATATTCATTCCTTGGCCTTGTATAATGTTATCTACCTTTCTTTTTCCCTTTATTCACATATTAGCCTGGGATATACGGTATAGTATTGATATTTACAAATATGGACATGAATAGGATAGTTCATCCTTGATACTTTCTTAGCCTTATTATGTTAGTCTCTTGGACATAAATAGAACAAGCTATCCTTATTGTCTCATTGACCTATTATATGATTTATGCACTCTTGAATGTAATTTTTATTTTATTTATATGTTATATATATATATATATATTTGCATTATCTTTCAAGATCAATTGACAGTTGCCTACTAAGTACCATTCATTTGGTACTCATACTATACTTTTGCAGCCTTCAGATCATAATATGGGTTATTGCCATTGATGTGTGTGTCCTGCGGAGTAGCCATGGTTCGAAAACTGACAGTGAGCTCCTGGCATTTAGAGTATTACTTGCCTCTTATACATTTATTATAATGGAAGCTCTGGTACTGATATCATAAGGTTTTGAGATTTATTTATGTAATTCATCTTTATTTTATTTATTCCATATTCATTTTTTATATTATTGAGTAGTTAGGTACTAGCCATTCTCGGGTTGGGCTTACCTACTAGTGGGTTATAGTAGGCACCATCATGACCTGAGAAATTGGGTCGTGACAAGTCCAAAGGTTTAGAAATGAACAAAAGAAGACCCTGGTACTTATGGATGGAACTTACGGTCCATAGGAGATAGTTGAGCAAAATATGAAGAGTTTTCAGGAGTTAATAGAGGAGGGGAACCTATGTGGGATAACCTATGGTCCGTAGGTAGCCCAGTAAGTTTCCACTGACCATGATTTTCCTCTTTTATTTGAGAATGGTCTCCTAGGGTTTCCTTGTACTCTATACATACCCTTTTGATGTTTTTAGTTTGTTTATGTACTCTTTATACTTACAAACATATATTTGTTTCTGAGATCCAATTTTGATCATGGGATTAATTTGTTCTTGATTTTATTTGATAATTCAGTTGCATACTTTGGGTTATATTCATTGATCATTGTGATATTTTTTAATTCTTTAAATTATGAATTCCGTTGATCGTTTCATCATAATAAGCAGCTAAAGTCCTTAGCTAGGGTGCTGGGAACCTGACATATTGATGAAGTAGGGGAAGTGCTAAGTTATTTTGAACCAGTATTCTTGTACCTATTGTCGTTACCTTCAGTTTAATAGATTTCTTAGTGGTTGCAAACATTAAAATCCTGCCTAGTATATAACTACTTACTTCACAAGAGGTGTAGGGATTAAGAAAATATAATCACAATAGTAATTTGAAGATTAATTACTGATCTAGGCTAATCTATATTATCTACTTAAGACGGTTATCTTTCATCTAATAACTTGAGAATCAAAAGGTAAAAAAATTAACCAGGATCTATGATAAGAGTTAGTAATGCGACGTCCTGAGACTCTAAAGGTAAAGGGTAAATATCCATCAATTAGTCCATAAGATAGTTGACAGTACATAACTTATCAGATTCCACCAGCAAGATATAGGATTGGTTTAACAAAGCACGATAAACCTATTAAGTTAAGAAGCTAGGGGGAACATAGTCCTAGTGTTCGTCTCCGATTGATTACCATAAAAGTTGAGTTCTATTGTTGTTGACTGCTTACTACTACAAACCCCCATTTACTTTTTCCACTGCCCATTGATTCCAGCAAATGATAGATATAATTCCACATATTCCCTTAGTTTTCAACCCCATCCTTGTTGGGTTACTATATTTTGCTCCGACTACTTTAGCCTTATTTGGAGGCATAGCTTTGGGAGACATCTAGTGAGTTTCTTTTTCTCTTTATTTTTTTTCTCAGTTTTTTTTTCTTAGTCTTTACTCTAAACCCCATTTTCCTGCAAAATCAACATAAACACATATCTATCCAACAAGAATACCTAAGTTCCTTAGCGTGTGAGCAAGTTTTTTTTGGTAGTAAGGATAGAACCATTATAATAGCATCATAACAAAAAAACTACAGAGAGACATTTGGTAGCACGGCTACCATAGTATCTACACTTGGTGCATTATTTACAGACCATCTATGGGATACCAAAATAGAGCTAGTAGGAATATTTACATAAATACTAGGTGGTAAAACAGACATGGTTTTTATGCATCTAATAGCATAACCTCCACATTTATCATCTTCCAAAATATTCAGCAGGTCTGGAGGAGGTGTCCAAAATATAGTAGTAGTTGTCTTGACTGAAGAACTAGTAAACAAACTAGATGGTAGTATAGTAGTGGTAGCCTTTTTTGCCAGACCACCAGCTAACATGTTCTGCTCTCTGTAGACATAACTGACCACTAGACTATCCAGCAGTAGGAGCAGGTACCTGCAGTTCAAAACAAGTGTAGAAGTATCAGTATATTTATCAACCTCAGACAACAAGTTGGTGATTATTTTGGCATCCATATTAAGTGGTTTTAAGTTGTGCTTGATAGCGAGGTATAATCCTGTAAGCAGAGCTAAAAGTTCAAGTTGCATAATATCTTGTGCAGTTGTATAAGCAGTAAAGCCCATTATCCAATTCTCTCGTGATTTTTGAAAGACCCCCCTCCCCCTCCCAATCCCATGCTTTGAGGACAAAGCAGCGTCAGTATTTAAAATTAGGTAATTCAGGATAGGAGTGTTCCACTTAACATAGAGAGTAATAGGAGGACTCGTGGCACTTGAGTTGCTGGCTAGATAGCTGAACTCAGCAAAAGAGTTTATGGGGAATTATGACGATGGTGCCAAAGTTTGACCCTCAAATAGGCATTTATTGTGGTGGGTCCAGATGGCCTACAAATAGTAGGGGATTAAAATATTTAGAGGAAAATTACGAGAAGTTATGCTGCATTTGTGGAAGTTATTTCGTAACCAAGTTACCGGGTTGTCACTGGAGCCATTCCGTAGTAAGGTTAAAAGAATCACCGTGACTATTTTATGGATAAGCTTTTCCCATAAATAATCGAGACCCGTGCATGAGGCGAACAAATGGGAAATTATCTCAGGCTCATCCAACAGGCAACAGTTACAATTGGGAGATTGAATACAAGAAATATGGTACAAGTACACCGATGTAGGGAGATTTTTTGACCTTAACATCCAAATAAAGTATTTGATTATAGGAGAAACGTTCAACTTCCATATCCAACTATAGTTCTCCAAGAACGAGGGATCCTCATCCCTAGGAATCAATATGTTGTAATAGTATTTAACACTAAACCTACACTGGGGGGTGAGACCCCATTTAATACGGTCATAAGTGTTTTGCAAAATAAGGAAGTGCACATCTAGGATTTGGGTAATAACCGACTATGGGAGAATAAAAGGGAGGCTTGACAGATTACAGGAATTATTTGTTCGATAATCGAAGATATGTTTAAACTCCTTCAAATAAGTAAGGGTCCCATGAATCATGGATAGAAAGGTGGTCCCCTTCTTTATCCACGGTTGGTTCCAAAATTTAATATGCCTTCCTTTTGCTGGTTTCCAAACAACACCCTTTTAGCAGTGTTTCCAACCCAACATAAGCTTTTTCCATATTGTCGAAGTGTTAGTAGCGTTGGGTGAAGATCTTAGGTATTTATTCCTCAAAACAGACACCCAAATTTAGTTTTATGCATGAAATAATATCCATGCAGTTAAAGATAAAAGGGCATGATTCTTGGTTGTCAGACTTTGAATGCCTAAACCCCTATATTCTTTAGGCTTAGTTATGTTAGATCATTTTACAAGATTGAGCTTTTTCCTGGAGTTGGTAGTTCCCCAAAGAAAATATTTTTCATATTTCTCTATTTTCATAATTATATTTGCAGGAAGCCTGATGATTTGCATTAAGTGATTAGGAAAGGCATTAAGCACGGACTTAATAGGGGTTATACAGCTCACAACGGTAAGAAATTTAGCTTTCCAACCTGATAAACGTCATTTTAAGTTGTCGAGCAGATATTGATAGTCTTTCATAGTAGGCCTAGAGTTAACAATCGGAAAACCTTTATTTTCCCAGTTTGGTCCCTTCTATAATCCCTAATGAAGAACACACATGATGCTTAGTTGTAGTAGGCGCGTTTGCCGAGAAAAAAGCCTAGATTTAACTAAGTTAATTTTTTTCTGGACTCACTTCCAAAGAAAAAAGGTTTTAAACTATATTCCCATAAGAATGATCTCTTATTTTACTGCAAAGGATAATGTCGTCCGCAAAAAGAAGATGGGATATAGGGGGCCCCTATGTGATAATTTGGTGGGTGCCCACAACCCATAGTTCACTTGTTCGTCGATTGATCTGGATAACCTTGGATGTTGTAACACAAAAAATAATAAAATCGACAAGATGAAAGGGAATATAATATAAATGAGAGTATCAAATATAAAAGACCACTCAAGGAGATCAAAAGCTTTTTCCAGATCAATTTTTATAAGAACATGAGGGTCTTTCCCATTAGTACGCTTGAAGTAATGGAGGATCTCCTAAACTACTATAGCATTATCCGTTGCATGCCTATTTGTTAGACAACTAGCCTGAGTGGGGCCTATTATTAGAGGGAGAACAAGCTTGATCCTATTAATGATAATTTTAGTGATAATTTTATAAATGGAATTGCAGAGGCTTATAGGTTGGATTTGAGAGATAGTAGAAGCCCCTGAAACCTTCAAAATTATGCATAGGTAGGTCTTATTAAGTGTGTTTAGAATATGGTTATTAGAGAATACTTGGGCACAAAAGTTAAAAATAGAATCCCCTACTAAATGCTGGAACTGCTGATAGAAAGATGGGTGTAAGCCATCAGGACCTGGCTCTTTCAAAGTTTTGAAGGAGAAAATAACATCAACTACCTCATTGCGAAGTAAGGGCCTTAATAAATCTCTGGCACTATCTAAAGTCACAATGCCTGAGCTAGGTAGGTTGTACGACCACTTAGAAGATTGAAGATCGGTTGAGTAGAGTGATCCATAGAAGTCTAAGATATGGTCCTTGATAAGATGGTCTTCAGTTAGCCAGTTACCTACACTATCCCTAAGGCTATTAATATGATTCTTTTTTCTCCTTTGAAGGGTTGACATATTAAAAAATTTAGTGTTGGCATCCCCATTATTCAACTATAACATCCTAGATTTTAACTTCCAGTAGTCTTCTTCCATAATGAGAACCTGTTGGAAGTCTATTTGAAGGGTGTCCTCAAGGGACTGAAGGAATGGACTATTTGGGTAATTCTGAGATTTTTGAATGCCCTCTAGTCATGCTAGCAATCTTTTTTTTATAGAAAATATATTACCAAAAACGTGTTTGTTCCAATGTAAGACGTTTTTGGTAAACAGTTCTGTTGTAGGGAGAAAAAATTATTAGAAGTTGTCCATGCTATTGATACAACATTCAAAAAGTATGGATGCGAAAACCAAATATTTTCTAGGAGAAAGGGTTTTTTTGGGATATGATTAAATGAGTTAAGTTTCAGCAGGAGTGCTCAGAGATCTGATTGAATCCTATAGAGGTGGACTACTTCCACTTTGGGGAAGAGGTGAAGCCATTCGAAAATAGCTATAACTCTATATAAACTCTCTAGAATGGTGTCGCCCCCTCTACATTTATTAGTCTAGGTATATTTACTACCCGTATAACCTAAATCAAGCATGTTACGATAATTCTAACAATCCATAAATCTATTAGTACTTTGTGTATGTGGAGTACTACCCCCAACCTTTTTGAAGGTAAAAAGGACCTCATTAAAATCACCTGCTATGATCCAAGGTCCATTAATTATATTTTCCACTTCTTGTAGATTACTCCACAAGCGATATCTATCTATTGTAGTAGTACTTGCATAAATGGTCGCAAATAACCACCGAGTGTGAGAAGGGGTTACCTAGATTTTACAGTGAATTTCTTGAGGGGTAAACCCCACAACAGATACGCTAAGGATATCCTCATGTCAGAGTATGGTTATTCCACCTGCTCGACCTGTTCCAAGCATTGCTATAATACTTTAGAATTGAAACCCATGAGGAAGAGATTGATGGTTTTCCCGATGAAGTTCAAGGAGTACAACTAGAGCTGGCCTGTGAAAGTCCAAAAGTTCTCTAAAGTTCCTTCTAAAGTATGGCCTCCTTGACCCCCGACAATTCCAAACTATAAATTTCATTGGGACATGGTGATAGGCCATAACAGTTAAATCAAACCTCTCACTCACTGAAGGATTTAGGACAATTGCATATCTCCCTACTGTTAGGTTAAGGGTTGGACGTATATGGAGAGAGCACTTGTACATACTTAGGTGGTAGTTTATACGAATCTTATTTTTAATTATTCTTGTAGGAGAAAGAACTGTACCATCCTGAGAAGGACTACCTCTGGACTGGTAGAATTTGTCCCTTCCTCCATACCAACTACCTCTTCTTGATTTCTTGGTGGCGTGTGAACTTAGGAAGGATAATGTTGGGGAGTTGGAGACACACACATGGAGATTACTACAGTGGACAACATAGTTGTATGCTACGAGATCCATGGAGTCCCCTCTTGTTGAGGCTGAGGGTAAAAAGAAAACTCCACATTAAAGATCATTAGTGGAAAAATTGGTGGTGGTTCCATTGTCTAGTGATGCTGCATAAAGGCATCCAAACCTAGCCTGATATCCTCCATCATAATTTGTACTAGGTCTGCTGGATGCTGGATTATCACAATGACTTATGACTCGTTGATTTGGAGGTTGAACGTCAGTGCATGCCTTGCCAACCCTATTTTTAACCAAAAGCTGAGGGGTTGAGGAGGCTGGGGATTCATGGACACATAGACCGCAAGGTTGTGGGGACTGTTCTCCATTGGTATTGTGTTTTCTATATGGACTCGGTGAAGAAGTTGGTTAAATAGTCCATGAGGGATATGGTGAATATAAAGTCTTGTGAGAGTGCAAGTGGAGGGGTGGAGATCCACTATATAAAAGGGAGGCAAAATTTATCACATAATCATTTAATGCAGTAGAGTCATGCAACTATGTACATAAAGAGAGGGAGGTTTTGTACTCAGTAGCATTTATATTAGATAAGTTAGAAGATTGAGAATGAGATATGTTTGAGTTAAACTCTACAACGCAATCATTAGCTTGATCTATGGATTTAATATCAGATATATTGGTGTAAGTAAGATTGTACATAGGTGCCTCGCGTACTGGAGGAGTAAAAGGCATGTTAGTAATATTCTTTTTATTAGTAATATTTTTAATGGGTTGTGGAAGAGTAATATTATCATGTATTAAATAAGAAAAGTGGTTCCCAAGTTGTATTTAATTCTTATTTTGTAAAACAATGGGGTCATAATTAATGCCATCATTATAGTCTGCAGGACCCACTTTTTCCTCCTAAAATGTCATTGGAGGCTTTGATGTGGTGGGAACTGGGGAACTTCTTAGGGTTAAATTTCTTAGGCTCATGCTACCTCCACTGGTACAACCGATGAGCCCTTTTATTTAGAAAATGTAACAACCCGAGATTACCCCTAGTCATTGGACGGTGCTTAGGATCACACGTGATCCCGAGCTAACCCTTGTACTGACATACATCATGAGCAACTGAATAAAATACATGAGTCTAAACGAAATAAGTGGAAGATCCATCTTTTCTGAATCCAATCAATACAAAGCTATATAAAAATGATTACAACTTTGCTTATACAAAACAAAAATAGAATGAAACACATTAGTTCTACTGACTGCTAATGAAGCCTGTACTATATTGACTATAGGTAGCTGGGATGTGACTCTAACTACCACTAATAAATACATATGAGTAAGAAAATAAAGTACATAAATAACTTCTAACTGAAGTCCCCGAAGTAGGAGGACTCATCATCTATTGGCTGGAATCTATAACTGTCTAATCGTGATATATGGACTACAACTGAACTGGTACCTACATTATTAAACAATGTAGCACATAGAAAAATATGTGGATGAGTACTTTTGGAATATACTGAGCATGTAGAGGTGAATGTATAAGTAAAACAATAATGCAATATTCAAACAAACTTTCAAAATTTCATGCTAAGTGTAAGTGACCTACCTTGGCTTGAATAATAAAACTGTCAAATCATAAGTCAGAAGTAGTAAAGCATAAAAGTAATTCTTGTGAGCCACCACACTTTGTTCTATAAAGTTCTACTCTTATTATGTTTTCTAATCATACAAGCTAAGTGTAGAAGGACTCGCTTTTATCATCTGTAAACCAAAAGCTGGAATCTCATGGCTAATGTCTTTATCTAAAACAATATCTATATAAAATTGTGAGTCTCCACACTTAGTTTCTAAAAGCTGTTCTAGTATTTTGATTTAGGACATAGGGACTCTAGGAGATTTTTCCAACCGACATACACCATGTGAGTTATCATTATGTCCAACGTTATGTTTCTTTAAGGGGAAAACCTCATGTTGGGGAGAGGTGTCATACTCTTTCCAAGGAGTGTAACCTTCTCTTTAGTGATCACTGGCTTATCCCACTATGGACACTTAATTTTAATCCTATGGTGGCATGTAGTTCTAGGGCATGAGACCTTGGAATCATACCCAACTAGATGCTAAATTCTACTCCCATGCTTTCACTCAGACTTTAGAAAATCCACTTTAAAATAGCACAAGGGTTTATAATGAAAACTAATTATGCTTCTCTTTCTTTAGATCTTAAACTGTATGAACAATGTGGATTCCTTATCTTAGCTTAGGATCAAAAGATCAATTTCTTTGTTAATTCTTGGAAAACAACTTATAAAAAAGGCTTAAAATCATAATCTTCTTGAAATATCAATACTTAAACTTAGGGCTTAAAACCCATGATTTAAACTCATGCAAATTCAAAGAAAAATGTCATGCTCAATATACTTCTGGTAATACTTCCACAATAGAAGATAAAGAAATCAAGAATTACAATATCCTTCTTAAAACTCAATTGGAAATCTGGAAAATCATATCACACACATAAAGATGTGAAAATAGACATGCAATTCAACATTTAAATCATTTGTAACACTATAATCTTCAAATAATGATAATTGGGTATGAACCCTAATTTGCCAAAGTATGAAATCTGAAATAAAGATCAAGTTTTGGGCACAAAGATGAAAGGAGTATCCTTGTTCATAACCCCACATACCTTAATTGATTTATTGGATGTAGATGATTGAACTTTTAATCCCTAATGACATTCTTGAAGTTTCTTCTTGAAGTTCTTGAATCCAAAAATTTGAATTCTTGATTATCTTGAAAAGGGAATGGTGAAACTTTGGATTTCTTGGAGTTAAGTTGTAATACCCCGAAAAATCCAAACCAATATTAGAACCATGTTTCAAGCTCATGCATAGTACATCATGGTTATTTTATAGTTTTATGAGCAAGTTACATGTATATTATGTCTTCAAATAACTCCTAGCTACCAGACGAATCAAAATATTCCTTACCGATTGAATTCTTGGGAAGGATATTTCCATAGTCAACTTCAAATGAGCATATCTCTTGGTGTACTATGAATTTTTGATCTCATGACCTACAAAAATATATATAATTGAATTATCTTTCCAACGATACCAATTTTTCCTAAATCCGATATTGGAGCAAGGAGTTATGACCATTTTACTCCAGCATGTCATGCTGGGAAACTGACTGACGACATTCGTGATAAGATGTCATGCCCGTGACGGCCTATCACCAATGTCGTCAGCCGTGGGCAGATTTCTAATCCCAGTGATGACATTTTGTGACAAGCTGTCACACCCGTGAAGGCCTATTACCAATGTCGTCAACCTTAACCAGAAAATCAAGATTTTACCTTTTTGTGACGACATTTCGTGACGACTTATCACCAGCTTGACGACTTGTCACGAATGTAGTCAACTATTTTTTTTCCAGCAATTGAAGGACGTTTTTTGCAAGAGTATTTTGGTCTTTTCCTTCATTTCCCATAACTTGTAACCCTCAAGGAGCGTATTATCTTCCACTCTCTTTAGTTAAACATCTAAAAAAAAAAACTCTCTCATACACTCTCAACCACAAGATTAGGGTTTTCTCTCAAGATCATCTCCTCAAGAACAAGAACATTCTCTCCCAAAGGGGTTAAACCCTAGTCAAGAAAAATCAAGAACAAGCCTAAGGATTTCTTCAAGAACCTTCAAGAAACATTAGATTTCTTTCAAGATCAAGCTTTAAGGTATGCGTAGTGTTCATCCATGGATCCCTTTCATCCATGGAGCTCAAGAATCATGTTTTAAATTATAAATTGTGATTTCCTTGTTGTATTATGACTATATCTATATTTTTATGACTTAATAGTGCTTAAATGACAAGCCCATGTTCTATTCTTTATGACTCCACATGAACTCCACGTTATTGTTGTGTGTTATTGTTGTGATATGGAATGAGTATGATATTGAAGCAACACGAGAATATACATATTGTACGCATCCCCTTCCATGTATAAGATGTTGAGAACCAAGTGTAGTATGAAATTCCCTACTTATGATATTGTGAATTGTGGACTCTATTCTTATGATCAAGTCAGTCATGTGTGTTAGTTTCCTTCCATCAAGTCCTGGGGGTACTTGTACCCAAAATAATATAGCTGTGTGCCTATGTAATACCCCGAGAAATTTTTTATTGAAATTTTGTGCGTAAACGTGTTGGGTTCTATCTTCTAGAATGAATTATAAATTTTCCGTGCGGAATGTCTTAGATTATGACCCACCATTGCATAGAGTATCAAATAATATTTCCAACGGTATGTGGATCATCCAAAATGGACACCCGAGCGACGAGTTATGAACATTCCGATTGAACCGTGAATAGTAGTGAATAGTAAAACATGCAGGAAAAAAAGTATTGAGGCCTGGCGTATTTTTGCTCCAAATTTAAACAATCATAAATCCTTGTACATAATAATCTGGGTGATCTACTATATATCAACGGAAATCTCTGCGAGTCCTCTTTCCGATGAAATTAGTTTTATCCAATTTTTCTATCGGAGCAAAAAGTTATGGTTGATCTACTTCAGCCTACCAAAAGTGAATTTTTGGGTCAATTTCTAATGATCATAACTCCTCGTACACAATGATCTGGGTGAGATAATATATATCAATAGAAATATATGAGATTCCTATTTCTAATGAATTTGGTTTCATCCAATTTGGATATCAGAGTAAAACGTTATGGTTGATCTACTTCAGACTATCAAAACAGTCCACCAAAGGACAGATTCGAGAATTATTTGATTTTTTAGGGGCGTTTTGGTCATTCCCCCTTACCCAAAATCCGTCCAAACCCTATATTAAAGCCTATTAGAAGCATTATAAGTTATATTTCATCAAATTCCCTCAAAAAGAAAATCCTAAGCTCCTACATCCAACTTCAAGAACCTCCAAAGTTCACCATTAATTCTGCAAATTTATTCAAGATTCCAAGTTCCTAGTTCAAGAGCTCCAAGAACCATCATTCAAAGGCACGATTAACATCTCAAAAACGAGTATCGATCTAAAGTTCATCACTCAAGGTATGTGGAGTTTTTCAACAAGAACTCTCTTTCGTTCTTGTGCCCAAAAGTAATTTTCTTTACAAAGGCATGATTTTTATTTGATTTTTATGAATTTGAAGCATGAACCCATATCTTATGATGATTATTATGAAATCTTGATGTTTATGATTTTGAAAGATGAATTTACATGTATGGTGATATAAAGCATGAATCTTGAACGATATTTACTATGATTTTGATATTTGGGTCTTGAACCCTATTTGAAATTGTGTCTTTGAGAAAATGTGTGTTATATGCATGTTGATGTTGAATATTTGAGATGTTTTGAATGATTTGATCTTTTGGTCATGAATGAGTTATTTTGAACTCGATTGTGAAAGAAATCCACGTTTTTATTGATTATGATAAAGGGGTAGCAAATTGGCACCCGATGAAATTGTTGAAGTATTTATTGTGGATTTTCTTTAATGTGAGACTGAGACTGATTTAAATTTTTAGCTAAGTGCGGGAGTAATCTTTAGCACCGAGTGGGAGGTATAAAGTGATATTACTTCCCTAGAACTACGTTCCCCCGTAGGATATGAGCCTGAGGCTGATTTATATAGTGATCACTAGTGTTTTTGAATTGATATTGGAAGTCCTACTCTGATGGCAAGGATAGGACAGCTCTCCCCAACGTGGGTTGTACGTTGGACTCCATGTAGCTCATATGGTTTATGTCGGTTATAGGATCTCCCAAAGTGTGCGTGTGTTTCCTTGTGTCTATGGTGAACGATGAAGTGATTTGAAAGTGATTGACAAATTATATGATGACTCACATGTGTTATTACACTTATTTCATCCTCTCATGATTATGATGATTTTCTTCGGGCTATGTGAGTCTTTCATACATCCTGCATATTTTTTATAAATATTTATGATGATGATGTTTATACAACTGCATACACCTCCATATGATCGGTATTTTTTCATGGTACTGACCCACATATTCATATGTGGGCTACATTTTCTCAGAATGTAGGTACAAGGTATAGTTGCACCTTCGGATCCAGTCAGTTCGTGGTATCCAGTCAGCAGGTGATGAGTCCTTTTGATTCAAGGGCTTGGGTTAGTTATGCAGAGTTTATAGTGTTGTATTTTCTTTATTCAGTCGTATTGAGTTGGGGTAGTCGGGAGTCATGACCCGGCTACCTACAGTCAGTACTAGTAGAGGCTTCATAGACAGTCAGTAGAAGTTGATGTATTTTATTTCAATTCTGGTTGTAAAGGCAGAATTGTAATCCAGTAAAATTCTATTTTATTATCAATCAGATTCAGAAAAGAGTTAATTATGCTGATTTGTGTGGATTTGTATTTTTATTTAGTTGCTTACGAGTTATGCCAGTAGAAGGGTTAGCTTGGGGTCACTTGTGACCCTAAGCACCGTGTGACATCTCGGGACCCGATTTTAGAGTGTTACAAACTTGGTATCAGAGCACAGAGTTCAGGTGTCCTAGGGTGTCTATGAAGTCGTGTCTAGTAGATTCTTGCGGAACAGTATGGAGACGTCTGCACTTTTCTTTGAGAGGCTATAGGGCATTTAGGAAATATTTCCCTTTTTTCAAGTCTAAGATCGTGCTACAAAAAGGTTCTCTAAGAAGCTTATATAGATTCTCATCTTACTCTATTCTGGCCAACTCTGCCTCATTTTCAAGGTATCAAAAATAGTTAAGCTTAATTCTCCGTAGATAGTTATGGGATTTTAAGGGAGATAGAAAGTATCCCATCAGTGCTTTTGAGTTCCAAAGATTGAAGTACTTTATTCATGTTCATAAAAGTCGTGAACTAAGCCTAGGTTAGGTGTGCTTTCAGATTCCTCCTCAGAATCTACAATGTTAATCTATACTTCTCTCTCTATGTATTATTTTTGAGATAACATAATTCGCAAGCTCCAGTTCTTCCCCAGGTAATGCTTCTATATTTTCTAGGAGAAATTTCAAAAGTTACACAAAGGGCTTGAGAAGAGCTCTCTAGTGTGTTAAGTTTCTTAAGTTGAAAGTTATGCCCTCATTCTTATGAGTTATTTAATTAAGACAGAGTAAGGTGTATTCTTAGATCGTTGAATGTTGTGTGTCAAGTTTCTATCTCTTGTATTATGTAATATTGTTATCATTATGTTTGTGGAAAATCTAAGTCTAGTGAAGCCGTGTGGGGCTCTTTCGATTCACTAGCATATCTTCATTGTTATTCATCTCATTTTCTTGTTCAAAATACAAACCAAAGTCTAGTGAAGCCGTGTGGGGCCTATTTCGATTCACTAGCAACTTGTTATTTATCTTGTTGTTCCTGTTTTAGTTGCAAGTGTGGGTTTAGAAGTGTAGTGACAAGAAAGGTGGTAAGGGCGATTTATTGAATATGTATATCTGATTTTTTTCTTATGATTGAATTAGTAATGAAGTGATATACCCTTGTTTATTAGTTTAGTGAAAGTTAGAGGAGGAGTTATTAGTTAAGGTGGATTGTTGTTTTCTTAGGGTAAGGAAAGAGTTATTGATGGTATTTGGGGTGTTAGTAAAGTATAGGTTATTGATGAAAGTACTTAGTGGATGAGTGTTGTTAATTTAGGCTTTCCTGAGGTGGAAAGAGGGAGTTTAGTTGAAACTTATAGAGCTATGAAAGAAGTTTAGGTGTATAGATGGGTAAATAGTAATGATGTGTAGAAGAAGGATGTGTTAATGGATTGTGAATAAGATAGGCTATATGATTAAGATCAATTATTATTGTTATGAAGTTTAAGTGGGCTAGTATTCATGGATGTGTTGTTTTATAATCTTCACGTGGGAGTTATGCGTGAGATGGAGTTGTAAATTATGTGAAGTGTGAGACCTTAAGTTTGAACGATTGGTGATCATGAAGCCGAATGTGACGGTTTCCGGATTAATAGTATTAGTTGCCGGAAGTGACCTAATAGGCTTGAACAGTGTACATAAGAGTTTAAGTGTAGTTGACTTGTAATTAAGTTTAATATTATATTATGATGAGAAAGTTCACCCAAGATATTATGGGACTGCTTTAATTTCGAGGATTAGTGTATGTGGTGTAGTGAGTCGTGCCATGGGATTGTTAGATGGATAAATACTAGTTAGACGATGGATGATGTTTTGATGGCTAAGTTAAGGCGAGGCGTATGATTGGAAATGTTGAGCCTCTTAAGTGTGATTTTGATTCTTATGGGTTAGAAACATAAGTTCATAGGCATGGTATTAGAGGGAGAAAACAGAAGTAGCATGGTCTATCAATAGGTTAGAAAGTATTCAAGTTGAGCTAATAGAAATAAGAGTTGAAGTACTAGATAGTGTACATTCCGGCGATAGAGATGTTCGTGGAGATTCGAAATTAGTAAGCATTTGAGAATTTGAGTGGTGGCTTAAAGCTAAGGGGGAGATGATAGAACAAGTAGTCAAGTAAAGCTTTTACATTTTAGTAAAAGTACCAGTAAGTTGTAAATTTGCTGTGAGAAAGATCGGTGCTTGACCCAATGTTATTTCAATATTTTCAGTTGTCCCAAAACCTACTCATGCTTTACATTTCAGTTCCATGATCTAAATTTATGTTAATACACGTGATGGAGAATTACATACTCTTCTAGTTTTCAAAAATGAGAAATTCCAGTTCTTCTAGCAGTTGGAATCACATTCCATAAGTTATGAGCTCTAAATTCAGGGCATGCCGCCCATGACTCATATACTCAAGTTTTACAGTATGTTCAGTTCCAGTACTCAGGCAATACTCTTATTGATCAGTGAGATTCAGTTTCTGTTATGGCTGTCTTCAGTTTTGATACCTTAATGAACCCATTGTATTTGATATTTTATTCCTAAGGCCTAAATAGAGAGAGTCAAGTTATTTACATTATCCCTTCATGTTTCAGGTCTTTATGTTTTAAAATTTTGTGACCTTTTCATTAAGTCAAGATAATGGTGTTGAGAAGTTGTCTAGAAGGGAGAGAAGATACTTCCTTATCTATGATAGAAGGTGGTGTGCTCACGGCGGTTATGTGAAGTTAGATTGAGGCTAAGTCCTTGATACATGTCGTGGTTATTTGAAGTTTAAAATGTTTATTTGGAAAGATTGTTGTGCGTTGGTTTCATGCACTTCTATGAGGTTGTAGGAATAGTAATATAGAGTTTTTGTGTATAGTTCAATTGGTTGAGAAAATGTTATGTGTGCAGTTTAAAGAATTGACCAATATGTGTGAATAATGTAGTTGATGGAATCTTAGAGAAAACGAGGAAGATGCTTTATGAGTGTTCGTTTAGAGGTGCATATGCGAAGTGCGTATGGGGTTATAAGTATAGGCTTGAATGTTATGGTTGTATATATAAAAGAATGCACCGCAAGTTAGCGGATACCTAGTATAAGATTGTATGTGGTTGTTGCAGTAGCAATAAGAGTTATGTTTGAAGTAAGGAGTTGTGAGGCTCAGTGTGTATTGAGGTTCATGATATAGATTAATATTATAGTGTTATGTGGCGTATCTCATGAGTACTTGGAGTTAGGCTTGAACATAGTCGAGGGAGTAGTTGGGAAGTGTTGCTAAGTTTGGAAGAAAGGAGTTATGTTTCCCAAGACCTAGAAATTCCTATCTTAATTTATGACATATGGGTCCTTGTTCCCATACGATAGGATTGTATCAAATTATGGTACATTTTCTCCCCGAACAATGTCATTTGAATCTTTTGGAGAGAGTGTTGAGGGACGTTTCATTTGGGCGCAAGTGTTCCTTCTTTTGATGAGATCCCCTTCGATACCTTTGATTCTCAGTCTCTGAATAAACCAAAGATATCGATTCCTTAAAATCAGTCTCCTTTGTTTAAGATCCAACTATGTGACCATTCTCATTATGAATTGCATGTTCTATGAAGTATTCGAAAGTTTGGAGTGAAGTACGTGGATTGACTTCGTTATCCCAGCCTTTTTTCCTCATTTTCATGGTATTCTGTACTTATTCATCGACATTCAAGGACGAATGTTTCCAAGGGGGAGATGATGTAATACCCCGGGAAATTTTTCGTTGAAATTTTGTGGGTAAACGTGTTGGGTTCTATCTTCTAGAATGAATTATAAATTTTCCATGCAGAATGTCTTAGATTATGACCCACCATTGCGTAGAGTATCGAATAAGCTTTCCAACGATATGTGGATCATCCAAAACGGACACCCGAGCGACGAGTTATGAACATTCCGATCGAACCGTGAATAGTAGTGGATAGTAAAACGTGCAGGAAAAAAGTACTGAGGCGTGGCGTATTTTTCCTCCAACTTTAAACGATCATAACTCCTTGTACATAATAATCTGGGTGATCTACTATATATCAATGGAAATCTCTGTGAGTCCTCTTTCCGATGAAATTGGTTTCATCCAATTTTTCTATCGGAGCAAAAAGTTATGGTCGATCTACTTCAGCCCAGCAAAAGTGAATTTTTGGGTCAACTTCAAATGATCATAACTCCTCATACACAATGATATGAGTGAGATAATATATATCAACGGAAAGATATGAGAGTCCTCTTTCTAATGAAATTAGTTTCATCCAATTTGGATATCGGAGTAAAACGTTATGGTTGATCTACTTCAGACTATCAAAACAGTCCACCAAAGGACAGATTCGAGAATTATTTGATTTTTAGGGGCGTTTTGGTTATTCCCCCTCACCCAAAATCCGTCCAAACCCTATATCAAAGACTATTAGAAGCATTATATGTTATATTTCATTAAATTCCCTCAAAAAGAAAATCCTAAGCTCCTACATCCAACTTCAAGAACCTCCAAAGTTCACCATTAATTCTGCAAATTTATTCAAAATTCCAAGTTCCTAGTTCAAGAACTCCAAGAACCATCATTCAAAGGCACGATTAACATCTCAAAAATGAGTATCGATCTAAAGTTCATCATTTAAGGTATGTGGGGTTTTTCAACAAGAACAATCTTTCGTTCTTGTGCCCAAAAGTAATTTTCTTTACGAAGATATAATTTTTATATGTTTATTATGATTTTGGAGCATGAAGATATATTCTATCTTGGTTATCTTGAGGTTATAATGTTTATGACTTTGAAAAGTCGAATTTATATGAAATTATGACTTAAAGCATGATGCTTAAAAGAAATTTATTATGATTTTGATATTTGGGTCTTGAACCCCATTTGAAATTGTGTCTTTGAGAAAATGTGTGCTATATGCACGTTGATGTTGAATATTTGAGATGTTTTGAATGATTTGACCTTTTGGTCATGAATGAGTTATTTTGAACTCGACTGTGAAAGAAATTCACGTTTTTATAGATTATGATAAAGGAGTAGCAAATTGGCTCCAGATGAAAATTGTTGAAGTGTTTATTGTGGATTTTCTTTAATGTGAGCCTGAGGCTGATTTAAATTTCTGAGCTAAGTTCGGGAGTAATCTTTAGCACCGAGTGGGAGGTATAAAGTGACCTTACTTCCCTAGAACTACGTGCCCCCATAGGACGTGAGCCTGAGGCTGATTTATATATTGATTACTAGTATTTTTGGATTGATATTGGAAGTCCTACTCTGATGGAAAGGATAGGACAGCTCTCCCCAATGTGGGTTGTACTTTGGACTCCATGTAGCTCACATGGTTTATGTCGGTTATAGGATCTCCCAAAGTGTGTGTGTGTTTCCTTGTGTCTATGGTGAACGGTGAAGTGTTTTGAAAGTAGAATTGTGAAAGTTATTCTTTCGAAAGATTTAAATGATATTTACATTATGAGAATTGATATTCTTGATGAACTGAAAGTGATTGACAAATTATATGATGACTCACATGTGTTATTATACTTATTTCATCCTCTCAGGATTATGATAATTTTCTTCGGGCTATGTGAGTCTTTCATACATCCTGCATATTTCATATAAATATTTATGATGATGATGTTTATACAACTGCATATACCCCCATATACTCGGTTTCTTTCCATGGTACTGACCCACATCTTCGGATGTGGGCTGCATTTTCTCAGAATGTAGGTACAAGGTATAGTTGCACCTTCGGATCCAGTCAGTTTGTGGTATCCAGTCAGCAGGTGATGAGTCATTTTGATTCAAGGGCTTGGGTTAGTTATGCAGAGTTTATAGTGATGTATTTTCTTTATTCAGTCGTATTGAGTTGGGGTAGTTGGGAGTCATAACCCGACTACCTACAGTCAGTACTAGTAGAGGCTTCATAGACAGTCAGTAAAAATTGATATATTTTGTTTTAATTTTTGTTGTAAAGGTAAAATTGTAATCCGGTAAAATTCCATTTTTGTATCGATCAGATTCAAAAAAGAGTAAATTTCTGCTGATTTGTATGAATTTGTATTTTTATTCAGTTGCTTATGAGTTATGCCAGTAGAAGGGTTAGCTTGGGGTCACTTGTGACCCTAAGCACCGTGTGACATCTCGAGACCCAATTTCGGGGCGTTACATATTTGTACTTCTTATTCAGTTGCTTATGAGATGTTCCAGTAAAAGGGTTAGCTTGGGGTCACTTGTGACCCTAAATACCGTGTGACGTCTTGGGACCCAATTTTGGGGCGTTATAAACTTGGTATCAGAGCACAGAGTTCAAGTGTCCTAGGGTGTCTATGAAGCCGTGTCTAGTAGAGTCTTGCGGAACGGTATAGAGATGTCTATACTTTTCTTCGAGAGGCTACAGGGAATTTAGGAAATGTCTCCATTCTTTCAAGTCTTAAATCGTGCTATCAAAAAGTTCTCCAAGAAACTTATACAGATTCTCATCTTACTCTAGTCAGACCATCTCTGCCTCATTTTCAAGGTATCAGAAACTGTTAAGCTTAAGTCTCCATAGATAGTTATAGGATTGTAAGAGAGATAGAAAGTATCCCGTCAGTGCTTTTGGGTTCCGAAGATTGAATCTCTTTATCATGTTTGTAAAAATCATGCACTAAATCCAAGTCAGATGTGTTTTCAGATTCCTCCCTAGAATTCGTAATATAAATCTATACTTCCCTATCTATGTAGTATTCTTGAGATAGCACGATCAACAAGTTACAGTTTCTCCCCAAATAATGCTTTTATAATTGCTAGCAGAAGTTTTAGAAGTTTCATAAAAGCGGCTTGAGAGGAGCCTTCTAGTATGTTATAAGTCCCTCAGATTTGAAGTTATACCCTCGTTCTTATGAGTTATTTAATTAATACTGAGTAAGGTGTATTCTTAGATCCTTGAATGTTGTGTGTCAAGTTTCTATCTCTTGTATTATGGAATCTTGTTATCATTATGTTTGTGAAAAATCAAAGTCTAGTGAAGCCGTGTGAGGCCTATTTCGATTCACTAGCATAGTTGCTTTGTTATTCATCTAATTTTCTTGTTCAAAATACAAAACCAAAGTTTAGTGAAGCCATGTGAGGCCTATTTTAATTCACTAGCAACTTGTTATTTATCTTGTTGTTCTGGTGTTAGTTGAAAGTGTGGGTTTCTGTGTAGTGACAGAAGTAGTAACATTTAGTTAAAAGTCTTGTCTTAGTTGAACTTGTGGGTTTAGAAGTGTAGTGGCAAGAATGGTGGTAAGGTCGATTTATTGAATATGTATAGCTGAATTTTTGCTTATGATTGAATTAATAATGAAGTGATATACCCTTGTTTGTTAGTTTAGTGAAGTTAGAGAAGGAGATTATTAGTTAAGGTGGATTTTTGTTTGCTTGAAGTATGAAAAGAGTTATTGATGGTATTTGTTATGCTAGGAAAGTATAGGTTTTGATGAAAATACTTGGTGGTTGAGTATTATTAATTTAGGCTTTCCTGAGATTGCAAGAGGAAGTTTAGTTGAAATTTATAGAGCTATAAAAGTTATTTAGGTGTGAAGATGGGTAAATAGTAATGATGTGAATAAGGAGTATGTGTTAACAGATTATGAATAAGATAGGCCATATGATTATGATCGATTGTCATTATGTACTAGTTTTTCTTAATGCTATGTTCTATAGTTTTGAAGTGAAAATTATGTGTGAGATTAGGTTGTAAATCATGGTTAGCTCTAGACATTAAGTTTGAACAGTTGATGGTTCGGTTGTTGATTCTAGTTATATGGAGGTGATCTAGCAGGCCTGAACAATGTATGCAAGATTATAAGATCATGTGTTCGTAATTAAGTATGGTGTAGAGGTATGACGAAGGTGCTATGGGGCTGCATTATTTTTTAGGATTATTGCATATTGTGTGGTTAGTAGTAACGTTGAGTTGCTAGGTGAAGAAAGGCTAGTTAGATAATTTATGATGTTCTTGATAGATAAGTTAAGGAGTTATGATTGAAGATGTTGAGCCTTTTTAGTATGATTATTATTCTCATGGTTTGAAAAAAAAATATAAGAATAGAGGTGTGATCTTGGTAGGTTATGATTATGTGATTAGAGATGTAGGTATGGTTGCAAATGAGAGTGTAAGTCTTTGATGATGATTATTGAAGCTAGAAAGTTAAGGATGGCATATGGATGGGTTGTTCAAGAATGAAGTTGGTAAGTTCGAAATTAGTTTATTATTGTGAGTTTAGCATTTATGTGTAGATAATAAAATGATGAAATTATGGCTTAATCTCGAGGATATGGAGTAGACCATCATACTTAGAATACCAGCTTTGACCTAAGGGGGAGATGGTTAGTGAAGAACCAAACCAAGTTTTGAGAATTAGATTGTGATACATGTCAATAATGAATTATGATGAGATAGTGATCCCTTCTTACTCTAGAGTATTCCTTGGATTTTAGTCATTACAACACCAAATCCATCACTTGCTTGACAAATCCATGCCACAGGCCTATGTATACCTATCATGTGTGCTCAAGCCCATTCTCAGCTTCTAGCAAGCATGTAACAGCTTCACTCTGTGATTCATGTTATCTCTTATGAATTGATGAACTCCAGTCTTATGTTGAATAGCTCATGATAAGTATAAACTCATGTTTCAGAGTATGACTAATTTTTAAACTCATGATACTAGTGAAGTTCACATTATATCATGCATGTCCTCATCTTAGATTTCTTTAATGAATCCATGTCTTTGATATTTTATTCCTCAGGACAAAGATAAGTGTTAATGTTATGTATTGTAGTTTTCGTGCTTCTGGCTCATATGTGTTAGCCCTTCGGTGACCTCTTCCTATGTTAAGATAGTGGTGATGATAGTGGATAAGCAATGGTTTATATGTGAGAGAGTTGATGACCCTCATTAAGAAAGATTATTTATGCTTTTCTATCTAAGGCTAAAGTGTGAAGTAAGATTGAGGCCAAGTCTTTGATACATGTCATGGTTAGTTAGAAATTGTGTGTATGTTTTTAAGAATAGTGCAAGAAAATTATTGTTGATAAAGGTTTAGAAAATCTATGAAGTATGCCTTTAGGGGTATTTTCCTTAATGTTATATGTGATTTTTAATGATAGGCTTGAATGTCATGTTGGGTGTAAGATAATGAATGCAATATGCACTAGTGAATCCATATCAAGAGTTTTAAATTAGTCATTGAAGTGGTAAGGCATGTTATGCTTAGGGTGTGAGCTCTAAGAAGATATAGAACATTGAACCTTATGGATTAGACTAGTATTGTGGTTTGGCATGATGTATCTTGTGATTTAGTGTTAGGCTTGATCATGGTGAGAGAACTTAGTTTAGTTTAGACCTTAGTAGAAAGATTTCGCAGTGCCAATATAAGAATTATAAGTTGAATCAAATGAGTATGGTATTTAAGGGGAATAGTATAATTGAGAGAGCATTTGAGAAGTGATGCTAAGCTTGATAGTAAGAAGTTGTGTTGCCTGTGGCCTAGCAATCCTATCCTAGGTTATGAGTTATATAATTATATTTCATGCTATAAAGTTATATCAATGTTGTAATTCCTTAGTCAAATGTCTTGTTCAGAGCATGGCCAAAATTCTTTGCTCCCTAATATCAATAGAATTTCGTAGAAAAGTGCTGAAGAAATACTCTATTTAAGTATGGATAGTCAGTATGATCCAGTCCATATAGCCTGCAGTCTAGTTTAGCACACAAGGAGATAAGCTCCTATAGATTCATAATTTTCCAGCTAGTCTTACTATCTGCAGTCTTATACGTATGTACATTCCAAGAGGCAATGTGTTTGTACCCAATTAAACTATGAATTCAGCTCAGTTCAAGCTTCAGCTTCAGTTTCAGATATTAAGTCATGCATCAGTTCGTAAGTATCCTCTGTAGTATCACAGTCTCTTCGTAGTATTTTCATCAAATTATTATTATTTGGGGACGAACGATCCCAAGAGGGGGATGTATTTATACCCCGAGTTTTCATGTCATAAACCTCTCATCCTTTCTTATGAGATCAGATCCAGTGCAAAGTAATGGTTACTCATAAGTTAACACTCTCGTTTCTATCTTAGCCATATAGTTATTTTTCTTGAGGTTTCATGCACTTGCAGACCAGTTCAGTATCTCATTATTCTTGAGATCCAGTGATTCAGTTCTATCAGTTACACATGATGTCTTGAAGACTAAGATTCCTCTATGTTTCAGGTTAATTATCCACATTCGAGGATGAATGTTCCCAAGGGGGTGATAATGTAATACCCCGTATTTTCGTGTTGGAATTCTAACCGTTGTTCCTGAGCGTCTAAGCTCTAATCCAAGTGATTCTCACATGAATACAAGTTGCATGATCAATATACTAGTCTATGGAGTAGTTTATAGGTGAAAAATGTTCCTAGCAATGACCTAGAACAAAGTTGAGCTAAGACTAATTGATTCATCCAAAGTTTGACATTCGATTCTACAAGGGTCAACTTCAAACGTGAATATCTATTAATATACATGGAATTTTTCATCCCAAGACCTATGAAATTGTAGATAATAGAATTAGCTTTCCAACGATACCAATTTCATCAAAATCCGACACCCGAGCAAGGAGTTATGGCTTTGCGAAGTAGAGTGCGTTGTCTAACCAATCGTACATGGCTTATGGAATAGGTGTGCGATAAGAAATGCGGCGCATACTTAAATGTGTGCGATAATCAATGCGGCGCATACTTAAATGTGTGCGATAAGCAATGTGGCGCATACTTAAATGTGTACGATAAGCAATGCGGCGGATACTTAAATATGTGTGATAAGAAATGCGCCGCATACCTCACTTCCAAGTGCCAAAAACACCCCAATATATGTCTATAAAACAGGATTAAACTCCCATAACACCAAAATAAGTTTACTTTCTATCAAAATCACCAAGAACATTCATTAGGGTTTCAACCTAAAAATTCAAATATCTCAAGTTTACTTTTTATTATGATGACTCACATGTTTCACCCAATATATTTTACTCTCTTATGATTATGATGATTTTAATTCGAGCTAAGTGAGTCATTTATATCAACATGCATAATTTTATAAACTGTGATGATATTAAGATATTATTTTATATATGCATTGCACCCCCATATGCTCGGTACGTTTCCATGGTACTGACCCACATATTCGTATGTGGTCTACATTTTCTCGGAATGTAGGTACAAGGTATAGTGTACATCTTCAGATCCAGTCAGTTTGCGGCACCCAGTCAGCAGGTGATAAGTCCTTTTGATTCAAGGTCTTGAGTTAGTTATACAGTTTGAGAAGTGTTGTATTTTCTTTATTCAGTCGTATTGAGTTGGGGTAATTGGGTGTCATGATCCGGCTACCTACAGTCAGTACTAGTAGAGGCTTCATAGACAGTCAGTAGAAGTTGATGTATTTCGTTTCAGTTATGGTTGTAAAGGCACAATTGAAATCCTGTAACTTTAGTATTGTATTTATCAAATTCAAAAAGAGTTTTTTTATGCAGATTTTTATATATATTTGTACTTCTTATTTAGCTTCTTATGAGATGTGCCAGTAGAAGGGTTAGCTTGGGGTCACTTGTGACCCTAAGCATCGTGTGACATCTCGGGACCCGATTTTGGGGTGTTACAGAGTCCCATTACGACTTTGTACCAATGGGTACTAGTCATAAAGGGTATTGTATCCATTGCAATATACAAGTTCAACTTTAAAGTTTGACTCCAAAGAAAATACCCAAACTACCCATTACCATTTTCAATAATATCAATCAATTTTGGATAAAATACTCCACAAAATGACTACCCAAAACCTAATTTATCCCCAATTCTCATTTTCAATAAAAAAAACACCAATACTAGGATACAAACAATTCAACATAAGTGTAAATTTAACTCAATATCAAGTTCACCTTTTATCACATTCATCACTCCAACTTGAAAAATAAAGAGATTAGCTACAAAACTTACTTGGTTGGAGTTGAAGAACAAATTTCTCTATTTCACTTTCTTATCTTCCCAAATTCATGCTTAATTCAAGTAAAGTGATAAATCCAAACTTGTTGGTAGTTGATTTAAATTGTGTTCAAATGATCTCGTGTGACCAAAAAAAAATTTCAACTTCTTTGAATATTCTAAAACCTCATAAAATTCTTAGCTCATTACAACTTTCAATTGCATGCATAAAAGGTCCAAAGCTTAGAAATTATCTTGAGTGTTAGGAATTAGTCATTTCTAAGGCCCCTAAACTTCAATGATTCTATTTTAGACTTTTTCAACCTCAGAATGTTGATTTTTAAGTTGATTCATGATTGGGGTAGTTAAAAGTACATCTTAGATGAGTTTTGGAATTTTAGATGAGCGTATTTGCATGTTTGGGAATCCAAAATAGTAAGGGCACCGGGATATGCCCGTAGCACTCCCTCCCCTTTTGTCCAGCTTTTTATCCTCATTATTTTATGGAATTTGGGTAAATTTACCTTCACCCAATCAGTCTATAACACGAAATTTAGGTTCCCAAAGAGCATTATTTGCTCTTTTCATAAAAAATTCTCTCAAAAAAATCCCCCCTTTCCTAAAAAAACAAACCCTAACCCTTACTTGCAATCAAGGAATTCAAGCTTTAAATCACAAGAAATTCCCAAGAGTCTTCACAAAATCATCTAGTGAGGTATGTATGATGTTCATCCCTGGGTTCCTTTCACCCATGGATTCCAAGAATCCTTTTTTAGTTTTAAATTATGAGTTTTCATATTTAAGTTGAAATATCTCCGTGAATCTCTCGTTAATTCAATTACAAGTTATGTTTATGAGTTTTTTCAAGTGGAATGAGCCATTAAATGTTTTAAATATTGTATTTTTCACGTTAAGTCCCTAATTTATGATATTAGTCTTATAATCATGTTATTCTCGCATGTTTTACTTGTTTACAAGCTTAAGTTCATGTCTTTCATGTGTTTGATAAAATGCCTAAGTGTTGGGTTTTGAAAAATGTCCCTTACTATGGTTTTAAAGCTTTTATATGACATTATGGTTAATTCCATTCCATGCTGGTGGGTTATGAACACCCTATAACTATGTGATTTACATGAATTTAGCTTTTAAAGTACTCAGATAGTTAATCAATTAATCTTATAAATATACTTAGACACTCATATTTATGATAAGCACTATCAGTTATGTAATAGCATTCAGTTCAGTACCAGTATTAGTTCAATTGGTAGTACAATATAGCACCGAGAAAATATAGGGATGGGGGATCACCCGCTAGTTAGGATTGGGTCCTTAGTAGCAGTCCCTAAGTTCCAGAACTACGTAGCCAGTGTACAAATATGAGATTTCACCCTCTAGTTTAGGATTGACACTCTCTTAGGGGTCACCCGCCAGTTTAGGATTGACACCCTAGTCCTTCGAGACATTAGATTAGTGGATCCACATAACCAGTGTTAGTACCCATGGCACAATAATGACACCATTCAAACTGGGGTTATAGGTTAGACCCCAATTAGATCAGATTAGGGCATATCGGTTAGATGATACCTCCTACAGTCTAAGTACAGTATTTCAGTGTATCCTCTGTTCAGGTTTGTTTGACAATGTGTATAGACTTTCAGTTATTCAGTTACACAATTTACACTTATTCAGATTTCTGACTTATTTTAGATTACAGATTTATGCTTGGTCTTTCATTCCCAGATGCCACAGTTTTCATTTATTCATGTTCAGTAATCTCATGCTATTCAGTTAGTCTTGATTTCATATGAATAGTACCCCATGTATATCATCCTAACCTCATCTTATATACTAGTACATTCAAAGTACTAACCACATACTCTTCTTTGTGCTATGATGTCTTATATCATAGGTTCAGATGCACACTTTTTCTGCCTCAGTTAGACAACTCAGCATAAATTAGAAGCCGTAGTGGTGAGTCCTCATCCACCGAGGACATATTATGTTTATTCAATTAATTCCATATTTTTTTTAGCTAGTCTAAGTTAATTGGGGTTTTGTCCCATCAACTCTTCAGTTAGTTTAGAGGCTTTCAAACACCCAGACAGTTAGTCAGTTAAATTCAATTTTTATAAGATATTTCAGGCTTATGATTGATTCTGTATTTCAATATTTAGATTTATATTTTCTTTCTCAGTTTAACTTCTGCACATATCTTATGTTCATATTTTATTCAATTCTCACAGCAGGTACCAGCTCATGGGTTACTTTGTGGTCACTTGTAATCGTAAGCACTGTTGTTATGACTAGGGGGTTGCCTTGGGTCATGCCAACACTTGTTATCAGAGCCCAGAGTTTTAAAGTTTCCTAAGGAGTCTGAAAGCCGTGTTGAGTAGAGTCTTGCGCATGGGGGTAAAGCGCTCCACATTTATGGACAAGAGGCTACAAGATGTTTTTGGAAAAGTTTCCCTTCTTTCAATATTCATGTCATGCGAATGAGAATGATCTCTGCTTAAACTCTTTGTCTAATTCATCCTTCTTTCCATTTATAGACAATGCCTCCTAAAAAAACAATGGAAGAAGGAATGGAAACAAGCCCACACCACCGTCTATTCAGGAAGATCCCCTGAATGAGCATGTCTCTCACGCTTAATTCATGGCTACTTTCACTACCTTATATCACACACTAGATACTTAGAACAATCAAAAAGCTGTTACCCCAGCTAATCCAGTGAAAAATACAGTTGCAGCAAGGATTTGGGATTTCACCTAAATGAATCCCTTTTTGTTTTTGGGATCCAAGTTTGAGGTGGATCCGTAAGAGTTTCTAAATATGGTTCAGAAAGTGATAGATATAATAGGTGTCACATAGAGTAAGAGTGCAAATTTGTCTACATACCAGTTTCAGAATGTAGCTTACACCTGGTGTAAGTAGTGGAAAGAGGATAGAGATGATGAGGCAGGGCCTGTAGAGTGGGAGGAGTTTGCCACAGCTTTCTTAGATAGGTTCTTTCCTTTAGAGCTGAGGAAAGCTAAGGTGCTATATTTTATTAACTTAAAGCAGGGTAGTATGAGTGTGAAGGAATACTTTCTTAAGTTCACTAAGTTGGCGAGGTATGCTCCTTCGATGGTGGCTGATAATAGGTCTAAAATAAGTAAATTTGTTTCTGATATATCTGATTGTGTGGTCAAGGAGTGTCAGACTACTATGTTAATTAAGGAGATGGACCTATCTAGGCTTACGATTCATGCTCAACAGATTGAGGAAGAGAAGATTAAGGAGAATGAGAGAGAGAGAAAAGAGGGCCAAAATAGGTAGTTTTAACTTTTTTTAGTCGAGGTTAGAGGGTGGAAACCATTCTCAGTTCTGTCAAAAATTCTTAGCTCCATCTCTATCCTTATCTAGTGTACTAGTTCTAAAGTTTAGGAATGACAGCCGAGATAGATCAGTAGGATCTAAGTCATAAGATATCCTGAGAAGTGGTCATACCAATCCACTTTATAGAAAATATAGAAAGAATCAATAGGGTGAGTGTAGAGCTGGTAGTGATGTGTGCTTTGGATGTAGAAAGATAGGCCACCGGATCTGGTAGTGTTAAGTAGTTGGTCAGAGGGAAAGGATTTTCACCAATATGGCCAGTCTAATCTGTCATAAGCTCCAGCAGGTCACCCGATTCAGCAGGGCACCACTTCCAGTGACACTAGTGGTCAGTGCTAGAACAGATTATGTGTTGTCCCAACAGGATCAGGAAAGTTCTCCTGACATAGTTATGTGTACGTTATAGGTCTTTCATCTTCATATTTATACTTTATTAGATCCCGAAGCTTTACTCTCATTTGTAACTCCTTATATAGCCATCAACTTCGGCGTCAATCTTGAAACATTAGCAGAACCATTCTCAGTGTCTACTCCAGTAGGTGTCTCTTTTGTATCCAAGTAGGTATACAATAACTGCCCAGTTATAGCATCCCAGAAAGTCACCTCAGTTAACCTCGTGGAGTTAGATATGACTAATTTTGATTTCATTCTCAGTATAGATTAGCTCCACTCATGTTATGCCGCAATTGATTGAAGAAATATAGTCGTTCAGTTTCAATTTCCCAGTGTACCAGTTATTGAATAGAGGGGTAGTACTTCATCACTTAGGGGCCAGATTATTTCATATCTAAGAGCGAGAAAGATGATATCTAAGGGGTGCATATACCATCTTGTTCGAGCCAAATACTCTAGTCCTGAGAATCCTAGTCTCGCAATAGTTTTAGTAGTAAGGGAATTTCCAGATATGTTCCCAGAAGACCTTCCCGGAGTTTCTCTCGAAAAGGAAATTGAATCCGAAATAGATCTCCTTTCACATACTAAACCTATCTCTGTTCGACCTTACAGAATGGCTCTAGCTGAGCTTAAGAATTTGAAAAAATAGGTTGAATGATCTCTTAGATAAGGGATCAAGTCCAGTGTTTCCCCATGGGGTGCACCAGTCCTTTTCGTGCGCAAGAAAGATGATTCTCTCAGAATGTGCATCGATTATCGTTAGTTGAACAAAGTCACAATCAAGAATAAGTATCCACTCCCCAGGATTGATGACTTATTCAGCCAACTCCAGGGTGCCAGTAACTTTTCTAAGATAGTCCTCATATCCAGTTATCATCAACTTAGTGTCAGAGAATATGACATTCCAAAGACAACTTTCAAGACTCGGTTTGATCACTTTGAATTATACTTATGTCCTTTGGACTAACAAATGTCCTTGTAGCTTTCATAGACTTGATGAACAGAGTGTTCAAGCAGTACTTAGACATATTTTTCATAGTCTTCATTGATGATATTCTTGTCTATTCCCATAGTGAGAATGATTATGCATACAACCTGATAAATATGTTGCTGACTCTTAGATCTTATCAGTTATTCGCAAATTTAGTAAGTGCAAATTTTGGCTAATAATAGTAGCTTTCCTTTGCCATATTATTTCCGGTGATAGCATTAGAGTGGACCCTCAAAATACCAAAGCAGTGAGGAACTATCCCAGACCCATCTCTCTATCAGATATAAGGAGTTTCTTGGGTTTGCCTAGCTATTATAGACGGTTTGTTAAAGTGTTTTATTCTATTGCATCCCCCATGCCTCGACTGACTCAGAAGAAAGTCAAGTTTTATTGGTCAGATTCTTGCGAGAAGAGTTTTTAGGAGTTGAAGACTTGACTCACTTCAGCCCTAGTATTAACTTTGCCAAATTTTCCATATCAGTTTGTAGTTTATTATGATGCTTCCAGAGTTAGTCTTGGTTGTGTATTGATGCAGAGAGGTAAGGTCATAGCCTATGCCTCGAGACATCTTAAACCCCATGAAAAAAATTATCCTACCCATGATCTTGAATTAGCAACTATTATTTTTACCTTGAAGTTTTGAGGTATTATTTTTTTGGGGTTCATGTTGATGAGTTTGCAGATCACAAAAGCTTGCAGTATGTGTTCTTGCAGAAAGATTTGAATCTTTGTCAGAGAAAATGGCTTGAGTTGTTAAAAGATTACTATATGAGCATTTTGTATCATCTGGGCAAGGCCAATGTAGTGGCAGATGTCGTTAGTAGATTATCTATAGGTAGCGGTTCTCATGTTGAGGAGGATAAGAAGAAGTTAGTCAGTAAGGTTTATTAGCTTGGTAGATTAGGTGTCCGATTGGTTGATTCAGTAGAGGGTAGTGTATGCGTTTAAAATAGTTCAGAATCTTTATTGGTTACCGAAGTAAAAGAAAATCAAGACAGAGATCCTAGTTTGGTTAAGTTGAAGGAATTAGTCAGAGAACAAAAAGTAGAGGTTTTCTCCTAAGGCGGAGATAGTGTGCTTCATTGTCAAGGCAATTTATGTGTACTGTGTGTTGATGACTTGAGACAACAGATCTTAGAAGAAGTGCATGGTGCACGATACTCTTCCATCCAGGATCCACTAAGATGTATCGTGACTTATGGAAAATCTATTGGTGGAGTGGTATTAAGAGGGATATTGTAGAGTTTATAGCTAGGTGTTCTAATTATCAGCAGGTTAAAGTTTAGTACCAGAGGCCTAGTGGTACATTGCAGGAGTTTAGTATCCCTATTTGGAAGTGGGAAGTGGTGAACATGGACTTTGTTACAGGATTACCTCGTAAGTGTCGTCAACATGATTAGATATGGGTCATTATAGATAGAATGACCAAATTAGCTCAGTTCTTACCAGTTCATCTCAGCTGAGGATTATGTCTTGCTTTACCTTAGGGAGTTGGTTAGGTTGCATGGGATTCCATTGTCTATCAAATCAGTTAGCGGTACTCAGTTTACTTCTCACTTTTGGAAGGCTTTTAAGAAGGGTCTTGGTACTAAGTTCATCTCAGTAGAGCTTTTCATCCTCAGACAACTGGTAAGGCAAAGAGGACCATTAAAACCTTAGAGGACATGTTGAGATCATGTGTTATAGAATTTCAAGGTAGTTGGATAATCACTTACATTTGATTGAGTTTTCCTATAACAACAGTTATCACTCCAGTATTCAGATGGCTCCATTTGAGGCTCTTTATAAAAGGAGATGTAGATCTCCTATAGGTTGGTTTAAGGTAGTTAAAACTACTTTGACAGGGCCAGATGTTGTGTTTGATATGATAGAGAAAGTTTAGTTAATTGGGGAGAGGCTGAAGACAACCCAAAGCATTCAGAAATCCAATGCAAATAAGAGGAGAAGAGATCTTGAATTTAGGGTTAGTGATTTGGTTTATTTGAAAATCTCACCCATGAAGGGAGTGAAGAGATTTAGAAAGAAGGGGAAACTCGGTCCCCTTTATGTTGGCCCATATAAGATCTTGAGTCATTTTGGGAAGGAGCTTATGAGTTAGAGTTGACTGCATATTTAACGTCAGTGCATCTGATGTTCAATATTTCCCTATTAAAGAAGTTTAGTGGTGATTCAGTTGTAGTTGTTCCATTAGAAAGTATAGATATTCAGGATAGACTTTCCTATGAAGAAGTCCCAGTTGAATCCTTGATCATCAGATTCATAGACTAAAGAACAAAGAAGTTCTCCAGGTCAAGGTTCTTTGGAGGAACCAATCCATTGAGGGAGCCACTTCAGAAGCATAAGAAGATATGCGAACCAATTTCCCTCACCTTTTCTCTGCTAACTTAGATTCAGCTTAAGGTAACAATTTTTCTCAGATTGACTCTCTTCCATTCTCAGTTTCAGCTATATAATCTATTTTATGTCATTGCATACATGTTGTTCAGTCCATGTATCATGTTTCAGACTCGGTTATGTAATCATGTTTCTAGCCATGCATATTCATTAGATGATCACATTTACTTTAGTACTCGCAACTAAACCAGTCTCATTCGAGGTCGAATGTTCCCAAGGGGATGATATATAATACCACATGAAAGTCTTAGCACATTTCAACTTTCAATTGCATGCATAAGGTTTCCAAAGCTTAGAAATTAGCCTAAGTGTTTGGACTTAGTCATTTACAAGGCCCCTAAACTTCGATGATTTTATTTTTGCCCTTGCCAACCTCAGAACTTTGATTTTTAAGTTGATTCATGATTGGGGTAGTTAAAAGTACATCTCGAGTGGGTTATGAAATTTTTGGATGAGCGTAAGGGGTTTTTGGGACTTTTATACGGGGTTTAGGACGTGTTTGGATGGCTAAAATAGTAAGGCCTTACGATATCCCTGTGACGCATTAGCCCCTTGACTCAAGTAGGGGTCATGGCGCGCTAGCCGCTTGACTCAATTAGGAGTCGCGGTGCATTGGCCGCTGGACTCAAGCAGAGGTCACGGCGTGTTGGGGTGTGCCACCCAGCTTTATATGTTAGGTGACCAAGGGGCATTTGGGTCATTTTACTTCATCCTATTTCGTCCATGACACAAATTAGTGCTTCCAAAAGGGCAGTATTTTCCTCTTTCACTCAAATTGCTCCCAAGAAAACCCTTCTCCTTTCCAAGAACAAAATCCAAGATCTTTTTTTAAGAAATCAAGAGTTCAAGCTTCCAAGTTCAAGAAACCTTCAAGAACTCCTCAAGAATCTAGCTATTAAGGTATGTGGGATATTTATCCATTGGTCCTTTTCGGCCATGGAGCCCAAAAACACTCTTTTCAACTAAAGAATAGATTTTTCTCTTATTATGGAGTTTCGTATGTTCAAGATGGATTAAATTCATGTGTTTCCTTAGTAGTTTGACTCTATTCATGTCTAGGAATTATTTCATGAAAGTTAGGTTATCTCATGATTTAAGCTTCAATCTCTTATGTTATATTCAAGTGAATTTCATGTTATTTTATCAAATTGTGATCTTAGTCACGTAACCATGCAGATTTCTCATGTTTTAAGACGTAGGTAAATTTAAACACGTATCCTACTTCTGTATTTTTTAAATAACTGGGCTCTGATACCATTTGTAAGGGGGTGCGGATTAGGTGCGTAGATTTAACTAGATAATAAATACGTAGGTATTTATTTTTATTGATTGGAATAATTTTTATTTTTATCTTCTTGACTTAAGATGTTTTATTAATTCATATTCTAGATTAGATATTATCGTAATTAAATTATCTAGTGTTTTAGGATCCTCGTTCTTAATATGTAACCTTTTGTATTCTAGGTATAAATTATATAGTTGGGTTTCTATTTCTTTTAATGATTTATTCTTTTCGTAAGATGTATTCATTAATTTGTTTAGTTTATTAATTTATCCCATTGAAATTTTAGCAATTTCTGTGTAGTATTTTATTCTAACTTTGCTATATTCAATGAGTAGATTTATATTTTTTATTTGACTAATTAGTATTTGTTGTTCATGTATAACTAATTTTCCATCTGCATTAAATAATTTTTTTAAAAAATAAAACAACAAACTACAGAAGAAATACGAAAAATAGAAGAAACTAAAAATAGTAGGATTGCTGAATTAGAAAAAGAATTACAAATGTTAAAAGATCTGTATGAAAAAAGACAGAAAGAAAAAGAAGAAAAAGATAAAGAACAAAAATTATTAAACGAGATAAATCAATTTAAAGAAAAACTAGAAATAGACAATAAAGAAATAAAAAACAAGGAATTAGAAATAAATAATATAGATGTTGAAGAGACAGACAATTATGATTCAAAAGACAGTGAAACATATACAGAAATATTAACAAATACAAAAAATTTAGAAATCAATGAAAAACAAGAAGTAATTAATGAAGAAAACTTAGAAAATATCAACACAGAAATAAATACTCTTGATAAAAAAGAAGATGAAAACATAATACCTAGTACATCTGAAATAAAGAAACCTACATATTATAAGAATAAGTTTAAAAGATATAATCTAAAGAATGAATATGACAAATGGACACCAAAATAAATAGTTAATAAAAATTATAACTTTTTAGACTTAGATTATGTAATAGATACAGAAAAAACGATACAATTATGGATAGGATATATGACAAAACAATTATTAGATAATAATATAAGTGTAACAGATGCACCAGAATATATAGAAAGAACACTAATAGGAACAGTGAAATTATGGTTTTTAAATCTAACTGAAAATAGTAAAAGAATATTAAGAACTGACAAACCTACAGAAGGAACAATATTAACACCTATAGAATTATTAAAAAGATATGAAACAGCTATAAAAGACGAATTTAGTAGCATGACAACAACAGAAGAAGAACAAAATGAAGAGAAAGATATAAATAGGAATTTAATGTTAAAATTAGCAATATGTAATATGTGTTACATAGATGAATATACTTGCGCATTTAAAGAATATTATTATAAAGGAGCATATAATATAGAAGAAAGTAAAGAAATAAGAAAATTATATTTTAATAAATTACCTGAACCATTTAGTTCAAAAATAATAAAAAGTTGGGATGAAACAAAAATAGTAGATACTCTAGGAGCAAGAATAAAATTTTTACAACAATGGTATAGAAACCTATGTGAAAAATACAGAGCAGAAATAAAAATAGAAAAAACATTAATAAGAAATTTAGCATGTTGCAAAGACAAGATAGCACCTCAATTTGGATGCGAAGAAAGATATTATAAGAAAACAAAAAGACATAAGAAATATAAGAAATACAAAAAATCAAAATATAAGTATAAGAAACCAAGAAAAAGATATTATGTAAAAAACTATAAACATAAAAGACCATATAGGAAAAAGAAATCTATAAAGCATGTACTTGTTATAATTGCGGAAAAATAGGACATTTAGCTAGAGATTATAAATTACCTAAAAACCCAAAAAATAAACAAATATCAGAAATAAAAATAGAAAACACAGAATATATGCAGGTAGATTACATAGATTACGAATTAGAAAGTGAAGACAGTATATATGAAATTTCAGAGAATGAAACAAATAACGAAATAGATAGTGAATTAGACGAATTAAATGACTGAAGAAGATATAAAAATATTAACAAAAGAAGAATATTTAAATGACGAAGGAACAGATCAAAAAATAATATTTGATAACAATGTATTTGATGAAATAAAAGGAAAAGAGTTAGACTTAAGTGTAGAAAAAATATTTAAAATACCAACAATAAAAAATATATTTACTAGAAAAAAGGAAGAATATTATGTAGTAAGCCAAAAGGAACATGTAATAGACTGTAGATATGCAACAGGTAAATGAAAAAGAATATTTAATACTCTTAAATACAGGACAAGAAGAAAATTATATAGCAAAATATCTAGTAAAAAATGAGGAAATAAAAACCGACAATAATATATGCCCAGATCTACCAAGAAGTTTAATAAATACTAAAAATATAGCAGAAAAAAAAATAATAATAGGAATAAGAAAAATAAAAATAGAATTTGAAGTAAAAGAAGAAATGCAAAAAACAGACATAATATTAGGAATAAAATGGTTAGAACAAGTAAAACCATATAATATAGAACATACACAATTAACTATAACATATAACAGAGAAAAATTATTCTTAAGAAGAGCTTTAACATAAAATGAAAATATATGTATTAATGAAGATAGTAGTAGAAGAATATTACAGTAGATATTATACGCCTATGATAGATACAGGAGCAGAAGCTAATTTATGTAGATATAATTGCTTACCAAAAAGTAAATGGGATAAATTAAAAACACCAATAATAGTTAAATGATTTAATAACGAAGGAAGCTTAATTACTTACAAAGCTAAGAATGTAAAAACACAAGTATTGGATAAAATATTAACAATAGAAGAAATTTATAATTATGAACTAACATCAAAAGATATACTTTTAGGAATGCCGTTTCTAGATAAATTATACCCACATATAATAACTAGAACAGATTGGTGGTTTACAACACCATGTAAACAGAAAGTAAGAGCAAAAAGAGTTAATAATAAAATTAGAAAGAAAACTGATTGGATAATAGGAAGTGAAAAAATTACACAAAAGTTAGAAAATATAAAAAATACTGAAGATACAATAGAACTAGTCGTATTTTCGATAAATAAAACAGATATAACTATATTTTCAATAAATAAGATAGAAATAGTTAACAGAAAATTAGAACAATTATATAGTGAAGATCCATTAAAAGGATGGAAAAAACATAAAACCATTATAAAAATTGAATTAATGGACAAAAACAGCATAATAACCCAGAAACCATTAACATATAATTTTAATGATTTAAAAGAATTTAAAATGCATATAGATGAATTATTAGAAAAACAATATATACAAAAAAGTAATAGTAAACATAATAGCCCAGCATTTATAGTAAATAAACATAGTGAACAAAAAAGAGGAAAAAGTAGAATGGTTATTGATTATAGAAATTTAAATGCAAAAACAATAACTTATAATTACCCAATACCAAATAAGATATTAAAAATAAGACAGATACAAGGATATAATTATTTTAGTAAATTTGATTGTAAATCAGGATTTTACCATCTAAAGTTAGAAGAAGAATCTAAAGAATTAACCGCATTTACGGTACCACAAGGATTTTATGAATGGAATGTATTACCATTTGGATATAAAAATGCACCAGGTAGATATCAACATTTTATGGATAGTTATTTTAAACAACTACCTAATTGTATAGTATATATAGACGATATACTATTATATACAAAGACCAAAGAAGAACATTTAAAATAATTGGAACAATTTACGGATATAATAGAAAAATCGGGAATAAGTTTAAGTAAAAAGAAAGCTGAAATTATGAAAAATCAGATAGAATTTTTAGGAATACAAATAGATAAAAGTGGAGTAAACATGCAACAACATATAGTACAAAAAATAATAAATTCGAAAGAAGAATTAGATACGAAAAAGAAATTACAATCATTTTTAGGATTAGTAAACCAAGTAAGAGAATATATTCCAAAATTAGCAGAAAACTTAAAACCACTACAGAAAAAACTAAAAAAGGACATAGAATATAACTATAATGAAGAAGATAAAAAACAAGTTCAAAAAATAAAAATACTTTGCAAAGAATTACCAAAATTACAATTTCCAGATGAAAATAGAAAATTTTTATATATAGTAGAAGCAGATGTTAGTGAATGTAGTTACGGAGGAGTACTTAAATATAAATATGGAGAGGAAAAATTAGAACACCACTGTAGATACTACTCAGGTACATTTAATGAAATAGAAATAAAATAGGAAATAAATAGAAAAGAATTATGCTCATTATATAAATGTTTGTTAGCGTTTGAGCCATATGTTGTATATAATAAATTTATTGTGCGAACAGATAATACACAAGTACGCTGGTGGCTAACAAAGAAAATACAAAATTCAGTTACAACGAAAGAGATTCGGAGACTAGTTTTAAATATATTAAATTTCACATTTACAATAGAAGTGATCAGCACTAACAAAATTGTTATTGAAGATTACATATCAAGACAAAGCTACACAGACTGATATAATAGAAGTAGATACTCTAGAAAAGATACTTAACACCCTAACTACGCTTTCAATGAAAGTGGACCGTATGGGTAATGAGATAGAGAAGCTAAAGACTAATGAAGATAAACTGAAGTCTATAGCTACAAATCAGCTAACTCAGCAGTGTGCAGAGCTATGTCGATCGGAAGACATTAAAATTCCAGAGCTAGAAGGAGACGTTGGGATAATCCATAAAACCCATAACATTTATCAATCTACTTCTGCAGGTACAAGCAAAGGAGTTAGGAGAAATACTACAAATATGAACCTAAACAAGCTATTTGATAAACCATTTATTCCAAATACACAAAAAGATCCTATGTTTATACCCCCACAAATTACCACATACCGAGAAAGTCTAAACCAAGACAAAAAGACCTACAACTATACAACCCGAACATACATAGAAAATATTTACAAAATACAAACCTTGTTAAATACCAACCCCAGAGCTATAAACATCCAAGAACCACATACAAATTACATAACCCAGAAGCTAACCGGATATAATAAGCTAATTGCTTTGCCCAAAACCAAACCTGGTCTAGTTAAAACATGTTACGAATATGGACTACTTAGCACCGTATATACCCAAGACAGATATGAAATATCCACTATACCAGAAATATATTATTCATTTAACATTTTTAAAAGAATAACCAAAGGTAACCTATTTTTTATAAAATTTTATACGGCACCAGCAGAGATATTGTATGATGAAGTAAAATCACATATACAAGTTGTAAAGATAGGAATGACCCGAGATATGATTATACCAGAAGATATTACTCAACAAACAGAAATACCTAGAGTTGAGATACCAAATTTTTATGCAAATAAAAGAATTATTGGATTATCTACGATTATTCAAGAATTAGCAAACAATTATCGCAACAGAAATCTCATATGGAGCTATTATTCAAGAGGTAATGTAATAATATACTTGAATTCAAAGGAACTACGAGAAGTAGATATGGAAGACATAAGGCAATGGATTTTAACCTTACTCAATCCAGAGAAAAAACCTATCGCCAGAGCTATCAAAGAAAAATTTATTTCGGAAGAACTATTAACCAGATATTGCAAGTTAATTGGACATAAATATCCAGACCATCAATGTTCAAAATGTAATGGAGAAGATAATATTGTACCAGAAGTTCAACTAGAATAAAAGAATCATGAAGATAAGCATGCCAGCTGGAAAGATAAGATCAGGAGCAATAATAGAGATACAACAGATACGACAAAATAAAAGGAAGACAAGATATCAAGATATTTAATCTTATTGTATAAATTTATTGTTTACGTAAAAAAAGATAGGATAGCATTTAATGTACATTAAATGTAGTTTATCTTTGTAAGACTTTTTAGACCCCTAGGTAACTTTTTAGCCATGTAGGCTTTTTGACTTTTATTTGTTTTTTGTAAACATTAGAAAAACGTGTACAAAAATGTAAACATTCATTCTTTCGTTTTATAAATAGAGAATGCAGAAGGCATTCCAAAGCAAGCCTTCATGCGTTGAAGCAAATACTCTCTTAAATCTACAACAAATATTTTGCTTAGTTAATTAAAACAGATTTATTTCAATGGAAAAATCTATGGAGGAACAAAGCTCAGAAATATCAAACCTACCCGAACAGGTATATTTATTTATGATTATGAATAGCTAAATTAATAATTCCCAACAATCATGGTATGATAAAATAAATTCATGTTAGTTACTTTATAGTAGAATTATTCGAAGAATAATATGTTAAGAAGTTTATTAGCAAAGTGGAAACGGAGAAAAATCCCTAAGAACTATGTCATCCTAAAGGTGAAACCAATAAGGCAAGAAGCCGTGGTGGGGAGTAACCAGAGTAGAGGCGTTGTTTAGGGGAAAATATCCAGATTACCATGCTAATAGTGACCGAAGAACATGTAATTTAAGAATAATCTAGTATATAGTAATCTAAGATGACCATATTTTGTTATGAACATGGTTGAAGAGAATATTTTGAAAAAGCAATTTTATGAAAATGAATAATTATTTTTCTGATGTGATGGTAGATAAATTTAAAATACTTATTTTATATGCACTTAAAGATATAAAAGTAGTAGATATAAGAAAAATCATATTAGAAAAAACATTTGGTAAATATTACATGACTAGAGTAAATTATATACCATACCTACCTAACTACTCTTACAAATACTTAGCATGATAAATTACATAGAATTTCTTAATAAAAATATACAAGAACTACTAAGCCTAAAACAAACAACTACAAAATATTATAATAAAATATTTAGTCAATTTTAAATGATAGATAATCTTAAAGTCTTAATCTTATATATACTTAGAGATATAGAAATTATAGATATTAAGAGAATAATATTAGAAAAAGTATTAGACTATGAAATTGAAATTATGAATTGGATAGCACAGTTATACCTAGATAATTATCCAGATGGATATTATTCAGATTAAAAGATGTTAGAATATATAAAGAAAATTAGAGAAAGGCAAAATTGGATATATGAAGAAGTTAATTACAGAAATCAACTTGAAATAGAGAAAAGACAACTAGAAGAAAAATTACTTAAAATAAAATTAACCTTAGAAAAGGAAGATACAAGTAATAATTTATTTAATACGTACGAAAAATTATTTAATGCAGATGGAAAATTAGTTATACATGAACAACAAATACTAATTAGTCAAATAAAAAATATAAATCTACGCATTGAATATAGCAAAGTTAGAATAAAATACTACACAGAAATTGCTAAAATTTTAATAGGATAAAATAATAAACTAAACAAATTAATGAATACATCTTACGAAAAGAATAAATCATTAAAAGAAATAGAAACCCAACTATATAATTTATACCTAGAATACAAAAGGTTACATATTAAGAACGAGGATTCTAAAACACTAAATAATTTAATTACTATAATATCTAATCTATAATATGAATTAATAAAACATCTTAAGTCAGGAAGATAAAAATGAAAATTATTCCAATCAATAAAAATAAATACCTACGTATTTATTATCTAGTTAAATCTACGCACCTAATCCGCACCCCCTTACAAATGGTATAAGAGCCCAGTTATTTAAAAAATACAGAAGTAGTATTCATGTTTAAATTTACGTGTTTATGAATTTAGATTGGATTTACTTGACAATAATTAATCAATATTAATTATGAGAAGACCATTTAAAAACAGAGAAGCTTTTAGAAAAATAAAAGAAACTTTAATTAGTAATTATTCAGAATATATAAGTCTAAATAAAACAAAACAAAACCCGCAAAGAGTAGCTTACCTAATTACCTTAATATCTAGTATTGAAGCAAAATTAATAATCCATTTAAAATCTAGAAGAATGAGACATATACCACCTAATTATGATAAAATTAGATTTAGATATCCACCAAAATACTATAAATACGGTTAAAATGAATAAAATACAGAAATACAAAGAACTAAAACAAACTATTTCTGAAAAACGTAAAGAATTAAGAATAAGAATAGAAAGATTAAATTATAATATATTTGTCGGAGTTAGTAAAAACTCAATAAATGCACAAAAAGATGAAATATCAAATTTAGAATCACAAATAGATAGTTTAGAATATATATATATATCAACATGAACTATTTACAATAAAATGAACAAAGAAGAATTTATAATAGACGAAAAAATATATGAAAATCACGAAGGATTAAAAATAAGAATTGTATTTTCTAATCTAGGAAGAAGATATAAGAAAATAGCCGAACATTTATATTTAATGTTAGAAAAAGAAGACTTAAAATTAGAAGATAAATTGACAGCTATGGTAAGAATAGAAAGAGAAAACGAAGAAATAGATAGAAAAAAGGAAATAGAAAAAATAAAACAACAAACAACAGAAGAAATACGAAAAATAGAAGAAACTAAAAATAGTAGGATTGCTGAATTAGAAAAAGAATTACAAATGTTAAAAGATCTGTATGAAAAAAGACAGAAAGAAAAAGAAGAAAAAGATAAAGAACAAAAAATATTAAACGAGATAAATCAATTTAAAGAAAAACTAGAAATAGACAATAAAGAAATAAAAAACAAGGAATTAGAAATAAATAATATAGATGTTGAAGAAACAGATAATTATGATTCAGAAGATAGTGAAACATATACAGAAATATTAACAAATACAAAAAATTTAGAAATCAATGAAAAACAAGAAGTAATTAATGAAGAAAACTTAGAAAATATCAACACAGAAATAAATACTCTTGACAAAAAAGAAGATGAAAACATAATACCTAGAACATCAGAAATAAGGAAACCTACATATTATAAGAATAAGTTTAAAAGATATAATATAAAGAATGAATATGACAAATGGACACCAAAACAAATAGTTAATAAAAATTATAAATTTTTAGACTTAGATTGTGTAATATATACAGAAAAAACGATACAATTATGGATAGGATATATGACAAAACAATTATTAGATAATAATATAAGTGTAACAGATGCACCAGAATATATAGAAAGAACACTAATAGGAACAGTGAAATTATTGTTTTTAAATCTAACTGAAAGTAGTAAAAGAATATTAAGAACTGACAAACCTACAGAAGGAACAATATTAACACCTATAGAATTATTAAAAAAATATGAAACAGCTATAAAAGACGAATTTAGTAGCATGACAACAACAGAAGAAGAACAAAATGAAGAGAAAGATATAAATAGGAATTTAATGTTAAAATTAGCAATATGTAATATGTGCTACATAGATGAATATACTTGCGTATTTAAAGAATATTATTATAAAGGAGCATATAATATAGAAGAAAGTAAAGAAATAAGAAAATTATATTTTAATAAATTACCTGAACCATTTAGTTCAAAAATAATAAAAAGTTGGGATGAAACAAAAATAGTAGATACTCTAGGAGCAAGAATAAAATTTTTACAACAATGGTATAGAAACCTATGTGAAAAATACAGAGAAGAAATAAAAATGAAAAAAACATTAATAAGAAATTTAGCATGTTGCAAAGACAAGATAGCACCTCAATTTGGATGCGAAGAAAGATATTATAAGAAAACAAAAAGACATAAGAAATATAAGAAATACAAAAAATCAAAATATAAGTATAAGAAACCAAGAAAAAGATATTATGTAAAAAACTATAAACATAAAAGACCATATAGGAAAAAGAAATCTATAAAGCATGTACTTGTTATAATTGCGAAAAAATAGGACATTTAGCTAGAGATTGTAAATTACCTAAAAACCCAAAAAATAAACAAATATCAGAAATAAAAACAGAAAACACAGAATATATGCAGGTAGATTACATAGATTACGAATTAGAAAGTGAAGACAGTATATATGAAATTTCAGAGAATGAAACAGATAACGAAATAGATAGTGAATTAGACGAATTAAATGACTGAAGAAGATATAAAAATATTAACAAAAGAAGAATATTTAAATGACGAAGGAACAGATCAAAAACTAATATTTGATAACAATGTATTTGATGAAATAAAAGGAAAAGAGTTAGACTTAAGTGTAGAAAAAATATTTAAAATACCAACAATAAAAAATATATTTACTAGAAAAAAGGAAGAATATTATGTAGTAAGCCAAAAGGAACATGTAATAGACTGTAGATATGCAAAAGGTAAAGCTAGTATACCACTAGTAACAAAAAGAATAATTAATAAAGAGATAAACGATATAAAAAGTAGAGACCCAATAAAATACGTACACCTTGGAGGTACAGAAATATTAATAAAAGCATATTTTAGAGAAGGAATAGATACACCAATAGAATTATATTTAGCTGATGATAGAATTATAAAACCTATAGAAAAAAGTATAATAACTGTCATAAAAGGAAATTTAATATACCAAAAATTTAAATTTATAATAAGTGCGAATTATTCAGTAGCAGTAACAGATAGAAATATAGATAAATCACTAGTATTATATTGGAAGATATCAGGAATAGAATTAACCCCAGGAAGTAAAATAATTACAGCAAGATACAAAAATTTATATGTATTAACAACAAACCAATATTAAATAACAGGAAAGGTAAATGAAAAAAAATATTTAATACTCTTAAATACAGGACAAGAAGAAAATTATATAACAAAATATCTAGTAAAAATGAGGAAATAAAAACCGACAATAATATATGCCCAGATCTACCAAGAAGTTTAATAAATACTAAAAATATAGCAGAAAAAATAATAATAATAGGAATAAGAAAAATAAAAATAGAATTTGAAGTAAAAGAAGAAATGCAAAAAACAGACATAATATTAGGAATAAAATGGTTAGAACAAGTAAAACCATATAATATAGAACATACACAATTAACTATAACATATAACAGAGAAAAATTATTCTTAAGAAGAGCTTTAACATAAAATGAAAATATATGTATTAATGAAGATAGTAGTAGAAGGATATTACAGAAGATATTATACGCCTATGATAGATACAGGAGCAGAAGCTAATTTATGTAGATATAATTGCTTACCAGAAAGTAAATGGGATAAATTAAAAACACCAATAATAGTTAAAGGATATAATAACGAAGGAAGCTTAATTACTTACAAAGCTAAGAATGTAAAAACACAAGTATGGGATAAAATATTAATAATAGAAGAAATTTATAATTATGAACTAACATCAAAAGATATACTTTTAGGAATGCCGTTTCTAGATAAATTATACCCACATATAATAACTAGAACAGATTGGTGGTTTACAACACCATATAAACAGAAAGTAAGAGCAAAAAGAGATAATAATAAAATTAGAAAGAAAACTGATTGGATAATAGGAAGTGAAAAAATTACACAGAAGTTAGAAAATATAAAAAATACTGAAGAAACAATAGAACTAGTCGTATTTTCGATAAATAAAAAAGATATAACTATATTTTCAATAAATAAGATAGAAATAGTTAACAGAAAATTAGAACAATTATATAGTGAAGATCCATTAAAAGGATGGGAAAAACATAAAACCATTATAAAAATTGAATTAATAGACAAAAACAGCATAATAACCCAGAAACCATTAACATATAATTTTAATGATTTAAAAGAATTTAAAATGCATATAGATGAATTATTAGAAAAACAATATATACAAAAAAGTAATAGTAAACATAATAGCCCAGCATTTATAGTAAATAAACATAGTGAAAAAAAAGAAGAAAAAAGTAGAATGGTTATTGATTATAGAAATTTAAATGCAAAAACAATAACTTATAATTACCCAATACCAAATAAGATATTAAAAATAAGACAGATACAAGGATATAATTATTTTAGTAAATTTGATTGTAAATCAGGATTTTACCATCTAAAGTTAGAAGAAGAATCTAAAGAATTAACCGCATTTACGGTACCACAAGGATTTTATGAATGGAATGTATTACCATTTGGATATAAAAATGCACCAGGTAGATATCAACATTTTATGGATAGTTATTTTAAACAACTACCTAATTGTATAGTATATATAGACGATATACTATTATATACAAAGACCAAAGAAGAACATTTAAAATTATTGGAACAATTTACGGATATAATAGAAAAATCGGGAATAAGTTTAAGTAAAAAGAAAGCTGAAATTATGAAAAATCAGATAGAATTTTTAGGAATACAAATAGATAAAAGTGGAGTAAAAATGCAACAACATATAGTACAAAAAATAATAAATTCGAAAGAAGAATTAGATACGAAAAAGAAATTACAATCATTTTTAGGATTAGTAAACCAAGTAAGAGAATATATTCCAAAATTAGCAGAAAACTTAAAACCACTACAGAAAAAACTAAAAAAGGACATAGAATATAACTATAATGAAGAAGATAAAAAACAAGTTCAAAAAATAAAAATACTTTGCAAAGAATTACCAAAATTACAATTTTCAGATGAAAATAGAAAATTTATATATATAGTAGAAGCAGATGCTAGTGAATGTAGTTACGGAGGAGTACTTAAATATAAATATGGAGAGGAAAAATTAGAACACCACTGTAGATACTACTCAGGTACATTTAATGAAACAGAATTAAAATGGGAGATAAATAGAAAAGAATTATGCTCATTATATAAATGTTTGTTAGCGATTGAGCCATATGTTGTATATAATAAATTTATTGTGCGAACAGATAATACACAAGTACGTTGGTGGCTAACAAAGAAAATACAAAATTCAGTTACAACGAAAGAGATTCGGAGACTAGTTTTAAATATATTAAATTTCACATTTACAATAGAAATGATCAGCACTGACATAAATGTTATTGCAGATTACATATCAAGACAAAGCTACACAGACTGATATAATAGAAGAAGATACTCTAGAAAAGATACTTAACACCCTAACTACGCTTTCAATGAAAGTGGACAGTATGGGTAATGAGATAGAGAAGCTAAAGACTAATGAAGATAAACTGAAGTCTATAGCTACAAATCAGCTAACTCAGCAGTGTGCAGAGCTATGTCAATCGGAAGACATTAAAATTCCAGAGCTAGAAGGAGACGTTGAGATACTCCATAAAACCCATAACATTTATCAATCTACTTCTGCAGGTACAAGTAAAGGAGTTAGGAGAAATACTATAAATATGAACCTAAACAAGCTATTTGATAAACCATTTATTCTAAATACACCAAAAGATCCTATGTTTACACCCCCACATATTACCACATACCGAAAAAGTCTAAACCAAGACAAAAAGACCTACAACTATACGGCCCGAACATACATAGAAAATATTTACAAAATACAAACCTTGTTAAATACCAACCCCAGAGCTATAAACATCCAAGAACCACATACAAATTACATAACCCAGAAGCTAACCGGATATAATAAGCTAATTGCTTTGCCCAAAACCAAACCTGGTCTAGATAAAACATGTTACGAATATGGACTACTTAGCACCGTATATACCCAAGACGGATATGAAATATTCACTATACCAGAAATATATGATTCATTTAACATTTTTAAAAGAATAACCAAAGGTAACCTATTTTTTATAAAATTTTATACGGCACCAACAGAGATATTGTATGATGAAGTTAAATCACCTATACAAGTTGTAAAGATAGGAATGACCCGAGATATGATTATACCAGAAGATATTACTCAACAACCAGAAATACCTAGAGTTGAGATACCAATTTTTTATGCAAATAAAAGAATTATTGGACTATCTACGATTCTTCAAGAATTAGCAAACAATTATCGCAACAGAAATCCCATATGGAGCTATTATTCAAGAGGTAATGTAATAATATACTCGAATTCAAAGGAACTACGAGAAGCAGATATGGAAGACGTAAGGCAATGGATTTTAACCTTACTCAATCCAGAGAAAAAACCTATCGCCAGAGCTATCAAAGAAAAATTTATTTCGGAAGAACTATTAACCAGATATTGCAAGTTAATTGGACATAAATATCTAGACCATCAATGTTCAAAATGTAATGGAGAAGATAATATCGTACCAGAAGTTCAGCTAGAATAAAAGAATCATGAAGATAAGCATGCCAGCTGGAAAGATAAGATCAGGAGCAATAATGGAGATACAACAGATACGACAAAATAAACGGAAGACAAGATATCAAGATATTTAATCTTATTGTATAAATTTATTGTTTACATAAGAAAAGATAGGATAGCATTTAATGTACATTAAATGTAGTTATCTTTGTAAGACTTTTTAGACCCTAGGTAACTTTTTAGCCATGTAGGCTTTTTGACTTTTATTTGTTTTTTGTAAACATTAGAAAAACGTGTACAAAAATGTAAACATTCATTCTTTCGTTTTATAAATAGAGAAGGCAGAAGGCATTGCAAAGCAAACCTTCATGCGTTGAAGCAAATACTCTCTCAAATCTACAACAAATATTTTGCTTAGTTAATTAAAACAGAATTATTTCAATGGAAAAATCTATGGAGGAACAAAGCTCAGAAATATCAAACCTACCCGAACAGGTATATTTATTTATGATTATGAATAGCTAAATTCATAATTTCCAACAATCATGGTATGATAAAATAAATTCATGTTAGTTACTTTATAGTAGAATTACTCGAAGAATAATATGTTAAGAAGTTTATTAGCAAAGTGGAAATGGAGAAAAATCCCTAAGAACTATGCCATCCTAAAGGTGAAACCAATAAGGCAAGAAGCCATGGTGGGGAGTAACCAGAGTAGAGGCGCTGTTTAAGGGAAAATATCCAGATTACCATGCTAATAGTGACCGAAGAACATGTTATTTAAGAATAATCTAGTATATAGTAATCTAAGATGGCTATATTTTTTATGTACGTGGTTGAAGGGAATATTTTGAAAAAAGCAATTTTATGAAAATGAATAATTATTTATCTGATGTGATGGTAGATAAATTTAAAATACTTATTTTGTATGCACTTAAAGATATAAAAGTAGTAGATATAAGAAAAATCATATTCTAAAAAGCTTTTGGTAAATATTACATGACTAGAGTAAATTATATACCATACCTACCTAACTACTCTTATAAATACTTGTCATGCTAAATTACATAGAATTTCTTAATAAATATATACAAGAACTACTAAGCCTAAAACAAACAACTACAAAATATTATAATAAAATATTTAGTCAATTTTAAATGATAGATAATCTTAAAGTCTTAATCTTATATATACTTAGAGATATAGAAATTATAGATATTAAGAGAATAATATTAGAAAAAGTATTAGACTATGAAATTGAAATTATGAATTGGATAGCACAGTTATACCTAGATAATTATCCAGATGGATATTATTCAGATTAAAAGATGTTAGAATATATAAAGAAAATTAGAGAAAGGCAAAATTGGATATATGAAGAAGTTAATTACATAAATCAACTTGAAATAGAGAAAAGACAACTAGAAGAAAAATTACTTAAAATATAATTAATATTAGAAAAGGAAGATACAAGTAATAATTTATTTAATACGTACGAAAAATTATTTAATGCAGATGGAAAATTAGTTATACATGAACAACAAATACTAATTAGTCAAATAAAAAATATAAATCTACGCATTGAATATAGCAAAGTTAGAATAAAATACTACACAGAAATTGCTAAAATTTCAATAGGATAAAATAATAAACTAAACAAATTAATGAATACATCTTACGAAATGAATAAATCATTAAAAGAAATAGAAACCCATCTATATAATTTATACCTAGAATACAAAAGGTTACATATTAAGAACGAGGATCCTAAAACACTAGATAATTTAATTACGATAATATCTAATCTAGAATATGAATTAATAAAACATCTTAAGTCAAGAAGATAAAAATGAAAATTATTCCAATCAATAAAAATAAATACCTACGTATTTATTATCTAGTTAAATTATTGTACCTAATCCGCACCCCCCTTACAAATGGTATCAGAGCCCAGTTATTTAAAAAATACAGAAGTAGTATACGTGTTTAAATTTACCTACGTTTATGAATTTAGATTGGATTTACTTGACAATAATTAATCAATATTAATTATTAGAAGACCATTTAAAAACAGAGAAGCTTTGAGAAAAATTAAATAATTTCTAATCAGTAATTATTCAGAATATAGAAGTCTAAATAAAACAAAAGAAAACCCACAAAGATTAGCTTACCTAATTACCTTAATATCTAGTATTGAAGCAAAATTAATAATCCATTTAAAATCTAGAAGAATGAGACATATACCACCTAATTATGATAAAATTAGATTTAGATATCCGCCAAAATACTATAAATACAGTTAAAATGAATAAAATACAGAAATACAAAGAACTAAAACAAACTATTTTTGAAAAATGTAAAGAATTAAGAATAAGAATAGAAAGATTAAATTATAATATATTTGCCGGAATTAGTAAAAACTCAATAAATGCACAAAAAGATGAAATATCAAATTTATCTAATGTTATCAAATTTACAATAACATTGTACCTAGAATGTACTCAAACGTAATTCTAAACTCAATAACGAAATAAATACTGAATTAGACGAATTAGAATGTACTCAAACGTGTACGGTTAAAATGAATAAAATACAGAAATACAAAGAACTAAAACAAACTAATTCTGAAAAACATAAAGAATTAAGAATAAGAATAGAAAGATTAAATTATAATATATTTGCCGGAATTAGTAAAAACTCAAAAAATGCACAAAAAGATGAAATACTAAATTTAGAATGAAACAGATAACGAAATAGATACTGAATTAGACGAATTAGAATGTACTCAAACGTGATTCTAAATTTGATATTTCATCTTTTTGTGCATTTATTGAGTTTTTACTAATTCCGGCAAATATATTATAATTTAATCTTTCTATTCTTATTCTTAATTCTTTACGTTTTTCAGAATTAGTTTGTTTTAGTTCTTTGTATTTCTGTATTTTATTCATTTTAACCGTATTTATAGTATTTTGGCGGATATCTAAATCTAATTTTATCATAATTAGGTGGTATATGTCTCATTCTTCTAGATTTTAAATGGATTATTAATTTTGCTTCAATACTAGATATTAAGGTAATTAGGTAAGCTAATCTTTGTGGGTTTTCTTTTGTTTTATTTAGACTTATATATTCTGAATAATTACTGATTAGAAATTCTTTAATTTTTCTAAAAGCTTCTCTGTTTTTAAATGGTCTTCTCATAATTAATATTGATTAATTATTGTCAAGTAAATCCAATCTAAATTCATAAACGTAGGTAAATTTAAACACGTATACTACTTCTGTATTTTTTAAATAACTGGGCTCTGATACCATTTGTAAGGGGGGTGCGGATTAGGTACAATAATTTAACTAGATAATAAATACGTAGATATTTATTTTTATCGATTGGAATAATTTTCATTTTTATCTTCTTGACTTAAGATGTTTTATTAATTCATATTCTAGATTAGATATTATCGTAATTAAATTATCTAGTGTTTTAGGATCCTCGTTCTTAATATGTAACCTTTTGTATTCTAGGTATAAATTATATAGTTGGGTTTCTATTTCTTTTAATGATTTATTCCTTTCGTAAGATGTATTCATTAATTTGTTTAGTTTATTATTTTATCCTATTAAAATTTTAGCAATTTCTGTGTAGTATTTTATTCTAACTTTGCTATATTCAATGCGTAGATTTATATTTTTTATTTGACTAATTAGTATTTGTTGTTCATGTATAACTAATTTTCCATCTGCATTAAATAATTTTTCGTACGTATTAAATAAATTATTACTTGTATCTTCCTTTTCTAAGGTTAATTTTATTTTAAGTAATTTTTCTTCTAGTTGTCTTTTCTCTATTTCAAGTTGATTTCTGTAATTAACTTCTTCATATATCCAATTTTTCCTTTCTCTAATTTTCTTTATATATTCTAACATCTTTTAATCTGAATAATATCCATCTGGGTAATTATCTAGGTATAACTGTGCTATCCAATTCATAATTTCAATTTCATAGTCTAATACTTTTTCTAATATTATTCTCTTAATATCTATAATTTCTATATCTCTAAGTATATATAAGATTAAGAATTTAAGATTATCTATCATTTAAAATTGACTAAATATTTTATTATAATATTTTGTAGTTGTTTGTTTTAGGCTTAGTAGTTCTTGTATATTTTTATTAAGAAATTCTATGTAATTTATCATGCTAAGTATTTATAAGAGCAGTTAGGTAGGTATGGTATATAATTTACTCTAGTCATGTAATATTTACCAAATGTTTTTTCTAATATGATTTTTCTTATATCTACTACTTTTATATCTTTAAGTGCATACAAAATAAGTATTTTAAATTTATCTACCATCACATCAGATAAATAATTATTCATTTTCATAAAATTGCTTTTTCAAAATATTCCCTTCAACCACGTACATAACAAAATATAGTCATCTTAGATTACTATATACTAGATTATTCTTAAATAACATGTTCTTCGGTAACTATTAGCATGGTAATCTGGATATTTTCCCTTAAACAGCGCCTCTACTCTGGTTACTCCCCACCACGGCTTCTTGCCTTATTGGTTTCACCTTTAGGATGGCATAGTTCTTAGGGATTTTTCTCCGTTTCCACTTTCTTAATAAACTTCTTAACATATTATTCTTCGAATAATTCTACTATAAAGTAACTAACATGAATTTATTTTATCATACCATGATTGTTGAGAATTATGAATTTAGCTATTCATAATCATAAATAAATATACCTGTTCGGGTAGGTTTGATATTTCTGAGCTTTGTTCCTCCATAGATTTTTCCATTAAAATATACCTGTTTTTAATTAACTGAGCAAAATATTTTTTGTGGACTTGAGAGAGTATTTGCTTCAACGCATGAAGGCTTGCTTTGCAATGTCTTCTGCCTTCTCTATTTATAAAACGAAAGAATGAATGTTTACATTTTTGTACACGTTTTTCTAATGTTTACAAAAAACAAATAAAAGTCAAAAATCCTACATGGCTAAAAAGTTACCTAGGGGTCTAAAAAGTCTTACAAAGATAAACTACATTTAATGTACATTAAATGCTATCCTATCTTTTTTTACGTAAACAATAAATTTATACAATAAGATTAAATATCTTGATATCTTGTCTTCCATTTATTTTGTCGTATTTGATGTATCTCCATTATTGTTCCTGATCTTATCTTTCCAGCTGGCATGCTTATCTTCATGATTCTTTTATTCTAGCTGAACTTCTGGTATAATATTATCTTCTCCATTACATTTTGAACATTGATGGTCTGGATATTTATGTCCAATTAACTTGCAATATCTGGTTAATAGTTCTTTCGAAATAAATTTTTCTTTGATAGCTCTGGCGATAGGTTTTTTCTCTGGATTGAGTAAGGTTAAAATCCATTGCCTTACGTCTTCCATATCTGTTTCTCGTAGTTCCTTTGAATTCGAGTATATTATTACATTACCTCTTGAATAATAGCTCCATATGGGATTTCTGTTGCGATAATTGTTTGCTAATTCTTGAAGAATCGTAGATAGTCCAATAATTCTTTTATTTGCATAAAAAATTGGTATCTCAACTCTAGGTATTTCTGGTTGTTGAGTAATATCTTCTGGTATAATCATATCTCGGGTCATTCCTATCTTTACAACTTGTATAGGTGATTTAACTTCATCATACAATATCTCTGCTGGTGCCGTATAAAATTTTATAAAAAATAGGTTACCTTTGGTTATTCTTTTAAAAATGTTAAATGAATCATATATTTCTGGTATAGTGGATATTTCATATCCGTCTTGGGTATATACGGTGCTAAGTAGTCCATATTCGTAACATGTTTTAACTAGACCAGGTTTGGTTTTGGGCAAAGCAATTAGCTTATTATATCCGGTTAGCTTCTGGGTTATGTAATTTGTATGTGGTTCTTGGATGTTTATAGCTCTGGGGTTGGTATTTAACAAGGTTTGTATTTTGTAAATATTTTCTATGTATGTTCGGGCCGTATAGTTGTAGGTCTTTTTGTCTTGGTTTAGACTTTCTCGGTATGTGGTAATTTGTGGGGGTATAAACATAGGATCTTTTGGTGTATTTGGAATAAATGGTTTATCAAATAGCTTGTTTAGGTTCATATTTGTAGTATTTCTCCTAACTCCTTTGCTTGTACCTGCAGAAGTAGATTGATAAATGTTATGGGTTTTATGGAGTATCCCAACGTCTCCTTCTAGCTCTGGAATTTTAATGTCTTCCGATCGACATAGCTCTGCACACTGCTGAGTTAGCTGATTTGTAGCTATAGACTTCAGTTTATCTTCATTAGTCTTTAGCTTCTCTATCTCATTACCCATACTGTCCACTTTCATTGAAAGCGTAGTTAGGGTGTTAAGTATCTTTTCTAGAGTATCTTCATCTATTATATCAGTCTGTGTAGCTTTGTCTTGATATGTAATCTGCAATAACATTTTTGTTAGTGCTGATCACTTCTATTGTAAATGTGAAATTTAATATATTTAAAACTAGTCTCCGAATCTCTTTCGTTGTAACTGAATTTTGTATTTTCTTTGTTAGCCACCAGCGTACTTGTGTATTATCTGTTCGCACAATAAATTTATTATATACAACATATGGCTCAATCGCTAACAAACATTTATATAATGAGCATAATTCTTTTCTATTTATTTCCCATTTTATTTCTATTTCATTAAATGTACCTGAGTAGTATCTACAGTGGTGTTCTAATTTTTCCTCTCCATATTTATATTTAAGTACTCCTCCGTAACTACATTCACTAACATCTGCTTCTACTATATATATAAATTTTCTATTTTCATCTGGAAATTGTAATTTTGGTAATTCTTTGCAATGTATTTTTATTTTTTGAACTTGTTTTTTATCTTCTTCATTATAGTTATATTCTATGTCCTTTTTTAGTTTTTTCTGTAGTGGTTTTAGGTTTTCTGCTAATTTTGGAATATATCCTCTTACATGGTTTACTAATCCTAAAAATGATTGTAATTTCTTTTTCGTATCTAATTCTTCTTTCGAATTTATTATTTTTTGTACTATATGTTGTTGCATTTTTACTCCACTTTTATCTATTTGTATTCCTAAAAATTCTATCTGATTTTTCATAATTTCAGCTTTCTTTTTACTTAAACTTATTCCCGATTTTTCTATTATATCCGTAAATTGTTCCAATAATTTTAAATGTTCTTCTTTGGTCTTTGTATATAATAGTATATCGTCTATATATACTATACAATTAGGTAGTTGTTTAAAATAACTATCCATAAAATATTGATATCTACCTGGTGCAATTTTATATCAAAATGGTAATACATTCCATTCATAAAATCCTTGTGGTACCGTAAATGCGGTTAATTCTTTAGATTCTTCTTCTAACTTTAGATGGTAAAATCCTGATTTACAATCAAATTTACTAAAATAATTATATCCTTGTATCTGTCTTATTTTTAATATCTTATTTGGTATTGGGTAATTATAAGTTATTGTTTTTGCATTTAAATTTCTATAATCAATAACCATTCTGCTTTTTCCTCTTTTTTGTTCACTATGTTTATTTACTATAAATGCTGGGCTATTATGTTTACTATTACTTTTTTGTATATATTGTTTTTCTAATAATTCATCTATATGCATTTTAAATTCTTTTAAATCATTAAAATTATATGTTAATGGTTTCTGGGTTATTATGCTGTTTTTGTCCATTAATTCAATTTTTATAATGGTTTTATGTTTTTCCCATCCTTTTAATGGATCTTCACTATATAATTGTTCTAATTTTCTGTTAACTATTTCTATCTTATTTATTGAAAATATAGTTATTTCTGTTTTATTTATCGAAAATACGACTAGTTCTATTGTATCTTCAGTATTTTTTATATTTTCTAACTTTTGTGTAATTTTTTCACTTCCTATTATCCAATCAGTTTTCTTTCTAATTTTATTATTAACTATTTTTGCTCTTACTTTCTGTTTACATGGTGTTGTAAACCACCAATCTGTTCTAGTTATTATATGTGGGTATAATTTATCTAGAAACGGCATTCCTAAACGTATATCTTTTGATGTTAGTTCATAATTATAAATTTCTTCTATTGTTAATATTTTATCCCATACTTGTGTTTTTACATTCTTAGCTTTGTAAGTAATTAAGCTTCCTTCGTTATTAAATCCTTTAACTATTATTGGTGTTTTTAATTTATCCCATTTACTTTCTGGTAAGCAATTATATCTACATAAATTAGCTTCTGCTCCTGTATCTATCATAGGCGTATACTATCTACTGTAATATTCTTCTACTACTATCTTCATTAATACATATATTTTCATTTTATGTTAAAGCTCTTCTTAAGAATAATTTTTCTCTGTTATATGTTATAGTTAATTGTGTATGTTCTATATTATATGGTTTTACTTGTTCTAACCATTTTATTCCTAATATTATGTCTGTTTTTTGCATTTCTTCTTTTACTTCAAATTCTATTTTTATTTTTCTTATTCCTATTATTATTTCTTTTTCTGCTATATTTTTAGTATTTATTAAACTTCTTGGTAGATCTGGGCATATATTATTGTCGGTTTTTATTTCCTCATTTTTTACTAGATATTTTGCTATATAATTTTCTTCTTGTCCTGTATTTAAGAGTATTAAATATTCTTTTTCATTTACCTTTCCTGTTATGTAATATTGGTTTGAATTATCCATTGAACTTGTTTCATAACTTATTCTTTTTGATGAGCTTGATGATTCCGATTTATCATAAGTTTTTCTTTTTGTTGTACTTATTCTGTCATTTATTATTTCTAGATTTTCTTCTACATCTATGTCTCTATAGCTATAATCATTACAATCTATTGTTTTTACAAATTGTTCGAATGAGCTATCTATTTGTATCTTGTTAATCTTATTTTTTCCTGTTATTTTATGTTTTGTTGTTAATACATATAAATTTTTGCATCTTACTGTAAATATTTTACTTCCTGGGGTTAATTCTATTCCTGATATCATCCAATATAATACTAGTGATTTATCTATATTTCTATCCGTTACTGCTACTGAATAATTCGCACTTATTATAAATTTAAATTTTTGGTATATTAAATTTCCTTTTATGGTAGTTATTATACTTTTTTCTATAGGTTTTATAATTCTATCATCTGCTAAATATAATTCTATTGGTGTATCTATTCATTCTCTAAATCATGCTTTTATTAATATTTCTGTACCTCCAAGGTGTACGTATTTTATTGGGTCTCTACTTTTTATATCGTTTATCTCTTTATTAATTATTATTTTTGTTACTAGTGGTATACTAGCTTTACCTTTTGCATATCTACAGTCTATTACATGTTCCTTTTGGCTTACTACATAACATTCTTCCTTTTTTCTAGTAAATATATTTTTTATTGTTGGTATTTTAAATATTTTTTCTACACTTAAGTCTAACTCTTTTCCTTTTATTTCATCAAATACATTGTTATCAAATATTATTTTTTGGTCTGTTCCTTCGTCATTTAAATATTCTTCTTTTGTTAATATTTTTATATCTTCTTCAGTCATTTAATTCGTCTAATTCACTATCTATTTCGCTATCTGTTTCATTCTCTGAAATTTCATATATACTGTCTTCACTTTCTAATTTGTAATCTATGTAATCTATCTGCATATATTCTGTGTTTTCTATTTTTATTTCTGATATTTGTTTATTTTTTGGTTTTTTAGGTAATTTACAATCTCTAGCTAAATGTCCTATTTTTCCGCAATTATAACAAGTACATTCCTTTATAGATTTCTTTTTCCTATATGGTCTTTTATGTTTATAGTTTTTTACATAATATCTTTTTCTTGGTTTCTTATACTTATATTTTGATTTTTTGTATTTCTTATATTTCTTATGTCTTTTTCTTTTCTTATAATATCTTTCTTCGCATCCAAATTGAGGTGCTATCTTGTCTTTGCAACATGCTAAATTTCTTATTAATGTTTTTTCCATTTTTATTTCTTCTCTGTATTTTTCACATAGGTTTCTATACCATTGTTGTAAAAATTTTATTCTTGCTCCTAGAGTATCTACTATTTTTGTTTCATCCCAACTTTTTATTATTTTTGAACTAAATGGTTCAGGTAATTTATTAAAATATAATTTTCTTATTTCTTTACTTTCTTCTATATTATATGCTCCTTTATAATAATATTCTTTAAATGTGCAAGTATATTCATCTATGTAGCACATATTACATATTGCTAATTTTAACATTAAATTCCTATTTATATCTTTCTCTTCATTTTGTTCTTCTTCTGTTGTTGTCATGCTACTAAATTCGTCTTTTATAGCTGTTTCATATTTTTTTAATAATTCAATAGGTGTTAATATTGTTCCTTCTGTAGGTTTGTCAGTTCTTAATATTCTTTTACTATTTTCAGTTAGATTTAAAAACCATAATTTCACTGTTCCTATTAGTGTTCTTTCTATATATTCTGGTGCATCTGTTACACTTATATTATTATCTAATAATTGTTTTGTCATATATCCTATCCATAATTGTATCGTTTTTTCTGTATCTATTACACAATCTAAGTCTAAAAAGTAATAATTTTTATTAACTATTTGTTTTGGTGTCCATTTGTCATATTCATTCTTTAGATTATATCTTTTAAACTTATTCTTATAATATGTAGGTTTCTTTATTTCTGATGTACTAGGTATTATGTTTTCATCTTCTTTTTTATCAAGAGTATTTATTTCTTTATTGTCTATTTCTAGTTTTTCTTTATATTGATTTATCTCGTTTAATAATTTTTGTTCTTTATCTTTTTCTTCTTTTTCTTTCTGTCTTTTTTCATACAGATCTTTTAACATTTGTAATTCTTTTTCTAATTCAGCAATCCTACTATTTTTAGTTTCTTCTATTTTTCGTATTTCTTCTGTAGTTTGTTGTTTTATTTTTTCTATTTCCTTTTTTCTATCTGTTTCTTCGTTTTCCCTTTCTATCTTACCATAGCTGTCAATTTATCTTCCAATTTTAATTCTTTTTTTTCTAACATTAAATATAAATGTTCGCCTATTTTCTTATATCTTCTTCCTAGATTAGAAAATACTATTCTTATTTTTAATCCTTCGTGATTTTCATATATTTAAACACGTATACTACTTCTGTATTTTTTAAATAACTGGGCTCTGATACCATTTGTAAGGGGGTGCGGATTAGGTGCGTAGATTTAACTAGATAATAAATACGTAGGTATTTATTTTTATTGATTGGAATAATTTTTATTTTTATCTTCTTGACTTAAGATGTTTTATTAATTCATATTCTAGATTAGATATTATCGTAATTAAATTATCTAGTGTTTTAGGATCCTCGTTCTTAATATGTAACCTTTTGTATTCTAGGTATAAATTATATAGTTGGGTTTCTATTTCTTTTAATGATTTATTCTTTTCGTAAGATGTATTCATTAATTTGTTTAGTTTATTATTTTATCCTATTGAAATTTTAGCAATTTCTGTGTAGTATTTTATTCTAACTTTGCTATATTCAATGCGTAGATTTATATTTTTTATTTGACTAATTAGTATTTGTTGTTCATGTATAACTAATTTTCCATCTGCATTAAATAATTTTTCGTACGTATTAAATAAATTATTATTTGTATCTTTCTTTTCTAAGGTTAATTTTATTTTAAGTAATTTTTCTTCTAGTTGTCTTTTCTCTATTTCAAGTTGATTTCTGTAATTAACTTCTTCATATATCCAATTTTGCCTTTCTCTAATTTTCTTTATATATTCTAACATCTTTTAATCTCAATAATATCCATCTGGGTAATTATCTAGGTATAACTGTGCTATCCAATTCATAATTTCAATTTCATAGTCTAATACTTTTTCTAATATTATTCTCTTAATATCTATAATTTCTATATCTCTAAGTATATATAAGATTAAGACTTTAAGATTATCTATCATTTAAAATTGACTAAATATTTCATTATAATATTTTGTAGTTGTTTGTTTTAGGCTTAGTAGTTCTTGTATATATTTATTAAGAAATTCTATGTAATTTAGCATGACAAGTATTTATAAGAGTAGTTAGGTAGGTATGGTATATAATTTACTCTAGTCATGTAATATTTACCAAAAGCTTTTTAGAATATGATTTTTCTTATATCTACTACTTTTATATCTTTAAGTGCATACAAAATAAGTATTTTAAATTTATCTACCATCACATCAGATAAATAATTATTCATTTTCATAAAATTGCTTTTTTCAAAATATTCCCTTCAACCACGTACATAACAAAATATAGTCATCTTAGATTACTATATACTAGATTATTCTTAAATAACATGTTCTTCGGTAACTATTAGCATGGTAATCTGGATATTTTCCCTTAAACAGCGCCTCTACTCTGGTTACTCCCCACCACGGCTTCTTGCCTTATTGGTTTCACCTATAGGATGGCATAGTTCTTAGGGATTTTTCTCCGTTTCCACTTTGCTAATAAACTTCTTAACATATTATTCTTCGAATAATTCTACTATAAAGTAACTAACATGAATTTATTTTATCATACCATGATTGTTGGGAATTATGAATTTAGCTATTCATAATCATAAATAAATATACCTTTTCGGGTAGGTTTGATATTTCTGAGCTTTGTTCCTCCATAGATTTTTCCATTAAAATATACCTGTTTTTAATTAACTGAGCAAAATATTTTTTGTGGACTTGAGAGAGTATTTGCTTCAACGCATGAAGGCTTGCTTTGCAATGCCTTCTGCCTTCTCTATTTATAAAACGAAAGAATGAATGTTTATATTTTTGTACACGTTTTTCTAATGTTTACAAAAAATAAATAAAAGTCAAAAAGCCTACATGGCTAAAAAGTTACCTAGGGGTCTAAAAAGTCTTACAAAGATAAACTACATTTAATGTACATTAAATGCTATCCTATCTTTTTTTACGTAAACAATAAATTTATACAATAAGATTAAATATCTTGATATCTTGTCTTCCGTTTATTTTATCGTATCTGCTGTATCTCCATTATTGCTCCTGATCTTATCTTTCCAGCTGTCATGCTTATCTTCATGATTTTTTTATTCTAGCTGAACTTCTGGTACAATATTATCTTCTCCATTACATTTTGAACATTGATGGTCTGGATATTTATGTCCAATTAACTTGCAATATCTGGTTAATAGTTCTTCCGAAATAAATTTTTCTTTAATAGCTCTAGCGATAGGTTTTTTCTCTGGATTGAGTAAGGTTAAAATCCATTGCCTTACGTCTTCCATATCTGCTTCTCGTAGTTCCTTTAAATTCGAGTATATTATTACATTTCCTCTTGAATAATAGCTCCATATGGGATTTCTGTTGCGATAATTGTTTGCTAATTCTTGAATAATCGTAGATAGTCCAATAATTCTTTTATTTGCATAAAAATTTGGTATCTCAACTCTAGGTATTTCTGGTTGTTGAGTAATATCTTCTGGTATAATCATATCTCGGGTCATTCCTATCTTTACAACTTGTATAGGTGATTTAACTTCATCATACAATATCTCTGCTGGTGCCGTATAAAATTTTATAAAAAATAGGTTACCTTTGGTTATTCTATTAAAAATGTTAAATGAATCATATATTTCTGGTATAGTGGATATTTCATATCCTTCTTGGGTATATACGGTGCTAAGTAGTCCATATTCGTAACATGTTTTAACTAGACCAGGTTTGGTTTTGGGCAAAACAATTAGCTTATTATATCCGGTTAGCTTCTGGGTTATGTAATTTGTATGTGGTTCTTGGATGTTTATAGCTCTGGGGTTGGTATTTAACAAGGTTTGTATTTTGTAAATATTTTCTATGTATGTTCGGGCTGTATAGTTGTAGGTCTTTTTGTCTTGGGTTAGACTTTCTCGGTATGTGGTAATTTGTGGGGGTATAAACATAGGATCTTTTGGTGTATTTGGAATAAATGGTTTATCAAATAGCTTGTTTAAGTTCATATTTGTAGTATTTCCCCTAACTCCTTTGCTTGTACCTGCAGAAGTAGATTGATAAATGTTATGGGTTTTATGAAGTATCCCAACGTCTCCTTCTAGCTCTGGAATTTTAATGTCTTCCGATCGACATAGCTCTGCACACTGCTGAGTTAGCTGATTTGTAGCTATAGATTTCAGTTTATCTTCATTAGTCTTTAGCTTCTCTATCTCATTACCCATACTGTCCACTTTCATTGAAAGCGTAGTTAGGGTGTTAAGTATCTTTTCTAGAGTATCTTCTTCTTTATATCAGTTTGTGTAGCTTTGTCTTGATATGTAATCTGCAATAACATTTTTGTTAGTGCTGATCACTTCTATTGTAAATGTGAAATTTAATATATTTAAAACTAGTCTCCGAATCTCTTTCGTTGTAACTTAATTTTGTATTTTCTTTGTTAGCCACCAACGTACTTGTGTATTATCTGTTCGCACAATAAATTTATTATATACAACATATGGCTCAAACGCTAAGAAACATTTATATAATGAGCATAATTCTTTTCTATTTATCTCCCATTTTATTTCTGTTTCATTAAATGTACCTGAGTAGTATCTACAGTGGTGTTCTAATTTTTCCTCTCCATATTTATATTTAAGTACTCCTCCGTAACTACATTCACTAGCAACTGCTTCTACTATATATATAAATTTTCTATTTTCATCTGGAAATTGTAATTTTGGTAATTCTTTGCAAAGTAGTTTTATTTTTTGAACTTGTTTTTTATCTTCTTCATTACAGTTATATTCTATGTCCTTTTTTAGTTTTTTCTGTAGTGGTTTTAAGTTTTCTGCTAATTTTGGAATATATCCTCTTACATGGTTTACTAATCCTAAAAATGATTGTAATTTCTTTTTTCGTATCTAATTCTTCTTTCGAATTTATTATTTTTTGTACTATATGTTGTTGCATTTTTACTCCTCTTTTATCTATTTGTATTCTTAAAAATTCTATCTGATTTTTCATAATTTCAGCTTTCTTTTTACTTAAACTTATTCCCGATATTTCTATTATATCCGTAAATTGTTCCAATAATTTTAAATGTTCTTCTTTGGTCTTTGTATATAATAGTATATCGTCTATATATACTATACAATTAGGTAGTTGTTTAAAATAACTATCCATAAAATGTTGATATCTACCTGGTGCATTTTTATATCCAAATGGTAATACATTCCATTCATAAAATCCTTGTGGTACCGTAAATGCGGTTAATTCTTTAGATTCTTCTTCTAACTTTAGATGGTAAAATCCTGATTTACAATCAAATTTACTAAAATAATTATATCCTTGTATCTGTCTTATTTTTAATATCTTATTTGGTATTGGGTAATTATAAGTTATTGTTTTTGCATTTAAATTTCTATAATCAATAACCATTCTACTTTTTCCTCTTTTTTGTTCACTATGTTTATTTACTATAAATGCTGGGCTATTATGTTTACTATTACTTTTTTGTATATATTGTTTTTCTAATAATTCATCTATATGCATTTTAAATTCTTTTAAATCATTAAAATTATATGTTAATGGTTTCTGGGTTATTATGCTGTTTTTGTCCATTAATTCAATTTTTATAATGGTTTTATGTTTTTCCCATCCTTTTAATGGATCTTCACTATATAATTGTTCTAATTTTCTGTTAACTATTTCTATCTTATTTATTGAAAATATAGTTATTTCTGTTTTATTTATCGAAAATATGACTAGTTCTATTGTATCTTCAGTATTTTTTATATTTTCTAACTTTTGTGTAATTTTTTCACTTTCTATTATCCAATCAGTTTTCTTTCTAATTTTATTATTAACTCTTTTTGCTCTTACTTTCTGTTTACATGGTGTTGTAAACCACCAATCTGTTCTAGTTATTATATGTGGGTATTATTTATCTAGAAACGACATTCCTAAAAGTATATCTTTTGATGTTAGTTCATAATTATAAATTTCTTCTATTGTTAATATTTTATCCCATACTTGTGTTTTTACATTCTTAGCTTTGTAAGTAATTAAGCTTCCTTCGTTATTAAATCCTTTAACTATTATTGGTGTTTTTTAATTTATCCCATTTACTTTCTGGTAAGCAATTATATCTACATAAATTAGCTTCTTCTCCTGTATCTATCATAGGCGTATAATATCTACTGTAATATGCTTCTATTACCATCTTCATTAATACATATATTTTCATTTTATGTTAAAGTTCCTCTTAAGAATAATTTTTCTCTGTTATATGTTATAGTTAATTGTGTATGTTCTATATTATATGGTTTTACTTGTTCTAACCATTTTATTCCTAATATTATGTCTGTTTTTTGCATTTCTTCTTTTACTTCAAATTCTATTTTTATTTTTCTTATTCCTATTATTATTTTTTTTTCTGCTATATTTTTAGTATTTATTAAACTTCTTGGTAGATCTGGGCATATATTATTGTCGGTTTTTATTTCCTCATTTTTTACTAGATATTTTGCTATATAATTTTCTTCTTGTCCTGTATTTAAGAGTATTAAATATTCTTTTTCATTTACCTTTCCTGTTATGTTATATTGGTTTGAATTATCCATTGAACTTGTTTCATAACTTATTCTTTTTGATGAGCTTGATGATTCCGGTTTATCATAAGCTGTTCTTTTTGTTGTACTTATTCTGTCATTTATTATTTCTAGATTTTCTTCTACATCTATGTCTCTATAGCTATAATCATTATAATCTATTGTTTTTACAAATTGTTCGAATGGGCTATCTATTTGTATCTTGTTAATCTTATTTTTTCCTGTTATTTTATGTTTTGTTGTTAATACATATAAATTTTTGCATCTTACTGTAAATATTTTACTTCCTGGGGTTAATTCTATTCCTGATATCTTCCAATATAATACTAGTGATTTATCTATATTTCTATCTGTTACTGCTACTGAATAATTCACACTTATTATAAATTTTAATTTTTGGTATATTAAATTTCCTTTTATGGCAGTTATTATACTTTTTTCTATAGGTTTTATAATTCTATTGGTGTATCTATTCCTTCTCTAAAACATGTTTTTATTAATATTTCTGTACCTCCAAGGTGTACGTATTTTATTGGGTCTCTACTTTTTATATCGTTTATCTCTTTATTAATTATTCTTTTTGTTACTAGTGGTATACTAGCTTTACCTTTTGCATATCTACAGTCTATTACATGTTTCTTTTGGCTTACTACATAATATTCTTTCTTTTTTTCTAGTAAATATATTTTTTATTGTTGGTATTTTGAATATTTTTTCTACACTTAAGTCTAACTCTTTTCCTTTTATTTCATCAAATACATTGTTATCAAATATTATTTTTTGATCTGTTCCTTCGTCATTTAAATATTCTTCTTTTGTTAATATTTTTATATCTTCTTCAGTCATTTAATTCGTCTAATTCACTATCTATTTCGTTATCTGTTTCATTCTCTGAAATTTCATATATACTGTCTTCACTTTCTAATTCGTAATCTATGTAATCTACCTGCATATATTCTGTGTTTTCTATTTTTATTTCTGATATTTGTTTATTTTTTTGGTTTTTTAGGTAATTTACAATCTCTAGCTAAATGTCCTATTTTTCCGCAATTATAACAAGTACATTCCTTTATAGATTTCTTTTTCCTATATGGTCTTTTATGTTTATAGTTTTTTACATAATATCTTTTTCTTGGTTTCTTATACTTATATTTTGATTTTTTGTATTTCTTATATTTCTTATGTCTTTTTCTTTTCTTATAATATCTTTCTTCGCATCCAAATTGAGGTGCTATCTTGTCTTTGCAACATGCTAAATTTCTTATTAATGTTTTTTCCATTTTTATTTCTTCTCTGTATTTTTCACATAGGTTTTTATACCATTGTTGTAAAAAATTTATTCTTGCTCCTAGAGTATCTACTATTTTTGTTTCATCCCAACTTTTTATTATTTTTGAACTAAATGGTTCAGGTAATTTATTAAAATATAATTTTCTTATTTCTTTACTTTCTTCTATATTATATGCTCCTTTATAATAATATTCTTTAAATGCGCAAGTATATTCATCTATGTAGCACATATTACATATTGCTAATTTTAACATTAAATTCCTATTTATATCTTTCTCTTCATTTTGTTCTTCTTCTGTTGTTGTCATGCTACTAAATTCGTCTTTTATAGCTGTTTCATATTTTTTTAATAATTCTATAGGTGTTAATATTGTTCCTTCTGTAGGTTTGTCAGTTCTTAATATTCTTTTACTATTTTCAGTTAGATTTAAAAACCATAATTTCACTGTTCCTATTAGTGTTCTTTCTATATATTCTGGTGCATCTGTTACACTTATATTATTATCTAATAATTGTTTTGTCATATATCCTATCCATAATTGTATCGTTTTTTCTGTATCTATTACACAATCTAAGTCTAAAAAGTTATAATTTTTATTAACTATTTGTTTTGGTGTCCATTTGTCATATTCATTCTTTATATTATATCTTTTAAACTTATTCTTATAATATGTAGGTTTCCTTATTTCTGATGTTCTAGGTATTATGTTTTCATCTTCTTTTTTATCAAGAGTATTTATTTCTGTGTTGATATTTTCTTCATTAATTACTTCTTGTTTTTCATTGATTTCTAAATTTTTTGTATTTGTTAATATTTCTGTATATGTTTCACTATCTTCTAAATCATAATTATCTGTTTCTTCAACATCTATATTATTTATTTCTAATTCCTTGTTTTTTATTTCTTTATTGTCTATTTCTAGTTTTTCTTTAAATTGATTTATCTCGTTTAATAATTTTTGTTCTTTATCTTTTTCTTTTTTTTCTTTCTGTCTTTTTTCATACAGATCTTTTAACATTTGTAATTCTTTTTCCAATTCAGCAATCCTACTATTTTTAGTTTCTTCTATTTTTCGTATTTCTTCTGTAGTTTGTTGTTTTATTTTTTCTATTTCCTTTTTTCTATCTATTTCTTCGTTTTCCCTTTCTATTCTTACCATAGCTGTCAATTTATCTTCCAATTTTAATTCTTCTTTTTCTAACATTAAATATAAATGTTCGCCTATTTTCTTATATCTTCTTCCTAGATTAGAAAATACTATTCTTATTTTTAATCCTTCGTGATTTTCATATATTTTTTTCGTCTATTATAAATTCTTCTTTGTTCATTTTATTGTAAATAGTTCATGTTGATATATATATTCTAAACTATCTATTTGTGATTCTAAATTTGATATTTCATCTTTTTGTGCATTTATTGAGTTTTTCCTAACTCCGGAAAATATATTATAATTTAATCTTTCTATTCTTATTCTTAATTCTTTACGTTTTTCAGAAATAGTTTGTTTTAGTTCTTTGTATTTCTGTATTTTATTCATTTTAACCGTATTTATAGTATTTTGGCGGATATCTAAATCTAATTTTATCATAATTAGGTGGTATATGTCTCATTCTTCTAGATTTTAAATGGATTATTAATTTTGCTTCAATACTAGATATTAAGGTAATTAGGTAAGCTAATCTTTGTGGGTTTTCTTTTGTTTTATTTAGACTTATATATTCTGAATAATTACTGATTAGAAATTCTTTAATTTTTCTAAAAGCTTCTCTGTTTTTAAATGGTCTTCTCATAATTAATATTGATTAATTATTGTCAAGTAAATCCAATCTAAATTTATAAACGTAGGTAAATTTAAACACGTATACTACTTCTGTATTTTTTAAATAACTGGGCTCTGATACCATTTGTAAGGGGGTGCGGATTAGGTGCGTAGATTTAACTAAATAATAAATACGTAAACCATTATTCCCATCATACAGTTTTAAGTGTTGATAGCATGCTTATGTTCATTCAGTATTGGCGAGTTATGAACACCCGATATCTATGTATTTATTTACGCTTCAGATCTTTCAAGTAATAATTTAGAAAAACCATGAGTCTTATTATTTACTTAAACATTTATGATCATGATGAGCATTATCATAAATAATGTTCAGTTAAACCTAGTTCAGTTCAGTATCGGTGTCAGCTCAGTTCGGAGTAGAATTTAGCACTGAGCGAATGCAGATATGGTGGTTTTCCCATCAGTTTAGGAAAAGTCATTAGTAGCAGTCACTATATTCTAGAACTATGTAGCCAGTGTAGGATATGAGGGTTCACTCCTCAGTTTAGGATTGACTTTCTCATAGGGGACACACATCTTTTTTGGCTTGAAACCCTGGTCCTTGGGGAAAACATATTAGTGGATCCACACAGCCAGTGTTAGTACCCATGGCATGGTACTGACACCCTTCTAACCGGGGTTATAGGTTGGACTCCAATTATCTCAGATTGGGGAATGTCGGTTACATGATATCTCCCACATTCTCAGTACAATATTCAGTGTATCTAATCTCAGATTTGATTGATCAAGTGTATAGATTTTTTAGTTATTCAATTATACAGCTTTCAGTCTTTCATATGACAGATTTTTCTCAGTAACATATTTATACATGGTCTAGCATTCTCAGATTTTACAAGTTTATGCATTCATGCTCAGTTATTTCATACATTTCAGCCAGTCCTCATATCATATACCGGTACATTCAAAGTACTGACTACATATTTTTCGTTGCGCTATATTGTCTAATAACATAGGTTCGAATGCTCAGTTTCTCGATATCTCTTAGGCAGCTCAGCGTTACTCTGTAGCAGTAGTGGTGAGTCCTCATCTATCGAGGACGTGATATGTTTACTTTATTTATTTTAGTATTTCTTTATATCCAGACAGTCAGAGTTACTTGGGGGTTTGTCCCATCAACTCCTCATGATGTTTAGAGGATTTCAAACAATCAGTTAGACAACCAGCTAGTTATTTTGGTACAAGCAGTTGTTTCAAATAAACAATTTGGTTTCTAGTATCTTATCATATATTTCAAACATGCTTTCCTTCGTATTCCAGTATTTCATTTTAAAGTTCCTTATTAGTGCATTTTCCGCTCATGCATTATATTACTATTTACTCAGTGCTCATAGCAGGTGCCAGCTCATGGGTTACCTTGGGGCCACTTATGTCCGTAAGAACTATTGTCCCGACTAAGGGGTAGCCTCAGGTCATGGTAGCTACCCCCAGTCGCGACAATGGTGCTTACACTTGCAAGTAACTACAAGATAACCCCTAAACTAGTAACTGATGTGAGCACTGAGTAATACTATAATGTAATACATGAGTGGAAGATGCACTGATAAGGTACTATAAAACTAAATAATAGAATATGAAACAAAGCTCATCTGAAATAACTGATAAAATACTAGAAAACAAACTGTCTATCTGAAATAACTGTTAATATTGAAATAACTAACTGACTTTCTAACTGATTGTTTGAAACCCTCTAAACATCAAGAGGAATTGACAGAACAGACCCCCAACTAACTCCAATTAACTGAACATGAAAAAGCACTGAAGTAACTTAAATAAACAAATCATGCCTTCGAGGGGTGAGGAATCACTACTACTGTTGTTGAGTAACGTTGAGCTGTCTAAGAGCAGTCGGGAAACTGTGCATCCGAACCTATGTTATAAGACAACATAGCACAAAGAAAAGTATGAAGTCAACACTTTGAATGTACTGGTATATGAGATGAGGATTGACTGAAATGCATGAGATATCTAACCATAAATGCATGAACATGCAATATCTGAGAATGCAAGACCAAGCATAATATGTTTCTTAGATTCTGTAATTTGAAAGACTGAAAGTTGTATAATTGAATAACTGAAAATCTGTATACTTGGTCAAGAAAAGTTGAATTAAATACACCAATTACTGTATTGAGACTGTGGGAGGTATCATATAACCGACATGCCCCAATCTTAGATAATTAGGGTCCAACCTGTAACCCCAGTTGGAAGGGTGTCAGTACATGCCATGGGTACTAACACTAGCTGTGTGGATCCACTAAATTGGTGTCCCAAAGGACTAAGGAGTCACCCTCTACTAGCAGGTGCTCTCATGAGATATTTGTCAACCCTCAATTGGAAGGAAGAAATCTTAAACCTACACTAGCTACGTAATTTTGGAACTCAGTGACTACTACTAAAGAACACACCCTCTATTACAGGTGAGCCCCCATACCTAGGTTCTCTTGGTGCTAAATCCTACTCCCAATTGAACTTCCACTGGTACTGGATTGAACTAAATTCGACTAAATATAACAACTGACATTGTTCAACATGATCATAATAACTGATTAAATGGTAATATTCATGGTTTAATTGAAATTATGTAAAACACGTAGGTATTGGGTATTCATAACCTGTCAGCACTAAATGATCATAAAATACAATGTTAAGGCTTAAAACTGTGGTACAAAATCATGGTTCGAAGATCCCAAAACATAGACATTTCATCAAACATGTGAGAATCATGAATTTGAACATGGGAATGTCTTAAAAGATGGGAAACTAGCATGGTTACATGACTAAGATCATAATATGCTAATATAACATTAAATTAACTTGAATATAACATGGAAGTTTGAAATTTAAAGCATAGGTTAACCTAATTTTTCATAGAACTATTCTATAACATGAATTGAGTCAAATTTCTAAGGAAACACAAATTTAATCCACCTTGAACTTACAAAACTCCATAATAAGAGAAATATCCATTCTTTTGTTAAAAATAGGGTTTTTGGGCTCCATCGGTTAAAAGGACCCATGGATGAACATCCCACATACTTTAAGCTTCTAAACATGGGAAAGAAACCCTATTCTTGATGCTTTCTTGAAGGTTCTTCAACTAGGGGATCTTGAATTTTTGATTACTTGGGGAAAAGGAATTGAATTTGTTCTTAGGGAAAGAGGAGGGTTTTCTTGAGAGTGATTTTGAGAAGAAGGGCAAATAATGCCCTAAATGATGCCCCAAGTCGTGTTATAGATGATTTGGGTTGAGGGGGATAAGACCCAATTGCCCATCAATCATTTAAATCAAGAACCGGATGCAACATCCTCACCGTGACACATTCTTATAACGGTTGAAGGAATCCCTTACCGCAATGCGGTCAGCATAAGATCAGGACTAATGCCGCGATGCGGGCTTATCGCGGTGACCCACTGGTTTCGTGATCCAAACATACCCCAAACCTTGTCCAAAAAATTTGAAACTCTTTCAGGGCATACTTTTTACATCCTTTAACTTGAATTAACTAAAAAAGCATTGTCTCGGGTTCGGAAAGACCAAAATAAAAATCCTCAAAGTTTAGGGGTCTTGAAAATGAGTAAGTCCCCAACACTTAGTGAAAATTTCAAGCCTTAAGATCTTTATACATGACACTAGGAGCTGAATCGAGCTGAGAATATTATGAGGTATTATAATATCTCCCCTTGGGAATATTCATCCTCGAATGAGGCAGTTTAGACTGAGAGAACTATACTAAGGAAACTGAAATCATATACTAAACATGAATGACTTGGAATCGAATTACACAACTGAGTCTGAAACATGATAGATGAACTGAACTGGTTTCCCTAATGTATGCTATCACATAAGAATGGTAACATAGCTGGAATAGAGAACAAAAAAGAATTTGTCTAAAGAAAAATCATTACCACAAGTTGAATCTCACTTTGCGGAGAAAAGATGAGGGTACTTGGTTCACATATCTTCTTCTACTTCCTAAGTAGCTCCCTCAATAGTCTGATTCCACCAAAGGACCTTAATCAAGGAAACTTCTTTATTCCTTAGCCTACAAATCTGACGATCAAGGATCTAAACTAGGTCTTCCTTGTAGGAAAGGCTATCCTTAATGTTGATATCTTCCAAAGGAAACAGCTGAATCACCAATACATTCCTTTAATAATGAATCTTGGAACATCGGATGCATTGATGCCAAATCGCAGGCAACTCAAGCTCATAAGCTAACTTCCCAAAATAGTTCAAGATTCTATAAGGACCAACATATCGGGGACTGAGTTTCCCCTTAATCTCTTCACCTCCTTCATAGGCAAAATTTTCAAATAAACTAAATCACCATTCAAATTCAAGATTTCTTCTCCTCACATCTGCATAAGATTTTTGACGACTTTGGGTTGTTTTTAGCCTTTCTTAAATCAACTGAACTTTCTCCATTGCCTTAAACACTAAATCTGGTCCTATCAATGAAGCCTTACCTACTTCAAACCAACCAATAGTAGATCTACATCTCCTTTCATAGAGAGTCTCAAATAGATCCATCTAAATGCTAGAGTGATAACTGTTGTTGTAAGCAAACTCAATCAAAGGTAAGTGGCAGTCTCAGCTACCTTTAAAGTTAATAACACATACCCTCAACATGTATTCCAAGGTATGAATAGTCCTCTCTACCTGACCATATATTTGAGGATAAAAAGTTCTACTAAGATGAACTTGGGTACCAAGACCCTTCTGAAAGGCCATCCAAAAGTGAGAGGTAAACTGAATACCTCTATCTAAAATGATGAACAACAAAATTCGGTGCTACTTAAACAACTCCCTAATGTAAATCCTGGCATAATCTCAGCTAAGTACGACGTATGAACTGGCAAGAAATAAGTTAACTTGGTCATTCTATCCACAATGACCTATATTGAATCATGCTGACAAAGCATACAAGGCAATCCTATCACAAAATCTATGTTCACAACTTTCCACTTCTAAGTGGGGGATGCTAAACGCCTGCAATGTACCACTAGGCCTTTGATGCTTAACTTTAACCTGATGACAATTTGGACACATAACCACAAACTCTACAATATCCTTCTTCATACAACTCCACTAATAGATTTCCTGTAAATTGTGGTACACCTTAGTAGTCCCTGGGTAAATAGAATACCGTGCACCATGTGATTCTATAAGTATGCATTGTCTCAAACCATCAACACACAAAACACATAAACTGCCCTAACAACGAAGCACACCATCTCCCCCATGGGAGAAAACCTTTACTTTCTGATCTCTAACTGGCTTCTTCAATTAACCAAACTAGGATTCCTATCTTGATTTTCTTTTACTTTGGAAACCAATGAAGATTCTAAACCGATATACTACCTTCAGCTGAATCAACCAACCAAACACCTAATCTAGCAAGCTGATGAACCTCATTAACTAACTTCTTCTTATCCTCCTCAACATAAGAAACACTAACCATAGACAACCTGCTAAGGACACTTGTCACTACATTTGCCTTGCTCGATGATATAACACACTTATATCATAATCTTTTAACAACTCAAGCCACCTTCTATGACGAAGATTTAGATCTTTCTACATGAACACGTACTGTACACTGTTATGGTCAATGAACACATCAACATGAACCCCATAAAGATAATGTCTCCAAATTTTTAAGGAAAATATAATAGCTGCCAACTCAAGATCATGGGTAGGATAATCCTTTTTATGGGGTTTAAGCTATCTAGAGACATAGGCTATAACCTTTCCACTCTGCATCAAAACACAACCAATACCAACTCTAGAAGCATCACAGTAAACTACAAACCTATCTGAACTATCTGACAAAGTCAACACTACAGCAAAAGTGAGTCAAATCTTTAACTCCTGAAAACTCTTCTCGCAAGAATCTGACCATTGAAATTTGAATTTCGTCTAAGTCAATCGATATATAGGGGATGCAATAAAATAAAAATATTCAACAAACCATCTGTAATAGCCAGCAAAACCAAAGAAACTTTGAATATCTAATGGAGAGATAGGTCTAGGCCAGTTTCTCACTACTTTCGTCCTTTGAGGGTCAACTCAGATACCATTGTCGAAAATAATATGGACAAGGAAAGCTATTGATCTTAGGCAAAATTCACACTTAGTGAACTTCACAAAAAACTAATGATCTTTGAGGGTCTGCAACATAATTCTTAGATGGTTCGAATGATCATTCTCACTACAGGAATAGACAAGGATATCACTAATAAAGACTATGAAGAACAGGTACAAGTAATATTTGAAAACCTTGTTCATCAAGTCCATGAAAATAGTAGGGGCATTCATTAGTCCAAAAGACAACTAGGAATTCGAAGTGACCATACCAAATTTGAAGGTGGTTTTTGAAATGTCATATTTTCTAACTCAAAGTTGATGATAGCCAGATTTGAGGTCTATCTTAGAGAAATAACTAGCACCCTAAAGTTGGTCGAACAAGTCATCAATTCTAAGGAGTGGATACTTATTCTTGATTGTGACTTTGTTAAACGTATGGTAGTCAATGCACATTCTAAGAGAATCATCTTTCTTTTGCACGAACAAGACTGGAACGCCCTATGGAGAAACACTGGGCCTAATGAAACCCTTATCTAAGATATCTTTTAACTGTCTTTCAACTCTTTAAGCTTATTTGGAGCCATTCTATAAGGTGGAATAGAGATAGGCTGGGTATCTGGAAGAAGATCTATACCAAAGTCAATTTCCCTTATGGGAAGAACTTTGGGAAAATATTCAGGGAACACATTTGGAAATTCCCTTACTACTGAAACTAACTCAAGACTTAGAGTGGAAGAACTAGAATAACTGACTTAAACAAGATGGTAAACACACCCTTTAGATATCATCTTTCTTGCTTTAAGATATGAAATAATCTTACCCCTAAGAACTGAGGTACTACCCCTCTATTTAATAACTGGTTCATTGGGAAACTAAAATTGAATGACTCTATTTTTGTAATCAACTGAGGCATATCATGAGTGGAGCCAATCCATGCCGAGAATGACATTAAAATTAGTCATTTCTCACTCCACATGATCAACTAAGGTGATTTTCTGAGATACTGTGATCGGACAATTTTTGTATACCCGTTTGGGTATAATAAATTACCCACTAGCGTAGACACTGAAAAAGAATCTACTAATGTTTTGGGACTGACACCAAAGTTGACATCCATATAAGGAGTTACAAAAGAAAGTGAAGCTCCAGGAGCTAACAATGCATAAACAAAAAGATGAAAAACTTGTAACGTACTCGTAACTATATCAAGAGAACTTTCCTGATCATGTCGAGTATGGAGAGAATACAGCCTATTCTGGCACTCCCCACTGGTGGCACTGGAAGTAGCACCGTGCTAAGTTGGGTGACCTGTTGGAGATGAAGAATGATTAGACTGACCCTGCTGACCATCCCCCGGTCAATCCCTGACCTTGCTGCCTGGCTTGCCACAACCAAAACACATATCACTACCAGGATTACACTCACCCTTACGATTCATACAACATTTACTATAGAGAAAATTAGTACGACCATTGTTTACACTGTCTTACAACTTAGAGCCTAGCGCACTGTCCTGACTATCTTGCATGAACTTAGGCACTGGTGCACAAGCTGAAGATAGAGCTGGAGCTGAAAACTTCTGATGGAATTGAGAAAGGTTACTGCCTTCTAATCTGGGCTAAGAAAATCTAAAACTACCTATTTTGGCTCTCTTATTCTCTCTCTCCCTCTCTTTATGCTTTTCCTCCTCAATCTGCTGAGAATGAACCATAAGCTAAGATGGGTCTATCTTCTTAATCAACATGGTAGTCCTAAACTCCTTAACCATACTATAAACCAGAAACAAACTTACTCATTCTAGACCTATTATCCACCACCATAGATAAAGCATACCTCGCCAATTGAGTGAACTTAAGCGACTACTCATTTACACTCATATTACCCTACTTCAAATTGATAAACTCCTAAACCTTAGCTTCCATCAACTCTAGGGGAAACAACCTATCTAAGAAAGTTGTGGAAAACTCCTCCTACTCTACTAGTCCTCCATCAACACCGTGGTCTTACTTCTCCTGCTTAAACTAAGTGTGAGTTATATCTTGCAACTGATATGCAACCAATTCTGCATTCTCACTCGAAGTGATGACCATGATACTTTTCACTTTCTACACCATATCTAGAAACTCCTGCAGATCCTTCTCAGACTTGGATCCCAAAAACAAAGGGGGATTCATCCGAGTGAAATCCTGAATCCTAACTGCAGTTGTATATGCCACTAGATTGGATGGAGCAATAGCCTTCTGGTTGTTCTGGGTAGTTATGGAGTGGGATAAGGTAGTTAAAGCGGCCCTAAATTCAGCGTGGGAGACATGTTCATTTAGTGGATCTTCCTGAACAAGTGGGGGTGTGGGCTGATCCCCATTCCTTCTTCCATTATTTCTTCTATGAGGCATTATCTATAAATGGAACAAAGGATGAGTTAGAAAGAGAGTTTAAATAGATCATATGCTCTTTCGCATAACATGAACACTGAAAGAAGGGATACTTTCCTAAAAAAAGCCTCATAGCCTCTTGTCCATAAGCATGGTGTGCTTCACACCCATGCACAAGACTCTACTCAATGTGAATTTCATACTCCCAAGGATACTTTAAAACCTTAGGCTCTGATACTAAGTTTTGTCATGACTCGAGGCTATATCCTAGTTGCAACAACGGTGCTTACGATCATAAGTGCCTATAAGATAAACCCTGAACTGGTACCTGCTGTGAGCACTGAGTAATACTGTAATGTAATACATGAGTGGAAGATGCACTAATAAGGTACTATAAAAATGAATACTAGAATATGAAACAAAGCACATCTAACATATTTGATAAAATACTAGAAACCAAACTGTCTATCTGAAAAAACTGTTAGCACTGAAATATCTGACTAACTATCTAACTGATTATCTGAAATCCTCTAAACATCATGAGGAGTTGATGGGACAAACCCCCAACTAAATCCAACTGACTGAACATGATAAATTGCTAAAGTAACTAAAATAAACAAATTATGTCCTCGATGGATAAGGAATCACCACTACTATTGCTAAGTGATACTGAGTTGTCTAGGAGCGGTCGGGAAACTGTGCGTTCAAATTTATATTATAAGACAACATTGCGCAAAGAAAAGTATCCAGTTAGTACTTTGAATATACTGGTATATGAGATAAGGACTGGCTGAAATGCATGAGGTATCTGATCATAAATGAATGAGCATACAATATCTAAGAATGCAAGACAAAATATAAACATGTTTCTGAAATTTTGTAGTCTGAAAGCCTGAAAGTTGTATAACTAAATAACTAAAAATCTATACACTTGGTCAAGCAAGCCTGAACAAAGTAAACTAATTACCGTACTGAGACCGTGGGAGGTATCATATCACCAACATGACCCTATCTGAGCTAATTGGGTCCAACCTATAACCCTAATTCGAAGGGTGTTAGTATCGTTCCACGAGTACTAACACTAGTTGTGTGGATCCACTAAACTGGTGTCCTGAAAGACTAAGGAATCACCCTCTACTGGCAGGTGCTCTCGTGAGATATGTGTCAACCCTAAATTAGAAGGAAGACATCTCAAGACTATGATGGTTACGTAGTTCTGAAAGTAGGGACTTCTACTATTGGTCACACCCTCTAATGGCAGGTGAGCCTCCATCGCTGGGTTCTTTCGATGTTAAATCCTACCGCAAATAGAACTGACACTTGTATTGGACTAAACTAAATTCAACTGAATAACATGCCTCAAAACCAGGCCATGTCGTATGGGCACCTCAAGATCACCTGAACCAGAGGTTTCCTCGATAACCCAACCTAACCATCATCATAACAACCACAAGAGGTCGGGTGAATCCCAACCATAAAATAAGATAGAGGAAATATAAGCTTAATAGTCAACACTTACACAATGACTAATATTTCATTAATGCTAATAATCTTGAAAAAATACCCAAGTCCACAGTCATCCACAAAACCTCTAACCACCAAAGTAAATAATATGTCGCGACAAGCCCCCGACAATAACCAAGTACTAAATCTATACAAGTATATGACATAGAGTAATGTGACTATGAAAGGTAGGTATTCTGGAGTATGGAAGCTTATCACTTCAAGGTCAATGCATGAATCAGCTCGAACACCTGTTCACTACCTAGAAGAAGAAGAATATGATCCGGCCCCTATGTCACATTGGGACATACCATCTGGAGATTGTTAGTGGTTGGAGCTCTAGCATGTAACTTAAGGATAAGGATAAAATAGCACATTTGTTCAATCCAATTAAAATCATTATATGTAATCATATTTACACAAGCATAGGCATATTTGAAGGTACACACGTGTATTTACACAACAAACCAAAGCATAGGGCAAGTTATAACATGCATCCTTAAATCATTCATTGATGAGACATGTAGTGAGGAACTTTCAATATTCCACCTTACCAATTTTATAACCTTAAGCTTCATCATTACTTTAGTCATGGTGATCAAAACCCACAAACCAACTCAACTAACACATTACATTCAACCGAGTCCACCTAGTCAACTGATTCAACCCATTTAACCAATTTTATTAAGTAAGGGACTTGGCCTACAAGTTGTCTTATTGGACTAGGAACTCAAATCACTAGTCATCATATCATAATAGGAACTCGAATCACTAGTTATTTCATTAGATGAGGAACTTGAATCATACACCATTTTATTAGACTAGGAACTCGAATTGCTAGTCATCTCATCGGTCTAGGAACTCAAGTCACTAGCCATTTCATTTGCCACGGTATTTTAACCTCAAGAGATCTCTTCGGACTAGGAACTCAAATCTCTAGTCATATCATTGGTCTAGGAACTCGAATCACACGCCATGTCATTAGATGAGGAACTCAAATCACTAGTCATATCATTAGACGAGGAACTCAAATCGCCCGTCGTTATTAGTCGGCATTTGAACTCTTGACCTATTAATTCATGCATTAACAACCATCCAATTCATTTCATAGTTAAAGATTCTAGCTCATTTACCCCTTTCAGCACTATACATGACCACATGATTCGCATGGGAGCCTTTATTGATCAATTATCTCAATAGACCAATTCCTTAACACATTTCATCATACAATTCAATTCATGGTCATCAAGAGCCACACGGGACCATAAGGTCTTCATGGAAATATTTATCAATTAAACACTTTACCAGGCCAACGCCTCAATTCAAATCATTATTCATTTCAATCGGCGGTCATTAAGACCCTTACTATTTCATTCACATTTTATTTGAAAGCTTACACCAGATCTTTACCATATTTAGGCTCAACACACCCATCAAAGTCATTTTCAAAATTAGGGCTTTAACCCCTTATTAGTCATTAACCGAACAATATTAGAAATTTTACAATACATGACTCACAATACCTTTACCACATCACTTATCAATCATTTAAGCTTATTAGGTCATTGCCCTAGTTTAAAACATCACAACAGGTGACTAGATAATTCACTTAAGTATTTTCACAAAAACCTTATGTAAATACCTTCAACAAGGATATTTTCAAGGTATAAATCATTAAGATTAGGGTTACTCAAGAACCACATATTAGGACACATACAACAAGCATCCACATATGCAAATCATAATCAATAACATGAATAAACATAATTCTAAGGAGGGATCATCATTTTTCATCATTTAGCAACAAAATCCTTTTCATTTGATTTCAAAACAACCATGTACACTTACTAATTCAAGTGTGAAATATATGGATTTAGAGTTATTTAAGAAGAGGAAGAGATACGAGCCTTAAACAAGGTGACACACAAACAATCTTGGCTTCTTTTTTCCACTAGATGAGATCCCTCCAAACCCTAGTCTCCAATCTTACTTTGAAAAGCTTTTAGAGTGTTTTGGAGTGTTTGAGTCTTGTAAAATGAGGGATTAGGAGACTTGTAACTCCTCGAGAGTACACCCTAGGTGCTACGCGGTGCTTATGGTCACAAGTGGCCGCAAGCTAACCCATGATACTAGTACCTGTTGTAAGCACTGGGTAAAACTGCTAACAAAGAGTATTTGATGAATTTAACTGATAAATGCCATAAGGTTTTAAATCATAGTTCTGATAATGTCTGTAAAATAACACTGATAATACTGATAAAATGGATGATAATGATAACTTAAAACTGACTGTCTGTACTAGTCTAAAAGCTTCTAAACTGACTGACTCTGGAGTTGCTGGGACAAGCCCCCAACTAACTTTGACTGACTAAATAACTGAACTATTGATATAATAAATGTAAGATAAATTGTCCTAGAAGGATGAGGACTCACCACTATTGACTGCTACTGATAGGCTGATCTATCTAAGTACGGTCAAAACCCGAACATCCGAACTATGATATAAGACATCATAAAGCAAGAAACAAGTATGCGATCAGTACTTTGAATATACTAGAATACTAAATGAGGTTAAGCTAATATGCATGGTTTCATTTGCATGAGTGATAACTAGCTGAATTTATAGCATGAGGTACAGAATAAGAATGCATGAAAACTATAAGGACTGAGAATGCATGACCAAGCATAAAAACATGAATCTTAAATAGTTTGTGAACTAAAATACTGAAATACTGATAACTGGAAAACAAATATCTGTATGCTATGGCCAAGCAAACCAGAGACTGAATACTAAACTAGATGCTGGACTAAAACTGTGAGAGTTAGCCATAACCAACATGCCCTAATATATTATCAGGGTCCAATCTGTAACCCCAGTTGGAAAGGTGTCAGTACCATGCCATAGGAAATCACACTGGTCGTGTGGATTCACTAATCTGAAGTCTCAAAGGACGAGGGTGTCATTCCTAATTGACAAAGAACCCCTCAAAATCTATGGTGGCGCCATAGGTCTGGAATCTAGGGACTGCTACTAGTGCCTATGCTTGACTGGCGGGGGAGACACTATCCCTACGCTCACTCGGTGCTAAGTGTTACTCTCAACTGAATGACACTGACTATTAGACTGGTATAAGTTTAACTGATTATGAATTTTAATAGTGCTCAGTATGATAATAGTAATTGAGAAATCAACTATGCTCATGGTTTAACAGAAATTATTCTAAGGATACTAAAAGTATGTAAATAGCTAAATTTCATGTATTCAAACCCCCAGGACTCGATAGTAATAACAATAAGGTCATACTAAAACATGGAGGACATGCCAAGTTGTCAATATTCAAAATTCAATCTTTGAGGCATTTCATCAAACACTTACAATGCATGGATTAAGCATGGGATTAGTTTTAAACATGTAGTAGTAGCATGATTTTGATACTAAATAACCAATTAAGTCTTCAATCAGTGAAAAACACCGTTCAAATGTGTAGGGTTTAATAGCAATAACCATTTTGTGTAAACTTGTTGTAAAATTTGAAATTCATGAAAGTTCATGGACATAAAGCATAAAAATATGTAAAGATCATACTTTTAAACTTGAAATTGGGTTCTTGGACTCCATGGGTGAAAGTACCCATGGATGAACATCTAACATACCTGGTTTGAAGAATTCTTGAAGGTTCTTGGCGGATTTTTTGATAATTAAACTTAAATTTTGAAAGGCTAGGGTTTGCTCTAGAGAGAGGATTTATTTCTTGGGAGAAATTTCGGCTAATGAGGAATATAATGCTCTTTTGGGATTTAATTCCATGTTGTGAATGGATTTAGGGTGACCGAAAAAGACCAAATTTGCTCTTGGGAATTTAATCATGTAACTAGAATATGGATAGGAGCTTCACTGCGATGCGGTCTAATTGCGGTAGATTACTGGATTTTGACACTTGCTAATCTGGCCTCCACCGTGATGCGGTGAGGCTCCCATCACTATTTCCATCATTATGCGGTGGAATCACGGTGACTCACTAGAAATGACCACTACCTTTTTGGCCTTCACCGCAATGCGATGGCCCTTCCATCGCTATACATACCACGATGCGGTCCATTCGCGGTGAGATGTTATTTTTGGATTTCAAACGCGGTCCAAATCTTGTCCAAAAAATCCAAAACTTACTCGAGACCTTCTATCGACTAGCCCGATCATGAATTAATCTAGAAATCAACATGATAAGGCCGGTAAGGTGGGTATTAAAGTTATCAAAGTTTAAGAGGCCTTGAAACGACTAAGTCTGAATCACTTAGTGAAATCCTCAAATCATGAACCCCTTAATCATGTAAGGATGAGCTGAAACTAGTAAGAATCATATGGGGTGTTACAATATCTCCCCCTTAGTGACATTCGTCCTCGAATGAGACTAATTAAGCTGAGGATATTGAGGAACTGAGATTACAAGTTGATTATGCATAACATGAAAATATGATTAAATGATTGAGTCTGAACATGGTAACTGACTGAACTAATATTTGAATGCATGCAATAACATGACCATGATTTTATGGCTGGAACTTTGAATAAAAAGAGTAACTCTAAGAATAACTATTACTTTAAGTTTACAGAGAAAAGGTAAGGGTACTTGGTACGTATGTCTGCTTTTGTTTCCCAAGTAGCTCTCTCAACGAACTGATTCCTCCAAATAACTTTCACCAAGGGAACTTCTTAGTTCCTTAGTCTAGAAATCTGGTGATCTAAGATTTCAACTGGGAGTTCTTCATAAGGATGGTAATTCTGAATATCTAAGCTTTCTAAAGGAACAAACATTGGTGGATCACCAATACACTTCTTGAACAAAGAAACATGGAACACAGGATGCACTAATGCAAAATTTGTAGGGAACTCAAGCTCATATGCTACTTTCCCAAAACAACTCAAGATCCTGAAAAGGCCTACATATCGAGGACTTACCTTCCCCTTTTACCAAATCTCTTTACTCTCTTCATGGGAGAGATTTTCAAATATACAAAATCACTAATCTCAAATAAGAGATCCCTTCTCCTCACATCTGCATAAGACTTTTGTCGGCTCTGTGCTATCTTAAGCCTCTCCTTGATCAACTGAACTTTTTCCAAAGTATCAAACACTAAATCTGGTCCTATCAATGCAGTCTCACCTAACTCAAACCAACCAATAGGAAATCAATATCTCCTCCCATATAAAGCCTCAAACGGAGCCATTTGGATACTAAAATAGTAGTTTTTGTTGTAGGCGAACTCAATTAATGGCAAGCAATTATCCCAATTGCCCTTAAAGTCAATAACACAAGCTCTCAATATATCCTCTATGGTATGAGTGGTCCTTTCTGCCTAACCATCTGTCTGAGGGTGAAAGGATGTACTGAGATGAACTTGGGGTACCAAGGGCCTTCTGAAAAACCTTCCAAAACTAAGAGGTGAACTGAGTACCCCTATTTGAAATGATGAACAATGGGACTCAATGTAATCTAACCAACTCTCTAATATATATATTTTCATAATCCTTGGATGAATAAGATGTATGGACTACCAAGAAATAGGCTGATTTGGTCATCCTATCCATAATGACCCAAATCGAATCGTGTTGATAATGAGTATGAGGAAAACCCATCACACAGTCCACGTTCACCTCTTCCCACTTCCAAGTGGGAATATTGAATTCCTGCATAGTGCCACTAGGTTTCTTATGCTCAATATTAACCTATTAACAAATAGGGAACTTAACCATAAACTCTGCAATAGTCCACTTCATATCACTCCACCAATAGATCTCCCGCAAATCATGGTATATCTTAGTGGCCCATGGATGAATAGAGTAACATGTACCATGAGCTTCTATAAGAATTCTCTATCTCAAATCGTCTACGAACGACACACATAGCCTACCCTGGCAATGTAACACACTATCTCCCCCTTGGGATAAAACCTCTACTTTTTGATCACTGACTGACTCCTTCAACTTTACTAGACTGGGGTTCCTACCTTACTTTTCCTTCACTTCGGCAACCAAAGAAAATTCTAAGTTACTCTGTTTCCAAACACTACCCTCAGCTGAATCAACCAAACGAACGCCTAATCTAGCCAACTGATTAACCTCCTGAACCAACTCATCATAATAATTCTCAACATGATCCACACTACCAATATAAAACCTACTAAGAGCATCTATCATTACATTGGCTTTGCCCAATTGATACAAAACACTCATGTCATAATCTTTTAACAGTTATAGATACCTTCTCTGATAAAGATTTAACTCTCTCTACAAAAATACATATTGTAAACTTTTGTGGTCTGTGAACACATCAACATGCACCTCATATAGATAATGCCTCAAAATTTTCAAGGAAAACAAAATAGCTACTAACTCAAGATCATGAGTAGGATAATTCTTTTCATGAGGTTTAAGCTGTCTGGAGGAGTAAGCTATGACCTTATCTCCCTGTATCAAAACACAACCCAAACCAACTCTGGAAGTATCACAATAAAAAACAAAACCATTTAAACCATCAGGCAATGTCAAAACCAGAGCTGACGTGAGTCGAGTCAATAACTCCTGAAAACTCTTCTCACAAGAATCTAACCACTGAAACTTGACTTTCTTTTAAGTCAATCTGGACACGGGGGATGTAATAGATGAAAACCCTTCGATAAAATATTTGTAATAGCCTGCCAAACCCAATAAACTCCTAATATCTAATGGAGAGATGGGTCTGGGCCATTTTTTCACAGCTTCGGTCTTTTGAGGGTTAACTCTAATGCCATCACCAGAGATAATATAGCCAATAAAAGCTACGGATCTTAGCCAAAACTTGCACTTACTGAATTTGGAAAACAACAGATGGGCTCTAAGAGTCTACAATATGATTCTAAGATGGTCTGCATGATTTCATAACGGTAATAGACAAAGACTATAATGAACATTTCTAAGTACTATTTGATTACTCATTTCATCAGATCCATGAAATCTACTAGGGCATTGGTAAGATCAAATGACATAACTAGAAACTCAAAGTAACCATATCGAGTTCTGAAATCTATTTTCAAAATGTCATATTCTCTGACTCTATATTGGAGAAATAACTAGCACCTAGAAATGTCATATTCTCTGACTCTAAGGATTTCATTGATTCTAGGAAGTGGGTATTTATTCTTTATTGTTACTTTTTTCAACAGTCGGTAATCGATAAACATTCTAAGAGAATCATCTTTCTTATGCATGGAAAGAACTAGTGCACCCCATGGGAAAACGGTGGTGTAATACCCCACAAAATTTCTAAGCTTAATTCATCCTTTTAGTCTTGCCAAGGGGTCTCAGACTTAGAAAATTCTAGCTAAGTTTCTAGACTTAGTTTATTTTTGGACTACGAAGGTTGGCAATCTCATTTCGCAACCTTAATTTCCTTTAATAGTTTATATTTTTTTTATTCATGATCAGGAAGGTTATTAGGAGTTCTCGGATAAGTTTTGAATTTTTTGAAACTCGTTTAGACCACGTTTGGTGTCTCAAAAAAGTGCACCAATGCGATCTTGGCGTGTTGTGTCATCTATTACGTTGGTTAGCATTGTTGTAGGTTGCCAGAGTCAAAACTACTGAGGCTTAGTGCGATCATGGAGCGACACATCAGGTAACGCATCGATGCCATCAACGCACCACATCACCAATCGCGTCGATGCCCAATTTTCAATCATTAAATGTCCATATCTTTAAGGGAAAAAAGGTAAATTTCCCACCCCTATATAAGCCTATAATACAAGATTTACCTAGGTTTTCACCAAAATATAGTTGTTTCTCTCAAATTCCCTCAAGAACAAGTCTAGTGTTTTCAATTGAAGGTTCTAATCTAGAAGATTCCACCATTAATCTTCAAGAAACTTCCATCTAAGGTATGTAAAGTGTTGCTTCATGGATTCCTTTCACCCATGAAGCTGAAGAAACCCTTTCAAAAATATAAATTTTGAATTCCATGTTATGAATTGAATCATATCCATGTTTATGTTGTTGTATGATTACCAAGTTGAAATCTTTAATACATATAATGAAATTATGTTAGAATATGGTTGGAATTCTTGTATTTGAAGTGAAAAATGTTGCCATGATGTATTATTTTAATGTTCATGCCTAAGCCTCAAGTTATGCATGCAAGGTGGTTGCTAAAATGCCTAAGAGAATAAGAATTATGCTTTATGATGCAATTGTGATCAAATTGATGAATCAATTCTTTACCCTTATGTTCACAATGACCTTCATGTTATTGTTATGCATTGTAATGGTCTGGTGGAATACTCATGAGATTAGACTTATGAAATTATGACATGTTTATATGTATTCATATTTATGTGTAAGCTTATGACATACAAATACTTTATGAAAATCTCCAACGTTTGTACTGTGAATTGTTGACTATGGTCATGTGTTCAAGAAGTGTCATGTCTTGTCAGTATCATAATATCGAATCCTAGGGGTGCTTGTACCTGAAAATTTAGTTCTATTCCTAGAGCCAGTGTCAGTTTCAGGATAATCTGACTCATGCCATGATTAGTAGTATTCTCAGTTAGTTTCAGAACTCAGTAGAATTCAGTCAGTTATATGACTCAAGAAAACTCAGTAATCTCAAGAACCTAGTTAGTTAATAGAATTTAGTAACATTCTGTTAGTCCACGTGATGTGTGAGCTAATGCTAACACATTTGAGACTTTTAAATAGAAATAATTGTAAAATCTTAAGCAACTTTTGTCATTTTTGATTACTTTTTCTTTGATAATGCATGAAAGTCAAGATTCAATAAAGCCAAAGACAATAAGAGTAAAAGACGTGAATTTGGAACAAGTGGCAATGAAAGTGTAGTTGACGACTTGTCTGCTAAATCAAATATATGATAAGTTATCAGAGTCATCATCAGTTGTAGACAGTGTGAGGAAGTTAGAGAAGATGTGTGATGACATATCTGATAAGTCATCAAAATTCTGAAGAGCCATCGAGAATGCCATCATCCTAAGGCAGTATATGGGATTTGAAGTAAGGAAGTGATGGCATTGTCTGATATGTCGTCAAAGTCCTGATAAGTCATCAGGATTACCATCAGCCTTAGGCAGTGTTCAGAAGCTGAGTTGAAGAAGTGAAGACATTCTGTAATAATTCATCAGATCTTTGATAAGTTGTCAGACTCATCATCAGCTGAAGACAGCAACATATCAAATACAGAGAGGAGTTAACGACATGTCTGATAAACCATCAACCCCCTGATAAGTCATCACATGTTGTCATTACCTATGCAAGAAAAAGTTGTATGGTATGATTTGCTTCCAAAATAAGGCTAAGTATTAAAGGAAAAGTTGAGGGTTTTCTAGGGAATCTTGAACTTCACGACATTCATCTTGAATAGGGACTTAAACTATTTTCTCTCTAATTTTCTCTGTAACTATACAATTAACTTTTGAGAGATTGTTATCATAATTTTCTTGGGATTTCTATTGCGATCTAATCTGATAAACAGTTATTTATATTCATTATTCTATAAGTTATCACTTATCGAATTATGAATACAAATTGTCTTATTGCTTTTTACATTATGAGTAGCTAATTCCTTTAACCCAAGTTGTGGGATTTATGGGTTTGGTTTTGTAAAGTAACTAGGTGTTTAAGATTCTAAAGATAGTAGGAACTCCTTGGTAATTCCTCTGTTTTACATATTGTCTATTGGTTGCAAACGATAGGTCATGCCTACTAGTGATTTGCTTGAAATAAGAAATCAACCCTAGTAGGAAGTGAATTATCAACAGGGACTTAGAAGCATCAAACTTTCATTTAATAATTAATGTTGTAACAGGGTTAGTTAACTTGAGACAACATCCTATTATGAAATATAAATTCCCTAAGTTCGGAAGAATTAGGCAATTAAATGTCTAAATATGTTGAGAAACATTTAGGCATTACTTCGACAAGGATAATCTATTTTTCCTACCTACCACAAGAATCTTGAACCGTTACTAGTGTCTTTCAAATACCAAGACTCATAGTGAATATAACTCTAGTTTTCCAAATAATATTGATTATGAACACTGACACTAAATTGAGAAATAACTACTTGTTACCCTTCCAAAAAAAACCCTATTTACAAAAAACTGCTAACTATCAGTTGATTGACTGACAAACAACTTAAATTAACACCATATTCCCTGTGGGATTCGACCCCTACCTAGTTGGGTTATATATTTGACAACGATCGCTTACTCTCTCATAAAGAGAGGTATAGTTTGAGCGTTATTAAAAATGGCACCGTTGTCAGGGAATACAGTTGTAAATTTAAGTTTGTGTTCACTAATTGACTATTGGGCAAGTTTCCTAATTTTACATTTATTTGTTGTTGTTTTTTGTTGCAGAAACATAGCGGTGTACGCCAAAAACCAAAAGTTCAGGAGAAATGTTATTACTATTTAATCTGGAACCCCAACTGATCAACAGAATGGAAGACCCACAGGAAGCTGACAGGCTAGCCGCCTTAGCTAGAGCACAGGTTAATCTGGAGAATGACGGTCAACAAACCCATCATTCGAATCTAGATGATGATGACTTGGGAGGTGAGGAATTGTTGAATCCTGTTAATCGAAGGCGTGCAGAGGAGGTAGATGCACCAGTGAACAAAAATATAAATAGAAACCGTCTTTTTAAGGTGAGACCTGATCGCCAAGCCATGAAATTTGATCCTAATGAGGATGATGATGGAATAGATGGAGATAGTGCTACTGGAGATATTATTCCCCCACCTCTAGCACCAGGAGAGAAGTTCAACATTACTAGTACAATGATTCAACTCCTTTACCTGAAGGGGTAGTTCGTTGCACTCTCGGGAGATAATCCCAATATGCATTTAGTGAACTTTGTCACTATTTGCAAGTATTTTGATAACCCAGGAGTGGGATAGAATGCCATCCTCCTACATTTATTTCTATTGTCTCTATCTAGGGAGGCAACATTGTGGCTTAATGAGCTGATGCCCGATTCTATAACCAATTAGAGGCAGTTGAAAGAGGCTTTCCTAGAAAGGTTCTTTCCACCTTCCAGGAGGGTACAGTTGAGGGATGATATCAGTAACTTTAGATAGCTCCCAACTGAAGCTCTCCATAAGACATGAGAGAGGTTTAAAAAAAAGTTGATGCAATGCCCAAACTATAACATGAGAGATATTCACCTGATAGAGACTCTTTATCGGGCTTTGAACTCTATTACGAAGCCAGTTGTTGATAATCCTGCAGGGGGATCATTTGTGGATCTTACTCTTCAAGAGGCCTCGGAGATGCTTGATTGGAGGACCAAACAAAGTAGAGCTTGGCATACCAGGGATTCTGTGGTAGCAAGCCCTACTATGTCTATTGGCATGACTACAGAACAACAAAATAAAGAGAAAGAACGCGATCCATACATAGCATACTTGAATAAGTAGAAGGATTTATTGACCAAGCACTTATTATCTAAAAAGACTGAAAAAGTGAAAGCTGTTGCATCACAAGGTAAAGATGACTCTGATTCGGAAGAAGAAGCTAACTATTTGAATAACCAGGGGGGTTTCCGAGGCAATAGCCAAGGAAATCAAGGTCGGACTTATTATGAAAAGGATGGATATAAGGATCGGGATCATGGAAACTGGAAGATAAAAAATGATAGAAGTGGGTTGTATGTACCTCCCAGAAGCAGAGATAATATGACAACTAGCTCTGGTAAGATGTCCATGGAGGACATAATGGAAAAATTGTTAAAGAAATTTGAGGCTACTAACTCTGTGGTGACTACCATGAAGACCAATTTGTCTTCTATGAGTCAATTGGTAAACTCGCACTCCACTTCGATCAAATAGTTGGAACAGTAAATGAGCCAACTTTCTACAGTATTGAATCAGAGGAAAAGTGGAACGCTGCTAAGTGATATAATTTAGAACCCTCAGAATGATGGTTCATTCATGGCTATTACCACACGGAGTGGTAAGGTTTTATCAGGCCCTTCTTTGGTTAAAGCTATTAATGATGAGGTGATCATAAAAGATGTTGAGCTTGAAAAAGGTAATCTAGTGGAGTCTGAGAAACTGGATGTCATTGATATTCCTTCTAATCATAAATAGGTTGATGAGGTGGAACAAGGGAAAAAGAAGGAAAAAGAAGTAGTGGTGAAAACTCTCCCAAAACCACCACCTTCGTTTTCTTAGATATTGAAAAAGAAGGTTGATGATACGAAGTTTAGTAAATTCATGGCAATATTGAAGCAGCTAACAGTGAATGTGCCTTTGTTCGAGACACTTGAACAAATGCCAAGATATGCTAAATTTATGAAGGATCTTACGACGAAGAAAAGAGCGGTGAGATACAAATTAGTGGATAACATCCATTATTGTAGTGCTATTTCTACAAGGTCCTTAGTGCAAAAGAAACCAGACCAAAAAGAATTCACTATTCCTTGTACTATTAGGTCTCTGGAATTCGCTAAGGCCTTATGTGATCTGGGATCAAGCATCAATCTGATGCCGCTAGATGCCTATAAAAAGATGGGTTTAGGTGATCCCATACCCACCAACATGCGACTTATGATGGCGGATAGGTCGGTAAAATAACCTGTTGGTATTTTGTATGATGTGTTGGTGAAAGTATCGAGCTTCATATTTCCTGCAGATTTCTTCATTCTGGATTGTGAGGTGGACTTTGAGGTGCCCATATTCTTGGGTCGACCTTTCCTCATAACTGGAAGTGTGCTGATTGATTTACGAGCTAATAAGCTCTTATTCAGGTTAAATAATAAAGTGGTGCGATTTGATATGTGCAAATCAATGAAGAAGTATAAATAAATGAGTATATCCTCAATTGTTGACGTATATTATGAGGATGAGAAGGAGGTTTCAATAGTGGAGAAACTTGTTGTCGAACCTTTAGCTGCAGTACTAATGAGTTTTGATCGTGAAGGAATTGAGGAGTACGGAGAGACTGTTTGTGCGTTGTCAGGAATGGGTTCATACTCTTATGCTCCTAAAAATCTAGATCTTGATCTTGCTAATCGACCAACACCACCAACTAAGTCATCCATCGAAGAGCTACCAGTGTTGGAATTGAAAGAACTGCTAGGGCATTGAAGGTACGTGTTTCTGGTCAGCGGAAATACGTTACCCATTATTATTGCAGCTGATTTGGGAAAACAACAGTTGGAAGCACTTATTTCGGTACTTCAAAGGTACAAAAGGGCAATAGGCTGGACTACTGCAGATATTATTGGCATTCTCCCGGCATCTACACTCATAAGATACACCTTGAGGAGGACTGCGCTCCAACAATCAAACACCAACATCGTCTTTACCCATCGATACAAGAGGTGGTTAAGAAGGAAATTATTAAATGGCTGGATGTAGGAGTAGTTTATCCTATTTCTGACAGTAAATGGGTGAGCCCAGTTCAATATGTGCCCAAGAAAGGGGGCATGACTATTGTTGCGAATGAAAGGAATGAGTTGATTCCACTAAGGCGTGTAACCGGGTGGAGAGTGTGCATGGACTACCGCAAACTAAACTCATGGACTTTGAAAGACCACTTCCCAATGCCCTTTATGGATCAAATACTTGATCGATTGGCAGGAAAGGGGTGCTATTACTTCTTGGATAGTTATTCTGGGTATAATCAGATTCGTATTTCTTCTAAAGATCAGGAAAATACAATATTTGCATGCTCGTATGGCACTTTCACATTCAAGAAGATGCTGTTTGGGTTATGTAATGCACCTGCCACCTTCCAATGGTGTATGATATCTATTTTCTCAGATATGGTTGAAGACACCTAGGAAGTGTTTATGGATAACTTTTTGGTGGTAGGAGATTCACTTGAGTTGTGTTTGGCAAACTTGAGTATGTCCTTGCAATGATGTGTGGAATTCAATTTGGTGCTTAATTGGAAAAAATGCCACTTTATGGTAAAGGAGGGCATTGTTCTCGGGCACAAAATTTTGAAAAAAGGGAAAGAGGTAGATCGAGCCAAGGTAGAGATTATTGAGAAGCTACCACCTCCCATTTCAGTAAAGGAAGTGTATAGTTTCCTTGGAAATTCTAGCTTTTACCAGAGGTTTATAAGGGATTTCTCAAAGGTTACAAATCCACTTTACAAGCTTTTAGAGAAAGAAGTTAAGTTCTCCTTTGATGATGATTGCTTGAAGGCATTTGAATGCCTTAAAAAGAAGCTGGTAGAGGCCCCTATCATTATTTCACCAGACTGGTCAAAACCATTGAGATCATGTGTGATGCAAACAGTGTTGCCCTTGGAGCTGTGTTAGGACAGAAAAAGGAAAAATTGTTTCATCCAATTTATTATGCCAGGAAAGCACTGAATGGAGATCAAAAGAACTACACCATCACCGAATAGGAACTCCTTGTTATAGTTTATGCTATTGAGAAATTCAGGGCTTATCTTCTAGGGACCAAGGTGGTGGTCCACACTGACCACGTAGCCTTGAGATATTTGATGTCTAAGAAGGATGCAAAACCAAGGCTGATTAGATGAGTGCTCCTTCTCAAGGAATTTGACTTTGAAGTAAAAGATAGGAAGGGTTGCGAAAACCAAGTTGCAGATCATCTTTCTAGGATGGAAGGTGAGCAAACAGTTAGTGATGAAATAGAGATAGATGATCAATTTCCTAATGAAGAGATATTGTCTGCTGATATAGAGAAAATGCCTTGGTACGCTGATTTTGCAAACTATGTTGTGATTGAAGTCATTCTAGAAAATCTTCCTTTCCATCAAAGTAAAAAATTCCTCGATAATATGACACACTACTTCTGGGATGAGCCATATCTTTTTCGGTGATGTGCTGACAATATTATAAGGAGATGTGTGCCAGAAGTGTATGTATTGTGTATATTGGAAGCATGTCATGCTTCACCAGTTGGAGGTCACCATTCAGGTGATCGAACGACTAGAAAGGTGTTGCAGAGTGGATACTATTGGCCAACGTTATTCAAGGATGCTCACGAGTTTGTACTAAAGTGTAACCAATACCAGAGGCAGGGGTTAATCTCCAAGAGGCATGAGATATCTTTGACGAAGATGTTTGAAGTAGAATTGTTTGATGTTTGGGGCATCGACTTTATGGGCCCTTTTGTAAGCTCGTACGGGATAAAGTACATTTTAGTTGTTGTTGATTATGTTTCAAAATGGGTTGAAGCCATTGCTTTGTCGGATAATTAAGGAAAGAGAGTTGTTGTATTTCGCAAAAAGAATATCTTCTCTCACTTTGGAGTACTACGTACTATTATAAGCGGCGGAGGATCTCATTTTTGTAACAAAGTTTTTCAGGCGGCTTTGATGAAATACAGAGTGAAATAGCATAGAGTAACGACCTCATATCACCCAAAAACTAGTGGGATAGTAGAGGTCTCGAATCGGGAGATTAAGGCCATCTTAGCTAAAACAGTGAATGCTAGTAGGCAAGATTGGTATCAAAATCTAGATGATGCTTTGTGGGTGTATCATACCACTTTCAAGACACTAATTGGCATGTCACCGTATCAGCTAGTCTATGGGAAAGCATGTCATTTACCGATCGAGTTAGAGTACAAGGCTTAATGGGCACTAAAAAGGTTAAATCAAAATTGGAAGTAGGCAGTGGAGCTAAGACTAGGGAAATTGAATGAGATAGATGAATTCTATCTCGGGGCTTATGAAAGAGCATACTTATACAAGGAGAAGATGAAGAAGTATCATGATTGAAGGATTGAAAAATAAAACTTTCAGAAAGGTGATTTGGTACTCCTCTTCAATTCCAGACTTAAGCTGTTCCCAGGTAAGTTGAAATCAAAGTGGTCTGGCCTATTCAAAGTGAGTCAAGTCTACTCATCTGGAGTAGTTAAACTCGAGAATAAGGACAGGAGCATATTTAAGGTAAATGGCAGCGAGTGAAGCTATACATCGGTCCAATGGACTCGATAAAGTGTATAGACACCTTATATCTCGATGAATGTTGAGTAATCGAGAAAACTAAGTCGTGCCGCGACACTAAATCAGGCACTATTGGGAGGCAACCCAAAGTTTTTATGTTTGATCAAGGTGTCTTGACGACTAAGTCTGATAAGTTATCATATTTGTGATAAGCCGTCACACCAGGTGGTCAGACAATCTAAGCTTGAGGCACGTGCTATTTAGGTATGATGGAAACACTTGAAGGGCTATCTCACTTGAGATAAGCTATCACATGAGGTCATCAACTGAGCAAATTTTGAGATATATTCTAGATAGAGCTGACGACAAAATATGATAGGTTATCACAACTCTGGTAAGCCGTCAAGCTTGACCATCAAATATGATGAAATAAGGCAACACTCTGCCTTGATATACTCCAAGTATACCCTAATATAACGCCCCAATTTGCTGAACCGGAATGCTACATGGTGCTCATGACCCCAAGGGACCACAAGATAACCCATGACTGATATCTGTACCTGTATACTACAAATCATAACATAATAATACGTAATACATAAAACTGTAAGGCCATAAGGTTCAACTAAATAAAGCCATGTCTGAAAATCATAACGTCAATGTGGGTGAAAATATGCAAAACAACTCAATCTGAAAGCTAAGTCTAAACGTAAATCTTAGCAAAAATTGAAAAGCCTCTAAACTATCTGAGTAAGGAGTTGAAGGAACATGTCTCCAACTAACTCCGTAATACTGAACTGATGAAATAAATAAATGTATCAAATCATATTATTCTCGAATCAATGAGCACTCACTGTGTCTCTACAATTGGAATGCTACCGCTACTGCTGGGCTGGAGCTCGTGTCTCAAAACCTATGGTGTAACATGAAAAGAAATAACCATAGTGCAAATGCATCAGTACAACTGGAGTACTGAGTATACGAGGAAGGTAGAATAAACATAAAAGGTTTCATGCATGAACAACACTGACTGACAAATATGAACGTGGGAGTGCAAATATGCAACATAGAAACTGGGACCGTGAATGCGTGATAGCAAGACCTGTAAGCTAATACATGGTTTACTGATAACTATCATGACTGATACTGCAAGCTGATAACATGGACGAATGTATCTGACAGTCCTGTATAGACTGAAATCTGAAGAACATAATGACTGTATCTGACAACCCTGTATATACTGAAATCTGAAGAACACCCTGAGTTCTTTTACTGAGACTGATACTAAAACTGTGGGAGGTAGTGTTTAACCGACATACCCCATGTACGCCGTTATGGCTAAGCTGGGGTCCAATCTCTACCCCAACTGGAGGGGTGTCAATACTGTGCCACGGGTAAGGAAAGCTTGTGAGTGACCCTTATCTGGAAGGTACTCAATGAGAATGGTGGGAACCCTAAACTGACAGGTTAAACCACCTCATCAACCTTAATCTGACAGGTTAAGATGTCTCAACCTACGCTGGCTACATAGTTCTGGAACACAAGGACTACTTCTAGGGATCACACTCTGAATTGGCGGGTGAGTTCCGATCCTTGGGTTCACTCGGTGATAACTTCTACTCCCATCTGGAGGGACTAGATATGAATAACTGACTATACATGACTTAATCTTACTAAATTCCATTGACTGGCGGAATGTTACTGATATCTGACAACTGACTGAGATCATGAGGTTTTCCTGAGTCACATCACTGACTGAAGTCTATGGAATCATAGCTTGAGTTTGGATATCGGGAAACATGACATGGCTCTAGACACACAACTATAGTTTTTTGGTACAAATACCCCCAAGACGCGATAGGAGGAAACTGACACACATGACATAATTTGATCGCAAGATTAGAGTCCACAATTCACAATATCATAAGCAGGGGATAGTATACTTCATGTATTTATTCAACATTTCAAACATGATAGGAAAAGAATGGATATATTTTGTGTACATAATTTATATCTCCATTATCATACATGCTTTATACCACAACAATAACAACACATAATTTTCATGGAAATTCATATTGGAGTGTATGGCTAACATAAACTTGTTATTTAGATATCATGAAATCCTGTAAATATGAAGTTCTAACATACTAGGCATTTTATCGAACACCTTGCATGCATTCTTTAAGGAATAGGTGTATTTCATACTTGCATTCTATTAATCCACCTAAAGATCATGTTTTTCAACTAACAACATAACTTTCATGAGATGTACAGTCACAATACTATTATATAGCAAAATAAACAAGCATCAACATGGGTATGATCACATCACCACAACCAACCAAGATTTTGTATTTTAAAGATTGATTCTTGAACTCCACGGATGAAAAGAATCCGTGGATGAACACTACGCATACCTTGGAAGGGAGGTTCTGGATGATTGATGGAGGAATTTCCTTGAAATTTGATCTTCAAGCTTAATTGTGCAACCCTAGTTGTTTTTCTCCTATAGTGCTCTTGGATAATGAGCTTTGAGATGTTAATAGGGTTGTAATGTGTTTAGAATCTACAAATTTCTTGAGGTTAGGTTTAGGTACATGTAAGGAGTGTTAAAAGTCTTAACTACCCTTAAAATAACTCAAAAACTAAGTGTTTTCGTGGCTGAAATCATACATAGGCGCCGCATATGATATCGCCTATACTGTACATAGGCGTCGCATATGATATCTCCTATTCTGTACATAGGCGCCGCATATGATATTACCTATGCTTTCCAGTAGCCATGTGTGATTGGTTAGGCAATGCCTTCTACTTTGAAAGGCCATAACTCCTTGCTCGGGTGTCAGATTTTGATGAAATTGGTATCATTGGAAAGATAATTCGATTATCTACAATTTGGTGGGTCTTAATCTGCCAAAATTTCACATATCAATCACGTTATTCTTGTTCAAAGATGACACTTGCAAAATCGAACACTAAGATTTGATGGATTCAAAAACTCTTAGCTTGCATCACTCTAAGCGACTCATATGAGCATGCTTAAGACATCGCAAGCTATCTAATCGCTAGGATATTCATTGTAAGTAATGGACTAAAATGCTACTCACAGGATAGGAGGTTTTATACATAGGAAAACTTATTCACTTCCTAGCTTAGAAACATGTGGGTTATTACAATATCTCCCCCTTGGGAACATTCGTCCTCGAATGAGAATTTACAAAGAGGGGATACAAGACAACAGAACCCGAACTAAACATGAAGAACTGAAACTTGATCTCATGACTGACATGCTAAACATACTGAACTCGTGCATATCTGATGCACTGATAACTGATACATGAATGCATGATTGAGTATGCAACAGTTAATAGGTACCAAGTTTATACTAGAAACATGAACATGAAACTGAATAAGCTTAAGGATAACTGTTACCATAAGCGTGATCTGAATTGGCGGGGAAGAGGTGAGGATACTTGGTACGCATATATGCTTCTTCTTCCCAAGTAGCTCCTTCATGAGACTAATTTCGCCAAAGAACCTTGACTAGAGGGACTTTTTTGTTCCTCAATCTACGAGTCTGATAATCTAAGATTTCGACTGAAATCTCTTCAGAAAAGAGGTTGTTCTGAATGTCGATGCTCTGAATAGGGACAACAGCTGTTGGGTCACCTATGCACTTCTTTGGCAAAGAGACATGGAAGATTGGATGGACTGAGGCTAGATCTGAAGTCAACTCAAGCTTATAAGCCACCTTGCCGAAGCGACAGAGAATTCTGAAGGGATCGACATACCGGGGACTGAGTTTCTCTTTCTTGCTGAACCTCTTCACTCCCTTCATGGGAGAGATCTTAATATAGATATAGTAATTGACCTCGAACTCGAGATCCTTTCTACGAACATCTGCATAGGACTTCTGTCGGCTCTGAGCAGCCCAGAGTCTCTCTGATCAACTGAACTTTCTCTAAGGTGTTGAATACTAATTCAGGACCTATGAATGAGGCCTCACTAACTTCGAACCAACCAATCGTAGATCTATATCTCCTACTATAGAGAGCATTGAATGGAGCCATCTGAATACTAGAATGATAGCTATTGTTGTATGCAAACTCAATCAAAGGAAAGTGGTCATCCCAACTTCCCATGAAGTCAATTGCATATGACCTTAGCATATCTTTAAGAGTCTGAATGGTCCTCTCTACTTGACCATCTGTCTAAGGATGAAACATTGTGCTGAGATGGACTTGGGTACTGAGACACTTTTGGAATGCTTTCCAAAAGTGAGAGGTGAACTGGGTACCTCTATCTGAGATGATAGATAGTGGAACACTGTGTAACCTGACTAACTCCCTGATATAGAGTTTGGCATAATCCTCGGCGGAATAAGAAGTACTAACAGGAAGGAAATGAGCTGACTTGGTCATTCTATCTAGAATGAACCAGACTGAATCATGTTGATGATGAGTTTTAGGCAAACCCGTCACGAAGTCCATGTTCACTTCTTCCCACTTCCAAGTAGGAATGGTGAACTCTTGCATGGAACCACTAGGTTTCTGATGCTCTATCTTAACCTGCTGACATGTAGAGCACTTAACCACAAACTCTGCAATATCTCTCTTCATCCCCCTCCACCAATAGATCTCCCGCATATCGCGGTACATCTTAGTGGCCCCTGCATGAATAGAGTATCTCTTACCATGCGCTTCTGCAAGAATTTGCTGCCTCAATTCATCTACACCTGGAACACATAGACGACCCTGACAATGAAGAACACCATCTCCCCCTTGGGAGAAAACCTCGACTTTCTGATTCTGAACTAACTCTTTGAGCTTGACAAGGCTAGGATCCCTGTCTTACTTCTCTTTCACCTCGGAAACTAGAGATGAATCTGAACTACTATGAACTCATACACCACCCTCTGAAGAATCGACTAAGCGAACGCTTAGTCTGGTAAGATAAAGGATCTCCTGAGCCATATTTTTCTTCCTACCCTCAATGTGAGAAATACTACCCATGGAGAGTCTACTGAGAGCTTTGTCCACAACATTGGCCTTGCTTGGATGATAAAGAACACTCATGTCATAATCCTTTAAGAGCTATAACCACCTTCTCTGACGAAGATTGAGATCTTTCTGGGAAAAGACATACTGGAGGATTTTATGGTCTGTGAAGACATCTACATGAACTCCATAGAGATAATTCCTTCAAATCTTCAAGGAAAAAACTACCGCTACTAACTCAAGATCATGAGTAGGATAATTCTTCTCATGTGGATTTAACTTTCTAGAGGCGTAGCCTATGACCTTACCATATTGCATGAGTACACAACCTAAACCCACTCTGGATGCATCACAATAGACTACAAAACCATCTGAACCATCTAGAAGAGCTAGAACTAGAGCTGAGGTGAGTCGAGTCTTCAACTCTTGAAAGCTCTTCTCGCATGAATATGACCACTGAAACTTAATCTTCTTCGGAGTCAATCTGGAAATGGGAGATGCAATAGAAGAAAATCCCTCGACAAACCATCTGTAATAGCCAGCCAAACCCAAGAAACTCCTGATATCTGATGGAGATACGGGTCTGGGATAGTTTCTTACTGCCTCAGTTTTCTGAGGATCCACTCTAATGCCATCACCGAAAATAATATGGCCAAGGAATTCTACTAATCTTAGACAAAATTCACACTTGATGAACTTAGCGAATAACTGGTGATCCTTGAGAGTCTGAAGAACAATCCTGAGATGGTCTGCATGATCACGCTCTGTGCGAGAATAGACCAGAATATCATCTATAAAGACTATGACAAATATGTCTAAGTACTTCTTGAACAAATGGTTCATCAAATCCATAAAAGCTGCAGGGGCATTGGTAAGACCAAATGACATGACTAAAAATTTGAAGTGACCATACCGAGTACGAAAAGCTGTCTTTGGAATGTCACCTTCTCTAACTCTGAGATGATGATAGCCTGATCTGAGGTCTATCTTAGAGAAGTAACTGGCACCCTGAAGTTGGTCGAATAGATCATCAATCCTGGGAAGAGGATATCTATTCTTGACCGTGACCTTGTTGAGTTGACGGTAATCAATACACATCCTAAGAGAACCATCTTTCTTGCACACGAATAGTACTGGCTCACCCCATGGGGAAATGCTGGGTCTAATAAATCCCTTATCTAAGAGATCCTTCATCTGATATTTTAGTTCCTTGAGTTCTGTTGTTTTGTATGGCGAAATAGAAATAGGTTGAGTATCCGGAAGAAGGTCTATGCTGAAGTCTATTTCCCTTTTGGGAGGAATGCCTGGAATATCTTTGGGAAAGAAATTTGAGTATTCATTAACAATTGGGACTGTTTTGAGACTGGGAGATTCAGAACTGGAATCTTTAATATGCATGAGATGATATACGCACCCCTTAGAAATCATTTTCCTTGCCCAAAGATAGGAAATAAGTTGACCCCTGAACGCTGAAATGCTACCCTTCCACTCTAGGACGGGCTCATTTGGGAACTAAAACTGAACTATCCTATTTCTGCAGTCGACTGTGGCATATCAGGAATGAAGCCAATCTATGCCGAGAATGACATTAAAATTAGTCATCTCTAACTCAACTAAATCTACTGACATGGATTTTTGAGATATCATAACCGGGTGGTTCTTGTATACCCGCCGGGCTATGATGGTTTTACTCACTGTGGTAGAGACTGAAAAGGTCTCTGCAAGAATTTTGGGACTGATTCGGAAATCGCCTTCTATGTATGGAGTAACAAAAGACAAGGATGCACCTGGGTCTAGCAAAGCATAAACATGGACATGGAAAATCTGTAACGTACCAGTAACGACATCAGGAGAATTTTCCTGATCCTGCCGGGACTGAAAAACATAGAGTCTGTTTAGGCGTTGTCCACTGGTAGCACTAGAAATGGCACTCTACTGGTTTGGGCGACCGGACTGAGCTGCAGAATGATTTTGCTGACCCTGAAGACTTTACTGCGGACAGTCCCTAATCCTGTGGCCTGGATTTCCACAACCAAAACAGACATCACTATCGGCTCTGCAAATGCCCTTGTGGTTCTTACCACAAGTCTGACAAAGGGGATTCGTTCGGGCACTGCTAACACTGTCCTGAGATTTAGAGCCTGGCACTTTGTCTCTGTTGCCATCTCTGAACTTCGGCACTGGAGCGTTGGAAGAGAAAGGGCTGGAACGGTTGACTTGGAGCGAAACTATGAACGGTTTCCTTCAACTGACTTGGGGTGAGCAAAGTTGAAGTTACCTAACCTTGCTCTCTTGTTCTGCCTCTCCCTAGTCTTAACCTTCTTCTCTTCTACTTGTTGGGTATGGGTCATGAGTCTGGATAAGGTCATATCACCGATCAGCATCGCATAACTACACTCATTTACCATGCTATCGTTGACCCCTAACACGAACTTTCTCATCTTATCCCTATTGTCTACAACCACATGAGGAGCATACCTGGCTAGCTGAATAAATATAAGAGAATACTCCCTAACCGTCATATTCCCCTACTTGAGGTTGATGAACTCAAGAACTTTGGCTTCCCTCAGCTCTTGGGGAAAGAATCTGTCTAAGAATACCGTGACAAATTTCTCCCACTTGATAGGGCCTACATCATCTAACCTCTCAGACTTTCACTGTTTATACCAATCATGAGCAACATCCTATAACTGGTAGGAATCTAACTTGACACTCTCAATAGAAGTAACACCCATGATGTAAATGACCTTCTGGACTTGGTCAATGAACTCATGAGGGTCCTCATCAGACTTAGACCCATGAAAAGATGGAGGGTTCATCCGGGTGAAGTCCCGAACCCTGGCTACCATGGGATTGGAAACTGGATTGGCCGGAATGACTGGTGGCCGTTCATTCTGTGTAGCCATGGATTGATCAAGTGTGGTAAATTCGGCTCTAAACTCCTCATGGGAAACATGTTTGCCCAAAAGATCTTTAGGCTGAGGAGCTGGCTGGTTTCTTCTCTTTGGGGCCATGGTCTGGAATAAGAGAAGAATGGATTAGACTGAGAGTTTAACTTGTGATTATGCTCACTAGCATGACATGAATACTGAAGAAAAGGGGATTGTTCCTAAAACATCTTATCGCCTCCTACACATAAATATGGTGCGTAATACACCCATGTACAAGACTCTACTAGATACGGCTTTCAGACTTCATAGGACTCTATTGAACCTTAAGCTCTAATAACAAGTTTGTAACACCCCGATTTTCTTAACCGGAATGCTACACGGTGCTCATGACCCTGAGGGACCACAAGCTAACCCATGACTGATATCTGTACCTGTATACTGCAAATCACGACATAATAATGTGAAATACATAAAGTTGTAAGGCCATTCGGTTCAACTAAATAAAACCATGTCTGAAAATCATAACGTCCATGTGGGTGAAAATACCCAAAACAACTCAATTTGAAAGCTAAGTCTGAATGTAAATCTGAGCATAAATCTGAAAGCCTCTAAACTATCTGAGTAAGGAGTTGAAGGAACATGTCTCCAACTAACTCCATAACACTGAACTAAAGAAATAAATATATGTATCAAATCATATTTTCCTCGAATCAATGAGGACTCACTATGTCTCTGCGACTGGAATGCTACAGCTTTTACTGGGCTTGAGCTCGTGTCTCGGAACCTATGGTGTAACATGAAAAGAAAGCACCATAGCGCAAATGCATCAGTATAATTAGAGTACTGAGTATACTAGGAAGGTAGGCAGAACATAAAGGGTTTCATGCATGAATACCACTGATTGACTAATATGAACGCAGGAGTGCAAACATGCATACATAGAACCTGGGACCGTGAATACGTGATAGCAAGACCTGTAAGCTAATACATGGTTTACTGATAACTGTTATGACTGATACTGCAAGATGATAACATGGACGACTTTATCTGACAGTCATGTACATACTAAAATATGAAGAACATAACGATTGTATCTGACAGCCCTGTATATACTGAAATCTGAAGAACGCCCTGAGTTTTTTTACTGAGACTGATACTGAAACTGTGAGAGGTAGTGTTTAACTGACATGCCCTATGTATGTCGTTATGGCTAAGCTGGGGTCCAATCTCTTCCTTGACTGGAAGGGTGTCAATACCATACCACGGGTAAGGACATCTTGCGAGTGACCTTTATCTGGCAGGTACTCAATGAGAACGGTGGGAACCCTAAACGGACAGCTTAAACCACCTCATCAACCCTAATCTGACAGGTTAAGATGTCTCAACCTACGCTGGCTACGTAGTTCTGGAACACAAGGACTTCTTCTAAGAATCACACCCTGAACTGGCGGGTGAATTCCAATCCTTGGGTTCACTCGGTGATAACCTCTACTCACATCCGGAGGGACTGGACATGAATAACTGACTATACATGACTTAATCTTACTAAATTCCGTTGACTGGAGGAATGTTACAGATATCTGACAACTGACTGAGATCATGAGGTTTTCCTGAGTCACATGACTGACTGAAGTCTATGGAATCATAGCTTGAGTTCGGATATCGTGAAACATGACATGGCTCTAGGCACACAACTATTGTTTTTGGGTATGAATACCCCCAGGACTCGATAGGAGGAAACTAACACACATGACATGACTTGAACACAAGATTAGAGTCCATAATTCACAATATCATAAGCAGGGGATAGTATACTTCATGTATTTATTCAACATTTCAAACATGATAGGAAAAGCATGGATATATTTTGTGTACATAATTTATAGCTCCATTATCATACATGCTTTATACCACAACAATAACAACACATAATTTGCATGGAAATTCATATTGGAGTGTATGGCTAACATAAACTTGTTATTTAGATATCATGAAATCCTGTAAATATGAAGTTCTAACACACTAGGCATTTTATCGAATACCTTGCATGCATTCTTTATGGCATAGGTGGATTTCATACTTGCATTCTATCAATCCACCTAAAGATCATGTTTTTTTAACTAACAACATAACTTTCATGAGATGTACAGTCACGATACTATTATATAGAAGAACAAACAAGCATCAACATGGGTATGATCATATCATCACAACCAACCAAGATTTTGTATTTTAAAGATTGATTCTTGAACTCCACAGACGAAAGAAATCCATGGATGAACACTACGCATACCATGGAAAGGAGGTTCTTGATGATTGATGGAGGAATTTCCTTGAAATTTGATCTTCAAGCTTGATTGTGCAACCCTAGTTGTTTTTCTCCTATGGTGATCTTGGATAATGAAATTTGAGATACTAATATGGTTGTAAGTTGTTTAGAAGCTATAAATTTAGTGAGTTTAGGTTTTGGGACATGTAAGGAGTGGTAAAAGACTTAACTACCCTTAAAATAACTCAAAAACTAAGTGTTTTCGTGGCTGAAATCATACATAGGCGCCGCATATGATATCGCCTATGCTGTACATAGGATCCGCATATGATATCACCTATGCTGTACATAGGTGACGCATATGATATCGCCTATTCTTTACATAGGCGCCACATATGATATCGCCTATGCTTTCCAGTGGCCATGTGCGATTGGTTAGGCGACGCCTTCTACTTTGAAAGGCCATAACTCCTTGCTCGAGTGTCGGATTTTGATGAAATTTGTATCGTTGGAAAGATAGTTCGATTATATAAAATTTGGTGGGTCTAAATATTCCAAAATGTCACATATCAATCACGTTATTCTTGTTCAAAGATGACCCTTGCAAAATCGAACACTAAGATTTGATGGATTCAAAAACTCTTAGCTTGCATCACTTTAAGCGACTCATATGAGCATGCTTAATACATATCAAGATATCCTATTTCTAGGATATTCATTGTAAGTCATGCACTAAAATGCCACTCTCAGGATAGGAGGTTTCATATGTAGGAAAACTTATTCACTTCCTAGCTTAGAAACATGTGGGGTATTACACCTAACCCTTAGTTCAGTTTCTCTTTACATGTACATTGAGGAAAACACTTGATTTTAATTTGTGGGTGTAGGGTCATTTGTTGTAAAATGTTGTAGTTGACTAGGAGAAATACAAGTACCTTAGGCAGTTAACATTTTTTTGTTGGATTTTGAGTACCTCTCCAAAGGTCTTTTTTATAACTATGTGATATGCATTTATGTGTGACCACTGTGCATCTTATTGTGTCATTAGTACTAGTTACATGCTAACTATTTCTAAATAATTTCATGAACCGTATGGGTAGTAGCCTGTAATTTACCTGTGTGCCATGTGCGTGTGAGATATTACCTAGTTCCTTTGTATGTTAAATTCAAAACTTGCGCTGTTAGTCTTTTCTTGGTTGCAGGATAGGGGTTAGAAAAGGATCATTGGCCATTTTGAGATTAGTCCACTTCTAGCCTAAATTACCTTCCCTGTATGAATGATATCCCTTGATCCTTTTTTGAGCCTAAATGCCTATTCTTCTATGATACCTATCACCTTCCCATTTGTATCACAATTAACCTGTTTTGTCCCTGGTTCTCCTTGGACATTGTGCACTTTGACTTAGGCAAATAGCCTAAGTTGAGGGTGGCTACCATAGGGGTGCGTGATGTAAAATGAGTATGAAGAAAGGTAGAATAAAAGAAAAAAATAAAAAGTTGGGTGCGGTGGAAAAAGAATAAGAAAATAAAAGTTGTGAAAAAAAAGAAATGATTGTCAAAAATACCGCACCTATCCGGAGTATGTATGATCAAGAAAGGATAGAATTAGGTAAAGGTAAATAAGTGAGACCCCAAAAATTAGTGTAGTGCCAAGGAGGCTTAGTCACCTTAAATATCATTGAGTATCATACCAACCCTTAGCCTACATTACAAGCCGAAGAAATAGAGGTATAGTGATCTTACCTTACCTGTCTGAAAACCTTGGTAATGAAAATAAGGGTAAGCTTATGGTATTTGGCATACACTAACTGGAACTTTTTATTTAGAGTGAGTGTCTATTGATTGACCCCACAATTACATATGTTATTTCTTATATGAGTGAGGAGAGACTTCTTTGTTGTAAGGGCACACTGGTTATGTTGCTAGTTGATAACTTGTTTGGGTAGTGTAATAATGGTACATGCATGGTTATTGTGGCTAAGTTGATGCCACAGCTTGATTCCTTTGTGTTGCATTGTTGCTTTTCAGTAATATACACAGTTGAATTTGAGATGATTGACATTGGAGATGGTAAATATGTTTTGAGATAAGACGAATGATTGACTGCCGAATGTGCTTTGTATCCTCTTAGTTATGTTTAAGTTGCTTGAGGACAAACAATTGTTTTAAGTTGAGGGTGTTGATGTGTGAGCTAATGCTAACACATTTGAGGCTTTTAACTAGAAATAATTGTGAAGTCTTAAGCAACTTTTGTCGTTTTTGATCGCTTTCTATTTGATAATGCAGGAAATTCAAAATGCAAGAAAACCAAAGATAATAAGAGAAAAAGACGTGAATTTGGAACAAGTGGCCATGGAAGTGTAGTTGACGACTTGTCTGATAAGTCATCAAATTTTTGATAAGTTAATAGAGGCATCATCAGTTGTAGACAGTATGAGGAAGTTGGAGCAAAAGTATGATGGCATCTCTGATAAGACGTCACAATTCTGATAAGCCATCGAGAATCCCGTCAGCCTAAGGTAGTACATGAGATTTAAAGTAAAGAAGTGACGACATTGTCTGATATGTCGTCAAAGTACTGATAAGTCGTCAGGATTATTGTCATCCTTAGGCAGTGTTCATAAGCTGAGTTGAAGAAGTGACGACATTTCATAATAAGTCATCAGATCTTTGATAAGCCTCCAGAATCATTGTCAGCTGAAGACAACAACATATCAAATACAGAGAGGAGCCGTCAACCCCCTGATAAGTCATCACATGTTGTCATCACCTGTGCGAGAAAAAGTTGTATGTTGTGATTTGCTTCCAAAATTAGGCTAAGTATTTAAGGCAAAGTTGAGGGTTTTCTAGGGAATCTTGAACTTCACGACATTCATCTTGAAAAGGGACTTACACTATTTTCTCTCTAGTTTTATCTATAACTTTACAATTAACTTTTGAGAGATTGTTATCATAATTTTCTTGGGATTTCTATTGTGATCAAATCTGAGAAGCACTTGTTGATGTTCATTATTCTGTAAGTTATCACTTATCGAATTATGAATACAAATTATCTTGTTACTTTTTACATTATGAGTAGCTAATTCCTTTAACTCGAGTTGTGGTGTCTATGGGTTTGGTTTTGTAAAGTAACTAGGTGTTCAATATTCTAAAGGTAGTAAGAACTCCTTGGTAATTCCTCTGTTTTACATATTGTCTATTGGTTGCAAACGATAGGTCATGCCTAGTAGTGATTTGCTTGAAATAAGAAATCAACCCTAGTAGGAAGTGAATTATCAATAGAGACTTGGAAGGATCAAACTTTCATTTAATAATTAACATTGTAACAGGGTTAATTAACATGAGACAACATCCTGTTATGAAATACAAATTCCCTAAGTTCGGAAGAATTAGGTATTTAAATGTCTAAATAGGTTGAGAAACATTTAGGCATTACTTCGACAAGGATAATCTATTGTTCCTACCTGCCACAAGAATCTTGAACCTTTACTAGTGTCTGTCAAATACCAACACCCATAGTGAACACAACTCTGGTTTTTGATATAATATTGATTACGAACACTGACACTGAATTGAGAAATAATTAATTGTTACCCTTCCAAAAAAAACCCATTTATAGGAAACTGCTAAATATCAATTTATTGACTCATTAACAACTTAAATTAACACCAAATTCCTTGTGGCATTTAACCCAAACCTAGTTGGGTTATATATTTGACAACGACCACTTACTCTCTCGTAAGAGGTGTAGTTTGAGCATTATAACCATGGAACTCAGTGAACTCAGTCCAGTCCATCTCAGTATAATTAGTTCAGTGTCTGTTAAGTTAGGAGTAGGATTCAGCACCGAGTGAATCCAAGGATGAGGGCACACACTGACAGTAGAGGGTGTGACCCTTAGAAGAAATCCTTGCGTTCTATAAATATGTAGCCAGCTTAGGTTGAGACATCAATAATTATAGTTGAGGGTTGATGAGGTAGATTAACACTGCAAGTTGAGGGTCCTACCATTCTCCTTTCGGGACACCGGCAGATGAGGGTCACTCACAGCTTGTCCTTACTAGTGGCGCAGTATTAACAACCTTCCAATTGGGGTTATAGATTGGACCCTTACTCTATACAGAAAAGGGGCATGTCGGTTAGATGACTACTTTCCACAATCTCAGTATTAGTATCAGTAAAAGAACTCAAATAGTTCTTCAGATTCAGGACTGTCAGATACAGTCACTCAGTTCAGTACGGAACTCAGCTAGTTCCACCAGAATCAGGACTGTCAGACACAGTCACTCAGTTAATAGTATATCAGTTATACAAAACTCATGTTATCAGTATTCAAACTCAGTAGTCAGTATTTCATGATTTCATTTACAGTTACGTATTCATGCATGTATTCTCACATTCATGTTATTCAGTCAGTTAGTATTGTTCATGCATATGAACCCCATGCATTGAACCTACATTACTTTGCATACCAGTACATTCAGACGTACTGACGCATACTTTTTTTTATGCTATGGTTTTTTATACCATAGGTTCGGACGCTCGAGTTTCCAATTGTACTTAGCTTCAGATTCAGCCAGCAGCAATAGATTTGCAGTGAGTCCTCATCATTCGAGGATCGCATAATTATTTCATTAATTCATTATTTTAGTTTTAGTAGACGGAGTTAGTTGGGGACATAGCCCATCAACTCCATAGTTTTCAGACAGTTTAGAGGCTTTCAGACTAATATGTTCAGACAATTTATTTTAGTTTTGGTATTGATATACCATATTTCCAAATGTTATGTTTTATGAGATATTTGAACCTTATAGACTTTTAGCCCTTTTATTTCGTATTTATATGGTATTTTAAGTAGTGCTCAATTACAAACATCAATTATGTGTTAGCTTATGGTCCTTCGTGATGGCTAGCACCATGTAGCATTCCGAGTATCAGATTCGAGGTGTTACAAACTTTGTATTAGAGTCAGGTTCAATAGGGTCCTAGAAACTCTGAAAAGCCGCATCTAGTAAAGTCTTGTGCATGGGTGTGTTGCGCGCCACATTTATGTGTAGGAGTCTATAAGATGTTTTCGGAACAGTTTCTCTTCTTTCAATATTCAAGTCGTTCCAGTGAGAATGAGCTCAAATTTAACTCTCAGTCTAATCCATTTCTCCCTTTTCACTTACAGAACATGCCTCCCAAAAGAAGAAACAGAAATCAGCCAGACCCTCAGCCCGTCTAAGCAGATCCCTTGGATGAACATATTTCTAATACAGAGTTCAGAGCTACATTCATTACTCTTGCTAATTTAGTTAATGCCTAGAATGAATGACCAGCTATTATTTCGGCCAACCTAGTGGCCAATTTAGCTGCAGCCAAGATTCAAGACATCACCCGAATGAATCCTCCATCCTTATTTGAGTCTAAGTCAGATAAGGACACTCAGGAATTCCTTTATCAGGTTCAGAAGTTTATAGATATCATGGGGGTTATCACTTGTAAGAGTGTTGAGCTAGCTGCTTATTAGTTATAGGAGGTGGCTCACATATGGTTCAAATAGTGGAAGGCAGAGAGGGCTATAGATGCAGGGTGTATTGAGTGAGAAAAGTTTTCCATTGTATTTCTAGATAGATTCTTTCCCATAGATCCGAGAGAAGCTAATGTGTTAGAATTTATCAACCTCAGGTAGGGAAACATGATAGTGAAAGGGTATTCTCTTAAGTTTACTTAATTAGCTAGATACACTCCTCATGTAGTAGCAGACACCAGGGCTAAGATGAGTAAGTTTGTTTCTGGAGTGAATGATAGTGTGGTTAATGAGTGCAGCTCTGCGATGTTGATAAGTAAGATGGACATAGCTAGGCTTATGATCCATTCTCAATAGATAGAAGAACAGAAGATTAAAATGAGAGAGAAGCAGAATAAGAAAGCAAGGAAAGGTAGTTTCAACTTTGCTCAACCTAAGTCAGAGGATAGGAATCGTTCTCAGTTCTGCCCAATGTCATCCATTCAAGCTCCTTCCTTATCCAGTGCTCCAGTGCTAAAATTTAGAGACGACAGTAGGGATAGGGCGTTAGGCCCTAAATCTCAGGAAAGTGTTAGTCGTGCCCGCACTCATCCTCTTTGTCAGACTTCTGGCAGGAACCATTAGGGTATTTGCAGAGCTAGCAGCGACGTCTGTATCGGATATGTCAAGCTAGGACATAGGGTCAGAGATTGACCCCAGTCAGGCTTTCAGGGTCAGTATAACCGTTCCTCAGCTCAGTCCAGTCGCTTGAACTAGCAGGGTGCCACATCCAGTGTCACCAATGGGCAACGCCTAAACAGACTATATGCTCTTCAGTCCCTACAAGATCAGGAGAATTCTCCTGATATGGTCACTGGTACATTACAAATCTTTAATATACATGTCTATGCATTGCTAGATCTAAGAGCTTCTTTGTCTTCTATTACTCCTTATATAGAAGTTGATTTTGGAGTTAGTCCCAAAATTCTAGCAGAGCCTTTTTCAGTCTCTACCTCAGTGGGTAAAAATATCATAGCTCGGTGGTTATACAGGAACTGTCTGGTTATGGTATCTCAGAAAGTTACATCAGCAGACTTAGTCGAATTAGAGATGGATGATTTTGATGTTAGTCTCAGCATGGATTAGATTCATTCCTGCTATGCCATAGTCGACTGTAGAAACAGAGTTGTCCAGTTTTAGTTTCTAAATGAACCTGTCCTAGAGTGAAGGGGTAGTACTTCAGCTTTCAGAGGTCAACTTGTTTCCTACCTTCAGGCATGGAAAATAATATCTAAGGGACGTGTCTATCATCTTGTTAGAGTTAAGGAAACTAGTTATAAAACTCCCAGTCTTGAATCAATCCAGTAGTGAATGAATACTCAGATATCTTTCCCAAAGATCTTTCGGGAATTTCTCCCAAAAAGGAAATAGACTTCGGCATTGATCTTTTTCCAAATACTCAGCCATATCTATTCTACCACACAAAATGGCACCAGCAGAACTCAAAGAAGTGAAAGAACAGTTGAAGGATCTCCTAGATAAGGGATTCATCAGACCCAGTGTGTCCCCATGGGGTGCACCAGTATTATTCATGTGAAAGAAAGACGGTTCTCTCAGAATGTGCATTGATTACCGTCAGCTCAATAAAGTCACGGTCAAGAACAAGTATCCACTTCCCAGAATTGATGACTTATTTGACCAACTTCAAGGTGCCAGTTACTTCTCTAAGATAGACCTCAGATCAGGTTATCATCAGCTCAGAGTTAGAGAATGTGACATTTTAAAAACAACTTTTCAAACTCGATATGGTCACTTCAAATTCTTAGTCATGTCCTTTGGTCTTACCAATACCTCAGTGGCCTTCATGGACTTGATGAACCGAGTGTTCAAGTAGTACTTGGATATGTTCGTCTTAGTCTTCATATATGATATCCTTGTTTACTCCCACAGTGAGCGTGATCATGCAGAACATCTCAGAATAGTATTACAGACTCTAAAAAATTATCAGTATTTCGCCAAATTCAGTAAGTGCAAATTTTTGCTAAGGTCAATAGCCTTTCTTGGTCATATCATTTCCGGTGATTGAATTAGAGTTGATCCTCAAAAGACCAAAGCAGTAGGAAACTGGCCTCGCCTATCTCTCCATCAGATATCAAGAGTTTCTTGGGCTTGGCTTACTATTACAGGTGGTTTGTTGAAGGATTTTCTTCTATTTCATCACCTATGTCCAAAATGGCTCATAAAAAAGTCAAGTTTCAGTGGTCAGATCCTTGCGAGAAGATTTTTCAGGAGTTGAAGACTCGACTTACCTCAGCTTCAGTTTTGGCTCTTCTAGATAGTTTAGATGGGTTCGTTGTGTACTGTGATGCATCCAGAGTAGGTTTTGGTTGTGTCCTCATATAGCATGGTAAGGTAATAGCCTATGCCTCCATACAGCTTAAACCCTATGAGAAGAATTATCCAACTCATGATCTTAAGTTTGCAGCCGTAGTTTTTTCCTTAATGATTTGGAGGCATTACTTGTATGGGGTACATATAGATGTGTTCACAGATCACAAGGCCTTCAGTACGTAGTCTCTCAGAAAGATCTTAACCTTTGTCAAAGAATATGGTTAAATCTTTTGAAAGACTACGACATGAGTGTCCTTTACCATCCGGGCAAGGCCAATGTAGTGGCCGACGCTCTCAGTAGACGGTCTATGGGTAGTGTTGCGCATGTTGGGGATAGTAAGAAAAAGTTAGCTCAGGAAGTCCATCAGCTTTCCCGACTAGGTATTCACTTAGTCGATTCAGCGGAAGGTAGTATACGGGTTCAGAAAAGATCAGAACCATCTCTAGTCTCTGAGGTAAAAGAAAAATAGGATAGAGATTCCTGAATAGTCAAGTTGAAAGAGTCAATCAGAGATCAGAAGGTTGAGGTTTTCTCCCAAGGGGGAGATGGTATATTGTATTATCAGGGTCATTTGTGTGAGTCAGGTGTAGATAACTTGAGGCAATGAATTCTTGCAGAAGTGCATGGTGCGTGATACTATTCATCCTGGGGCCACTAAGATGTACCGTGACTTGCGAGTGATCTATTGGTGGAGTGGTATAAAGAGAGATATTATAGAGTTTGTGACTAAGTTCTCTACATGTCAGCAGGTTAAGATAGATTATTAGAAGCCTAGTGGGTCCATGCAAAAGTTCAATATTCCCACTTAGAAGTGGGAAGAATTGAACATGGACTTTGTGATAGATTTGCCCTGTACTCGTCATCAGTATGATTCAGTTTGGGTCATTATAGACAGGATTACCAAATCAACTCATTTCCTTCCAGTCCATACCTCTTATTCAGCCAAGGATTATGCCAAACTCTATATCAGGGAGCTGGTCAGATTATATGGTGTTATGTTGTCTATTGTCTCAGATAGAGGTACCCAGTTCACCTATTAGTTCTGGGAGGCATTCCAAAAGGTTCTAGGTACCCAAGTTTATCTCAAATAGATGGTCAAGTAGAAAGGACCATCTAGACTTTTGAAAATATGCTGCGTGCGTGTGCAATTGATTTCAAGGGTAGTTGGGATGACCACTTGCCTTTGATTGAGTTTGCATACAACAATAGTTATTATTCTAGTATCAAGATGGCTCTATTCGAAGCTCTCTATGGTAGGAGATGTAGATCTCCAATCGGTTGGTTCAAATTGGTGAGGTCACAGTAGCAGGGCCTCACTTGGTATTCGATACCCTAGAGAAAGTCCAGTTGATTAGAGAAAGGCTTAAGACAGCTCAGAGCCAACAGAAATTGTACACAGATGTGCGTTGGAAAGATCTTGAGTTTGAGATTGGTGGTCATGTTTATTTGAAAATATCTCCCATGAAGAGAGTAAAGAGGTTCGACAATAAGGGAAACCTTAGTCCCCGATATGTCGGTCCCTTCAAAATTCTCAATCGCTACGGCAAGGTAGCTTATGAGCTCAATTTGCCTTCATATCTAGCCTCAGTCCACCCAGTGTTTCATGTCTCCTTTCTTAATAAGTGCATAGGTGACCCAATAGTTGTAGTCCCTATAGAGGGCATAGACATTCAGAACAACATCTCTTATGAAGAGATTCCAGTCAAAATCCATGACTACCAAACTCGCATACTGAGGAACAAAGAAGTTTCTCTACTTAAAGTTTTTTGGTGGAATCAGTTCGTTAAGAGAGATACTTAGTAAGAAGAAGAAGACATGCATACCAAGTATCCTCACCATTTCTCCGCAAACTCAGACTCAGCCCAAGGTAATAGCTTTCCTTAAAGCTTATTCATTTTCATGTTCAAATTTCAATTACAACTTGGTATTCAGTTTTATGCTCAGATTTTTATTATAAACTAGGAATCAACTACCATTGCATATTCAGTCATGCGTACATGCATCATGTCAGTCATGTACTCATACATCAGATATGTATGAACAGGTGAAACAGTACTCCCAGTCATGCATCCATGTATCACGTCAGTCAGGAAATCATGCATCAGATATGCGTGCTCAGTATGAATCTCGGTAAATCAGTAATGTCAGTCATGTACTCATGTTTCTGTTGTTCATGATCAGTATATACTTTATCTTATCATTTCTCCCATCTCAGTTAGTCTCATTCAAGGACGAATGTTCCCAAGGGGGAGATATTGTAAGACCCCACAAAATTTGTAAGCTTAATGCATTCTTTTAGGCTTGTCAAGGGGTCTCAGACTTAGAAAATTCTAGCTAAATTTCCAGACTTAGTTTATTTTTGGCCTTCGAAGGTTGGAAATCTCCTTTCGTGACCTTAATGTCCTTTAATAGTTTATATTTTTGTTGATTCATGATCAGGAAGGTCACTAGGTGTTTCCAGACAAGTTTTGGATTTTTTGGAACTCATTTAGACCACGTTTGGTGTCTCAAAACAGTGCACCAACGTGATCTTGGTGCGCCTCATCATCTATCGTGTTTGTTAGCATTGTTGCAGGTTGCCAGAGTCAAAACTACTAAGGCTTAGCGCGATCACGATACGATGCGATATAGTTTTCAGTCATTAAATGTTTGCATTTTTAAGGTTCAAAGGGTCAATATCCCACCCCTATATAAGCCTATAACACGAGATTCAACTAGGTTTTCACCAAAATATAGTTGTTTCTCTCAAATTCCCTTAAGAACAAGTCTAGGGTTTTAAATTAAAGGTTTTAATCTAGGAGATTCCACCATTAATCTTCAAGAAACTTCCATCTAAAGTATGTAAAGTGTTGATTCATGGGTTCCTTTCACCCATGAAGCTCAAGAAACCCTTTCAAAAATATAAATTTTGAATACCATGTTATGAATTGAATAATATCCATGTTTATGTTGTTGTATGATTACCAATTTGAAATCTTTAATACTTATAATGAAATTATGTTAGTATGTGGTTGGAATTTTTGTATTTGAAGTGAAAAATATTGCCATGATGTATTCTTTTGATGTTCATGCCTAATCCTCAAGTTATGCATGCAGGGTTGTTGCTAAAATGACTAAAAGAATAAGAATTATGCTTTATGACTCAATTGTGACCAAATTGATGAATCTATGCTTTACCCTTATGTTTACAATGACCTCCATGTTATTGTTATCAATTGTAATGGTTTGGTGGAATGCTCATGATATTAGACTTACGAAATTATGACATGTTTATATGTATTCCTATTCATTTTAAGCTTATGACATACAAATAATTCATGAAAATCCTCAATGTTTGTACTATCAATTGTTGACTATGGTCATGTGTTCAAGAAGTGTCGTGTATTGTCAGTATCATGCTATCGAGTCCTGAGGATACTTGTACCCAATAATTTAGTTGTGTGCCTAGAGCCAGTGTCAGTTTCAAGATAATCTCACTCACGCCATGATCATTAGTATTCTCACTCAGTTTCAGAACTCAATAGAATTCAGTCAGTAACATGACTCGAGAAAACTCAGTAATCTCATAAACTCAGTCAGTTAATAGAATTCAGTAACATTCTGTCAGTCTACAGAACTCAGTGAACTCAGTCAAGTTCATATTAGTATAATTAGTTCAGTGTCTATTCAGTAGGAGTAGGATTCAGCACTGAGTGAACCCAAGGATGAGGGCACACACTGATAGTAGAGTGTGTGACCCTTAGAAGCAATCCTTGCATTCCAGAACTATGTAGCCAGCATAGGTTGAGACATCAACACCGATAGTTGAGGGTTGATGAGGTGGATTAACACTGCCAGTAGAAGGTTCCACCGTTCTCCTTTGGGGACATTGCCAGATGAGGGTCACTCACAACTTGTCCTTATAAGTGGCGCAGTATTGACACCCTTCCAATTAGGGTCACAGATTGGACCCTAACTCTATACAAAAAAAGAGGAAAGTCGGTTACATGACTACTTCCCACAGTCTCAGTAAAATAACTCAGATAGTTTTTCAAATTCAGGACTGTCAGATTGTAACGCCTCGAAATCGGGTCCCGAGACGTCACACAGTGCTTAGGATCACAAGTGACCCCAAGCTAACCCTTCTACTGGCATAACTCATAAGCAACTGAAAGTATAAATCTATACAAATCAAAGGAAAATAACTCTTTTCTGAATATGATAGATACAAAACTAAATTTACCAGATTACAACTCTACTTTTACAACAAAAACTGAAAAGAAATAAATCAACTACTACTGACTGTCTATGAAGCCTCTACTAGTACTGACTAGGGGTAGTCGGGTCAAGACTCCCGACTATCCCCACTCAATACGACTGAATAAATAAAATACAACACTTTCTAAACTGTATAACTAACTCAAGCCCTTGAATCAAAAGGACTCATCACCTGCTATAACTAACTCAAGCCCTTGAATCAAAAGGACTCATCACTTGCTGACTGGATGTCGTGAACTGACTGGATCTGAAGATGTACACTATACCTTGTACCTATATTCTGAGAAAATGTAGCCCACATATGAATATGTAGGTCAGTACCATGGAAACGTACCAAGCATATGGGGGTGCAATGCATATATAAAATAATATCTTAATATCATCACAATTTATAAAATTATGTATGCTGATATAAATGACTCACTTAGCTCGAATTAAAATCATCATAATCATAAGAGAGTAAAATATATCGGGTGAAACATGTGAGTCATCATAATAATCTCAATTCACTTCCATCTCGATTCCAAATAATCAAAGCAATCAAATCTCATAACAATTCTCTTTGGAATATATGTTCATTAAATCTTTTGAAAACAATGACTTTCTCAAACTCCGTCTTTCAAACAAATATGTTTTCATCTCAGATAGAAGAATAAGACTTTTCATATTAGATAAGAGAATACACACACACATTGGGAGTCTCTTACAACCGACATAAACCATGTGAGCTACATGGAGTCCAACGTCTAACTCATGTTGGGGAGAGCTGTCCTATCCTTACCATCGGAGAACGACCTTAAATCATCAATCCAAACACTAGTGATCACTATATAAATCATCCTCAAGCTCACAACATATAGGGGTACGTAGTTCTAGGGAAGTACAAATCCTGCTATACCTCCCGCTCGGTGCTAAAGACTACTCCCGGACTTTGCTCAGATATTTTCAAAAGAAAATCCACAAATAAAAAATTCAACAATTCACAACGGGAGCCATCATGCTACCCTTTTTATAATAATCAATAAAAGTGGATTTCTTTTCTCATCTCGGGTTCAAATCAACCCCTTTTTACGACCAAAAGGCCAAAGGTTCATTATCATCTCAATTCATTCAAACACAAAGTGTTTATAACACATGATTTCTCAAACAAAACGACAATCTCAATTAGAGTTCAAAACTCATGTCTCAACATCATATGAAAATTTATCAAAGTTCAAGCTTTACATCATAAACATATATAAATTCCTTCAAAATCTGGAAATTTAGCCATAATGCACAAAATATCATCAGTCTCATATAATTTCACTTCTAAAATATCAAAAACATCATAATCTAATGATAATCAATATAGGATATAAATTCATGCTTCAAAATCATAGTAAAACATATAAAATCTATAACTTCGTAAAAGAAAGTATTTTTGGGCACAAGAACGAAAGAGTGTTCTTGTTGAAAAACCCGACATACCTTTATGGTAACGGATTCATTGAAAGATTGGACCTTCAAGCTTTATTGAAAGAATCCTTGTAGAGAACTTTGAATTCGGAGCTTAACTTCTTGATTCTTGAGAGGTAAATTTAGATTTTGTTCTTGGGAAGAGAGGAAGGGTTTTGGATCGTAACTTGACTGATTTAGGGCTTAGGGATTGTAATTATGTGTTTGAAAAAAACTTATCAACGATTTGGAGTGATTAGGGACGGTTTAGGGGTGTGAAATGACTTCAATACCCTTGATATAAGTCAAAACGGAGTATTTTTGGCACTTGGAACTGACTTAGGCGGTGCCCAAGTAATCGCACAAGCCAGGTTGGGCGGCGCCTAACCAATCACCTAAGTTTGGTTGGGCGGCTCCTAACCAATTGCATACCCATACTGTCTCTCACAAAAATGGGAATAACTTTTCGCTCGGGTATTGGATTAAGGCAAAATTGGTATCGTTGGAAAGCTAATTCGATTCTCTAAATTTTGGTGGGTCTAAATATGACAAAATACCACATATAATCAAGTTACTCTAATTTAAAGATGACCCTTGCGAAATAAAATACTAAAACTTGATGGATTCAAAATCTCTTTGCTTGCATTACCTTAAGTGACTCCTATGAACACGTTAAACACATCATAAGCTATATTTTCACTAGGATACTCATTGTAAATGATGTACTCAAATATGAATTACAAGATTAGAGGTTTCACACATAGGAAGAACGGTTCGTTTTCTAGTTTAGAAGTATACGGGGTATTATAATATCTCTCCCTTGGAATTATTCATCCTCGAATGATGGGTAGGAACTTATTGAAACATTAAGGTATGTAATAATGTGTCTTCTAATAAAGAATATAGCTGAGCTGAAACTTTAGAAATTCTATCATGAAGCTGAATTCTAAGCTAACTTGACTTACTCACCATCAGGAACTGATTCATGCTAGGAGTTTAGAACTCACTTGAGATTTCCATGATACAATCATTAATATAGAACTGCGAAGTGATAAATTATTCAGGCACGAATCATGAGACAATGAGACAAAATATTGTACAAGGGATGCTACACTATCTGAGTTGGTATACTTGGAAAACCGAGGTTATGCTCTGAGCACTTACGAACTGAGTCATGACTAAATATCTGAATCTTAAACATGATGCTTGGACTAAACTGAATTTGCAACTTGCATGGACGTGAATGAATTACCTCAAGAATAGGAAAGATACAAAAACCATGGAAACTTATCTGTCTGAATACTAAACTAAATTGTTGGCTATACGGACTGAATTATACTGAAAGCTTATACTCAACTAGACTATTTCTTCAGCACTCTTAGCAAAAAGTTATAATAACATTAGGGAAAAAGAATCTTGCGTATGATCAGAGTGAGATATCTGAAGAATGAAGTCTCAACATAGCTATAACTTTGTAACATGTAACATAGGTTTCTTAAACATAACCTAGTTTAGAATTACTAGGCCTTATACAATGCAACTGCTAATTTTTCAAGCTTAGAAACACTTCTCAAATACTCTTTTCAACTATACTTTCTCCCTTTTAATACCATGCTCACACGGGTTCATATAACTTCATATACTAATGTTTGATCTGATCTAAATTCTCTCACCATGTTCAATCCTAACTTGAATCACAACTTACTACACATAACATTATAACACTAGTATGAACCATGAATTCAATACCCCAAGCATTTTCACAATTTTTCCTCTCTAAGATGATTTCTCTTATCACTTCAATGACTAACTCTAAACTCTTACTATGGATTCACTAGCGTATATTGCATTCCTCCACTTACATCCCAACACGACATCCAAGCCTATCATTATAACCACATATAAACTTCAAGGAAAAAACTCATAAAGGCTTACTCCTCCTTGTCTCTAAACCTCTATCAACAACAACATTCTTGCACTATTCTTAAAAACATATACACAATTTCTAACTAACCATGACATGTATCAAAGACTTGGCCTCAATCCTACTTCACACTTTAGCCTTAGATAGAAAAAAGCATAAATAATATTTCTTAATGAGGGTCATCAACTCTCTCACATATAAACCATTACTTATCCACCATCATGACTACTATCTTAACATAGGAAGAGGTCACCGAAGGGCTAACACATATGAACCAGAAGCACGAAAACTACAATACATAGCATTAACACTTATCTTTGTCCTGAGGAATAAAATATCAAAGGCATGGATTCATTAAAGAAATCTAAGCTGAGGACATACATGATATAATGCGAACTTCACTAGTATCATGAGTTTAAAAACTGGTCATACTCTGAAACATGAGTTTATACTTATTATGAGCTATTCAACATAAGACTGGAGTTCATAGATTCATAAGAGATAACTCAAATTATAGAGTGAAGCTGTTACATGCTTGCTAGAAGCTGAGAAAGGGATTGAGCATGCATGATGGGTATAAGCATAGACATGTGGCATGGATTTATCACGCAAGTGATGGATTTGGTGTCATAATGACTGAAATCCAAGGAATACTCTAGAGTAAGAAGGGATCACTATCTCATCATAACTCAATATTGACATGTATCACAATCTAATTCTCAAAACTCGGTTTGGTTCTTCACTAACCATCTCCCCCTTAGGTCAAAGCTGGTATTCTAAGTATGATGGTCTACTCCATATCCTTGAGATTAAGCCATAATTTCATCATTCTATTATCTACACATAAATGCTAAACTCACAAGATTAAACTAATTTCAAACTTACCGACTTCATTCTTGAACAACCCATCCATATGCCATCCTTAATTCCTAGATTTAATATTCATCATTAAAGACTTACACTCTCATTTGCAACCATATCTACATCTCTAATCACATAATCATAGCCTACCAAGATCACACTTCTATACTTATATTTTTCCCAAACCATGAAAATAAAATCATACTAAAAAGACTCAACATCTTCAATCATAACTCCTTAACTTAGCTATCAAGAACAACATAAATTATCTAACTAGCCTTTCTCCACCTAGAAACTCAACGTTACTACTAACCACACAATATGCAATAATCCTCAAAAAATAATGCAGCCCCATAGCACCTTGGGCATACCTCTACACCATACTTAATTACAAACACATGATCTTATACTCTTGCATACACTGTTCAGGCCTACTAGATCACCTCCATATAACTAGCATCAACAATCGAACCATCAACTGTTCAAACTTAATGTCTAGAGCTAAACATGATTTACAACCTAATCTCACACACAATTTTCACTTCAAAACTATAGAACATAGCATTAAGAAAAACTAGTACACAATGACAATCGATCATAATTATATGGCCTATCTTATTCATAATCTGTTAACACATCCTCCTTCTTCACATCATTACTATTTACCCATCTTCACACCTAAATTACTTTCATAGCTCTATAAATTTCAACTAAACTTCCTCTAGCAATCTCAGGAAAGCCTAAATTAACAATACTCAACCACCAAGTACTTCCATTAAAACCTATACTTTCCTAGCACAACAAATACATTCAATAACTTTTTTCATACTTCAAGCAAACAACAATCCACCTTAACTAATAATCTCCTTCTATAACTTCACTAAACTAACAAACAAGGGTATATCACTTCATTACTAATTCAATCATAAGCAAAAATTCAGCTATACATATTCAATAAATCGCCCTTACTACCATTCTTGCCACTACACTTCTAAACCCACAAGTTCAACTAACACAAGACTTTCAACTAAACGTTACTACTTTTGTCACTACACAGAAACCCATACTTTTAACTAACACCAGAACAACAAGATAACCAACAAGTTGCTAGTGAATCGAAATAGGCCTCACACGGCTTTACTAGACTTTGGTTTTGTGTTTTGATTAAGAAAATTATATGAATAACAAATAAACTATGCTAGTGAATCGAAATAGGCCTCGCACGACTTCACTAGACTTTGATTTTTCACAAACATAATGATAACAAGATTACATTATACAAGAGATAGAAACTTGACACACAATATTCAATTATCTAAGAATACACCTTACTCAATCTTAATTGAATAACTCGTAAGAATGAGGGCATAACTTTAAATTTGAGGGACTTATAACACACTAAAAGGCTCCTTTCAAGCCACTTTGTAACTTCTAAAACTTTTGCTAGCAAATATAAGAGCATTATCTGGAGAGGAACTGGAACCTGTTGATCATGCTATCTCAAGAATAATACATAGATAAGGAAGTATAGATTATCATTATGGATTTTGAGGAGTAATTTAAAAGCATATCTGACTCGAGCTTTGTGCACGATTTCTACAGGCCTGATAAAGCACTTCATTTTCGAAACTCAAAAGTACTGATAGGATACTTTTGTAGCTCTCTTACAATTCCATAACTATATATGGAGAATTAAGCTCAACTATTTCTGATACTTTGGAAATAAGGCAGAGATGGACTGACTAGGGTAAGATGAGAATCTGTATAAGTTTCTTGGAGAACTTTTCTATAGCACGATTTAAGACTTGAAAGAATGGAGACATTTCCTAAATACCCTGTAGCCTCTTGAAGAAAAGTGCAGACGTCTCTGTACCGTTCCACAAGAGTCTACTAGACACGGCTTTATAGACACCCTAGGACACTTGAACTCTGTGCTCTGATACCAAGTTTGTAACGCCCCAAAATCGGGCCCCGAGACGTCACACGGTGCTTAGGATCACAAGTGACCCCAAGCTAACCCTTCTACTGGCATAACTCATAAGCAACTGAACAAAAAGTATAAATCTATACAAATCTGAGAAAAATAACTCTTTTCTAAATATGATAGATACAAAACTAAATTTACCAGATTACAACTCTTAGTTTACAACCAAAACTGAAATGGAATACAACAACTTCTACTGACTATCTATGAAGCCTCTACTAGTACTGACTAGGGGTAGTCGGGTCATGACTCCCGACTATCCCCACTCAATATGACTGAATAAATAAAATACAACACTTCCCAAACTGTATAACTAACTCAAGCCCTTGAATCAAAAGGCCTCATCACCTGCTGACTGGATGTCGCAAACTGACTGGATCTGAAGATGTACACTATACCTTGTACCTATATTCTGAGAAAATGTAGCCCACATACGAATATGTGGGTCAGTACCATGGAAACATTCCAAGAATATGGGGGTGCAATGCATATAGAAAATAATATCTTAATATCATCACAGTTTATAAAATTATGCATGCTGAAATAAATGATTCACTTAGCTCGAATTAAAATCATCATAATCATAAGAGAGTAAAATATATCGGGTGAAACATGTGAGTCATTATAATAATCTCAATTCACTTCCATCTCGATTCCAAATCATCAAAGCAATCAAATCTCATAACAATTCTCTTTGGAATATATGTTAATTAAATCTTTTGAAAATAATGACTTTCTCAAACTCAGTCTTTCAAACAAATATGTTTTCATCTCAGATAGAAGAATAAGACTTTTCATATTAGATAGGAGAATACACACACATTGGGAGTCTCTTACAACAGACATAAACCATGTGATCTACATAGAGTCCAACGTCTAACCTACATTGAGGAGAGCTGTCATATCCTTGCCATCGGAGTAGGACCTTAAATCATCAATCCAAAAACTAGTGATCACTATATAAATCATCCTCAGGCTCACAACCTACGAGGGCACGTAGTTCTAGGGAAGTACCAATCCTGCTATACCTCCCGCTCGGTGCTAAAGACTAATCCTGGACTTAGCTCAAATATTTTCAAAAGAAAAACCATAAATAAACAATTCAACAATTCACAACGGGAGCCATCATGCTATCCTTTTTATAATAATCAATAAAAGTGGATTTCTTTTCTCATCTCGGGTTCAAATCAACCCCTTTTTACAACCAAAAGGTCAAAGCTTCATTATCATCTCAATTCATTCAAACACAAAGTGTTTATAACACATGATTTCTCAAAAAAAAAATGACAATCTCAATTAGAGTTCAAAACTCATGTCTCAACATCATATGAAAATCTATCAAGGTTCAAACTTTACTTCATAAACATATATAAATTCCTTCAAAATCTGGAAATTTAGCCATAAGGCAAAAAATATCATCATTCTCATATAATTTCACTTCTAGAATATCAAAAACATCATAATCTAATGATAATCAATATAGGATATAAATTCATGCTTCAAAATCATAGTAAAACATATAAAATCCATAACTTCGTAAAAGAAAGTATTTTTGGGCACAAGAACGAAAGAGTGTTCTTTTTGAAAAACCCCACATACCTTTATGGTAACGGATTCGTTGAAAGATTGGACCTTTAAGCTTGATTGAAAGAATCCTTGTAGAGAACTTTGAATTTGGAGCTTAACTTCTTGATTCTTGAGAGGTAAACTTAGATTTTATTCTTGGGAAGAGAGGAAGGGTTTTGGATCGTAACTTGACTGATTTAGGGATTAGGTATTGTAATTATGTGTTTATAAACCCCTTATCAATGATTTGGAGTGATTAGGGACAGTTTAGGGGTGTGAAATGACTTCAACACCCTTGATATAAGTAGAAACGGAGTGTTTTTGGCACTTGGAACTGACTTAGGCAGCTCCCAAGTAATCGTACAAGCCAGGTTGGGCGGCGCATAACCAATCACCTATGTTTGGTTGGGCGGCTCCTAACCAATCGCATACCCTTACTGTCTCTCACGAAAATGGGAATAACTTTTCGCTCGGGTATTGGATTAAGACGAAATTAGTATCATTGGAAAGCTAATTCGATTCTCTAAAATTTGATGGGTCTAAATATGACAAAATACCACATAAAATAAAGTTAATCTCATTTAAAGATGACCCTTTTGAAATAAAATACTAAAACTTGATGGATTCTAAAGATCTTAGCTTGCATTACCGTAAGTGACTCCTATGAACACGTTAAACACATCATAAGCTCTCTTTTCACTAGGATACTCATTGTAAATGATGTACTCAAATATGAATTACAAGATTAGAGGTTTCACACATAGGAAGAACGGTTCATTTTCTAGTTTAGAAGTATACGGGGTTTTACATAGATATAGTCACTCAGTTCAGTATGGAACTCAGCTAGTTCCATCAGAATCAGGACTGTCAGACACAATCACTCAGTTAACAGTATATCAGTTATACAAAACTCATGTTATCAGTATTCAAATTTAGTAGTCAGTATTATCACGATCCCATTTACAATTACGTATTTATGTATGTATTCTCACGTTCATGTTATTCAGCCAGTTAGTATTGTACATGCATATGAACCTAATGTATTCAACCTACCTCACTTTGTATACCAGTAAATTCAGATGTACTAACACATACTTTTCTTCTACGCTATGGTGTTTTATACCATAGGTTCGGATGCTTAAGTTTTCGATCGCACTTAGCTTCAGATTTAGCCAGCAAGCAGTAGATTTGCAGTGAGTCCTCATCATTTGAGGATCGCATAAATATTTCATTACTTCATTAGTTTATTTTTAGTAGACGGAGTTAGTTGGGGACATATCCCATCAACTCCACAGTTTTCAGACAGGTTAGAGGCTTTCAGACTAGCATGTTCAGACCATTTATTTCAATTTTGGTAATGATATACCATATTTCCAGATGTTATGTTTTATCAGATATTTGAACCTTATGGCCTTTCAGCCCTTTTATTCCGTATTTATACAGTATATTATGAAGTACTTAGTTACAAATATCAGTCATGGGTTAGCTTGTGGTCCTTCGGGATTGCTAGCACCATGTAGCATTCTGAGTATCAGATTCGGGGTGTTACATCTGGGCCTGATGAATCCCTTGTCTAGGAGGTCTTTTAACTTTTCTTTCAACTCTTTAAGTTTGGCTATAGCCATTCTGTATGGTGGAATAGAGATAGGTTGGATATCTAGAAGAAGGTCTATTACAAAGTTAATTTCTCTTTCGGAAGGAACTCTAGGAAAATCTTTGGGAAACACATCTGGTAATTTCTTCACTAGTGAAACTGACTCAAGACTAGGAGTCTCGAAATTGGAGTATTTAACCCATATAAGGTGGTAAATACACCCATTAGATATCATTTTTCAAGCTCTAAGGTACGAAACAAGTTGATGCCTAAATGCTGGAGTACTACCCTTCCACTCAAGGGCTGGTTCATTCGAAAACTGAAAATGAACAACTCTGTTTCTACAATCAACTGAGGCATAGCATGATTGAAGCTAATCCATGCCGAGAATGACATCAAAATCAGTCATCTTTAACTCCACAAGATCAACTATAGTGACTCTCTAGGATATTATGATCGGACAGTTCCTGTATACCAGTCTGGCTAAAGTAGAAACACCTACTGGGTAGATACTGAGAAAGAATCTGATAAAATTTATAAACTGACTCCGAAATTGATTGCTATATAAAGGGTTACAAAATAAAGAGAAGTTAGGGATCTAGCAAAACATAACTATGTAAATAAAAGACCTGCAACATACTAGTAACCGCATCAGGAGAACTTTCCTGATCATGTCGGTACTGAAGTGCGTAAAGCCTATTTGGGAGTTGCCCACTGGTGGAACTAGAAGTGGCGCCCTATTGAGTTGGGCGACCTGCAGATGCTGCTGAAGAGTTAGCCTGACCCTGTTGATGATCATTCCTATCTTTCCACATACCTATTGGATATTTCTTCATCCTGTGGCCTGGATTTCCGCATCTAAAAAACACATCGCTGCCAGCCCTCCACACACCTTAATGATTCTTCCACACTTTTGGCAGAGAGGATTAGTGGGAGCTCTGCTTACACTACCCTGGGACTTAGAGACTGGTGTCCTATCTTGATTATCATTTCTGAAGTTTGGTACAGGTGCACTAGCTGAGGATGGAGATGTAACTGAAGGTTTCTAGCGGAACTGAGAATGATTACCACCTTCTGATTTCAGCTGAGCAAAATTAAAGCTACCTATTCTAGCCCTTTTATTATCTCTTTGTCATTAGCCTTCTCCTCTTCAATCTGCTGATCATACACCATCAACCAAGACATGTCCATCTCCTTAATCAATATTGCGGTCTTACACTCCTTGACCACACTATCAGATAAACTAGATACGAACTTGCCACCACATGAGGAGCATACCTGGATAACTGAGTAAACTTAAGGGAATAATATTTCACACTCATGTTGCCCTACTTCAAATTAATAAACTCTAACACCTTACCTTCTCTCATCTCCAAAGGGAAGAATCTATCTAAAAAGGCTGCAACAAACTTCTCCCACTCTATCGGCCCTACATTTATGCCTCTATCCCCTCTCTACTGTTTAAACTAGGTGTGAGCTACATCCTGCAGCTGGTAAGCAGTTAATTCAGCACTTTCACTAGAAGTCACACCCATAATGTTTGTTATATTTTAAAGCATGTCGAGGAATTTTTACAGATCCTCTTCAGACTTGGAACCTAAAAACAGAGGAGGATTTATTTGGGTGAAGTCCCGAATCCTTGCTACGGTGGTATTGGCCACCGGAACGGCTTAGAGGCAGCCAGTTAATTATTCTGGGTTGCTACTAAGTGAGCTAAGGTAGTGAATGTAGATTTGAATTTGGCATGAGAGATAGGCTCATTCAGGGGATCTTGCTACATAGGTGGAGGTGCGGACTGATTTCCATTTCTCCTTCTGTTGGACTTTCTGGGAGGCATGTTCTATAAACAGAAGGAAGATTGATTAGATGAAAAGATTAAGAAGATCTCATTCTCTATCCTATGACATGAACACTGAATGAAGGGAAACTCTTGTAAAAAGGTCTTGTAGCCTCTTGTCCATAAGTGTGACGCGTTTTACACCCATGCACAAGACTCTACTCAACATGGCTTTCAGACTCCCTAGGACAGTTTAAAACCTTAGGCTCTGATATCAAGTTTGTAATGTCCCAACAGTACACCCTGGGTGCTATACGGTTCTTACGGTCACAAGTGGCCACAAGCTAACCCATGATACTGGTACCTGCTGTGAGCACTGGGTAAAACTAATAACAAAGAGTATTTGTAGAATTTAATTGATAAATTCCATAAGGTTTTAAATCATATTTCTGATAATGTCCATAAAGCAACACTGATAATACTAATATAATAGCTAATAATGAAAATTAAAAATTGACTAATAGTCTGCACTAGTCTGAAAGCCTCTAAACTGACTAACTGTGGAGTTGATGGGATAAGCCCCCAACTTACTCCAAGTGACTAAATAATTAAACTACTGATATACTTAATGTAAGATAACTAGTCCTCGAAGAATGACCACTTTTGACTGATGCTGATAGGCTGATCTATCTAAGTATGGTCAGGAACCCGAACGTCCTAACCTATGATATAAGACATCATATCACAAAATATTAGTATGCGATCAGTACTTTGAATGTACTGGTAAGCTAAATGAAGTTAGGCTAATATGCATGGTTTCATGTGCATGAGTGATAACTGATTGAATGTATAGCATGAGGTACAGAGTAAGAATCCATGAAAACTTTAAAGACTGAGAATGCATGACCAAGCATAAAAACATAAATGTAAAATAGTTCATGAACTTAAATACTAAAATACATATAACTGGAAAAATGATATATGTATGCAATGGTCAAGAAAACCAAAGACTGAATACTGAACTAGATGTTGTACTGAAACAGTGGGAGTTAGTTATAACCGACATTCCCTAATAGGTTATCAAGGTCTAACCTGTAACCCCAGTTGAAAGGGTGTCAGTACCGTGCCACGGGTACTAATACTGGCTGTGTGGATCCACTTATCTGAAGTCCCGAAGGATGAGGGTGTCATGCCTAACTGATAGAGGACCCCTCAAAATCTACAGTGTCGCCGTAGGTCTAGAACCTAGGGACTGCTACTAGTGCCTTATGCCTAACTAACGAGGAGACACCATCCCTACGCTCACTCGGTGCTAAGTGTTACTCCCAACTTAATAACACTGACTATTAGACTGATCTGAGTTTAACTGATTATGAATTCAGATAGTGTTCATTATGATAATAGTAACTTAGAAATCAACTATGCTCATGGTTTAACTGAAATTATTCTGAGGATACTGAAAGTATGTAAACAACTAAATTTTGGCCCCCAAGACTCGATAGCAATAACAACAAGGTTATACTAAAACATTGAGGACTTGCCAAGTTATTAATATTCAAAATTTATTCTTTGAGGAATTTCATCAAACACTTGCAATGCATGCCTTAAGCATAGGAATAGTTTTAAACATATAGTATTAGCATGATTTTGATACTAAATCACCAATTAAGGCTTAATCAGCGAACAACACCATTCAAACATGTAGGGTTTAATAGTAACAACCATTTCGTGTAAACTTGATGTAAAATTCAAAATTCATGAAAGGTCATGGACATAATTCATAAAAATATGTAAAGATCATACTTTTAAACTTGAAATTGGGTTCTTGGACTCCATGGGTGAAAGGGCCCATGGATGAACATTTAAAATACCTGGGTAGAAGAATTTGTGAAGGTTCTTGGCGGATTTTTTGAGAATTGAACTTGAATTTTTAAAGGCTAGGGTTGGATCTTGAGAGAGGGTTATTTTCTTAGGGAGAAATTTTGGCTAATGAGGCATATAATTCTCTTTTTGGATTTAATTCCATGTTGTGAATGGATTTGGGGTGATGGAAAAAGACCAAACTGCCCTTTGGGGATTTAATCCCATAACTGGAATGCGGATCAGAGCTTCACCGAAATGCGGTGACAGTCTCACCGCTATTCCCACTGCAACGTGGTCTAATTACGGTGGGATACTAGATTTCGACACTTGTGGATCTGGCCTCCACCATGATGCGGCGAGGTTCCCATCGCTATTTCCACCGCGATGCGGGGGAATCATGGTGACTCACTGGAAATTACCACTTTCTTTTTTGGCCTTCAACGCAATGTGATGGACCTTCAATCGCTATACTTACCACGACAAGATGGACCTTCCATCGCTATACTCACCTCGACGCACTTCAATCACGGTGAGATGTTGTTTTGGGATTTCAAATGCCGTCCAAATCTTGTTTGAAAAATCCAAAACTTACTTGAGACCTACTATTGACCACCCTGATCATGAATTAATCTAGAAATCAACATGATAAGGCCGGGAAGGTCAATATTAAAATTATCAAGGTTAATAAGCCTTGAAAAGACTAAGTCTTAATCACTTAGTGAAATCCTCTAAGTCATGAACCCCTTAATCATGCAAGGGAGAGCTAAAACTAGTTAGAATCATATGGGGTATTACAAGGATACAATGCCTTATATAGTGTGAGGGCTTTGGGGTTTAGGAAGGGGAAATGACAACAATGCCCGTAGTCAAAAGCAGAAAAGTGACCTCATCAAGGAGTACGACTCCCCCATGCGACACGAGTGGTTCCCTAACTCATACCCTAGGCTTCTCCTAGGTCAACCATGTTGTTGTGGATACGAGTGGGCACCCTTTAGTCGTATCCAAAGGATGTTACTCACCTCTAACTTTTAAGCTTCACTCGTGACAAGAACAGTCCACTTGGTTTGAGTCTCCCCTCTATACGGTTGAGTAGTATATGACTCGTATGCATTGATTACGACAAAGAGGAGGTCATGTCATATAGGAAATATTATGATACCCTCATGGACTGATGAAGGTACGAAAGGGGAGGGCAAGGTGGGTACAAGTCGTGACCAAGGATACAAGTGGGTTGTCCAAACGTACCATGGTCTATCATGCTCAAAACCAAAAAATTTTGCAAGGCCACATTCTTGGGTGTTTCATTCTCCCCCACTTAGGATCATTCATTCACGAATGACATGTAAGGAAAGTATCAACACAAGTTAACACATTAGTACACATCAAAACAAATCCTTCAACAAATTAGGACCAAACACACAAAAAGGTTACAACCCAACACATATCATGATCATCATCAATCAAGAATTTCATTTCATTGATCCTTGGGATCCTAACCCATCATTTATCAAAGACACTCGATCAATTCAAAACATAGGGCTTAATCCATCGACTTTTAAAGATATAAAGCAACTCAAGCATTGGGAACTTTAATCCCTAGTCTCCAAAGAAATGAATAAATTATAAGCATCGAAGATTTCACCTATCATCTATCAAAGACATAAACCAAGTTAGGAACACCAACACACATCTCATGCATGAGTTTCCTGAACAGAACACAATTCCAGGTACATAGACATTATGTCCCCTTTCTCCTTTCAAGTAGCTTCCTTGGACTATTGGTTCCTCCATAGAACCTTTACTGAAGCCACTCTTATTGTTCGTAACCTGCTAACTTGCCGATCTGAAATCCTTATCGGAATCTCTTCACAAGAAAAGAAACCAAAAATACCAACGTCCTCTAAAGGAACGACCAACAAGGTATCACCTACGTATCTTCGCAACATAGAGAAATGGAAAACCAGGGGAAAATGGAGTTCAATCTAGAAGAAAACTCCACTCATATACAACATTGTCAACATCTTTCGAGACCAAATAGGGACCAACATAACAGGGACTAAGCTTTCCCCATTTTATCAATTCGCATCACTCCCATTACGGGAAATACCTTCAAGATTACCCAAGCACCAACACGCCACATGCCTGCATAGAAATTTTGGCAACTTTAAATGGTTTACAACCTCTCATGAATCACCTTCATCTTTTTCTAAGGCTTGGTGAATTAAATTGGGGAAAACAACTTACCTATACCAACCTCATACCATCAAATAGGAGAACGACACCTCCTACCATATAATGCCTAAAAAGGCACCTTAGAATCTCCCCCACTTAGGGGATTCTATATTCCCTATTTCAAAAAATCACCATTGTCCCTGAGCCACTAACCAACACAAGAAGGATCATAGAGGAACTAAAGCACAAGAACCACTCACGCCACTTAAGGCAAGACCCTTAGTAGACACACGATACCACAGGTATGAAGTGCTTCATAGAAACCACCCAGCTCATAAATGAGACCCATCTCGACAGAGCATAGCAAAAGATGAGTCCTTAGGTACGAACACCAAAAGACACACCACCTATACCTTTTGAGATCCACCATGACCCCTTCACTAGAGATAGATAACATGAACAAGAAAAGCTACGACTTCCAACCAAAACTCAAACTTGGGGAACTTGGCAAATAATGATGATCCTTCGAAGTTCAACACAACATGGAGGTGATATACATGATCCACCTCGCTCATAGAATAAGCTAAGATATCATCAATGAAGAAAATGATAACTATGTTTTATAATGGATGAAAGAACCTATTCACCAAGTCCATAAATATCGTTAGGGCATTGGTCAACTGAAGGACATGACAAGAAACTCATTAACCATGGAAACAAATTCTAGAGGAGGCATTTTTCGAGTTAGAATCTTTAACTCAAACCAAATTACGCAAACATCCCCTTTGAAATCAATTTTCGAGTTTCAGATAAGAAATAACCCTTTCCTTAGGCACTAAAAAACCACTTTCCCATACAATGACCAGCTCATTAGGGAATTTAAATATGACCCTACGGGTCTGAAAACTTAAGGAAGAAAATCATGAATGTAACCTATCCAACCCCCAGAATGATATTAGAGTGAAACTCATTCAACTCTAAGAAGATCACAAGAGTATGGCTACCACCAACAGATGTCACACCCCCCTATAAACCACTTTTAACAACCACATAGTCTCCTACTGGGGTAGATATACAAAAAGGACTGACAGACTCTCAAGACCAACACCAAGGTGCACAATCACATTTGGGGTCCTAAAAGAAAGAGTAGATCTTGGGTCATGTAAACAATACACATCACAAAAGGAAATTTCCAACATATATGTGCCAATATTAGAAGATGCCTCGAGATCCCGAGGGATCATAGGAGCATTTAGATGGTCCTGGCTAATGTCGGCGCTAGAAGTGTCACCCCCAGGTGCAAGATCTAGATAAGTGGTAACTGACATCCATTGCTTTGCCCAAGTAGCAGCCACTATAGGATACTCACATTGCATATGACCCAATTATCCACAATTAAAACACCAATTTTTTCCTTTCTCGCAACAACCATGGTGTGATCAACCGTAAAACCATTAAGGAGGATAAGTGAATGAGGGTTGGGCCCCGCTGGCCTGATGTTGGGCACCTTGTGCCTCATGAGCATTATCAATCTGAAGATGCCCACCTCCTAACGAGTTTAGGGAAGGAGAACTAGCTACAGAATAAAAACTAGGACCCGGCTAATACTTCTTCCTAGACCACTTTCTACCAACTTGAGCCAACTGAGAAAAAGAGCGATAGAACCCAACATTTTTAGGAGACTGAGGAGAAGTGTCACCCCCAATAGAGGGGTTAGTGGGAACAAGTAGAACCCCACGAGGACAGTTAGATGTCACGGCCCTTGACCGGGTCTAGATCATAGAAATTAGATGAGCTTAATCTATTTGCCCCCAATTAGGACAGAAGAGCTTGCTTGAAAATTAGATCTTCTTGGATACATGATCTGAAAGATAATCAAGGAGAAAATCAGAGGAATCTAAGACCTTAGACTCTATATAGTTTGAGATTGAAACATAAGAAAGGGAAACATTCCTAAATGTCTCATAGCTTCTCTCTTATGAGTGTGGCACGCTTCACACCCATAAAAGAAACTCTACTTGACATGGATTTGTGGACTCCTAACTAACCATGAACCTAGCTCTGATACCAACTTGACATGCCCTGAAACCAGGTTATGTAATATGGGCACCTTAAGCTCACCTTAATTGGAGTTCGCCCTGATAACCCAACCAAACCATCATCATAACAACCCAAGGGGCCGAGTGAATCCCGACCATATAATAAGATAGCAGAAATATAAAGCTAATAGTCAACACTTAGAAAATGAATAACATTTTATTAATGCCAATAGTCTAGCCAAAATACCCAAGTCCACAGTCATCCACAAAACCTCTAACCAACTAAAGTCAATAATATGTCGGGACAAGCACCCGATAATAGACAAGTACTAAATCTATACAAGTGTATGACATAGAGTAACGTGACTATGAAAGGTAGATCTTCTGGATTATGGAAGCTCATCACTTCAAGGTCAATGCATGAATCCACTCAAACACTTGTTCACTACAAAGAAGAACAAGAAGAAGATTCTCCGACCCCTATGTCGCATGGGTACATAGCATCTGGAGATGGTTAGCAGTTGAAGCTCTAGAATGTAAATCAAGGATAAGGATAAAATAGCACATTTGTTCAATCCATGTTAAATCATTATATGAAATTACATTTACACAAGTATAAGCATATCTAAAGGTGCATGTACGTGTATTTACAAAATGAACCAAAGCATGGGACAAGTTATAACATACAGCCTCAAATCATTCATTAATGAGACATGGAGTGAAGAACTTTCAATATTCCACCTTACAATTTTATAACCTTAAGCTTCATCGTTATATTAGTCACGAGGATCCGAACCCACAAAGAAACTCAACCAACACATTACATTCGATCGAGTGCACCAAGTTAACTAATTCAACCAATTCAACAAATTTAGTCAATTTCATTAGGCGGGGGACTTGGGCTACAAGACATCTTATTAGACTAGGAACTCGAATCACTAGTAATGACATCATACTAGGAACTCGAATCACTAGTCATTTTATTAGATGAGAAACTCAAATCACTCGCAGTTTTATTAAACTGGGAACTCAAATCGCAAGTCATTTCATTGGTCTAGGAACTCAAATCATGAGCCGTTTTATTTGTTGAGGTATTTTATCCTCAAGAGATCTCTTCGGACTAGGAACTCAAATCACTAGTTATGTCATTAGACGAGGAACTCGAATGACCTGTCATTTTATAGGACTAGGAACTCAAATCACTAGTCATATCATAGATGAGGAACTTGAAATTACCATCATTATTAGTCGTCATTTGAACTCTTGGCCATTAGTTCATGTATTAACAACCATCTAATTCATTTCACAGTTAAGGACTCTAGTTTATTTAGCCAATTCAACACTATACATGACTACATAGGCTCACGGGTGCCTTTATTGCTCAACCATCTCAATAAACCAATGTCATATCACATATCATCATACAATTCAATTCATGGTCATCAAGACCCACACGAAACCATAATGTCTTCATGGAAATATTTATCGATTAAATGTTTTACTAGGCCAGCGCCTCAATTCAAATCATCATTAATTTTAATTGGCGGTCATCAAGACCATTACTAACTCATTCACATTTCATTAGAAAGCTTACACCCCATCCTCACCATATTTAGGCTCAACACACACATCAAAGTCCTTTTCATGATTAGGGCTTTAACCCCTTATTAGTCATTAACCCAACAACATCATAAATTCACCATACATGACTAACAATACCTTTATCACATCACTTATCAATCATTTATGATTATTGGTCCATTTCACTAGTTCAAAACATCACAACATTTGGCTAGACAATTCACTTAGACATTTTCACAAACACCTAATGTACATAGCATTAAAAAGGATATTTTCGTAGTAGAAATAATTAATATTAGGGTTACTCAAAAACCACAAGTTAGGCCACATACAACAAGCATCCACATATGAAAATCATCATTAATAACATGAATAAACACAAGTCTAAGTAGGGATCATCATTGTTCATCATTTAGCAACAAAACGTTTTTCATTCGATTTGAAAATCACTATGTACACTTACTAATTCAAGCGTGAAATGCATGGTTTTTAGAGTTATTTAAGAAGGGTAAGAGATACATGCCTTAAAAAAATGACACACCAAGTATCTTTTCTCCTTCTTGCCACTAAATGAGCTCCCTCCAAACCCTAGCTTTTAGAGTGTTTTAGATTGTTTTAGTCTTGTAAAATGAGGGCTTAGGAGGCCACAATGCCTTATATAGTGTGAATACTTAGGGTTTTAGGCAACGGAAATAACCACAAGGCCTTTAGTGAAAAGATGAAATGTAAACTCGTCCAGGGGTACAACTCTCCAATGCGACTCCCTTAGCAATCGTACCCTAGGGTACAAGTGGTACCCTAACTCATACCCTAGGGTTCTCTTAGGTCAACCATACTATTGTGGATACGAGTGGGAACCCTTGAGTCATATACAAAGGGTACGACTATCTCCTAACTCATGAGATTCACTCATTAAAAAAATAGTCCACTTGGTTTAAGGCTCCCCTCCTTGCGATTGAGTAGTATACGACTCGTATGCATTGGTTACGACCAAGGGGAGGTCATGTCGTATAAAAAATAGTATGATACCCTCATGGACTGATCAAGGTACGAAAGGAGAGGGCGGGGTGGGTATGATTCATGACCAAGGATACGAGTGGATTATCTAATCATACCTTGGTCAATCATGCTCAAAACTAAAAAAAATTGCAAGGCCACAATCTTGGGTGTTTCACTGAACATAACAACTAACATTACTCATCATGATCATAACAACTGAGTAAATGGAAATATTCATGGTGTAACTAAAATCATTAATTGAAAGATCTGAACAGCACTAAATGATCATAAAATACAATGTTAAGGCTTAGAACTATTGTATGAAATCATGGTTCAAAGGTCCCAAAACATAGACATTTCATCAAACATGTGAGAACCATGAACTTGAACATGGGAATGTCTTAAAACATGATAAAATAGCATGCTTACGTGACTAAGATCATAACTTGATAATATAACTTAAAATTCACTTGAATATAACATGGGAGATTGAAACTTAAAGCATGGGTTAACCTAATTTTTCATGGAATCATTCTTGAATATGAATTGAGTCAAAATTCAAAGGAAACACATTAATTTTATCCATCTTCAACTTACAAAACTCCATAATTAGAGAAAAACCCATTCTTTAGTTGAAAAGAGGGTTTTGGGCTCCATGGATGAAAAGGACTCATGGATGAACATCCCACATACCTTAAGCTTCTTAACTTGGGAAAGAAACTTTATTATTGATACTTTCTTGAAGGTTCTTGAACTTGGGGAGCTTGAATTCTCGATTACTTGGGGAAAAAGGAATTGAATTTGTTCTTGGGGGAAAATGAGGGTTTTCTTGAGAGTGATTTTGAGAAAAGGGAAAATAATGCCCTAAAAGATACCCCAAGTCGTGTGCTGGACGAATTGGGTTGAGGGGGAAAAGACCCAATTTCCCCTCAATCATTTAAATCAAGAATTGGATGCAATATTCTCAACGTAGTGTGGTCATATCGCAGTCGAAGAAATCCCTCACCGCGATGCGGTTAGTTTGAGGTCGTGACTAATGCCATAACACGGGATTATCGTTGTGACCCACTGGTTTAGTGATCCAAACATGCCCCAAACCTTGTTCGAAAAATCCAAAACTCCTCCAGGGCATACTTTTTACATCCTTGAACATGAATTAACTCAAAATCTAATGTCTCTAAGTCGGTATGACCAAAACAAAAATTCTCAAAGTTTAGGGGCCTTGAAAATAAATAAGTCCCCAACACTTAGTAAAAATTTCAAGCTTTAACCCCCTTATGCATAAACTAGGAGATAAATCAAGCTAAGAATATTACGAGGTATTACACGTGTCCAAGGAGGGTCAGTGGGATAAGAACTGCCATACAACTCAAGAAAAGTGATAAAATAAAGTGATTTCCAAAATCAATCAAACCACATGCATACATATCGTCTATACATATATATAGAATATCAGGGTAGGGTAAAAGGGTCATAAACATTAGAGATTAAAACCATTAACCTGGATTATATAACTCTATCTATAGTAAGGGCACCTATGGGCTATATGGGTTCAGATCCCCCTACTGAATGTCCCCAGCGTGTGTCATCCGCTTGAACTAAGGAAAATCCAAGGGAGGGCTAGAGACACCAAGGCTCCAACCATCCAAAAATATATAATATATGAACTATGCATACAGTCATACAAACCCCCACGCTAGGAAATATGGTTTTCAGTATCAGACCCCCAGGGACCTCCAGCTTCACGGTGAGCTACACAATCCCTTTAACCCCAAATTAAAATATGTGCATCTAATCCCAACCATTAACCCAGGAGACATTTATTAAGGCATTTACCATTTGGAATCGTCACACAAATTATTCTTGTAAGATAATCCAATTATGCCATTCCAATCCAATTAACCAATTTGACTCCTAAGTTCCATTTTAAAAGTCCAAAACTATGACCACGAAGGTCTTCCAAATCCATTTTTATCCATTTAACCTTTACATGTAATGCAATGTTCCGAAAGTAAGTTAAATCATGCATATATCAATGTTCCAAGACCAAATTACAAGGTGAGTTGAGGTTAATACCAATTCTAAACAAAAAATCCATAAATTTGGGGGAACCCATGTCCCCTATTTAACCATGCAGCTATTTAGCCCTAAAAATCATCAATCAAAGCATATTTAAAATATTTAAACCATGGGAGAGATAATTCAAGTAATAATCATCAAGAATCCTCAACCCAACAAGTAAAACCACATGAACAACAATTAACATATGTCATTATATAAATTAAAGTTTAAGGGGGAGAGACATGCCTGAAACACCAAAGAACTTGGAGAGAAATCACGAATTAAAGCCTAGATATTTAATCACTTGAAAACCCTATATTTCTATTGCATTGGGGAGTTTAAGAGGAGAGAAGTGTGTTTTATTTCGTTAACTGATGAAAAAGAGACTATTAAAGGTGTTTTAAGTCACGGAATAATAGGTAGGTGGGAGGAAAAGATCCAAATAACCCTACTTAAAACGTGCAGAAAAACTGGGCCTACTCACTACGACTCAGGTAACGACTCATAATGTCTAAGAAAGAGTCATTACCTAAACTTGCCTGAGGGACCAAATATTTCCCTTCATTGTTATGGTCACGAGTCACTTATTATGACTCGTGACCTAACTAACAACTCAAACGACTCGTGATGTCCACTCGTGGTCAAGGCAGCAACCTTGGGTAATCTAACGGGTGAGACCACAAGTCTCACCTAATGACTCTTGAAAATTATTGATGACTCATCACGTAAGTCGTAGTTCTGGCAATGTTGCCAACACTTTAGAATTTTCAGTGTCCTAAAACCTTGGGTATTACAGAAACTCCAAATCTCTGTAGGAAAATTAGGTCTAGCCCAATCACAAATTGTTATTATCATGGACAGATCAATAATAATGCCATTATTGGTCACCACATGACCCAAGAACAAGATAGAATTCAATGAAAACTCACACTTGGAGAACTTGGCATACAACTTCTCATCACACATTCTTTGAAGCACAATCCTCAAATGTCTCATATGATAGGCCTCAATCTTGGAATGACCAAGATTTAATCTACAAATACAATCACAAAAGAGTCGATATACGGTCAAATACCTGATTCATGAACTCCAAGAATGTTGCACAGAGACATTGGTCAACCCAAAAGACATAACCAAGAACACATAATGATCGTATTTTTTCTGAAAAGCATTCTTCGAAACATATGAAGCTCTAATCTTTAACTGGTGATATCCGTATCTCAAGTCAATCATATAAAATGTGGAAGCACCCTGAAGCTGGACAAATAGATCATCAATAGGAGAAAGAGGATAATTGTTCTTAACTATTACTTTGTTTAATTGCCTATAATCAATAGAAATATGCATAGAATTGTAACTTCTTCTAAATAGATAGGAGCACAACTAGAAATATACACTAGATCAAATAAACCCCTTATTCAACAAAACCTCTATATGCTTCTTTAATTCTTTCAACTCGACTGGGGCTATCTTATAAGAAGGAATTGAAATGGGCTTAGTTCCCATCTCCACATCATAGAAAAATCAATATCACAATCTGGAGGCATACAAAGCAAATCCATAGGAAACACGTCCATGAACTCATGAACAACTGAAATAGAATCCATAAAAGGTAGTGAGGCAATATTAGTATCACAAACATAAGCCAAATAAGACAGACACCTTCTTTTAACCATGTAAAAAGCGCGTAGAAATAATATTACTCCTGTTAGATCCAGATTAAGTGTACCCATCTAAGCTAGACTGTCACGACCTAAACCGAGGCCCTGTCCATGAAGAGCAATTCGAACTATGAAGGCCAGACGCCTATCCAACTTGTAATCACAAACACCATTCATATACAGAAAATAAATATGGAAATATAACTGAGTATGGGATCATGGTCATGCTCGAAAATCAACAAAATGTTAAAGACTGCAATTCAACAACATCTAAAATAATATCTGACTCTGTCTGCAAAACCTCTACTATATATGAAACAAAGATGTCTGAAAACTTGGACAAGTCCCCCAGTAGACCAAAACCAGAAATAAATGTCTGAAATTAAGCAGGCCTTCTGAAACACAGAAGGCTCACCAACTAAACTCTGCACTTCTGTCTGGAAAGATCTACTGCTTAGCCGGACCACTAGATTGAGCCTCAGACCCTGAGAGGTAGGGGGTCAACACAGTTGTATTGGTACATAGAGAAAACCCAATATAATATTTGATATTCAACATATATGAGAGAAATTTAAAAATGGTTCATAAATATGTCACATAGTAAAAGTCACATGGGCGTGGTTAAAAGACTTTATAAAACTATTTAAACTTTGTGACATACTTTTTTTTTACTTTTGTGCTAGGTGGTATACCCTAAAATTCTGTAATTCCACGGGCTATATGGAATCTACACTTAACTCAGCAATTGATCCCCCAACCCAAGTTTGCCGCAAGGGTCGGATTCTCTGAATCTCTACTACGCCACAGGGCCGTCGCTAGCGTACAAAGGTAACATACCCGTATCGAAAAAATATGGTTTTAGGCTCTAAGTCGATTGACTCGTGCTCTTTTCAGGTAACCACCTAACCTTCTTTAAGCCCATTTTTAATTTTTTACAACATGCAATCTTGAAAAATCAAACTCTGAAGACTTTAGTTCTGTTATGGCATATATTTACATGGTATCGTCATACCATTGACTTGCAAGTCACATTCTCTAAGCCATTTGCTCTATTCTCAAATCATGGAATTCAGGACCACCATATCAATAATTCTTTTCAAGAAATTCATTCTTTACAACTCATGTGAAACCATGCAAGCAATTCTCTTTATCAACAACTCAATAAACAAAGGTGGTCATGTCAAAATTCTTAATTTCATACAATTCTTTCTCTTTAACACAAAACATAGATATCTCAAGAAACACCCCCTCATCATCTCTAAATCATGTTCAGATACTATGACATTGAGAAAACTACTTTCACATCGCAAAACATCCATTTCAACTCTTTTCCGACAAAATCACAAACTTTAATTCAATACACAAGAAGGAATTCATAATTTGTTCTCTCAAACTATCTCAAATCTCAATTTTCATACATATACATATACATGTAAATCAATTTAGGGGAAAAGACCACAAGGCCAAAGAAATAGTAACATTGAAACATTCAGAATACATAATTTAAATATAGATTCCAAAACCCCTTTAATATTTATGCTTAATTACTTTAAAGCATGCTCTAATGTTTACAAGCCCATGTAGTTTTTAGGATAAACCCCATGTACCTTAGACTATAAGATTTGAAAGTTGGAATCTAGATCTTGATAGATGGAACCCGGATCTTGACCCTTTTCTTGAAGTTTTGAACTTAAGATCTTGATTCTCGTTAATAAGGGAAAGGATTTAGGGTTTTAATTTGAGAGAAAAAATTAAATTATGGAGTGTATTATGCTTTTGGGGCGTGAATCTTATGTTATGGACAATTCTTGGATGAGTTAAAGGTCAAAATTTCCCTTAAAAAACTCAAAAACAGAACCTGAAAATTAGGTGCATGCAACGGAGCGTACGTCACACGCTAATCGCGCGCAACTACTGCCTCTCTCACAAAAATGGTTGTAACTTTTAGCTCGGGTATCGTATTTTGGAGAAATTTATATCTTTGGAAAGTTACTTTGAAGAAATTTAATTTGATATATAGTAGGCCCTCTAATTCGATATATATAAGAAGTTATGGTCGATGTAAGTTGACCCAAATTTAAATGTCCACTGAAACTTAATCGCTAGAAATGTTTTCAACTCGTCTTAGAGTTAGGGGATTTATGTGACCTTAATTCATATTCAAAGGTATTCCCACACTATTGGATTGATAACCACACATACATTAACAAGGAATTATCTAGTTTGGGTCTATACGCGTAGGAACGATGGTCTAGATTCTAGCCCGAAAGTACAGGGTGTTACATTATCTCCCCCTTGGGATCATTCATCCCCGAATGATGGGTAGGGAACTTTTGAAGCTCTAAGTGTGTAGAATAAATAATGTAACATTGATTTGAACATTTTTCCTCAACAAAAATATGCAAAGGCATCACACGATCTTCATGATAACACCTAGGGAAATGAGTAAGAACGAAACCTGAGACAACGAAACTTGACATCGACATGATATTGGCATGTGTTTTATGGAACATGATCAAAATATTGAAAAACATAAATTTTTCTGAGAGTCCTCGGCCTGATTAAGATCGGTACAAGAAATGTGATAAGATTCTCATAGAACACAAGGGTATTAGAATTCTCCATCTTACAAAATACAGCGAAAAGACTTAAACTTAGCAATGCTTCTTATCTATACTCCGACATTAATCAACATACTTCATCATTCCCAACTTACAATTCTCCCATAACGCATCTAACCATAAGAATTTTTGTCCCTCCGTATAATACTTCTATGTTCAAGCCTAACTCAGAGAAAAAAGGGGCTAACTTAAACTACGGGGCCCTACACCCTACATCACATTAAGAAATAACCTCACCTCACCACTTTAATCCAACAATCTCAAGTCTTAATTTAAATAATACTAACCACATGGCACATAGGATTGTGTTTTCATCATTCAGATGATTCAAGCCTAATTATTACTACAACCACTACATGGATCTCTCTACTAAGACCAGCAATTTTAATCACTCTCAAAACTATTTCTTCCACATTTCTCCTTCATAGCTATATCACAAAATAAAAGTTCATCTCCTTCTTTTCCCTTCAGCTATAACCTTAGCTCGACAACTACATCAAAATATTCACCATCAAGAACATCTACTCCCCCACCTAACACACTTCTACACTTCCACAACCACATCATACTAGCATACAGAGGGTCATTAAAGGACCTAAGCAAAAGCATCATGAAAGGGAGTAATTGTAACACCCCGAAAAATTCTCTCCTAGTCTTAGCCTTAAAGTGTGTTCAGTGAAGCAAAAATCCAGTCCTAAAAGTTTGAGAGGTGTGTCTTCCCAAGTGTGAAATACTTTGAACCATGTAGAATTTTTTTAATATCGACTTTTTGTTATGTATAGCATTAATAAGCTTTCCATTAATACTAAATTCACCCAAATCCGATACTCGAACAAAAAGTTAGAGCTATTTTAGTGAGACAGTGTCCCACCTGGCACTTTAGCGCATCGCGGAGCCAGCCAAAATGGAAATCATCAAAATCCAGTGAGCCTCCGCGATTATGGCACGTCGCGCCAAGGCTTAATTTTAGAATTGTCAATTTTTAATGCACCAACGCAATTTCACCGCATTGCGGTGCCTTTCCAGTATGCAACCAAGGTGGAAACGTGATTGCCACCGCGTCGCGCTGTTATGCAGTTTCCTAATTGTCTAATTTCCAGTGAACTGGCGTGATTATGGCGCATCGCGCCAGCATGTAAAATCAGGATTTTTCAGTTTAATTTCAAGGGTTTTTTAGTCTTTTCCCACTCTTTTCAGCCCCTATATATACCAGATAAAAAGCTCTCAGCCTCATTTCCCATCTTCAACATCAAAACTAGGGTTTTACAAAATCAAAACCCTTATTTCTTCTTCAAGGAAAATCAATAGAGATCAAGAGAAATCAAGAGGAATCAAGAATCTCTCCAAGAACTTTTAAGAAAAGAGTTTCCCCAAGGTATGTAAATGTTGATTCTTGGGTCACTTTCATCCAAGAAGCTCAAGAACCCTTTTCTAAATTTTAAAGATATTGTGTTTATGGGTTTTCATGATTCATGTGAGTTGAAATTGATGTTCCTTCTATAATTGAGTTGTGATTCATGTTTGTTTACAAGGCTTTCAAGATTTGACCCTAGTATGTGGAATTCATGTGATGGTTATGATAAACCGTCTTCAAGTTGCTTTCTATGTGATGTGTTCATGCCAATTAAGTGTAGAAATGCTTGAATAAGCAAAGCATGCTCCCCATATATTTGATAAAATGTTTATGTGAAGAATTAGGGCCATTATAGCATGTTGATTAGGAAACCTCAATTGTGTGCAAGTTCATGCATGTCAAGTGTTTGTTGAAATGCCTTAATAAATGAATTGTGGTATGATAGCATGAAATCCCCAATTAGGTGCAACCCATGCATGCCTAGTGTTTGATGAATGCCTTAGTGAATGAATTGTGCCATGATAGCATGGAATCCCCAATTAGGTGTAGACCCATGCATGCCTAGTGTTTGTTGAAAGGCCTTAGTGAACAAGTTTAGACATGAAAGTAGGAAATTCCCCAATTACGTGATCTTTGATACATGTTAAGCCTTTAATACATGCCAAGTGCTTGATGAGTAAATTATGACATGATAGTATGAAGTTTCCCCAATCATGTGCTATCCAATACATGCCAAGATTGATATACGTGCAAAGTACTTGATGCAAGACCTTGTTGAATGGAGTATGATCTAATATCATGTTTACCTACGCTATTATATGTCTATGATTCCTAACTTCTTGAAGTGATGCCTTAGTGATTGTGATGGTGAATATATGGTTGTGATTCCTAAATGCTTGAAGTGATGCCTTAGTGATTGTGATAGTGAATATATGGTTATGATACCTAAATGCTTGAAGAGATGCTTTGGTGATTGTTATGACGAATGAATGACCGTGGTTATGACTAGTCAAGAATTGTTAAGTCTTACTTTTGTGTTATTGAGTCCTGGGGGTATTTATACCCGATAATTTAGCTGTTGTCTAGAGCATGCGTCGGTTTTCATAATAATCCCAATCAGGCCATGATTCTTAAAACTTAGTGAATTATAGAACTCTGTATCCTCAGATAGATATAGAACTTAATAAATCTCAGTAATCTCAGTAATCTTCATTATCCCCGTATCGCTAGTAATCTAGCCTCAGCGTTGTACTCAGCTCAGATCTAGTTGTATTCAAGTATTCAGTTTTGACCTCGGTAGTGACCGATTAATCTATTCAAACTTTTGTATCATCAGTCAGATACCGTGATTCAGTAGTATTCCGTCAGATATGGAACCAAGTGAATTCAGCTTAACTCAGTTAGATCATTTGAGAAATGTGAACAGTATCAAATTTAGTTCAGTTTGTATTTAGTTGATAATTTAGTTCAGAGCCTTTCATTTGGCAGTAGGAGCTAGCACCGAGTGAGGGAAGGGATGGCGGCTCCTCGTCAGAAAAAGAGGCCGAGTCGTTAGGAGAAATCCCTGAACTCCAAGATTATGTAGCCAGCGCAGGATGTAGGAGTCACCATCAGTAGAGGTTGTCACCCGTAGAGAGAGGTTTGACTATTATATTGCCTTAGGTTAACTTTCTGTGAGGGTCAACAACCAGAGAGGTCTTTACCTGTGGCACGATATTGACACCCTTCCAGATGGGGTTACAAGTTGGACCCCACCTATGGAAGGTCGGGGCATGTCGGTTAAGTAACTACTTCCCACAGTTGCAGTTTCAGTATCAATCTTCAGAAATCATGACTGTAAGGTACAGTAGTCTATCTCAGTGAGGAACTCAGATACTTCCATTGATTTATGACCATCCGCCAGATAGGCTTGGTCTCATATACAGTTATTTGTTATCAGATCCAATGATCTCCCGATAGATAGGCTTGATATCAGTCTCAGATTCAGTTAACTATTCTTGTTATCAGATCCAGAGATCTCCCGATATATAGGCTTGATCTCAATCTCAAATCCTGTTGGGTATTCTTGATATCAGATCCAAAGATCTCCTGATAGATAAGCTTGATCTTAGTCTCAGATTCTGTTGAGTATTCGTATTGTCAGATTCGGACATGATCATTTTCTTATCATTTATAATAGATTCCATATTCATCCATTAGAGAGAAATTGATCTCTGATTTCGTCAATTGAGAGCAGTGAGCTTAGAATTCAGTAGTATATTCAGTTAATCAATTATTAGTATCAGATGATTCAGTGATTCAGTATCTCAGTGTCAGTAGTGATTCATATTTGAGTACATGATTTACAATAAGTATCCTAGCGATAAGACAGCTTATGATGTGTTAAGCATACTCATGTGAGTCACTCAGAGTAAGGTAAGCTAATAGCTTTTGAATCCATCAAGTTTTAGTGTGTGATTCCGCAAGAGTGACCTTTGAATGAGTATAACTTGATTTATATGTGATATTTTGGCAGATTTAGACCCACCAAATTGTAGAGAATCGAATTATATTTCCAACGATTCCAATTTTATAAAAATCCAACACCCGAGCAAGAAGTTATAGCCCTGCAAAGTAGGAGTGCAACGCATAAACAATCGCACATGGCTACTGGAACAAGTGTGCGATAGGTTGTGAGGCGCACAACCTCAAGTGTGCGATATCATGTGCTATGCACACCTTAGCTTATGCGATAGGATGTGCGGCGCACACCTTATCATGTGCGATGAGGTGTGGGATGCATACTTATGATTTCAGCCACAAAAAACACTTAGTTTTTGATTTATTTTGCGGATAATTAAGTCTTTTAACACTCCTTACACGTCCCAATACTTAACCTCACGAAATTTATATCTTCTAATTACATTAAAACCCTATTAATCTTAAATTCATTATCCAAAGCACAAGAAGGAGAAAAACTACTAGGGTTGCATAATCAAGCTTGAAGGTCCAATCTTTAAACAATTTCATCGCCATTAAGGTATGTGTAATGTTCATCCACAGATTCCTTTCGTTTGTGGAGTTCAAGAATAAATCTTTGATAACAAAATCATAAATTTTTGTGGTGATATGGTTGTATTTATGTTGTTGTTTGTGGTTTGTGTTATAGAGTGGGAATTTGATGAACTTTCAGGAAGATTGTGATCATATAGTTGGAACCCATAAATTTGGGTGGATTAAAGTGGTGTAAGTTTGTGAATACACCTATGCCTTAAAGAGTGCATGTAAGGTGTTTGATAAAATACCTAAGAGACTAGAAATCATGCATTATAGCTAAATTGTGATTGAGTGAAGGATTCATGATAGGCCTCTATGATTCAATGTCATCCATATTGATAATGTGTCTTGTGAACACTGTTGGATTACTCATGAACTAGTCTTATGGAATTATGCTATGCTTACTAACAAAACCCACTCATGTACAAGATGTAGAATACCCATGCACTTCATGAAATTCCCCAAGTTATGATATTATGAATTGTTGTTGTAATATGTAATGAGCATGATATTGAAATCTATGCAAGTATATACATGTTGTATGAAATTCCCTTCCATGAAATAGATTGTTGAGAACCATGCTTAGTATGAAATCCCTTATTTATGATATTGTGGATTATGGACTCTACTCTTATGATCAAGTCAGTCATGTGTGTCAGTTTTCTTCCATCGAGTCCTGGGGGTACTTGTACCCGAAAAATATAGTTGTATGCCTAGAGCCATGCCATGTTTTCATGATACTCTCAGTCAAGCCATGATCTATGGAAATCAGTTAGTCATGTGACTCAGGAAAACTCAGTAGTTCAGTATTCTCAGTAACTTCAGTACTCTTAATCAGTCCTCAAAACTCATTATATTCCATCCGTCATCGGAATCCAACAAACTCAGTTTTAGCTCCGTTAAAAAATACCACTAGTATTAGTTCAGTTAATCAGTATCAGTTCAGCAAATCAGTTCAGTTAAGTTATTTAGTTCAGCCCAGTTATTCAGTTCAGTGTCTTTCAAATGAGAGTAGGATTCAGCACCGAGCGAACCTAGGGATGGGGACTCACCCTCTAGAATAGGACTGAGATCCCTAGAAGCAACCCCTAAGTTCCATAACTACATTTCCAGCATAGGTATGAGATTTCACTCGTTAGATAGAACTGACATACTCAGGGGTCACCCGTTAGCACATTTATATAGATAGGACTGATCCCAGGAGTCACCCACTAGATAAGGACTGACTCCAGAGCAGATGTCTTTACTGGTGGTGCGGTACTAACACCCTTCAAGTCAAGGAAGAGATTGGACCCCAGTCAGCTTAACTTGGGGCATGTCGGTTAGATGAACACATCCCACAGTTTCAATTACAAAATCAGGGCTTTCAGACACAGTCAACTCAACTTAGTAGTATAGATTCAGTACTGTTAGATACAGTCAATGCTTATCATTATAAATAGACTTCAAGATCACCCATTAGCTAGGACTGATCTCAACTATGATTAATTAGTAGCAGAATCATTAGATTTAAAGATCACCCTCTAGATAGGACTGATTTCAGACTAAGTCGAATCATACTTATTATCAGTATACTCATGATCACCCGCTAGATAGGACTGATCTCAGATTTAGTTACTCCAAGTAGAATAGAACTCAGATAGTTCCATCAGAACTTAGACTGTCATATACATTTGCTCAGTATTGGTTATATCGATTAGTCCGATCATTTCAGTTATATCAGTTGTCATAGCTCATGTTACCAGTATTCAGTTTTAGGACTGTTAGCCACAGTCATTTAAACCAGTTCTTCATAATTTGAACTGTCAGAAATAGTCAATAATCTATTTAGTACCTCAGTAACAGTAAGTTCATGTCGTCAGCATTCAGACTTAGTAGTCAGCATCATCACGAGTTCAGTTATTGTTGTTTATACATGTATGCATTCTCATGTTCATATTAGTTAGCATTTTTCATGCATATAACCCTTTACATTTAGCCTACCTCACTCGTATACTCAGTACATTCAGACGTACTAATGCATTTACGCTATGGTTCTTTATCTTATGTTATACCATAGGTTCAGAGGCACGAGCTCCAGATCAGCAGTAGCATTCCAGTGTTCAGAATTTTCAGTGAGTCATTCTCATTTGAGGATGATATGATTATTGCTACATTTACTATTCAGTTTCTAGATGGAGTTAGTTGGAGACATGTTCCTTCAACTACTTATTCAGTTCAGTTAGAGGCTTTCAGACTAGCTGTCAAATTAGATATTCAGATCTTATTATTTTTAGTATTTATGACTTGTTTTGGTATTGTTATACCTTTTTCAGACATTTTGTTATTAGACGTTTATTCAGTTCAAACCTTATGGCCTTTTATGTTCATGTTTCCGTATTTTATGTATATTATGCAGTATACAGGTACATATATCAGTCATGGGTTAGATTGTGGTCCTTCGGGGTCATGAGCACCGTGTAGCATTTTGGTTCAGAAAATTGGGGTGTTACAAACTTGATATCAGAGCCTAAGGTTCGATAGAGTCCTAGGAAGTCTGAAAGCCGCATATAGTAGAGTCTTGTACATACGTGTGTTGTGCACCACACTTATGTGCAGGAGGCTATGAGATGTTTTAGGAACAGTTTCCCTTCTTTCAATATTCATGCCGTGCCAGCAAGTCAGTTTAGCAATCGAGCAGTCAGATTTGTATTGATTGTTTTCTCATCCCTGCATCTATTCATCCTATCCAAAACCTCAGAGAATGTATCAATTTCAAGGTAGAACCTCCTAGTAGTTGCAAGTTCAGTTCATCTCATGCATCATTCATTAGTTTCTAACTCCCGAAGTTTAGTTATAATTTAGTTTGTAGATGCCCTGTGCATCACCCAGTATCTCTGTAAGGTAAGCGTTCTTAGAGGGACATAGCATCCCAAGAGGGAGATACCCCACTTTCTCTTAATGCTCTCATGCCTTAGATCCTTAAATTTCTCCTTGCTTAACGAATTCAGTTTAGAATAGAGGGTACTCATAAGTTGACCTTCAAGTTAGACCTCAACTGTAAGTCAAGTATTCAGAGGTTCAGTTCAATCTTAGTGCCTTTACCATTGCATGTTCAGTCGTATGTTCGTGAGCCAGTTCAGTCATGTATTCACGCATCAGATATGTATTATCATCTTATTAGTACCTTCAGTCATGCATTCACGTATCATGCCAGTCATATAATCATGCATCTCATATGCATGGATTCAACTTATCAGTTAAGCATAATATATACATTGTTAGTTTGAGAAACTCAGTTTATCGGAACACCCAGTCCTACATTCATAAATCAGCTACCCATGCATCAGATATGCATGTACAGTATAATATGCTCAATTTTCAGTCATGTCATCCATGAAATCATGATCATTCATTCATGTTATATATTTGTGTAAGTTGTCTTTTCTCTCATCTCAACTAGTATCATTCGAGGACGAATGTTCCCAAGGGGGAGATATTGTAATACCCCGTATGTTTCCAAGCTAGGAAATGAATCAGTTCTCCTACGTATGAAGCCTCATATCCTGTGATTCATATTTGAGTACATGATTTACAATGAGTATCCTAGATATAATATAGCTTATGATGTGTTAAGAATGCTTATGTGAGTCACTCAGAGTAAGGCAAGCTAATAGCTTTTGAATCCATCAAGTTTTCGTGTATGATTCCACAAGAGTGACCTTTGAACGATGATAACTTGATTTATATGTGACATTTTTGAAGATTTATACCCACAAAATTGTAGATAATTGAATTAGCTTTCCAACGATTCAAATTTTATAAAAATCCAACACCTGAGCAAGAAGTTATGGCCCTGCAAAGTAGGAGTGCGACGCATAAACAATCGCACATGTCTACTGGAACAAGTGTGCGACAGGTTGTGCGGCGCACACGCTCAAGTGTGCGATAGCATGTGCGACGCACACATTAGATTATGTGATAGGATGTGCGGCACACACCTTAGCATGTGCGATAAGGTGTGCGATGCACACTTATGATTTCAGCCACGAAAAACACTTATTTTTTGAGTTATTTTGAGGATAATTAAGTCTTTTAACACTCCTTACCCATCCCAATACTTAACCTCACGAAATTTATAGCTTCTAATCACATTACAACCCTATTAACACCTTAAGTTAATTATCCAAGAGCACTAAAAGGATAAAAACTACTAGGGTTGTATAATCAAGCTTGAAAGTCCAATTTTTCAACAATTTCATCGCCATTAAGGTATGCGTAGTGTTCATCCACGGATTCCTTTCGTTTGTGGATTTCAAGAATCAGTCTTTGATAACAAATCATGAATGTTTTATGGTGATATGGTTGTATTCACGTTGTTGTTTGTGGTTTGTGTTATAGAGTGGGAATTTGATGAACTTCTAGGAAGATTGTGATCATATAGTTGGAAGCCATGAATTTGGGTGGATTAAAGTGGTGTAACTTGGTGAATACACCTATGCCTTAAAGAGTGCATGTAAGGTGTTTGATAAAATACCTAAGATACTAGAAATCATGCATTATAGCTAAATTGTGACTAAGTGAAAGATTCATGAGATGCCTCTATGATTCAATGTCATCCATGTTGATAATGTGTCTTGTGAACACTGTTCGATTACTCATGAACTAGTCTTATGGAATTATGCTATGCTTACTTGCAAAACCCACTCATGTACAAGATACAGAATACCCGTGTACTTAATGAAATTCCCCAAGTTATGATATTATGGATTGTGGTTGTAATATGTAATGAGCACGATATTGAGAGTTATGCAGGTATATACATGTTGTATGAAATTCCCTTCCATGAAATAGATTGTTGAGAACCATGCTTAGTATGAAATCCCTTATTTATGATATTGTGGATTATGGACTCTACTCTTATTATCAAGTCAGTCATGTGTGTCAGTTTCCTTCCATCGAGTCCTGGGGGTACTTGTACCCAAAAAATATAGTTGTGTGCCTAGAGCCATGTCATGTTTTCATGATACTCTTAGTCAAGCCATGATCTATAGAAATCAGTCAATCATGTGACTCAGGAAAACTCAGTAATCTCAGTAGTTCAGTATTCTCAGTAACTTCAGTACTCTTAATCAGTCCCCAGAACTCATTATATTCCTTCCTTCATCGGAATACAGTAAACTCAGTTTTAGCTTCGCTAAACAGTACCACTAGTATCAGTTCAGTTAATTAGTATCAGTTTAGAAAATCAGTTCAGTTAAGTTATTTAGTTCTACCCAGCTATTCAGTTCAGTGTTTTTTAGATAGGAGTAGGATTCAGCACTGAGAGAACCTAGGGATGGGGGCTCACCCGCTAGAATAGGACTGAGATCCCTAGAAGCAATCCCTAAGTTCCAAAACTATGTTGCCAGCATAGGTACGAGATTTCACCCGCTAGATAGGACTAACATACTCAGGGGTCACCCGTCAGCATATTTATATGTATAGGACTAACCCCAGGAGTCACCCGCTAGATTAGGACTGACTCCAGTACAGATGTCTTTACTGGTGGCACGGTACTGACACCCTTCCAGTCAGGGTAGAGATTGGACCCCAGTCAGCTTAGCTTGGGGCATGTTGGTTAGATGAACACATCCCACAGTTTCAGTAATAGAATTAAGGCTTTCAGACACAGTCAACTCAGCTTAGTAGTACAGATTCAGTACTGTTAGATACAGTCAATGCTTATCATTATAAATAGACTTCAAGATTACCCATTAGCTAGGACTGATCTCAACTATGATTAATCAGTATCACAATAATAGATTTAAAGATTACCCGCTAGATAGGACTGATCTCAGACTATGTCAAATTATCCTTATTATCAGTATACTCATGATCACCAACTAGATAGGACTGATCTCAAATTTAGTTACTCCAAGTAGAACAGAACTCAGATAGTTCCATCAGAATGTAGACTGTTATAGACAGTCGCTCAGTATCGGTTATATCAATTAGTCCGATCATTACAATTGTATCTGCAATATCAGTTGTCATAGCTCACGTTACCAGTATTCAGTTTCAGGACTGTTAGACGCAGTTATTCAAACCAGTTCTTCATAATTTGAACTGTTAGAAATAGTCAATAATCTATTTAGTACCTCAATAACAGTAAAGCCATGTCGTCAGCATTCAAACTCAGTAGTCAGCATCATCACGAGTTCTGTTATAATTGTTTATGCATGTATGCATTCTCACGTTCATATTATTTAGCATTGTTCATGCATATAACCTTTGCATTTAGCCTACCTCACTCGTATACTCAGTACATTCAGACGTACTGACACATTTGCACTATGGTGCTTTCTCTTATGTTACACCATAGGTTCAGAGGCACGATCTCCAGATCAGTAGTAGCATTCCAGTGTTCAGAATTTGCAGTGAGTCCTTCTCATTCGAGGACGATATAATTATTGCTACATTTACTATTCAGTTGCTAGATGGAGTTAGTTTGAGACATGTTCCTTCAACTCCTTATTCAGTTCAGTTAGAGGCTTTCAGACTAGATGTCATATTAGATATTCAGATCTCATTATTTTCAGTATTTATGACTTGTTTTGGTATTGTTATACCTTTTTCAGACATTTTGTTATTAGACGTTTGTTCTGTTCGAACCTTATGGCCTTTCATGTTCATGTTTCTGCATTTTATGTATATTATGCTGTATATAGGTACAGATATCAGTCATGGGTTTGCTTGTGGTCCTTCGGGGTCATGAGTACCGTGTAGCATTCCGGTTAAGAAAATTAGGGTGTTACAGGTTGTGATGATTGTGATTATGGTTTGTGTATTCTTGTATGTGTTCTCGTTTGGTACTCTCATGATTATTCAGTTAAGTAACTGTTCATGCATGAGCCTTTGCATTTAGCCTTACCTCATCTAAATACTCAGTACATTCTCGTACTAACGCATTTGCGCTATGGTGTTTTATTTGACACCATAGGTCCAGAGGCACGTGATCTAGAGTTCCCTCGGTAATTCAGTCCTAGTCAGCAGCAGTAGACGTAGAAGTGAGTCCTCTTCATTCGAGGATGATCCTTGTATTATTCTTGCATCAAACTTTTTTTATTTTTAGTTGACGAAGTTAGTTGGGGACATGTCCCATCAACTCCACAGTTCAGACAGTTAAAGGCTTTTCGGACGGATGTATTAGTATTCAGTTTTCAGTTTTGAGTATTTATAGATGTGTTGAACCTTATGGCTTGTTTCTGCCTATTTTTTCATATTTATTTTTAGATATTATGCAGTGTTTATGGTACAGATATCAGGAAAGGGTTAGCTTGTGGTCCTTTGGGGTCATGAGCACCGTGTAACGACTAGGGGGTTGTCTCGGGTCGTTACAGTAACACTATTTGATTATAACATATACTAATTTCCATACTCAAGGTGGGACATGAGTTGAAGATATTGTACAAGCAAAGAGTATTTCATATATCAAGTATTTGGATCACAAGTGAAGAGTCGTTTTGGCACAATTTCAACATAGCATGAGTTCTTAGGACAACCACAGTGAGAAACATGAGAGCTTACATCATGAGTCTTATAACATGAGTGTGGAGTTCATGAAGTCGACGATTTTGTCAAGGACTTCTACTTAGAGCTATCGCTTCCCATTTTCAGAATTGAATTAGTCATGAGTTCACACAACTTTATCATTTTGGCTAATCTCGACATAAAATGAATCGTCAACATACGAAAAACATAATTTCTTAGAACCAATCATGATTTGGGACACATATTTATCAGTCATGAGCAACGTCACATAGAGCTTGGATGCTTAGAACATTGGATCACCGAGGGACGTTATTTCTTCTAGTTTGGAAGTCAGGACATGTCAGGAATAACACTGAGTGCTCAAACCTTAGACATAGGTAGGACTTGGATACATAACGTAAGGCATTAGCAAAATGACCTCTTAGATTAAAGCAGGAGGAACATGCTTGAATAGAAGTAGGTTCATCATGACTCTTCCCCAACTCGCCACAATGAGAAAATTTTAGGAACTAACCTAATTCCTCATCCCCCCCTTAGATCAAAGTCATAACTCTCAACATAAATGAGACATCACCATATACTTAAACTCTAACTCTCCCTAATGATCTATACCCCGAAGGCCTTTCTTTTCTGTAGATGTTACTCTTAACTTTCGCTAACCTTTATAGCCATCACTCTACAACCCCCACTCCCATGAGTGTATGCATTCACACTTCTTATCACCAAAGGATATCAATATGTACATGAATACAACTCCTCTCAATAATTTAACATAAAGGCACTAAATTCCTTTTGGGACATGTCCCCCCCCCCCAGGGATACTAATCAACTTCCTCTAACCCCAAAGTCATCAACTCATGACTAACATCATTATGGGCATGGACATCCCCGCTTCTAAACACTTAACACTCTATCTTCAACTCCTTAGAATATTCGCATTACACCTCTAATCACATAACTTACAACGTAACAAACTTTGTAAAACCATACCCAAGGCTCATATTGCGTACCAATATTTCCTCAATTCAACTCTAACGAATATCGTATAACAACTCACCAGAATCCTCCATACTACAATTTAGAACACAACCCAGGTATGTAAAACACATATACAAATAAAAGATAAACTTTCCCTTTCTAAGTAATCTCTAAAGTCATTGATTTCCAAGAACGCTACTCTTAACTTTTGATATCCTCTACTGTCATCAACCTACAACATACAGTATCATGAGCATACACTTCCTCGCTTCTTATCACATAAAACTCCACTCTCCACTACTTAACCTTCTAACATATGATCGTTAATCGCATAATTCATATCATAAAATCTTACCTAATGTCATACTACTGGGGGTAACTTATTCTTATATACTTATGCCCTTATCCACTTAATGACTCACCTACAAGTCATTATTTTAACACTCGTTCTCATATACACATATACCTCACAATTACAACTTAAATCTTTCATCAATTATCAACCTAGGCACTTTCACAAATCACTTCAAGCCTACTAATTCATCCCCGGAAAACATACTTCATTAATCTTAAGCTACTATTCTTACCACCACATTCTACATCTAGAATCCAATCCTATAGTCTAGCATCAATCATGCAACATACCTTCCATCAAATTGGGAAAACAACTCCAGATACTCATTTCATTTAACTACTACCTACAATCACAATCCCCTCCATGACATCACTATTATAGCTCAAAATCCACTTCATACCTTCTCACATGAAGTACAAGTTTACAACCACTAAAGGAAAGAAGGTCAAGGGGTAAAGTCATATAATAGACATGGTCAACCTTAATCTTATATAATAACTGACCTTACATACAATTCTCACTTGGAATTTATAAAATAAGACATCAAGAAACACTAGCCCACCAGAATCTCATAACAGCAATATTCGGCCATAATCATATGGCCTATCTTATTTACGACCCATTAACGCATCCTCCTTCTACACATCATTACTATTTACCTATCTATACACCTAAACTTCTTTCATAGATCTATAAGTTTCAATTAAACTCTCTTTTGCAACCTCAGGGAACCCTAAATTAACAACACTTATCCACTAAGTACTTTCACCAATAATCTATACTTTTCTAGTACAACAAACACCATCAACAACTCTTTTCATACTTCAAGCAAACAATAATTTACCTTAACCAATAACTCCTTCTCCACCTTCTACTAACCTAACACATAAGGATATATCACTTCATTACTGACTCCATCATATGCAAAAAAAAAAAGATTCGGCTACATATATTCAATAAATTTCCCTTACCACTTTTCTTGTCACTACACCTCTAAACCCCCAGTTCCAACCAATACAAGAACAACAAGATGAACAACAAGTTGCTAGTGAATCAAAATAGGCCTCACACGGCTTCACTAGACTTGATTTTTTGTGTTTTGAACAAAAAATGAAATGAATAACAAAGAAACTATGCTAGTGAATTGAAAGAGCCCCACACGGCTTCACTAGACATTTAGTTTCAATAACACAATGATAACAAGATCACAAGAGATGGAAATTTGACACACAATATTCAATGACCTAAGAATACACATCTTACTCATGTCTTAACCGAACGCCTCATATGAACAAGGACACAACTTTCAACTTGAGGGACTTACGATACACTAGGGAGCTCTTCTCAAGCCCTTTGTATGACTTCTGAAATTTCTGCTAGTAAATCTGAGAGCCTTATCTGGGAACACCAGAGTAAGGAAAGAATTAGGATAACTTTTCTTTCATATGGGCGACACCATAGCACAAATTAGAGCATGAAAGAGGAACATTCTGACTCCATAGCACGAACTAGAACATAAAGAAAGAGAGACATACCTAAACACCTACCTGACGCGACTTCGCAGACACCCTGAGACTATAAACCATGCTTTGATACCAAGTTTATCATGACCCAAACCGAGGCCCTGGCCGTGATGAGCATTTCAAACCATAAAGGCCCAAACGCCCATTTAACTTGTAATCACATACACCATTCATATACAGAAAAGAAATGCGGAAATATAACTGAGTATGGGATCATGGTCATGCTCTGAAATCAACAAAATGTTAAGGACTGCAATTCAACAACATCTAAAATAATATCTGACTCTATCCGCGAAACCTCTACTACATATGAAACAAAGATGTCTGAAAACTAGGACAAGGCCGCCAGTAGACCAAAACCATAAATAAATGTCTGAAATTAAATAGGCCTTCTAAAACATAGAAGGCTCACCAACTAAACTCTGCACTTCTGTCTGGAAAGATATACTACTTATCTGGACCGCTAGATTGAGCCTCAGACCTTGAGAGGTAGGGTGTCAATACAGTTGTATTGGTATGTAGAACAAACCCAAAATAATATTTGATATTCAACATATATGAGAGCAATTTAAAAATGGTTCATAAATATGTCACATAGGCGTGGTTAAAAGACTCTATAAAATAGTCTGAACTCTGTGACATACTCTTTGTTTTACTTTTGCACTAGGTGGTATACCCTACAATTCTGTAATTCCATAGGCTATATGGAATATGCACTTAACTCAGCAACCAAGCCCCCAACCTAAGTTTTCTGCAAGGATCTCTGAATCTCTACTACGCCACAGGGTCATTGCCAGCGTACAAAGGTAACATACCCGTATCGACAAAATAAGGTTTTAAGCTATGAGTCGATTGACTCATTCCCTCTTTGGGTAATCACCTAACCCTTTTTAAGCCCATTTTTAATTCTTTACAACATGCAATCTTTGAAAATCAAACTCTGAAGACTCTAGTTCTGTTATGCCGTATATTTACATAGTATTGTCATACCATTGACTTGCAAGTCATATTCTCTGAGCCATTTATAGAAAATTATGTCTCTATTCTAAAATCATGGAATTCAGGACCACTATATTAACAATTCTTTTTAAGAAACTCATTCTTTAAAATTCATGTGAAACCATGCAAGCAATTCTTTTTATCAACGACTCAATAAACAAAGGTGGTCATGTCAAAATTCTTAATTTCATGCAATTCTTTCTCTTTAACACAAAACATAGATATCTCAAGAAACACCCTTTCATCATCTCTAAATCATGCTCAGATACTATGACATTGAGAAAACTACTTTCACATCGCAAAACATGCATTTCAACTCTTTTCTGACAAAACCATAAACTTTAATTCAATACACGAGAGGGAATTCATAATTTGTCCTCTCAAACAATCTCAAATCTCAATTTTCATACATACACATATACATGTAAATCAATTTAGGGGGAAAGACCACAAGGCCAAAGCAATAGTAACATTGAAACATTCGGAATACATAATTTAAATATAGATTCCAAAACCCCTTTAAAATTCATGCTTAATAATCATTAAATCATGCTCTAATATTTACAAGCCCATGTAGTTTTTAGGATAAACCCCACGTACCTTAGACTATAAGAGTTGAAAGATGGAACATAGATCTTGATAGATGGAACCCCGATCTTGACCCTTTTCTTGGAGTCTTGAACTTAAGATCTTGATTCTTGATCTTGAGGGAAAGGATTTAGGGTTTTAATTTGAGAGGAAAAATTGAATTATGGAGTGTATTCTACTTTTGGGGCGAGAATATTATGTTATGGACAGACCTTGGGTGAGGTAAAGGTCCAAATTGCCCTTAAAAACTCGAAAATAGAACCTGAAAATTAGGTGCGTGCGTCGCACGCTAATCGCGTGCAGCTACTGCCTCTCTCACTAAAATGACTGTAACGTTTCTCTCAGGTATCGGATTTTGGAGAAATTAGTATCGTTGGAAAGATACTTCGAAGACCTTTCATTTGATATATAGTAGGACCTCTAATTCGATATATACTAGAAGTTATGGTCGATGGAAGTTGACCCAAGTTTAAACATCCACTGAAACTTAATCACTAGAAATATTTTCAACTCGTCTTAGAGTTAGGGGATTTTTGTGATCTCAATTCATATTCAAAGGTATTCCCACACTATAGGATTGATAACCACACATATATTAACAAGGAATTATCTAGTTCGGGTCTATACGCGTAGGAACAACGGTCTAGATTCTAGCACGAAAGTACGGGGTGTTACATAGACTTGGAACACACGATGTAGCTAAGGTTATAATCTTTGCATAGTAGTCCAAAATAGGAAGATAGGGATCTAACCAATCCATACCAAGATAATATCAAAATTATCCATATCTAGGATAATCAAGTTTATTTAAGCCTCACATCCCGCAAAGGTAACTACACAAGATCGGTACACCTGATCCATCACTAAAGAATCTCCTTCGAGGGTATAAACATGAAGAGGCAAAGCAAGGAGCTCACATGCAACATATAAACCAGAAGTAAAATATGCATTTACATAGAAGAATGTAGAACCAATGTCAAATAACATGAAATCAGATCTGTAGAAAACTAGGATGATTCATATTATAAATGCATCAAAAGCCTCTACCTTAGGTCTCCCAAGTATAGCATAACACTGTTAACATCCACTCTCCAATTGAGAAACCCAACAATTACTACCATGAGTTCCCCTACCTCTATCTCGACCACCTCTAGCACCACCCCTACTACTTTGTGAACTACAATTCACTGTAGATGTCGGAGAATGGAAAAGTTGATATTTAGAACTCTATTGAGTAGGTCCATACGCATGTCGGGGATAATCCTTGGACAATTGTCCAACCTCATCCCATACAAAGCATTCTTTATGTCCAAAATCAATTTTAAGGGGCACGGATAAACTAGTACGACTGCCCTAGTCCAAAGAACATAAATTGGAACCTCCACTAGCATGACCTGATGTTTGTCTACTTGAATTTGCAAAACCTAAAGTTCTACCACCTGATCCCTATAAAGTAGCCTGAATCGACCTACCATGATAACAATGGGCAGCTCTAGTCAAGCAATCTCTGCACGCAAAAATAGTAAGTAAAGAAACTAGAGAAATAAAATGTTTGAAAGGCAATGAACCCACAGGCCGAGTACCATAGATGATGGTTGTACCCCTGAAGTAGGAATACCATAAGCAATGTCAGCATATATGGTGGAACACCACTCAAAGTCTAAGGAATACCAAGTACAAATAAGGGAACTCCCTCCAAGAAACTCAAAAGATGAATCAACAAATACTGAAGCACTAGGTATCAACTTAAGTCTGTAGAATTTGTGCTGGACTAGCACCTCTATCTGATAGATACCCCTAGCATACTCAACCTCATACTCGATAGAGGCCTCCCAAGTACATCCTCTGACTGGGAAAACTCTTCGTACAAATACTTTACCTCTAGATAAACCACGACCCCTTCTATATCCTCAGACTGGGACTCTCATTTCGGGTGCTAGCTCAGCATCCCTAAACCTAGTCCTCTCCATCTGTGCAAAAAAAAATCAAATACAAGTTTAAAATATTGGGTATGAACAACCCACATGAAAAGAAATCAAAACTTGAGAAGTTGTTCCAAAAGAAATCTTATAGCCTCTCAAATATGGATAAAGATGTCTATGTACCGTTCTATGAAAGTCTACTATGCATCCTACTCTTATAATTATGAGACAGGTGAACCCGCTTTTTATACCAATTTATCATGATCCAAAAGATGAGTTCAATATGGAGTCTACCTCAACCCAACCTTGGTAGACAAGCCGATCTCCAAATGGAAAGAAAATTCAAAAAATAAATAAAATAAGACCAAACGAGAGTCCTAAAGTAAAGTCAGGTCAACACATATGCAAATTTTAGTGAAAGTTTGAACAAAATATATAAAATCCCCAACATTTTGGGGTCATAAGTGTAGAGCATCTAATAAATGCAACCACAAATATCAAAAATATAGTTGTTTGTCTCTAATAAGGACATCAGAAATAGATAAAAGAAAGTCTAGAGTCAAATTTAAAAGACTAGAGAGGGACAATACCTCAAAATCACCAACTCAACAGCAAAAAAATCTTTTTTCCCCTCCTTCAAATCTTTATCATGTCCTACGTACTTAATCCTACGCTTGAGAAGACCATATACCATGATCGTTTGGAAATGGGCAGTGTGGTCCTCAGGCATCTCAAGAAAATGTCCAAAGCAGCTCTTCTTAAAAAGTCTGTCTATGTTTTCATTCTTCATAGTTTTCCTAAATTCATCAAAAGGTTTCCCCAACTTACATTTAAGTACAAGATCACCAGTTAGTTCTGTAGGGTCATCTATCGGCATCGCAACTTGAAACCTGTCAATACCAATAGTTTTGACAGGATCATACTAGGATTTTGATATGAATTCATGCCCCATTGTTGATGCATTATCATCATGTTGATGATCATCCTCCTTCTCACTTTTTACTTCCTCCTCTTCTTGTTTATCTTCTTTTTCTTCCTCCTCACTTTTATTTTCCTCATCACCATCTACAAACCCTTGTCCACCTCCTTCAACGTCATTTTCATATATTTCCATAGCTTTACTTTTCCCTGACTGAGATTGTTCAGGAAGCTCCTTTGAATCCCTCTGTACTGTAGCCTTTTTTGTTAGGTTGTCAGAAGTTGATCCACTTTCACTTTCTTTTCTTTTGGTAGACATGTTTTACCTACAAACAATAGAAAAACAAAAATTACATTATAATTTATGTATGCATAAATAATAAACAATACATTACAAATACCACCAACAGCAACCACAAACACCACCAACCAATGCCACCAACACCAAAAGCCACCAAAAACACCACTAGTGCCACCCTGACAACCACCAACAACAGAAACATCATCCAACAATACCACGACAGTCAACAGAACACTGCAACAAAACTTAGAGTTTTCTCAGGTTTTCCTATGATTTTACTATCAAAACTCAAAATTGTAAACTCATTCTCGAAGATAATACAAGTAAAAGTCTTTTTTTTATCATTAACTTAAAAGTCCTAATTATTAGATAAAAAAACAAATATAGAACTCTTCTCGAACTCTGCTACCTACAAAGATAGAGAAAATGATGGATACAAGCAAGAATAAAGTCAAAAATAACACCTATGTGGTCGAAAATAGGAAAAATTAATCTATTATAAAGGGTTGAGCAATTTATTGAGTAGTTGTTGTCTGTATTGTTGAGAGAGAAAGAAAAGAGTGAGAATTCAAGATTTGAACTGATGAAATATTTTTCCCGCAAATGGATGATTTCTATGGGTTGAGTTATAATTTGGAAAAGAATGACAAGTTTTGAAAATGTTAATTTGGTCCGAATTGATCTTAATAATTTTTTAAAAATTCAAAAAATATACGTAATTTTTAACCGTCTCATCATAATAAAGTGTATTTAGTTCAACTGAAACACTGATAAATTTTAGGTATTAGCTTGATAATGAGGTAATAAGAATTTTTTTAATTAAGAGTGATCGATCGACGAATCAGGTCGGGACGAACGCAACACCAACATCATGCAATTTCTAAAGACTCAATTGAAATTATAGTTGACCCTATGAACTCACCTCTAGTTCTAGTTAAATCAATTTAGGTATTAGATTGATAATGAGGTAGTAAAAATTGTTTCAACTTAGAGTGATCGATCAACAACTCAGGTCGGGAGGAACGCAATATTAACATCATGGAATTGCCAAATACTCAATTGAAGTTGTAGTTGACCCTATTAAATCACCCCTAGTTCTAGCTAAATCACTTTAGGTATTATCTTGATAATGAGGTAGTAAGAATCGTTTCAACTAAGAGTGATTGATCGACGACTCAGGTCGGGAGGAACGCAATACCAACATCATGCAATTACCAAACACTCAATTGAAGTTGTAGTTGACCCTATGAACTCACCCCTAGTTCTAGATAAATCATTTTAGGTATTATCTTGATAATGAGGTAATAAGAATCGTTTCAACTAAGAGTGACCGATCGACGACTCAGGTCGGGAGGAACACAATACCAATATCATGCAATTACGAAAAACTCAATTGAAGTTGAAGTTGACCCCATGAACTCATCCCTAGTTCTAGCTAAATCATTTTAGGTATTAACTTGATAAAGAGGTAATAAGAATCATTTCAACTAAGACTGATCGATCAATGACTCAAGTCGGGAGGAATGCAATATAAATATCATATAATTGCAAAAGACTCAATTGAAGTTGTAGTAGACCCTATGAACTTACCCCTAGTTCTAGCTAAATCAATTTAGGTATTAGCTTGATAATGGAGTAATAAGAATCATTTCAACTAAGAATGATCGATCAATGACTCGGGTCGAGAGAAATGCAATACCAACATCATGTAATTATCAAAGACTCAATTAAAGTTATAGTTGACCTTGAACTCACCCCTAGTTCTAGCTAAATCAATTTAGGTATTATCCTAATAATAAGGTAATAAGAATCTTTTCAACTAAGAGTGATCGATCGATGACTCAGGTTAGAAGGAACGCAATAACAATATCATGAATTGCCCCAGACTCAATTAAAGTTATAGTTGAATCTATGAACTCACCCATAGTTCAAGCTAAATCAATTCAGGTATTAGCTTGATAATGAGGTAATAAGAAGTATTTCAACTCAGAGTGATCGATCGACGACTCAGGTTGGAAGGAACGCAATACCAACATCATGTAATTGCCAAAGACTCAATTAAAGTTGTAGTTGACCCTATGAACTCACCGCTAGTTCTAGCTAAATAAATTTAGGAATTATCTTGATAATAAGGTAATAAGAATTGTTTCAACTCAGAGTTATCAATCAATGACTCAGGTCGGGAGGAACGAAATACCAACATCATGCAATTGCTAAAGACTCAATAGAAGTTGTAGTTGACCCTATGAACTCACCCCTAGTTCTAACTAAATCAATTTAGGTATTAGCTTGGTAATGAGGTAATAAGAATCATTTTAACTCAGAGTGATTGAGCGATGACTCAGGTCGGGAGAAATGCAATAACAATATCATGCAATTGTCAAAGACTCAATTAAAGTTATAGTTGACCCTATGAACTCACCCCTTGTTATAGATAAATCAATTGAAGTTGTAGTTGAACATATGAACTCAATTGAAATTGTATCCAAACAAATGTTCAACCTATTGTAACAGATGACTTCTCTGTTGAAATTTATCAAACAGATTATGTCATCTGTTGCAATAGATTAACTATTTGTTGTAAATTATCAAATAAGTGTTTCCATCTGTTGTGAAAGATGACTGGGTCATTGGAAATTTTCAAAAAAAAATTGTCATCTATTGCAACAGATGACTTATATGTTTTAGGATCTTTTTTATTTTAAAGAAATTTCCTAATTTCTTATCCGAGATAAAAAAGATAAAATACTAAGGTGGTAAAAAATATTACTTGGATAACTTAAAAATCTTCTCCTTGAGTAGTCTTATCTTTTCTTTCAATGTCACCATCTCCTCGTGCCCCTCAAAGTTATTAATGAATATTTAAAACTCATATCTAGAATTCTCTCTCATTCAGCCACAAATTAACTCAACTCATCTCTCTTCTCTTCTTCATTCAGAATTCTTTTCTCTCCTTTTAGGGTAATCACAACTGTCTCCTTTTTTCCTCCATTTTCTCTCCTCTTTTGCAAGAGGATCATTTCAGATCTCAACCGATCAATATCTTTTCTCGACTAAAATGGGTGTTCTGATCTCTTTGCTTTTTTGACATTGCAGTTAGGGTTCACTATTTCTCTTTTCTTCTCGTCTTCTTCTTTGTATGTTATTTAAATAAGATATTTACATTTGTTGTTATTATTGATTTACCCATTACTAGTTTTCTATTTATTGAGAAAATTAAAGAAAAGGTGACTTTTAAGTCTTGAATGAACAAACCATTGTTTTTATTAAAATATGCAAAAAATAAGTCATCTATTGGGAGTAATTAAAAAGCCTTATTGTCAGCATCATTTTTTATGTCTTTTATTTGTTACTTTGGTGGTGGTGGTGGTGGGGGTGTTGGGGGTGTTGGAACATGTGGTGTTTGTGTTGTTGAGGGTGTTGGAACATATGGTGTTGTTTCTTTGTTGTTGAGGTTGTTGATGATGTTGGTGGTGGTGTTGCAACAGTTTCCTCAATTGTTACAACTAATGAATCAGTTGTTGGAACATATCATACATCTGTTGCCACAGATACGTAGCCTGTTGCAATAGATGACTCATCTGTTGAACAGATGGAGAATATGTTGCACCAGATGAGTCATCTATTGATACATTCAATTTTGTGTTACCCTTTTTAATGTTCTTTTTGTTCTTCTCTTGTTTGATATCAAATGTTTTTATCTTGTTTGCAGATAAAAGAAAGTGAAATTGGATCAACTTTTGCTCGATCAGCATTTAAGGCTAGAGTAAAGATGGGTTTGAAGGAATAAGCTACTTCTAGATGGAACCACCTCATATGTGGGAGGTATGTATTACTAATCAACCTATTATGAAAACACACATCCAGTACACTGATTTTGTAAATGTTGGTTCTTTACCTATTAGGCATTAATCTTTCAAACAAGATATGACATTTTACAGTTAAGATTGTTAGGTTCGAACTGGTAAGGTTGAGGGACCAAGTAGGTGGTGTCGATACCCTATAATGATTTAATGAAGATTTTGGTAATGTTTATGTGTCAAGTTTGGAAAAGGGTTCAAGTTTTTAGTTGCAGTGAAAACATTCAAATAGTGATTGGACTGATTTTAAGGGTTCAATGGACTTTTGAAAGACCTCTGAAGCGTCGCACTACTGAAAATAAGAATTTAAAGGAATACAATTATTTCTCTGGTCCAAATTGATATGGATGAGTTGCTCGAGGAGACAATTATACAGAAGAAGGTGATTGGAAGAATATAGCTGCAGGAAGGGGTGGAGAAGATCATATATCAACTCATACCTTATTAAATAAGAAACACGTGGTAGGAAGAAAAGTGTAGCGAAATTGGCTGATGAAATTAACATAAAAAATGATTAAAATTGAATGAGCTGCAAATGTGAAAGTTTATCCAAAAATGAAAATCCACCAGTCCCCTTTGAAAAGAAAACTGTTGAAATGGATTGGAGTTGTGCACTTTTTTAGGGGAATGCAATTAGCTAGCGTGTCCTGAATGAAGACCAATAAATGCAGGACCAGAACTCTAAGGTTTCTGCTTTGCGAGCACCGATGATGGTAACATTGTCGGTCAGGAACAAAACTTGAACCAATAACTCCTGAAGTAAAAAAAGGGATCAAGCCAAGGTGGCAATTTCTCAAGTTAAACTAGCATCCCATGCCTCCTGTTTATGGCTCTGGTCAAGTCAAAGCTAGTGTAAATAACAAGGCATGGGATTTCTGCCCAACTTCAGACCATTTTGTTTCTACTGCCATTGACCTGATCAGAACCACAAACAAAAGGCATGGGATGCAAGTTAGACTTTAGAAATTGACGTCTTGGCTACCCTTAATTTTACTTCTGGAGTTATTAGTTCAGGTTTCATTCTTGACTGAAAATCTTACCAATCCTCTGTGCTCGCCAAGCTACTTCCTTGGAGTTCTCGTTCTGCACTTTCTGGGTCTTCATTGAGGCCATGCTCGCTAGTCGCAGTCCTTAGCAAAGTGTCCATCTCCAGTCCTCTCGTGCATTTTTTTTTCAAGAACGACTGATGGATTTTAATATTTGGATACACTTCCACATTTGAAGCTCATTCAGTTTTTTCATCTCTTAAGTCAATTTTATTGGCCAAATTCTCTAGAAGTTCCTTACTTGTTTCCTTGTGTTTCCTCTTAAATAATATTTGATATGATATATGGTCTTCTCCACTTCCACTTTCCCGCACAGGTATTCTCCCAAGCACCTTCTTCTGTATAATAGTCTTCTCGAGCAACTCATCCATATAAATTTGGACCAGGGGAATTTCTATTGATTTTCCATTCTTGTTAGTTGTAGTACAAGGATTCGAAGGCCTTTTAAAAGTCCATTGCACAATTAAAATCGGTCCAATCACTATTGGATATTTACATTATCGCCAAAACCTTAAACCCTTCTCCAAACTTAACACATAAATATGAGCGAAACTGTCATTAAATTGTAACAGGGTATTGACACCACTGTCTTGGAACCCTTCGACCTTATCAGTTCGTACCTATCAAACTAAATTGTAAATTGTAGGATCTTGTTTGAAGGATCAATGTCTAATCGGTAAAAAACTACATTCACAAAACCATTGTACTTTCTGTGTGTCTGTCACGATAACCTGATCAATAATATGTAACTCCCACGCATGAAAGTGCATCCATTCATCTGCACGCACCTTATTCTTCCTACTCCATCAATGTCAGACAGTGTTTATTCTTCACTTCTTATCATTAAGTAGTGTACAAGACTACAGAGGCTCAAAGGATAACCATCTTTAATGTCAGAGGACTACTTGCCCGTCAAGAAAAAACAAGTGCTACAAGTCGTGACTTTTCACTTTTTTTGTTTTTAGATCTGTTTATATAATAAAATAGTCACCAATTTAGATTAATTAAGGTATGTGATGACTATTAAAAAAGAGGTGAACAATCGTGGCTTTTTATCTAACACATTCAAAAAAGCTGATGAATCATATTCCCCATCTATTGTAACTGATGAATCAACTGTTAGAAGAAATCAAAATATCTTCTCTAACAAATGGTCCATCTGTCGCAACAGATAATCCATATGTTGCAACAAATGTCTCATCTATTGCACATACAAACCATTTGTTGCAATAGTGGGTTATCTGTTGTGACAGATGGATGATCTATTGCAACAACTCAATAATAACGGTTGTTATTAAGTCTCAAACCTTTTTGAAAAGGTAAGAAGTTTGAATGTAAAAGAAAAAGTCACTTTTCACAAAAAATAAAAAGTCATCAGTTTGAATGTAATTAATACAATGGAGCTAAACAGTTGTGCCTTTTTTCCTAACACATTCAGATTCAATCCTCTATAAATAGGCCCCTCCTTAATCTTTATTCTACTCCACTTTTATTTATTTCTTGAATTTTGTCTTTTCATATTACATCTTCAACCACTTCTATTCAAAGAGCATATTCCTTTCTCGTTGAGGTAAGTTTATTTTCTGTGTATATCTATCAGTTGGTAGTATACGTTGTATTACATTCAGACTCTTTTTTTTACTTTTGTGTTTACGTTTTTATCAATTCATTCGTGTTCTAGATATGGCTGATCCAGTTTGGGACATTATTATTCTGTACGACATCGTGTGGGAACTTCAAAAGCTGGTTAACAACCTGCAGAGGGAGTTGATCACCGTGAGAGCAAGGATGTTTAGGGAGATGCAGAGGTTGATGAGGGCACTGCTGCTGCCGATTGATGATTGGCCGGCTAGCAATAATAATAATGATGATGTTAATAATAATAATTAGAATGTATTTTTTCTTTGAGTGTATGTATTTTATTTTTTCTATATCGGATCTATACTTAATGTATTTTATTTTTCGTTTAATGAAAATTTTATTTTTGGTCGACTTTGGCTTTTTAATTCTTATTTAATTTTCATTCTTTCAATTTCTTCTTCTAAACATGTAACATGTCGACGGTTGGAGATAAAGAGCAATTTTGAATTCAGTAGCAATAGTAATTATGCCTTTTAAGTTCTTTCAACAGATGGACCATGTGTTGGAACAGATTGGTCATCGATTGGGTTTCTGTCAATAAATTATCCATCTGTTGCGACAGATTTGTCATCTGTTGGAGGAAAACATTCCAGTTTGATGAACGGTATTGTGTTCTTCCAGCTAATGTCCATCTGTTGCAACAGATGGGTAATTAGTTGAAAATAGTTTTGTGGTATGTTGTATTTAGTCATGTTTTACGTTTTTTTTATTGATGCACAAGTTATTAAAAAGATATTTTATATGATAAATGATAACATTTATGTACATAACAATGAGTTAAATATATAAAAGTACACAACAAACAACAACACAAGTTTTTGTAATTACAACGATCATGGTGGATTACAATTCGGGCATGTAGTTCTCTTGTGGCCAACGCTCTTACATACAGAGCACTTGTTTCTTCTTGATGGAAATGATTCTCCGACTCCACGCCTTCCTTATATAACCTTCTTCCCAATTTGATAGTGCTTGGGTCAATATATGGAGGAGGTATTAATCTCCCCAAAAGCTCTACAGGAACAACCCAAGATTCTTTGGGAGGCACTGGAGTAATATGTCCACTATATGCCATTGTATATTTTTCCAGCGAATAATATGAAGAGGAGTACTCATAAATTTTAGCTCCATATTTTGCACCGTATTGAGCTCGAAACGCTGCCATAGCATGTGGACAGAGTATTTTGTCCAAGTCAAAAACTCTACACGTACAAGATCTTATTTGAAGATCGACCATGACAACATCACCATGACCGTTGATACTGAACTTGTAATCTGCTATTTGATGAGATAATAACCTATTCCCCAGACTGATGTTTGTTGCTATTATTTTTTCCATTTTTAGAACAAATGGGGTTCCTGTATCATCGAAATCCACACGCCTTTCATGAAAAAATTGGCCATACTTCTTGTTTATTATTTCAAACAGAGCCATGATGGGAAATTCTCTTTTATCACCAAACAATGAACTCACCGATTCAGCGATGCTTGATATCATAATATTGTAATTATACAAAAGAATCACTTAGTACGACATCACACTAAACTTGTAACGCAAACAAGACATTAAATTCATAAGAATATACCTATTTGTCGGACATAATGCATGGCTCCATTTCTCGAAACCGACACGTACAAGATGTTCTGCTGCCTTATGATGTATATCCGTTATTTGATTGAAATGATCTAAAAACTCTTCTCTACTACATGTTTTAGATGCTCTATAAAAAAGAGTCACAACCCTTTCATTGTTAAAGTTGGTCTGAATGCTCTTCCCAAGATGTCTGATGCAACAACCAAAGTGAGCTGAAGTGAAGAAAAGTGAACCTATCTTTGGAATACTTAGATGCCTATCTGAAACCAAACAAAACTCTTCGGTATCTTCGACGCAACAATTGTTCAAAAAAATATCCATAAGAGGCATCACATTCCTTGTCCGCTACATAAAAAGTGATAGGAAAAATATGATTCTCCACATCCTGCACCACCGCCGCTAGCAGAACTCCATTATACCTGCTCCTCCAGAAGGTATCGTCGACGGCTATGCCTTTTCTCAAATGTCGAAAACCTTGAATCCAAGCACCATAAGATACAAAAAGAGTACTTGAACCTTCCATTTTTATCAACATGCAACACCATCTTACTTTCGGGATATGTGGAATCAAGCATATAACGGTAGGCATCAGGACTATATACCCATGCTCGTGTGTCCCCCTAACCAAGTCCTTGGAAATTCCCATGATCGTATATATATTTCAATAACTGACAAGTACACCCAATTCTGTAAGGAGTTGATTGTCCATAACCCTTGTGGAAGGGCCTTTGCCATCGAAGAATCTATTCTTGAAATAATCACCGAGGACCTTTGCCGTGACGTGAAGATTTTGGCCCGAAATGTGCTCCGAACCACATGTGTGATACTTTTCTTGTTTATGAATGACGAATCTGTTAGAACTTAAGTACTTCACCGATTTCAACCACCACTTGCAATTCGGATTAACACATTTGTAGCAAAAGACTTTGTTCGAATTATTTTGAAAAAAAATTCAAACAAGAAATAAATAAAGTAGTAGATAGTTCTTTCTTGTCCTTGAATGGAATTCCCTTGTAAAAGCCGGTCTCGTCATCTTGATGATTTCCATACTGTGTCGATCGAGAAGAACTGACCATCGTATTGGTCATATCAATGGGCGTAGGTGTTTGATCATTGAAATGTTCATGTCTAGATCATCTAACCTATCATCAAAGATGTCTTGTTGTTCTTCTTCTTCTATATTCTGGTTCTCATTCTCTCTCAGCTTCTCAACCACATAGACCTCAACACTGTCTTGGATGAATCACTAAGATAAGCACGCAACCGAACTTGATCGGTTATCTTGAAAGGTGGTACTCTTTTATTTTTCAAAGAAGTTATGCATGTAGCTGATGACGAGTTCTTCCAGTTGACAATTCAGTCCACAATAGTTGATGATTATGTTCATAAAATCATCATATGAAACATCACTTTGGACTGTCATAGCTATCTTCTCTATCATTTCACCCTCCTTCCAATGCCATATATATCGATTGCTCTTCTAGATCTATTGACAATGACAATCCACCCTTATTATTATTGATCTATCCATTAGTGGTACCTAAATAAAGTCATTTGTTAAAAAAAGTTAATAGTAATTTCATAGTGCCGTAACATGAATCCCAACAAATGTGTAATCTATTGCAACAGGTAAGTGATCAGTCCAACAGATTACTTACCTGTTGGAATTCATGTTATGCTCCTGAAGTTGATTTCAACAGACGAGTTATCTGTTATAACAGGTGAATCATATGTCGCAACAGACTAAACATCTGTTGCAATAGATGAAGCGTCTGTTGGGATGGATGTTACGGTACTAAGGAGCCTTTGAAGCTGATTCCAACAGATGAGTGACATGTTGCAATAGATAATTAACCTGTTGTGACAAATAACTAACCTGTTGCAACAGACGACGCATTTACTGAAATTGAGTTCAGGTTCTGTTGCAACAGGTTAATAATTTATTGCAACAAATATTTACCCTATTGCAACAAACAACACGTATGTTAGAATCGAGTTCAGGTTTTGTTGCAACAGGTTAATAATCTGTTGTAACAAATTTTTACCCTTTGGCAACAGATAACTAGTCTGTTGCAACAGATGGGTCATAAGTTACAACAGATGGGTCATAAGTTGCAACAGATGATCCATCTGTTCGATTCAGGTTACGGCACTATAGAACCATAAATATGAATCCAACATATGAGTCTTCTGTTGCAACAGATGGATCATATGTCGCAACAAACGATTGATCTGTTTAAACAGATGGCTCTTATGTTGCATTCATGTTCGTATGCTATCTATTATTGAAAAAAAACACAATATCAGTTACCCAGATGACAAATTTAACTAAAAATTATAATTTGACTTACCAAAGTCTCCTATGAAGTAATGCCAAAGTGAAAAGTGATGTACGAAATAAAATTTAACCTAAGAAATTGGTCAAATAGAAGCAGTAGTGGTAACAACAACAACAACAACAATGGTTAACAAGAAGAAGATGAAGATGATAATGAAGAGGAATATGATGATAATGAAGCAGAAGATGATAAATAAAATAGCAGCAACAATGAACAACAAAAATCGTTAAGAGAGAGAAAACAATAATGGGTGAGAAGAGAGAGAAATGCACTTTTTTTCCGCTGTTTCCTGTTATATTAGGTAAACATTTGGATCAAAGTGTAAATTTAAAAACTTGTGGGTTATTCTCAAACTTATCCAACTTTCTTAATACATAATAAAGTAATTGTCACCTCCACTCAATTATTAAGACTTGAGTCAACTACACCTCATTTTCAAACTCTTTTGTCACTTTTAAATGAAAGCCCCATATTTATTGATGTGTCTCCTCTTAGCAATCTAGGGCCTCATTAGGTGCTTTGGATGATGTTCTTATAGGGGGCAAAGCCAGAGAGTTGGTCACGGGTTCACATACACCCAATAGCCTGAGCCTAAACCCTCTATATACATTAAAAAATTTAGTAAATATATATTAATATTTGACAATACATTAAAATCTCTCTAAATTAATATAGTTGAGACCATGAAATATTATTATTTTATCAAAATATTATTTAATTGATAAACTAATATTTATTAATTTAAAAAGTGTTTTCAATAAACTAATATTTATTAATTTAAAAAGTATTTTTGAGATTCATTGAAGGTTAATTTTGGTTACACTAAAATCATTATATCTTGCTAATTTATGTATCATATTTATTGAATTAATGTGAAATATAGATTCACTATACATGAAGTACATTATAGCGATGCTGCAAAAATCATTTGGGAATGAAGCCTCAAGGAATATAAATGAACTCACCTGTGAAAATGACATTCATGAACTTGATGTCATGACTAATTATCTCGGTTACTACAGTAAAATGGATGTCAATAATGTATTGGATTACCGAAGTGAAAATGATATACGTTCAGCATCCAAAGCTTAAAAGAAATTATGGATATCATTAGAGAAAACAATATTGACGATGTAGTTGAAGATGATACAATTCCTTTGGAACCATTTAGGCGTAAGAAAACACTTATCGCATCTAGAGCTCTTCACAATTTTTTGGTGCAGGTCGAGAAGACAACATAGAACTTATGGTGCAACAAAAAAAGTTAGAGATGAGTTTCAATTAGGTCTAAGTTTTAACAAAAATAAAAGAAAAAATGCACTATTTTCACCCTGGACTATAAACGAAATTACTGAGACACACTCCAACTTAAAGGGGGTCTTATTACCCACTGGACTAATTAAAACCGTATTTTTGGCAACCTTAAGGCCTACGTGGCACAGTGCATGAATCAACATACTGAAAGTCCACGTAGGCACACGTATGTGCCACGTAGGCACTTAAGATTGCCAAAAATATGATTTTAATTAGTCCAAGGGGATAATGGGACCCCCTTTATGTTGGGTGTGTCTCAGCAATTTCGTTTATAGTTCAGGAAAACAATGCATTTACTCAAAATAAAAAATACTATGATCATATTTCACTAAATTGTCTTGTATACTTTTATAATTTTAATAAATCATTAATTAATAATATTAATGGGACCATATATTTATATAGGAGTCTTTCGAAAATATATTATCTTATTATCTTATCGAAATCGGTAACTTTTTCACTGACCCATGTAGGATCCAAAAAAAAATATAATCATAAAGAACATATTAATTTACTGAATATTAACTTAGAGAGTATTTACATTATATGATCCCAATTTTCTCAAGCAATCCGCATTTTCAGCTTTTTATTCAAATTGGAAAACTAATTGACTGGATCATTCATTTTCAAATTTTTAGGTAATTCAAAGATGGGCAAATTGTCCATTTAATGAATGAGATAGGCAATACAAGATTGGATTTAAAGTGATATAATAATACCATATGACACATTACAAAAATAGACCTTGTACTTCAACCCTTCTCAGACCTTGCACTAGGGGTGTGTATGGGTTAGGTTGGTTTGATTTTTTATTGAATAAAAACCAAATCAATTATATTGATTTATCAAAACTATAAATCAAATCAAATCAACAAAAAATTAATTTTTTCGATTTAGATTTTAGTCAGTTCCTTCATTTATTTATTTTTTGGTTTTTTCAGATTTTCTCAATTTTTTTTATAATCTTTATTTTTTACAATTATATTGTGATTGAAGACTAGATCAAGTAGATTTTCACTCATGTGCTAATGAAAAAACTCAATTATGAAAAATTGAGGAGTGAAAAATACTCTTGAAACTAAAAAGTAGGATGAAGAGTGAAATATATATATATATATATATACCCTTACTTTCTAAATTTTGAAAATTAATAAAACTAATTAAAAAAGTATTTAAAAAATTGATTATAATTAATATTTTATTGATAAAAAGTTAAATTACAGACATATATATACATATATATATTATGTTGGTTTGATTTGAGTTCGATTTGACTTTTTTTTTTGTTAACACCAAACCAAACTAAGAATGGTCGGATTTTTTTTTTCAAATACCAAACCAACCAAACCAAACTTTTCTCGGTTTGGTTTGATTCTTCGGTTTGATCTGTACACCCCCACCCTGAACATAGCAAAAACTTTAGTACACCGAACTGACCCTTTTACATTACAAAAATATTTGATTTACAACTCCATGGGTTGCCTGGGAATTCAGTTTAGTGATAATAGCAGGTGATTGTGTGGATTAGACCTTGTGCCACTATTGATGCAACCTTCCGAGAATGTTCAATCGACCAATAAATTTCTAAATTTGCAGATCCATCGAAATTTAAAACAAAAATAAAACTTGTTGGCGATTAATTTTTATGATAAAAAATATGAAAAAATGAAAACTCAAATCTCATTTATACTCTTCTTCAAAATCCACACGAAGTGTGATGCAGGATTTAAAGATCATTCGACTTTCATTATCTTAAATTTTGTTTGAATTGAAGTACGAATATGTTACTATTCAAAGAATTTTAAATCGTTTTCTATTCTAAGTCGAAAGAACATGAAATTTATCTAAAATACTAGACACAAGGAAGCCGAGGATCATGACAATCCAGAAGTAAAATGGCTAATATAATTATACAACATAACTCCAAATGAGAAAATATAATTTAGGATCACCATAGATCCACAAGACTAATGTTACCATTGCTCAGCATAAATTGATAATACAGAAATTTTCTAAATCAGTACACATAATCACCTTTAAGTTATACTTACCGCATTTTATTTTGTGACTTTGGAGGTTTGAGTACACTCCAGTCAGGTCTATGTGGCTTTTTGAAACTCCGGCTACTACTCTGTGATGACGTCGGATTGTCCAGAGTTCTCTTATGTGATTTGTTTGAATACTGCGCCTCAGAGTATGTATCCCGTTGCTTCCTTGTAAGATCTTTGTTAGCCTCATCATACGAGTCGTTCAGGTCAGAGTTTTCAAACCCACATTGTGATGTTCCATTTTCTCTGTGGCAATGAACAGTAAGTAGTTACAGAGCTGAGAAAAATTCAGTCATATACGGATTAGCGAGTCAGTTAGCACGTGAAGATATTTGGTATAAATAACAGCTGAACTCCACAACTCTACTCGAAAGACAAGTGATATCCAACGTATGTAGGACTCACAAATTATTGAAATGCACCCAATTGACATACTCCCTCAGTCCCATTTTATGTGATAATGTTTAACTTGGCCTTAAGTTAAGGGAGAAAGACAGACTTGGAACTTTGTGGTCAAAAACAAGGCATAGATATCATCTCATTAAGGTAAAGTGAAGAGTTCAAAGATAAATTTTTCTAAACATAGGAATGTGTCATTCTATTTTAGACGGACTGAGAAGGGAAACGTTGTCACATAAAACAGGGGAGTAAAATATCTAGCAATCAAGAAATCAATAATAATTGGGACAAAAGATGCCAGCGTAACTTACATCTCTTAAGACGATTTCCCTATTTTTATTGACCATTTGATTTATATATTGTGTTTATCCTTTTACATAATTTCTTTATGCGATCTTTAACACTTCATCGTAAAGATCTTTACAATATATCACCAATTATCATCTCCATGGAACCAAAGGGCATCGGTCAGGAAGTTTCAACATATTCAGCTCAACAAATACACTAGGAGGAAGTAAGCTTTTACTTATCAATGAAAAAGACGTGAAATGATAAAGGTCAAGATATTTATACTACGGAGTAATGGGCCATAAGCTCACTGCATAACAATATGCACAAAATAGAAAAGGTTACAATGTAAACTTTAAGCATCAAACTGACCTTTTAGAAATCCTGTCACTCATCTCCGGAGAACAAGCAGCAGAACCTTCTTCACTCAATTTCTACCAAGACAAGTTTTTCATGAGACAGGACAACAAACCACAGGAGAGTAGGAACTGAACAGTCTTAAAAGTATTTTAGGTCTTGCAAACCATATACTCACATCAATAGAAGGATTAAAACCTTGAAAAGACATTCGACCCTTTACAGCCCCAGGGTGGGGATCCCCTTCCATTATGATAACACTTCATGTGAAAAGAAAAAAATAAAAAAAAATCTGAGGAAAATTTTGTATAAAACAACAGCAAATATGGAAATAATGCAAAAACCACACATCTTTGAGTGGCAACAACCTAGTACTTCTATACAGCTGAACAGAAATGTAATGGGTAGTCCTTCCAATCCCCCCCCCCCCCTCCCCCGCCGCCCAAACCTATGAATAATATGATGAGCTATTTTTGCAATGGATATGGTAGTCGATATTAAATTTGAACCACAGCACAGTCACACAGTTCCAATAAGCTTCAAATTTGTAAAAAAGATTATCATAAAACAAATTTCCCAAAATATTACTCCCTCCGTCCCAAACAGATTTCCCAAAATTTTACTCACTCCGTTCAATTTAAGTGTCTTAATTTGACTGGGCACAGAGTTAAAGAAATTAAGGGAGATTTTTGAATCTTGTGGTCTTAAATTAAAGATGTGTGTCATCCTTTAAATCTTGTGGTCTTAACTTGCCATGTCAACTGCGGAATTGGAAAACTTACTAAATATGAAATGAGGCACGATTTTTGGGACAGACCAAAATGGAAAGTAAGACACTTAAATTGGGATGGAGGCTAGAGAGAGAACTTTTTTGCATTAGGCTCACAAAGCTGACACAATTTTTTACATTAAAATAACATCCGATATATCCTTATAAAGCATCTTAATCTAGTGGAAGGAAAAGGTTAGTTTAAGATAGCTTCCGGGGGGCCCACTCAAAAAATCACATGCTTGTGATTACAACCATTCCCTGAAAAGGATGAGTGAGGATGCAATTCAGCTTGATAAAAGAGAGATTTTATTAGTTCTAAATGCTAACAAAATCTACAGGAAAAAGTTATATGAAGTCAGCTTTTCTCAACTGGACAAATATACTATTTGAGCAGCCTAAACGTGATACATCTTCCATTCTAGTGCTATTCGAGCACTGCAAAGAAAGAAATACATTCTTCTTAGTATAATTACCATTTAAAATTTACTTAGTTACTCCTTTATGTGCCCTTAAAATGATAGTGCTCAGGAACAACCTAAATCTGGGCAGCAAACTTGATATTAGCTAGAAAGGAGAAATATAGTTTCAGTGGTATTAAAATTGATCCAGCTCTAAACAAAATCCAAATTAGACTCTGTCCAAGGAAAATGTCGAGTGTAATCCTGGGCGAACCTTGGTCTCAAAATAGAAAGTGCAAACTCAAAAAGTGGTGTAGGCTCTTATTTCACACCAAAATGTTATTTGTAGAAACTCATGCCTTCCACCCCAATGTGTTCAAGATGCCAATTCACTAGTTGATTCCTTTCATTACATTTAGGACAGACCAAGAATATGTATAAAGGAAGTGAGATGTCATATCAAAAAGTGAACAAGATGAAGATAGGGCAAGAATTCTTAGGCGAAATAAATAGAGGCAAGGTCTCTCGTTTAAACGAGCTTGCTAGTTTAAGTGAGAATGATAACATCAGCTCAGTACACTCTTTTTTCTAGGTCAGACCTCTTTCTTCTCTTTATATTCTTTAACATGTATCAAATTCCTCATATCTTAAAGCTGGTACTATTGTACAAACTACAACAATTTTCAGCACAGAATGGCTCCTCATTAAAAGATTTCCAAAGGTAATTAAAGACTTTTAGAGTATAATTATGATCATATTTCCATATTTCACTGCAAGCAAAAGTCAATATTAATCCAACTAAAGCCACGACTCAAATCTCAAGACTTCTAATATTCGAATATCATAGGCCAAATCTCATCAATTTAAAAACAAAATAAAAAAAAAATACCATCTTTTGGGAGCACTAGAGGAGGGGAAGTTTCCATCAGTTACCACTTCTTTATCTTCTTCTTTCTTAGGCTTTTCCTCTCTTAGAGATGCCCTTTGCATAAACTGCAATTAAAAAACACCAAAAACCTTTAGACAACAGAACAACAATTACGTATCAATCCCATATACTTAGTGTCAGCTATATGAATGTTTTGTATCCCATACTGCTCTATTCAGAGAAATCATCAAAGATAGATTTCTTTTAAGGAGATTTAACCTAAATAGCCGTCTACACAATTGATTAAACTAAACATAACTGGCAGATGTATAATATGTGTATGATCATGGATAATGAATACACAATTTATGTATACCTATTAGAAAAAATAAACAGTAAATTTAACCAGCTATTCACATAGAAGATCCATTTTTTAAAGTTGACGACAAATTACAACAACCCTGTTCCTTAATCTTGGGTCGGGACAAGCTATGATTAGCAAAACTCCAATATACGAGAGTTAGCAAAAATCCTCAAAAAAAACAATAATTTACAAGGGCTAAATACCATGTTGAAACAATTATGTAAAAACAAAAAAGCCTCAAAACCCAGTTCAATATTTCTTCTTTATTCAATTGACAAACAGAGTAATGGCACCAAATTGAAAGTTATTTTTCCTATACGGAGAGCCAACCTAAAAGCCATCCACCCAATTGATTAAACTAAACATAGCCGGCAGATGTATAACATGTATATGATCATATATAGTCAGGGTTATGTATACAGAAAATATAAATAGTAAATTTTCCCAGCTATTCGCATAAAGATCCCCTTTTTAAAGTTGACAATAAATTACAACAATCCTCTTCCTTAATTTTGGTGTTGGGATCAGTTATGCTTAGTAAAACTCCCATATACAAAGTTAGCAAAAACCTTTAACAAACAAAACAGTCTGAAGCACTAAAACTACCGTTATGCACGAAATCCAAGGAATTTCCAAACCACAAGGATCTATTGCAACAGCCTTATGCAAGAGATTGTTTCCACAGCTTGAACCAGTGAATCCTGGTCACGTGACAACAATTTTACCAATTACGTCAAGACTCCTAAAAGCATTCAGCTAAAGTCGATAATTTACAAAAAGGGCTAAATAATAAGTTGAAAAACTTATGTCTAAGAATCAAAAGACCTCAAAACCCATTTCAAAATTTCTTCGTTATTGAATTTACACACAGAATAAAGGCAAAACATTTAAAGTTCTTTATTTTTACCTTCAAGTTCCTCAAGGTACCGGATAGTTCACGCTTGGCCATTCTGAATTTTGGGGCACGTCAAAATTGAACTTACTTTTATTCACTTGCTGTTCTTGAATTAATTTCCAGCAGACTGAAGGCGACGGCGACAGCTGCGAGCAAAACTCGAAATGGCTGCAAAAAGGTGAAGAGCCGAAGCGTTTTTTCTGTGGGTGAAGGGATTTTTATTCAGTTTGAAATAACAGATTTGTCCCTAGTTCTAATGGGAGAAGGGTTCATAATTGGGCCTGCCTGTCCATGTTTCAATGATAGCCCAATGTAAGATTTAACTTGGGTGATTTGCACAGATAGCCGCTTGGAGGACCATCGTTTAAATAATAGCATAGCGGATAAACAGATATTTAAATTTAGTTTTAACTGAGAAGTAAGTACTTCAACTTTGGGTGTGCGTATGTAGACACCTTAGTTTGGTTTCCACTGGCAACTGAATACTTTAAATTGCCCCTACTATTTCTCATGAACACCTCAAAAAAACGTGACATATAAATTTTGGAGATGTCTAGATGATTATTTTGTAAGCTTATATACTCAATTAAAACTGTGGGAATGAGTCGAGGTGTCTAGATGTGCATATTTAAGTATGAATATTTAGCTATCAATTGATGTCAAGTTAAAGTATCTATTATCTATGTATTATGCCTTAAATAATAGCCCAATTTATACGGTACTTAATATTTAGCAGATTCAAGATCAATTTCAAACTTACTCGACTAAAATTGAAACCTCAATATAAAATTTGAAAGTTCAGATATATGGATCTAAAATAGGAGTTTGTCAAGCCTTACTTCAAAATCACATGTTTGAAGTCAGTAATGTCAAATTTGAGATATTTGGGCTTAAAGTTAGGCTAGACAGTTCTCGTCTTCAGACTTGTAAGTCTGAAGTTTGAAAATGGAGCAAAAGTTTTGAAGATGGAGATTGCAAAAATTTGCTTAGTGTATACTTTTAGGGATCTATGAAATCTCATGGCTTGATATCAATACCCCCCTTAATCATCGATTTGTAAGTCATGAATATTTGGTTCATTTGATGTTCACTATAAGATATCAAATGCCGGCCCGTTCCACTTTTGGCACAAAATTGGACATTTCAAGAATGCCCTAATATTTGGATGGTCTTCAAATCTTTCCCCTCATATTCATGGCCTTTAATATTTGTCTTTCAACACTTTTATGTAACAAAAATGCAACCAAAAATACCTATAATATTTTTAAGAATAAAAACGTAATGCAAAAAAATTTGCAAGGCAAAAAAAATCGATAACTTATGTCCTATAAGGCGCAATTTTTTTACATTATTTATTAAAAAGTTCATACGCTGAACTTATGCGTTATAGGGAATAACATGTGTCATGCAAAAATTTTTATCTTAAATATAATTTGTGCCTTGAGACATAAGTTCGGTGATATGAATTTCTTAAAGCATAAAGTTCTAAAACTAAGCTTAAGTCTTGTAGTTATAACTTGTGCCTTGGGACATAAATTTTGATTTACAACTTTATGTGTAATGATTTCATAGCATTTTCAATGCTTAATAACCAAGAAATATACAAGTACTTAGGTGTGTTTTGTTGGATATGATATTTTTTTAAGTTGATTTTGCAGGAAACTAGGTTCTAGGAGCTAATAGAAAGAAAAAGTTGAAAGCTGAAATTTTTTGCTATCTACTTCGGCACCTACTGGCCGTAGGTGGATAGAACGTAGATGCCAGAAACTGAAGTTTCAGAGAGTTTGGAGTTGCATAAGATGTCTGCTACCTACGTGGGGCCACCTACGACTCGTAGGTGCCATCTACGGCCTGTAAGTGGCACTGTAGGTGGCCATCGACTCAAGTTTTTCTTCTTTATTTTGGTTTTAATTTCTAGAGTTTTCATGTAATCTATAAATATCCTTTTGATGTTTTTTAGTTAGTTTATGCGGAGGGAGGTTTATATATGCCCTTTGGGGCTAAGTTTACGTACTCTTACCATTCACAAACATATATTTTGATTCTAAGATTGATCTTTCATCTTGGGATTCTTGTGTTCTTGGTTTTTGGTTTGATATTCGATTTGAGACTTTGGGTTTTCTTCTTTCATTATTGTGAGATTACTTTTATGTTTTTGTCTATGAATTTCATGAATTGTCTCACAACTATAAGCGGTTAATTCCCTTAGCCAGGGTTGTGGAAAATCCTGGAGGATTAACGAAGTAGAGGAAGTGTCAAGTCGTTCTAGATAAAGATTTTTGTATGTATTGTGGTCTTATTCGATTTAATTGATTTCTTAGCAGTGACCAATGTTAAAAACTTGCCTGTAATCACTACTTACTTCAAAAAAGAGGTAGAGATTAGGAAAAGGAGATTGCAATCATTATTTAAGGTTAATTGTCGATATAAGCTAATCATCTTCATTTAAATTATCTTCATCTAATAACTTGAGACTCACAAGGTAATAGTTAAATAGGTATCCAAGACAAGGATTAGTAACGCGTCACTCTAAGACTCACAAGGTAAAGAGTGAGATTTGCCAATGAGTCCAAAAGACAGTTGATGATACATAACTAGTCAGATTTTGCATGCAAGGTATTGAAATTATTTGATAGTGCACGATAAATCTACAGAGTTAGAAGTCGGGGGAACACAAGCCTAGTGTTCGTCTTAGATTGTTTACAACTAAAAACATCAAATTCTTGTTACTTTTTACCATTCCTGCAAATCATTCTATCTACTTTTCTATAGTGCACGGTGACTTTGGCAAGTTTGAGAGATAGTTCTATATATTCTTTGCAAGTTTGACCCCAACCTAGTTAGGTTACTATATTTTGACATAGACCACTTTATACTTCTAAGGAGGTGTACTTTTGGGTGATATCAAAATTTTAGCGTCGTTGTCGGGGATTGTCATTGTAGATTTATTGATTAAATTTGTGGAAGTTTTTGGATTTTATTTTCTTATATTTTGCTACTTTTCTGGATATGACATACTTACAAGAGGAAGAGTGGAGTTATGATGACTCCTTATTTGTTGATCCTTACCCTTTTGATATAGTGCATAATAGTAGGAGTGTGATAGATACATTGTGAGATCACAATAAGAGCATGCTAGAAACACTGATACTCCTCACAAAAGAAAGAGAAGAGTTCAGTCGAAAGGTTGATAGGTTTGGCTTGGAGATTCACAATTTAAAATGAGACTTGAATGCAAAGGTAGATGTTTGTAACGCCTAACAATTTAGTTATGAGTTATGTGAGGTTGAAAAGATTATTATATGCCAAATTGAGGAGCTAAAATTGGAGGAGTCAACACTTGATCATATTTTTGTAGATGTTGTCACTATTCAGAAAAGTACACTAAAGTTATGTGAGGATGTAAACAAAAACGTAGTTCATGAGTTAGGACGTATTGGACCTTATTCTAAGCATTTTTCTACATTATTTTTGGATAGTAAGATATTAATCAATCTATCTGAGCCTATAGAAGAGTGCAAAGAGGAAGAAAAATATGTCTATATTCTTGATTTTATTATGCCAAAGGCGAAAAATTACATTCCTCACTTAAGGGCTAAGAATTTCAACATACCACATCTATTGCTTGGTTCCTTTATTTTCATACCACCGCCCCTTGAGAATAGTAGAAAATTAGAGAAAAAATTAGGGGTGCAATTCATAAGTTCAAAATAGAAAGAAAAAAATTGGAGGCCACTTATTTAGCTACCTTGATAAAGTTTGAGTAATCAAGGTACCCACATCGTGCCATAACGTTAAATCAAACATTGCATAGGAGGAAACCCATGGGCTTATTGGTGATGTTTGCGCAACTAATATAGCCACGACATGCTATAATATTAAATCAAGCGTTGCTTGGGAGGAAACCCAGAGTACTGGTTGTTTTTTGCATTTGTGTTTGTGTGTTTGACGTCAGATCTTCGCACCTATAGTGTTGTAGATATGTCCTCTCTCGTTTTATAGCGGTTTAATGCATTGGGGACACTGAATGTTCATAAGTTGAGGGTGGGGGCTACTTGTGGATCTAGAGTCTTCTTGGAATTTTTGTTGTAGTGTCTTTTTTCTCTGGAGTTTGTTCTTAGTAGAGTTGGCATGTTTAGGTCGTATTGTGTTTTCTTTAACATTATGTTTTTTATGTTTAACTAGGAGCAAAATAAATACCTAAGGCAGTAGATGGATTTTGATTGTGCTTAAATGTTTTTAAGAAAAAATGATACCCATCAAAAAATTTATTTTTGAACTATGGTTTGTATATATATATGTGACCATTGTGAATCTCGTTATGACAATAGAATTAGGGACATAATAATCATAGGTAACATTTGCATGAACTAGATATGTAGTAGTTTGTGATGCAACCCTTGTACCGTGCGTGTGAGAGATGCTTACTTTGTTCCCTTTGTGTGTTGAATTCAAAACTTTCCCCGTTAGTATTGCATGGGTTATATAATAGTTGGTTAGAAAAGGATAATAGGTCGTTCTTGAAATTAGTCCACTTTGAGCCTAAATGACCTTCCAAATGTAAATAAGTATCCCTTGATCCCTATTTTGAGCCTGTATAGATTATTTTTCTTGTTTCATCTTTCACCTTCCCATTTTTGTTACAATGAACCTATTTTGGCCCTAATTCTCCTTGGTCATTGTTGTTGCGTCCAAGCTCACATATAAGTGTACGTGGTCCGACCAAGTAGTAAAGTGGCCTTTTACAAGCCAAGTATCGATCCTACAGAGACTTGTGTTAACAATTATCTAATTCAAGTTTAACTGTTGAAATTAAAGTAGTGCAAACATAACCACGTGAGTTTGAGAGTTAAAACTAAAAGTAAATATAAACAATGTAAAAAAGTAAAGTGCTTGGACAATCAATGGGGAGAAACCTACGGTTAAGGCTCTGAAAAAATCATACTATGCTATTGAACTTCATTGGTTATGTTACTTACCTTGGTTATTGATTCAGAGGGTTGATATTATGATAATATTTTTTTTAGCCTTTAATCACCTATCTAACTTGGACCCACAACAACATCGCTGAGCGGGAATGTAAGAACTAAGTTAAATTTATTCATATTTCATGTTGTAAGTGAACCAAATAGGTCGCGTAGGTATATTTATATCCTAAATGTAAATTATAACTTCATTATGTAGAAGGTTATAATCCAATTCTATTTACCCCACGTTCTATCCTCTTGTTCCTCCTTTTGGGCTTATAAGATAACAATAGATGTATTATAAGGGTCTCGAATCCTTAAAATACTGATAAAAATAATAAATAAACAACTAAATACTATAAATAACCAAAATCAAATCAATTCATAACAAGAGTAATCATGTTTTTGGCCTTAACCCCGAAAAATGGTGTTTAGCCGCTCATGAACATAACCATAATTGAAATGATAGAATACATGTTAAAACCCATAAGAAAAAAATAAAGTAATGGAATAAAAACCCTAGTTGAAGTGTTTTCTAGCCTCCTTCAAAGTTTCAAGGTCGTCCAAGGTGTGTAGCATAGTGTTTAAGGGTCCTATTTATAGGAGGACACAAGTTGTCGATCTGAACTAGGGTCCATGCCACATCCCTTATTGCGGTACCTCGGATCCGTGGCATTCAAAAATTGTGTTCAAACACTGGAATTGGTCATTTAGGATGTCCTTAAAGGCATGGAATGGACCTTAAAGTGGTGTCCAAGTTCCATGGCACGCCAATGACTCCAAAACATTCGTTTGTGGTCAAATCTTGTCTCGTGCTTTTATCCATTCATTCCAAGCTTTGTGGCGTTGTTTACACTTGATTTTAAGATTTTGTATCATCCATATATCATCATTATCAACTCACCAAGTATCCTATATCATCAAACACCATTAATTAGAGCTCAAAACAACATACAATCCAAGACGACGAACTAGAATCTTAAGCTAAGAGTACTAGCTTTGTTATTTTGATCTTTAACTTAGTTTGACTCTTGGATTGTTTCAATTGAACCTTAAACACTATAAAAAAGTTATTACACACATGATGACATAATCATACCCTTATTAACTCATTACACATTCTATAATCCATCGAGATCAACTAGAACACATAGCTCTAACTAATAACACTTGTTTTCTCGCCTAAACTCCAGGTGACCAAATTGATTCCAAACTTGTTTTAAACACGACTTAAATATTTTAAGCAAGTATTTTAACACTTAGATTCTCATTTATATCATTAATAACTCATTAATGACATAAGAAGACCTCAAAACAAGGCTAAACAAGCATAGATAATGACACTAAGGTGCATAAATTCATCTCAAATAAACACTCCACACTTAAAGTCCTGTTCGTCCTCAAACAACTCTTTACTCTAAGCATCACAGTAAGGGAAGACTCCACACTTCTAAAATAAGAAATACATTCAATCTAGCACTATAACGACTACACAGAATTAAAGTTCTTATACTACATATGTTACATACACAAGTGAAAGCTCAAGAATACTACTTCAAAACATCCTAGCCTCAAGAATTGACTTACTAAGTTGACAGACTCATGCATATTACTTAATCAAAGATATCATACAAATTAACCAACTATCACTAAACAAGTTCCCTCACAACAAGATAGTTATCCATAATCATTCACATAAATGCAATTTATTACTAAATGGGTACAAGAATAAAATTAAGCTCACTCTCACAAACAATTCACAAGTTACACATAATGAACCATAAACTTACCCTCAGTGTAGTACTCCGCTAATATCAGAATGATAAAACTCAATATCAAGTAGATTTTTAAGGATTGTAATGAAGGCTAAGGGATGGGTAGGAACTATTCTGGCAATTAATAGTAACTCTTCCCTAAGCTCTTTAATACATCACACTTTTCATTCAATTCACCTATAACAACCATACTTCAACCTCATCATCCTTCACGTATATCTTTTGTTTCGCCCCATCTTATTAAGCTAATTCACTAATAATGAGATGGGAGTGTTTGATATGCATACATTATTCAATTTGAATAATATTTATTCTTTTCATTACATAACTCCCAACCATAACACATATCAATTTTCAACACCAATAGCTATTTCTTGTGGGCTTCACTTTCACCTTTTCCCTACTTAAATTTCAAACTCTTTAACTTAATTTATTTTTAACTAAAGTGCTTAAGAGCTAAGGCTAAGACCTACCATTGTGCATAATCCTAGTTAGTCCCATGTGAGGCTACCAAAGAAAACTAGCTAAAGTCTCAATGGGGCTAACTAGGATTATGCACAATGGTAGGTTAAAAAGGGGTATAAAATATGCCCATCAAAGAAATGCTTATGTTATTTCTTAAACCCACACTCTTTATTTCACTTTGCACACACACTAGGCAAGTTCTAGACATCACATGCAACAAGGAATACACAAAAACCTCTCACACACATGACACGTACTCAACTCAAGTAGGATCATTATAGACTCTTAACCAAACAATCACATGAATTCAAAATTAATCCAAGAAGATCAAGAGTCATAAACTAGAGCCTAGGAGTCTCAAAAGTAATCACTCACACAATCACCATGCTCTTTTCATTTAAAACCATTGGCATCATGTAACCACACATAGCACCAACAAGAACATCTCACTTATTCTACATACAAAATTTAAATTTATTCCCAAAAACAAAAAGGATATTGGTTTCAAAGGGCACCCCCGTAGAAAAGAATAAAAAAAAACCATGGGGTGGGTGAAGTGTGCACCTACTAGACTGACCCAAACAACTAAAAGCTAAAAAGAGAATTTTTTTGTAATTTTTTTAAATTTAGCCCAAAAAATAGAAAAAACAACTAAGACTCAAGAACTACCACATTACTTCACCCAAGACAATAGGAATTTCCCCACCCCAAATTTAAAAATCTACTTTGTCCTCAAAATATACATAAAAGTAGAGATAGGAATACTTCATGAGGCCTCTAGGCATAGCTAGTAGTATCTTTTATCATTAAGAGGGTCCGAGGACCCACACTCAGTCTCTGATATGGTCTTCTGCTCAGGTTTTTGGTACTCAAACTTTCCATCAACCTGTGACTCAAAAAAAAAAGTACCTAAGTAAAAACTAAAAATACTGAAAATTAAATACCTACATTAACTTAGGTTGCCTCCCAAGCAACGCTTGGTTTAGTGTTGCAACATGACCCTGATAATGCTCAACTCACTCCCATGCTTAAGGGGTGAGGCAGTGGTTGTCAATAACCCAACTAGAGTTGAGGTCGAATCCATAAGGAGAGAATTATAAATTTGAGTCTTATGGGTGCTCTAATCACTAAAAGGTTACCCAAAATGATAATAAACAAGACATGTAAAATAAAATGGGGAGATTGGTTTGAACTGATTTTCGACTACCAGTGCATGAATATGATACTTTTATTTTAAAATAAAGAATATAAAGGGTCTTGGGATTATGTCTACCTAAAGGTAAAGCATGTGGGTTGATGATGGTTTAGCATGAAGTTTAGTTGTTGATCAAAGGATAGGCTAGGTCGAAAGTCATTGTAGTCAATTTTTCAATAAAACTACCACGATTTCACCTATTGGCTCTTTCGAGCACCTAATAAGTATGCAATTCGTAATTACCCAAAACCTCAATCAGGCATCCCTATTTCTAGGATGATGCTCTTGACATAGCTTACACTCTAATCACGCTTATTTCTAAGATTGCAAAAGGTAGTAAACTATAGACTTAATTGTCCACCATTACTTTGTCCCTCTATAACCCTCTTTCAAAGATGTTATGAGTTACATCAAATTTATCTTCATCTCTCTTTCAAGGATGACAAAGGGGTTTTAGAGTTTGGGGTTTTCACCTATCAAACCCATTTGGGGTTTTCACCCATCAAATTCTAACTCATTATCCCAAGTAATGGTGAAATCCATACCTAACAACTAAAAATCATGCAAACACATCAATACACAAACACAATTACACCTTAGTTCAACATAAAACCAAGACTAAATTACTTACCTACTCATGAAGAAAGTAAAAATAGATACCATATGGATTATCCAAGACATCCGCTCTTCACAAAATTACTAAAAAATTTAGCCTCCAAGAATAGTTACACACTTGCCTAATTAGGGTTTCTTTCTTTTAAATCAAAAATAGATATGAGGTAAGCAATCTCTAAAGAAGAAAGGGGTTTTGCCTATCTATGATTTGGAATTCGTCTATCAAATTTTACAAATCTGCCCTTGAGCATATTCCCGCTGAATTACGATCGCGGTTATGTTCTGCGACCGCGTTATGCTGACCATCTTGACTGACCGCGACCGCGGCCTAAGGACCAAATTCACGGTAACTGAGGTCGATCTGATCCAGGTCATCAGCTGTACTCTTTTTTTTAATCATTTTGAGCTCTATTCCATATTTTTCTATCTATTTAACTCTATACCTGCAAAGAGTGGATATTAGTGCATTTGCTCACAAATATGTCTCATTTATTCATTCAAAAAAAGGTAATGTGTGTGAATGTTTAGTGAGAATAAGTGGTAAAATCACCACTCATCAACACCCCCAACTTAAGACCTTGCTTGTCCTCAAGCAGCACCACCCTTTTCTATGAGACATTTATATAGGTATGCCCCCATTCTATCACCCAGTGATCATGATACTTTAAACTTGATTGCTACCACCAAAAACTTTTCACACATGGGCAAATAGGCTTTTAACAACTCTCTTCATCATAAAATAGAATAGTGAAAGATGCAATAGACTTCAAGGAGAAATCGTGTAACAACTACTAACACTCTAGAAATGACTCACATGTTGACTACAATTATGTTATACTTTTATTTATCTCATTATGCAGAAGATGACAAAATCACCCACCTCAACTAATTCATATGCCTCCTCACAAGAAAGAAAAAGTTAATACACCTAATTACCAATCATGCAGCAAGGAATTTTAAGTACAAACACTCACTCTCTCAAGAAATTCTCCATGTTAACAAGTACTATGCCATAAGCTTGCCCCTATTTTCAATCACCACTACAATGACTACACTTGATTGGGAATCACAAAGGGATTTCTGAGCTTGTAATGTAAGTTTAGGGTAGGGTAGGATATCAACTTAGGGCATTAAGGCTAAACCCTCCTTGAACTTATACATTATGCGTTCTTCCCTTTTTGCTATTGGGCCACTTCTTTTTCTTCTACTATTTTGCCTATTCTTGTTTTTTCTTGGTTTTCCCACTTTTCTCCTTTTCTCCCCTTCTCCCTTTTTTTGTGCATAGATAATGCCTTTATTTCCTTTATGGATATTTTATTTCTCCAAATCAAAATGCTTACTTGTATAAGCATGTAGGTACTTTCTTACGTATTCTTGTCTCAACTACACTTCTTATCTTCCACCATCCCAAACTTAGTCTTTTAGTCTTAATTTGTATTCTTAAGGTCAAGGAGGATAGGGTTCAAGAGAGGCGAATAGAAGGGTCACGACTTGTAATGTGTTTGCCAAAGAAAAGTCTAAAGTCTCAAAGAGGGTAACTAGGGGTAACTACTATGTAATGATACGCTTTTTAGGCTAAAGTGGGCTTCCAAAATCACAAGATGGCCAATGATCATTTTAACAACCAAGCATTAATAAATATTTAGCTTTGAAAGACTAATAGGGCAAGTTCTAGATGGTACAAGTACACATGAGATGTAGAAAATTAAGCTAACACATATGGCATGCGAATATTGTCAAGGGGGTTCAATTGTTCTACCCACTATAGGCAAAGATGGAGTATTCACTTGTAATACCCCGAACTTTCCTTAAGCCTAAATTATATCTCTATAAGATTAAGGAATGACTTCCAAAGTAAGTAGTGTTTAAATAATATAGAGTTTTCCTAATTTTGACTTTTTATCATGTGGGAAATTGAATTAGCTTTCCAATTATACAAATTTCGTCCAAATCTGGTATCGGGGTGAGAAGTTATGGCTATTTTACTGAGAGCTGTCAGAACCGCCCAGGTGAAAAGGGCAGGTTGACGGACCGTAGAGCTTGCGATGGACCGTCGCTCAAGCCATCGCAATCAAGGAAGTAAACTCATTCACTGGCCAAGTGCGACGGTCGGGCTGACGGACTGTCGAGCTAGCGATGGACCGTCACCCAAGCCGTCGCTACTAAGGCAGTGAGCCCTTATTTTGGTCCAAGTGAGATGGTCAGACCGACGGACCATCGATCCAGTGAAGGACCATCGCACGAGATATCGTTGATCCCGTTCCGCATCTTAAAGCCATTTTTAAAGGGCTTTTTGGTCTTTTTCCATCCTTTTTAACACCTAGATATATCAAAATGAAGCATAGAACTTTAGATTCTTTCATAGCATCAAAAACTAGGGTTTCTCCCTCAAGAGCAAGACCCAATTCCTTATCTAATATTTCACCATAGTTCTTGCAAATTGATTTAAGAATCAAGGTCCCCAAGTCCAAAGGTTCAAGAACCCTCACTCAAGAGTACGAAAAGAGTCTCAAGCAAACTTGTTCATCTACAAGTCATAATCTAAGGTATGTGGGGTTTGAACAAGGGTAACTCTTTCACCCTTGTGCCCAAAGGATTATTTTAAATACAAAATTTCTGCAATTTATAAGATTGTCCATGAAATTAAAGTTAGGGTTTATACCCCTTTACTATTGTTAGCAAGATTTTGAGAGTTCCCATGGATTAAGATTTGAATTTCATGACTTTGTTTATATTTCTATGTCTATTAATGAAATTTACAAATTTTAAGATGATTTATGAGTAATTGCATTACCAAGTATGAATTTTAAGATGTTTTGATATAAGACTGATGATTGGGTCAATAGGCCCCATTTAAAAATTGTTGTTCAAGATTGTTTGTGCTATAAGCACCCCTTGGTTAGGTTATTTTTAGATTTCAAATAAAGATTTGACTCTTTTGGGTCTAACCTAAGATAAAAGTCCACATTACTTATGAATTAAAGTCAAGAGAAGTATATTTGGTCTTTATTATTGACCCTTGAATTATTTTAAGGTGGATTTCCTAAAAGTTCTGAGCTTAAGTATGGGAGTAGTATTTAGCACCGAGTTGGGTATGATTCCAAGGTCTCATGCCCCAAAACTACATGCCCCGTAGGCTTCTGATTTACCCTAAGTGGGTTAAGATAGTGATCACTAAAGTTAAGGTTCTATTCTGATGGCAAGGGTAGAGCAGCTCTCCCCAACATGGGCAAGACGTTGGACTCCATGTGGCTCACATGGTTTATGTCGGTTAGAAGAAACTCCCAAGTACCAAAGTCCTATAATCTCTAAATTTTAAAGAAGACCCTTATTCTCCATAAGATAAAAAGTTTTGAAAGCTATTTTTTTAATATTCCTTTTGTTTACAAATTTTGAGAATAAGATGGAGAACAAAAATTTTAGAACTAAGTGTAATGACTCACTAGATTTGTACTATATGCTTCAATATACATGATTTATGAGATTCAGATTTTAGTTTAACTCAAGCTATGTGAGTCATTCATATCAACATGCATGTTTTATAAAGAATGATAACATTGTTTACTTAAATTCATACACCCCATATACTCAGTACATCCACAAAGTATTGATCCACATATATGTCTGTGTGCTACATTATCTCATAATGTAGGTTCAGGTTCTCAGTCTCAGCAATGACAGTGATTCTCGAGTATCTTTGTCTAGACTCCGCAGTTAGTGAGTCCTCATGGTTCGAGGACCTATTGCTTTGATTTTTAGTTGTAACTGCTTTTAGCTTAGTCGAGTCAGTTGGGGGTTTGTCCCAATGACTCTCTAGTTCTTGATTAGTAGAGGCTTTGTCAGACTAGATTATTAGTGTGTTTAGACTTTCAGTATTTTGACTGTTCAGACAAGTATTTCTTTGTATTCCATTATGATTTTGATATGACAGTACCATCATTTTGCTTTATTCATCTCAAAGTAAGTTTATATGTAATAGCAGGCTCAAAAGGGTTAGCTTGGGCTACTTGTATCCTTAAACACCGTGTGACGTTATGGGATGAGATTTTGGGGCATTCCATCACTATTTTTTCAAAGTCAATTTTCAAAGCCATAGAAAGAGGGAAAATTTCATCACAAAGTTGCTCACGTCCATGCTTTTAAATTTTGCAAATTTTTGGACGGAGGGGGTTGTTTGATTTTGTATCCACGTCACGCATAATTTACTAATCATGGCTGCAACCCAAGCTATTGTCTCACATTGTGAACTATAGTATGGGTGAACTACCCATATGGTTACTCAGACTTTACCAATGGATATGAATATGATCCCAAATCATCAATGCTACAGGTACTCAGACTTCCTTGCATTTGATGGCCTTGATGCCACGAGTACTCAGACTTTCCCTGCACCTATGGTTAGAAACTCAATCATGGAAAAAAAACTCATCTATTAAAACTAATATAGAGAGACAAACTAAGAACAAAGTAACTAATCCATGCAAATGTGGGCATCATCAGAGTGCCCAAATATTACAACCCCAATAAAAATAAGAATCATCCAAAAGAGCGGAAAAATATGCAGAAATATCAATAACACAGGCCCAAATTAAATAAATAAGAAGACACCCCCAACTAAATGGATAGTAATGTCCCCACTGCATAAATAAACAAGGATAAAAGAGATAAGGGTGCTCCTTGTAACCACATCAAGGGCTACTTTCACTCTCGGATTTTGTATCATCACTATTTTTCTCAAGATCAGTCCACTCAGCTGAGACTCCATTATCACTCTTCACTCAAAAGGAAAGAAGTATATCTCGGGGTTTTAAGACCTTTCATAGACCCTTTACCTTTCCATATCTTGATAAAAAACTTATCCTTCTTTTTCTGTCTTGTAACAATATTTTTATGTTCAATACAGAGGTTTTGGTGTGACTCCACCAAGGAGGAGCAGTCTTTCTCAAACTTAGCAATAGTATCCTCTTGCTTCTTTTGGTCTTCCCTATACTTCTCATAATCAGTATGTGACACATATGAATGATCGGTGATGGAAGGCTCTCCCAGTCCTTGGGGAAAATAAGACACAGGTTTTTTGATGGTTTCAATATTTACTCCAATCTTCTAAAAATGTCCCATGGTGATTGACCTATGAGACTCGGGCTCACTGTATGTCGGTTTTTCTGAGTCGATCTTTCTTTCTTGATTTTGCTGGGTGTGCTTTCTCCTCGAATCCTTAAGGGGTAGATAGGGGCACGAGGACGCACCCATGTATCACTAGCGTACTCTTCCACCTTCTTTCCTGCAAAGCTCAGTAATTAAAGTGGGGAAGAAGAGATGTATACCACCCTGGTTCTTGAAATAATCCATTTCATTGACCACTAGTTGACCAACATCTAGTGGGATGCCATCTTGAATACATGCAACCATCTGAGCCACAATTCTGGGATTGTAGTCAGGTGGGTGTAAGGAGAAACTTGGCTACAAATGATGTGCAACCACATCTGAGCCTCGAAAGTGAAGTCATTCATAGAGATGTTGCTTTTAGTCTTGGTCCAAGAGACTTCCTTTTTGGGGCATAGCCGTTGTGCCAACCAACTCCCCGATTTACACACCTTTGCTTTGAATTCTCTCTTCTCTGCATATTTGAGACCATAAACATCATTGCTTTGCTTAGCCCCAACTTTAACTGATTTTCTTCGAATCTTGACAGTCACATTGAACATGTCCAAAAATGACACTTCACTGAGATTGGCATAAAATTCGCGGACCCATTGTTCATTTTCAATGTATTGATTCGGGTCAAAACACTACCACCCTATGGCTTCAAGTTTGTCATGAAATGACGGTAGTTTTTTTGGCACATCCTCAAAGCAAATTCCTCTTTGTGGGAGCAGATTTATCCTCGACAGATCACTATAGTAGTGAGTGTGGCACTCGGGTTCCATGAATCTAATGTGGTCATACTTGTCCATGAGGTTGTCCTGAAAGCACTAGGCACATATTATATCAATCAATGATATTTTAACATGCAAACTGTACCACATTGTTCATTAATGTTCATTAGAATAGGTGCTTGATGGTTCTAGGTTAAAAATTAAAAGTGCAGGATTTTTGGTATGGTAGGAAACTAGCCTCGGATATCGCGATCACGGACCATGACCGCATTCGCGTTGCCGCAATTATGGTCATCTGACCGCGGTCGTGATACCCGAGGCTGGTTTCATGCTAGCTTCTCATGTTCAAATTACTTCCAAGTTTTTGTGTTACTAACATGCTCTATACTATGGATATTCAGGAAAAACAATTGAGCAATGCCAATAAGTGTTTGAATGTGCCCTTTAAAATGAAGTTACCCCTATTGAAAGTTCATTTGGGCAAAGTGTCAAACACTTGGTGTGCACATCTTGTTTATCAATATATTTTCACTCATTTTTGGGTATTCAAGATGTCTCACTTATGTTCACACCATATCTAAGCAGCTATCATCACACCACACCAAGTATGACAACATGGGAGACATAACAATCAAAATTTTAGGCCCTCTCTTAATCATGCATTCTAGGGACTATTTTCAAAAATAAAAACATGAATTCGTGAAACTTACCAAAGTTGTGATGCAAGATAGGTGCAAGGATACTTTTTGAAAGCTCACAGACATGGCCAGAAATTAGCCCAAATTAAAGAGTACAATATGTAAAGGGAGTGTGGGGGAAATGAGGGGTTAAATGACTAAAGTGAGCATGATCGTGCTTGGGGACCGCAATCGCGGTAACTGAGAGAAATTCTACTCCCTTATTTTCCCTATTCAGCTGTTTGGTCAACTTTCAAGAATTTTTTCTCTGTTCAGTTTTCAACGTAGAATTACATACTTTCCCCTTTTCAATATCATCTAAAGAAATCCATAGTGCCATAAATGCATGGGTTATTCATACATAAAAGATAACATCTATCCTACAAAAACATAATAAAAAGGATACAAGCCACTTTTATGGTAGTGGGTTACCTCCCACCTAGCGCCTTAGTTACCGTCGTGGCATGACGTCTTTATTCCTTTATTCTCAAGGTGGATTTTCAAACCCCTCATCATTCACCTTCTTATTCTCAACATCCACCACGGATACAACTTGAAGCTCCGTGGTTTGTTTATTTGACTTAAAATTTTTGAAAGAGACTTCATCCTCTTGCATCCTAAATTTTATTTCCCCCATCTCTAGATCGATAATGACTCTCCCGGTGGCCAAGAAAGGGTGACCAAGGATGATAGGTACATATTGTTCCATTTCACAATCTACCACCACAAAATCTACCGGGAGTATGAACTTGTCCACTTTCACAAGGACATCAAACAAAATTCCCACCAGTCTTTTGATTGAGCGGTCTGCCATTAATGCTCGCACCAAGGTCACATAGAGATTTTTCAAACTCATGTGTTCTAATTTTACAAGGAATGGTGAACGCACTGGGGTCATCTTTCTTTTCTGCTACCTTAGTATCCATGATAGCGCTACACCCATAAGTGGCCTCAGTTGTCTCATCTTTAATAAGTTTATTTTTAGACATCAAATTTTTCATTAACTTAGAGTATCCTGGGATCTCTTGGATTACCTCAGGAAATGAGATATTTATCGATAGGTTGCTAAGTTTTGACATGAACTTCATCAATTTGTCACCTTCCTCTCTTTTATGCAATCATTGAGGGAATGGGGGAGGAACTTGGATGGTTGGCCTTTCTTCATCTTGTGGCTTTCTAACTTCAACCACTTCTTCATCACTTTCCTTGATATCTTTCTCATCATTTTTTTCTCTTCTTTGAGGAATCACCACCTTTGCTTTATCCTTGGTCAAATTCTCACTTAAATCTCCTATAAAGGGTTCATTATATGCCTTCCCACTCTTTGTGACAATTGCTATCACTTGTGTTAATTCTTTGGGTTAGCAATTGTATCACTCAAAATTCCACCTCAAACCCTAGAATTTAATTGTGTGGAGAGTTGCCCGACTTGGATCTCCAATTGTTTGATAGAGATGGAGTGAAACATCACTATTTAAGGGAGTTGGGAGAAATCACCCTTTAATTCATGGACCATTTTGTCCGTACCCTCCACTCTATTCAAGATTCTTGTCAATATATCCTCGGTCTTAAAATTTTTGGGGTTAATGATATTTAACTCTTTGGCTTTCACCCGATCATGAGGAGGAACATAACGGTCATAATCCCATTCCTTATCTCTCCAATCCGTATCCTGATCATGATCCATCCAACCTTGGTTCCCACCTTACCTTTGATAGGTGGGGCGGGACCCCCCGAGTAGTTAGCCAAACACCGAATTTCCTTATCCAACTTCTTGCTTCTTCATTATCTTCATAAGATTTTTATGCTACGATGTTGACCGCTTTCACGGGTGCACCAATAACATGCTTTGTCAAGAGTTCAAGTTGGGTCATCATTTTTTCCATGTTCTTCTCCTCTTCTTTATTTCACTTTCTTTGTTCATTATCGATCTTGGAAGTAGTAGAAGGAATCCTTGGAGCTTCAGTTTCTTGGGTATTCCGACCCCCATTTTGTTTTAACACTTCTCCAATCAATAAAAATGTCGTATGGTGGAGCAACTTCACTATGGAACCACTCGCCGCATTATCCACCACCATTTTTTTAATGGAACAAGGGCAAAGTTGAAGATCTCGAAAAGCATCTTCTCCAGGACTTCATGATTTGGGCATTGAGCTAGCATACCATTAAACCTCTCCCAAGCTTCAAACAACAACTCTCCATTTATTTTCCAAAAATTCACAATCTCGTCCCTCTTTTGAAGCATTTTTTATGGTGGGAAATATCTATGAAGAAACACCTTAGTAAGCTCATCCCAAGATGTAATTGAGCCAGGTGGAAGTGAGCAGATCCATAAAACCACCTTGCCCGTTAGTGAGAATGGGATGAGGTGATGCCGAATGGATTCTTGAGTAATGTGTGCTATGTTGAACGACGTACACACTTCCAAGAAATTCTTCAAATGGATATTTGGGTCCTCAAAGTTTTGATCCCCATATAATCCTTTCATTTACAACATGTGAAGCATGATACTAGTCACATGGAAAACTCCGTTCCTATTAGTTGGTGGGATACGGATTGCACTTGTTTGTCTCGCTTAATTTAGGGGCCCCTCAACATCTAGAGGGGTATCAAAGGGGCCCATGTTTCTTACGCTAACACTCATTGTTTCCATAACACTTCGATCACTTAAAACCAAATTCACAAACAATAAATAAAGTAAATTATACCACCCGGGTATTTCCAAGTAAGAATCACACCGCATAAGTGAAATCTATATTCCAGTCCCTGGCAATGGTTCTATTTTGATAACGCTCAACTCACTCATATGCTTAAGGGGTGAGGCAGTCGTTGTCAATAACCCAACTTGAGATTGGGTCAAATCCACAAAGAGCGAATTATAAATTTCGAGTCTTATGGGTGCTCTTATCACTAAAAGGTTACTCGAAATGATAATAAACAAGACATGTAAAATAAAATGGGGAGATTGTTTTGTAATGATTTTCGACTATCAATGCACGAATATGGCACTTCTATTTTAAAATAAATAATGGAGAGGGTCTTAGGATTATGCCTATCCAAAGGTAAAGAATGTGGGTTGATGATGGTTTAGTATGAATTTTAGTTGTTGATCAAAAGATAGGCTAGGTCGAAAGTCATTGTAGTCAATCTTTCAATAAAACTACCATGATTTCACCCAATGACTCTTTTGAGCACCTAACAAGTATGCAATTCGTAATCACCCAAAACCTCAATCAAGCATCCCTATTTCTAGGATGATTCTCTTGACATGACTTGTACTCTAATCACGCTTATTTTTAATATTGCAAAAAATATTAAACCATAGAATTACTTGACCACCATTACTTTGTCCCCCTATAAGCCTCTTTCAAGGATGTAATGGGTTACTTCAAATTAACCTTCATCCCCCTTTCAAGGATGACAAAGGGTTTTTAGAGTTTGGGGTTTTTATCCATTAAACCCATTTGGAGATTTAGAGTTTTCACCCATCAAATTCCAACTCATTAACCTAAGTAATGGTGGAATCCATACTCAACAACTAAAAATCATGCAAACACAACAACACCCACACACAATTACACCTTAGTTCAACATAACCCCAAGACTAAATTACTTAGTGTAATCCCCCAAAAATATGTCCCGAGACATCACACGGTGCTTACGACTACGAATAGCCTCAACATAACCCTTTGAACCTTATACTACTTTTGAAACTCATAATAAAGATAACTTAGGCATATGAACTACTGAAATACTGAAATACTAAATTTAACTGAACATAATGTCTGAAAGCATTTAGTTTAACCGTCTAAACAACCAATACTTGAAATTTGAAATATAACTGGCAGTCTGACAAGCCTCTACTACTAACAACTAGAGAGCCACTGGGACAGACCCCCAGCTGACTCGAACTGACTAAAAATAACTAAACAATTTAGTTTAATAAGTTGGAATATTGAATAACTGGGTCCCCGAACTATAAGGACTCACCAACTATCAGGATGTGGATAGAGATGCTCACGGTTAATCACGCTACTGGAATTGAGCACCTAAACCTACATTATTAAACAATGTAGCACATAGAAATATACATGGATCAGTACTTTTGGAATAGACTGAGCATATGGGGGTTAATGCATAAGTAAAACAATGATACAATATTAAATCAAAACTTTCAAAGGATACATGCTAAGTGTAATAACTCACCTTGGCTCAAATAAAACATGTACTGTGAAATAATAAAGCATGCATATGTAAAAACATAGAAAATCAGTGTGATTCAAAGCACTTAGTTCTAAAACTTGTACTCTTACTCTTTCTATTAGGAGTTTTTTCAAACCGACATAAACCATGTGAGCTGTCATGGATTCCAACGTCTTACCCACGTTGGGGAGAGTTGTTCTACCCTTGCCATCAGAATAGAACTTCTTATCTTAAGTGATCACTATCTTAGCCCATTATGGGAAAATCTTAAACCTACGATGGCGCGTAGTTCTGGGGCATGAGACATTTGGAATCATACCCAACTCGGTGCTAAATACTACCATTCTTATGCTCAGACTTTAGGAAATCCACCTTCAAATAACATAATGGTTTATAATGAAACCAACTATGCTTCTCTTTCTTTAAATCATAGTCAAGATGAATAATGTGGATTTCATATCTTAGCTTAGGGTCAAAAGATTAATTCTTTTTTTAAATCTTGGTAAACAATTATCAAAGCAACTAAAGACCATATGCTTCTTGAAATCTCAAACTCATTCTTCATATGAACTTATCAAATAAAAATCAAGAGAATGATCTTCTTAAAATCTCAACACTTAAACTGTAGGCTTAAAATTTATGCTTAAACTCGGACAATTCAGAACAAAACTTCATGCTCATTGTCATTCATGAAATCATTCAACAATATCAATTCATAAGAAGAAAGTGAAATTCATGATATAAACCTTCAATTCAAAGCATTAGTAGGTAAGATAAACAGATACTTCAATAATTAAATCACTTATAAATTCATAAAATCAAAACAAGAAAATTTGGGTATGAACCATAATATGAAATATATGAAATCTTAACTTAAAACAAGTTTTGGTCACAAGGATGAAAGAGGATCCTTGTTCATAACCCCACATACCTTGTTGGATTGATTGAATGTAAGAACTTAAACTTTTGAATCTCTAATGGTGTTTTTGAAGCTTCTTCTTGAAGTTCTTGAACCCAGAAGCTTGGATTAATGAATTTCTTGGAGAAGGAGTAATGGTATTGTTCCTGATTTCTTAAAGCTAGGGTTTTGTTCTTAGAGATAAAAAGGTTAATAATGAAGTATCTAGGCTATTTGGGTCTCAAATTATGTGTTTTGGGAGGATTTGGGTAAGGGTAAATGACTCATAGCCCCATGGACCCGTTACTTAACAACGCAAAATTAGGCACCTATGCAATAAGAAATGTATTATGTTTCCCTCCTCGAGTGATGACCAATGCGACACGTGCATATTGCATTGACATTCTACCTCGATCATCCAAACATGCCCCAAACCTTTTCCAATAATTCCAAAATTCACCCGAGAGGTACCATGGACTACCCCGATGCTGAGATAACCTAAAAATTTACATTCCAAGGTCGGGAAGGTTAAAAATAAAGTCATCAATGTTTTGAGGTCAAAATGAGACTAAGTCTCCAACAATTAGCTAAAATTTCAGGTCCTACTTCTCTAATGAGCCCATTCTGAGCTGAATTGAATTGGGGTGAATACGGGGTATTACAATGTCACCCCTTGGGAACATTCATCCTCAAATGAGACTTGTCAATATGAGGATATTGAGGAACTGAAACTATATATTAATAGGCATAACAAAAAACATAACAAGATGGTTGAATCTAGATCATGATAAATGACTGAACTAATAAGTGAATGCATGCAATGACATGAAGAAAATCACATGGATGGGACTAAGACTGGAAAAAAAACTGAGATAAAGAAGATTATTACCTTAGGATGAGTCTGAGTTTGAGAAGTAAAGGTGAGGGTACTTGGTTTGCATGTCAACTTCAACATCCTAAGTGGCACTCTCAACGGACTGATTCCTCTAAAGAACTTTGACCTGGGGAACTTCTTTATTCCTTAGTCTTCGGATCTAGCGATAAAGAATCTATACTAGAAGTTCTTCATATGAAAGGCTATCCTGAATATTTATGCTCTCTATAGGGACTATAATAGCCGAATCACCCATACACTTCCTCAATAAGGACACATGGAACACTGGGTGAGCAGAAGACAAATCTGTAGGAAATTTGAGTTCATACGCAACTTTCCCAATATGACTGAATATTTTATAAGTCCCAACATATCAAGGACTAAGCTTCCCCTTTTTGCCAAATCTCTTTACCCCCTTGATAGGTGAAACTTTTAGATAAACTAAGTCATCAACTTCAAACTCAAGATACCTTCTCCTCATATTTGTATAAGATTTCTAGCGACTATGAACTACTTTCAACCTCTCTCAAATCAACAAGAATTTCAAAAACTTTCTCTAGCCCTATCAAAGAGGCCTCACCTACTTCAAACCAACCGACAGGTGATCTACGTCTCTTCCCATAAAGAGCTTCAAATAGATCTGAATACTAGAATGGTAACTGTTATTGTATGCGAATTCAATCAATGATAATTGGTAATTCCAACTTCCTTTGAAGTCTAGAACACATGATCTAAACATATTCTCTAGGGTATGAATGGTCCTTTCTAACTGACCATTTGTCTGAGGGTGAGAAGCTGAACTGAGATGAACCTAGGCACCAAGACCCTTCTGAAAGGCTTTCCAAAAGTAAGAGGTAAAATGAGTACCCCAATCCGAAATGATGGACAAATGGAACTTAGTGAAATCTAACAAACTCTCTAATATATAGATTAGCATAATCTTCGGTTGAGTAAGATGTGTGAACTAGAAAAAACTGGGCTGATTTAGTCAATCTGTCAACAATAACCCAAACGAATCATGCTGACGACACAAATGGGGTAATCCTATCACAAAGTCCATATTCACCTCTTCCACTTTCAAGTGGGAAGTCTAAACTCCTGCAAAGTGCCACCAGGTCTTTGATACTCTACCTTAACCTGTTGACAAATAGCACACTTGGCCAGAAATTTTGCACTATCTTTCTTCATACCTTTTCACCAATTAACTGTCCATATGTTGCGGTACATCTTAGTGGCCCTGGGTGAATGAAGTAATGCACACCATGCAATACTACCATAATCCGCTACCTTAAATTGTTAACGCACGTCACACACAATCTATTATGGTACCTCAACACACAATCTCCCCCTTAGGAGAAAACCTCAACCTTTTGGTCTTTAACTGACCCTTTTAGCTCTGCCAAACTAGAGTCCTAATCTTGTTTCTCATTTACTTTAGAAACTAATAAAGATTCTGAACTATTCTGAACCCAAACATTCCCCTTAGCCGAGTCAACCAACTGCACACCTAATCTAGCCAGCCTATGAACTTCCCGAACTAATTTTTTCTTATCACCTTCCACATGAGCAATACTGCCCATAGACAGTCTACTAAGGGCGTATGCCATAACATTGGCCTTTCTCAGATGGTACAAAACACTTATATCATAATCTTTCAACAATCTAACCACCTTCTCTAACAAATATTTAGTTCTCTCTATGTAAACACATTGCAAGATCTTATGATTCGTGAACATATCAATATGCACTCGATAAAGATAGTGCCTCCAGATTTTCAATACAAACACCACACCAGCTAACTTAAGATCATGGGTAGGATAATTCTTTTTGTGAGGCTTAAACTATCTAGAGGCATAGGCTATGACCTTACCTCTCTTCATTAAAACACAACCTAGACCAACTCTTGAAGAATAAAAGTAGACAACAAATCCATCTGTACCATCAGGTAATGCTAAGACTGGGGCTGAAGTGAGTCGAGCCTTCAACTCTTGAAAACTCTTCTCACAAGAATCTGTCACTAAAACTTTACTTTTTTCTGAGTTAATCTGGACATGGGGGATGCAATAGATAAAAAACCCTTAAAAACCCGTCTATAATGTCTAGCTAAACCTACGAAACTCCTGATATCATATGGAGAGTAGTTCTAGGCCAGTTTTTCACTTCTTCAGTCTTTTGGGGATAAACTCTAATGCCATCACCAGAAACAAAGTGACCGAGGAAAGCTACTGATCTTAGCCAAAATTCACACTTACTTAATTTGGCGAATAACTGGTGATCTCTAATAGTTTGCAACACAATTGTAAGATGGGTTGCATGGTCATCCTCACTATGGGAATAGACAAGGATATCATCGATAAAGACTATGACAAACATGTCTAAATACTATTTGAATACTCGGTTCATTAAGGCCATGAAGGCTGTTGGGGCATTTGTTAGCCCAAAGGACATGACTAGGAATTCAAAGTGACCGTAATAGTTTTTGAAAGCTATCTTGGGAATATCACATTGCCTTACTCTGAGATGGTAATAGACAGATCTAAGGTCTATCTTAGAAAAGTAACTTGCACCTTGAGTTGGTCGAACAAGTCATCAATCCTAGGAAGAGGATATTTATTTTTGATTGTGACTTTATTCAACTGATGGTAGTCAATGCACATTCGGAGAGAGCCATCTTTCTTATGCACGAATAGAACGGGAGTGCCCCATAGAGAAATACTAGGACTTATGAAACCTATATCTAAGAGGTCTCTAAGCTGATCTTTTAACTCTTTAAGATCGGACGGAGTCATACGATAAAGAGGAATGGAGATAGTTTGAGTATCTAGAATAAAATCAATACCAAATTTTATTTCTCTATTGGGAGGTACCCCTGGTAGATCTTCGTGAAAAACTTTGGAAAACTCAATGACTACACGCACAGACTGAACTGTTGGAGTCTCAGACTTAGTGTCTTTGACTCGTACTAGATGGTATATGTACCTTTTTTATATCAACTTTCTGGCCTTAAGATAGGATAAGAAATGACTCTTGGGAGATACTAAATTACCTATCCACTCAAAGACTGACTCATCAGGAAACTGAAACTTTACTACATGAGTTCGAAAATCTATAGATGCATAATAGGAATGGAGCCAATCCATACCCAGAATAATGTCAAAATTGACCATGTCTAACTCTATCAAGTCTGCTAATATGATCTTGTAAAGGACAGTGATAAAGAACTTTCTATAAGCTCATTTGGCAACAACTGACTCTCCCACTAGGGTGAAAACTAAGAAGGGCTTAGAAAGCTTTTCAAGACCTACTTCAAAATTCACTGCAACTAACAGAGTCACATAAAAGAGATTTGACCTTGGGTCCAATAACACATAAACATAAAAAAGAAAGACATGAAGTATACCCATAAAAATATCTGGTGACTATCCTACTCCTGAAGGGATGGAAAAGCATAGAACCGATTCTGGCGCTGACTGCCACCAGTACTTAATGATGCACCCTTATGAGGGGCCGGACGACCTAGAGGGGTTGATGCACTAGTATCCTGAGTCTGAAGACGTACATCTCAGCTTATTTACGTAATATAAAGGCACTATTTGATCCCGTGAACCAACTTACCACATCCATAACAACCTTTCTGTCCCCACAAACACTCACCAGGATGTGTTTTACCGTACTTAACCCATACCAGATAATTGGGCCTTCCACCCACACTATTTTGAGACTTGGATACAGAAGTCCTACCCCACTACTCCTTCTTAGTTCTGGGTGCGGGGGCCCTAGCTGAAGTTGTTTCTATCATAAGCGAGTGGCACTAAAACTGCGAATGACTTCTCCCTCCAGACCTTGGTTGACAATACTCAAACTGTCCTGTTCTAGCCTTCTTATTTCTGCCTCTCTCTTTCAGCTTCTCTTCCTCAATCTATTGAGCATAAGTCATTAATCTAGCAAGGTCCATATCCGCAATAAGCATGGCAGTCCTACACTCCTTGACTACTAAACCAGACACTCCATTACTAAAATTACTCATACTAGATCTACGATTAGCTATCAAATCGAGAACATACTTGGACAACTGATTGGACTAAAGGCAGTACTCCTTCACTGTCATCGAGCCCTGCCTCAGGTTCATAAACTCCTCTACCTTAGATTTTGTCCATTCATGTAGGAAAAACCTGTCTAGAAACACATCCCGAGACATCTGCAAACTCAAAGAAGTTGTATTCTCACCTCTACCATCCTACCATATACCCACCCAATCATACGCCATATCTTTCATCCTATAGGATTCTAAATCTACACTCTCCTCCTCAGTAACATGCAGAATTTGGGTGGTCTTTTTCACCTCATCAACATACAACTGTGGATCCTCACCTACTTTTGACCCAAAGAATTCAAGCGGGTTATTGTCATGAAGTCACAAATTTTGGTTGCAGCTAAATCACCATTCTTATAAAATGGAACTACAGCCTGATGGTTACCCTGAATGTTACCTGTCATAGCTTGGGCTAAAGCCTGAAAGAAAGCCTGAAATACATTTTCATTCAGAAGATCAGAAGGCTTAGGTGGCTGGTTATTATTTCTGCGTACATTAGTTCGGCGAGGAGGCATATTTAACTGTCACATAAGAGCATGAGTAAAAAGTAGATAAAGTCACTATAAGCATGATAGATCATGAAAGAAAAGAATGATTTCCTAAAACATCATGTATCCTCTTGCTCATAAATACGACGCGCTTTATACCTACGATCAAGACTCTACGTAACGTGACTTATCTGACTCCTTAGGACTCTTTAAACCTCAGGCTCTAATACCAAGTTTGTAACACCCCAAAAATGTGTCCCAAGATGTCACACGACGCTCAGGACTACAAGTAGCCCCAAGCTAACCCTTTGAGCCTTCTACTACTTCTTAAACTCATAATAAGGATAACCTAGACATATGAACTACTGAAATACTGCATTTAATTAAACATAATGTCTAAAAGCATTTAGCTTAATCATCTAGGCAACTAACACTTGAAATCTAAAATATAACTGGCAGTCTGACAAGCCTCTACTGCTAACAACTATAGACCCACTGGGAAAGACCTCAGCTGACTCAAACTAACTGAAAACAACTAAAAAATCTACTTTAATAAGATAGAAATCTAAATAACTGGGTCCCTAAAATGTGAGAACTCACCAACTATCGAGATTTGGATAAAGACGCTCACGATCAATCATGCTGCTAGAATTGAGCACCTGAACCTATATTACTAAATAATGTAGCACAAAGATATAGATATGGATTAGTAATTTTGGAATTTATTGAGCATATGGGGGTGGATGTACAAGTAAAACAATCATAAAATATTAAATAAAAACTTTCAAAGGATGCATGCTAAGTGTAATGACTCACCTTAACTCGAATAAAACATGTACTGCGAATTAATAAAGCATGTGTATGTAAAAACATAGAAAATTGTTGTGAGTCAAAGAACTTAGTTCTAAAAGTTGTCCTCTTACTCTTTCTTTTGGGAGTTTATTCTAACAGACATAAACCATGTGAGCTATCATGGAGTCTAATATTTTACCCACATTGGGGAGAGTTGTTCTACCCTGCTATCGGAATAAAACTTCTTATCTTAAGTGATCAGGGTCTTAGCCTACTATGGGCAAATCTTAAACCTACGGTGGCATATAGTTTTGGAGTATGAGACCTTTGGAATCATACCCAACTTGGTGCTAAATACTACTCCCTATCTTATGCTCAGACTTTAGGAAATCCACCTTAAATTAACATAAGGGCTTATAATGAAATCAATTATGCTTCTCTTTCTTTAAATCATGGTTATGATGAGCAATGTGGATTTCTTATCTTAGCTTAGGGTCAAAAGATCAATTCTTTTCTTTAAATCTTGTTAAACAATTATCAAAGCAACTTAAGACCATAGTTTTCTTGAAAGCTCACACTCATTCTTGATATGAACTTATCAAATAAAAATTAAGAGCATGATCTTCTTAAAATCTCAACACTTAAACTATGGTCTTAAAATTCATGCTTAAACTCAGACAATTCACAACAAAACTTCATGCTCAATGTTATTCTTGAAATCATTTAACAATATTAATTTATAAGAAAAAAGTTGAATTCTTGATATAAACCTTCAATTCAAAGCATCAGTAGGTAAGATAAACATGCACTTCAATACTTAAATCACTTATAAATTCCTAAACTCAAAAACAAGGTATGAACCCTAATAAGAAATTCATGAAATCTCAACTTAAAATAAGTTTTGTGCACAAGGATGAAAGAGGATCCTTGTTCATAATCCAACATACCTTCTTGGATTGATTGAATATAAAAGCTTGAACTTTTGAATCTTTAATGGTGTTCTTGAAGCTTCTTCTTGAAGTTTTTGAAGCCGGAAGCTTGGATTAATGACTTTCTTGGAAAAGGAGTAATGGAATTGTTCTTGATTTCTTAAAGCTAGGGTTTTTTTCTTAGAGAGAAAAAGTTGAATACTGAAGTATCTAGGATATTTGGGGCTGAAATTATGTGTTTTGGGAAGATTTGGGTGAGGGTAAATGACATAAATACCCCCATGGACCCATCACTTAACAACATAAAATTAGGCACCGATGCGTTAAGCGTCGCGTTGAGTTGCCCTCCTCAATGCGACCACCGATGCGGTGCATCCATATCACGTTGACATTCTGCCTCGACCATCCAAACATGCCCCAAACCTTTTCCTAAAAGTTCAAAAATCACCCAAGAGGTACCATGGACAACCCCGATGCTGAGATAACCTAAAAATTTACATTCCAAGGTCGGGAAGGTTGAAAATATTGTCATCAAAGTTATGAGGCCAAAATGAGACTAAGTATACAACACTTAGCTAAAATTTCAGGTCCTAGGTCTCTAATGCACCCATTTTAAGCTGAATTGAACTAGGGTGAATATGGGATATTGCAATATCTCCCTCTTGGAAACATTTATCCTTGAATGAGGCTAGTAAAGCTGAGGATACTGATAAACTGAAACTATATATTGATGGCATAACTGAAAATATAATAGCATGGTTGAATCTAGATCATGATGAATGATTAAACTAATCTGTGAATGCATACAATGCCATGAAGAAAATCACATGGCTGGAACTAAGGCTGGAAAAAAACTGAGATAAGGAAAACTTTTACCTTAGGCTGAGTTTGAGTTTGCAGAGAAAAGGTGAGGGTACTTGGTTCTCATGTTAGCATCATCTTCCCAAGTGGCACCCTCAACGGATTGATTTCTCCAAAGAACTTCGATCCAGGGAACTTCTTTGATCCTTAGTCTTCGGATCTAGCGGTCAAGAATATCTACTAGAATTTCTTCGTATGAAAGGCTATCCTAAATATCTACACTCTCTAAAGTGACTACAATAGCTAAATCACCCATACACTTTCTCAATAAGGACACATGGAACACTGGGTGAATGAAAGATAAATCTGCAGAAAATTCGAGTACATACGCAACCTTCCTAATAAGACTCAATATTATGTAAGGCCCAACATATCAGGGACTAAGCTTCCTCTTTTTGCCAAATCTCTTCACCCTTTCATGGGTGAAACTTTTAGATAAACTAAGTCATTAACTTAAAACTCAAAATCCATTCTCCTCACATCTGCATAAGATTTCTAACCACTCTGAACTACTTTTAACCTCTCTCAAATCAATTGGACTTTCTCCATGACTTTAAAAACTATGTCTGGCCATATCAAAGCAACCTCGCCTACTTCAAACCAATTGAAAGGTTATCTATATCTCTTCCCATATAGATCTTCAAATGAATCTGAATACTAGAATAGTAACTGTTATTATAGGTGAATTCAATCAATGAGAAGTGGTCATCCCAACTGCATTTAAAGTCAAGAACACATGATCTAAATTTATTCTCTAGGGTATAAATGGTCCTCTCTGCCTGACCATCTATCAGAGGGTGAAAAGCTGAAATGAGATGAACCTGGGTACCAAGACCCTTCTAAAAGGCTTTCAAAAAGTAAAAGGTAATCTAAGTACCCCTATTCAAAATTATGGACTAAGGAACTCCATGCAATCTAACCAACTCTCTAATATCGAGCTTAGCATAATCTTCGGCTGAGTAAGATGTGCAAACTAGCAAGAAGTGGGATGATTTAGTCAATCTATCTACAATAACCTAAACAAATCTTGCTGACGACGCGAATGGGGTAATCCTATCACGAAGTCCATGTTCAACTCTTCCCACTTTAAAGTGGGAATACTAAACTCCTGCAAAGTGCCACTAGGTCTTTGGTGCTCCACCTTAACCTGTTAAAAAATAGCATACTTGGACATAAATTCTGCAATATCTTTTTTCATACCTTTCCACCAATAGACTTCCCGTAAGTCTAGGTACATCTTAGTAGCTCTTGGGTGATTGGAGTAACGTCCACCATGTGATTCTGCAATAATCCACTTCCTCAAATTATGAATGCACATCACACATAATATCCTCTAGTACCTCAACACACCATCTCCCTCTTGGGAGAAAATCTCAACCTTTTGGTGTTTAACTGACCCCTTCAGCTTGACCAAACTAGAGTCCTTATCTTGTTTCTCTTTTACTTTGGAAGCTAAAGAAGATTCTAACTATTTTGAACCCAAACATTCCCCCCAGTTGAGTCAACCAACCGTACATCTAATCTAACCAGCCTATGAACTTCCTAAACTAATTCTTTGTTATAACCTTACACATGAGCAACACTGCCCATACACAGTCTACTAAGAGCATCTTCCACAACATTGGCCTTTCCCGAATGATACAAAACACTCACATCATAATCTTTCAACAATTCTAACCACCTTCTCTGATAGAGATTTAGTTCTCTCTGCATAAACAAATATTGCAAGTTCTTGTGATATGTGAACAATTCAATATACACCCCATAACGATAGTGCCTCCAGATTTTCAATGCAAACACAACAACAGCTAACTTAAGATCATAGGTAGGATAGTTATTTTCGTGAGGCTTAAGATGTCTAGAGGCATAGACTATGACCTTACCTCACTACATTAAAACATAACCTAGACCAAATCTATAAGCATCATAATAAATAATAAATCTATCTATACTATCAGGTAACCCTAAGACTGGGGCTGAAGTGAGAGGAGGCTTAAACTCTTAAAAACTCTTATCATAAGAATTTGCCACTGAAAATTAACTTTCTTCTAAGTTAATCTATACATGAGGGACGCTATAGATGAAAACCCCTTAACAAACTGTCTATAATAGCCAGTTAATGTAACTCCCTAATTATCTTAACCAGAATGCTACACGATGCTCATGACCCTGAAGGACTACAAGCTAACCCATGACTGATATTTGTACCTGTACACTGCATAATATATAAATTTAAATGTGACAACATGAACTGAAGGCCATAAGGTTCAATACTGAACATAATATGAGTAATAAAACTGCCTGAATAAAGAGATATCATAATACCAAAACAAAACTGAAATACTAAAGTGTAAATCTAGTCTACGTCTAGTCTGAAAGCCTCTACTGTCTGAATAACCTGAATAAGGAGATGATGGGACATGTCCTTAACTAACTCCAACTAATGAACTAATCAATGAGAAGATAGAGAAATAATTATGTCCTCAAAGGATGAGGACTCACTTCTAACTCTGACTGCTGAAATTTGCAATACTACTGCTCTGGAACTCGTGCCTCTGAACCTATGGCGTAAAATAAAATACCATAGCACAAATGCATTAGTACGTTTGAATATACTGAGTATACGAGTAAGGTAGGTTAAATACAATGGGTTTATATGCTTGAACAATACTGACTGATATGAACGTGAGAATTCATACATGCATAAGTAACTATAACTGAACTCGTAGAGATACTGACTACAGAGTTTGAATGCTGACAATATGAGTTTACTAATACTGAGATACTGAAGAGATAAATGATTATTTCTGATAGTTCAAATTATGAAGAACTGGTCTGATTGACTGTGTCTAATAGTCCTGAAACTGAATATTGAAAACGTAAGCTATGACGAATGATCTAACTGATATAACTATAATGATCGGCCTAATCGATGTAACTGATACTGAGAAACTGTATATGACATTCTAAATCTTCTAATAATGATTAAGAGTGACTAAGCTTGAGATCAGGCCTAACTAACGGGTGATCTCTAGAACTGATATTGAGAATACTCAACTGAATTTGTGACTGAGATAAAGCCTATCTGATGGTTGACCTCTGAAAGTATTGATACTAAATAAATTTATGTGAGACCAAGCCTATCTAGTGGGTCGTCTATGAATTTGTGGAACTATCTGAGTTCCTTACTGAGATTGATGACTGTATTTGATAGTCCTAATTTTTGAGTTCTACACTGAAGACTGATACTAAAACTATAACTGTGGGAGTTCTCACTTAACCGACATACCCCGAGTCTGAACTAGTGGGGTCCAACCTGTAACCCCAACTTAAAGGGTGTCAATACTGTGCCATGGGTAAAGACCTCTCTGGTCAAGCCTATTTGATAGGTGACCCTCGTACGAAGTCAAGCCAAAGGCAGTATAATAGTCTAGCCTCTATGACGGATGATAAGACTTTTTTTTATAGGTGACTCCTATATCCTGTGCTGGCTACACAGTTCTGGAGTTTAAGGTTTGCTCCTAACGACTCTGCCTCTATGACGGGGAGCCGCCATCCCTGCACTTGCTCGGTACTAGCTCTAACTCCCAACTGAAAGACTCTGAACTGATTCTTAGAACTTGTACTTGGACTGAACTGAAGCTGTTACTGAGTTTCTTACTTGACTGAGTTGACTGAGTTCACTTGGTTCCATTAGCTGATGGAATACTACTGAATCTATTATCTGACTGAAAGATACTAACTTCTGAATTGATTTCTTGAATGTTACTGAGAACTGAGCTGAGTACTGAACTGAAGCTGGAATGAAATGATATTATATTACTCATATTTCTTAAGTACTATAACTGTCTGAGAGTTCTGAATTCTGTAACTGACTGAATTCTACTATTTATAGCATGACTGAGATTATCGTGAGATTGACTCGGCTCTAGGCACACGGTTATATTTTTCGGGTACAAGTACCCCCAGGGATCGATTGAAGGAAACTGACAAACATGATGATCATAGGAATAATATCCACAATTCATAATACCATAAGTAGGGGATTTTATACTACACATGGTTCTCAATACTTTATACAAGAAAAGGAATATATATATAACATGGGTATACTTGCATACTTCAGTATCATGGACATTCCATATCACAACAAGAACTCATAACAACACCACATATCAATAACATGGAATTCATGTAAAACATAAGGAATAGAACATGGACTTGTCATTTAAGCACTGTTAAGTCATAAAAACATGGATTCTATCATTCTTGGCATTTTATCAAACACCTTACATACACAACTTTGGGCATAGGTGTACTTATCATTTTGACAATCTTAATCCATCCAAAATTCATGGGTTTCAACTAACCTACTCACATACTTCATGAAAAATATATCAAGATACAACCTTGAATCCAAACAACAATCATAAACATGAATATAGTCATAACACAACAAAGAAATCACAATTTATAATTTAAAACATGATTCTTGAGCTCCATGGATGAAAGGGATACATGGATGAACACTACACATACCTTAGAAAGGAAACTTTGATGAGTTGCTGGAGATTTCTTGGATTGGGAAACTTAATTCTTGATTATCTTGGAAAAAGGGCTTGAATCTTGCTTTTGGGAGTTGATTTTAATAAAAACCCAAATTTTTGTGGTTAAAAGTGTAAGAGAGGGTTTTTGAGATGTTTAACTAAAGAAAAATAAGAGAAAGTTACATCCCTTGAGTTTTATAAGTCGTGCGAGGTGAAGGAATAGATCAAAATACCTTTACGAAACCACTTCCCAATTGCTGAAAATCTTAGCTAACGACCAAGCCTGAAATGTTATCAGATTTGTGATAAATCGTCACAAATGTCGTCACTTGGGAGCTGATTTCTGCCTAAGGCTGACGACATTCGTGATAAGTCGTCACACTTGTGATAACTTATCAGAAATGTCATCACTGGTAACTGTATTTTTCCTAAGGGTGACAATGTTTGTGATAAGTCGTCACACTTGTGATAAGTTATCACGAATGTCGTCACTCAGTTTTTTAGGCTGACATGCAGGAGTGAAATGGGTATAACTTTTTCCTCCGGTATCGTATTTTGGCTAAATTGGTATCGTTGGAAAGATAATTCAAAGATATTTCATTTGAAATATAGTAGGTCCTATAATTCGATATAAACAAGGAGTTATGGTCGATTGAAGTTGACCAAAGTTTTGACTCTCACTAAAACTTAAACGATAGGAAAGCTTTCAACTTGTCCTTGAGTTAGGGGACCTCTATGATCTAAATTCATGCTCAAATAGATTCCCACACTACATAATTGATTAACACACTAAATTTACATAGTATTCAAAATATTTGGAACATCTATGCATATGAATAATGGATTTTCATTCTAGTCCAAAATGTAGGGTGTTACATTATCTCCCCCTTGGAATATTCGTCCTTGAATTTTGATTGATAAGTTATGAGTACAGATCAACTGAACTTACTTAAGGGATGTGAATATCTAAAACATGACTATATCGCGGAAATTACTGACACACTGAATTTTGATTGATTAATGACTATAAAGCTCACTGCTAATACTATCTCTTGGGGTACAACTCTTAACTTTCTTTAGTCTCCGTAATCATCAAACTTAAATTCTTGCATGTATTGTTCAAGCCTACTGAAATCTCTAGAACATGTCTAGCCACTTATACATAAACATAACACCCGCTACTGTCATTGGCTTCTAATATCACATCTTTTAACTTACATCCACATCTTCATACTTAGTCTAAAATCCACCAACTTAAATTCTTCAAAGATTCAAGCTTAATCTCTAAAGCATAATGTGAATATCTATAATACTTTAATAAACATGCTACTCTCATCCTAGACTACAAATGTTACCTCTATAAAAATTATATTTTCTCCTCACCATAATAATTACCACTATGCCTCCATCAATAACACATATAACTATGGATCACTAAACTTAAACTCTTGCATACATTGTTTCAAGCCTACTGATTCACCTATTATACAACTAACCCCCATGAAACATACTCTGCCCAACTTTAGATAACACTATCCTAAACTATTTATGGGGATGGTCTAAGAAAGCTCTATCAGTAGGACTTTGGGCTACACTACTTCTGCTAACTTAAGAGTAAGGTAAATCTGACATGAATGAAGCATGATGAGAATCCACATAAGTTTCTTAGAGAACCTTTCTATAGCACGATCTATGATATAAAAAAAGGGAAACTGTTCCTAAAACATCTTATAGCCTCCTGCACATAAATGGGGCGCACAACATCCCCATGCACAAGACTCTACTAGATGTGTCTTTTCAGACTCCCTAGGACTCTATTGAACCTTAGGCTCTGATACCAAGTTTGTAACGCCCCGATTATCTAAACAGAAATGCTACACGGTGCTCATGACCCCAAAGGACCACAAGCTAACCCATGACTGATATATGTACCTGTAAACTGCATAATATATAAATATAAATGCGAAAACATAAACTGAAGGCCATAAGGTTCAATACTGAACATAATCTGAGTAATAAAAATGTCTGAATAAAGAGGTATCACAATACCAAAATATAACTAAAATACTGAAGTCTGAATCTAGTCTGTAATCTATTCTGCGTCTAGTCTGAAAACCTCTACTATCTGAATAACCTGAATAAGAAGTAGATGGGACATGTCCCCAACTAACTCCAACTAATGAACTAATCAATGAGAAGATAGAGAAATAATCATGTCCTCGAAGGATGAGGACTCACTTCTAACTTTGACTGCTGAAATCTATAATGCTATTGCTGCTCTGGAACTCGTGCCTCTAAATCTATGGCATAAAATAAAACACCAAAATGCGAATGCATCAGTACGTCTGAATATACTGAGTATATGAGTGAGGTAGGGTAAATGCAAAGGGTTTATATGCATGAGCAATGCTAACTGATATGAACGTGAGAATACATATATGCATAAGTAACTATAACTGAAATCGTGGTGATACTGACTACTGACAAAATGAGTTTACTGATACTGAGATACAGAATAGATGAATGACTTTTTCTGACAGTTTGAATTATGAAGAACTAGTCTGATTGACTGTGTCTAACAGTCCTAAAACTGAATACTGATAACATAAGCTATGACGACTGATCTAAGTTATATAACTATGATGATCGTCCTAACCGATGTAACTGATATTGAGCGACTGTATCTAACAGTCTAAATCTTCTAATAATGATTAAAAGTGACTAAACTTGAGATCGGGCCTAACTAACGGGTGATCTCTAAAACTGATATTAAGAATACTCAACTGAATTTGAGACTAAGATTAAGCCTATCTGATAGGTGACCTCTATAAGTACTAATACTGAATAACTTTATGTGAGACCAAGCCTATCTAGTTGGTGGTCTATGAATCTGTGGAACTATCCGAGTTCCTTACTGAGATTGATGACTGTATTTGACAATCCTGATTTCTGAGTTCTACTCTGATGACTGATACTGAAACTGTAACTGTGGGAGTTCTCACTTAACCAACATGCCCCGAGTCTGAACTAGTGAGGTCCAACCAGTAACCCCAGCTGGAAGGGTGTCAATACCGTGCCACGGGTAAAGACCTCTCTGGTCAAGCCTATCTGATGGGTGACCCTCGTAGGAAGTCAAGCCTAAGGCTGTATAATAGTCAAGCCTCTCTGACGGATGAGAAGCCTTTTACTGACGGGTGACTTCTGTATCCTGCGCTGGCTACGCAGTTCTGGAGTTCAGGGATTTCTCCTAACGACACAGCCCCTCTAATGGGGAGACGCCATCCCTGCACTCGCTGGTGCTAACTCCAACTCCCAACTTAAAGACTCTGAACTGATTCTTAGACCTTGTACTTGAATTGAACTGAAGTTGTTACTGAGATTCTTACTTGACTGAGCTGACTGAGATCACTTGGTTCCGTTATCTGATGGAATACTACTGAATTTATTATCTGAATAAATGATACTAAGTTCTGAATTGATTTCTTAAATGCTACTGAGATTTGAGCTAAGTACTGAATAGAAGCTGTAATGATAATGATACTTAGATTATTGAGATTTGTTAAGTTCTATAACTGTCTGAGAGTTCTGAATTCTATAACTGATTGAGTTTTACTAATCATAACACGACTGAGATTATCTTGAGACTGACTCGGCTCTAGGCACACAGTTATATTTTTTGAGTACAAGTACCCCCAGGACTCGATGGAAGGAAACTCACACACATGATATTTCGTGATCATAGGAATAACATCTACAATTCATAATACCATAAGTAGGGGATTTCATACTACGCATGGTTCTCAAAACCTTATACATGAAAGGGAATACATATAAATGGGTATACTTGCATACTTCAATATCATGGACATTCCATATCGCAACAACAACTCATAACAACACCACATATCAATAACATGGAATTCATGTGGAAACATAAGGAATAGAACATGGACTTGTCATTTAAGCACTGTTAAGTCATAAAACATGGATTCTATCATTCTTGGTATTTTATCAAACACCTTACATGCACAACTTTGGGAATAGGTGTACTTATCAATTTGACAATCTTAATTTATCCAAAATTCATGGGTTTCAACTAACCTACTCACATGCTTCATGAAAAACACGTCAAGATAAAACCTTGAATCCAAACAACAATCATCAACATGAATATAGTCATAACATAATAAGGAAATCAGAATTTATAATTTAAAACATGATTCTTGAGCTCCATGGATGAACACTACGTATACCTTAGAAAGGAAAATTTGATGAGTTGCTAGAGATTTCTTAGATTGGGAAACATAATTCTTGATTATCTTGAAAAAAGGGCTTGAATCTTGCTTTTGGGAGATGATTTTAATAAAAACCCTAATCTTGTGGTTGAAAGTGTAAGAGAGGGGTTTTGAGATGTTTAACTAAAGAAAAATAAGAGAAAGTTATGTCCCTTGAGGTTTATAAGTTGTGCGAGGTGAAGGAATAGATCAAAATAACCTTACGAAACCACTTCCAAATTGCTGAAAATCTTAGCAAACAATCAAGACTGAAATGTCGTCAGATTTGTGATAAGTCATCACAAATATCGTCACTTGGTAGCTGATTTCTGCCTAAGGCTGATGACATTCATGATAAGTCATCACACTTGTGATAACTTATCAGAAATGTCGTCATTGGGGGCTGGATTTTCCCTAAGGGTGACGACATTTGTGATAAGTCGTCACACTTGTGATAAGTTATCACGAATGTCATCACTTAGTTTTCCAGGATGACATGTTGGAGTAAAATGGGTATAAATTTTTGCTCCGATATCAGATTTTGGCAAAATTGGTATCGTTGGAAATATAATTCAAAGAGATTTAATTTGACATATAGTAGTTCCTCTAATCCAATATATATAAGGAGTTATGGTCAATTGAATTTTACCTAAGTTTTGATGCTCACTAAAACTTGAACAATAGGAAAGCTTTAAACTTGTCCTTGAGTTAGGGGACCTCTATGATCTAATTAATGCTCAAATATATACCCACACTACATAATTTATTAACACACTAAATTTACATAGGATTCGACGCTTTTGGAACATCTACGCATATAAATAATGGATTTTTATTCTAGTCTGAAATGTGGGGTGTTACATTATCTCCCCCTTGGAATCATTCATCCTTGAATGTTTATTGATAAGATACGAGTACTGATCAACTGAACTTACCTAAGGGACGCGAATATCTAAAAAATGACTATATGGAGGAAATTACTGACACACTGAATTTTCCACTGGAGTATGCATGAATAGTTATGCATAGAATACCCGGATGAGACTAATGATAAGCTGAATCCTCATGACGGACATGCATATCAGATGCATGGATACTTCACTGAGTTTTTCTCATAAACGTATGACTGAATACACTGATAAGATGAACTTTCTCAATTGAACATGCATATCTAATGATGGAGGTCTGACTAAACTTACTCTTGAAAGCATGACTTACTGAGCAGTGATAACTGATGCTAACTCATAATAGGAATCTATGCATATAACTGAATGGGTTTACGGAATTAATAGCTTTGGGGAGTTATAGAGCATCTCCCCCTTGGGACTCTATTTCTCTCTAAGAAAGCTTACTTTACTGATACACTGGGGCGATGCACAGGTCATCTATGAATTGGATCAGATCTAAACACCTGAGAGCTGAAGATAATGCATGATGCATGAACTGAGTTATACTCGGAACTACTAAGGTACTCTGTCTTAGAATAGTTACCTTAATGATATTTCTGATAGTATGACTAGATGGAAAGTTATGAAAACAAACTACACGAATTTGATTGTCTGACTGCTAAACTGAACTACTGGCTTTACTGACTAACTCTTGCTGAAAACTTAAGCTTAACTGAAGCACTGCTTCTGCATTCTTACAACTAAACCTTCCACCTTACCCTCAAGTCATCATCATAAGCCTGGGAACACTTTACTCAACTCTAAACTGAACTACAATCAATCTACTCTAGGGTCTGTGGTACAATAATGTACCTAAATGATAACTCATCCTGAAAGACTGCACCTAAAAGTATAAAGCTCACTTCTAATACTATCCCTAGGGGTACAACTCTTAACTTCCTTTAGTCTCCGTAATCATCAAACTTAAATTCTTGCATGCACTGTTCAAGCCTACTAAAATCTCTAGAATATGTCTAGCCACTTATACATAAACATAACACCCGCTACTGTCATGGGATACTAATATCACATCTTTTAACTTACATCCACACCTTCATACATAGTCTAAAATCAACCAACTTAAATTCTTCAAAGATACAAGCTTAGTCTTTAAAGCATAATGTGAATATCCATAATTCTTTAATAAACATGCTACTCTCATCCTAGCCTTCAAATGTTACCTCTCTAAAACTTATATTTTATCCATACCATTAGAATTACCACTATGCTTCCATCAACAACATATATAACTCTGGATCACTAAACTTAAACTCTTGCATACATTGTTTCAATCCTACTGATTCACCATTTATACAACTAACCCGCATGAAACATACTCTGCCCAACTTTAGATAACACTATCCCAAACTATTTGTGGGGACCGTCTAAGAAAGCTCTATCTGTAGGACTTTGGGCTTCACTACTTCTGCTGCCTTAAAAGTAAGGTAAAACAAACATGAATGGAATAGGATGGGAATCCACATAAGTTTCTTAGAGAACCTTTCTATAGCACAATATGAGACATGAAAGAAGTAAAACTATTCCTAAAACATCTTATAGCCTCCTGCACATAAATACGGCGCGCAACACACCCATGCATAAGACTTTACTAGATGTGGATTTTTAGACTCCCTAGGATTCTATTGAACCTTAAGCTCTGTTACCAAGTTTGTAACACCCCAATTATCTGAACCAGAATGCTATATGGTTCTCATAACCCCGAAGGACCACAAGCTAACCCATGACTGATATATGTACCTGTACACTGCATAATATATAAATATAAATGCAAAAACATGAACTGAAGGCCATAAGGTTCAATACTGAACATAATCTGAGTAATAAAAATATCTTAATAAAGAGGTATCACAATACCAAAATAGAACTGAAATACTGAAGTCAGAATCTAGTCTGTAATCTCTGCGTCTAGTCTGAAAGCCTCTACTGTCTGAATAACCTGAGTAAGGAGATGATGGGACATGTCCCCAACTAATGAACTAATCAACGAGAAGATAGAGAAATATTCATGTCTCGAAGGATGAGGTCTCACTTCTAACTCTGACTACTAAAATCTACAATGCTACTGTTTCTCTGAAACTCGTGCTTCTGAACCTATGGCGTAAAATAAAATACCATAGCATGAATGCATTAGTACGTCTAAATATATTGAGTATATGAGTGAGGTAGAATAAATGCAAATGGCTTATATCCATGAACAATGTTGATTGATATGAACGTGAGAATACATACATGCATAAGTAACTATAATTGTACTCATGGTGATACTGTCTACTGAGTCCGAATGCTGACAACATGAGTTTACTGATACTGAGATACTTAATAGATGAATTACTATTTTTGACAGTTCAAATTATGAAGAACTGGTCTGATTGACTGTGTCTAAAAGTCCTAAAAATGAATACTTATAGCAAAACCTATGACGACTGATCTAACTAATATAACTGTGATGTTTGGCCTAACCGATGTAACTGATACTAAGCAACTGTATCTGACAGCCTAAAGCTTCTAATAATAATTAAGAGTGACTAAGCTTGAGATCAGACCTAACTAACGGGTGATCTCTGGAACTGATATTGAGAATACTCAACTTAATATAAGACTAAGATCAAGCCTATCTGATGGGTGACCACTGTAAGTACTGATACTAAATAACTTTATGTAAAACCAAGCTTATCTAGCGGGTGGTCTATGAATCTGTGGAACTATCTGAGTTCCTTAGAGAGATTGATGACTGTATCTGACAGTCTTGATTTCTGAGTTCTACTCTAAGGACTGATACTCAAAATGAGTTCCTTACAGAGATTGATGACTATATCTGACAGTCCTGATTTCTGAGTTCTACTCTAAAGACTGATACTCAAACTGTAACTGTGGGAGTTCTCACTTAAATGACATGCCCCGAGTCTAAACTAGTGGGGTCCAACCTCTAACCCCAGCTGGAAAGGTGTCAATACTGTGCCATGGGTAAATACCTCTCTGGTGAAGCCTATCTGATGGGTGACCCTCGTAAGAAGTCAAGCCTAAGGCAGTATAAAAGTCAAGCCTCTCTGATGGATGACAAGCCTTTTTCTGATGGGTGACTCCTACATCCTGCACTGGTTATGCTGTTCTAGAGTTAAGGGATTTCACCTAATGACTCCGCCTCTCTGACGGAGAGCCGCCATCCCTACGCTCACTCGGTGCTAGCTCCTACTCCCTACTAAATGACTCTGAATTGATTCTTAGAACTTGTACTTGAACTGAACTGAAGATGTTACTGAGTTTCTTACTTGACTGAGCTAACTGAGTTCTCTTGGTTTCGTTATCTGACGGAATACTACTGAATCTATTATCTGACTGAATAATACTAAGTTCTAAATTGATATCTTGAATGCTACTGAGATCTGAGTTGAGTACTAAACTGAAGCTAGAATGATAACGATACTTAGATTACTGAGATTTCTTAAGTTCTATAACTGTCTGAGAATTCTGAATTCTGTAACTGACTGAGTTCTACTGATCATGGCACGACTGAGATTATCTTGAGACTGACTCAGCTCTAGGCACACAGTTATATTTTTTGGGTACAAGTACCCCCAGGACCCGATGGAAGGAAACTGACACACATGATTCTTCTTGATCATACGATTAACATCCATAATTCATAATACCATAAGTAGGGGATTTTATACTACACATGGTTCTCAACACCTTATACATGAAAGGGAATACATATAAATGGGTATACTAGCATACTTCTATATCATGGACATTCCATATCACAACAAGAACTCATAACAACACCACATATCAATAACATGGAATTCATGTGGAAACATAAGGAATAGAACATGGACTTGTCATTTAAGCACTGTTAAGTCATAAAAAAATATGGATTCTATCATTCTTGGCATTTTATCAAACACCTTACATGCACAACTTTGGTCATAGGTGTACTTATCAATTTGACAATGTTAACCCATCAAAAATTCATGGGTTTCAACTAACCTACTCACATGCTTCATGAAAAACACATCAAGATACAACCTTGAATCCAAACAACAATCATCAACATAAATATAGTCATAACACAACAAGAAAATCACAATTTATAATTTATAACATGATTCTTGAGTTTCATGGATGAAAGAAATCCATGGATGAACACTACGCATACCTTAGAAAGGAAACTTTGATGAGTTGCTGGAGATTTCTTGGATTGGGAAACTTAATTCTTGATTATCTTGGAAAAAAGGCTTGAATCTTACTTTTGGGAGATGATTTTAATAAAAACCCTAATTTTTGTGGTTGAAAGTGTAAGAGAGGGTTTTTGAGATGTTTAACTAAAGAAAAATAAGAGAAAGTTACATCCCTTGAGGTTTACAAGTCGTGCGAGGTGAAGGAATAGATCAAAATACCCTTACAAAACAACTTCCAAATTGCTGAAAATTTTAGCTAACGACCAAGGTTGAAATGTCGTCAGATTTGTGATAAGTAGTCACAAATGTCATTACTTGGGAGCAGGTTTCTGCCTAAGGCTGACGACATTCATGATAAGTCGTCACACTTGTGATAACTTATCAGAAATATTGTCATTGGGGGATGGATTTTGCCTAAGGGTGACGACGTTTGTGATAAGTCATCACACTTGTAATAAGTTACCACGAATGTCGTCACTCAGTTTTCTAGGCTGACATACTGGAGTAAAATGGGTATAAAGTTTTTCTCCGATATCGGATTTTGGCAAAATTGGTATCGTTGGAATCATAATTCAAAGAGATTTAATTTGACATATAGTAGTTCCTCGAATTCGATATATACAAGGTGTTATGGTTGATTGAAGTTGACCTAAGTTTTGACGCTCACTAGAACTTGAACGATAGGAAAACTTTCAACTTTTCCTTGAGTTAGGGGATCTCTATGATTTAAATTAATGCTCAAATAGATTCCCACACTACATAATTTATTAACACACTAAATTTACATAGGATTCGAGGATTTTGGAACATCTACGCATATGAATAATGGATTTTTATTCTAGTCTGAAATGTGAGGTGTTACATTATCTCCCCATTGGAATCATTAGTCCTTGAATGTTGATTGATAAGTTACGAGTACTGATCAACTGAACTTAACTAAGGGACATGAATATCTAAAACATGACTATATGGCAGAAATTACTGACACACAGAATTTTCCACTAGAGTATGCTTGAATAGCTGATACATAGAATATCCAGATGAGACTATTGATAAGTTGAATCCTCATAACGGATATGCATATCTTATGCATGGATACTTGATTGAGTTGTTCTCATTAACGTATGACTGAATACACTGATAAACTGAACTTTCTCTACTGAACATGCATATCTAATGCATAGAGGTCTGACTAAACTTACTCTTGAAAGCATGACTGACTGTGCAATGATAACTGATGCTAACTCGTAATAGGAATCTATGCATAAAACTGAATGGGTTTACTGAATTGATAACTTCGGGGAGTTATAGAGCATCTCCCCCTTGGGACTCTATGTCCTTCTAAGAAGGCTTACTTTACTGATACACTGGGGCGATGTACAGAGCATCTACGAATTGGATCAGATCTAAACATCTGAGAGCTGAAGATAATGCATGATGCATGAACTGAGTTATACTCGCAACTACTAAGGTACTCTGTCTTGGAATAGTTACCTTAATGAGATCTCTGATAGTATGACTAGATGGAAAGATATGAAAACAAACTACACGAATCTGATTGTCTGACTGCTAAACTAAACTAATGGCTTTACTGACTAACTCATGCTTAAAACTTAAGCTTAATTGAAGCAATGCTTTTGCATTCTTTCAACTAAACCTTCCACCTTAGCCTCAAGTCATCATCATAAGTCTGGGAACACTTCACTAAACTCTGAACTGAACTACAATCAATCTACTCTAGGGTCTGCGGTACAATAATGTACCTAAATGATAACTCATCCTGAAAGACTGCACCTGAAAGTATAAAGCTCATTGCTAATACTATAACTTGGGGTACAACTTTTAACTTCCTTTAGACTCCGCAATCATTAAACTTAAATTCTTGCATGCACTGTTCAAGCCTACTAAAATCTCTAGAACATGTCTAGCCACTTATACATAAGCATAACACCCGCTACTGTCATGGGATGCTAATATCACATCTTTTAACTTACATCCACACCTTCATACTTAGTCTAAAATCCACCAACTTAAATTCTTCAAATATACAAGTTTAGTCTTTAAAGAATAATATGAATATCCATAATTCTTTAATAAACATGCTACTCTCATCCTAGCCTTCAAATGTTACCTCTATGAAACTTATATTTTCTCCATACCATGAGAATTACCACTATTCTTCCATCAACACCATATATAACTCCGAATTACTAAACTTAAACTATTGCATACATTGTTTCAAGCCTACTGATTCACCTTTTATACAACTAACCCCCATGAAACATACTCTACCCAAATTTAGATAACACTATCTTGAACTATTTGTGGGGACGATCTAAGAAAGCTCTATCTGTAGGACTTTGGGCTTCACTACTTCTACTACCTTAAGAGTAAGGTAAAGCTAACATGAATGGAACATAATGAGAATCCACATAAGTTTCTTAGAGAAGCTTTCTATAGCACGATATGAGACATAAAAGAAGGGAAACTGTTCCTAAAACATCTTATAGCCTCCTGCACGTAAATGTGGCACGCAACATACCCATGCATAAGACTCTACTAGATGTGGCTTTTTAGATTCCCTAGGACTCTATTGAACCTTAACCTTTGATACCAAGTTTGTAATGCCTCGATTATCATAACCGAAATGCTATATGGTGCTCATGACCCCGAAGGACCACAAACTAATCCATGACTGATATTTGTACCTGTACACTACATAATATATAAATATAAATGCAAAAACATGAACTGAAGGCCATAATATTCAATACTGAACATAATCTGAGTAATAAAAATGTCTGAATAAAGAGGTATCACAATACCAAAATAGAACTGAAATACTGAAGTCTGACTTTAGTCTGTAATCTAGTTTGCATCTATTCTGAAAGCCTCTACTATCTGAATAACCTGAATAAGGTACTGATGAGACAGTCCCCAACTAACTCCAACTAATAAACTAATCAACAAGAAGGTAGAGAAATAATCATATCCTCAAAGGATGAGGACTTACTTCTAACTGAGACTGCTGAAATCTGCAAATCTACTGCTACTCTGGAACTCGTTCCTCTAAACCTATGGCATAAAATAAAACACCATAGCACGAATTTATCAGTATGTATAAACGTACTGAGTATACGAGTGAGGTAGGCTAAATGCAATGGGTTTATATGCATGAACAATGCTGACTGATATGAACATGAGAATACATACATGCATAAGTAACTATAACTGAACTTGTGGTGATACTGACTACTGAGTTCGAATGCTGACAACATGAGTTTACTGATACTGAGATATTGAATAGATGAATGACTATTTCTGACAGTTCAAATTATGAAGAACTGGTCTGATGACTGTGTCTAACAGTCCTAAAACTGAATACTAATAACATAAGTTATGACAACTGGTCTAACTGATATAACTATGATGATCGGCCTAACCGATGTAACTGAAACTGAGCGAATGTATCTGACAGTCTAAATCTTCTAATAATAATTAATAGTGACTAAGATTGAGATTAGGCCTAACTAACGGGTGATCTCTGGAACTGATATTGAGAATACTCAACTAAATCTGAGACTGAGATCAAGCCTATCTGATGGGTGACCTCTGTAAGTACTGATACTAAATAACTTTATGTGAGACCAACCTTATCTAGCGGGTGGTCTATGAATCTTTGGAACTATCCGAGTTCCTTACAGAGATTGATGATTGTATCTGACAGTCCTGATTTCTTAGTTCTACTCTAAAGACTTATACTCAAACTATAACTGTGGGAGTTCTCACTTAACAGACATGCCCCGAGTCTAAACTAGTGGGGTCCAACCTGTAATGCCAGCTGGAAGGGTGTCAATACCGTGACACGGGTAATGACCTCTCTGGTGAAGCGTATCTGACGGGTGACCCTCGTAGGAAGTCAAGGCTAAGGCAGTATAATAGTCAAGCCTCTTTGATGGATGACAAGCCTTTTTCTGACGGGTAACTCCAACATCCTATGCTGGCTATGCAGTTCTGGAGTTCAGGGATTGCTCCTAACGACTCTGCCTCTCTGATGGGAGGCTGCCATTCTTGCACTCACTCGGTGCTAGCTCCAACTCCTAACTGGAAGACTTTGAACTGATTCTTAGAACTTGTACTTGAACTGAACTGAAGTTGTTACTGAGTTTCTTACTTGACTGAGCTATCTGAGTTCTCTTGGTTCCGTTATCTGACAGAATACTACTGAATCTATTATCTGAATAATGATACTAAGTTCTGAATTGATATCTTGAATGCTACTGAGATCTGAGTTGAGTACTGAACTGAAGCTGGAATAATAACAATACTTAGATTACTGAGATTTCTTAAGTTCTATAACTGTCTGAGAATTCTGAATTTTATAACTGACTGAGTTATACTGATCATGGCACAATTGAGATTATCTTGAGACTAACTTGGCTCTAGGCTTACTGTTATATTTTTCGAGTACAAGTACACCCAGGACTCGATGGAAGGAAACTGACACACATAATACTTCTTGATCATAGGAATAACATCCACAATTCATAATACCATAAGTAGGAGATTTCATACTACACATGGTTCTCAACACCTTATACATGAAAGGGAGTAAATATAACATGGGTATACTTGCATAATTTAATATTATGGATATTCCATATCACAACAACAACTCATAACAACAACACATATCAATAACATGTAATTCATGTGGAAACATAAGAATAGAACATGGACTTGTCATTTAAGCATTGTTAAGTCATAAAAACATGGATTCTATCATTCTTGGAATTTTATCCAACACCTTACATGCACAACTTTGGGCATAGGTGTACTTATCAATTTTACAATCTTAATCTATCCAAAAATTATGGGTTTCAACTAACCTACTCACATGCTTTATGAAAAACATATCAAGATACAACCTTGAATCCAAAAAACAATCATCAACATGAATATAGCCATAACACAACATGGAAATCACAATTTATAATTTAAAACATGATTTTTGAGCTCCATGGATGAACGGGATCCATGGATGAACACTACGCATACCTTAGAAAGGAAACTTTGATGAGTTGCTGGAGAGTTCTTGGATTGAGAAACTTAATTCTTGATTATCTTGGAAAAAGGGCTTGAATCTTGCTTTTGGGAGATGATTTTAATAAAAACCCTAATCTTGTGGTTGAAAGTGTAAGAGAGGGTTTTTGAGATCTTTAACTAAAGATAAATAATAGAAAGTTACGTTCCTTGAGGTTTATAAGTCATGGGAGGTGAAGGAAATGACCAAAATACCCTTACAAAACCACTTCGCAATTGCGGAAAAACTTAGCTGACGACCATGGTTGAAATGTCGTCAGATTTGTGATAAGTCATCACAAATGTCGTCACTTGGAAGTTGATTTCTGCCTAAGGCTTACGACATTCGTGATAAGTCGTCACACTTGTGATAAATTATTATAAATGTCATCACTGGGGGATGGATACTACCTAAGGGTGATGACGTTTGTGATAAGTCGTCACACTTGTGATAAGTTATCACAAATGTCGCCACTCAGTTTTCCAGGATGACATGCTGGATTAAAATGGGTATAACTTTTTTCTCCGGTATCGGATTTTGGTAAAATTGGTATCGTTGGTAAGATAATTCAAAGAGATTTCATTTTACATATATTAGGTCCTTTAATTCGATATATATAAGGATCTATGGTCGATTGAAGTTGACCTAAGTTTTGACGCTCACTAAAACTTAAATGATAGGAAAACTTTCAACTTGTCCTTGAGTTAGGGGACCTCTATGATCTGAATTCATGCTAAAATAGATTCCCACACTACAAAATTTATTAACACACTAAATTTACATAGGATTCGAGTGTTTTGAAACATCTACGCATATGGATAATGGATTTTCATTCTAGTCCGAAATGTGGGGTGTTACAGCTAAACCCAAGAAACTCCTGATATTAGATGGAGAGATGGGTCTAGGCAAGTTTTTCACTTCTTTGGTATTTTGGGTATCAACTCTAATTCCATCATTGGAAACAACGTGACCGAGGAAAGCTACTGTTCTTAGCCAAAATTCACACTTACTAAATTTGGAAAACAACTGGTGATCTTTAAGAGTTTGCAACACAATTCTAAGAAGGGTTGCATGGTTATCATCACTAGGAGAATATACAAGGATATCATCAATAAATACTATGACAAACATGTCTAAATACTGTTTGAATAGTCGGTTAATTAAGTCCATAAAGGCTATTGGGGCATTTATTAGCCCGAAGGACATGCCTAGGAATTCAAAGTGACCATAACGGGTTCTGAAAGCTGTCTTTGGAATATCACATTGCCTTACTCTAAGATGGTGATAGTCGGATCAAAGGTATATATTAGAAAAGTAACTTTTACCTTTGCGTTGGTCGAACAAGTCATCAATCCTAGAAAGAGGATATTTATTTTTCATTGTGACTTTATTCAACTGATGGTAGTCAATGCACATTTGAAGACACCAATTTTCATATGCACGAATAGAACGGGAGCGCCCCATGGAGAAACACTGGGCCTTATGAAACCTTTATTTAAGAGGTCTTTAAGCTAATCTTTTAACTCTTTATGCTCATATGGAGACATACAATAAGGTGGATATGAAATGACTCTTGGGAGATACTGAATTACCTACCCACTCAAACACTAGCTCATCAGGAAACTGAAACTTCACTACTCGAGTGCGACAATATATAGATGCATAATAGGAATGGAGAATCCATACCCAGAATAATGTCAGAATTGTCTATGTCTATCTCTATTAAGTCTGCTAATATGATCTTGTGAAGGACAGTGATATGGCACTTTTTATAGGTTCATTTGGAAACAACTGACTCTCCCACTAGGGTGAAAACTAAGAAGGTCTTAGAAAGCTTTTCAGGACATACTTTAAAATTCACTGCAACTAACGGAATCACATAAGAGAGATTTGACCCTGGGTCCAACAACATATAAACATTAAAATGAAAGACATGAATCATACCCATACCAATATCTGGTGAATTCTCTTTCTCCTGACGTGATGGTATAGCATAAAACCAATTCTGGCACTGATCGCCACCGGTACTGGATGATGCACCCTGAGGAAGGACGGAGAACCTAGAGGGGTTGGTGCACTAGTATCCTGAGTCTGAAAACGTATATCTCGGCTTCCCTGCTTAACATACCAGTACTCTTTGATCTCTGACCCAACTTACCACATACATAATAACCTTTCTGTCCCTACAATCACTTAGTAGGATGATTTTTACCGCACTTAGCATATATCGGGTAGTTAGGCCTTACACCCATACTATTTTAAGACTTAGATACAGAAGTCCTAACCCACTACTCCTGCTTGGTTCTGGGTGTGGGGGAACTGGATGAAGATGGAACTGTCATATGCGAGTTACCCTAAAATTGTGAATGACTTCCTTCTCCAGACCTTGGTTGACCATACTCAAACTGTCCTATTCTAACCTTTTTATTTCCCCTCTTTCTCCATTTTAACTCCTTTGCCTTAATATATTAAGCATGAGTCATCAATCTAGCAAGGTCCATATCCCTAATAAACTTGGCAGACCTACACTTCTTGACTACCAAGTCAGACACTCCAGAAACAAACTTACTCATACTAGATCTACTATCAACTATCAAATCGAGAGCATACTTGGACAACTGATTGAACTTAAGGCAGTACTCTTTCACTGTTATCGAGCCTTTCTTCAGGTGCATGAACTCATATACCTTTGCTTCTCTCAATTCACGCGGAAAGAACCTATCTAGAAATACATCCCAAAACTCCTGCCAACTCAAAGGAGCTACATTATCACCTCTACCATTCTTCGATATAACCACCTTATCATACGCCACATCCTTCAGCCTATAGGATTCTAACTCTACACTCTCCTCCTCAGTAACATGTATAATTTATGTTATCTTTTTCACCTCATCAAGATACAGCTGTGGGTCCTCACCTACTTTTAACCCAAAGAATTTAGGTGGCTTATTCTCATGAAGTCACGGATCTTGGCCATAGCTAAATCACCATTCTGCTAAAGTGGGACTACAGTTTGTAGGTTGCCCTAAATATTGGCTATCACAACTTGGCACCTGAAAGGCAACCTAAAATTTAGCATGAAATATATTTTCATTCAGAGGATCAGCAGGCTGGGGTGGATGGCTATATTTTTGCATGCATTAGTTCAGTGAGGAGGTATATTTAACTGTCACGTAAGAGCATGAGTTAAAAGAAGATAAATGCACTATAAGCACGATAGATCATGAAAGAAAAAGATGATTTCAAAATGTCCCGTATGCTCTTGCTCATAAATGTGGCGTGCTTCACACCCATGATCAACACTCTACATAACGTGGCTTGTCTAAATCCCTAGGACTCTTTAAACCTTAAGACCTGATACGAAGTTGTTAATGCCTCAAAAATGTGTCCCGAGACGTCACACAATACTCAGGACTATGAGTAGCCCCAAGCTAATGCTTTGAGGATTTTACTACTTCTTAAACTCATAATAAAGATAAGTTAGGTATATGAACTACTGAAATACTAAATTTAATTAAACATAATGTCTGAAAGCATTTAGCTTAATCGTCTAGACAAACAATACCTGAAATCTAAAATATAATTAGCAGTCTGACAAGCCTCTACTGCTAAGAACTAGAGAGCCACTGTGATAGACCCCCAGCTGACTCGAACTGACTAAAAGCAACTAAACAATCTACTTTAATAATCTAGAAATCTAAATAGCTGGGTCCTCGAACTATGAGGACTCACCAACTATTGGGATGTGGATAGAGAACCTCACGATCAATAACTCTACTGGAACTGAGCACCTGAACCTTTAAACAATGTAACACATAGCCATATATATGGATCAGTACTTTTGGAATGTACTGAGCATATGGGGGTGAATGCATAAGTAAAACAATGATACAATATTAAATCAAAACTTTCAAAGGATGAATGCTAAGTGTAATGACTCACCTTGGCTCGAATAAAACATGTACTGCAAAACAATAAAGCATGCGTATGTAAAAACATAGAAAATCATTGTAAGTCAAAGCACTTATTCTAAAAGTTGTACTCTTACTCTTTCTATTGGGAGTTTCTTCTAACCGACATAAACCATGTGAGCTATCATGGAGTCCAACATCTTACCCACGTTGGGGAGAGTTGTTCTACCCTTGCCACCGGAATAGAATTTCTTATCTTAAGTGATCACTGCCTTAGCCCACTATGGGAATATCTTAAACCTACGGTGGCGCATAGTTCTGGGACATGAGACCTTTGGAATCATAACCAACTAAGTGCTAAATATTACTCCCATTCTTATGCTTATACTTTAGGAAATCCACCTTAAATAACATAAGGGTTTATAATGAAACCAATTATGCTTCTCTTTCTTTAAATCATGGTCAAGATGAACAATGTGGATTCTGTATCTTAGCTTAGGTTCAAACGATCAATTCTTTTATTTAAATCTTGGTAAACAATTATCAAAGAAACTTAAGACCATAGTCTTCTTGAAATCCAAAATCATTCTTAATATGAGCTTATCAAATAAAAATTAAGAGCATGATCTTCTTAAAATGTTAGCACTTAAAATGTTGGCTTAAAATTCATGCTTAAACTCGGACGATTCACAACAAAACTTCATGCTCAATGTCATTATTGAAATTATACAACAATATCAATTCATAATAAGAAAGTGCAATTCATGATATAAAACTTCAACTCAAAGCATAAGTAGGTAAGATAAAAATGCACTTCAATACTTAAATCACTTATAAATTCATAAACTCAAAACAAGATAATTTGGGTATAAAACCTAATATGAAATTCATGAAATCTTAACTTAAAACAAGTTTTGGGCACAAGGATGAAAGAGGATCCTTGTTCATAACCCTACATACCTTGTTGTAATGATTGAATGTAAAAGTTTGAACTTTTAAATCCCTAATGGTGTTCTTGAAGTTCTTGAACCAGGAAGCTTGGATTAATGACTTTCTTAGAGAAAGAGTAATGGAATTGTTCTTGATTTCTTAAAGCTAGGATTTTGTTATTAGAGAGAAAAAGTTGAATAATAAAGTATCTAGGCTATTTGGGGTTCAAATTATCTATTTTGGGTGGATTTGGGTGAGGGTAAATAACTTAAATACCCCCATGGAGACGTCACTTAGAACCACAAAACTGGGCACCGATGCAATAAGCGATACATCGCATTGCTCAATACGACTCGATAGGCGACGCACGTGTTACCCCCCTCGACGTGATCACCGATGCGGCACGTCCATGTTGCGTTGACATTCTGCCTCGGCCATCCAAACATGTCCCAAACCTTTTCAAAAAAATTTGAAACTCACCCAAGAGGTACCATGGACTACCCCGATCCTGAGATAACCTAAAACTTTACATTCCAAGGTCGGTTAGTTCGAAAATAAAGTCATCACAGTTTTGAGGCCAAAATGAGACTAAGTCTCCAACACTTAGCTAACTTTTCAAGTCCTAAGTCTCTAATGCGCCCATTCTGAGATGAATTGAATTGGGGTGAATACGGAGTATTACACTTGGTTACTCATGAAGAAAGTAAAAAGAGATACACCACAGGGATTATCCAAGACATTCATTCTTCACAAAATTACTAAGAAATTTAGTGTAACGCCCCAAAACCTGGTCCAAAGATGTCACACAGTGCTCTAGACTATGAGTAGCCTTAAGCTAACCCTATCTGCCTTCTATTAAGTCTAAATCACATAATAAGGAAAATATAGACAGAAAAGTCATACTAAATGAGGAAACTGTCTGAATATAATATTTAAAAATAATGTCTGAAACTTTAATACTAAATAATCTGAATCAAAACTAGCAGTCTGACAATCCTCTACTACTAATAACAAGAGAGTCACTAGGATAAACCCCCAGCTAACTCAAACTGTCTGAAAAGAATGCTAAAGCATATAAACTAATAAGATGAAATATTTGAATGACTAAGTCCCCAAACAATGAGGACTCACCAACTGTCGGATGTGGATGGAGATGCTCGAACTACTCACGTTGTTGATACTGAGCACCTGAACCTACATTATGAGACAATGTAGCACATAGACATATATGTGGATCGGTACTCAAAGGATGTACTGAGTATATGGGGTAAAATGCATATGTAAAAATAGTATATCAATCATCATCATTATTTGTAAAACAATGCATGTCAAATGTAAATGAGTCACATAAGCTTGATTAACTGAGAAACTGAAATCTATAATCATGAGTAGTAAAACATATTGAATAAATTTAGTGAGTCATAACATTTATATCTAAAAGTTGTGCTAGTGATTTGTCTGTAAATCATGATGTCTAAGTGTAGAAAGGACTCACTTTTATATTTGAAATTTGTAGCTAATAACCTTCTGTAAAGCATAATCTGAATAAAGTTGTGAGCCTTTACATTTAGTTTTCTAAAAGTTTTTTGGTTATTCATTTCAATTAGTATTACTCTTTATGTAGGGAGAAATACTTTAAAAATTATTTTGAAAGTATTTACTGTTAGGGAAAATACTTTATCTGAAGAGAGGTTCTTCTAACTGACATAAACCATGTGAGATAACATAGAGTCCAACATCTTGTTCCCCTATAGGGAAAACCTCACGATGGGGAGACGTGTCATACTCTTTCCAAGGAGTATAACCTAAGCTAAGTGATCACATCTGTAACTGTCACCCATATTGGAATTGGAATAATATTATAATTTGTACCTATGTCGGCTACATAGTTTTGTGGAAGATAGAGCACGCTAATCCCACACTTCCCACTCGGTGCTAAATACTACTCCTTTTAATCTGTATACTCATTCTATTGAAAATCCACTTTAAAACTAGCATAAGGGTTTATTCTAAAACCAATTATGCTTGTATCTGAGTCATTCTATAAATAAAACTAATCTGATTTTTGTAATCTATAATAAATCTGTAAAGTGGATTCCAAATCTTAAATAAGGATCAAAAGATCAAAGCTTTATTGAAAATTTAAAAATAAACTGATCATCTAACTCTTAAAGCATAATCATTCTTGAAATAACAACATTCACTTAGGGATTTATGACCCATGCATCAATCTCAAGTCAAAACATCGTAATAATCATGCTTGATAATGAAACAATGATAATTCATCTCAAAATATGTAAATTACTACAACAGGCATGAAATTATGAAAATAAACGTGCAATTCAACTTCTAAAACACTTGAAATCTCATAATCTTGTAACTAACAATAATGGGTATGAACCATAATTCAAATCTCATGTATAATCATTCAAAATCATGTAAATTTGAAACAAAAACTTTGTTTTGGGCACAAAGATAAAATAGGGTCCTTGTTCATAATCCCATATACCTTAATTGATGAAATCTCTAAGAAATCTTAAACTTGAATCTCTATTTGAGCCTTTGAAGATGAACTCTTGGTTATCTTGATTTGGAAATCCTTAATTTTGAGTTTTCTTGGAGAAACAATGGAGAAATTTGATTTGTTGGAGAAGACGGTTTGGGGCTCTAGGATTTTTCTTTGATAAAGAATGGATGAAAATTAGCATAAAGTGCTTTGAATATGCTAAATTCCTTGTTTATGACAAATTGGGGCCTTGGGAATTGACTAAAGTGCCCCTTTTTAAACCCTAATCGAAACTAGTAAAAGTAAATTTTTTCCAATTTTACATGCCACCGCAACACGCCACTATCGCGGTGGCTCACTGGAAAAGAACGAGTGGAAACTGGAAGTTCTACGCGACGCGGAGCTATCATGGTGCACTACTAAAATGTCATTTGGGACATCATTGCTATGCGGTACCATCGCGTTGGCCCACTGAAAATTGACAACTGGGAAATTGGACCTCACCGCGATGTGGGCTATTCATGGAGGTCCACTGGAAATTGACAATTACCATTTTGGAATCCACCGCGGCGCGGTGCTCCTTCAGTTGGGATACTGCTTTACTAAAACCGTCATAAATTCTCAACCGAGTATCGGGTTTAGGATATTTTAGTATCAATGGAAAGATTATTCAATTTCCCACACAATGGATAGTCTGAATTTGGAAAATTCTACATGTAACAAAAGTTATTCATTTTTGAAGATAACCCTTGACATTTTAGGAATGAAATTAAGCTAGGAAAAGTATGGGGTATTACAATATCTCCCCCTTGGGAAAATTCATCCTCGAATATGGCTAGTTAAGCTGAAAATACTGAGGAATTTGAAGCTATAAGCTATCATGCACAACTAAAATAAATTGTATGACTGAATCTTAAAGGTAATGTGCTACTGAATTGATCTGCGAGTGCATGAGTTTTCATAAAAATAGTTGTATGTCTGAATTTGAGACTGGAAAAGAACTGAATGAAGGAAAACTATTACCTTCGGCTGAATCTGCGTTCGTAGAGAAGAGATGAGGATACTTGGTATGCATGTCTGCTTTTTCTTCCCAAGTATCACCCTCAACGGACTGATTTCGCCATAGAACTTTGACCAAGGAAACTTTTTTATTCCTTAGCCTACGGATCTGATGATCAAGAATCTTTACTGGAACTTCTTCATATGAAAGGCTATTCTAAATATATGTACTTTATAGAGGAACTATAACGGCTGAATCGTCCATGCACTTCTTCAACAAAGACACATGGAATAATGGGTGAACTAAGGATAAATCTGTGGGTAGCTCAAGTCTTATGCCACCTTCCCAACCCGACTCAAAACCCAAAAGGAGCCTATATATCGGGGACTAAGCTTACCCTTTTTGCCAAATCACTTCACCCCTTTCATGGGTGAAATTTTTAAATACACAAGATCATCAATCTCAAACTCAAGAGCTCTTCTTATTACGTCTACATAATATTTCTGACGACTCTGGGCTTCTTTCAATATCTCTCGAATCAATTGAACTTTATCCAAGGCCTTAAACACCATGTATATCCCAAAAAAGAGGCCTCACCTACTTCAAACCAACCAATTGGCAATCTATATCTCCACCCATACAGAGCTTCAAATGGAGCCATCTGAATACTAGCATGATAACTATTATTATAAGCGAACTCAATCAACAACAAATGCTCATCCCAACTACCTTTGAAGTCAAGAACACATGCCCTCAAAATGTCCTCTAGAGTCTAAATAATCCTTTCTGCCTAACCATATATTTGTGGATGAAAAGCTGAACTAAGATGAACTTGGATACCAAGACCCTTCTGAAAGGGTCTCCAAAACTGAGAGATAAAGTGAGTACCCCTATCCAAGATGATAGACAAAGAAACTCCATGTAATATAACCAACTCTTTGATGTAAATCTTAGCATAATCTTCAGCTGTGTAGGACATGTGAACTAGCAAGAAATGGGCTTAGTCAATCTGTCTATAATAACCCAAATCGAATCATACTAATGATGCAAATGGGGTAATCCAAACATAAAGTCCATATTCACCTCTTCCCACTTCCAAGTGGGGATACCAAACTCTTGCAACGTATCACTAGGTCTTTGGTGCTCTACCTTAACCTGTTGACAAGTTGCATACTTGGCCATAAATTCTGCTATATCCTTCTTCATACCATTCCACCAATAGATTTTCAGCAAGTTGCGGTACATCTTGGTGTATCCTAGATGAATAAAATAATGTGCACCATGCGCTTCTTATATAATCTGTTGTCTCAAATCATCAACACATGGTGCACACAATCTATTCTGGTACCTCAACACACTATATCCCCCTTGGGAAAAAACCTCTACCTTTTTTACTTTAAGTGACTCCTTCAGGTTAACCAAACTTGAGTCCTCATCTTGTTTATCTTTAACATCCGAATCTAGAGAAGATTCGAAACTATTCTGAACCCAAATATTTTCTTTAGCTGAGTCAACCAATCTCACACCTAACCTTGCTAACCGATGAACTTCTCAAACTAACTCTTTCTTATCATTCTCCACATAAGCAACACTGCCCATAGACAGTCTACTAAGGGTGTCTTCAACTATATTAACCTTGCCTGGATGATACAACATACTCATATTGTAATCCTTCAACAATTCTAACCACCTTCTTTGCCGAAGATTCAACACTCTCTGAGTAAACATATACTGCAAACTTTTGTGATCCGTAAACATATCAACATGCACCATATAAAGATAGTGCCTCCAAATTTTCAAAGCAAACACAACAACAGCTAACTCAAGATCATGGGTTGGGTAATTCGTTTTGTGAGGCTGATAACGCTCAAACTACAGCTCTCGTAAGAGTGTAAGCGGTCGTTGTCAAATATAGAACCCAACTGGGTTGGGTGTCGAATCCCACAGGGAATACTTGGTCACTAAGTATGAAAAAATTAGTAGACTGTTGATCGAAAATTCTACGAAAAAAGGGGGATTTAATTTTAGCGTGAATTAAGAGTATCAAAGTAACAAAGAAAAACGGAATGTTTAGTAGGTTTTAATTAATGAGAATTGTAAGTTAGGGTTATGTCCACCTTATGAGTTTTACGTATCTATTGGCTATGAGTTATGCAGAATTTAGACATGCATGCGCTTATAGAGATTCGTATTCTATGGTAAACCCTAGTGTCTTTCGACCATCAAGGATTATATCACTTTAACTCTTTCGAGCTTAAAGCATATACTAATGGTACGAATTCTCCAAGAGGTTAATCCAGTTACGGCACTAACTTTTAAACAGGGGTTGGTAGCCCTATTTCCTTGTCATTCTCTCTTTTCCAGACATGTAACTTTTTTTTTGAACAAGTTAATGCTATACTGGCGTATTCTATATGTTTGCAACCACAAGAATTCAATTAAGATGAAGAGAGTAATGATATAACCAGCATACGTATCAAGAATTCACAAACTCATAGCAATAGATAGTATCTCTTAAGGCTTCCATAACCCTAACAGAGAAGTTTAGCTACTCATGAGCGCAACGGAGATCACAATAACCATCATCATCATATCAAAACTAGAATGATCTCACGTTGGATAGGAGTGTGGCGTCACAACAAGGTTGATGTTTTTCCTCTTGGTGTTTCCCACGAGTTAGCATTTTTATCTGTTAACAATTGTAACGTGAATTAGGAGCGGAAGTTGAATGAAAGAGAATTGAATTAATGAATGAGTGAATAATAAAAAGCTTGCTGAAAAATTCAGAAAATAGGGTTTTTATAACATCCTTGTCCTAGTCCAACTGAAATAGGGTTTTTATCCTTGTCCTAGTCCTACTGGGTTACTGCATACTTGTCCTAATCCTACTAAGTTACTGCTGATCCCCCAAGTCTTTAGAAATGCTGTTTTTGCCCAGGACAAGTTCTCCATGAATCACTTTCAGTCCACAAGCTTCCAGAAGTTGCCTTCCTTCTTACGTGAAGTTTCCCTTGGCGTCCAACAGTCCATAAAATTCTGAAACCTTCATCATTTATACCTGAAAACTTGCTAATCACGTTGGTTAGCTCACTTACAGGAAAAAGGACTAAAAGTGTAGGAAATATATATTTTGTCCTCAAAACTTAGCTGAAATATGGGTACATTAAGGTGCTTTAGGCGTGTAAATACACCTAACATCAACACCCCACACTTAAAGCTTTGTTCGTCCTCTAACAAAATATCATGTCCATATAAACATCTACTTAGGATTTCACAGTAACAACACGAAATATTCATCAAGACAGGCACGATAATTATTAACACAGAGTAGTTTTCTAATCACTTCTAGAAACAATTCAACCTCCAACATAGACTCGTGATGATGGTTAATTCGTATTCAAAAGTTAAGGCACAAAGAATCATACAAGACTACCCAAAACTCATCAACCATGTGTGTCTCACAATATATCACCCATAATTACTCACAAGTATTTCATTTTTCAAAACATGGGTATAAGATTATCCTTGCTCTCACTCTCACAAAGAATTCATATGTTGCAACTGATGACCATAGGCTTGCCCTTAGTGTAGTGCTCTACTAATATCAGAATGTTAAGCTTAGGATCAAATAGGTCTTTTACAGGTTGTAATGTAGGCTAAGGGACGGGTAGGACTATTTTGGCCAGAAATAGTGACTATGTTCCTAAGCGCTTTAATACATCACATTATGCCATTTACACTTTCTTTCAAACGACCTTTCTACTTTCTTTTAATCTACCACCCCTTCTCACCTCTTTTGTTATTCAATTTTAAATAGAATCAACTTTGTATTTTTCTTTTTCATTTCATTTTTTATTTTTTTTATAACACACCTCTATAATAGCCATTCTTTTTCATAACAAATTCAAGTACCAATTCACTTTAAGGCATCACTCTCACCCAATTTCCTTTTATTTTGTCACATGACTTTACAATTTAAAGTGCTTAGGAATTTGGATCAAATTATGGTCTTAAAAAAATGGATTAGGCTACATATGAGGCTGTCAAAGAAAATGGCTTAAAGGCTCAAAAGGGTTGACTAGGATAATATCCACGGGTAGGTAAAAAGAAGGTAAACAATCACAGGCTGCCAAAGAAATGCCTAAATCATCTCCTAAACTCACACTCTTTATTTTGCTTTACACATAAACCAGGCAAGTTCTAGCATTAGTCACAACACAGAATATACTATATCCTCACACACACAAGGCACATGGTCAACTTTATTGGGAGCAGTATAGACTCTTGACCCAACAGATGAATGAATTAAACCACACAATTATCACACAGTGAGTCACACATAGAGCCTAAATGTCTCAGTAGTAATGATTTACCACAAACTCTTGTTATACTACCATGCCGTCTATAAGAACAATTTCATGCAAAATAAAAAAAATCTAGAATTTAAACTAACTAATTACGACTAATTAAAACAAACAAGAACTAGAATAAATGCAAATGCAGACAAAGAAGTATAGCATACAAATACCAGCACCCCACACTTAGACGGGACACACTGTCCTCAGTGGAAAATAAATAAGAAAAACCTCATTAGTCGGACTCCTCCTCTATGTCTGGGGTCATACCCCCTGCATCGGAATCATCATCAGAGTTCTCCTCCATGTCTGAGTCTAGCATTCAGCGATCATCATCTGTTGGCACATCATCATCAAGAGGTTCCTCGAAATATACACCTACTCCGCACATAGCCCTCGCATGCTCATTCATTGGGTAGTCATAATCCAACTGTTGGAGCTCTGCAGCAGTTGGAACATGACCCCCGCTCATCATGGTAAACCTCGTCATGCCATATAAATGGCGGAAGAAGCTTTCGTCACGAGCATGTCTTTCTGCAGTGGTCAGGTTGACGCCATGCATAGATTCAGCATCTTTCACCTTTGTGAGGTCAACTTCCTTTGGGTTGTGTGGAAGCTTATGATATGCAGGTTCCTCTTCGATGTCCTCCTTCCTCAATATCGCAGTCAACAGATTTCCAAAGCTGAAGTGGGATCTCTTGTGTAGCCTAGCCTTACGCATTGAAGATCGAATAATTACCCCAATGTTGATGGGGGTGTTCGTTATCAAAGCGTACACCAAGCACACTCTATCACGTATGATCTTTGTGTACTGTGTTCCTAGAATCAAGCAAGAGTTGACCATCCGTAACCATATCCGAGCTTCTCTGTTCAAAGAAGCATATGGGAAGGTATTGTGCCGACCGGTATCCTTGTGACGACTCCAACGTGCCATTGATCTTTTTCCACACAGTGTGTGTCTGATTGACCTGTACGGAGGTCTTTTATAAAGCCCCTTGAGTGGTGATGGATCAACAGATGGCAAACCCAGAAAAGAGTTGAAGAACTCCGCATTTAGTTGCAGGACTTGGCCCCGAATCTTTACTTCACTCCCTGTAGTTTTCGGTGACCAGTGGTATAGAATTATCACGTTAGATCGAGATTGCACTCTCCTATATCTCGGAAGATGAAATCAAGATGTAGCGCCATGATTTTGGCCAAGATGCGAGGTTCTTTCTTTGCTAGGCTCTCCTTTTGTATCAATTCCACGTGAACATATTTTTTTACGTTATTGTTCCTGTACCACTCCTTTGCTTTCTCCTCTAGGACCCATTTTATCCCGTACATGCGTCGAGGTATTTGCAGCGAGGAGGATTCAGCTTGCTCTTTTCTTCCCCTTTTCTGGCCTTTCTGTGAAATGGTTGTTTTTTCTTTTCCTTGTCTTGCTTTTGGTGCCATTGTACCTGAGATTAAAATAATAGTCATGTTAGCTTCATCTCGGTGGATACAATCAACAAACAAGAAGTAGAGGCACAACCCCACACTTAATTTGTTGGCACAAACTAGTGAAGTGAACGATGTCGATCACTCAGACTTCATCGATATACGTTTAGGTGTTATGTTCCAACAATATAATCAGTGCAGTCATACTTTTCTTGTCATCTTAACTATCCTTTTTGATTCTATTTCATGAAATCTTGGCAATACTTTCATGTTTGGATTGATGTACCTTTTGAGCAAGACTACTACATAGAGATTGAATCAAGTTATGGCATTAGAAATAATCACAACATCATATGTTTGTAGTCAACCATGATTTTCATCTCGATGAACAAGTCATTCCAACATGTAGGCTTTCTAGTTACAAGATTATGCAATTTTCTTGATCATGTCAATTCCGCAAAAGTATGACAGTGTATCAAAATCAAATACCAGTTGGAAACAAGTCAAGAGCATCCTTACGTATTCTTTCACTCACTTAGTTGTATCACAAAAAATCAACCATATTCAAATCACCAACACTACTTCAAGATTTAACAATTTATTATAGGCGTAGTAGTGTAGTATTTTATGGAATATAAAAGAAGAGCAAAGAAGTACTTACTTGGTTGATGGCCTCGGAAGATGTTCTTGCAAAGTTAAAAGAGCAAAAGGAAAATTGTTGAGAGATTTTGGAGAGTTAGGCGGCGCTTAGGTTGAATTTGCAATGCATTTTTGTTTTAAGACTAAGGTTCTATTTATAGGACAAGCTTGGGTCGGGTTTTAACCCGTCTGGAATCGGATTAGGAGACCAAAAAGTGAGCATAGGCGGCGCCTATGCTATGGCATTGTTAGGCATAGGCGGCTCCTATGCCACGGCATTCTAGATTCAGAGACAAAAGGCTTTTTCAAAGGCGGTGCCTATGCTATGGCATTGTTAGGCATAGGCGGCGCCTATGCTATGGCATTCTAGATTCAGAGAGCTTAGGCCATAGCATAGGCCTTGCCTTATTCGTTGCCTAGATTTTCATAGGCAATGCCTAACTCATAGATTTTTGCTTCTTCATTCCCAACTTACCACCTTCAACATGCAATACTTCCAAATCAAAATTTGAAACCAATCTCCTCCTTTACACCTCTTGCACCTACACTTATTCAAAAACAACAAAAACGATTAGAAAGATGGGTTGCCTCCCATCAAGCGCCTTAGTTTTGGTCGTGGCTCGACAAAATCCTAGGAAAACAAAAATAATAAAAACAATTAAAAATGATGGGTTGCCTCCCACCAAGCGCTTGATTTATTGTCGCGGCACGACATAGTTATCTCGATTACTTAGACTTCATCGAGATATTTGGTGCATCATTTTCTGAATGGATTCAAACGACGCTAATGCTTAATTGTGGGCATGCAATCTTCTTCAAGATGCATCTTGTGCATACATATCCCAGGTGGGATACCAATTATATCATCAATAGACCAACCAATGGCTCTCTTGTACCTCTTCAGAGCAGAGATGAGAGCCTCTACGTGCTGTTCACCTAAATCAGCCGCAACACTCACCGGAAGTGTATTTCCACTTCCCAAAAATGCATACCTTAGGTGACTGGGGAGCTCTTTCAATTCTAGCGCTGGTATCTCTTCAATGGAAGTCTTCGCTGTTGGTGAAGATTGATTCTTAAGATCAAGGCCCAACTTCTTAGGATCATGAGAATAGAACCTTATTCCTGTTAGAGCACGAACGGTTTCTTCTTGTTCTTCAGCCTCCTCACGTTCAAAATTCAGTAGCACATCAGATAGTGACTCAACAGTAAGGTGCTTCTCTACAGATAATTCTTTCTCATCCTCATAATAAACATCATCTACAGAGAACACATTCATATCGCTGGGCTGCTTCATTGCTTTGCATACATCAAAACGAACCACTTCGTCATTCATCCGAAATAAAAGCTCATTAGCTCTTAAGTCGATAAGCACACTTCCAGTTGCGAGGAAAGGGCATCCCAAGATTATGGGAACTTCAGAATCCACCTCGCAATCCAAAATAACAAAGTCTGCAGGAAAGATGAAGGTGCAAACCTTCACCAACACATCATTCAAGATACCCACAGGTCATTTTACCGACCTATCTGCCATCACGAGCCGCATATTGGTTGGTGTAGGGTCCCCCAACCCCAACTTTCTATACACGGATAGCGGCATCAAATTGATGCTAGCTCCCAAATCGCACAACACCTTAGCAAAATCCAACGATCCAATCGTGCAAGGAATAGTGAAAGCACCAGGATCTACCTTTTTCTGAACTAGTGATCTTGTAGCGATTGCACTGCAATGATGAACATTATCTGCCAGCTCATAGCTTACTGCCCGCTTCTTTGTCAAAAGGTCCTTCATGAATTTAGCGTATCCGGGCATCTTCTCTAGCACTTCCACCAAAGGAACATTAATAGTCAGCTGCTTCAACATAGTCATGAATTTACTGAACCTGGTATCATCAGCTTTCTTCTTCAGTCTCTGCGGAAAAGGTGGTGGTGGAAGGGGAATTGTTTTCTCCACTACTTTCTTTTTATCTTGCTTCCGATTATCAACCTTTTCAGGCTGCAGACGTTTAGGGGTGACGTCATGAACACACTCTTCAGCTTTTTCGGCCTCTTCACATTCTGCATCAATAACATTATCCGCTATATCATCAACTACCTGCTGGCCTTTAGATGGATTTTCCAACACTTTACCACTTCGGGTAGTAATAGCCATACACGATCCATCATTCCTCGGATTTTGCATTGTGTCGCTAGGTAGATTTCCAGCTTTTCTTTGATTGAATGCCACTGAAAGTTGACTCAATTGCTTCTCCAGCTGTTTTATTGAAGTGGAATGTGAGTTAACCAATTGATTTATTGAAGACAAATCGTTCTTCACCTCGTTCACTCCCGTATTAGTTGCCTCCACTCCTTTCAGCAGCTTTTCCATCATATCTTCCATAGACATCTTCCCCGAACCAGATGCCGCGGCCTCACGATTTCCAGGAGGAATATACAAACCACTCTTGTCAGTCTTATTCTTCCAACTACCTTGATCACGGTCCTTGTTTCCAGATTTATCATAATAGTTCTGACCTTGGTTTCCTTGGGCATTGCCTCGAAAACCCCCCTGATTATTCAAGTAGTTAGCTTCTTCCTCAGAATCGGATTCGTCTCTTCCTTTTGACGCAACCGCTTTTACTTTTTTGGTCTTCCCTGATAATAAATGCTTGGTAAGAAGATCCATCTGTGTTTTCATGTGCGTCATATCTTGATCACGTTCCTCTTCTCTTCGCCTTTGTTCTGCAGTCATGCCAATAGATATGTTAGAGCTTGCTACCTCTGAATCCCTGGTACGCCAAGCTCTACTTTGCTTTGTCATACGATCTAACATATCACTTGCCTGAACAAAAGTAAGGTCCATGAATGACCCTCCTGTAGCATTATCAACCACTGGATTAGTCACTGAATTCAAAGACCTGTATAATATCTCCATCAAGTGGACATTGGTCATATGATGATTTGGGCACCGCATAAACTTCTTTTTGAACCTCTCCCATGTTTCGTGGAGAGCTTCAGTTGAAGCTGTCGAAAATTGCTGATCTCATCTCTCAACTGTGCTCTCTTGGATGGCAGAAAGAATCTTTCTAGGAAAGCGTCTTTCAGTTGCCTCCAATTAGTAATAGAATCAGGAGTTAGCCCATTCAACCATAGAGTTGCCTCCCCAGATAGAGACAATGGAAATAATCGCAGCTGAATTGCATTCTGTCCAACGCCTGGATTGTCGAATGACTTGCATGTAGAGGTAAAGTTGACCAGATGCATATTCGGATCATCACCTGAAAGTCCACCAAATAGTCCCTTGAGCTGCGATAACTGAATCATGGTGCTAGTGATATTGAACTTGGCTCCGGGTGCTAAGGGCGGCAGAATAATAGCTCCTGTGGCACCAGCTTCATCCAGATCGTCATCATCATCATCAAAAGGAATCTTCATAGCTCGGCATTCAGGTCTAAATCTAGCTTAACGATCTCTTCTGTTAGCAGGTGTTGCCACCTCAGCATTACACCTAGGGTTTAGTAACTCGTCATCACCTAGGTCTTCATCGTCAGGATTTGTTACTCGCCCAGGGTTATCAATATTCTGTTGATGCACTTGAGCGGCGGCCAAAGCAGCTAATCTAGCCTGCTCCTGTTGAGTAGCCCTTCTTTTAATGTCACGTTGTTCCTCCATCCTGCCAATAAGTTGCAGTTCAGGGTTTATGGGTAATAATGGATGTCCTGAACTTCGAGTATGGGGCATGCACTAAACAAAACCTACAGAAAACAAAAACAACAACTAAAATTAAAATACGAGAATCTTTGACCAAAGGGTCTAGTAATTATCACAAACTTAGTTGACAACCGTATTCCCCGGCAACGGCGCCAAAATTTGATAACGCTCAAACTACAGCTCTCGTAAGAGTGTAAGCGGTTGTTGTCAAATATAGAACCCAACTGGGTTGGGTGTCGAATCCCACAGGGAATACTTGGTCACTCAGTATGCAACGATTAATATACTGTTGATCGAAAATTCTACGAAAAAAGGGGGGATTTAATATTAGCATGAATTAAGAGTATCAAAGTAACAAAGAAAAACGGAATGTTTAGTAGGTTTTAATTAATGAGAATTGTAAGTTAGGGTTATGTCCACCTTATGAGTTTTACGTATCTATTGGCTATGAGTTATGCGGAATTCAGACATGCATGCGCTTATAGAGATTCATATTCTATGGTAAACCCTAGTGTCTTTCGACCATCAAGGATTATATCACTTTAACTCTTTCGAGCTTAAAGCATATACTAATGGTACGAATTCTCCAAGAGGTTAATCCAGTTACGGCACTAACTTTTAAACAGGGGTTGGTAGCCCTATTTCCTTGTCATTCTCTCTTTTCCAGACATGTAACTTTTTTTTTGAACAAGTTAATGCTATACTGGCGTATTCTATATGTTTGCAACCACAAGAATTCAATTAAGATGAAGAGAGTAATGATATAAGAAGCATACGTATCAAGAATTCACTAACTCATAGCAATAGATAGCATCTCATAAGGCTTCCATAACCCTAACAGAGAAGTTTAGCTACTCATGAGCGCAACGGAGATCACAATAACCATCATCATCATATCAAAACTAGAATGATCTCACATTGGAGAGGAGTGTGGCGTCACAACAAGGTTGACGTTTTTCCTCTTGGTGTTTCCCACGAGTTAGCATTTTTATCTGTTAACAATTGTAACGTGAATTAGGAGCGGAAGTTGAATGAAAGAGAATTGAATTAATGAATGAGTGAATAATAAAAGGCTTGCTGAAAAATTCAGCAAATAGGGTTTTTATAACATCCTTGTCCTAGTCCTACTGAAATAGGGTTTTTATCCTTGTCCTAGTCCTACTGGGTTACTGCATACTTGTCCTAATCCTACTAAGTTACTGCTGATCCCCCAAGTCTTTAGAAATGCTGATTTTACCCAGGACAAGTTCTCCATGCATCACTTTCAGTCCATAAGCTTCCAGAAGCTGCCTTCCTTCTTACGTGAAGTTTCCTTTGGCGTCCAACAGTCCATAAAATGCTGAAATCTTCATCATTTATACCTGAAAACTTGCTAATCACGTTGGTTAGCTCACTTACAGGAAAAAGGACTAAAAGTGTAGGAATTATATATTTTGTCCTCAAAACTTAGCTAAAATATGGGTACATTAAGGTGCTTTAGGCGTGTAAATACGCCTAACATCAGAGGCTTAAGTTGTCTAGAGTCATAGGTTATGACCTTACCTCTTTACATTAAAACACAACCCAAACCAACTCTAGAGGCATCACAATAAACAATGAAACCATCTGTACCATCGGGTAATGCTAAAACTGGGGCTAAAGTGAGTCAAGTCTTCAACTCCTGAAAACTCTTCTCACAAGAATTTGACCACTGAAACTTTACTTTTTTTTGGGTCAATCTAGACATGGGAGATGAAATAGACGATAAACCCTCAACAAAACATCTATAATAACCAGCTAGACCCAAGAAACTTTTAATGTTAGATGGAGAAATAGGTCTAGGCCAGTTTCTACTTCTTCTGTCTTTTGGGGATCAACCCTAATACCATCACTAGAAATAATGTGATCGAGGAAAGCTACTGACCTTAGCCAAAATTCACATTTGCTGAATTTGGCGAACAACCGGTGATCTCTAAGAGTTTGCAACATAATTCTAAGATGGTCTGCATGGTCATTCTCACTACGAGAGTAAACAAGAATATCATCGATAAAGACTGACAAACATGTTCAGATACTATTTAAACACTCTATTCATCAATTCCATGAAAGCTGTTGGGTATTTGTTAGCCCGAAGGACATGGCAAAAAACTCAAAATGAACATAACGGGTTTTGAAAGTTGTCTTTGGAATATCACATTCCCTCACTTTAAGCTGATGATAGTTGGATCTAAGGTCTATCTCTGAGAAATAACTTGCACCTTGGAGTTGATCAAATAAGTCATCAATTCTAAGAAGAGGATATTTGTTTTTTGACTATGACTTTATTTAGCTGACGATAGTCAATGCACAGACACAAAGAACCATCTTTCTTTCACATGAATAGGACGGGAGCGCCTCATGGAGAAACACTAGGCCTTATGAAACCTTTATCTAAGAGATATTTAAGCTGCTTTTTTAACTCTTTAAGCTCGTCAGGAGCCATACGATAAGGAGGAATAAAAATAGGCTAAGTATCTGGGAGAAGGTCAATCCTAAATTCTATTTCCCTATCGGAAGGTACCCCTGGCAAATCTTCGGGAAAGACATCGGGGAACTCATTGACTACACTGACTGACTAAACTATTGGAGTCTTAGACTTAGTGTCTTTGACTCAAACTAGATGATAGATACACTCTTTTTAAATCAACTTTTTGTCTTTAAGATAATATATGAAATGACTTTTGGGAGACACTGAATTTCCTTCCCACTCAAAGAGTGTCTCATCTGGAAACTAAAACTTCACCACTTGGGTGCGACAATCTATGGAGGCATAATAGGAATTGAGCTAATCCATGCCAAGAATAAGATCAAAGTTAATCCTATCTAACTCTATTAAGTATGCTAACATGATTTTATAAAGGACAGTGATAGAACACTTTCTATATATCTTTTGGCAATAACTGACTCAACTACTAGGGTAGAAACCAAGAAGAGCTCAGGGATCTTTTCAGAACTTATTTCAAAATTCACTACAACTAATGGTGTCACATAAGAGAAACTCGACCCACGGTCTAACAACAAATAAACATCAAGATTGAAGACACGAAGTATACTAATAATGACATCTGGTGAATCATCCTGCTCTTGACAAGATGGTAAAGCCTAAAAACAATTCTGGCGCTGACCACCACGGTACTGAATGATGCGCCCTGAGGAGGGACTGGGCGACCTAAAGGAGCTAGTGCACTAGTATCCTGAGTCTGGGGACAAACATATCTGTTTCCCTTCTTAACATGCAGACACTTTCTAATTCTATGACGCAACTTACCATAACTATAACAACCCTTCTATCCAACCAAGCACTTTCAAAAATGATTCTTACCGCACTAAGCACATGATAACTGGGCCTTCCATTTAAACTATTCTGAGATCTGTATATAGAGGACTTACCCCATAGCTCTTTTCCAGCTCTGGGAGTGGGAGTACTAGTTGAAGATAGTGTTGGCATAGATGAATGATTCTAAAACTGCAAATGATTTCCCCCATGAGACTAGCCTGGCCATACTCAAAATATCCTGTTCTAGCCTTCTAATTTTCTCTGTCTCTTCCCTTTAACTTCTCTACCTTAATCTGCTGAGCATGAATCATCAATATAGCAAGATCCATGTATCCAATAAGCATGGCAGTCCTACACTCCTTGACTACCAAGCTAGATACTCCAGTGACAAACGTACTCATACTTACCTGAGGATCAACCATTGTATTAGGGGCATACTTAGACAACTGATTGAACTTAAGGTTGTACTCCTTCACTGTCATTGAGCCCTGCCTTAGGTTCATAAACTCCTCCATCTTAGCTTTCCTCATCTTACGTGGGAAGAACCTATCTAGAAAAGCATCCTGAAATACCTGCCAATGCATTGGAGCTGCATTCTCACCTACGTTTCTTCCACACAACTACCTAATCATACGCTACATCCTTTAACCTATAGGATACTAACTCTATACTCCCCTCCTTAGAAATATGCATAATCTGGGTGATCTTTTTCACCTCATCTAAATAAAGTTATGGGTCCTTACCTATTTTCGACCCAAAGAACTCTGGCGGATTCATTCTCATAAAATCTCTAATTCTAGCTGTTGCTAAATCACCATTCTACTAAAGTGGGACTGCAGCCTAATGATTGCCCTGAATATTGTCACTCACAGCTTCGGCCAATGCCTGAAAGGTAGCCCTAATCTTAGTATGAGATACATTTTCATTTAGACGATCGGCATATTGGGGTGGCTTTTTATCATTTCTATGGGTGTTAGCTCGACGAGGAGGCATATCCAACTGTCACGTAAGAGCATGAGTTAAAAGCAGATAGACATACTTTAAGAATGATAAATCATGAAAGAAAGAGATAATTTCCTATGAACGTCCCATAGCCTCTTGCTCATAAATGTGACGCACTTCACACCCATGATCAAGACTCTACATAATGTTATTTTTCTGACTCCCTAGGACTATTATAAAACTTAGGTTATGATACCAAGTCTGTAATACCCCGAAACCTATTCCCGAGATTTCACACAGTGCTCAAGACTACGAGTAGCCTTAAGCTAACCCTGTCTGCCTTCTACTAATTCTGAATCTCATAATAAGGAAAATATAGACATAAAATTCATACTAAATATGGAAACTATCTGAATATAATAATAAAAAATAATGTCTAAAACCTTAATACTAAATAATCTGAATCAAAACTAGTACTCTGACAATTCTCTACTACTAATAACTAGAGAGTCATTAGGATAAACCCCCAGCAAACTCAAACTATCTGAAAAGAATAAGAAGGCATATAAACTAATAAGCTAAAATATCTAAATGACTAAGTCCCCAAACTATGAGGACTCACCAACTATCGGATATAGATGGAGATGCTCGAACTACTCACGCTGCTGATACTGAGCACCTGAAACTACATTATGAGACAATGTAGCATATATATATATATATATGTGGATCGGTACTTTGAGGATGTACTGACTATATGGGGGTGAAATGCATATGTAAAAATAGTATATCGATCATCATCATCATATGTAAAATAATGCATGTCAAATGTAAATGACTCATATAAGCTTGATTAACTGAGAAACTGAAATCTATAATAATGAGAAGTAAAGCATATTGAATAAATCTAGTGAGTCATAACATTTAGTTTTAAAAGTTGTGCTAGTGATCTGTCTATAAATCATGTTGTTTAAGTATAGAAAGGACTCACTTTTATATTTGAAATCTAAAAGATGAAATCTATAGCTAATACCTTTCTGTAAAGCATAATCTGAATAAAATTGTGATCCTTTACACTTAGTTTTCTAAAAGCTTTTCTATTATTCATTTCTATTAGTATTACTTTTTCTACAGGGAGAAATACTTTAAAAACTATTCTGAAAGTCTTTACTATTAGGGAAAATACTTTACCTGAAGGGAGGTTCTTCTAACCGTCATAAACCATGTGAGATAACATGGAATCCAACGTCTTGTTCCTCTATGGGGAAAACCTCACATTGGGGAGATGTGTCATACTCTTACCAAGGAGTATAACCTAAGCTAAGTGATTACATCTGTAACTATCAGCCATATTAGAATGAAAATAATCTCATAATTTGTACCTACATTGGTTACATATTTCTATGAAAGATAGGGAACGCTAATTCCACACTTCCCGCTCAGTGCAAAATACTACTCTCTTTAATTTGTGTGCTTATTTTGTTGGAAATCCACTTTAAAAACTAGCATAAGGGTTTATTCTAAAACCAATTATGCTTGTATCTGAGTCAATCTGTAAATAAAGCTAATCTAATTTCTGTAATCTGTAATAAATCTTTAAAGTGGATTCCAAATCTTAACAGAGGATCAAAAGATCAAAGCTTTACTAAAAATCTAAAAATAAACTGATCATCTGATGCTTAAAGCATAATCGTTCTTAAAATAACAACATTCAATTAGGGCTTTGTGACCCATGCATCAATCTTATGTCAAAACATCATAATAATCATGCTTGATAATGAGAACAATAATAATTTATCTCAAAATTTGGAAATTACTACAATAGGCATGAAAATATGAAAATAAACATGCAATTCAACTTCTAAAATGCTTGAAATCTCATAATCTTGCAATTAATAATAATAGGTGTGAACCCTAATTCAAATATCATGTCTAATCATTCAAAATCATGTAAATTTGATATAAAAACTTGGTTTTGTTCACAAAGATAAAAGAGGACCCTTGTTATTAGTGCATTTGGTTAAAAATATGTCTCAAGGATGAAAGAGGATCCTTGTTATTAGACATATTTTCTATCTTTTCAACTCTATACCTAGAAAGAGTGGATATTAGTGCATTTTTTCAAAAATATGTATCATTTATTCATTCAAAACAAGGTAATGTTCATGAATGTTTAGTTAGAATGAGTGGTAAAATCACCACTCATCAGAACCACATCAACTTTTTCCTCTACCTTGAGGATATGAGTTTCATCCCCAACCTTACATCCATCTTTTTACACCACTTAGCCTTGAAGTGAGGCATGTTTTTGTGTTGATTGTTTGGTGTAAATTTAAGAATATAGGATTCATATTCCCCATCTTCCCACTCTTTCACTATTTCAGATGACTCCAAAGACATATCATTATCTAAACATAATGTAGAAAAGTTCTTTGAATGATATCCAACCAATCCCAATTCCAATTTTAAACCATCCATAATACACTCACACTTATTCACCTCCTCAATGGTCAGTCTTAAAAAAAATGAAAGCCGAATGGATGAAATTTTTGTATCTGCTCCATAGATTAGATAGTATCCACTTCATATAGTGAAGGTCCAAACCACTTGCTTCTATTAAAATCTAGACAAAAAGCCTCTCGGTGGTTTCCTCCAAAAAAACCATAAGAATCCTCATCACTCGACCACCATCTATCCCAGGATGACATATCAGGAAGGGTGACAGAAAAGTTAAATATAATAAAAAGAAAAAATACAAAACTATGTACAACTCAATATAGTAAAACTTAAAATAAGATAGTTGCCTATTTACAAGTTTTCAAAAATGATGCCAAAAACTTATTGCGTCCAAGCACACACGCAAATGTACGTGGTTCCACCAAGTAGTAAAGTAGATTTTAACAAGACAAGTATCAATCCCACAAAGACTTGTGTTAACAACTATCTAATTCAAGTTTAACTATTGATATTTAACTAGTTCAAATGTAACCACGAGAGTTTGAGAGTTAAAACTAAATGTAACCGTAAACAATGCAAAAAAGTAAAGTGCTTGAACAATCAATGTGGAGAAACCCAGGGTTAAGGCTTTGGAACAATCATACTATGCTATTGAACTTTATTGGTTATGTTACTTATCTTGATTGTTGATTCATGGGGTTGATATTATGACCATGGTCTTTCAAGCTTCTAATCATATATCGAACTTAGACCCACAACTACATCATTGAGCAGGGATGTGAGAACTAAGTTAAATACATTCATATTTCATCTTATAAGTGAACCAAATAGGTCACGTAGGTATATTTCTATCCTAAATGCATATAATATCTTTATTCTATAGAAGGTTACAATTCTATTCTATTTACCCCATGTTCTATCCTCTTGTTCCTCCTTTCGGGCTCACAAGATGACAATAGATGAATTATAAGGGTCACGAATCTTTAAAATAGTGATAACAAGGATAAATAAATAACCTAATAAAATAAATAATCAATTCATGAAAAGAGTAATCATGTTCTTGGCCTTAACCCTAAAAAAGTGTTTAGCAGCTCATGAACATAATCGTACTTACAATGCTAGAATATATGTTAAAATCCATAAAAAACCAAAGTAATAGAATTAAAACCCTAATTTAAGTGTTTTACATCCTACCTCAAAGTTTGAAGGTCGTCCAAGGTGCGTGGAATAATGTTTAAGGGTCCTATTTATACGAGGACACAAGCTGCCAATTTGAACTAGGGTCCGTGCCACACCCCTATCGCGGGTACCTAGGGTCCATGGAAGGCCAAAATCATAGTGAAACACTGTAATTCGTAATTTATGATGTCCCTAAGGGTTTTTCATTGACCCTAACACGGTTTCCAAGGTCCGTGGCACGCCAATGACTCCAAAACATTCGTTTATGGTCAAATCTTGTCTCATGCTTTTGTCCGTCCATTGCAAGCCTTGTGCTGGTGTTTCCACTTTATTTTCAGCTTTTGTATCATTTATATATCATATTTATAAACTCACCAAGCATCCTATATCATCAAACACTATGAATTAGAGCTCCAAACAATATACAATCCAAGGCGACGAACTAGAATCTTAAGCTAAGAGTACTAGCTTTGTTCTTTTGATCTTTAACTTAGTTTTGACTCTTGTATTATTTATATTGAACCTTAAATACTATAAATAAGTTATTACATACATTATTATAAAATATTACCCTTAGTAACTCATTACACACACTATAATCCATCGAGATCAATTAGAACAACACATAGCTCAAGCTAGTACTAGTATTCTCGTCTAAACTCTAAGTGACCAAATTGATTCCAAAATTGTTTAAAACTCACCTTAAACATTGTAATCAAGTATCTTAACACTTAGATTCTCATTTATATCATTAAAAAATCATTAATAACACAAGAAGTCTTCAATACAAGGCTAAACAAGCATAGATAATGATACTGGGGTGCATAAATTCACCTCAAATCAATTATGCACCTTAACTCAAGAAAATCACCTAAGTTAATGGTGACTTCATAGGGGTGCATGATTTAAAGTGGGTATGAAGAAGGGTAAATGAGAGAAAAGAAAATAGGGTTGGGTGAGGTAGAAAAAACAGAAAAAGAAAATAAAACAAAAACCACAACCAACCGAAATGAGCTGTAAAAGAATAAAAAGTGAGAAATAAGGGTAGAATAAAAAAAATTGATTCATAAGTGGAACCCATAATGTAAGTGTAGTATCAAGGAGGCTTAGTCACTAAATTTTCATATGTACTATACCATCCCCAAGCCTACATTACAAATCGAGTAAATTCCTATAGTGATCCTAACCTGACTGTTTGAAGGCTAACTTAAAGAAAATAAGGTAAAACCTACGTTATTATCTTCACATTGTTGCAACTTCTTTGTGAATGTACGTGTCTTGTGATCATCCTTGCATTAACATGTATGATTCTACTGAGTAAGTGGGACTTCTTTGTTGTTAGGGTACATGGGTTGTGTTGCTAGTTGTTTATTTATTCGATTAGTGTAACTTGTATATATGCATGATTGTTTGTTGCTAATGTAATGCCATATCTTTCTTTCTCTTATGTCACATTGTTGTGCTACATTGATATACACACAAGCAATTTTGAAGTATTAAAACTGAAGGAGGTAATGTTCTTGAGCTTAAAAGTATGAAATGACTGCCACAGGTGTCTTAGGTTTCTCTTAGTTAATCATCATTATGTAATTTTATTGTGTATTATTGCCTAAGGACATTTAAACATATAAGTTGAGGGTGTTGATGTGCTAGGATTTCATAGTACTTTTGATGCTTAAAACCAAGAAATATGTAAGTACTTGGGTGTTTTTTTGTATATGATGTCTTTTTAAGTTGATTTTTTTGGAAACTAGGTTCTGGGAGCAAATCGAAAGAAAAAGTTGAAAGTTGAAATTTTTTGCTACCTACTTTGGCACCTACTAGCCGTAGGTAACAGGCTATGGGTGAAAAAAGCTAAATTTTTAGAGATTTTAGAGTTGCAGAAGATGTTTGCTTCCTATGTAGGGCCACCTATGGCCCCTAAGTGACATTGTAGGTGGCCACCTACTCAAGTTTTCCTCTTTTATTTTAGTTTTGATTTCTAGGGTTTCATGTAATTTATAAATACCCTTTTGATGTTTATAGTTAGTTTATGTGGAGAGAGGCTTATATATGCCCTTTGAGGCTAATTTTTTGTACTCTTATCATTGACAAACATATATTTTGATTCCAATATTGATCTTTGATCTTGGAATTCTTGTGTTCTTGGTTTTTGGTTTGATATTCGATTTGAGACTTTGGGTTTTATTCTTTCATTATTGTGAGATTACTTCTATGTTTTTGCCTATCAATTCCATGAATTGTCTCACAACTATGAGCAGCTAATTCTCTTAGTTAGGGTTTTGGGAAACCCTGACAGATTCATGAAGTAGAGTAACTATTGCACCCAAGTTCACACTCAAGTGTATGTGGTCTCACCAAGTAATACAGTGGCCTTATATAAAGCTGAATATCGATCCCTGAGAGACTTGTGTTAAGCAACTATCCAATTCTAGTTTAACAATTGAGATTAACTCGTGAAAACGTAATCAAAAGAGTTTGGAAAGTTTATAAACTAAAAGTAAACAAAAATAATGCGGAAAAGTAAAGACATTGGACAATCAATGGATGAAATCCCAAGGTTAAGGAACTGTGAAAAATCATACTATTCTTATGAACTTCATTCATTAGATTATTTATCTTGGTTGTTGATTCATAGGGTTAATCATATAATCATGGTCTTTCGACCTCTAACCTTTTACCTAACTAGATATTACAACTATATCATTGAGAGAAGATGCAATAATCCATTTAGATGCATAAAGATATCATCCTACATGTGAACCAAGTAAGAATTTTAGGTATATCCTTATCCTATATGCTAATTCAAATTCCTTATCTCATAAAAGAATAAGAACCTTATCTATTCATCCCCACGTTCTATCTTCCTATTCCCCCTCCGAGTTCACAAGGTCGACAACATATGTATTCTAAGGTCACAAATCCTTAAAATAGGCAAACAACCAAATATGATAATCAATCCAAAAAAACTCAATTCAAAGTGAAGGTAAACATGTTCTTGGCCTTAACCCCGGAAAAGGGGATTTTACCCACTCATAGACATAACCGAAATAAAGATAAATGAATACATGATAAAATCCATTAAAAAGCTAAATTAAAAGAAGGAAAGCCCTAATTGAATTGTTTTCCATCCCCTTTCCAAGTTTCAAATTCGTCCAAGGTGTCTCCAATTGATTTAACGTGTCCCTTTTATAATGGGACTTGATTTTCTGAAATTTGCACCTCACCGCGATGCGGGGCTAGTTTTCCACATCTAGATCAGTGACACGGCCTTATCATGATGATATAATGTATTGTGACACTCTATAATTACATAACTATGATTCAAGGCTAGTTTTCCGTATCTAGCTCTGCGGTGCGTTCTTGACAACCCAGGTGTCCTATTCTCGTCAAGTTGTGTCTTGTGCTTTTGTTGCTCCATTATAAGCCTTTTTGGTTTGTTTCCACTTGATTTAAAGCTTTTATATACTTCATATATCATCAAAATAAACTCACAAATCATCCTATAGCATTAAACACAACTAATTATAGCTCAAAACAACACAACATCGAAAATGACAAACTAGAAACTAAAGATAAGAATACTAGTTTTGCCCTTTTTGATCTTTCACTTAGTTTTGACTCTTGGCTTGATTCAATTGCAATTTAAACACTATAAGAAAGTTTTTACACTCATAATTAAATAATCATACCATTAGCAACTTATTATACACATTATAATCCATCGCGATCAACTAGAACAACACCTAGCTCAAGCTAGTAACACTAGTTTTCTCATATGAAGTCTAAATGATAAATTTGATTCCAAACTTGTTTGAAATACACCTTGAACATTGTTATAAATTACTTAAACACTTAGATGTTCATTTATATCATCATTGAATCATTAGTAATGTGCACCATGCGCTTTTGTAAGAATTTGCTGTCTCAACTCATCTACACACGGCACACACAGTCTATCCTGGCAACACAACACACCATCTCCCCCTTGGGAGAAAACATGTACTTTCTAATCTCTAACTGACTCCTTAAACTTAACTAGACTGGGGTCCATATCTTGATTTTCTTTTACTTCGTCAACCAAAGAAGATTCTAAAATATTTTGTACCCATACACTACCCTCAGCTGAGTCAGCCAACCAAACACCTAATCTAGCAAGTTGGTGAACTTCCTAAACTAACTTCTTCTTATCACCCTCAACATGAGCCACGCTACCCATTGACAATCTACTAAGGGCATCTGCTACTACGTTAGCCTTGACCGAATGATACAAAATGCTCATATCATAGTATTTCAACAATTCTAGCCACCTTCTCTGACGAAGATTCAAATCTCTCAGTGAAAATACATACTTCAAACTCTTGTGATCCGTGAACACATCAACATGTACCCCATATAGATAATGCCTCCAAATTTTCAAGGCAAAGACCACAGACGCTAACTCAAGATCATGGTTGGGGTACTTTCTTTTATGGAGCCTAAACTGTCTAGAGGCATAAGATATGACCTTACCTCTCTACATCAAAACATAACCCAAACCAACTCTAGAAGGATCACAGTAACAACAAACCTATCTGAGCCATCAGGCAATGTCAAAACTGAAGTTGAGGTGAGTCGAGTCTTCAACTCCTGAAAACTCTTCTCGCAAGAATCTGACCACTGAAACTTGACTTTCTTCTGAGTTAATATGGACATATGGGATGAAATAGACGAAAACCTTTAAACAAATCATCTGTAATAGCCAGTCAAACCCAAGAAACTCCTGATATCTGACGGAGAAATAGGTCTACGCCAGTTTCTCACTGCTTCAGTCTTTTTAGGGCAAACTCTAATGCTATCACTAGAAATAATATGGCCAAGAAAGGCTAATGATTTTATCAAAAACTCACACTTATTGAATTTAGCAAACAACTTATGGGCTCTAAGAGTCTGCAATACAATTCTGAGATGGTTTGCATGATCATTTTCATTACTGAAATAAATAAGGATATCATCTGTGAAGACTATGACAAACATGTCCAAGTACTATCTGAACACTCGGTTCATCAAGTCCAAGGAAGCAGCTGGGGCATTGGTAAGACAAAAAGACATGACAAGAAATTCAAAGTGACCATACCGACTTTTGAAAGCTATTTTTGAAATTTCACATTCTTTGATAATGAGATGATGATAGACGGATCTGAGGTCTATCTTAGAGAAGTAACTGGCACCCTGAAGTTGGTCGAACAAGTCTTAAATTCTGGGTAGTAGGTACTTATTCTTGATGGTGACTTTGTTTAACTGACGGTAATCGATGCACATTCTAAGAGAATCATTTTTCTTTTACACGAAAAGTACCGGAGCGCCCCATGGGGAAAAGTGGGCCTAATGAACCCCTTATCTAGAAGGTCTCTTAATTTCTATTTCAACTTTTTGAGTTCTGCCAAAGCCATTTTATATGGCGGAATAGAGATAGGTTAGGTATCTAGAAGTAGGTCTATTCCGAAGTCAATTTCCCTTTCAGGAGAAACTCCAGGAAGATCTTTAGGGAACATATCTGGAAATTCCCTTACTACTGAAACTAAATCAAGATTTGGAGTCTCTAAACTAGAGTATTTAACTCAAACAAGATGGTAAACACACCCCTTAGCTATCATTTTTCTCGCTCAATGGTACGAAATAAACTGACCCTTAAATATTGAAGTACTATCCTTCCATTCAAGGACTGATTTATTTGGAAACTGAAAATGAACAACTCTGTTTCTACAATCAACTGAAGCATAACATGAGTGGAGCCAATCCATACCGAGAATGACATCAAAATTAGTCATTTCTAACTCTATAAGATCAATTGAAGTAACTTTCTAGGGTATTGTGATATAATAATTCCTATATACCTGTCTGGCTATAATAGAGACACCTACTAGTGTAGACATTGAGAACGGTTCGGCTGAAGTCTCAGGAGTGACATTGAAATTAATAGCTATAAAGGGAGTTACAAAGGGAAGAGAAGCTCTAGGGTCAAATAAATCATAAAAATATAAATAAAAGACCTATAACGTACCAGTAACCATATCAAGAGAACTTTCTTGGTCCTTTTGGGACTAAAGTGCTTATAATTTGTTTGGGCGCTAACCACTGGTGGTACTGGAAGTGGCACCCTGCTGAGTCGAGCGACCGAATGGAACTGGGGAACCACTGGACTAACCTAGATGACCACTCTGTGGGAAATCCTTAATCCTGTGGCTTTGCTTGCCATACCCAAAACATATATCACTGTCATATATACACACACCCTGATGGTTTCTACTACATTTCTGGCAAAGAGGATTTGTACGACCACTGTTCATACTTTTCTGGGTTTAGGTCCTGGCGCCCTAACCCGATTATCATTTTTAGGCATTAGTGCTGGTGCACTAGCTGAAGATGGAGCTGGGTCTGAAGATTTCTAATGAAATTAAGGACAGTTTCCACCCTCTAACCTCGGCGCAGCAAAACTAAAGCTACTCATTTTGGCTCTCTTATTCTCCCTCTCTCTCCTTACACTTCTGCTCCTCAATCTGTTAAGCATAGGCCATCAACCTAGACAAGTCCATCTCCTTAATCAACATCATGGTCCTACAGTCCTTAACCACGCTATCAGTTATACCAGAGACAAACTTACTCATCTTAGACCTATTATTAGATACAATATTAGGAGAATACCTGGATAACCAAGTAAACATAAGAGAATACTCCGTCATACTCATATTTCCCTACCTCAGATTAATAAACTCCTACACCTTATATTTCCTTAACTCCAAGGGAAAGAACCTATCGAGAAAAGCTGTAGCAAACTCTTCTCATTCAACAGGTCCTACATCTGCCCCTATATTTCCCTTCCACTGCATATACCAGGTGTGAGAAATATCTTTGCAACAGGTAAGCACCCAAATCTATATTTTAACTAGAAGGCACACCCATAATATCAGATACCTTATGAACCCTATCGAGGAATTCCTACAGATCCTCATCGGACTTAGATCCCAAAAACAGAGGAGGGTTTATTCGGGTGAAGTCCCAAATCATAGCTGTGATAGTATTAGCCACTGGAATGGCTGGGATGGCAGTCGGATGATTATTCTATGCTGATACTAAGTAAGCTAAGATAGTGAATGCCACTTTGAATTTGACATGCGATACTGGCTCATTCAGGGGATCTATCTGAACAGGTGGAGGTACGGGCTGATTCTTATTTCTCCTTTAGTTAGTCATTCTTGGAGGCATATTCTATAAATAGAGAGGAAATTATATTATAAAGGGAGTTTAAATTAAGCTCATGCTCAATCGCACGACATGAACACTGAAAGAAGGGAAACTTTTCCTAAAATGTCTTGTAGCCTCTTGTCCATAAGTGTGGCGTATTTCACACCCATGCACAAAACTCTACTCAATGTGGCTTTCAAACTCCCTAGGACACTTAAAAGCCTTAGGATTTAATACCAAGTTTGTAATGTCTCGAGAGTACACCCTGGATGCCACATGCTGCCTACAGCCACGAAGGACCACAAGTTAACCCACGCTGGTACCTACTGCGAGCCCTAAATAAAATAATAAAGAATATATGCAAAATTTAACTGAAAATGCCATAAGGTTTTAAATACAAAAACAATACTGAATCGAAATACTGAAAACATTTGTCTAAAAATAATTTTGTAAAACTGTCAATAACAATTGATAACTGAATGGCTGACTGAAAGTATCAGAAGGCCTCTAACTGAATGACTGTGGAGCTGATGGGATAAGTCCCCAACTAAATCTGGATAACTACTAAACTAAACTAAAATAAACATAAATGATCCTTAGAACATGAGGACTCACTATTACTACTATTGCTGATGCGCTGGGAGGTTTAGGTGCGGTCGAGAAACTGAGTGTCCAAACCTATGATATGAGACATCATAGTGTAAGAAAACGAGTATGTGGTTAGTACTTTGAATGTACTGGTATGCTAAATAGGGTTAGGAAGATATGCATGGGCTCGTGTGCATGAATAAGAACTGACTGTAAGTATGACATGAGATAACTGAGGTATAGCATGCATGAAAGCTATAAAATCTAAGAATAAATGACTAATCATATGACATGATACTGGGATAATCTATAAACTGACATACTAAAATACTGATACTGTACCACTAGTGACTATATTCCATGGACAAGCAAGCCTGAAACTGAGTACTGGACTGATTATTAGAATAAAATTATAGGAGCTAACATCTAACCGACATGCCCCAAAATAAGTTAAATGGGGTCCAACCTGTGACCCCAGTTTGAAGGGTGTTAGTACCGTGCCATGGGTACTAACACTGGTTGTGTGGATCTACTAAAGTGTTGTCTCAAAGGACTAAGGGTCACCCTCAACTGGCAGGGCCCTATTGAGATATGTGTCAACCCTCAACTGGCAAGTTAATGCCTTAACCTACGTTGGCTACATAGTTTTGGAACGTAGGGAGTGCTACTAAAGGTCATACCCTCAACTGGCAGGTGAGCCCCCATCCCTGGGTTCGCTCGGTGCTGAATCCTACTCACAACTTAACTTGCTCTAATTACTGAATTGAACTGAGCTTACTAAGATGATATACTGACTAAACTAATAATGCTCTAATATGTATACGAAACCATCTTGAATATACTGAAACTAAGTAAACAACTAAGTTTTGGGGTATCCATAACCCCTAGGACTCGATAGAAATGATAACAAGATCATACCAACACTTTGAGAACATGACATGTAATCAACATTCAAAACTCATTCTTTGAGGCATTTCATCAAACACTTGCAAAGTATGGCTTAAGCATGGAAGTAATTTTTAAAGCATGTAGTAGTAGCATGATTTTGATACTAAATCCCCAAAGTAAGGCTTAAATTAGCAAATAACACCATTCAAACATGTAGGGTTTAATAACAACAATAATTTCATGGAAACATGATATAAACTTGAAATTAATAGAAATCTATAAGAAATATTAATAGGAACATGTAAAAATAATAACTTTAAACTTAAACTTGGATTCTTGAACTCCATGGGTGAAAAGGACCCATGGATGAACATTTAACATACCTTAAGGTTTTAATCATACAAGAGAATTGTAGTTATTGATCGTTCTTGGGTTAAGAAGCTTGAATTCTTGAGCTTTCTTGAAGAATCAATGGTTGAACTTGATGAAAAATAGAAGAGCTTAGGGTTTCTTGTTGAATGAAATTGGAAAATGTGGGAATAACATGCCATTTTAGTTGTTAAATCTCATGTTTTCATGATCTGGGGCCATGGAAAAAGACTAAAATGCCCATGGGAATTTAAATTCGTAACAGTAACGTTGATTGGGACCTAACGCGATGCGTCAAGGCGGTCATTGCAATTTCTACCGTGATGTGGTGCAATCATGGTGACTCACTAGAATCTAAAAATCATTGATTTTCCCTTCACCGCGATGCGGTAAATCCTCCACCGCTATACTCACCATGATGAGGGCTAGTCACAGTGAGTTTCTGGTTGGGAAATTCAAACGAGGTCCTAACCTCATCCAAAAAAATCCAAAACTTACCTGAGACATGCTACTTACACCCCTGAGCATGAATTAACGCAAAAACTAATGTCTTGGGGTCGGAAAGGTTACTTTAAAATCAACAAAGTCAAGAGGCCAACAAAATAAAACTAAGCCTCCAATACTTGGCTAAATTTTCAAGTTCTAAGCCTCTTGTACATGCACTATGGGCTGAATTGAGCTGAGAGAATTACGGGGTATTACAGAATGACATAGTCGACCTATTTCTTGTTAGTCTATATTTCATATTCAGCTAAGTATTATACTAGAATCTACCTCAGGGAGTTGGTAACCATTATTTCAGATAGAAGTACCCAATTTAGCTCTCATTGTTGAAAGGCCTTTCAGAATAGTCTTTGTACCCAAGTTCATCTCAGTACAGTTTTTCATCCGCAGAGAGATGATCAGGCAAAGAGGACTATTCAGAACTTAGAGGATATGTTTAGGGCTTATGTTATCGATTTTAAGGGTATTTGGGTTGATCACTTACCTTTGATTGAAATTGCCTACACTAACAATTATTACTTTAGAATTCAAATAGCTCCACTTGAGGCTCTTTATGGTAGGAGGTGTACATCTCATATTGGTTGGTTTAAAGTTGGTGAGGCTGCTTTGATAGGGCCAGAAACAGTGTATGAGGCAATGGAGAAAGTTCAGTTAATTCGAGAAAGGTTGAAAACAACCACCGTCGTCAGAAGTCCTATGCAGATGTGAGGAGAAGAGAGATTGATTTTGATGTTGGTGATTTGGTGTACTTAAAAATTTTTCCCATAAAAGGGGTGAAGAGATTTGGTAAGAAGGTGAAGCTCAGCGCACTAAGTCATAATTTTAATTCACCTAGTGTTTTGAGCCATTTCGGGAAGGTAGCTAATGAGTTAGAGTTTCCTATAGAGTTAGCTTTAGTGCGCCCAGTGTTTCATATCTCTTTGCTAAAGAAATGCATTGGTTACCCAACTTCAGTTATTCCTTTAGAGAGTGTAGGTGTGGAAGATAGCCTCTCCTATGAAGAGGTCCCAATTCAGATTCTTTACCATCAGATTCGCAGGTTGAGGAATAAAGAAGTTACCTTAGGTAGGGTTTTGTGGAGAAATCAGTCCATTGAGGAAGCTTCTTGGGAAGCAGAAGTTGATATGCGAGCCAAATACCCCTATCTTTTCACTACGAATTCAAATCCAGCTTGAGGTAATAGTTTCTATAATTTATTAATTCCCTCATTTTCTATCTTATCCATTTAGACATCCTCATGTCATAGATGCATTCATGAATTTAGTTCAGTTCATGCATTATGTCTCAGATTCAGATATTCAGTCATAATTCAGTTCATAAGTATTCACTGCTTGATCTCAGTCTTTCGTCAAGCATCAATCAGCTTCCAGTGGCTACGACTCACGTGATAGCCTGGAACCAGACTTTATGAGTCGTTATAAGTAGTCATAGTCAAAACAAAAAGACCGTCAATTCTAACCTAGTGACTACGACTCCACCTTATGAGTCGTAATTAGTGACTATGATTCGTCAAGAGGGACTTGTAGTCACAATAGTGAGCAATTTAGAAATCATCCCAGTGATAACTAGTATACCTTAGGAATGATACGGAAGAACTAGTAATCACAACAGTATTCACCCCAGTACCCAGCCCTTTTTTATGAGTCTAGCATACAACTCGTATTTAAACATTATGAGTCATTATGTGGACGCGTAGCCTGACTAGTAAAGGAACCAAACCTTAGGGTTCTAGGTTATAACTCAGATTATGACTCGTGATTAGTTGTAATAAGTCGTTAGGTACCTCATAACGACTGGATGTCGATTTTCCTACATGTTTTCTCATTGGTTTTTAAGTCTTTTCCCACTCCTTTAAAATCCTAACCCACATTGTTTAGGCCTCCCAAAGGGTGGTATAAAAGATCCAAAAGCCCCAATTACATGATTAATCATAATTTCACTCAAAGAAATCAGAAAGAGGTTATTTTCCTCTTCTCTCTAAGGCAACTTGGGTTCTTCAAGTTCAAAATTGATTTCAAGAAATCACCCAAGGCTTCTACATCTAGGTATGTGAGATATTCATCAATGGGCCCCTTTCACCTATTAAGTCCTAAAGTTTCCTAAAACTCTTAAGTTTATTTAGCCTTTTATGCTTAAGGTTCCATGGCAATTATGAATTTTCTTAAAATTACAGTTTATCCTTGCAATTTAACCATGTGTACATGTTTTTATCACAAGCTTAACATATTTCCATACTCAGAATCATGAATTACCTTAGTTTATTAAGATATTATGTTTGGGGTCTTCAATCATGAAATTTCTTACAAGTATTCCAATAATGTTATCATGCTTAATGTATTCTTCCATGTTGGTGGGTTATGAATACCCGATACCTATATATTCATGCATGTTACAGTTTTCAGGGTATAAGTCATCCACACCATGCTTGTATCATGAAATTCATAATATTATCATGTTGAGCATTTATTAGTTTTTAATCATGTTAAGTTTTTATCAGTATTAGTATCAGTTTAGTTGGGAGTAAAAGATAGCATCAAGCGAATCTAAGGATGAAGGTTCACTTGCCAGTTGAGAGTTGAGACCTTTAGTAGCAATCTCTAAGTTCCAAAACTACATAGCCAATATAGGTTATGAGAGGTCATCCTACAAGTAGAGGGTTGACACTCTCTCAGGGGTCACCTTTCAGTAGAGGGTTGACCCCCTAGTCCTTTGGGACATCAGTTTAGTGGATCCACACAACCAATATTTCTACCCTATTGAGTATAAGTGGACTGTACTCACCCCTATTGTGCACTTTTGGTGTAGATCCGAGCACGAGTACCGAACATGGTAGCTCAGTCTTGCAGCAGAAGAGTTTACATATGAAGTTGTATTGGATGCTTATTATATTACATTAGAAATAATAAAATAGGAATAAAAGGATCAGAATAAACCTGGTGCAGCAGAAGAGTTTGCAGAAGAACCTGCATTAGATGTTTATTATATTACATTAGAAATAATGAAAGAGGAATAGAAGCCAATGAAGTGGAAAAAGAATTGAATAAAGAAGTAAGAAAAAACTAACGAACTGCAGTTCTTCTTTCTAGGGGTTCAATCTTGCAAAATTCCTTAACATTCTGACTCAAGAGTCAAACTTTGGACACAGATTCTAGTCAGAAGGAGAGGAAAAATCTCTATAAGGTAGACGACTTTTTCGTCGAATTCCTTCAGGAAGGGAGTAAAGATTCTAATCCAACCTTGAAAAAAGGTATAAATAAGAGGAGTAAAGTGAGTTTGAAATTGACTTCTTTTAATAAGAAGTCTAAAACTCCTGAATTGCTCTAAATACCTTATCTGATCTCTCATGGATAAACCCAACCAAGATGAGAAGATATCCTATTCGTTTCTGTTTTAGACCTATAGCCAATGCATCTTCTCCTCTTCATTTTCTACCAAAACTAAGATTGATTGAACCAAATCCAAGAGACCCTAGATATTCTGAGGTGAATGATCTGGAAAAAAGAGATAACTAGGGTCTGGTAAAATGCTTAGAGATCCATGGGATACTCTAGAATAGGAATCCCAGAAGCTCATAGCATGATCTTTATTTCTTTGAAAGCTTATCCAATCCCAAAGTTTTTTCATAGAAGAATCTTTCTATGGGAATAAAGAGAAAGATAGGGTACTGATCACTAGCCGAATCTACTACTGTAGGAAAGAAGATCTATGTGACCTAATTTTTCTATGATTTGTTGATTCACATTGATAAAATTTGTTGTGTACCACATACATGGCATAAATCCCGAGTTTCCTCTTACTGATAGTCACCAATCTAAGTTGTTAAGGGACAATACTATAAGTTACCCTCTGGACCTGAGAGAAGAGAAGGTCCACGGTCCTACACAGAATCTCAATCAATACGCATTAAATGAGGGTCCATTTCCTAGAAAATTAGGGTTAGCCAAAGGTTCCATTCACATATCAAGTAATTAATATATGATATTTCCGGACTCCTAAGAAATTTGATCTAGTAGACACTTTTTTTCTTATGTACGTATACTTAGACTCAATTTAGTCTAATCCTCTAGAGTCAGATTCACCTTATCTAAGTCTTGGTCTACCTTAATATTCTAATTCTCTAAAGTTAGATTCACATTATCTAGGGCTTGGTCTACCTTAAAAAGCCCAATAAGTCTTGTTGTGGACAAGCTTAGTCCTACCTCTAGCGAAATATATATCATATTATTATCTTTGAGATCCTTAACCCTTGTTTTTAGGGATAAACCCCTATAACTACTTCCTTTCTGAGGGAAGATGCGTAGATCGATATAAGAGTCAATTTCATATTGATTTTCTAAGTCTTTCTATGCCAGCTAATTGTACCACCGACCCTAAATATAGAAACTGGCCTATCAAATAAATTAACCTACGCGCAACGAATGCCGAAATTGAGTTTGTATTCCGTTTATGGAGATATAGCATCGATATAGATTCTATAAAGGGAAGGACAAACTGCCAAATGTATTTTAGTATGACATGGTTATAGTGGGGCCATATATTTGACAAACTGACAAGTTATAGTCTATTGCTTAAGCAAGAACTTAAACGGGTAAGCAAATGTATTTGAACAATTTTCTATCGTTGATTTTCTTTAGCAGTGTATATATTAACTCCAATAAGTTGTCTTTTACTTGAAACATAATATTTTCTTGTTGATGCTCTCTTAAGGATACTCCATTTTATTAAAAGCAGTCTGTTTCTGCAATCCTAATCCTGCTAATAGAGATGTCACTTTCTGCAATCCTAATCCTGCTGATAGAGATGTCACGTGGGTCAGGTATATACCCGTCCTGCTCGATTGACTCGATACTGATTGTCTGGAGATTTATATATATATATATATATATATATATATATATATATAATAGATGTTTTTCAATAATAAAATAGATGTTTCAATTTAAATAGATAAAATAAACTATAAAATATACACCTAGATAAAATAAACACTTAGATATAAAATATGGATGTTTCAATTCAAACAGAATGGCAGTTTTTTGGTTGGTTAATGCAAATATGTTGTAAAATTCTACTCAGTGTTCCCTCTCTCCTATAGTTTCTTCATAAGTTCTTTTAGCCTATATTTTTCCCATTTTTACCTTCTTTTTTTATCTTACCCTGTTCATCTCACTCTTTTAACTTAAATTCTTAATAGCTTATTCTTTAACCACACCCCGAAATAGTCACCTGGCTATTAACATTTGTCTTGTTGTCTATTCAGCAGACCTGGTAGACTTTCAAAGCCAGAATTCCTAGGAATTTACAGGTTAATCCATCGTTGCTATTAAAAGGTTAAAAGATTAACCATATACTAAGGGTAATAAGGATTTACATAAATTTACATGTTATGCAAAATTAAAAAAGAAAAAACTTCATAAATATAAATATTTTTTGTGGAAAAAACATAGTGTAAATAGGAACTTACATGAAGTAACTGGGGGAGAGGGTTCCCGAAAACTGGGTGAGAGGTTTCCCTTTCGGGAACCCCCTTACGATTGAATCAAAACTTAAAAACATTTATTCAGACTATGACTCTTAATATTATACAACTTGGTTTATAAAAAGGATAGATCGATGGTTTTTTAGAAAGGTTTTACACATTTAGAGGGAAGAGGAATATGTTGTGTTCGGTTTTTTCCTTCCTTTTCATTCTTACCTTCTACTACTAAGTCTTAAGCCTTTTATAGGCAATTTTCTAGAAAAAGGAGTGGATATAAAAACGACTACGTGGCCTGGACATATGTGGCCGACACTTAAAGATAAAAGATAATAAAGAATCTTATTAATGCTTAGCCGGGTGCTCATTGGGCCCCATCGTCACATGCATTATTGTTTCTTTCTTGACTCAGTCAGACACATGCTTCACAGTTTTTCTTTCTTGTTAGAAAGTAATGATAAAGGAAGCACCATTCTGATACTGATACCGACTCGATTATTACAAGACACAAAGTGGGCATCCCCACCTGTCAACCTTATCTCTTACTATAAGTAGCTTGTCTTTATTCTCTTGTCTTCTTCTGGACTAAGTATCCAAATTGTGCAGGGCGATCAAATCGAAACTCATTCCTGAGTCATCGTCTTCGTAAGGGTCCTGAGCATCTTGGAAATGAGTAAATTTATTGCCTTCATTAATATCTTCATCATTTATTTCTGGGACTAATCTGTCTGTACTGGTACTAGGCTGTTCATCAATATGCTTATCTTGTGTCTGTTGACTGAAGAATTTATCCAAAGTCTGTTTAATTATAGTCTCTATAGTTTCACTTTTCTTTCTGGAGATTAGGGTGTTCTTTGAGGTCTTATTGCCTGATTTTATTATTCTTCGTCTTGATGAAGAACAATCTTCATCTTCACTTTTTGGCAAAGTGACAGCCATCAACGGGTTTGACTTTTCTTTACCGATTACCGTTTGAACCGGACTAGCTGTACCAATATCCAGTACAGTGGATTTCTGAGCATTTAGAGGGAAATGCACACCCTTCTCATTCATTTTTTGAGGAGATGGAGAACTCTGAGTCTGATTATTTGTCCTACTTGTATTTGTCTGACGATCGAGTCTTTCTTCCAATATTTGTATCTGTCTTATCAGTCTGGTGTTTTCCATAAGAAGAGATTCCTTCTGAGCATTGAGCTTCTTGAAATTCTCCGTCATAGAAGAACAATGGTCACAGAAAATAATTTTTCCTGTGTCTCTCTGTATATTGTATTGAGGTATTTGATCTGGATTTTGTCTAAGTGAAGGTGATATATAATAATTTGGTCCTAAGTATCCTCTAGCATGATTCGTTGCTTCAGTGAAATCAGTAAAACCTTTAAAAAGTAGGGTTTTAAAACCTTGTATTGACTCTAATACTTCTATCCATGTTTGGAAAATGCCATTAGTTTTACCATGAATAACTACATAATATTTAAACTTTGGCTTGCTTTTTTCTGCCATATATTGACATAGAGAATTCATTGCTGCCATAAAATGATTACGATTTTGTTTATTATAAGATATCCAAAGGTTATCTATTAAACATTTCTGGGGTCTATCTAGAATGTAGTCTGGTTTTATTCTGAATGATATATTACTCTCAGGATAAGCAACTAAATTAAATGGTCCAAAGTGAATTCTTTTCATTGCTTCTAGGGAGTCTAATGGTCTAAAATTTAAATTACCTAATACTGTCTGTTGATATGAGTCTGAAGAAGAAGCTATGCCTTTGCCTTTATCTGCAGGAGGCTGAGGCTGTCATGTTGGTTTCATGCTGAAAACAAATGAGTTGAATTAAACTTAACTTATTTATTTATTCCTAATTGTAATCTACTTAACTGATCTGCTAAATTGTTTTCTTTACCTTTTATATGTTCAAATATAATATTTTTATAAATAGATATCGAATCTAGAAAATTCAGCCATCTTCTTCTACTGCTAGTTTTATCGTTTATTTTTTTATGGAATTTAACAATAGCTTCACAATCTGTTCTAACTAAAATTTCTTCTTTATTTAGAATATATAACTTAAAACTATTTAAACCATATATTATTGCTAATACTTCTAAGTCTATAGAACTCTTGTTTCCCTTTTCTTTGTATGCTCCACTCTGGTAGCCACATAGTTGTTCTTCGTTTTTATTACTATATTTATTAGGTCGTGCTTTTAGAATAGCTCCCCATCCTAAATCACTTCCGTCTGTTTGAATAATTAAATAATTTGATTCTAATGGTATTTTTAAGTCTGGAATATTTTTAACTTTTTCTTTTATCTTTTGAACTAATTTTATATCTTCTATATTAAAACTTTATCCTTTCTTCTCTATTTCTTTCTCTATTTTCTTCGATGGCTCCTCCTGATCTAGTTGAAAGAAAGTCCATTGTGGTTTTGGTTTTATAGCTTTTCTTTCTTGTCTAGAAGATAATTCGGTTCTTTTTAATTGATTTATTAGTTCGTCTATCTCAGGATTTTTATCTGGTTCTTTATCTTCTTTATTTTTTATTAAGAAATCTATCTTTCTGTGTAGTTCAGGTAATTCTGGTTCTTCGGCTGATTTTTTAATTTCTATTCCTTTTATTATGGTATCTAATTTAGCATGTAAATCTATTAATAATGCTATTATAGTATTATTTTGTTTTACAATTATTTTTTCTGATTGACCTATCGGTAGGTGTAAAGAAAATCCTTCTGGTTCGGTATGAAATATTTTTGAAGTTTCTAAAGCTTTTTTATAGTTTATATCTTCTATATTCATGAAAGAGAAATTTCTTCTAGCCTTTGTGTTTATATTTTTAACTTAGTTATATCAGTTTGTATAATTTATAATTTTTCTTCTATTTTGGTTATTGATAGAAATGTTTTGTTTTCTATTTCTTTAGGGTTTTCTATTATATTCTTTATTAATTTTTCGATTTCTATTTTTGTAGGTATTTTTTCTAGATTGGAATTATTATTCAAATATTGTATCTTTTTATTTATTTCTGATTCTTGGATTTTTAGATAATCTAAATTTTGTTCTAGTTTTTCTAATATCTTCTTTTGCTTATTTTGTGTTATTTCTTGTTCTTCTAAGAATCTTATTATAATGTTATCCTTTTCTTGGATCTTTTCACTAAGGTTTATTATTATATCAATCAATGTGTTATATTGTTTATCTTCTGAATGCAATATATGTTCTCCTTGACTAAAATTACACTTTAAAGTAATATTATCTTTTAATTTTCTATATTTCTTTTCAGGTTGATAACGAAGATCTAAGTACTCAAGGTGTTTTAATGAATCTATTTTGTTAGCCTAGATGATTTAGATTAAGATACTTTTTACTTAGCTTTGTTTGATATTTCAATCTACTATTAGTATAAGTTATATCTAATTCTACTTCTTGTATATTTTCTATTAGACTAGATTGTTCGTTAATTAAAGCTTTTTTATAATATTTAGAGATTATGGTAATTATTTCGTCTGTTTCTTTGAAGTTTAAAATATCTATTTCTAGGTTTCTTATTTCTTTATTTAACAAATCTAGTCTTTCTTTAAATTGTTTCAAAATTTTTACAAGTTGATGTTTATAAGTAAATTCTCTATAATATTGTCGTTGAATTTCTCTAATATATTCAATGTATCTTATAGGCATTTATTATCCTAATTGATAGAATTTTTTACTAATACGTTCTTTAAGCCACTTTATTCCTGTACTATTATTTTCTAAATCTCTATCACAACCTTGTATTTTCCAATTTAACGCACTTACTAATCTATCACACACTGATCTAGTTGTATTATATAATTTATATAATCTATTTGCTTCTAGTAACTTTTTTCTAAGTTATGTTTTCTAGTTATAATATTATCTCTTTTTCTAATTTCTCTATATAAATAGAAATAGCTACACCTTATATCTTGGAAAGATCTATGTCTTTTCATACAAAATTTAAAAAAAAAAAAAATTGCGAGTTAATAGGTAATGTTCCCAAAACCTTCTCGCTCTGATACCAATAAAATAGATGTTTCAATAATAAAATAGATGTTTTTCAATAATAAAATAGATGTTTCAATTTAAACAGATAAAATAAACTATAAAATATACTGTTGTTGGAGAACGTTTGTGGACCTCCTAACGACTATCACCTCCTAAAACTCCTTCTACCCTCAAATATTAATTTTACCCTAAAGATTAATAATAAACTACACGTAGATTCAAAAATCTACATCATAATACCTCTCTATTCCTTCATTGATTTTTCACAAATTCTTCAAATTTTTCATCTTTCTTTTCTCATTCTTTGAATTCTCTCAAAATTTTAATCACTTTATTTTTATTAATATTGGAGCAAGTAACAAGCTTGAAGTTTCAGTTTTCAACATTAAATCTTGACTTTTGGTTATGGTCGTTTGCTTTTACACAAATGTTTGATACATCCGTTCCATCTTTGAATTTCTTAAATTGTTGCATTTGATTTTTAATTCATTTCATCTCTTAATTTCTTTAGTTCTTGCATTTAATTTTCATCTTTAATTTTTTTAATTACTATTTAAATTGTTTTTAGTTTGAGTTCTGATTAAAAATACTTTTGATAAATAAAAGATTTTTAGTATGGCCGTCCTCAAAATCAGTGTTTTCAAATTCAATCTGAGGTGAGTCTTAGGGCGAGCTCTAAGGTAAGGCATTTTTAAAAATGCACTGAGGCGTTGTGGGGAGGCAAAAGTATCTAAAGGTAATATTTTTTTGAAATTTCAGGCGTTTGCCTAAACGTTTTGGCGTTTGCTTAAGCGTGAGGCGCAAATAATTAGGCTTAAACCCAGAAAACTTTACAAAGTAAAATAATTTTTTTTGGATTAAATTTCTAATTTAAACTTAATACCAAAACATATGATTAGTAAATACTTAAAATACACAAACCAAAAGTAAAAAAAAAAAAAAAAAAAAAAAAAAACCTTAAAAGTCACACTTTCAAACGTATTTGTCATGGGTGTTGACAGCGTTACTACTCAAGAAGATATTAGGTACACAATTTCTTCTGTCTAGTTCCTTTATTTTCTTTTAGTTTTTGCAAGTCATATAGTGAATTGTTTTTAAGTTACATATATATATATATTCTTTTTTTTTTTGCTCTCTTTTAAAATACAATATATGGTAAATGAGTGCATAAATATTGATCGAGTAACGGAAAGGTAGGGGTTGATATGTGCTTTTTTTATACAAACTTGAATTTTTTACGACATATAATAATCTATTATATGAAAAGTAGACTTTATATATTAGTTGTATTATGTGGCTTTTGGTTATTTTATGTTGAAGCAATTTTAGAAATATCTTCCACTTATCTTTTTATAATTTTGATGCAATATTACTTTTTGGGTGATTTTATCTTTTAAAAATATTTATTTTTAATTGTACTAATATATAAAATATTAAAAATTAAAGAATCGGGGGATTAAGCCTCATCCCGCATCAAGTAAAATGCCTCAGTTTATGCCTCCGCCTTTAAAAACATTGCTTAAAATGTTGAATTTCTAGCAAAAATTGTAAACGTATCGATACTAGTACTAAGGGTGATAATTCTAAAAATGTAATAGATAGAATTAGAATTAATTAAAAAAATCACTCATGTTGATCTCCCATTCCTGACTTTGATATTAAGTCGGATACATAAATGGATAATGAAATCTTAGAAAAGATTTAAGGTAAATTTTGAGGTAGACATAAATGAAGAAGTTGAAATAGAAGAAGTAGAAAAACATTTGGATGATAAATTTGCACAAGCATCAAATGAGGTCGGCTATGATAGAATATCATTGCATTAGTAGGGAGTTCTAATAAGATTTAGGGAGAGTTAGTCCTTCCAACGTCGCTGGTCTATTACACAACAATCATATCATACAGATAAAAGATTATGAAAATATTACTAAAATGATAAAAGATTGTGAGAATATTACTAAAATAATTGATGTTTGTGGCTTCCCTTTAAATTTTCCTTCACACCCAAATTTTGTTACTTAAATACAAGAAATACTAGTATTCGTCCTCGCGCAATGCGCGGTCAATACTAAAAATATAATTATTATAATTATTTGAGAATTAATGGAATACATTTAATTTTATTAGTATAATAATATTTTAATTATCACTTTCTTTCTTTATGCAATATTATTTTCGGGAGTAAAAAGTGTATGAAATAAAAGAAAACCTGTATGAGTTAAAAAAATATTTTAACAATCACCTTATTTTTCACCCAAAAAAAACATAAATAGGGAATAAGATGATAATATTTACTTAGTCTTAACAGATAAATAAATTTTATGACTGATTAATTAAGAATTTTATTTATAAAATAAATTACTATATAATGAAATTTCTTCGACATCATGTTCATCCAACCAAAGCAAAAGGATAAAGTACCTTAAAAGTCTCAATAATTTTGTCCCAAATTTTGTGTACGGTGAATTTTTAATCTCTTATAAAATATTACCTACAATATTTTTATTTTTTTATCTTATTAGTTAAATTAATTTAATGAATAGCCACACATTATATATATATATATATATATATATATATTATATACTGCCTTAAAAATATCAACTCAATAAACTTAAAGTGAAATTATTTTTGTACCCCTACTTAAAAAAATCAGCACAACTGTTCTACTGACACTACGCTTTAGAATGTCTAGACAACAGCCCTAATGACACGACGCTATAAAAGAAGGGAACACGTTGTTTCTGTTCACCGTATTAACTGCCTTCTTGCAGAAACGTAGCATCTTTTGCTTCCATAGTAACATCGCTGCAGCCTTTCAAAGACACCATAAACGTGATGAACCATGCTCCCCAAAACTATAATACGACAGGTGAAAAGAGTGAAGTTTACAGAGAGGGGCCAAAATTGTCCGCAAGGAAACCAATATCAGCACTAGATAACAACTTCTGTTGAAGACCTTAATGGACAGGACTGCACTATTTAAAGTATGTTTGTTGCGTTATATGATCTCTTCAATACTCAATTCTTCAGGATTAATATTTTTTAAGAAATAAATAGTAATTGACTTGACCATGCATTTCTTATGTACAAAGATCCCATCTGCTTGCGGTGGCATTGGAGTATTCCCTTTTGTAGAAGGGGACATAAATAAACAAAACTCAAATTGAAATTTAATGTTCTGAAGTTTTGATTATTATACTGGACCAAAATTTTAGAGTTTCGTATTTCATATCTACTTTTATTACCGATATTGAATTATAAATCTTTGAAAATATTGAACTGACTAACGAAGGTCCATCCCTACTTATTGATATGAAGTAATGTGCTCCTTCCAAAAAGTACCGCTAACTCAAAGTGGTAGAATCACATATAAGATTTATACCTACAATTATTGGATAGAAAGATTCTAATCAAATTACTTCACTTCTTTTCTTATTTTATTTATATCACTTATTGTCATCTTTTGCAGTGTTATCATCTACTTTAGTTTTGGTTAAAAAAAGAGATGTTTGTGTGATTGTTTTTGTAGAGTTTTAAATAGGTAAGTGCCTACATTTCTTTTAATTATTTCTTAATTATTTTCTATATGTTGTCTCGGAGAAAGTAGAATTAATCTGAAGAAAAAATTCTTTATTTTTTACCTTAAGCGTATAATTCTTCATTATTCTTGGGTTTTGCCTTAGTGGCAATATGGTATGAATTTAGCTTGATTAGGTTCTTTATAGTTTAAATCAAGATAAATTATGTTGTTCTGTATCGGCTATAGTTAAGTTTACTCACAATAGAGACACAAAAAATTAATTCTTGCACATTGTCAAAAAAATAAAATGGACATTACTCATTCTGCCATGAACTATATTATCTATTGTTGAAGTTATGATTGGTGTTGTATCAGAGATGGGATGGTGTTGCAGTTGCTTTAGCCATTTAGGTTACTACAATGATAAGTTCATAAAAGAAAAAAAGTGTAGGCATGTGTACTAAAACTTTCGTTATGCATGAAGTCCGAATAAGGGCAGCTGTCATCTTTTGCAGTGTTATCTTCTACTTTAATTTTTATTAACAAAAGAGATGTTCAGTGTGATTTTCTTTGTAGGGTCTTAAATTGGTAAGTTCCTATATTTTTTTTAATTATTTCTTAATTATTTCCTCTATCTTGTCTCGGAGAAAATAGAATTAATTTTCTGAAGTAAAATTTCTTTATTTTGTATTTTAAGCGTATAAGTCTTCATTCTCCTTGGATTCTGCCTTAGTAGCAATATAATAGGGTATGAATTTATCTTGATTAGGTTTTTTATAGTTTAAATCAAGATAAATTATATTGTTCCGTATCGGTTATAGTTAAGTTTACTCACAATAGAGATAAAAAAAATTAATTTTTGCACATTAGTCAAAAAATAAAATGGACATTACTCATTCTGCCATGAACTATATTATCTATTGTTGAAGTTATGATTGGTGTTGTATGAGAGATGGGATGGTGTTGCTGTTGCTTTAGCCATTTAGGTTACTATAATGATAAGGCCATAAAAGAAAATAAGTGTAGGCCTGTGTACTAAAATTTTTGCTATGCACGAAGTTTGGATAAGGGCAACTGTCATCTTTTGCAGTGTTATCATGTACTTTAATTTTGGTTAACAAAAGAGATGTTCTGTGTGATTGTCTTTGTAAGGTCTTAAATAGGTAAGTTCCGATATTTTTTTAATTATTTCTTAATTATTTCCTCTATCTTGTCTCGGAGAAAGTAGAATTAATTTTTTGAAGTAAAATTTATTTTTTTTGTACCTTAAGCGTATAATTCTTCATTATCCTTGGGTTCTGCCTTAGTAGCAATAGGGTATGTATTTAGCTTGATTGGGTTCTTTATAGTTTAAATCAAGATAAATTATATTGTTCTGTATCGGTTATAGTTAAGTTTACTCACAATAGAGATACAAAAAATTAATTCTTGCACATTAGTCAAAAAAATAAAATGGACATTGCTCAATCTGTCATGAACTATATTATCTATTGTTGAAGTTATGATTGGTGTTGTATCAGAGATGGGATGGTGTTGCAGTTGCTTTAGCCATATAGGTTACTACAATGATAAGGCCATAAAATAAAAAAAATGTAGGCTTGTGTACTAAAACTTTCGCTATGCATGAAGTTCGGATAAGGGCAACTGTCACCTTTTGCAGTGTTATCATCTACTTTAGTTTTGGTTAACAAAAGAGATGTTTTGTCTGATTGTCTTCGTAGGGTCTTAAATAGGTAAGTTCCTACATTTCTTTTAATTATTTCTTTATTATTTCCTCTATCTTGACTCGGAGAAATTAGAATTAATTTTTTGAAGTAAAATTTCTTTATTTTGTACCTTAAGCGTATAATTCTTCATTATCCTTGGGTTCTGCCTTAGTAGCAATAGGGTATGTATTTAGCTTGATTAGATTCTCTATGGTTTAAATAAAGATAAATTATATTGTTCTGTATCAGTTATAGTTAAGTTTACTCACAATAGAGACACACTTGCACATTAGTCAAAAAATAAAATGAACATTACTCATTCTACCATGAACTATATTATCTATTGTTGAAGTTATGATTGGTGTTGTATCAGAGAAGGGATGGTGTTGTAGTTTCTTTAGCCATTTAGGTTACTACAATGATAAGGCCATAAAAGAAAAAAAATGTAGGCCTGTGTACTAAAATTTTTGCTATGCATTAAGTCCGGATAAGGACAGTAGGCCTGTGTACTAAAATTTTTGCTATGCATGAAGTCCGGATAAGGACAGCATTAGTTTAATAAAATTGATGGACATAGGAACATGTGCATGACATGGATGTGCAGCCGCTTCAGCCACACTCTTATATTATGTTGCTTTCTGTTGCACCTTGTTTTTTCAATGGTATCTGGTTGTTGTACTACTGTGAGCTCATATATTGCGGAATCTGAGACTTTCATATCAGTTGGCAGCCAACCTTATATTCATAAGAAGGTGATGACAAACATAGATTAATTTATGACATGGGTGATTGTTCTTGAGTTTCTATTAAGGCCATTATTATGAAAATAGCTAAATAGAGGGCTGGGACTGTTTTTGGCAGTATCACTGGTTTTTTTTGTCGACTATTCCTCATAGGTCTATCAATAGTTCCAAATGGATCATTAGAGGGCAGCCATAACTTCACCATAGGTATGTTTGAAGGTTTAGAACGATTTACTGATGCTTGCATTAGTGAGTATTTTAGTGACAATATACAGTTGTTAATGATTGTACTATCAAATGTCTACAATTTTAAATTGTGTTCTTTAAGTCATTTTATCATCTAATTTGTAGGTTGGAGTCCTCTGCTATAAGTAGCAACTGGAGAACTGTGTTGCTCATTGGTCAAGTTCCAACTAGATTGACTACTCCAGTTAATGCTTCTTACCTAATGTTGGTAGTTGGTATAGCTTCATTCATGGCTCCGATGTAATTCATCACTTTGATATCAGTTTTCTACTACTCGAACCTTAAGGACAAGGTACTTATTGAGGTTTGTGTATTGCTATGAACCAAGTTGACTCTTTAAGAATATATGGGCTAGAAGTGGTGAATGAAACCAATTAGGATAATTAGGCTAAGTGAAATGTTGGAGAGTTTTATTTTGAATCCACGCATAATTAATTAACAACCAGTTAGAAAGGACTAGGAGTGAGAAAGGAGAGGATTATGATCCTGAACCGTGAGTTCGCGATTCTTCGTTGTGAAGCACTAAATCGGACAGATCAGGATCTCGTGCGATTCATTATTCTAAATTCCAAATATTGAGTTTAGCACCTTTACACTGTCAGTATTGCCCAAATCAGGCACCGATCAGATTAACAATTGTGAGTATCTTATTCTGATTTATCAATTTTAATGTTATCCATTTCAATTGATGTAGTAGTCTTTCTTCTCTTGATATTTTTCACCCTCAGCATGAGATTCGAATATAAATAAGAAATATAAGTAATTTATGAGGAGTAATGAAATACATATTAAGAGTTAAATAGAATGGAAAGAGTAGTAGCATAGGATCAGTATAATTTCCATCAACTTTATTAACAGAAAAACTAGATAAAAATTTCATTGAGAGTTGAGAAAGATCAGATACGTAACCTTTTTTTCTTATAACAATGAAAATCAATTACCTCATGTTGGAATAAATATGTCTGTGAAATCTTTGACAGATTGAAATAGGTTAACAACCAATAATTTTCTGATCTTCTATAATCTGAAGTTATTAGTTTAATTATTTTTTGTAGTTTGAAAATGCTCCGTGTATATGTGCTTGTGGTGTTTAGACTTGTGAATGCCGTAGAAGGAATCCTATTGCATATTTTATAGATGCCCCTAATAGTTATGAGCAACTCCTCAAAGAAGAACCACAAATGAATTTAGTGGCGAGATTGGCGTCGATATTTGGGTACCTGGAGAAAGCCACATGGGAGCGATAAGGAATCCACCACTAATATGCTTTAGATTCCTAACCTCACAGATGAAACATACTATTCCACTTCATGGATGGGCTGAAAAATTGGGCAAGACGGAGTTGAAATACTGACCAAGTTAGTATTACTAATGAAGTCTTTGTATAGGTCGAAGTTTTGAAGGACTTGAAGTTTATGTAGCAACAATGCTGTATGATTGTTGCAACATCAAGTGGGGAAGAGCGTGATGACATTGTTGAGCCTCCCCCACCCCCACTCCCCCACCCCTCCCCGCTCTCTCTCTCTCTATATATAAATATAAGTCAGCGTAACTGTATTTTAAATAAATCTTATCTGTAGTGTAAGTTTTCTTCGAGATGAACCCCTTTACCCACTTGGCTTTACTTTTGGCATCACATTTAAATTATGTATATATAACCAACTTCATTTTTAGACCCATCCAAATACTTCACTCAATATTACCACATAATGAACACGAGTGGAATGAAACTTTTCTTTTAATAAATTACACTACAGATAGGATTTTTTTAAAATAAGCTTGTTGAGGAATCTTTTTGTCCTACAAATGTTCTCATCATGACCATACTTCTCGTAGAACTTACGTTGTGGTTAGCTTTCAATGATATTGCCCCTTTCTGTTTCATAAGCAAGCCTCCCTCATTCTTAGAGTACTTTGTAAGCTAATTGTGCATCCATTTGTGCATCCATTTATACCTCAATGAGCAGTCTAGCAAAACTTAATTTCATTTTTTTCTTTATGTGATTATCAACATTTAGTGGCTTTCCAATTAAACTTTCAATCTTACTTAAGTTTTTAGGGCTCCAATATTTGAACTCAAACCCTTATAGGCACACTAAAATGACATATCTTGGCCAATAGCCATATAAAAGAAGTGAAAATGACTTTAAATTCATACATTCTTGTGCTACTTTCATAAGAAATGATCAATTTGATAGATCTTTTTGAAATTATTACGTCTATCTAATTTTTCAATTTTTTTTTAATTATTACCTCTTAAAATACTTCTTACATATTATGCATTTTAACCTTTATTTTCTCAATTATCTATGAATAAAACAGATTTTGTAACCATGACATACTTCAGTCATTCTTCTACTTCTTGATTGCTAAGTGTTATGCCTTGATTTTATATATATATATATATATATATATATATATATATATATATATATATATATATATCATAAAATTCATTTAGTAGCATTTCTATGATGTTTTCTTTTATTTCATACAGAGTACTTAATATATTTCATTTTTATTATTCAACTATGAATTTTTTTGTTATAATTTAGATGTGATATTTTTTACAATATGACTTATCATTATTCAAAATAAATTCTCATATCAAATTTAAGTATTTTTATCTTTCAATTAAATAAATTGTTCTTTCAATTCATTTTTATTTTATTTTATCAGTTATATTAATCAGTATATATTTCAGAAACATAGCTTTACTGGCGAGGTTTATGAAGGATTTACATCATAGAAATGCTACTAAATCTATAATTTTTTTTAAAAAAACATACAGACAACATGCATGCTCCGATCAAATTTCATTTCATATTAATCAAGTATAAATAAATTAATTCTTAATGTATATGTGCACAAGAATAAAAATGCACCTATTATTTGACATGAAATTGATGTTGAAACATGAGCATTCATATAAACTTTGAAATATTGTAGAAGCCACATTTTTTTTTAATATCTAAAAGCTTGTTACAGAAAAAAGTAACTATCTAAAATTTGCTATACAAAAATGGACAATAGAAAACATGTAGAGGGGATCATTTTTATAGTCGTTTGTGAAGAATGAAGATAGTGCTGGTGAAGGTTTAACGCGGAAAATATTTTTCAAATTTTATGTGTTGTGAGGTGCTGAGAAATGAGGACGTGGGAGTATAGGTGGTGGTTTTTAAGTTTTTTATATTATTTTTTCTGTCTGAAAAATGGTGATCTATGCTTTTAGTTTATTTTAAATTGAATAATTTTTTTTTGGTAATATTTTAATTTCAACTTTTCTATGACATGTTGAAGATCACAAAATTAAAAATTATTTTAATTCATTTGACACAACTTTAATTTAATACTACGTGATTCTAAAGCCTTCTAAAGTCAAATTCAAATAACTACCTATTATGAATATAAAATTCACTTGATTACATATTCTAATATTATATATTTGTTTAGCATTTTTGCTACATGTATATGAACTTATATCAAATAAATTTAAGTTTTGAGAATGTTTTGTTTGTAGTGAATTTAAAATTTATTAAATCTTTCATTCACATGTATTTCTTTTTTTTTTAAAAAAAAAAAAAAAGATGAAGAAAACAAAACTAACCGTAAAATCAAAAGCAATTATTATTCACGTTGTTCATGATTTCAACACGAAATTGGTTATTTTCTAGATGACTTATTTATGTTAACTAAAAATATAAAAGATAAACCACAAATATATAAAGACGTGGGTCCTATGTAGAGCTGTCCATAATCTGTAATTTGATAGGGCTGAGTTATGATTAACAATCCATTTAAGAATAGAACTTTTTAATCTGATCCATATAAATTCGTTGGTCTGTGGGGCTTGAGCAATATGGACTGGGCTGACTCATGGGCCAAATAAAAAATGATTAAAAAATAAAATAGAGTGCTGAGAATTAAAAAAAAAAGAAGTCCAAACTCAAAGTTTATTTGGACCATCATAGATATTTAAATATTAAATATTTTTATAAAATATATAAATAATTAAAATATTAAATTATTTAAGGAATCAAATATGTTTGATTAAGATAATGTAGAGATGTTGAACACATTATAACTCATAAGTGCCGAGAGAATTTTTTTTTTTGAGTCCATTTTCACTTTTAATGGATTAAATATTGACATTTCTTTGTATTTTATCTTGATCAATTAAAACAAAAATAGGTTAATATTATTATTTAGCTAGTTATATTATTACTCATTAACAGTTTCGTTTATTTTTCAACATTTCTATTTGATTTGAATTTGATGTCCAAACATATTTAATTTCACAGATTATTTGGATATTTTTATAAATTTAAGACTTGATTAACAAGAAATAACTTCATGTAATATTATATTGTACATATTTATGTAATTAACAATTTAAAACTTAACTTAAGATTATAAAAATAATATATATTGAAAAGTGGGCTGACCCGTGTGGCTTGCAGCCCACAGTGTGATGAGTTGTGCTTACTATTTTATGGCTTGTCATGCTGATGTGCCAGTCCGATTCATCTCGTCAAACTCCAAAGCCCGCATGGACTAGCCCGAATGAACTGGGCCGACCCGTATTGACAGCTCTAGTACTATGTAATGTGTATGTATGAATTTTGTTGGTAAACTAGTTTTGAAATTTACGTTTTAAATTTCAAAAAGAATTGTTTACCATTTTTTTTATTTAAAATGTAAAAAATAAAGTAATCATCGAAATTTGAATTTTTTAAAAATAATATCGATATGTTCCTTTCTTTTTCTTTTAATTTTAAAAGTGAAAATATTTTTTAATTTCATCTTTAATTTTTTTTCCACTTGAAAAATTCTGACTTAAAAATAGTTGTAACGAGTTATTCTCAATTTGAATATTAAAAAATAGAAAAATTTCAAGTAAGTACAAAATTTGAATATTTTAATAAGTGTAAAATCAAAAGCAATTTTTAATCACGTTGTTCATGATTTCAACACGAAACTGGTTATTTTCTAGATGACTTATTTATATTAACTAAAAATAAACTATATAAAAATGAATTAAACAGATAACCATCAGTACAATTATTAAATTGCAAAAATTTGAAATCTAAAAAAAATAATATTAAAGATTAAAGTAACTATCAAATTTAAATTTTTTAAAAAGTTGTAGAAATTAAAAAGTAACTAATTAACTAAATTATCCTAAAAAAGTAACACATGTCAATTTTTTATTCTTCCACTCAAAAATAATTTAAGCAAGAGGTTTTGCTATTTAGTATATATAGATATAGCAATAGATATACTCCTTCATTTCAAGTTTTTCAAGAAACACAGTTATCCTTCTTTTGAAGTTTTTCATGACACACAGTTACAAAAAATGTTTTTAAATTTCAAGATAAATACTGTTAATTTATTCGTTGCATACTTTACTATTTTGATTGTAGAGTTTATATCACTTCTGATATGAGTCGTAATATTACTGGTAATGATTATTTAACTGTTACAGTCTATTGAATTGATCATATTTTAAATTTGTAAAATAAAATTGTAGGTTATAAATATTGATATCTACAACTATACAGATAATTCAGAATTTTATGATCTAAATGAAAAAGTGATATGTATCACTCTTGATAATGCTTCAGCTAATGCTACTGTTATTTTATGCTTAGCTGTTCGATTTTGTCCAATTGATGAAGTTATTTTTCGTATTAGGCATGTATGCTATATTTTAAATTCGATTGTAAGAGATGATGTTAATGTTGTTTCGGGTACATAAAATCTGTATGTTAGTTCACTAAACTTCAACACAAGTTCAAGACGTTTCAAGAACACGTTTGAAGTTTTTTCCAACACCTTCAACACAAGTTCACTATGAACTATCAAAGAAGTGTGTTATATTATTAAGAAATAAGATGAAACAGAATAAGCCAAGTCCTTCGAATTCATGAAGTGTCCTTAAGGAAATAAATCTCCTCAAGTACCCAAGGTTGCGGAATTTTTCTCCCAAGATAAAACGACTTGACAACTAGAAAGTAGCGGTACCTCAAACTTTCTGGTTTTCTTCTAACTCACTCGACGGGAGATGATCACACGGAGTTTTCAAGAAGACAAGAAGTGTTTTAATGCAGAAAATTTTCATACTAAATTTGTGGAAAAATGCAGGTTTGTATAGTCATGAAGTGCCTCTTCGGAAAGGAGACAATGATTCATCAAAAAAGTGTATCTTTTCTGAATAGTTATGTCTGTCCATTCGAAACAGTGTGTCTTTTCGAACAACCATAACCATCCAAATAGTCATACCTTTTCCTGAAATAGTGTGTTGTTTTCTCGAAGGGTGGCATCCCTTCCGAGGCAGCATTTTACGTTTCTCAGTTGTTTCTGCACTGCATGCATGCACGTTAATGGAGGAACAAAACACTGGTGTGTGTTTTCCTTTGGATTTTCGGATCACTTGATTTTTCAAGTTTCAAATAAAATTTGTCCAAAAAATTAATCTCACCGATCATTTGCCAAATTCGAAGCCGAAGCCAAGCGAGCAACGACGACGACGGCGCGAGGCACCTCTTGGTTCTTGCCTCATTTACCATATGGAGTTTGTGTTTCTTAATATAAATACATGAAAGTTTCATTCTCCCACCAATGTGGGAGAATTAGTAGACTTTCCTTATTTTTAAGTACACTTTTCTTTTTATGTGTTATCTCAATTTTTCCTCCACTTAATTTCCTCCATTTTTCATTCACATTTTTAATCTTGAACCCAACAATCCGCCACATGAATGGGGAGTGACTATTCTTTGTAAAACTTTACGGACAAGTATGTGATCATCAAGCAAATACTGATTAAATCTGGATAAGTGAATTTTTCTTTGAACTTTTCATAGTGAACATGCATCGGATGCACTCGGTTAATCGGTAGATTTGTGTAATACGTCGTATTTCCCTAGTTCAGTTTAACTCTCAGTACTCGAGTACATCTATATAAATTTTAAAAATACTTAGAATTCTCCAGTTTAATACCTACCATTGCATAGGAAATCAGTCAACTTTCCAACGATATAAAATTCACCCAAATCTGATAACCGGGTGAGAAGTTATAGCAATTTTTGTAAAACAGTGTGCCAAAGTGGGCACCATCGCGTCGCGGAGCCAAGCCAAATGGAAATTATCAATTTTCATTATGCCATCGCGATAATGACGCGTCGCGCCAATGTTCTAGTTCACAATTGTCATTTTCCAGTGAGACTCCGCGATGGTGCCGCATCGCGCCAAGAGCCTTTTCCCCCAATTGTTAAAATCCAGTGAAACTCCACGATGGTGCCGCATCACGCCAAGGGTCAATTTCATGCTCATCCCTTTTATGAACAGTGCCAACCTAATTCCAGTGGCTCATCGCGATGCCATCGCGTTGTGGTGAAGTCTATAATCGAGACTTTTAGTGACAAATTTTAATAACTTTTCAAGAGTAATTTGGTATTTTTCCACGGCCCTAGTCAGTTCTAAACACGAATTAAGCCCCAAAAGAGCACTAATTGCTCATTAATTCCATTATTCACTCACTTTCTCTCAAGATTAAGTTACTCTCTCTCAAAAAGGGCAAAACCCTAGTTTTCAAGAATCAAGAACAATCCTCAAGCAATCCTCCAAGAACCTTCAAGAACTCATCTTTTCAGGTATGTTAGGCGTTCATTCATGGGTTCCTTTCACTCATGGAGTCCAAGAACCCTATTTAAACATACAAGTTTATAGATTTATGATTTCCATGCTTGAAATTAATTTTATTCATGTTCATGATATTAATTGGGTTTCAATTCATGATTTAATTACAAGTCTCATGAAATTAAAATAGTTTGTACGGGGAATTACATGAATTGCATGCTGAACCCTTGAATCTACAATTGATTATTGCATTCATGCTGTTCATGTGTTGACTAGTATTATGTGAAATAACCATGCTCCCCAAGTGTTTGACAAAATGCTTATGTGAATTGACTAGTGAAAGCATGACATATTATTATGTGATCCCATTCATGTACAAGCTCATGTATATCAAGTGTTGGACAAAATGTCTAAATGAATGCATTGTTAGAAAGCACGTATTGTTATGCTTTTATGATCATGCTATGCTTTACTTCCCATGCTATTGAGTCCTGGGGGAATTCAATACTCAAAAAAATTAGCTTTTTACCTAGAATTTCATTAGCTTCAGAATAGCTTCAGTAATGTCATCATTATTAGTATTCAGTCAGTTACAAAACTCAGTTAAACTCAACTCAGTCCAATTCAGTTTAATAATCAGTGTCTATTCAGTTGGGAGTAGGATTCATCACCAAGTGATCCCAAGGATGGGGACTCACCTGCCAGTAGAGGGTGTGATCCTTAGAAGAAGTCTTTGTATTTCAGAACTACGTAGCCAGCATAGGTTGAGATATCAACCTGCCAGTTGAGGTTTGATAAGGTATTTTACCTGCAAGTTGAGGGCACCACCATTCTCGTTCAGGTCACCTTCCAGATAAGGGTGACTCTTCAGCTTGTCTTTACCCGTGGCACGGTATTGACACCCTTTTAGCTGGGGTTAGAGGTTGGACCCCAATCCATCTAGAGAGGGATATGTCTGTTAGATGATTACTTTCCATAGTTTCAGTTTCATTCTCAGTATGGAACTTAGTTTAGTTCTACAGAATCAGGACTGTCAAAAATAGTCACTCAGTGTCAGTAATTCAGTTATCAGTAAATCTCAGTTATCAGAACTCAGTACTCAACTTCAATAAAAAGCTCAGAGATAGTATACATGTATATGTACAGTATTGCATACTCAGTAGTTTATAGTAGCTTTAGTTATCCATGTAATCTTATTTAGTATTCCATGTCATTCAGTGAGTTACTGTTCATACATATAAACCCTTGTCTTCAACATTACCTCATCTAGTATACTAGTACATTGCACGTACTGAAACATACTCTTTTTTATGCTATGATGTCTCATATCATAGGTTCGGACACTTAGGTTCCTGACTACGCTTAGACAGATTCAGTCAGTAGTCGCAAATTCAGTAGTGAGTCCTTATCTATCAAGGATATGCTTTTATTTCAGTATTTTAATAGCTTCAGTATTTTGATAGTCGGAGTTAGTTGGGGGCTTGTCCCATCAACTCCACTTTCAGACATTCAGTTAGAGGCTTTTCGAACTATACTAGTTCAGACAATATTCAAATTTTAGATATTATTATCAGATATTAATATTTATTCGTATTCAGATTATGAACCTTACGATATTTCAACCTAATTTCTGCATTATTTTAATATTATTATTCAGTGCTCACAGCAGGTACCAGTCATGGGTTAGCTTGTGGTCCTTCGGGGTCGTAAGTATCGTGTGGCATCCGGGATGCAGACTCGGGGCGTTACAAAACTTGGTATCAGATCCTAAGGTTCAACAGAGTCCTAGGGAGTCTGAAAGACACACCGAGTAGAGTCTTGGGCATGGGTGTATAGTGCACCACATTTATGGACAAGAGTCTATGAGACGTTTTTAGGAAAAGTTTCTTTTTTTCGGTATTCATGTTGTGCGAGTGAGCATGAGTTCAAGTTAAAATCTCAGTCTAATTTATCTCTTCCTTTCATTTATAGAATATTCTTCCCAAAAAATCTAACGGAAGAAGGAATGGAAATCAGCCAGCACTTCAACCCGTTTAGGAAGATCCCCTAATGAGCATGGCTTTTATGAAGAATTCAGAGCTACGTTCACCACTTTAGCCCCTTCTATAGCAGCTCAGAATGAATGGACAACTGCTGTTCAGGCCAACCCAGTGGCCAATACTGCTATAGCCAGGATTCGATACTTCACACGAATAAATCCTCTCATATTCTCAGGATCTAAGCCTGAAGAAAATCCATAGGAGTTCCTCGAACAGGTATAGAAAGTCACAGACATTATGGGAGTAACTTCTAGTGAGAGTGTTAAGTTAGCTTACTATCAGCTACAAGATGTAGCTCATACGTGGTTTATGCAATGGAAGATAGACAGGGGTACAGATGCAGAGCCTATAGAATGGGAATAGTTTTTTACTGCTTTTCTAGATAGATTCTTTCCTTTAGAGTTGAGAGAAGACAAGGTGTTAGAGTTCATTAATCTCAGGAAATGCAGTATGAGGAAATATTATTCCCTCAAGTTTACTCAGTTATCTAGGTATGCTTCCTATGTAGTGGCAGACAATAGGTCCAGAATGACCAAGTTTGTGTTTAGAGTATTAGAGAGTGTGGTTAAAGAGTGCAGAACGGTGATCTTAATTAAATACATAGACATATCCAGGCTCATGGTTCATGCTTAGCAGATAGAAAGGGCTAAGAATAAGAAGAGAGGGAGGGAGAACAAGAGAGCTAGAACAAGTAGTTTCAATTTCACTTAGCCTAAGTCAGAAGACGATAACCATTCTCAATTTCGCCTAAAATCTTTAGTTACAGTTCTGTTCTCAGTCAGTTCTCTAGTCCCTAAGTTTAAAAATGGTAACAAAGATAGGGCTCCAGGCTCTAAAACTCAGGGTAGTGTCAGCAGTGCTCGGACAAATCCCCTTTGTCAGAAATGTGGCAAAAACCATCAGGGTGTCTGCAGAGATGGCAATGATGTTTGTTTTGAGTGTGGCAAGCCGAGCCATAGATTCAGAGATTGTCCTCATTCATGTTCTCAGGGTCAGTACAATCGTCCTCCATCTCAGTCCGATCGCCCGAATCAGCACTATGCCACTTCCAGTGCCACCAGTGGGCAACACCCAAACAAGCTTTATGCACTTCAGTCCAGACAAGATCAGGAAAGTTCTCCGGACGTGGTAATTGTTATGTTACAGATCTTTCATTTACATGTTTATGCCTTGCTAGATCCAGGAGCTTCTTTGTCTTTCATAACTCCTTGTGTAGCCGGTAAATTTGGAGTCAGTCTAGAAATCCTAGTAGAGCCTTTCTCAGTCTCTACCCCAGTGGATAAGTCTATTATAGCATGACGGGTATACAGGAACTGTCCGATTGTGATATATCAGAAAATTAATTCAGTAGACCTTGTAGAGCTAGAGACGACAGATTTTGACGTCATTTTCGGCATGGATTGGATCCATTCATGATTTTTCTCAGTTGACTGTAGAAACAAAATTGTTCATTTTTAGTTCCCAAATAAACCAGTCCTTGTATGGAGGGGTAGTACTACAGTGCTTAAGGGTCAGTTGATTTCATACCTTAGAGCGAGAAAAATGATATCCAAGGGATGTGTCTATCATCTTGTACGAGTCAAAGACTCTAGTTTAGAGACTCCTAGTTTTGAGTTAGTTCAAGTAGTAAATGAATTATCTGAAGTATTTCTCGAAGATCTTCCTGGAGTTCCTGCTGAAAGGGAAATTAACTTTGGAATAGGCCCTCTTCCAGACACTCAGCCCATATTTATTCTACCATATCGAATGGCTCCAACTGAACTCAGAGAATTAAAATAATAGTTAAAGGACCTTTTAGACAAGGGGTTCATCAGACCACGTTTCCCCGTAGGGCGCACCAGTCTTATTGGTGCGTAAGAAAGATGGTTCTCTTAGAATGTGTATAGACTACCGCCAGTTGAACAAAGTCACATTCAAGAATAAATACCCACTTCCTAGAATCAATGACTTATTTGACCAACTTTATGGTGCCAGTTACTTTTCTAAGATATACCTCAGATCAGGCTATCATCAGCTCAGAGTCAGAGAATATGATATTTCAAAAATAGCTTTCCAAACTTGGTATGGTCACATCGAGTTTCTAGTCATGACCTTTGGTCTCACTAATTCCCCAGAAGCCTTCATGGACTTAACGAATCGCGTGTTCAAGAAACACTTAGACATGTTCGTTATAGTCATCGATGCCATCCTTGTCTACTCTTATAGCAAGGATGATCACTCAGATCACCTCAGAATCATTCTTCAAACTCTCAGAACTTATCAGTTGTTTGCCAAATTTAGTAAGTGAAAATTTTGGCTAAGGTCAGTAGCATTCCTTGGTCATATCATTTCCAGTGATGGCATTAGAGTTGATCCTCAAAAGATCAAGGTGGTGAGAAACCGGTCTAGAACCATTTCTCCGTCAAATATTAAGAGTTTCTTGGGTTTGGCTAGCTACTACTGACGGTTTTTTGAAAAGTTTTCATCTATTTCATCACCTATGTCTAGATTAAATCAGAAGAAAATCAAGTTTTAGAGATTAGATTCATGTGAGAAGAGTTTTTAGGAATTGAAAACTCGACTCACTACAACCTCAATTCTAACGTTACTAAATTGTTTAGATGGTCTTGTTGTGTACTGTGATGCATCCAGAGTAGGAGTGGGTAGTGTCCTTATGCATAGAGGTAAGGTCATATCCTATGCCTCTAAGCAGCTTAAGCCCCACGAGAAAAATTAACCTACCCATGATCTTGAGTTAGCAGCAGTAGTATTTGCCTTAAAGATTTAGAGGCATTATTTGTAGAGGGTTCATGTTGATGTGTTCACAGATCACAAAAGCTTGCAGTACGTGTTCTCTCAGAAATATTTCAATTTGCGACAGAGAAGGTGGTTAGAGTTGTTTAAAGATTATGATATGAGTGTTTTGTATCATCCGAGCAAGGCCAATGTAGTGGCAGATGCTCTCAGTAGGTTGTATATGGGTAGCATTTCTAATGTTGAGAATGGAAAGAAGAAGTTAGTTCAGGAAGTTCATCAGCTTTCCCGACTAGGTGTTCACTTAGTCGATTCAGCAGAGAGTAGTGTATGGATACAAAATAGTTTAGAATCATTTGTAGTTTCCGAAGTAAAGAAAAGGTAGGATAGGGATCCTAGTCTAGTTAAGTTGAAAGAGTCGGTTAGAGATCAGAAGGTGGATGTTTTCTCCCAAGAGGGAGATGGTGTGATACATTGCCAGGGTTGGTTATGTGTGCTAGATAAAGATAACTTAAGGCAACGAATTCTTGCAGAAGCACATGGTGTGCGTTGCTCTATTTATCCAGAGGATATTAAGATGTGCCACGACTTACGGGAGATCTATTGGACAAACGGGATGAAGAGATATATTGCAGAGTTTGTAGCTAAGTACTCCACGTGTTAGCAAGTTAAGATTAAGCACCAGAAACTTAGTAGGTCCATGCAGGAGTTTAGTATTCCCGCATGGTAATAGGAAGAAGTGAACATGGACTTTGTGATGGGTTTGCCTCGTACTCGTCATCGGCATGATTCAATTTGGGTTATCATAGATAGGATGACCTAATCCGCTCATTTATTACCAGTTCATACTTCCTATTTAGCCGAGGACTATGACAAACTCTATATCAAAGAGTTGGTCAGGTTACACAGAGTCCCAGTATCCATCATTTTAGATAGAGGTACCTAGTTTACCTCTTATTTCCGTAAAGCATTCCAAAAGGGTCTTGGTACCCAAGTTTACCTCAGTACAACTTTCCACCCTCTGACAGATAGTTAAGAAGAAAGGATCATTCAAACTCTAGAAGATATGTTATGGGCGTGCATAGTTGATTTTAAAGGTAGTTAGGATGACAGCTTGCCTTTGATTGAATTTACATATAATAACAACTATCATTCTTGTATTCAGATGGCTCCGTTTGAGGCTCTTTACAATAGAAGATGTAGATCTCCAGCTGGTTTGTTCGAGGTAGTTGAGGTCAAAGTTGTAGGGCCTGAGTTAGTGTTTGATACCTTAGAGAAGGATCAGTTGATCAGAGAAAGGCTTAAGATAGACCAAAGCCAACCAAAGTCGAATGCAAATGTGAGGAAAAAGGATCTTAAGTTTGATATTGATGATTTTGTGCTCTATCTCTCCCATGAAAGGAGTAAAAAAGTTTGGAAAGAAGGGAAAGCTCAGTCTATGATATGTCAGTCCTTACAGAATTCTCAGCCATTTCGAAAAGGTAGATTATGAGCTTGAGTTGCCTTCAGATCTAGCTTCAGTACAACCAGTATTCTATGTATCCTTGAAAAGGAAATGCATTGGTGACCCAGCAGTCATATATCTCTTAGAGGGCATAAATATTCAGAATGATCTCTCTTTAGAAGAGGTTCCAGTCCAAATCCTCAAACGTCAGATTCACAGACTGAGGAACAAAGAAGTTCCCTTGGTCAAAGTTCTTTGGCAAAATCAGTCCATTGAGGGAGCTACTTGGGAAGCATAAGTAGGTATGCAGACTAAGTATCCTCACCTCTTCTTCGAAAACTCAGATTAAGCTTAAGGTAAGAGTCTTCCTTAGAATTAGTTAGTTCCATGTTCAGTTACAGTTATAATTTGTTATTCATTATTGTTGCATATCATTTTCATGACAGTCATGCATTTATGAATCAGTTAAGCCATGTACTCATGCATCAGATATGTATGTTCATTAAGAAAAATCAGCTTATTAGTAGTTTCAGTCATTATTCCATGCTTTAGTTGTGTTTGTTCAGTATGTAAACTCAGTCTATCAGTATTTCTCAGCTTAATCATTCTCATATGAGGACTAATGTTCCCAAGGGGGAGATATTTTGATACCCCGTATTTCCCTAGCTCAATTTAATTCTTAGTACTCGAGTATCTCTATATAACTTTTTAAAATACTTAGAGTTCTCCAGTTTAAGACCTGCCATTGTGTAGGAAATTCAGTCAGCTTTCCAACGATATAAAATTTGCCCAAATCTGATAACCGGGTGAGAAGTTATAGCAATTTTAGTAAAACAGTGTGCCAAAGTGGGCACCATCGCTTGCAAAGACAGGCCAAATGGCAATTGTCAATTTCCAGTATGCCATCACGATAGTGGCATATCGCACCAATGTTTTAGTTCACAATTGTCATTTTCTAGTGAGATTTTACGATGGTGCTGCATCGCACCAAGGACCTTTTTCCTAATTGTCAAAATCCAGTGAGACTCCACGATGGTGCTGCATCGCACCAAGGGCCTTTTTCCCAATTACTTCCCATGCTATTGAGTCCTGGGGAAATTCAATACTCGAAAAATCTAGTTGTTTACCAAGAATTTCATTAGCTTCAGAATAATCTCAGTAATTTCATGATCATTAGTATTTAGTTAGTTACAGAACTCAGTTAAACTCAACCTAGTCTAATTCAGTTTAATAATCAGTGTCTATTCAGTTGGGAGTAGGATTCAGCACTGAGTGAACCCAAGAATGGGGACTCACCTGACAGTAGAGGGTATGATCCTTAGAAGCATTCCCTGTATTCTAGAACTACGTAGTCAGTGTAGGTTAAGATATCAAACTGCCAGTTGAGGGTTGAAAAGATGTTTTACTTTCCAGTTGAGGGTACTACCATTCTCATTCAGGGCACCTGCCAGATGAGGGTGAATCTTCATCTTATCTTTACCTGTGGCACGGTACTGACACCCTTCCAGATGGGGTTAGAGGTTGGACCCCAATCAATCTACAGAGGGGCATGTCGGTTAGATGATTACTTTCTACAGTTTCAGTCTCAGTCTCAGTATGGAACTCAGTTCAGTTATGCAGAATCAGGACTGTCAGAAACAATCACTCAATATTAGTAATTTAGTTATCAGTAAATCTCAAATATCAGAACTCAGTACTTAGCTTCAATAAAAGCTCAGATACAATATACATGTATATGTACAGTATTGCATATCATAATAGTCTTCCTTAGAATTAGTTAGTTCCATTTTCAGTTATAGTTATAATTTGGTATTCATTACCATTGCATATCATTTTCATGACAGTCACGCATTCATGAATCAGTTAAGCCATTTACTCATGCATCAGATATGCATGTTCATTAAGAAAACTCAGCTTGTTAGTAGTTTCAGTCATTATTCCATGCTTCAGTTGTGATTGTTTAGTATGTAAACTCAGTCTATCAGTATTTCTCAGCTTAATCAGTATCATATGAGGACAAATGTTCCCAAGGGGGAGATATTGTGATACCCCGTATTTCCCTAGCTCAATTTAAATCTTAGTACTCGAGTATCTCTATATAACTTTTTAAAATACTTAGAGTTCTCCAGTTTAACACCTTTCATTGCGTAGGAAATTCAGTCAGCTTTCCAACGATATAAAATTCACCCAAATCTGATAACAAGGTGAGAAGTTATAGAAATTTTTGTAAAACAATGTGCCAAAGTGGGCACCATCGTGTTGCAGAGCCAGGCCAAATGGAAATTGTCAATTTCCAGTATGCCATCGCAATAATGGCACATCTCAATAATGTTCTAGTTCACAATTGTCATTTTTTAAGTGAGATTCCACGATGGTGCTGCATCGCACCAAGGGCCTTTTTCCCAATTATCAAAATCAAGTTAGACTCCACAATGGGGCTGCATCGCGCCAAGGGTTAATTTCATGCTCGCCCCTTTTATAAGTACTGCCAACCTAATTCCAGTGGCTCATCGCAATGCCATCGCGTCACGGTGAAGCCTAAAATCGAGAATTTTTGTGATGAATTTTAATTAATTTGGTATTTTCCCACGGCCCTAATCATTCCTAAACTCAAATTAATCCCTAAAAGAGAACTAATTGCTCATTAATTCCATGATTCACTCAATTTCTCTCAAGATTAAGTTACTCTCTCTCAAAAAGGGCAAAACCCTAGTTTTCAAGAATCAAGAACAATCCTCAAGCAATCCCTTAAGAACCTTTAAGAACTTATCTTTTCAGGTATGTTAGGTGCTCACTCATGGGTACCTTTCACCCATGGAGTCCAAGAACCCTATTTAGACATACAAGTATATAGATTTATGATTTCCATGCTTGAAATTGATTTTATTCATGTTCATGATATTAATTGGGTTTCAATTCCTGATTTAATTACAAGTCTCATGAAATTAAAATAGTTTGTCTGGGGAATTACATGAATTGCATGCTAAACCCTTTAATCTACAATTGATTATTGTATTCATGATGTTCATGTGTTGACTAGTATTGTGTGAAATAACCATGCTCCCCATGTGTTTGACAAAATGCTTATATGAGTTGACTAGTGAAAGCATGACATGTTATTATTTGATCCCATTTATGTACAAACTATTATATATCAAGAGTTGGATGAAATATCTAAATGAATGCATTGTTAGCAAGCATGTATTTTTATGCTTTTATGATCATGCTATGCTTTACTTCCCATGTTATTGAGTCCTGGGGGTATTCAATACTCGAAAAATCTAGCTGTTTACCTAGAATTTCATTAGCTTCAAAATAATCTCAGTAATTTCACGATCATTAGTATTCAGTCAATTATAGTACTCAGTTAAACTTAGCTCAGTCTAATTCAGTTTAATAATCAGTGTATATTCAGTTGGGAGTAGGATTCAGCACCGAGTGAACCCAAGAATGGGGACTTACCTGCCAGTAGAGGGTATGATCCTCAGAAGCATTCCTTGCATTCTAGAACTACGTAGCCAGTGTAGGTTGAGATATCAACTTGCCAGTTGAGGGTTGAAAAGGTATTTTACCTGCTAGTTGAGGGTACCACCATTCTCGTTTAGGGCACCTGCCAGATAAGGGTGACTCTTCAGCTTATTTTTACCTATGAAACAATACTGATACCTTTCCAGCTGGGATAGAGGTTGGACCCCAATCCACCTAGTGAGGGGAATGTCGATTAGATGATTACTTCCTACAGTTTTAGTTTCAGTCTCAGTATGGAACTCAGTTCAGTTATGCAGAATCGGGACTGTCAGAAACAAACAGAATTGGGACTGTCAGAAACAATCACTCAACATCAGTAATTTAGTTATCAGTAAATCTCAAATATCAGAACTCAGTAGTCAACTTCAATAAAATCTCAGATACAGTATACATGTATATGCACAGTATTGCATACTCAGTAGTTTATAAAAGTTTTAGTTATTCATGTACTCTTATTTAGTATTCCATACATTCAGTCAGTTACTGTTCATGCATATGAACCATTGCCTTTAGACTTACCTCATCTAGTATACCATTACATTTCATGTACTGATGCATACTCTTTCTTTACTCTATGATGTCTCATATCATAAGTTCGGACGCTCAGGTTCCTGACTGCTCTTAGACAGATTCAGTCAGCAGTCGCAGATTCAGTAGTGAGTCCTCATCTATCGAGGATATGCTTTTATTTTAGTATTTTAGTAGCTTTAGTATTTCGATAGTCAGAGTTAGTTGGGGCTTTTCCCATCAACTCCCCTTTCAGACAGTTCAGTTAGAGGCTTTTCAGACTAGACTAGTTCAAACAATATTCAAATTTCAGAATTATTATTAGATGTTAATATTTATCAGTATTTAAATTATGAAACTTACAACATTTCAACCTAATTTCCATATTATTTTAGTAGTATTATTTAGTGCTCACAGCAAGTACCAATCATGGGTTAGCTTGTGGTCCTTTGGGGTCGTAAGTACCGTCTAGCATCCGGGGTGCAGAATCGGGGCATTAAAATTTAATATCATTGAACCATCGAGCTTTAATGTACACCTATACAACACATGTCGCACAACCAGCCTTTTACCATTTATGGTTCTCACAATTTTGTTCATTTCAACCATGAATATGTCCCAGTTTTATGAGATCTTATAGAATAGGCCTTTACTAATATTCTCCTTGAAGTGGCTTCCACTTCTCCTTTACATAGGTTATTTCTAAATGTTCAATCCTATAGATTAAACTATGTGGACAAGCCTGTCAAATTTAGATAATTATTAAAAGGCTTGACACCATAGTATTATTCTTATTTTCTAAACATTGTCTACATCATGAGAATAGGTTGGGTATATTGACAATGCTAAACCTGTCAGACACAACTTTGTTTGATTTTCTTGAACCTATATCTTGGGATCTCCAGTATGCTAGGTAGAGTTACCGCCATACTGACTTGTCCTAGGCCATAAACCCATTCCATTGGATATTCTCTCAATTCCCTCTCTAAGTAGTCCTTTTGTAAGTGGATCCACACATTATCCTTTGAATTCACATAGTCAACTGTGATAATTCTACCTAGAGAGAAGTTCTCTAACGGTGTTATGTCTCCATCTTATGTGACGATATTTACCATTGTACATCATGCTACCTTCCCTACCTATTGCCGCTTGATTATCACAGTGTATACATACTGGTGCCAATGGTTTAGGCCAATAAATAATATCTTCCTTGTAATTTTAAAGCCATTTTGCTTCTTCACCGGCTTTATATAATGCGATAAATTTAGATTTCATTATAGAGTGAGCAATACATGTCTGTTTGGATAATTTCCAAGAGATTGCTCCTCCACATATAGTAAATATATATCCACTTGTGCTTTTACTTTATTCTATTCGGTGATCCGATTCGCATCTCTATATCCTTCAAGTACCATGGGATATTTATTATAATACAAAGCATAGTCTTGAGTGTATTTAAGATACGTCTGGTCGTATACAATTTATTATATATATTAAACATCCCAACACTCTTACGTACTCCAGCTGTGAGTCACTTTGACCTTCAATGTTTTGAAGTACAAAGCTCACGTCCAATGGAGTCTTGGCAATACCAAATTCCAAATACTTGAACTTGTCAGGTACCTTTTTAATGTAATGAGACTTTGACAATGCCAAACCTTATGGAGTTCTATGGTTTCTTATTCCTACGATCACATTCGCAACACCAAGGTCTTTCATATCAAATTTGCTCTCAAGCATTCATTTCGTAGCGTTTATGTCAGAAATGTCTCTACTAATGATCAACATATCATCCACATACAAACAAATAATGAACTTGTGATTTTTAGTGTCTTTAATGTAAGCACAATTAAAGCATTTCCCTTTGAATTTCTTCTTAGGTTGATTGCTTTTCTGTCTAACTTTCTTCTGCTTTTTTGAGTTGTTGTGGTCGTCTTCTATAATGTTTGCTCGACTCGTTGTAGAATTTCCTTTCGACCTCCTTTCTATGGCTTTTTTGTCTTCTTCAATACGCAGTCTCACTATGAGATCTTTGACTATCATCTCCTTTTATTTATGTTTCAAGTAGTTTTTGAAGTCCTTCCATATAGGTGGAAACTTCTCTATTATTGCCGTGACTTGAAATGCCCCATTCATAACCAAACCTATAATAAAGTTTATGTGAACATTAAGAATATTTTTAACATGTTCAACTGAGGTATTTACCAAACGCTTACCTTCCGCAAAGAGATTGGATGATAACTTATAGTTTCTGTACTTAAGATACAACCGACTTATTTGTAATCATTTTATACTCTAGGAGTCTTGCAATAAAGAACTTCTTGGTTCCAATATCCCTAGTCTTATATTTTCTTTCTAGAGCACCCCTCAATACTTTTTACATCTTTATTCCACTATAGACATTGTATAGGTTATTTTGGAGACCACTTAGAATGTAATTCCTGCTTAGGAAATCAAATATTTCCATGCCTCCATAACGACAATTTTTTCCTTGTTCGAAGTTCCCTCGGGTGACTCTGGAGCTTTCTCAGATGTAAATCTTTGAATACATAAGGTTGTAAGGTAGAAGAACCTCTTCTATTGCCACCTTTAAAAATCATTACACGTGAATATTTTGAGTTTTTTTGCTGGTACCATTCCCTGTGGAGCACTCGTATGACTCGTTGTGGCAATCTTAGTTACTGCCACACTCATCCTAACATCATTCACATGATTGTCAGTAGTCACTTTTCTGTCACAAAAAGACAGTCAACTTTGGTATATAGTAATACTACTTATAAAGTTGTAGCAGATTTAAACACACCTTGTTTCTAGTTTAACGGTGAAGTTTTTATGACTTCCAATCATTAACCGAATGGCCTTTAACTTGTGATGAACTTTTTATGTCTTTAAATCACTTGTTAAATTCAAACAGTGTAGAAAGAGTAAAGCTTTAATCTCCATAAACTAAACAATACAAATTAAGAGTTATTTCCTTAAAATTATTATTTCGGGTACAAAAAATCTATATGTTAGTTCACTAAACTTCAACACAAGTTCAAGACATTTCAAGAACACTTTTGAATTTTTTTCCAACACCTTTAACACAAGTTCTCTATGACTATTAGGTCATATGAGTAAAGGTCTATTATTATTTCTTTGGGCTAGGGTGGAGGTTCTAATTCATCCCTCTCAGCTTGAGTCCGGCCATATAGGATGCTATGCTTATGAGGAGGTTGGTCATCCTCGATGTGTGTTTAGTCTTGCATAATAGGGTTCTTAGCTTTAGCTTTTTCATTCTATTATATCTGTAGTCAAAGGTGGTTCACAGATTGGATGGGGTGGTACTAAAAGTGCTTGAGGTAAATCTAGGAAAACTTGTGGGCGAGGTTATGGGTTTGGTCAGTATTGGAGTGGACATGGACAATATTATGATATACCTAGAATGCCCGAGGTAGTAGTTTTTGATACATCTATTACAGGTATAATTCCAATTTGCTACAGATTTGCTTAACATGTTATTTAAACCCTGAAATGTTCTTCTATATGTCTATGTATTTTTCTTTTAGTTTTGATGTTGTATATAAGTCTCTCACTGTTCCTCTTCATGTTTCTACTCCCATAGAAGATTATTTTATGGTGGATAGAGTATACTGATCTATGTAGTGACCATTGTGGGGTGTGAGACTTGGGTAGAGTTGATTATACTAGGCATGGTTGATTTTGATGTTATCTTGAGTATGGATTGGTTAGCTCTCTATCATGCTATTTTTTATTGTTGTGCCAAGATAGTGACCTTAGAAACTCTAGGTGTGCCAAGGTTAGCTTAGAAGGGTAATTTTAATTTAGGTCTGAATTGAGTTATATCTTTTCTACGTGCTCATTGCATTATGGAAAAGAGATGTCTGTCTTATTTGGATTATGTTCGTGATACTAGTATTTCCTCGCCGCCTTCTTAGGATTATATTTAGGTTGTCCGTGAGTTCATGGATGTTTTTGTACTAATTTTCCTGGTATGTCTCAGGATCATGATATTGATTTTGCTATTGATATGGAGCCGGGCACCGAGCCCATTTCCGTTTTCCTTATAGGATGACCTATATGAGTTAAAGGAGTTGAAGAAGTAGTTACATGATTTGTCGAGTAAAGGGTTCATTAGACCTAGTGTATCTTCTTAGGGTGCTCCTTTCTTGTTTGTGAAGAAGAAGAATGGTTCTATGCATATGAATTGACTACCAGCAATTGAATAAAGTGACAGTTTTGAAAAAGTATCCCATTTCTTCTCACTAATGATCTATTTGACTTACTTTAGGGTGCTTTAGTATTTTGTAGGATTGACTTAAGTTTTAAGTACCATCAGTTGAAGATTATGATGTGCTATGGTTTCATAGAACTTTTGATCATTAAAAAGATAGAAATATGCAAGTTACTTAGGTCTTTTTTTAGAAATGATGTGTTTTATGTTATTCTTTGCAAGAAATCAAGTTTTGGAAATATTTTGGAGAAAAATAGTGAAATTTAAAGTTTTAGACCACTGAAGTGGACACCTACAACCTGTAGGTACTACTTATTTGGTGTAAGTTCCAGCGTATATCTTAGAACTTGAAGTCCAGAGGCTTAAAAACTGAGAAAAGAAGACCCTGCTACTAATGAAGGGTACCTATGACCCGTAGGTTCTGAAGTACGTGTCAGAGAATGAAAATATAGAGAGTTTTTAGGAACTTTTGAAGGAAGGACACCTACATAGGGCCACCTATGATCCGTATGGGCCACCTACAGGATGTAGGTGGCCCAGTAAGTGGCCACTGACCTTGATTTTCCTCTTCTATTCGGGAATGGTTTCCTAGGGTATCCTTGTATTATATAAATATCCTTCTAACATTTTTAGTTATTTTATGCACTCCTAATACTTACAAACATATATTTGATTCCAGGATTAAATTTTGTCTTGGAATTACTTTGTTCTTGAGTTTGGATGATAATTCGATTTGACACTTAGGGTTTTTATTCATTGATCATTGTGATATTGTTTAATTCTTTCAATTATGAATTTTTTTTATCATTTCACAATAATGAGTGGCTAAAGACCTTAGCTAGGGTTGTGGGAACCTTGACGAATTGACAAAGTACGGGAAGTGCAAAGTTGTTCTGAATCAATATTCTTGCATGTATTATGGTTGTCTTCAGTTTAATAGATTTCTTAGTGGTTTCAAATGTTAGGATACCACCTAGTATATCACTACTTACTTTACAAGAAGAGGAGAGGTTAGGAATAAATAATCACAATAGTAATTTGAAGATTAATTTTTATATAGGATAATCAGTATCATCTACTTAAGACGGTGATCTTTTATCTAATAACTTGAGACTCAAAAGGTAATATTTAAGTGGGATCTAGGATAAGGGTTAGTAAGGCGACATTGGTAAAGCATGGAATCTGTTAATAAGTCGAAAAGACAGTTGATGGTACATAGCTTATCAGATTCTACATTCAAGGTATTGGGTTGGTTCAACAAAACATGATAATACTACTAAGTTGAGAAGCCAAGGGGAACACAGTCCTAATGTTTGTTTCTATTGATTACAACAAATGTTGAGTTTTGTTACTTTTTTAAGATTAGAACTATAAAGTCCCCATTTACTTTCCAATATTGCCTACTGACTTCAGCATACCAGAGAGATAATTTACATAATACCTATGGGTTTGACCCCAATCGGTGTTGGGTTACTATATTTTGCATTTACCGCTAAACCTTGATTAGAGGCATGGTTTGGGCGACATCAAAATTATAGCACCGTTGTAGGGGATATACAATGCGATTGTTAAGTAAAGTTGCTGAAGTTTTAGGGGTTTTGTTTTCTATTTTTAGTTGGTTGTATGCTTGTGTATGCCTAACACCAGGAGTCAAAGAAATCCCTTACTCCAATTGAATCCAAATCCAGAGAGAATCCTATATCTGACTAATAGTATGATAGAGCTAATTTGTGATGATGCTCTTAAAGGGGTTTCGGATGATACACATAATTTACCTCCTCCTCCTCCAGGAGATCCTTAGAACATTGCTAATCAAAGAATGGAGCAGTTATTAGCAGAGGCTGCAGATGTGTGAGCTAATCCTAACACATTTGAGGTAATGCAGAAAAGTCAAAATGAAAGAAAACCAAAGACAATAAGAGCAAAAGAGGTAAATTTGGAACAAGTGTCCATGAAAGTGTAGTTGATGACTTATCTGGTAAGTCATCAAATTTGTGATAAGTTATCAGAGTCATCATCAGCTGTAGACAGTATGAGGAAGTTGGAGCAGAAGTGTGACAACATCTCTGATAAGTCATCACAATTCTAATAAGCCATCAAGAATGCCGTCAGCTTAAGGAAGTACATGAGATTTGAAGTGAAGAAGTGATGACATTGTCTGATATGTCATCAAAGTTCTGATAAGCCGTTGAGAATGTCGTCAGCCTAAGGAAATACATGAGATTTGAAGTAAAAAAGTGACAACATTGTCTGATATGTCATCAAAGTCCTGATAAGCCATCAGGAGTTGCCATCAGCCTAAGGTAGAAATCCTCAATCTTGTGGGAGAAGCTGACGACAATGTCTGATAAGTCGTCAGACTCCTGATAAAGCATCATACTTCATCGTCATCTGTGCGAGAAAAAGTTGTACTCTATGATTTGATTCCTAATTTAACTCTTGGTATTTAAGGGAATTTTTTTAAGTTTTATAAGAGTGCTGACCATCTTGAACTTATTCCAAAGACTACTTTAATTCTCTTCGGTCTCTAAACTTGGATTACAATTTTCAATTCTTTGATTTAGTTGTGGGATATTCTTCTTGAATTTGAGGGCTGACCATCTTGAACTAATTCCAAAGACTACTTTAATTCTCTTTGGTCTCTAAACTTGGATTACAATTTTCAATTCTTTGATTTAGGTGTGGGATATTCTTCTTGAATTTGGGAAGAGAATCAATTTCTAACTACATCTTTGGTAAGTTTAATCACTTTGAATTATGAATTCAGTTATTATTATCGCTTTCTCTTTCATGTGGAACTAAAATCCACAACTAGGGTTGTGAGATCTATGATTACTCCTGTATTGTCTTAATAGTTGGTTAGGGTTCGAGTGATTGTGGGAACATCTTGAAAATTCTTTTGTTTTAATTATTTTTTGTTGGTTGCAAACAATAGATCTCGCCTTCTGTTGATTTGATCGAACTAAGAAATAAACTAAAGGTAGTGAATTATCAACGAGGATCTGGGAAGGTTAAGTTCCCATCTAATGATTAATGTTGTAACAAGATTAATCAACTCAAAATAAAATCAATATGAATAGAATGTTTTCCTAAGTTCAAGAGAATTAGGGAGTTCAACATCTAGATGTTTGATAGGTCTTATGGTCAAGAAAAGAAAGAACGAAGCACCGGAAAGAGTGGCATTGAATCTATGTTTCAACTAATGTTGGATCTCCAGAAAGAAATGTATGATATCGTATGTGATATGAATCAATACATGAAGCCAATAATTCATGAGAAGATGGATATAGAGGCCAATCATTCAAAGCATTCTTCTATATTATGTTTAGATGATATCTTGTCTATGGAATCATTTAAAATAATAGAAGAGTGTGAAAATGAGGAGAAAAAAATCCTATATTGATTTTGAGCTTGATGATAAGAAACCCTAGGTGATTTCCAACCAACCAAACTAACCATGAGAGATGATGCCAAGATTGAGAAAATGGTGCTAGAGGCAAAAGATGAAACCAAGACAATCTTTTATAAAGACTCTAGCCCAATTCGGGGTGAAAAGGCCGAGAAGGATGCAACTCCAAAATTAGGGAGAAGACCTTACTCAAACCACTTTTCAACATTATGCTTGGTGGATGTGATGAAAGTTGAACCACCCAATCAAATGATGAATTTTGGAAATAAGGAGGAAAATTCCTACATTTTGGAGTTTGTCTTCCCGAAAGGGTATAATACAACCCCAATCTTGAAGGTCAAGCAGCTTAAAGATCGATGTCCATTTAGTGGATTTTTAAGATTCTCAACGTTGCCAACTAAGCCCACACGAAAGTTCGATACAAAATTGGGCAAGTGGTTTAAGTCTTCAAAGTGTCGTGATAGAACTTTCCTTGTCATGCTCTCATATTTGGCCAACTTACCTAAGAGATGTAAAGATCGAAAGATGGGCCGACGATTCAAATCATCTAAGTGGTGGGATAAATGATGAAACACTTTTAAGGTATCTTGATGAATTCTGAGTAGTCAAGATAACCTAGTCATGCTGCGACATCAAATTAGGCGCTGCTTGGGAGGCAAACAAAGGTATTTTGTTATTTGTATTCATATTATGTGATTGACATCATATCTTCTCACCCATGGTGCCACAGGTATGTTTCTAACTCTCTTCTTTTGGTTTGACGTATTGGGGACATTGTATGATTTTAAGTTGAGGGTGAGGCTACTTGTGGGTCTTGATATCCTCTTGGGGTTTTTGTTGTCGTGCCTTTTTTCCCCGGAGTCTTGTTCTTAGTAGAGCCGGCATGTTTAGGCGTATTGTGATTTGTTGTAAAATATTGTAGTTGACTAGGAGAAATACAAGTACCTTAGGTAGTTAACATGTTTTTGTTGATTTTTGAACACCTCTCCAATGGTTTGTTTTATAACTGTGTGCTATGCATTTATGTGTGATCACTGTGCATCTTGTTATGGCATTTGTACTAGTGACATGATAACCATTGCTAAACAATTACAAGAACCGAATAGGTAATAGCTTGTGATGTACCTTTGTGCAATGTGTGTGAGATATACTACCTAGTTCCCGTTGTGTGTTAAATCCAGAACTTGCCCAGTTGGTCTTGCCTTGGTTATAGGATAGCGGTTAGGAAAAGACCATAGGCCGTTGTTAATATTAGTCCACCTTTAGCCTAAATGACCTTCCATGTGTGAATAATATCCCTTAATCTTGATTTTGAGCCTGAATGCCTATTCTTTTTATTATACCTATCACCTTCCCATTTGTATCATAATGAACCTATTTTGGCCCTGGTCCTCCTTGGATATTGTGCACTTTGACTTAGGAAAATAGCCTAAGTTGAGGGTAGCTATCATAGGGGTGCATGATGTAAAATGAGTATGAAAAAGGGTAATAAAAAATACAAGGCTGGGTGTGGTAGAAAAAGAATGAAAAAAAAGAAAAGTTTTGAAAAAGAGAAAATGAATGAATAAAAAGTTCACCCAACTTGAATGTTCTTTAATGAAGAAAGGGAGAAATAAGGTAAAGGTTGATAAGTGAGACCCCAAAAATAGTGTTGTGCCAAGGAGGCTTAGTTAATTTAAATAACCTTGTGTATCATACCAGCCCGAAGCCTTCATCAAAAGCTGAAGAAAAGTCCTATAGTGATCCTAACTTAACTGTCTGAAAACTTCGGTAATGAAAATAAGGGCAAGCTTATGGTAGTTGGCATACATTGACTGGAAAATCTTTCTGAGAGTGAGTGTCTCTTGACCGTCCTCGCATTTACATACTTGAGTTCACATATGAGTGAGGAGGGACTTATTTGTTGTAAGGTCACATTGGTTATATTGCTAGTTGCTAACTTGTTTGGTTATGGTAATATTGGTACATACATGGTTGTTGTTGCTAAGTTGATGCCATAGGTTGATTCCTTTGTGTTGCATTATTGCTTTTTAGTAAGATACATAGTTGAGTTTGAGATGAATGACCTTGGAGATGGTAAATATGTTTGGAGCTAAAATAGTTGATTGACTGCCGCATGTGCTTTGTATCCTCTTAGTTATGTTTAAGTTGCTTGTGGACAAGAAATTATTTTAAGTTGAGGGTGTTGATGTGTGAGATAATGCTAACACATTTGAGGCTTTTAACTAGAAATAATTGTAAATTCTTAAGCAACTTTTGTCGTTTTTGATTGCTTTCTCTTTGATAATGCAGGAATGTCAAGATGCAAGAAAACCAAAGACAATAAGAGCAAAAGTGGTGAATTTGGAATAAGTGGCCATGAAAGTATAGTTGACGACTTTTTTGATAAGTCATCAAATTTGTGATAAGTTATTAGAGTCATCGTCAGCTGTAGACAGTGTGAGGAAGTTGGAGCAGAAGTGTGAAAGCATCTCTGATAAGTCATCACAATTCTGATAAGCCATCGAGAATGCCGTCAGCCTAAGGCAGTACATGAGAATTAGAGTGAAAAAGTGATGACATTGTCTGATATGTTGTCAAATTTCTGATAAGCCGTCGAGAATGCCGTCAGCCTAAGGCAGTACATTAGATTTGAAGTGAAGAAGTGATGATATTGTCTGATATGTCGTCAAAGTCCTGATAAGCTGTCAGGAGTTACCGTCAGCCTAAGGAAGAAATCATCAAACTTGGAGGAGGAGATGACGACAATGTCTGATAAGTCGTCAGACTCCTGATAAGGTGTCACACTTCGTCGTCAGCTATGCGAGAAAAAGTTGTACTCTGTGATTTGATTCCTAATTTAGCTTTTGTATTTAAGGGAATGTTCTTAGGTTTTATAAGAGGGCTGAACATCTTGAACCTATTCCAAATACTACTTTAATTCACGTTAGTTTCTAAACTTGGATTTCAATTTTCAATTCTTTGATTTAGTTGTGGGATATTCTTCTTGAATTTGGGAAGAGAATCAATTTTGGACTACATCTTTTGTAAGTTTAATCACTTTGAATTATGAATTCAGTTATTATTATCGCTTTCTCTTTTATGTGGAACTAAAACCCACAACTAGGGTTGAGGGATCTATGATTACTCATGTATTGTCTTAATAATTGGTTAGGATTCAAGTGATTGTAGGAACATCTTGAAAATTCATTTCTATTAATTATTTTTTGGTGGTTGCATACAATAGATCTCGCCTTATGTTGATTAGCTCGAACTGAGAAATAAACTAAAGGTAGTGAATTATCAACGAGGATTTGGGAAGGTTAAGTTCCTATCTAATGATTAATGCTGTAACAAGATTAATCAACTTGAAAAAAATCAGTATGAATAGAATATTTTCCAAAGTTCTAGAGAATTAGGGAGTTCAACATCTAGGTAGGTTGAGAAACACTTAGATGAACTGTCAAAACTGATAATTTGGTGTTTCCCACAAGTCATGAGAATCCAGTACTACAACTATTATTCAATGAAGGATTACAAATCATAGTGATCACAACTCTAGTTTCTCTATATCATTGATTTAAAATATTGTAGTTTAAGCTTTGAGTTCTAAGGCGAATTGAAGTGTTAATAACTTTTGTTCAATCATTAAAAATCCTCATTTTATCTTTTTGTATCATTTGTTTGAATTTAGCTTGTAGCTATAGTTTCAAATTATTTTAATTGCCACTCATATTGTTCCTCGTGGATTCGACCCCGACTTCAATGTTGGATAAATATATTGACGACGACCGCCTTGCACTAAATTTATGTGTAAGTCGACCGTTATCAAAAATGGCGCCGTTACCGGGGAACAATTTGGGGTTTTGAGTTGGTTTGGAATTTTAGCCTACTTGCTTTAATTCAAACTTGTAAATATTTTTTTTAGGTTTCTTTTATTTCTTGTGTTAGGTAGATTTTTATTTTAGTTTACTTATTACTATGGCATCGTGGAATGAACATGAGCTTGGTGTTTGGAAATCTTATCAGTATGATCCATGTCCATATTGTGATGGACCTCACTTTTGGTAAGATTGTAGATATGCTCCCCGGATAGAGATGTATGCACCATCTCCATCCTACCGAGAGTATGATTATTCTTTATGTGGTGGTTAAGATGGACATTGGAGTGATTCCCCAAATTCCCCCTCCCCCTATTGCGCTAACCCAAATTCTAGTTCTTCTTATGAGTTTTTTCTTATGAGTTTGATAGGTTTTATGGTCAAGAAAATGAAGAATGAGCACCAAAAAGTGTGGCATTGAAGCTATGTTTCAACTAATGTTGGATCTCCAGAAAGAAACGTATGATATCGTATGTGATATGCATCAAGACATGAAGCCAATCACTCATGAGAAGATGGATATAGAGGTCAATCATTCAAAGCATTCTTCTATATTATGTTTAGATGATATCTTATCTGTGGAATCATTTAATATAATGGAAGAGTGTGAAGATGAGGAGCAAGAACCCTATATTGATGTTGAGCTTAATGATAAGCAACCCTCGGTGATTTCCCAACCAACCATACCAACCATGGCAGATGATGCCATGATTGAGGAAATGGTACTAGAGGCAAAAGAAGAAACCAAGCCAATCTCTTATAAAGACTCTAGCCCAATTTGGGGTAAAGAGGTCGAGAAGGATGAAACTCCAAAATTAGGAAGGAGATCTCACTCGAATCACTTTTCAACATTATGCTTGGTGGATGTGATGAAAGTCGAACCACCCAAGCAAATGATGAATTTTGGAAATGAGGAGGAAAATTCCTATATTTTGGAGTTTGTCTTTCCGAAAGGGTATAATTCAACCCCAATCTTGAAGGCCAAGAAGCTTAAGGATAGATGTATATTTAGTGTCTTTTTAAGATTCTCACTATTGCCAAATGATCCCACACGAAAGTTTGATGCAAAATTAGGAAAATGGTTCAAGTCTTCGCTGTGGCGTGATAGAACTTTCCTTATCTTTCTCTCATATTTTCCCAACGCACCTAAAAGATGTAAAGATCGAAAGATGGGTTGACGATTCAAATCATCTAAGTGGAGGGATAAAGGATGAATCACTTTTAAGGTATCTTGATGAATTCTGAGTAGTCAAGATAACCTAGTCGTGCTGCGACATTAAATCAGGCGCTTCTTGGGAGGCAACCCAAGGTATTTTGTTGTTTGTATTCGTATTATGTGATTGACATCAGATCTTTGCACCCATGGTGCCACAGGTATGTTTCTAACTCTCTTGTTTTGGTTTGACTCATTGGGGACATTGCATTATTTTAAGTTGAGGGTGGGGCTACTTATTGGTGTTGATGTCCTCTTGGGGTTTTAGTTTCCGTGCCTTTTTCCCCAGAGTCTTGTTCCTAGTAGAGCCGGCATGTTTAGGCATATTGTGTTTTCATGTAAAATGTTATAGTTGACTAGGAGAAACGCAAGTACCTTAGACAGTTAAATTATTTTGTTGATTTTTGAACACCTCTCCAAAGGTCTGTTTTATAACTGTGTGATATGCATTTATGTGTGACCACTGTGCATCTTGTTATGGCATTAGTACTAGTGACATGATAACCATTGCTAAATAATTGCATAAACCAAATGGGTAGTAGCTTGTGATGTACCTTTGTGCCATATGTGTGTGAGATACTACCTAGTTCCCATTGTGTGTTAAATCCAGAACTTTCTCGGTTAGTCTTAGCTTTGATATAGGATAGCAGTTTGGAAAGAATCATAGGCCATTGTTGATATTAGTCCACTTTTAGCCTAAATGACCTTCCATGTGTGAATAATATTCCTTGATCCTTATTTTGAGCCTGAATGACTATTCTTTTTATTATACCTATCACCTTCCCAGTTGTATCATAATGAACCTGTTTTGGCCCTGGTCCTCCTTGGACATTATGCACTTTGACTTAGGCAAATAGCCTAAGTTGAGGGTCACTATCATAGTGGTGCGTGATGTAAAGTGAGAATGAAGAAGGGTAATAAGAAAATATGCAAGGCTGGGTATGGTAGAAAAATAATAATAAAAAAAGAAAACTTGTGAAAAAAAGAGAATGAATAAAAACTGCACCCACCTTGAATGTGCTTTAAACAAGAAAGGGAGAAATAAGGTAAAGGTTGATAAGTGAGACCCCAAAAATAGTGTAGTGCCAACGAGGCTTAGTTAACTTTAAATATCCTTGTGCATCATACCAACTCCAAGCCTAGATTACAAGCTGAAGAAAAGTCCTATAGTGATCCTAACTTAACTTTCTGAAATCTTTGGTAATGAAAATATGGGCAAGCTTATGTATTTGTCATACATTGACAGAAAATTCTTTCTGAGAGTGAGTGTCTTTTGACCGCCCCCGTATTGACATGCTTGAGTTCACATATGAGTGAGGAGGGACATCTTTGTTGTAAGGGCACACTGGTTATATTGCTAGTTGCTAACTTGTTTGGGTAGTGTAATATTGGTACATCTATGGTTGTTGTTGCTAAGTTGATGCCATAGCTTGATTCCTTTGTATTGCATTATTGCTTTTCAGTAATATACATAGTTGATTTTGAGATGATTGACCTTGGAGATGGTAAATATGTTTTGAGATAAAATGGATTATTGACTGCCGAATGTGCTTTGTATCCTCTTAGTTATGTTTAAGGTTCTTGAGGACAAGCAATTGTTTTAAGTTGAGGGTGTTGATGTGTGAGATAATGCTAACACATTTGAGGCTTTTAACTAGAAATAATTGTAAAGTCATAAGCAACTTTTGTCATTTTTGATTGCTTTCTCTTTGATAATGTAGGAATGTCAAGATGCAAGAAAACCAAAGACAATAAGAGCAAAAGAAGTGAATTTGGAACAAGTGGCCATGAAAGTGTAGTTGACGACTTGTCTGATAAGTCGTCAAATTTGTGATAAGTTATCAGAGTCATCATCAGCTGTAGATAGTGTGAGGAAGTTGGAGCAAAAGTGTGATAACATCTCTGATAAGTCATCACAATTCTGATAAGCCGTCGAGAATGCCATCAGCCTAAGGCAATACATGAGATTTGAAGTAAAGAAGTGATGACATTGTCTTATATGTCGTCAAAGTTTTGATAGGCCGTCGAGAATGCCGTTAGCCTAAGGAAGTACATGAGATTTGAAGTAAAAAAGTGATGACATTGTCTGATATGTCGTCAAAGTCCTAATAAGCCATCAGGAGTTGCCGTCAGCCTAAGGCAGAAATCATCAAACTTGAAGGACGAGCTGATAACAATGTCTGACAAGTCGTCAGACTCCCTATAAGGCATCAAACTTCATCATCAGCTGTGCGAGTGGGATCTATGATTACTTTTGTATTGTCTTAATAGTTGGTTAGGGTTCGAGTGATTGTGGGAACATCTTGAAAATTCTTTTGTATTAATTATTTCTTATTGGTTGCAAATAATAGATCTCTCCTTATGTTAATTTTCTTGAACTGAGAAATAAACTAAAGGTAGTGAATTATCAACGAGGATTTGGGAAGGTTAAGTTCTCATCTAATGATTAATGTTGTAACAAGATTAATCAACTCAAAATAAAATCAGTATGAATAGAATGTTTTCCTAAGTTTGAGAGAACTAGGGAGTTCAACATCTAGGTAGGTTGAAAAACAATTAGATGGACTGTCGAAACTAATAATTTGGTGTTTCTCACAAGTCATAAGAATCCAGTACTACAACTATTATTCAATGGAGTATTTCTAATCATTGTGATCACAACTCTAGTTTCTCTATATCATTGATTTGAAATATTACAGTTTAAGATTTGAGTTCTAAGGCGAATTGAAGTGTTAATAACTTTTGTTCAATCATTAAAAACCCCAATTTTATCCTTTCATATCATTTGTTTGAATTTATCTTGTAGCTATAGTTTCAAATTAGTTTAATCGCCACTAACATTGTTTCTCGTGGATTCGACCCCAACTCCAAAGTTGGGTAAATATATTGACGGCGACCGCCTTGCACTAAATTGATGTGTAAGTTGAGAATTATCAGTTGCTGCTGCTAATCATAGGAGGATGAGGAGGCCTATCTTTTATCTCAGCAGGTAGAGCTATCCAAGCTAAGACATAGAGTAGATCATCGAGTTGAACTCGATGGAAATAGAGCTATACCAGGTCGAGTTCAAGTGATCCCAACATATCCGTACTTACTGCCATATAATGATGAAGAGGATTTGGGATATGTTGTGCAGGCTGAGATATGATCTATATATAATTCCTCCTACACTGCCTCCTAATGTGAAGTTTGACATTATTAGTACCATGATCCAGCTTTTGAACTTGAAAGGTGTGTTTGGGGGATTGGCTATAGTCAAAGAAAATATGTATCTTGCTAATTTTATTGGGATTTTCACTTCTTATAATATACCTAGGGTAGTTTAAGAGGCACTCAGACTCATGTTGTTCTATTTTCATTGACTGAAGAAGCTACATTATGGTTAGGGGAACTTTCTAGAGGATCGATTATTACTTGGAATGAGTTGCACAGATAGTTCTTAGACCTTTTCTTTCCTCCATCCAGAATGTTGCAATTAAAAGATGAGATATACAACTTTAGGAAGCTACATGCTGAGTTGATGTATGGGGATGGTTTTCTATTTAAGAAGATGCTGATCATGGTGCCTAATCATCGTATTTTTAGGATAAATTTTATGAAGACATTTAACAGAGACCTAAACATCAGTTCTAGAGCTATGGAAAATACAATCATTGAAGGATCATTCATGAATTTATGCTGGGAAGTAGCATCTAATAATCTAAACTAGATCTCTCTCACTAACTAAGGGTGGCATGCTTGGGAGATGGACAGGGTTGCCGACACTTATGCCATTATGGCTTATAGAGACCATAGAGTGGTTGATGATTATGTAGCGCAAGAGATTACACAACTTATAACTGATATTGGGTTCCTGACAAAGCAGTTCACAATAGTGAATTCTAAGAAGGTGAATGTAGTGAGCACACAGGGTAAGGCCTCTAAATATTATGATTCTGGTGTGGAGGAAGAGGCTAAGTATCTAGATTGAGAATTGGAAGGTTTCCAAGACAAGAGGAAAGTAAACCAAGGTTGGAACTATTATGGAGATAGATAAGAGATTGTAGTAAGGAGCATGATGGTGACTGGAGAAGAAAGAATGACTACAAGGAGAAGGGAGATAGGTATATTCCTCCAGGAGGTTGTGATACTAAATTAGGAATGAAGGCAATGCTGTACAAACTTGTTAAGGTCCAGGAATGTCAAGAAACATACCTTGAGGAGATTAAAGTAGATATTTCAGGATTGACCCAAAAGGTGGAATCGCATGCAACCATGATAAAATAATTAGAGCAATAGTTCGGGCAGATGTGTGCCACTATTAATTAGAGGTAGCTGGGTACCCTTATGAGAAACACGATTTAGAATCCTAAGAATGATGGTCATTATGTTGCTATCGCCACTCAGAGTGGTAAGTCTACTATTGATCCCCCATTGCCTACTGATAATGCGTCGAGGAATAATAGTAATGTGGTTGCGGAGACACTTTCCATGAAGTCGGATAAGATGATAGGTGTTAATAATAATGTTGATGAGGATAATGGTAAGGGAATGGTCGAAGAGACTTTAGTGAAGAAAATCCCATGGCTGCCCCTACCTTTTCCTCAAACACTAAAACAAAAGAAGAAAGATGGAAATTTTTAAAAATTCATTGATATGTTGAAAGAGTTGAGCTTGAACATCCCTCTTCTTGAGGCTTTGGAGAAGATGCCTGGATATTCTAAGTTTATGAAAAAGTTGGTGTCAAAGAAGAGAGTTGTGAGTTTTGAGGATGTTGGTGGATGTTACCATTTTAGTGAGTCACTTCAAAGTCTCTGGACAAAAAATAGGTGATCCCAGAGCAAGAGCATTCCCAATTGCACGCACCATTGAGACGTCCAAGTTTTCCAGAGCATTATGTGACATGGGAGAAAAAATTAACTTGATGTTGTTGGCTTTGTTCAAATAGTTGGGCTTGAGCCCTCCAGAACCGATGACTCTGCAGTTGTTGATGGAAGACCCTACATAAAGACACTTGTGGGCATATCATTCGCTGTGTTAGTGAAAGTTGATAATTTTATATTTTTGGCTGACTTTGTTATTTTTGATTGTGAGGTTGAATTCAAGATGCCCATCATATTGGGAAGGTCATTCATGGACATGGGCAGAACAATAGTTGATATGGAGAAGGGAGAGCTCAAGTTTAGAGTTAATATTGAGGAAGTCACATTCAGAGACCGTAAAACTATGAAACATCCAACCTACATGAGTGTGGTGTCGGTTATTCATTGTGTTAATGATCCTTGAGGCTACTCCTTTGGATACCTTGATGGATTCTGAGTAATTAAGGTATCCATATTATGCCGCGATGTTAAATCAAGCACTGTATGGGAGGCAGCCCATGGACTTGTTGGTGAAACTTAGTCACGTTGTGCCTTGACGTTAAATCAATCACTGGGTAGGAGACAACCCACTATTTTAGTGTTAACGTTATTTTTCTTTTTTTTTGCAGGTATAGTAGCATGAGGATTGTCCTAGAACATGGTAATACATTGCTTCATTCAAAATATTCTAGGTAAGGGGACTTTGTGACCAACTCTTGAAGGTCATAAGTCCCACTCGGGCCAGGTAAGTTGTGTATTGAATGTTAAAAGGAAATTCTAAGGATTTTTGAGGATTTTTCTGTACTTGAACTTGTGAACATACTTATGAGGTCATAAATACCACTTATGACTTCATAAGTAATGCAATACATGTCAGAAAAACCAGTCTAGAGAGCAGAAAAAGGGCCAAAAAAATTAGGCCCACCTATGGAGGGAACCTATGGCTCATAGGTGCCACCTACGGTCTGTAGGTGGTATCGTAAGTGGCTAAATTTTGGACCTAATTTCTTTTAAAAATCTAGGCCCACTTCGATATAACCCGACCCAAAATCGACCCCATAGGGCTATTTCGGCAACCAAACCTGATTCTCAACCCTATAAAATCTCAAAATTTCTCTTTCCCTCTAAAATTCAAACCTACTAACTTATTTCAAATCCATATAAGGAAAGAAAACTAATTTTACTTGGTACCAACTTGGCTAAATTATATGTATTGCGCATTAAAGCTAGGGTTCTTTATCTTTTTCAATCTTCACTTTCGATTGTTGAAACCAAAGGTAAACTTCTTGGATCCTAAAAATAGTATATTGTGCTAAACTTGAAATAAGTAAGTTGATATGTTTAATTTCTTTCAAAATATATAGAAATCAGCAAGCTTATGTATGGGCACCTATAATTAGCCTAAAATTAAAAATAGGTGCATTGTTCTAGAATTATAACTTGAAGATCATGCCCTAAACGGAAGTTGAAGTTAAATGGGTTGAGGAATCCCAAGAGTCTTATATGCCGCAATTGTATTGAGAAGTTGATTCTTGTTTTACGTGCAAATATTGGACTAGTTGGACTGAGTATAAGTTATAAGGATGTAAAATTGAGGGAAAATTTGAAGTTTTCCAATTATGAGTTTTTCTTCAAATATTGCAGTCCCCCACTATCTTTTGAACACTAACACTTGGTTTTCAAGTACACATGGCACCAACGACTTTAAGGAAGAAGTATGGACCTTTAAGGCGATAGGATGCATCCCCCGATAGAACTAGCTTGGTGGAAGAGTATCCGGTTGCCCCGACCAGAATGATATGGCCAAGGACTAGATCATAGATACATGCTACAACTGAAACTATTATTAAGGCTACCTTGGGTGTACCACTTGAAAACCATTTACTATGGGGAAGACGACCTACTTCTACTCAGCCTGGAGCTCAGCCACAGATTAGTATACCAGTACCCAAGACAAGGATGAAGTTGGCTAGGATGTCACCTTCATACTCTCCCCAGTCTAATAAGGGAAAGGATAATGATAATGAGGAGATGGAGTCATAGGGTGTGTTTGGTATGAAGGAAAATATTTTCCAGTTTTCTTATGTTTGTTTGCCTTATATGTTTTGGAAAATGTTTTCCAAACCAACTTATTTTCCTTAAATCTAAGGAAAATGACTTCCCTTCAAAAAGTAAGGAAAACATTTTCCAAAACTCTCTTTCAACCTCACTTTAAAGTTGAAATGTTCATACAATTCTCAAAATTATCTACCCCACCCCGCGCCCCCAATACCATTCTAAAATATATTTTTACGCTTTAGCTAAACACTAAAATGTATTTTTTGAAAAATATTTTTTCATTCACCAACTAAATACTAGAAATAGTGAGATTAATGAGGATATATCCCACCGGATTAGGGCAGGTTAGATGAAGTGGAGGCTCGCCTCGGGAGTGTTGTGTGATAAGAATGTGCCTCTCAAACTTAAAGGAAAATTTTACAGAGTGGCAGTCCATCCGACCATGCTGTATGGAGTGGAGTGTCGTCCAGTGAAGAATGCCCAAATCCAAAAATTGAAGGTGGCAGAAATGTGGATGTTGCTTTGGATGTGTGGGCTTACTAAGAGTGATAGGATTAGGAATGAGACTATTTGGGAGAAGGTTGGAGTGTCTTTAATGGAGGACAAGATGTGGGAAGTTCGGTTGAATTGGTTCGGGCATGTGAGGAGGAGGGGCACGGATGCCCTAGTTCGTAGGTGCAAGAGACTGGCTTTGGATGGTTTCAGGCAGGGTAGGGGTAGAATGAAGAAATATTATAGGGAGGTGATTAGACGTGACATGGAGAAGTTATATCTTACTGAGGACATGACCCTAGATAGGAAGGTTTGGAGGACATGGATAAGGGTAGAAGGTTAGTGCCTGCGGGTGAGCCGTAGTCAGTATCTAGGAGAGCTTTGGGGTGGGAGTATGTGCGTAGGGGTGCCTTTGGTTTGTTAGTATAAGGTATTACTGTGTAGGTGCATCTTTTATATTATGCCAACTTATTTAATTGTATGATGTATTATGATTTTACTTATTATTCTTTGTCCTGAGCCGGGGGTCTATGGAACCAGCCTTCTACATCTTCGGAGGTAGTGGTATGAACTGCGTATATTTTACCCCCCAGACCCTACTATGTGGGAATACACTGGGTTTATTGTTGTTGATTTTCCATCAACTAACCAAACATAATAAAACAACTAAGAAATCAACTTGTTTTTTCAATACCAAACACACCCTTAGTCACTTCCACTAGCAGCGACACAAGTTCCTCAGTTTGAGAAGAGGTCACTGGATGAGTCCAAGGCAATAGTTCAAGAGTAGTCATCAGCAACACCTCAATTTAAGGAGAGTAGAGACCAGACTTCATAGAAGGTGACATCACCAGGAACAAAGCTACCAGCTCAAGCAGATCAGGCTTTTGACCCTGCACACATCTCGATGAAACCTATTAATGAGGTAAACCAGAGGTGGTGTGTAGAGATACTTCAAACTATTTATGAGAGTGATATATTTGTGACTGGGATCGGCCAGCCCAAGATGACTATTTATGACGAGTGACGGATGAGTTTTCTGAGTTGGTTGGAGCACCATTAATGTAGAATCCATTTGATAGGTATCAGATGGGGTGGATAACTATACCCCTGTGTTTATATATCCAATCAGTGGTGCACGATCTCTATGCTTCCTATGTTTCTATAGTATCATTGACCACACCCAGATATAGTAAGGAGGTAGAGCAACCTCAATTAGATCAGGTGCTAGTAAGAGAGGTCATGGTTGATATTTAAGTACAACTATCTATCGACTTCTTTTTTTCTTATATTATGTAGCTTCTATGTCTACAATAGAGTGTGATTATATATTGAAATTATTTAGGACAGATATGCTATATGGGATATGAAACATAGGAGAAAGAGAGTAGAGTTAACTAGATGGATCGCCAATTATATTTCACATCTTGGTGTAGATACCTCTTGGATCGAGGGGAAGGGTGTGATTAAGAAGGCGATATTGAATTTTACCATAAAATTCTAGTGGTTGGTAGTCTATTATGGATTGTGTCCGACTATTGTAGACAACCTATTGACCTGAGATAGAGCTGCATTGATAGCGAGCATGATGGCATGTTATGATATTTATTTTGCAACCATTACTGGACATGCAGCTATATGAAATGACTTTTGGTGATATAGATGCACTACCCTTTCTTTGTCTTATCCAGATACTATGTGATAAGGTCAGTATGTCAAAGGTTCCAGGTATTGATGCAAGAGAAGAGGCTACAGGTGTGGCCCAAAATAGTATGATCAAGGGTAAGTCAAACTTGGTCCTCGCACAGAGGACTCATATGCCTCTGATAGTGATTCTGACCCAATATGAGGGCCTATCAGATCCTGTGGAGCCTATGATAGATAGAGAAGAGGTTCTACTGTTATTATGGATTTTAATATGGGGGAGTTAAGAGAGGACCCCAATATAAGAACACAAGGTGAGGGGACCTTAACTACTTCCACTTTATTTCCAGTTTTCACTTCGGATCTTGTTGGGACATCTGCAGTGCCCCTCGCCCCTTTACTATAATTACTTCTATAGGTATGACTTTTGTATCACGACATTTCTTGCAGAGCTTAGTAGATAGTCAGAGTGACACTACCACCTATTTAGAGAACGTCGAGGCCAAGATGGCATTATTGTATTGGCAGATCCATCCTTGGGTTCGAATGAAGATTATAAACTGCACATAGGGATGAGATATCAGATTTTTGAGCTAAGGTGAATGCCCATATAGATGATTTTGAGGTCCGAGTATCAACCCAATTTAGTGATATTGAGATACCCAATTTGGGTGACTAGAGAGGAGGTGGCCATATTATAGGATAAGGTACACTCTCTTTATAAGAGCAATATTTCATCCATCCCTCCAGTTATACCTCTAGTTGTTCAACCAGAACCTCTACATGGACCTATATATTTTGAATTATTCGTGGAGAATGAGGAGGCGGTCCCCATAGTTAGGACCAAGAGAAGTAGACAGGTAGAGTTGTAGGATCTCAATGTACCATATGATTAGGCCTTGAAATAGGCCACACATGATTCAAGAGAGACTGTATTTGCTGATTGGCAGAGGAATATTGAGATAGATGTGGGTGTATCCTTTAGTAGTGCATCGCCCCTACCACTGCCTTCACTAGTCGAGATACCTCCATACTGGGATGATCATGATATGGGTGCCTAGCACGTGTTAGGTATGTCCTTATTCACTTGATTTACATTATTTACATGTACTGGGGATAATGGACAATCTTTTATTTGGGGGTGGGGTATATCATAGCCTTCGTGAGTTTTTATTATTGTGTTTTTTTTCTATTGGTTGCGGTATAGTTGTAGAACCGACATGTGTAGGTTAAGTTTGTGTCGTATTGTGTTGTATTTTCATGTAATTAGGAGATTTTTTAGTATCTAGGGAAGTTAACATGTTTTTTTGTTGATTTTTGAGAAAAATAATACCCTTCTAAAAATTTTGCTCTAAAACTATGTTATGTGTATATATGTGTGAACATTGTGAATCTCGTGATGGCTTTAGGATTAGAGACATGATAATCGTTGTTACAATTGAATGAATAGGATATATAGTTGTTTGTGATGTAACCCTTTGCTTTGTGTGTGTGAGATATTACTTAGTTCCCTTTGTGTGTTGAATCCAGAACTTGCCCAATTAGTCTTGCCTAAGTTATAGGATAGCTGTTTATAGATCATTTTCATATTAGTCCACTTTTAGCCAAAATTACCTTCCATATGTGAGTAAGTATCCCCTGATCCCAATTTTTGATCCTGTATAGCCTGTTTTTCTTGTTACACTTTTCATCTTCCCATTTGTGTTACAATGAACTTATTTTGGCCATGGTCCTCCTTAGACATTGTACACCTCAACTCTGGCAAATCTCCTAAGTTAAGGGTGGCTATCATAGGGGTGCATAATATGAAGTCGGTATGAAGAAGGGTAAAATAAGAGAAAAGATAGTAGGGCTAGGTGTGGTAGAAAAAGAAAAGAAAAATAAAAAGAACGAATAAAAGAAACCACACCAACCTGAATATGCAATAAAAAAGAGAAATTTGGGTGGAATAAAAGAAAGTTTGTTGATAAGTGGATCCCAAAGTAAGTGTAGTGCCAAGGAGGCTTAGTCACTAAATTTCCTATATGTACCATATCACCCCCTAAGCCTACATCACAAGCCAAAAAAAGTCCTAAAGTGAACCTAACTTGGTTGTCTGAAAGCTAACGTAGGGAAAATAAGGGCAATCCTATGGTATTTGATGCAAATTGGTGGAACTTCTCTTATGAGTGCGAGTGTCTCTTGACCATCCTTGCATTGACAAGCATGATTTAATATGAGTGTGTGGGACTTCTTTGTTGTGAGGGAACATGGGTTGTATTGCTAGCTTCTTACTTATTTAGGTAGTGTAACTTGTATAGATGCATGGTTGTCTGCTGCTAGTGTAATGTCCTAGCCTACTTCCCTTGTGTCATAATATTGTGCTTTATGTTTAAACACAGTTGGTTTTGAAGTGTTGAAATATGAACGGGTAATGTATTTGAGCGTAACATTGATGGTTGATTGCCTTAGATAGCTTAGTGTTTACCTAGTTAAGCATCATAGTTTGTTTTTGTTTTATTATGTTATTCGAGGACATACAAACGTTCTAAGTTGAGGGTGTTGATGTGCTATGGTTTCATAGCACTTTTGATGCTTAAAACATTAAAAAATGCAAATTACTTAGGTTTTTTGTTAGATATGATGTGTTTTGTGTTAAGTTCTGCAACAAATCAAGTTATGGAACTATTTTGGAGAAAAATAGTGACAGTTAAAGTTTTGGACCACTGAAGTGGGCACCTATGACCCGTAGGTACTATTTACTGGGTGTAGGTGTCAGCGTATGTGTCAAAAATTTAAGTCCAGAGGCTCAAAAGCTGAGAAAAGAAGACCCTGCTACTGATGGAGGGCACCTACGGCCCGTAGGTGCCACCTACTATTTGTAGGTTTTAGAGAAGGCATAAGAGGATCAAAATATAGAGATTTTTCAGGATCTTTTGGAGGAGAGGAACCTACGTGGAACCACCTATGGTCCATAGGTGCCACCTACGGCCCATAGGCGGCCAAGTAAGTAGACACTAACTTTGATTTTCATCTTTTATTCAGGAATGGTTTCCTAGGGTTTCTATGTATTCTATAAATACCATTTTGATGCTTTTTAGTTGGTTTACGCACTCTTGATACTTATGAACATATATTTGATTCCAGGATTTGATTTTGATCTTGGAATTACTTTGTTCTTGATTTTGGTTGATAATTTGATTTGAGACTTTGTGTTTTTATTCGTTGATCATTGTGATATTGTTTAATGCTTTCAATTATGAATTTTGTTAATTGTTTCACAATATTGAGTGGCTAAAGTACTTAGGTAGGATTGTGGGAACCCTGACGGATTGACGAAGAAGGGGAAGTGCAAAGTTGTTCTAAACCAATATTTTTGCATGTATTGTGTTGGTCTTCAATTTAATAGATTTCTTAGTAGTTGTAAACATTAGGATCCTAACTAGTATATCACTACTTCCTCCGTAAGAGTAGAGATTAGGAAAAAATAATCATAACAGTATTTTGAAGATTAATTATTGATCTAGGCTAATCAGTATCATCTACTTAAGATGGTTATCTTTCATCGAATAACTTAAGACTCCAAAGTTAATAGTTAATTGGGATCTAGGATAAGGGTTAGTAAGGAGACATCCTAAAATTCAAAATGTAAATGGTGAAATCCATTAATGAGTCTTCAAGACAGTTGATAGTACATAACTTATCAGATTCTGCATGCAAGATATTGGGTTGGTTCAACAAAGAACGATAAGCTACTAAGTTGAGAAGCCAGGTGAACACAAACCTAGTGTTCATTTCTAATTGATTACAACCAAAATTGAGTTTTATTACTTGTTCGATATTAGAACTACAAACCTCCTATTTACTTTCTAGTACTTCTTGTTGACTTCATCAAACTATAGAGATTATTCATGTAATCTCAGTGGGTTCGAACCCAACCTGAGTTGGGTTACTATATTTTGCATCGACTTCTTTAGCCTTGTTTAGAGGTGTAGCTTTGGGAAACATCAAATTATAGATTTAGATGTTCTGAAGATATCTTTCTGAATTTGATACGATCATTATGAGTTTTTGGTCTTGTCATTTTGATTGACCAATACCCCAGCAGAGTCATAGAGTTGATGAATCGTGTATATCAATCGAATCTCGATTGTTTTGTGATTGTATTTATAGATGATATTTTGGTTTATTTTGAGAGTATGGACGACCATGTGAGACACTTAAGAACTATACTTTAGATATTTTGAGATAAGAAGTTATATACTAAGTTTAGTAAGTATGGATTTTGGTTGGATTCAATTTCTTTCTTAGGTCATGTGGTGACTAAGTATGATATTATGGTGGATTCGATCAAGATAGTGGTGATTTGTGATTAGGGTAGGCCTACTTCTCCTATCAAAATTTAGAGTTTTATTGGTTTAGTGGGTTATTGTCAATATTTTATAGAGGGTTTCTCATATATTATAGCTCTTTTGCCTAAGTTGACTCGGAAAAAGGTTACCTTTCAGTGGTTGAATGCCTATGAGGCGAGCTTTCAAAATATCAAGGAATTATTGACTTTGGCCCCTATCTTGACTTTGCCCAACGAGGGTGTGGAATTTATCCTATTCTGTGATGCTTCTGGTGTGGGTATAGCTGGAGTATTGATGTAGGAGGGTAAGTGTTGCGCTTAAGTGCACACGCAAGTGTACGTGGTTTACCCTAGTAATATAGTGTCCTTATGAACAACCAAGCATTGATCCCACAAGGACTAGTATTAAGAAACTATCAAGTTCCAGTTCACCTATTAAGATTAGATAAGTGCAAACACAGCCACAAAATTTTTAGAGTTATACCTAAATGTAAACTTAAATAATAATATAAAGTAAACTTTCTTGGATAATCAATAGGGAAAAAGCCTAGGTTAAGGCACTACGAACAGTCATACTAAACTATGTTCTTTGTTGGTTAGGTTAATTATCTTGGTTATTGGTCCATGGTTAATATTATAACTATAACCTTCTGAACCTCTAGTCAATTATCTAACTTATCCCCACAACTACATCGTTAAGCATTCTAATACCCCGCAAAATTCCTAGTTTAATTCAGTCCTTTGAGCTTGTCAAGGGGTCCTAGACTTACAAAATTCTAGCTGAGTTTCCAAACTTAGTTTATTTTTTTTAGCCTTTGAAAGTTGGCAATATCATTTTGCGACCTTAATGTCCTTTAATGCTCTATATTTTTTGTTAATTCATGATCAGGAATGTCTATAGGGGTTCTCAGATGAGTTTTGGATTTTTTGGACCTCGTTTAGACCTTGTTTGAAATTCCAAAATAATGAGTCGATGCGAAGTTGGCACGTCACGTTGCCAATCACGTAGATAGAAAGTTTTTTGTCAGCTTAAGGTAATTTCTAGTGAACTGACACATGTCAGCGCGTCGCGTAGGTTATCACGTTGGAACCCTTGACGCGCTGCGTAGGATGCAGCGTCACTAGGCATATTTTTCTTCCTTTTAAACCCGCGTCCTTAAGGGTAATTAGGTCATTTTTCCCTGACCTTCATCCCTCATAATACGAAATTTATCCCTCTTTTGGCTAAATACATTTATTATTTCACAAGTGCTCAAGAACAAGAAACCTTAGGTGATTAATTTCAATTCAAGAACTCATGCTCTCTTCCATCAATATTTAAGAAATTGTCAACCAATGTATGTAAAGTGTTCATCCAAGGGTCCCTTTCACCTCTGGAGTCCAAGAGACCCTTTTCAAAATATGAATTTTGAATTCCATGTTGTGGGTTTGATTGTACACATGTTTATGTTATGATATGATTTCCAAGATTGAATCTTTATTGAATTCTCATGACTTTATGTTAAGTATGTGGATTGAAATCCTTAAATTGAAGTGCTTGATATAGACATGATGTATTAGTTGTTGATTCATGCCCTAGAAAAGGTTATGCCTTCCATGTGTTTGTTAAAAAGCCTAAGTGATGAAGAATTATGCATTATGACCTATTTGTGAGTTGTATGATGAACTTATGATGTAACCACATGATCAAAATGATTCCCATGCTAAAAGATATGTCTTGTAATGATTTGGTGGAATGCTCATAAGTATGGATTTGTTAAATTATGATATGTTAGCATGTATTCCCATTCATGTGTAAGCTTATGACTTGCGAATGCTTCATGAAATCCCTCAATGATAGTATTATGAGTTGTTGACTATGGTTATATGTTCATGTAGTGTCACATCTCATTTATTTTTATGCTATCGAGTCCTGGGGGTATTTAATACCCGACAATTTAGTTGTGTGCCTAGAGCCAATGTCAGTTTTCAAGATAACCTCAGTCAAGCCATAATCTGTAGAATTTAGTCAGTCTCAGAACTCAAGCAAAATTAGCAGTATTTAGTTCAGTGTTTAGTAACTCAGTCAGTTAAATAAATTCAGTAATATTTTGTCAGTCAACAGAATTCAGTGAACTCAGTCCAGTTCATTATAGTATACTCAGTTCGGTGTCTATTCAGTTGGGAGTAGGATTCATTACCGAGTGAACCCAAGGATAGAAACTCACCTACCAGTAGAGGGTATGATTCTTAGAAGCAGTCCTTGCGTTCCAGAACTATGTAGACAGTGTAGGTTGAGACAACTAAACCTGTTAGATGAGGGTTGATGAGGTGGCTTAACCTGTCAGATGAGTGTCCTGCCGTTCTCGTTAGAGTACCTGACAGATGAGGGTTACTCATAACTTGTCCTTACCAGTGGTATGGTATTGACACCGTTCCAATTGGGGTTACAGATTGGACCCCAACTCAGTTATAATATCTTATTAGGGGCATGTCGGTTAGATGACTACCTCCCACAGTCTAAGTCTTAGTCTTCAGTAAAGAACTCAGATAGTTCTATAGATTTCAGGACTGTCAGATATAGTCATTCAGCTCAGTACGAAACTCAGCTAGTTCGATCTGAATCAGGACTGTCAGACACAGTCACTCAGTAATCAGTTTATAAGTTATCAGTATACTAGTTATCAGTAATCCATGTTATCAGTAACTCAGTATTCATAATCCATATGATTTCAGTTACAGTTATGTATTTATGCATGTATCCTTACGCAGTCATGTTCATGTTATTCAGTCAGTTATAGTTCATGCATATAAACCTTGCATTCAACCTTACCTCACTTTGCATACCAGTACATTCTCACGTACTGACATATACTTTTCTTTTGTGCTATGGTGTTTTATACCATAGGTTCGGATGCTCAATTTCTCGATTGCACTTAGCAGCTTAGGTCTCTGTATTCAGATTCAGTGGTGAGTCCTCATATTTTGGGGATATGATTGTTTCATTCTTTCAGTATTTAGTACTTAGTCATTTTCAGTAGATGGAGTTAGTTGGGGACATGTCCCATCAACTCCTTTATTCAGACAGTTTAGAGGCCTTTTCAGACTATAGCATGTTCAGATAGTTATTTTAGTTTTGGTATTGATATACCCTATTTCAAATTTATTACAATATTAAACCTTATGGCAGTTCAGCCTATTATTCCTCATATTTTAGTATTATTTTATAGTTATCGCAGTAGGTACCAGTCATAGGTTAGCTTGTGGTCCTTTGGGATTATAAGCACCATGTAGCATCTAGGGTACCAGACTCGGGGCATTACAAACTTGGTATCAGAGACTACGGTTCAATAGAGTCCTGGGAAGTCTGAAAGTTGTATCTAGTAGATTCTTGTTCTTAGGTGCGTTGTGCGCCACATTTATGTACAAGAAGCTATGAGATATTTTAGGAATAGTTTCCCTTCTTTCAGCATTCATCTCGTGCAAGTGAGCATGAGCTCCAGTTAAACTCTCAATCTAATCCTTGTTTCTCTTCCATCTACAAAGGATGCCTCCAAAGAGGACTCAGGGGAGAGGAACAGGGGATCAGCCAGCCCCTCAGCCCGATCAGCCTAATCTTTTTGGTGAACATGTCTCCCATATAGAATTCAGAGCTGCATTCACTAATCTTGCTTATTCAGTTTCCACCCAAAATGAACGTCCAGCTATCCTTCTGACCAACCCAGTGTCCAATTCTGTTGCAGCTAGGATTCGGGACTTCACCCGAATGAGTCCTTCTTCTTTTTCCGAGTCCAAGACAAATGAGGACCCTCAGGAGTATCTTGATCAGGTGCAGAAGATTACTGATACTATGGGAGCGGTGGCCATCTAGAGTTCTGAGGTAGTTGCATATTAGTTTTAGGATGTGGCTCACACTTGGTTCAAATAGTGAAAAGTAGAAAGGGCTATAAATGAAGGGCCTATTGATTGAGAGGAGTTTTCCACCACTTTTCTAGATAGATTCTTTCCCCTAGAGCTGATAGAAGCTAAGGTGATGGAATTTATTAACCTCAGGTAGGGCAACATGATAGTGAAAGAGTATTCTTTCAAGTTTACTCAACTAGCTAGATATGCTCCTCATGTAGTGGCAGATAGCTGACCCGAATGAGTAAGTTTATGTTTGGAGTGGATGATAGTATGGTCAAAAAGTGCAGGACCACGATGTTGATTAGTGAGATGGACTTGTCTAGGCTCATAACCCATGCTCAGCAGATAGAGAAGTAGAATAATAGGGAGAGAGAAAAGAAAAATAAGAGAACTAGAACTGGTAGCTTCAATTTTAGTCAGCCTAAGTCTGAGGGTGGGAATCGTTCTTAGTTTTGCCCAAAGTCCTCAGTTCTATCTCCTTCATTAACCAGTGCTCCAGTTCCTAAGTTCAGGAATGGTAACAAAGATAGGGCGCCAGGCTCTAAGTCTCAGGGAAGTATTAGCAGTGCCTAAACTCATCCCTTTTGTCAGACTTATGGCAAGCACCATTAGGGTAATTGCAGAGATGGAAGTGATTTTTATTTTGGATATGGCAAGACAGGCCACAGAGTCAGAGATTGTCCCCAGTCAGGTTTTCAGGGTCAGCCAAACCGTTCCTCAGCTCAGTCCGGTCACCCGAATCAGCAGGGTACCACTTACAGCGCTACCAGTGGCCAATGCCAAAATAGACTTTATGCTTTTCAGTCCCGACAGGACCAGGAGAATTCTCTTGATGTGGTCAATGGTACATTATAGATCTTTCATATACATGTTTATGCATTACTATATCCAGGAGCTTTCTTGTCTTTTGTTACTCCTTATATAGTAGTTGATTTCAGAGTCAGTCCTGAAATTCTAGCAGAGCCCTTCTAAGTCTCTACCCTAGTAGGTAAAACTATCATATCCCGGTGGGTATACAGGAACTGACCGATTATGGTATTCCAGAAAGTCACTTCAGCAAACTTAGTCGAATTAGAGATGACTGATTTTGATGTCATTCTCGGCTTGGATTGGCTTCATTCCTTCTATGCCATAGTCGACTGAAGGAAAAGAATTGTCCAATTTTAGTTTCCAAATAAACCCATTGTAGAGTGGAGGTGTAATACTTCAGCCTTTAGGGGTCAGCTTATATCCTACCTAAGGGAAAGGAAAATGATATCTAAGGGATGTGTCTATCATCTTGTTTGAGTTAAGGAATCTAGTTCCGAAACTCCCAATATTGAGTCAGTTCCAGTAGTGAATGAATATTCAAATGTGTTTCTAGAGGATCTTCTTGGAATTTCTCTCGAAAGGGTCATAGACAGCGGCATCGATCCTTTTATAGATACTCAGCCCATATCTATTCTACCTTACAGAATGGCACCAGTGGAACTTTGAGAATTAAAAGAGAAGTTGAAATATATCCTAGATAAGGGATTCATCAGACCCAACGTGTCTCCGTGGGGTGCACCAGTTCTATTTGTACGAAAGAAAGACGGTTTTCTCTGAATGTGCATAGACTATCGTCATCTCAATAAGGTCATAGTCAAGAACAAGTATCCACTTCCAAGAATCGATGACTTATTTGACCAACTCCGGGGTGCCAGTTATTTCTCTAAGATAGACCTCAGATCAGGCTATCATCAGCTTAGAGTCAGAGAATGTGACATTCCAAAAATAGCCTTCCATACTCGGTATGGTCACTTCGAATTCTTAGTCATGTCATTTGGTCTTACCAATGCCCCAGCATCTTTCATGGACTTGATGAACCGTGTGTTCAAGCAGTACTTGGACATATTCATCATGGTCTTCATATATGACATTCTTGTCTATTCCCACAGTGAGCATGATCATGCAGACCACCTCAGAATAGTATTACATACTCTCAGAAATCATCAGTTATTCGCCAAATTCAGTGAGTGCAAATTTTTGCTAAGGTCAGTAGGATTCCTTGGTCATATCATTTTCGGTGATGGCATTAGACTTGATCCTCAAAATAATGAAGCAGTGAGAAACTGGCCTAGACCCATTACTTCATCAGATATCAAGAGTTTCTTTAGTTTGGCTGGCTATTACAAACGGTATGTTGAAGGATTTTCATCTATTACATCCCCTATGTCCATGTTGACTCAGAAGAAAGTCAAATTTTAATGGTTAGATTCATTCGAGAAGAGTTTTCAGGAGTGGAAGACTCGACTCACCTCAGCTCCAGTTTTGACTCTTCCAAATAGTCCAGATGGGTATGTCGTGTACTATGATGCATCTAGGATAGGTTTAGCTTGTGTACTTAAGTTGCATGGTAAGGTCATAGCCTACGCCTCCAGACATCTTAATCCCCATGAGAAGAATTATCTGACTCATGATCTTGAGTTAGCAGTAGTGGTCTTTTCCTCACAGATTTGGAGGCACTTTTTGTATGGGGTTCATGTTGATGTGTTCATAGATCAAAAAATCCTCCAGTACATGTTCTCTCAGAAATATCTTAATCTTTATCAGAGAAGGTGGTTAGAACTCTTGAAATATTATGACATGAGTACCTTTGTCATCCGGGCAAGGCCAACGTAATGGCTGATGCTCTCAGTAGACTGTCTATGGGTAGTTTTGCTCATGTTGAGGACAGTAAGAAGAAGTTAGCCCAGAAATTTCATCAGTTAGATCGACTAAGTGTCCTCTTAGTTGATTCAGCAGAAGGTAGTGTGTGGGTTCAGAATAATTCAGAATTATCTCTAGTTTCTGTAGTTAAGGAAAAGCAGGATAGAGATCCCAGTCTAGTCAAGATGAAAGAGTTAGTCAAAGATCAGAATGTTGAGGTTTTATCCCAAGGGGGAGATGGTGTTTTGCGTTGTCAGGGTCATCTGTGTGTGCCAGGTGCTGTTGACTTAAGGCAGGGAATTCTTGCTGAAGCGCATAGTACGCGTTACTCTATTCATCCTGGGACTACCAAGACGTACCATCACTTGTATGAGATCTATTGGTGGAGTAGGATGAAGAGAGATATTGCAGAGTTTGTACCTAAGTACTTAATATATCAACAAATTAAGATTGAGCATCAGAAGCCAAATGGGTCCATACAGGAGTTGAGTATCCCTACATGGAAGTGGGAAGAAGTGAACATGGATTTTGTTATGGGTTTGACTCATACTCGTTGTCATCATGATTCAGTTTGGGTCATTGTAGAAAGAATGACCAAATTAACTTATTTCTTTCCAGTCCATACCTTTTATTCAGCCGAGGATTATGCCAAACTCTACATCAAAGAGTTGTTAAGATTGCATGGTGTTCCATTGTCTATTGTCTTAGATAGAGGTACCCAGTTCACCTCTCATTTCTAGAAAGAGTTCCAAAAGGGTCTTGGTACCCGAGTTCACCTTAGTACATCCTTTCATCCTTAGACCGGTAGTCAAGTAGAAAGGAACATCCAGACTTTAGAAGATATACTGCGAGCATATCTTTAACCCGTGTCCTTAAGGGTAATTAGGTCATTTTCCCTAACATTCATCCCTCATAACACGAAATTTATCCCTCTTTTGGCTAAATACATTCATTATTTCACAAGTGCCCAAGAACAAGAAACCCTAGGTGATTAATTTCAATTCAAGAACTCTAGCTTTCTTCCATCAATCTTCAAGAAATTGTCAATCAAGGTATGTAAAGTGTTCATCCAAGGGTCTCTTTAACCCTTGGATCCCAAGAAACCCTTTTCAAAATATGAATTTTGAATTCCATGTTGTGGGTTTGATTGTACACATGTTTATGTTGTGATATGATTTTCAAGATTGAATCTTTATTGAGTTATCATGACTTTATGTTAAGTATGTGGATTGAAATCCTTAAATTGAATTTCTTGATATAGCCATGATGTATTAGTTGTTGATTCATGCCCTAGAAAAGGTTATGCCTTCCATGTGTTTGTTAAAAAGCCTAAGTGATTAAGAATTGTGCATTATAACCTATTTATGAGTTGTATGATGAACTTATGATGTACCCACATGTTCAAAATGATTCCCATGCTAAAAGTTATGTATTGTAATGATTTGGTGGAATACTCATAAGTATGGATTTGTGAAATTATGATATGTTAGCATGTATTTGCATTCATGTGTAAGATTATGACTTGGGAAAGCTTTATGAAATCCCTCAATGATAGTATTATGAGTTGTTGACTATGGTCATGTGTTCAAGTAGTGTCATTTCTTATTTGTTTTCATGCTATCAAGTCCTGGGGTATTTAATACCCAAAAATTTAGCTGCGTGCCTAGAGCCAATGTCAGTTTTCAAGATAACCTCATGTAATGCCCCAAAATTGGGTCCTGGGACGTCACATAGTGCTTAGGGTCACAAGTAACCCTAAGCTAACCCTTCTACTGGCATAACTCATAAGCAACTGAATAAAATGCTTAAATTTGTATAAAATCAGCGAGAACATAAAACTTTTCTGAACTTGATCAATAAAAATCTGAACTTTACAAGATTACAACTCTTCTTTTACCAAAATAAAATTGAAACTGAATACATTAACTCTACTGACTGTCTATGAAGGCTCTACTAGTACTTACTTTAGATAGCCGGGTCATGACTCCCAACTATCCTAACGTAATATGACTGAAATAGGAAAATAAGAACTGCTCAAACTGTCTATCTGGCTCAAACCCTTGAATCAAAAAGATTCATCACCTGCTGACTGGAAGCTGCGAGCTGACTGAATCTGAATGTGCATAATAAGTCTTGTACCTACATTATGAGATAATGTGGCACATAGACGTATATGTAGATCAGCACTTTGAGAATGTACTGAGTATATGGGGGTGTATGCAATTAAATAATCAATATCATAAATCTTTATCGAAAACATGCATGCTAATATAGATGACTCACATAGCTTGAATTAAGACCATCATAATCATGAATAAGAAAACAGGTAATGTAAATCATGTAAGTAATTGCACTTCATTCTAAATCTGCATTTTTTCTTTATTCTCAAACTTGTAAGATAGATAAAGTCTTAAAACAACATCTTTCAAAGCATAAACTTTAATCTCATGAAAACTAGTAACTTCTTTGGAAACTTAAAGATTTTGACACTTGAGAGCCTTATAAATCTTGGACTCATAGCTTTCAAAGTACATATACTTGTATCATAGATAGAGTGGGGGACTACTTTGGGAGTTTCTTTTATCCGACATAAACCATGTAAGCTACATGGAGTCCAACGTCTTACCCACGTTGGGGAGAGCTATTCTATCCTTGCCATCGGATAGAACCTTAACTTTAGTGATCACTATCTTAACGCACTTGGGGTATATCAAGAACCTATGGGGGCATGTAGTTCTGGGGCACGAGACCTCAGAATCACGCCCAACTTGGTGCTAAATACAACTCTCTTACTTAGCTCAGAACTTTAGAAAATCCACCTTACAACAATTCAACAACATATATATATATATAAATATATATATATATATATATATATATATATATATATATATATAATGGGAGCCAAAATGCATCCCCTTAACTTCAAACTCAAGAATGTGGATTTCTATCTTAACTTACAATCAAAAATCACTTCTTGATATTCTTTTAAAATCACTAACATCTTATTCTCAAACTCATGTTTTAGCCTTAAGGTTCAATTCACAACAATTGGACTAGAAATTCTCAAAACAGGATATAGACGTTGAATTATGCAACTTAAACCATAAATTGACAATTTAAAACATTAATATGCATAATAATATTACAACTCAAAGCTTGGATAAGACATAGTTCATAAAAATCACAATATAATAACATGATAGGAATTCTCCATGAATTTACGAAATACTTTAAGAAAAATTATATAACTTTTGGGCACAAGAACGAAAGGGCGTTCTTGTTCATAACCACATACCTTAATAGACTTGATTTGATGTAGAGAACTTTACCTTGAAACCCTAGGAGATGATCTTGAAAGCTTTCTTGAGATTCTTGGATTGTGATGCTAAACTATTGGTTTGTTTCTTGAAGAGGATGACCTTAATTTGATGTTCTTTGGAACTTTCTTGAACCTCTTGGATTAGAAATCTTAGATTCTTGCTTATCTTGAAGAAGGGGTAACAGAGTTTTGAATTTCTTGGAAGATGATCTTAAGAGGAAACCCTAATATTGTTCTTGTGAATAAAGAGGATTAAGGGTTGTTTAAACTGATTCATGATGATTAAGTACGTGATTTAAATTATTTAGGTCGTGGGAGGTGAAGGAAAAGTCCAAAATACCCTTACTAAATCACTTCCCAATTGCTGAAAATCTCGGCTGACTACATTTGTGATAAGCCGTCAGACTTGTGATAAGTCATCACAAATGTCGTCACTTGAGAGTAGGATTTTATGGGTTTCTGCCTAAGCCTGACTACATTTTGTGATAAACCGTCAGACTTGTGATAAGTCATCACAAATTTCATCACTTGGGGATGGAATTTATGGATTTCTACCTAAGGCTGACGACATTTTGTAATAAGCCATCACAGACGTGATAAGTTATCAGAAATGTCGTCACTCAGTTTTCCAAGTTGACATACTGGAGTAAAATGGGTATAACTTTTTTCTCCGTTATAGGATTTAGGAAAAATTGATATCGTTAGAAAGATAATTCGAAGAGATTTCATTTGATATATAGTAGGGCCCCAGTTCGTTATATACACGGAGTTATGGTCGATTGAAGTCGACTCAAATTTTGACGCTCTCTAAAACTCGAACGATAGGAAAGCTTAAAACTTGACCTTGAGTTAGGGGATCTCTATGATCTCAATTCATGCTCAAATAGGTTCCCACACTACATAATTGATTAACATACCAAATTTGCATAGGATTTATGGATTTTGGAACATCTACATGTAGAAAAGACGATTTTCATTCTAGCCTGAAATACGGGGTGTTAGGTTATCTCCCCCTTGGGATCATTCATCCCCGAATGTTGCTCTTTAGGTTAAGAATACAAAGAAAACTCAGGATACACAGTTGAAATAACTTATTAAACTGAATCTATATCTTTCTAAACTTTGTCATACTTCGATGAATGCATATACTCATGATAATAATAGCTATCTAACTGAATCTTTGATTAGAGAGGGGCTGAATGACGGAAGGTTGTTACCTTCGTCTAAATCTGAGCTAACTTGCCCTTTTTACTTATTTTTTAAGAGCTGACTCATGCCGAGGCTTTAGAATTTTCTTAATGTGCTCATGGTGCGATCGTACTTATAGACTGTGAGGTGATAGTTTATGCAGGCACATATCATGAGAAAACAAGGCTAAGGTCACACAATGGGTATCACAATGTCTGAGCTGGAATACTTGGAAAACGAAGATCGTTCGGTGAATATTTATGAACTGAATCTTGACTAGATATCCAAATTCTGAAACTGATGTCTGATACATATAGTGAGCTGAATTTGCAAGTGCGAAACTATTTCGGAATTACCGTACTTATGAAACTTTAGGTAGTAAAACTAGGCTAGTTCAAAAAATGGAAATCCATAGAAATCTATGTGCCTGATTATTAAACTGAATTGTTGTCTATCCAAATTGAATCATACTAGATACTCATGCTCAAGTGGAGGGTTTCTTCAACACCCCTCTAGGGAGTTCTAATGATTTGAAGGAGCCAAGAATTTTGGTCAAGATCTGAACAAGACATCTGAATAAGGGATTGCAATATCGCTACAATTCCATAGCTTGGAATCCTAGACCTTTGAATCGTAGACTGGGGTAGAATTTACTAGGATTTAGGCAATGTAACACCTTACTTAAAACTTAGACACACTTCTAAAATATTCTGTCAACTAATACTTTACCTTAAAAACCATACTTATTGATTCATCTTCTAATTCTAACAAGGCCGTTGATATTTCCTTCTACTCATGTCTAAACTGAACTAAATTCCCTCACCATCTTCAAGCCTAACCCACAATCATAGGGTACACCACATAACACTCTACTACTAGTCTGAACCGTAATTCAACACACCCTGCAATTCACAACTTCTCATCTCATGAAAATCCTCATTACTACTCCAACAACCACATTCAACCTCATACTAGAAATTTTACTAATGTGTAGTGCATTAATCTAAATATACAAACATGATGTTCAAGCCTCACTTCTATAACCACATATGCACTTCTAAACATACTCCCCTAAAATACCTTTGTCACAACTTACAAACCTCTATCAAGAACAACTTCCATGCACTACTCCTAAGAAGACATACATAATATTTCAACTACCCAAACATCTCATATAAAACTTCGACTAACCATGATGGGTATTAAAGACTTGGCTTCAATCTTACTTCACACTTTACTGCCTTAGCTAAAATAAGCATACAACGATCTTCCAGTAACAAGAAATGTTTACTCTTTCCCATCCAGACAATCGATTATCATTACTATCTTGACTGAAGAAAAGGTAATAGAAGGTTAGAACATGAGGGCCCGAAATATGAAGGGATACTATGAATAACTTGACACTCAACTTAGGCTTGAGGAATAGAATATATAGAATCATGGACTTATCAAAGAAGTATGATCTGAGGACATGCAAGATATAAATCTGAATTTTGCTGATCATTAAAAGTATTTCTTAAGTACTTGGACTGAACATACTGTAAAGCTTGAGTACATGAGTCATGAGTTGCATGACCTGAATTTGGAGTTCATAACTTATGGAATGTGATTCCAACTGCTGAAAGAACTGGAACTCCTTATTTTTGGGAACTAGGAGAGTACATCATTCTCCATCATATGCATGAACATGAATTAAGATCATGGAACTGAACGTAAGGCATGAGTAGGTATTGGGACAACTGGAAATACTGAAATAAGATTGGGTCAAGCATTAATCTTTCTCATAGCTATTCTACAACTTACTGGTACATCTACTAGAATCTGAAGTCTTGACTTGGTTACTTGTTCTATAATCTCCCCCTTAGATGTAAGCCATCACTCTAAGGATGTGAACCACTATATAAAATCTATTCTAACTACAATAACTTTACTCGAGAGTCTGGGATATAGCAACACACATGAACAAAAGAACTTAACCCAAATAACTATACCTGAAAGCGTAAAACCAACTTCTAATACTCACTTCTGAGCTACACCCTATCTTTCTATAGCTCCAATAGTCATCATATAATACTTGAACACTTACTAACTTTGAATCTTCATGAGCATCCCCATAGTTGGAGTACACACCATCTAGTGCTTCAACTCTTATTTCTATTAGCTAAATCTTCAAAATTTCAAACTTAGATTCTAACGCTTAACATGGGTATCTCCAAACCATTGATGGACCATACAACTTCTGTCATAGTCTACTAATATCATGCTTGTAAACTTATGTTTCTAAACCATCAGAATCACATTCATACTTAAAAAGGATCAACATCTTCAATCAAAGCCCTTAACTTAGCTATCAAGAACATTACTCATTAACTAACTAGTCTTTCTCCACCTAACATTTCAACGGTACTACCGACCCCACAACATGCAATAATCCTAAAAAAAAATAATGCAGCCCCATAGCACCTTGGGCATACTTCTGCATTATACATACAACGTCAAACTTGATTACAAATTAAGTAAACTTATGCTCTTGCATACACTGTTCAAGCCTATTATATCACTTCCCTATAACTAGTATTATTAGCCAAGAAATCATCACATCCACTTTCATGACCACCAATCGTTCAAACTTAATACATAGTTTTGTTCTCACTTGGAAGCTATAGAATAAAACAAATCAAGAATAACTAGCCCACTTTAACCTCTTAATAACGATAATCGATCATAAACATATGGACTATCTTATTTATGATCCATTACCACATTCTCCTTCTACACATCATTACTATCCACCTATCTATACCCCTAAACTTCTTTCGTATCTCTATAAGTTTCAACCAATATAAAAACAACAAGTTGCTAGTGAATCAATATAGGCCTCACACGGTTTCACTAGACTTTGATTTTTCAACAAAAAAATGTTAACAAGGTTACAAGAGATAGAAACTTGACACACAATATTCAATGATCTAAGAATACACATCTTATTTGGTCTTACTTGCATGACTCATAAGAGTGAGGACATAACTCTGATCTTGAGAGACTTATAACACACTAGAATGCTACTCTCAAGCCACTTTGTGTGACTTCTGAAGCTTCTTGCTAAACAATTTGAGAGCGTTATCTGGGGAGGAACTGGAACTTACTAATCATGCTATCTCAAAAATAATACATGGATAGGGAAGTATAGATTTACATTATAGATTCTGAGGAGGAATCTGGAAGTACATCTGACTTGGGCTTAGTGCATGACTTTTATGAATCATGAATAGAACACTTCAATCATCGAAACACAAAACTGATGGGATCCTTTCTAGCTTGCTTACAATTCGATAACTATCTGTAAAGACTGTTTGAGAAAGCACTATCTATAAAAATTTAAGCTTGACTGTTTTTGATACCTTGAAAATAAGGCAGAGATGGATCGGATAGAGTAAGATGAGAATCTGTATAAGTTTCTTAAAGAATATTTCTATAGCATGATCTGAGACTTGAAAGAATGGAGACATTACCTAAATTCCTTGTAGCCTCTCGAAGAAAAGTACAAACGTCTCTGTACCATTCCACAAGACTCTACTAGACACGACTTTATAGACACCCTAGGACTCTTGAACTTGGTACTTTGAAATCAATTTTATAACGCTCCAAAATTGGGTTCCAAGACGTCACACGGTGCTTAGGGACACAAGTGACCACAAGCTAACCCTTTTACTGGCATAAGTCATAAACAACTGAATAAAATGCTTAAATTTGTATAAAATCAGCGAGAACATAAAACTTTTCAGAACTTGATGAATATAAATCTGAACTTTACAAGATTACAACTCTACTTTTACCAAAATAAAATTGAAATTGAATACATTAACTCTACTGACTGTCTATGAAGCCTCTACTAGTACTTACTTTAGATAGTCGGGTCATGACTTCCAACTATCCCAACTCAATATGACTGAAATAGGAAAATAAAGAACTGCTCAAACTGTCTATCTAGATCAAACCCTTGAATCAAAAAGATTCATCACCTGCTGACTGGAAGCTGTGTGCTTACTGAATCTGAAAGTGCATACTAAGTCTTGTACCTACATTATGAGATAATGTAGCACATAGACGTATATGTAAATCAGCACTTTGGGAATGTACTGAGTATATGGGGGTGTATGCAATTAAATAATCAATATCATAAATCCTTATAGAAAACATGCATGCTAGTATAGATGACTCACATAACTTGAATTAAAACCATCATAATCATGAATGAGAAAAAAGGTAATGTAAATCACGTGAGTCATTTCACTTCATTCTAAATCTGCATCATTATTTCTTTATTCTAAAACTTGTAAGATAGATAATGTCTTAAAACAACATCTTTCAGAGCATACACTTTAAACTCATGAAAACTAGGAACTTCTTTGGAAACTTAAAGATTTTGACACTTGAGAGCCTTAAAAATCTTGGACTCATAGCTTTCAAAATACATATAATTTTATCTTAGATAGAGTGGGGGACTACTTTGGGAGTTTCTTCTAACCGACATAAACCATGTGAGCTACATAGAGTCCAACGTCTTACTCACGTTGGGGAGAGTTGTTCTATCCTTGCCATCGGATAGAACCTTCACTTTAGTGACCACTATCTTAACCCACTTGGGGTATATCAAGAACCTACGGGGGCACATATTTCTGGGGCATGAGACCTTGGAATCACGCCCAACTCAGTGCTAAATACAACTCTCTTACTTAGCTCAGAACTTTAGAAAATCCACCTTAAAATAATTCAACAATATATATATATATATAATGGGAGCCAAAATGCATCCCCTTTACTTCAAACTCAAGAATGTGGATTTCTATCTTAACTTACAATCAAAACTCACTTCTTGATATTCTTTTAAAATCACTAACATCTCATTCTCAAACTCATGCTTTAACCATAAGGTTCAATTCACAACAATAGGACTTGAAATTATCAAAATAGGATATAGACGTTGAATTATGCAACTTAAACCAATAATTAAAAATTTAAAACATTAATATGCATAATAATATTACAACTCAAAGCTTGGGTAAGACATAGTTTCATAAAACTCATAATATAATAACATGATAGGAATTCTCCATGAATTTACGAAATACTTTAAGAAAATATATATAACTTTTGGGCACAAGAACGAAAGGGTGTTCTTGTTCATAACCACATACCTTAATAGACTTGATTTGATGTAGAGAACTTGACCTTGAAACCCTAGGAGATGATCTTGAAAGCTTTCTTAAGATTCTTGGATTGTGATGCTAAACTATTGGTTTCTTTCTTGAAGAGGATGACCTTAATGTGATGTTCTTGGAAACTTTCTTGAACTTCTTGGATTAGAAATCATAGATTCTTACTTATCTTGAAGAAGGAGAAATAGAGTTTTGAATTTCTTGGAAGATGATCTTAAGAGGAAACCCTAATATTGTTCTTGTGAATAAAGAGGATTAAGGGTTGTTTAAACTGATTTATGATTATTAAGTACGTGATTTTAATTATTTAGGTCATGGAAGGTGAAGGAAAAGTCCAAAATACCCTTACTAAACCACTTCCCAATTGCTGAAAATTTTGGCTGACGACATTTGTGATAAGATGCCAGACTTGTGATAAGTCGTCACAAATGTCGTCACTTAGGAGTTGGATTTTATGGGTTTCTGCCTAAGCCTGACGACATTTTGTGATAAGCCGTCAGACCTGTGATAAGTCATCACGAATGTCGTCACTTGGGGAAGGAATTTATGGATTTCTACCTAAAGCTGACGACATTTTGTGATAAGCCATCACAGACGTGATAAGTTATCAAAAATGTCGTCACTCAGTTTTCTAGGCTGACATGCTGGAGTAAAATGGGCATAACTTTTTTCTCCGATATCAGATTTAGTCAAAATTAATATCATTGGAAAGATAATTCGAAGATATTTCATTTGGTATATAGTAGGACATTCATTTCGTTATATACAATAAGTTATGGTCTATTGAAGTCGACTCAAGTTTTGACGCTCACTAAAACTCGAACGATAGGAAAGCTTACAACTTGACCTCGAGTTAGGGGATCTCTATGATCTCAATTCATGCTGAAATAGGTTCCCACACTATATAATTGATTAACATACCAAATTTTCATAGGATTTATGGCTTTTGGAACATCTACACGTAGAAAAGACGGTTTTCATTCTAGTCTGAAATGTGGGGTGTTACACCTCAGTCAAGCCATGATAAGTAGAATTCATTCAGTCTCAAAACTAAGGAAAACTCACAATATTCAGTCACGATAAGTAGAATTCAATCAGTCTCAGTCTTCAGTAAAGAACTCAGATAGTTCTACAGATTTTAAGACTGTCAGATATAGTCACTCAGCTCAGTGCGAAACTCAGCTAGTTCCTTCAGAATTAGGACTATCATACATAGTCACTCAGTAATCAGTATATCAGTTATCAGTATACCAGTTTTTAGTAATCCATGTTATCAGTAACTCAATATCCATAATCCATATGATTTCAGTTATAGTTGTGTATTCATGCATGTATCCTCACGTAATCATGCTCATGTTATTCAGTCAGTCATAGTTCATGCATATGAACCTTGCATTCAGCCTTGCCTCACTTTGCGTACTAGTACATTCTCACATACTAATGTATACTTTTCTTTTGCGCTATGGTTTTGTATACCATAGGTTCGAATGCTTAGGTTCCCATTCGCACTTAGCAGCTCAGGTATTATCAGTCAGAGTTAGTGGTGAGTCCTTATATTTCGAGGACATGATTATTTCATTCTTTTAGTATTTTAGTACTTAGTCAGTTTTAGTAGATGGAGTTAGTTGGGGACATGTCCCATCAACTTCTTTATTCAGACAGTTTAGAAGCTTTTTCAGACTATAGCATGTTCAAACAGTTATTTCAGTTTTGGTATTGATATACCCTATTTCAGATTTATTACAGTATTGAACCTTATGGAAGTTCATCCCATTATTCCACATATTTTAGTATTATTTTACAGCTATCGTAGTAGGTACCAATCATGGGTTAGCTTGTGGTCCTTCGAGATTATGAGCACCGTGTAGCATCCGAGGTACTAGACTCAGGGTGTTACAAGCGTGGATGTGAGAACTAAGTTAAATACATTCATATTATATCTCATAATTGAACGAAATAGGGAATTTAGGTATATTCCTATCCTAAATACAAATCATAACATCATGCAATTGAAAGAATACGATCATATTTTATCTAGCCCACGTTTTACTTGATCATTCATCCTTTCAAGTTCACAATAGTGTTAAGTGTGTATTCTAAGGATATCTAATCCTTAAAATAGTGATAACAAGGATAAAAAAACAACCAAATATGATAAATAACCAAAACCAAGTCAATATACAATAAGAGTAATCATGTTCTTGGTCTTAACCCTGAAAAAGGGCTTTTAGTCGGGACATAAATGTAATCACAATAGATGAATCCATGTTAAAATCCATAAACAAACTAAAGTAAGGGGATAAAAGATCTATTTGAAGCCTTATACAATGTATGTTCAATACCTAAGGTCTTATAAAGTTTTTACAATTGAGTTTAAGTGTCCTATTTATAGGAGGACAAAGCTACCCGATTTTAGCATAAGGGCATGGCAAACCCTTATCATGTGGCCTAGGGTCCGTGGCATGCCACTATCATGGTGAGATACTGGAATTGGCCATCATCGATTCTTCCAAGGTCATTCCACTACCCTCTCATTCCATCTACGAAGCATGCATGCCAATGACTCCAAAATGTCCATCTTTGCACCATGTAAACTCCATGCGTTTATCCTTTTATCCCAAACATTGTGTTGTTATTTATACTTGATTTCCAACTTGTGTAACATCCATTTATCATATTTATCAACTCATTGAGAATCCTATAACACCAAACACCACAAATTATAGATCAAAACAACATACAATCCAACACGACGAACTAGAAAAGAACATAGTTCAAGCTAAGAGTACTAATTTATGCATTTGAACTTTAACTTAGTGTTTTGACTCAAAACTTATTATGAAAACACCTTAAACACTTTAAGTTTTGACTCAAAACTTATTATTAACACACCTTAAACACTACAAATACCGACCTAAACACTTATATGCTCATTTACACCCAAGATTGACTCAATAAGCACAATAGAAGTCCTCAAAACTAAGTTATATAAGTGTAGATAACAACACCGAGGTGCATAAATCCATCTCAGATCATCACCCCACACTTAAAGCCTTGTTCATCCTCAAACAACTCTTCACTTAAGAATCAAGATCATGAGAATACTCCAATACTACTACTATAAGCTAGACACTCAAGCTACCACTACAATGACTACAAAGATAACAAGTTTCATACACAAACATGTCTTGTAAAATTGAGAACTCAAGAATACTACTTCAGAACATCCTAAACTCAAGAATTGACTCACCAAGTTAGAAAACTCATGCATATTACTCAATCATAGAGATCATACAAATCACCCAATTACATTTTCCCTTACCACAAGAGAATCATCCATTATCACTCACATAGATGCAATTATCACAAGAATGGGTATGAGGATCAAATTAATCCCACTCTCACAAAGAATTCACAAGTTACACAAGATAAACCATAGGCTTGGCCTTAGTCTAGTACTCCATTAATATCATTATGTTAAGACTTAGGATCAAATAGGTCTTTAAAAGATTGTAATGTAGGCTAAGGGATGGGTAGGAACTATTCTGGCTAGTAATAATGACTATCTTTCCTAAGTTCTTTAATACATCACATGATACATTAAAATCTCTCTATTAACAACTAATTTCTTCCATATTCATCTATACCCATCTCTTGATTTTTCCCTATCTCATTAAGCTCATTCATAAATACTATAGAAGAGAGTATTTCCTATGAACATATGATTAAATTTAGGCACATTTTTCTTTCTCTCCTGACCATAACACATATAATATTTCTAAACACCAATAGCTATATACTACGGGGCTTTATTTTCACCTCTTTCCTTTTTCATTTCAAACTCCATAACCAACTTAATTTTACACTAAAGCACTTAGGAGCATTGGATCAAATTAAGGTCAATCAAAGAAGGGGAACATGCTACATATGAGGCTACCAAAGAACATAGGCTAAAGTCTCAACGAGTATAACTAGGATTATGCACAAGGGTAGGAAAAATAGGGTATGAAATAAGGATATCAAAGAATTTCCTATATCATCTCCTAAACCCATACTCTTTATTTCACTTTGCACAAACACCAGGCAAGTTCTACACATCACATACAACAAGGAGAAGAAAAAACCTCTCATCACCCATGTCATGTTCTCAAATCAAGTAGGATCATCATAGACTCTCAACCAAGCAATCACACAAATTCAAAATTAAGCCAACAACTTCAAGATTCATAACCCAAAGCCTAGGTGTCTCAAAAGTAGTTATTCAAGACAATCAACATGCTTCACATACATAAAAATTTGCATCATGCAATCATACATAGAACCAACAAGAACATCTCACTTACCTAGCACAAAAATTTAAAATTTACTCCTAAAAAGAAAAAGGATACCGAGTTTAAGGGGCACCCAGTGGAAAAGAAATAAAAAGATCAACCATGGGGTGGGTAAAGCACGCACTTACTAAACTGACCTAAATAAACTAAAAAGCAAAATCTTTTTGTAATTTTTCAAATTTAACCTAAACAAACTGAGAAAACAACTAAAAATTATTACCCAACAATATCACTTCACCGGAAACCATAAAATCTCTCCACCCTACACTTAAAAATTACTTTGTCCCTAAAGTAAACTCAAAATCAAGAGTATAAAAACTCCCTGTGGCCTCTACATTTAGCCAGCAAAATCTTCATACATCAAGAGGGTTGGGGACCCCACACTTAATCTCTGCCATGCTCCTTAGCTCAAGTCTCTAGTACTCAGACTTTTCTTCAACCTGTGACTCAACAAAACAAAAACAACATAAAGTAAAAGCTAAAAGTATAAAAAATAAAATACCTACCTGATGATAGGCGAATTTACACGCCTATAGCACTATATTTTGCCCATATTTTAGCCTAGTTTTGAGAACAAATTATATATTTCATGCATTTTTAGTCCTTTTTCTTGTAAGTGAGCTAACGAACATGATTAGCAAAGTTTCAGGTATAAATGATGCAGAATTCAGCATTTTATGGATAACTTGACGCCAAAGAAAGCTTCACGAAAAGAGAAAAGCCGATCTTGGACGCCAAGGACTAAAGATGGCACATGGAAATTCTGTCCCGGGCTAAAACAACATTTCTGAAGACTTTGGGGACTAGCAGTAGCTTATTAGGATTAGGATAATGATACATTAACCTAGTACAATTGGGTTAAGTATTTCATTAGCTTATTAGGATTAGGATAATGATACATTAACCTAGTACAATTGGGTTAAGTATTTCATTAGCTTAGTAGGATTTGGTTAAGCATTTCATTAGCTTAGTAGGAATAGGATATGGGTATTATAAATACCCTATCTTGCTAGAGATTTTAGGAGATCTTCTTACATTCAATTCTATTCTATTCTACTTCTAAGACATTCTAGTTCTAAACAATCATTCTTCCATTAATTCTATTTTCTTCTTCTATTCATCTATTCTTAAATTCCACAACAAGAGAAACGTTACTTTGCTAAGGGATTCACGCCTAACGCCTACCACACCATTACAAACGTGAAATCTTTATTATGGTATAACAACAATGTCAATTGTGATTTCTTTCGCATTCATGGGTAACTAAACTTCTCTGTTGGGGTTATGGAAGCCGTATGAGATACTATCTATTGCTGTGAGTTTGTGAGTTTGTGACACGTATGCTGCTTATATCATGATTCTCTTCATCTTAATCTAAATTTTTTGTGGTTGTAAACGCAAGAATACGCCAGTATAACATTTAACTTGTTCGAAAGAAAGGTTATCTGTCTGGAAAAGAGATAATGTCAAGGTAGTAGGGTCCCATCCCCTATTAAAAAATTAGTGTCGTAACTGGATTAACCTCTTGGATAATTCGTACCGTTAGACACACTTTAAGCTCGAAAGAGTTAAAGTGAAATAATCCTCGAATAGGTCGAAAGACGCCTGGATTTACCATCGAATACAATTCTCTATAAGCACATGCATGTCTAAATTCAACACACTCATAGTCAATAGAGACGTATAACTCAGAAGGTGGACATAACCCCAACTCCTCAATTCTCACTGTTTCACAACCTACTAAACATTCTTTCTTTTTACTTTGCTATTTTCAGTTTTTGCTTTAATAATTTGGTTACACATTACAAACCCCCCTTCTTACGAGACTTGCACTAAAAGTCTAGTAATCGTTGCTTACTTGTTGACCAAGCTATTCCCTGTGGGATCGATACCCAACCCAGGTTGGGTTCTATATTTGACAAACGACCGTTTTACACTCCTACGAGAGCTGTAGATTGAGCGTTATCAAAAATTGGCGCCGTTACCGGGGAATACAAGTGTCAATTAAGTTCGTAATAGTTACTAGACCCTTTGGTCAAAGATTCTCGTACTTTTACTTTTACTTTTTGTTTTTGTTTACAACAGGTTTTTATTCAGTGCATGCCCCATACCCGAAGTTCTGGTCAATCGCTATTACCTATCAATCCTGAACCACAACGTATTCGCAGAATGGAGGCACAACACGCAATTGAAAGGATGGCTGCTCAACAGGAACAGGCGAGACTAGCTACGCTAGCCGCCACTCAAGTGCATCAACAGAATATTGATAACCCTGGGCGAGCAACAAATCCTGACGATGAAGATCTAGGTGATGAAGAGCTACTAAACCCTAGGCATGCCGCTGAGATCACAACACCTGCCAACAGAAGAGATCGTCAAGCTAGGTTTAGGCCTGAACGCCAACCTATGCAGACAGCTTTCAACGATGATGATGATGATCTTGATGGAGCCGGAGCCACATGAGCCATTATTCCTCCACCATTGGCACCCGGAGCCAAGTTCAACATCACGAGCACCATGATTCAGTTATTGCAACTCAAGGGATTATTTGGTGGACTAGCAGGCGATGATCCGAATATGCATCTCATCAACTTTATTTCTACATGCAAGTCGTTTTACAATCCTGGAGTTGGTCAGAATGCAATTCGATTACGCTTATTTCCATTGGCTCTGTCTGGGGAGGCAACTCTATGGTTGAATGGGATGACTCCTGATTCTATTACAAATTGGAGGCAATTGAGAGATGCTTTCCTAGAAAGATTCTTTCCGCCATCGAAAAGAGCATAATTGAGAGATGAAATCAGCAACTTTCGTCAGCTTCCAACTGAAGCCCTTCATGAAACATGGGAGAGGTTCAAGACGAAGCTAATGAGGTGCCCAAACCATCACATGACTAATGTTCACCTAATGGAGATACTATATAGAGCCTTGAATTCAATAACTAAACCAGTGGTGGATAATGCGGCCGGAGGATCCTTTATGGATCTCACCTTTGGTCAAGCAAGCAATATGCTAGATCGTATGATGAAACAAAGTAGAGCTTGGCATACCAGGGATTCTAAGGTAGCAATCCCCACTTTATCTATTGGCATGATTGTAGACCAAAGAAGAAGACAAGAAGAACGTGATCAAGATATGGCGCACATGAAAACACAAGTGGATCTTCTTACAAAGCATTTATTATCAGGGAAGACCGAAAAAGTGAAAGCTATTGCGTCAAAAGGAAGAGACGAATCTGATTTGAAAGAGAAAGCCAACTACTTGAACAATCAGGGGGGTTTCCGAGGCAATGCCTAAGGAAACCAAGGTCGAAACTATTATGATAAGTCTGGAAACAAGGACCAAGGTAGTTGGAGGAAAAACAATGAAAAGAGTGGTTTATACGTAGCCCCTGGAAGACGTGACACCACCACATCTAGTTCTGGAAGTATGGAAGACATGATGGCTAAACTACTGAAAGGAGTGGAAGCAACGAGCGCAGGAGTAACGGAGGTAATAAATGATTTGTCCTCTATGAAGCAATTAGTTGATTCTTATTCCACTTCAATCAAGAAAATAGAGCAGCAATTGAGCCAACTTTCAGTAGCACTCAATCAAAGAAAGGCTGGTACTTTACCTAACGATACTGTGCAAAACCCAAGGAATGATGGGTCATGCATGGCCATCACTACCTGAAGTGGTAAGATGCTGGAAACTTTAGAAAAAGGCAAGCAAGTGGTTGACGAAGAAGCAGAAATTGATGATAAGGCGAAAGGGGAAGATGCCGCAGCAGCCGATCCTAACGTCCTTAACGTCACTCCTCACGACGTGCAGCCTGGAAAAGCTGAAAAACAGAATCAAGAGGAGAAGAAAGCTGTGGAGAGAACAATTCCATACCCACCACCACCTTTTCCCCAAAGATTGAAGAAGGTGGTGGATGATACGAAGTTCAGCAAATTCATGACTATGTTAAAGCAGCTGACCATTAATGTTCCATTGGTGGAAGCACTTGAACAAATGCCTGGGTATGCAAAATTTATGAAGGATCTTTTGACAAAGAAGCGGGAAGCAAGTTATGAGTTGAAAGATGATGTCCATCACTGCAGCACAATCGCTACCCGATCAATAGTTCAGAAGAAGGCTGACCCCGGAGCTTTCACTATTCCTTGCACCGTTGGATCTTTGAATTTTTCCAAAGCATTATGTGATTTAGGATCCAGCATCAATTTGATGCCATTATCTATCTATAAAAATTTGGGTTTGGGCGACCCTACACCAACCAATATGCGGCTCGTGATGGCAGATAGGTCGGTAAAACGACTTGTGGGTATCTTGAATGATGTGTTGGTGAAGGTGTCTATCTTTATTTTTCCTGAAGACTTTGTGATTTTAGATTGCGAAGCAGATTCTGAAGTACCCATTATCTTGGGACGTCCTTTCCCTGCAACAGGAAGTGTGCTTATTGATATGGGAGCTAATGAGCTTTTATTTCGGTTGAATGACGAAGTGGTTCGCTTTGATATATGTAAAGAAATGAAGCAGCCCAGCGATATAAATGTGTTCTCTATAGCTGATGTTCATTATGAGGATAAGAAAACATTGTCTGTAGAGAAACAGCTTACTGTTGAGCCACTATCTGATGTGCTGTTGAATGTTGAGCATAAGGATGATGAAGATTATGAAGAAACTATGGGTGCTCTAACAGAAATAGATTCCTATTCCCATACTCCTAAGCAACCGGACCGTGATCTTAAGAATCAACCGTCACCAACAGCGAAGACTTCCTTTGAAGAGCCACCAATGCTAGAATCGAAAGAGCTCCCCGATTATCTAAGGTATGTGTTCTTGGAAAGTATAAATATACTTCCGGTGAGTGCGGATGATTTAAGTAAACAGCACGTAGAGGCTCTCATCTCTGCTTTGAAGAGATACATGAGAGCTATGGGTTGGACTATTGATGATATAATTGGTATCCCTCCTGGGATAGGCATGCACAAGGGTCATCTCGAAGAAGATTGCATGCCTACAAGTAAGCCTCATTATCGTCTGAATCCATTCAGAAAATGATCCACCATCTATCTCGACGAAGTCTAAGTACTCGAGGTAACTATGTCGTGCCGCGACAATAAATCAAGCGCTAGATGGGAGGCAACCCATCGTTTATCATTTTTCATTTTTCTTTCATTCTATTACGTGTTTGCTTTTGATAAATAAAAATCCAAAAATAAGAGTCGTGCCACGACCAAAACTAAGGCGCTTGATGGAAAGAAACCCATCGTTCTAATCGTTTTTATTGTTTTTGAGCAAATGTAGGTGCAAGAGGTGTAAAATGAGGAGATTAGTTTCAAATTTTGATTTGGACGTATTGCATGGTAAAGGTGGTAAGTTAGGCATTAAGATGCATAAGTCTATGGATTGAGAATTGCTCATGACAAAATAGGCATCGAGCAAGGCTAGGCCTAGGTAAAACTAGGCCACGAACAAGGCAAAGCCTATACTATAGCCCAAGGTCTCGGAATCTAGTGTGCTATAGCATAGGCGCCGCCCATGCTCAAGTATGCCATAGCATAGGCGCCGCCTATGCCAAAGCATTTTGTCTCTGAATCTCATAGGCCATGCTAAAGGCGCTGCCTATGGTCACTAAAGGCATTGCACTAGGCGCCGCCTATGCTCACCATAGGCTTTGCATTAGGCGCCGCCTATGCCAAGCATAGGCAAAGCTAAAGGCGCCGCCTATGGTCACTTTTTGTCTCCAAAATCGATTTTAAATGGGTCAAAACCCGACCCATTCTTTTCCTATATAAAGGAGACTTAGTCTTGAGGCACAAACACATTTAAAACCTAACATAGGCGCCGCACATAGCATCCAAATCTTCTCAAAACTTTTGCTCTTCCACTTCACAAGAACATCTCCAAAGGCTTCAATCACGTAAGTACTCTTGTGTTCTTCATCTATTTTTCGTAAGTACTACGTTACTATGTCTATTATGAATTGCTAAATCTTGAAGAAGTATTGGAGATGTGAATGTGTTTGAATTGTTGATACACAACCAAGTGAGTGAACATATACGTTAGGATGATCTTAACTTGTTTCCGACTTCAATTCGATTTTGATGCATTGTCATACTACTTGCGGAATTGCTATAGTCATGAACATTGCATACTCTTGTCACTTGAATACTTACATGTTTGTATGTCTCGCTCATCGGAATAAGACTTATAGTTGCCTACCGACATAGGAGATTGTGATTATTGATAGAAATTATACCATGATGTAATCCCTATGTAGAAGTCTTGATATAACTAACATGAAAGTATTGCAAAGATTGCAAGAAGTGTTACATATCTGAATTTCTTGTTGGAATATAGCCCCTAAAACGTATGTCGATGAAGTCTGAGTAATCGACCACTTTCACTTCACTAGTCTGTACCAACAAACTAAGTGTGGGGTGGTGCCACTACTGCTTGTTTATAGATTGTATCCATTGAGATGATGCTAACATGAACATTGTTTTAAGTCTCAGGTACAATGGTACCCAAAGCAAGACAAGGCAAAGATAAGACTACCATTTCACAAAAAGGTAAGAAAAGAGGCCGAAAAGAGCAAGGAGAACCCTCCTCGCTAAAAATACCTCGACTCACTCTTGGAATTAAGTGGGATACTTATGAGGAACTTCTGAGGATGACGACTCTGATGATGATTCCGATGCAAGGGGTATGACCCCAGACATAGAGGATGAGTCCGACTAACCAGGTTCTTCTTATTTATTTTCCACTGAGGACAGTGTGTCCCGTCTAAGTGTGGGGTGCTGGTATTTGCATGCTATACTTCTCCATCCACATTTGTATTTATTTATGTTTGTTTGTAGTTAATTGTTTTTTTTAGCTTAGCTTCGCATGAAATTATTCTAATAGGCAGCATGAGATTATGACAAGAGTTTGTGCTAAAATCATGACTATTGAGACATTTAGGCTCTAATTGTGACTCACTATGTGATATTGTTTGTTTTAATTCCTTCATCTGTTGGGTCAAGAGTCTATACTACCCCCAATAAAGTCGACCATGTGCCTTGTGTGTGTGAGATAATAGTATATTCTGTGCTTGTGGCTGGTGCTAGAACTTGCCTGGCATGTATATAAAGCGAAAATAAAGAGTGCAAGTCTAGGAGATGATTTAGGCATTTCTTTGGCAACCAATGATTATTTACCTTCTTTTTACCTACCCATGGACATCATCCTAGTTAAACACTTTTGAGCCTTTAGCCTATTTTCTTTGACAAACCTCGTATGTAAGCCTAATCCATTTTTTTCAAGACCATAATTTGATCCAAATTCCTAAGTGTTTTAAAGTGAAAAAGTCATGTGACAAAATAAGAGGAAATTGGGTGAGTATGATGCTTTAGAATGCATTGGTGCTTGAATGAGTTATGAAAAAGAAAGTGCTATCATAAGAGGTATGCTATCAAAAGAAAAAGGAAAGGAAAACTGATAAGTTAGTTATGTTTAAAATTGAAAAACAAAAGAGGAGAAAAAGAGTGGTAGAATAAAAGAAAGTAGAAAGGTTGTTTGAAAGAAAAGTGTTAATGATACAATGTGATGTATTAAAGCGCTTAGGAACATAGTCACTATTTCTGGCCAAAATAGTCCTACCTGTCCCTTAGCCTACATTACAACCATCAAAAGACCTAGTTGATCCTAAGCTTGGCATTCTGACATTTAGTGGAGCATTACACTAAGGGCAATCCTATGGTCATCATTTGCTTCATATGAATTCTTTGTGAGAGCGAGAGCAAGGATATTTTGATACCCATGTTTGAAAAATATGCTATACTTGTGAGTGATTATGGGTAATATATTGTGAGACACACATGGTTGATGAGTTTTGGGTAGTCGTGTATGATTCTTTGTGCCTTAACCATTGAATATGAGTTGACCACCATCACGAGTCTATGCTAGAGGTTAAACTGTTTCTACTAATGATCGAAAAACTACTCTTTGTTGATAATTGTTGTGCTTGTCTTGACGAATATTTTGTGTTGTTGCTGTGAAACCCTAAGTTGATATTTAGAGGGACATGATATTTTGTTCGAGGACGAACAAAGCTTCAAGTGTGGGGTGTTGATGATAGGTGAATTTACACGCCTATAGCACTATATTTTGCCCATATTTTAGCCTAGTTTTGAGAACAAATTATATATTTCATGCACTTTTAGTCCTTTTTCCTGTAAGTGAGCTAACGAACATGATTAGCAAAGTTTCAGGTATAAATGATGCAGAATTCAGCATTTTATGGATAACTTGACGCCAAAGAAAGCTTCACGAAAGGAGAAAAGCCAATCTTGGACGCCAAGGACTAAAGATGGCACATGGAAATTCTGTCCCGGGCTAAAACAACATTTCTGAAGACTTTGGGGACTAGCAGTAGCTTATTAGGATTAGGATAATGATACATTAACCTAGTACAATTGGGTTAAGTATTTCATTAGCTTATTAGGATTAGGATAATGATACATTAACCTAGTACAATTGGGTTAAGTATTTCATTAGCTTAGTAGGATTTGGTTAAGCATTTCATTAGCTTAGTAGGAATAGGATATGGGTATTATAAATACCCTATCTTGCTAGAGATTTTAGGAGATCTTCTTACATTCAATTCTATTCTATTCTACTTCTAAGACATTCTAGTTCTAAACAATCATTCTTCCATTAATTCTATTTTCTTCTTCTATTCATCTATTCTTAAATTCCACAACAAGAGAAACGTTACTTTGCTAAGGGATTCACGCCTAACGCCTACCACACCATTACAAACGTGAAATCTTTATTGTGGTATAACAACAATGTCAATTGTGATTTCCTTCGCATTCATGGGTAACTAAACTTCTCTGTTGGGGTTATGGAAGCCGTATGAGATACTATCTATTGCTGTGAGTTTGTGAGTTCGTGACACGTATGCTGCTTATATCATTATTCTCTTTATCTTAATCTAAATTTTTTGTGGTTGCAAACGCAAGAATACGCCAGTATAACATTTAACTTGTTCGAAAGAAAGGTTATCTGTCTGGAAAAGAGATAATGTCAAGGTAGTAGGGTCCCATCCCCTATTAAAAAGTTAGTGCCGTAACTGGATTAACCTCATGGAGAATTTGTATCGTTAGACACGCTTTAAGCTCGAAAGAGTTAAAGTGAAATAATCCTCGAATAGGTCGAAAGACGCCTGGATTTACCATCGAATACAATTCTCTATAAGCACATGCATGTCTAAATTCAACACACTCATAGTCAATAGAGACGTATAACTCAGAAGGTGGACATAACCCCAACTCCTCAATTCTCACTGTTTCACAACCTACTAAACATTCTTTCTTTTTACTTTGCTATTTTTAGTTTTTGCTTTAATAATTTGGTTACACATTACAAACCCCCCTTCTTACGAGACTTGCACTAAAAGTCTAGTAATCGTTGCTTACTTGTTGACCAAGCTATTCCCTGTGGGATCGATACCCAACCCAGATTGGGTTCTATATTTGACAAACGACCGCTTTACACTCCTACGAGAGCTGTAGATTGAGCGTTATCACTACCTTAACTTGGGTTTCCTCCCAAGAAGTTCTAAAATTAGTATCGCGACATGGAACATATCATTATATATCAATCATTTCCCTTTATCTTTTTCCTCCTACTTGGAGTCTATCTTCTCACTCGTTTCTGACCTTTTAAGTGTGTAATCTCAAGGGCAAAATCATTCTCAAAAATAGCCTTTTTAGGCTCATCAATCATCATCCCTTCGAGCTTAGGTGGTAGCTTAGGCTACTCCATGAGACAATCCAAAATGGTATTTGGTGGTTTGTACTCCACCACCCCATACTTCTCTACTTCCATCATAGTTATCATGCATAATTCTTTGTAGTGGGAAGTTGTGTTGAGTGGTTTATAACTTTAAAGATCACATCTTCATCATATAATCTTATCTTGAGTGTGTCTTCTCTCACATCTATCAATGCCCCCTTATTTTTAAGAATGGACTCCCCAAGATGATAGGTACCCTGACATTTGTATGATAGTAAAGAACAATAAAATCAGCAGGGATGATAAAATTACTAACCTTGATGAGCATGTCCACAATGATTCCTTTGGGATGAACTTTGGTTCGGTCTATCATCTAGAGTACCATGGATCATGGTCTCGGCTTCCCTAAACCCAAAGTTTTTAACATTGATATGGGCATCAAGTTGATACTTTCCCCAAAATCACTCAAAGTATGGATAACATAACTATCACCAATTTGTATGGGAAGGGTGAAACTCCCTGGGTCTTTTAGCTTCTTGGGTCTTTTTCTCATCACCATAGAGCTACACTTCTCAGTAAGTGCCACGAGCATACTTGGTTATTTCCTGTAGAATATCTAAAAAAGAAAGGTTAATATGAAGCTTTCTAATGTGTTAAAGAACTTTTTGAAGTATACATCCTCCTTGGCTTTCTTGAGCCTTTGCAGAAAGGGTGGTGGTGGCCTCTTATTCACTTGTACAGTAGCTTTAGTTTTTGAGTATTCAGACTTTCATGAATTATCAACAACTTTGTCTACAACCTATTATGGTACCAACTCTGTATCTACCTCCTTATTTTCCTTGGGAGTTCTGTCACTAAGTATTTTTCTACTCCTTAAAGTGATTTCGATAATTTTCTTTGAAGGTTCATTATATCATGGAAAACCACCTTAAGATTTGGTATTTTGTGTTTGCTATATCTTGTTTTCATGATAATGAGTTGACAACAAGGGACCAGGTCCCTGGGTCTTCATAAAAATTGACAACTACCAATGTCCTGCATAGTTTTGTCTGCTAGTGTAACAAATTATGCAGCTGAGCTGTGTACCAGTCATGAGACTTGTCCCAATAAAAATTCTTCCCTAATCATTATCCAACTATAAATATAAAATAATTCTCCTCAATTCAATAGATTTGAAATTTGGCTATTCAAAGAGAAAATCAGTGAAAACTAAAATATTGCTCAAGTTCCAAGCTTTTTTGTGCTGAGAGAGTGTTTGTTCTTGAGTCAAGTCTTGGTATATAATTGAATTACGCATCTTATAAGATTAATGATTTTATTGTGTCTTTAGAGCACTTAGGTAGAGTTATCTGAGTTGATATCGGCTAGAGTTCAATCAATATTGAGGTGAGATCTTGACAGAGTTGTCAAGGAGAGTTTGTAATAGAGTTGTAACAAACTAGTGGAGCTTAGAGTTAAGTTCCAATAGAGTCTGTAATCATGAGTTTGATTATAGTGGATTATTAAGTTCTTGTGAGGTCTAGCCGTGTTCTTTCCTCCCTTGTGCAAGGAGGTTTCCACATTAAAACATTGTGTTCCTTAATTTCCTACAAGTTTATGTTTCCTACTACTTTAATATTTTATTGACTATGTCATACTTTAAGGGACTTGGTCCCCATAGTGTGGTGCAACCCCCTATGTTTCAACAATTGGTATTAGAGCAAGGACACTCTAAAAGGTTCATACCTTTAGTAATTTATTAATCATGGCTTCTCCATCTAATCTGGAAGAAGGGCAATCTACCACTAGACCACCCCATTTTAATGGACAGTACTATGGGTGGTGGAAACCAGGATGTATGACTTTATTATTACTGAGGACAGTGATTTGATGGATTTTATACTTGGTGGTCCTTATGTGCCTATTACATAGGTCAAAGAAGGACACATAACAAGGATGGTTGACAAAACCAAGAGAGAGTTTGATGATGAAGATCAAAAGAAAGTTGAGAAGAATTACAAGGCAAAGAAATTGCTTGTTTGTAGCATAGGACCTGGTGAGTATAATAGGATCTCTGCTTGTAAGAATGCTAAGGAAATCTGGGATTTTTTTAGGACTGCTCATGAAGGACCCATTGATGTGAAGGATTCAAAAGTTTAGATGCTGACTACTCAGTATGAAACCTTTACCATAAAAGAAGGAGAAACTATCCAAGAGATGTATATTAGATTCATTTGAATTACCAATAAGTTACACTGCTTAGGAGAAGTTATTCCTTTGTATAAATAAGTGAGAAAAATTCTAGGTGTTTTTCCTAAATCTTGGGAAAGCAAAGTGGATGCTACCACTGAGGCAAGAAACTTAAAAACTCTCACAATGGATGAAATTATTGGTAATCTAAAGACTCATCAACTCAAAAAGCAGCAATGGTAAGAGAAGAAGGAAGCAAAAAGAGAAAAATCTCTGGCATTGATGGCTTTAGAATTTAATTCAAGTGAAGAAGACACATATGTTGCCTATTTGGAAAAAAAGATTGTTAGAGCTATGAATAAAAGTGGATAGTTTCAATGGAGAGAAAGTAGCAGCAAAAAAGGAGGCACTGTTGAAGTTTGTCACAAATGAGGAAGTCCTGTGTATTTCATTAAGAACTGTCCAATGCAAAAAATAGATTATCAAGAATATCTCAATACTAGAGGTGACAAAGGAAAGCATGGGGACCAAGTCCCCATAAAATCAAGAAGAAGGATTGCAACTGATTATGCATTGAATCAGGCCTTAGCAATTTGGGGAGACTCCTCTAGTGAATCTGATGAAGTTGAGAAGTATGAAGATGTGTCTATGATAGTTGTGGAAGATAGAGAAGTCATCTATGATTACTTCTTTTCTCTTATGACAAAGACAGAAGATGAACAAGAAAATAAAGTGACTCTCTCTGACATTAAGGAAAACTTAGATAACTACTCTGCTATGAAGATATAGAACCTCACAATTATGCTGATTGATTTTGTGTGTGAACTAATCACTGAAAAAACTGGGTTAGAAGAGAAACTAGAAAATCAAGAACTTGAATTAATTGCTTTAACTCTCCAGATATCTAAAACAGAGGAACAAATTACTAAGTTGAAATATAAAAATCCGAGTTTAATGAATCAGCTAATGAAAGTTAATGATTCGGATGGTAAAGGGAAGAAAGAAGCCTCAAGGCTTCAAATTGAGCTCAAAGAAAAGTTGAGGGATTCTCAAAAGCATATTATGAATGCACTCTATAGCAATGAAGAATTAGAAAGGGACTTGGTCTGTATAAGGGAAGAGCTTAACAAATCACTAAAGTTGACCACATCCTCTTAAATACTTTCTAATTTAATTGGTTGGGGTATCAATACTGGTAAAGGTATTGGATATTATTATAAAACCTAATCATTTGGGTCTTAAAAGAAAGTTGTTCATGGAATTAGAAACAGGGTCCATAAACCTTTATGTACTCATTGTGGAAGAGATGGAAACTTGAAGGAAAACTGTTAGTATTATCTTAGAGATGGAATGGGCAGTAATAAATACATCCAGTATAAGAATTATTATTCCAAGGGTTACATGACCTTAAAAAATATGAAGAATAACTCTTTACCTATATGGGCCAAGAAAGATTTGATCATACCTTTGTCTTTCTATTGGGAACTAAAACTCAAGTGGGCTCTCAAATCTTAAAAAATAACTATGTTTGCAGGTATGAGAAAGGGAATGCAGTCATAATTGGTTCATGGATAGTGGATGTTCAAAGCGTAAGACTGAGAGGACTAGCTTCTTTCTTTCACTCAAGACACTTTAAGGTAGGAGTGTCTTTTTTTGGAAATGGTAAAAAAGGCTATATTCATGCTGTGGGAAAGATTGGAAAATCACCTGATCAAGCAATAAAAGATGTGTATGTGAATGGCCTAAATTATAGTCTTCTAAGTGTTTCTAAAATCTGTAACAAAGGTAATAAGGTTAAATTCTCATCTAATAGATGTAATGTGTCAATCTTGAAGTCTGAGAGAGTTATTCTTAAAGCCAAGATGATCAATATATGTATGTGACTGATTTAGAGTCTATGGCTGAAGAGGAATTAACTTGCTTAAGTGTTTACAGTGAAAATGTTGATTTAAGGCATAGAAGGCTGGGACATGTAAGTTCCTCTTTGCTGAACAAGTTGATTTCAAAGGACCTATTCCATGGCATTCTAAACATGAAATTTATAGACAACATGGTTTGTAATGCTAATGTTAAGGGAAAATAAAATAGGTCTTCCTTTAAGCTGAAGAAGCAGGTGAGTACTTATAGACCCTTTGAGATACTGCATATGGATCTATGTAGACCGGATAAAGTCCAAAGTAGAGGGGGAAAGATGTATGTGTTTTTAATTGTGGATGACTACTCCAGGTTTACCAGGACAATGTTCTTGAGAACCAAGGATTAAACTTACGAGGTTCTGTTTAATTTTGCCAAGAAATTCAATTGAAGTTGAATTGTTAGATTGCTGAATTTAGATCTAATCATGAAACTGAATTTGAGAACTCCCAAGTTGAAGGATTTTGTGCTAAAAATAGAATCAGTCATAAATTCTCTACCCCAAGTACTCCTCAACAAAATGGAGTTGTTGAAAGAAAGAACAGAGCCCTCATGGAGAATAACAGAACTATGCTGACTGATAGTGGGCTTCCAAAGAACCTTTGGGCTGAAGCTGTATATAATGCTTGTTATGTGAAAAATAGGTGCTTAATTAGATCACTCCTGAAAAAGACCTCAGATGAACTTGTGTTTAATAGAAATCCTAATCTTGACTACTTCAAAACTTTTGGGTGCAAATTCTTTGTTCTAAATAATAGGAAAATTGATCTAGAAAATTTTGACTCCAAAAGTGATGAAGTAGTATTTGTGGGCTATTCCTCAACAAGCAAAGCATAAAGTGTTTTCAACAAGAGAACTCTATGTTTTAAAGAAAGTGTGCATATGGTCTTTAATGAGTCAAGAAAGTTAATAAATCCATATGATGGTGAAGATTCATAAATTGAAGAACTCATTCCTATTCAAAGGGATGATATTGCCGAAGATAATAGTCAAGGACTAAATGATGCAGATGAGAATGATAAAAGTGATGGTGATCCAAGATCTTAGTTATAGACCCTACTTTAGTTGAAGAATATCAAGAAGGGTCCAGTAAAACTCCCCAGGGACATGGTCCTAGTGAAACTCATCTCAGAAGGTCACTTGAGAATCTGACAATACCTTTGGAATATGTAGTCCAAACAAGATCTCAATCTAGAAATTTCATGGCATTATCAACATTCTAATCCCAAATTGAGAAAAAAATGTGAAGAACAGGTTGAAGCTAAGGTTGATCAAAATAACCCGACCTACTAAATGAATTAGCTTTTCTCCCTAAAATAGGCTATGATCAAAAGACATGTATCCTAGGTTAAATAGGTACATATTGGTCTAGACCGGTACCATACCTTTGTAGGTATACACCCATGGTAACAACTTTGGAGGAAAATTATTGAAGTAGATACGAATTGAGGATTCACTTAAGAAAAAAGAGACTGGGTCCAATCTCTCGGGTTAGTACCAAAATAGTATGCATTAAAAATCATAAAATTCAATCTAAAAGCCATGTGTCTTTCCTTATTTGAGTAAAATCTGTCAAATCGTAGAAAGGTGAAGAGTTGCAACTAAAAGAATTAGACATGTAATTTCGCTCAAAAAGGCATCTCTTAATGACAATGGTCACCTCCGATAATTACAAAATCAAACCTATTTTATATATTTCTCTTCCAAATTAATTCAAAACATCTTCCTCAACCATCCATCATCTCTAAATTAAACTATTCTTATTCTCTATCTCTAATAAAAACATAAGATGGTAGATTGTAATGCCCTCAGTCTATACCCCGGACACTACACGGTGCTCATAATACTGAAGGACCACAAGCTAACCCATGACTGGTACCTGCTGCAATAACTGAATAATAATATGGTATAATGTGGAATAATTCACTAAAATGCCATAAGGTTCAAATAACCAAAATAAGGTATCTCAATACCAAAACTGAACAACTATCTGAACATCTAGTCTGAAAAGCCTCTAACTGAACTGTCTGAACTGTGGAGTTGATGGGACAATTCCCTAACTAACTCTATCTACTGTAATACTGAATGTGATGAGATAATTAAATAAAAGAATATCCTCGAATGATGAGGACTCACCGCTAGTCTACTACTGCTGGTTGAATCTAAATCTATCAACACGTGATCGGGAACCTGAGCTTCCAAACCTATGGTATAAAACACCATAGCACAAAAGAAAAGTATGCGTCAGTATCTATGAATGTACTGGTATGCAAAGTGAGGTAAGATGAATGCAAGAGTTCACATGCATGAACTATAACTGACTGAATAACATGAACATCACTGAGTGAGAGATACATGCATGAATACAGGAGCTATAACTGAAGTCATAATAATACTGAATACTGAGTTTACTGGTAATATAGATTACTAATAACTGATATACTGATAACTAATATACTATTACTGAGCAACTATTCCTGACAATCCTAATTCTGATGGAACTAGTTGAGTGACTATATCTGATAGTCCTGAAATTTGTAGAACTATCTGAGTTCTTTACTGATGACTGAGACTAAGACTGTGACTGTGAGAGGTAACCATCTAACCGACATGCCCCTTTTTAACTAATTTAGGACCCAACCTGCAACCCCAATTAGATGGGTATCAATACCGTGCCACGGGTAAGGACAATCTTAAGAGTTACCCTCATATGTTAGGTACTCTAATAAGAATGGTGGACCCTCAACTGACAGGTTAAGTCACTTCATCAGCCCTCATCTGGAAGGTTTGATGTCTCAACCTACACTGGCTACATAGTTCTGGAACACAAGGACTGCTTCTAAAGGCCACACCCTCTACTGGCAGGTGAGCCCTCATCCTTGGGTTCACTCGGTGCTGAATCCTACTCCCAACTGAATAGACACTGAGATGAGTATAATGGAATAATCTGGACTGAGTTTATTGAGTTCCATTGACTGACGGAACACTATTAAACACTGTTGACTGACGGAGCTTACAGAGGTCTGAACTAACTACTACTGAGTTTTCCTGAGACTGGCTGAGAGTACTACTAATCTTGACATGACTGAGATGGATTCTGTAACTGACACTGGCTCTAGGCACACAGTTAATTTATCAGGTATTAAATACCCCCAGGACTCGATAGCATAAAAATAATAAGACATGACAATTCTTGAATACTTGAGAATAGTTAACAACTCACAATACAATTTATGAGGCATTTCATCAAACACTTGAAAGTCGTGAACTTGCACATAAATAGGTATGCATGCTAACATGTCGTAATTTCGTTAAATTAATCTCATGAACATTTCATCAAACACTTACAAGGCATAGCTTTATACTTGGGCATGAACAACAATGGTAATACATCATGACTACCATATTAATTCATAATTCAGGGGTTTCTACATAAGAGAATCAAATTTTAACTTACATGCCACTATAATATCAAGAAATACATTAAAGATTTCAACGTGAAATACATATCACAACATCGACATGATCACATCCAAACTCGCAATATGGACATTACAATTTTATATTTTTAAAAGAAGTTTCTTGAACTCCAAGGATGGTGAAATTTTTTAATTTGATTCTTTGATTGATAGCCCTAGGGTTTTTTCTTGAGGATTATATGAATAATAATTGTATTATGCCTCTAAAAAGGCTAAATTTTGTGTTATGGGGGCTGAAGGGCGTGGGAAAAAGACATAATTACCCCTTTAGATGCGATTTTTAAATAACTAAAAATTGGGTTACAGACGCATAGGTCGACGCAGCGCTTCGATGACATTGATGCGATATCCAATGCGTCGCACCAAGTTAGCATCGACTCACTGGAATTTGACGCTGGTAGTTGGTAAAAATATTAACCAACGCCATAGTCGACGCGCGCGCCAGGGTCGCTATGGCTCACTATTTTGGGATTCCAAAGGAGCTTCAAACGAAGTCCGATATATCATAAACTTTCCCAGGTTCACCTATTGACCTTCTTGATCATGAATTAACTCAAATATAGACATTTTAATGGACATTAAGGTCACGAAGTAAGAGCGCCAACTTTCAAAGGCTAAAATATAACTAAGTTGGAATACTTAGATAAATATTCTAAGTCTGGGACCCCTTGACAAGCTTAAAGGACTGAATTAAGCTAGAAATTTTGTGGGGTCTTACAATATCTCCCCCTTGGGAACATTCGTCCTTGAATGGGATGGACTGAACTGAGAGTACTAGTGGGCTGAATCTACATATTGTACATGGACGTCTGGGATATGACTATACGACTTATATTACTGATATACTGAATTTCCATACTGAACATGCATATCTGATGCACAAGTACATAACTGAGTTTATTCATGAGTACATGACTGGGATTTCTGATAAGCTGAATTTCTAATACTGAACATGCATATCTGATACATGGATACATGACTGAACTGACTCATGAACATATGACTAAACATGTAATGGTATTTGATACAAAGTTTGTAATTGAAATCTAAACATGAAACTAAATAAGATTAGGGAAAACTATTACCTTGGGCTGAGTTTGATTTTGCTGAGAAGAGGTGAGGATACTTGGTCTGTATGTCTGCTTCTTCTTCCTAAGTAGCTCCCTCAATGGACTGATTCCGCCAAAGAACTTTGACTAGAGGGACTTCTTTGTTCCTTAATTTGCGAGTCTAATAGTTAAGGATTTCGACTGGAATTTCTTCAAAAGGGAGGTTGTTCTGAACATTTATGACCTATGTAGGGACTACAACTACTAAGTCACCTATGCACTTATTTTGAAAGGAGACATAAAACACTGGATAGACTGAAGCTAGATCTGAAGGCAATTCAATCCTATAAGCTACTTTGATGAAATAACTGAGAACTTTGAAGGGATCGACATATCGGGGATTGAGCTTTCCCTTCTTGCCTAACCTCTTCACTCCCTTCATGGGAGAGATTTTCAAAAAAACATAATCTCCAATCTTGCTCGAGATCCTTTCTGCGCACATCTACGCATGATTTCTGTCAGCTCTGAGTTGTCTTAAGTCTTTCTCTAATCAATTGAACTTTTTTTTAAGGTATTGAATACTAGGTCAGGCCCTACAACTTCGGCCTAACCAACTTCGAACCAAGCTATTGGAGATCTAAATCTCCTACCATAAAGAGCTTTAAACGGAGCCATCTGAATACTGGAATGATAGCTATTGTTGTAAGCAAACTCAATCAAAGGCAAGTGGTCATCCCAACTACCTTTAAAATCTATTTCACATGCTCGTAGCATATCTTCCAAAGTCTAAATGGTCCTTTCCACTTGACCATATGTCTGGGGATGAAAGGCTGTACTGAGATAAACTCAGGTACCAAGACCCTTTTGGAATGCCTTCAAGAAATGAGAGGTGAACTGGGTACCTCTATCTGAGAAAATGGAAAATAGAACACCGTGTAATCTGACCAACTCTCTAATATTGAGTTTGGCATAATCCTCAGTTCAATACAAGGTATGGACAAGAAGGAAGTGAACTGATTTGGTCACCCTATCAACGATGACCCAAACTGAATCATGTAGATGATGAGCACGAGGCAAACCTATCACAAAGTCCATGTTCACTTCTTCCCACTTCCAAGTAGGGATACTAAACTCTTGCATGGACCCACTTGGCTTCTGATGCTCAATATTGACGTGATGACATGTTAGCACTTAGCCACAAATTCTACAATGCCTCTCTTCATCTCACTCCACCAATATATCTCCCGAAAATCACGGTACATCTTAGTGGCCCCTTGATAAATAGAGTAACAAGCACTGTGTGCCTCTACAAGAATTTGCTACCTCAAGTCATCGACACCTGGTACAAATAGACGACCCTGACAACACAAAACACCATCTCCCCCTTGGGATAAAACCCCCACCTTCTGATATCTGACTGAAGACGAAACTGGGATCTCTATCCTAGTTTTCCTTTACTTCAAAAACTAGAGATAATTCTGAACCGTTTTGAATCCATACACTACTCTCTGGTGAATCTACTAAGTGGAAACCTAGTCAAGGAAGCTGATGAACTTCCTGAAATAACTTCTTCTTACTGTCCTTAACATGAGAAACACTACCCATAGACAGTCTACCGAGAGCATCAGCCACTACATTGGCCTTGCTCGGGTGATACAGAACACTTATATCATAGTCTTTCAACAACTCCAACCACCTTCTCTGACGAAGGTTTAAGTATTTCTGAGAAAATATATAGTTAAGGCTCTTGTGATCTATGAACACATCTACATGGACCCCATATAAGTAGTGCCTCCAAATCTTTAAGGTAAACACTACTGCTGCTAACTCAAGATCATAAGTAGGATAATTCTTCTCATGGGGTTTAAGTTGTCTGGAGGCGTAGGCTATGACCTTACCATTCTACATGAGGACACAACACAAACCTACTCTGGATGCATCACAGTAGACCACAAACCCATCTGAACTATCTAGAAGAGTCAAAACTGGAGTTGAGATGAGTCGAATCTTCAACTACTGAAAACTCTTCTCGCATGATTCTAACCACTAAAATTTGACTTTCTTCTAATTTAATCTGGACATAGGGGATGCAATAGACAAAAATACCTCCACAAACCGCCTGTGATAGATAGCCAAACCCAAGAAACTCCTAATATCTGATAGAGAGATGGGTCTAGGCAAGTTTCTCACCACTTTGGTTTTTTGGGGATCAAACCTAATTCCATCACCAGAGACGATATGACCAAGGAATGCTACTGACCTTAGCCAAAATTTGCACTTATTAAATTTGGCGAACAACTGATAATTTTTTAGAGTCTGCAATATTATTCTGAGATGGTCTGCATGATTATGCTCACTATGGGGAGTAAACAAGAATGTCATTTAACAAGACTATGATGAACATATCCACGTACTTCTTGAATACACGGTTCATCAAATCCATGAAGGCTTCTAGTGCATTGGTAAGATCAAAGAATATGACTAAGAATTTGAAGTGACCATACCAAGTTCTGAAAGCTATTTTTGGGATGTCACATTCTCTGACTCTGCGATGATGATAGCCTGATCTGAGGTCTATCTTAGAGAAGTAATTATCTCCCTAAAGTTGGTCAAATAATTCATCGATTCTGGGAAGAGAATACTAGTTCTTGACTGTGACCTTATTAATTTGACGGTAGTCTATGCACATTCTGAGAGAACCATCTTTCTTATGCACGAATAAAACTAGCGCACCCCACGGGGACACACTAGGTATGATGAATCCCTTATCTAAGAGATCCTTCAACTGTTCTTTTAATTCTCTGAGTTCTACAGGTGCCATTCTGTATGGCAGAATAGATATGGGCTGAGTGCTAGGAAGAAGGTCTATTCTGAAGTCAATTTTCCTTTAAGGAGAAACTCTGGGAAGATCTTTTGGAAGCACATCTGAATATTCATTCACCACAAGAACTGACTCAAGACTGGGAGTTTCTAAACTAGAGTATCTGACTCGCACAAGATGATAGACACATCCATTAGATATTATTTTTCTTTCCCTTACGTAGGAAACAAGCTAACCCTTGAAGGCTAAAGTACTACCTCTCCACTCTAGGTCAGGTTTATTCGGAAATTAAAATTGGACAATTCTATTTCTACATTCAACTGAGACATAGTAGGAATAAAGCCAATCCATACCGAGAATTACATCAAAATCGGTCATCTCTAATTAGACTAAGTCTGCTAAAGTGACTTTCTGAGATATCTTAATCGGACGGATAGTTCCTGCATACCTACCTGGATATGATAGATTTACCTATGGGGGTAGAGACTAAGAAAGGATCTTCTAGAATTTTGGGACTAACTCTGAAATCAACTGCTATATTAGGAATAACAAAAGACAAAAAATCTCCTGGATCTAGCAAAGTGTAAACATGTATATAAGAGATCTGTAACGTACCAGTGACTACATCAAGAGAATTTTCTTGATCCTATCAGGACTAAAGATCATAAAGTCTATTTGGGCACTACCCACTGGTGGCACTGGATGCGGCACCCTGCTGATTAGGATAATCGGACTAAAATGGAGGACAGTTATGCTGATCCTAGAAACCTAACTCAGGACAATCTCTGACTCTGTGGCCTGGCGTTCCACATCTAAAACACACATCACTGCCAGCCCTGCAGACACCCTAATGGTTCTTGCCATAAGTCTGACAAAGAGGATTGGTTTGGGAACTACTAACACTGCCCTGAGGTTTAGGGCCTGATGCCCTATCTCTATTGCCATCTCTAAATTTTGGCACTGGAGAACTAGCTAAGTATGGAGATGGAACTGAAGATTTTGAGCGGAACTAAAAATGGTTCCCACTCTCTGACTTCGGCTGAGCAAAGTGGAAGCTACCCGTTCTAGCTCTCTTATTCTGCTTTTCTCTCTCCTTATTCTTTTGCTTCTCTATCTACTGAGCATGGATCATCAGCCTAGCTAAGTCCATCTCACTAATCAACATTGCGGTCCTTCACTCTTTAACCGCACTATCATTCACTCCAGACACAAACTTGCTCATTTGGGATCTACTATCTGGCACCACAGGAGGAGTATATCTATCTAATTGAGTAAACTTGAGAGAATACTCTTTCATTTTCATATTGCCCTACTTCAAATTAATAAACTCTAACACCTTTGCCTCTCTCAACTCTAGGGTAAAGAATCTATCTAGAAAAGCAGTGGCAAATTTCTCCCACTCTATGGGCCCTGCATCTAGGGCCCTAACTGCTTTCCACTGTTTGAACCAAGCGTGAGCCACATCCTGCAACTAATATGCAGCTAACTCAACACTCTTACTAGTTGTCACCCCTATAATATCTATAACCTTCTGCACCTGATCAAAGAATTCCTGAGGGTCCTTATTGACTTAGACCCTATGAAAGATGGAGGGTTCATTCGGGTAAAGTCTCAAATCCTGGATGCTGCAGTATTGGCCACTTGGCTGGCTGGAACGACAACTGGATGTTCATTCTGAGTAGAAACTAAATGAGCTAGGGTGGTGAAAGCTTCTCTGAACTCAACATGAGAGACATGTTCACCCAAAGGATTTGGCTGAACTGGATGAGGGGCTGACGAATCTCCCATTCCTTTTCCCTGAGTCCTCTTTGGAGGTATTTTCTATAGATGGACGAGAAACTTGGATTAAAAAGAGAGTTTATCTTGAGCTCATGCTAACTCACATGACATGAATACTAAAAAAAAAAAAACTATTCCTAAAACATCTCATATCCTCCTGTCCATAAGTGTGGCGCACTACACACCCATACATAAGACTCTACTAGATGTGGCTTTCACACTTCGTAGGACACTATTGAACATTAGGCTCTAATACCAAGTTTGTAATGTCCTGAGTCTGTACCCCAGATGCTAAATGGTGCTCCTAATCCCGAAGGACCACAAGTTAACCCGTGACTGGTACCTGCGGCAATAACTGAATAATAATATGGTATAATGCAGAATAATGGGAAAAATGCCATAAGGTTTAAATAACTAAAATAAGGTATCTCAATACCAAAATTGAACAACTATCTAAACATCTAGTCTAAAAAGCCTCTAACTGAACTGTTTGAACTGTGGAGTTGATGGGACAATCCCCCAACTAACTCTATCTACTGAAATATTGAATGTGATAAGATAATGAAATAAAAGAATATCCTCGAATGATGATGACTCACTGCTAGTCTACTGCTGCTAGATGAATCTGAATCTATCTACACGTAATCGTGAACCTGAGCGTTAGAACCTATGGTATAAAACACCATAGTGCAAGAGAAAAGTATGCATCAGTATGTATGAATATACTGGTATACAAAGTGAGGTAGTCTAACTGCAAGAGTTCACATGTATGAACTATAACTAACTGAATAACATAAACATGGCTGAGTGAGAAACATATGCATGAATACAAGAGTTGTAACTAAAGTAATAATAATACTGAATACTGAGTTTACTAGTAACATGGATTATTGATAATTGATATACTGATAATTGATACACTGTTACTGAGTGACTGTTCCTGACATGCCTGATTCTGATGGAACTAGCTGAGTTTCGAACTGAGCTAGTGATTGTAGCTGACAGTCTTAAAATCTGTAGAACTATTTGAGTTCTTTACTGATGACTGAGATTGATACTATGACTGTGGGAGGTAATCATCTAACCGATATTCCTATTTTTAACTTATTGGGGTCCAACCTGTAACCCCAGTTTGAAGGGTGTCAATACCGTGCCACGGGTAAGGACAAGCTGAGAGTTACCCTTATCTGTTAGGTACTCTAATGAGAATGGTGGGATCCTCAACTGATAGGTTAAGCTATCTCATCAACCCTTATCTGGCAGGTTTAATGTCTCAACCTATGCTGACTACGTAGTTTTGGAACATAAGGACTGTTTCTAAGGATCACACCCTCTACTGGCAGGTGAGCCCTTATCCCTAGGTTCACCTAGTGCTGAATCCTACTCCCAGTTAAATAGACACTGAGTTGAGTATACTGGACTGATCTGGACTGAGTTTACTGAGTTGAGTTGACTGATGGAACACTACTGAACGTTGTTGACTGACTGAGTTTACTAAGGTCTGAACTGAATACTACTGAGTTTTCCTGAGTTCTGAGACTGGATGAGAGTACTACTGATCTTGACATGACTGAGATGGATTCTATAACTGACACTGGCTCTAGGCACACAACTAATTTTTCGAGTATTAAATACCCCCAGGACTTTATATCATGAAAATAATAAGACATGATAATTCTTGAATACTTGACAATAGTTAACAACTCGCAATACAATTTATGAGACATTTGATCAAACACTTGAAAGTCGTGAACTTGCACATAAATAGGAATGCATGCTAACATGTCATAATTTCATTAAACTAATCTCATGAACATTCCATCAAACACTTACAAGGCATAGTTTTATACTTAGGCATGAACAACAATGCTAATACATCATGACTACCATATTAATTCATAATTCGGGGGTTTCTACATAAGAGAATCAAAGTTCAACTTACATGCCACCATAATATCAAGAAATACCTTACAGATTTCAACTTGAAATACATACCACAACATCAACATTATTACCTCCAAACTCACAACATGGACATCACAATTTCATGTTTTTAAAAGAAGTTTCTTGAACTCCAAGGATGGAAGGGACCCTTGGACGAACACTTTACATACCTTATTGCTTGAATTTGGAAAGATTGATGGTGAAATCTTTTGAATTTGATTCTTGGATTGATAGCCCTAGGGTATTGTTCTTGTGGATTTTATGAATAATGATTGTATTATGCCTCTAAAAGGGCTAAATTTCATATTATGGGGGATGAAGGGCGTGGGAAAATGACCCAATTACCCCTTGAGATGAGGTTTTTAAATGACTGAAAATTAGGTTACCGACGCAAAGGTCAATGTAGTATGTCGATGGCATTGATGCGATATCCAACGCATCGCGCCAAGTTAGCGTCGACTCACTGGAATTTGATGCTGGCAGCTGGGAAAAATATTAACCAACACGATAGTCATCGCGATGCACCAAGATCACGTTGGCTTACTGTTTTGGAATTCCAAAGGAGCTTCAAACGAAGTCCAAAAAATCCGAAACTTGCCCGGGTTCACCTATTGACCTTCCTGATCATGAATTAACTTAAATATAGATATTTTAAAGGACATTAAGGTTTCGAAGTAAGAGCGCCAACTTCTGAAGGCTAAAATATAACTAAGTCAGAATACTTAGCTAAATATTCTAAGTCTGGGACCCCTTGACAAGTTTAAAGGACTGAATTAAGCTATAAATTTTGTGGGGTCTTACATAGACATTCGCATTTCCTCAAACCTCATTAAAAAACCAAAAATTGATAAAACCCAGTAAGTTAGTTTGAAAACCCCCAAATTGAAAACTCCAATCCTTTAACACCCAGAACCATAGAAGATGTTTCCTTAAGTCCTCAATAAGAACCTGTGTTAAGACCACCCTATGAATCCTATTCAGAAATTCTAAAACCCTTAAATAAATCTATCCTCTTCGAAACTTCCTCAACCATCGAACCTCTGCTGGGTCAACCATGGTAGAGGATATAAATCATGGTTTTGGTTCTTTAATTGAAACTAAAGTGTCACAAAACTCCATTTCTTCTGAAGAATTAAAAGAACATAACTCTCAGAAACCCCACAAGTACCTGATTCCCTTACCCCTCATCATAGTCAAACCCTATTTTTTCTCAATTGTGTGATAAAAATACTAGAAAAATAGTCTGACCTTTCATGTAGTGAGAATTGGGTAGCTAAAAACTTTTTTCTAATTGCAAATGATCACAAGGAAAACTCTTTTTGTGTAGAAGAGCAAGCAATAAGTGAAAAGGCTAATGTGACAAAAGATAGAGAACTTATACTACCTCCAAATGAAGAGGATGAGGCTGATGAGTATGAAACACCTCTGATATGGTCTATGTAAAAACAAAGGGGAAGCGAAGGTAAAGAAAAATTGGTTGATACTGGTGCAAAGGTTGCTAGATTATATTCTACTAGGGGATCTGAAAAGAAGTTGTTGGTGGATGCTATGAAGGCTAACAAGTCTTTTACTACTAAGTGAAGAAGAATAAATAGACTTGCTATAGTGGAGAAGAAGAATATTGAAGTTGTAGAGGTTGGAGAGGGTGAGGACATTGATCCTGATGTTGCTGCCATAATAGAGAAAAGAAGAAAAGAAATTCATATTATAGGAAGGACTTAGTCCTATAGTTCAATGTCTAGTAGCCCTGTTAGGATGAAATAGAAACATATTTCTGTTAAGAAAAAGAAAGTCTCTAAGGGACCTAGTCCTAAGAAGAGAAAATATGTTGAATAAGAATTAAGTAGTGGTTCCAAAAGAAGAAGAAAGGAGGAAGAAAAGAAAAATTGGTTTAGAGAATAAAGGAATGAAATTTTGAAAACTCAAAAAGTATTCTGGTATAGTTTTTGACACCACTATTTATGAGAAACCAGTATGGTAGATCTGGTAGAGTATGTAATGCACCAAAGATGGCTACACTTTCTTGAGAAACCATCTCCCATGGTATTTAAGAAAGAAGTAACAAATTCTATTACACTGTGGATTTCTCAGAGAATGGACTAAGCTTAACTGCCCAAGTCCTAGAAAAGGAAATAAAACTAGATGAAGAATCTCTTGGTAAAATCCTGGATGTGTTTATTATGGGTGTGAGGACTATTGTAAAACAACATGCCTCAACCGAGCTCATGATTGATGTCTTAAAAGTGGTATGGACATCAATAACTAGTATAAGAAAAAAGTTTCTCATAAGTGAATTCAAGTTGGTGTTTAAATTTGTAAATAAAGTCATATTACCCAGGTCAGAGCAAAGCACTATTGTTTCTGCTGTTGATCTATTCTTGATAGAGTGTCTGAGCAAATTTGAGCTGATAAGTTTAGAACACATAAATAGGGTGATTCATGAGAAATCAGGAAGACATGGGATGCCTTATGGGTACTTCTTGAACAAGATATTTGTTCACTTTGGATTGTTTAGGACTACAGGGACTCCTAGAACATTTAAACAAAGGTCTAGTCTGCCAACACTAGTAGAAATTGAATGCATAGAAGGAAAAATAGGAAGTGTGCCCCAAGTGTCAGAGCTATTGGTTGCTCAAGAAAACTTTAGCAAGGAAATTGAGGAGATGGGGATTAAGTTAGTTGCTAAGAATGCTGAGATAGTGCACTTAATGATACAAAATCAAAAGTTATCCTCAGAGAGACCACGCATTGTTGAGGATCTTACAGCTAAAAATGCAGAACTCCAGACTAAAGTTACAATACTCACTACATAGGTTTAAGGGTTGAATAAAGAAGTTAATGACCTCAATAAGAAGTTACTGAATGTTCATGCTGCAGAGAGTGCCAGAATGGAGTTAAAGCTCAAATCCTTCTCCCCTAAGCCTTCCTCTACCTAAGTCCTATCAACTCTGTTCCTTTATTATCCATGTGTCCATTTTCTGTTCTTTTTTCTGATACGGCCTTCGAAGAAAGTTGTTTTATATTTTTTTGGTATAATGTAATAATGCTTATCATATCTAATATGAATGAATCCTTGTTTGTATGTTTTATCTGTATCTTCTTTACTTTAAAAGTTGTTATTCTTTTTAGTATTGCCCAGTGGCCATGAGCTAACTAACTTGTGCTTTTTTACTCTTGGTTTACTGTATCACTTTATAATAATGCCAAAAAAGGGAATACTATTAAATTTATATTGTAGGGACTAGGTACCAGGTGTTGGTGTTGAACTATAGATGTAGCCATATATGTTAAATATTGGTGAAACATGATGGCATATTGACAAGAGGAAGAAAGTTGGTGAGGTAATAAAGGTGAATGGTGATAGGGGGAGCATGGTGCATAGTGATAAGGGGAACATTCATTGATAATAATGGTGATCACTCTGATTGAATGAGATGAATGAAATTTGATTCTCAAAAATTTATGGTTGGTTTGTCATCATCAAAAAAGGAGAAAATTTATATATCTTGTTTTGATGATGATCAATTAATAACAAGGGACTAGGTCCCTGGGTCTTCATGAAAACATACAGTTGTCACAGTCATGTGTAGTTTTATCTGCTTGTGTAACAAACTATGCAGCTGAGTTGTGTACCAGTCAGGACGTCTAGACCAATCAAAATTCTACCCTAATCATTATCTAGCTATAAATATAAAAGAAAGTTCCTCAATTCAACAGTTTTTGCAATTTGTCTATTCAAAGAAAAATTAATAAAAACTCAAATTTTTCTCAAGTTCCAAGCTTTTGTATGCTGAGAGAGTGTTTATTCTTGAGTCAAATCTTGATCTTTAACTGAATTACTCATCTTATAATAGTAATGTTTTTCTTGTTTCTTAAGAGCGCTTAGGTAGAGTTACCTAAGTTGATATTAGTTAGAGTTAATCAAGATTGAGGTGAGATCTTGACAAAGTTGTCAAGGAGAGTTTGTAATAGATTTGTTACAAACTATTGGAGCTTAGAGTTAAGTTCCAATAGAGTTTGCATTCATAAGTTTGATTATAGTGGACTGTTGAGTGCTTGTGAGGGCAAGTCGTGGTTTTCCCTACTTGAGCAAGGAGGTTTCCATGTTAAATTATTGTGTTCTTTTATTTCCTGCAAAGTTTTTATTTCCTACTGCTTTACTATTTTATTGCCTATGTCTGACTTTAAGGGTCCTAGTCCCCTATAGTGTGGTGTAACCCCCACGTTTCAATAGTGTTTGTGCTAGTTTCCCCAACTGTTGCTCTAACTGTTTCTGCATAATTTTTTGATTTTTGATTTTAGAATCCATTTTCTCTTGATTGTCTAGGATCTATTTCAAGGTCTCCTCAATATTACTGTCTTGTGTATTATGTTTCAGCTGATGGAGCTACTGATGTTGATTATTTCCTCAAGAATAATTGGGCAGAGTCTGCCACTTTGGTTTGTAGGCATTACCATAATTCGAATTTTGTGCATTGCCCACAAAGTTTACAAACTCCGAATTTGCACCACATAAGTCTGCAGAGTGCCATAAAGCTTACATTTACTTGTTCGTGAGTATGTTGCACACCCAACTTGATGAATTGAGTCATTATCTGATTCTGCATGGCTGATAGTTGGGCGGCTAAGGTTGTGATACTATCAACTTCAATCAATCTGACAACATTTTTCACTAAGCTTCTGTACATGTCACCGTACCAATTAGGATTTCTTTGAACAATGTGGTTTAACAAGGTATAAATTTCATCAGATATTTTCTCCAGTTCTTTACCACCTACAACTGAATTGATCTGAGGTAGATTTATCCACCTTAATGTTGTTATCTAGGCCGATTTAGCTTAGTTTAGAGGAATTCTCTTGTGATTGATAAGAAAATCTGTGTATAATTGAAAATATAAGTGTTAAAATACTTAATTATAATTTTTAAGGTGTATTTCAAACAAGATTGTTAATAATTTGGTCATTAGAGTTTAGACGAGAAAACTAGTGTTACTAGCCTGAGTTATGTGCTATTCTGATAAATCTAGATGGATTCTAGTGTGTGTAATGAGTTAATACAAGAATTACTGTGTAATTATGTATGTAATAACTTGTTGTAAGTGTTCAAGGTTCAGTTGGAACATGCCAGGAGACAAAACACTAAGTTAAAAATTAGAAGGACAAAGCTAGTACTCTTAGCTTAAGTTACTAGTTCATCGTCTAGGATTGTATGTTGTTTTGAGCTCTAATGTGTGGTATTTGATGCTATAGGATTCATGATGAGTTGATCATAATGATATATATTTGATTTACAATCAGGAAATCAAGTGGAAGTAATACCACAAGTCTTGGAAAAGATGGACAAACATATGGAACAAGATTTGACAAAAAATAGATGTTTTGGAGTCAACCTTAGGCACGGTGTTAGGGTCATTCCACACTCTTTTAAGTATATTAAATGATTAATTACAGTATCTCACCCATATTAGGGCGTTCCACAGACCCTAGGCATAGCGATAAGGCCGTGGCACGCCCCTATGTCCAAATTGGTAGCTTGTGTCCAAGTATAAACAGGACACTTAGTTGTTATGTTTCACCCCTTGGACGAACTTGGGACTTGAAGGGAGGTTGTAGAATACTTCAGAGAGGGGTTTTATTCCATTAATTTGGTTTTTTATGGTTTTTAACATATATTCATCTATTGTGATTATGGTTATGTCTATAATTGGCTAAACACACTTTTCCAGGGTTAAGGCAAAGAATATGAGTGTTATTGTTATCGATTGACTTAGTTGTGGTTGTTTATTAATATTGGTTGTTTATTTATCATTGTTATCACTATTTTAAGGATTTTCAACCCTTAGAATACGTGCATAATCATCATGTGCACCCAGGAGGAGGAATAAGAGGATAACATGTGAGATAGATAGAATAGCATTATAATCTTCTAATTGAATGAAGTTATAATTAGCATTTAGGATATTTATATACCTATGTGATATATTTGATTCATAATGGGATTAAAGATTAACATATTTAACTTAGTTCTCGCATCCCTGCTCAATGATGTAGTTGTGGGGCTAAGTTAAAGAATTGACTAGAGGTCCGAAAGGCCATAATCATAATATAAACCCAATGATCCAACAATAAAGATAATCAACCTAACCAATGAAGTTTATAGCTTAGTATGATTTCTTGCAGTTCCTTAGCCTTGGGTTTCTCCTGATTGATTGTTGATGAGTTGTAAATTTACCACTCATTTACGTCTTAATTTGTGCACGTTACCATGATTTGAAGGTATGAATGAGACAACTTTGTTAGTTGAATGCTCTAATTTCCACATTTTGCATACAAGTGGTGGGAAATAAAGTTATGGAATTGAGCTTTAAAGGAACAAAAAAGAGAAGAGAAGAGCACAAACTGGAAGACATTACACAGGAACAAGGCTAAGTTACCGTGATCGCTGTTTGAGGGCCACGATTGTGGCCAGTCAACTTTTGCTAGCTTCCAGCGATTGTAAAGATCTGATGAAAATTGCGGTGTCCATAATAATGGACATCCTGCAGTGATTGTGGCATTACGGGATATTTCCTAGGGGCAATTTTGTAATTTTACATAGCCGAGCCCAAATTCCTCTCAAGGGGAAAACCCTTTCTCATTTTTGACATTCTACACTTTTGAACAATTGGATAGATAGAATTTGTAACCCTTCTAATTTGGGGAAACTCTTTTGTTTGAATTTCCAATTTGAATTGAGTGAAATTGATGTTAAATTGAAGAATTTCCTTACTTCCAATCTCTATGGATGCACTGAATGACCATTTTGGTATATTTCTTCTTCCTAATTTCACGAGTTGCTAAACAATTTATCTTAGGATTATATTTGAATATGGTGCAAATATGTGTGGGTTGTGATTAACTGGTGTAGATCTTGGTTAATACTTGTGGGTTTCACTAATGCTTATTTTATTTAGTTGGGGTTTAAAGGTGAGAACTCTAAATTCCCAAAATGGATTCAAATTCTTAAAAGCTCACATCATCCTTGAAAGAGGAATGTGAGTGAATTTTTGAAGCCTATATCATCCTTGAAAGAGGGATATGGGAGACAAAGCATCAGTGAACAAAATTTAGATTTGGTTTATGCTCTTCTTATAATCTTAGAAATAAGGTTTAGTTGAGAATTAATTAGATCTTGAGCATCTTTAAATAAGGATGAGTTGAGAATTAATTAGATCTTGGGCATCTTCCTAGAAATAGGGATGCCCTATTCAGGAATTAAGTGATTTTTCTTGCTACACACATGAGGTATCCGAAAGGATCCATGGGTGATAATCTTGAGGTTTGATTGAAAGATCGACCTCAAGAATTCCTAACCTAGCCTACCCACATAATTGATGTCTAGAATTTGTACTCAAGTATCATGTACCCATGCATTATTTGTCCCTAGGAAGACATAATCCCAAGACTTGTTCTATACTGAAATTTTAATCACAATTGTTGCTCTAAGTTGATAGTTTGATTTGATTTTGATTAAAGGTCTTCCCAAACCAATCCCCCCATTTTAAGTCATGCATTTTACTTTGTTTACACTACGGGCATACACTTTAACTCTATCAACACTATAGGTTTTGAGGACTAGACTCACTCCCCGAGGATTCGACCTCAATGTGAGTTGATCTTTATTGAAAATGATCATCCTATATACAAACTATGGCATAGGTGAGCATGATCAAAATGGCGTCATTGTCAGGGAGTGAGACTTAATGGATCTATTTTAGTTATCCATGTTATCCGCGCCCCCCTACAATTGGTATCAAAGCCTATGTTGTTTAAAGTTATTGGAAGTAGTATATATTTGGATTTATTTAATTAATTTATTAATTATGATAAAATTAGATTTAGATATCCACCAAAATATTATAAATATTGTTTAGATGAATAATGTACAAAAATTACAAAAATATAAAGAATTAAAAGAAATAATATCTGATAAACGTAAAGAATTAAAAATAAGGATAGAAAGACTACAGTATAACATAATTGTCAGAGTTAGTAAAAACTCAATAAATGTACAGAAATAAGAAATATCAAATTTAGAATCAACAATAGATAGTTTAGAATATATATATCAACATAACCTATATACATTAAAATAAAATGAACAAAGAACAATTTATAATAGACGAAAAAACATATGAAAATCATGAAGGATCAAAAATAAAAATAGTATTCTCTAATTTAGGAAGAAGATATAAGAAAATAGGTGAACATTTATATTTAATGTTAGAAAAGGAAGAATTAAAATTAGAAGATAAGTTGGCAGCCATGGTAAGAATAGAAAGAGAAAACGAAGAGATAGACAAAAAAAAAGGAAATAGATAAATTAAAACAACAAGCTACAGAAGAAATACGAAAAATAGAAGAAACTAAAAATAGTAGGATTGTTGAATTAGAAAAAGAACTACAAATGCTAAAAGATTTATATGAAAAGAGACAGAAAGAAAAAGAAGAAAAAAATAAAGAACAAAAATTATTGAATGAAATAAATCAATTTAAAGAAAAATTAGAAATAAAAAATAAAGAACCAGAAACTAGTGAATTAGAAATAAATGCAATAGATGCTGAAGAAACAGATAATTATGATTCGGAAGATAGTGAAACATAAACAAAAATTCTAGAAAACATAGGAAAACTAGAAATTAATGAAAAACAAGAAGTAATTAATAAAGAAAATCTAGAACTAATAAATATAGAAGTAAATACTCTAGATAAAAATATAATACCTAGTACATCAGAAATAAGAAAACCAACCTATAATTACAAAAATAAGTTTAAAAGATATAATCCAAAGGATGAATATAACAAATGGACACCAAAACAAATAATTAATTACAACTTTTTAGATTTAGACTGTGTAATAGACACAAATAAAATAATACAACTATGGGTAGGATACATGTCAAAATAATTATTAGATAATAAAATAGATATAACAAACACACCAGAATATATAGAAAAGACATTAATAGGAACAGTAAAATTATGGTTTCTAAACTTAGCCGAAGCAAGTAAAAAAGTATTAAGATCTGATAACAAAACAGAAGGAACATCAACAACTACTAAAATACTACCAACAGAAATATTGAAAAAATATGAAATAGCTATAAGAGATGAATGTAGCAGTATAACAACAGAAGAAGAAGAGCAAAATAAAGAAAAAGATATAAATAGAAATTTAATGTTAAAACTAGCAATATGTAATATGTGCTATATAGATGAGTATACGTGCGCATTTAAAGAATATTATTATAAAGGAACATATAATATAGAAGAAAGTAAAGAAATAAGAAGATTATATTTTAGTAAATTACCTGAACCATTTAGTTCAAAAATAACAAAGAGTTGGGATGAAGCAAAAATAGTAGATACCCTAGGAGCAAGAATAAATTTTTTACAACAATGGTATAGAAATCTATGTGAAAAATATAGAGAAGAAATAAAAATGGAAAAAACAATAAAAAGAAATTTAGCATGTTGCAAAGATAAAATAGCACCTCAATTTGGATGTGAAGAAAGATATTATAAGAAAAGAAAAAGACATAAGAAATATAAGAAATACAAGAAATCAAAATATAAATATAAGAAACCAAGAAAAATATATTATGTAAAAAATTATAAACATAAAAGACCATATAGGAAAAAGAAATCTATAAAAGAATGTACTTGTTATAATTGTGGAAAACTAGGACATTTAGCTAGAGATTATAAACTACCAAAAAAAATTAAAAAACAAACAAATATCATAAATAAAGATAGAAAATGCAGAATATATGCAAATAGATTATATATATTACGAATTAGAAAGTGAAGATAGTATATATGAAATTTCAAAAAATGAAACAGATAATGAAATAGATAGTGAATTAGATGAATCAAATGACTGAAGAAGATATAAAAATGAACCAAATAACTGAAGAAGATATAAAAATAATAACAAAGGAAGAATATTTAAATGAATAAGGAACAAATCAAAAAATAATATTTGACAGTAATATATTTGACGAAATAAAAGGAAAAGAGTTAGACTTAAGTGTAGAAAAAATATTTAAAATATCAACAATAAAAAATATATTTAGTAGAAAAAAGAAAGAATACTACATAGTAAGCCAAAAAGAACATGTAATAGACTGTAGATATGCAAAAGGAAGAGCTAGTATACCACTAGTAACAAAAAGAATAATTAATAAAGAAGTAAACGATATAAAAAGTAAAGACCCAATAAAATATGTACACCATGGAGGAACAAAGATATTAATAAAAGCATGTTTTATAGAAGGAATGAAAACACCAATAGAATTATATTTAGCAGATGATAGAATTATAAAACCTATAGAAAAAAGTATAATAACTGCTATAAAAGGAAATTTAATATACCAAAAATTTAAATTTATAATAAGTGCGAATTATTCAGTAGCAATAACAGATAAAAATATAGATAAATCATTAGTATTATATTGGAAAATATCAGGAATAGAACTAACCCCAGGAAGTAAAATATTTACAGCAAGATGTAAAAATCTATATGTATTAACAACAAAACATAAAATAACAGGAAAAAATAAAATTAATAAAATACAAATAGAAAGTCCTTTCGAACAATTTGTAAAAACAATTGATAATAATGATTATAGTTACAAAGACATAGATATAGAAGAAGATTTAGAAATAATGAATGATAGAATAAGCACAACAAAAAGAATAGCTCATGAAAAAACAAAATCATCAAGCTCATAAAAAAGAACAAGTTATGAAACAACTTCAACAGTTAATTTAAATCAATATTATATAACAGGAACAATAAATGAAAAAGAATATTTAATACTCTTAAATACAGGACAAGAAGAAAATTATATAGCAAAATATCTAGTAAAAAGTGAAGAAATAAAATCTAATAGTAATATATGCCCAGATCTATCAAGGAGTCTAATAAACAGTAAAGATATAACTGAAAAGGAAATAATAATAGGAGTTAGATAAATAAAAATAGAATTTGAAATAAAGGAAGATATGCAAAAAGCAGACATAATATTAGGAATAAAATGGTTAGAACAAGTAAAACCATACAATATAGAACATACACAATTATCTATAACATATAATAAAGAAAGATTATTCATAAAAAGAGTTTTAACATGATATGAAAATATATGTACTTGTAAAAATAATAGTAGAAGGATATTATAATAGGTATTATACACCTATGATAGATACAGGAGCAGAAGCAAACTTATGTAGATACAACTGTTTACCAAAAAGTAAATGGGATAAATTAAAAACACCAATAGTAGTCAAAGGATTTAATAATGAAGGAAGCTTAATTACATACAAAGCTAAAAATATAAAAATACAGATATGAGATAAAATAATAACAATAGAAGAAATCTATAATTATGAACTAACATCAAAAGATATGCTTTTAGGAATGCCATTTTTAGATAAATTATACCCACATATAATAACTAAAACAGATTGGTGGTTTACAACACCATGTAAACAAAAAGTAAGAGCAAAAAGAGCTATCAATAAAATAAGAAAGAAAACTGATTGGATAAAAGGAAGTGAAAAAAATACACAAAAGTTAGAAAATATAAAAAATACAGAAGACACAGTAGAACTAGTTGTATTTTCGATAAATAAAAAAGAAATAACTATATTTTCAATAGATAAGGTAGAAATAATAAAGAAAAAATTAAGACAATTATATAGTGAAGATCGATTAAAAGGATGGGAAAAAACATAAAACTACTATAAAAATTGAATTAATAGATAAAAATAACATAATAACTCAAAAACCATTAACATATAATTTTGACGATTTAAAACGCATATAGATGAATTATTAGAAAAACAATATATACAAAAAAGCAATACTAAACACAATAGTCCAGCATTTATAGTAAATAAACATAGTGAACAAAAAAGAGAAAAAAGTAGAATGGTTATTGATTATAGAAACCTAAATGCAAAAACTATGACATATAATTATCCAATACCAAATAAGATACTAAAAATAAGACAAATACAAGGATATAATTATTTTACTAAATTTGATTGTAAATCAGGATTTTACCACTTAAAGTTATATGAAAATTCTAAGGAATTAACCGCATTTACGATACTACAAGGATTTTATGAATGGAACATATTACCATTTGGATATAATAATGCACCAGGTAGATATCAACATTTTATGGATAGTTATTTTAAATAGTTACCTAATTGTATAGTATACATAGATGATATACTACTATATACAAAAACTAAAGAAGAATATTTAAAATTATTAGAACAATTTACAGATATAATAGAAAAATTGGGAATAAGTTTAAGTAAAAAGAAAGCTGAAATTATGAAAAACCAGATAGAGTTTTTAGGAATACAAATAGATAAAAGTGGAGTAAAAATGCAACAACATATAGTACAAAAAATAATAAATTCAAAAGAAGAATTAGATACAAAAAAAAAAATTATAATCATTTTTAGGATTAGTAAACCAAGTAAGAGAATATATACCAAAATTAGTAGAAAACCTAAAGCCTTTATAGAAAAAAATTAAAAAGGATATAGAATATAATTACAACGAAGAAGATAAAAAAAACAAGTCCAGGAAATAAAAATACTTTAAAAAGAGTAATCAAAATTACAATTTCCAAACGAAAATAAAAAATTTATATATATAGTAGAAGCAGATGCTAGTGAATATAGTTATGGAGGAGTACTTAAATATAGATATAAAGAAGAAAAATTAGAACATCGTTGTAGATATTATTCAGAAACATTTAATGAAAACAGAAATAAAATGGAAAATAAATAGAAAAGAATTTTGTTCATTATATAAATGTTTATTAGCATTTAAGCCATATATTGTATACAATAAATTTATTGTACGAACAGATAATACACAGGTACGTTGGTGGTTAACAAAGAAAATACAAAATTCAGTTACAACGAAAGAAATTCGGAGACAAGTATTGAATATATTAAATTTTACATTTACAATTGAAGTAATTAGTACAAACAAAAATGTTATTGCAGATTACATATCAAGACAAAGCTACACAGACTGATATAATAGAAGATGATGCTTTAGATAAAATACTCAAAACCCTAACTATTCTTTCAATGAAAGTGGATAGTATGGGTAATGAAATAGAAAAGCTAAAGACTAATAAATTTAAACTGAAGTCTAAAGCTATAAATCAGCTAACTCAGCAGTGTGCAGAGCTATGTCGATCGAAAGACATTAAAATTCCAGAGCTAAAAGGAAACGTTGGGACACTCCAGAAAACCCATAACATTTATCAATCTACAATTACCGGTACAAGCAAAGGAGTTAGCGGACAAAGATATCAGAACATGAACATGAATAAGATATTTGAAAAACCATTTATACCAAAAGCACAAAAAGACCCCTTGTTCATACCCCCACAAATTACCACATATCGAGATAGTTTGAACCAAGATAAAAAAACTTATAACCATATAGCTCGAGGATATATGGAAAATATCTACAAAGTACAAACTTTTCTAAACCTTAACCTCAGAGCTACAAATATCCAAGAACCAAACAAAAACTATATACCCAAAAATTGCAAGGTTACAACAAGCTAATCGCACTACCCAAAACCAACCCAAGCTTAATAAAAAATTGTTTTGACTATGGTTTATTAAATACCGTATATACACAAGATGGAGAAGAACTAAAAGCTATAGCAGAATTACATAAAGTATTCACCACCTATAAAAGAGTAACCAAAGAAAATCTATTTTATATAAAGTTTTATACTGCACCAGCAGAGATATTATACGACAAGATCAAACTAGTTATACAAATTATAAAAATAGGATTAACCAGAGATATGATTATACCAGAAGATATTGTACAGCAGCCATAGATACCCAAAATTGAGATACCTAATTTTTACGCAAATAAACGACTCATTGGAATAGCTACAATTATTCAAGAATTAGAAAATAATTATATCAATGGAAACCCAATATGGAGCTATTATTCAAGAGATCATCAAATGATTTATTTAAATTCAAGAAAAATACGACAAACAGATATGGAAGATGTTAGGCAATGGATAATGACGTTACTTAACCCAAAAAAATAATCTACTGGAAGAGCAATTAAGAAGGGATTTATTTCAAACGGATTATTAACAAGATATTGCAAGATAATTGGACACAAATATCCAGACCATTAATGTTCGAGATGTAATGGAGAAGATAATATTATCCCAGAAGTCCGACTAGAATAAAAAAAAATCAACCAAGAAGATAAGGACGCCAGCTAGAAGATAAAAATCAACGGAGCAATAATGGAAGAGAAAGAAGACAAAATGGTAAAAGTTATGAAAGAAAATGACATGTGAATAGTTTCCTTGTCTTTAGATACGTAAGTTATTATAGCATTTACTAGTTTTTGATAACTTTTTGACTTTTCTAGGGCAAAGTGCCATTATTGTATAGCTTTAGTCTTTATTAATTTTGTATTTTTGTAGAATAGTCAAGATTTTTTGTAAAGGTTTTTGCAAATAGGACAAGTGTAAAGTAGAAAATAGTTTACATGAAAAACGTGTAAATTAGGAATAGTAGTAGAAATAGTTTCTTTTTCTCTTATAAATATGTAAGCCATTCGGAAAGATAAAGACAAGATTTTTATGTGTTGAAATCAAGCCTTCTCTTTTGTATACAAAAAACTTTTGAATATTTAATAAAATCAGATATATTTCTGTAATACCCCAAAAAATCTAAACCAATATTAGAGCCATGTACCAAGATCATGAATAGTACATCATGATTTTTTCATAGTTTTATCAGTAATTTAGATGTATATTATGGCTTCAAATAACTCCCAGCTATCAGAACAATCAAAATATTCCTTACCGATTGAATTCTTGAGAAGAATATTGGTATAGTCAACTTCAAACGACCATATCTCTCATTATACTTGGAATTTTTTATCTCATTACCTATCAACATATAGATAATTGAATTAGATTTCCAACGATATCAAATTTTTACTAAATCTGATATCGGAGAAAAGAGTTATTCCTATTTTACTCCAGTATGTCAAGCTGGAAACAGTGTGACGACATTCGTGGTAGCTTACCAAATTTGTGACGCCCTATCACGAAGGTCGTCAGCCTTAGGTAGAAACCAGCTCTTAAGTGATGAAATTTGTGATAGCTTACCATATTTGTGACACCCTATTATGAAGGTCGTCATCCTTAGGCAGAAACCAGCTCCTAAGTGACGACATTCATGATAGCTTACCACATTTATGACACCTTGTCAAAAAAGTCGTCAGCCTTAGGTAGAATCCAGCTTCTGTGTGACGATATTTTTGATGGCCTGTCATATTTTTGATGCCTTGTCACAAATGTCGTCAGGCTTAGGCAGAAACCATCTATTCCAGCTCCTATGTGACGACATTTTTGATGGCTTGTCACATTTTTGATGCCTTGTCACAAATGTCGTCAGCTATGATTTTCAGCAACTGGGAATTATTTTATAAGGGTATTTTGGTCTTTTCCTTCACCTTTCCACGACTTATAACACTCAAGGAATATATTATCTTCCATTCTCTTTAGTTAAACATCTTAAAAAGCTCTCTCATACAATTTCAACCACAATATTAGGGTTTCCTCTCAAGATCATCTCCTAAAGAACAAGAGCATTCTCTCCCAAAGGGGCTAAACCCTAGTCAAGAAAAATCAATAGCAAGCTTAAGGATTTCTACAAGAACCTTCAAGAAACATTAAATCTCTTTCAAGATCAAGCTTTAAGGTATGCGTAGTGTTCATCCATACGTCTCTTTCATCCATGGAGCTCAAGAATCATGTTTTAAATTATAAATTATGATTTCCTTGTTGTTTTATGACTATATTCATGTTGATGATTGTTGTTTGGATTCAAGGTTGTATCTTGATGTGTTTTTCATTAATCATGTGAATAGGTTAGTTGGAAACCCATGAATTTGGGTGGTTCAAGATTTCTAAATTCTTTAAGTACACCTATGCTCAATATTATGCATGCAAGGTGTTTGATAAAATGCTTAGGATGCTAGAAATTCATGTTTACATGGTTCTATGATATCTAAATGACAAGTCCATGTTAGCTATATACTTTAATATAAATTCCATGCTATTGATGTGTTGTTATTGTTGTGGTATGAAGCATGTATGATAATGGAGATATAATATATGTACATGAAATATATCCATGCACTCCCTACCATGCTTAAGATGTTGAAGAACTATATGAAGTATAATATTCCCTACTTATGACAATGTGAATTGTGGACTCTAATCTTATGATCAAGTCAGTCATGTTGTGTTAATTTCCTTCCATCGAGTCCTGGGGGTATTCGTATCCAAAAATATAGTTATGTTCCTAAAGCCATGTCATGTTATCACGATACTCTCAGTCAATCCATGATCTATAGAATCTAGTCAGTCATGTGACTCAGGAAAATCCAGTAACCTCAGTAATCTCAGTAGTTTAGTAATCTCAGTGATATCAATACTTAGATATCTGTAACCTCAATATTCAAAGTAAGTCTCAGTAATTTCAGTACTCTCAACCAGTCCCCAAAACTCAGTACATTCCGTTAGTCATCGAAATCCAGTAAACTTAGTTTATCTCCGCTAAAATATACCACTAGTATCAGTCTAGTTATTTAGTATCAGTTTAGCTAATCAGTTCAATTCAGTTATTCAGTTCAGCCCAGTTATTTAGTTCAGTGTCTTTCATATGGAGTAGGATTCAGTACCGAGTGAGCCTAGGGATGGGGACTCACCCGCTAGATTAGGACTGAGATCCTTAGAAGCAATCCCTAAGTTCCAGAACTACGTAGCCAGCGTAGGTACGAGATGTCACCCGTTAGATAGGACTGACATACTCAGGGGTCACCCATTAGCACATTTATATGTATAGGACTGATCCCAGGAGTTACCCACTAGATTAGAACTGAGTCCACAGCAGATGTCTTTACTGGTGGCACGGTACTGACACTCTTCCAGTCAGGGCAGAGATTTGACCCTATTCAGCTTAGCTTGGGGCATGTCGGTTAGATGAACACATCCCACATTTTCAGTTACAGATTCAGGATTGTCAGATACAGTCAACTCAGTTCAGCAGTACAGATTTTGTACTGTTAGAGACAATCAATCATTATCATTATAAATAGACTTCAAGATCACCCATTAGACAGGACTGATCTCAACTATAGTTAAACAGTATCAAAATCATCAGATATAAAGATCACCCACTAGATAGGACTGATCTCAAATTTAGTTACTCCATATAAAATAGAACTCAGATAGTTTCATCAGAACTTAGACTGTCAGATACAGTCACACAGTATCAGTTACATCGGTTAGGCCGATCATCACAGTTATATCAGTTATATCAGTTTTCTGAACTCATGTATCAGTCATATCAGTTATCAAAATTCATGATATCAGTATTCATCTTCAGGACTGTCAGACACAGTCAACCAGACCAGTTCTTCATAATTTGAACTTTCAGAAATAGTCGTTCATCTATTTAGTATCTCAGTATCAGTACACTCATGTTATTAGTATTCATACTCAGTAGTCAGTATCTCCATGAGTTCAGTTATAGTTATGTATGCATGTATGTATTCTCACGTTCATATTAGTCAGCATTGTTAATGCATATAACCCTTTGCATTTAGCCTACCTCACTCGTATACTCAGTATATTTAGGCATACTGACGCATTTGCGCTATGGTGCTTTCTCTTATGTTACACCATAGGTTTAGAGGCACGAGCTCTAGATCAGCAGTAGCATTCCAGTGTTCAGAGTTTGCAGTGAGTCCTTCTCATTCGAGGACGATATGATTATTGCTATATTTACTATTTAGTTGCTAGATAGAATTAGTTGGAGACATGTTCCTTCAACTCCTTATTCAGTTCAGTTAGAGGCTTTCATACTAGATGTCAGATTAGATATTCAGATCTCATTATTTTCAGTATTTATGACTTGTTTTGGTATTATTATACCTTTTTCAGATATTTTGTTATCAGACGTTTATTCAATTTGAAACTTATGGCCTTTCATGTTTATATTTCCGCATTTTATGTATATTATGCAGTATACAGGTACAAATATCAGTCATGGGTTAGCTTGTGGTACTTCAGGGTCATGAGCACCGTGTAGAATTTCGGTTCAGAAAATTGGGGTGTTACAAACTTGGTATCAGATCCAGGTTCAATAGAGTCCTTGGAAGTCTAAAAGACGCATCTAGTAGAGTCTTGTACATACATGTGTTGTGCACCACACTTATGTACAGGAGGCTATGAGATATTTTAGGAACAGTTTCCCTTCTTTCAGTATTCATGTCGTGCCAGTGAGCATAATCTCAGTCTAATCCATTTCTCCATTTCTTCTACAGACATGTCTCCTAAAAGAAAAAATGGAAATCAGTAAGCCCCTCAGCCCGAAGACCCTTTGGGCGATCATGTTTCTTATGCGGAGTTCAGGGCCGCATTCACCACTCTTTCTCGATCAGTCGCTGCCTAAAATAAATGACCAGCTATCGTTCTAGCCAACCCAGTGGCCAATTCAGCTGCAGCTAGAATTTGGGACTTCACCTGAATGAATCTTCCTTCCTTCACAGGGTCTAAGTCGGATGAGGACCCGCAGGAATTCCTAGATCAGGTTCAGAAGGTGATAGATGTCATGAGGGTTACTACTGTTCAGAGTGCTGATTTAGCCATATACCAATTACAGGATGTTGCTCATACTTGGTACTAGCAGTGGAAGTCAGAAAGGTTAGATGATGCAGGCCCTATAGAGTGGGAGGAGTTTGCCTCCGCTTTCCTTGATAGATTCTTTCCGCTAGAGCTTAGAGAAGATAAGGTACTAGAGTTCATCAACCTCGGCCAGGGCAGTATGATGGTAAAAGAGTATTCTCTTAAGTTTACTCAATTAGCTAGATATGCCCCTCATGTGGTTGCAGACGGTAGAGCTAAGATGAGTAAGTTCATGTCAGGGGTAAATGATAGTATGGTAAACAAGTGCAGATCTTCCATGTTAAATAGTGATATGACTTTATCCAGACTTATGACATATGCTCAGCAGATAGAGGAGCAGAAGATTAGGATGAGAGAGAGACAGAGTAAGAGAGCAAGGACATGTAGTTTCAGCTTTGCTCAGCCTAAGTCACAGAATGGTAACCGTTCTTAGAATAGTCAGAAATTTTTAGTCCCAGCTCTATCCTAAGCTAGTGTACCAGCACCTAAGTCTAGAAATGACCGTTATGATAGAGCGCCAGGCTCTAAGGCCCAGGGTAGTGAAAATAGAGGTCTTACTTATCCTCTTTGCAAAGAGTGTGGTAAGAATCATCTAGGTGTATGTATGGCAGGCAGTGATGTATGCTTTGGGTGTGGCAAGCCAGGACACAGGATACGAGAGTGTAGAGTTCTAGAACAGAGAGGTAAGGAGTTGCATCAGTCAGGTACCAATAGTGGTCAGCGTCAGAATAGACTTTATACACTTCAGACCCGTCTTAATCCAAAAAGTTTCCCTAACTTAGATTCGGGTATGTTACCAGTCTTTCCTTTTCGTAGTATGCATTGTTAGATCTCTTTCTCTCATTCGAGCATATGTTTCAGTATGAGTTAGCTAGTAAAGCTAGCAATTTAGTTTAGCAATCGAGCAGTTAGATTTTTATAGCTTGTTTTCTCATCCTTGCATCTATTCATGCTATCCAAAATCTCAGAGAAAGTAACTATTTCGAGGTAGAACCTCCTAGTATTTGCAAATTCAGTTCATCTCATGCATCATGCATTAGTTTTAGAATCCCAAAGTTTAGTTATAATCTTGTTCATAGATACCCAGTGCATCACCCAGTATCTCCGTAAGGTAAGCGTTCTTAGAGGGACATAGCGTCCCAAGGGGGAGATACCCCACTTTCTCTTAATGCTCTCATGCCTTAGATCCTTCAATTTCTCCCTGCATAATGAATTCATTCTAGAATAGAGGGTACTCATAAGTTGACCTTCAAGTTAGACCTCAGCTATAAGTCAAGTATTCAGAGGTTCAGTTCAGTTCATGATGTTCAGTCCATATGTCACGTAGCAGAATCAGTCATGTTCTCATGTTTTAGTTCAATCTTAGTGCCTTTACCATTGCATGTTTAGTCACATGTTCGTGAGTCAGTTCAGTCATGTATTCACGGATCAGATATGCGTGGTCAGCTTATCAGTACTTTTATTCATGCATTCATGTATCATGTTAGTCATATAATCATGCATTAGATATGCATGGATTCAACTTATCAAATATGCATTCTCAGTTTGAGAAACTCAGTTTATCGGAACACTCAGTCCTACATTCATAAATCAGCTACCCATGCATCAGATATGCATGTACAGTATGATATGCTCAGTTTTCAGTCATGTCATCCATGAAATCATGATCATTCATTCATGCTATATATGTGTCGTTTTATATTTTCTCCCCTCTCAAGCAGTCATCATTCGAGGACAAATGTTTCTAAGGGAGATATATTATAATACCCCAAAAAATCTAAACCAATATTAGAGCCATGTACCAAGATCATGCATAGTACATCATGGTTATTTGATAGTTTTATGAGTAATTTAGATGTATATTAAGTCTTCAAATAACTCCCAGCTATCAGACGAATCAAAATATTCCTTACCGATTGAATTCTTGAGAACGATATTGGTATAGTCAACTTCAAATAAGCATATCTCTCATTATACTTGGAATTTTTTATCTCATGACCTATCAACAAATATATAATTGAATTATATTTACAACGATACTAATTTTTCCTAAATCCGATATCGGAGCAAAGAGTTATTCCTATTTTACTCCAGTATGTCAGGCTAGAAACAGTGTGACGACATTCGTGGTAGCTTACCACATTTGTGACACCCTATCACGAAGGTCGTCAGCCTTAGACAAAAACCAAATCTTAAGTGACGACATTCATGGTAGCTTACCACATTTGTGATGCCCTATCACGAAGGTCATCAGCCTTAGGCAGAAACCAGATCCTAAGTGACGACATTCGTGGTAGCTTACCATATTTGTGATGCGTTGTCAAAAATTTCATCAGCCTTAGGCAGAATCCAGCTTCTGTGTGACGACATTTTTGATGACCTGTCATATTTTTGATGCCTTGTCACAAATGTCATCAGGCTTAGGCAGAAACCATCAATTCCAGCTCCTGTGTGACGACATTTTTTATGGCTTGTCATATTTTTGATGCCTTGTCACAAATGCCGTCAGCTATGATTTTCAGAAACTTGGAATTATTTCATAAGGTTATTTTGGTCTTTTCCTTCACCTTCCCACGACTTATAACCCTCAAGGAACATATTATCTTCCATTCTCTTTAGTTAAACATCTCAAAAAACTCTCTCATACACTTTCAACCACAAGATTAGGATTTTCTCTCAAGATCATCTCCTTAAGAACAAGATTATTCTCTCCCAAAGGGGTTAAACCCTAGTCAAGAAAAATCAAAAGCAAGCCTAAGGATTTCTTCAAGAACCTTCAAGAAGCATTAAATCTCTTTCAAGATCAAGCTTTAAGGTATGCGTAGTGTTCATCCATGGGTCTCTTTCATCCATGGATCTCAAGAATCATGTTTTAAATTATAAATTGTGATTTCCTTGTTGTTTTATGACTATATTCATGTTGATGATTGTTGTTTGGATTCAAGGTTGTATCTTGATGTGGTTTTCATTAATCATGTGAATAGGTTAGTTGGAAACCCATGAATTTGGGTGGTTCAAGATTTCTAAATTTGTGAAGTACACCTATTCTCAATATTATGCATGCAAGGTGTTTGATAAAATGCTTAGGATACTAGAAATTCATGTTTACATGGTTCCATGATATCTAAATGACAAGTCCATGTTAGCTATATACTTCAATATAAATTCCATGCTATTGATGTGTTTCTATTGTTCTGGTATGAAGCATGTATGATAATGGAGATATACTATATGTATATGAAATATATCCATGCACTCCCTTCCATGCTTAAGATGTTGAAGAACTACATGAAGTATAATATTCCCTACTTATGACAATGTGAATTGTGGACTCCAATCTTATGATCAAGTCAGTCATGTTGTGTCAGTTTCCTTCCATCGAGTCCTGGAGGTATTAGTACCCAAAAATATAGTTGTGTGCCTAAAGCCATGTCATGTTATCACGATACTCTCAGTCAAGCCATGATCTATAGAATTCAGTCAGTTATGTGACTCAGGAAAATCCAGTAACCTCAGTAATCTCAATAGTTTAGTAATCTCAGTGATATCTGTACTCAGTAATATCTGTAACCTCAATATTCAAAGTCAATCTCAATAATTTTTGTACTCTCAACCAGTCCTCAGAACTCAGTACATTCCGTCAGTCATTGGAATCCAGTAAACTTAGTTTAGCTTTACTAAACAATACCACTAGTATCAGTCTAGTTAATCAGTATCAATTCAGCTAATTAGTTCAGTTCAATTTTTCAGTTCAGCCCAGTTATTTAGTTCAGTGTCTTTCAGATGGATGTAGGATTCAGCACCGAGTGAGCCTAGGGATGGAAACTCACCCGCTAGATTAGTACTGAGATCCTTAGAAGCAATCCCTAAGTTCCAGAACTACGTAGACAGCATAGGTAAGAGACGTCACCCGTTAGATAGGAATGACATACTCAGGGGTCACCCATTAGAACATTTATATGTATAGGACTGATCCCAGGAGTCACCCACTAGATTAGGACTGGATCCACAACAGATGTCTTTACTAGTGGCACGGTACTGACACCCTTCTAGTGAGGGAAGAGATTGGACCCCAGTCAGCTTAGCTTGGGTCATGTCAGTAAGATGAACATATCCCACAGTTTCAGTTATAGATTCAGGACTGTCAGATACAGTCAACTCAGTTCAGCAATACAGATTCAGTACTGTTAGAGACAATCAATCCTTATCATTATAAATAGACTTCAAGATCACCCATTAGACAGGACTGATCTCAACTATTGTTAAACAGTATTAGAATCATCAGATTTAAATATCACCCGCTATATAGGACTGATCTTAAATTCAGTTACTCTATATAAAACAGAACTCAGATAGTTCCATTAGAACTTAGACTGTCAGATACAGTCGCTCAGTATCAGTTCCAACGGTTAGGTCGATCATCACAGTTATATTAATTTTCTAAACTCATGTATCAGTCATATCAGTTATCAGAATTCATGATACCAGTATTCAGCTTCCGCACTGTCAGACACAGTCAACCAGACCAGTTCTTCATAATTCAAACTGTCAGAAATAGTCATTCATCTATTTAGTATCTCAGTATCAGTACACTCATGTTGTCAGTATTCAGACTTAGTAGTCAGTATCTCCACGAGTTCAGTTACAGTTGTATATGTATGTATTCTCACGTTCATATTAGTCAGCATTGTTCATGCATATAACCTTTTGCATTTAGCCTACCTTACTCGTATACTCAGTACATTCAGACGTACTGACGCATTTGCGCTATGGTGCTTTCTCTTATGTTACACCATGGGTTCTGAGGCACGATCTCCCGATCAGCAGTAGCATTCCAGTGTTCAGAGTTTGCAGTGAGTCCTTCTCATTCGAGGACGCTATTATTATTGCTATATTTACTATTTAGTTGCTAGATGGAGTTAGTTGGAGACATGTTCCTTTAACTCCTTATTCAGTTCAGTTAGAGGCTTTCATACTAGATGTCAAATTCGATATTCAGATCTCATTATTTTCAGTATTTATGAATTGTTTTGGTATTGTTATACCTTTTTCAGACATTTTGTTATCAGACGTTTATTTAGTTCGAACCTTATGTCCTTTCATGTTTATGTTTCCACATTTTATGTATATTATGCAGTATACAGGTATAGATATCAGTCATGGGTTAGCTTGTGGTCCTTCGGGGTCATGAGCACCGTGTATCATTCCGGTTCAAAAAATCGGGGTGTTACAATTTCTAAGGAAAAGATATGGATGAACAAAACCCAAAATTATCAAATCTACCAGAACAGGTATATTCATTTATAATTATGAATAGCTAAATTCATAAATTCCTAACAATCATGATATGATAAAATAAGTTCATGTGAGTTACTTTATAGTAGAATTATTCGAAAAATAGCATGTTAAAAAGTTTATTAGCAAAGTGGAACAGGAGAAAAATTCCTAAGAACTATGCGATCCTAAAGGTGAAACCGATAAGGAAAGAAAGTCGTGGTGGGGAGAAGCTAGAGTAGAGGTGCTGTTTAAGGGAAAAGTATCCAGATTACCATGCTAATAGTGACCAAAGAACATGTTATTTAAGAATAATCTAGTATATAGTAATCTAAAATGATCATATTTTGTTATGTGTATGATTGAAGGGAATATTTTGAAAATAGCATTATATGAAAAAGTATGACTACCTATTTATCTGATGGAATGATAGATAAATTTAAAATACTTTTTTTGTATGTACTTAAAGATATAGAATTAGTAGCTATATGAAAAAATATATACGAAGAGGTATTTTATTTTAATGAAGATTTATTAAGTTTTATAGAAAACTTACACCTATATAATGAAAGTTACTGCTCATACTTAGATAGTTGTTACTCAGATGGATATTATACAGATTAGAAATGTTAGAATATATTAGAAAAATTAGAGAAAACCAAAGTGACCTATATGAAGAAATTAATTATAGAAACTGACTCAAAGAAATAATGGAAAATCTTAAAGAAAAATTAATATGCATAAAAGAAATCTTAGAAAATTAAGAAAAAAGTACAGATAATAGTTTATATAACATGAAAAACTCATTAAGAGAATAAGAAGGAGAGATAATTAATAACCTTAATTCATATATAAATTATAGTACAATCAGAATAGAATATTACACAGAAATTAGTAAACAAGCAACTACTTTAGAATTAAATGCTAGACTACGAGTATTTAAAATACTGGAAACAAAATATGGAAAAAATAAAATTAATAGAAATACTTATGAGAGACAATTTAATTGAATATTTTGAAATAAAAGATATAGAATATTTAGAATACCTTCAAAATAATATACAAGAATTACAAAGACTAACAGAAAAAACTAAAGAATATTACAGTAAAGCATTTAATCAATTACCATATAATCACCCCCCAAGATATGAACATTAATAAAATTAAAATAAATAAACTAAAAATAAAAATGATTAGAGAAGTTAAGAGATATCCACGCACAAACTAAAATAGATCCATTAGAGCTATAATAGATCTATTTAAGTTATCCAAGTTATCCGCACCCACCTACAATTGGTATCAGAGCCTATGTTGTTTAAAGTTATCAGAAGTAGTACTTCTTACCATCCAAGATGCTACAATTGCATGATAAAATCACCAACTTTTGTCAATTGAATGGAGAACCTCTTTATGAGGTGGGGGAAAGATTCAATTGGAAGCTCATGCAATATCTCAACAATGAGGTCCCAGAGAATATACCTCTCCAAATCTATTATCGGGATTTAGATCAACTCAATGACACCGTGGTAGATAATGTGGTAGGGGGATTTCTTATAAAGTTGTCGTATAATGTGGCTACAAACTTGATTGAGGAAGTTAGAAAGAAAAATTAGGGGTCACACTACCCGTGATATCGAGTTACCAAAAGGATGTCCTACCACCTCATTTGTTGATAAAGAGCAAAGAAAAAGAGATGAAGAGAAGGAGGAGAACATGGATAAAATGATGATGCAATTGGAGTTGCTAATAAAGCATGTGATGGGTGCACCCACCAAAATGGAGAATGCCATGGCATCCATGGACTATGATGAAGAAGAAGCCAAAAATCTTGATGAATAAATTTGGTACTTGGCTAACTATCCAGTGGGTTTTCGCCCGACCTATCAAAGACAAGGTGGGAACCAAGGTTAGACGGATTATGAAAGAGACAGGATTGGCATGATAGTGATAGAGATCATGATTGGAGAGACAAGGAAAGCTAATATGATTGATATGGTCCTCCTCATCACTGAGCAAAAGGCAAAGAGTCCAATTTTGTTGATCCTGATAAATTCAAGATCGAGGATGTTTTGTCAAGAATCTTGATGAATGTAGAGGGAACAGATAAAATGGTCCGTGAATTGAAAGGAAATTTTTTCTAAATCAACCAAATCCTGGTATTGCACTTCACCTCTACAAGAAATTGGAGACTCAAATCGGGCAAATCTCTACTCAAATTAATGCTAGACAAAATGGAGGTATTCCTAGTGATACCATTGTGAATCCAAAAAATAATACACAAGTGTTGGCTATTATCTCTAGGACTGGTAAAGCCCTCAAAGATCTTGTGGTGGATGTTGAAAAGGAGATCAATGTTGAACAAACAAATATGAATAAGAAGCTTACGAATGATTCAAATGAAAAGGCTGCAAATTCTCAAGAAGGGAATGAAAAAGAATTGGTGTTAAATAAAGAAGTGGATGATAAAGAGAGAGACCCAGAGGTAGTTGAGAATGATAAAGTGCAATGTGATCCGATGCTTACCATAAAGGTTCCCCCCATTCCTTCAAAGATTTAAAAAGAAGGAGGACAATGTTAAATTAAAAATATTCCTTGCAAAGCTTAGCAATCTATCAATTAATATCCCGTTGCTAGAGGCAACTCGAGATTCCAGGGTGTGCTAAGCTTATGAAAAAGTTAATGTCAAAAAATAATCTTGTTGAGGATGACACTATTTAAGCAACTCGTGGGTGTAGCGCTATCATAACCAATATGATAGTAGAGAAGAAAAAAGATCCCGGTGCCTTTTACAATTTAATGCACCATAGGGACACATAAGTATGAAAAAGCTTTATGTGGCCTTGGTGCAAGCATCAATCGCATGACCTATGCAACTATCAAAAAACTTGGTTCGGTCACTCCTACACCAATAACAATGAAACTTTTGATGACGGACCGGTCTATTAAGATACCGATTGGAGTTTTGTTTAATGTTTTGGTGAAGGTGGACCACTTCATACTTCCGATAGATTTCGTGGTGCTTGATTGTGAAATTGACCAAGAGATAACCATTATCCTTGGCCGACCTTTCCTTGCAAGCGAAAGAGCTATTATTGATATGGAGTTAGGTGAAATGATATTTTGGGTTAATAATGATGAAGTATCCTTTTGGGTATGCAAACTAGAAAAACAACCTATGGAGCTTCAAGTGGTGTCGGTTATTGATAATGTGGATAAGGAGGTGAATTACTGTTCCTTCAAGGACCCAACTTGAGGATTAAAGGATGTTGTGCCATGATGATTACTAAGGCTCTATATAGGATAAAACCCACAAATGACATGAAAGTGGATTGTATCCTTTGTTTTTTATTTAGTAGAGTAGATTTTACTTTTTTTATTAATTAATCCATTCATTTGGGGTGATTTAAGGTGTGTTGAATGAAGTTGAATTGGGTAAAGTATGGAAACCTGAATATTAAACTTAACAGGGGAGCGCAGTGGACCAAAATATGGCCTCATATACCATGATCATGGGCCCCATGCTATCACGATCGCGGTTGCCATATGATCGTGATCGTGAATGTTGGACCGTGATTGCAATCAAGTCTGGTTAAAAGACCATCTGATTTCCCTATTTCCCCAATACTCACTTTTCAATCTTTCTCTCAAATTTTATACAATCTTGATCGTATTTTGAGCATTCCAAAAGCATTGTAGCATTTATCTTGCATCTTTACTTCAGTATGTACTTTGAATTCTCGCTTTAATTGCTTGTAGATAGTCCATAAAAATGCATGTATTAGGGATGGCCTAAAATTGTGCTTTTTATTTCTAAATTGTTGTTTTTTTGTACTTTTGTGGTATGGTTCGTTGTCAAAAAGAGGTGTGCATTCATTTGGGGAAGTCTTGAGTACCCAAACTTTGCTTGATTTGTAAGAATAGGTTGTGCACACCAAGTTCTTAATAAAAAACCTAAATGAATTCATAGATAGTTATTTTCACATTCTAAGGGCATGATCAAGTACCTAGGAACCTTGTTAAGTGTTCTAATTGTTAATTCCTACTTTGGAACATGATTTGTCCTTAGAATTGAAATTTTGAGTTTTTGAAAATTTGGCCTAGTTTGGTCTCAGATACCGCGATAGCAGTTATTGGATTGCAATCTCGATATCGTGATCGCGGATCAGTGACCCGCGATCGCCATAACTGAGGCTGATTTCCAGGATGGACCAAAAACCTTCCACTTCCAATTCTTGCCAAAAAACCACCAACTAACCATCCCATGAGATTAATTGGACAACATAGCATAGTTAGTGCATGAAAATGTTAATACTAAGTGTTGTTGTGTTGTTCTCATGTTTTCTAGGTTTACATCATGGGAGATTTTGATTAAGTCTTTTTATGGCCCCTGAGTGCCACAACCTGTACTACGGTGATATCACAAAGAAAAAGCTATTTTCGGAGAGGGGCATATGTCTGGAAAAGGTACCAAAAAATCTTTCGTCATTCCATGATAGACTAATAGCCACTAGGTAGAGATATTTTGCCCTGGATCCTTGCCGGGCTAATGAATTGTGGGTAAGGAAGTTCTACGCTAATCTTAGCATGGTATCTTTATTAGACCTTGTCATCAGGATATTAGGAAAGGAAGTGAACTTTTAAGTTGAATAGATTAATGACATATATTGACTCCCAAATGTAGATATTGATGAATTTGAGGCAAAAGGGTGTGAACCGGGGAGTTGGATGACAGAGAAGTTATGTCACTACAAGGAGGTTCCTTGGGCGGCCACTAAGAGGGGTATATCTACGAATGATTTTACTGTTGAGGCTCGGATTTGGTTGACCATCATTTCTATTTGGGTTTGTCTATGCACCCACATAATTGCATTTCTAGATTTGTGGGCCTAGATGGTTGCTTGTATACTAGACAACATTCCTTTGAATGTTGGTCGGCTTTTAATCTCAGACATGAAGTTTTTCAAGAACCATGGTGGTATGCATCTCTTATTCCCTTCTTTAATTACTGAGTTGTGCAAGAGAGACGGGTGGAGGTATACCTTGGAGACACTTAGGTGCACCCAAACACCCCCATTTATCCTATCAAGATCTGGGGTGAGGGAGCACCAGGCAAGAGCAAGAACAGGAAAATCAACGTGGGCAACTTAACATTTGAGGATACAGAGTCTTGCAGGCCATCCACAGCCCACCCTCTGATGAGATCATGATTGATTTGGGGGCGATAAGGGAGCTCATAGTAGGGTTGCCTCTGGGGCCAGGAGAGCCTTCTACCACCTGACATTCCTATATGGCCTAGTATGATTATAAGAGGTACTTAAAGGATCAGAGGAGGCAGGGAGCCACTATTTCTAGGCTTGAGAGATCCTATTCATTGTAACGCCCCGGGAGTACACCCTGGACACCACACGGTGCTTTACGGTCACAAATGACCACAAGCTAACCCATGAGCTAGTATCAGCTGTGAGTACTAAATAAACTGATAATAAAAGATACACATGTGCAGAAAACTGGATAAGCCATAGGGTTAAAATACTGAAAACAATACAACTGAATCCACAAATCTGAAACATAAGCAAAAATGTTGAAAACTGACTGATAAAACTAATGAATAAACTATCTAAAATGTTTGAAAGCCTCCAAAACTGACTAATAAGAGTTGATGGGACAGGCTCCAACTAACTCTATTGTCTAATTGGAACAAAATACTAAAGTAAACATAATTGGTCCTCGAAATATGAGGACTCACCACTGTAGCTACTACAGATGCGCTGGAATGTCTAAGTGTGGTCGGGAACCTGAGCGTTTGAACCTTTGATATGATACATAATAGCGCATAAAATGAGTATGTGGTCAGTACTTTGAAAGTACTGGTATGCTCAATGAGGTTAGGCTGATATGCATAGGCTCATGTGCATGAATAATAACTGACTTAATGAATAGCATGAGATAACTGATGCATAGTATGTGTGAAGGCTGTAAAATCTAAGAATGCATGACCAAGCACAAAATATGATACGGGAATAGTCTGTAAACTAAAATACTAAAATTTGAGTACTAATTTAACTGATAAACTGTATGTTGTGGTCAAGAAAACCTGAACTGACTTTCGAACTGAGACTGGACTGAGACTGTCAGAGCTATCATCTAACCGACATCCCCCAATATGAGCTAATTGTTGTTCAACTTGTGACCCCAGTTGAAAAGGTGTCAGTATCGTGCCACGGGTACTAACACTGGCTGTGTGGGTACACTAAAGTGAAGTCCCAAAGGACTAAAGAGTCACCCTCTACTGGCAGGTGCTTTAGTGAGATATATGTCAACCTTCAACTAGCAGGTTAACATCTCAACCTATGCTGGAAACATAGTTTTGGAATACAGGGACTGCTACTAAAGGTCACACCCTCATCTGGAAGGTGAGGCCCTATCCCTGGGTTCACTCGGTGCTAAATCCTACTCCTAACTGGACTGACTCTGATTACTAGACTGAACCATGCTTACTGATATGATAACTGATTGAACTGGTAATACTCAAATATATACGACACCATTCTAAAATACTTAGACTAAGTAAATAGCTAATTTTTTAGGTATTCATAACCCCCAAGACTCGATTACATTAACAATAGCAACATATTAAAGCTTCAAAGCATAATAAGTAGTCATTGTTCAAAACCCAACCATTTAGGCATTTCATCAAACACTTGAAATTCATGAACTTAGGCATGGGGTGATTGAAACATGTGGAAATAACATAATCACAACACTAAAATAAAACATTTGGGATTTAACAATGAAATTTCATGCTTCAAACGTGTAAAGGCAAATTTCCAACTAAAACCACTTGCAAACATCATGTATAATCAAAATTCATAAAAACTTCATGAAAATAACTCATTGTGAACATGTAAATTCATGATTTAAAGCATAAAAATAGGTTCTTGGACTCTATGGGTAAAAATAGTCCATGGATGAACATCTAACATACCTTTAGGCTTTAATCTTACAAGAGAATTAACTTTCTTGATCATTCTTGCGTGGTGAAGCTTGAATTCTTGAATTTTCTTGAAGGAATAATGATTGAAATTGATGAATTTGGGTGATTGGTAGGGTTTATTTTAGAGAGAAATTGAGGAAATTGGGCATATAATGCCTTAACTGATGATAAATCCCGTGTTTTCACGGATTGAGGCAGTGGAAAATGACAAGACTGTTGTTCTAGGATTTAAATTTGATATTGAAATGAGGATTAGGAAGGTACCACAATGAGATGAGCCATCCATCGCTATAATGGATCCATCGTGATTCTATCACAATGCCTTAATTTTTTTGAAATCCGAACACGACCCAAGCCTTGTCCAAAAAATCCAAAACTTCCCCGAGACATGCTACTTACACCCCTGAACATGAATTAACTTAGAAATCATTGTCTTGGGGTCAGTAAGGTCAGTTTAAAAATCATCAAAATTAAGAGGCCAAAAATAAAACTAAGTCTTCATCACTTAGCTAAATTTTTAGGTTCTAAGCCTCGTGTACATGCACTATGGACTGAACTGAGCTAAGACTAACATGGGGTATTACAATATATCCTCCTTGGGAACATTCATCCTTGAATGAGACTAATAAAGCCGAGAATACCGAGGAAACTGAATTGACTTACTGAACATGCATAGCTGAAATCGTGATTACATAAAGGAGTCTGAGACATAATACATGACTAGACTGATTTATGAATGCATGTAATGACTAGAAGATGATTTTATATATGGAACTGAGAATGGAAAAGAGATAATCTAAGGAAAACTATTACCTCGACCTGAGTCTAAGTTTGCAGAGAAAAGATGAGGGTACTTGGTACGAATGTCTGCTTCTGCTTCCCAAGTTGCTCCCTCAAGGGAATGATTCCTCCAAAGAACTTTGACCAAAGGAACTTATTTTTTCCTCAGTCTACGGGTATGCCGATCAAGGATTTCAACTGGAATTTCTTCGTAAGAAAGGTTGTCCTGAACGCCCGTACTTCCTAAAGGGACTACAACAGCTAGATTGCCAATACACTTCTTTAACAGAGAAACATGGAATACTGGGTGCACTAATGCCAAATTTGTGGGCAACTCAATATCATATGCTACCTTCCCATAACTTCTCAAGATCCTGTAAGGGCCAACATATCGGGGACTGAGCTTTCCCTTCTTGACAAACCTCTTCACTCCTTTTATGGGAGATATTTTAAAATAAAATAAGTTGCCAACCTCAAACTCAAGATCTCTCCCTCTCACATCTACACAGGATTTCTGTCGATTTAGGACTGTCTTAAGCCTTTCTCCGATTAGCTGAACTTTCTCCAATACACCAAATACTAAAACTTTCCCAATCAACGCGGTCTCACCTACCTCAAACCAACCAATAGGAAATCTACATCTCCTTCTATAAATAGCCTTCAAATAGAGCCATCTAAATACTGGAATGATAACTGTTATTGTAAGCAAACTCAATTAATGACAAGTGATCATCCCAATTGCCCTTAAAGTGGATAACACAAACTCTCAACATGTCCTCTAGGGTCTGAATGGTCCTCTCTTCCTGACCATCTATCTGAGGGTGAAAGGTTGTACTAAGACAAACTTGGGTACCAAAACCCTTCTGAAAAGCTTTCCAAAAGTGAGAGGTAAACTGAGTACCTCTATCTGAAATGATGGACAATGAGACTCCATGTAACCTTACCAACTCTCTAATATAGGGCTTGGAATAATCCTCGAATGAATAAGAAGTATGGACTAACAAGAAATGAGCTGATTTAGTCATTCTGTCCACAATAACCCAAATTGAATCATGCTAGTGACGTGAACGAGGCAACCCCATCATAAAATCCACGTTCACCTCTTCCCACTTCTAAGTAGGAATGCTGAACTCATATATAGTGCCACTAGGCCTTTAGTGCTCAACCTTAACCTGCTGGAAATTAGAACACTAATCTACAAACTCTATAATATCTCTCTTCATGCCACTTCACCAATAGATTTATCACAAATCACGGTACATCTTAGTGCCTCTTTGGTGAATAGAATAATGCGCACCATGCACTTCTGCAAGAATTTGTTGTCTCAAACTATCGACACACGACATACATAGTCTACCCAGGCAGTGCAACACACCCATCTGAACCATATGCCAAGGTTAAAACTGGGGTTGAGGTGAGTCGAGTTTTCTACTCCTAAAAAATCTTCTTCCAGGAGTCTAACCACTGAAACTTGAATTTATTCTGAGTCAATCTAGACATGGGGGATGCAATAGATTAAAACCCTTCAAAAAACCATCTGTAATAGCAAGCCAAACCAAAGAAACTCCTGATATCTGATGGAGATATAGGTCTAGGCAAGTTTCTTACTTCTTTGTTTTTTTGAGGGTCAACTCTAATGCTATCACCAAAAATAATATAGCCAAAGAAAGATACTGATCTTATCCAAAACTCACACTTACTGAATTTGGTGAACAACTGGTTGGCTCTAAGAGTCTGCAATACTATTTTGAGGTGGTCTGCATGATCAGTTTTATTACGGGAATAGACAAGGATATCATCTATGAAGACTATGATGAACATGTCTAAATACTACTTGAACACTCTATTCATCAAGCCCATGAAAGCTGTTGGGGCATTTTTTAGACCAAAGTACATGACTAGGAATTCATAGTGACCATAATGAGTTCTGAAAGCTATTTTTGGAATGTCAGATTTTTTGACTTTGAGATGATGATAGCCAGATCTGAGGTCTATCTTAGAGAAATAACTGGCACCCTAAATTTGATCAAACAAGTCATCAATTCTGGGGACTGGATACTTATTCTTGATAGCAACTTTGTTCAATTGATAGTAATCTATGCACATTCTGAGAGAACCATCTTTCTTATGCATGAAAAGGACTAGAACACCCCATGGGAAAACACTGGGCCTAATGAATCCCTTATCTAAGAGATTATTCAACTTTTCTCTTAACTCCTTAAGCTCTGCGGTAGCCATTCTATAGGGCAGAATAGAAATAGGTTGGGTATCTGGAAGAAGGTCTATTTTAAAGTCAATTTTCCTTTCGAGAGGAACTCTAGAAAGATCTTTGGGAAACACATCTGGAAATTCCCTCACTAATAAAACTAGCTCGATATTGGGAATCTCAGAACTAGAGTCTTTAACTCAAACAACATGGTAGAAATTCCCCTTAGATATTATTTTTCTTGCTCTAAGGTACGAAATAAACTAACCCCTAAGTGCTAAAGTAAGACCCCTCCATTCAAGGACTGGTTCATTCATAAATTGAAAATGAACAACTTTATTTCTACAATCAACTAAAGCATTGCATGAGTGGAGCCAATCCATACAGAGAATGACACCAAAATCAGTCATCTCTTACTCCACAAGATCAACTGAGGTAACTTTCTGAGATATTATGAACGTATAGTTCCTGTATACCTTTCTAGCTATAATAAAGACACCTACTAGGGTGGACAGGTTCTGCTAAAGTCTCAGGAATGACACTGAAATTAACAACTATGTAGGGAGTTACAAAAGAAAGAGAAGCTACGGGATTTAACAAAGCATAAACATGTAAATGAAAGACATGTAACATACCCATAACCACATCAGAAGGACTTTCTTAATCCTATCAATACTGAAGTGCATATAATCTATTTGGGCACTGACCACTGGTTGTGCTAGAAGTGGCACATAACTGAGTCAGGCAATCGAATGGAACTAGGGATAACTAGACTGACTTTGCTAACCACTATTTGGGAAATCCCTGACTTTGTGGCCTGTCTTGCCACACCCAAAGGATACATCACTTCCAGCTCTGCACACACCTTGATGGTTTCTACCGTATTTCTAGCAAAAATAATTTGTATGACCACTGTTCACACTTTTCTAGGGCTTAAGGCATGGCGCCCTATACCGATTATCATTCTTGAACTTTGGCACTGGAACACTAGCTGAAGACAGAGTTGGGGCTAAATATTGATTATGAAATTAAGGATGATTACCACCCTCTAACCTCAGCTGAGCAAAACTAAAGCTATCTGTTTTAACCGTCTAGTTCTCCCTCTCTCTTTCCTTAAATTTTTTCTCCTTAATTTGTTGAGCATAGACCATCAACCTAGATAAGTCTATCTCCTTAATCAATATTTTAGTCCTACACTTCTTGAACACACTATCAGCTACCTCAGAAACAAACTTACTCATCCTAGACCTGTTATCAGATACCACATTAGGAGCATACCTGGCTAGCCGAGTAAACTTAAGAGAATACACTTTCACACTCATGTTCCCCTGCTTTAAATTGATAAAATCCTTCACCTTAGCTTCCCCTAACTCCAAGGAAACAAATCAAACTAAAAAGTCTATAGCAAACTCCTCCCATACAACAAGCCCTCCATCTAAGCCTCTATCTCCCTTCCAGTGCTTATACTAGGTGTGAGAAACACCCTACAACTGGTAAGCACCAAACTCTGCACTCTCACTAGAAGTCATACCCATAATGTCAGCTACCTTCTGAACCATGTCAAGGAACTCCTGTGGATCCTTATTTGACTTAGATCCTAAAAATATAAGAGGGTTCATTCGGGTGTAGTCCAGAATCCTAGCTGCGGTAGTATTAGCTATTGGCACAACTAGGATAGTAGCCTGCTGATTATTCTGAGATGCTACTGAGTGAGCTAAAGTGGTGAATGCAGCTCTGAATTTTGCATGAGAGATATGCTCATTCAGGGGATCTTCCTAAACAGGCAGAGGTGCATATTGATTTCTATTTCTTATTTTGTTAGACTTTTTAGGAGGCATGTTTTGTAAGAAAAAAGAAGATTAAATTAGAAAGGGAGTTTAAATTGAGCTTATGCTCATTCGCCTAACATGAATACGGAAAGAAGGAAAACTTTTCCTAAAACATCTTATAGCCTTTTGTCCATAAGTGTGGCACGCTTTACACCCATGCACAAGACTCTACTCGACGTAGATTTCAGACTTCCTAGTATACTTTAAAACCTTAGGCTCTAATACCAAGTTTTTAATGCCCCAGGAGTACACCCTGGATGCTACATGGTGCTTACGGTCATAAGTGACTACAAGCTAACCTATGAGCTGGTACCTACTGTGAGCACTGAAAAGATTGATACTAAAAGATACACATGTGCAGGAAAATAGATAGGCCATAGAGTTTAAATACTAAAAACAATATAACTAAAATCCACAAATCTAAAACATAAGCAAAAATTCTGAAAACTGACTGATACAATTAACAACTTATTGACTGTCTGAAATGTCTAAAATTCTCTAAAACTGACTGAATAAAAGTTGATGGGACAAGCCCCAACTAACTCTACTAAATAACTGGACCAAAATAATGAAATAAACATAACTGATCCTCAAAATATGAAGACTCACCACTGAGGCTGTTGTGTATGCACTGGAATATCTGAGTGTGGTAGGGAACCTAAGCATCCGAACCTATGTATGAGACATCATAGAACAAAAAATAAGTATGCGGTCAGTACTTTGAATATAATGGTATCTTAAATGAAGTTAGGCTGATATGCATGGGCTCATGTGCATGAATAATAACTGACTGAATGAATAACATGAGATAACTAATGCATGGTATGTGTGAAGACTATAAAATCTGAGAATGCATGACCAAGCATATAACATGATATGAGAATAGTCTGGAAACTAAAATACTAAAATCTAAGTATCGATTTAACTGATAAACTGTATGTTATGGTCAAGCAAACCTGAACTGACTTCTAAATTGAGATTGTACTAAGACTGTGGGAGCAATCATCTAACCGAAATTCCCCAATATGAGCTAATTGTTGTCCAACCTGTGACCCCAGTTAGAAGGGTGTCAGTTCCATTCCACGGGTACTAACACTGGCTATGTAGATCCACTAAAGTGAAGTCCCAAATGACTAAAGAGTCACCCTCTACTGGCAGGTGCTCTAGTGAGATATATGTCAACCCTCAAATGTAAAGTTAACATCTCAAACTACGTTGGTTACGTAGTTTTGGAATACAGGGACTTCTACTAAAGGTCACACCCTCAACTGGAAAGTGAGCCACCATCCCTGGGTTCACTCGGTGCTAAATCCTACTTCTAACTAGACTGGCTCTGATTACAAGACCTAACTAAGGTTACTGATATGATAATTGATTGAACTGGTAATAGTCTAATATATCTGACACTATTCTAAAAATATTGATACTAAGTAAACAGCTAAGTTTTTGAGTATTCATAACCCCCAGAACTTGATAACATTAATAGTAGAAACATACCAAAGCTTCAAAGCATAATTATTCATTGTTCAAAACCCAACCATTTAGGCATTTTATCAAACAGTTAAAATTCATGAACTTAGGAATAGGAATGATTGAAACATGTGTGAATAACATAATCAAAACATTAAAACCATACATTAGGGATTTAACAATGGAATTTAATGCTTCAAATATGTAAGGGAAAATTTCCAACTAAAACCACTTGGAAGCATCATGTATAATTGAAATTCATAAAAGATTCATGAAATAACTCATTATAAACATTTAAATTCATAATTTAAAGAATAAAAATAGGTTCTTGGACTCCATGGATGAAAAGAGTCCATGGATAAACATCTAACACACCTTAAGGCTTTAATCTTGCAAGAGAATTAACTTTTTTTATTGTTCTTGGGTGGTGAAGCTTGAATTCTTGAATTTTCTTGAGGGAATAATGATTGAACTTGATGAATTTGGGTTATGGGTAGGGTTTATTTAGAGTGCAATTAAGGAAATTGGGCATACAATGCCTTAACTATTGATAAATCCTGTGTTTTCATGGATTGGGGCAGTGGAAAATGACATAACTACCCTTTTGAGATTCAAATTCACAACTAAAATGCTGATTAAGGAGTTACCACAATGATATAAGCCATCCATTTCTATAATGGCCGCGTCGCGATGCTAGCGCGATGATTTGCCATTTTCAAAATCCAAACACGACCCAAACCTCATCTAAAAAATCCAAAACTTCCCCGAGACATGTTACTTACACCCCTAAACATGAATTAACTTATAAATAAATGTATCAGAGTTGGGAAGGTCACTTTAAAAATCATCGAAGTTAAGAGGACAAAAATAAAACTAAATCTTCAACACTTAGCTAAATTTTCAGGTTCTAAGCCTCTTGTACATGCACTATAGGCTGAACTAATCTAAGACTAACATGGGATATTACATTTATCCTTGGAAGAGTCTTATAGTGTTCTCAGAGACTTACATAAGAAGATGAAAAAGAGGGACAAGAAGAGGGATAAGTTCTTCACCAAGACGTGGAAGAGGGTGAAGGGCCTTTGGAAGGTCTTGAAACCCAGAGATAGACTTCCTTCTTCCAGAGTTGAGAGTGATGATGAGGCCCCAAAAAAGGGGTCCGGTGTTGATGATGCCAGAGATGATGTAAAGTCTAAGGGAGATAACAACTCTTGATATATTTACAGCTAGCACCTCTTTTCTCTCTTTATGCTTTATTGATTATATAGTAAGGACATTGCTAACCTTTTAGTTGGGGGTTCCTATCTCTGCATTCATTCATTTGGTCTGTATTATTTAGATATTTTTGGATAATTTGATATTGATTTGGATGAATTTTATTTTTATTTTTGGGTTGTAATATTTGGGCACCTGGATGGAGTCCACATTGCATGGCTTAGTCACTTATTTCATTTTGTTAGTTTTTCATCTTTATCTTGTTCCTAATGACATCGGATGAGACTTTACCTATGATAGATTGAGTGAAAACATTCTTAAAGTAAAATCACTGTGAGTGGGTTTTGAGCCATGGATACATGTGAAGTCTGAGTACCCGTAGCATCGGAGATATAAATGCAAGGGAAATCTTAGTACATATGGCATTTTGGATTTGGGATTGTACGTATACCTATGGTGAAGTCTGATTATCCACATGGTTTTCCCTCATGAAAGATTAAATGAGAAGCAAACACCCCTTCCATCTAATTTTTTTAAAATCAAACGCATAGATGTGAACAATTTTGTAGCAATACTTCACCTCTTTTGGGACTCCATTGTCTTTAGTGGGAAGTGAAATTGATCCCTCTCTAAGAGTTTTTATGCCATTTGCGGTGAGCATATTTATCCAAATCTCATGCATAATTGTACCATCTAGAACTCGCCCCGTTAGTCTCTCAAGGCTAATTGTGATTATATTTGGTTGGTGAAATGATCATAGAAAATCTTTGTGAGAATAGGAACCCACTCTAGCCTAAATTGCCTACTTATGAATAGAATAGTACCCTTAGTTACCTATTTCAAGCCTTCAAACCTTTCTTTGTCAACCACATTACAAGCCTCAAACCTTTCAAACTTTTTTCCTCTCTTGAACCCTACCCTTCTTGAACATGAAAATGAAATTTGAGGCCAAATGCCTAAGTTGGGAGTGATAAGTTTTGACGAGATGACCTTGGGACATGGTAATATAAGTAGATGCCTATGAGCTAAGCAATGAAAAATTAAAAACAAAAGGAACGATGAAAAGAAAAATAAGGCATAGATTTTGAAATAAATAAGAGAATGGAAGATGCCTTAAAAAAAGATGGGTAAGTCAAGGTAGCTAAAATAGGCATGTGTAAAGTGTGAAAAGAAAAATAGTGGTCCATGGTCAAAAAGTTGGATGGAATAGTATGATGTAAATGTTCAAGGAGGGTGTAGCAACTTTGTTCCTAAATGATATCCTACCCTTCCTCAAATTACGTTACAAGCTCAAAAAGTCCTTTGAGATCTCCAACCAAGTGAATTCATTGTAGTGGCGATCGAAAATAAGGGCAAGCCTATGGTATGGTACTTGTTAGCATTGAGAGTCTTTATGAAAGAGAGAGTTTTGCACTGAAATCCCCTTATGGCATATTAGATAACTCTAGGTGTGGGGGTTTTCCTTCTTGTGAGGAGGAATGTATACAAATTGAGGTGGGTGAAATTGTCATCTTTTAAAAAATACGGCAAAAGTAGTATAATGGAGTTGAGTTCGATAGAGAGTTACTTCTAGAGTGTTAGTGGTTGTTGATTTGTCATTCTTTAAAGTCCTTTGCATCTTGGAGAGCACATTTCAGGTCAAATGGAGTCGTAAGAATATCTTTGCCTATGTTTGAGAGTTGCTTGTGATGTTAGTCAAGTTTGAAGTCATTATAATTATTTGGGTGTATAAATGGGCTTAAATTTTTAACTGAGAATGCTTATTGATTTTTAACGTCTTAAATTTTCTTATTGATTAAGAGGTAATATTTCTTGAGGACAAGCAAATGTTTAAGTTAGGGGTGTTGATGAATGGTAAATTTACCACTCATTTACGTCTAAAAGTTGTGCAACCTACTATGATTTGGTGGTATGATTGTTTGGTGGTATGATTGAGACAACTTTGATAGTCGAATGCACTCATTTCCATATTTTGTAGGTATACATGTGATGAAAAGGAAAGATGTAGGATTGGGATTAAAAAGGGATCAAAAAGGGAATAAGTGGTGCAAAAGTTGAAATTAAGAAGCAGGAGCCGACCCTCAATTACCGTGATTGTGGTCTGAGGGACACGATAGTGGTAAGTCAGGTAGTCAAAGCAGCAATCACGATGGACTCACTATGTTGGAAAGTAATTGCTGACAGTCGACCCCAAAATTTACTTGAGGACAAGAAAATGTTTAAGTTGAGGGTGTTTATAAGTGGTAAATTTACCACTCATTTATTCCCAAATTCGTGCACACTACAATGATTTGAAGGTATGAATGAGACAACTTTTATAGTTGAATGCGCTAATTTCCATATTTTGCAAGTATACAATTAGTGAGAACGAAAGATGTTGAGTTGAGCTTCCAGGCAACTTCGGTCATCTTCCAGCGAAAGGATCTGATGGTGGAAATAAGGGTGAGTTGAGAATTATCTAGATTTGGTTTATGCTCTTTTTATCATCTTAGAAATAAGGGCGAGTTGAAAATTAGCTAGATCTTGGGTATCTTCCTAGAAATAGGGATGCCCTATTGAGGTATTATGTGATTTTGCTTGCTACACCCATGAGGTATCCAAAAGGATCCATGGGTGATAATCTTGAGGTTTGATTCAAAGATTAACTTCAAGAATTCCTAACCTATCCTACCCACATAATTGATGACTAGAATTTGTACTCAACTATCATGTACCCATGCCTTATTTGCCCCTAGGAAGATATAATCCCAAGACTTGTTCTATATTGAAATTTTAATCGCAATTGTTTCTCTAAGTTGTTAGTTTGATTTGATTTTGATCGAAGAACTTCCCAAACCAATCTCCCCATTTTAATTCATACATTTTAATTTGTTTACACTACAAGCATACACTTAGACGTTATCAAACCTATAGGTTTTGAGGACTAGACTCACTCCTCAAGGGAATGACCTCAACATGAGTTGAGATTTATTGACAATGATTGTCCTAGATCTAAACTATGGTATAGGTGAGTGTGATCAATTGTTCAAACCTTTACTTTATCGCATGATTTAATTTATTCTTAGTTTAACTCACAATTACTTTTGGTTATGATATCACTGAGTTAATCTTAATAGTTGGATTAGTTTTTGATAGTTGTTCATACAAGTCTTTAATGGATAGATATTTGGCTTGCAAAGGCCACTATATTACTTGGTAAGACCACGTACACTTGTGTGTGCGCTTAGGCGCAACACATATTTAGTGTAGTGGCTGGGGACTTGTCAATAGGCAACTGACGTAGTTTTAGTTTTACTTTTTGGATTTCCGTAGTGTTTTTCACATGGTTTTGGTTTCTGAATTTGCAGGCAATAGTTGAGCAAGATAGTAAGATGGCAAGGGATAGAGAGTTGGTTGAACCAGACCCCAAGCTTAAGCAAAACTTTAACCAATAGAGGAGAGAAGCAGTCCTTCTTAACCGTATCCCATAGATTCATGAGGAACAAGATCTTCCTACTCCCATGACTGAGGATCTTCTAGGCCACATGACAGTTCATGAAGTGGTAATCCCACTTGCAATTAATGTGACCTCTGTAATTAAATGAATATCTCCTGGAGGTAGATTTGAATTGAAGTAAAACATGGTGTAGCTCTTGCACAACATGAACAATTCACTGGTCTATCACTGAAGATCCACAAGTTCACCTGAAAAAATTTCTAAAGATCAGTGAAATATTCATCCCTACGAGTGTATCAACTGATTTTGTATGGCTGATACTCTTTCCCTTTTCACTTTTAGAGGAAGAAAAAAAGTGGTTGAACGCTGAGCCATCAGGTTCAATCATATCTTGGGATGACATAGCTTAAAAATTCCTTATCCTCCTATTCCCATCTGGAAAGATTGAGAGACTTCACAGTGATACTTTGAACTTCAAACAGAGGCCATATAAGAACATGTATCATGATTGGGAGAGGTTCAAAGCTCTTCTTCAAGACTGTCCATATCACCTGTAATCCAATGAGGTATTAGCTCACTCCTTTGTTGAGGCGATTAACCATAACACGAAAATTTTTGGTTGATTCAGTTACAGGTGGTCAGAATTTGGAAAAGACTTATGATGAGCTGTACACCTTGCTAAACTGGATTGCATAAGAAAATCTAGATTGGCATGGTGATACCTCATTGACCTCAGTGAAAGTGGTTGTGGGTATGAACAAACATGATAGCATAACGGCCTTATCAACCTAACTTTTAGCTATGCATAATCAAATAATGAATTAATTCAGTAAGTTAAGTGTGCAACAGTCTCAGGCTCAGGTTAATGCAATGCAATAGGCTCTGATATTGTATGAGATTTGTGGAAATAGTGGCCACTTTGCATACTTGTGTGGAGCCAATCCTGAATTCGTCAACTTTGTGGGCAATGCACAAAAGTTGAATTATGGTAATGCCTAAAACCAAAAGTAGCAGACTTAACTCATTCATTCTTAGCATAAAACTAATAGCAGTAGTTTCAGTAACCACAATATAATAAACAGACTAGTAAAATTGAGGAAACACTACAAAACATTTTTTTCAAATCAAGAGAAGATGGCTGCTAACATCAAAAATCAGCAAATTGCACAGAAATAGTTATAGCAGAAAGTAGGTTAGCTAGCTCAGGCGCAAAATACCAGGCATCAAGGAGCATTGCCAAGTTATAATGAACCTTCAAATAAATTTATAGAAATAACTCTGAGGAGTGGTAAGGATCTTAATGACAAACCTCCAAAGAAAAATAAGAAGGCAATGCAGAGTTGGCTCCACAACAGATTGCAGTGGAAGATGTCGATAATTTAGAAAAGTCTGAGTACCCAAAACTAAGGCTGCTGAGCAGGTTGCTGAAAGACCAAGACCACCATTCCCTCAATGATTAAAGAAATCCACAGAAGATGCTTGTTTTAAGAAGTTCTTTGACATGTTCAGAGAACTTTACATTAATTTGCCTGTGCTAGATGTTTTGTAGGGAATGACCAAGCACACAAAATACTTAAAAGATATGGTGACTTACAAGGTGAAGATGAATAATATTGAGATGGTGTCATTGAAAGAGGAGTACAACTCTATGGTAATGAAAAAGATGCCCAAGAAGCTTAAGGACCCAGGGAGTTTTACCCTCTCCATACAGATTGGTGATGATAAAGTATTCCATGCCTTGAGTGATTTGGGGGTGAGTATAAATTTGATGCCTCTATCTATATTCAACACTCTTGTCTTGGGTGAGATGATACAATGCCCGTTGATGATCTAATTGGCGGATATGACCATAGTGAAGCCTGAAGGAATAATTGAGGATGTCCTCCTAAAGGTTGGTAAGTTTATAATTCCTACTAATTTTATTGTTTTGTATTATGATATATATAACAGGTTACCGATCATTCTGGGACGTCCATTCTTAGCCACAAGAGGTGTGTTGATAGACGTGAGAGAGGGAACTCTCACAATGACATTAGATGATAAAGAGGTGGTTTTCAGTGTGTACTACTTAATACACCTTCCTAATACAAATAGTTGTGTATGATTATAGTGATGGAAGTGGATAAGTGTGGGGTGGTAGAAAGTGCACCATTAAATACCTCTTCAAACAATCTCATTGAGTTGCTCGAGACACCACCTAAGCTCAAAGTGATGATGATTGATGAGCCTGAAAAGGTTATTATTGAGAAAGCTATTGACCTTGACAGTACACACTCAAGTGGTCAAAAACAATAAGAAGATGGCCTCAATGTGGGAGGAAGAGGATGAAGGAATTCGACTGAGTAGTGATGTTGGGTCATGTAGCGACACTATATTAGGTGTTTCTTAGGATTCAACCCAAGTTAAGGTAGTTTTTAGTTTCAATAATTTAGATTTTACTTTACGTAGTTTTTTTTTTTGAGTCACAGGTTGATGGGAAGTTTGAGTACAGAAAACCTGAGCTAAGGAGTATGATGAAGACTAAGTGTGGGGTCCCCGAACCCTCTTGATGTTTAAAGATTCAATTAGTTAGTCCTACCGGCCCCGGAGAGTACTTATATCTCTACTTTTAAGTTTACTTTGGTGACAAAGTAAGTTTAAAGTTAAGGGTGGGAAAATTTCCATGGTTTCGGGTAAAGTGATGTTGTAGGGTCTTAGTTTTAGTTGTTTAATTAGTTTTTAAAAAAAATTGAAAAATTACAAAAATATTTTAGTTTTAGTTTTTAGTTATTTGGGTTAATTTAGGTACACACTTCACCCACCTCGTGGTTGTTCTTTTCGATTTCCTTTCAGCAGGGGCACTCCTTTGAACCCAGTATCCTTTTTATTTTTAAGAGTAAATTTTAAATTTTTTGTGTAGGATAAGTGAGATGTTCTTTTTGGTGTTATGTATGATTGCATTATGCAAGCTGTTTTGTTTGTAAAAAGCATGTTGATTGTGTGAATTACTACTTTAAAGACTTATAGGCTCTAGTTTTATACTCTTGTATTTGTTGGCTTAATGTTAAATTCATGCTATTTTTTGGTTGAGAGTCTATAATGATCTTACTTGACTTGAGAATATGCTATGTATGTATGCAAAGCAAAATAACGATTGTGGTCTCAGAAGATGCTATAGGCATTTCTTTGACAACCATGTTTTATACCCTTTTTACCTTTGTGCATAATCCTAGTTAACCCCCTTACGCTTTTAGCTTATTTTCTTTGGTAGCCTTATGTGTAACCTATTTTGCTTTCTTTGTCTGACCTTAATTTGATCCAAAACTCCTAAGTGCTTTAGCTAAAAATTAATTAAATTAAGGAGTTGAAATGTAAGTAGGGAAAAAGTGAAAGTGAAGCCACCAAAACATAACTATTGGTGTTGAGAATTGATGTTTATTGAGGCTGGGAGTGTGTAGTGAAAATAATAAAGATTGTTCAAAATTAAATATCGTATTGAATAGAATATTTATTTCCATAGTGTATGTGAATTAGTTTAATGAGATGGGGCAAAACAAAAGATATGTGTAAGAGTATATGGGGTGGAAAGTTTGGTTGTTAGAGGTTGATCTTAATGTATATGGATGTATTAAAGTAATTAGGGAAGATAGTCATTATTCATGGACAAATTAATTCCTACTCGTTCTTTAGCCTACATTACTATCCTTAAAGACCTACTCGATCTTGAGCCTTAACATTCTGGTATTAGTGGAGTACTACACTAAGGAAAAGTATATGGTTTAATCATGTGTAACCTGTGAATTCTTTGTGAGAGTGAGTGTAATTTGATTCCTACACCCATTTTTATGATAATTGCATCTATGTAAGTGAATATAGGTAACTCTCTTGTGGTGAAGGAACATTTTTGGTAATAGTTAGGTGAATTGTATGATATATTTATTATGTAATATGCATGAGTTTTCCAACTTGGTGAGTCAATTATTGAGGCTAGGAAGTTTTGGAGTATTATTCTTGAGCTTTCAATTATGTGTATAACATGCTTAGTGTAAAAACTTTCATTACCTGTAGTCATTGTAATACTAGCTTGAGCGTCTTTCTTGTTATATAAGTGTGGATTCTTCTCTGATTATGATGCTTAGAGTGAAGAGTTGTTCGAGGACAAATATAGCTTTAAGTGTGGGGTGATGATCTAAGGTGGATTTATGCACCTCAGTGTTGTTGTCTGCATTTATTTAGCTTAGATTAGAGGACTTATCTTGTTATTAATAAGTAAATATTTGAATAATTGATTATTTTAAGTGTTAAAATACTTAATTATAATGTTTAAGGTGTGTTTCAAACTTAGAGTTTCGACGAGAAAACTAGTGTTACTAGCCTGAGTTATGTGTTGTTCTAGTTAATCTCGATGGATTCTAGTGTGTGGAATGATTTAATAAAGGTATTATTGTTAATTATGTGTTGAATAAATTGTTTATATTGTTCAAGGTACAATTTAAACAATCCAAGAGAAAAAACACTAAGTTAAATATCGAAAGGACAAAGCTAGTACTCTTAGCTTAAGTTACTAGTTCATCGTCTTGGATTGTATGTTGTTTTGAGATCTAATATTTGGTATTAGTGTTATGGGATGCTTGGTGAGTTAATAATGAATATATATAGTTGATGAACAAACTGTAAATCAAATGGAAACAAAACCACAAGGCCTAGAAAGAATGGACAAACACATGGAACAAAATTTGACCAAAAATGGACGTTTTGGAGTTATTGGAGTGCCACGGACCTTAGGCACTGCGTTAGGTCCGTATAACACCCTTGGTAGAATCTTAAATTATACATTACATTACCATGATTAGGGAATTCCACAGACCCTAGACACCGAGATAAGGGTGTGGCACTCCCTTATGTCAAAATCGACAACTTGTGTCCAAGTATAAATTGGACACTTTAGTTGTTATGTTTCACACCTTAGATGGCCTTAGGACTTGAAGGGAGGATGGATAAAACTTCAATTAGGGTTTTTATTCCATTACTTTTGGTTTTTAGGGATTTTCATGTATTTATCTATTGTGATTACGATTATGTCTATAATCGGCTAAACACCCTTTTTTAGGGTTAAGGCCAAGACCATTAGTATTATTGTTATGAATTGACTTCATTGTGGAAGGTTATAAATGTTGGTTTTGTTATCAATATTAGTTTTTTATTTATCATTGTTATCACTATTTTAAGGATTTACAACCCTTATAATACATGCATAATCAACTTATGAACCCAGGAGAAGGAACAAGAGAATAGAACGTGGGATAGATAGAATAAATTAGTAATCTTCTAATTGAATGAAGTTATAATTTTCTTTTAATATAGGAATATACCTAAGTGATCTATTTGGTTCAAGTATGGGATGAAATATGAATGTATTTAACTTAGTTCTCGTATTCTCACTCAACGATGTAGTTCTGGGGATAAGTTAGAGAATTGACTAGAGGTTCGAAAGGCCATATGACCCATTGAACCAAAAACAAAGATATTAAACCTAACCAACGAAGTTTATAGCTTAGTATGACTGTTTTCAATGCCTTAGCCTTGGGTTTCTCCCAATTGATTGTTAAAACCTTTACTTTATTGCACTATATTCTTAGTTTTAACTCATAATTACTTTTGGTTATGCTAGCACTGAGTTAATCTTAATAGTTGGACTAGTCTGGGATAGTTGTAAACAAAAGTCTCTGAGGGATCGATACTTGGCTTGCAAAAGGACAATATATTACTTACTGATACTACGTACACTTGCACGTGCGCTTGGGTGAAACATGAATCTAGAAAATTTTTTGTGTTATGGTCAACGACTTCAACAAAGGCGTGAGCTAATACCACTTTGGACTGTTGATTATATGGATAGTCTCGAAGAAGATATTTTAACCTCTTGCAAGCTTGAAAAATATTTTCATTCAGCTTTTGGTTGAACCTCAAAATTTCACTTTGTAATCTTGCAGTCTTGCTAGATGGAAAGAAATAGATGAGAAATTTCTTGGCCAAATCATCCCATGTGCTGATAGACCTAGTTGGCTCTGTGTTCAACTATTTCTTTGATTCCCCTAATAGTGAGAAGGGAAAAAATATCAGCCTCACATAATCCATGGATACCCTCATGGGTATGAACGTGTCACTGATCTCCAAAATATTCTGTAAGTGAACCTATGGATCTTCATGTGATAGGCTGGTAAATTTCCCAATGCTATGCAAAATCTGCACCATGTTTTGTTTAAACTCAAATGTACCTTCTTCAGTGAGTCCTTAAATGGTAGAGATAACACAAGTCGCAAGTGAGATTGCCACTTCATGAACTGTCTTGTGGGATGGTGGATCTTCAGCCATAGGTGCAGGAGGATTTTCCTCTTCTTGAATTTGTGACTCTGGTGGATTTAATAGAATTTGATATGGTGGATTTCAATGTTATCTTGGGGATTTATTGGCTTTTTTCATGCTATACTTCTCTAGATTGTAGGACTCAAAAGGTAAGTTTCACTTTCCTAATGAACCGATACTAGAATGGGAGATGAGTTCCTTAGTACCAAAAGAGAGGTTTATCTCATATCTTAGAGCTCAGAAATTTATTTCTAAAGGGTGTTTATATCATCTAGTTTGGGTTAAGGATTCTAAATATGAAAGTCCTTCTTTGAAATCTATCCCTCTGGTTAATGAATTTCCTGAAGTTTTCCCTGTTGATTTTTCTGGGATTCCTCTCGATAGGAAAAATAAATTTTGGGATTGATGTTCTACCGAATACCCATCCTATTTTTATTCTTCTTTATAGGATGGCTCTGGATGAACTATAGGAACTTAAGGAGCAATTGAAAGATCTTCTTGATAAGGGTTTTATTCATCCCAGTGTTTCTTCGGAGGGGTGCTCTTGTACTTTTCATGTGAAAGAAAGATGGTTCTCTTCAGATGTATATAGATTATCATCAGTTGAATAATGTGACTGTGAAAAATAAGTACCCTCGTCTTAGGATTGATGAATTTTTTTGATCAACTTCAGGATGCTAGGTGTTTCTCTAAGATTGATCTTCGTTTGGGCTATCATCAAAGGAAAATTAAGGAGGCTGATATTTCCAAAATTTCTTTCAAAACTCGATAAGGCCATTATGAGTTTTTGGTTATATCATTTGGGTTAACTAATATTTCAGCTACTTTTATGGATCTTATGAATCGGGTGTTCAGGTAGTTTCCAGATTTGTTTGCTATAGTCTTCATTGATGACATCTTAGTACACTCTAAGAGTGAGGAGGATCATGCCAATCACCTCCAAATTGTTTTGCAGACTCATAAGGACTAGATATTGTATGCAAAATTTTCTAAGTATGAATTTTAGTTTAGTGTTCTGACCTTTCTTGAGCATGTGGTTTCTAGTGAGGGGATCAAGGTGAATCTATCGAATATTGAGGTAGTTAAAAGGTGGCCTAGACTCACAACTCCAACCGACATTAGGAGCTTCGTGGGCTTACCTTTGAAGCCTAACCGAGAGAACAAGTGTTGAAGTGTGAAGAAGAGCTTCATTATACTCCAAGGTTGCCCCTCATTAAGGGCTCTTTTGTTATTGTTTTGAAGCATAAGAGGCGCCTAAGGAGTTAGGACCTCATTAAGGGCCTTTGGGTCATTCATTATGTAATAGTTTAGCCTAAGACTATAAATAGCTATTTTTAGGTTTATTTTCTACAACTTTGATGATATTCTGAAAGGATACTCTTGTGACTATTTTGCAAGTGTGTAATCACTTGTGGAAAACGTGGAATCATTTGTGTTGGTTACTTATTAAAAACATGGGTTTCTTGGGGATTCTGATTCCTTGAGGTTCACGTAAGAGCTTTGTGTTTTTTTCTATAAAACTTAGGGGTTTAGGGTTCGATACACCCTTAGGTTCTTATTTCTTTGTATATTCTTATGTCAAGATAACTATCTTTCCTTTATTATATGTTTTGAGTTTGATTCTTGTTATTGTGTGCTCGGCTTCATCTTAGTGTTCTTTTCTCATTTTCGGTTTTCTTAGTTAGTCTTGTATCATTTGGTATTAAGAGCAAGGTTTGATTTTGTTCAAATAAAATCAATCTTGGGATTGTTACTTAGAAAATCAATAAAAAAGAGTGTCAAAAATCCGAAAATAAAAAAAAATAGTTGTTCCCATTTTGACACTTTGGCCGAAACTTTTAACTTAAATCTAGGAAATTTGTGTGTTTTATTTGTTTCTAGTGTTATATCCTTGTTCCCTAACACTAAGACATTCTAAATCTAAAATTTGAGTCATTTCCGGGTTGATTTGAGTCATCCACCATTGTTAAGCTTAACTTAAAAGAAATTTGAAGGTGGATCTCGGTTTTGGCAGAGGTTTGGTTGAGTATTTGGAATTGAAAGTGTGTTGTTGGTGTTGAGAAATTCAACGTGAGTTGGGGAACCAAAAATCACCCAATTCCGAGCTCATTTGGTTTAATTGCCATTTTTGAATGTTCTTGTTGTTCTTCATTATCTTCATATCTTGTTGAAGAAGAACATTCAAAAGTGGTTGTTTGATTTAAAAAGAAAAAGAGAGAGGGTGTAGTACTTCTTTGTTCAAAGAATATTCCAAGCATATTTCAAGTCTTCCAAAGGGAGAAGAACATCAAAAGAAATATTCAAGTACAAGGGAAAGTACAAGGGGGAACCAATAAAAATTCGAACTCTTTTGAACTTGAAAAAGGCTCCAATTCTTGCATTTTTTCTCTCAAACCCAATTGTTACCCCTCTAGAGTGAAGATTGATAAAAAAAATTCAAAGTTGGAAATCAAGAAATTTTCAAAATCTCAACCGACCAAAAGTTGCCACGTCATCATTTTCGTACAACTCACTTTTAGGCTCAAATTTTGGATTCTCGATTTTATTTCTTTATTTCTTTAGCTTCATTTCTTGATTCTAATACTAATTAGCAACTAGTAATCATCTACTAGGTTGTGGATTAGATTTTGAATTTGTTTTCTTCTTATTTGCGTTCTTTGTGTGCTTTTATCATTTTTGATTCGTTGTAGTTTCATGATTCACGTCCTTACGCATTTTTTTTTGTATTTGAATCCTTCAAACAAGAATCCATTCTGACCTCAAGCCATAATTGGTACCAAGTAATCTCATTGGAGTACAAATGAGTTATCAACATTTGTGACGCCGATTGAGTGACATTCAAAGGTGTGAACTTTTAGAGCTTATGAGGTTGTTTTCATAACCTTAACTTGTTTGTTGTTTTTGTTTTTGTTTTAGAATTTATTTTCTAGGTACTATGGCATCGGGAAAGGTAACCATGGGAGCTTTGATGGCCTCCATAATGAGTGTTAATAGCCGTTTGGAATATCTTGAAGGAAGAATAAAAGGAATGAAAAACTCTCTTTTAAAGAGGTTGGATAACATGACAGAGCATCCAAGTTTTCCCAAATCTACCCTTTCTAAGCCACCAAGTTCTTAAGCTCCCTAGAGTGGACATGCTCCAAATAAACTTCAAGGTAATCAAACTAACTCTTTCACTTTAGTAAATAAGGCTAGTATCCAACTAAGTATGAAAGATAGTTTATCTTTAAGTGAGCCTAATGTCTCTGTACTTCATGATTATAATGTACAACTTGAAACTGTGGATACAGTAGTTGATTCTTACGATTACAAAATTGACTTTTCTAGTAAGATCAATTTGTGTCCACCTAGTGTTGAAGCCTTTGTGATAAGTGATGGTACATTGACTTGTGGAAATGATGTCGACTAACTTGTGTGTGAACCTGGCCCATCACTTAGGAATGCTTGTGAAATGTTTAAAGGACCTCAAATGAATGGTGGTGTTGAGAATGTTGGTCGATTGAATGGGAATGACCCTCTAATTGCCTTTGTTGATGATCATTCTAGTATAAAGGGTACAAATGATTTTATCAATGTTAATCTTGGGGAAAAGAAGTGTTTCCTAAGCCCATGTCCATGGAAACTCTACCCATTTGATCTCGGTGATCATTTGAAAAATGGTGGTTACATGATTTGACTTATCCTAAGGTAGATAATATTTTGAAGGTAATTGACTTAAAATCCTACCTAGGTGATGTTGATGCCTTTACAACCATATTTAGGAATGACTTACGTGAATTATTTGAGCGTGGTTATAATGATGCTAAGTAAGTTTTGTGTGTAAATCTGGTTTCCATGATTGGAAGGGTAATTTACCCCTTAAAAAATCCTTGCTTCTACCCTTAGTTGTTCCAACATGTGATGATTTAGTTGGTAACGTTGTTAGTGGAACTAACTTAGGGGAGATTCTTGATGTTTTCCATAGCCAACCCCACTGCACTTTAAATGTTTACTTTTCTTCCAATGTTTTGAAGGATGTTTAGTTATATGTTAAGTGTGTGCAACCTTGACATGATGTTGTAATTTTTTGTTCTAACCCTCATTCCATGAGGACGTTGTGTTTGTTTTTTCCTTTTTTGGTTTTGCAAGGTGTGGATTCAAGGTCGAATCCTCTTTCAAGAAATAGAGGATGATGTGAGCTAAATAGCCATCTTAGCTATCGATGACATCATTGGAGGACAACACATAAAGACTCAAACTTGGGGGCTTGCCTTTGAAGCCTAATTGAGGTAACAAGTGTTGAAGTGTGAAGAAGAGCTTCATTATACTCCAAGGCCGCCTCTTATTAAGGGCCCTTTTGTCATTGTTTTGGAGCATATGAGGCGCTTGTGGAGTGTAGGACCTCATTAAGGGTCGTTAGGTTATTTCATTATGTAATAGTTTAGCGTAAGACTATAAATAACTCTTATTAGGTTTATTTCCTCCAACTTTGATGATATTTTGAGAGGATACTCTTATGAGTATTTTGCAAGTGTGGAATCACTTTTGACAAAGGTGCAATTGTTTATGTTGGTTACTTATTTAGAAATATGGGTTGCTTGGGGATTCCGATTCCCTTGAGGTTCACGTAAGAGCTTGGTGTTTGTTTCTATGAAACTTAGAGGTCTTAGGATTTGATACACCCTTAGGTTCTTATTTCTTTATGAATTTTTATGTCAAGTTAACTATCTTTCCTTTATTGTATGTTTTGAGTTTGATTCTTGTTATTGTGTGCTTAGCTTCATCTTAGAGTTCTCTTTTCGTTTGTGGTTTTCTTAGATAGTCTTGTATCAACTGACGAAGTTAACTTCAAAAAAGGTTATGTTTTTATAGTCCAATGCTTATAAAGGTGTGTTGAAAAATTGAAAGATAAGTTGACTATTGCACCAGTTTTGGCCCTGCCCGAGGGTACTGATGGTTTTGTTGTGTTTTGTGACGTGTCCTGTGGGGGATTGAGTTGTGTTTTGATGCAGAATAGTAAGGTTGTATCCTATGCTTCCAGGTAGCTTAAGGTTCATGAGAGAAATTATCTGACTCACGATCTAGAGTTGGCATTTATGGTGTTTGCTTTAAAAATTTGGCGCCATTATCTGTATGGGGTGCATGTAGACATCTATTCAGACCAAATGAGCTTGTAGTATATGTTTACGCAAAAGGAATTGAATCTCAGTCAGAGATGGTGGCTCGAATTGCTTAAGGATTATGACATGAGCCTACACTACCATCAAGGTAACTGATGCTCTTACCAGGTTGTACACGGGGAGCTTATCTCATGTTGATGAGGAGAAAAGAGGGTTGGTAAAGGATATTCACAGGTTGGCCAATATGGGAGTTCGTCTCTTGGACTCTGAGGATGGGGGAGTGATTGTTCAAGAAATTATTAAATCGTGTCTTGGTGTTGAGGTGAAAGAGAAACATGTTAGGATGCATACTTATGCAGATTAAGGATGATATGGGTCAATAAAAAGTTATGGCTTTCGAGATTGGGGGAGATGGCATCTTGAGGTATCAAGAAAGGTTGTGTGATCCTGATATTTATGGACTGCGAGAAAGTATATTGACTGAGTCTCATGAGTCTAGATATACAATTCATCCAATTTCAACTAAGATGTATCATGACTTAAAGAAAATCTATTGGTGGAACAATATGAAGAAAGATGTGGCAAATTTGTTTGCCAAGTGTTTGCTTTGTCAGCAAGTCAAGGTAGAACATTCTGAGGCCTGGTGGCATGTTTCAAGAGATGGAGTTGCCTATGTAGAAGTGGGAGATGATTAATAAGGACTTTATTAAGGGTCTTCTGCGATGTCGAAATCAGTATGATTCTATATGGGTCATTGTGGATAGAATGACTAAGTCTGCTCACTTTTTTTCTATTAGGACTAACTACTCGGGAGAGGATTATGTTAACACTACTAGAAATTATCCCTATTGCAATGAACCTTTTGGTGATGGTTCCAAAAGCGTTGCAATAGAGGATCTATTACCGTTGCAAAAATAAATTATTCTAAAACTATTTGGCTTTATAAATGTTGTTGTTGTTTGATAACCGTTGCAATAGGGTATTCTATTGCAATGACTGCCTAAACCATTGCCATAGAATGAGCCATGGCAATGCTTTATTGAGAAAATGAAGCTATTACATGGTTTATTTATTCCCACCACAAAATTTCACTACAAGTCCACCGAAAATAAACCCTTTTACATATACTTCACACTAGTCTCAAACCAAAAATAAATACAATTCACCAAATTCGATCAGCCACTCCTACGACCACCATACTTCGACCCCCATATCACTGCTCCGGCCACCATACTCCGACCATCGTACCACTGCTCTGACCACCGTATCACTATTCTGACAACCAGACCTCGATTTCGAATCTACTCCGACCACCGCTTCATGAAGCCAGAAAGTGCGACCATCGTAGCTCGATTTCAAAGCTACTCCGACTTCAGCTCCTCCACTGCTGAACAAAACATCCGTGTCTAAGCTTTGACTCAATGGTCAGGTACCTGTCATTTCTCATTTTGAGTTGTTTTTGTATTTATTTGATGTGTTTATAAAGTGTTTGATGATTTGTGCCAATGAAGTAAATTTCTGTTTTAAATCACTGTAGAAGACTGCTGAATCATTGATGTTTTCACGACGAGGGATCCATATCGAACCTAGCACTCGCGAGGAGGCTGTGTCTACTTGTACTTTCCCAATCCCTTTTTTGCTATTGTGAAGTTGAAATATTATGAGAATAAACTGGGTTTTAGGAAGGAATGCATTTATTAAACATACCGCACTAGTTTTTGCTCTTGGGGTTAGGTAGCCATCTCAGTGACTCTTTTGGGAATGAATGTTGTCAAGTTTATGGCTGGTATTAAGTTTGACTGCAGGCGTTGCTGCTACTGTTGTTCTCCTAAGATCTAGTTTTCAGCTTGAGATTTTGAGCCCCAGCTATCAAATAACAGATTCAACTAGTTGCATGTTTACTTATCAATTAGGACAAGGGATTTAATTTATAAAAGCAAATAAAGAAGGCTAAAATTGAATACTTTTACTTATTGATTACCAGGTTGGTGGTATGTGTGTATTTTTATTGATCAAGATAATGTTTGGAAGGAGTGCAAAAGATGTTTTTGGATAATCTTGAATTCTAGAAGAAAAAGTTTTGTTATGGGATATGCTCTTTATAGATTGTCTTTAGTTCGGTATTAGGGAGAACAAGTATGGGTTGGTTTAGGGAAGGTCGAGAAAGAGATGCGCTTATGGTTCTCATCCATTTTATTGATCACTATGCCACACCTTTGAGTGGTTCATGTAAAAGGATTGTTCATTTAACATAATAACTTTAGTGAGAATGTAAAAGGTAGAGTTTTGATTTAAGCCATCATTATACTGCTTGATTCCCCATAGGCTGGTACTGGATCCAAGCAAACTAGAAGGGGATCGGAGCAGGATACAAATGTTAACACATAATCTCGGGGTGAAGCTGGGTGTTGGAAAATTCTATCTGCTGCAGGATCATCAAACCAGCTAGATAGCCTCCATTTAAACTGATTTAATTTGAATATGGCTTGTGAAGATTTATGGATATAATCCCTATTAAATTGAACTGGTTCGATGTTACTAGCAGATTGCTGTACTGATCAACTTTTGGTAGTTGTATGACTGATACATTGGTGAATACTGGTAGGTTCCCATCTTCTGAGGGCCGATTTATCTTTCTTGATCCTAGTGTGTCTTCTATTGTACCACGTTGCCATTGCTCTTATCCATTCAACTTAAGTAAAAAAGTTCTGTTGTTTGAAATAAAATTCAGTTCAAATTATTTGGTGATTTGTCTCTTGTTGCAATTTATTTCAAGTACATGGTCGCTTGTCTTATGTTACAAGCTAAAGTGTGTGGTCTTTCTAACCCTTGTACAGGGTAGAACGAACCCTCAAAGCAATTGTTATTATGCATAAAGTAAATTTCTAGTTGCAATTCACAACTGTGCTATATGGATGGTGAGTAGTATTTTTCAAAATATCTGCTTGTTTCTTCTTTTGCAATTGCTTTTTTCTACGAGAACGAAAATTTGTGCAACAACTTTATTGAACTGACACTCTTTTTGGCCTATTTGATCAATTGCAGAAACTCTCTGTTCCACAGAAACTCTTCATTCGCTACTATTTTCTAGCTTTTGTTTGGACAACACTTCTGTTAGCTGCAACTTGGCTTTATGCTTATAGTACAAAACCAAAGATCTCAGAACCATTGCTTTTCTCTAGTATTGCTAGCCACTTGACAGGAGGATCGCATATCTTCTCTTTACAAAGATCTCATACATCAAAAGAACATAGAAGCAGGATTGTTGTATCAATCTTTCTGCTTTTATTAATGGAAGATCAAGTACTGCGGCACCTTTTTGAGTCAATATACGTGTTTAAATATAGTCCTTCAGCCAGGATGCATATTCTAGGCTATCTCACAGGTTTATTGTAAGTTGGTATCTCAGTCTGCGTCTTTTTCTTGTAAATATTTCTTGTTGCGTTTTATTAGCTTGGTAGGTAACATTCTTTGCTGTAGTCATGGTGGATAACTAGTAGACTGTCTAAAGGTACAGCCGACTCGTGTTGTGTTCTGTGTGTGTCTGTTGTTCCTTTTTTTGTGTGTGCATTATTTTATTTTCTTTAATAGGAATTTCAGTTTTGGCCATCATATATTTACTTTGATCAAAATTCCATGGCCTAGTAAATGGTCTAATCTTTGAGCTTAGGTTGTCTTATCTTTTAATGGAGCATAAATTCTTTATCTATATGTAGAATTTCCAACTAGGCTTTATTTTTGATAAACTTCATTGTAATTGTATAGTAAAATATTTGAAACGATTCACACTTTATAGAAGTCTTAATCCATTTTCCTGTTTGCTAACAACACTAGTATATTCTCTTTTAGCGCCTAACTTATAGTTTTCATATCACATAAACTCCAACTTGTCAGATGGACCAAACACCTGCTGAAATTTGTTCTTTTTCTTGATTCAAGCTTCTATGCAGCAGTTCCTATCTCTCATTGTTGCAATCATGCTACAGAGGTATACAAATTTGGGTTGAGTTTGATTTAAGAGTTTATTGCCAAAGGAAAAGATAGGATGCTAGCACCTGAGGTTGATTGGTGGAGAGTTTTAATCCTCTCATGAAACTACGATGGTACTCATGGGGATGGGTGCAGCTATATTTTGTTGGGGCTGGATTCATCAACATTGTTGTCATGCAATTCTTGTAAGTGGCATGTGCTATCGGCTATAGATTTGGATTTGTCTTTAAAATTAGGAATGTCTTTTGGTTACTTGGTTAACATATTACGTGCTTGTCCTTGTGCCCTGCCTCTTCTGTATGAGAATTTATTAGTTATCATAATTTATCTTGTGGAGGAAAGAAGGCCACTTGTATTTTCAATAAGAACCTAAAAGAGGTGTTAACTATAGTCTAAAAATTGTTGAAAGTATTGACCATATTTCCTGTCGCCAAATGGTTCTGGTCTCTTAAGCCCTTCTCATTCACATGAGCTAACTCACCTTCATCAAATAGAGCACGATATATATTCAAAGTTAGGAATTTCGTGTCGACTTTGTCATTGCAGGTTTACACGGATCCAGTACATGGATATAAATTTCGCTCCAAAGAGGAAGTTCTCTTCTATCTACAAACTGGTGATGCTAGTAGGTGTGCTAGAAGACCTGCGAAAAGGAATGTAGCTTTAACTACAAAGGATGATTCTGTAAGTCTACATCTTTCTGGATCCCCTCACTTCCCTCTACCAATCGCCACTGTTATTTAGACTTGTTTTGTAACCTTTTTTCATGTTAGTGGTCAGCTTGCATATAGAACCTTGTTGGTAATTTTTGTAATGTTGCCTTTAGTGCGATGCACTAGTCTCAACCCTTTAGTAGGAAAACATATTACATCCTGTAAGAGTAGTGCATTTAGTGCCGTCTGTAACACATTGTTCGTGTATTGGAGGTTCTGAAGAAGCTCTTATTAAGTAGGGAAGGCTCATTGAATTTGTGAAATTTTAGTCACTTGAAAATCCAAGTTTACTTGAGCCGAAGGTCTATCAGAAATAGCCTCTCTACCTTGTAGGAGCAAGGTCTATGTACACACTACCCTCCGCAGATCCCACTTATGGGATTACACTGGGTATGTTGTTGAAAAATCCAAGTTTAAAGAACATAACTTCCCATCTTACTATGCAAATTGAAAGATGTGGAAACAAGGGTATTTGGCTTAGATTATAAGCTAGTCAAAGTGGCTTGTAAGCACCTTTTGGCTCATCTATGCAATTGATAACACTCGAAGTGCGTGTAAGCAATCCAATAGTGTACAAGGTAACGGCTGATGGGATACTTGAAAGTAGTGTGCTAATGACTTTGACATTCGTGGATCTGTATATTCTAGTTGAGTCAATTAAAATTTTATTATATATGTGAGACGTGCTGTGATGAACTGTGTGGATGTATATGTCTTGATATTTGACTTTGAAAATTGTCGAGTGCTTATGAACTGTCTGTTAGTCTCTGTCTCTTTGAAGATAATTGTTTTGATCTGGGAGTGTGCTCCTGTTCATATACCAAGTGCATGATCATTTTGGTATCTGAATTTAGACAAACAACATAAGGTTTTATGTTCAGAACTCTGAGCCTGAGTAATCTGTAGGTCTTCTTCACTGGTGAGAAAGTTCGTGTCCGAATGGGTAACACTAGGAAGGATGCTCAACAACAGGCAGCTGAGAATGCACTTCGTAACTTGGCTGGTAAGATCCTGAGCTAATGCCGTGGTGGAAATTTATTTATTTTGCAACTATTTCAAAAGAGGATTTGCATAATGAGTAAATTCTTAAGAACAGATTCTCATGTTAAGTAAGTTCTTAAAAACTGTGTCTAGTGCAGTATTATCTAAAGATATTTCTTCATTTCTTAAAGCAATAAACTGATTTGAAGTTGGGTATTATTTCTTAAAGCACTACTTTGAAGGATTCCACATACACCTGGTGACATTTTTGACAAGTCCGAGCAACATAGTTATACCTTATTTGAGATGCATGTTGGTTGTTAGTTGAAAATGTCAAAGATGTGGAATGGACTTTTGAGATTGTCGGGAAAAGTATAATTACGCAAACTTCGAGTTAATTGGCTAATACATAGTCCTTATTAAAAATTTGCTTATGCATATTAAAGTTTACAGGATCATATATGGGTTTGCTAGTGCATATTCTGTTTTTATAAAGTTTATGGTGAAGGAAAGGTTCTAATTATTTATCTCCTACAAAGTGTTAATCTAAAGTGACGTTTCTCTTCTATGTTAAATCTATTTTGCCTTTCTTCTGACCACAACCTAACCTTTCATCTTATTCTTATGTGACATACGGTTGTGTATAAACTCTTGTATAATTTTGATGAGAACCATTCCTTTTATTCGGTGTTTCTGCGGCTATCTATCGGAGGATATGAGGAACCCTACAATATTTAAATATGAGTTGTCATCTGAGGACAAGCGGATTAGGACATGGTAAAAGTATCGTGCAGGTCAGGACATGCGAGGAGGTATATATGCTTCTTTTTTTTCTTTGTAAGACTCTTTATTTTTTAATACGTTTGGACTTGTTATGGTTTCCTGATCCACCATTCTCCCCTATCCTTAGAGAAGTCTTTGGGAAATCTGGAGACTATACTCGATGGTTACGAAAATGTAGAGGTGGTTCCTTCTTTATTTGTCTTCATGGGAAATTTCTGCTCTCAGCCATTTAATCTTTCATTCAAGTCAATCTCAACTCGCAGACAAGTGGAAGTTGGTAGCAGGTATCCGATGGTACCACCGCCATAATAAAAGTGAAGATGATGTCTTACATTATTAAACTGCGGACCAGAGAGACCAGCTGCTTCTTCAGGATATATGAATAGTTCAGAGTAGACTTTGGGTTGATGTGAGAAAATCAGAATTGATACTAGATGCAGAAGTGTGTGATAACGGGGACCTCACAATGATGTTTGGTTGTAAGCTGTGTTCTTACGAAATATGTAGAACTTAATCATATTTTGAATTATGAGATTATTAGTGAATGATTTTGTTTTGTGATGTGTATATATTGTGTTATAATTTATTATGTAATAAAAATTTACGTTAATACGAATGTCTATTTATATAAATCGTTTCAATTTAATAACATGTGGCAACAATCGTTGCAATAGATCAATAAATCATTGCAATAGGTAGTCAAAAAGCGTTGCAACAGAATAACAAAAACATCGCAATAGATGCTATTGCAATGGTTTAATGTTGTTGCAATAGATGAAAATAGGCGTTCCAATAAGTAATAAAATAGCTGTAATAGGTACTCAAAAAGCATTGCAACAGAATAACAAAAGCATCGAAATAGATGTTGCAACGGTTTAATATCGTTGCAATAGATTCTATTGCAACAGTTAGTAATCGTTGCAATAGATAAACATAGGCGTCTCAATAAGACAAAAAATAACCATCGTCATAGGTCAAGCTATGGCGACGGTTTCAAACAATCGTTGCATAAACCGTTGTCATAGACCTATCGCAATGCCCACCTATAGGACGCTTGCTGAACCATTGCAGTAGAGCTATGACAACGGTTTTGTTGTCTATTGCAATGGTTTTGCAACCGCACCATAGGGGTAATTTTCAGTAGTGTAAGTTGTTCACTCAGGAGATAGTAAAGTTGCATGGAGTGCCTGTGTCCATCATTTCAGACAGAACCACATAATTTTCTTCTTATTTATGGCATTTATTTCAGAAAGGTTTGGGTACTTACGTGAACCTTAGCATCGCTTTTCACCCTCAAACGGACGGTCAAGCCGAGTGCACTATCCAGACTTTAGAGGACATGCTAAGGACCTGTCTAATTGATTTTAAGGGAAGTTGGGTTGACCATTTGCCTCTTATTGAGTTTTCTTATAAAAATAGTTACCATTCTAGTATTCAAATGACATTTTTTAGGCTCTTTAAGGTAGGAGGTGTAGGTCTCCTGTTGGATGGTTTGAGGTAGGTGTGATTAGGTTGTTTGGCTATAACTTGGTTCACCAAGACATGGAGAAGTTTAAGGTGATTAGAGAAAGTCTTAAGATTGCTCAAAGTCGCCAAAAGTCTTACGTGGATGTGAGGTGAAGAGAGTTAGAGTTTGAAACAAGTGATTAAGTCTTCTTGAAGGTTTCTCCTATGAAAGAAGTCATGAGATTCGGGAAGAAGGGTAAGCTTGGCCTCTATTAAATTGGTCCATATCATATTTTTAGGAGGATTGGGAATGTCGCTTATGATATAGATTTGCCTGCAAGTTTAGCTTTGATTCATCCTGTTTTTCATGTGTTCATGCTGAAAAAGTGGGTGGGTGATTCTTCTTGGATAGTGCCTTTCGAGAATATTGGTGTTACAGATCCATTGTCTTAAGAAGAAGTCCCAATTGAAATATTAGATAGGAAAGTTCGTAGATTGAGAATCAAGGATATAGTCTCGGTGAAAGTTCTTTGGAGGATCCAAAGGTAGAAGAGGCTACATGGAAAGCGAAAGAACATATGAGATTCAAGTTTCTATTCTTGTTCCCCGTGTTGAATGAAGTGCTTAAGGTATGAGTTTTGTTTCTCTCTTGTCGCATTTCAAATTTGTCATTTGATACTAATGTACTCTTGCAATTGTCTTACCATAAATGTCCTAACTCATCATTTGGGGATGAATGATCCTAAGTGTGTGTGTGGGTGGGGGGAGGGGGAGGTGGGAGGGATAATATAAGGCCTCGAAAAGTTTCAATCAATTTATTTTTAACCCTCCCGCGTTTGTAATGTCAATTTTGACTTACATTATGATTAGGGATGTTAAAAGGGTGTTTTGAAAAAGTTTTAAAATTTTCAGAAGGGGTTCAGAGATATTTTGGAACTCTGAGGTAGTGAGCCTCCGCGATAGTGGCGTGCCACAGAAGTTAACCTCCGCAACAAAGGAGTTGCATGGAGGTTAACCTCTACGATAAGGCCGTGCCATGCCTCTATAATAAATTCATCTAGTTTTTCTTTTTTCACTTAGGGTGATGGGATTTTGATCTTTTTACCCAATGTACGACTTTTAAACATAAAATTGACCCTTTTTCTTTAGTTTTCAAAGATAAAATCATTCTTTTTGTCACTTAAACTCAAAATCCAAGAACATTTATAGAGAGTTCATCATCTGGGCTCCAAACTTTGAATTGTTTTCAATTCCTCATATATTTCAGGCATGTTTCTCTTTCCCTAATTCTAATTTTACATTGTCACATTAATTGAATGAATTTTCATGTGATTTAAATAGTTGGGTTTGAAATTGGGTTGAGGAGTTTTAGCTGTTATTGCTTAAATTACTTATCTCATGTTTTATATTGATTATCCATGCTCTAAATTAACGGTTTAGGGACTAAATTGATGAATTATTATAATGGTTGGAATGGGAGACATGGGTTTTCCCAAGTTGGATGAACTTTAGCTTGGTAATGACATTAACCTCAAACCATATTGTAAACTTGTTTTAAATATAGATAATTGGGTGGTTTAACTTGTCTTTTGAACCAAATGCATTGCATTAAAGGATAGATAAATGAATATGGCTTTGGATGTCCTTGGTTTTGGATTTTAAATGAAACTTGAGAGTCAGTTTGGTTATACGGATTGGTTTGGAATAATTGATTCAACTTGCAAATATATTGGTATGACGATACCAAGTGGTAAATGCCTTAATGAATAACTCCTAGGTTAATGATTGGTTATGTGTAAATTATTTTAATTTGGGCTAAAAGGAAATTATGTAGCTCACCGTGAAGGTGTAGGTCCCGAAGTGATCAACATTGGCAATCACGTTTACCAACATTGGGGGTCAATGTGACCGTGTGCTTGGCGGTCACATTATATATATATATATAGCGCCTTGGTGTCCTTATTCTTTCCTCAATTTTTCCTCGATTCGTGCGGCTAACACTCACTGAGGCCTTTCCAGCAGGGGGAGCTAGACCCATATAACCCATTGATACCTTTAGGACGGAGTGAGATACACAGTTCAGGTTAACACTTTAAACTCTCATGCTCATGACCCTAGTCCCTATCCCGACATCCTATATATATATGTATGAATGCGTTGCATATGGTTTATGACTGGATTTTTATGACTGCATTGTTTTATCCTTATTCCCTGAGTTATATAACAGTGCTCGCCTCCTGACCGTCCCTGGACACCACATCATTTTATGATGCAGGGTTCGAAGGGTTTTCTATTGCTCATGTGCAGCGTTAGGTGGCCGAGTATTCCTGTAGATTTGCTGTGAAGTGCTGACCTTCATCTTTCGGAAGGCCCAGTTATTTTACTCGTTTCATTACTATTTTAGTATTTTATTTGGATTCCTTTTTGGTCATAGTCGGGGGCATGTTCCGACTTAAATATGTATTCTGGTGTAGAGACTTTTGTGGACTAGTGTGGATCATTACTATTTGAATTCTTAGAACTTTCATTTGGTTTATCTATCCTTCTTATTACCATTTGGTTGGCTTCCACTGTATTTTTCTATTGTGTTCTAGATGTTAGTCTAAGGGGGATGTCTCCATCTCACGGTGGGCTTGAGATACCCGTCACAACTAGGTCCTGGTTCGAGTCGTGAAAACAACTCAGAGACCAGTTCGGGAAGGTAGGAGATTTTCTTGTTATACCAGAAGAAGTCCTTTTACTCCATTATTATCCATTACGCTACATTCATCTTGATCCTTCATGTGGCGTAGGCTACCACCAGGGCTTTAGCATATGTCATGTCAAAAGTATTGCCTGATGGGCGAATTCTCTGGGACCCCAGGTTCAACTACCTCCGAGTGTCAGTTGTGAAATAAGTGTTTCTAATCCCCTTAGTAGTGAGATGATAGATCTGGTCCCTATCTTTCTCCATGGACAGAGTGTCCTACGTCACTTCATATTCATTTCTTGGTCCTTAGACTGATACTTAGTATGGGAGATATTGGACACCCCGAGCACCTCGTATGGTAGTGACATCTATGGGGATATCTACTCTCCTAATGCAAATGGTGGGGTTGGGGTCGTCCCAAAGCACGATAAAACGTATGGCATAAAACTCCCTAACCCAGCCCATTACCCCAATCAGAGGAGCCTCCAATAGGGATATACAACCAAACTCTTGGAGCCAATTGTCTAATTTTGGCGCCTAGGCCACCATCCTGTAATCACGAAATTCCGCTCATAGCAGAATCTCATCCTCTAATATTTTGAAATCTCTTTTGACCAAGGCAGCAAAAGTCTTTTCTTTATTTTAAGTCATAGGGATAGTAAATCTGCAAATCATGGTAAGAAAATAAGTTAGAACTCATAGATTATCAAGGAAATCAAACTTTCAAAAAATGGCAAGTTGAGTTTTGGTTGGGACATTGTTGTTAGTCCCACATTCTTATAATATATTTTAATAATGACAAACTAATAAATGAATATATTGCAGGATATAATGAAGATATAGTTGCATCAAAGAAGATCTCTAAGGAATCAATATATGGAAGAATGTCTTGCAAGGAAATAAGTATCTTTCTACAAAGGAGCTGACGCTAAAATTTGAAATCACATCAATCATGGATCTTAACATCTCTCACGGCAAGGGCAAAAAAAAGCAGATACACCCTATACATAAACATATCTGATATGAAAATGTATGGCTGTGAGCTTATATACGAGAAAAGAAGGATGCACCATGTATGAACATATCTGATATGGACATACCACATGGTGTTATCCCTCAATCAAGGAATCAATTCAAATCCTTGATTGAGAAGAAATTTCTTGAATTTCCTTATGAAGAAAGGAAGTCGAAGCAATTGAAGGATATAAAAGAAGAGACTGAAGACTGAAGAAGACACTCAACTTCACAGAAAATTCTTAGTGTGTCTCAGTCTTAGTCTCATAAATACGTGTACTTCTTAGTTTACAATAGTTACAAAAGAATAAGATCAAAATAACTTAGTCATACCAGTTGAGGCTGTGTCACAAGATCTCAAAATCAAAATAATCTTCAGAACTTGTACACGACATTTGTACTCCGACTCTACTTTGAAAAGCTCTAAGGAAATTTTGAAACCCAACAGGACTGGAAGTAGGTACCATACTAGTGTTTCAAACTAGGATAAATCTGTGTGTCTTTATTTCAATTAACTGCTTACTTGTTTATTCATTTGAATCTAATCCGTTCTGTTAAAGTATACTGATATGCAGGTGAGTTGACTATCAAGACTGACCAGTCGACTAAAGTTAAATTTTCAATTCACCCACTGTTGAATTTCAGCTACTGCCTGTAGCCTCTTTCTATAGTGGGCTACATCCTTCTACTATGGGATCGCTATAGTGGGAATATTCTCGCTATAGTGGGGTCACCATAGCGGGTTGAGGCCTCTATAGCGGCCTTCAACATCCCAAGAGCTCAAAAAGGTGCATTAATGGGGCCTTTTCACGAAAAAACTCATTTTTGGTACTCCAACCTAGATCAATGTTCATGAAGTATCCTAGAACTAGTTATGTAAAATTTCTGGCATGATAACTTATAAAACATGCCTAAATCTTCAAAAGAAAATCAAGAATAATCCATCATATTCCTAACTACTTCAATCCCAATTCCCCCCCCCCCCCCCCCCATGATTCTTATGCTCAAAATATTATAGAAGCGTTGTAAACGTAAGAGAGTCATCTATGCTTCGACATTTAGCCCAAAATCAACCCCAATCATGAATTCAAAAGCCAACCCAAGAAACCTATTATTTTCTATAAATTCAAGTGCATATCATGCTAAAATACTAGTAATGAAGTAAATGAGTAAAGTATAGCGGTACTTACCTTATTTTCGATGTCAGGAGCGAAGTGATTGGGGAGAGGAGGGGATCTTTTAGTGAAAGAGGGAAAAATAGGTGTGGAGCCCATTCCTCACCCCTTTAAACAGTTTGCTCCTGTTATAGAGACCCTCTCCCATTATAGCGATGCCGCTATAGCGGAATTATTTCAGTCTCTTAAAGCACGAAAAAAAGATAAGGTACAAGTACACCTCCCTCCTTCTCCCCCTCCCACCAAACTATATTTCAAGTTGTTATGACACAAATAAACTTTACAGGGGTCCTATTACTCTCCTAAATTTATTTTTTCTGTGTTTTGTGCTCCTTTTGTGCTGACATAGCTACCCAGTTAGCACAAAAATATTTTAATACTTTGCAGTCACGTCAACATAATGGAGCACAAAACCATTAAAAAAAGGAATTTAGTAGGGTAATAGGACCTTTGTAAAGTTTAAGTATGTTATAGCAGGTTCAAATATAGTTTGGAAGCATACTTGTGCCTTATTTCTTTTAATTATTCCAAACTAGTAGTTGAGATGGGTATTCATCAAATATAATTGATACGGAGGTACACCGAGATCTTTTGTTTATTAATTTTGGCTTATAATTTTATATTTTAGGTTCTAAATATAATATTTATACGTGTCACATTAATTTTTTTATTATAAAAAGTCTCGAATTCAAATCTTATTGGGTATGAAATAGCCTTATTAATAAGGAACACTTTACTTCAATATGAGACTTCTTATCGGAACCCAAACTTAGTGGAATATCCCTTAAAAAAAAATCCAATGAATTAAGCTAAACTCTTAGCTAAAAGGTGGATCCAACCTGAACGCACATAAACCAAATTCGACACGTTCAACTAAATTCACTTTTTCGTGTACATGCATATAAAAAAAATGCAAATATAATCATTGTAAATCTAATAATTATCATTCGTCTGCTATATTCATCATTTCGTGTGGGTCCAAGTCACAATCACTTGTGCTCGTTATTTCATTTAACAAAGAAATTTTGAAAAAGAAAAATACGTTTGGCCATAGAGTTTCGAGTGGATTTTTTAAAAAAATTAATAGTGACTGATTTTCTCATTGCCGAGGGTCAATTGAACTGGTTTTTTTGTGCCATAAGGTAGGATACGGTCCGCGCAAATGTGAGATTATATTAAATATGTTATTGTTATTTTTATTATTGTAACTAGAAGTGATTAATATTTATATCAAATAGGATTATATATCGAGCGATATATAATAACAAAGTCAGAAATTCTGCAACCTAAAGAAATGTTTGAACCACCTTTGTTGCTATACTAAACTAACATCTGAACATGTGATTTCATCTCATGATTTCAAATAAGTGTTTAGACATGTGATTTGGGATCATGATTTGAAATCATGAGATGAAATCTCAAATTCTCAAAAAATCATGATTTTGGATTCCCAATCATGATTTCATCTTTTTTAAATACAAAATTTAACCTCTAAATTTATATAAATATTTTTTTAAATATCATCATTTTAGATTTGTGTGCCAAAGAAAAAAAAGAAGACTCATGTTGGATATAAAAAGATTGTACGTACCATGTGAAAGAATTATATACTAAAGAATAACTAGGTATAATTGTTGTTGACTAGCGAATCTTTATAAATTATGTGTACTTCAAAGTTTATGATTGCAAAACTTTTACTATTAAAAGAACATAAAGATATGAATGATATCCTATTTATGAACTATGAATTGCTCATTTGATAATATTATATAATAATTGGGGAAAATTTATTAGACTTCACAACTCGTGAGGTTTTTATATTTATAAAAAAAGAAAAACTTATAAAATTCAGATTTCATGTCAAATAAAGCTCCAATTTCATATCAATAACTTCCTATCATAATTTCATATTGTATATCCAAAAGGGCTCTAAAAGTTTTTTTTTTTATATTTAAAATAAAGGATATAAAGAACTATTAAAGTTGTCACGAATTAAAAAAAAACATCTGAAATTTGCGGGAGTTCTATTACAACACAAAACTAGTTCAAACCACAATAAATACTCTACTTTGACATAGTTTTAGAGCAAGTGCAATGAACGGATGAGGGAGTGCGTGAATGATTTAAAATTCACCTCTAAGCCAATATAAAATTTTCATATGGCATTATTAACTTGTCTTCTGCGAACCAAAAAAAGGAGGGAATTTATAGGTTCTCTTTGTCTTCACTCCATCCATTCACTTTAATCAAAACTCCATTCATGACAAAAATTTCTTACTCTTAAATTTCATATTTCAAATTCTATCAAATATCAAAATTTGATTCTCTTTTTCTGATTTTGTAATGATGTTCGTCAAACACAATATTAACGAATTTGAAAATATCAGACATCATCTACCTCAACTTAATGAGTCGCAATTGCCCTAATGAGGCAACAATTGAAAGAGACGGTATCAATTTTTTATATCCCCTTTAAATAGAGAAGAGAGTTCGATTTCAAAAGGTATTGTGGGAGATCAAAGAAGACAGTGAAGGAACCAGAGGTTCGAATTTTGCTATGGACAAACTCTTATACTTACAACTGCAGAATTTCAAACAGAGAATATGGGTGTTCAACGACATCATGAAGAAAGATTTAGAAGTGAAATTCGCCGGAGAAAAAAAAAGGGGAGAGGAGGATTTCGCTGTTAGAAAAAAAATAGAGATGAGAGAATGAAATGGGTTAGAATAGTAATGAATCAAACTTTTTATCTTGACTCTATATTAAAAGAATAGAAAAATATTATTATATTATTTAATTAGAGAGTGAGACACACATTCTGAGGTTGAGAACACAACTAATGCAAAAGTGTATGGTTCGGACTAATTTTCTGGGCTAATAGAATTCCCGCAAATTTTAGATATCTTTTTTAAAAATTTGAAACAACTTTAATGATGTGTTTGTTTTTTTCTCTATATTAAAAGGGATCAACAATTTATATATTAAGAAAAATAATTTTTTTTATTGATAGGTTTATCTTAAACAATTTCGACGAAAGAAATTCATTGAATGCACTTTATTTCACGGAGCTCCAGCACTAATCATATATATGTTAATGATTAATATATCTACCATAACCTACATGGAATTCAAACGTGTAAAAATAAAGTTGTTGTTATTCCGATTCATATAGTCGTTAGATGTTTTGAGTCTAAAATTTATCGAAAATAATTTTTTTATTTTAAAAGTATTGAAATAAAATTTGTGTGTATCTCACGCTCTCTACCCCACTTATTGAGATTTGTGCTTGTTGTTATTAATAATATATCAAAGCCTGATTTAATATCCTTAGGAGCCATTTGGTACTGGAGATAATGTAGAATGTCTCAGGATTTAAATATGAGATAAAATTTATATCGCATTTGGTAAGCGGTATAAAATTATATTGGGATAAATGTATACCATTTATTAAACGCAGTATAATTCTTGGCTTAATTCCACGAATCCCACTTTATCTCATTTAGTTTGGAATTATTTATTTCATTTCTCAAGTAGAATAAATTAGTTCAAGAATTATAATCTCACGATGATTTAGTTATGAAACGACTCTTTAGGAATCGTTTGGTATGAGAGATAAGAGATAATAAGTCCTAGATAAAATATAAGATTATTTTATCCTGTATTTAATTAGATGTAGTATTATGATGAAGTAAAATTCCATAGCTACCCATAAGCTAATATGGTCAAAGAGGCATCAAACAAGTGGCACTAATATAAGCTTAATTGATGCTAATTTTCCCTAATTAGAATCATGATTTAGAATTAAGCCACTGATGATCCAAAACGTGTACTTTTTACGTGTAAAGTTAGTTATGAGTCAGAAAGTGATCATTTTCATGGATTATTAATTCTGATTTGTAGAGAATTAGCTTTTCTACCTAATGTCTAATTGGAATCGTTTTATGAATGCTAAAGCATATATCCCTGTGACATAGACTTGTCAAAGGATTGGAGAACATATTAGTGGGAATCCAACAAGAGATCTTTGATTTGTTGACCAAATGAAATACTACTTCCCTCGATTACAAACCACAGTAAAAGAGAGTACACAAATTTTATCACAACACAAGGCCTATATTGCTAGCATTTGTAGAAACATGTAATGTCGCTAAAGATTAACTATAAACTTTATATGGTCCATGACTAAGAATTTATACATACTGCTAAAAAATATTGTGTTATAATTGTAAATATAAGAAATTTCTGTCACGAAAAATATACTTATAGTAAGTGATTTTATTCTCGTACCACAACAAACAAAATTCTTAGCTATTTTTTATATTTTCCCCATATTCTGTTGTATTGTATTAAAAGATTTAATCTTTTTGCCAAAAAAAATTAAATTTTATGGCTATTCCTTTTGTCTCGTGGAAATATATAATACTTATATTTATACACAAATTCAAATATTCACACCTATAAATTAAATGTTATAAAACAATAAGAAATTAGAACAAAAAAAATAGAGAGAGAAAATACGAGACTTTTTTTATTCTTCTTGAGATATTTTTTGAGGGGTTTGGGATTGTATTTTTGGGATGAAGTGTGAATTACAGAAAATTCCCCCCCCCCCTCCCTTATTTATAGGAAAAAGATAGCTTGGTTCCATGTTAGGGTTCCAAATTTCCCCCCTAATAAACATACAAGTAAATATTCACAATAATACATATACATTTGTAACACTCCTAGAATGTCTATTTGATGGATAACGAAAAAGAAATCATTAAGAAAAAATCTAGTGAAGGAAAAAGAGTGCACATCTCTAATAATACGCATTTCGGCTGTCTCATAAATAATCTTATAAGAATAATATAATGAAAAAAACCTTGTGATGAAAAAAGGTAAAACTTGTATTAACTCACCCTGATGGAAACATCAATCAAAAATCATAAATCTATGTATTTCAATCTTGTGCATAATTGTAACGATCGGTTTCATTGTAAAATATCTGCGGTAAAGGTATACGAATCTCATACGTTACATGTGTTAGGATCAATTTTTTTTATCATAGGAGTATATTTGATATGTACTAAGGTCATATAATCCTCCTAGCACAAAGTTAAGTTGAAAGTATTCTTATCGATTTAGTATTGGACTAAGTTTAAAGTAAGGTTAACTTCAAATGAGAATTAGTCCTATAATTTAAGGTGCCTAATATCCACCAAATTATATATCTCCGAGTCTTCTTTCCAACTCAACTAATCATTTGTTAATCCGATTTCTAAGTAAAATGTTATGATTGTTTACTAAAGAGTATCTGGGCTAAAAAAGTTGAGGGCGTCGTAGCGGGTGGGGGCGCTATAGCGGGTCAGGCCGCTATAGTGGTACGAACAGTAATTTATAACATATTTTTCTGGATTTCATCTCCCAAACCTCAAATTTTCATTCCTAAGCCCTAGAGGAACGATTTTCTCTTGTATGGGTGGAAATTCTTCGTTGAGGTAAGCTTCTTCCATCATCTTCTTCATTTTTCAGTTCTTTAACATCCTCGATTTATTAGAACAACCTTTAATGGTGAAATTCTTGGGGATTTGAACCCTAAATTCATAATATTATTGGAAAAAAAATTATAGATTGAGTTAACATCACCTAAAATCACTTCTAAATTATTAATTAACAATCCCTAATATGAATTAGTGTTTCTAAAATATGATAACTAATAGTTGGGGACCTTGAATTTAATAAAGGTGGAACCTTTAGCCTAAAAACTCCAATAATGGAGTTGGGTTGAGGTTGAAGGAACTATTTTGACTAATTAACCCTTGAATAATTTTATAGACTGTAAACAAGGGCAGAACTAGTGGTATTGAATTTTCAAAGTATTTCTTTGAAGAGTGATTTATTAATTACTCTTATAATTATTGTTTCTTATATGATTAGCCTTCGAAAATGTGAAGAATAAGGAAGACCATCATGACATAGCTTACTGGTTGCAACAGCTTAGCGCCTAGGTAGGCTATGGTTTATGAGTAGTAGACAGTGGTTAGTAACTGTATCCATATGTATATTTGATGGGAGAAATCATGCTTAGGACTATGGGCATGTTGTTTGGGTGGATAAAATATGCATTTAATATAATAAGGACTTAATTATGTGTTGAAATGTCAATATATGAATCCTTGATTGATGTTTTATGTTTGTATGACTTTGGTGGATTGTAATGTGAATTATTTGAATATAGATGCCAATGAGATTGTGTGAGCTCATAATCTAGTTATTTAGCCTAATACCATAAAACGATGAACTTGGTATTATGTATGATTGAACTATGGGATAATCTTGCTTAAGGTTAGTGATGAGTATTAATTATGATATAAAGAGACACTTAATTAACTTAAGAACCTGAGATCAAGTTAGCTTAAGGGTTAGAAAATAAAAGGTATAAAGATATATGACCGAAACTGGATATTAAGTTGAATTATGGTGGTGAATGATTGGTTAATAGAGTAGGTCTTGAACCTACTAATGACTTGAATATAAGGGTTGCTGGATATTAGCGGAATCCCCGGTTTAGTATAAATAAAGAAGAATGATATCAGTGAATGAACTTACGAACATTGAACTAGAGTTTAGATTCCTTGGGGTTGAATATGTTCTCTTAAAATAAGTACTTGAATTTAATGAATGTGACTTGATAACGCTTGATTGAATAAGTCATGGATTGGTCTTTGGGTATACTGTAAATTAATGAATATGAATTGATAAGGCATGCATTATGAGTTGCTGACTGTCTTTCGGGCGTACTTACGATTTCATGTGTTAAAGAATAATTATTGTTTATATGAAATGATTATCCTGAGTTTGACAAAGTGCTTGGGGTGTTTTTCTCCATTTTACAATGCATGTTTAAGAAAGTAAATTGTTGAATGATATACTAAGTGTTCATTATATGTAATAAGGTTATATTAAAAACTTGTTGATTATACAAATGTAGTTGTTTATTTTCATCGTGGTTATGATTGTTGTGATATCTATTTCTTATTGTGAGATATATCGGTATTTGAACATCTTCACAGAATTTGGTGGAAGAAGGTTAACAGATTAGAGTTTATGGTTATGTTTTGGTACAAGGACACAGTCTGTCCCCTGCAGGTCATGATTAGAGGGTGGTAATAATACCCTTAGAGTGTATGTATGATACGCCTAAAATACAACTCCACAAGAAGAGTGTAAGAGATCATTGTCAAATATATAACCAAACAACGGTCGGAGTCGAATCTCAAAGAGAATAAAATGCTAAATAAGTTGTATGTAAATTAATAGACTTTTAATTAGAAATTTTCGTTGAGTAGTGGTTTTGGTTGAAATATTAATTGAGAAATGTCAGTTTAATGATACCTAACGTCTTCTTTATAACGTGTTGACAATTGAGAAATAGAAAACTAGGGTTGTCTGAAAAGGGAATGAAATATTTGAAAATCCCTTAGGCTTAGGAGTCCCTCAAGTTATGGGAGGCCTCACTGGTCTCAATAGGAGCAATAGTTACCCCATTGAAGACCGAGGTGCTCAAATCACCTACTTCTTCAGAAACGGGAGAGAAAACTTGTAACACTGGTGCCCTATGCCCACCTACCTAAGCTGAGCTAGTGGACATAGTAGTAGATTTATCTTCAACTCTCTTCATTCTTGCTTTATCATCTCTCATCAAATGTTTCGATGCTTTTCATAGTGCCTTTTTTCATCCATCTTATCTTTATGTCTTCTCTTTCTTGATGATATCCTCTCACCTCCTTCACTCATGGCCTTGCCTTTTTTCTGTGGCTTTCACATTAATCCACAATATCTTCTTCTTCATCTATCTCTATAAATGACGGATCAAACACACTTAAAATAGGTTACTTTTTTAATTCAACTATATCAACATGTGCCTACTTCAGCTCGGCAGTGAACCTAGCTAGATCTGGAATTAATAACTCTTATAACTTGTCGTTCATTGTTTCCTCCATATCATTCATTAACGTGTGCAAGTTTTCATAAGGCTTCAAAACCTCAGCTATATAACTCTATCGACAAATGGTTTAAACTCTTTGGCTAATACATTCAATTGTTGTTCACATTTCTTTTAATCCTTAACCATTTTAACAAAATTTTCTTAGATCACTTGTACTCTGAATAGTTAGGTGGCATGGGTATTGTATCTGTAGTGTCAGTGGTAGGAAGTGTAGGCATTGACCCTGGTATTATCGAAGTGCCTTGCGAAATAATAGTAGCTAGAGGTAATGGCATACCTGCAGGTGCATCTGGTGCTTTTGGATTAGGTTGGGACTGCGTCCCAAACACTGGTGGCTTATGCACTCTCATATCAAACTTTGTTTTGTCGCTCATCTTCTCGATATCCTATCTATTTATAACCTAAAATTCATTATCAACTACTCAAATAATTGACATATTTGCCTCCCTGCAAAGCTCACTAACAAGACATGGAAAAGCCAAGACACTAGAAGTTTTATGTGCCCTCACAAACAGCTCATCCTCTATAATTTGGCCAAAATTTATTTTTTTCCCTTCAATCAAGATGGCCACCAACATTTCCCATTATGGATCTAAATTCGCATTTCCCCCAGTCGGCATCAACCTCAATCTTACCACAGCCTACCAAAATTTGGCTTTAAAGCTCAATGAAGATTTAACAAACCTCTCTCTATTTCTTAGCCATGATAGATCCCTGCTATCTGTCAGTACTCTTGCTAACTATGATCTTTGAGTATACATAATAGTCATTTGATGCTCAAGCTCAGAGGTACTTGTATAAGCAGCATACAGCTGACCAAATAGTATTTGGTTAATGGTATGCTTCGAGATGTGTAATGATCCTTTAGGTCAATTTTTGTATTTATACTTATTTTCACCGCTAAAGCTTTCCTATAACTTCTGCAGGTCATTTATGGCCCATTGGAACTAATAATTTGATGAAATGGTAGTTTATTTGATTTTTAGAGTTAATTCCCTATTTTGAAGTCTTTGTTAGTTCAAATTGGATACCGGGTGAAAAATTTAGTCAAATGACCTTGTATACCAATTTTAACTATTCCAACAGTTTTGGAATGTCAATCTTAGGCTAGGTGGATTCTTGTTTTGGGTTCTGAGACATCCAAACTCATTTTAACCTATTGGTCATAAAGTTAAGAAAATGAAAGTTAGGTGTGGGACCCACCATTTGTTGAAACAACCTCAGATGGAAATTTCAACTGCACTATTGAGTCTGAAATGTCAAAGTTGATATGTTATCATAGATCATTTGTGTATACAGGATTTTGGATATATCCCGAGGGGTTGACAGATACTAAGAAAATTCCAAGTCTCAGTTTTGCAGGTGTACTTGCTAACTGCGAGCCTTGGGTTTCAATTATGACAACCTCAGTAGAAGCATTAGAGTCATGAATATGACTATTGATCATTGCAAAAAAATTATATCCACCAGGGGGCAGATATTGCGATTGCGAGGGTCGGGTCACGATAATGACTCCCGAACACCTGGGAAGGGTATAAATATCCCTCATCTTGATTGTTTTTCTACCTTCTTCATCTATTTCTAAGATATTTAAAACCTAAGTACTGAGAAATCTTATGATTAGAGCTTGTGGGTGATTTAGGGAGCTTGGATAACGATTATTATGCGATTCTCCTTTGAAATTGTGGTAAGATTTCTTCATGTTCTTGGTTGATTTCCCCTTTTCTTCTCTAGAATCCCTAAAACTTGGTGACATGATTTTAGCACCAATGTAGCTAAGTTTTACCAATTCGTAAGGATAATTACTCCTTGAGCATAAAAAAACATTTGTTTGGTTTCGAAAATGCGATTTTTGTAGACAGGATCCACATGAGATTTTTGAGTAATTTTGGACCCGAAGCACAATAGTGAAATATGAGTATCATTATTCTCGTTGTGATGAGCAGATTATAATTTTAACACATGGCACCTTGCTGAAGCTTTTCGAAAGGAAAAGTCAAAGATTTAGTGAATTTTTTTAGCTTTCATCGGCGTCTAGGTAGGCTAGGTTTTCTCTCTCTGTAGATTGATCTATGTTATAATATATTCATGATATTATGTTAGATTTGGTTTTTTTTTTTGGTGTTGATGGGGGTATTGGCAATGCTTGGATTAGTTGGACCGTTTAGGCTATTCAAAAGTCATAATTTAGGAATAATTAGCTTAGTTGTACTTGTTTTAGGTATGATTTTTATCTTAGGATTGATTGTGGCTTAGTTAACTCCTAAAAGTGAATTTAGATAGCTTATCCTAGTCTAGGGTAGAAATTTTCCTAAAAATGTAGTCGCAGATTTAGAAGTGAGATCTTTGATCCACTTTAGGCTAAGATTCGTGTTAGTTGTGGAAAAAATCTTTATTAGCTTGTTATGCACCATGAAAATGCTTACTAAGGTAATATTGAGGAGATTTTTCACTTGATGGTTATGATGGTTTGGTATTGGGAGTTGATGCTTATTGGTATTATGATTATGATATATATATATATACCGGTTAGAGTCCGAATATTGGCCATGATGATATTAATGATATAAATACCGATTCAAGTCGGATAATGATTATGATATTAAGGATATATTTATTGGTTTGAGTCCGAATATTGATTACAATATTGCTTATATAATTAGCAGTTCGAGTCTGAATATCTCTTAAGATATTGATTATATGATACCAGTTCATGTTCGACAATGGAATGTGATGTTGAGATATGGGTATCGGTTCAAATCCAAAAATGGAAAATTGACTATAGTGTGTCATTACATGGATGGATTCTTGTAGTATCATGGAAAATGAAAAATAACGGTGGTTTGGTTTATGCTTTACTTGAATTTACCCTCCAGGCTTATGGGATCCTGCGTTGGGTTATTTACTTTTTCACACTTATTGACTTATAAGGACCAATCTTGTAGATATAATTGATTGCCCTTTATATTATAGTTCTAGTTTATTTATTTCATTATGTACAACAATGTTGGAGTTATGTACTAATTTACCCCTTTTCTTGACTTAGTTAAGTTATCTTGCATTTTATCGCATTTATATCTTGATTTAGCTTAGTTAGCCAATGATGCCTACTGAGTACCCATGGTTTAGGTAATCATACTACACTTTTGTACCTTTTTAGTGCAGATTCGAGTACTAGTTGCCGTCATTGATTCAAGAATCGTGCTGTGTTGGATTTCAGAGATAGGTTAAGCTCTTGGAATCAGAGTTGTCCTGTTTTATTCGTTTTACCTATGTCTAGTACTTTGTTATGAAACAAATTGTACTGACTATTCTAGAACTTGTGGTTTATTTGTAGTAGCTCTTATACTGACTTTATCGGGCCGTGGGATGGTTTTCTATATTATGGCTACTTTTTAGACTATTTCTATTGCCTTGCTTATTTCGAATCGTATTTTTCTGTTTCGCCCTTTTTGGGGCATTTTTCACCAAGTTAACACATTGCATTTATGTTTAGGTTACATTTCGGCTTACCTACCAGTGGAATAAAGTAGGTGCCATCATAACTCATAAATTGAGTCATGACAAATTGGTATCAGAGCATTGGTTTCACCGATATTGTGGGTACAAGAACAAATGTCTAGTAGAGTCCCGCGGATCAAAATAATGACATTCATTTCTTATATTCGGGAGGCTATAGGAAATCCTTAGGAGTACCTCACTTCTTTAACTCATTTCATTCTAAGTGTCTGATTTGGTTTCTAAGGCATTCCCTTGGTTTCACTCTTTCGCAGATAGTTAGGACATATGTACATAAGACGATGGTCCCGAGACTGAGCCTTGGGATTTTATTATTGTTTGTGGATAACCTAGAGGTCGTGGATAGACTCGATATGTATCCCCAGTTAGGGTCCAAAATATAGGGCCATCACAAGACCCTATGCCCACTTCTGAGCCAGAGGTTCTTTCGCCCTAGCCAGCAGTTAGCCAGGGACCAGACCAGGCTTCACCGGGGTTTATTTCTTCTTCAGTACTAAGGGATGCTTTGGTTTAGCTTTTAGGATTTGTTGGTGATGAATGATGATTTCACCACTCATTCTCACAAATTTTTATGCACATTACCTTATTTTGAATGAATAAACCAAACATACTAGTGATAAAATGCACTAATATCTACTCCTTGCATGCATAGAGTTTAGGAGATGAGAAAATTTGTATTAGGGCTTGAAATGATAACAGAAATCAAGAAAATACTGCAAATGACTCAGAGCCAAAGTGGCCTTAGTTAACGCGGTTGCGGTCTGAACACCGTGATTGCAGCATATCCAGCCTCGGGCAACGCAACTACAATCATTGTCTATCAAAATGGCCACATACCATGATCACTCGATCATAGCCACGACCGTGGTTGTACGATTGTAGTTGAAGCTCCGCGACCGCGGCACTACACGACAAATGAGTAAATGGCATTGTAATCAATCTAGGTAGCTGAATTAAAGACTTATATTGAGGATTCAAAACACTTTAAAGTGTGTGGAAGGGAGAGAAGGAAGCAACCCTAGAATTTTGAGTGAAAAATTGATTGTTCATAGTTATTGTAATTATTATTCCAAGAGGAAATTAGTGACATTAGTGTGTGGAATTGAAGATTATTTTTATCCTCTATCATCATGAACATCATGGATAAAGTACTTGGTAAAAATATTTTCTCCATTCTCATGAGTAGCTAACTTCTTTAGTCTTGGGATTATGTGGAACTAAATTGTAATTGTGTGTGGGTATTGATGTGTTTGCTTTAATTTTAGTTGTTGATTATAGATTCCACCATTGCTTGGGTTAATGAGTTGGAATTTGATGGGTGAAAACGCCAAATCTCCAAATAGGTTTGATGGGCTAAAACCCCAAACCCTAAAAACCCTTCATCATCCTTGAAAGAGGGATGAATGTGAACTTGAGGTAACCTATAACATCCTTGAAAAAGGGTTTTAGAGGGACAAGGTAATAGTGGACAATTAGGCCTATGGTTTACTACTTTTTGCAATCTTAGAAATAAGTGTAGTTGGAGGGTAAATCATGTCATGAGCATCATCCTAGAAGTAGGGATGCTTGATTCAGGTTTTGGGTGATTACGAATTTTACACTTGTTAGGTGATAGAAAGAGCCAATGGGTGAAATCATTGTAGATTTTTGAAATATTGATAACAATGACTTTCAACCTAGCTTATCCTTTGGTCAACAATTAAGCTTCATGTTAGACCATAATCAACCCACATGCTTTACTCTTAGGTAGACATAATTTCAAGACCCTCTCTAATCTTAACTTTAGATCAAAAGTTTCATATTCATGCATTATTAATCAACAATTCTTACAAACCATTCTTAACTCAAATTCCCCATTTTAATTTTCATGTTGTATTTGATATCATTACAGATACCCTTTTTGTAACTAGAACACCCATATGGCTCAAAATTTATAAGTTTCTCCTTGAGATTTCGACCCCAACTTTAGTTGGGTTATTGACAATGACCACCTCACCCATAAAACATGAGAGTGAGTTAAGCTTTATCCAAATGGCGTCATTGCCGGGGAGTTAACTGTAGATTTCACTTGTGTTGTATGAGTTTTACTTAGGTGTACCCATAGTGTATGTCATTTAATTTATTTGTTGTTTTTGATCCTTGAGTAGGTCAACATTTTTATTCCCAAATCATCATAAGTCGTGAGGACTCAGTTTATTTCGGGGATGGAGATCATGAAAGTGTCATTCTTATTCACCCCACCGAGGAGCATGGGGTATTTTATGTTACAAGTGTGATGATGAAATTACTCTACATGAAAGGTCTCCTTGGGGGAGCATCTCATCAATACCCTAATGCTCACTTTAAGGGCATCGTGGAAGTCTGTTCTCCATTCAAAGTTGTACATATAACCCAAGAGTCCATCCGGTTATATCTCTTTCCATTATTTCTCATGGGAAAGGCAGTGCTTTTATTAAGATATATGCCCACCGGATCTATTACTTCATGGACAAGTCTCAGGGAGGCTTTCTTATGTCAATACTTCCCACCATCTAGAAAGGTGAAGTATTGTTCATTTCGCCAATATCGCGAAGAAACATGGTACGATGCTTGGGGAAGATTCAAAGAAACACTTTTAAAATTCCCCACCCATGAGTTACCAGAGAAGATGCTTTTCCAAATATTCTATAGAGAATTGGACCAAAAAAATCAGGCTATAGTGGAAAATACATCCAGTGTATCATTCATCAACTCGTCATATGGTATTGTTTCAAAAGCCTTGGACCAAGTGGCAATTTTGTGTAAGGGTTGGGACATAAAGGATACCGAGGTGGCCATGGGGGATCCCTCTTCATCCTTTGTGTTCCATGATAAGAAAAATGAAGAGGAAGAGACTGATGCAAAGAGAGACAAAATGATGTCACGCCTCAAACTCCTAGTTGAGCATTTATCAGGTGACCAAATGGGAGGCATGAGTGTGATAAGTTCAATAGAAGTTTAACCATGTGAAAATACGAAGGAGGAGGTTATTGCTGATAAATTAGGTATAATGCCGAAAGGTTCAGAGGGTTTTCATCTCGCCCTTTCAGAACCGGGAACATATAAACTTGACACATTGTGAAAGGAAAGAAAAAATTAATACAGATATTTTGGCACGTATTTTGAGTAGTGTTGAGAGGACCGAAGAAATAGTGAATGAGATGCTAAGTGAATTCTCCATGCTCCACCAAATGGTTATATCTCACTCCACCGCTATCTAATAACTTGAGGCAAAAGTAAGCCAAATATCAAGGTATCTCATGGAAAAGTTATTTGAAGAAATACAAAGTGGGGAGGATACAAAGGCGAAGAGAAAAAGATCCAACGATGAAGAGCCAAAGCTAAGTGAGCTATTGATAGTTGTACCAATAGTTAACGATCGTCAAATTGTCCCCATGCCATCAACTCCCATTCATCCCTCTTTCCCTAATTTGTTCTTGATAAAGGGAGATCATGACAAGCTAAACAAGTTTTTTGATAAATTTAGTACCCTTTCTATTAACATTCCTCTTTTTGAGACATTGCAAGACATGCCGAGACATGCTAAATTTATGAAAGATTTGATATCTAAAAAATTTTATTGGAGGACGAAACCATAGAGGTAACTCACCGTTGTAGTGCCATTATGACAAGAGCATGTGTCGAAAAGAAGAAGGACCCCGGTGCTTTTACAATCTCATGCACCATCGACACATTCACTTTTGCTAAGACACTATGTGATCTTGGAGCTAGTGTGAACCTCATGCCCTATGTTATATTTCAAAAATTTGGGTTGGGTAAGCCAAAGACCACAAAAATAAAATTACTCATGGCCGATCGATCCATCAAAAATCCAATGGGAGTCCTCTACAGTGTTCTAGTAAAAGTGGACCGGTTCATCTACCTGGTCGACTTTGTTATTTTGAATTGTGCAATAGACGGTGAAATTTATCTTATCCTTGGGATGCCTTTTTTAGCTACTGGGAAGGCTTCGGTAGATTTTTAGTCCAGAAAATGAAGTTTATATTGAATGATGAGGAGGTATCCTTCAATGTATGCAAGTCCATGATACAACCAATGTACCTATAAGTCATCTCGGTGATTGATGTTATTGACGGAGAAGTGTCACACCATGTTGATGTGAATTTGTTGAATGAACCTTTAGTTGGGGTTCTATGGAATTGTGAAAGATATGAAGTTGAGGAGTATGATGAGGTGGCAGCATCTTTAACTGGGCTTGAGTTTCACACCAAGAACCCGGTTAAATTAGATCTTGATCTAAAAAATTGAGAAAGTCCACCCATAAAACCATCCATCCTTAAACCTCCTAAACTCTAATTGAATCCCTTGCCACCTCATCTCAAATACGTGTTCTTGGGGAAGGATGATACCTTGCCAATTATTATTGCTAGTGACTTAAACTCCTTTCAAATAGAGAAATTGAAGTTGGCGGTGAAGAAATCTATTCGGGCCATTGGTTGGATAGTAACAGATATCATCGGAATAGCCCTCGGCATTTGCTCGCACAAAATTAAACTCGCCCAAGATCACATTCCTAGTGTAGAGCACCAAAGGAGATTAAACCAACCCATGCAAGAGGTAGTAAAAAAGAAAATTATAAAGTGGCTTGATGCAAGAGTGATATATCCTATATCCAATAGTACGTGGGTGATTCTGGTACAATGTATCCCGAAGAAGGGTGGTATCACGGTAGTCAAAAATGAGAAAAATGATCTCATCCCCGTTCGACCGGTCACCGGATGGCGTGTGTGTACGGACCACCAAAAATTGAATTCATGGACTGAGAAGGAACATTTCCCAATGCATTTCATGGATCATATGCTAGATAGTCTTGCCGAGAGAGGATGGTATTATTTCTTGGATGGGTACTCAGGGTACAATCAGATTTGTATCCCTCCAGAGGACTAAGAAAAGACAACTTTTACTTGCCCATATTGTACGTTTGCATTCAAGCGAATGCCCTTTGGGTTATGTAATGCCCCGATAACCTTTCAACATTTTATGTAGTCATTATTTGTGGCTATGGTGGAAGACTCTATCAAAGTTTTTATGGAAAACTTCTTGGTAGTAGGGAACTCTTTCGATTCATGCCCCGAATATTTGAACAAAGTGCTTGAAAAGGTGTATGGAAACAAACCTCGTCTTGAATTGGGAGAAGTGACACTTTATGGTCAAAGAAGGGATCGTATTAGGCCACAAGATATCTGGAAACGGAATTCAAGTCGATCAAGTCAAGGTGGAGGTAATTGTTAAACTCCTACCTCCCATTTTCGTAAAATGTGTTCGAAGTTTCCCTGGACATGTTGAGTTCTATCGACGTTTCATCAAGGATTTTGCCAAGATAGCATACCTTGTGTGTAAACTTCTTATCAAGGAATCTAAATTAAACTTTGATGAGGCATGCTTGAAAGATTTCGAACATCTTAAGGAATTGCTCATCTTAGCCCCCATTATTGTGGCCCCGAATTGGTCATTACCATTTGAGATAATGTGCGACGCGAGCGGCATTGCATTGGGTGTGATTCTAGGGAAATGCAAGGAAAATATATTTCATCCTATCTACTATGAAAGCAAAATCTTAAATGACGCCCAACGCAACTACACCGTCACCGAGTAAGAATTGTTAGCGGTAGTATATGCCTTTGAAAGTTTCAAGCCTATTTATTAGGCATGAGAATAGTGGTACACATGGATCACTCCGCCCTTAAGTATCTCATGGATAATAAAGAAGAAAAAATGCATTTAATTAGGTGGATTTTGCTATTACAAGAGTTTAACATTGAGGTAAAAGACAAAAAAGGGTGTGAAAATCAAGTGGTCGATCATCTCTCTCGACTTCAAGGCAACAATAAAAAGCATGGGGAAATAGAAATTAATGAAGCTTTCCCCAACGAATTGATCATGTACATCGAGGGGAATAATACACCATGGTATGCTGACTTTGCCAACTATGTAGTAAGTGGAGTAATCCTCGAAGGATTGAGTTACCATCAAAAGAAACAATTTTTATTTGAGCAAACCAATATTTTTGGGATGAGCTATTTTTGTTTTTGGAATGATACGATAGATTTATTAGGTGGTGTGTCGTGGATATTGAAATAATTATATTTTGGAATCTTGTCACTCTTTGCCTTATGGCGGTCACCATGGAGGAATCCAAACCACCGTAAAGATTCTCCAATGTGGGTTTTATTGGCATTCAATGCATAGGGACACCATTGAATAGATTAAATATTGTCACAAATGTCAAATGCATGGGGGTATTTCAAGAAGGAACGAGATGCCCCTCAAGCCTAATCTTGAGGTGGAACTCTTAGATGTATGGGAAATTGCTTTCATGGGTCTTTTTGTGAGTTTATTTGGGAATAAATACATTTTGGTGGTGGTCGATTATGCATCCAAATGGGTGGAATCTATTGCACTCTAGACTAATGAAAGTAAGTGCATCACCTCATTTCTAAAAAAGCACATTTTCACTAGGTTCGACACTCTTCAGTCCATCATTAGTGATGGCGGCTCATATTTTTGCAATTGGGTGTTTGGTACTCTTCTTGACAACTGACAAATATGGGGTTAAACACAAGGTTGACACTCTATACCACCCTCAAACAAACAGACAAGTGGATGTTTTGAATCAAGAAATCAAGGCCATACTCGAAAAGATGGTAAATATAGACCTCACAAATTGGGCAAGACAACTTGATGAAGTGCTTTGAGCCTATAGAACGGCCTACAAAACCCTAATTGGAATTTCTCCCTATCAATTGGTGTTTAGAAAAGCATGCCATTTACCCGTTGGTCTTGAGCACAAGGCTTTGTGGGCTTTGAAGAGGTTAAACATGAATTAGGGAGAAGCATCCGAGGCACGGGTGACACAACTCCATGAGATAGAGGAATTCCGCTTAAAGGCGTATGATAGTTCAGCATTGTTTAAGGAGAAAATTAAGAAATAGCATGACACTCGGATATTGTGGCAAGAATTCCATATTGGAGAGAATGTACTTCTCTACAATTCCAGTATGAAACTTTTCACGGGAAAGCTTTGCTCAAAGTGGTCAGGACCATTTATGGTTTCTAATGTCCACCCAAGTGGTGCCATTGAATTGGAAGATAATGAAGGAAGAAAATTTGTAGTAAATGGTCAAAGGGTGAAGCATTACGATGAAAGAATCCCCATGGTGGCCAAGGTGGAGTGTATTAACTTCAAAGATGCTATGTGGTAAATGGGGAGAGTCATTCCGCGATGTTAAATTAGGCGTTTGATGGGAGGCAACCCATTTTTAACTCATCTTGTGTTTGTTTTGTGATTTTTAGGTCTTTTAACATAAGTTTGTACTCAGAAAAAAAATAGGGGAGAACAGAGCTAGAAAACTGGCAACTATGCAGTAAATAAAAAATAGAGCAAAAATAGGAGAATTAAGACTTAGTTACCACGATCGCGGACTTGTTGACGTGATCGTGATTTTAGAATCCTACACTGCCTGCTGTCCCCGAAAGCCTTTCTCATCCCTTTTACTTCTTAAACTTACTACAGTGTGGACACTTCTGGCCTTTGAGTTGGGGGTGTAGCAAAGCTACTTGGGTCTTTCTAGTTACGGATGAACTTTGCCCTATGATAGATTGAGTGATGACCTTCTTAAGGGTAAAATAGGGGAGTTCTGAGTACCCGTAGCATAATGTCAAGAATGCAAGGGAAGTCTGAGGACCTGTGGCATTGTATGTTGTAAAGTTGGGGTCACTTTGTACACCATTGGAGAAGTATGAGTAGCCATATGGGTAGTTTGCTGTTTTGATCCTAAATGTGAGATTAAGGCTTTGGTTGTAGCCATAGTTTAGCACATTGTGCCAGAGGCTAATGTAAAATGAACAACCCCTCCATCCAAAAAAATTTGAAAAATCAAGGGCATGGATGTGAGAAATGTTGTAACAAAACTTTTTCTCTTTTTGTGGCTTCATACATTTATACCTGAGAATAAAAATAGATTCTCCAAATTTGTCTCTAGCGAGAGGGACATTTGATCTCCCTTGGCGAATTTTGTATGCCATGTGTGGAGAGCTATTTGCATGCATCTCTTGTATACTTGTGTTATCTAGAACTTGCGTCGTTAGTCTTTCAAAGATAATGTTGATTGTTTTTGGTTGGAGAAATGATCTTAGTCCACCTTTGTGATTTAGAAAGCCCACTCTATACTAAAAAGCCTACCCAAAATAAATATAATGCCTAGTTACCCACTTTAAGACTTTGGACCTTTCCGTAAACCATTATTTTTACTCCTCTTTTGAACCATACTCTCCATGAACTTGAAAATGTAATTCGAGGCTAAAAATCTAAGTTAGGGGTGGTAAAGATTGATGGAAGTAAGTTTGATGCCACGAAGATGTATTTATATGCCTAATGTGCCTAGACTTTGAAAAGAACTGAATAAAAGAAGAAAGAGTCGAACAAAGAAAAGAATTGAGTGAAAGTACAAGAAAAAAATATGAAAGAAGTTGGGTAAACAAAGAAAATAATAGATAGGCATGATAAAAGAGAGAAAACAAAGAAGGGGGGCCCATAGTAAAAAGGAGAATTGAAAAAAAAGGTGTGATGTAGATATTCAAGGAAGGGTGTAGCCATGTTATTCCTAAATGATATCCTACCCTAACCTGAACCTATGTTACAAGCTTAGAAAGACCTTTGATATCTCCAGCCGTTTACTTTCTTTGTGGTGGCGATTGAAAATAGGGGCAAGCCTATGATATGACACTTGTTGCATGGAGATTTCTTTTTGAAGGTTGTCCACTTAAAATTCCTTGTTGCATATTTTGTGGCTTGGTATAAGTAATTATTTTTCTTGTGAGGTTGGCATGTGAAACAAATTGAGGTGGGTAATTTTATCACCTTCCGACAATGAGGCAAATGGAGTATTAGTTGTAGTCAAAAGGGAGTCGCTTCTAGAGTATTGGTTTTTCGTTGCTTGGTCACTCTTTGAAGTCCTCTATAGACTTGGATATAGCCTTTTCTAATGAGGGGTTTAGTGAAATTATCTTAGCCTATGTGTAATGACATACTTGTGGTAGCGACTAAGGTTAAAGTTATTGAGCTCTTTAAGGCATGAAGTTTGGGCATAAATAATTATGTTTTATGGAAAGAGGTAGTGTTGCTTGAGGAAAAGCAATGGATTTAAGTTGGGGGTGTTGACGAGTGATGATTTCACTACTCATTATCAAAAGACATTTGTGCATATTACCTTATTTTGAATGAATAAATGAGACATACTGATGGTAAAATGCACCAATATCCCACTCCTTGAAGGCATAGAGTTGAGGAGATGAGAAAATTTAGATTGGGGCTTGAAATGATAAAAAGAATCAAGAAAATGCTGCTAATGACTTAAAAAAAAAGTGACCTCAGTTACCGTGGTCGCGATCTTAACACCGTGATCGTACCCAGTTAAGCAGGGAGCACATCCATCCTCGGTTAACACAATCGCGATTAGAAGAACGCGATCACTATCTGTCAAAATAGCCACATAGTGTGATTGCTCGATCAAAGCCGCGACAATGGTTGTGCGATTATAGTCGAAGCTTCGCAACTGTGGCACAATGGGACAAATGAGTGAAGGGCATTTTAGTCAATCTAGGAAGCTAAATCAAAGACTTATATTGAGGATTCAAAACACTTTAAAGTGTGTGGAAGGGAGAGAGGGAAACAACCCTAGAATTTTGAGTGAAAAATTGATTGTTCATAGTTATTGTAATTATTATTCCAAGAGGAAATTAGTGACATTAGTGCTTGGAATTGAAGATTATTTTTATCCTCTATCATTATGAACATCACGGATAAAATACTTGGTAAAAATATTTTCTCCATTCTCATGAGTAGCTAACTTCTTTAGTCTTGGGATTATGTGGAACTAAAGTGATTGTGTGTGGGTATTGATTTGTTTGCTTTAATTTTAGTTGTTGATTATAGATTCCACCATTTCTAGGTTTAATGAGTTGAAATTTGATAGGTGAAAATCCCTAATCTCCAAATGGGCTTGACCGGTGAAAATCCTAAACCCTAAAAACCCTTCATCATCCTTGAAAGAGGGATGAAGGTAAACTTGAGGTAACCCATAACATCCTTGAAAAAGGGTTTTATGGGGACAAGGTAATGGTGGACAATTAGGCATATTGTTTTCTACTTTTTACAATCTTAGAAATAAGTGTAGTTGGAGCGTAAATCGAGTCAAGAGCATCATCCTAGAAGTAGGGATGCTTGATTGAGGTTTTGGGTAATTACAAATCTTACACTTGTTAGGTGCTTGAAAGAGCCTATTGGTGAAATCATTGTAGTGTTATTGACCGTCATCAACCCACATGCTTTACTCTTAGGTAGACATAATTTCAAGACCCTCTCTAATCTTAATTTTAGATCAAAGTGTCATATTCATGCATTATTAATCAACAATTCTTACAAACCATTCTTAACTCAAATTCCCCATTTTAATTTACATGTCGTATTTGATAGCATTCCGGATACCCTTTTTGTAACTAGAAAACCTATAAGGCTCGAAATTTATAATTCGATCCTTGAGATTTCAACCCCAACTCTAGTTGGGTTATTGACGACGACTGCCTCACCCCTAAAACATGAGAGAGTTAAGCGTTACTGAAATAGCGCCGTTGCCGGGGAGTTAAATGTAGATATCACTTGTGTTTTATAATTTTAACTTAGGTGTACCCGTAGTGTATGTTATTTAATTTCTTTGTTGTTTTTTTATCTTTGAGTAGGTAAACATTTTTATTCCCAAATCATTATGAGTTGTGAGGACTCAGTTTATTTCTGGGCTGGAGATCATGAAAGTGCCATTCATATTCCCCCAACTGAGGAGCATGGGGTATTTTATATTACTAGTGTGATGATGAAATTGCTCCACATGAAAGGACTCTTTGGGGGAGAGTCTCATCAATACCTGAATGCTTACTTCAAGGTCTTCCTGGAAGTTTGTGCATCGTTCAAAGTTGCACATATACCCCAAGAGTCCATCCGGTTACATCTCTTACCATTGTCTCTCATGGGAAAGGTAGTGTTTTGGCTATGATCTTTACCCGCCGGATCTATTACTTCAAGGACAAGTCTCATGGAGGATTTCTTATGTCAATACTTCCAACCATCTAGAAAGTTAAAGTTGAGGGCCGAGATTGTTCATTTCCGCCAATATCACAAAGAAACATGGTATGATGCTTCTAGAAGATTCAAGGAAACACTTTTGAAATGCCCCACCCATGAGGTGCTAGAGAAGATGCTTCTCCAAATATTCTATAGAGCATTGGACAAACCAAATAAGGCTATAGTGGACAATGCATCCAGTGAATCATTCATAAACTCATCAGATGGGATTATTTCAAAAGCCTTGGACCAAGAGGCAATTTGGTGTAAGGGTTGGGACATAAAGGATACTGAGGCGGCCATGGGGGTTCCCGCCTCATCCTTTCTGTACCATGATAAGAAAGATAACCCTTATATTGATACCACTTAATTTTTACCTTTCGAGTCTCTAGGTATTAGATGAAATCTAACCATCTTACGTTGATAATACTTAGTAGCATTGATCGACAACTAAACTCTAAAGTACTGTTGTCATTATATTTTTCTAGTCACTACTCCTCGTTTGGAGTAATTAGCAATAATCTATGGGAAATCTTAACGTTGGCCACCGCTAAGAAAACTATTACTGTGAAGATAATGCAATGTCTGCCATGGGTATCCATTTAATTCAATAATCGTACTTTCGCTACTTCATCAATCCGCCACGATTTCCATAACCCTAGCTATGGGTTTTAGCCGCTCGTACTTATGAAGAAATTGATATCATTCATAGTTGAAAGCATAGATGAAATCACAATGATAGGAATTGTAAATACCAAAAACCGTTACTGAATAAATCAACTGATGTTAATACACGTAAATCCCAAGATTAAAAGTTGAATTTTGGAATCAAAATATGTTTATGAATATCAAAAGTGCATAACTCTTACTAAAAACACAAAGGGTATTTATAGTACATGAGGAAACCCTAAAACCAAATCCCGAATAAAATAGGAGAGAATAGGGTTAGTGACCACATGTGGTCCATACCCGCGGTCTGGCACCGGGCGTAGGTAGTACCTGCGGTCCTGGACCTGAGCGCAGGTACAAACTGCAGGTACCGGATGTCAAAAATCGTAGAAGTTCAACTCTCAGGATTTTGGACTTCTAGTACTTTCTTTGCCTGCCTTCAGTCTGTAGGTCCTACATGTGGTCCGTAGGTTGACTTATTAGGTACGGGGAGTCATCTTTTAAGCTCTTCTTCAATTCTCAAATACACTTTGATCACGATTAAGCTTGAAAGTGTGTCAAACATCCATAATTGCTCCAAAAGTAACCAAAAACACCTTTTTCACCCTTTTCATGAAATTATCATCCAAAACATGATTTCTGCAAAACATACCCAAAATGCATCATATCTAACAAAATAACCTCAGAAACTTGTATTTTTTCCTTATTTCAAGCGTAAAAAATGCTATATTTCTATAGCACGTCAATACCCTCAACTTAGAGTGTTTGCATGTACTCAGGCAACAAAACATAAGAAAAACAAAAACAACGCTTAACTAGGAGAAACTAAGCAATTCAAGGCAGTCAGTCATCATGTAAAGCTCAAAACACAACACCCCCCTACAATCTTATTTTTTCAAAACGAATTGTGTATGAACATTAAGCACTACAATGTGACACAAAGGGATCAAGGTATGGAAATTAAATTAGCAACAGACAACCACTCATATATACAAGTTACACTACCCAAAACAAGCAAATACCTAGAAATATGACTCAAGTGCCCTCACAATAAGAATGTCCCACTCACTCATATGAAATCATGCATGCCAATGTAGGGATGTTCAAGAGACAGTCAGACTTAAAAGAGGAGTTCCAATCAATGCATGTTAAATACCATAGGATTGCCCTTATTTTCTTTACCTTAGCATTCAGATAGTCAAGTTAGGATCACTATAGGACTTTTCTCGGCTTGTAATGTAGGCTTGGGGCTGGTATGATACATATGGACATATCAAGTGACTAAGCCTCCTTGGCACTACACTAACCTCAGGGTCTCACTTATTAAACATTTTTCACTTTATTTTCCGCCCTTATTTCTCCCTTTTACTATTTTATGCACATTCAAGCTGGGTGTGGCTTCTTTATTTTTTTTTCATAATTTTCACAATTTTTCTTTTCTTTTTCTACCACACCCAGCCTTACTAACTTTTTCTCTTATTGTACCCTTCTTCATGCCCATTTTACACTACACACCCCTATGACATCCACTCTCAACTTAAGCATTTCGCCTGAGTTGGGGTACACAATGTCCAAGAAGGAACTGGGCCAAAATAGGTCCAATGTAATATAAATAGGAAGGTGAATGGTGAAACAAGAAATATAGGCTACAGGGTCTCAAAATAGGGATCAAGGGATATAATTTACACATGGAAGGTCATTTAGGATAAAAGTGGACTAAAATAAAATACGACCTATGGTCCTTTCCTTACCGACTATCCTTCAACCTAGGCAAGACTAACCAAGCAAGTTCTGAATTCAACGTAAAAAGGGAACTTGGTAGTATCTCACACACACATATCATAGAGTCAATATTACCAACTCCTACCTATCCAGTTCATGCAATTGATATAAAGTGATTATCATGTCCCTAATCTTAATGCCACACCAAGATCCACAATGTTCACACTTATATACATTTACATAGTTCTAAAACACAATTTTTTGGATGGGTATCAAAAATTAATCAAAACATGACTTCTGCCCTATATACTTAAAAATCTACTAATCATAAAAAAAAACACAATACGAAACACGATAAGCCTAAACATGCCGGCTCTACTAGGAACAAGACTCCGGGGAAAAGAGGAACGACAATGAAAAATCCAAGAGGACATTAAGACACACAAGCAACCCCACCCCAAACTTAAAATCATGCATTGTCTCCAATGTGTCAAACAACTACAAAACAAGAGAGCTAGGAATATACCTGTGTAACCATAATGCGGAGATTCGACGTCCATCACACACTAGGAATAAAAACAACAAAATACCTTGGGTTGCCTCCCATGAAGGGCCTGATTTATTGTCGTGGCTCGACTCAGTTCTCTTAGTTACTCAAACTTCACCAAGGTTTATTTCAACATAAATTCTGACTTCTTCCAGTTCTTCCATGTAGTGTTTCACTCACTGTTCGTTCACTTTAAACGGGACATCACCATCACACTTTATGTCAATAGCACCATATGGAAACACCTTAACCATAGTGAATGGTCCAGTCCATCTTGATTTCAGTTTGCCAGGAAACATGCGTAGTCTTGAATTATACAGCAAAACCAAATCACCGAGTCTGAATATTCTATTTTTGATATTATTATCATGGTATAAATTCATCCTTTATTTTTATATGGATGATCTGTCATAAGCATGGAGTCAGAATTTATCCAGCTCATTCACCTTGTTGAACCTCAAGTTTGCTGCATTACGCCACTCAAAATTTAGCCTTTTAAATGTCTGTAGTGCCTTATGATCAAGATCAACCGATAAATGGCATGCTTTTTCATACACAATATGACATGGAAAGACACCTATGGGTATCTTATAGGCTGTCCGGAAGGCCCATAATGCATCGTCTAACTTTCTAGACCATTCAGTCCTGTTGGCATTTACAATTTTTGCCAAAATAGACTTTATCTCTTTATTATATACTTCCACTTTCCCACTCATCTAAGGATGGTAAGGTATTTCCACCATATCACACACCATATCTATCAAGCAGTTCTTTGAACAAGTGGTTGTAGAAGTATGACCCATCATCACTGATAATTGAACATATGACCCATCATCACTGATAATTGAACATGGAGTGAAAAATAGAGAAAAGATGTTCCTCTTCAAAAAGGCGGTGATGCTCCTACCTTCATTGTCTGGGAGAGAAAATGCCTCCACCTATTTTGATACATAGTAAACTACTACCAGAATGTACCTCATACCAAAGGAGCTCATAAATAGGCCCATAAAATTAATCTCCCAGACATCAAATAACTCCAACTCGAGAATAGGTGCCATGGGGAGTTCCTGGCATCGTAAAATATTGCCTTGATGTAGACATTAGTCATAGGATTTTGCAAAATCATGAGCATACTTGTAAATATAAGACCAATAGAATCTGTATGCCATTGTGGTGTCCCCCATTAGTAAAGAATGATAAGCTTCCAAAATATTTATCAACTCCACCTCTAGAATGCATCTCCGAATCACACCATCAACACAAACTCTAAACAAATATGACTCATACCTGAAGAACTTCCTTACCTTGTGCATAAATCTCCGTTGCTTCTGGAAGGATAGATCATTTGGGATGATATTGATTGCCATAAAGCTGGCAAAATTAGAAAATCAGGGAATCAAATCATGAGATGCTTCCAACACTCTCTCTTCAGTAAAAACATCATCTATCTCATGAGTATTCTCTAGTTTTTGTATGGTTTCCTTCTTATGTATGGATAAGTGGTCTACAACTTGATTTCATTCTCTTTTCGGTCTTTGACTTCAAAATCAAATTCTTCCAACAAAAGCACCCGACAAATTAGTCTGGGTTTGCCAGCTTTATTTGACATCACTTACCTTAAGTATGCATGGTTAGTATGCACTATAACCTTAGTCCTAATATAATAAGATCAAAATTTTTCAAAGAAAGAAACCACCGCAAGTATCTCCTACTATGTAATTGTGTAATTTTTCTGTATGAGGTTTAAAGCTTTGCTGGTATAGTAGATGGGATGTTGTATATTTTATATTCCTTAGCATAGAACAGCTTCCAAGGCCACACTGCTCACATCACACATTACCTTAAAAGGTACAGACCAATCAGGAGACATAATAATAGGCGCTGAAATTGACCGCTCCTTTAGGTATTTGAAAGTATTAAGACAATCATCATCGAAAAAAATTCACCTCCTTTTCAAAAATCTTTCATAGAGGATTTGCAATTTTAGAGAAGTCTTTGATGCACCTTCTGTAAAAGCCTACATGACCCAAAAAAACTCTGCCTCTAACTGACAATGGCGGCGGCAACTTTTCAATCACCTCAATTTTTTTTCCTCCTCAATACCATGTATGGATAACTTGTGCCCTAGCATGATTTCTTCTTTCACCATAAAGTGGCATTTTCCCACTTTAATACTAAGTTGCACTCTTCACATCTCTCTAGTGCACTTGCTAAATGGGCTAAGCAATCATCAAAGGAGTTCCCAACCACTGAAAAGTCATCCATGAATACTTTAATAGTGTCTTCCACCATATCAAAGATTATGGACATCATACATCTCTAAAAAGTGACTGGCACATTACACAACTCGAACAACATCTGCTTGAATGCAAAGGTCCCATAGGGCCAAGTAAAAGTAGTTTTTTCTTTGTCTTTGGGAGAAATTATGATTTGATTGTAACCCGAATACCCATCAAGAAAATAGTACCAACCCTTGCCTGCTAATTTGTCCAACATCTTATCCATGAACGACATAGGGAAGTGGTATTTTTTTGTCCACTTGTTCAGCTTTGTGTAGTCCATGCACACTCTCCAACCGATCACTGGCCGTATTGGTACTAATTCATTCTTCTCATTTGGAGCCATTATGATTCCTCTTTTCTTTGGCATGCATTGAACTGGGCTCACCCATGTGTTTTCTTCAATGGTAAAAACCATACCCACATTTAACCACTTGATTATCTCTTTTTTCATTACCTTCTACATAAGGGGATTCAATCTTCTATGAGGCTCAATACTGGGAATATTGTTTGGATCAAGATGTATCTTGTGTGTGCATATATGTGGTAGAATCCCTACAATGTCTACAATGGTCCACCTAATAGCTATCTTGAACTCTTGTAACACTAATATTAAGGCTTCCACCTGCGCTCCTGCTATATCTTCCACAATAATTATCGATAAGGTCTAGTTGGCCGTAAGTAATGCATACTTCAAATAAGGTGGGAGGGCCTTCAATTTCAATACCGGTGGTTCTTAAATTGATGGTCTTGCAGGAGGTATGGTTCTGTTCTGTTCTGTTCTCCAAGTCAAGATCCAGGTTCTTAGGGGCATATTTGTAGAAATTAATGCCATGTTGTGCCTGAATCATCTCATCATACTCATCTATCCCATCACTCTCGAAGATCATAATCACTGCTGGTAATGCTTCTACCCCAAATCTCTTCTCAATAGGAACCTCAACTATAACCACATTATCATCTACTATATTAATCACCGCTACAACTCTCATATCATCAGGCTGCTGGATTGTTTTGCATATGTTCAACACTATTTACTTATCATTCCATTTGAAAGTAATCTTCTTTAGGTCCATATAAATTGACACCTGACCAGTGGACAAGAAAGGTCTACCTAAGATAATCAGAGAATGAGCATCCACTTTACAATATAAATTCATGAAAATCTGCTGGATACGTGAATGATGCCCCCTTCGCTTCTACATTATACACAATACCTACTGGCTCCTTTAGAGATAAATACTCTATCAACAACTTTGTATATTTAGGCTTGAGTTAACCTAACCCCATGACTTCATATAACACCAATGGCATTGCATTTATTCCTCCTCCCGTATCACATAAAGCTTGATTAATGTCATAAGTCCCAATAGAATATAGAATGATGACTATACCCTGGGTCATCATACTTTTCTCCTGATATTGCATGAAAACCTGCCCTGAACTGCTGCACTATATTTTGAATCTCTTATGTTACCCAGTCATCATTGTCATCACTCCCAAAATCATCATCACTACAAGTTAGCTTCTCAAATAAAGATTCAGGTGGCTTATCTGCAATAATATTTTTCTTTTTAGTTCATTATTAGTGGGAAAAAATTCTTATCAGGTTAGGAATCGCTCCTCCGTGCTAATAGAAAGATAATGAACTGGTGTTGGAGGATTTAGTATATTGTCTCTAGGAAGTGCTCCTGACTGCCTCTAAGATAAAGTAACAGAGATTTTCCCATATTGCTACTCCAACTGCTTGATATTAGTTGGATGTGACTCAAACTTCTAAGCCAATCCTGAAATATTGTCCTAAGGCAAGCTTCTTGACCCTTCATCAGCTTAGCCAATATCTCTTCTATTCTTAATTTTGCATCTTATTTGCCAGATGCTATGTACTTATCTTTATTATCATAGTTCTTACCTTGATTACCTTGCCCTTGGGCTCAGAAACCTGCCAACTGAAGATCTATATTCTTTGCCTCCTCTTCTAACTCAGACTCGTGTACCCTAAAAGCTACACCCTGTACCCTTACTGCATTAAACTTTGAAAAATTCATCATTGCAAATTGTTTGGCCAACTCACCAATGTCTGTCTTCAATAGTGAAATCTTCTAAGATACAACATCCTCAACTATTCTCTAATCACTAGAAGCTCTAATGGCATAAATGCCAGAACCTCTCCCAACCCCCTAAGTTTTTCACCCTCAGTTAGTTAATGAGATTTGATCCATAATACTTAAAACCTTCTCCCATTGTAATCTCATGATGCCTCTTTCGGAGATAGTGTCTACCGTTGCTATGGAACTAAATCCAGGGCTCTATAGAAGATTTCCAACAAGCTTGTCCTTGAAATTCGGTGGTTGGGCGCCATGCTGAGTTTCTTCTTGAACCTGAACCATTACTGACACATACATTCTGATTGCAGCTGCTTGAAGTTATAAATATCATCCTTGAGCTGCAATACTCTAGAAGAAGGAAAGAATCTGTTCAATAATAGTCTACATAGCTTGCTCCATATGGTGATAGACCCTCTTGGAAGTTCCCCTAGCCATAAAGATGCCTCTCCGGTAAGCGAAAAGGGAAACAACTTTAGTCTCAATGCCTCCTAATCTACCCCAGATATGGTTGAAGTACAGATCCCAGTAAAATTCATCGAATGCATGTTTGTGTCATCTGTAAGAAACCCTGCAAACATGCCCTTCAAGTATAAGAGCTGGATCATAGCACTAGAGATGTTAAACTGACATCAGGGGGAAAAATAAGAGGAATGATAGCTTCAGTCTCTGCCAACTCAACGTATTCTAGATCCCCTTCAATATCTTGATATGGCTGAACATACGAATATGTTGGGATCACTTGAGGTCGGCCTCCTCTATTTCTATTCTAGTTTCCACCGAGTGCTGCTTAACATTCTAGTATCTGTCTTTGCTCAACTAACTCTTCCTCCCAAGCTATGCATTGAGCTTCTTTTATTACCCTCCTATTATTTTTATCTTAAGATAAAATATCACTATTTTATTGATCAACAAAGTCTTTAACTCCTCAGGAGGAGGGGAAGGTACAACATCACAAACCCCTTTCGGAAGTTCATCTCCTTTCTACTTAAACATCCTAACAAGTGTTAGTAGGATCCTCTCTGTATTTGGATTTAGTGGGATTAAGGGATTTCCACTACTCCGTGTGCTATTCATACACCAGTTTATTCCCAACTAAGAACAAAAATAAAAACTCAAAGAATGCAACGACCTTAGTCCACAAATCAACACCGTACTCCCCAACAATGGCTCTGAAAGTTTGATGACGTCCAAACAATACCTTCTATTATATTATGATATAGTCTCTGTCAAAATATATAACCCAATGAAAGTTGGGGTCAAATCCTAAGGGAACACGTGGACTCATGGATTTTAGATGCTATAATCGCTAGGCGAAAATTGGAAAAATAAATGGGGGAATTTGAATGAAACTATTTAACAAAGAGCAAATATCAACTACTGTTGTGATGAATATTGGTGAACACTGAGATTGTATTTGTAATGATCCAATTTTCTGATCGGAATGCTACACGGTGCTTATGACCCCGAGGGACCACAAGCTAACCCATTACTGATATCTGTACCTGTATACTGCAATTCACGACATAATAATGCGTAAAATATGCACAATAGGCCATAAGGTTCAAATGAAATAATATAAAATCCATATGGGCAAAAAATACCCAAAATAACTGAAAACTGAATCTGAAAGCTAAATCTGAGCATAAATTTGAAAGCCTCTAAGTACTGTTTGAAATAAGGAGTTGAAGGAACATGTCTCCAACTAACTCCGTAAATTGATAACTGGCTAAAATAATAATAAATAAATCCAATCATATTGTCCTCGAATAAAAAGAAAGCACCATAGCATAAATGCGTCAGTACGAGGGGATGTACTGAGTATACGAGTGAGGTAGGCTAAATATAAACAGGGTTTTCATGCATGAATAATGCTAACTGACTGACTGATATGAACGTAAGAATGCAAACATACATACATAGTAACTAAGATCGTGAGTACGTAATGGCTAAATCTGTATGCTAATACATGGCTGGAACCATAGTTCTGATAACATGGATGACTGTATCTGACATCCCTAAATCTGGTTGAACTCTCTAAGTTCCGTGCTATAACTGAATTTAACCGTATCTAACAGTCCTGGTATAATGATATCTGAAGAGCTGTCTGAGTTCTTTTACTGAGATTGATACTGAAACTGTGGGAGGTAGTTCTTTAACTGACATGCCCCATGTATGCCATTATGGCTAAGCTAGGGTCCAATCTCTGCCCTAATTGGAGGGGTGTTAATACCGCACCACTGGTAAGGACAGTTGTGAGTGACCCTTATCTGGCAGGTACTCAAGGTGAGAATGGTGGGACCCTAAAATGACAGGTTAATCCACCTTATCAACCCTAATCTGATAGGCTAAGATGTCTCAACCTACGCTGGCTACGTAGTTCTGGAACACAAGGATGGCTGCTAAGAAACACACCCTAAACTGGTAGGTGAGTCCCCATCCTTGGGTTCACTCGGTCCTAACTTCTACTCCCATCTGAAGAGACTAAACATGATTTAACTGACTGTACATGGACAGATTAACTGACTTCCGTTGACTGACAGAGTAGTATGGTTATCTGAGAGTTAACTGAGATCATGAGATTTCTTGAGTCACATGACTGAATAAGTTCTATAGATTATATCTTGACTGAGATTATCGTGACAACATGACATGGCTCTAGGCACACAACTATATATTTTGGGCACGAATACCCCCAGGACTCGATAGAAGGAAACTGACACACATGACATGGATTGATCACAAGATTTGAGTCCATAATTCATAATATCATAAGTATGGGATATCATATTTCATATAGTTATTCAACATCTTAAACATTGTAGGGAATGCATGGATATATTTCATGTACATATTATATATATCCATTATCTTGCGTGCTTCATACCATCACAATAGCAGCACATGAAAAGCATGAAATTCATATTGAAGTATATAGCTAACATGAACTTGTCATTTAGACATCATAGAACCATACAAACATGAATTTCTAGCATCCTAAGCATTTTATCAAACACCTTGCATGCATTCTTTAAGGCATAGGTGGGTTTCATACTTGCACCATATTAAACCACCTAAAGTTCATGGTTTTCAATTAACAAACATATATATTCCATGAAAACACCTTTAGACATCATATTGAAACTTAAACAATAATCGTCAACATGTACATACTCATATCACCACAAAAAGTTTACAAAATAATATTTAAAACATGGTTCTTAAGCTCTATGAATGGATTGGATCTATAGATGAACACTACGCATACCTTAGTAATTGAATCTTGAAAGAGATCTAATGTTTATGAAAGTTCTTGAAGAATTCCCTAGGCTTGCCCTTGATTTTTCTTGACTAGGGTTTAAACCCTTTGGGAAAGAAAGCTCTTGTTCCTGAGGAGATAATCTTGAGAGAAAACCCTAATCTTATGGTTGGAAGTGTAAGAGAGGGGTTTTAACATGTTTTAACTAAAGAGAATGGAAGATAATACGTTCCTTGAGGGTTATAAGTCATGAAAAGTGAAGGGAAAAGACCAAAATACCCTTATGAAATAAATTCCAAGTTGCTGAAAATCATAGCTGACGACATTTGTGACAAGACGTCAAAAGTGTGGTAAGCCATCAAAAATATCGTCACACAGGAGATGGAACTGATGGTTTCTGCCTAAGTATGACGACCTTTGTGGTAGGGCATCACAAATGTGGTAAGCTACCACGAATGTCGTCACTTAGGAGCTGGTTTTTGCCTAAGGCTGACGACCTTCGTGGTAGGGCATCAAAAATGTGGTAAGCTACCATGAATGTCACCACACAGGAGTTGAATTCTTCCTAAGGCTGATGACCTTCGTGGTAGGGCATCACAAATGTGGTAAGAATACACGAATGTCATCACACAAGAGTTGGATTCTGCCTAAGGCTGACAACCTTCGTGGTAGGGCATCACAAATGTGGTAAGCTTCCACAAATATCGTCAAACAAGAGTTAGATTCTGCCTAAGTCTAACGACTTTTGTGGTAGGGCGTCACAAATGTGGTAAACTACCACGAATGTCATCACACAGTTTCCATCCCGACATATTGGAGTAAAATAGGAATAACTCTTTGCTCCAATAGCGGATTTAGGAGAAATTGGTATCGTTGGAAATCTAATTCAATTATATATCTGTTGATAGGTTATGAGCTCAAAAATTCCAAGTATAATGAGATATATTCTCGTTTGAAGTTTACTATACTAATATCCTTCTCAAAACTTCAATTGGTAAGAAATATTTTGATTCGTCTGATAGCTGGGAGTTATTTGATGCCTTAATTTACATCTAACTTACTCATAAAACTGTAAAATAACCATGATGTACTATGCATGAGCTTGGTACATGTCTCTAATATTGTTTGGATTTTTTGGGGTATTACAATATCTCCCTCTTGGAAACATTCGTCCTCGAATAATGACTGCTTGAGAGGGGAGAAGAGGTAAAACAACGCATACACTGATCATGCTCAACTGGCATATGATTTTAGGACTGAATTGAATTCTAAGCTGAATATAGCCCAACTGAACATGCATATTTGATGCATGACTGATAAGCTGAACTCATGAATGCATGATAAGCTATGCACTGATACTTAATACCAATTTTATACTGGAATTTTGAACGTGTAACTGAATAAGGTTAAGGAAAATGGTTACCTCGAGCTAAGTATAAATTAGCAGAGAAAAGATGAGGGTACTTGGTTCGTATGTCTACTTCTTCTTCCCAAGTAGCTCCCTCCATGGACTAATTCCGCCAAAGAACCTTGACTAGAGGTAATTCTTTGTTACTCAGCCTACGAGTCTGATAGTCAAGGATTTTGACTGGAATCTCTTCATAAGAGAGGCTAGTTTGAATGTCAACGCTCTGAATAGGGACTACAACTGCTGGGTCACCTATGCACTTCTTGAGTAAAGAGACATTGAAGACTGGATGAACTGAGGCTAGATCTGAAGGCAATTTGAGCTCATAGGCTACCTTGCCAAAGCGACTGAGAATCCTGAAGGTACCAACATATCAGGGACTGAGATTTCCCTTTTTGCCAAATCTTTTCACTCCCTTCATGGGAGAGATCTTGATATAGACATAGTCATCGACCTCGAATTCGAGATCCTATCTACGAACATCTGCATAAGACTTCTGTCGGCTCTGAGCAGCCTGGAGTCTTTCTCTGATCAACTAAACTTTCTATAAGGCATCGAATACTAAGTCAGGACCTATGATTGCGGTCTCACTAACTTCGAACCAACCGATCGGAGACCTACATCTCCTACCATACAGAACTTCGAATGGAGCCATCTAAATACTGGAGTGATAGTTGTTGTTGTATGCAAACTCAATCAAAGGAAAGTGGTCATCCCAACTTCCCTTGAAATCAATTGCACACGCCCTTAGCATATCTTCTAGAGTTTGAATGGTCCTTTCTGCTTGACAATCTGTCTGAGGATGAAACACTTTACTGAGATGAACTTGGGTACCAAGACCCTTTTGGAATGCTTTCCAGAAGTAAGAGGTAAACTGAGTACCTCTGTCTGAGTTGATAGATAGTGGAACACCGTGTAATCTGACCAACTCCCTGATATAGATTTGGCATAATCCTCGGCTGAGTAAGAGGTACGAACTAGAAGGAAATGAGCTGACTTAGTCATTCTGTCTACAATGACCCAAACTGAATCATGTTGATGACGTGTTCTAGGCAAACCCATCACGAAGTCCATGTTTACTTCTTCCCACTTCCAAGTAGGAATAGTGAACTCCTGCATGGAACCACTAGGTTTCTGATGCTCTATCTTAACCTGTTGACATGTAGAGCACTTAGCCACAAACTCTGCAACGTCCCTCTTCATCCCACTCCACCAATAGATCTCCCGCAAGTCGCGGTACATCTTAATGGCCCCTGGATGAATAGAGTATCGCACACCGTGCACTTTTGCAACAATTTTCTACCTCAAGTCATCTACACCAGGAGCACACAGACGACCCTGACAACGAAGAACACCATCTTCCCCTTAGAAGAAAACCTCTACTTCCTGACTCTGAACTGACTCTTTTAGCTTGACAAGGCTAGGATCCCTGTCTTTCTTCTCTTCACCTTGAAAACTAGAGATGACTCTGAACTACTCTGAACACATACACCACCCTCTGAAGAGTCAACTAAGCGAATGCCTAGTCTGGAAAGCTGATGAATCTCCTGAGCTAATTTCTTCTTACCATCCTCAACATGGGAAACACTACCCGTGGACAATCTACTAAGTGCATCAGCCACTACATTGGCCTTTCCAGGATGATAAAGGACACTAATGTCATAATCCTTCAAGAGCATTCACCACCTTCTCTGATGAAGATTGAGATCTTTCTGGGAAAAGACATACTGAAGGCTCTTATGATCTGTGAAGACGTCTATATGAACACTGTATAGATAATGCCTCCAAATCTTTAAGGTAAAGACAACTGCTGCTAACTCAAGGTCATGAGTAAGATAATTCTTCTCATGGGGCTTTAACTTTCTGGAGGCGTAGGCTATGACTCTACCATTCTGCATGAGGACACAACCTAAACCTACTCTGGATGCATCATAATATACTATAAATCCATCGGAACCATCGGGAAGTGCTAAAATTGGAGCTGAGGTGAGTCGAGTCTTCAAATCCTGAAAACTCTTCTCGCAAGGTTCTGACCACTGAAACTTGACCTTCTTCTAAGTCAATCTGGACATAGGAAATGCAATAGAATAAAATCCCTCAACAAACTGTCGGTAATAGACATCCAAACCCAAAAAACTCCTGATATCTGATGGAAAGACAGGGCGAGGCCAATTTCTTACCACGTCGGTCTTCTGAGGATCTACTCTAATGCCATCACCCGAAACAATATGGCCAAGGAATGATACTGATCTTAGCCAAAATTTGCACTTACTGAACTTGGAAAACAACTAGTGATCCCTGAGAGTCTGAAGAACAATAATGAGATGGTCTGAATGATCACGCTCTGTGCGAGAATAGACCAGAATATCATCGATGAAGACTATGACGAATGTGTCCAAGTACTGCTTGAACACCCGGTTCATCAAGTCCATGAAATTTGTAGGGGAATTGGTAAGACCAAAGGACATGACTAGAGATTCAAAGTGACCATACCGAGTACGTAAAGCTGTTTTTGAAATGTCACATTCTCTAACTCTGAGATGATGATAGACTGATCTGAGGTCTATCTTGGAGAAATAACTGGCACCCTGAAGTTCTTCAAACAAGTCTTCTATCCTAGGCAACGGATACCTATTCTTGATCGTGACTTTGTTGAGCTGACGGTAATCAATACACATTCTGAGATAACCGTCTTTCTTGCACACGAATAAGACTGGCGCACCCCATGGGGATACACTGGGCCTGATGAATCCCTTATCTAAGAGATCCTTCAACTGATCTTTCAGTTTCTTGAGTTCTGCTGGTTCCATTCTGTATGGCGGAATAGAAATAGGTTGAGTATTTGGGAGAAGGTCTATGCCAAAGTCTATTTCCCTTTCGGAAGAAATGCCTGGAAGATCTTCGGGAAAGGTGTCTGAATATTCATTAAACACTGGGACAGATGTGAGACTGGGAGATTCGGAACTGGAATCCTTAACATGCACGACATGATACACACACCCCTTAGAAATTATTTTCCTTGCCCGAAGGTAGGAAACAAGCTAATCCCTGAAAGACGAAGTACTACCCTTCCACTCTAGGACGGGCTCATTCGGGAACTGAAACTAAACTATCCTATTTCTGCAGTCGACTATGGCATAGCAGGAATAAAGCCAATCCATGTCGAGAATAACATCAAAATAAGTTATCTCTAACTCAACTAAATCTACTGACGTGGATTTATGAAATATCATAATCGGGCAGTTCCTGTATACCCGCCAAGCTATGATGGTTTTACCCACTGGGGTAGAGACTGAAAAAGGCTCTGCTAAAATTTTGGGACTGATTCCGAAATCGCCTGCTATGTATGGAGTGACAAAAGACAAGGATGCACTTGGGTCTAGCAAAGTATAAACATGAACATGGAAAATCTGTAATGTACCAGTAACGATATCAGGAGAATTTTCCTGATCCTGTCGGGTCAGAAGAGCATAGACTCTATTTGGGCGTTGCCCACTAGTAGCACTGGAAATGGCACCCTACTGGTTCAGGCGACCGGACTGGGTTGTGGAACAATTCTGCTGACCCTGAGGGCCTGGATGAGGACACGCCCTAATCCTGTGGCCTGGCTTACCACAACAAAAATAGCCATCACTATCAGCTCGGCAAATACCCTTGTGGTTCTTACCACAAGTCTGACAAAGGGGGTTTGTTCCGGTACTGCTAACACTGCCCTGAGATTTAGAGCCTGGTTCTCTGTCTCTGTTGCCATCCTTGAACTTTGGCACTGGGGAACTAGCGGAGGAAGGGGATAGAACTACTGACTTAGGATAAAACTACGAAAGATTTTCTCCCTCTAATTTAGGCTGAGCAAAACTGAAACTGCCTGCTCTTGCTCTCTTGTTCTGCCTCTCCCTAGTCTTAACCTTCTGCTCCTCTATCTGTTGAGCGTGGGTCATAAGCCAGGCTAAATTCATATCACTGTTCAGCATCGCAGACCTACACTCATTTACCACACTATCATTCACCCCTGACACGAACTTGCTTATTTTAGCCCTATTATCTGCAACCACAAGAGGGGCATACCTGGCTAGCTGAGTAAATCAAAGAGAATACTCTCTAACTGTCATATTTCCCTGCCTGAGATTGCTAAACTCAATAACTTTGGCCTCTCTCAGCTCTTGGGGAAAGAATCCGTCTAAGAAAGCTGTGACAAATTCTTCCCACTCTACAAGACCTGCATCCTCTAACCTTTCTGCTACCCACTGCTTGTACCAAGTGTGAACAACATCCTACAATCAGTATGCAACTAACTCGGCACTCTGAGAAAAAGTGACTCCCATGATATCAATGACCTTCTGGACTTGGTTAATGAATTCCTGAGGATCCTCGTCTGGCTTAGATCCAAAGAAGGACGGAGGGTTCATTCGGGTGAAGTCCCGAATCCTAGATATTGTTGAATTGGCCACTGGGTTGGACGGAATGACTGCTGGTCATTCATTTTGAACAGCTACAGACTGAGAAAGAGCGGTAAATACGGTCCTAAACTCCACATGAGAAGCATGTTTGCCCAAAGTATCTTTGGGCTGAGGAGTTGGCTGATTTCTTCTCTTTGGAGGCATGTTTCTAAAATAAGAGAAGAGCGGATTATATTAAGAGACTAACTTGAAATTATGCTTACTAGCATGATATGAATACTGAAGAAAGGGAACTATTCCTAAAACATCTCATAGCCTCCTGTACATAAATGTGGGGCGCAAAACACCCATGTACAAGACTCTACTAGATGCGGCTTTCAGACTTCCTAGGAATCTATTAAACCTTAGGCTCTGATATCAAGTTTGTAACGCCGCAATTTTCTGAATCAGAATGCTACACCTTTAGACATCACATTGAAACTTAAACAACAATCATCAACATGTACATACTCACATCACCACAAAAAGTTTACAAAATAATATTTAAAACATGGTTCTTGAGCTCTATGAACGGATTGGATTCATAGATGAACACTACACATACCTTACTGATTGAATCTTTAAAGAGATCTAATGTTTTTGAAGGTTCTTGAAGAATTCCTTAGGCTTTCCCTTGATTTTTCTTGACTAGGGTTTAACCCATTTGGGAAAGAATGCTCTTGTTCTTGAGGAGATGATCTTGAAAGGAAATCCTAATCTTGTGGTTGAAAGTGGAAGAGAGGGATTTTAAGATGTTTTAACTAAAGATAATGGAAGATAATGCATTCCTTGAGGGTTATAAGTCATGGAAAGTGAAGGGAAAAGACCAAAATACCCTTATGAAATAAATTCCTAGTTGCTGAAAATCATAGCTGACGACATTTGTGACAAGGCATCAAAAGTGTGGTAGGCCGTCAAAAATGTTGTCACACAGGAGCTGGAACTGATGGTTTCTGCCTAAGTCTGACGACCTTCGTGGTAGGGCATCACAAATGTGGTAAGCTACCACAAATGTCATCACTTAGGATCTGGTTTCTGCCTAAGGCTGGCGACCTTCGTGGTAGGGCATCACAAATGTGGTAAGCTACCACGAATGTCGTCATACAAGAGTTGGATTCTGCCTAAGGCTGACGACCTTCGTGGTAGGGAATCACAAATGTGGTAAGCTACCACGAATGTCGTCACACAGGAGTTGGATTCTGCCTAAGACTGACGACCTTCGTGGTAGGGCGTCAATAATGTGGTAAGCTATCATGAATGTTGTCACACAGGAGTTGGATTCTGCCTAAGGATGACGACCTTCGTGGTAGGGCGTCACAAATGTGGTAAGCTACCATGAATGTTGTCACACAGTTTCCATCCTGACATGCTGGAGTAAAATAGAAATAACTCTTTGCTCCGATATCGGATTTAGGTGAAATTGTTATCTTTGGAAAGCTAGTTCAATTATCTATCTGTTGATAGGTCATGAGATCAAAAATTCCAAGTATAATGAGAGATATGCTCATTTGAAGTTGACTATACCAATATCCTTCTCAAGAATTCAATTGGTAAGGAATGTTTTGATTCGTCTGATAGCTGGGAGTTATTTGAAGCCTTAATATACATCTAACTTACTCATAAAACTATAAAATAACCATGATGTACTATGCATGAGCTTGGTACATGGCTCTAATATTGGTTTGGATTTTTCGGGGTATTACAGTGTTCCCCCTGTTTTCTCAACTCCGTAGGCTTATCATACTTTGTTCAACCAAACTGATATTTTGCATGCAGAATCGATACATTATGTGCCATCTACAGTATTTAAGATGAGTAGACAGATTTCAAACTTTACCTTTTGAGTCTCAGGATATTGCCTTACTAACCCTTATCTTGATCCCAGTTAACTATTACCTTTTGAGTCCCTAGTTATTAGATGAAATCTAACCATCATACATAAATAATACCTAGTAGCATGGGTCATTAGCTAAACTCCAAATTATTGTTTTCATTATCTTTTCCTAGTCACTACTCCTCTTTTGGAGTAAGTAGCAATAATCTCGGCGGAATCTTAACGTTGTCCACCACTAATAAATCTATTATAGTGAAGATAATGTAATGTATGCCATGGGTATAGATTCAATTTGAACAATCGCGCTTCCCCTGATTCATCAATCCGCCAGGGTTTCCACAACCCTAGATATGGGTTTTAGCCGCTCATACTTGTGAAGAAATCAATATCAGTCATAGTTGAAACCATATATGAAATCACAATGATAAGAATTGAAAAACCCACAACCGTTATTGAATAAATCAACTGAGGTCAATAAACAAAAAATCCTAAGATCAATATTGAATCTTGGAATCAAAACATATTTATGAATATCAAAAGTGCTTAAATCTTACTAAAAATACATAAATGGTATTTATAGTACATGAGGAAACCCTAAGACCAAAGCCTAAATGAAATAGGAGAAAACAGGGTCGGTGGCTACATGTGGTTTGTAGTCGCGGTCTGGCACTGGGTGCAGGTATTATCTACGGTCCTAGCCCTGAGCACAGGTACAAACTGTAGGTACCGGGTATAAAAACCCTACATGTTCAACTCCCAGGAATTTGGACTTCTATCACTTGCTTTGCCTACCTGCGGTCCTTAGGTCCTACAAGCGGTCCGTAGGTTGACTTAGTAGGTGCCGGGAGTCACCTTTTCACCTTTTCTTTGATTCTCAAACATGCTTTGATCACGATCAAGCCAGAAAGTGTCCTGAACATCCATAATTTCTCCCAAAATAGCCAAAACACCTTTTTTCACCTTTTCATAAACTTATCACCCAAAACATGATTTATTGCAAAGCATACCCAAAACACATCATATCTAACAAAATAACTTCAGAAACCTGTATATTTTCCTCATTTTAAGCATCCAAAGTGCTATATTTATAAAGCATATCACTCAACATTGGTAGAGAAGTCATCTTGATTCCAGTCTAGAAGGATCTTCTCCTTTGACATGGGCATAGTTCCCCAAACTCTTCTTGGAGAAGTACATGCCTCGCGGCCTTAGGGATTGTTTGAGGGTTAGTTCTCGAGGTTGTAGTAGAGCTCCATGAATGTTGTGGAGTATGAGGCTCATTTTCACAAGTTTTCTAGGAATACTACTTCTATTTTGTCTACCGAATATGAAAGGGTTCGTTGCTTTGTTCGAGGATTGAGACTTTGTTACGATCCAAATTGCAAAGGGTCATGATGGCACTTGTCGTGGCAAACCTTGATAAGTAAGCCTATTACATAATCTGATACGAAGGGAGAAATGATGCTTAAATCCCAAGGTAAAGCTTCTAGAACAAAGCTAAATCATACAAGTTTAATAAATACATAAAGGAATATAAACAATAACAATACCATAACTCGTAAAGTCTGATATCAATAGTGTAAGAACTACTAATACAATTCGTGAGTTAAATAGATCAGAATATACAAAAGGAACAATACCTGTCTCCGAATACTAGTAAATACATAAGCTAATATAGAAAGATAGAAGTGGAGCCCAGACGCATAAAAGTCCAACCGCTACCTTGAACTCTCAAGGCGCCGGGAATCAAGCCATGTGAGACACACCTACACCAGAATCTGTACCAAAAGTGCATAGTAGGGGTGAGTACGGTCCACTTGTACTTAGTAGGTAGCATAGGCTGATTGAGAAAAGTAGAAATAAAGCATACAAAATTCACACTAAAGGCACTTTGCTTGCAACCAAAGAATGTACCACAGTGGTAGCCCACACCACTTGTACTAATAGTTCTAATATATCATATATATAGCAACAACACCAGAAAGGCACCACAAATATACATTATATCACAGATAAATAGAACAAAGAAGGACAACATATACAAGATTATTAAGTACATGTAAAGGAAGATATAACAATTAGGTAAGTGAAAAGCTTAGAAAGAAATACAATCACATCACAAGCATAATGAAGTAAATTCAATTAGAATGGTGATAATGATGATACCACGAGGTTGTTGCACAACCTCTAAGATCGTCACACAGTTTTCATACATACCTACGAAGCTAAAGCTTCCCAACATAGGACCCATGAGGGGTTCGTCAACCCGTATATAATCCATATATCCATATTCCACCCCGTCATATCCCTCGAGGAGGGTGTTATAAGATGCCATATTTTCTATCGTAAAAAGGTGATGCAAGTGTTTCTCAATATTTCTATGCTGGTACCATTATTTCACGAATGAGTATAAAAATGTACTGCTCACAACTATCCACAATGAGCATTTTCACGACCAACCAATATATCATTACGTGAACAAAATATCCACTCATTATTCCCAACCATTCATGAAATCCAACATGATTCATATGACAAAAGAGTATGAATACATCACAATGCACATTGGTACCAAAACACACTTTTTCATCAAAAAAGATACAATTATCTTCATTTATACAAGGCTATTAATATCACATAGGACCCCACACAAACACAAAACAATAAGATAGCCAATTTTCATGATTAGTTTCCATACCTTTAACATGTTTTTGAATACAAATTAACTACCCAGCCTAGTCTGAAAGAGGTAAGCAATAACCTACCTCAAAGGTTAAAAACCGCAACAAAATCTTTCAATCCACAATATTACTCCTCACGACCGGGCCCAGAATCAACTAAAACATTAAAATATAGAATCTACAGTCAAAAGAAAACCAACCTAGTTTTAAGTTGAGGTCGAAACGGATTCCCCAAATGAATTTTCATAAAAGAAAGGCAAAATCATAAATTTATTTCAAAAACATGTTTTCCATATTTTTAAGAGTCTACAACTGAAATCCCAAGAAAAAATGAGTTAAGAATAAGGTCCAAATCGAAGAAAAAATAATTTTAAACTTTATCAGGTAAAATCTTTGAAATCCATTAAAAATGAAGAATCAAAGTTATTTTGAAGATAACATTAAGGGAAAATTGATAATTATAGGATTAGAAACTCATTCAAATGAAAAAGAGTGAAATCATGGTTTTAATTGGTGAAATACACTTGTTTGGGCGTTACGGGCCAAAATCCCCAAATTTTTTACTTAATCCATTCTTAAAATAAGAATTTAAGATTAGTAATTGAAGAAATTAGTTGAAATGAGTGTAATGGAGCTTACCCAAACATAGAAATGGAGAAAGTTACTCAAAACCACAAAAACCTTAAGCTCCAACTCTCAGAAATGCTGAAAAATGGCGAAAAAGGTATTTATATAAGAGGTCCAGGGTTGCAATCAAGGTACCTAGCCTTTCAAGGGTATCACGATCGCAGACAAGTATCGCAATTGTGATGTTCCATATGCTGGCCAAATGGCGATCACGACATCAAGCTCGAAATCGCAGGTGCACCAGCTAGGGACTTGATAAATTTACGTCCCCACGGGCCCCTCAGGATTCATTCAAAATCTCATGAAGACAAACGAACTATGCTACCCTATCAAATTCGATGCTCCCAACTCAATAACAATATCATAATTTTTAACAAATATCATTTTCACTTATGTTACCCCCAAAATGTAAAATCACAACTTTCCAATCCAAGGGTTGAAATGAGATTTAAAATCCATAAAACCATACCAACCACGTTACTACCCTAAAATCAACATTTCATATCTGCTTGCGTAGTTCATTTTGCCATATGTCGCACGGATCAAAAAATATCATCTGAAATAACTATAAGGCTCTCAAAGTCACCAAAAATAATAAAATCACATAAATGACACTAAAATGCATCTAGAACTATGCCAATCACCACCACACCCCAGAAATACCACAATGCAACTAAGTGGATGGGTAAAATAGTCAAATCATACGGAAACACCTATTTCATATATCTCATCAAAAATTCAGGTCGTCATATCATCCACCACTAAAAATTTAGCTCATCCTCGAACTAAGGAAAAGAAATACATGAATCAACAAACAACTGGGATAAGAACTACACATATCAGACTCGAACTCCCAAGTTGCCTCAGATACAGGTCTATGTCTCCACTGAATCTTAACCACTGGGCTAACTCTAGAGAGAAACCGTATAACATCCGTAGAAAAATTAGAGATCTACTCCTCAACATAAGACAATCCCTAATCTAACTGAACCGACTCCTTAAGAATGACATAAGACTCATCTGGAATGCAATGGGAAATCATGGAAACATGAAAAATTAGATGAATAGATGCTAACTCTGAGAGGAATGCTAACTCATAAACCACATCATCAACTATTCAAAGTATCTTAAATGGGCCAATATACCTAGGGCTAAGCTTAACCCTCTTCCCAAACCTCATCACACCTTTCATTGGTAAGACTCGAAGGAAAACACGATCACCAAGACCAAAATCTTAGGGCACAAAGTCTACTATCTGCATAATACTTCTTCCTACTCTGAATCACCCGAAGTCTATCCTGAATAATCCAAACTTTATCCAAAGACTCACAAAGTAAGTCCGTACCTTGAGGTCTAACCTCAGAAACCTCAAACCTGCCCACTGGTGAGCGACAATGCATACCATACATTTCCTCAAAAGGAGCCATATTGATACTTGAATGGTGGCTATTATTATATGCAAACTCTGTTAAAGCCAAATGTTGCTCCCACTAGCCACCAAAATCAATCACAAGCGCGGAGCATATCTTCCAAAACTTGAATAGTCTGCTCTGACTGACCATCATTTTGGGCGTGCAATGTTGTGCTAAGATCAACCCCAGTACCCAAATCATCCTAAAAAGTCTTCCAAAAGTGATAAGTAAACACAGAACCTCAATCTTAAATGATAGACACCGACACACTATGAAGGTGCACAATCTCACGAATATAGATACGAGACAACCTCTCAACACTGAAGAAGACCTACACCAGAATAAAATGAGCATAATTGGTCAATCAATCCACGATGATCCAAATGCAATCCAAACCATGAAAAGTGCGAGGCAATTTGGTCACGAAGTTCATTGTGATCCGTTCCCATTTCCACTAGGGAATGGGTTACCTCTGAAGCAATCCAGTACATCTCAAATACTCGACCTTCAACTGTTGGCAACATAGGGATGAAGCTACAAAGTTTACTACATCCTTCCTCATACCAACCCATCAGTAATACTGCCTTAAATCAGGATACATCTTAGTAACTCCTGTATGGTTGGAATACCTAGAATAATGAGCCTTCCCAAAAAACAATATAATCCCGTCACCCACTCTCAACACACAAATTTGACCCCTAATCCTCAAAACACCATCAGAATCAAGTGAGACTTCCTTAGCCTCACAACTCAACACCTTATCCCGAATCAACCTCAATCTCGTATCCACAGCTAATGAGCTCAAATCTGCTAAATCAAAGAATACCTAGCCTCCGTAAATGCCAAAAGACACCTAGGTGTCGAATTATCAAGCCTTACCATATGGTTAGCTAGAGAATAAACCTCCAAGGCCAAAAGCTTCTTCTGGGTAAAAAATTATGCCAAGCTACCCATTCTAGTTGACTTTTGGCTAAGGCATCTGCAATAACATTAGCCTTGTAATCTTTGCTGGATCAACCATAATACCCTTCTTAGTCACCCATGACCCAAGAAAGAAATAGACTCCAACAAAACTTGGCATACAACCTCTCATACCTCAATATCTGAGATACGGTCGGAACACCTGATTCATCAACTCCATGAATGTGGCAGGGGCATTGGTCAATCTAAAGAACTTGACCAAGAACCTATTGTGACCATATCAAGTTCAAAAATCTATCTTTAAAAAATTCAAAGATCTAATACTCAACTGGTGATAACTGGATCTCAAATCAATCTTCAAAAACACTGCAACACCCTTAAAATGATCGATTAAATAATCAATACAAGAAAGAGGATACTTATTCTTAAAAACCACCTTGTTCAATTGCCGAAATCAATACACATATGCATAGACCCATTCTTCTTCTTCATAAACAAGATAGGTGCACCCCAAGGTGATATACTAGGTCTGATACATAATTCTTGTAACTGATATTTCAATTTTCTTCAACTCAATTGGGATGATTCAAAAAGAGGAATAGAAATGGGTTTGGTGCCCAGCTCAACTATAATGGAAAAATTAGTATCACGATCTGGATGCATACCAGGCAAATCCATACAGAACACATCCATGAATGTACGAACAACAAAAACAATATCTAGAGAAGTAGGTAAAATTATATAAGACAAACCACGGAAGGAACAAAAACTACTCAAAATAGTCCACAAATCAACTAGAACCCGAGGACCCCTTTGAGAGCAACTTTTGGCCAATAATAAAACACAAGGATTTTGAGACATAAGGTGTATTTTAACACCAAAATAGAAACAACTCAACAAGAATGATATGAACACAAGATGATAACAACAATATAAGAACAATAACACACGGTGTACACTAAACAAGAGGAAATAATAAAAGATTATAATAGAAATTAAAGGGATAGATAGATAGACGAATGGTTGGTATAATCTTAAGAACCCAAGAGCTTAATCAACTCTTGGACCCTTAACACTACACACAATAAAGACCTATCTATTGCGTGACACAAGATCGGATTCCATCTCTCAAGCATTAATGTTTCCAAGCAAAATACAATTACTAGTGATTCCACACTAGCTCGTGACCTAGTTTCGGTTTTGGTTCCTCTAAAGGGAGAGGACTTATGTTCTTATGACTTACAACATTATCCAATAACTAATTAGAGAAGCGCTAACATGTTCCTTATATAGCTATTACAAAATAGAAGACTAAAATATCCATAATACCCCTCAAGGGTGAGGCGTCTATCAAGTGTAATAAGTGGACTGATTTTAGTTTGTTTTGGCCATCTTTTATATTTTAATTGCGCACACCAAGCTTCGGGTCCAACACGCACTCTTATAAGTACATATCCATGATTATTACAGTATTGTCCTCTTCATCTTGAGAGGAATTTGACCATAAATTCACGGCTTCACCTCATTCAAGCACCACTTCAAAAGGAATCACTCAAAACAGCCTGCAAAACATGAGATGGCACAAAACAGTCAGCAAAAGCATGAGGAGCCCAAGAGCTCAATAACACAAGTTTCGACCAACAACTTTATTTTGAACCTCACCCTCCTCTCCATCTTAATCCTTTTCTTCAATCTCATTCGAAATACATCCCACCTCTTTTCTTGGTGGAAGGTTCCTTGTGGATCTCTGCGTCATCCCCTCAACTTCTCTTCCATCATATAAGCATCATTGTAGACTCCATGTCTTTCATGTTCCTTTCTACCATACTCCTCTACATGGATATATCAATTTTGGTGAAGTGGAGTTTCAGTTGAGAGGAATGATTTGGTAAGGTGGAGCTTTGGTTATGGAGTTTGGATTGGAGGGAATTGACTTCCAAGTCCTTCTTGTTGGACTTGATTAAATAGAAGGGGAAGTGACTTATTTAGGTCTCGGGTTTGAGGACATTTGGTGGCTTGGATTATTTATATGTCATTTGGAGGTGGTCTTGAAGGATAGATCATTTGCGGTAAGGTTTTGAGAGTAGAAACATGAGAGTTCCTTCGACTCTCCACTCGATCCAACTCTCAAGTATAGTAGACATATCCGAGCCTAATTTTTCAAGACCCGCATTCTCCCTAGACATATCTCGAGAAATAGCATCAAGGTGGACCAAAATGGTTTCTATTATGGCCAAGAATTTACCTATAAAACAAAAAACATGTTAGTTGTACAAGAATATCCTCACTCCCTCTTTTTATTTGTTGTCTCTCGGATCCCTTACACTCAACTCTCACAAGTGTTGTAAGCTTGATTGTACTTCAAGAGGCGTTGAGAGGCGAATCCAACGTTTACAATGACTCAAAAGAGTAAGGAAAACACACAAGGAAGTATTACAATGACTCAAAAGAATTAAGACACATAAAGGAAAGTTAACACGAAGAACAATTTCAAAACTAACTTCCAATCTAGTACTAGCTTGTAAGTTAGTAATGGAATCAACAAATGAGACTAAAGAACAATAAATTGAAACTAGAAGATCAAATTTGAGCTTAAAATTTTTTACGTGAACAGTAATTGGTGATGTGGCAGTCTGTGATTGGCCTCGTTTATAAACAAATTTTATTTTCTAATTAGAAGTCTTGATCACTTTACAATTTGAAATGGTGAACTTTGGTTAATGCCTAGAAACTAAAAGTCTTGAAATTCTTTTCAATTTTTTAAATAAAAGTCATGACTTGACTTGTACTATTTCCTCAAGACAAGGGCCCTTGAATCATGAAAAGTTGTTGGAAAGTGGGTGAGATGTGATTGACTAGTTGGTGAGTGATGGTAAGTTTTTCAAGACTAACAAGGCTTCACCTTTTTCCCTTCACCTTTAAAGATCTAATTCTCTCTTTAAGTTTAACAATTTATGAAGGGGTGAAGAACACCAAGAAATACAACAACATTCCACCAAGAACAACAACAATATCCCAAGAACAACAAGTCCACCACAACAAGGTCAACAATCTCACGGCCAAGACCACAAGGATAGCAACAACAATCGGCCAAGTCCCCTTTGTGTTGTGTTTCGATTTTAGCAAGACAGGAAGGTTATGATGAACAACACGAACATAACAACAAACTTTCAAGATCTACAACAACATCACCAACGTCCAACTACAAGTTCAACATTCAACTAAGTTATATCAACAACATCAACACACGGTCCACACCTTGTTCACAACAACACTTCAACAACTTCAAGTTCAAGTTTAGACCTAGACTCAAGTGCTAGTGAACAAGAAAGCCAACATATAGAAACAAATAAACAAAACAAAATGACACCAAGATCTAGTCATACAAACATTCAGCCAAGACACAACAACAACAAGTTCTACGGTTCTCGGCCAAGAACTCAAACACAAGAACACTTTTTTTTTATAAAAATCAATCCCAAGAATTTATCTTGTAGGAATAAGATCAAACCATTCTTTGATACCGAATGATACAAGATAAACCACAGTAGGAACAAAAACTACTCAAAATAGTCCACAAATCAACTATAACCCAAGGACCCCTTTGAAAGCAACTTTTGGCCAACAATAACAACATAAGGATTACGAGACACAAGGTGTATTTTAACACCAAAACAGAAACAACACAATAAGAATGAGATGAAGACAAAATGATAACAACTATATAAGAACAACAACACACGGTTTACACTAAACAAGAGAAAATAATATAAGATTACTATAAAAAGTAAAGGAATAGATAGATAGACAAATGGTTGGTATAATCTTAAGAACCCAAGAGCTTATTCCACTCTTGGACCCTTAACACCACACACAAAAAAGACCTATCTCTTACATTACACTAGATCAGATTCCACTTCTCAAGTATCAATGTTTCCAAGAAAAATACAATCACTAGTGATTCCACACTAGCTCTTGACCTAGTTTCAGTTTTGGTTCCTCCAAAGGGAGAGGACTTGTGTTCTTATGACTTACAAAATTATCCAAAAACTAATTAAACAAGACCTAACATGTTCCTTATATAGATATTACAAAATGGAAGACTAAAATGTCCATAATACCCCTCAAGGGTGAGACGCCTATCAAGTGTAATAAGTGGACTAATTTTGGTGTGTTTTGGCCATCTTTTACACTTCAATTGCACATACCAAGCCTCAGGTCCAACATCCACTCTCATAAGTCTATATTCGTGATTATTCGTGTATCATAAAACAACTCTAGTATCATGAATATGAGCCAAATAAGATAAACATCCCCTCTCAACTAATCGATGAGCCTGAACATAAGATATAATCCTCTTAGGACCTAAATGAAGTGCACCTTTCCAAGCTATACTTGACACATACGGTGAAGCTAACATCACAGTCTTAGCATAACAATCTAGGACCGCATGGTAAGGATCCAACTAATCCATACCTAAAATGACATTGAAATCAACCATATCTAACATAAGCAAATATACCCATGTCTCACACCCAGAGAATGTCACAACACAAGATCGGTACACCCAATCTACCACTAAAGAATCTTCTATAGGGGTAGATACATAAATAAGCATGGCAAGAGGATCACTAACAAAATTAAAACACAAAGAAAAATATACAGACACATAGGAGAAAGTCTACTTAGGATCAAATAACACAGAAGAAGATCTAAAACAAATGGGGATGATACTTGTGATCACAACATCTGATGCCTCTACCTTAGGTTTGGCTATTAAGCATAGCACTACCTACGACCACCAACTGGTAGAGTATCCCCATGATCATCACCACAGGTACCACTGCCTCTGCCCCTCGTACCTCTAGTAGAACCTCAGCATCTCACAGCTGAACTTAGTGTAGATTTAATCACACAGTAGGGATAGTCCTTGTACAGATGGCTAGTCTCATCACACATATAGCAATCTCTATGGCCCAGACTCAAAAGAAAAATGTATGACTAGGCCGAATAGCCACCCTTAACTGCTTGACCAGAATACCCACTACCCAAACTCTATAAGTCGGCCTGTACTACTCTACCATAAAACCCACAAGAATCTCTGAAATCTCTCCCTCAAGAAGCCTGACCTCTGATCTCACCAAAATGGTGCACCTTTTTGGCGCCTCCCTAAGATTCTTAGAATACCCTCAGTCATTTAAGCATGGTTCACCATACTCTGGAAGGATACTCTAAATACAATCATCTGAGACATAGCCAACTAACGGGAAATATCCAATCCATTCAAAAACTTCCAGATCTTCTTAAATTCATTTGAAATGCTAGCATAGGAATATATTGGCAAGGCATGAGAGTGTGCCTCATACTCTGCTACAATCATGGAGCCTTGCTCCAGGTGATCAAACTTATCTCTCTTTTGATTCATTAGACTGTAACGCACAAACCTCTATAAAAAGGCATTTATAAATTGATCCCTTGTCATCTCGAGAGAATCAAGAGTTCTGCAACTAACCAATGACCTCTACCAATCTATAGTAGCATCTCTCAACTGATAAGTAGTATACACAACCACATGCGACTCAAGCAAACCTAAATTATGCAATTAATTAGGATAGTCGATCCAGAACTCATAAGAATTCTCGTCTTTAGCACTACTATTTATAGGAGGACCCAAAAGAGTAAATCTCTTAAACCTATTCTAATCCTTGGAAGACAAACTATACTCACTGTAAGAGGAGGTATGGTGAATCTAGTGGGCTAAGATACCATATAGGGAGGTAATATAGATTAAGGCTAAACTCCCGATCTCAAAATACCATTATCAGATGCTGACGCTGAAATATGAATAATACTAGGGGTTTGAGGAGTACCAAGAGTAGAAGCAGGTGCAACTAGAGGATCCACACTCAAAACTGGAGGAACACCTAGCATAACCTAAGGAAAACTCTCTAAGTGTGTAAGCAAACGCACCAATAGCCCCTCCGAAATTGGGATAGACAAACTTTGAGGAACTAGAACTGAACTTGCACCCCTAACATGCTCAATATGAGGCTCAGGGGAGTGTCCCCTAGCACTCCTCCAAGATGGGGCTAATTCACGATCCCATCCATGACTTGAGGCTCGCCTTCTGGGTAAATGCTCCATATTTATACTCTCACGAACCTAGTCAACACCATCTCCATAGAAAGAGTGAAATACAGTTCAAATTAAAAGGTATACAAAATTCACATAATAAGGGATAAAATGAGAGAAGTTTCCTAAAGACATACTAGAGACTCTCGAAGATAGATATAGATGTCAGTATAGCGATCTGAGAGACTCTATCAGACATCCCATTCTTACACCATTGAGACCAACAAACCTCACTGCTCGGTACCAAATTGTCATGACAAAAAATTTAAAGGGTCATGATAGAACCTGTCACAGTGAATCTTGATAAATAAGCCTATCATACAAACTAATAAAAAGGAGAAATGATGGTTAAATCCTAAGGTAGGGCTTCTAGAGCAAAGACGAACCATACAAGTTTAATAAATGAGGAAAGAAACATAGCCAATAATGATACCATAACTTCCATAACCCTAGGTCAATAGTGTAAGAACTACTAGTGTAATTCGTGAGTCAAATACTTCTCAATATCCAACAGGAACAATATCTATCTTTGAATACTAGTAAAGACAGAAGCTAATAAAGGAAGATAGAAATGGACCCCAGATGCATGAAAGTCCAATCTTTACCTTGAACAACTCTGAAGGCGCCCAAAATCAATCTACGTAAAATACACCCGGTCCAGAGTCTGAACCAAAAGGTTACAGTAGGGGTAAGTACGGTCCACTTGTACTCAGTAGGGTTCATAGGCTGACCGAGCAAAGTAGAAAATAAAGCATACAAAAAACACACTAAGGGCACATCACGTGCAATAAAAAAATATCCTACAATGATAGCCCACACCACTTGCACTAATAGTTCTAATATATCATATATATATTGCCATAACACCATAAAGACACCATAAATATACATTATATCATAGAAAAGTAGAACAACCAAGGATAACATATAAAAGATTATCAAGTGCTAATAAAGAAAAATAGAACAATAAGGTAAGTGACAAACAAAGATAGAAATACAATCACATCACAAGCATAATGAAGTAAATACAATGAGAATGATTATGATTATAATGATGATGATGATGCATGAGGTTGTCACACAACCTCCGAGACCATTGCACAGTCTTCGTATACACCTACGTCGCTAAAGCTTCCTGATGTAGGACCCATGGGGGATTCATACTCTTGTATAAATTCATATATCAATATCTCTTCCCCGGCACATCCCTTAGGGAGGGTTTTATAAGATGTCACATTTTCTGTCATATAAAGGTATTTCCAGTGTTTCTAAAAAATTCCATAGTGGTACCATTATTTCATAAATGAGTATGAAAATACAATGCTCACAACCAACCACAATGAGAATTTTCAGTACCAACCACAATGAGTATTTCCAGAACCAACCAATATACCATCATATGAGCCAAATATCCACTCATTATTCCCAACCATTCATGAAATCTAACATGATTCATATGCCAAAAGAGTATGAATACATTAATGTATAATTGGTACCACAAAATACTTTATTCATCAAACAAGATACAATTATCATCATGTATACAAGGCTATTAATATCAAATAGTACCTCACATGATCACACACAACACATAATGTTCTAAAAACACCACATATCATCACATATAGGCCCCCACATGGGCACAACACAATAAGATAACAATTTTTCATGATTTATTCCCCCACCCTTAACATGCTTTTGTATACAAATTACCTACCTATCCCAATCTTAAAGAGTTAAGCCATAACTTATTTTGAATGCTAAAAGCTAGAACAAAAACCTTTAATACATAGTCTTACTCCTCACAAACGGACTCAGAGTCAACTAAAACATCAAAATATAAAATTTATGCATCAAAAAAAGCCAACGATACTCATATTTCCTAGTTTTAAGTCGGGATCAAAACAGACCCGCGAAATTGGTTTTTCAGAAAAGGGCAAAATTATAACTTTATCTCAAAATAAGTTTCCTATATTATTAGGAGTATACAGCTAAAAAACCAATTAAAATGAGTTAAAAACAAGGTCCAAATCTAAAAAACTAATTTTAGTAAAATCTTCAACATCTTTTAAAAATTAAGAATTGAAGTTTTTTTGAAGATGAAATTGAGGGAAAATGTAATACCCCGGAAAATTTTTCGTTGAAATTTTTTGCGTAAACGTGTTGGATTCTATCTTCTAGAATAAATTATAAATTTTTTGTGCGGAATGTCTTAGATTATGACCCACCATTGAGTAGAGTATCAAGTAAGCTTTCCAACGATATGTGGATCATCAAAAATAGACACCCGAGCGATGGGTTATGAACATTCCGATCGAACCGTGAATAGTAGTGAACAGTAAAACGTGCAGGAAAAAGTACTGAGGCCTGGCGTATTTTTTCTCCAACTTTAAAAAATCATAAATCCTTGTACATAATGATTTGGGTGATCTACTATATATCAACGGAAAGATCTACAAGTTCTCTTTCCGATGAAATTGGTTTCGTCCAATTTGTCTATCGGAGCAAAAAGTAATGGTTGATCTACCTCAGCCTATCAAAAGTGAATTTTTGGGTCAAATTCAAACGATCATAACTCCTTGTACACAATGATCTGGGTGAGATACTATATATCAACGGAAATATATGAGAGTCCTCTTTCTAATGAAATTAGTTTCATCCAATTTGGATATCGGAGTAAAACGTTATGGTTGATCTAATTCAGACTATAAAAACAGTCTACCAAAGGACAGATTCAAGAATTATTTGATTTTTAGGGGCGTTTTGGTCATTCCCCCTCACCCAAAATCTATCCAAACCCTATATTAAAGCCTATTTGAAGCATTATATATTATATTTCATCAAATTCCCTCAAAAAGAAAACCCTAAGCTCCTACATCCAACTTTAAGAACCTCCAAAGTTCACCATTAATTCTGCAAATTTATTCAAGATTCCAAGTTCCTAGTTCAAGAACTTCAAGAACCTCCAAAGTTCACCATTAATTCTGCAAATTTATTCAAGATTCCAAGTTCCTAGTTGCAGAACTCCAAGAACCATCATTCAAAGGCACGATTAACATCTCAAAAATGAGTATCGATCTAAAGTTCATCATTCAAGGTATGTGGAGTTTTTCAACAAGAACAATCTTTCGTTCTTGTGCCCAAAAGTAATTTTCTTTACGAAGATATGATTTTTATATGTTTATTATGATTTTGTAGCATGAACTTATATTCTATCTTGGTTATCTTGAGATTATGATGTTTATGACTTTGAAAAGTCGAATTTATATGAAATTATGACTTAAAGCATGATGCTTGAAAGAAATTTACTATGATTTTGATATTTGGGTCTTGAACCCCATTTGAAATTGTGTCTTTGAGAAAATGTGTGTTATATGCACGTTGATGTTGAATATTTGAGATGTTTTGAATGAATTGACCTTTCGGTCGTGAATGAGTTATTTTGAACTCGACTGTGAAAGAAATTCACATTTTTATTGATTATGATAAAGGGGTAGCAAATTGGCTCCCGATGAAAATTGTTGAAGTGTTTATTGTGGATTTTCTTTAATGTGAGCTTGAGGCTGATTTAAATTTTTGAGCTAAGTCCGGGAGTAATCTTTAGCACCGAGTGGAAGGTATAAAGTGACCTTATTTCCCTAGAACAACGTGCCCCATAGGATCTGAGCTTGAGGTTGATTTATATAGTGATCAGTAGTGTTTTTGAATTGATACTGGAAGTCCTACTCCGATGGCAAGGATAAGATGACTCTCCCCAACGTGGGTTGTACGTTGGACTCCATGCAGCTCACATGGTTTATGTCGGTTATAGGATCTCCCAGGGTGTGTGTGTTTCCTTGTGTCTATGGTGAATGGTGAAGTGATTTGAAAGTGGAATTGTGAAAGTTATTATTTCGAAAGATTTAAATGATATTTACATTATGAGAATTGATATTCTTGATGAACTGAAAGTGATTGACAAATTATATGATGACTCACATGTGTTATTATACTTATTTCATCCTCTCATGATTATGATGATTTTCTTCGGGCTATGTGAGTCTTTCATACATCCTGCATATTTCATATAAATATTTATGATGATGATATTTATACAACTGCATACACCCCCATATACTCGGTTCCTTTCCATGGTACTAACCCACATCTTCGAATGTGGGTTGCATTTTCTCAGAATGTAGTTTCAGGTGCTCAGTTCCAAGTTCAACGGTGATTCTTTGGGCACGCTGTTCTACATCTTCTGTTGTGGTGAGTCCTCATATTCCGAGGATGTGATGTCTGATGTTGGTTTCACGGAATTGTTTACATTTGATAACTGAGTATGAGTCAGTTGGGGCATGTCTCAATGGCTCGCTGGTTTTATTGATTTTCTTAGAGGCTTGTCAGACTAGTATAGATGTTGGGAGTTGACTAATAAGTCGTATTTTGTTATATTTTTGAAATTTTTTTATTCCTGGATGATGATTACTCTGTTGATATTTGAGGGTTATTTATGGAAACCCTGTTGATTTGTGTTGAATTGAATGAAAATGTCTCAAAGGGTTATCTTGGGGCTACTCGTAGCCTCAAGCACCGTGTGATGCTCTGGGACCCATTTTTAAGGCGTTACAAACTTGGTATCAGAGCCTAAGGTTTTAAGGTGTCCTAGGGAGTCTGACAAGCCACGTTAAGTAGAGTCTTGATCATCGGTGTGTAGAGCGCCACATCTATGAGCAAGAGGCTACATGACATTTTAGGAAAAAGTGTGATTCTTTCTTTTAGAAGTCTATCGTGCTTAATGTGTCTCTCTCTACTATTGATTCGTTCTCTCCTCTTTCAGAAATATGCTTCGTATATTTTAATTTGATGTGTATGCTTTGTTGGATCCTGGATCTAGTTTCTCATATGTTACACCTTTAATAGCTGTGAATTTTTAAATGAGTCCTGAGATGATTCCTAAGCCTATCCTAGTTTCTACCCCAGTGGGTGATTCGATTGTTGCCTAGAAAGTGTATAAAAAGTGTCCTATTATCGTTATTCATAGAGTGTTGTTGGCTGATCTAATTGAGTTAGACATGGTAGATTTTGATATGATTCTGGGTATGGACTGGTTGTATTCTTCTTATGCCTCTATTGATTGTCGGACCCAAATGGTCAAGTTTTAGTTTTCGGGTGCATCCGTGTTTGAGTGGTCTGGGAATTCTGTGTCACGCAAGAGTCATTTTATCTCTTACCTCAAAGCTAGAAAGCTTATTTCCAAGGGGTGTATTTACCATTTGGTTAGAGTCAAAGACACTAAGTTTGAGACTCTAACTCTCCAGTATGTTAACGTCGTCAATGAGTTTTCTAATGTCTTTCTAGATGATCTCCCAGGGATACCTCCTGATAGAGAGATAGAGTTCGGGATTGGTCTTCTTCCCGATACTCAGCCCATTTCTATTCCTCTTTACCGTATGGCCCCTGTAGAACTTAAGGAGTTGAAAGAGCAACTCAAAGATCTACTAGATAAGGGTTTCATAAGGCCCAGTGTTTCTCCTTGGGGTGCTCCTGTGTTGTTTGTGAGAAAGAAAGATGGATCTTTGCGTATGCGCATTGATTACCGCCAACTGAATAAAGTCACCATAAAAAATAAGTACCCCCTTCCGAGAATAGATGATTTGTTTGACCAATTTCAAGGTGCAATTTATTTCTCAAAGATAGACCTTCGTTTCGGCTATCATCAACTCAAAGTTAGGGAGTGTGACATCCCGAAAACCGCTTTCTGAACTCGTTATGGCCATTTTTAGTTTCTTGTTATGTCTTTCGGGTTAACTAATGCCCCAGTATCTTTCATGGACCTCATGAATCGAGTGTTCAGACCATATCTGGATATGTTTGTCATAGTGTTCATCGATGATATACTGGTGTACTCCCGTAGTGAGGATGAACATTCTGATCATCTCCGAACTGTCTTGCAAACCCTTAGGGATCACAAGTTTTTTGCCAAGTTCAGTAAGTGTGAGTTTTGGCTAAGGTCAGTTGCTTTTCTGGGTCCTATCAGTTCTTCCGAGGGTATTAGAGTTGATCCCCAAATGACCAAAGATGTTAGAAATTGGCCTAGACCTATTTCTCCGACTGATATCCGAAGTTTCTTGGGTTTAGCTGGCTATTACCGCCATTTTGCTAAGGGTTTCTCCTCTATAGCGTCTCCTATGACTCGGTTGACCTAAAAGAAAGTGAAGTTCTTGTGGTTCGAATCTTGTGAGAAGAGTTTTCAGGAGTTGAAGACTCGAGTCACTTCAACCCCTGTTTTGACTTTGCCTGATGGTTTTGTGGTGTACTATGATGCTTTGAGAGTTGGTTTGGGTTGCGTATTAATGCAGAAGGGTAAGGTGATAGCTTATGCTTCTAGACAGTTAAAACCCCATGAGACACTATTGGCTGCTGTTGTGTTTGCTTTGAAAATCTGGAGACACTATTTGTATGGTGTCCATGTTGATGTTTTCACTGATCATAAGAGTCTGCAGTATGTGTTTACCCAAAGAGAATTGAATCTTAGGCAGAGACAATGGTTAGAATTATTAAAGGACTATGATATGAGTGTGTTGTACCATCCGGGCAAGGCCAATGTTATGGCGGATGCCCTAAGTAGAGTGTCCATGGGTAGTGTTTCGCATGTGGTAGAAGGTAAGAAAGAGTTGGCTCGTGATGTACATCGTTTGGCTAGATTAGGGGTTAGGTTTTTTGACTCTGCTGAAGGTAATATAGGAGTTCAGAGTAGTTCTGAATCCTCCTTGGTTTCGAAAGTGAAGGAAAAGCAATACTTAGATGCTAGTTTGGTCAGACTGAAGGAGTCAGTCAAGGACCAAAAAGTAGAGGTTTTCTCCCAAGGGAGAGATAGTGTGTTGAGATTGCAGGGTAGATTGTGTGTCCCGAATGTTAATGATCTGAGACAGAGGATTATGGCTGAAGCGCACGGGGTGCGATATTCTATTCATCCTGGTGCCACCAAGATGTACCGAGACTTGCGGGAAATATATTGGTGGAGTGGCAGGAAGAAAGATATAGCAGCGTTTGTAGCTAAGTGTACAACATGCCAATAGGTTAACGTTGAACACCAAAGACCTGGTGGTATGATGCAAGAGTTTAGTATTCCCACCTGGAAGTGGGAAGAGATAAATACGGACTTCGTGATTGGTTTACCTCTTTCCTGATGCCATCATGATTCCATTTGGGTTGTGGTTGATAGATTGACTAAGTCTGCTCATTTCTTGCCTGTTCATACTTCATATACTGCTAAGGATTACGCTAGCTTGTATATCCGAGAGCTAGTCAGACTGCATGGAGTTCTCTTGTCTATCATTTTGGATAGGGGTACTCAGTTCACTTTGCAATTTTGGAAAGCTTTTCAGAATGGTCTTGGTACCCAAGTGCTTTTGAGTTCTGCTATTCATCCGTAGACCGATGGTCAGGCTGAGCGGACCATCCAGACCTTAGAGGATATGTTGAGAGCTTGTGAACTTGACTTTAAGGGAAGTTGGGATGATCATTTACCGTTGATAGATTTTGCTTACAATAACAGTTTCCACTCTAGTATTGGCATGGCTCCGTTTGAAGACTTATATGGGAGAAAGTGTAGATCACCCATAGGTTGGTTCGAGGTGGGTGAAGCGGCTGTGAGTGGTCCTGATTCGGTATTTGAGGCAATGGAAAAAGTTAAGTTGATTAGGGAAAGGTTGAAAACTGCGCAGAGTCGTCAGAAGTCATATGCGGATGTTAGAAGGAGAGACCTTGAGTTTGAAGTTGGTGACCTAGTGTATCTGAAAATTTCACCCATGAGGAGGGTGAAGAGATTCGGAAAGAAGGGGAAGCTTAGTCCCCGTTATGTTGGTCCTTACAAAATTCTTAGTCGTGTTGGTAAGGTAGCTTATGAGGTCGAGTTGCCTTCCGAGTTGTCCTCTGTTCATCCAATATTCCATGTCTCCATGCTTAGAAAGCATATTAGCGATGCTGTGGTAGTGGATTCCTCTGTGAGTGCTGACATTCAAGAAAATCTTTCTTTTGATGAGATTCCTGTTGAGATTCTTGATTTCAGTGTCCGAAGACTAAGGAACAAAGAAGTTCCCTTGGTCAAGGTGTTGTGGCGAAACCAATCTGTTGAGGGTGCAACTTGTGGAGCTGAGGCGGATATGCGATCCAAAGACCCGCACCTATTTTCCGCGAACTCCGATCATGTCGAAGGTACCGTTCTTTCCAAAATCATGCACTTTTGATAAAAGATGCAGCAGTTCAGCTGTCATTTATTATGTGTTCAGCTGTAGTTTCTTGAATTTATGCATTCTATGTTGCATTCGGAGTGAGAAACGATGTGGTGATGAGTCTAACGAATGGTTTCAGCTGTATGCTCTATTCCCTATCTAATCTTGGCATGTCTAGTGTCATTCGAGGTTGAATGTTTCCAAGGGGGGATGATGTAATACCCCGGGAAATTTTTCGTTGAACTTTTATGCGTAAACGTGTTGGGTTCTATCTTTTAGAATGAATTATAAATTTTTCGTGCGGAATGTATTAGATTATGACCCACCATTGCTTAGAGTATCAAATAATCTTTCCAACGATATGTGTATCATCCAAAACGGACACCCGAGCGATGAGTTATGAACATTCCGATAGAACCGTGAATAGTAGTGAACAGTAAAACGTGCAAGAAAAGTACTGAGGCCTGGCGTATTTTTTCTCCAACTTTAAACGATCATAACTCCTTGTACATAATGATCTGGGTGATCTACTATATATCAATGGAAATCTCTGCGAGACCTCTTTCCTATGAAATTGTTTTCATCTGATTTGTGTATCGTAGCAAAAAGTTAAGGTCGATTTACTTCAGTCTATCAAAAGTGAATTTTTGGGTCAACTTCAAATGATCATAACTCCTCGTACACAATGATCTGGGTGAGATACTATATATCAACGGAAATATATGAGAGTCCTCTTTCTAATGAAATTGGTTTCATCCAATTTGGATATCGGAGTAAAACGTTATAGTTGATCTAATTCATACTATCAAAACAGTCCACCAAAGGACAGATTCGAGAATTATTTGATTTTTAGGGGCGTTTTGGTCATTCTCCCTCACCCAAAATCTGTCCAAACCCTATATTAAACCTATTAGAAGCATTATATGTTATATTTCATCAAATTCCCTCAAAAAGAAAACCCTAAGCTCCTACATCCAACTTCAAGAACCTCCAAAGTTCACCATTAATTCTGCAAATTTATTCAAGATTCCAAGTTCCTAGTTCAAGAACTTCAAGAACCTCCAATGTTCACCATTAATTCTGCAAATTTATTCAAGATTCCAAGTTCCTAGTTGAAGAACTCCAAGAACCATCATTCAAAGGCACGATTAACATCTCAAAAACGAGTATCGATCTAAAGTTCATCATTCAAGGTATGTGGGGGTTTTCAACAAGAACAATCTTTCATTCTTGTGCCCAAAAGTAATTTTCTTTACGAAGATATGATTTTTATATGTTTATTATGATTTTGGAGCATGAACTTATATTCTATCTTGGTTATCTTGAGATTATGATGTTTATGACTTTGAAAAGTCGAATTTATATGAAATTATGACTTAAAGCATGATGCTTGAAAGAAATTTACTATGATTTTGATATTTGGGTCTTGAACCCCATTTGAAATTGTGTCTTTGAGAAAATGTGTGTTATATGCACGTTGATGTTGAATATTTGAGATGTTTTGAATAATTTGACCGTTTGATCGTGAATGAGTTATTTTGAACTCGACTGTGAAATAAATCCACATTTTTATTGATTATGATAAAGGGGTAGCAAATTGGCTCCCGATGAAAATTGTTGAAGTGTTTATTGTGAATTTTCTTTAATGTGAGCCTGAGGATGATTTAAATTTCTGAGCTAAGTCCGGGAGTAATCTTTAGCACTGAGTGGGAGGTATAAAGTGACCTTACTTCCCTAGAACTACGTGCCCCCGTAGGAGTGAGCCTGAGGCTGATTTATATAGTGATCAGTAGTGTTTTTGAATTGATACTGGAAGTCCTACTCCGATGGCAAGGATAAGACAGCTCTCCCCAATGTGTGTTGTACGTTGGACTCCATGTAGCTCACATGGTTTATGTCGGTTATAGGATCTCCCAGGGTGTGTGTGTTTCCTTGTGTCTATGGTGAATGGTGAAGTGATTTGAAAGTGGAATTATGAAAGTTATTCTTTCGAATGATTTAAATGATATTTACATTATGAGAATTGATATTCTTGATGAACTGAAAGTGATTGACAAATTATATGATGACTCACATGTGTTATTATACTTATTTCATCCTCTCATGATTATGATGATTTTCTTCGGGCTATGTGAGTCTTTCATACATCCTGCATATTTCTTATAAATATTTATGATGATTATGTTTATACAACTGCATACACCCCCATATACTCGATTCCTTTCCATGGTACTGACCCACATCTTCGGATGTGGGCTGCATTTTCTCGAAATGTAGTTTCAGGTGCTCAGTTCCAGGTTCGACAGTGATTCTTCAGGCATGTTGTTCTACATCCTCTGTTGTGGTAAGTCCTTATGTTCCGAGGATGTGATGTCTGATGTTGGTTTCACGGAATTGTTTACATTTGATAACTGAGTATGAGTCAGTTGGGGCATGTCTCAATGGCTCGCTGGTTTTATTGATTTTCTTAGAGGCTTGTCAGACTAGTATAGATGTTGGGAGTTGACTAATAAGTCGTATTTTGTTATCTTTCAGAAATTCTTTTATTCTTGGATGATGATTTCTCTGTTGATATTTGAGGGTTATTTATGGAAACTCCGTTGATTTGTATTGAACTGAATGAAAATGGATCAAAGGGTTAGCTATGGGATACTCATAGCCTCAAGCACCGTGTGACAATCCGGGACCCATTTTCTAGGCGTTACAGAAAATGATTAATTGTAGGATTGAAAACTCATTCAAGTGAAAAAAAGAGTGAAATTAGGGTTTAAATTAGTGAAATATACTTTTTAGGAATTACAGGCCAAAATCTCTAAATTTCATACTTAATCCATGATTAAAACAAGAATATAAGGTTAAAGATAGAAGGAATTAGTTGAAATAAGTGTAATGGGGCTTACCCAAGCTAAGAAATAGAGAAAATTGTTTAGAACCATGAAATCCTAAGCTCCAAATCTCACCCAAGCTAAGAAATGGAGAAAGTTGCTTAGAACCATGAAACACTAAGCTCTAAATCTAAAAAATGGTGAATAATAGAAAAACCGAGGTATTTATATCTCATGGTCTAGGGTTGTGATCACGGTACCTAGTCTATTAAGGGTATCGCAATCACGCACAAGAGTCGCTATCACTACATTCCATCTGTTGGCCCAATCACAATTGCAAAATCATGCTCATAATCGCAGGTGCACCATATAATAGGTGCACCTATTAGAGACTTGGTAAATTTCCAAGTCTCCACAAGCCACTCGGGATTTATCCAAAATTCTTTGAATGCAAATGAATTATGCTACCCTATGAAATTTGATGCTTCGGACTCAATGGCTACATAAAATTTTTGAAAAAAACACCATTTTCAAAAAGTTGACCCCCCAAACCCAAAATCAAAACTTTCTAAATTGAGGGTCGAAATGAAATTTAAAGGCCATAAAACTACAAAAACCATGTTACCACCCTAAAATTAATATTCAGGATCTATTGGTGTAGTCTATTTTGACATCTATCAGACGGATCAAAAGATATCAACTGAAATCAACTATAAGACTCTCAAAGCCACCAAAAATCATAAAATCACATAAATGGCACCAAAATGCATCGGAAACCATGAGAATCACCCTCACACCTTATAAATATGACAATTCAACTATGGGGAGGGCTAAAATAGTCAAATCATATCTAAACACATATTTCACATATTTCATCAAAAATTTAGGTCATTACAGACTTTCTCTTTGCATGTCTACTCAGAGTTTGGTTGTTGTGGTAGGTGTTTTACTTAGTTTTCTAATCATGGTAAGGTGATGCATCATGAGGCCCGAGGGGGAATCAATAAGAGGCCTCAACATCAGGGTAGTTTCAGTTCAGTCGTAGTAGCTCCTGGTTCAAAGGCAGTGGTTTTTAGGGTAGGTACCCTCCTCGTCAGTCATATTAGCCTCAAAGTTAGCCTAGTTGACCCATTCAGGTAGTGCTCCAAATTACTGATGGAGGTTAGTCTTGTGTTATTGATCACCCTGGTTAGGGTAGTGGTCACTCTTTAAGGGGTTCGTTGTCTAGTTATTCTAGTTGTGGTGGTTATTCTAAGTCTATTGAATCTTCTGGTTTTTGGTATAACTCATGTGACATGCTATTGTTGTAGAGTTTTTGGTCATTACTCACGTGATTTCCCTAGTTGTAGGGCGATTATTACCATAACTTAGAATGTCCCTCTATTAGAGTAGTTCATCTCTCGGCTAGAGGTCGTATATATGGTCATAGGAGTGGTCCCCATGGTCCTGGTAGAGGTTCTCAGGTAGGTAAGAGAGGTGGTCAGTTAGGAGCCCAGCTAGGTGGAGAGCATGGTCAACTGTATGCAGTATCTGCTAGACCTGAGGCTATCTTCGAATGTCGTTGTCACAAATATGATTTTGGTGTGCCATCAATTGACCTTTTCTTTATTTTATTTGGTATCTACTTATTCTTATGTGTCTACTTATTTTGCTCCATGGTTTGAGTTATCTTGGGATTTATTATCTATGCCCTTACGTGTATCTACTCCTATGGGTGATTCTTTAGTAGTGGATCGGGTATTCATATCCTATGTTGTGACTGTTAGAGACGTTGATACACATGCTATCAAGCTGATATTATTGTAATGGATATGGTGGATTTTGATGTGATTCTGGGTATGGACTGGTTATCCTACTATTATGCAATCATGGGATTATTTTGCCAATACCACTATCTTTGAAATTTTTAATATACCCTTGATTGTGTGGTAGGGAGATTTTAGCCATGAGTCGATGGGGATTATTTATTATATATGTGCTAAGAGACTTATCTCGAGGGGTTGTGCATCTCATATCACTTTTATTCATGATGTTAGTGTTGAGAGTCTGTCGCTTGACTCTGTTCTTATAGTCAATGAATTTCCTGATGTTTTCCCTATCGATCTATCTGGTGTACGTCCTGCCCATGTGATTGAGTTTGTTATTGATCTTAAGCCTAGAACCTGATCTATTTCTATGGCACCTTACCGTATGGATTTTGCTGAGATTAAGGAGCTAAATTCTCAACTCTAGGATCTCCTTAGTAAGGTTTTCATTAGATCGAGTGTGTCCCCTTGGGGAGCTCCTGTATTATTTATAAAGAAGAAATATGGTTCCATGCACATATATATTGATTATAGGCAGCTTAATAAGGTGAAGGAACAAAATCATTATCTTATGGCTTGCATTGATGATTTGTTTGGAAACTTTAGGGTGGATTAGTGTTCTCTAAGATTGATTTCAGGTCTAGTTACAATTAATTAAGGATTCGGGCTAAGGATATCCCAAAGACAGCCTTTAGGACTCATTATGGTCCCTATGACTCCCTAGTGATGTCCTTTGGGCTGACAAATACCCTAGCCCCGTTCATGGATTTGATAAAATGAGTGTGCAAACCTTGTTTAAATTCCTTTGTGATTGTGTTCATCAATGACATCCTTGTGTATTCGAGGAGTAGAGAGGAGCATGCACAACATATGAGGTTTGTGCTACAGACTTTGAGAGATCATGTTCTTGTTATCAAGTTTTCTAAGTATGAGTTCTTGCCTGAGTCGGTGATATTCCATGTGGTGTCTAAGGATAGGATTATCGTAGACCCGACAAAGATTGAGGCTATTCGTGATTAGGCTAGGCCTACATCTTCGACTGAGGTTCATTGCTTTATTAGCTTGGATGGTTATTATATATGATTCATTGAGGGTTTTTCTACTATTTCAATATTGATGACTAGATTGACTCGGAAGAAGGTTTCTTTTTTATGGTTTGAGAAGGGTGAGTCGAGCTTTTCTAAGCTCAAAGAGTTTCTTACAGCGGCTCCTATTTTGGATCTTTCTATTGAGGGTAAGGAATTCACCATGTATTATGATGCTTCTGGTATTGGTTTGGGTTCTGTATTGATGTAACCGAGTTATGTTATTGCTTATACATCAAGGCAGCTTAAGGTGCATAAGTGCAACTACGTCACTCATGATTTGAAGTTGGCAGCAATAGTTTTTCACTCTTAAGATTTGGTTACATTATCTTTATGGTGTGTATTATGAAAGTTTCATATATCATTGCAGTATTCAATATCTAATGACCTAGAGAGAGCTTAATGCTAGGCAGTGATGATGGATGGAGCTTCTTAAGGATTATGACATCTCCATCTTGTATCATCAAGGAAAGGAAAATATAGTTACAGACCCCTTGAGTCAAAAGGAAGTAAGTATGGGTAGCTTGTCTTGTCTTTAAGTTTCTTAGAGGGCGTTGTCATGGGACAATCATTCTTTAGCCAACTTGATGGTGTGACTTGACATCTCAAACTCTAGGAGGATTCGTACTAGTGTTGAGGCTAGGTCCTTACTATTAGAGAAGATTTGATATCATCAGTTTGCGTATAATATACTTTATATCCTTCATGACCAGGTGTTGAGTGGTGAGTTCAAGAGGGATACTATAGATTCTGAGGGTGTCTTGAGATCTTATAGCCATATTTGTGTTCCAAGGATTGATGATTTGATTCAGTTGATTTTGCATGAGGCTTATAGCTCTTGATATTCCATTCATCAGGGTATAGCTATGATCTATAGATATTTGAGGAAATATTATTAGTGGAGTGGAATAAAGAGAGATGTGGCAGACTTTATACCTCGATGTCTGTGTTTTCAATAGGTGAAGGCCGAGCATTAGTGACTTGGTGGATTGATTCAGAGGTTTCCTATTCCTGAGTAGCAATGGGAAGGAATTACCATGGACTTTGTTAGTTATTTTCCTTGCATTTACCATGGTTTTGATGGTATTTGGGTCATTATTGATCGGTTGACCAAGTCGGCGCATTTCATTCCTATTCAGATGGCCTCCAGTGAAAAGGGGTTAACTCATATTTATGTGTGTGAGATTTTTGCCCGATGTGCCTATATCTATCATTTTAGATCGAGGTTTCGTGTTTGCTTCTAGATTTTGGGGAGCTTTCCAAGAAGAGTTGGGTACTCAGGTGGATCTTAGTATAACCTTTAACCTACAAATAGATGGCCAGTCATAGCAGACTATTTGGGTACTTGAGGAAATTCTCCAAGTCTGTGTTATGGTTTTCAGAGTTTAGTGGGAGAAATACTTAGCCTTGGAAGAGTTCACGTATATAACCTTTATCATTCAAGTATTGATATAGTGCCTTTTGATACTTTATATTATAGGCAATGCCGCTCCAAATTAGATAGTCTGAGATCTCTGAGATGAGACCCTGTGGTACTGATCTACTTCATGACTTATTGGATAGAGTTAGTATGATTCAGGACAGGTAGAGAGTGACTCAAAGTAAGTATCCAGAACGTAGACTTCATCCATTGAGATTTGGAGTTCGTGATTGGGTATTCCTTCATGTATCATCCTTGAAGGATGTTATGAGGTTAGGGAGGCAAGGTCATCCCCAGATATATTAGACTTTTTGAGATTCTTCGCACAGTTAGTGAGGTGGATTATGAGTTATCCTTACCTCTAGGTTTTGCAGCTTTCCCCTTAATTTTCTATGTTTCTATGTTGTGGTGATACATTCTTGATCCATTTCATGTGCTTAGATGGGATTCCGTTCAATTGGATGAGCGATTGACCTTCGTGTAGGAGCCTGTGCTCAATTTAGCTAGTGATGTCAAGCCGTTGCTCACTAGGAAATTTATATATTTAAGGTTTAGTGGAGTCACTGTCTGATAGAGGAGGCTACTTGGGAGATAGAGAGTGAGATGTGGACCTAGTATCCTCACCTGTTTGAGCTTTAGGTACATCCTAATTCTTGACTTTCGTAGATGAAAGTCCTTTTAGTTGTGGATATTGTAATGACCCTTCAAGTAATTTTCTGTATTTTTGCTAATTTTCACTATTAGAACTTTCCTATAGCTTCCCAGGTCATTTATGACCTTCTGGGACTAACAGTTCAATTATCGGATAGTTCTATTGGTTTTTAGAGCCAATTCTCTATTTTAAAGTGTTCACTGGTTCAAATTTTCTATCAAAAAAAACTTCTGTCAAATGACCTTGTATGTCAATTTTGACAGTCCCAATAGCTCCAAAATGTTGATTTTAGGCTAGGTGGAATCTTAGCACAGGTCCCGAGGCACCCAGAGTCATTTCGACCTATCAAAAAGTTAAGAAAATAAATGTTAGGTGTGAGACCCATTTTTGGTCAAAATAATCTCAGATTAAAATTTTAACTATGGCATTTAGTCTGGAACATCGAATTTGATAGGGTAGCATAGTCTGTTTATGAATACGGTATTCCAGATGAATCTCGAGGGGTTGGTAGAGACTTGGAAAAATTCAAGTCTTAGCTGTGTTGGTGCACTAGCTAAATGGGAGCCTTGGGCTGCGACCGCGACACCCTCAGTAGTACCACCAGAGTCACAAATGTGACTATTGGTCGTAGCGAAAGCAATGTAGCCACTAGGGGGTAGATATTACGATTGTGAGGGTTGGGTTGCGATGGCAACTCCCAACACCTGGGAAGGGTATAAATATCCCCCTTGTTGCCAATTTTTACCTTTCTGCATCCATTTATAAGAGATTTAAACCCTAAGTATTGAAAAGGCTTAGGATTAGAGCTTGTGGGTGATTTGGAGAACCTGAATAATGATTATTACACGATTCTCCTTCAATATTGTGGTAAGATTTTTTCATGTTCTTGGTTGATTTCCCTTTTTCTTCTCTAAAATTGCTAAAACTTGGGGACTTGATTTTAGCACCAATGTAGCTCAAATTTCACCAATTTTCAAAAGTAATTACTCCTTGAGCATAGAGGAATGTTGGGTTGGCTTTGAAAATACGATTACTGTAGATGGGACCCATGTGGGATTTTTGAGTAATTTTGGACCCGAAACACAATAGTACAATATGGGTATCATTATTCTCATTGTAATGAGTAGATTGTGATTTTGACAAGGTGGAACCTTGCAAAAGCTTCTCATAAGGGAAAATCGGTAATTTAGAAGATTCTTCGAGCTTTCTTCTGCGTACAGGTAGGATAGGTTTCCTCTCTTCTTAGATTGAGCTATGTCATAGTATATTTATGATATTATATTAGATTTGGGATGGGTTTTAGGTGTTGATGGTGGGATTGTCTATGCTTGGGTTAGTTGGACCATTTAAGCTATTTGTAAACTAGTCCAGGGTAGAAATTTTTCAAAAAATATAGTCAGGGATTTAGAAGTGGGCTCTTTGACCCACTTCAGGCCAAGATTTGTGTTAATCATTGAAAACCCTTTATTCGCTTGTTATGTACCATGAAAATGCTTACTAAGGTAATATTGAGGAGACTTGGCACTTTATGATTATGATAGGTTGGTATTGGGAGTTGATGTATATTGGTATTATGATAATGATGTGTGTATGCGTGTGTGAGTGTGTGTATATAAATATATACCTGTTTGAGTACAGATATTATTTATGATATTGATTATATATATACTGATTCGAGACCGGATATTGGCCATGATGATATTGATCATATATATACCGATTCGAGTCTGAATGTTGGCCATGATGATATTGATGATATAAATAGTTGTTCAAGTTAGGATAATAATTATGATATTGATGATATATTTATCTGTTTGGATCTGGATATTTATCACAATATTGTTTATATAAATACCTGTTTGAGTCTGGCTATTTCTCATAATATTGATTGTATGATACAAATTCAAGTCTGGTAATGGAATGTAGTGTTGGTATATGGGTATCAGTTTAAATATGGAAATGGGAAATTGAATATAGTATGGCATGATGGATTCTAGTTGTATCATGGAAAATAGAAAATGATGGTGGTTTCGTTTATGCTTTACTTGATTGTACCCTCCAGGCTTATGGGGATCTGCATTGGGTTGTTTACTTTTCTGCACTTATTGGCTTATGGGGTCCAATCTTGTATTTATAATTTCTTATCCTTTATATTATTGTTCCGGTTTACTTCTTTCATTGTGTACAACAATGTTGGAGTTATGTACAGGTTTGCCCCTTTTCTTGCCTTAGTTATATTATTTTGCATTTTATATCATTTATATCATAATTTAGTTTAGTCGGCCGTTGATGCCTACCGAGTACTCGTGGTTTTGGTACTCATACTACACTTTTGTACATATTTTATGTAGATTCAAGTACTAGTTGTCGTTGTTGACTCAAGGATTGTGCTGTGTTGGGTTTCGAAGATAGGTTAGCTCTTGGAGTCAGCGTTGCCCCATTTCCTTCTATTTACTTATGTCTAGTCTTTTTTTTAGACAGATTGTACTGACTATTCTAGAACTTGTGGTATATTTTTGGTAGCTTTTATACTGACTCTACCAGGTTGTGGGATGGTTTTCTATGTTATGCCTACGTTTTAGAATATTTCTATTGCCTTAATTATTTTTAAATCACATTGTCTATTTTTCCCTTTTTTGGGTGTTTTTCACCAAGTTAACCCATTGCATTTAGCTCTGGGATATGGTCCGGCTTACCTACTGGAGGGATAAATTTAGTTCCATCATCACTTGTAAGTGGAGTCGTGAAAACGTAGTAGTCATTCAAAGCTCTAGGGTAATTATGGGAGTGGTATATAGCTGACCAAATATTATTTGGTTTATGGTATGCTTCAAGATTTCCACTGTTACTTCTCTCACAGGGATTTTTGTCCTGTTCTATATATCTGCAATCTTAGACCCTTTTGTATAATCTAGAAGGTATACTCAAACATCCCAACTCATACTTATTGAATTACCTCCCAAGTCGGGATATTCCAGGTGATTTGAGGTGATGATTTGGCACTCTTCATAATCGGCCTATTCATACTTTTGCTTTGTGTATGTTGAAGGCCACTATAATAGTGTTTGCTTGATGCTTCAACCTTCTACCTAATTTTCTCCCGAACCTCCGGGTCCTTGCTACGAATCACATCTCCTTCTTCTTGCTCAAGTTTTTTTTCACCCTCTCCACTCGGGCTTGAACTAGAGCTTCTACTAACTTCACTTTTATTACTGGCCTCCACACTCGATGATTCCCGCTTCTCATCATACTGGGAGAGTGGTTTCCAATTCTTTTCACACTGACGAATGTAGTGGGATGGGGCTTCAGTATCCCCTTCTAATTCATCATAAGTCTTGAGGTGGTGGTGTCTTGAGTTGGTCGAGACCTTCCCCACCTCTTATCAAAGATATTTTTTGAGTCATTACACATGAAATAAGAGGTAGACAACATAAGCTTAAGTAAAATAAAACCATGAGTTTAAAAAGAAAAATCAAATTTTGTTTATGACCGACGACTAGGCTGACAGACCATCAAGTTATCGACGGCCAGTTGAGCCTTCTATTGCACTTAAACCATATAGTTGGAACATTAGCAACAGTGACCCCAATGATTCATAGCATGGTCAGTGGTTTTATCGGGTGAGACATCACGTATTTCCAAAGACTTTTTAGTACTTTAAATGTTGGGACGACGATTCAAGCAATAGTCCATTTCTCTTGCAATGGTCCATCTCTCTTGTGATGGTCCATTGACTCGATCATCACCTCTTAACTAGTGTTCCTATATACAACTAATTGGGGTGAAAATTTTACCAACCATCCATCACTAATGAGATGATCCATTAGGTATACCATCGTAATACCCAATTTCAACACATTTCTTATGGGATATTTTGTCAAACACATGATGTGCCTACACATTGTATGGGATAGTATATCAAATTTCACCCATAATTCCATCAAGTTTTATACCATAGTGGGGTTATTCAGACTTTACCCCGATGTTGGGTCGACAACAATATAACACACTGTATTTTTCAACTCAAACCAACAGATGAAAATAAAACTTTCACTACTTCAAACTATTTCAAACATTAAACCTACAAACGTTAAGGCTATGAAACATACCTGGTCATGGAATGCTACTTCGCAATAATTTTGAAGTGATGGAAATTAAGCAAAGAACAATAAACAATTTTGAAGTAGAGAGATTTAGTTCTTAGTGATGAGATAAAATGAGATGTCTAGCGAGGTTCGTGTAGCAGTGTAGGATGAACTCAAGAGTTAATAGGTGAGTGAATGTTCATTAAAAGTGGATAAATATGGGAGTTTTAACCATTTTAAAAGGTAAAGTGGAAGTTGTCTCACATGAACATGGGCAGTTATCCCATATTTTATCCGTGAGTGTGTTTGGATCGGGTCGTGGGCCTACTAAAAAATATTTTGGATTATTCTACTTGGGCTGGCCCAATTTCACTTATTTTAACTAACTAACCTCCGAAGGTTGCTGCGATAATCCATCGCAGGGTCGACGACCCATCACTATTTCCATCGGTACTTATTGGAATATAGTTTGTTTGATTGACTTACGATGGTTTGTTAGGCAGAACATCGCATTAGCGACGATTCATCGATCCACTTGCCACACCTTATCCAAAAAATCTCCGTTGTTGGCTCATGTGAGACGATTGTTGCGACGATCCATTGCAGTGTTGACGACTCATCATTGCTTCTATCACTCTTTATCAAGAACATTCACTCTTCCAGCTCCCTGCATTTTTAAATCCTGCACACTCAACACATAGATTAAATTGAATAATTAATAAAGCATAGCTAACTATATTTTTACAATACATTGTGGGTTGCCTCCCACTAGCGCCTGATTCAACTTCACGGTGCAACCCAGGTTTCTTGATTACTCAGACTTCATCAGGATAAACTGACGTTAACATCTTAGCCTCTTCTTTCTTACCAATATATTGTTTGATACACTGACCATTAACCTTAAAAAAACTCACCATCTCTATTGTTAAGCTCCACTGCTCCTGGTGCAAACACTTGAGTCACCTTGATTGGGCCTGTCTATTTTGACTTCAACTTTCCTGAGAATAATTTGAACCATGAGTTGAATAGTACGACCCAATCCCCAAATTTAAACTCTCTTTTACAATATTTCGATCATGTTGTAACTTTATCCACTCTTTATAAAGGTTGGACCTTTCATACGCCCGAAGATGGAGCTCATCCATTTTATTCAACTAATCCAGTCTTAATTTAGCATCTTTTATCCAATTCAAGTTCAAATGCTTCCACTCTCATAATGCTTTATGTTCTAATTCTACTAGCAAGTGACCTGCCTTACAAAACACTAATTGGCACATGACATATCTATTGGAGTTTTGAATTTGTGTACGGTAATCCCAAAAGCATCATCAAGCTTCCTTGACCAATCACTGCAGTTAGCATTTACACATTTGTCTAGAATTATTTTAATCTCCTTGTTGGACACTTTAACCTGACTGCTCATCTGGGGTGATAAGGTATGAATACCTTTTGTTGCTTTAAACCATATTTTGCCAATGCATCCCTAAACACTTTATTACAAAAATGTGATTCCCCATCGCTAATAATTGTACATGGAGTGCCAAAGTAGGAGAAGATATTCTTTTTCCTGAGAAATACTAACTTTTTTGCCTCATTATCATCTACTAGCATAGATTTGACCCATTTGGATACATAATCCACAACAACTAGAACATATTTACAACCATAAGAGCTCATGAAGGATCCCATGAAGTTGATGCCCTACATATCTAATAATTCAACCTCTATCAGGGTTATTATAGAAATTTCCTGGTGCTTAGAAATTAACCCTAGCCACTGGCATTGGTAACAATCTTTCACAAACTCATAAGTATCCTTAACTATGGTTGGCCAGTAATACCTACTCTATAAAAAATTTTGGGTTGTGCGGTCACCTGCATGATGTCCTTGCATGGGAGAAGAGTGACACGCATGTAATATCTCAAGCATCTCCACACCGGGTACACACTTTAAAATTATATTATATGCACACTAATGAAACAAACGAGGTTCACCACAAAAATACATTTTCACATCATGGAGGAATTTCTATTATTGCTGATATCTTAAGTCCTTCAAAACAATGTCACTCACAAGGTAGTTTGCAAAGTTCATTAACCAAGGAACAAGGTCAGGGGTATCTGCAAGGAATTGTTCATCTAGGAATGAATAATCAATCTCCAATTCCACTCTTTTGCTTGCTTTATTCTCCAACCTGGACAAGTAGTCAGCCACTTAGTTCTCACAACCTTTTCTGTCTTTCACTTTGAAATCAAACTCCTGTAGCAACAACAACCATCGAATCAATTGGGGTTCGGCATCTTTCTTTGCCATCAAATAGGACAGTGATGAATGGTCATTATGCACCACCACTTTGGTCCCCAACAACTATGATCTAAATTTCTCATATGCATACGTCATTTTAGTACCTCCTTCTCATTGATAGTGTAATTTTTATGAGATCCATTCAATGTTGTACTTGTATAATATATTGGGTGGAATAACTTCTCTTTGTTTTTCCCCAGAACTAAACCAAGATCCACTCCACTTGTATCACGGATTAGATCAAAGGGTTTGAACCAATTAGGCGCAATAATAATATGTTCTTCCACCAAATTCTCCTTAAGACAATTGAATGTTTTGAGGCACTCCTCATTCAATTTAAATTTAACCTCCTCTAGCAGTTTGCATAAAGGATTGACAATTTTTGAGAAGTCTATGATGAACCTCCTATAGAATCCCATGTGACCCAAGAAGCCTTGCACTTCTTTTACTGAAATAGGTGGAGGTAACTTTTCAATCACTTGAATTTTCGGTCTTTCCACTTCAATCTCTTTTGCCGATATTTTATGGCCTAACACTATGCCTTTCTTTACCATGAAATGATATTTCTCCTAATTGAATACCAAATTAAATTCATTATATCTCTGCAACGCATATCTAAGATTGGTTAAACAAACATCAAATGAATATCTAACCACCAAAAATCATTCACGAATACCTCTAATATGTCCTCGACCATGGTAGAGAAAATCGACATCACATACCTCTAAAATATAGTTGGTGTATTGCATAACCCAAATGGCATCTGTTTTAAAGTAAATGTCACATATAGGCATGTGAATATAGTCTTTTCTTGAACTTCGGGTGTAATGGAGATTTGGTTCTACCCTAAGTAACTATCCAGAAAGTTGTACCATCTCATTCCAGCTATTCTATCGAGCTTTTGATCCCTAAATGGCATTAGGAAGTGATATCTAAGTGTCCACAAGTTCAACTTTCAATAATCCATACACACATTCCACCTTATCAAATACCTAAGAGGGATCAATTTATTCTTTCATTTGCTACCACAGTCATCCCTCCTTTTTTCGGTACACATTGGATAGGACTTATCCATTTGCAATCTGAAATTTGATTCATTACTCCTGCATTAAGCCCATTCATTTATCTACTTCTTTACAATGTCTTACATATGTTTGTTAATTCTTCTCTGATTTTAAATAAGTGGTGTACAATCTTTCTCCAACTGGATTTTTCTGTGTACATATGCCTAGTGGAATGTCGATGATGTTGGCAATTGTCCAACTTATAGCTCTCTTATACCTTTTCAATATTGTTACAAGATATTAAACTTGATTTTCTACCAATTCAGCAGCAATAATAACTGAAAATATATTGCTCTCTATCAAACATACATATCAAAGATGACTTGGTAACTCTTTCAACTCCAACACAGACGGTTCTTCAGTAGACGATTTAGCAGATGGTGTTAATCTATTCTTTAAGTACAAATCTAAATTCTTTGGAGAGTATGAGTATGAATCCATTTTTGTCAAAGAACAAATTGTTTCATCATACTCTTCAATTACCTCACCAGGTATATTCTTTAAGTACAAATCTAAATTCCTTGGAGAGTATGAGTATGAATCTTTTTTTGTCAAAGAATAAATTATTTCATCATACTCTTCAATTCCCTCACTATAAAAATTTATCAACATTGCTGCCAAAGTTTTAACTAACAAATTTCTCTTCAATAAGCACTGCTAGATCAACCTCATCAACAACATCAATAATAGATATTGCATTTATCTCCCTCGGTTGATTTTTAGAGCGACATAATTCAAAGTTAACTTCTTTATTATTAAGTCTAAACTATAGCTTATTCCTCTCCTTATTCACTAGTACTTTCCCAGTTTCCAAAAATGGTCTACCCAAGATTTAAGGCACTTCAAATACAACTTCGCAATCAAGGATTACAAAGTATGGTGGAAATATAAAATATGCTACTTTCAGTAGCACATCATAGAGAATACCAATCGATCAATTTATTGAATAGTATGCTATCAACAAGTACGTAGATGTTGTCATGAGGTTGATACTTGCTCCAAAATCATAATGTGCTTTAGCAAAGCTAAAGTCCCCAATCGTACATGGTATAGTGAATGTTCCTGATCGGACTTCTTTTTTAACAGTGATCTCTTCGCAATGGCACTGCAATGATTAAGATCATCAATTGGCTCATAGCTAACTATATCTTCTTTGTGACTAGATCCTTCATAAATTTAGAATATCCCAGTATTTCCTCTAAAGAATAAACTAATGGTACATTCATTGACAATTATTTTCAATGTTGCCATGAATTTGCTAAACTTTCCATTCTCCATCTTTTTCTTTATCCTATGTTTGAATGGAGGGGGTGTCCTAGGAATTTTGGTTAGAGGTGATTCCACCTCGTTCCCCTTTTATTCCCTAAGTCATTAGAACTTTTCATCTTGGAAAGTCGCTTTACATTTGTATTTTTCTCACCCAACTCTCATAGCTTCTCAAACTTAGCTAGTTTAGTATCCATCCCTTGACCATTAACTATTACCTCATTTTATAACATAATATCATCATCTTATGAGTGCACTATCGGATATGGGTCTGGTAACATTCTGCCACTCCAAGTGGTAATAGCCATACACGTACCGTTATTTCTTGAATTTTTCTCTATATCACTCTGTAACATTCTATTTTTTCTTTGATTGAAAGCGATAGATAATTGGTTCATTTACTGCTCCAAATACTTAACAGAGGTAGAATAGGAATCAACCAATTGACTCCTAGTCGATAGATCACTTCTTATTTCCTTGACATATGTATAAATCAACTCTACCCTTTTAAGCTGCTTAGCCATCATGGATTCCATAGACATCTGGCTAGAATTATTGGTCGCATTATTGCAACTCCGAGGTGGCACATACAATCTTCATCAATCACCATTTTTCTAATAGTTTTCTTGATCACAGATTCTTTAAATAGCTTTGTCATAATAATTCTCCTATTGATAGTTCCAATCTTGGTTTCCTTGGCCACCAGCCCAGAAACCCCCTGGTTATTCAAATAATTAGCATTTTCCTCAAAATCTGATTTAGTAGCCTACTATGAGAGACAACTTCTTTATATTTATCCATATTACCTAACAACAGTGCTTAGCGAGCAAGTCCATCTGTGTTTTTATATAAGTCATATCATCATCAGGTTACTCTTCCCTTTGATGTTGTTTCACCAATATCCCAACTGAATATGTGATACTTGTTACCTCATAATTCCTGGTATGTCAAACTTTACTTTTCTTCTTTATCCTATCAAAAATTTTAGTAGCCTCAATAAAATTACAATCCATAAAAGCTCCTCCAACTGTGTTGCCGCCGTTGGCTTTGTGTTTGAGTTCAAACCCCTATAAATTGTCTCCATCAAGTGTTCATCCATTAGCTTATAATTTGGGCACTAAATCAGTTTCATCTTAAATCTCATCCATATTACAGAAGGGCCTCATTAGGCAGTTACCTTAAGTTACTGATTTCATCCAATCCAACCCATGGCCTAGCATGATTCTATGATTTCTATATAAAATTGAACAACTATCACAACCCGAGACTACCCCCTAATCGTAACATGGTGTCTAAGGTCACAACTAACCCCAAGATAACCTATGATCTGTCATGCAGTACAATAATGAATATAGTAAAAAAAACGTTGGCCAAAATCTAACTAAAATAACTTGTGGAAATCATATTCATGTAAAACTGAATACCTAATAAAACTGGAAATAAAATAAAGAACTGTCTAACATCCAATCATGTTGAATATCTAAACATTTGACTGGAAAGCTCTACTCTTAATGAGTTGATGGAAAAAATCCCTAACTAAATCTAACTAATTGAAACTGCAATAAACATACAAGAAAATAAAGAACTTATAACTAGTCCTCGAATGATGAGGACTCACCAAAATCTATTGAATGCCGCACGAGAACATACTAAGTGCAGTCCTGATACTGAGCATTCGAACCTATATTATGAGACAATATAGCACAAGAAAGTATGTGACTAGTACTTTTAATGTACTGGGTATGTGAAGGGGTAAACTAGCTAACATAAACTAAACATGAATGTATGAACATGTAATCTGAATGAAAACCAAGTATAAACATATGGAGGATAAAACTAAATAACTGAAAAATTATTTATTTGATTACTTGGTCAAGACAATCTGAACTTAACATAAATTGAAATTGAACTAAGCACTGTGGGAGCTAACAATAACGGACATACCCCAATCTAAGCAAAACTAGGGTCTAACCTATAACCCCAGTTGGAAGGGTGCTTGTACCTTACAAAAGGTACCTACATCGGCTGACGTGGATCCACTAAGTAGATGTCCCAAAGGACTAGGGTGTCATACCTTTACTGACGGGGGACCTCTTATAACCTACGATGCACCGTAGTTCTAGAACTTAGGGACTACTACTAGCAGTCTTTGCTTGACTGGCGGGGGAGACATCATCCCGGTATTTACTCGGTGCTATGTTTGACTTCCAACTGAATGACACTAAAGCATAAACTGAATTTATCATTATGATATCAGTCTGAAGTCTGAATATAGTAATGCACCCATAATCTAAAATACTCAAAATATATAAATGGATGTATGTTTGAATTTCCTAGGTATTGGATGTTCATAACCCACCATCTCTAAACATAATAATATTAACTAAATATTTTAAGGGAAATCACAATTCAAGTACAAGAACTCAACATCTTATCATCCTCAGGGAGTTTATGATTCATAAAACATGGGAAAATGCTTTGTTTTATGGGAAACATGTATTCATTGTTTTCTTACAAAAAAAAATTGTACAGTTTAGGGGAAACTCATATTTGACCTGGAATCCAAAATTGAGAGGAAAACAACTTCAAGACTGAGAAGTTATTGGGACTCAATGGATGAAAGGAACCTATTGACGAAATCCCATATACCTGAAAGTGGAAGCCTTGGGCAAATCCTTCAGATTGAACTTGAGATGGAGAAATACTAACTTGCTTTCGGAGATGAGAGAATCACTTATTTTTAGCAAAGTGTTGAGTGATTTAGATTTTATGAGGTGTTAGGGTAAATTTAACCCCCAATAACTAATATTATAGTGCCCAACATAAGTTTGGGGTAAAAGGATGGGAAAATACTTAAAACCCCTTTTTAAATTGCATAGGAATTTTTTAGAAACAGTCATCATGATTGGGGTTACGACTCGTTAAGTATGGTAGTGAGTCGTTACCTTGAGTTGTTACCCAAAGTCCTAAGTCTTGGACCTCTACTATTATGAAAATAACTTCCCTTCTGACAACTCATTAGGACTGATCATGAGTCATTAAAAAAAGTCATTACCAAGAATTGGGTTTCTTGATTTCTTACTATTATGACAACGGGTCTACACAATTACTCATTATGTATACTAATGAGTCATGGGCTAGAATCGTTGCCACTGGTCCAAAATCTAGGGTCCTCATTGGTGTAGCAATGACTCATGCACAACAACTCGTTACATCAGATAAAGGGTCGTAGCTAGATTCATTGTTACTGGTAGTTTGATTGTCCTTTATGTCATTTTTTGCTGAACTCCCCACTACGATATCATTCTAAGGAGCAAGCAATGGCATTGGAAAGCTAATTCAATGGCCTACCTCATGGAGGGTCTAAAGATGAAAATTCCAGGGTATTAAAATTTCTCCCCTATGGGATCATTGTCCCTAAATTAAACTAACTAAGATGAAACATTAGGGAAAAGCTTAGACTTTTCAATAAACACTTATGAGCTGAACCATGAGTTAATATTTGATTCTGTGAATAATGGATGAACCAAAATGAACTTATGAATGCATTACTTGACATGAAAATAGTTGGATGGCCTGAGATAGAAATGAAAGAATTAATTAATTAAGGGAAACTATTACTTCATGCTGAAACTGGGTTCGAAGAGAAAAGATGGGGTTACTTGGTCATCATGTCTGCCTCTGCTTCCTAAGTAGCTCCCTCAACTGACTTTTTTCTCCACAAAACCTTTCCTAAGGTGGCCTCTTTATTCCTCAACCTATGAACCCAATGATCAAAGATCTCAATTAGGACTTCACCATAGAAGAGTCTATCTTCCACGCTAACCCTTTTTAATGGAATTACTGATGCTGGGTCACCAATGCATTTCTTTCACAATGAGATATGGAAGACTAGATGCATTGATTCTTACTCTACAGGAAAATCTAACTCATAGACCACCTTACCATAATGACTCAAAATCTTGTAAGGTCCAACATAGTGGGGATTGATCTTTCTTTTCTTACCAAATCCCTTCACTCCTTTCATGGGAGAAATTTTCAAGTAGATTGAATCACTAACAACAAACTCAATTTCCCTTCTCCTCATATCTTCATAAGATTTCTGACAACTTTGGGCCATCTTCAGCTTTTCTCTAATAAAGAGCCTCAAATGGGGCCATCTAAATACTGGAGTGATAGCTATTATTGTAAACAAACTCAATCAATGGAAAGTGTTCATCCCAACCTCCCTTGAAATAAATTACACAGGCACTTAATATATCCTCTAGGGTCTGAATGGTCCTCTCCGCCTAACTATTTATCTGTGGGTGAAAAGCTATACTAAGATGAACTTGGTTACCAATAGCCTTCTAAACAACCTTTTATAATTGAGAAGTAAACTGGGTACATCTGTCTAAGATAATGTTGAAAGAGACCCCATGATAATTCACCAACTCCCTGAGATAGAGTTTAGCGTAATCTTCAGCTAAATCTAAAGTATTTACTAGCAAGAAATGAGTTGACTTAGTCATTCAACCCACGATAACCCAAATAGAATCATTCTCTCAACGAGTATGAGGCAATCCTATAATAAAATCCATATTCTCTACTTACTACTTCCAAGTAGGAACACTGAATTCCTAAAGGGTGCCATTAAGCCTCTGGTGATCAACCTTAACCTATTGGCAATTTGGAAATTTGGCTACAAATTCCGCGATATATTTCTTCATGCTATTCCATCAATAGATTTTCCTTAAATCAGGGTACATGTTAGTAGCTCCTGGGTTAATAGAATATCGAAAACCATGAGTTTCTGCTAACATCTATTTTCTTAAACTATCTACAACAGAATACACAATCTGCCCTGGCAACAAAGAATATGATCTCTCTTTTGGGAGAAAACCTTAACCTTCTGACTTCGAACTCACCCCTTCAACTTAAGCATAATAGGATCTTTGTCTTGCTTTTTCTTTACCTTGGAAACCAAAGAAGATTCCAAACCATTCCTAACCCAAACACTACCTTTAACTAAATTAACCAACCAAACTCCTAATCTAGCAAGCCGATGAACTTCACGAGATAACTCTTTCTTATCATCCTCGATATGAGTAAAACTTCCTAAAGATAATCTGCTAAGGGCTTCGGCCACGATATTAACCTTGACCAAGTGATACAAAATGCTTATATCATAATCCTTCAATAACTCTAGCCACCTTCTTTGACAATGATTTAGATAATTCTGGCTGAAAACATATTGAAAATGCTTGAGATCAGTGAACACATCAACATGAATGCCATAATGATAATGGATCCAAATCTTTATGGAAAACACAACTGTTGCCAAATCAGGATCATGAGTTAGATAATTCTTTTCATGAGGTATATGCTATCTAGAGGCATATGCTATAATGTTAACCCATTGCATCAACACTCCACTAAGACCAACTCTAGAAGCATCACAATATACCATGAAACCATTTGAACCTTCTGGGATACTATAATTGGGCAATTTCTCTATACTAGTCTAGCCATGATTGGATTGTCGACTGAGTAGAAAGCAAGAAGGGCTCTACAAAGATTCTAGGGCCGATTCAAAAATCTACTGCTATATAGGGAGTCACAAAAGAGAGTGTGGCTCTGAGTTCTAATAATGCATAAACATGAAGGTGAAAGACATATAATGTACTAGTAACCACATTATGAGAACCCTCTTGATCCTATTAAGTCTGAAGGGAACAAAGCCTATTCTAGTGTTGTCCACTAGTTGCACTAAAAGTGGCACCCTTTTTAGTCGGGTGATTCACCGGGATTGTTGAAGAGATAGCCTAACCCTGTTGATGATCATTCCTACCTCTCTGTGTAACCACTGGGCAATCCCTTATTTTATAGCCTGAGTTGCCACACCCAAAACAATCACGATAATGTCCATACACTTACTATAACGCCCCAAAATATCATACCGAGATGCCACATGTTGCCCAAGGCTACACGTAGCCTCAAGCTAACCCTTTAAGCAAAAACACTTCCCTTGGGTTCCAACACAACAACATACACTCTACGCTAAGGATATATATATAAGTACATATCATATCACATCGCACATGGCACGAAATATCGTTAGACTATACATATATGGAATGTCTATACACAAACCAACCCAACAATACACTAGTCTAACATAGCCTCTATACAGCAAAATCAACGAGCCATTGGGACAAACCCCCAACTGACTCAACAGACCAAAGGGATCACAAGACAACAGCACCAAAACTAGCAACTTGGTCCTCGAACCATGAGGACTGACCACTGAAGGAACGTAGATGCGGCACTCGGATATCACTGTCGCGACTGCGGCTAAGTACCTGAACCTACATCATGGTAAGAATGTAGCCCATAGAGAAATATGTGGGTCAGCATAAGATACGTACTGAGTATGTGGGGGCGCATGCAAAATATAAATAATATCATAAATTTCGTAAAAATGTACATACGGACCATAATGACACACCTGACTTGAGTGACATTGAATCATGCAACTCATAACATCTTAGATAGGAAATGTAGGAGAAAAACCTCATAAATCATTATAGATCATCATAGGCAACTTGACTTACCACATCAAAACTCGGAATGACTCGGTATTTCAAAAAACATGACTCTTATGGACAGGGGAGTTTCCTATAACCGACAACCCCACGTGAGCTACGTGGAATATCAATATTTGAAACCCCCGTTGGCGGGAGCGTCATACTCTTTGCCAGGGAGTACGACCTTAAAACTGCAATAATCACAATCGGGCTCTCTGGCCAATAATATCATCATCAAACAACCCTACGGTGGAACATAGGTTTGGGGAAATACCAAATTTTCCTCTCGGTGCTATATACTACTCCCCGACAAGCTCAGAACGCGTTAGGAAATCCACCACAACATCACAAGGGTCTATCATAAAGACCAAATCAAATCTCTCAAATCATATCAATTTGTGGATTCCTAACTCAACACATTTTACCTCAAAACATTTTAATCTTCCTCAACATCAACAAGGTATCAATGCATTGAACCATAAATGACTCGACATTTGGACAAGGATATGAAGACTCAATACATAATATTTTCAACAATTTAACTCATCAAAACCATCCGGAAAATACCAAGACTCATTGCAACTTCAATATCAACATTTCTCAATTTGCCATCCAACTCTCATTTAAAGGTACTTGAGACATCAACCCATAGTAGGGATATAGAATTTCCAATATCAATTATAAATTCATAATAAGGAAATAGTGGAATGATAGTATAAATCAAGGCTTAACAAATTAAATCATCATACTCTCATAATCAAATACTTTTTGGACATAATTCCATCTCAACATCATACACATATCGAATGACATAATCCCATAGCTCATGGGCAATAATATAAGATATAAAACCATATTTCCAATTCATGGTAAAACATGCTAAATCTCATGTCAATGTAATTCAACAAAAATACCGGGCACAAGATCGAAAGGATAATCTTGTTCAAAGCCCCACATACCTAAAAATGGAAGATGAATATGAACTTCCAACTCCGGAACATTATTCACGAAAATAAAGAGTGCTTCTCGAAGCCCTTAACATGATCAACTCGAATCCCAAATCAATTTGAAATTTCTACGATTCAATCAAGAGACATAGAAGGATGAAATTTGGAGAAGTAGGGTTGGGGTTTGAGCCTTAGGAAATTTTGGAGAAAAATAAGCTATTGAATGCTATTAATGGACTTAAATCCATGGTTTACCTAGATGGATTGGAGTGGAAATGACCAAAATACCCTTAAAAATCAAATAATGTCAAATCTGTCCTTTGGTGGACTGTTTTGATAGGCTGAAGTAGATCAACCATAACTTTTTGATCCGATGACCAAATTGGATGAAACCAATTTCATTGGAAAGAGGACTTTCAGAGCTTTCTGTTGAGATATAGTAGATCACCTAGATCATTATGTACAAGGAGTTATGATCGTTTGAAGTTGACCCTAAAATTCATCTGGCCTCAATATTTTTTTCCTGCACATTTACTGTTCACCACTATTCATGGTTAGATCGGAATGATCATAACTCATCTCTCGAGTGTCCGTTTTGGATGATCCACATATCATTGGAAAGATTATTCGATGCTCTACACGATGACGGGTTATATCTAGAAATTCCACACAAAAAAATTATTAATCACGATAAAGAACAGAATTCAACACATTTTTGTCCGAGATCTTAACGGTAAATTTTTTCTGGGGCATCACATCATCTCCCCCTTGGAAACATTCGTCCCCGAATGTTGATAGGTAGGTCAAGAATACTATGAAAATGAGTATATAGAGAAAAATCATCTTGCCCAAGCATATACTCCATTCTAGATTTTTTTGGATATTGTAGAAAACACACAAGCCAAGATAAACATAGCAATAAGGATTAAATCAAAAGAGAACGATACCTTTGACATGCTCAGGATTTGTAGGAAAGAGGTGGGGATATTTGGCGCGCATATTCGCTTCAGATTCCCAAGTAGCACTCTCTATGGATTGATTTCGTCAAAGCACTTTAACCAAAGGAACTTCCTTGTTTCTTAGCCTACGAACTTGAAAGTCAAAAACCTCAACTGGAATCTGTTCATATGAAAGACTATCTTGAATACTCGAGTTTTCGGAAGGATCAATCACAACAGAATCACCAATAGAATTCTTAAGCATAGAAACATGGAAAACCGGATGGACGTTAGATAACTCCGCGGGCAATTCAACCTTATACGCTACCTTCCCAATACGATCCACAATCTTATAGGGACCAATGTAATAGGGACTTAGTTTCCCTTTCTTCCCAAATCTCTTCACCCCTTTCATGGGTGAAACTTTCAAGTACACTAAATCACCAACATCAAATTCAAGGTCTTTCCTCCTTACATCTGCGTATGATTTTTGATGACTTTGGGCGGTTTTCAACCTTTTTCGAATTAACTTAACCTTCTCCATGGCCTTGAACACCGCATCCGGTCCAGTCGCGGCAGCCTTACCAACTTCAAACCAACCAATAGGTGATCTATACCTTCTACCATACAAATCTTCAAACGGGAACATTCCAATAGTAGCATGAAAACTGTTATTGTAAGCAAACTCGATTAATGCTAAGTGTTCATCCCAACTACCTTTAAAATCAATCACACAAGCCCTCAACATATCTTTTAAAGTCTGAATAGTCCGCTCGGCCTGACCATCTATTTGCGGATAGAAAGCAGAACTAAAACGAATTTGGGTATTGAGACCCTTCTGGAAAGATTTCCAAAACTGGGAGATAAACTGAGTACCTCTGTCAGAAATAATAGCCAAAGGGATTCCATGAAGTCTGACGAGTTCCCGAATATATATTCTAGCATAATCTTCAGCTGTATACGATGAATGCACAGGCAAGAAATGAGCTAATTTCATCAGCCAATCTACGACAACCCAAATCGAATCATGATGGCAACAAGAAGGAGGCAAACCAACTATAAAGTCCATATTCACTTCTTCCCACTTCCAAGTAGGAATGCTAAACTCTTGTATCACGCCACTGGGCCTTTGATGCTCTATTTTAACCTGTTGACACGTGGAATACTTCGCCACAAATTCTGCTATGTTACTCTTCATACCGTTCCACCAATAGATTTCCTCTAAATCATGGTACATCTTGGTAGCACCAGGATGGATGGAGTATCGTATACCATGCGCTTCTGCCATAATCCTCTGCTTCAAGTTATCAACATCAGGAACACATAATCTTTCTCGGAGTCTCAAAATGCCATCTCCTCCTTAGGAGAAAACCTCCACCTTTTGGTCTTTAACGGACTCTTTTAACCTGATCAAGGTAGGATTCCTGTCTTGCTTCTTCTTCACTTCCGAAACTAAAGAGGATTCAGAACCGTTTTGCACTCCTATACTACCCTCAGCATCACCAAACAACCTAACCTCGAATCTAGCCAAACGATGTACCTCACGGGCCAACTCCTTCTTACCAATCTCCACATGTGCTACGCTACCCATGGACTTCCAACTAAGGGCATCTGCTACTACATTGGCCTTGCCCGGATGATATAGCACGCTCATATCATAATCTTTCAACAGTTCTAACCATCGTCTCTGCCTAAGATTCAACTCCTTTTGGGTGAATACATACTGCAAGCTCTAATGATCCGTGAAGACGTCGACATGGACACCATACAAATAATGTCTCCAAATTTTCAAAGCAAAAACCACGGCAGCTAATTCAAGGTCATGGGTAGGATAATTCTTCTCGTGAGGCTTTAGCTGCCTGGAAGCATAAGCTATAACCTTGCCCTTTTGCATCAATACACAACCTAAACTGACTCTGGAAGCATCGCAATACACCACAAAACCATCAACACCGTTAGGCAAAGTCAACATAGGGGCTGAAGTGAGTCGAGTCTTCAACTCCTGAAAACTCTTGTCGCAAGATTCGGACCACAGGAACTTCACTTTCTTTTGGGTCAAACAGTTCATAGGAGACGCAATAGATGAAAACCCTTCAACAAAACCACAATAATAACTAGCTAGACCCAAGAAACTTCGGATATCAAAAGGAGAAATAGGTCTAGGCCAACTCTTTATAGCCTTTATCTTTTGAGGATCAACTCTAATACCTTCGGAAGAAACAACATGACCCAAGAAGGATACAGAGTTCAGCCAGAACTCATACTTACTGAACTTAGCATACAACCGATGAGTTTAAAGAATTTCTAACACGATTCAGAGATGATCCACATGATCACCCTCACTTTGGGAGTAAATAAGAATATCATCAAGGAACACTATTACAAATAAATTCAGATATGGCCGGAATACACGGTTTATAAGATCCATGAAAGCCGCTAGAGCATTAGTTAACCCAAAAGACATCACTAGAAATTCAAAATGGTTGTAACGGGTTCGGAAGTCTATCTTGGGGATATCACATTCCCTAACCTTAAGTTGGTGATAACCGGATCTGAGGTCTATCTTCGAAAAGTAGCTCACACCTTGCGATTGATCAAATAAATTATTAATTCGAGGAAGTGGATATTTATTCTTGATAGTAACCCCATTAAGCTGCCGGTAATCAATACACATCCGCAAAGAACCATCTTTCTTACGCATAAATAGGACAGGTGCACCCCATGGAGACACACTAGGTCTGATAAAGCTTTTGTCTAAAAGATCTTTCAATTGCTCCTTCAACTCTTTAAGCTCCGCGGGAGCCATGCGATACGGAGGAATAGAAATAGGCTGAGTATCAGGAAGAAGGTCAATCCCAAACTCTATCTCTCTATCAAGAGGTATTCCAGGGAGATCTTCTGAAAAGATATCAAAAAACTCATTAACAACATTAATTGACTGAATGGTTGGGGTTTCAGACTTAGTGTCTTTAACCTGAACCAAATGGTAGATGCAACCTTTGGAAATCAACTTCTTAGCTTTGAGATAGGATATGAAACGACCCTTAGGAATCACAGAACTCCCGGACCATTCGAGGATAGGTTTATCAGGAAACTAAAACTTGACCACACGGGCACGAAAATCAATAGACACATAGCATGAGTAAAGCCAATCCATACCCAGAATGATATCAAAGTCAACCATATCTAGCTCAATCAAATCAGCATACATAACCTAATGAAAGATAGTAATGAGACATTTCTTATACACCTGCTTAGCAATGAAAGACTCTCCTACCAGAGTAAAAACCAAAATAGGCTCAGAAATTAGTTCAGGGTCCGTTTCAAAATTTACAGCAACCAGAGGTGTCACATAAGAAAAACTCTAACCGGGGTCCATCAACACATAAACAACAAAATAGAAAACATAGAGCATACCAGTGATAACATCGGGAGAGTTCTCCTGCTCCTGACGAGGTGATATAGCATAGAAATAATTCTGGCGTTGACCGCCAGTAGTACTAGATGAAGAACCCTGATGAGGAACTGGATGGGCTGCGAGAGGCGGGGCACTGGTAGCCTAACTCTGGGGACGGGCATCACGACTCCGTTGTCTGGTATACGGGCAGTCTCTAAGTATGTGGCCTAACTTTCCACAACCAAAATAGCCCCGCTGCCCCATATAACACTCCCCAAAATGGTCTTTACCACACTTATCACACGAAGGAGGATGAGGCCGGTTGCTTACACTGTCTTGAGACCTAGAAGGTACCGACTTATTCTAGAGCTCCTGCCTGCCCTGATATACAGGAGCACTAGCTGAGGAAGGCGCATGTATAAATGGATTTCTCTGAAACTGAGGGCGACTCCCTCCGGAGAATCTAGTCTAACCAGACCTCTATTCCTCCAATCTGACTCTCTTAATCCCTCTTACTCTTTCTCTTTCCTTTATCTTGTCTGGCTCAATTTGTTGGGCGTGAATCATTAAGCTAGGAAGATCAATATCCCTATTGATCATAGCAGATCTACATTCTTTCACCACATAACTCGACACCCCAGTTAGAAACTTGCTCATACTAGTCCTTGAGTCAGCCATCATATTGGGAGCGTACTTCGATAGCTGATTAAACTTAAGACTATACTCCTTAACCGACATGGATCCTTGTCTCAAATTCATAAACTGCTCTATCTTAGCTTCCCGTAACTCAAGAGGAAAAAATCTATCCAAGAAAGTATCTTGGAATAATTGCCAAGTCACCGGAGCGGTATCTTCTTCTCTACCCTTATTCCACATCTGCACCCAGTCATAGGCAACATCCTTCAACCGATAAGAATCCAGCTCCACACTTTCTTCCTCGATCATGTGAATAATCTGTGTAATTTTCTTCATTTCATCAACATACATCTGTGGGTCCTCACCTTCTCTCGACCCATGAAACTCTGGCGGATTCATCCATATAAAATCATGAATTCATGCTGCTGCCGAATTATTTTCCTGCGGAGGTGGAGCGTTAGCCTGAGTATTGGCGGTAACTGCCTGGGCTAGCGTCTGAAAAGCTGCCCAAAATTCGGCATGGGATAACATCTCATGTAACGGATCAATGGGTTAAGGTTGGTTGTTGTTTCCGCGAGCTCGATGCAGGGGCATTTTCTATCGTAAGAACGCATGAATTAACAGCAGAAGGAAATAGTTGTAAGCATGATAGACTCTAGTATAAAGAAAGAAACAACTTTTCCTAGAACGCCTCGCAGCCTCTTGATCATAGGGGTGGCGCGCTACACACCGATGCTCAAGACTCTACGTAATGCGGCTTGTCAGACTTCCTAGGACTCTTCACAACCTTAGGCTCTGATACCAAGTTTGTAACACCCTGAAATATCATCCCGAGATGCCACACAGTGCCCAAAGCTACACGTAGCCTCAAGCTAACCCTTTAAGACAAAACACTACCCTTGGGTTCCAACACAACAACATACACGCTACGCTAAGGATATATATATAAGTACATATCATATCACATCGCACATGGAACGGAATATTGTTAGACTATACATATATGGAATGTTTATACACAAACCAACCCAACAATACACTAGTCTGACATAGCCTCTATACAGCAAAATCAATGAGCCATTGGGACAAACCCCCAACTGACTCAACAGACCAAAGGTATCACAAGACAACAGCACCAAAACTAGCAACTTGGTCCTCGAACCATGAGGACTGACCACTGAAGGAACGTAGATGCGGCACTCGGATATCACTGTCGCGACTGCGGCTGAGTAACTGAACCTACATCATGGTAAGAATGTATCCCATAGAGAAATATGTGGGTCAGCATAAGATACGTACTGAGTATGTGGGGGCGCATGCAAAATATAAATAATAGCATAAATTTCGTAAAAACATACATACGGACCATAATGACACACCTGACTTGAGTGACATTGAATCATGCAACTCATAACATCTTAGATAGGAAATGTAGGAGAAAAACCTCATAAATCATTATAGATCATCATAGGCAACTTGACTTACCACATCAAAACTCGGAGTGACTCGGTATTTCAATAAACATGACTCTAATGGACAGGGGAGTTTCCTATAACCGACAACCCCACGTGAACTATGTGGAATACCAACATTTGAAACCCTTGTTGGCGGGAGCGTCATACTCTTTGTCAGGGAGTACAACCTTAAAATTGCAATAATCACAATCGGGCTCTCTGGCCAATAATATCATCATCAAACAACCCTACGGTGGCACATAGGTTTAGGGAAATACCAAATTTTCCTCTCGGTGCTAAGTACTATTCCCCGACAAGCTCAGAACGCATTAGGAAATCCACCACATTATCACAAGGGTCTATCATAAAGACCAAATCAAATCTCTTTCTCATTTATCAAATCATATCAATTTGTGGATTCCTAACTAAACACATTTTAGCTCAAAACATTTTAATCTTCCTCAACATCAACAAGGTATCAATGCATTGAACCATAACCGAATCGACATTTGGACAATAATATAAAGACTCAATACATAATATTTTCAATAATTTAACTCATCAAAACCATCCGAAAAATACCAAGACTCATTTCAACTTCAATATCAACATTTCTCAATTTGCCATCCAACTCTCATTTAAAGGTACTTGAGACATCAACCCATAGTAGGGATATAGAATTTCCAATATCAATTATAAATTCATAATAAGGAAATAGTGGAATGATAGTATAAATCAAGGCTTAACAATTTAAATCATCATACTCTCATAATCAAATACTTTTTGGACATAATTCCATCTCAACATCATACACATATCGGATGACATAATCCCATAGCTCATGGACAATAATATAAGATATAAAACCATATTTCTAATTCATGGTAAAACATGAAAAATATCATGTCAATGTAATTCAACAAAAATACCGGGCACAAGATCGAAAGGATAATCTTGTTCAAAGCCCCACATACCTAAAAATGGAAGATGAATATGAACTTCTGACTCCGAAACTTTATTCATGAAAATAAAGGGTGCTTCTCGAAGCCCATAACATGATCAACTCAAATCCCAAATCAATTTGAAATTTCTACGGTTCAATCAAGAGACATAGAAGGATGAAATTTGGAGTAGTAGGGTTGGGGTTTGAGCCTTAGGAAATTTTGGAGAAAAATGAGCTATTGAATGCCTTTAATGGACTTAAATCCATGGTTTACCTGGATGGATTGGAGTGGGAATGACCAAAATACCCTTAAAAATCAAATAATATCAAATCTGTCCTTTGGTGGACTGTTTTGATAGGCTGAAGTAGATCGACCATAACTTTTTCTCTGATGGCCAAATTGGATGAAACCAATTTCATTGGAAAGAGGACTTTCAGAGCTTTCTGTTGACATATAGTAGATCACCTAGATCATTATGTACAAGGAGTTATGATCATTTGAATTTGACCCTAAAATTCGCTTGGCCTCAGTATTTTTTTCCTGCACATTTACTGTTCACCACTATTCACGGTTAGATCGGAATGATCATAACTCATCGCTCGAGTGTCCATTTTGGATGATCCATATATCGTTGGAAAGATTATTCGATGCTCTATGCGATGACGGGTCGTATATCCAGAAATTCCACACAGAAAAATTATTAATCACGATAAAGAACAGAATTCAACATATTTTCGTCCGAGATCTTAACGGAAATTTTTTTCCGAGGCATCACACTCACCCCTGTGGTTCTTACCACATCTCATGAATATTGGGTTGGTACGATCACTAATCATGCTACCCTTAAACTTAGAGGATGGCACCCTATCATGAGTATCTTATTTGAACATGGGTACCGGAGCATAGGAAAAAAATGGGGATGGGGCTGAAGGTTTCTGGAAGAACTGAGAATGATTCCCACCATTAGACCTCAGTTGAGAGAAGTTAAAGCTACCAATTCAGGCCCTCTTATTTTCCCTTTCCCTTTCCTTGATCTTCTTTTTTTTATAAGTTCGGAATGAACCATAAACTTAGAGATATCCATCTCCTTAACCAACATGGTTGTTCTACACTCCTTAACCACATCCTCAGAAACATCAGACACAAACTTACTCATTCAGGCCCTAGAATCGGCCACCATAGTTAGAGCATACCTCGCCGATTAAGCAAAGTTGAGTTAATACTCAACACTCATACTTTCCTACTTAAATTTAATAAAATCCTAGCCCTTGGTCTCGCTCAACTCCAGTGGAAAGAACCTGTCCAAAAATACAGCAACAAATTCATCCCACTCTACTGGCCCTGTATCTATACCTTTATCTTCTTTCCACTCCTTATACCAAGTATGAGCCACTCCTTGCAATTGGTAAGCAACCAATTCTTCACTCTTAGTAAAATTAACACCCATGATATCAGTCACCTTTTTAACACTATCCAAGAACTCATGTGGATTCTTCTCAGACTTAAACCCAATTAACATTGGTGAATTCATCCGATTAAAATCTTGAATTCTAGCTACCACCGTATTCACACTAGGTTGGCATGGGCAACAACCTACTGTTTATACTGAGCAGCCATGGATTAGGCTAGCACTGTTAAAGCAGCCTTGAACTTAACATGAGAGACTTGCTCATTCAAAGGGTATTTGACAACAAAAAATGGTGCTTGTTGGTTCACATTCATCCTTCCATTAGTTCTATTTGGAGGCATTATCTATAAATGGATAGAGCACTACTTAGAAGAGATATTTTAATATAGCTCACACTTTATTGCATGACATAAATTATGAAAGAAGTGAGACTTTTTAAAATATTTTGTAGCCTCTCTCCCATAATTACGGTGCGCTTCACACCTATGAACATGACTATACTTAATGAGGAATTCAAACACCCTAGGATACTTTAAACCCATGGCTCTGATACGAAGTTTTTCACAACTCGAGAATGCCCCCTAGTCGTAACACGGTGCCTAATGTCACAAAAGACCCCAAGCTAACCCATAGCCTAGCATATATTAAGATAATAAATATAGTAACAAAACACTAGGTGGAAGCTAACTGAAATAACTGGCGGAAATCATTGTAATGTAAAACTAAATATCTAATAAAACTGGAAATTAAATAAAGAACTATTTGAAACCAATCATGCTGAAAATCTAAACATTTGTCTAAAAGCCTCTACTCATAATCAGTTGGTTAGAAAAGTCTCCAACTAACTCTAATTGATTGAAACTAAAATTAACTGATAAGAAAATAAAGAATTGATCACTAGTCCTCGTATGATCAGAATCATCAAAATTTATTGTAGAATGTGGCACTTGAACGTGCTAAGTGTGGTCCAGGTACTGAGCCTCTAAACCTATATTATGAGATAATATAGCACAAGAAATTACATATGATCAGTACTTTAAATATATTGAGTATGTGAGATGGGAAACTATCTAACATAAAATGAAAGAATGCACGGGCATGTAATCTGAATGCAAAACCAAGTACAAACATATGCTGGGAAAAATTGAATAGCTAATAATCTGTTTATCTGATTACTTGGTCAAGAAAACCTGAGCTGAACATAAACTAAAATAGAATTATAGACTGTGGGAGCTAATGATAATTGACATACCCCAACCTGAGCAAAATCAAGGTCAGCCTATAACCCAGTTGGAAGGGTGATAGTACCTTGCCAATGGTACCAACACTGGCTGGTATGGATCCACTAAACTAATATACCGAACGATTAGAGTGTCATGCATCAACTGATGGTGGACCTCTTGTAATCTACAGGGGTACCATAGTTTTGAAACTTAGGGACTGCTACTAACAGTCTCTGCCTAACTGATGGTAGAGACGTAATTTCGGCATTCACTTGGTGCAACGTATGACTCCCAACTGAATGCCACTGAAGCATAAACTAAATTTCTCATAATGATATCAATCTAAAAATAGTAATGCATACATAATCTGAAATACTCAAAATATGTACATTGATGTTTGACTGATTTCCTAGGTATCAAGTGTTCATAACCCACCAACCCTAAACATGATAATATTAACTGAACATTTTAAGGTAAATAAAAATTAAAGTACAATCACTCAACATCTTATAATACTCAAGGAATTAATGATTCTTAAAACATATAAAGATGTTTCATTTTATGGGAAATATGTTTTCATGGTTTTCTTACGAAAAAGTAACCTATAGAGTTAAGGAAAACTCTTATTTTACCTGGAATCCAAACTTGAGGGAAAAAACATATAGCATGAGAAGTTATTGGGACTCAATAGTGGAAGGAACCCTTTGATAAAAATCCACATACATGAAAGTGGAAACCTTGGGAAAATCCTTGCGATTGAACTTGATATGGAGAAACCCTAACTTGCTTTTGGAGATGAGAGAAATGCTTTTTGGCTAAGTTTTGAGTAGTTAAGAGTTCATGACATGTTAGGGTAAATTTAACCCCCAATAACTGATGTTGGAGTGCCTAAACGACGTGGATTTGGGGTAAAAAGGATGGAAAAAGACTTAAAAGCCCTTTTTAAATCTCACAAGAATTTCCAAGAAAGAGTTATCATGATTGGGATAATAATTTATTAGGTATGGTAACGAGTCATTACCTGGAATCATTACCATAAGTCCTAAGTCATGGGCCTCCTCTATTATGACAATAACTTCCCTCCTAAAGAATTATTTGGACTTATAACGAATCATTAGAAGGAGTCATTGTCAAGAACAGGGTTTCTTGACTTCTTACTATTATGTAAATGGATCCACACAAAGACTCGTCATGTCTGTTAATGAGTTATGGGCTGGACTCATTTCCACTGGGCCAAAATCTGGGGTCCTCACTGGTGTGGCAAAGACTCATGCACAATGACTCATTACATCAAATAATAGATTGTTGGCAAAATTGTTGTCTTTGGTAGTTTGATTATACTTTGGGAAAATTTTCCAGAACTCCTCACTATGGTGTTGGAATGCAAATTCAATGGCCTACCTCATAGAGGTTCCAGAGCTAAAAATTCTGGAGCTACTATAATAACGCTATGCAGAAGCTAAATTTTGATTAATATATAAATATCAAAACCAAATATCTATGTTGAAAAAAGGCATAAAAAATTACTAAACATCACATGAAATTGAATCTCTATTGTATGTTCAAAATCTTATACTAAGACAAATTATTGGGACAAGGGCCCAGCTAACTCAAATTCTCTAAAACTGAAAGAAAATAAAATGTATTCTTGATACTAGTCCTAAATTGATGAGGACTCACCAAAGTACTTCTGCTGATGTAATTGGAGATCATACTAAGCATGACCAAAATATTAAAAACCTATATTATGAGACAATATAGATCAAAAAAGTATATGATTAGTACTTTGAATATAGTGAGTATGTGAGATAGGAAATAACTGATATATAAAAAAGATGATGCATGTAATATGCTAGACTAATGCACGACCAAGTAATAAACATCTATTGTATAATAAATTGAATATGTTAATACAAAGACATGCAAATATCTAAATCTGAACTGTGGTTTATAGACTATGTGAGCTAATACTAAAATATATACCTCAATTTAAGCTAACCAAGGTCCAACCTGTAACCCAGAAGGAAAGGTGTTCAATACCTTGCCAAGGGTATGAACATTGACTAACGTGATTCAACTAAATTGATATCCGAAAGGACTAAGGTGTCAAGCCTTTCTGATGGGTGAACCTTTAGAACCTACGGTGGTGTCATATTTTTGGGTTATAGAGATTTATACTAAAGTTCTCAACCTAAATGGCGGGTCATCCTTCATTCCAGCGTTCGCTCTATGCTAATTACTACTCCCCTATTGAATGACACGAATAACTACAATTCTCAATGATAATAATAATTTGAAGACTAAAAATAAAAGCATTATCTAAAAGCATTCAAAAATATGCAAGCTAGATGATTTATCACTCATAAGTATATGCATAAAATCCTAAGTCATCAGGTACTCATAACCTACCATCTTTAAAGAATGAAACTATTATGCCAATTTCATAAACTGGTGAATTTAAGAAACTTAATAAATCAGGTACAACAATCATTGATTTCACATCATAATTAGGGCTTATTATCAGGATCGATGGACCGTCGACCTAGTGTTGGACCATTGAACCCCTCCGTCACACCAAGGCAGTAAGTTCCAATTCTGGTCCCAGTGCAACGGTCAGTCCAACGGACCATCGACCCAGCGATGGACCGTCTACCCACCATCGCTTGTTTTGTTCAGTTTTTTTAAAGCTATTTTTAAAGGGGTATTTTGGTATTTTACCACCCGTTTATATACCTAGTTATATCCAACTAAAGCTCAGAAATTCATTATCCATCTACAACAACAAAATTAGGGTTTTCTCTCTAATATTAATCCCAAGATCAAAATCCAAATCTTCTTCAAGAACTAAGAGATTCAAATTCTTCAAGTTCAAGAACTTCAAGAAACTAAACCCAGGTATGCATAGTGTTCATTCATGGACTCCTTTTTTCCATGAAGCCCAAAAATCTCTTTTCAAAGTTCAATTGTATGGATTTCTTTATGAATTTCATGTTGGGATGCTTTTGTTTATGTTGATAATGGCCAATTGAATTCTAACCCATATTGGGTGATAAATTTTATGTGGAATTGATTAGTAATAAGGTAGATTCATGTGGACCTATGATTAAACCCTTGGATGATGAAATTAGAGTAGAATCATGATGTTTATTTGTTATATAATGTTGTCTACATATACTATGCCTACCATGTGTTTGATTAAATGCCTATGTAAAGGAAAAAAATGCCCAACTAGTATGATCTTATGAAATCCCCATTTATGTACAAGCTTATGCATATCATATGTTTGATGAATTGCCCTAATAAATGAATTTTGGACTGTGATGTTAGTCATGTATGCAAGTAAGTCATGCTTTGTCAGTTTCTTTCTATCGAGTCCTGGGGGTACTTGTACCCAAAAATTTAGCTGTATGCCTAGAGCCAGTGTCATGTTTTTATGATATCCTTATTCAAGCCATGATCCATAGAACTCAGTCAGTCATGTGACTCAGGAAAGCTCAGTAATTCAGTAACCGCAGTAATCTCATGAACTTAGTCAGTTTCCAGATATGAGTAGTATTTCGTCAGTTAACGGAATTCAGTAAACTCAGTCCATGTTCAGATTAGTTTATCATGGACAGTGTCTATTTAGATGGGAGTAGAAATTAGCACCGAGTGAACCCAAGGATGGGAACTCACTTGCCAATAGAGGGTGTGATTCTTAGAAGCAATCCTTTCGTTCCAGAACTACGTAGCCAGCGTAGGTTGAGACATCATACCTGCTAGTTGAGGGTTGATGAGGTGGATTAACCTGCTCGTTGAGGGTTCCCACCATTCTTATTAGAGTAACCTACTAGTCGAGGGTCACTCACATGTTGTCCTTACCAGTGGTGCGGTATTGACACCCTTCCAATTAGGGCACAGATTGGACTCTAATTTAGCTATAATGCATTATTTGGTGAATGTCGGTTAGATGACTATTTCCCACAATTTTATGTTACAGAATTCAGGACTGTCAGATACAGTCAACTCAGATACTGTACGAAACTCAGCTAGTTCAATCAAATTTAGGACTGTCAGATACAGTCATCCTTGTTATCAGTTATTAGAACTCATTCATTAGTCATGTTAGTTATCAGTAAACTCATGTTATCACGATTTCAGATATAGTTACTATGTATGCATGCATGTATTCTCATGTTCATATTAGTCAGTTAGCCAGTATTGTTCATGCATATGAATTCTATGTATTAAGCCTACCTTATATGCATACCAGTACATTCAAAGTACTGATGCATTTGCACTATGGTGTCTTATACCATAGGTTCAGAGACATGGGCTCCAAAGCATCAGCAGATTCCAGTCTCAGCAGTCATAGGTAGAAGTGAGTCCTCATCTTTCGAGGACATGATCATTACTTTACTATCTCATTAATTAATTTATTAGTTGGAGTTAGTTGGGGACATTTCCCATCAACTCCTTATTAAGACAGTTCAGTCAGTTAGAGGCTTTTCAGACTATCATGTTTAGACAGTTATTTCAGTTGTTTTGGGTGTTTCATACCCCATCCATATGTTATATTTTTATTAGTTATGTTACAGTTTTGAACCTTATGGTCTTTTAGTTCATGTTTCTGCATTATACAATAAATTATGCAGTATACAGGTACAGATATCAGTCATAGATTAGCTTGTGGTCCTTCAGGGTCATGAGCACCGTGTAGCATTCCGGGTACCAAATTCGGGGAATTACATAGAGGAAAACCATTCAACAAACCATCTGTAGTAACAGGCTAAACCCAATAAACTCTTAATATTGGATGGAGACATGATTTTAGGACAATTTCTTACTACTTCAATCTTTTCATGATCAAATCAAATGCCTTCACCAAAAATGATATGAACAAGGAATGCTACTAATTTCAATAAAAAATCACACTTGCTGAACTTAGTGAATAGTTGGCAATCTTGAGAGTATGAAATACTATCCTTAAATCATTTGCACATTCATCTTTATTCTGAGAATAAATTAGGATGTCATCTATGAAGATTATAATGAATATATCCAAGTACTACTTGAACGCCCTGTTAAACATATCAATAAAAGTTGCAGGAGAATTTATTAGTCCAAAATACATAACAATAAATTTAAAGTTATCATATCAAGTTCTAAAGGTTGTCTTCAAGATGTCACATTCCCCGACTCTAAGCTAATGATAGCCAAATCTGAGGTCAATCATAGAAAAATAGTTGCCACCCTAAAGTTGGTCGAAAAAGTCATCAATCCTTGGAATGGTATACTTATTCTTGACTGTGACTTTTTTTAACTAACGATAGTTGATGCACATTCTGTTAGAATCGTCTTTCTTGTATACAAAAAGATCTATAGCACACCATGAAGATATGTTGGACCTGATGAAACCCTTATATAGTACATATTTTAACTTTTCCTTCAATTTCTTAGTCTCGACTAGAACGATTTTGTAGGGTGGAATTAAAATAGGCTGGGTATCTAAAAGGAGATCTATTCTGAAATCAATTTTTTGCTCAAGAGAAACTCTTGGAAGATATTTAGGAAATACTTTTAGGAATAAATTTACTATAGGAACTGACTCAAGGGTTGGGATATAAGACTTTGAATCCTTAACCTGAATAATATGATAGATTCACCCTTTGTAAATCAGTTTTCTAGCCTTAAGTAAGAAAAGAACCGACCTATAAGCACTGAGGTACTACCCTTACACTTTATGACTAGCTCACTTAGGAAGTAAAACTGGACTACTATATTTCTTCAATCAACTAAGGCATAGAAAGAGTGGAGTCAATCTATGCCAAAAATAACATTAAATTCTGTCATGTGTAACTCTATAAGATCAACTTAGAGGACTTTCTAGAAAACTATGATTAGGAAATTTCTATTTAATCGTCTAGCTATGACTGAATTGCTGACTGGATAAGAGGCTGATAAGGGTTTGAGAGGATTTTGAGACTGATATCGATGTCTACTACTATATAGAGAGTCACAACAATGATAGCAGAACCTTCTTGATCTGGTTGAGTTTGAATGGCATAGAACCTATTCTGACATTGTCCACAAGTTGTACTAGATGAGGCACCCTACTGACTATGACGACCTGCTGGAGCTACTGAAGAGTTATATTGACTTTGTTTATTAGCACCCCTACCTTTTTGTGAAGCCACTAGATATTTCCTCTATTTTTGTCCTGGCTTGCCATATCCAAAACAACTATCACTACCAGCTATACACTCACCCTTATGGTTCTTATGACACTTCTTGTAAACCGGGTTAGTATGAATACTATTTATTCTACCCTGGAACTTAGATCCCAATTCTCTATCTTAATTATCCTGTCTGAACTTGGGCATTGTAGTACTAACTGAATATTTTTGGTGGGACTGAGAACAATTACCTCTATCTGACCTCTACTAAGAGAAATTAAAAATAAATGTTCTGGCCCTCTTACTCTCTTTTTCCTTCTCCTTGATTTTCTCCTCTTTAATTTATTGATCATGAACCATCAACCTAGAAATGTCTATCTCCTTAATAAACATAGTAGTTTTATACTCTTTAACCACATCCTTAGAACCAACTAATAGAAAGTTGCTCATTCAGGCCTAAGAGTCAGCAGCCATAGCCAAAGCATATTTTTCTAACGGAGTAAACTTAAGAGAATACTTCTTTACACTCATGTTACCCTGATTTAGACTTTTGAAATCCTACACCTTCACTTTTTTTTACTCAACTAGGAAGAACCTATCCAGTAATGTAGTAACAAACTCATCCCACTCTACTAATCCTCCATATGCACCCTTATAATCCTTCTACTACTTGTACCAGGTGTGATCCACTCCTTACAACTGATAAGAAGCCAAGTCAAAACTTTTAGTTAGAGTGACATCCATGATCTCCATAACTTTTTAATACTATCCAACAACTCCTATGGATCATCTTTAGACTTAGATCTAAAGAATACTAGAGGATTCATCTAAGTAAAGTCCTGGACTCTGGTTGCTTCTATATTCATGCTGAGCTAGCTAGTGCATTAGGATACTAGTTATTCTAGGTTAGGATAAGGCTGTGAAAGTATCCCTGAATTCAGTATAAGAGACTTGTTCATTCAAAAGGTTTGCTGTAGTTGGTGGTGTTTCTTGTTGATTCCAAATACCATTGGCACTCTCATTCTTCCTTCTGTTAGTTCTCTTGGAAGGCATTTTCTATAAATGCGTAGGGCACTAGTCAGAAGAAGGTTTTAATAGAGTTCTCATTCTATCGCACGATATTAACATAAAAGAAGTGAAACTTTTCCTAAAATATTTCATATCCTCTCACTCATAAGTGTGGTGTGTTTCACACCCATGAACAAAACTCTACATAACGTAGCTGTCAAACATCCTAGGACACTTTAAACCAACTATTCAGATACCAAGTTTGTCCTGACCTAAGATTTTTCACTATTCATAACACGGTGTTGAGAGTCGCAAGTAAGAACAAGTAACCCATGACCTGGCATGACACTAAGATTTTGTATAAAACTAAATAGAACTATTTGGAAGCTAAAGTCTGATTGATATATAAAAATTAAAAATCAATATCCATGCTAAAACAGTGACATAAAAAAATCAATGAACATCATATGAAACTAAATCTTTATTGTCTATCTTTAAGGCTCTACTAAGACGAGTGGTTGGTACAAGCCCCCATTTAACTCTAATTGTCTGAAACTAAAATGAATAAAATAAACTATTGATACTAGTCCTCAAATAATGAGGACTCCCTAAAGTACTTCTTCTGATATTGTTAGAGATCATACTAAGCATGATCTGTATGCTAAGTGTTAGAACATATACTATAAGACAATATAGCACAAAAGAAATTATACAATTAGTATTTTGAATGTACTGAGTATGTGAGATAGAAAATAACTAATATAGGCTAAACATGATGCACGCAACATGACAGACTGATGCAAGACCAAGAAAATAACATCTACTCTCTGATAAACTAATATCTTAATACAAGGTCATGCAAGTATCTAAATCTAAACTATGGATTATGGACTGTGGCATCTAAAAATAACCAACATAACCCTATTTGAGCTAATAAGGGTTCAACCTATAACCCCAGCTGGAAGTGTGTTCAGTTCCTTGATAAGGGTACGACACTAACTGATGTGGATCCACTAAACTGATGTCTAAAAGGACTAAGGTGTCAATCCTAGTCTGACGGAGACCTTGTAAAATCTATGTTGGTATCGTAGTTCTGGGACCTAGGGACTTTTACTAAATATCACAGTCTAACTGTCGGGTGAGCCTTCATATCTGCATCAGCTCGGTGCGATGTACTACTCCCAATTCAATGAAACTGATAACTTCAATACTAAATAATAATAATAGTAATAAAAATAACAATAACAATAACAACAACAACAACAACAATACTAATAATAATATTAAGACTAAAAATAAATGCATTATTTGAAAGCATTCAAAAATATATAAACTAAAGGATTTAACACTCATAAGTATATGCATGAAATCCTAGGTCATTAGATGTTCATAGATCACCATTTATGAATAATACAACTATTATGCTAATTTCATAAATTAAGTGAATTTAAGGAATTTAACAGCTCAGGTCCAAGAATCATAGATTTCATAATATAATTAGGTTTTAGGATTTGATCATGTAATGGTACTAAAATTAATGTTAAAGTATGTGCATATAACTCAATGTGATCAAGGAACTAGAGTATCAAGGAATTCACAACATCCATGAACCTTAAGCTTTAAGAAAGAAATCAAACTGAGAAATTGAGTTTATTTTGAGACTCAATCGGTGACCATTGATGAAATTCCACATACTTGAAGATGAAAATCCTGAATAAATCCTTGACACTGGGGACTGAAGTTGAATAACGTTAATTCTTCCCCGGAAAAAGAAAAGTTACCTTTTTTATTGTGTTAAAGCTAAGTGTCGATTATTTTCAAAGTAATGAAGGATTAGGGTGATATTGATCCTAAGTATTCATCCATTTAATAACTTAAAATATATATATTTTATGTTAAAAGAGTGGAAAAAGGTTGATGTGCCCTTTTAAATCATAACTAAAATGTTGTTGGAAGGGACATACGAGACCTTCCAATAATTGTGGGACCACCTATGATCATGGGTGGTTTTCTTGGTTGGGAAATGCAATGAACTCTCTGTAATCCACTAGACAAGCCTTGGTATGATCATGGGACCCACCTACAATTGTACCTTATTTTGTAGGTTGAAGTTTCCCACTGGATTAATTTTAAATATAAAGATTGTACCTAAGATAGTGATTTTTTAATATGGTCATGGTTCCTTCTCATGTTTAGAATATATACTTGTAAAGTTTTAGATGTTTGGGGTTGTTTCAATTATATGGGAGCATTGTACAATCGTACAATCTCACCATGATCGTACTTACGCTTGAAGGTTCTCACTATTGGACAGTGCTTAACTAAAATAACCATGTCCTTTTACACTGATATCAGATTAAAAAATATATGAATGAGTTGGAAATATAATTTAAATATCTATCATTTGGTGGGACTTGAGAAAAAAAATACCTTAGAATCTAGGAGTTTTTTTTTATTTTAAGTTGACTCTAGCAAGATTCTTCATATGAAATCAATCAGTTAGGAAGGTTTTGACTTGGCCATGAGCTAGGAGTTATGTGTGGCCTTAATACATGTCTAAATAACTTTCCACACCCCCAAAATATGATGTTTTATTTTTCATGTACTTGAAGCTTGGTTCTAATCTTAGCTTGGATTTTTTGAGTGTTATAATCGGATATATGATTATGTCATTGTTGTTATTTATATTGATTCCATGAGTGAACTGGTTTATATTATGGTTATTGTGGTGGGTTCCTTGAATGAATGTCACAACCCGAGACTATCCCCTAGTCGTAACACGGTGCTTAGAACTACAAGTGATCCCAAGCTAACCCATGAACTGGCATACTATTAAGCAACTGATTTAAAATATATTGAATAGTTGGTTCTACTGTACGGAAATATAATCAAGACAAAATCTGGGAAAATATAATGCTGATACAATTTACAATCTAATAAAAATGAAGAGAGAACTGAAATTACATGAATGACTATAACTGACATCTATGAAGCCTCTATAGTAGTGACTATAGATAGCTGGGACAGACCTCTAACTACCACTAATCAATTCAAATGAATAATAAGGTAAAGTACATGAACAATATCTGACTAAAGTCCCCGAAATAGGAGAACTCATCGCCTACTGGCCGAAAACTGCAACTGTCTGATCATGATATTTGGACTATAACTAGCACCTACATTATGAAACAATGTAGCCACATAGACGTATATGTGGATTAGTACTTCTGGAATGTACTGAGTAAGCAGGGGTGAATGCAATAAGTAAAACTCACTTCATATGTAATCTTAAAACATGCATGCTGAGTGTAAATAGACTCACCAAGAGGCTGAAATAAACTGAAAGCTGAAATATCTTAAAACATGAATAACAAATATAATATAATAAGACGGTGAGTCACTACACTTCATTCCTTAAAACTTTACTTTTATAATATAAATAAAACTGAAGCTAGAAAATAGTAAAACAAGGGTACTATATCAATACAGGGCCTAAAACTACATGATGGAAAGTGTAATATCTGAGAATGCAAGACAAAGTTTATATCTGTTATGTTACTAAGATAAATCTGAAATCTGAAAGACTGAAAGCTATAAAACTAAATATTTGAAAGTCTATACACTTACTCAAGCAAACCTGAACTTAAATTACATTGAATACTGACTGACACTGTGGGAGGTATCGTGTATCTAACATGCCCCAATCTGATATAATCAGGGTCCAACCTATAACCCTAGTTGTAAGGGTGTCAGTACCGTGCCACAGGTACCAATACCGGCTGAGACGTGGGTCTACAAGGTTGATGTCCTGAAGGACTAAGGAGTCTTCCTATAGTAGCAGGTGCTCTCATGAGATATGTATTAACCCTAAACTAGTAGGAAGATATCTCAAACCTACGTAGGCTAATTAGTTCTGTAACTTAGGGATTGCTACTAAGGGTCAAACCCTAAACTAGAAGGAATGCCCCTATCCCTGGGTTCGCTCGGTGCTCAATTCTACTCCCAACTGAATGACACTAGAATACTAACTGGTGCATGCACTATTAACTAATAACTGATAATCTCAGTTCATGGTATTCTGAAAATAACAGTGCATGAGGATTCTGGGATAATTATTAACATATAAACTGAAAATGCTCATCATGAATATGAATATATGAGTCTACTGATAAGATTCATGGATTAACTGCCTGAGTACTTGAAAATCTGAATTTATGTAAATCACATAGGTTTGGGTGTTCATAACCCACCAGCACTGAATGAGTATAAAATACGATATCAAACTTGAAAAACTGTAATAAGTGATTATGGTTCAAAGACCCAAACATGGGAATTTTATAAAACATGTGAAAATCATAGACTTATATATGAGAACATCTCAAACATGAGTAAACAATGGTATTTCATGGCTAAATTCATAACTTGGGGATTTATCCTAAATCAATTGAACATGACATAGGAATTGCAACATTCAAAACATGATATGACTTATTCCACTTGAAAGCACTTATAATCATAACTTGGAATTTAATTAACAAGATATTCATAGAGATAATTCAACTTAAACATGTAAAACATATAATTTAACACCAAAGGGGTTCTTGGGCTCCATGGGTGAAAGGAGATCCATGGATAAACTCCCGCATACCTTAATAGATGGTTTCTTGAGGATTTCTTGAACCTGGAAGTTTGAAATTATTGATTTCTTGAAAAATGGGCTTGAATTTATTCTTAGAAAAGGGGAGGGTTTTTTACGTGAGCTGATTTGAAGAAGATGGGCAAATAATGCCCCATTTTGAGTTATAAATCGTGTTTGGACAACTGGGGGTGAGGGGAAAGGACTAAACTTCCCCTTGGGCTCCTTTTCCCGCGTAAATAACCCTCGTGGAGATACCTCTCGAAAGGTGGAATGGACCTCGCATTGTGACTACTAAAAAGGTAGAATGGACCTCGCGTCGCGAGCCTATCACAAGACCTTACTTTTCTAATGAAAATTGTCATAATTTTTTGATCGGATACCAAATTAAGGCGAAATTGGTATTGTTGGAAAGATAATTAAATTATCCATAAATTGGTGGATATTTACCTGCAAAATTAAATATATATCAAAAGTTATACACGTTAAAAGTAGGTCCTTGTAGAATCGAATACAAAGATTTGGCCTAATCAAAGGCGCTTAGCTCAACTTTTCTCTAAGTAATTTCCATAAAAACTTTACACATCAAAATCATTATAAACACTAGTATAATGTGCATGACACATGTATGTAAATAAAAATCATGGGATTAGAGTCTACATGCGTAGGACTGATGGTTCAAAGTCTAGCCCAAAAATGTGGGGTGTTACAATGAATCAGATTATGACATTGTTTTTATATATTTGTGATTCTTATGTGGTCGAATTATTTGTCATATATTTTGGAATTCTTATTGTTAGAGTTGTTTGTTAACTTGGATTGTTAGAGTCAGGGTTGTTGACTTAGTCATGTTTGACTTGACTTTTTGTCTCTTCACTTATACTTAACTGAAGTTGTAGAGTTACTTGAAAAGGCTAAGTGTAATAAACTTGAGGTATTTTATCATAATATGTATTCATAGTTCTACTTTTACAAGGTGATGATTATTGGCTTTCATTTATCATTGAGATTAATCGAGGCATAAGTGAAATAGAATGACTCATATAACTATTTTGGATAAACTCTGAAAGTTAGGATGGATGACATTTGATATGGAGGTAATGAATTATTAATGGGAATAACACTTGTATACTCTTCGGTAACAAGCATATATGAAAGTGACGCAAACTGAATCATGATATAAGTTGTCATGTTTTCTTTCTATGATATTTATTTTATGTTTACGTGATCTAACTCTGGTCTGTCGATGATATGTACCATTATGTGTTGTTAGTACTAATACTACTATTATTATATACTTTTTACAGTATAGTCTGGTTTCAAGTTCAGTTGATGTTTCACAGATGACGTGGATAGTGATCTACAGTTGCTTCTACTCCTCTCATTCATGATAAAAGTTGTGTCCAGTTTGATCCTTCTTAACTTAGAAGCTCTTGTACCTGTTTAGACTAGTTCCTAGGGGTAGTTTTATTTTTCACATCTAATTTTTGTAAAGAACACTTGTAGTAATGTTTGATTATTTCTATTTAATAAAGACTTCTGCATATCTTCTCAAATGGTGGTAAGTGGTTCTCCTATATAGGTGTATTAAAATAGGTGCCCTCATAATTTGATAATTTGAGTAGTGACAATCTTCTTCTAAAAAATTATAGTTCGTAGAGACTTGGTGAATAATGTAGCCATAGAATAATCACTAAGATTAATTTAATGCACATTTATATCATCATTATTTTAGAGATCGTGTGCGTAGAAAAGTTATGGAAAATTTGCTTCATTCTATCTCCTGTTATGAATCTTCCCTTTAGTTAGGTCATGCATGATTCTCAACTTACTTCATGAGTAGTTATTATCTTAGCATACTTTGAATGTCATCTAAACATGTTATGAGAATAATCCTTCATTACAATAGATAATATGTTTGTATCGAATCATTATATTGATCATATAAATATCATGTGTATACAAAAATTTGAAAATATTTGATAAGATAAACCCTTTTATAAGTCTTTTATTTGCAATATGAAAGTGAGTCTTTTCGATATGCCCATGTGTTTTTCTTTGGATATGTATATCTATGAATTATTTCTAAACTGCTCTCACCTATGTTGAAATTATTATTTTGGAATTTCTCTGCATACCAGTACAATTGTATTGACCCCCTATCTTTCAGGGTATGAGGCTCAGTCTAAAGGTCCTGCTAAACCGTAGAGTTGACAGTCAGAAGTATGCATTTGGTGAGCCTTTTTTATTTCGGAAGGCCTATTTCCTTCAGACTTTTGCTATTTAATTTGGTTTAGGTCCACTGGAGGACTTGTCCCAGTTGCTGACAGTTTGTAAAATTTCATATGTATTAGAGATTTCATAGACAGTAATAGACGTTGTTTAGATATTGATGAATTTCTTTCCAGTATTGTTAAATTGAATTCAGAGTATGACCATGATCCCGTTTATTTCATTTCCACATTCTTTTCTTTATTTTTGAGTATTGTGCATGATTACCAGAGATAGAAAGGCGCCCGAGCCCCATGGTTCGGGATGCTCGTCATGGCTAGGGTCCTAGCTCGGGTCGTGACAAGTATCCACAACTAATTATGAAATAAATCTTGGGCTAGCAAATGCTCATAGCATTTGACTTGAATTATCTTTTGAATGAGGATCATATTGATGATAATTCAAAAAATATTTTTTTTCTACTTATTTTTTCCCCTTATGTTAGAAAAACTAACATACATCTCAATTTACTTTAGAGGATCCATCTTCGTGCTTCAGGTTTATTCATTAATCTTATACCTCACATCAGAAACTACTAGATGGAATATTTTAATTTCTAACCTTGAACCATTTAAGAGGGAGAATTAATTATAATTTATTGGTCCAATGAATACAAGTGCTATTGTATGCAATATTTAATATTTCAAACTGATACATGAAGTCTTTGTTCTCATAAGCAATGGTTTAACTATTTATTGAAGGCATTTAACATAAATCAGCATTATCATGATGATTATCTTAATTACACTATCTAGAAATTATGTTCTTAACTCAATATTTATTGAGCAGACAACTTTATGAATGTCAAACTAAAGGTAGACATTAACGCAGATGTGATCATCTTATATCGATGCATCTCAATAGATTACATGACAAGTGAACGGGCCCATATTCACATTGTATATTTCAAACATTTAGGGAATTCAATCCCAACACTAGTCAATCTAATCATCTTATCACGAGAATAAATAACATATAGAATTTTGGAAGAATATTATATATCTTCTATACATGTCTAATAATCAATATGCACATCTTTGTGATGTCTCAATCATTCATGTCAACATATGAATTTTTCATACTAGTAAACTCCAAATTTATCATGACATGTATTTTTTTACTTTAGTAAATTTCAGATTTATTAATTCCGAAGTAAATTTTAAAATACTTGTTCTCAGTTGTTCTACCTTTTTTGGAGGTGTTACTCCAATCAAATTCACTACAGGGAATGGATCTATTCTTATAATAATCGAAATTCTCATTCTCCGAGAATGAAACATCATAGTGTCTTAAGCCTATCAAATTATGATAGCTTAGAACCTCTTTCTAGATATTGATACTTCAGGAGCAAATCGAGGAATACATATGGTATAGAGAATTTTTCTTCAACATATTTTATAATCTTAAAAAGCATGTGAAAATATTGTTACTTTTGATGATTATTATCATATTGTCCCTCTAGACTTATATTTGTACATCCAATCATTTGTTTTCTTTCAGACATACTATCCATTTCTACCACATTTATTTGAGGCAATGGAGCATATTCAATGGGACAAATTTCATATATTTTTACCAAAAACAAATTATTTTATCTTAGCCATCATTATATCATCAATATGGTGCATTGAGATTCAAACTCAATGTCTTATCCATATAAAGGTGTCTTAGCTAATAAATTGAGTGGACTTGAACCCAATATCTTATCATCATGATGCATCAGGACTTTAAATCAATATCTTACTCTTTTGGTACGATAGGACTTGAATCCATCATCTTTTGTTCAACCAATAACATAATAGGCAAAGTATAATAGAATTCAAACTAAAGCCTATAACAATATAACCACTTTAAGATTACCTTAGGCATAAAAAAAAAATTGATCTTTATGATATTTATACAATGAATTTAGATAATACTACACAAAAAGAAAATCACCACAAAAATACTTTAGATCCACATTTATCAAACATATGTTATTAATATACAAGACAAATTAAGAGAGGAGACTTCTTTATTTCTCTTGAGAGATTTCTTAAGGGGTTAGGGATTGTATTTTAGGGATGCTGAATAAATTACAATGAAGGAAAAACCCCTTTATTTATATGGAAAAACTAGTTTTGTCCCATAGTTAGGGTTCCTAACTTTTCTCCTTATAAACATACAAGTAGATATTCACTATAATACAAATATATTTATAACATTAAAGTATTATCATAAATATTTTCATTTTGTATCTAAGAATCCATACCTTCAGGCTTTAACTAAGCCTGTCAAACAAGATGGGACAAAGTGGGATAGAAAGAAACTTATACGGGTATGTTAGGACCCGAACGAAATGAGATGGGATAGCCGCGACAGACTAGTGATCCCGTCCCATCTCACTATATATAAAACGGGATGAGAAAGGTTCACGGGATTAATTTGAATTCTTTTTAAAAAAACATTTAAATGATATAAGTCATGATTTTAAATAACTTATTAAAGTATTGTTTAAAAGTTGTTTTGTACTTGTATAAAAGTTTCCTTCTTGTTATTAGACTAGAAATTTTAAGTAAAAACTTGAAATATGAAGTCTTAGATTAAAACATTTAGCTAAACAAGTAATTATTGATTAAAGTTATAGCAAATTATAAGTTGGTTAAAAATTTTATAAATTAATTTTTAGGCACTAAAAACACTTGGCAAGTAGCGGACCCAAAATTTAAGGATTGCAGGTGCTTAAAAAAATTAAAAACCTGAAAAAAATAAAAAAAATTATCTTAACGAGGTTCGAACCCAGGATGCCCCTTCCAGTGGAGTACCTTAAGATAAATCTAAATGTCAATTGCACCCAGACAACTTTTTATTTTAGTGAGTGCTTTTATATCTTTTATACCTATTTTTGTATATTTCCTATGTAATTATGTCTATTTTGCGTCTAGTTCACTGGGTACCGGAGCACCTCAAAAAATAATTTAGGTCCGCCCCTGACTTGGAAAGTGACGGACCCAAGATTTAAGGATTGTAGGTGCTTAAAAAATTAAAAAGATGAAAAAAGGTAAAAAAATTGTCTAAATGAGGTTCAAACCCAGGATGCCCCTTCCAATGGAGAACCTTAAGATCAATCTAACTACCAAAGCACCCAGATAACTTTTTGATTTAGTGGGTGCTTTTATATCTTTTATACCTATTTTTGTAAATTTTCTATGTAATTATACCTATTCCGCATCGAGTTTACTGGGTGCCGGAGCACCCCAAAAAACAATGTAGGTCCACCCCTGAGTCACTTGAAAGTATTAAAGAAGTTTTGTATTAAATATAAGTAATCACATAAGAAAATATTTAATGAAATTAACGGTTAATAGCCTTCAAATTTATTCAGATAAAATATAATAATACAGAGTTGTTATTACTAATATTAGAAGAGCAACTAATCTACACAACCACCTTTTAGAAAGAGTTTTGTCAGATAAAATATAATAATACAGAGTTGTTATTACTAATATTAGAAGATCAACTAATCTACCCAACCACCTTTTAGAAAGAGTTTTGTTTGAACTAAACTTCAATTATAGTATTACTATTTTTATTTTTCTATACAACTTTTTTTCTAACTCATTTATCATTTGCTCAAACATTTTTTCTGAAATTGGAAAAGATATTTGTTCATCCAAAGTAACCAAGTTGAAATCACTATTACATCCAATTATTGAATTTAATTCAGCTTTTTATTCGTTACTTAATTTGATAGCCCATAATTTCTTTACTCTGTATTGATCCAATCTCTCAACAACACTGATATTTTCAAGATGTTATGTGCAAATGAATGTTGGTGGTCATAGATTTGAGCTCTTGTAGTGTTGAAAGGACTATGATGCTACTGATCATGATGGTTGATGTCACACTCAAAAGTTGAGGTCATGATGACACTTACTAAGGCACCTTGGTAAGTAAATCGGTTTTTCCAAAATGGAAAGAAAATAAAAAAATACAAATAAAATAAGACAAATAAGACTTCTAGAATAAAGTCAGGTCAACACATGTATAATAAAGCAAAATTCTGAACAAAATGCCAGAAATTCCAAGAATAAGTGTCACAAGTGTAAGAGCATCTAAATACGACATCCGAATACTAAAAAATACATAAGTTTGTCTCAAAATAAAAGTAAAGACGACTAATACTGAAAAATACATTAGTTTTTCTCTAAAGTAAAGTAAAGACTACTAAGATAAGAAGAGATCTGGAGCCTGTCAAAAACTCAGGAGCACACTAGTACCTTAAATGTTAGCTCCAAATATCATGAATTATCTACCGTATAACGTACTCATACTTGGATCTGCACTGAATGGGCAAACTAGGAGTGAGTATGATCCACTTGTACTCAGTAGGTATTATCGACCAACTGAGCAAAGCAAAAAATAATATAAGTAAGTAAATACTATGAGCACGTAACCTAGAAGGAGAAAAGTTCCCAAAAGATATCTCACATCATCTCCACTAACAGTTATATTTGTGTGTGTATATATATATGCATTTTTGTGTTGTTAATAAGAACGAATAGAAACATATGCACACTAAATGCATACAAAAAATAAATATACGTCAAGTAAACTAAAGAGTACAGAAATGCAATGCAATAAAGATGGAATCATGATGAAACAGATGCACACTAAATGTATACATAAACTAAATACACGTCAAGTACATTACAGAACACAGAAATTCATATGCAATGCAATGCAATAAAGAGAATCTTGATGAATGATTGGAAGTCATCACATGACTTTCTGTATAAAGCTACCGAGCCTCATCTCCCTAAAGATAGGAGCCGTGGGAGGTTTACAACTCATATACTACCTCAATTCTCAACTTTCCTCTTTGGCTAGCGTTCACGGATCAAGGAGTTTCATAAAAATATCTTTGTTCTCTTCCACATCAATGTTTCTTAATAGTACCATATCTCATGAATGTGTATGTATGAATGAGTATGTTATGCTTACAACAAAATTAGTATGAAGATAATAATTCATTCCATACATGTAAACGTGAGCACCAAATCAACTCAATGTGTCAATAAATCATGATAACAGTGTTCACTTGGCACTACCGAAATAATTTTCATGTAGGAGATCATTAATATACATCAAACCCCTAACTCGAGTATGTCTATCTTTATAAGGAAAACCATTCTCAAATAAGGTCTATAATATAAATTCAAGCCACTACATGGGAAATACATTAAGAATAAGGCTATTAAAGCAAAAATAAGGCCTATGAAACTTAAAATAAAGCCTCTACATGGGAAATACACAATATAAGATATCTCAAGTCAATAATAATAAGCATATAAGCCCTTATATGGGCACATAACATCAAATAATCTTGAAATCCAACTCCCATGTCTAATTTCTCTAATCCATAGCATGTTTTACTAATTTTTACCTACCCAGCCCAAGTTGAAGAAAATTAAGCCATAATCCTTTCCAAAGTAAAGAAATCTAAGTCTAAAGCCTTCAATATAGATCCTTCCCCTTTTGATAGTCTAAAAATTAGCTAAAACATACAAATATAACATCTACACATTAAAAGAAAGCTAATGATACCCGTATTGTCCATATTTAAGATGGAACCAAGATGGATTCAAAAATAAAAGGGTTAAAATCAGAAATTTATTTTAGAAATATGTTCTTCAAGATTATAGAAGTCTATAGTTAAAAATTCAAGTGAAAATAATTTTAAAATGAGGTCCAAATCAAGGAAATACTAATTTTAAGCTTTACCAGCAAAAACCCTAAAATTCACTTTAAAATTGAAATTAAGTAGTGTTTTTGAAGATATAATCAATGGGAATCAATGAAAACAAGAGTTCGGAGCTTACCAAGCTCAAATGATGAAGAAAACTCAATAAATATCCTATTTTCGAAGCTTAGAAGTCCAAAAATGGTGAAAAGCATGAAATGGGATATTTATACTATTCTATAAATAGCACCTCGCAAACCCTGTTAACTCTTCATGTTTGCGGGGGTCAACTTAACGAGAAAAATGATTGATCTTCATGTTCATGGCTAGGGCTTAACATTTGCAAAGGTCTGTGACCTGGACCATTACACTCTTCACAACCTGACCGCATTTACGAAGAAGAAAAGATTACCCGACTTGAATTGGTACCCTTTGCGATCATTTTCTACCATTGTTTTCATGATAAAGGATTAATTAATTCTCTACTTTTGTAGTCAGTGACCTGTTTTCACAAAGTATAAAACAAACCTACACCAGATTTAACAAACTAGCTAAAAAACAAGTTGAAAATATCTCTGAACGGATCCTCGAAATTCATCAGGAAACTTAAAGTATTAAACCATATATGCGAATAGGATATTGTCGATGTTCTAGACTCAATGGAAATATGAAGCTTTTCTAAAAAGGATCATTTTCAACAAATTAGCCTCTGAAAGCCTTCCAAGGCAAATTTTATTAGTTTTCAAATAGAGGGTCGAAATATAATATAAAGGTTTCAAACCTAAACCAACTGTGCTAATAACTAAAATTCATATTTTGGATCCAATATAACTATTTAAATCTCCCTCTGACACTCCAAACATGAAATGTTGACCAAGTCAAACTAATGTTAGTTAAAGCCTCTAACCTAAATTCAACATTTTCAATCTAATAAAACTATTCAAATCCCTATCCAGCACTCGAAATATGAAATATAGACCAACATCAATTTAATGGCTTTTAAGGCCTCTAAAAGTATCAAACTCTTGAAAATCATTTCCAAATATAGCAAAGATCGTGCAAGCCCTTCCCATATTGCATAATCGTCATGTAACAACTATGGGGAAGGGAAAATGGTCAAAACACACAAAAATAGAAGGTTTTACATATTAGATCATTACAATATCCACCACTAAAATACTAGTTTATCCACAAACTAAAAGCAAACAAAGTACATGAATCGGTAAAGAGTTAGGGGTAACTTATACGCATGTCAGACTTGCCCCCCCAAGTAGCCTCCTCTATGGGAAGGTGTGTCTGTTGTGAGGCCAAATTTTTATATGTTTTGTCATTATTTACCACATTTTTAGTATTTTTGTTTATCCCTTTTTAGCATTGGTTTTATGAATTATGGTTAATATTATATTTTTATTTGTAGGATTAAATTAAACTGAAAATGAAGAATTTTTGAGCAAAAAATGAAAGTAAGAATGAGAAATTATATAAGAAAATCAAGAAGGCAGCTTAATGAACTAAACTTATTAAAATAATGGATTTCTACCTAGAATTGAACTGATGAAAGCTCAAATTTGACATGGAATGTCAAATTGAAGATAGACGACTGGGAAGTGCCATGTGGCAACATCTGGATGCAACAAAAAATGTTACGTAACACTATTTTGGCGCAATCCAGTGCAATTTGGGCTAGATTTTTATATCCTATACTATTCTTGACTTAGTTATTTTATTTGGGGGTTTTTTTACACCTATAAATATTTCTCAAATATATTTTTATGTAATTTTTGATAACTTTTGGCGAAGTAACTTATAAATTTCTTTTTAGAGAAAACTTGGAGTTGTCGTGGAGGCCAGTGAAAATTTTGTCATTCTTTTCTTCTCCATCTTTATTTATTTTTCTTTGAGAACTCAAGATTCCAAATTTACTCTACTGAATTTTTAAGTTCATAATTACGATTTTATCTATGATTTCTAATTGTGATTTTCAAATCATTAATAGCTAAATTCTATAACTAGGATTGTGGGAACCATGATAGATTAACAAAGCAGAGGAAGTTCTAAGTCTTGTTTGTTGATGTTCTTTCATGTATTGCTATTTTCTTCGGTTTGATTATTTTCTTAATAACTGCAGATTTTAAGAACTTATCTATATTTGATACTAACTCCAAAAGAGAGGTTGATATTAGGAAAACAAGATTACAATAGTAATTTGAGGTTATCAATCCTCATCTAATTAACTTGAGCCCCTAGAAGTGATAGTTAACCTAGGATCCAGAACAAGGGTTAGTAACGTAACACTCTAGGACTCAAAAGGTGATGAGTGAAATTCACCAAAGGTTTCTAAAAGATGGTTGGTGATACATAAATTGTTAGATTCTGCATGCAAGGCATTGAGAGAGTTTGAAGAACCACGATAAGTCTACTAAGTTAGTAAGTCAAAGGGAACACAGTCCTAATTAATCATTCTCATTGATTTTCTTAACATAAATTGATATTTATTTATTTTTTACTTCAATTTACGAACTATCAACTATTTCTTTTTAATCACTCCTTTTGAAAATAATTAATTTATAGTCTAAAAAGACACATTGACTTAGCTCCTAACCATATTCCTTGTGGTGTCGATCCTAACCTAGTTGGGTTCTATATTTGTTCAATGATCATTTTATTCGTCATTGTGAGGTGTAATTTGAGCAGCATTAAATTTTGGCATCATTGTTGGGGAATACGATTACAGATTAATTAGCAGAGTTTGTTGAGGTTGTTGGGTTTTACTTTTTTGTTCTTCTTGGGGTGTATGCCCAGTACTAGGAGTAAATTAAATCCCTTAATCCCACTTTCTCCAGAGCTTGAAAGAACTCTTTGACAAAATCATAGGATATCGGAACACGGTGAACCAATTGACTTGCCTACCCTACCTTTGCATGGTGTTTAGAAGACAGCTACACAAACCATTATGTGATTACTAGAGAAAGAAAATGTGGGGAGGGATAATTAGGCTACCCATTGTGGAACTCTAGAGAAGACACACAAACAGAAAGCAAATCTTCGAGCAGAATTCAATAAAGCTAGAAGAAATAGAGTTTATGTTCTCCCAGCTTATCAATACTTTCCAGTATTTGATGATCCAGTGGATAAACTGGACTTGTTGAATCTATCGATATAGGAGATATTATTTGTCCTGAGTTTTCCCAGGGGTTGAAGCTCAATATCACAAGTGCATTGAAACATACAGATTATGAATTTTATTGGGATCTGCACTTTTTATAATATACCTGGAGTGAGGCAGAAAGCGACATTATGGTTAGGGAAACTACCTCGTGGGTTCATTATTGGTTAGAATGAGCTGTGTAAACAATTCCTAAATAGACTCTTCCCTTTTACAAAATACTATAATTAAAGAACGAGATTTATAATTCTAGGAAATTATATTCTGAACCACTATATGAGGCATGGTTTAGGCGTAAGAAGAAGTTTATAATAGTGCCTAATCACAGAATTTTAGAGAGAAATTTGCTTATAATTTTCTATCGAGTCTTGAATGCCAGTGCTAAAGCTATTTTGGATACTATTATGGGTGGAGCTTTCATAATCCTGGGTTCGAAGAAAGCATCAAAAATCTTAGATCGGGTCTCTCTTACCAAATGAGGGTGGCATACTAAGAGGCAGAAAGAGGCACTAGAACTTATGTTATTGGTGCTTCCAGCGAGTAAAGAATCATAGATGATACTATGGGTCAAGAAGTTGCACAGCTGAGGATAGAGATTGGGCTATTGACTAAGAAATTCTCAACTATGAATTTTAAAAAGGTGAACGTTATGGGGGTACTAGGTAAAGTACATAAGTTGTATGATTTTGATTTTGAATGAGAAGCGAAGTATCTAAATAGAGAGTTGGCAACTTTTTAAGCTAAGGGCCAAGGGTCTCCTCAAGACACTTCAAAATTGAGGTAAGGGAATCAAGGTAATAACTATTATGGGGACAAGTATAGGGATTAGAGCAGAGAGAGATGGTGACTTGATGTGTAAGGATGATCAAAAAGAAAAGGGTGGTGCATATGTTCCACTAAGGAATCGTGACACTAATTCAAGGGTGAGGGCATTGATTACTAAGCTGGTTAAGGGTTATGAGAATCAGGAGAATTGCCTTAAGAAGATTAAAACAGACATTTTAAGTTTGATACAGAAAGTGGAATTGCTTGCTACTGCGATAAAGCAACTTGAGCAGCAATTTGGTCAAATATTGGCGACCTTGAATCAGCATCAACCAGGCACTCTTTTGAGTAATATTATGCATGATTTGAAGAATGATGGTCACCGTTTAGCCATCACCACTTGGAGTGGTAAGGCCACCATTGATCCTTCTATGCTTGTAGTTGATAAGGTTTAGGATGATGTTGTGTAACCCTCCAATTTTATACCCCGAAGGCTACACAGTGCTTACGACCCCAAAGGACCACAAGCTAACCCATGACTGATATTTGTTGTGAGCACTGAATAATATACTTTAATAAATACGAAATAATAGGTTGAAATGTCATAAGGCTACGACGTCTAAAATACTGATGAAAAAGTCAAACTGTAATAATAATCTGTAAAACTGAATATTGTCTGAACTCTAGTTTGAAAAGCCTCTAACTGAACTGACTGAAAGTGGAGTTGATGAGAAAATCCCCCAACTTACTCCATCTACTGAATTATTGAGTCTACTAAAGTAATAAAATAAAAGAATGTCCTCGATAGATGAGGACTCACTACTAAATCTGATATGCTGGCTGAATCTAAATTTGTCTATACGTGATTGGGAACCTGAGCGTTCGAACCTATGATATGAGACATTATAGCACAAAGAAAGAGTAAGTGTCAGTACGTGGAATGTACTGGTATGCTAAATGAGGTAAGGCTGAATGCAAGGGTTCATATGCATGAACAATAACTGATTGAATGATATAGAGAAACTGAAAATAAGAGTATGTGGATAATCTAAACTACTGTAAATATTGAGCGTGCAATATTATGTATATATCTGTATACTATAACTGAGTTTTTCTTGAACTGAGTACTGAATTATGATACTGAGTAACTGATAATCTGAAGTTACTGATAACTGAGTTACTGATACTGATTGACTATATCTGACAGTCCTGATTATGTAAAACTGAACTAAGTTTTATTCTGAGATTGAAACTAAAATTGTGGGAGGTAATCATCTAACTGACATGCCCCAAATAAGATAAGATAACTAAGTTGGGGTCCAATCTGTAACCCCAATTAGGAGGGTGTCAGTACCATGCCATGGGTAAACAAACTAAAGATATACCCTCATCTGGCAGATACTCTAATGAGAATAGTGGAACCCTCATCTAGCAGGTTAAAACACCTCATCAACCCTCAACTGGCAGGTTTGATGTTTAAAACTACGCTGGCTACGTAGTTCTGGAATGCAAGGATTGCTTCTAGAGATCAATTCCTCTACTGGCAGGTGAGCCCCCATCATTGGGTTCACTCGATGTTGAATCCTACTCCTAACTGAATAGTCATTGAACTGATTATACTGAACTGGACTAGACTAATATTGAGTTTATTGAGTTTTCCTGAGTTATGTAACTGACTGAGTTTTACTGAGTTCTGTAACTGGCCGAGATTACTACTGATCGTGACATGACTGATACTATTCTATAACTGACACTGGCTCTGGGTAAATAGCTAAATTATCGAGTATTAAATACCCCCAGGACTCGATAACATGACAAGTATAGCATAGCATAATCTTGAAAAACATATAATGGCTACTTGATAACAATCCACTCATAGAGACATTTTAGAAAACACTTGTAATACATTTACTCATACATAAATGGAGAATGCATGCTATCATGTTATAATGGCACTATTTTATTCACATAGGCATTTTATCAAACACATGGGGAGCATGCTTAGATCATAAAATAATCAACACACATTGTTATCATGGGTACATAAATCAACTTGTGGATTTGAAGGGTTTATCATGAAGATCATATAATTCAACACATAAAATGATTAATTTCATAAAATCTTGTAATTTAATCATGAAATAAAACCCAAAAATTACATGAACATGAATTCAATTCAATTCAAGCATGGAAGTTCATAATTCAACAATCTTGTAGTTTGAAAAAGAATTCGTAGACTCTATGGGTGAAAGGAACCCATAGATGAACACCTAACATACCTTGGGTTATTAGTTCTTGAAGGTGCTTGAAGAAATTCTTGAGTTTTGACCTTGATTCTTGAAGCTAGGGTTTGTTTTCTTGAGAGAAAATGCTTTGATTTTGGGGAAAATTGAATAATAATGATGTAACTAGGTTAATTTGGAGTAATTTATGTGTTAAAGGATGACTTGGGACTTGAAAAAATACCCAATTACCCCTGGGAATGATTTAAAATCGTTACTGGAAAATTCCCAATTTGGGCACCTGGCGCGACGTGCCATTATCGCGCCAAGCCACTAAAAAATGATAACTGGGAATGTGGATGGTGGCGCGATGTGGTGGAATCGCATTGCAATACTGGATGGGACCTGGAAGCTTGGCGCAACGCGGTACAATCGCATTGCTTTACTGGAAATTGACAATTGTGGATTGGGTCCTTGGCGCGACGCACTAATCTCACGGAGCAATATTGGATTTTGCCAATAGGGAAATTAACTGGTGACGCGACGCGGTGGTATCATGTTACCTCAGTAGAAAATGAAAATTTCCATTTATACGGCCTCCGCGACATGCTGAAGTACCAGGTGGTACACTGTTTTACAAAAATGGTCATAACTCTTGCCCGGGTATCGAATTTGAGCAAATTTTATATCATTGGAAAGTTGGCTGAATTTCCTACATAATAGTAGGTTCTAAACTGGAAAAAAATACTGAATACTTCAAAGTTTTTAATATAAGATGACTCATGTTCTTAGAGCTAAGTTAAGCTTGAGAAATACGGGGTATTACAATATCTCCCCCTTGAGAACATTTATCCTCGAATGAGACTGATTAAGTTGAGAAACACTGATAGGCTGAGATAACACACCAAACATGTATATCTGATGCATGACTACATGACTGAACTACTAATAAACTGAGTTCTTATGCTGAACATGCATACCTGATGCATGGAATACATGACTGAAGCTACTAATAAGCTGAATTTTCACACTGAACATGCATATCTGATGCATGAGTACATGTTTGAACTGATTCATAAATGCATGACTAAATATGCAACGGTAAGGAATACCAATTTTATATTTATATCTGAACATGGAACTGAGTAAAGCTAAGAAAGACTGTTACCTTAAGCTGAGTCTGAGTTTGCGAAGAAGAGGTGAGGATACTTGGTCTACATATCTGTTTTTTCTTCCCAAGTAGCTCCCTTAACGAACTGATTCTACCAAAGAACTTTGACTAAGGGAACTTCTTTGTTCCTCAGTCTGCGAATCTGATGATCGAGGATCTGAATTGGAACCTTTTCATAAGAGAGATTATTCTGAATATTTATGTTCTCTAAGGGGACTATGACTGCTGGGCCACTAATGTATTTCTTTAGCAAGGAGACATGGAATACTGGGTGCACTAAAGCTAGATCTGAAGGCAACTCGAGCTCATAAGCTACCTTTTTGAAATGGTTGAGAATTCTATAAGGACCAACATACCGGGGATAGAGTTTTCCCTTATTGCCGAACCGTTTTACCCCCTTCATGGGAGAGATTTTCAAGAATACAAAATCACCGACCTCAAACTCGAGATTCTTCCTCCTCATATCTGCATATGATTTCTATTGGCTTTGGGTGGCCCTAAGCCTTTCTATGATTAATTGAACCTTGTCTAAGCCGTCAAACACTAGATCAGGCCCTACTACTATGGCCTTCCCTACTTTGAACCAACCGAATAGAAATCTACATCTCCTACCATAGAGAGCTTCAAACAAAGCTATCTGAATACTGGAATGATAGTTGTTATTGTATGCAAATTCGATCAAAGGAAAGTGGTCATCCCAACTACCCTTAAAATCGACAATGTATGCCCTTATCATATCCTTTAGTGTCTAAATGGTCCTTTCTGCTTGATCATCTGTCTGAAGGTGGAAGGCTATACTAATATGGCTTGGGTACCAAGACCCTTTTGGAATGCTTTCCAAAAGTGAAAGGTAAACTGGGTACCTCTATCTGAGATAATAGATACTGGGACTCCATGTAACCTGACTAACTCTTTGATATAGAGTTTGGCATAGTCCTCAGTTAAATAAGAGGTATGGACTGGAAAAAAGTGAGTTTATTTGGTCATCTTATCTACGATAACCATATAGAATCATGCTGATGATGAGTACCAAGCAAACCCATCACAAAGTCCATGTTCACTTCTTCCCATTTCCATATAGGAATACTGAACTCTTGCATGGACCCACTAGGATTCTGGTGCTCAATCTTAACTTGCTAACATGTAAAGCACTTAGGTACAAACTCTGTTATATCCCTCTCCATCCCACTCCACCAATATATCTCCCACAAATCATGGTACATCTTAGTGGCCCCTAGATAAATCAAGTAACGCGCACCATGCGCTTCTGCAAGAACTCATTGCCTCAAGTCGTCTACACCTGGCACGCATAGACGACTCTGGAAATGCAAAACACCATCTTTCCCTTGGGAGAAAATCTCTACTTTCTGATCTCAGACTGACTCTTTAAGCTTAACAAGACTGTGATCATTATCCTATTTTTCCTTCACCTCAGAAACTAGGGAGGATTCAGAACAATTCTGAACCCACACACTACCTTTTGCTGAATCGACTAAGAGAAAACCTAGTCGGGAAAGCTGATGAACTTCCTGAACTAATTTCTTATTATCATTCTCAACATGAGTAGTACTACCCATAAACAGTCTACTGAGAGAATCAGCTACTACATTGGCCTTGCCCAAATGATGAAGAATACTCATGTTATAATCTTTCAATAACTCTAACCACCTTTTCTGATGCAAATTTAAATCTTTATAAGAAAAGAAATACTACAAGTTCTTGTGATCTGTTAACACATCTACATGCACCCCACATAAATAATGCCTCCAAATCTTTAAGTAAAACACTACAGCTGCTAACTCAAGATCATGAGTTGGATAATTCTTCTCATGGGGCTTAATCTGTTTGGAGGCATAGGCTATGACCTTACCTCTCTACATGAGGAAAAAACCCAAACCTACTCTAGATGTATCACAGTATACAACAAACCCATCTGAACCATCTGGTAGAGTCAAAACTGGGCTGAGGTGAGTCGAGTCTTCAATTCCTGAAAACTCTTCACACAGGAATCTGACCACTGAAACTGGACTTTCTTTTGGGTCAATCTAGACATGAGGGATGCAATATATGAAAACCCTTCAATAAACTGATGGTAATACCCAGCTAAACCCAAGAAACTCCTGATATCTGATGGAGAGATAGGTCTTGGCTAATTTCTCACCGCCTCAGTCTTTTGAGGATCAACTCTAATGCCATCACCAGAAATAATATGACCAAGAAATTCTATTGACTTTAGTCAAAACTTGCACTTACTGAATTTGGCGAACAACTGATGAGTTTTTAGAGTCTGAAGTACGATTCTGAGGTGATCTGCGTGATCATTCTCTCTACGGGAATAGACAAGAATTTCATAGATGAATACTATGAAAAACATATCCAAGTACTTTTTGAACACGCGATTCATCAAGTCCATGAAAGCTGTTGGGGCATTAGTAAGACCAAAGAACATGACTAGAAACTAGAAATGACCATATCGGTTTTGAAAAGCTGTTTTTAGAGTGTCACATTCTCTGACTCTGAGCTGATGATAGCCTGATCTGAGGTCTATCTTATAAAATTAACTAGCACCCTGAAGTTGGTCAAATAAGCCATCAATTCAAGAAAGTGGGTACTTATTCTTGACTGTATCATTTTTTAAAAAAAAAATATTTATATATAAAATAAATTATAATAAAAATAAAAATAAAATATTAACTAATTAATTTTATATATAAGAATATACGATAAAAATTTTATAAATAGCACAAAATAAATATAATTAAGATAATACTAAAACTACTAGCTTATTTATTAAAATCTAGATAAAAAGAAAAAGAACATATTTTTGAATTTTTTTATTATCTACAAAAATAAATGAATAAATAAATAAATATAAAATAAAACACATCCTAAATGTAACTCTATATTTAAAGAAAATCTTTTTCATAGTTTTCAAATAAAACCTACTAAAAGTAAAAATAAAACCTGCAAAATATATTATAAAAAATATAATTTTTTTTATGCAAAAAATATATATAATTTAGGGGAGGGTCAAAATTACGTGTCTACATTTATATTTGATTTTTTGAAGAATTAAAAATTTAGATTATTAATATGGTAGTTGTTGAAATAGATCTCTGAATGATCCGAGCTAAATTATAAATGACTGGTATAACTTTTCAAAGTCCCTTTTGCTTATGTAATTAGGATATAATCAATAATTTATTGTTGAGTCATAGATTGCTGACTTGGATTCTCATTGAAAGTCATGGTCTTGACTTGAATCATTGTCTACGTGACTTTTAATTAATTTAAACTCTGTGGCTTGTTGAAAAATCAAGTGTTATTAATGGGTTTAAGTTACTTGAAAGGTGTTCATGGTTGTGCTTGTGGTATAGTTATGGTCAATGATCTACTGGGTAGCATGGTTGAGATCGGGTAGATGGGGTATTATTGTCCTCTTATTTAATATTAAGTTATTAGAAACTAGCATACATGTGTGATAAATATAGGGAAAAGAGAGGGAAATTGAGTTGACATGCACCAACAACCTAGTTGGATGCTCTATCATCATGGGCTGTCGGAGCGGGACCTTCTCTTTCGGCATCACTCAAAAAGAAGAAATCCTATACGTCTTTCGTCTCCAACTGGGGAATATCTTTTTCAGGGACTACACACTTGAACATATAATATTTACAATTTCCCATATTCATGCGAGCATGTAGTCAGAGGAGCGCTTTCTACTCTTCTCCTTGCAAGCTCTCTATGGAGTGCTATATAGTCCTGGAAAGTGAGAGGTGGTATTGTGGAACTGGAAGGGGTTGTATCCAAGGAAGGCATGTGGTCATGCTCCATATGTTTCCTCACGACAAATATTTTTGTCTCCAGGTGATTACTGGAAATTTGGATTGGAAAGAAGAGGCATTATCATCATCATCATTGTCCCTTTTTATGGCCCGACTCTTTGGCCTCGCCCACCTTTTTTTTTTTTGCACTTGGACAAGACTACCTTAACCTGGAGGGAACAAAAGAGTGTGTTCATCTCTATTCCCTTGTCAGCATCTTCCCTAAGTATCCTGGTTTGCCTGCTCAACTATAAACCTCTACAAAATTTTAATTATTTTATTTTTAACCCTCCAATGTTCGTAATATTAATTTTCGACTTGAGTTATGATTAATAATGTTAAAAGGATATTTTGGAAAAGTTTTAAAAAAATTTAAAGGAGTTCGTGGCTATTTTGGAATTTTGAGGTAGTGTGGTTCTGTAATAGTAGTGTTCCATAGAGGTTAACCTCCGCGATAAGGCCGTGCCATGCCGCTATATTAAATTCGTACAATTTTATTTTATTTTTCACTTTGGGTGTGAGACTTTTGGTATTTTACCCCTTGTATGAATTTTAAATATAAAATTGACCCCTTTTCTTTAATTTTCAAAGATTAGATCATTCTCTTTCTCTCTTTAACTCAAAACCCAAGAACACCCAAGGATTTTACATAAAATTCATCATTCAGGCTCCAAACTTCGAATTGTTTTCAATTCCTTGTGTATTTTAGGCATGTTTCTCTTTCCCTAACTTTAATTTATACTGTAGCATTAATTGAATAGATTTTTATGTGATTTAAATTTTGGGGTTTGAAATTGGATTAAGGAGTTTTGGCTGTTATTGTTTGAATTACTAATCCCATGTTTTAAATTGATTATCCATACTTTAAATTAATAGTTTTGACACTGAATTGGTGTATTATTTTAATAATTGGAATGGGGGACATGGGTTTTCCCAAATTGGATAAATGTTCTCTTGGTAATGGCATTAACCTCAACCCACCTTGTAAACATGTTTTGATATGTATAATGGCATGGTTTTACTTATTTTTTGAACCAAATGCATTGCATTAAAGTATAAATGAATGAATATGGTTTTGGATATCCTTGGTGGCCTTGGTTTTAGATTTTAAATTGAACTTGGGGGTCAATTTGGTTATATGGATTGGTTTTGGCATAATTGATTTAGCATGCAAGCATATTGGTATGACGATACCAAGTGGTAAATGCCATAATAAATGACTCCTAGGTTAATGTTTGGTTATGTGTAAATTGTATTAATTTGGAAGTAAAGAAAATTATGTAGCTCACCGTGAAGCTATACGTCCCGGGGGGATCAACACTGGAAACCACATTTATCGGTGTTGGGGGTCAATGTGATTGTGTTCTTGGTGCACACATTATATATATATATATACATATTGAGAGGGCTATGACCTTGATGTCTTTAGCCTTTCCTCAATTTTTTCCTCGATTCGTCTAGCTAACACGTACTAGGCTCTTCCAACGGGAGGAGCTGGACCTATATAGCCCATGGGTGCCTTTAGGAGTGGGCGAGCTACACAGTTCAGGTTAATACTTTAAACTCTCATGTTCATGACCCTTGTCCCTATCATGGAATCCGATATATATATATATATATATATATATATATATATATATATATATATATATATGAATGTGGTGCATATGGTTTATGATTAGATTTTGGTAACTGCATTACTTTATCCTTATTTCCTGAGTTACATGCCAATGTCTCCCCACTAACCATCCCTGGACACTACATCATTGCATGATGTAGGGTTCGAAGGGTTTTTGTTGCTCTTGTACAGCATTAGGTGGCTAAGTACTCCTGTGGATTTGTTGTGAAGTGGTAAGCTTCCATTTATCAGAAGGCCTAATTATTTCACTATTTCATTACTGTTTTAGTATTTCATTTTGATCAATTTTTTGTTATAGTCGGGCACACTTCTCGACTTAAATTGGTATTTTGGTGTAGAGCCGTTTGTGGACAAGTGTGGCTTGATAGTTTTTTGGATTCATAGAATTTTCATTTGGTTTATCTATCCTTCTTATTACTATTTGGTTGGATTTTTCTGTATTTTTTTATTGTGTTATAGATGTTAGGCTAAGTGGGTGGGTGGTCACCACCTCACTGTGGGGTTGAGATACCCATCATGACTAGGCCGTGGTTTGAATTGTGAAAATCTTGGTATCAGAGCATGGTTCAGGATCATTGTCCATAAAGCCATGTTGAGTAGAGTCCCTTTAATGGTGTGTAGCGCTCCATACTTATAAGAGATAGGATACAAGGCATTTAGGATTGTTTCCCTTTATTGTGTTCCATTTTAGGCTATAAAGTCTAGTTGTCAAGAAACTTCTCTAACTCCTGGCTTGCTCGTATTTTAGATCTCTCCTCCCTGAATATCTGACGGTCATAGAAATTGTGCTAGAACTTCTGTCCTACCTAAGGAAAATATGGAGGGAATTTTCCCTAGTCATGGAATACAAACCCGATATAGGGTCCTTACTCCTGACTGTACCTATCCACTTCGAGTTCCACTGGTCCCTAATAGTCCTCCTCAGGCTTTCCAGGCTGGTGATACTCATGATTACTCACCTTAGGGATATCTCTAATGTAGATTTTTGTCAGTCTATTTATATGCTTGCCTAATTGGTGGGATTGCAGTCTCGTCAGTCTGATTGTGTTGGTCTTGTTGTTAGTTCATCTCAGGTCACTCGGGTTGGCCAGTTCATAAGGTTAAATAAACAACCTTTACAGTTTCTAAGGATGAGGAGGATCCTCAAGGGTTTATTAATTAGATGGAGAAAGTCTTTAAGGTGATGCATGCTAATGATTTAAAGGGTGTGGAGTTTGTTTTTTATCAAATGAAGGGTGTGGCTTATTAGTGGTATGAAAATAAGAAGAAATAAGGATTAAGGATGTTGAGCAGGCAGTGTGTGATGGCTTTTCAGGTTCTTCTCTTGATAACTTCTTTCCTCAAGAGTTGATAAAGGATAAGGCCGAAGGGTTGGTGAATTTTAAGTAGGGTAAGATGAGTGTGAAAGAGTATTCCCTGAAATTTTAGTAGCCGTCCCGTTATGATCCGAAGTGGTATCCAATATGAGGTCTCGAATGAGAAAATTTGCTTCTGGGTTATCCCATGATTTGGGTTTAGAGTGCAAGACTGCTTTGTTGAGTAATGATATAGACATTTTCTGGCTGGTGGTTTATATGCAGCAAGTGGGGGGTGAGAAGAAGAAATAGGTAGAGATGAGAGAGAGGCAGAGTAAAAAGTTTTGATATTCAGAGTAGAGTATAGGTCAGCAGAACAGTGAATTAAGGAAATTAATATTTGTCTGCCAGTGCTTCTTATTCTAAGACTTTGGGTGATCATCGTTTTAAGGCTAGCAGTGGCCCTAAGGAATGGGTGCCCAATCTCAAGACTAGTAGAGCTCAGTCAACCTCATTGTACCCTCTTTGCCATTTTTGTGGGCAGCTTCATCATGTATGTTGTGAGGAGTGGAGATATTATTGCTATAATTATTGTCAACTTGGTTATATACAATGAAATTGTCCTTCAACTAAGGTATCCATTGGAGAGAATAAGGTTCCAATCGCCACTTCTTCAGATCCTACATCAAAGTATGCTACTTGTAGTATCGACACTGATCAGACTCGCTTCTATGTTCTTGCTACTCGTCAGGAATATGAGGGATCTCCAAATGTTATTACTGGTATATTGCAGCCCTTCTCTCATGATGTTTATAATTTGCTTGATCTGGGTTCTACCTTATCTTATGTGACTCCTTATATGGTTGTACACTTTATTTTTGGTCCTGAAAATATTTCCTACCCTATTTCTATGTCTACTCTGGTGGGTGAGTCTATTATTGCTAGAAAGATCTATAGGGGTTGTGTACTTTCTACCAACTCCTTCAATTGTATAAAGCAAGACAAAGGCCAGATTCACAAAGATAGCATACTTCAAAATAAAGTAATATACTCAGGAATGCTTGTGACCTAACAGTTTTTGGACTCATGGAAAGATTAAGGTGTATTAGAAGTTAAACCTGGTGGCATCATGCAAGAGAAATATGATTTGAGTCAAGAGTTTCAGTAGTTAGAATACAGGGCCAGAAGTACAAAAAGTCAATGAATAATTATCAGTGATTTGAAAAGGAGTTTAACATGGCAAGTGCAAGCGCGGTTGCCTCAAAAGCCAAATGCTACAAACCAACCACCACATTTTTTTAAACTCACAATTTTTCTTTGTTTGAAACAGAGATGGAATGTTGCTTTCACTTTAAAGTTTTCAAATAGGGGGTGCAATTCCACACTTCTGTCAACACAAGAAGAAAGGTTACAGCACAAGATGTTGGTTTATGGTCATAGCAAATTTTATTCTTTGCGAGATGTATTCTAGGATTTGATTCATCCTTTCATTGTATTTTTCAAAACATTACGATTCGGTAACACTCACAAATTTTTCCAGTACAAACTAGGAAAAAAATTTATGTGCGTTGTATAGGGATTTAACTTTCTACGCAGGACCCTCCTGGATAATGGAAATTTTACTTTCTGCTTAGAACCCTCCTGGATAATGAAAATTTTACTTTTTGCTCAAGGCCCTCCTAGATAATGGGAATTTATTTTATGCTCAGGACCCTCCTAGATAATAGGAATTTATTTCAGCTCAGGACCTTCCTAGATAATAAGAATTTATTTTATGCTCAAGACCCTCCTGGATAATGGATATTTACTTTTTGTGCAGGACCCTCCTAGATAATAGGAATTTATTTTATGTTCAGGCCCCTCCTGGAAAATGGAAATTTACTTTTTGCTCAGGACCCACCTAGATGATGGAAATTTTATTTTCTGCTCAGGACCCTCCTAGATAATGGGAATCTACTTTATGCTTAGGACCCTCCTGGATAATGAGAATTTTACTTTATGCTCAGGACCCTCCCGGATAATGAGAATTTTACTTTCTGCTCAGGACCCTCCTGGATAATGAGAATTTTACTTTCTGCTCAGGACCCTCCCGGATAATGAGAATTTTACTTTCTGCTCAGGACCCTCCTGAATAATAGAAATTTTACTTTTTGCTTAGGACCTTCCTGGATAATGTGAATTTTAATTTATGCTCAGTACCCTCCTGGATAATGAGAATCTATTTTTTTTCAGGATCCTCCTGGATAATGGGAATCTACTTTCTGCGCAGGACCCTCCTAGATAATGAGAATTTTACTTTCTGCTTAGGACCCTCCTGGATAATGGGAATTTTACTTTCTGCTCAGGACTCCCCTGGATAATGGGAATTTTAATTTTTGCTCAGGACCCTCCTAGATAATGGGAATTTTACTTCCTGCTCAGGACCCTCCTGGATAATGAAAACTTATTTTATGTTCAGGACCCTCCTTGAAAATGAGAATTTATTTTCTGCTCAAGATCCTCCTGGATAATGAGAATTTTTACTTTCTGCTCAAGACCCTCCTTGATAATGGAAATTTATTTTATGTTCAGGACCCTCCTGAAAAATGGGAATTTACTTTCTGCTCAGGAACCTCCTGGATAATGGGAATTTTACTTTCTGCTCAGGACCCTCCTGGATAATGAAAATTTTAATTTATGCTCAGGACCCTCCTGGATAACAGGAATTTTACTTTCTGCTCAGGACCCTCTTGGATAATTGGAATTTTAATTTCTCCTCAAGACCCTCTTGGATAATGAGAATTTTATTTTTCAGCTCAGGACCCTCCTGAATAATGGGACTTTATTTTTCTAGTTCACTATTTACTTTGAGTTCAGCAGCACGTTTGGCGAACAGGAATTACTTTCAGTTTTGAAGCTTAGGAAACCCTCCTGAAGAATAGGGTGAAGAAATTACAAGTCAGGAGCCCACCTGAAGAAATTGCAAATCAAGAGCCCGCTTGAAGAATAGGGTGATGATTTTCAATTCGAGTCAGAAGAAAGTCTGAAGAATAAATTAATTTTCAAGTTCAATTCAAAATAATGACTATCTCACCACTTGAGAAGTCAAGAAGATTCAAGTCAAGATTTTAGAAAAGCTGCATAGATTGGACCTTTCACGTGTATCTTCATTTTTATTTTTGTGGTTCATTTGGATGTAAAAATAAAAAGAAGAAAAAGTTGAGAACCGGAGACTCGACGAAACCTCACCTCTAGCTCATCATCTTGCCATTTCACCTCACTGAAATACACGCGGCCTGATTTTCTTATAACCTGAGATATGTAGGCAGCCCAAAATCAAGACTCGATCACATCTCCTTTTTCTTTCTTCTACCCTTTCAAATAACCAGAGGGTCAAAACTTATTTTGTTGTCTACTTCTTTGTATGAAAATACTTCGTGTATTCAAATAAAGAGGGGCAAAATGTAGACCGTAATTTTGACCCTCCCCTAAATTTTACGTATTTTTAGCATTAAAAAAATTATATTTTTTTCTAATATATTTTGCAGGTTATATTTTTACATTTAGTAGGTTTTATTTGAAAATTGAAAAAGATTTTATTCAAACATAGAGTTACATTTTAGGATGTGTTTTGTTTATTCATTTATTTTTGTAGATAATAAAAATAATTCAAAAATATGTTCTTTTTCTTTTTATCTAGATTTTAATAAATAAGCTAGTAGTTTTAGTATTATCTTAATTATATTTATTTTAGGCTATATATAAATTTTTATTGTATATTCTTAAATATAACAATTAATTAGTTAATGTTATTTTATTGTTATTATTATTATTATTATTACTATTATTTTATATATATATTTAAAAAAATATTACCCTAAATCTACCCAACTGCCTCCACCCCTATCTGAATCCCACTTCTCATCAACTATTTCCTCCCACAGTCCTTTTTTAAAGGGTAACTCCCCAACTTCCCCAAAAGACAGATGTACTTTTACACACAGACAAAAGAAAAAAACAGAGAAAGGAGAAGATATAAAAAAATAGTAGAAGAAAGGAGAGGAAAAAAAGGAAAGAAAGAGTGATATTTCGAGTTTCAGATTTCTGTTTGAGTTTTGGTGACAGAATTCTTTCTTCCAAATTCATTTTAATTTATCAGGTTTTATCCCATTTTGTACTATTTTTTTATAAGTTTTATCCTTATGAATCGAAGTATGAAATTAAATGCTCAAGTGATCTCAAGCACTGTTCAGTATATACAGTTAATTGATTATGTGAATTTATATTATTACGTGTTATATGATCATGTTGCAGAATGTTTAATGTATTTGTATGCAGATGTATTGAATGTTAAAATGTTGTGTTAATATCATTAAGTTAAGAAAAGAAAGAGAAGAAAAGGAAAATGGATTCACTGCACACATAACAACACATCAAAGAAAACGAATGTATTGGCCATTTTCGGCAAATTCACACTCACACACAGTGAAGACTAAAAAAAAAGAGGGAGAGAGATAAATCGAGAGAGAGAAGAGAAAGAGAACGAATGTATTGGCCATTTTCGGCAAATTCTCATCGGAAATCCATCAAAAATCCATCGGATTAGTCAATAGAATATATCCCAGCCACCACTGACGTTGTCCCAATGTTGTGAACCTTCACCGAAGATCACACTCGCCGGAACCCACCACCACCACACACACACAAAAAAAACTCAAAATCCATCAAAATAAACCCCCTTCCCAATTGGAAAATGTATACGGATATGCAGCAAGCCGAGCGATCTCACCAGCCGCTGCCATCGGAGAACAAACACATCTGATCTACTATCGCGCTACTCTTTTTTCCCTCTTCACTGCCCTTTCTCTCCTATTCCTATCACCGACAAGCCCCATCCGGTCAATCTTTGCTATTAATCCTATCAAACCATCCGGAAACACCATTAATCACAAAACTCACTTTGATTCCGGTGAAGTCCCACCAGAATAGACGGAGTCCAGCGATAACACTTTGTCGTCCATTTTCTGTTTCCCCTTTTACCCGTCGTCGTCGCCGTATCTGACCATTGGCTGATCGGTGAGTGACACACAGCCACCTACTCCGTTCACCGTTACTGTTTTTGGTATTTTGTCATAATTTTAATTATTGTGGTTATGAAAATTATGTTACACAGATCTGATCAGATTTTTATCCGGCATTACTCCAGCGAAGCCTATTGGAAAGCGACGCCTCAATTATTCCAAAAATTAAATTCATACTGTTGAGTATATGTGATTTTGCTTAGACTGATATCGTATGATTTGGGATCTGTATTATTTTTAAGTGAATAAACTTTTTGGGGATCATAATAAAATTAATATAATATGGCTAATTTTTATGTATTTATACCATTTTATTCTTATTATTATTATTTGTTTATTTATTTTATTTTTATTTTATTGTCATTAACAAAGCTTGATAATTATTTACTAAATTAATTTATTGTTTTAAGTAAATATTTCATTAGTTTACCGTTAAAAATAAATAGTGTTTCGAATAGATATAATTGTTATGAGTTTACAAGAGATAACCCAATTCCTTTAATGCCAGGCAAATTTTAGGCACATTTTAAACATTCGTCTCGATAAAGAATGTGGCGTACGCATCTTTTTGAGATATTTAAAAATTCAAGGATGTAATAATGCACCTTGGCAAATATTTTTCTAAAATTAACTTTTATTAATTTATTTAATATAAGATAATAGACAAGTTTTAGTATAGTAAAAATGATCGAAATCGGGCCTTAACATAATTTATTAAAAATAGTTTAAGTCAAGATAAGTCAATAAAAGTGATTGTGTTAGAATTACGGGTTTCGATGGGTGCCTCACACCTTCCCCTAGGTCAACAGAATTCCTTACCCGGTCTTCTGTTTTCGCAGCCATAGTAACGAGTCATTCCCTCTTGACTAGGGATTCAAAAGGTGACTTGGAACACCATAACTCAATTTCAAGTATCAACTCTGAAAATGATAAAAATAATCCTTATTCAAAACCGTCACTTTACTTGAAAAAACCCTTCGACTCGATCCTCGAGTGAAAAAGGGGTGTGACAATAACAAGTCAACACATAAATCTGGTTCATTGAATGAATCAAACATAATATTGGACAACTAATAGACCTAATTTAATAAAGAAATCAACGTGTGTGTGAAGTAAATATATAAACTCGATTCACTCAAGAACTGTCAATCTCACCAATACCCCGACACACATGCTAAGGATCTTATGGTTGTCCACTAGTCTTGACCTACAGAGGAAAAGCTTTTGTATATGTACCAAACTCCGAGACAGGTAGTGTCTGTCAACCTTATTTGACAAAGTTTGTTAAGATGTCTAAATACTGATATATCGAACAATAATGATAATAAGAAAAAAATATCTCATGAAGATTTCAAAATACCAGTACATTCCATAATAATCAACATGACATTACAACAATCACAACACAAAAAAGTAACCACTACACTTGTACATTAAACAAGTCATTAGTACAATTTTTCTTTTATGTGATTAATACTTTGAATAGTATTTAACCGTTCTCTTTCTTTAAACATGTCATGTGATAAGTATACAAAGAGAAGTTAATATGCATATATAAATAAAGCCAGTTTTAACAACATTAAACCACATCCAACAATTTTCATGTCAATTAGTACTTGATTAAAACTTGCAACATCTAAGGTTTTCACACCTAATATTCGTACCATAATACACCCCAACCTTATAGCCTAACATTGCTACCTGTAACACCCTGAGAGTACACCCTGAATGCCATATAGTACCTACAGCCCCGAAGGACAACAAGCCAACTCATGCTGGTACCTGTTGTGATCACTGAGTAAAATAACAGAGAACATGTGTGGAATTTAACTGAAAATGCCATAAGGTTTTAAATACAAAAATCAATATTGAATCGAAATACTAAAAATATCTGTCTGAAAAGAATATTGTAAGATTGTCACTAACAACTGATAATTGAATAACTGACTGAAAGTGTTCGAAAGCCTCTAACTGACTGATTGTGGAGTTGATGGGACAAATCCCCAACTAACTCTGGCTGACTACTGAACTGAACTAAAATAAATATAAACGGTCCTCGGAACATGAGGAGTCACCACTGCTATTGCTGCGAATATGTTGGGGAAGTCTAGGTGCGGTCGGGAATCTGAGCATTGAAACCTATGATAAGAGACAGCATATCGCAAGAAAAAAATATGCGGTCAGTACTTTGAATGTACCAGTATACTAAATGATACTAAATGAGGTTAGTCTATTATACATGGGTTTATGCATGAGCAATAACTGACTAAATGAATAGCAAAAGTACTGAGTAAGAATGCATGGAAGTTGTAAAATCTGTGAGTGCATGACCAAGCATATGACATGATGTTGGGATAGTCTGCAAACTGAAATACTAAAATACTGATACTGCACAACTAATAACTGTATTCCATGGTCAAGCAATCCTGAAACTAAGTACTGGACTGAAACTGTGGGAGCTATCATCTAACCAACATGCACCAATATAAGCTAATTGGGGTTCAATATGTGACCCCAGTTGGAAGGGTGTCAGTACCGTGCCATGGTTACTAACATTGGTTGTATGGATCCACTAAAGTATTGTCCCAAAGGACTAAGGGTAACCCTTAACTGGAAGGGCCCTAATGAGATATATGTCAACCCTGAACTGGCAGGTTAACATCTCAACTTATGCTCTCTACGTAGTTTTGGAACGCGGGGACTGCTACTAAAGGTCACACCCTCAACTGGTAGGGAGCCCCCATCCCTGGGTTCGGTCGGTGCTAAACCCTACTCATAACTAAACAGACTCTAATTATTGAACTGAACTGAGTTTACTGATATGATATACTAACTGAACTGATAATGTTGTAATATATATACGAAACCATCCTGAAGATACTGAAACTAAATAAACAACTAAGTTTTCAGGTATTAATAACCCCTAGGGCTCGATAGTAATATCTCTAAGAACACATGAGAGCATTTGAAACCATAATACGACTTGGAGGACATCATAAATAGTCATTGTCCAAAATTCATCTATAAGACACTTCATCAAACACATGGGAGTCATAGAGTTAAAGCATGGTGATAGTTAAAATATGTCATAGTGACATAAATTCAATACAAAAATCATAGGTTAAGGAATTAACATGCAATTATCATCCTTCAAACGGATCGACGGCTATTCCCAACAAGAACACATGTAAACATGATATAAAATTGAAATGCATGGAAGTTCATGGATAAAATTCATAAACACATGTTAATATCATAATTTGAACTTGAAATTGGGTTCTTGGACCCCATGAATTAAAATGGTATATGAATAAACATCTAACATACCTTAATTGAAGAATTCATAAAGGTTTTTGGTGGATTTCTTGAGGATTAATCTTGAATGTTGAAGGGGCCAGGGTTTTTTCTTGCGAGAGATTGCTTTGAATTTTTAGTGAAATATGAATTACAAGGCAAAGATGCTATTTTTAGACCTAAATCTCGTGTTAAAATGAGGGGGGGAAGAAAAGTCTACCCTTCTAAAATTAAAATTCATAACTGGAATGCCAATAAAGCCTTCACCGCGATGTGACAAGTCATTCATTGCGATTTCCACTATGAAGCGGTGCAATCGCGGTGACTCACTGGAATTAGACAATTGCTGATTTTCCCATCACCACGATGTGATGACTCCTCCACTGTTATACACACTACGACGTGGTCCAATCACAGTGAGTTATTGTTTTGGAAATCCAAATGTGGTCCAAACCTCATCCGAAAAATCTAAAACTTATACGAGACATGCTACATACACCCCTGAACATGAATCGACTAAAAATCTTACATCTCGGGGTTGGGAAGGTCACTTAAAAATCAACGAAGTCAAGAGGCCAAAAATGAAACTAAGCCTCCAATACTTCGCCAATTTTCCATGTTCTAAGCCTCTTGTACATGTACTATGGGTTGAATTGAGCCAAGATAATTATTGGGTATTACAATATCTCCCCATTGGGAACATTCATCCTCGAATGAGACTGATTAAGCTGAGAATACTAAGGGACTAAGATTACTTACTGAACATGCATAACTGAAACATGATTGCATAACTGAGCCTGAAACATGGTGATTGACTGAACTGATTTTGTGAATACATATCATGACATGAACATGATTATATGGCTGCAACTGAGAATGAAATGAGGAACTTGGGGAAACTGTTACCTTGAGCTGAGTCTAAGTTTGCAGAGAAAAGTTGAGGGTACTTGGTACGCATGTCTGCTTTTACTTCCCAAGTAGCTCCTTCAACAAACTGATTCCTCCAAAGAACATTGACCAAGGAAACTACTTTGTTTCTTAGTCTGCTAACCTGGCGATCTAAGATTTCAACTGGGAGTTCTTCGTATGAAACGTCATTCTGAATATCTAAGCTCTCTAAAGGAACAACGACCGCTGGATCACCAATACACTTCTTTAATAAAGAAATATGGAACACTAGATGCACTGATGTCAAATCTTCAGGCAGCTCAAGCTCATACGCTACTTTTCTAAAATGACTCAAGACCCTGAAAGGGCCTACATATCGAAGACTGAGCTTCTCCTTTTTACCAAATCTCTTCACTTCCTTCATAAGAGAGATTTTCAAATATACAAAATCACCAATCTCAAATTCGAGATCCTTTCTCCTCATATCTACATAAGATTTCTTTCAGCTTTGGGTTGTCTTAAGCCTCTCCCTGATCAACTAAAATTTCTCCAAAGCATCGAACACTAAATCTGGCCCTATCAATGTGGTCTCACCTACCTCAAACCAACCAATAGGAGATATATATCTCTTTCCATATATAGCCTTACACGGAGCCATTTGGATACTGGAATAATAGTTGTTGTTGTAGGCGAACTCAATCAAAGGCAAGTGATCGTCCCAACTACCCTTAAAGTCGATAACACAAGATCTCAACATGTCATCTAAGATCTGAATGGTACTCTCTTCCCAACTATTTGTATAAGGGTGAAAGGTTGTACTGAGATGAACTTGGGTACCAAGACCCTTCTGGAAAGCCTTCCAAAAATAGGAGGTAAACTGAGTACCTCTATCTTAAATAATGGACAATGGGACTCCATGCAACCTAAACAACTCTTTAATATAGAGCTTGGCATAATCCTCGGTTATATAAGAGGTATGGACTGGCAAGAAATGGGCTGATTTAGTCATCCTGTCCATAATGACCCAAATCAAATCATACTGACGACGAGCACGAGGTAAACCCATCATAAAGTCTATGTTCACCTCTTCCCAATTCCAAGTGGGAATACTGAACTCCTGCATGGTGCCACTAGGCTTTTGATATTTAATCTTAACCTGCTGACAAATAGAGCACTTAGCTATAAATTCTGCAATATCCCTTTTCATACCGCTCCACTAATAGATCTCTGTAAATCATGGTACATCTTAGTGGCCCTTGGATGAATAGAGTAATATGCACCATGCGTTTCTTCAAGAATTCATTATCTCAACCCATCTACATAAAGCACACACGGTCTACCACGGTAATGCAACACATCATCTCCCTCTTGGGAGAAAACCTCTACTTTCTGATCTCTGACTCACTCCGTCAACTTAACTGGACTGGGATCTGTATCTTGCTTTTCTTTCACTTCGGCAACCAAAGAAGATTCCAAACTATTTTGCACCTATACAATACCCTTAGCCGAGTCAACAAACCAAACACTTAATCCGAAAAGTTGGTGAACTTCCTGAACTAACTTCTTCTTATTACCGTCAACATGAGTCACACCACCCATGGACAATCTACTAAGGGCATCTACCACTACATTAGTCTTGCCGAGGTGATACAAAATGCTCATATCATAATAATTCAACAATTCTAACCACTTTTTCTGATGAAGATTCAACTCTCTCTACGAAAACACATACTAAAAACTCTTGTGCTCTGTGAACACATCAACATGCACCTCATATAGATAATGCCTCTAAATTTTCAAGGCAAAAACCACAGCCACTAGCTCAAAATCATGGGCGTTATAATTATTTTCATGAGGTTTAAGTTGTCTAGGGGCATAAGCTATGATCTTACCTCTCTGCATCAAAACACAATCTAAACCAACTCTAGAAGCATCACAGTAAACAACAAACCCATCTGAATCATCGGTCAATGTCAAAACTCGAGCTGAGGTGAGTCGAGTCTTCAACTCCTAAAAACTCTTCTCACAAGAATCTAACCACTAAAACTTGACTTTATTATGAGTCAATCTAGACATGGGGGATGTAATAGACAAAAAACCTTCAACAAACCGTCTGTAATAGCCAGCCAAACCCAAGACTCCTGATATATGATAGAGAAATAGGTCTGGTCCCATTTCTCCCTGCTTTGGTCTTTTGAGGGTCAACTCTAATGCCATTACTGGAAATAATATGGCCAAGGAAAGCTACTGATCTTATCCAAAGCTCGCACTTACTAAATTTAGCAAACAACTTATGAGCTCTAAGAGTCTACAATATAATTCTAAGATGGTCTGCATGATCATTTTCATTACGAAAATAAACAAGGATGTCATCTATGAAGACTATGATGAATATGTCCAAGTACTATTTAAACACTTGGTTCATCAAGTCCATGAAAGATGTTGGGGCATTGGTAAGACTAAAATACATGACTAGAAATTTAAAGTGACCATATCAAGTTCTGAAAGCTATTTTCAAAATGTCATATTCCTTGACTCTGAGATGATGATAGCCGAATTTGAGGTCTATCTTAGATAATTAACTGGCACCCTGAAGTTGATCAAACAATTCATTGATTATGGGGAGTGGGTACTTATTCTTGATAGTGACTTTGTTCAACTAACGATAATTGATGCACATTCTGAGAGAACCATCTTTCTTACACACGAAGAGGAGTGGAGCACCCCATGGGAAAACACTGGGCCTAATGAACCCCTTATATAGAAGTTCTCTTAAATTCTCTTTCAATTCTTTGAGTTTTGTCGGAGCCATTCTGTATGGCAGAATAGAGATAGGCTGGTTCTTTGGAAGTAGGTTTATTCTGAAGTCAATTTTCCTTTCGAGAGGAAATCCAGGAAGATCTTCAGGGAACACATCTGGAAATTCCCTTACTACTGAAAGTGACTCGAGATTTAGAGTCTCTGAACTAGTCTTTAACTTGAACAAGATGGTAGACACACCCTTTGGATATTATTTTTCTCGCTCTACGGTATGAAACAAGATGACCCCTAAATGTTGAACTACTACCCTTTAATTCAAGGACCGGTTCATTCAAAATCTAAAAATGAACAACTCTATTTCTACAATCAACTGAAGCATAACATGAGTGGAGCCAATCCATGCCGAGAATAACATCAAAATCAGTTATCTCTAACTCCACAAGATCAACTAAAATGACTTTATGGGATATTGTGACCAGGCAATTCCTGTATACCTGCCTAGATACAATAGAGACACCTACTGGGGTAGACACTGGGAAGGGTTCTACTAAAGTCTCAGGACTGGCGCTAAAATTAACAGTTATGTTAGGAGTTACAAAAAAAAAAATCCAGGGTCTAATAGAGCATAAACATATAAATGAAAGACCTGTAATGTACCAATAAATGTATCAAGAGAATTTTTTTGATCCTGCCAAGATTGAAGTGCATACAATCTGTTTAGGCGCTGACCACTGGTGGCACTGGAAGCGGCACCCTGATGAGTCGAGCGACCGGATGGAACTGGGGGACGACTGGACTAACCCTGTTGACCACTCTATGGGCAATACCTGATCCTTTGGCCTAGCTTGCCACACCCAAAGCATACACCACTGCCATCTCTACACACACCCTGATGGTTTCTACCATATTTCTGGCAAAGAGGATTTATGCGACCACTGTTCACACTTTCCTGGGGTTTGGGGCCTTTCCCCCTATCTCAATTATTATTTTTGGGCTTCGGTGTTGGTGCACTACACTACTAAAAAACCCAAAAAAACCGACCACCCAAAACTGACCACAAAAAGTGGTCGGAAAAAATCGATCACTTGTGGTCGGTTTTTAAATTTAAAAAAAAAATATTAAAAAAAGCTACCACATATGGTAGCTTTATAATTATAAAATATCAAAATAAATATTTCAATTATTTTTATATTAATTATTATATATTTTAAAAAATAAAATTTTAAAAACATAACAAAACCGACCACAAGTGGTCGGTTTTTTAAAAACAAAAAATTAAAAATATTTCAAAAAATCGGCCACAAGTGGTCAGTTTTTAAAATAAAAAGAAATTAATTTTTTATTAATTAATTTAATAAAAAACCTACCACTGGTGGCAGGTTTTTTATTAAATTAAATAATTAATTTAATAAAAACCCACCACTGGTGGTAGTTTGTATTGAAATCACAAAATAAAATAAAATTTAAAAAACGACCACTTGTGGTTGTTTTGAATTTAAATAATACTAATAAAAAATTTAAAAACCAACCACATGTGGTTTGTTTTGGAAATAAAAAAAAGATAAAAACTAAATAATTATTTTTATAAAATAATTATATAAAACATTGTATATTAACTTTATGTAATCTAATTATTGTTATTAGTAAAAATAATATATTACATTACATATATAATATAATATAATATAATATAATATAATATAATATAATATAATATAATATAATATAATATAATATAATATAATATAATATAATATAATATAATATAATATAATATAATATAATATAATATAATATAATATAATATAATATAATATAATATAATATAATATAATATAATATAATATAATATAATATAATATAATATAATATAATATAATATAATATAATATAATATAATATAATATAATATAATATAATATAATATAATATAATATAATATAATATAATATAATATATTTACTTTATTAAAAAATAATCTAATATACTATTATTTTTTAAAATTATACTGATTACATGTAGTCAATAACCGATATAATAATAATAAAACTAATCAATATAATGTGAAAAAACTTACACTAAAAAATATATCAAATATAATATACAAATTATGTATGACGTAATCTTTATGTTTTACTTATATTTCAATATATAAAATAAATATTTTTCTTTATACATACGTTAAATGACATTAAGCATGCATAATCTTTATATAAAGAATATTTGTGTGTATATATATATATATATATATATCATACCGTTGAGATAGACCATTGAAATCTGCCGTATACGTAATTGAAAGATGAAAACTGATCTTTATAGTACATATTTAAATTTGAAAGGCATGTTTTATAGTACATATTTACAGGCATAATAATGTAATAATTAACCGATAATTCATCAGAATATAATGAATGTGTTTTATTATAAGGTAATATATACTTGTGGATGTGATATATACAGTACAAATTCAAAAGTTTATATATATATAAATATATATATATATATCTGTATATATATATATATATTATATAATTTTGGATATTTATATATAATGTAGTGATCGATTGATGAACGATGTAGTCAAAACCTAGTTTATTAAGCTAATCAAATATAATTAATCAATCACTCATCTGAGTATGTATAACAAACACATCTCATTATTTTATTGGATAATAATATACTTGTGTACGTATGTATGATATATATAGTACGTATTTAGAACTTGATATAGTCGATAGTGTGTGTATGTGTGTGTATGTATAGGTATATGTATATACTATATACATATTATACAGTAAAGGTATATTAATTACATAAGATAATATAATCTATAATTCATTCGAGTATTTGTGAAATACGTTGTATATTATTATGGAGTAGTAAAATCGTGTATGTGATGTTTATTGTACGTATTTTAAAGTTGATAGACAATTGAATATATGTTTATATACGTATATCTCGTGTAGTGATGTATGTAGTAATCAAAAGCTAGATAACTGAATCTATATTTTAAAATAGTTTGACTGATACGTTGATATATATCAAACTATTGAGGAAGTATAGATATACTATTTTTGGTCAATGTAGACACGCGTATGTTTTAGAAGTTGTAATAATGAAAGACTAGTATTACGAGGTATATAAGAGGGAGAGGAAGGAAGCAGGGGAGGGGGAGACAGAACATTGAACGATCGTGCCAAATAACGTAACACATTTAATCAATAATTTATTTGATTAACACATTGTATTACGAGCGAGGTTTATATATATATCAATAACTTTTGCAAATTACGATAAATTTTTGACTAATTAACTTTTAATTATGATATTTTATATATATATAAATATATAAAATATCATATTTCGCAAAATTCATTGATATTATTATATTATTGAGGAATATTCTAGTCCTGTTAATGTGTTGATAAAATAACCAAGTATCTAATTTGTACATATTCGCATTGCGTTAATATAGTAATAACATAATTAATTATATGATTTAATTATTTTATTAAAATTGTGCACATGTGATTGTTTTTCGATAATAATTTGTATAAAAGTAAGTCGAACACTTATATTTTACTTTGTGATCATTTTTGTAAAATTTGAATTAACTTAATTAATTAATTAATTAATTAATTTTTTAAATTAAATTATAATTTTGTTTAACTAATTAATAAATATTTTTTTTACTAATTAATGAAAATTGACCAATTATGGTCGGTTTTCATTAATTAGTAAAAAAAATAATTAATTCAATAAACCAACCCGACCCGACCCATTTGGTTTTAACCCTTTTAATTAAAAAAAATCTAAATCAATCCCCCCCCCCCACACATACACACACAAAATCAGTGTACCCGATCCCCAACTTCCCCAAATTTCCCAAATCCGCAAATCCACCCCATTTCCGCCGATTCCCGCTACACCTAGCTCCAGTAAGTTCCAAAAACTTTAACTCTTTATTTTTCTTGTTAGATACTAGCTAAAGTATGTATTTTAGTTTGCTCAAAGTATATATTTTTCATATTTGGTAGTAACTAAAATTTCTTTGGTAGTAATTTTAGTTAGCTCAAAGTATATATTTTTCATATTTGTTCTAATTATTATGCTTCGTTACAGAACTTTAGTTAGTTGAAAGTTAAAAAAGTAATGAAAATTTAGTTTTAGTTAGTTCAAGATTCAATTCTAGTTCAAGAAATTTTCTTTTAGTTAGTTCAAGATTCAATTTTAGTTGAAGAAATTTTTTTTTTTGTTAGTTGAAGATTCAATTTTAGTTATTATGATTCATTACATAATTTTAGTTGGTAATTTCCTTTCAATTCTAGCAAGTAATTTAGGGTTTTTTTTTATTGATACTCCATTGTAGTTTTAGTATGTTGGTGCTTTGTGTATGGTGATTTTAAGCTAAAATACGAGAAAATAAGGATGTCAAGATTTTTATTATTTTGCGTAATGATCAAGTTTTTTTAATTCTACTAGCCTAATGGGTTGCTTGGAATTTGATGTTACCGTTTGACAGAATCCAAATTCAAGAAAAGGATTACGTTGCTATTTTTTCGATGATCGCTTATCTCTTTCACTTTAATTTAGGCCAAGCTAAGCTAAGTTGACTTCTCTCTAATTTGTTATAATGAAACCTTGTTATTTTTCATATTGAAGTCTAGTGAAGCCGTGTGTGGCCTTGTTCAATTCACTAGCATTGTTGTTATCTTCTTGTTATTGTTCATATTAAAGTCTAGTGAAGTCGTGTGAGGCCTTGTTCGATTCACTAGCATTGTTGTTGACATCTAGTTGGTCTTGTTGTTGCTTGTTGCTTGTTGTTTGTATTGTAAGGATTTTTTTATTTTGAATGTGGTTTTGTTTTGAGAATTAGTTGCTTAAAAATGGTTAAGTGTAGGGACTTTAAAGGGGATTTTTTTTGTTTTGAATGTGGTTTTTTTTTACACTTAGTTGCTTGAAAATGGTTAAGTTTAGGGACGTTGAAGGGAATTTTGTGTTTTTAATGTGGTTTTGTTTTGAGACTTAGTTGCTTGAAAATGGTTAAGTGTAGGGACTTTAAAGGAGATTCTTTTGTTTTGACACTTAGTTGCTTGAAAATGGTTAAGTTTAGGGACTTTAAAGCGTATTTTTTTATTTTGAATGTAGGTTTTTTTTTAGACTTAGTTGCTTGAAGATGGTTAAGTATAGGGACTTTAAAGAGGATTTTTTTGTTTTGAATGTGGTTTTGTTTTGACACTTATTTGCTTGAAAATGGTTAAGTTTAGGGACTTTGAAGGGAATTTTGTGTTTTGAATGTGGTTTTATTTTGATACTTAGTTGCTTGAAAATGGTTAAGTGTAGGGACTTTAAAAGAGATTTTTTTGTTTTGACACTTAGTTGCTTGAAAATGGTTAAGTGTAGGAACTTTAAAGGGGATTTTTTTTGTTTTGAATGTTGTTTTGTTTTGAGACTTAGTTGCTTGAAAATGGTTAAGTGTAGGGACTTTAAAAAGGATTATTTTGTTTTGACACTTAGTTGCTTGAAAATGGTTAAGTTTAGGGACGTTGAAGAGAATTTTGTGTTTTGAATGTGGTTTTGTTTTGAGACTTAGTTGCTTGAAAATGGTTAAGTGTAGGGACTCTAAAAAGGATTTTTTACTTTGACACTTAGTTGCTTGAATATGGTTAAGTTTAGGTACGTTGAAGGGAATTTTGTGTTTTGAATGTGGTTTTGTTTTGATACTTAGTTGCTTGAAAATGGTTAAGCGTAGGAACTTTAAAGGGGATTTTTTTGTTTTAAATGTGGTTTTGTTTTGAGACTTAGTTACTTGAAAATGGTTAAGTGTAGGGACTTTAAAGGAGAATTTTTTGTTTGACACTTGCTTGCTTGAAAATGGTTAAGTTTATGGACTTTGAAGCGGATATTTTTATTTTGAATGTGGTTTTGTTTTGAGACTTAGTTGCTTGAAAATGGTTAAGTGTAGGGACTTTAAAGGAAATTTTTTTGTTTTGACACTTAGTTGCTTGACAATGGTTAAGTTTAGGGACTTTAAAGAGGATTTTCTCTTTTTGAATGTGGTTTTGTTTTGATACTTAGTTGCTTGAAAATGGTTAAGTGTAGGGACTTTAAAGGGAATTTTTTTGTTTTGACACTTAGTTGCTTGAAAATGGTTAAGTTTAGGGAGTTTAAAGCGGATTTTTTTGTTTTGAATGTGGTTTTGTTTTGAGACTTAGTTGCTTGAAAATGGTTAAGTGTAGGGACTTTAAAGGAATTTTTTTTGTTTTGACACTTAGTTTCTTGAAAATGGTTAAGTTTAGGGACTTTAAAGAGGATTTATTTTTTTTTTGAATATGGTTTTATTTTGACACTTAGTTGCTTGAAAATGGTTAAGTTTAGGGACCTTAAAGAGGATTTTTTTTTTTTAATGTGGTTTTGTTTTGACACTTAGTTGCTTGAAAATGGTTAAGTTTAGGGACTTTAAAGAGGATTTTCTTGTTTTGAATGTGGTTTTGTTTTGACACTTAGTTGCTTGAAAATGGTTAAGTGTAGGGACTTTAGAGGTGATTTATTTGTTTAGAATGTGACTTGTTTGGTGGATTAGTTACTTGAAAATGGTTAAGTGTAGGGACTTTAGAGGTGATATTTTTTGTTTAAAATGTGACTTGTTTGGTGGATTGGTTACTTGAAAATGGTTAAGTGTAGGGACTTTAGAGGTGATTTTTTTATTTAGAATGTGACTTGTTTGGTGGATTAGTTACTTGAAAATGGTTAAGTGTGGGGACTTTAGAGGTGATTTTTTTGTTTAGAATGTGACTTGTTTGGTGGATTACTTACTTGAAAATGGTTAAGTGTAGGGACTTTAGAGGTGATTTTTATGTTTAGAATGTGACTTGTTTGGTGGATTACTTACTTGAAAATAGTTAAGTGTAGGGACTTTAGAGGTGATTTTTTTGTTTAGAATGTGACTTGTTTGGTGGATTACTTACTTAAAAATGGTTAAGTGTTGGGACTTTAGAGGTAATTTTTTTATTTGGAATGAGACTTGTTTGGTGGATTAGTTACTTGAGAATGGTTAAGTGTTGAGACTTTAGAGGTGATTTTTTTGTTTAGAATGTGACTTGTTTGGTGGATTAGTTACTTGAGAATGGTTAAGTGTAGGGACTTTAGAGGTAATTTTTTTGTTTAGAATATGACTTGTTTGGTGGATTAGTTACTTGAAAATGGTTAACTTTTTGTGACTTGATCTAATTAGTTGAATCTGATCGATTGCATTGATGGAACCTGATTATAGCTGGATATACCACCGAAACAATGATAATAGAATGGGTATTAGGGAGGAATTTGTTGAAGGTATCAAAAGATTTGTTGAACATGCTAAGACACTTGATGTTTGGACATGTTTTTGGGTTATTCGTTGTTCTTGTGTTAGATGTGATGGTATAAATCTTGTAAGTGAAGAAGATTTAAAGGAACATCTTTATAGAAAGGGTTTTCATGAGGACTTTTTAAGATTGCATAGTATTCATGGTGATGTTGTGCAAAATAACTTTGGTATTGGAGAATGTAGTAGGTCTACAGGGCATAGTGAATATCAAGATACTAGGATGACAAAAATGGTGCACGATGCTTTTGGGATGCAACACAGGGTTGACTTTAGGAAAAATGTTGAAGATGTTCCTAATAGCAAAGCGGGCAATTTCTACAAAGAATTACATGTTTCTAGTCATCCTTTATTTGACGGGTGTTCGTACTCTTGTTTGTCTGTTACTATTTGATTATTAAGTATTAAATCTGACTAGAATATTGCTGAAGGAGGAATGGACTCAATGATAGACCTTATTAAAGAGTTAGTTGACCCCGGCTTAGAGGTTCCTGATTCTTTCTATAAGGCAAAAAGATTGGTTTCAAAGTTAGGTCTCTCCTTGGTTAGAATTGATTGTTGTGAAAATGACTGCATATTATACTTTAAGGAAGTTCTATAAGTTTTGTCAGCACTCTCAATATAAGCGTGGTTCTACTGGAAATAAAATTTCTATTAAAGCAATGTATTATTTACTTCTTATACCAAGGTTGAAGAGGTTGTATGCTTCAAACAGCTTAGCTTCTCATATGAGATGGCACAGTGAAAATAGAAGGCCCATTGGTATTATGTGTCATCCATCTGATGGAGAGGCTTAGAAGTATTTTGATGCAACTTATCCAGATTTTGCAGCTGAGCCACGAAACATTTGATTGAGATTATGTGCGGATAGGTTCTCTCCTTTTTTAGTTGGTGGTGCACCTATTCATGTTGGCCTATATTTATCACTCCTTATAATCTTCCTCCTGAACTGTTGATGACTAGTCCCAATATATTTCTGAATTGTGTTATTCCTGGCCCACGTAATCCAAAAAGCGAAATATATGTCTACTTGCAACCATTGATCGATGAACTTCAAATTTTATGGCATGAAGAAGTTGAAACTTAGGACATCTCTCTTAAATAGAATTTCAATCTGCGTGCATATTCAATGTCGACTGTTAATGATTTTCCTGCTTATGAAATATTGTCTGGGTAGATGGCAGCTGGAAAGCTGTCTTTTCCATACTTCATGGAAAAAACAAAATCTTTCACATTAAGACATGGCAGGAAAAATTCATGGTTTGATTGTCATCGTTGTTTCTTGCCACCTGATCATGAATTTAGGAGACTGAAGAATGCATTCAGAAGGAATAGAAGGGAATATGATGGTACACCTCCAAGGCTGTCTGGTCATGAAGTCTGGATAATAGTTCAGGATTTGCCTAAAGCCAACGAGGAATGATTGTACAGGCTTAATGGATATGGTGTTTCGCATAACTGGACTAAGCAAAGTATATTTTGGGAGTTAGAATATTGGACAAATAATTTAATTAAACATAATGTGGATGTCATGCATACTGAAAAGAACTATTTTGACAGCTTGTTCAACACAGTTATGGATGTCACCGGCAAAACAAAGGATAATCCTAAGTCCAGACTTGACTTACCAGAATATTGCAACCGCAGAGAATTACACTTACAGCAGGGGCCCAATGGCAATGTTCTTAAGCCGAAGGCTAGTTTTACATTTAAGTTCGACCAAAAACATCAAATATGTGAGTGGGTTCAAAGTTTGAAGATGCCCGATGGATATGCCTCAAATTTGGGAAAGAGGATTGATATGAGACAAGGAATCTTGCATGGAATGAAAAGCCATGATTGTCATATTTTCATGGAAAAATTACTTTCAATTGTTTTTATTGGTTTACCTGAAAACATATGGAAACCAATAGCAGAGATCAGTTTGTTCTTCAAAGACTTATATACCACCACATTAAAAGAAGAAAATTTGGTGCGAATGAAAAGTAATATTGTTGTTATCACCAACAAGCTGGAGAAGATTTTCCCGCCGGCATTCTTCGATGTGATGGAACATCTTCCCATTCACCTTGTGCACGAAGATCGTCTAGGCGATCCAGTTCATACTAGGTAGATGTATCCATTCAAATGGTAAGCATTTGCACTATATTTAAATTCATACATATCTTTTTTAAATATAGTAAACATCTAATCTTAACATTGTACAGGGCAATTGGAAAATTAAAAAGGGGTCCCAAAAACAAACATAGGGTGGAAGGCTCTATAGTCAAGGCATATCTTACAAGAGAAACTTCTCAATTTTATTCATACTACTTTCGTGATAAAGTTGCTTGTTCAAGAAACCGACCGAATCATCATCAGGACGATGTCAATGAGCCTCATTTGCAACCGATATCAATTTTCAATCAATCTGGTTGTAAGGCTAAAAGGACCATACCTCGTCGGCTCACTCCCACAGAGCGCAAGTCAACAACTTTGTATGTCATGTTGAATTGCCCAAAAATTGAGCCCTTTCTGAAGTAAAAAGATTAAAATTTTAACATATCTTATTTGTTTACCCATTCCCTTAAAGAAACTAATTGTGTTTCCCATGTTGAATGTTCAGTTCATTTAAGACTCAATTCCACAAAAATCAAGTGTATGCATCTTTTGCAACGTGGTTTAAAAATGAGGTTCGTAAGTGTATTAATATTTCTACAAAGTTTAAACATTTACACATTTCTCAACTAAAATATATATATGTATAATATTTTTAGGTACACCATTCACCAAATGCAGCCGCATACGATCAGTTTTTGAGAGATATTTCTTTGGGTCCAGTTGAAGCTAATGCAATGTCCCAATACAAAGTAAATGGGTTTAACTTTTCCACCGAACAACACTCCAGAACAAGGAAAACAAACAATGGTGGTGTTTGGGTTAAGGTTGATGATGATGTTGATTACTTTGGCGTCATACACGAGATCTTAGAACTTGAGTATGCTGGTTTCCCAATAAAAAAAATTATCCTCTTTCAATGTAAGTGGTTTGATCCAAGCACAAGAGGCACAAGATTACATAGGGAGCATAACACCATTGAAGTAAAGCACAATAGGTTGTATCCTATTTACGATTTATTTGTTCTAGCGCAAAATGCTAAACAAGTGTATTATGCTCCTTATCCATTGTGCAATAACAAGTCTGATTGGTGGGCTGTAATCAAACAAAGCCTATAGGCCGGGTGGAAGTTGAGAATGTGTTGGAGCCTGCATATCAAAATGAAATGCAGATTGATCACTAGCTAATGGACGTTGAATTAGTAAATGGTTTGAATGAACAAGAAAATATATTTGAAGAAGATAATATTGCGGAAGAAGAGGCTGAGATGAATCGTTCGAAGAGGGTGAATGGTTTAGTGGAGAGTCTTCAGAAGAGGAGGATTAATTGTGTAGGTTGTATTTATTATGTATTGATGTCTTTATGCTTTGTAATATATATTTACCTTTATGTTTCTTGTTTAAGATTGATATGTAATATACTGTTTAAGTTTGTTGTTTCCACTTTTCCATGATTTATATAGTAATAAAAATATTCTTGTCTATATCTCGCGTTGTATTAGTAACTTGAAATTAGTTACTTGGAATATTTTCTTATATATTCATTTTGTAGGAACTAACTACTTGTTAACTTAACATAATTTAGATATCAGGCAGAGGTGATAACGGTAAGGGAAAAGTTGATACTACAAAACCAAAAAAGAATAGACAACCTCCGGCTTATAGACGACCCACAGGTATTCATAAATCTGAGGGTCGGTTTGCTGACGCGACAGCACGACCCTCATAGTCTAGGTCGTTTGAGGATTTGATACCTACTACTACGCATGTGGGGCCGTTACATTGGTCTACACCAACTCATTCTGCTTGTATGACCGTGCCACCGATAGCACAATACTATCAGAAGGCCATTGGCCCCTCCAGACATCTACCATTATCGATACTCTCCTGCAGTAGTCATGCAGCTTTGCACAATGATTCAGCTAGATCTATTGGGTTATCGGATCTTTATCTTGGAGGCACTCCATCTAGTGCTTCACCGCCCACGCCAGTGCATCCACCATCACTTACTAGGCAGCCAGGAGATAGCGATGATTCTGGGAGGATTTATCTAGTTCCAGTTGCGAGAGGGTAAGATTTCTAAATATAATAACGTTACTCATTTTTTCATTACTAGATTATTATGCTCTATGAAATTACTGTTTGATCTTGTGTTATAGTTTTAGGCTGAATAGTGGAGTTGGAAAAAAGTCGTGAATATGCATTACTCGGCACTTCAACGGCTACTGGACCAGCTGGCAAAAGGTTCCAGAACTTGACAGGGATAGAATGTTTGAAGTATTTAAGGTAACGATTTAACTTTTTGACTACTTATTAACACTTTGTTAGATCCAAAGATTGAATATTATATTTTTGTTGTAGAAATTTTACTGGTGGGATGATGCAAAAATATTTCTTATAAAGAAGAACTTTTTCATAATATGTAGAGCCAGATTTAACGATCTCTTGGATTATGCCCGAAAGAAATCGGTAAAACCTAAGTGGATTTCTGCACCCGTATGGCCACTGTATCTTTGCCATTGGAGTAGTGCAGAATACCAATTGTTGAGTGAAAAGGAAAAGAAAGCCCGGGCATCATCCAAGGGTGGCTCCCTACATACTGTAGGGGCTAGAAGTAGTCTTGCTGTAAAGGAAAAAGTGGTATGTAACTTTAACAGTGTTAAGTGTTTATTTCTATTTAAATTTATTTATTATTAGAACATTAATATATAATATTTTCATATGCAGGAAAAAGATAAGGGTAGGCGAATACCAACTAATGAGCTATTCGAGGAGACTCATACGAAAAAAGAAAAAGGACCCGACTGATGAAGTTGTTTGGGTTGAAGCTCGTGTAAAAGCTATCCATGTAAGAAATAAATTTTGAATTATAAGTACTTTAATATTTTTTTAATTTGAGTATTAACATTACTTTAAATATAGGGCAAATATACGCGTCTTGTTATTAAGTATCGTAGTAGTCATCCTCCTGAAAGCCAGGGTGACCCAATACCGAGCATGTAGAGAAGGAGTTATCGACAAAAGTTGTGGGTCCTGCAAATAGAGGCCATTTCTACGGATTCCACACAAAATTTTTTGACAATAATATTAGGTGTTTGTCCTGTGATGCATACTTTAGTTCTTCAGTTGATAAAAAAAACCATTGAAAGACTACAAAATACAGTTTCTCAACTCACTGAAGAGCTTGTTGAATAGAGAGAGAGGTTTGTTGAATAGAGAGAGGGGCAAAAGAAGACTGAGAAGGCAACAACATCACAAATTAAGATGCTGCAGCAGCAGTTCAGCTCTTTTATTTAGACTGCGGGGGGTATTCCTCCATGTCCTGGTGATGCAGTTCGGGCTGCAAAAGGTCTAGGCCCCCTGGATGATTTCAGCGTGGATGATGATATGGAAAACGAGGACGAATTCGGTGATGATGACTTTTAGTTTTTAGATTTTGGCATGTGTTGTATTTATAATTTAGACATTTTGTTGTTTGAAATTATTGTTGTAGTTTTTTCATACTCACTTTTGTAGGATATTTTGTACGTGTTGTAGACTTTTGAAAGTATTTATGTTTAATTTTTGGTTGTTGTTGTTGTTGTATTGATTTGGTTACTACTGTATTGGATTGTTGTTGTTGCATTGTGTATTTGGGTTTTGATTTATTTTTTTAAATTTGCAGAAAAACCGTGGTCGGTTTTCAATCTTTTTCAGAGAAAACCGACCACAAGTGGTCGGTTTTATATTAAATTTAATTAATTAATTTAAAAAAAAAACTACCGCAAGTGGTCAGTTTTTAATTAAATTTATTTAATTAATTTAATAAAAAACCGACCACTTGTGATAGGTTTTTTTTCCTGAAATTATTTTTTACAATTTTAATAAAATAATAATGAATTTTTAAAATATATATATATTTTAAAAAAAACCGACCACTTGTGGTCGGTTTTTAAAAACCTACCATAACTTTACCGACCATGAAATTTGGTCGGTTTTATGGTGGGTTTATTGGTAAAACCGACCACTTGTGTTCGACTTTTGAGGTCGTTTTTACCCTTTTATTTAGTAGTGCTAGCTGATGTTGAATATTTCTGACGGAATTAAGGATGGTTACCACCCTCTGACATCGGCTGAGCAAACCTGAAGCTACCCGTTCTGGCTCTTTTATTCTCCCTCTCTCTTTCCTTAAACTTCTGCTCCTTAATTTATTGAGCCTAGACCATCAACTAGACAAGTCCATCTCCTTCATCAACATTGCGGTCCTGCACTTCTAACCACGCTATCAGCTACGCTAGAGACAAACTTACCCATCCTAGACTTATCATCATACACAACATTAGGAGCATACTTGGCTAGACGAGTAAACTTAAGAGAATACTTCTTCACACTCATGTTTCCCTACCTCATATTAATAAACTCCAGTACCTTAGCTTCACTTAACTCCAAGGGGAAGAACATGTCTAGAAAAGTTGTAGCAAACTCCTCCCATTCAACAGGTCCTGCATTTGCCCCTCTCTCTCTCTTTCACTGTTTATACCAGATATGAACAACATCTTGTAACTAGTAAGCACCCAAATCTGAACTCTCACTATAAGTCACACCAATAATATCAGTGACCTTCTGAACCAAGTCGAGGAATTCCTGTAGATCCTCATCAGACTTAGATCCCAAAATAGAGGAGGGTTCATTCGAGTGAAGTCTCGAATCCTGATTGCGGCAGTATTAAACACGAAAATGGATGGGATGGCAGCCGAACGATTATTTTGGGATGATATTAAGTGAGCTAATATAGTGAATGGATAAGACCCCGCAAAATTCTCAGCTTAAAATAGTCCTTTAGGTTTGTCAAGGGATCCCAGACTTAGAATATTTTAACTAAGCATTCAGACTTAGTGTCATTTTAGCCTCCGAAAGTTGGAAATCTTATTTCATGACCTTTACGTCCATTAAATGTTGATATTTGAGTTAATCCATGATCAGGAATGTCAATGGGTGTTTCCGGACAGGTTTCAAATTTTTTGAACCTCGTTTGAAGCACCTTTGGAATCCCAAACCAATGAATCAATGCGATCTTGGCACGCCGCGTTGACTATCGCGTTGATAAATGTTTTCCATAGCTCCCAGTGTCAAATTCTAGTGAATCAATCAGGACTCGACGTGGTGCGTTAGCTATCGCGTTAATGCCAACGACGCGTGTGTCAGCCTATGCGTCGACAATTTAATTTTCAGTAATTAAAAAGCAGCGTATAGAGGGGTATTTGGGACCTTTTTCCTACTTCAAACCAACCCCTAAAACATGAAATTCAGCATCCACAAAGCAAGTTACACTCTTTTCTCTCAAATTGCTCTCAAGAACTAGACCCTAGAACATCAATTTCAAGATCAGTTCTCAAAGGCACTCCATCAATCTTCAAGAATCCAAGAAGTAAGGTATGTGAAGTGTTCATCCAAGGGTTCCTTTCACCCTTGGAGTCCATGAATCTCTTTAAAACTTCAAATAGGTGATTTGATGATTTCTATTGTTGAAATTAAAGGGGTATTCATGATTGTTGTTTGGATTTGCTTCCTAATTCATGTTTTATTACATGTTTCATGTGGGAATTTATTATCATGTGTGTAAATTCATGTTAAACCCTTGAATTGTGAAATTTGAAATTCAATCATGATGCCTACTTGTTGTTCAAAGTTATGTGCATATATTATGCTCACCAAGTACTTGATGAATTGTTCATGTGAACTATTAAGAGAATGAGATCATGTCAAGTTAGCCTATGTGCAAGTTGTATCATGAAAGTGTTTGTTAAAATTCCCCAATGAATGAATGATGATCAAGTACTTTGCTTACATGTTTCAAGTTATTCCATGTCTCTTAATTTATGCTATCGAGTCCTGAGGTACTTGTACCCGATAATTTAGCTGTTTGCCTAGAACCATGGTTAGTTATAGAACAGTATTAGTCACGTAACATTCAGTAGTACTTTCAGTCAGTTACAAAACTCAAGAAATCTCAATAGATTCAGTATTAGTCCAGCCCAATTCAGTATTCAGTTAAGACCTCAGTAAACTCAGTCAGCTAACAGAATTCAATAGTATTCTGTCAGTCAATGGAATTTAGTAAACTCAATTCAGTTTAGCTAATCAGTAAACTCAGTAACAGTCCAGTCCAACCTAGTAAAGACTAGAAATCAGTTCAATGTCTATTCAGTTGGGAGTAGGATTCAGCATCGAGTTAACCCAGGGATAGAGGCATTCCTGCTAGCAGAGGGTTTGAACCTTAGTAGCAATTCCTGCGTTACAGAACTACGTAGCCAGTGCAGGTTGAGATATCTTCCTACCAGCTATATTGAGGGTTGATATATCTTATTCGAGTTATCCTGCCAGCGAGGGTTGATGGAAGAGCATTTTGTCAGAGAGGGTTAACTCACTGCTTGACCTTACCCATGGCACGGTATTGACACCCTTCCAACTGGAGTTCCCAATTATTTTAGAAAGGGGCATGTTAGTTAGATGATTACCTCTTACAGTCTCAGTTTTAATCTCAGTCTTAGGATAGAAATCAGTTCAGTTCTACAGATCCAGTACTATCAGATATAGTCACTCAGCTCAGTACAGAACTCAGTATAGTTCCACAGAATTTAGGACTGACAGATATAGTCATTCACATAATCAGTAATACAGTATCAGTAAACTCAGATATTAGTTATCAGTACATGTATTCATGTATGTACTCTTATTCAGTTATACTCATGTTATTCAGTTAGTATTGTTCATGCATATGAACCCCTGCATTTCAGCCTACCTCACTGAGCATACCAGTACATTCAAAGTACTGACGCATGCTTTATGTGCTATGATGTATTATATTTAGGTTCAGACACACGGGCTCCAGAGCACCCTTAGAAGATCAGACTTTCAGCAGTCAGAGTAGTAATGAGTCCTTATAGTTCGAGGACATGGCTTATTCTAGTATTTTAGCATTATCATTAGAAGTCAGAGTTAGTTGGGGACTTTTCCCATCAACTCTACAGTTCAGACAGTTTAGAGGCTTTCCAGACTAGAGTATTTTCAGACAGTTGTTCTATTTTTCAGTATTGATGTTCAATTTTGGTATTGTGATACCATATTTAGTAATATTTATAGTATTGAACCTTATGGAAAGTTTCCGCCTATTTCTGCATCTTTGTAGTATTATTATTATTCAGTTATTACAGCAGGTACCAGACATAAGTTAGCTTGTAGTCCTTCAGGATTATGAGGACCGTGTAGCATCCAGGGTACAGACTCGGAGCGTTACAAACTTGGTATCAGAGCCTAAGGTTCAGCAGTGTCCTAGGAAGTCTTAAAGACATATCTAGTAGAGTCTTGTGCATGGTTGTGTTGTGCGCCTCACTTATGGAAGGAGGCTACAAGATGTTTTAGGAAAAGTTTCCCTTATTTCAGTATTTATGTCGTGCGAGTGAGCACAATCTCAAGTTAAAATCTCAGTCTAATTCATATCTTTCTTATGTTTTCAGAACATGCCTTCCAGAGAAGATAACGAGAGAATCAGTCAGCCCCTCCACCCGTTTAGGCAGATCCCCTGAATGAGCATGTCTCCCACTCTAAATTTAGAGCTGTTTTCACTGCCTTAGCTTATTCAGTAGCTGCTCAGTACAATAATCTATCCATTATCCTATCAAGGCTTATGGATCATGCTCCGTAGAGTAGGGAGAAGAGTCATAGGAAAGAAGGAAGAAAGAATAAGGGTGTCAGAATGTCTAGGCAAGAAAGTGGCCAAACAAATTCTCTCTGCTAGTTGTGTGGCAGAAACCACCAGGTTATCTGCAGAGATGGCAGCGGTGTGTGTTTCAGATGTGGCAAGCCAGGCCATAGAGTCAGACAGTGTCCTCAGGTGGGTTTGTAGAGTCAGCATACCCGTCCCCCAGCTCAGTTTGGTCGCCCGAATCAGCAGGGTGCCTTTTCCAGTGCCACCAGTGGGCAATGCCCAAATAGTCTCTATGCTCTTCAGTCCCAACAATATTAAGAAAGTTCTCCTGATGTGGTCACTGGTACGTTACAATTTTATCATTTGCATGTTTACGCTTTGCTAGATCTAGGAGCTTCATTATCCTTTGTTACTCCAGATATAGCAGTTGATTTAGGAGTCAGTCAGAAAATTCTAATAGAGTATTTCTCATTCTCTACCCCAGTGGGTAAATCCATCATAGCCAGGCGGGTATACAGGAACTATCCGGTTATGATATCTCAGAAAGTCACTTTAACAGACTTAGTTGAATTAGAGATGACTAATTTTGATGTCATGCTCAGCATAGATTGACTTCATTCCTGTTATGCCTCAGTCGGCTGTAGAAATAGAATTGTCCAGTTTTAGTTTCTGAATAAACCCGTCCTAGAGTGGGGGGTAGTACTTCAGCACTTAGAGGCCAGCTTGTTTCTTACCTTTGGGGTAGAAAAATGATATCAAAGGGAAGTGTCTACCATCTCCTTCGAGTCCAGGACTCTAGTTCAGAAACCCCTATTCTTGAATCAGTAGCATGTGAATTCCCAAATGTGTTTCCCAAAGATCTTCCCGGAGTTCCTCCCGAAAGGGAAATTGATTTCGAAATTGATCTTCTCCCAGATACTCAGCCCATATCTATTTCGCCATACAAAATGGCTCTAGCAGAACTTAGAGAATTAAAAAATCAGTTATAGGATCTCCTATATAAGGGATTCATCAGACCTAGTATGTCCCCGTAGAGTTCTCCAGTCTTATTCATGCATAAGAAAGACAGTTCTCTCGGAATGTATATAGACTACCGTCAGCTAAATAAAGTCACAGTTAAGAACAAGTATCCACTTCCCAGAATCGATGAGTTGTTTGACCAACTTCAGGATGCCAGCTATTTCTCCAAGATAGACCTTAGATTAGGCTATCATTAGCTCAGGGTCAGGGAATGTGACATCCTAAGGAAAGCCTTTAGAACTCGATACGGTCACTTTGAATTCTTAGTCATGTCCTTTGGTCTTACTAATGCCCCAGCATCTTTCATGGACTTAATGAACCATGTGTTCAAGCAGTACTTGGACATGTTCGTCATAGTCTTCATAGATGACATTCTTGTTTACTCCCACAGCGAGCATGATTACGCGAATCATCTCAGAATCGTATTTCAGACTCTCAAAACCCATCAGTTATCATGATATCTATTCATATCTTACAAGTTAGCTCTGTGATCATAGCTCATATTCGAGCACGTTAGCAAAAGTCATGTACATTTACAGTTCCTACTATAAGGAATTCCAGTTCACACGGTATTACAAACCATGTTCCATGAATACAGAAACTCCAAACTCAAGTCATATAGCTCCTGACTCATGTACGTATGCCATGCTTTACAGTGGGCTCAGTACCCATGACTCATGCTACCCTCCTAACGAATCAACTAAATTCAAATCATGACATGTATATCCTCAGCCTAGATCTTTTGGTAGATCCACCCAAGATGTTGATTTTCTATTCCTCATACCTCAGTTAAATGTCGAGTCTGGTATAGTATCCAGTACTCAGTAATCAACATTTAGCCTCAGAATATAGTAAAGAGCTCAGATAGTTCTACAGAACCATGGGTATCAGTTATCAATTGCTTAGCCATTAGAATCTAGTACTTCAGTATTAGTCTAAACCTCAGTTACCAGTATCCAGTTATCAGAACTCAATATTCAGTTCCAGTATAAGACCCAGTTACAGTCTCAGCTACTATTTTAGTTACGGTCCCAGTCATATTCTAGTAATCAAATCAGTAACTCAGTTCAGTTCCAGGTTTGCTTGACCATAGCGTACAGTTATTAGTTATTCAGATATCAGTATTTTAGCATCTCAATTTACAGATGATTTCAGAACCATGTTATACGTTTGGTGTTTCACTTTTAAATAATACAGTCCTCCACAAATTTATGCTTAGTTGTCTCATGTTACTCAGTCAGTCCTTACCTCATAATCTTAATACTCTACAGTTTTAGTCCAGTTATTCAGACTAACAATAGTTTGATCTTGCATGTCCAGTATTCATCTATCAGTCATTCAGTTAATCAGATAAGACAGTATGTTCATGCATTCATTCCCAGTGCCCATGTGAATATTTTCAGTAGTCTCAGGTGAAGCGTCGTGTTGAGGTGGAAAGTATAGTTGAGAGGGTATCCAAAGGTTATGTCTAAGTTTGAAAATCTTAGTTGTAGCGCACGAGGCTTAGTCACTCTACCTTAGATGAGGTTTTGTAGGCCTCACCACATATTACAGAAATTTACCTAGAATGTGACTTCGTATTCAGACGCTTTACTCAGCCTAGACAAAGATTTTTTGCTCCCTAAAGTCACTAGAAACTCTATAGAAAGAGTGTCAAGGAAATGCTCCAGTCGAGCATGAGTTTTTAGCATAAGTTAGTTCCTAAAGCCAGAAATTCAGTTTAGCAGTCAGGTGGACAAATTCGTATGGCTTGGTTTCCAAACTTTCCTCACTAGTCGCACTATCCGAAGTCTCATGAATGTAATTGTTCCAAGATGGGGCAACCAGGTAGTTGCGTGATCAGCTCAGTTCATGTATCATATCTCAGTTACAGATCCCAAATACTCAGTCACAACTTAGTTTATAGGTGCTCGGTGCATCATCCCAGCTTTTTCTCAGTATCTCAGCCAAGTCAGTATTCTTTGAGGAACATAATGTCCCAAAGGAAAGATGCACCATAACCTCCAAGCTTTCATGCCCTAAACCTCCCAGTTTCTCCACCTGTAATGAATTTAATTGGAATAGTGGGTACTCAAAGGTTGACCCTCAAGTTCCAATCTCAGCCGTAAGCCACGTATTCAGGGGCTCAGTACGGCCCAAGACACTCAGTCCATGTATCCATTTTAGGCTCAGTATGTTCTCATGTTCCCATTCATGTGTGTACAATAAATGATCCTGAGATAGAGAACAGTGATTTTGTGTATCTAAAAATCTCTCCAATGAAAGGAGTAAAGAGATTTGGCAAGAAGGGGAAACTCAGTCCCCGATATATCGTTCCTTACTAAATTCTCAGTCGTTTTGGAAAGGTAGCTTACGAGATTAATTTGCCTTCAGATCTATCTTCAGTTCATCCAGTGTTCCACGTCTCCTTGTTAAAGAAATGCATAGGTGACCCAGCAGTCGTAGTCCCTATAGAGGGCATAGATTTTTAGAATAGTCTCTTTTATGAAGAGATTCTAGTCGAAATCCTTGACTATCAGGTTTGCAGACTGAGGAACAAAGAAGTCCCTCCAGTCAAAGTTCTTTGGTGAAATCAGTCTGTTGAGGGAGATACTTGGGAAGCAAAAGCAGACATGTGGACCAAGTATCCTCACCTCTTCTCCGCTAACCTAGACTCAGCTCAAGGTAATAGTTTTCCTTAAGCTTATTCAGTTTTATGTTCAGATTTCAGTTACAAACTTGGTATCAGTTACCATTGCATTTTCAGTCATATGTTCATGATTCAGTTCAGTCATGTGTTCATGCATCAGATATGCATGTCCAGTATAAGAAACTTAGCTTATCAGTAATCCCAGTAATGCATTCATGAATCATGTTCAGCTATGTACTCATCCATCATATATGCATATTCAGTATGATAATTCAGTGTATCAGTGATCTCAGTCATGAAACCATGCTTCAGTTGTGCATGCCCAGTGTTTTAGTCCAATCTCTCAGTATTCTCACTCTCAGCAGTCTCATTTGAAAATGAATATTCCCAAGGGGGAGATAATGTAAGACCCCACCAAATTCTTAGCTTAAAACAGTCCTTTAGGCTTGTCAAGGGGTCCCAGACTTATTAAATTTTAACTAAGCATTCAAACTTAGTGTCATTTTAGCCTTCGAAAGTTGGAAATCTTATTTCATAACCTTTACATCCATTAAATATTGATATTTGAGTTAATTCATGATCAGGAATGTCGATGGGTGTTCCTAGACAGGTTTTAGATTTTTTGGACCTCATCTGAAGGACCTTTGGAATCCCAAACCAGTGAATCAACGTGATCTTGACATGCCACATCGACTATCTCGTTGATAAATACTTTCCCCAACTTTCAGTGTCAAATTCCAGTGAATTGATACGGATACAATGCGGGGCAATGTCCATCGTGTCGATGCCAAAGACACGGTGCGTCGGCCTACGCGTCGATAATTTAATTTTTAGTAATTAAAAAATAGCGTCCAGAGGGGTATTTGGGATAATTTCCCTATTTCGACCCAACCCATAAAACTCGAAATTCAACCTCCACAAAGCAAGTTACACTCTTTTCTCTTAAATTGCTCTCAAGAACTAAACCCTAGAACATCAATTTCAAGATCAACTCTCAAAGACACTCTATTAATCTTCAAGAATCTAAGAAGTAAGGTATGTGAAGTGTTCATCCAAGGATTCCTTCAACCTTTGAAGTCCAAGAATCTCTTTTGAACTTCAAGAAGATGATTTTATGATTTCTATTGTTGAAATTAAAAAGGTATTCATGATTGTTGTTTGGATTTAGTTCCTAATTCATGTTTTATTACATGTTTTATGTCGGAATGTATTATCATGTGTGCAAATTCATGTTAAACCCTTGAATTGTGAAATTTGGAATTCAATCATGATGCCTACTTGTTGTTCAAAGTTATGTGCATATATTATGTTCACCAAGTACTTGATGAATTGTTCATGTGAACTATTAAGAGAATGAGATCATGTCAAGTTAGCCTATCTGCAAGTTGTATCATGCAAGTGTTTGTTAAAATGCCCCAATGAATGAATGATAATTAAGTACTTTGCTTACATGTTTCAAGTTATGCCATGTCTATTAATTTATGCTATCGAGTCCTGGGGGTACTTGTACCTGATAATTTAGCTGCTAGCCTAGAGCCATGGTCAGTGATATAACAGTATCAGTCATATTACATTCAGTAGTACTTTTAGTCAGTTACAGAACTCAGGAAAGCTTAGTAGATTCAGTATTAGTCCATCCCAATTCAGTATTCAGTTCAGACCTCAGTAAACTCAGTCAGCTAATAATATTCAGTAGTATTCCGCCAGTCAAAGAAATTCAGTAAACTCAATTCAGTTTAGCTAATCAGTAAACTCAATAACAGTTTAGTCCAGCCTAGTATAGACTAGAAATCAGTTCAATTTCTATTCAGTTAGAAGTAGGATTCAGCACCGAGTTAACCCAGGGATGGGGGCATTCCTGCTAGCAGAGGGATTGACCCTTAGTTGCAATCCCTGCATTACAAAACTACATAGCCAGCGTAGGTTGAGATATCTTCCTGCCATATATATTAAGGTTTGATATATCTTATTCGAGTTATCCTACCAGCGAGGGTTGACGGAAGATCTTCCTGTCAGAGAGGATTAACTCACAGTTTGTCCTTACCCGTGGCACAGTATTGACACCCTTCTTATTGGAGTTATAGGTTGGACACCAATCATTTTAGAGAGGGGCATGTCGGCTAGATGATTACCTCCCACAGTCTCACTTTCAGTCTCAGTCTCAGAATAGAACTCAGTTCAGTTCTACAAATCTAGGACTATTAGATATAGTCACTCAGCTCAGTACGGAACTCAGATAGTTCCACAGAATTCAGTACTTTTAGATACAGTCATTCAGATAATCAGTAATACAGTATCAGTAAACTCAGATATCAGCTATTAGTATTCAGACTCAGTACTCAGTAATATCATGATCTTAGTTACAGTCTATGTATTCATACATGTACTCTTATTCAGTCATACTCATGTTATTCTGTTAGTATTGTTCATGCATATTAACCTATGCATTTCAGCCTACCTAACTGGGCATACCAGTATATTCAAAGTACTGATGCATGATTTTTGCGCTATGATGTCTTATATCATAGGTTCAGATGCACGGGATCTAGAGTACCCTTAGCAGATCAGACTTTCAGCAGTCAAAGTAGTGGTGAGTCCTCATAGTTCGAGGACATGGCTTATTCTAGTATTTCAGCATTATCTTCTGTAGTCGGATTTAGTTGGGGACTTGTCCCATCAAGTCCATAGTTCAGACAGTTTAGAGGTTTTCCAGACTAGAGTATTTTCAGACAGTTGTTTAGTTTTTCAGTATTGATGTTCAGTTTTGGTATTGTGATACCATATTTAGTAATATTTACAGTATTTAACCTTATGGAAAGTTTTTGCCTATTTCTACATATTTTTAGTATTATTATTATTCAGTTATTGTAGCAGGTATCAGTCATGGGTTAGCTTGTGGTCCTTCGGAATTATGAGCACCGTGTAGCATCTGGGGTACAGACTTAGGACGTTACAAAATTCCTCTCTAAATTTGGCATTAAAGACAAGCTCATTCAGGAGGTCTTCCTGAACAGGTGGAGGTGTAGGTTGATTCTCGTTTCTCCTTCTGTTAGTTTTTTTTGGAGGCATGTTTTGTAAACTAAAAGGAAATTGAGTTAGAAAGAGAGTTTAAATTAAGCTCATTCTCAATCGTACGACATGAACACTGAATAAAGGGAAACTTTTTCTAAAATATCTTGTAGCCTCTTGTCCATAAGTGTGGCGCGTTTCACACCCATGCACAAAACTCTACTCAATGCGGCTTTCATACTCGCTAGGACACTTTAAAACCTTAGGCTCTGATACCAAGTTTGTAACTCCTTGAGAGTACACCCTGGATGCCACACGATGCATACATCCCTGAAGAACCACAAGCTAACCCATGTCGGTACCTATTGTGAACACTGAGTAAAATAACAAAGAATATGAATGAAATTTAACTGAAAATGCCATAAGGTTTTAAATCCAAAAAACAATATTGAATCAAAATACTTAAAATATCTATCTGAAAATAATAGTGTAAGACTACCAATAACAACTGATAACTGAATAACTGACTAAAAGCGTCAGAAAGCCTCTAACTGACTGACTGTGAGTTGATGGGACAAGTCCCCAACTAACTCCGACTGACTACTGAACTGAACAAAAATAAACATAAATGGTCCTCGAAATATGAGGACTCACCGCTACTACTATTGTGGATGCACTGGAGAGGTTTAGGTGCAGTCGGGAACCTGAGCGTCCTAACCTATGATATGAGACATCATAGCGCAAGAAACGAGTATGCGGTCAGTACTTTGAATGTACTAGCATGCTAAATGGTGTTTGGCTATTATACATGGGTTCATGTGTATGAGCAATAAATGACTAAATGAATAGCATAAAGTACTGAGTAAGAATGCATGGAAGTTGTAAAATCTGAGAGTGCATGACCAAGCATATGACATGATGTTGGGATACTCTACAAAGTGAAATACTAAAATACTGATATTGCATAACTAATGACTATATGCCATGGTCAAGCAAGCCTGAAACTGAGTACTGGACTGAAACTTTGGGAAGTATCATCTAACCGATATGCCCCAATATTAGCTAATTGGGGTCCAACCTGTGACCCCAGTTGGAAAGGTGTTAGTACCGTGCCACAGGTACTAACACTGGCTATGTGTATCCACAAAAGTATTATCCCGAAGGACTAAGAGTCACCCTTAACTAGAAGGGCCCTAATGAGATATGTGTCAACCCTCCACTGGCAGGTTAACGTCTCAACATATCCTTGCTATGTAGTTCTGGAATGCGGGGACTGCTACTAAAGGTCACACCCTCAACTAGAAGGTGATCCCCCATCCCTGGGTTCACTCGATTCTAAATCCTACTCCCAACTGAACTAACTCTAATTTCTAAACTAAACTGAGTTTACTGACATGATATACTGACTGAACTGATAATGCTCTAATATGTATACGAAACCATCCTGAAGAAATTAAAACTAAATAAACAGCTAAGTTTTCAAGTATTCATAACCCCCAGGGCTCGATAGTAATATCAATGAGAACACATGAGAGCATTTGAAACCATAATACGACTTGGAGGACATCATAAATAGTCATTGTTCAAAATTTATCTATAAGGCATTTCATCAAACACATGGGAGTCATAGAGTTAAAGCATGGTGAAAGTTAAAACATGTGATAGTAACATAAATTCAATAAAAAAATCATGGGTTAAGGAATTAACATGCAATTATCATCCTTCAAATGAATCGACGGCTAGTCCCAACAAGAACACATGTAAACATGATATAAAATTGAAATTCATGAAATTTCATGGATAAAATTCATAAACATATGTTAATATCATAATTTGAAATTAAAATTGGGTTCTTGGACTCCATGGATGAAAAGGGTCCATGAATAAACATCTAACATAACTTAATTGAAGAATTCCTGAAGGTTCTTATTGGATTTCATGAGGATTGATCTTGAATATTGAAAGGGCTAGGATTTGTTCTTGAGAGAGATTGCTTTGAATTTGAGTGAAATATGAATTATGAGGCAAAGATGTTATTTTGGGACCTAAATCCTGTGTTAAAGTGAGAGAGAAATAACGAGACTACCCTTCTGAAATTGAAATTCATAATCAGAACGCCGATAAGGACTTCACCGCGACGCTCCAAGTTAGTAATCTTGATTTCCACTGCGACGTGGTGAAATCGCAATGACTCACTAGAATCACACAATTGTTGATTTGCCCATGACCATGATGCGGTGACTCCTCCACCGCTATACTCACCATGATGCGGTCCAATCGTGGTGAGCTACTATTTTGGAAATCCAAACGTGGTCTAAAGCTCATCCAAAAAATCTAAAACTTACCCGAAACATGCTACTTACTCCCCTGAACATGAATCTACTTAAAATCTTACGTCACGGGGTTGGAAAAGTACCTTTAAAAATCAACAAAGTCACGAGGTCAAAAAATGAAACTAAGCCTCCAACACTTAGCTAAATTTTCAGGTTCTAAGTCTCTTGTACATGTACTATGGAATGAATTGAGCCAATATAATTATGGGGTATTACACTACCTTACAAGCCTTTCATTCCTCTAGTTAGTATCATCGATTCCTCATAATCCACCAATACTAACCACCTCTAATTAGATATTTATTTGTTTTAAAATTAAGTTTCGAGTTCAATATAATTTTTAATCATATGAGAATGAACAACATCATTAGAAAAGAACATTAGTTTATTGTAAGACTTAAATATTATAATAAATAATAAATTCCCACCTATGCAATTGAATTTATTCTTTTTATTCATCCAAACACCGTGTTCAAAGGCCTAAGCATAAAATCTCTAATCAATCTACTATATGTCTATAGTTTCAATTCAGGTCTACGCTATTAAATTAAGCCTAGTCTACCTAGGCTCCAAGTAATTTATATGAAGGTATGTATCCGAGCTTTTGACTCTGTTCTAGTGATTCTTGGTGTGAATTCTATGAGAAAATCATAGGTTTTATCCAATTTGAGCATATTTCTCCTTCTCTATTATTCCATGGACATGAGGCAACCCTAAGGAGTTTTTAAAAGCCTCTTTTATCCTTTTCCAACTAGAAAGAATAAAGGAAATTGAATAAATTAAGGTCTCTACCACAACGCCTTTATAGCGAGATATATCATCCCAATCAAAATTTTAAATTTTGAGATTTTTTTTAAGTCCATTCATATAAGTTTGGGGCTGTATTTTTAGAACTTGATGTACCTCGTGTGTATAAATGAAGTTCCTTTTAGTAACAATGAAATAGGTTGTTAGACAAATAAATGCTATGGAAAATATGATTCCAATTGAAGTTATTATTGCTATAGGTGTATGTGTATCAAAATAATTAATTTCTTCTGTTTGTCGAAAGCCTTTAGCTACTAACCTTGCTTTGTAGGTATGTAAAGTCCTATCAGCAAGGTACTTTTTTCAAAATACTCACTTACAATGGATAAGTTTAAAAGTTGGAGGCAAGTCAATAAGTTTTCAAGTGTGATTTGACATAATTGAATCTGTTTTATCTTTAATAGCATCTTTCCAAAAGATTGTATTTAATAGCATCTTTTCAAAAGATTGTATCTTTAGAAGTCATAGCTTCTTTATCATTATGAGGATCATATTCCACATGAAGAATAATTAGAATTGTTCTCACAACTATATCTCTTTTATCTTCAACACTATTAAAATAAATACATAGAGAGTCTATCTAATCTGATCCAAGTATGTTAGCCTTTCGTGCTCTAGTGTTTCTCTTTCGTTCACTAAGTTGATTATTAACCTCCTATGAACTATATTGCTCAACAATCCTTTGAGATTTTCTTCAATGTTTCCTTCAATTGATGAGGATTGAATTCTTTTACCGAAAGTTCAAAAATATTAAAAATATTTCATATTTCTAGATTCAATAATTACATGCAACTCTAAGAGATCACTTGGTAGAGTGTATAAGAATAATACAATATATGGTGTATTAGTAATGTTTTTATTGGTAACGATTGTGTTATCTAAGCTTGCATTCGTTATACTTGCATTTTATTATGCAATATTTGATTTGGTGTACTAAAGAATAACATGAATTGCATAATTTTAAAAAAAAATACAAAAATACCCTGCAGATATGTAGTGGAAAGGATGTGGAAATATGATGAGGGATAATTATGTCTTTAACTATGATAATGCATGCATTAGAATCCATTGCATTACTAATACCATTGATTTTGAGGTATTAATAATACACACCTCAATACACAAGAAAGTGCATTAGTTATACATAGGCTAAAAAGATGTACCTAATAAGGTAATTGTAATACACAAGACTAATGCATGTATTATACTTTTTAATACACTCTATCAAATGACTCCTAGTTTAATAAGTCAATAAGCTTTACTATTAGAGGCATAATCTATAAATGCACACTTAATTCCTCTAGGACCTAACTTGATCTGATTCAGCTCATTATTTTTTGTAATATGCAAGACATCCCCACATTTTGAAATATCTTAAATTAGGTTTCCTTCTCTTCGACAATTCATATGGAGTAATTTGATTTTTCTTCATAGGAATCTTATTATATATATGACATATAGAAAAAAAAATTATCCCCACAAATTAAATGACAATTCAACATAAAGTAATAAAGCATTAATTATTTCCAAATAATTTCTATTTTTCTTTATTTCTTATTTCCTATTTCATATTTCATCTTGCTCGTATTTCTCTTATTTCGTATTTCTCTATTCCCCATTTGTATTATTTGTCGTTCATTATTTATGTTATGTTATTCATCCTACTTCATGTTTCATTACGACCTTATTTATTATTCTTTGTCTTGAATCGGGGGTCTATCGGAAATAGCCTCTCTACTTCTTCGGAGGTAGCGGTATAGACTACGTATATTTTATCCACTCCAGACCCCACTTTGTAGGAATACACTGAGTTTTTTGTTGTTGTTGTTGTTCTACTTTACTTTCAGTCAAATCATTTTGATGAGGAGTATTAGGTGCAAAACATTCGTGAATAATATCATTTTCTTCATAAAAAGTATCAAATTCTTAGAAAAGTATTCTCCTTCTCTATCACTTCTTTAAACTTTAATTCTTTTTCATAATTGATTTTCCACTTTAGTCTTATAGTTTTTAAAATATTAAAAGCTTCATCTTTATCTTAGTAATTATACATAAGTATATCTAAAACAATCATTAATAATCGTAATGAAATATCAATTTCCTCCTCTTATTAGTATGTCATTTAATTCACATATATCAAAATATACTAAATCTAATAAGTTGGTGTTTCTTTCAACATTTTTAAATAATTTCTTAATCAATTTAGATTTATCATATAATTCATATTTTTTTAAATCATTTAAGTTGCAAGAAATCAGTCCACTTTTAACCATTCCATTCATAGTACTTATGCCAACATGTGCTAATCTATAATGTCACAAAAAATTAAATTCAATACATAAACAGAAGCATCACTCTTATTATTGATTAACTTATCAGTTATAGGCAACTTGATCATTTCATTTGTAACATAGCCTTTTTTCAATAAATATGTTATTTTTGGATAAAATTAATTTTTTTCAATTTCATTACAGACATGATATCTGATTTGTTCAAAAGTACCCCACTTACAAGATTTTGATTCATATAAAAAATATGTAAGATATTGATAAGAGTAACCATCTTATCCAAAGTAAATGTAAGTTCAATATTTTCCTCACCAAAAACTTTGAACCTTATCATTTTTCATTTGAACCTCTTGTTCATCAATAGCTTCTTTGTAAGTCTTAAAGAGGGACTTGTCATGGCAAACATGAACAGTGGCACGTGTACCATACCACCAATTAAAAATTGTCTTTTGTGAGATAGATCTCTATCTCAATAGTATTGATCGCTTCATCTTCTTTTGTCGAATTCTCTTTCGGCTTCTGAATTTTTCTAAACCTGCAATCTCTAGCATAACGGTTGGATTTTTCACACGCAAAACAACCTTATCACTTGGACTTCTTGAATTTCCTTTTTTTATCCTTTTTAGGATCAAGAAAATCTCCTTTGCTTTATTTTTCTTTGTTGGATTTATTTGAGGGTTTATCCAATGCATTGTCCTTGTTATTGCCATTATAAGAATTTTAATTCGTATTTCTCTTCCTCGATTCCTCTCTATTCGAAGGTACTTTTGAAATTCTTTCAAAAAAAATTATTAGAATCATGAAGAATTTTCTTCGTATAAAACTTTCAAGATATTAGCAATTTTGTTATAATTACTCCAACTTGGAAAGTTTCAGGAAATTCAATTTCCGCAATCCTCAATTAATTTACTATAACATATAGTTCATGTACTTGTGTCAAAATAGGCTTATCATCATTAAATTTAAACATAAATTATTTAGAGACGAGAAACTTTATAGTACCCTCCTCCACGACTTTGTGTATTTCAAGGCATTTCAGGTTTTCTTTGCCGAAAGTTCAACAGTGAAGAGGTCATAAATGTGGTATGAAAGATTGTTAACGATATGACCTCTACACATGATTTCATCTTCCTTCGAGTTTTTTTTGTGCCTTAAGTTCTTCAGAATCATCATTTTTCGATGAAGAAACTGAAGTAAGACTTGAATCAAGCACATAAAAATTCTTCTAAATAGTCAACATAAACTTCGATTTATCCCTCTGTCTTATAAAATTTACCCCATCAAAATGATCAAGACGGATAAAATCTTACTTGATGAATTTGACTGTGTTGAAATACATAGAAACTAGAATTAAAAGATGTTGTGATCAACAAATAAGCCCAAAAAATTCATTGAAGTCAACTGTTAAAAGAAAAAAACCGTGATTTTTGGAAAAGTAATAATCAATCATAGGACACCAAATTAGAGGCTTGAAACACATACAAACGCTTTTCCATACTCCATTTCCTCTATGAGATTACTATGAGATTTAATGCAAATAGTTTTAACGGATATGACAAAACTATAAACTTCTGCACTAAGTAAATGATGAAGAAATTCTATTGAAAAGCAAGAAGTTTGGACTAAATATTGTGGGAAAGAAAGTTTTTTCAAAAAGGTGAGAAGAGTAAAAAGTTAGTTTGCAAAGTAATGTTTGAGTTGTTAAATAGAAATGGGTAAAATTCAAAAATGACATACTTGAGGCCCTAATTATTAATTGTATAGCAATAGTTTCATAATTATATTTTGTAGCAACTTGTATTATGTATTTTTTAAAACTGTTGCTATAAAAATACATATACAACTAATTTTACCTCCCTTAAATAACTGAAATTGGTTGAGATAAATATAATATAATTACCAATTAATTAATTTTGTAGATTCCTTTTCCGTTAAAACAACTTCAATCACGTGATTTTCGTTTTAGCTTTAACAGCATTGATCAAATTTTAAATTTCAGTTTTCTCCATTAACGAGTTCATCGGAGAAAAAAAACAAAATCAAAATCTGCTTTTCATTTTTATGAGCAATTTCGTCTAATTCAACTGTGTTTTTATGTTCAACCATTGTTGTTGTTCATATGAAATTCTACAGTATCTTCTTCTAATTCAACGTCAGTTTCAAAACGAAGCATTAATTTCTTTGAATCAAATTCAATTATAGATTCTTCAGTTCAAATTGTTCGAATTCAACTATCAGTTGAAAATTCATCTGTTACTGTTGTTTAAGGTACGTAATCATTAAGTTTTTCCGGTTGGATTTTTTTTTTAGTCATTACTGATGCTCCTATTTAGTTTTGATTTATAATCAAAGCAGGAGGAAATTCAACATATATAACAAAAACCTTCAGAATTAAACTTTTTCATTGCAAAATTTCAGTTTAGAAGTTGTTTCAGTTATTTAGATTTTATTGTTCGACTATTTATTTCAGTATCGGTTGTTGTTATTTTGATCGATTTAACAATTGATCAAATTGTGAAGCTCCCTGATTATGAAAATAATTTAAACAAATTTCGAGTTGAATTTGATTCAATTATTTTCTGAAAATCCTTTATCAATGGATGATTGAATTGAACTGCTGAATGTGATGAAATTCTATTCACACATATCAAAATACAAATTAGGTATGCTCCATATGTATTTTTTGATATGTTTAATGTTAACACTGCATATGTATTTTTGAACTACTTAATGTTAACACTGCATATGTATTTTTGATTTGCTTGTCGAAATTTGAGGGTATAACTGTTTTTGCTAAAAATATATTTTATACAAATTTTTCTTCGATTCGATTCAGTAGTTTCTGTATTTGGTTTAAAACTTTTTTTGTGTTTGTATTTTACGTTAAACAAATTTTGTTTAAATTTATTTTTTGAATAGAGATGTTGGCTATGTAAGTTTGTTTGCAGTTAAAGCTGAAAAGTGTTTGTTTTAACAAGTTACAATTTGACAAAATGTTTATATTTGTTTATTTTTTGGTTAAATCAAGTAGAAATGAGAAGCATATCAGTGCTTATGAAGCACTCTGGTCGGTGGACGTATGAAAAAAACTACGAAGAATATGTCACTGATGATATACTGTTGAGCACATCAACAACATTCATTGAGTTGCATGATGAATTGGCATCTCACTTAAGTGTGAATTTAATGAGGAAACGTATTTTAGTGGAATATTAAATTACTGCTAATGCAGGACAGATAGAAATACATAATGATAAAGGTGTTTATATTTCAGAAAAAGCAGATACAAGACATGAATTATCTTTTTTTATATGTAAGCATTTTGGAGAAAGTTGTAGGGAGCAACGTGGCAAGTTCATCTATATGTGTTGCTGAAAGAATAACCAACTGTGACAACATTCAAACACTGATAAATACAACAAATGAAGGAGCTTTGATGGTTTGTGAAGATACACAAGCATTAGATGTATTTGAAATGGATACTGTTGAGTTGATTATCTCAGATCCACATCACAAGAATGTTGAGGAAGACCAGGTTTACTTGAGAAAAAAAATTTGAAGTCAGTCATGAAGAACTATTCAATTAGGGAGAAGTTTCAAACACAAAGTAAAAGGTCAAGTAAAAAAATGTACATACATTTTATATCACTCTGTTCTTGTTTAATATTAGTTTGGATATGTATTTTGAAAATACTAAATTATGTTGGATGCAGGTATACATTATTTTGCAAATCAAAAAACTACAAGTTTTTAATGTGTGCATCAGAAATGGGAGAAACTGGAATGTTTAGAATAAGAGCATTCATACCTCAACATACATGTCCGGTGAAGGACAAGATCTATCCAAAGGTGCATGCTACTAGTATGTTGATAGGTGGTATGGTTAAACAAAAATTCAAGAATCATAAAAGAAAATACAGTGCAACAGAAATTAAAAATGACATAAAGAAAGATTTTGGTATGGATCTAACATACACTTTATGTTGGAGGCAAAACAAAGAACGTTAGAAGAGTTGAGGAGTAAGCCATCAGCATCTTATGGAAACTGCCCTCATACTTATATGTTCTGAATACTACCTATCCAGAGTCACATATAAGAATGAAGAAGACAGATGAGAATGAGTTCTTGTATGTATTTATTGCTCTAAATGCATTCATTAAGGAATTCTATCATTGTAGACCAGTCATAGTTGTTGATGCTAGTCATCTGAGAGAAATGTATACTGAGGCATTTGTAACAGCATGTACAATGGATGGAGCAGGTTAGTATGATTTTATAATAATTATATTATAAAATTTGTTGTATTTTTTTGTATTTCTGCGTATCACCTAAAAATACATATCTCCACTAGATATATACATATCTGTATAAAATTACCTATATTTTTAAAGTTTCATGAATGAAAACATGTAAAATTGATTATGTTTTATAGTTATGTGTGTCTAAATTTTATTATATGTAATTGATACCATTTATTTAATAAAATATATAATTTTAATTACCTGTATATTTAATAAATACATATGCAGTTCCTATATGTATTTTTATTTTACTGCGCATAACTATTTTGTATATACAGGTCATATATTCCCACTGGCATATGGTGTGATTGATTCTGAAAATGATTCATCATGGACGTGATTCTTTCAGAATCTAAAGGAAGCGTACGGGGAAAGACAAAACATATGTGTTGTTTCTGATAGGAATCCAAGCATCATAAAGGTTGTTAGCGATATGTACAATAATATTCCACATTATGCATGTATGTGGCATCTATGGGGGAATGTTAAAAAACTTTACAGAAAGTCACATGATGCATTATCGAAGATCTTTTATACAATGGTCAAATCATATTCAAAGTCAGAATTCCACATGTCAATGGAAAAAGTTGAGGCAGTTGATATTAGGGTGAAGAATTATTTGGAATTGGTTGGTTACGAAAAGTGGGCTAGGTCCTATGCAATAGTTCACCGAGGCTGAACTTTGACTTCAAACATTGCGAAGTCAATAAATGGAGTACTTGTATCAGCTACAGAACTGTCAATTTATGACTTTCTTGAGGAGGTTCGATTATTATTTGCAAAATAAAACTACGAAAATAGGCAACAGGCTTCATATACCTTCACACCACTCATTGAAAAGTTTAATGACATACTCAAAGAGAACGAGGCTTTGTGTACTCGTATGACGGTATGACCTTTTACATTTTTGGAATTTATACTTTTGAAAAACATAATTAATAGAATAACTTCCATTAAGTTCTAAATGAATGAAAACATATAAAAATAAACTAAAAAGTTCAGTAAAAAAAATATTATGTATTATGCATATGTATTTTTTAATTGAAAATAATTAACACTGCATATGTATTTGGATGCTCTGTAAAAATATACTCTGCATATGTATTTTTACTCTACATATGTATTTTTTTCTGCAAAAATATTGGTGTGCTTACAACATATCGTATAATATGAATTTCATCTTTTTGTAGCATTTCATTAAATTTTTTATTTTTATATCAGGTTGTACCAGCCACAAAATATGTGTATACGGTACACGATAAATAAAAACACTTCATTATTTGCCTCAAGGAAAAAAAATGCTCATGTAATGCATTTCAACTAGATCAGATACCATGTGCACATGCTTGTGCGGTGTTGGAGAAGAAGAATTTTGAGAAAGGGTCATACTGTTGTGATTTGTTTAAACCAAAAACTGTTTTGAAGACATATGATGTTCCCATATATCCGTTGCCATATAAAGATTACTGGCTAATTTCAGAGAGCGTACTTGGTGAAATAGTACTGCCTCCAAAATACAAAAGACCTCCAGGAAGACCTGCAAAGAAGGATCGTGGAAAATCAGGCCGGGATATGTTTGGAAAGAAAAACATCAACTCATGTGGTGCTTGTGGGGCTAAGGGTCACAGTAGGCGTTCTTGTAGGAAATATCGAAAATGATACATTTCTCCTTCCGTATTATTGCTTAAAATTTTATTTTTATTTTTTTATAAACTTGAACTATTTTTTTTAGTTAATACATTTAATCATCATTTGACAAGTGAACACAGTAAAATCTGAATTCTGCATATATATATGTTGCAAGATCTGAACATTGCATATGTATGTTGAATCTGTAGTTCATATGTATTTTTAACTTTGAATATACTTTTTAGGTTAAAGTTGATAACTTAAATTAATCAAACACTTATTTAGTTCGTAATTGTTCATTGATTTAGCCATATATGACATATTCTGCAAATCTATGTTTGAATTTCAAAATCTTAGCGTTGCATATGTATTTATATGCTAAAAATACATTTAAATGTATAATACATATATATTTTTAATAAAAAAAAATATTAACACTGCATATGTATTTTCGTAAAATAAAATCTCACCATAAATTACAGAACTGTATTAAAAGTTCAAATTTATCTTTAATTCGAGTTTTTATTTATAATCATATTAAATGGACACATATCAAAATACATATTAGTTATGAACAATATGTATTTTAGAAAAGCTTACTATTAACACTGCATATGTATTTTCTAACATTGCATATGTATTTTTAACATAACATTGGCATTTGTAAACTAAAAATTTTAGATATATTTTTGGAATGCTTAGGCATAACATTGCATATGTATTTTTCTCAGCTAAAAACAATACATATGTATTTTTTAGGCATAAAATTTCCTGCATATGTATTTTTAGCATAATATGAACAATACATATGTATTTTTTACCTAAATCACACAGTAAAAGGAAGAACACCATAAAAGACTCAGATTAAACTTCAAAACTGAATTAATTTCATTCACATAAACTGAAGTTCAATTCATTATACATACTCGATCTTCAAGATGAACAATCTTCTCAGAAAGATTATAATCCAAATTTATACTTTGGAGAAGCTCATCAGGGATTAAATGTTGAGAATCAATTTCAATGTTTGTTTTATCTGGATGCAAATCAGTGCACCCCTTGCAAACAAGAAAAAAAATTAAAACAACTTCAAACAAAAATCCAGTTGTACATGCTTATACAGGTCTATATATAAAATAACATATAACTGCTAAAAAAAAAGCAATTATATTTGTGCACTCAAAAGAATAATCATATTTTAGTTATTTTTTACCTTTGTACCATCCTGATTCTCATCCAAATTCTGATCAATAGTAGGATTGAATTGTTGTGGTGATGTTTCGACACCAGCATAATCCATCTGTTGTGCTTCAACCTCTGTATCTTCATGTTGTTGCTACAAGTATAATTTGAATAAACTATTATTATTTGATTTCACTTAATATGTATATACCAATCCATTAAAAATACATAGTGTTAAAAATATATTTCTTGACACACTACATATGTATTTTGTATTACATTTCATATGTATTTTTGAAAAGCAAAGCATATGTATTTTTTGTATAAACTGCATATGTATTTTTAGCAATATACTGCATATGTATTTTTTTACATACTCTGCATATGTATTTTCACATACTCTGCATATGTATTTAGCAAAATACATTTCTTGACACACTGCATATGTATTTTGTATTACATTTCATATGTATTTTTTAAAATCAAAGCATATGTATTTTTTATATAAACTGCATATGTATTTTTAGCAATATACTGCATATGTATTTTTTTACATACTCTGCATATGTATTTTTTTAATACTGTGGATATTATATAATAATAAAACTTTTACCTTGCTATGTTCAGTTGCTTTGACCATTTTTTTGAATTTTTTCTTCACTAATTGACGAATTCGAGTAAACCCTTTATGAACTCCTTTAAACTCTTGACGAACCTGTATTCATACAAATTCAGTAAACAAAAATTTTTAAATGTAAAACAAATGTTTGACAAAAAAAATTACCTCTTCGCGGAATGTATCAAAAACCTTCATAGAAATAAATGCTTCTTTCTCAACATGACTCTCACGCTTTGATACGGCTACTTCCTCTACATGACTATCTGTCTTTGACTGTACCTGAGGAAAAATAACCCTAGCTATTTGCTTTCCTTTCTTCGTTTTTGAAGAAGAAGCCTGTCGTGTTGGAATTGGCTTGAATACTGGTGTCCTCATTACAGCATCCTTTGCAGCACGAGGAGGTGGAGTCCTCGTTTGGGTATGCTCGTCAACAATATTGACTTACTTTTTTCCTAAAGGTTTCTTCGCTACTGGGGTTGATGAATCCATCGTCTATTTCTTCTTTGAACGTTCGTTGATCTTTTTTGGTGGTGGATCCTGGAAGTCATCGTTAGAATCAACTGAACATTCATCTTCAGTTACATCCTTCTATGGTATTTCAAGCTTTGCCAATTCCATTTCAGTTGGCTCTATGTTCTTAAATACAACCTACGAATATGTTAAATAATATGTTAAAGAATTTATTAAACAATTATAAATGAAAAAGAATATATGTATACAATACAATACATATCAATACATATATATTTATTCACAATAAACCTTGTCATTGTCCTTGAACATAGCATTTATCAAAAATTCATAGCGTGGACGGGGTGTCATCATCTTCCAATTTAACAATCGGGGAATCCGATTCTCAATCTTCAATGCAATCTTTGGTGGGACATTTGAACAACACTCATATAGCTACATTTGAATAGCCAATGGCATTTCCTGAATCAAATAAAATTTGCCCCAGCTTTCAACCGGTTATTCAAACTTCTGGCCAGATCTTCAAAAGATAAAGAACCCTATGAAAAATCCTTACATCTACCACTATCTACCAAATCAAAATAAAGATGGGGTATAACAACAGTGTCAATGTTAGACAACACAAATGAATGCAGGAAATACAGAATTGCAAATTTCTCAGCATCCTCATCATTGTTCTCCCCCCATACTTTCTCCGTGAATGCTAGAAATAGTTGTCTTTTCTGTATAATTTCTGCCCTATTGAAATACTTTTCAATCATCTTATTTGGTACACTCTCATCAAAAATAAAGTCATACCTATTAGACACACAATTCAATCCAGTTATGATAGAAAATTCCCTGAGAGTAAAACTAAGAGAGGTGCCATTAGCACAGATCAGAATCCCAGAAGAAGAACTACCCTTCACCTTAAGCGTCATAACGCATCTGCACAACTGTGCTTGCACTACACACTGCTTCTTCTCCATAAAATAACCAAAAATATTATTGTCACAAAAGTTTTAAAATTGTTCCTTGTTTAAAATTGCGCGTATGCTTCCACAAATATCATTGTCACTGTACGAGAACATGTGCGGTGCAAATCTTGAAAGTTTTTTAACAAGAAATATTTCATCCCGCATCACCTATACAAAGTAAAACTACCACTTCTTAATCTGTAAACAAAATTCAATCAAACAAAAAAAAACATGTAACATGCATATATATTTCAGCTGATTAAAATGCATATGTATTTTGATCAAATCATAACTGCAACCAACACTGAAAAATACATATCAAATGTACTAAAAATACATATAGACAATAGACTATTATGGTAGTTAAACTAAAATAACATGCATATGTATTTTGACCATATCAAAAATATAACAAACACTGAAAAATACAAATACTCAAAAATGCATATCAACTATACTAAAAATACATATAGGTCAAAATTATTCAGCTGTACTAAAAATACATATCAACTATAATAAAAATACATATCAACTATACTAGAAATATATATATCCAAATACTATTCATGAGTAGTTAATTCTACAATATATTTTCACATAATCCCTAAATATCATCATAACAGAAAATATATAATTACTTGAACACAAACAAAAAAAAATACATTTACAAACAAAAAAAATACCTCTTCCTCACTTTCTTCTTCAAATTCATCATAAGATTTGTCAACATCGTCTTCAATTTCTTTAGATTTTCTTTTCTTCTCGTACCATTTTTTAGTTTTTTGCTCCTTTGGAGAAGGAGTTTTCTTCAAGCCTTTTTTTTTTTAATTTTCGTCATCTTCACTTCGTCGTTGCGAAACTTCGACCTAATCTCTTTCGATCTCCCAGATTTTCTCAACTTTAAAGGATTTGAAAGAACAGTAACTAAATCTTCTTAAGTTAACCCAAGACTAAAAGATGGTGCATCAGACACTAATTTCATATTCCTTATACCACTGTTTGTAGGTGTTTTTGCAGTGTGTTCATCCATTAAAACACAAAACCCTTAAAAATTAAATTTTTGATGAATTAAAGTAGGAAAAAAATAAAACACTCACATGCAAAATGCGATTAATAATTACCAGAAAATATGGGAGGCAAATCCTTATCACAGATCGTGCAAGAATCGTGCAAAAGGCAATAAAATTGAGGAGACGGTGATGATTAATGGCGGAAAAATAGAAAAAAGAAATTTCAATTAAGAAAAGATAAAGAAGGAGAAGTGAAAAGGGGGATTTTAGCAAAGTAAAAAATTTAGGCGGCAAAAAAATTGGGACCACTTAAAATAATGCTACATATGTTATAGAATGTAATTAGGAAAAAATGTTGCTATTTTTTGTAATTATGTACTTAAGTATGTTAACATATGTATTTTTCCCAATAGAAATAGTTTAGAACTTTAATAAAAAACACACTCTTTCAATAAGAGACATCTTTTTTCAATAAGAGACACACTCTTTTAATTAAAGATACACTCTTTCAATGAAAGGCATATCATTTCATTTAAAGTTAACCTATTAATTACTTTATTTAAATAATTACTAACTCATCCCACTTTATCCCATTTAACTTGAAATTATTTTATTTCTTTTCCAATATAAAATAATTAATTCATAAATTATAATCTCTAAATAATTTAGTCCATATAACAAATTGTTGGAACTTAAAAATATTTTATGTCGTAAATATTATGTTTATATTCTTACTAATAGTGGCGTTGAAACTTCATACGAATCTCTTTTTTCAGTCATATAAATCTCATTATTCAATAGCTTTTGTGTCAATATGAAAAATATTCAAAAAAACATGAAAAACTATCAGGCATGTTAATAACGGTTTGCCGTTAATTTAAAATTTTCTTATTATTTTTAATTCAAAATTACTTGCCATTTGCAATTGCTTATAAATAAAATGAATCACTACCATTATACAATATATTGGACACTTGGCATGGATCTACTGTCCCATTAAACAATATTGGATATTGTTTTACTGATGATGGGGATCTATTCCCCATATAACCATATAATAGTGTTTAAAGGCTAACACAATATCATACAAAGTCATACTAGGCAACAAATATTACATTTAATTAATTTACGTATTCGTGCGATGCATGTATAATATGAATAAAAATATTAAATAATTTTAGAGTTTTATGCATTAAATGATAAAAAATTAAAATCTTACAAAAAACTTATGATTTATGTGAAAATATTGTATTTGAATTGAGATATGTTTCATTTTTGTCATTTTCCTTTCATAATTTAATTTTGTCAAATCTGTGTGTAGTGAAAATATAAACTTAAAAGGAATAATTAAGCTTAACAGATTATTACAAATCAAAATCTGTATTATATTTGTCCTTCTGATATAACATACATTCGTAATTTTAATAAAAGCAAAAAGAACTAAACTTTGTGTACATGCATACAAAATCAAAAAAATATTCTTCAATTAGATTTGAATACCTTTACATCATCACGTCAACCTGAACAATTGACAACCTTAATAAAATGAGTAAAATAAAAATAATATTTATATTAAAAGTACAATAACATATACATAATATATAAAATTGATAGAGAAAACTCACTACACATTTTCACAAGATGTTAAAAAAAAATTAAAAAGTTATATAAAAAACTGAATATGGACCAATTAAAGTGTGCACTGTCTCCAAAAATTAGGACCCTATGCAAGAAAGACACAAAAGTGAAAATATTAATAGAATAACGTGAATAAGGGAGAATAGTTATAAAAGGTAGGACAAAAGAAAATCATCTTACCTCCAACATAGAGTTTTCTAGCAGTAATATTGTTCATAATAGATTTCAATGACATAACGCAACCTTCAATTATTTTGAGATTTGAATAACTTTTTCTCACTGTAAAATTTAAAGCAACATGATAAATATGATCATTTATTGTAAGATCTTTAATAAACTAACAAAAATTAAAATATCTTTAGAAACTGATGCGACTTTAGATGATTTAGTGTTACAATTAATAACTAATACTGGAGAAACAACTAAAGACTCATTACATCTTATATTTATACGCACAAGTAATTTTTTTTACAGACTCTTGATAAAGAAGTGTAACCTCAAAGTCATCTCCTAAGTTTTTCATTGTACATGTATTATAGCACAATATTGAATGCTTTAAGATTAACACTTTTTGCAAATTTCTACTTCAAGAGGAACATTTTTTAAAATATCTACTAATATCTCATTAGCAGATCATTGAAGGAACATTTTTCCTCATTCTAATTATAACATCTGTCAATTTTAAAAAATTAATATTCTAAAAGTATTACATAAGATAAACATTAAAGTACCTAAATAAGGTAACTAAATAAGAAATTCATAAATATTTAACATTTACACCGCCCATTATAATCATCCAAATTTGCAGTAAATATTCACAATTCAAAGTATCATTTACCATGTAATATTCATTGAGTTCTTTTGTTACACACAATTAGCGTCACACTGGTTGATATTTTACCAAACCTTATTATACCTTTTACCTTGACATTTCCATAAGGATGAGCATCATATGGTAAATATCGCCTACAACACAAATGTCCACTTCGTCATTTATCTTCAATAATAGTTTGAGCATTATGGTTATTAGTTAAAATAAATAATTCATTATTCTATTTTTGAAGTTCATATTGCTATACATGCTAACTTTAACTTAAAGCTTACACAACAATTAAGACAACCTCTTTTATAATGGTCATAATAAGATACTGATTTACAATATGCCTTACAAAATATGCTTCCTTTCAAGCATGTATGACAGCATAATCTATATCATCTATATACATTTCGAAAGAAAATAAAAATTTACACAACTACATAGTACAGGAAAAAAAATCGAACACAATAATTTAGCCCTCTTTGAAATAAATATTGAAGGTTGATTAATATGAAATAACACATTACACATATTTCATTCGAAATTTGTATTATAATTTACTGTATACACTAAAATTGCACTGTGAAAATCTAACAACACCTAAAACTTAGATAAGAATAAATAGGTTTAGAGAAAGCTATCATATACATCCAAACCATCTCACTTGTTACACTGCTAGAAAAATGGGCTATGGTAACAATAGTTTAGGTGACGGTTCTATAACCATCGCTATAGATACTCTACGGCGACGGTTATAACCGTCGCATAATGTGACCATGTCTAATGGGACAATTAATTAATATAACCGTCGCATGTTTGATTTAACCGTCCTAATAAATCACCCTGTAACGGTTATTAGAACCGTTACTATAGAAAAGCTATAGCGACGGTTATAACCGTCCCAATAGATATTATGACAACAATATATGTTAACCGTCGCATAAGCCTTATTATAACTGTACCAATAGTTATATTTATGATAACGGTTATTATAACCGTCCCAATAAATATCTATGATAACAGATATATAACCATCGCATATTATAATCTTATGTGTATAATATTAATCGTCGCCTAATGTATATAATCGTGCCTACAGATTAATGTGTGTGACGGTTATATAAACGTCGTTATAGACATTTTCTTGGGACCATTTTTTTGATAAAAAATGTCACCGGGAATTTTCCCTCCAACATTAAAATGTTACCCGGGAATTAAGTAAATTTATTAAAGAACAAAACAAAACTGGGTCTTAGGGTTAGGACAATCCCCAATTCTCCATTCTTTCCTCGATCTTTCAATACGCAAAAAAAAAAGAATGGCTCACATCTCACATCTTCAATACGTAGATTTTGCTTAATTTTTAGTGGATATTATGCTTAGTAGATTTTGCTGAACTCTTGTCTTAGCTATTACGCCGGGAACTCGTCTTTGTAGACTGTTTTACTAAGGTGTTTTCTGTGAAATTGATGCTTTACTTGGTATATTTTGGTGTGAAACTGCTCCTTGAAGGAATCGGTAAGGAGCAGTCTCTGATTCGAGTACAATATCTGTGATTTTCAAGTTTTGCTATTTTTGAGCTTTGATTTTCTCCGAGCGTTGCTATTTCTCCGTTGAAGGAATCGATATTCTCCGTTGAAGGAATCGTTATTCTCCATTTGCATTTAAGAATCAAGAACCTATTGTTTGTAATTTACCTTGCATGTGCTTTTTTTTCATAATTAAAAGAATTTTTAAGTGGATTTTGTTCTCTTAATCAGTTTTGTTGCATTTTCCCCTTTCTTCCAGTGAAAGTACTGTATAAAGGTGAATAGATTCAGTAACAGAACTAAATATATTCAGTAACTGTTCACCTGCTTCACATCTAAATTTGAAAGGGACGTAGAAACTAGGAAGTGATATGTGCTTCTGTAGTATGTCCAATGTGCGTATCTTGCTGTTTTCTTTACATTGTGGTGATAACTAGATAGCCTGAAGGGTTACTCTTCTACCTGTCGATTTGCGCTTAGGGGTCATTTGGTTGGTGGATGGGATAGACAAAGGATATCCCATGGGATTATTTATCCTGCTTCTATATGGGATAATAACTTATCCCATCATCTATACTAAAATGATGGGATAAAATAATCCCGGGACTAAATAATACCCATTACCAAATATACGAGAAAATAATTCCATGGAATATCTTGGGATTATTTTCCTTATCCCACCAACTAAACGACCCCCTTAATGTATGATAGGTCATTTGTTGGTGTAAGCAAAAGTGATTTTTCCGATGGCTGTCCTGCATACCTGGACCATAATCAGGGATTCTACACCTAGTAAATTATTGGAGTGAATTGTTCCTTGCGAGGCACTTCAATAATGTGTCTCGTCTGAAATTCCTTTTTGTTTTGTTTGTGTGTAAGTAACAAAAACGTTAGCCGACAAACTGTTAAGTCGTGTCCTGGATATTTTGCAGCTTTTCATCTCTATTGGTTGTTAATTTCTGTTTCCTGTTTATGGACTCGAATATGTTTGTTGTATACGAGCCAAAGTTCTACGTGTCTCCAGACTATCAATTGTATGATGGTTCATATACTCGTGATTAGATAAATGTACTTACGATTGAAACCCGATTTATACTAATTGAACTATATTTACATTTAACTATATATTAATGCGTAAAACGTTTCTTGGTATGGCAGACTGGTGTTGTTGTTGAACGAGGAATGAGGAAGGCATTTGGAGTGTATTGCAGCGGTTCTCCCATTTCAATTAAGAAAGTTTTTGTTCTGCAAAAAACTTAGCTGGGTCGATTCTTGAGGGCTTGGATCGATTGGCAACTTGAGGTTTGTTCTTAAGTAAATTGTTCCCAAGTGTAGGGTTTTTTCGTTCTTGAGTAAATTGCAGCCTTGGATGTCAAAATCAACTTGACTCAAAATCAACTTTCAGGATAAAATTGGAAGCATAATAAGAGCGTTGGTCAACAGGATCGCAGTTCTCTTGTAAGTAACGATTTCATTCTTGGTCTGAGCTTCAAGGGTATGGATATAATTGGAAGTTTAGGATTGTTCACGGATAAAACTGGAAGTAGAATAAGAGGGTTTTCTTGGGATTGTTATGGGATTAAGAGTTGTAAGTAACGAAAATGGAATTTAGGGTTCACTGAGTTAGTTTTGATTTCCAAATAATTTATCTATTAAGAGTTTTCTTATTATCATAACTTTTGTAACAAGGAAAAAAGGTTCACTCTTTAGTTGTTAGAAGTATTTGTACTTGTTTCTTTTTTAATGTTGGAGGGTGCTAAATAGAAAATACTGCAACATTTTATTCTAAATTTAGCTGGGTTTTCCTATGTAGGTCATATAAATTCACTCTCGGTGCTTCTGGACTGCGTTTAGCTAGTTTTATAGTGTTTCTCTTTCTGAAGGTGTTAATGCTTCAACATGCATAACTGCCAAAGTGAGAAGCCTTTGCATATGGAAACAACTTGTGGCTCTCTTCTCTCTGAGATGCAGGTTTGCTCGAACTAGGCTCTTCAATTCTTATTAAGAAACATAAGATTTACATTGTCTTCTGAGACTGTACTATTTTTTGTCTGTTACCTTTTATTTTGTATCAGAAAATATGGGATGAGATGGGAGAGCCAGATATCGAAAGAGATAAGATGCTTTTTGAACTTCAACAAGAGTGCCTGGAGATATATTGAAGAAAAGTGAATCAGGCAAGTTGTTGCCGGGCTCAACTGCAGCAAGCTGTTGCAAGCTCTGAAGTAGAACTTGCAAAGATATGTACAGCATTAGGAGAACAATCATCATACTCTAGGCAGGTTAGAGACAAAAAAATCTCTCCTTTGGAGCATTCAATAAAACTTCAGGATCTTTTGCTTGGTATGTAGAACTTTTTTAACAACGGGGGAGCTTCCTTACATTGAAGAGTACCAAAAATTTGAAGGAAGAGCTTGAGGCTATTAAGCCTCAGCTAGAAGAGATGAAGAGGAGAAAAAGAGAGAGGACGAACCAATATGCAGCTGTTGTCGACCAGATTCAGTCTATCTCGAAAGAGCTTTGTTTACACTTCCAAGAGAATGCACAAATGAGTGTAATTGATGAGAATGATTTTTCTGTCAAAAGAAGGCTTTTTCAGTTTCATCTCTTTGCTTGCTTCAATATCTGCATGTTTTAAATCGAGATTGTTGTATTGAATTTAAGAGATAAAAAGTTTCAACTTTTGTAAAATGAGTTCGGTAAACTCTCACTTCACAGACATATAAGAACTGCTTAGAATAGAGGAACAACAATATTTCCTATGCTATAGAGAATTTCAAGAGTTACTGTTTGTCTAACAGAATCTTGTAAACATTTTCAGAGTGACCGCCTGAAGTTGCTGGTTGAACACTTGACAACTATCAATTTATTTAACTATTTCTATAAACCTCAGGTATATATACTGCTCTTCAGCTTGTGTATACCTCAAAACTGATTATTTACCACACTTTGAGGTCAGTTTAGTAGCATGTGATTATTTTTTGAGCTTATTTTCAGTATACTTGTGATACTAGATGGTTAAGAAATATAGGCTGCTACACATGGCTGTCATTTTGCTTAGTAGACACATTTAAGAACCTTGATTGTTGCTCTCGCTGTCTGCAAAATTAGAAAACGTCATATATCATAACATGGCTGTCATTGTGGCACTAAAAGTTGCAGTTCAATGATATAATGCCATAGGACTGGATAGAAGTTTAAAATGTCAATTGATTTTTACATAACATTAGTTGTACTGAAAGAAAATATTAAAGTAATTGATATTAAAGTAATAGCTGAAAGTTAATTTTGCATAGGAAACATCATATTGAGATTCAAATTTCTGAATAATTAAAATAATTTGAATTCTTCAAAGCTATTTAATAACGAGTGGTGTAAGCTGGAATGTTTCGAATTAATTTTGAGCCTCATTTTGATTAGGAGTTTTGGTTATGCTTTTAGTTTAATGCCAAAGTTTGTCTTCTGATTTCTGTTAGTAGTCCTTCCTTTTGAGAAGACTAGACAACATAACTATTAAATGAATGATTAGCTAGTGAGTATACTGATTTGCAGGACTACTAGTGAGTATACTGATATACTTAAAGAGTACCTTGTAATGAATCTGTAAAATTTAGGAAATAGATCTTTATTTAGACCCTGTTCTAGCCCATGATCATTTATAAATAGTGTTTTCCTTCAATTTTTCCACTCTTATACTTGTTTTGAACAACATGAAATTTCAAAGTTACCTGATTGTTCTCCATACTATACAACTCTATAAGGGCTAGTAACAACTTTTGTGCACCATAAGGGCTAGTATCAACAAGTATCACTAAAGAAGTTGCTTATACTGGTGCTATTAGAGCAAATCTAGTAAATAAGACCATGCTTGAAAATTTCATGGGTTAATGATGCATGTAATCCTTCTTTCAAGTCATATGTACATGATTATATCACCAGAATTCCTTCTTAATCCTTCCTTAAAATGATGTTAAACCATACTGTGTGTGTGTTTCTTCTTATGGGTTAACTTATATTTCTTTAAATAATAACTTCATGATTGCTGAATGATCTTAAGGTCATGGAGAGAACTGTGTACTATGCTTTTTGGGACGAACATGTTCATAGAGAAAACATGTATATCAGTAGAAAACCTCTTTAATAAGGTACTCCTATTGTTTAAGATAATTGGGTTATGTTCTCTAGGCGAACATGTTGGTATTCGAAGAAACTAGAAAGCATGTATAGCAGTAAAATATTTGCGGTAAAACAGAAGTTTTTATAATTTGAAATTTGTAGGTTGTTTTCCAAGAGATAGTAAGCTCGATAGTGATCCCTAAGTACCCTGTGTTAACTTAGTGTTAGACGTTTCTTAGTTTTTTAAGTATGCTAGACAACTAGCAGTATGTGTAGCTGTGCTACGGTGTTTGTAAAGATACAACATTACATCTCAGTTGGGACCAGACAAGAATTTTCTATATGTATGCTTTAACTAATTGTGTGACTTCAGCAATATTAGTAATTACATTATGTGTCCTTTTTTTTTAAATAAGAAAAAATTCATTAGTGGTTTACATATCTGTAATTGGAGAATAATGGTTCATTATTAGATAGTATGCTAACTTTTGTTGTTGTTGTGCAGTTTATTGCTCAACTTTAATTTTTTTCTTCTTCTTATTGTAGGTGATCATGACTTAAAAGATGGTGGGAACGAAATTGATGAACTAGACCTGACCTAAAAGATCGATCACATTGGCTTCATGTCACACTAGCTGTTGGAAAAACTTGTGTATGTTTTGATTGAGATCGATCACATTTGACCGAGTATACGTAGTTTCAAACATCTTTTATTTGAACATTCAAAACTTGTGTATGTTTTGAATTTTTTGAATGGTCAAAAAATATTTGGTTTCTTATTGGTTGACATTTTGGGAATTAATAGTTATTGGTACTCTTGATGATTAATATATATGTACATTTTTGTGTTATGGTTGCTTTATAAAATCATTGCAATAGCATAATATAGTATTGTCATAATAGCCTAAAATAATTGTTCCTATAGCCAAAATTAACTGTTGCTATAGCTCATGATGAACCGTCGCAATAGCTTACAAAATAACCGTCCTATAAAGCTTTTAGGACGGTTTATAACTGTCACAATAGGTAGCCGTTCAATATAAATCAAATCGTCGCAACATGTAATAAACCGTCGCTATAGTAGATATATAAGGATGGTTTAAAGCCGTCTCGATAGCCTCATAACCGTCGTCTTATCATACTTATAACCGTCGCTATAGTATATATATAGGAACGGTTTGGAACTGTCCCAACATCAGAACAACCGTCACGATAGGTCAATGTAAATAACCGTCGCTAAAGATCGAGATTTAGCGACGGTTTTTTTAACCGTCGCACAGAACCATCTCCTATGATCTATTGTAACGCCTTCAGTTGTATCGGTTCTCTAACCGTCGCTATAGGTCTATTAGAACGGTTATGATAGCTATGAAGACGGTATGAGAACCGTCGCCATAGCCCATTTTTCCAGTAGTGTTAGGAATAAAAATAATACAAACATTCTAAACTGAAAAAGATGTTTCAGAAATATTCTAATTCAAGAATGCGTTTAAAGTTGAATACCCAAAGGAGTTCTTGACGCTTACATCAGGAAATCTAGAGAACACTGAGTAATATTGTCGTCTTCGGATGCTATACACCCATCTTTTCTTATGTAGCACTTTTATAATTTTATGCAATTATCATTCTATGTTCGATTTCTCACTTACACAGAAAACCTAAACAAACACACACTCCACTATAGCAGATAAAAATAATAAAGTTACTACACAGAAAAAAGGATTGTGAAAGAAGGGACAAATGTAACACGAATTGAAAGTACTTCAAACAATTGAGATCGTAAGATGAAAATTGTGATCTTACCCTTAAGAAGAATCTAGTATTGAAATTCCAACTTGAACTTAAAAGAATCAAATTTTGTCAAAAAAAAAATAAAAAATAGCCAAATTGAAATGAAAATTAATATTCCACAACAAATAGAAATGAAAATAAGTTAATTGATCCCAATTCTTACTTTGTGGTTCAAACTATCAAAATTTGTATCATAAATTCTTGAGAAGATAGATAGTCTACAGAAATATTTATATTTATCTGAGTGAGAATTTTGGTGTTTCATCATCAACATCTAAAGGAGAAAAAAAAAAATGTAAACCATAGATAGAGGCAAAATGTTTGTGTACAGATAGAGAAAAGAACCTATACTACCGTTTTCAAACAAACGTTTACTAATTGTTTGGCTCTATCTAAATAATTTTAAATTATTTCTTGTATAACTTATTATATTTTTCTACTCTAGAGGCAAATGGATAGAGAAATGGGAACTTGGGTGACAGTTTGGTGTTTAGTTTAGATATAAGAAGTTAGTCCTGATTTTAAAAACTGAATGTTAAAAATACATAAATTTTTAAATTTATTATTCTTTGTATTACGATTATAAATTTATTTAAAGTCTCAAAAGATAGGACTGTATGACTTTAATTTTATATATAAAAAAATTATTTTTAATTCAAAAAATGTATATCAATTATTAGAATCGAATATGAGATAAAGTTGCAACAAACTAATAATCATCACTATATAAAATTGAGAATAGTTTAAAAGGAGTAGATTAAGCAATATAAATTTAAAAACCTAATGTTATTTGAATATTGCATGTGCAATTATTGGAGAAAAAAGTACAGTTATTTCCTCGGCGTATTTATTTGTGGAAATATAGTTATATCATGACAAAAGAAATAGGCACTTGAAACTGAATTATAAGTTTTAGTTATTATTTATAAATGATTTTAGATAGATTTTTAATTTAATTTTTTTAAAATTATTTTCTTAAAAAAAATTACTTATTTTTGTGGTACTGACACGCGACAATTTTGCCTCTCCTATATATATATATACTAGATTAGTGTATGTGTTTTGCACGTGTGTCTCACGTTAATTAATAAAATTATATATATTTTATTGTCATGTTTTATCCTATAATGAATACTATACAACAATTATGGTCATAGAGAATAATTTATAGATCACGTTCATGTGTTCCATCAAATTTAACTTGTTGAGTTGGATTGCAACATCTAAAACTCTCTTTATTTAGATAGATATAAAAAAAGAAGTTATTAATATGTGTGGTAGGTTCTAAATAATAAAGTAGTATGTCCGAGTAATAAGAATATATTAAGGAAGAGAACTTGAGCATCTCAAATAATTAACAAAAATATATCGATTGATTAAGTAACACAGAAGAATACAAAAAGCAACTCACATATTGAAATGCACTATCAAACATTAGGAATGATGATTTGCATAAAATATACACATTAAAAAATTTACTTGGTGTTACTATTGCTTTACCACTACCTCTTTTAGGGTATTAGATTTAATCCTCATGGAAGACACATATGTAGAAGTAGAATATCATAATGACTTTTTCTTTATAGAATTTAAAGAATTAAATATGTGTACATTCTATATATCATGAATATATCTAACACTAAACAACAAAAAAAGAGAAAAAAAGACAATAACATGGTAAATTCTCATAAGCTTCATACAATACCTGTATAAGAAATATGAGTAGAATTAAAACACAAAAGTAATTTACTTTTCAATTTTTTTTTTTGATACATGCTTAATTTTAACAAATCACAGTTAAAGAAACATAAATGAAAATCCTCAACCACGAGAGCACACTTATAGTAACTTTTGTCCTCAATATAATCAAATTCACATGCCTTTCTTGCTGTTATGCAACACATATAAATCAAGCAACTGAAACATTATTAGTTACACAAAATTTTGAACAAAAAAAAATTATTATTATTATCAGTGGATAAATACATTCACTATATGAGTAGATAGTAATTAATTATAAACTACAATCAAATAATATGATAATCGAGACATCAACCTTTACACAAAAAAATTCTTAAAGTCGTCCAACATTCATCTACCACCTGTAAACTACAACAAAATAATAGGACAATAGAAATATCAAAATAATATAATCAAACCTAATATTTACACAAAAAATTCCTCAAAGCTAACCGACATTAATTTACCACTTGTAAACCAATACTATAATAGAGATATCAAATCAATACAATTAAACCTAACCTTTACATAAAAAATTTCTCCTCAAAGTCGACCGACATTGATGTACCATTTGTAAACCACAACAACATAATATAGAGATATCAAAACGATAATTAAATTCAATATTTGCACAAAGTTTCTTCAAAGCCGACCGACATTCGTCTACAATATGTAAACTATGACATAATAGAGATATCAAAATAATACAATTAAACCTAATCTTTACACAAAAAATTTCTCAAAATCGACCGACATTCATCTACCACCTGTATTGAGCAGAAAAACAACAAATAGCAAGAAATTATGACAATAGGATTAAGTCTAACATTTAGATAAAGAATTTCTCAAAGTCCTACGGAACATACAAAATAATAGGATAATAGAAATATTAACATATTAAATAATATAATTAAATCTAACTTTTACACACAAAAAATTCTCAAAGCCGACCAACATTCATTTACCACCTGTAAACTGCAATAAAACAATATCATAATAAAATATCAAAATAATATAATATAATTTAAACCAAATTTTTAGACAAAAAATTCTCCAAAACCAACCAACATTCATATATCACCTTAAACTATAATAAAATAATATAATAATAGAGATCAATACAATATAATTAAATTAAACTTTACACAAAAATTGCTTCAAAGCCGACCAACATGCATCTACCACATGTATTAAGCATAAAAAAATAATAAATAGTAAGATATTAAAAAAATATGATTAAAACTAATTTATACATAAAAAAATTCTTAAAGTCGGACAGAAAAAATTCATCTATAGTATAAACTTGAAACTAATAATTTTTTTTTATCTTCAGTGAGAACTAAGAAAGGAAAATAAGTAATTGAATATCAAAATAAAAAAAATGATTAAAATAATGTAGAGAGAAAATAATTACATATTTGCTAAAAATGTTCACATGACTAATATTTAAAAAGTACTATCAATTGAGAGAGAATTATTAGGAAGGATCCTCAATTAATAAAACCCCAAAATCTTACAGAAATTCAAAACCTTTTTCTTTCAAAAAAGGATTACCTAAATATGAAATATTTTATTTGTTTATTAATTTTTGAAAACAGTAAAAAACTAGAATATAAATCAAAATTGACTTTTGAATTTTTTTTATTTTAAAGGACTACACATTTTTAATATCACTTTAACGTTTGAATGTATTTTACCAAAATTGGATAGCTTCTTGTTAAATATTTAAGGACTTATATTATAGAATTCCTTAATTTAATAAAATTTTCTCTTACCATATATTTTAGGATTCCTTAAATATTATTTCTCCTAATATTTTTTGCCATATATTTTTTCTTACAAAATTATATAAGACTCTTCAATTTTTAAAAAATATTTTTCTCTTACCAAAATATTTTAAAACTTCTTAATTTAAAATATTAATAAAATAAATAATAATTAAAAAAAATAAGCAAAATTTAACGATATACTTTTTAAAGGAGAATACAATATCATACAAGTCATATTGGGCAAAAATATTACATTTAATACCGATATATTCTCATAGGAATATTGGTTCAAATCTTCTAACTTGTGAGTTTTTCTCTATTACGCGGGAGCATAATTTACTCGCTTAATTCTTTAAGGTTCTGTAGAATCATGAGTAGTACTTCCTTCATTTTAATTTATTTGTCTTTTTTTAATAGACACAAAATTAAAAAAGTAAATACACTTTTTTAAATCTTGTAGGTGTAAGCAAAAAAATATACATAATTTATCAAAATACACTCTAATCTTATTGTCTTAAATAATATTAAAATTAAAAAGTTGTCAAACTAGAAAATTCCATTAGCTTCCCATTTACCATTTCAACTCTAGTTTTCAATTGAAACTAGGTACAGTGCCGGCCCAAAGGGGGAGGCAACTAAAGTCATTGCTTTAGGCCCCCTCAAATTTAGGGCCCCATAATTACTTATTATTAGTATTATATAGTATATATTATAGAATCAACATCATTATAAATTTTTTAAAAATAAATTTATGCTAGTCTTTTAAGAATTTTATAAAGTTTATCTACAAACAAATATATGTTATTTAGATAAACACTTCCTTCATTTTATTTATGTGCCATTTTTTACTTTCCGTAATTAATTTGACTAATTTTTAAAGATAAATAAGATAAGATTGTAACACCCCGGATTTTCGGGCTAATGTTGAACCGTCTTTCCTACGTTTATAGACCCGAACCCAATGATTTCTTTTTAGATATAAGAGTGAATAATATTTACTTAGTGTGGGAACATCCTTGGAGATGAATATACGTCGTAAAAATCTCCTATCTCAAAAGTTAAGTTGAGCACTTTCCTATCGATTGACTTTTAGTCGACGATTTTACATGGATCAACTTTCAGCGATTATTTCTCCTTGGATATAAATAGTTATGTGGCCTACTATATATCATATTAAAGCCCTTCGAGTCTTCTTTCTAACGCCTCCGATCGTTCGTCAATTCGAGTCTGGAGTCAAAAGTTATGAGTGTTTGAATGAGGCACTGTCCAGGGTATGCGATGGCCATGCGCCTCACACCATTCTCCAAAGCACACAACCTCAGCTATGTTATGGCCATGCGACGCAAAACCTAAGGTTTGCGTTGGCCATGCGACGCAAAGCCATTCTGGGGTGTCAAAAAATATTCTGTTTGGTTTATTTTAAGGACATAAAGGTCTTTTTATCATCCCATAACCATTCCTAACCCTCTTTGGATGAATATTAAACCTTGAACACGTTATTTTCTAGTCTAGAATCCTTAAATCATCTTTCCTAAATTAAAAGGGGAGAAAATACCTAGGGTTAAAGAATTCGAGCTTCGGGGGTCCAATTTCTCTACGTTCTCTTCAATTTTTCTCCATCAAAAGGTATGTGGGACTTTACTAAATCTCATGAGCGTAAGTTTTACATTTTTAACAAGCTTTAAAGTTATGTATGTATGTATATGTAATGAGTTTTGGGAAATTATTTTAAGAGCATGCATCATGAATCCAATTTGATGAAAGTACGTAATTATCATGGGATTTTTCCATAATCTTGATTTATAATCTTGTGCATACATGATTTGAGTTTGAAAAGTGTTTTTGAATGTGACTTGTGAAATTTCCTTCCCCATGATGAAATTTACAGTCTTTACATGTTATGAATTGTGCATTGGGTTTGAGAGCATGAATTTTAAGCCCCCTTTTGATCGTGAGATTTATGTATAACTAAATATTGGTGTTGCTTTATGAATGATGATGTTTCTCGAGTCATAAATGCCTCTTGGACAATTATACTTTGTTATTACATACATTTTTAAGGTGGATATTCTTGTTCTAAAGGCTCTTGTGTCTTAATGGAGATAATGCATAAATTAAATGATTGAATTGGCCACCGCATGTTTAAGTCTTGAAAAGAGATTGTGTTTACATAAGTTTTCATGTGATTTTAAATGAGAACTCTCTTGTGATGTTTAAATCTTTTTGGCTGATCATTTATATGCTTTTGAATGAAAAGGGCTAAGAATATAATATGATGTGATATGGCTTGCAAGTCTAGGTATGACGATACCTATTATGAGATGCCCTTAAATATGAAAGCAAAGAATGTTTTAAGAATGAAGCATGATTTTAATATACTAAAAATAGTCTTAAAGAGATTGAGATGGTCTCCCAAGAACGCTTGAGTTCAGATAACTCATAGCTCAAAACCATGTTTTGCCGATACGAGTTTATTATATCTCAAAATAGAGATTGTACGTTGGCAACAGTCCTATGGCATAATATGTATGCTCTTCCCCAGTTCTTGCGGCAAACTCAAATTGGGGGCTTGGCCACCAGGTTAAGGGCAGAATCTATATAGCCCGTGGATTAGTATGTATGTAGGGTGACCCATCTAGCTTAGAAGTAAAATAAAGAGTTGAGTTATGATCACAAGAAAATATTTTTAAGCACGTCAAATTATGCCCACATGTTTTTATATACCTTATGCTAAGTTTCTTTATTAAATGCTTTCACCTATGTTTTATAAAAATATATGTTATTTTTGGACTTTTCTACATACCAGTACTTTTGAGTACTGACCCCCTATATTTCAGGTTTTGGGATTCAGTCCCGTAGTCCATCACATCAATAGTTCGTATGGGATAATGACAGAGTTGGTGATCCATCCATCTTTCGGAAGGCATGTTAGTCATATATTTATCTAATTCAGTTTATAGTCCAATCGGGGGCCTTGTTCTAGCCTAGACAGTTAGTATTCAGTTGAGGCTTCGTAAACGGTATTTAAAGTGTTGTATTGTCTTATTTTCTTAACACATTTTGGATTATAAGTTTCCATTAAATACTGTTATATCTTCCACACTTTGATTTATGTATAGATTATGCTTATGATTACATGCTAAGGAGTCTCTCGAGCCTTTATAGTTTGGGATGCCCGTCGCGGCCAGGGCCTCAGTTCGAATCGTCACAATCTTGGTATCATAGCATGGTTCATGGTCCTAGGGTGTCTATGAAGCCGTGTCTAGTAGAGTCTTACTTATGAGTGTGTTGTACACCACACTTATAATCATGAGGCTATCGGGCATTTAGAGGTTGTTTCTCATTCTTTCATACTCTAATTTGTGCTATAGAATTGTCCATATGAAAGTTATCCAAATTCTTTCCTTACTCTAATATTATTAGATATGTCTCATTGTTGAAGCAGTTCAAGCGTAAAGGCTTAGAGTCTAAATAATACAGTACTTTCTGATTGAGTTATCCGTGAAGTTATGAGATAGCACAAGAACTTGAGAAAAGTCCATTAGTGCTTCAAAGTGTATTGATTCGAGTGCATACCTCTATATTAATGCAATCGTGCTTTTCAGACCGAGGTACGAAGTGTATTCAATTTCTTTCAAAAATCTATGTTGCAGATGTCATGCTTAAGGGCAGAGATATGTGACAGAATATTGGAATAGTATTTCTAACCGAGAAGTAGTATATGTTAAGGTGGCATAACCTATTGGTAGTAAGATGATCCCAAAGTTATTTATATGAAGTCACAAGTCTAGAAGTCAAAGTGAGGGTGACTTTTACATAAATAAGTAGTTTTAGTTGTATAACCCTTTATTGAAGGGTGGTTTTCTCTTTTATGGTGATTGGCTAATATTGTAGCAAGATTTTTAGTATGTAGGTTAGTCAATAAGTTATGGGTAGAGATTCATTGGTGTATATGGAATTTGAAGATAGTGGTAATGTACGCATGAGTAAGTAGATTTAATGTGAGAAAGTAGAATATGTTGATAAGATCATAATGAGTTATATTATAAGATTAAGATCAACTACCCTCATCATGTGATTTTACCACTTTGATTTTCTTTCCAATAGTAGTTGTAAACTAGAACTGCACGTGAGAAGGTATGTAGTAGATTTTGAGGTATAGTAGTAATATCATGGAGGGAATGTGATTATAGGTCATAGTTAAGTGAAATGTGGTATTTAGGTTGCTTACCCAATTTGATGAACTAGTATAGTATGTGGCATGCCTCATCGATGGTACATGATTGGTTATATACAATAGGCTTGAACTTTAGATGTGGATTGCGGTGGTAATAATAGTAGCTTAAGATTAATGATGCATGTTTTGTGGGATAAGTAGTAGGCTTGATTTGATGTGTCCAATAGCCTAGGTTGGAAACTTGGGGAAAAAGGAGTGGATAATTGTGATATATATATATATATATACATGAGACTAGTGTTAAAACGATGAATTGTGATTGAGTCATTAAGTGTATAAGAGTGTTAAGTATATAAGAATAAGTCGAACCCCCTGGTAGCATGTTGTTAGATAAGGTTTTATATGTATAAGTGTCATGTGTACCTAGTTCATGTCTTGAATATTATAGTATGGAAAAGTCTAGGGAGTTGTTGTACGATGTTCTTTAAAGTTGAATTGAGGTGATATGGGTAGGCAATATGCACCTTTGGTGTAGTTTTACAAATTTTATTAAGTTATAAGTTATGTGATTATTGGTCTAATGCTAGAATGTTAAGCAGTGGAAAGTGGATTTTTATGTGATAAGGAGTGAAGATGTGTATGCTCATGAGACTGTGAGTTATAGGGTGATGGATATAGAGGCTAGCAAAAGTTAAGAGTAGCGTTCCCGGAAAGCAATGTCTTTAGAGTATAGTTTATCAGGGGGATTTTAGCGTTTAAGTGTATGGTGATACCCCATTGTGTTGAGTGTTTTACTTGTAGATTTAATGAGAGGATATGTCCTTAAGTCTAAGATTGTGACTTCAATCTATGAGGGAGATGGTGAGTTAAGGTAGTTCCCAAATTTTCTCATGGTGGCAAATTTCAGGGAAGATTCATGATAAATCTATTCAAATTCAAGCAAGCTCCTCCTACTTCAATTTAAGAGGTCATTCTGCTAATGTCTTATGTATTCAAGTCATGCCTATGCCTATGATTCAGATTCTCTATGCACTTATGTCCATGTTCTGGCCTCCAAACTAGAAACAGTAGTGTCTCTCAATAATCCAAGCTTTTTAGTGTTCAAGCTCTATGTTGTGATGCTCATGACCCAAAGATCCCTGTCTCACATCATGTTTAGTTCTAAGGAATTGTGCTTTATATATGTTACCAATTCATGTTATGTCGGGTTTAGCCCAAAGTGATAAAGTTTATGCAAACTCATGACTATCTTAACTTTGAAAATGATAAGCAATAGCTTCAAGTATCAAGCCTTGTATCAATCATTAAATTCATGAATTTTGGCCTTATTTTATACAACTCATGATATATGCGCTCATGTTTGTCACCATAAGCTTAATCCTACGAACTCATATTGTACTATGTTTATACCCGAAAGACTTTCTATTTATGATATAGACATCTAATGTATGGAGTACTTTGTGCCTATTGCATCACATCTGGCATCTCATGCCCCACCTTGAGTAGTGCAATATGTATAAGTTATAGTCGAATAGTGTTACTCCCATTCATGATGCTTATGTCCAGGTCCCTCAATGACCCTCCGAATGATAGTATGATAGTAGTTATAGAAGAGTAGTAGTGACTTAGGTAGGGAGAGTAGATGATCTTAAATATAAAAATTTTGATGTGATTTATTTAGATAAGGTTATAGGTGAAGGGGGGGATAAGGAGATGAACTTTCGTTATGTGAAATAGTTGGGAAGGGGATACGTGGCGAAAATCTTTGTGAGAGTGATTGAATTTAATGGTCTTAGTGGGGAGATCTATGAAGTGGGTATAGTAATGATAGTCTTGAATGTTGTGATTGATGAAAGCGCAAACCAATGTGCTATGTGGTTAGTACTACTTGAATTAAGACGCGAGGTTATTGGATTATAGTGAAAAGGTGAGGTAATATTCTTAAAGGGATGTAGAGTATGGGGTCACTCAGCTTAAGCTAGCACCTATTTTTTTTTAGTTAGGCTTCAACATAGAAATACTATGCAGTGGGACTCAAACTCTTGTGGTTAGATGTGTTATGGGAGAATTGTAAGTTGGAAATGATGAAGTGCGTTATTTATTATTTGGGGCATAGTTTAGTAGTGTCTCTAAGCTTTAGGTCTATTGTTTGTATCTTATAAGGTAGAGAATGCTTCTATTTCTTATCTCTCGCGAAATATCATTTCATGATTAGTACCAATGTAAATCAGGCCTATGATCACCAAATAAACTCATACCATATGTTGTGATGATCATGATCCCTAGAGCTCATGTGCAAGTCAATCTCTATGTCAATTCTTATTATCTCATGCTTCATGCTAACACATTTCACTAGGGGTTACCATGAAGCTCTTTTGATGCCTTTGCATATTTTGTTGAGGAAAAATCTTCAATACGAGGTTACATTCTTTATTACATACTCTTAGAGCTTCAACAATTTCCTACCCATCATTCGGGGACGAATGATCCCAAGGGGGATAATGTAACACCCCACACTTTCGGGCTAATGTTGAACTGTCTTTCCTACGTTTATAGAACCGAACTCAATGGTTTCTATTTATATATAAGAGTGAATAACATTTACTTAGTTTTGGAACATTCTTGGAGATGAATATACATCGTAAAAATCTCCTAGCTCAAAAAATAAGTTAAGCGTTTTCCTATCGATTGACTTTTAGTCAACGAGTTTGCATGGGTCAACTTTCAGCAACCATTTCTCCTTAGATATAAAGAGTTATGTGGCCTACTATATATCAAATTAGTTCTCTTTGTGTCTTCTTTCCAACGCCTCTAACCATTCATCAATTCGAGTTCAGAGTCAAAAGTTATGACTATCTGAATGAGGCACTGTCCAGGGTGTGCATGGCCATGCGCTGCACACCAATCGCCAAAGCACACTGCCTCAACTATTCTATGGATATGCAATTCTAAACGTAAGGTTTGCATTGGCCATGTGATGCAAAGCCATTCTGAGGCGTCAAAAAGTGTTTTGTTTGATTTATTTTAAGGGCATAAAGGTCATTTATCATCCCATAACCATTCCTAACCCTCTTTGGACGAATATTAAACCTTAAAAACGTTATTTTCTCGTCTAAAATCCCCAAATAATCTTTCCTAAATTAAAAGGGGATAAACTACCTATGGTTAAAGAATTCGAGCTTTGGGGGTCCAATTTCTCTATGTTCTCTTCGATTTTTCTCCGTCAAAAGGTATGTGGGACTATCCTAAATCTCATGGGCATAAGTTTAACATTTTTAACAAGATTTAAAGTTATATATGTATGTATATGTAGTGAGTTTTGGAAAATTGTTTTAAGAGCATGCATCATGAATCCAATTTGATGAAAGTATGTAATTATCATGAGGTTTTCCCATAAACTTCATTTATAATCTTCTGCATACATTATTTGAGTTCGAAAAGTGATTTAAGAATTTGACTTGTGAAATTCCCTTCCGCATTATGAAATTTATGGTTTTTGCGTATTATGAATTGTGAATTGGGTTTGAGAGCATGAATTTTATGCCTCTTATTTATCATGAGATTTATGTAAAGTTAATTGTTGGGGATGCTTTATGAATGATGATGTTTCTCGAGTCATAAATTCTTCTTGGTCAATTATACTTTGTTATTTCATACGATTTTAAGGAGGCTATTCTTGTTCGAAAGGCTCTTGTGTCCTAATGGAGATAATGCATGAATTAAATAATTGAATTGGTCACCGCATGTTTAAGTCTTGAAAAGAGATTGTGTTTACATAAGTTTTCATGTGTTTTTTATGAACAAGGGAAAAACCTTGAATTTCTATATCATTGAAATGAAGGAGCTCATCTCCTTATATAGTTACAAGGAAAAATGTACATGGAAAATGTTGTACATGGTAAGAACTATATATGGTAAATATAGTTACAGAATATATAGACTAATTATATATAATCTACTTCCAAATATATGAAATATAATTATCCTAAATATGATAGGTAAATATTATAATTGATGGTGATAAACACCCCCCCCCCCCAAACTAATGGTGCTCAACCAGAAGTTTGCCAATAAAGAACTCATGTCATTTCTTTGTTTAGGACTTGGTGACAAAATTTGCCAGTTGATCTCTAGAAGAAACATGAGGAAGTGAAATAAGACTGTCATAAAAATTTTCCCGAACAAAGTGACAGTCAATCTCGATATGCTTGGTTCATTCAAGGAAAACAGGATTGGTGGCAATCTTTACAACACTTTCATTGTCACAGTAAATGAGAGTTGGAGAGAAAGATTGAATGTAAAATCATCCAACAAACGACGCAACCAAATCACTTTATTGAAAGTAGTTGGCATGGCACGATATTCTGCTTCAGTGAATGATTTGTACACGATTGCTTGCTTCTTTGACTTCCAAAATAGCAAGGAGTTGCCAATAAACACACTATACCCAGTGCTCGAATGACGAGTATAAAGGCACCCACCATAATCAACATCTGAGAAGGCATACAAGAGAGTAGGTGAGTCATGACTATAATTCGGTCCCATAGTTTCGGTTGATCGAAGATAGTGGAGAAGAAGATGAATAGTCGTAAGATGAAGACTTCAAGGGTTAGACACAAACTAAGAATATGAATTGCATGAGCAATGTCAGGTCTAGTAATAGTTAAGTAGACTAAGATCCCAACAATGTGTCGGTAAAAAGTTGGGTCTAAGAGAGGCTCCCCATCAGTCTTAGAATAATGAGTGTTCAGCTTCATGGGTGTATCAACAATGGTTTCATCATCCAAGTGATCCATGTCCAAAATTTCTTTGGTATACTTCCGTTGGAAGAGAATATAGCCACCAACATTATGAGATATTTCGAGACCAAGGAAATAAGATGCATGCCCCAAGTCCTTTATTTGAAATGAAGATTGTAACATACCTTTAAGTTGCAAAATATCTTCTGCATTATCCCCAGTAATCAAGAGATCATATATATATATTAGAACATAACCATCATTCTTGGTGAGGAAAAGATAAATAGATAATAGTCATTATGACACTATCGATCGCTACCTTGCAAAAGAACAGACTTCAACTTGGAGAACCACGTGCGCGAAGCTTGCTTCAAGCAATAAATAGCATTCTGCAATTTGCATACCATGGATGGGGAAGTGGAGAATCCATAAGGAGGCTTCAAATATATAGTCTCGGATAACTCACCATTAAGAAAGTCATTAGTAACGTCCATCTGTGGGATGCCCCATTGTCGAACTGCCGCAATATCCAGTAATATACGAACAGTAGTCATTTTAGACACGGGAGCAAAAGTTTCCTCATAATCGATCCCATACTATTGCTTGAAGCCTTGCGTCACCAAGCACGTTTTATATCAATCCAATGTGCCATCAAACTTTTTCTTCAGAGTATATACCCATTTACACCCAACCACAGTTTGATCCGATGGTGCCGGAACTAGATCGCATGTATAATTACGGGCTAGTGCATCAAGTTCAGTTTGCATAGAAAGGGTCCATTCTTTACTGTCAGCTACCTGTTTATAAGATCTAGGAATAAATATATGATCAAATGAAGAAAAAATATAGGTGGGAAGGGGGTTTACTAACCCGACCAAATCTGGTAGTGACTATACTATGTAGTGGTTCAGAAGAGGGAAAAATATGAGATAGAGAGGGGATACCTGGATCCGAAGCTGGTGAAGGAGGAAGAGCAGCCAGGGGAACTCTCACATTAGGTTCTTGCTCATCAATAAAGTAGGACGATAAGGGGGTCAAGAAAACAGTGACATCTGTTGATTCTACAGTTGAGCAAAAAGGGAATAAGTCCTCAAAGAATAGAACATTGTGTGAGATCCTCACTCGTTTAGCATCCAAGTCATAACAACAATATCCTTTTTGAGTGTCTGAATATCCCAAAAAAATACATTTGGTAGACTTGGCATCAATTTTAGAGTATTCAGATCTCAGAAGAAGCACATAACACGCACATCAAAAAACACGAAAAATGTCATACAAAGGCTTAGTATCAAAAAGCTTTGTAAAGGGGATTAATTTTGGAGAACCTTAGTGGGAAGACGATTAATGAGATACACAGCTGTGTGGAAATTGCCAGCCCAAAATAATTGTGGCAAATTGGCATGAAGTCGAAGAGCACGGGCTATTTCAATAATATGGTGATACTTACACTCAGCAACACCATTCTGCTGAAACTAGTGGGGACAAGTTTTTGAATGAATGAAACCTTCAGTAGCCAGGAAATGCTTAAAATCTTTAGAGATGTATACACCGCACGAGTTTGTGCGAAGTATCTTTATATTTTTCTCAAACTGAGTACGAACCATGGCATAAAATACTTAAAGACCCTGAATACCTTCGATTTATGTTTAAGAAAGTAAATCCATGTAAATCGGGATACATCATCTACAAATATAACAAAATAAAATTTCTAGAGAGAGACTTAGAACTCGTAAGACCCCAAACATCAGAGTGAACAAGTTCAAAAGGAGAAGTAGTATGATGAATACTTTTATTAAATGACAACATATGTGACTTTGCAAGAGCACAAGATTCACAATCAGTAATGACATTATTTTTTAAATCTATCTTGGACATTAAATCACCAGAAGAAAACAAGGACTTGAGACTCTGAGTATAAGGATGTCCTAAGCGCCTATGCCACAGTTTCCAAAAAACTTGAGACTCTGAGTTGACCTCCTGAGAAGATGGAGCAAAAAAACACTTATGAGATTTGGAGGATGAGCCCGAATCTAAGATGAAGAGTTCCCTTTGTCTACGGCCTCGACCAATCACCTTCCCAATTCTCAGATTCTGAATAAGACAACCATTAAGTAAGAAAGAAACTAAGCAATGTTTGTCAACAAGCTGATTAACATAAATCAAATTAGCAGATAATTTAGGGACATAAAGAACATCGGATAACACTAGAGAAGGAGAATCAGGGAAGATAAACTTTAAAGTGCCACTTCTCCGAATGTGGAGATTCATTCCATTGGCAATAGTGATAGTGCCAGGGACCAAATAAGTCTTTGAGGAAGAAAAGGTTGTCAAGTCACCAATCATATGATGAGTGGCACCCGAATTTATAATCCAAGGCGTAATTGACTTAGGCTTACCAAAACTTTCAGCATGAAGACCTTAGATAAGCTGTTGGACGAGGTCAGCAAGTAAAGAAGAAGAGAAACCATCAGGAGGATTAGCAGTAGATGTAAAGGTTGTAGAAGTGATTGAATGGCTGGAACGTGGTCGATGAATTTGACAATTTTCTATCGGATGACCATCTTTCTTACAATATCGATAAAATAATTTAGAGGTAGAACCTCTCTGGCTGTGGCAATAAGAAGCATAATGACCCTTCTTATGATAGTTGAAGCACTCAACATAGACAAGTCATGATATTTCCCTTTGTATGCAACAAAGGAATTAGGAGAGGAACTCAGAGAAGAGAAAGTGGCCAGACAAGTCTCTTTGGCAAGAGGATTAGTAAGAATACTATCAAGCAAAGAGATTGAGTTGCAGTTTAGAATAGAGGCCTGAATATTCTCAAACTCTGGCCATAACTTCATAAGGAACATACGACAATGATATTTTTTCCGTAGTTGAAAGACCATTTCGAGTGCCGCTTCTGGAATACGATTGTCATCAATTATATCTATCTCATTCCAAAATAGCATTATAGAACAATAAAATTCTTGAATGCTAGTAGTCTCCTGAGAAAGAGATGTTAGCGACTATTCTAATTGATAAATTCGTAAATTATTACTATGCTAATAGATCCATTGGAGGTAGTCCCATATTGTATGAGCAGGGGTCATAGGACTATGATTCAGAGCAATTGTGTTATCAACGGATTCCATAATCTATGTGCGTACCTTTACATCAGAAACACACCACTTGGAGATGACTTCGGCATTCTCAGTCGTGGTTTTTGGTTTGGGAGAAGTAACAAGAACCCAAAGCTCTTTTACCTCAAGAAAATTTTAAAAATACAAAGCCCACGAAAAATAATTATTTCCATCAGGTTTCATTACTGGAAATTGATGATGGGAATCCATTGGAATGGACTGGAAGAAAAACACGAATAGAAGGAAAGGAAAAAACAAAAGAAGAGATGACTCAAAAAAGAGGTAAAGCTCTGATACCATATGAACAATGGAAAAAACTTGAATTTCTATATCATTGGAATGAAGGAGCTCACCTCCTTATATAGTTACAAGAAAAACTATACATGGAAAATGCTATACATGGTAAGAACTATATATGGTAAATATAATTACAGAATATTCTAGACTAATTATATATAATCTACTTCCTAATATATGAAAGATAATTACTCTAAATATGGTAGGTAAATATTGTAATTGATGGTGATTAACAATTTTAAAATGAGAACTCGCTTGTGATGTTTAAATCTTTTAGGTGGTCATTTATACGCTTTCGAATGAAAAAGGCTAAGAATATGATATGATACGACTTGCAAGCTTAGGTATAATGATACCTATTACGAGATGACCTTAATTATGAAAGAAAAGAATGTTTTAAGAATGAAGCATGATTTTAAAGGACTAAAAATGGGCTTAAAGAGAGCGAGATGTCACCCGAAGAAGGCTTGAGTTCAAATAACTCATAGCTCGAAACCATATTTTGATGATACGGGTTTATTTTGTCCCAAAATAGGGATTGTACACTGGCGACAACCCTATGGTGTAGTATGTATGATATTCCCCAATTCTTGCGGCAAACTCGAACTGGGGGCTTGGCCGCTGAGATGAGGGCGTAATCCATATAGACTGTGGATTAGTACGTTTGTAGGGTGACCCATCTAGCTCAGAAGTAAAATAAAGAGTTGAGTCATGATTACAAGAAAAGGTTTTAAAGCACATTAAATTATGCCTATGTGTTTTTATTTACCTTATGCTAAGTTGCTTTATGAAATGTTCTCACCTATGTTGTATAAAAATATACGTTATTTTTGGATTGTTCTACATACCAATATTTTCCAATATTGATCCCATATATTTTAGGTTCTGGGATTCAGTCTCGTGGTCCATTACATCAGTAGTTAATATGGGATAATGACAGAGTTGGTGATCCATTCATTATGCGGAAGGAATGTTATTCATATGTTTATCTAATTCAGTTTATAGTCCAGTCGGGGGCCTTGTCTCTACATAGACAGTTAGTATTCAATAGAGGCTTCATAGACGGTATTTGAAGTGTTGTATTGTCTTATCTTGTTGAAACATTTTGGATTATAAGTTTCCATTGAACACTGTTATATCTTTCGCACTTTGATTTATGTATGGATTATGCTTATGATTACATACTAAAGGATCTATCGGTCCTTTATGGTTCGAGATGCTCGTCGCGGCTAGGGCCTCGGTTCGGGCCGTGACAAAGATTAATATAATATTTCAAAATTTAGATGTTCAAACACTATATAAAATGTACTATATATTATATTTTTTCCCAGGTCAACATAAAGAAAAAATATTGTCATGTCCCGAACCAGGTCCTAGACATAATGGGCATCCCAAGTCCAACTAGGACCGGAGACCGCCACTTTAACCCAACCCAACCGCCTTATACAACTTCGGATAGACTGAATTCCGAACATATAACAAAGTAGTGTTATTGTTCACATCAAGAATCTGGGATAGGATCACGATCGTGACCGATCCAACCGAGTCTAGCCGTACCAAACCCAACCATCCATACCATACCAAACCAAAGAGAATATCAAAACATAGCATGGAAATCAATCCCAAAATATAATATGATGGAACAACCAACAATATTGTCCAATGATGCCAGCCCCAAATCCAATGCCAATGCTAAGGATGACATCAATAACGATACCACCCATGCCAACCCCCAGAAGTACCACAAAGCCTCTATCCAAAATGAAAACAAAATATCTAAGAGTATCTATATCGTGAAATAGAGCCTTCTGGAAAGATGGAAGCTCACCGCTTCAATCCAAATATTATCCCCGAGTCAATCACTATGTAGGAGGAGTTGAATGGTTGGTTCCTGCATAGTGTGGGTATACACCCACCAGTAGACGGGTTAGCGAATGACTGCTAACTTGTATCTCAGGATAAAGATAAAGTAATGTCATTAAAACAACCAAGTAAAACCATCCATTATGCATACAACCATACATACATACATACATACATATATATATATATACATATATATAAGTTCTTGGAAAGGGAATCCATGTTTAACATGCATTTAAAACCTTTACCTAGAATGTGTAACCTTACCGTTTAACCATACCTATGGACCGTAAGAGTTCAGCTCCCCCTACTGAAAGAGTCCCAATGCGTGTAGCTGCACGACCAGGAAATATCCCATGGGACTAATCGTACTTGCAAGATTTATCCATAGCCAAACCATTTGGGTTAAGGGGAATCTCAAGTGCCCATTCCTTTTACCATATTAACCTCTTGGGTGACTTTCATGTTCTCCATAAGAAAAGACAATAAGCCTTTAACCTTTGTAAACCATTTAAATCATTTATAGGTTCATGCATAAGTTGATAACAAGCAAGAGTTCCATGTAAAGAAGTCAATGCAATGAACATATCTTTATAAGCATTTTATAAAACCCCTTGGGGGTATAATAAAACCAAAACCAATTCCAAAGGCCATTAAACCATTACCATGCAATCCAATTGCCCAAAACAACCATTAATGCATATAAAAGCATAGTTAAACCATAGGATACCATAGCCAAACCATTTACACCAAAACCCTCAATTATTAGCGGAAAACCATAACCTATGCAATATTGAAACCATGAAAACAACCATAAAATCAATGCCTTTTTAGAAATAAAAAGTAAGGAAGAGATACATGCCTTAAACCAAGAAAGATGATGGATGAAGAATTACCAAAGCAAGCCCCAAAGAAAGTCCCAAGTTGAAACCCTAGCACTCTTGCCCTAAAAGCTCTTGAAAGAATTGTTGAATATTTAGGAATAGTTTTCTATGTATTAATGAATAGAATAATAGAGTAAATAACCTCCTAAGTGTATTAGAAGTCATGGGTCATAATTAGGTTAAGTAAGGAAATGTCCAGAATACCTCCACTTAAGTCCCTTAAAAATCTGTCATAGGGATACGACTGACCCTCTTACGAGTCGAACCCTTCCTTACAATTGGTTCCCACCAGTCGTACCCAGGCCTTAACCTAGGATCAAACATTGTCCAGTATATGACTCATACAACCATGTTGTAACCTCAGCATACGATCCGTACCCATGATCCGTATCCCTGGCAGAATGAATTACCATGACGATCAAACACTGCCCACTATAGAAGTACCTGATACGACTCGTATCCAAGCCTTATGACTCAAACCCTTAAGTCGTGACCATTCCAGTGATCAAAACCAACCCACCAACTAATACTGGTTAGCTTACGACAGGACCATACCACTAGTACCCCAGCATACGGCTCGTATCCATGAGTCGTATAGGGTTTGAAGAACGGTTTTCAAGGAAAAATTTCTATGGCCAAAACCCAAGATGTAGCAGTCTCCACCACTAGGAACATTCATCCCTGAATGATGGAAAAGCTAGGGGTAACCAAACACAGAGTCATTTGCATTATCAAACATCCTATTAATAAAGTTTGAAAATAAATAGGCAAAAATATTAATCTTTCCTTTAACATACTCAGAAAATGAAGATGTGTTCAAGAACACATACCTTCTGAATGAATACTAGGAGCAGAAAATAAATGTAGATACTTGGATTTCATGTCCTCTTTCGCTTCCCACACAGCTTCTTCCACCTTATGGTTCTACCACAGAACCTTAACCGAAGCCACATCCTTGGTTCGCAACCGACAAACTTGTGTATCCAATATCTCAATCTGGACCTCTTCATAAGACAGAGAATCTGAGATATCCAACCCTTCCAAAGAAACTACCAAAGAAGGATCTCCAATACACTTCCTCTACATGGAAACATAAAAGACCAGATGAACCAAACCCAAACTCATTGGCAACTCCAACTCAAAAGAAACATTGCCCACTCTCCGCAAAATCTTATATGGACCAATAAACTGCGGACTGAGCTTCTCCTTCTTTCAAACCGCACTACTCCCTTTATGGGAGACACCTTTAGGAACACCCTGTCCCCAACCTCAAACTCTAAGTCTCTCACCTAACATTTGCATAGGACTTTTGGCAAATCTGAGCAGCCTTAAGCCTATCCCGAATCACCTTCACCTTCTCCATAGCTTAATAGACCAAATTAGGACCAAACATATCCTCCTTACCAAACTCAAACCATCCAATAGGAGATCTATACCTCCTACCATACAACGCCTCGAAAGGAGCCATACCAATACTAGAATAATAGCTATTGCTGTAAGCAAACTCCACCAAAGGTAGATACTTAGCCCAACTGCCACCATAATCAATCACACATGCCCGAAGCATATCCTTCAATGTCTGAATAGTTCTCTCTATTTGCCCATCCAACTATGGATGGAAAGCAGTACTTAGACTAATCATAGTCCCGAATCCCTTCTGGAAAGACTGTCAGAAATGAGAGATAAAATACATACCACGATCAGAGATAATCAAAACAGGCACCCCATACAGATTCACAATCTCTTGAAGATACAACCTCACATAATCCTCCCCTGAAAAGGTAGTCCTTACTAGCAAAAAGTGAGCAGACTTGGTCATCCTATCCACGATGACCCAAATCGAATCAAAATAATTCCGAGACCGAGGAAGACCGGTAACGAAATCCATATTGATCATCCCACACTTTCATTCAGGCAACTTTATTTCTTGATGTAATCCACCAGGCCTCATGTGCTCAACCTTAACCTGTTGACACACCATGCACTTATTCACGAAGTCAACCGCATACCTCTTCATACCATTCCACCAATAGATCTTCTTCAGATCATGATACATCTTTGTCGAACCAGGATGGACAAATAGTACGACTCATGTGCCTCAGCCAAAATTCTTTGTTGCAACCCATCGACATTCGGAACGCACAACCTTTCTTAGTACTGTAAAGTACCATCACCACTAATCTCAAACACCGCCATCTTTTTCCTAGAAACATTACTCTTGATTTTAATCAAGACCAGATCCAACACTTGTTTCTCCTTAATCTTTGCGCCAAGAGACGATCGAACCATTTCTTGCACCATCACGCCACCATCTTTAGAATCCAAGAGACGAACTCTAATATTAGCCAAGCTCTTAATATCCTTCACCAATTACCGTTTCCCTTCCTTCACATGAGCCAAACTCCCAGTAAACAACCTGCTAAGAGTATCAGCAACAACGTTAGCCTTACCTGGTTGTTAGTGAAAACTCATATCATAATCCTTGAGATGTTCAGGCCATCTACTTTGCCTGAGATTAAGCTCTTTCTGCATGAATACATACTGAAGACTCTTATGATTAGAAAAGATATCCACGTGAACACCATATAGATAATGCCTCCATATTTTTAAATCAAGCACAACCGCTAACAGCTCCAAATCATGGGCAGGATAATTTCTCTCATGCACCTTCAACTGCCTAGAAGCATAAAAACACAACCAAGCCCTACCCGTGATGCATCACAATAAACCACAAACCTATCATTGCCTTTCGGCAAAGTTAAAATCGGAGTCGACGTCAACCTATCCTTCAATTTCTCAAAACTCCCCTCACAAGCATCCGACCAAGAAAAACTTAACCTTCTTCTGAGTTAACTTAGTTAAAGAAGCAGCTATCGACAAGAAACTTTCCACAAATCGCCTATAATACCCAGCTAAACCCAAGAAGCTTCGAACATCAAATAGAGTTGTAGGCCTAGGACACCCCTTCACCGCAACAACCTTTTGAGGATCAACCATTATCCCCTCACTAGAAATAATGTGACCCAAGAAAGTCACTGCATTCAACCAAAACTCACAATTAGAAAACTTGGAAAGCGTTGTTCCTCTAAGGTCCGCAACACCACATGTAGGTGATTAGCATGATCCACCTCACTCATCAAATACAACAGAATGTCATCAATAAATACAATGACAAAGAAATCCAAATACTGCCTAAACACCTTGTTTATCAAATCCACAAACGTTGCCGAAGTATTTATCAATCCAAATAACATCACCAAGAACTCAAAATGCCCATATCGGGTACGAAAAGCCGTCTTAGAGATATCCACCTCCCTAATCTTAAGTTGATAGTACCCATATCGAAGATCTATCTTAGAAAGAACTTGGCACCCTGCAACTGATCAAATAAATCATCTATCCTTGGAAAATGATACTTGTTCTTGACTGTTACCTTGTTCAACTACCTGTAGTCAATGTACATCCAAAGGAACCATCCTTCTTATGCACGAACAACACCGGTGCACCCCACAGAGAAATACTATGACGAATAAACCCCTTATCTAGAAGATCCTTAATTTGCTCCTTGAGTTCCCTTAACTCATTCGGAGCCATTCTATGCAGAAGAATAGATATTGGACGAGTATCCGAAAGCAAATCAATACCAAACTCTATTTCTCTATCCAGAGAAACACCATGAAGATCATCCAAAAAGACCTCTGGAAACTCATTAACTACCAAAACTAACTGCAAAGAAGGACCTTCTGAGTTGGAATCTTTAACCCGAACCAAGTGATAAAGACACCCTTTCGAGATTAACCTTCGAGCTCTAAGATAAGAAATAAATCTTTCCCTAGGATCAAAAGAACAACCCTCCCATTATATTTCCAGCTTGTTGGGGAACCTAAAGATGACCTTATAAGTCTGCTAGTCTAAAGACACATAACAAGAATGCAACCAATCCATACCAAAAATTATATCAAAATCCATCATTCCTAACTCAAACAAACCTACCAAGGTCTGTCTGTCACCAACAGATACCACACGCCCCCTATAGACCTATTCAGCAATGATCGAGCCTCCTACCGAGGTAGAAATAAAAAAAATATCAGAAATAATTTTTGTATCAAAACCAAAAGACACAGCTATATAAGGAGTCACATCAGAAAGAGTGGAGCCCAGATTAAATAATATATTTCACGGGAAAGGAGTTGTAACATACCAGTAACAACATCAGGTGATGCTTCAAATTCCTGTCGGGACGCCAAAGCATACAAACTATTTCGAACAACACTAGAACTAGAAATAGTAACAGAAGCAGATGCCACACCACCAGGTGTAGGAGAAGAAGATGAAGCCAGCAGAATATTATTTGCCCCCATAGTAACCTTATTATCCAAACAATCCTTGAGTCGGTGGCCTACCTGGCCGAAATTAAAGCACTTATCTCTACCTTCCTTATAGAATCCCCAAGGAAGAAGACCATAAAATCGATAAGGAGGGCATAAAGAAACAGACTGACCTCCACTCGCCAGAGATTGGAAAACTTGAGCCTGAAAATTATCACCACCTTGGTGACGCCTGTTGCTCAACTGTTGTAGGTAAGGAGCACTAGCAGCAGAGAAGGAACCAGAACTCCCCTACTTCTTTTTCTGCCACTTACCATCTCTACCACTCTGAGACTACGAACCTCCCTGATAAAAAAATTTGCCCGTTTTCCCTGCCTATCTCCAAATTCCTCATGCTTTCTCTTCTCATACTCAACCTGCTGCATATGAACAGTCAACCTAGAGATATCCATATCCCTAATCAGTAAAGCAGTATTGCTCTCCAAAACCAAATCTCTATTCAGACCAGAATTAAACTTCCTCATTCTTAACCTTATATCAACCACCAAATCAAGAGCATACCTTGAAAACTGATGAAACTTCAAGGCATATTCCCTTACAGATATCCTCTCTTGCCTGATGTTCACAAAATCCTCCATCTTAGCTTCCCTTAACTATTGAGGAAAGAAACAATCCGTGAAGGCGTTAGAAAAGGCCTCCCACAACCCTTCCTCTTCCATATCACCCTTATTTTTGTCCCACTATTCATACCACTGATAAGAAACATCTTTAAGATGATAAGCTGTAAAGCTAACTCCCTCTACATTAGAAGCCTGCATAACCTAAAATATTTTTTCCAGTTCATCCAAAAAGCCCTGAAGGTCTTCCTTCACCTTTATTCCAGTAAAAGTAGGAGGACCCATCTTTATAAATTGACCAATAATATGGATAGACTGACGAAACTCCGTATTCGTTACATTACCCTGAGGGACCTGAGGAGCAATAGGAGGAATAGGAAAAACTCTAGCACAATCGGGAATAGGAACATAGGATCGAAGATATACTCCATATGTAGGAGGTACCCCTTCAACATTATCCCTAGATGAGGTAGAAGGATTCCTTTGCATTCCAGATCTAGGAGGCATGATGTAAGAGGCAAATAACCAAGGATTAGAGAGGATTCAAGGACAGAGAATTTCAAGAAAGTGAAACATTCCTAAATGTCTTGCAGCTTCTCTCTTATGAGTGTGGCGCGCTACACACCCCTAAAAGAGACTCTACTCGACACGATTTTGTGGATTTTCCAGTTGACCATGAACCTAAAGCTCTAATACCAACTTGTTACGACCCGAACCAGGGACTAGACGTGATAGGAATCACAAGTCCAACCAGGACCAGGGACCGCCCCCTTAACCCAACCCAACCACCTTATACAGCCTCAGATGGACTGAATTTCGAACATATAACAAGATAGTATTATTATTCACATCAAGACTTTTAGGATAGGATCAAGACCCTGACCGACCCAACTATCCAGTTGGGACATGCCCCCAACCATGGCCAAAACCAATGCCAAAATGAAAACAAAATGTCTAAGAGTATCCATATCATGAAATGGAACCTTTCGAAAAGATATAAACTCACCACTTCAATTCAAATGTTGTTCTCGAGTCAATCACTATATAAGAGGAGTCCAATGGCTGGTTCCTGCATTGCATGGGTATACAACCGCTAGTAGATAGGTTAGCGAATGACCGCTAGCATGTATCTCGGAATAAGGATAAAGTAATGTCATTTAAACAACCAAGTAAGACCATCCATTATGCATACAACTATACATATATATAAGTGTCGGGAAAGGGAATCCATGTTTAACATGTATTTAAAACCTTTACCTGGACTGTGTAACATTATCGTTTAACCAGACCTATAGGCCGTATGGGTTCAGCTCACCCTGCTGAAAGAGTCCTAGTGCACGTAGTCGCACGACTAGGAAATATCCCATGGGATGACTAGTACATACCTCTAATATAAAATATGACACTCATACGTGGCCATTGAAGACCCCTCATATCGGCAAATATGAGTTTCTAGTTTCGGTTCCCCCAGAACCTCCACCTTCCATAACTCAGTTACACATCCCGCCATTAATACCCAAATTAAACCATATCCAAACAAATCCAATTATCATTTATTAATCAAGGCCATTTATTAGTCTACCAACCATACTTTCAAGATTTATTCATAGCCAAACCATTTAGGTTAAGGGGACTCTCAAGTGCCCTTTTTCGTTTACCATATTAACTTCTTGGGAGACTTCTATGTACTCCATAAGTAAAACCAATAAGTCTTTAACCTTTGTAAACCATTTAAACCATTTAGTTTCATGCATAAGCTGAAAACAAACAAAAGTTCCATGTAAAGAAATCAATGCAATGAACATATCTTTATAAGCATTTTATCAAACACCTTGGAGGTATATAACCAAAACCAATTCCAAAGGCTATAAAACCATTACCATGTAATCCAATTGCCCAAAACTAACATTAATGCATATAAAAGCATAGTTAAATCATAGAGTACCATAACCAAATCATTTATACCAAAACCCCCAATAATTAGTGGAAAACCATAACCAATGCAGTATTGAAACCATGAAAACAATCATAAAATTCATGCCTTTTTAGAAATAAGAAATAGGGAAGAGACACATGCCTTAAACTGAGAAAGATGATGGAAGAAAAAATACCAAAGCAAGCCCCAAAGCAATCCCCAAGTTAAAACCCTAGCTCTCTTGCCCCAAAAGCTCTTGAGAGAATTGTTGAATGTTTAGGAATAATGAATAGAATAATAGGGTAAATAACCTCCTAAGTGTATTAGAAGTCGTGGGTCATAACTAGGGTAAGTAGAAAAATGTTCAGATTACCTCCACTTAAGTCCCTTAAAAATCCATCACAGGGATACGACTGACCCTCTTACGAGTCGTACCCTTCCTTATGATTGGTTCCTACCAGTCGTACCCAGGCCTTAACCTTGGATCAAACACTATCCAGTCTACGACTCATCCAACAGAGTCGTAACCTCAGAATACGATCCGTACCCATGATCCATATCTCTGGCAGAATGGATTACCAAGAGGATCAAACACTACCTACCATACGAGTCCCTGATACGACTCGTATCTAAGCCTTAGAACTCATACCCTTAAGTCGTGACCATTCCAGTAAACAAAACCACCCCACCAACAAACACTGGTTAGCTTACGGCAAGACCATACCACTCGTACCCCAACATACGACTCGTATCCATGAGTCGTATTGGGTTCGGAGAACGATTTTCAAGGAAAAATTTCTAAGGCCAAAATCAGGATGTAACAAATTTATTCAAAATATGATGTCATAATTTATATAGTTCGATTCTCGATGTCAATTTATTCTCTTTGTTTAATTATATCAATTTTGTAGTACTAACTACTAAGTAGATGTTAAACATTTTTTTTTCATTCATTTGGAATTTATAGTTCTAAGTTTATTTTGAATTGAATTAATGATTCGATTCTCTTTATAAGAAGTAATCAACTCAAAAATTATTAGATGGAAATTTGTCTTTCTTTCTATTACAAATGTAGTTATTAATAAAAAAAATCACATATGGTATGTTTATTGCGAAATTAAAAAATTTCGCATATCGTATGTTTATTACGAAATTTAAGTAATTCATCTACTTTAATTTATGTGACACTTTTTATTTATTAATTAGATATAAAAGCCACTTTAAAATTTATTTTAGGCGATAAATCTCGTTGAACCGCCCCTGACTACGAATAATCATCTCAGTTTTCAATACACAATCTAAAAGAAAGAAAATATACTAAAGAAGAATAAAAATTTTCTTAGGACTTTTTAAATCTTTTTCAATGGCGTAAATCATTTGTTTAGTTGTGGCCCACGTGAAGCCATATGGGCTTGCCCCACCTCAATCACTTTTTTTGCCCACGTCAGATATTATTTCATTCATTTCTATATTTTTTTCAATCTCTTTGTTGGAAACAAAAAATTCAAACAATTTGCTTAAAATAAACTTAACTATGGATATTCTTTTTATTTAATTTTAACAGTTAAAACTAAAATATTTAATTTGATGTAACCACTTAGCGTGAAAAAATATTTATTACCTTGTAATAAACAACCTGTAATTGTGTAGGGGAAAAAAATATCAAATGTTATAATTAAGATTAAGTATCACAAAAGTTACAAATTTGTTTCTTTCTAATAAAAATTTATTCAATTTTGCCAAAATATCACATATTACTGGAAGAAATAAAATAGTCATTTTATTTAATACTCAAGAAAAATTGAATGACTTTTTGGTACAAAAATAAATATTTAGCGACTTTATGTATGACTGACCATAAAATATCAAAAATTGAATTATCAAATCCAATTGAAAAATTTGATATTTGGTACTCCCTCCGTTTAAAAAAGAATGACCTACTTTCCTTTTTAGTCTGTTTTAAAAAGAATGACCCTTTTCTCTTTTTGAAAATACTTTAATTTCAACTTTTCACATGACATGTTTATGACCACAAGATTAAAGGGCATTTTAGTACATTTAGCAGAACTTTAATTTAAGGCCACAAGATTCAAAATTCTTCTTTATTTTCTTAAACTTTGTGTCAAGTCAAAGTAGATCATTCCTTTTTAAACGGAGGAAATACGATATTTGGGAGTAAACTTTCAAAATTATGATATTTGAGATCAGGTTAGATACAAGATATTAATCTCATTTGGTATTCGGTATTTATTGAAAATCGAATTATTAATTAAACAAAGGTCCATTCTGTATAGATATAATATCTAATTGATTCATTGTAAGCCCAAAGTTTAAAGGTTAAAAGGTCCAAATTCCATTCTTCACTACTACTTTACAAAAGTATTAGTCAAAAGCTTCAACCGGATTGACCCTATTTATTTGAATACATTTGTAGTTGCCTTTACAGTGAGTAGTTTAATTTTCAAAAAATTTGTTAGATTAAATAGGAATGTGATATTACCAAATATCATACTGAATCATAGTTTAATTTATCGATTATCGAATTACTGAGTCGAAATTTTAAAATATGGTATTTGAGATCTATTTTCAATTACCAGTTATCAATTATCGAACTCAAATATTAAAAATATCAAACCGAATATTGAAGGCCAACCCCTAACTTTTATGGGATGCTTATGGAAAACTCAATGTTTTTCCATACTTAAAATAGTTTAGTAATTTCCTTACAAAAAATAATTTAGTAAGTTTTTATAACAAATAAATTAAATGATCATATGAAATTACTCCCAAGAAATGCTGGTTTCTACCCACCTCACCTCACCCCACCCCACCCTTACCCTGCCTTCCCTACATAATCACTTCCCTATATAGAATCGTTCAATATAGATTGTTTAGTATCATGGAGTCTACTCTTTCATTATCCCAATCTCCAATAAATTAAATCTCTCATCAATCTCCTAAACTTCTTTTCCATCCTTTCTATGGCCCTTTCCCATGCTCAATTCCTCAATAGAACCTCTTATGAATGAGTGTTCTGTTAATGAATTCAGTGGTAGAGCCAAAATTCTGATTAAGATATTTAAAAAATTTTAATGCAAACATGTTATAACTAAATACTTTCTTATATTAGGGTGATTCAACTGTTTTCTTCGTGGAGATTTTTTCTTCTTACACTAGTTGTACAATATAATTTCGAAAAGAAGGATATTCGATTGAACCCCTTCCTTCCCTTTAGCTATCCCAAAAGTTGTCTACTTTGACTTTGATTAGCCAATCGAGCTGTTGCTCCTCTTCATTTTGTTAACACACTTTTTCCTGTTGTTTGTCCCCTCTCACGAATAGGGTTTTCTCTTGTTCTTGCCTACAAATAATGATCAACTTCACTGTGTTAATTGTCTTCACCAGTCGATGTTTGAAGATGCAACATCATCAAGATTCACAAAATTTGAAGGGGGAATAAGTATATATTAAAGATATTAAGGGTGAATACTATATATATATATATATATATATTTCTTCTCCTCTTTGGGAATCTTGATGATGCTGCATCATCTAACATATGACTCTATCCTGTAAGCAGCAAGTCATGATGGTGGTCTGAAGGTACTGTTTTCTGCCTTTTAATTTGTAATTCACACATTTAATTTGCAAAGGGCTCAACACACATACACACATACACATACTGTTAAGTGGATACTTCATAGGATCTCGATCTACCTACTGGGGTCTTTGTATTATTATCCAGGAATAGGTTGTTCCTGCTGGGGTCTTTGTGTGTAGGGGTTTTGTGTTCGTGAAAATGGATATCTCGTCAAGTAACTCGTCTAACAAGTTTAGACTATATCTAGGTTTTAGCTTATTGTCACATATAGTAGCTTATGATTACTTACTATATTTTCCATGTTCTTATAGTCCATATTTTAATAGACAATTGATTACTTCTACTTACCATTTAAATGAACTGATAGTAAATAAAAACATTCACAACATTAGTTTATATAAGTTAAACTTGTTTGAAAATTTGATTAGTCTAAATAGAGCGTGTAGGGTTATGTTTGTACTTCTCCTCGACTTTTGGTTGTTGGTCTGGTTTGAACTTTGAAGGTCTTACTCTAACTTGGAACAAATTTGATATACTGTTTTTGATGGTATAACGGCATTGCAATTATTCCATCAGTACAATTACCTTATTCGGATTAAATAATCTGAGATATTCGTCCCTCTTTTTATATATAGAAGATTGCTTGTGATTTTGTTTTCTAGGTTATCTAATAATGTAAATTATAATTTAAATTTGCACTATTAGTATATATAGATATAGAAATTGACAATCTAGCTTTTATATATATATTATTTGATGGGAGGTGACAGATATATTGTGAAACTAATCAATGTGTGTGCAAGCAGACTTGAACACCATAATTATAAGAATAAAAGATTTTATACTTGCGACACTTCTCATTGTTCTTTATTCCATTTTGTCGACCAATCAATAAGAATTCTATCATAGAGTTAGAGATGATCCTTCTGCTTAATTTGTGTGTGTTTGAATTTTAAAATCAATTAATATGATCAAAACAAGTAACCATCTCCAACTTGCCAATTGAATATGCACAACTCGCCAAACAGAAACATTTCTGGAATAGATTTAATTAATTATCCTAAAAAAATATATAGAAAATGTTATAGAGTGTAATCATTATCAGTCAGCTTACCATAATAAAAGTACTCAATAACAAGTTAGTTTGGTCAAGAAATAGAAGTGAAACTTTCTCTTGTTATTAAGTATAACTAGTATATATACGCGCGCGATGAGCGAATTATCTCACAAAAAAGGAAAAAGAAGACCGGAGAGATAATAGTAACAATATCGCCTTTTGAATTTTGATCATCTTGAATATAACGCTAACAAATTAAGAAATAACACTAACATAGCATCGTGATAACATGAAAGAAGTTGAAACACAAAAAAAATTGAGTACATTTTCTTCAAAATTCATATTGAACACCAACTTTTTTCAACACCAGCATCTATTTGGCTTTTCTAAGTTGATTTTAAGAAGGGAATGAGAAACCCTTTCAACACTGTCCTTCACCAATATTCGGAAACTGACAACACGAAACACAATCCACAGCCACTTAGATGAGCAAAACGTGAATTATTTGTGTTAGCTATATTTGGGGTATGGCTGTCAAGTGGGCCGGGCCAACCCGGAACCGGCCCGTGTTATTTAACCGGGTTGAGGGCCGGGCCAGGTCGGGTTGGGGTCTAAGTGGGCCGGGCTGGCCCGGGGCCAACAGTAAAAAAATCAAAAAACACCCTAACCCGGCCCACTTAACCCAACCCGGTCAAACCCACCTAAATCCGGTCAAACCCGATTAAAAAGCCGGTCAAACCCGATCAAAAATATAAAAGAAAAACTTTTTTTCAATATACATTATATATACCCACCTATATACATTATAAATACGTTAAACAATATATATACACTATATATATAGTATATACTACATTAGAATTTAAAAAATATATACACAATTACACATATATACGCACCATCCAAATATATATGAACTACTTTAAACTTTAAAGTTTAAATAAAATATACTACAATATATATATATAATTATATATATATACACATGTATACGCTAAATATACACGTCTATAGAAGATCTATTCACATATATACACTCTATTCTATGTAAATGTAATACTTTAAATGAAATATACAATAATATATATACATTACAATATATATTTGTATAATTATATTCTAATTTATAAAACATATACACATGTATACGTTAAATATACACGTCTATAGAAGATCTATTCACATATATACACTCTATTCTATGTATATGTAATACTTTAAATGAAATATACTATAAAGTTATACATTACAATATATATTTTTATAGTTATATACTAATTTATAAAGCATATACACATGTATATGTTAAATATACACGTCTACAGAAGATCTATTCACATATATACACTCTATTCTATGTATATGTAATACTTTAAATGAGATATACTACAATATATATACATTACAAAATATATTTGTATAGTTATATACTAATTTATAAAATATATACACATGTATACGTTAAATATACACATCTATAGAAGATCCATTCACATATAAACACTCTATTCTATGTATATGTAATACTTTAAATGAAATATACTATAATATATATACATTATAATATATATTTGTATAGTTATATACTAATTTATAAAATATATACACATGTATACGTTAAATATACACGTCTATAGAAGATCTATTCACATATATACACTCTATTCTATGTATATGTAATACTTTAAATGAAATATACTACAATATATATATACATTACAATATATATTTGTATAGTTATATACTAATGTATAAAATATATACTCATGTATACGTTAAATATACACGTCTATAGAAGATCTATTCACATATATACATTCTATTCTATGTATATGTAATACTTTAAATCAAATATACTATAATATATATACATTACAATATATATTTGTATAGTTATATACTAATTTATAAAACATATACATATGTATACGTTAAATATACACGTCTATAGAAGATCTATTCACATATATACACTCTATTCTATGTATATGTAATACTTTAAATGAGATATACTACAATATATATACATTACAATATACATTTGTATAGTTATATACTAATTTATAAAACATATACACATGTATACGTTAAACCGGGTCGGTTTAATTATGTGGGCCGGTTCGGGCCGGTTTTAACCGGCCCATTTGACACCCATAATTTGGGGTTTGGAATAATGAGAAATAATTTTTGTAAAATATGTTCCTTGTTGAAATTTATTTTTATTTATTTATTGAGAAAAGATATAAAAAGGGAGATTAAACATGTATTTTATCATCCACTTAGCTTATTGTAACCTGACAAAGCAAAAGTAGCATTCAAAAGAGCTTAAAATCTTTACTTTGAGGAAAATTAATCTATAAATCGATGGAAAAAAATAACTCAATGACTAAAGAATAAAATTTGACTCGGTGAAATGAGGGAAAAAAATTTAACTCCTTGAACGGACAACACTTAGAAAACCAACATTTGCATTTACCTGAATTTTTTGGTTTACTACATTCTCAGAAGATAAATATGTAAAAAAATTTCTTACTAAGACATCAATAAGAAAACTTTCATCAGACCTAAAAGCACAAACTTCAGAAGTCTGCACAGGAAAAATTTCACATTCAGGTGGTAGAAAGTTAAAGACGGAACACTTTATTTTCATATTCATCATTACCATCCCACAATCTTCTTTACTCTAACACCCAATATAGCAACTACTAATCCATCATATTTTCTTTATTCCAAAGATGTGACATTTTGAAAGCATCGGAACTAACCTTTGAATTCAAAAATGATGATGATATTTTTGTGCCTTTTTACTTGTGAGAATGCCTCATCATATTTTTGAGTTTCCTTGTCATTATTTCCCGTAAGAACTGAAGTGAACTATGAAAAATAATACTAGTGTATATAAAGATATAGTAACAATTCCTGGAAGTATCCGATGTAAAGATTTGAATATAAAGGCACTTAAAGTATCCTCTGTCAGAAGTATTTTAGGTAAAATGCCATGAACTAACGTGGCTCAAAATATTTTAGCCTCGTCATATTTTAATTTCAGTTTTCAACACCATAAAAAGAGCAACAAAAACTCTTGGTTTAGGTATAAATAGGCTATAGTTTGCTCAAGTCTTGAGGCACACAGTGCTTTGCCACACTACTAAAAAAAATTAAAAAATTGACCACAAAAAATCGACTACAAAATGTGGTCGAAAAAACCCGACCACAAGTGGTCGGTTTTTCAAAAAAAATTTAGTTTTTTTTATTTAAAGAAGTGACCACATGTGGTCGCTTTTTTATTTTTAAATATCAAAATAAATATTCCAAATTTTTTTTATATTAATTAGTATATATTTTAAAAATTAAAATTTAAAAAAAATACTAAAATCGACCACTTGTGGTCGGTTTTAGTGAAAAAAATTAACTAAAAAATATTTTTAAAAATCGACCACATTAAAATAAAAAGAAAATAATTTTTAAAAAGTGACCACATGTGGTCGTTTTTAATTTAAATAATATTAATAAATATTTTAAAAACAACAACCACATGTGGTTGGTTTTGGAATTAACAATTTTAAAAAAACAACCACATGTGGTTGGTTTTTGAATTAATAATTTTAAAAAACCAACCACATGTGGTTGGTTTTGGAATTAAAAAAAAGAAAAAAAGTAAATAATTATTTTTAAAATATAATTATATAATCTTATATTAACTTTATGTAATCTAATTATTGTTATTAGTAAAAATAATATATTAGATTACATATATAATATAATATATTTACTGGATTAAAACATAATCTAATATATTGTTTTTTAAAATTATACTTATTACACGTAGTCAATAAACAATATAATAATAATAAAATCAATCAATCTAACGTGAAAAAACTTACACCAAAAAATATATCAAATATGATATACAAATTACGTACAACATAATCTTTATCTTTTACTTATGTTTTAATATATAAAATAAATATTTTCCTATATACATATGTTAAATGATGTTAAACATACATAATCTTTATATAATGAATATGTGTATATATATATATATCATATTGTTGGGTTAGACCATTGAAAACTGTTGTATACATATTTGAAAGCTGAAAATGGATGTTTATAGTACGTATTTGAAAGGTGATGTTTATAGTACGTATTTGCAGTCATAATAATGTAATATATAATTGATAATTCATCAGAATATAATGAACGTGGTCTATTATAAGGTAATTATACTTGTGGATGTGATATATATAGTACGAATTGAAGAGTTTATTTATATATATATATATATATATATATTATATATGTATATATATATATATATATTATATATATGTATATATATAGATATTTATATATGATGTAGTGATTCATTGATGAACTGTGTAATCAAAACCTAGTTTATTAAGCTAATCAAATATAATTAATCGATCACTCATCTGAGTATGTATAAGAAATACATCACATTATTTTATTGGATAATAATATACTTGTGTACTTATGTGTGAGATATATATAGTAGGTATTTAGAACTTGATATAGTCGATAATGTGTATATGTGTGTGTATATATAGATATATATAGTATATACGTATTATACAGTGAAGGTATATTAATGACATAAGATAATGTAATCTATAATTCATCCGAGTATTTGTGAAATACGTTGTATATTATTATGGGGTAGTAAAATCGTGTATGTGATGTTTATAGTACGTATTTTAAAGCTGATAGATAATTGAATATACTTATATATCGTGTAGTAACGTATATAGTAATCGAAAGCTAGATAACTGAATGTATATATCAAAATAGTTTGAATGATACGTTGATATATATCAAATTATTGAGGAAGTAGATATACTATTTTGGGTCAATGTAGACACGCGTATGTTTTAGAAGTTGTAATAACGTAAGACTAGTATTACGAGGTATATGAGAGGGGGAGGAAGGAAATAGGGGAGCGAAAGACAGAAAGTTGAACGACTGCAAATTAACGTAATACAAATAATTGATAATTTATTTGATTAACACGTTGTTTTACGAGCGAGGTATATATATATATATATATCAATGAGTTTTACAAATTTCGATAAATTTTTGGTTAATTAGCTTTTAATTACGATATTATATATATATATATATAATATCGTAATTCGCAAAATTCATTGATATTATTATATTATTAAGAAAATATACTACTCCTGCTAATGTGTTGATAAAATAACCAACTATCTGATTTGTACATATACGCATTGCGTTAATACGATGATAACATAACTAATTATATGATTTAATCTTTTTATTATAATTGAGCACATGTGATTGTTTTACGATAATAACTATTATAAAACTAAATCGAACACTTATATCTTACTTTGTGATCATTTTTGTAAATTTTTAATTAACTTAATTAATTAATTAATATATTTTTTTTAACTAATTTATAAAAAATTATATTTTAAGTAATTATTTTTTTTTTAATATTTTATGAAAACTGACCACTTGTGGTCGGTTTTTTGGAATTTTTTTTGGAAAACCGACCACAAATGGTCGGTTTTCATAAAATATTAAAAAAATAAAATTCTTAAAACCCCAACCCGACCCGACCCATCCTTATTTTTACTCCCCCCACTTCGAAAACAAATACACACGCACACAAATTCTCCAAATCAAAGCCACACTCTAAATCCTCAAATCTACCGCCGTCTGCCGCCGTTTCCCGCCGCCCCCAGCTCCGGTAAGTTCCAAAATCTTTAACTCTATGTTTTTCTTGTTAGATACTAGCTAAAGGTTCAAGTATATAATGCTTTGGTACTAATTTTAGTTAGCTCAAAGTGAAAAAATTATTTGTTCTAAAGCATTTGTTCTAGTTATTATGCTTCATTACATAAATTTAGTTAGATCAAAGTAAGAAAAGTAATGAAAATTTCTATTTAGTTAGTTCAAGAATCAATTTTAGTTAGTTCAAAGTAAAGATTCAATTTTAGTTAGTTCAATTTTAGGAAATTTCCATTTAGTTAGTTCAAGATTCCATTTAGTTACATAATTTTAGTTTGTTCTATGTGTGTATTTTGTCAAGTGAAGCTTATCAAGATCATCTCTTTGTGTGTTTACCAAGTAAATTAGGGTTTACTTTTATTGATACTCCATTGTAGTTTTAGTATGTTGGTAATTTTCTTATGGTGATTTTAAGCTAAAAATATGAGAAAATAAGGATGGCAAGATATTTGTTATTTTGCATAATGATCAAGATTTTTTAATTCCACTTGCGTAATTTTTAATTCCACTTGCGTAATGGGTTGCTTGGAATTTGATGTTACCGTTTGACAAAATCCGAATTCAGGAAAAGGATTGCTTTGCTATTTTTCCGGTGACCGCTTGTCTCTTTCACTTTAATTTAGGCCAAGCAAAGATAAGTTGACTTCTCTCTAATTTGTTATAATGAAGTCTTGTTATTTTTCATATTGAAGTCTAGCAAAGCCGTGTGTGGCCATGTTCGATTCACTAACATTGTTGTTATCTTCTTGTTATTGTTCATATTGAAGTCTAGTGAAACCGTGTGTGACCTTGTGCTATTTACTAGCATTGTTTTTGACATCTTGTTGGTCTTGTTGTTGCTTGTTTCTTGTATTGTGAACTTGCTCTCATATCATTTGGTATGCAAATTTGGTGACTTAGTTACTTGAAAATAGTTAAGTGTAGGGTGTAGGGACTTTAAAGGTGATTTTTTTGTTTAGAATGTTACTTGATTGGTGACTTTGTTAGTTGAAAATGGTTAAGTGTAGGGAATTTAAAGGTGATTTTTTGTTTAGAATGTGGTTTGGTTGGTGACTTTGTTAGTTGAAAATGGTTAAGTGTAGGAACTTTAAAGATGATTTTTTTGTTTAGAATGTTACTTGGTTGGTGACTTTGTTAGTTGAAAATGGTTTAGTGTAGGGAATTTATAGATGATTTTTTTATTTAGAATGTTACTTGGTTGGTGACTTTGTTAGTTGAAAATGGTTTAGTGTAGGGAATTTATAGATGATTTTTTTATTTAGAATGTGACTTGGTTGGTGATTTAGTTACTTGGAAATGGTTAAGTGTCGGAAATTTAAAGATGAATTTTTTGTTTAGAATGTGACTTGGTTGGTGACTTTGTTGGTTGAAAATGGTTAAGTGTAGGGAATTTATAGATGATTTTTTTGTTTAGAATGTCACTAGGTTGGTGACTTAGTTGGTTGAAAATGGTTAAGCGTAGGAAATTTAAAGATGATTTTTTTTGTTAGAATGTGACTTGGTTGGTGACTTTGTTAGTTGAAAATTGTTAAGTGTAGAGAATTTATAGATGATTTTTTTGTTTAGAATGTGACTTGGTTGGTGACTTAGTTACTTGAAAATGGTCAAGTGTAGAAAATTTAAAGATGATTTTTTTATTTAGAATGTGACTTGGTTGGTGACTTAGTTGGTTGAAAATGGTTAAGTGTAGGAAATTTAAAGATGAATTTTTTGTTTAGAATGTGACTTGATTGGTGACTTTGTTGGTTGAAAATGGTTAAGTGTAGGAAATTTATAGATGATTTTTTTTGTTTAGAATGTGACTTGATTGGTGACTTAGTTACTTGAAAATGGTTAAGTGTAGGAAATTTAAAGATGATCTTTTTGTTTAGAATGTGACTTGGTTTGTGACTTAGTAGGTTGAAAATGGTTAAGTGTAGGGAATTTATAGATGAATTTTTTGTTTAGAATGTGACTTGGTTGGTGACTTTGTTAGTTAAAAATTGTTTAGTGTAATTTATAGATAATTTTTTTATTTAGAATGTGACTTGGTTGGTGACTTAGTTACTTGAAAATGGTTAAGTGTAGGGAATTTAAAGATGATTTTTTTGTTTAGTGTGTGACTTGGTTGGTGACTTTGTTGGTTGAAAATGGTTAAGTGTAGGGAATTTAAAGATGATTTTTTTGTTTAGAATGTGACTTGGTTGGTGACTTAGTTACTTGAAAATGGTTAAGTGTAGGAAATTTAAACATAATTTTTTTGTTTAGAATGTGACTTGCTTGGTGACTTTGTTAGTTGAAAATGGTTTAGTGTAGGGAATGTATAGATGATTTTTTTGTTTAGAATGTGACTTGGTTGGTGACTTAGTTACTTGAAAATGGTTAAGTGTAGGGACTTTAAGAGGGATTTTTTTGTTTAGAATGTGCCTTGGTCGGTGAACTAGTTGCTTGAAAATGGTCAAGGTGACTTGATTGAATTTTTTTGACTTGATCTAATTAGTTGAATCTGATTGATTGCGTAGATGGAACCTGATTATAGCTGAATATATCAACGGAACAATGATAAAAGAATGGGTATTAGGGAGGAATTTGTTGAAGGTGTCAAAAGATTTGTTGAACATTCAAAGACACTTGACTTTTGGACACGTTTTGGGGTTATCCGTTGTCTTTGTGTTAGATGTGATGGTATAAATCTTGTAAGTGAAGAAGTTATAAAGGAACATCTTTATAGAAAGGGGTTTCACGAGGATTTTTTAAGATTGTGTGGTATTCATGGTGATGTTGCGCAAAATAACTTTGTTGTTGGAGAAAGTAGTAGGTCTGCAGCGCATAATGAATATCAAGATACTAGGATGACAGAAATGGTGCACGATGCTTTTGGGATGCAACACGGGGGCGACTTTAGGGAAAGTGTCGAAGATGTTCCTAATAGTGAAGTGGGCAAATTCTATGAACAATTGCATGCTGCTAGTCATCCTTTGTTTGACGGGTATTCGCACTCTCGTTTGTCTGTTGCTGTTAGATTATTAAGTATTAAGTATGACTGGAATATTGCTGAAGGAGGAATGGACTCAATAATAGACCTAATTAAAGAGTTAGTTGACCCTGGCTTGGAGGTTCCTAATTCTTTTTATAAGGCAAAAAGATTGGTGTCAAAGTTAGGTCTCTCCTCGGTTAGAATTAATTGTTGTGAAAATGGTCGCATGTTATACTTTAAGAAAGATGCTAACCTAAAGTTCTGTAAGTGTCATCAGCACTCTCGATATAAGTGTGGTTCTACTAGAAATCAAATTGCTATTAAGGCGATGCATTATTTACCTCTAATACCAAGGTTGCAGAGGTTGTATGCTTCAAACAGCTCAACTCCTCATATGAGATGACACAATGAAAATAGAAGGCCCACTGGTGTTGTGTGTCATCCATCTGATGGATAGACTTGGAAGCATTTTGATGTAACTTATCCATATTTTGCAGCTGAGCCACGAAATATTCGTTTGGGATTATGTGTGGATGGCTTCTCTCCTTTTTCAGTTGATACTGCGCCATATTCATGTTAACCTGTATTTATCACCCCTTATAATCTTTCTCCTGAAATGTTGATAACTAGTCCCTATATATTTTTGAATTGTGTTGTTCCTGGCCCGCGCAATCCAAAAAACAGAATAGATGTCTACTTACAACCTTTGATCGATGAACTTCAAATTTTATGACATGAGGGGGTTGAAACTTGGGACATCTAACTTAAACAGAATTTCAATCAGTGTGCATATCTAATATAGACTGTCTACTTATGGAAGGTTGTCTGAGTGGATGACAGCTGGAAATCTGGCTTGTCCATACTGCATGGAAAAAACAAATTCCTTCACATTGAGACATGGCAGGAAAAATTCAAGGTTTGGTTGCCATCGTTGTTTCTTGCCACCTGATCATGAATTTAGGAGACTCAAGAATGCATTCAGAAGGAATAGAAGGGAATATGATGGTCTACCTCAAAGGTTGTCTGGTCATGACATCTGGGAGATAGTTCAGGATTTGCCTAAAGCCAGTGAGGAACGATTGTACAGGCTTGGTGGATATGGCGTTTAGCATAACTGGACTAAGCAAAGTATATTTTGGGAGTTAGAATATTGGCCAGATAATTTACTTACACATAATGTTGATGTCAGTCATACTGAGAAGAACTATTTTGAAAACTTGTTCAACACAGTTATGGATGTCACCGGAAAAACAAAGGATAATCCTAAGGCCAGACTTGACTTACTAGAATATTGCAAACGCAGCGAATTACACTTACAGGAGAGGCCCAATGGCAATGTTCTTAAGCTCAAGGATAGTTTTATGTTCAAGTTGGATTAAAAGCGTCAAATATGTGAGTGGGTCCAAAGTTTGAAGATGCTCGATGGATATTCCTTAAATTTGGGAAAAAGGGTTGATATGGCACAAGGAATCTTGCATGGTATGAAAAGCCATGATTGTCATGTTTTCATTGAACAATTACTTCCGATTGTTTTTATTGGTTTACCTGAAAACATATGGAAATCAATAGTAGAGATATGTTTATTCTTCAAAGACTTATGTGCCACCACATTAAAAGAAGAAAATCTGGCGCGAATGGAAAGTAATATTGTTGTTATCACCAACAAGCTGTAGAAGATTTTCTCGCCATCGTTCTTTGATGTGATGGAATATCTTCCCATTCACCTTGTGCACGATGCTCGGCTAGGCGGTCCAGTTCAAACTAGGTGGATGTATCCATTCGAACGGTAAGCATTTGCAACATATTTAAATTCATACATATCTTTTTTAAATATAGTAAACATCTAACCTTAAGATTGTACATGGCAATTGGAAAAATAAAAGGGGACCCCAAAAATAAATATAGGGTGGAAGGCTCTATAGTTGAGGCATATCTTGCAAGAGAAACTTCTTAATTTTGTTCATACTCTTTCGTGATGAAGTTGCTTGTTTAAGAAACTGACCGAATCGTCATCAGGACTATGCGAATGAGCCTCATTTGCAACCGATATTAATTTTCAATCAATCTGGTAGTAAGGCTAAAAAGACCATACCTTGCCGGCTCACTCCCACGGAGCGCAAATCAGCAACTTTATATGTCTTGCTGAATTGCCCGAAAATTGAGCCCTTTCTGAAGTAAGGAGATTAAAATTTTAACATATCTTATTTGTTTACTCATTCCCTTAAAGAAACTAATTGTGTTTCGCATGTTGGATGTTCAGTTCATTTCAGACTCAATTTCAAGAAAATCAACTGTATGTATCTTTTGCAACATGGTTTAAAAATGAGGTTCGTAAGTGTATTAATATTTCTACAAAGTTTAAACATTTACACATTCCTCAACTAAAATATATATATGTATAATATTTTTAGGTACACCATTCACCAAATGCAGCCGCATACGATCAGCTCTTGAGAGATATTTCTTTGGGCCCAGTTGAATCTAATGCAATGTCCCAATACAAAGTAAATGGGTTTAAATTTTTCACCAAATAACACTCCAGAAAAAAGAAAACAAACAATAGTGGTGTTTGGTTCAAGGGTGATGATGATGTTGATTACTTTGGCATCATACACGAGATCTTAGAACTAGAGTATGCTGGTTTTCCAATAAAAAAAATTATCCTCTTTCGATGTAAGTGGTTTGATCCACGCACAAGAGGCACAAGAGTACATAAAGAGTATGACATCATTGAAGTGAAGCACAATAGGTCGTATCCTATTTATGATCCATTTGTTCTAGCGCAAAATGCTAAACAAGTGTATTATGCTCCTTATCCGTTGCGAAATGACAAGTCTGATTAGTGGGCTGTAATAAAAACAAAGCCTATAGGCCGGGTGGAAGTTGAGAATGTGCTGGAGACTGCGTATCAAAATAAAATGCAGATTGATCACCAGCCAGTGGACGTTGAATTAGTGAACGGTTTGAATCACCCGAAAAATATATTTGAAAAAGTTAATATTGCGGAAGAAGAGGCTGCGTGGGTAGGAGATGAGGAAACCTTCAAAGAGGGTGAATGGTTTAGTGGAGAGTCTTTAGAAGAGGAGGATTAGTTGTGTCGGTTGTATTTATTATGTATTGATGTCTTTATGCTTTGTACTATATATTTACCTTTATGTTTTTTGTTTAAGATTAATATGTAATATACTCTTAAGATTGTTGTTTTCACTTTTTCATGATTTATATAGTAATAAAAATATACTTGTCTATATCTCGTGTTGTTGGAGCAATTTGAAATGTGAATTAGTAACTTGAAATTAGTTACTTGGAATGTTTTCTTATATATTCATTTTGGTGGAACTAACTACTTGTTAACTTAACATAATTTAGATGTCAGGCAGAGGTGACAAGGGTAAGGGAAAAGTTAATAATACGAAATCAAAAAGAAAAGACAACCTCTGCCTTATAGACGACCGACAAGGTATTCATATATCTGAGGGTCGGTTTGCTGACGCGACAGCACGACCCTCATATTCTAGGTCATCCGAGGATTTGATACCTACTCCTATACATGTGGGGCCACTTCATGGGTCTACACCTACTCATTCTGCTCTTATGACCATGCCACCGCCAGCACAATACTATAGGACGGCCGCTGGCCCATCTAGACATCTACCATCATCGATACCCTCCTGCAGCAGTCACGCAGCTTCGCACAGTGATTCTACTGGATCTATTGGGTTGTCGGATCTTCAGATTGGAGGTACTCCATCTGGTGCTTCAGATCCGCCCACACCAGTGCATCCACCATCACTTACTAGGCAGCCAGGAGACAAAGATGATTCTGGGAGGATTTATCTTGTTTCATTTGCAAGAGGGTAAGATTTCTACATATAATAACGTTATTTATTTTTTCATTACTATGTTATTATACTCTATGAAATTACTGTTTGATCTTGTGTTGTAGGTTTAGGCCGGATGCTGGAGTTGGACAAAAGGCGCGAATATGCATTTCTCGGCACTTCAATGGCTACTGGACCAACTGGAAAAAGGTTCCAGAAATTTATAGGAAAAGAATGTTTGAAGAATTTAAGGTAAGGATTTAATTTATCGACTACTTATTAACACTTTGTTAGAACAAAAGATTGAATATTATATTTTTGTTGTAGAAATTTTACTGGTGGGATGATGCAAATATAATTCTTATAAAGATGAACTTTTTCATAAGATGTAGAGCCAGATTTAACGGTCTCTTGGATTATGCCCAAACCAAATTGGTAAAATCTAAGTGGATTTCGTAAGCCACATGGCAATAGTATCTTTGTCATTGGAGTAGTGAAGATTACCAATTGTTGAGAGAAAAAGGAAGAAAAGCCCGGGCATCATCCAAGGGTGGCTCCCTACATACTGCGGGTGCCAGAAGTAGTCTTGCTGTGCTGGAGAAAATGGTATCTAACTTTTACAGTTTAAATTATTTGTTTCTATTTAAATTTTTTTATTATTTGAACATTGATAATTTTTTCATATGAAGAAAAAAGAAAAGGGTAGGCAAATATCAACTGATGAGCTATTCGAGGAGACTCATCTGAAAAAGAAAAAGATCCCGACTGATGAAGATATCTGAGTTTAAGCTTGTGCAAAAGCTGTCCACGTAAGAAATAAATTTTAAATTTATGAATCTTTTTCTCAAAGTTGATATTATTCAATTATAACTACTTTAATATTTTTTGACTTTTGGTATTAACTTTCCTTTGAAAATAGGGCGAATATACGCGTTAGTAGTCAGCTTCCTGAAAGTCAGGGTGACCCAATACCCCAACATTTAGAGGAGGAGTTATGGACAAAAGTTGTGGGTCCTGCAAATAGAGACCATTTCTACGGATACCACATAAAATTTTTTAGCGATAATATTAGGTGTTCGTCCGGCGCTGCATACTCTAGCTCTTCAATTGATAGAGAAACCATTGAAAGACTACAAAATACGATTTCTCAACTCACTCAAGAGCTTTCTGAACAGAGAGAGAGGTTTGTTGAATAGATAAAGAGGCAAAAAAAGATGGAGAAGGCAACAACATCACAAATCAAGATGCTGCAGCAGCAGTTCAACTCTTTCATTCAGACTGCGGGGGTTATTCCTCCGTGTCTTGGTGATGCAAAAGGTCTTGTCCCCTGGATGATTTTAGAACGGATGATGATATGGAAGACGAGGATGAATTCGATGATGATGATTTTTAGTGTTTTGTATGTGTTGTACTTTGAATTTAGACATTTTGTTGTTTGAAACTATTGTTGTAGTTTTTCATACTCACTTTTGTTGGACATTTTGTATGTGTTGTAAACTTTTGAAAGTATTTACATTTGGTTTTTGATTGTTGTTGCTGCTGTATTTGATTTGGTTATTGCTGTATTGCATTGCTGCTGTTGCATGCTGTATTTGAGTTTTGATTTTTATTTTTAAAAAAAATTCTCAAAAAAACCGACCACTTGTGGTCGGTTTTTGAATTTTTTTTTTCCAAAAAACCGACCACAAGTGATCGGTTTTATATTAAATTTAATTAATTAATTTAATAAAAACCGATTACTTGTGGTCGGTTTAATATTAAAATTAATTTAATAAAAAACCGACCACTTGTGGTCGATTTTTTTTTCTAAAGTTATTTTTTCTAATTTTAATAAAATAATAATAAATTTTAAAAATATATATATATTTTTAAAAAACCGACCACTTATGGTCGGTTCTTAAAAAACTACCACTACTTTACCGACCATACATTTTGGTCGGTTTTATAGTAAAAAATTGGAGAAAATCGACCACATGTGGTCAGTTTTCGTGTTTGGTTTTTACCTTTTTTTTAGTAGTGCCACATGATGGTAATCATTTTTTCAAATACAACTTAACAGACAAATTCAAGAAAGATTATTAAAGAAGCTATTACATTAATCACTTCCAAAAATAAATAAAGTCATGTCTAATATGGAATAATCTATATGTAGCTGCATGCTCATCTTGTAACCAAAATTGATTCAAGACGTGTTGTCAAAGGCATTGTTAAGCCCTGAAATGAGGCGCAAAACTTGTTGAGCGCTTTGCTTCGCTCGGTGATTGAACTCCAATCTTAGTAGTAATTCAGAATTTGATATTCAAGTGTTTAGACTTTAGAATCAGTAGTTAAAAAGAGCTATCAAGGATTAAATAGTTGACCTATCTGATAAGGGAAGCAATTGAATGCTATTTTTTCATAAAGGAATGCTAATTTTAAATTAACCTGTAGAAAGATTCTGAGGACCATTTTGGATTGACTTATTTTAAGTATTTTTTAGCTAAATTTCTTTTGAATTGCAAATAGTTTTTTTCTATTTAACTAACTATACAAACATCTAAACTCAAAATAAGATAAATTCAGCAATACATAACATTGCAAAATGCTTCGCCTCACTTCGGTCGAATGTGTCAGCTTGGCTGTGTAGTCTAAAGCTTTTGTGTAGGATAGTAAAGAGGCATTATTATCTTCATTTTTGTCTCTTGATTTAGTGTTAGAAGTGTCATGTCATTTATGATGCTTAGAGTCTTTGTGCTCTTGTCCCTTCCAAAAGAAATCAACACGGTATTTTTCTTAGATCTCCTCATCATAAAGGTCATTCTTTACCGGATTATCATTTAACTTAGCTGAGTGTTCTACAATAGCATAGCTTAATGATATATATTTAATTTCTTTCAGATAGTGGATGTCCCTTAAATGAAGGAGAAAATAGACGTATTAATCCTTTATACACTGACAGAATCATAATATTAACATTCCATGGTAAATCATGCATGTCTAAGAACCCTGAAGGTTGTTATTAAAGACAACTTCTCCCTGCAAGGTTATTTTTCTCTAGTTTAACAATATCCACCAACCACTCCTACCTAAAGGTGAAAAAGAATAACATGTATAGAGGAAACTCGATATGAAAGGATAAAGAGATTTCCAAGGGGAAGACTATTGACATACAAACACAATTTGATTCTTATAAGCCCCTGTACCTATATATAGAACGAGTGTAAATAAGCTAATTACTCTAGTATTTCAGATAATAGCCTTGAAATATTCTCGCTAACAGAACTCTTAAGTCATAAATCTGATGAGCAGTCCTCTACAATGACTTAACAGCTATGCCTTAAAAAGATATGAATGCCAAACACATACATGTATGCAGGACTTTAGTAAACTATCAAAAAATAAGACTAAAAACAACCAGTTTCACCTCGAGATTCATTGAAACAGAAAAAATGAAACATTTGGCTGTAGATATCAAACCCCACATATGAGATAATAAAAAAATCCTCTGACTTACTAATCATCATCTGTTTCCAACTCTTATAGTAAAGAATGTCACTGTTCACTTTTATGTCAATCCACCGCTCTAAATTTTTCTCTCTGTCTATCAATATAAAGCCAATATTTTATATCCTATCAATCCTCAACACTCACATAAAGCACTTGGAAAATCAACATTTGCATTTACCTTAAAAAAATTTAGTTTAATACATTTCGCATAAGACAAAGTTGTCAAAAAATTTATAACTTAGTAAGCAATAAAAAATATTCCATCTCTCTCAGTGCTTTCCTTGTATCTTTGGCCGATAATTTGACAGCGTGTGACAGCATATCATACCATATTATTCTCAAAATAGAATCATCAGACATAGAAAGACAAACTTCAGAAGTTTGCATGGGAAAGTTTGACATTCAGGTGGTTTGAAGTCAAAGACGGAACTCTTCTTTTCCTTATTCATCACTATAACCCCACAATCTTCTTTATTACAAAACCCAATATAGCAACTACCCATCAGATCTTCTTTAATCCAAAGATATGACATTTTGAGTACATCGGTAGCGCCTAATCTTTAATTAATAGCGATACAAGGCAATGTTGACTTAGTAGAGTCTAAATCTATTCGGAATTAATGTCGTATTAAGTAGTATTTGGCACTATCTAAATCGGAACAGTAAAACAAGTGCAATATCCGTCGCCATCTTGCAAAAAAGTACCCCTAATGTAAAAAAAAAGTGTTATAAAAGGAAGAGACCCTCCCGTAAATCAATATAGGCATAAACAAATGGCCATTTCACAAGGTAAAATTTCAGAATCTAAAAGCTTGCAAAATGCTATCAGAAATCCAAATTTTTTGTTCAAAATCAATTCATAATTCATAATATGAAAACTAATTCATAAACTACCTCTTACACACAATTGTTCCTTCTTCCTCGAGCCACTTACACTTTAAAAAAGCATGCAATGAAAATTTATTCACCATTATATAACAATTAAATGGATAAAAATATTAAACGACACAATATATTTCACAAATTAAGTCAAAAGAATCGTTATTGTACTATGATTCAATTTGATGTAATTATGCCAAAATTATATCCAAATATCAAAATAGTGAAAACCAACAATTGATGTCATAAAACACCCTTAAAGAAGTTGATAATTCTTGAAAAGATGGAGAAAAAACTCATGTCTTCCCATGAAAAGGAAATCCTAAAATTGTACGCACCTTTTGCAATTTCATCTTTTATTCGAATGAATGTTGTTGGACATTCTTCAATCTGATGCATTTTCTTTCAAATACCACATCTCTATAGTGAATTGCAACTTGTGTTGTTGAGATCTCGGTGCAGTCAAAAACTTCATCAATGGCATATAACTTCTTTTATTTTTGGTCTTTTGTATTGGGATTTGCTGATGAATTTGCAGTAAAACTGCCTCTGGTAGTTTCCTCAATCTGAAAATTGTTAATTGAAATTAAAAGGTGTGGCTGAATCGCGGGTGGCTTACCATAGGACATTTGTCAAACTCATCAATATAATATTTAAAATTTAAATTTTTAAAAAACATGTGACATTAAACTATTAGTGAAATAAAGAATTTATTTTAAAAATGTGTAAAATAAATTAAAAATTAGTGGTAACTAACAACTAACCTAACTATATTTTTTGGCCTAACTAATTTCTTGTCTTAACATGCCAAGTGTCTTTTTATTAGGATGACACTTGGCTTATTGTGAGGTCCAAGAACATGCTTCCTGTTTATTTGTCTTTAAAAAAGAAAGGGATTTTAATTTAAGTAATCTGCCAATATTTACATAAGATATGTGATGCATTGTCAATAGCCAATAAATGTTAAAAGAGGTTAGATCTACTCATGTTGGAATCGCTTTAGTAACAACTCAAAGCTCAAGTTCTCTTTTCGAATATGTTTTTTATTTCAAGATTTTACATTTTTATTCGCCATTTAGAAAAGTGCTACAGTTTATGGTGTTTATTCACGTTTAAAACTTGTTTAGAACTCAAGGAATTAGACGATTCAGTGAAAGATCAGTATGTCAAGAAGTATAAGGGGTCGTTTGGTATGGTGATAAGAATAGTAAAGATTGATATGTTATGAAGTCTAAGGGATAGTTTGGTATAATGTATAAGAATAATGCAAAATATGATGTATTATTAACGCTCGTATTAGTAATGCTGGCATTAGGTACACCAAAATTTTTCTTATTCATTGTTTGGTTTGGTGTAGTAAAATAATATGAATTGCATATTTAAAAAAAAAAATTGTTTACAAAAATATCCTTCTCAAATATAGTGGAAGGGATGTGAAAAAGATTTTAAGAGACAATTGTATCTTTAACCATGCTAATACATACATTATAACCCATTGCATTACTAATCTATATCTATATCTATATCTATATCTATATCTATATCTATATCTATATCTATATCTATATCTATATCTATATCTATATCTATATCTATATCTATATCTATATCTATATCTATATCTATATCTATATCCATACAACCTTAAAAGCATGAACTCCAAAATTTTAAATATCTATATCCATACAACCTTAAAAGCATGAACTCCAAAATTTTAAAGTAAAATAACTAAAATACCCTCAACTTAAAAAAATAATTTTAAATTACTAAAACACCCTTCTAAATAACTCAAATACTCCATTTAAAAGATAAGTAAAATTTACGCTTCATATATTTTTAAAACGTCACAACCAAAAAACTACTCATAAATAATAATTAAAATATATACCGCTTCATACTCCTTTGTTTAATCGTCACAACCCAAGAGCACTACTAAAAAAATCGGTAAAACCGACCACAAGATGTAGTCGGAAAAAACCGACCACACGTGGTCGGTTTTAAATTATTTTTTTTAAAAGCGACCACAAGTGATCGATTTTATATTTTAAAAAATTAAAATAATTATTACAATAATTTTAATAATAATTATTATTTATTTAACAAATAAGAATTTAAAAAGAATAACAAACCCGACCACCAATGGACGTTTTTTTTTTAAAAAATATAATTAAAAAATATTTATAAAAACCGACCACTTGTGGTCGGTTTTTAAATTTTTATTTTATTTTATTTTTAAAAAAACTGACCATAAGTGGTCGATTTTTATAAAAAAAATAATGAAAAAATACTTATAAGAACCTACCACAAGTGGTGGGTTTTCTAATTAAAATAAAAAAATAATTTAAAAAAATCGACCACTTGTGGTCGGTTTATGAAGTAAAAAAATTAAAAATTAAATAATTTTAAGTAACACCTAATTATATATATAATCAAAACCTAATATATTCATTAGCTAATCAAATATAATTAATCGATCACTAATCTAAGTATGTATAAGAAACACATCGCACTATATTATTGGATAATATACTTGTATACGTATGTGATGTATATAGTACGTATTTTGAAATTGATATAGTCGATAGTGTATATATGTGTGTGTATGTATATGTATATATATAATATATACATATTATATAGCGACGTATATTAATGACATAAAATAAATCAACCGATAATTTATTTGAGTATATGTGAAATACAATGGGGTCGTAAAATTGGGTATGTGATCTATATAGTACGTATATGAAATACGTCGTATTATATTATTGGATAAGATACTCGTGTACGTATGTGATGTATATAGTACGTATTGATATAGTCGATAATGTGTATATCTATGTGTGTGTATGTATAGGTATATATATATATATATATATATATATATATATAGTATGTACATATTATATAGTGAAGGTATATATATTAATGACATAAGATAAACCAACCGATAATTTAACTGAGTTTCTGTGAAATACGTTGTATATTATTATGGGGTAGTAAAATCGGGTATGTGATGCATATAGTACGTATTTGAATGTTGATAGCTAATTGAATATATTTATATATACATATATCTCGTGTAGTGATGAAATAGATATACTATTTTGTGTCAATATAATGTAGACATATGTATATTGTTGAAGTTGTAATAACATAAGGCAAGTATTATGAGGTATATGGGGGGGGGGGGGGAGGGGGGAGGAAGGAAGTAGGGGAAGGAGACAGAAAATTGAATCATGAAACTGACATATACTTACCATTTGCTTTGAATTTTGAACGATCGCCAAATTTTGGCAGTGAATTTGAGTTTTTTCGCTTAAAAATTTTGTATATGAGTATATGTGAAATACATTGAATATTATTATAGGGTAGAAAAATCGTGTATGTGATATTTATATTATGTATTTAAAAGGTGATAGACAATTGAATATATGTATATATACATATATCTCGTGTAGTGACATATGCAGTAAACAAAAGCTCAATAATTGAATCTATATATCAAAATATTTTGAATAATACATTGATAGCATACTATTGAAGAAATAGATATACTATTTTGTGTCAATGTAGATACGCGTATATTGTTGAAGTTGTAATAACGTAAGACGTCGATAATTTATCTGATTAACAATATATATATCGTAATTAAAAGCTAATGAACAAAAAAATTATCGTAATTTGCAAAATTCATTGATATTATTATAGGATGGAGGAAATATACTACGCGTGTTAATGTGATGATAAAATAACTAATTATCTGATTTATTTATATACACATTGTATTAAATTAATTAGATATTGTTATAAATATTATAGCATAATTAAAAATTTAATCAATTAAAAATTAATTTTAATTTATTAATTTATTAATTGTAGTTTATTAAAATTTAATTTATCAAAAATTTTGTAAAAACCGACCACAAGTGGTCAGTTTTCAAAAATATTTTTCGAAAATCGACCACATTTGGTCGATTTTCAAAAATATTTTTAGAAAACCGACCACGTGTGGTCGATTTTACTGTTAAATAAAAAAACAATTTATAACCCAACCCGACCCACCCAAATAATTAACTTTCTCAATTGATATACACATAAACAAACGAAAAACAGCATACACACACAAACACTCAACCCGCATACACACATAAACACATATTGACACTCGAAATCATTCGAAGAAGTGGGTTCTCATAGCAAATCTTGATTTCTCCAACTCAAGTAAGTAAGAATGTGAGATTTTTTGACCTTATTTTGAGTTAACTTCACTTTATTTTAAATTTTGAAACCCTAGTTCTTATGTTTTGGTTGAAAATGAGGAAAAATTTGAATGTAGTATGGATTGTGTGTGTAATGTGGACTGAAATGAGTAATATCTTGCATAGAGTAGATGGGCATTTTGGAGAAAATTGCACTAATCTATCTTTTAATTTACTAAGCTCATCATTTTCGATATTGCAGCTTCCCGTGAGAGAATCTATAAGCAGATTGAAGCGGCCATTTTGAAATATCAAAAAATTAAGGAAAATATCAAAGGTATGTTGACATAGTGAAGCTGTGTGGGGCCTTGTGTGATTCACTATTGTTGTTATATCTTCCTTTCATTGTTCATACTGAAGTTTAATGAAGCCGTGTGTGGCCTTGTGCAATTCACTAGCATTGTTCTTGACATCTTTTTGGTCTTGTTGACATTTTGTTTTGAATGTGGTTTTATTTTGATACTTAGTTGGTTGAAAATCGTTAAGTTTAGGGACTTTAAAGGGGATTTTTTTGTTTTGAATGTGGTTTGGTAGGTGACTTAGTTGGTTGAAAATGGTTAAGTCTAGAGACTTTGAAGGAGATTTTGTGTTTTGAATATGGTTTTGTGTTGATACTTAGTAGGTTGAAAATGGTTAAGTGTAGGGACTTTAAAGAGGATTTTTTTGTTTTGAATGTGGTTTGGTAAGTGACTTAGTTGCTTGAAAATGGTTAAGTTTAGGGACTTTAAAGGGGATTTTTTTTTTTGAATGTGGTTTGGTAGGTGACTTAGTCACTTGAATATGGTTAAGTTTAAGAACTTTAAAGGAGATTTTTTATTTTGAATGTGGTTTTGTTTTGATACTTAGTTGGTTGAAAATGGTTAAGTGTAGGGACTTTAAAGGAATTTTTTTTGTTGGTTGGTGACTTAGTTGCTTAAAAATGGTTAAGTTTAGGGACTTTAAAGGAGAGTTTTTTTTGTTTTGAATATGGTTTGGTAGGTGATTTAGTTGGTTGAAAATGGTTAAGTTTAGGGACTTTAAAGGAGATTTTTTTTTGTTATGAATGTGGTTTGGTTGGTGACTTAGTTGGTTGAAAATGGTTAAGTCTAGGGACTTTGAAGGGGATTTTGTGTTTTGAATGTGGTTTTGTTTTGATACTTAGTTGGTTGAAAATGGTTAAGTGTAGAGACTTTAAAGGAGATTTTTTTATTTTAAATGTGGTTTGGTAAGTGACTTAGTTGCTTGAAAATTGTTAAGTTTAGGGACTTTAAAGGAATTTTTTTTATTTTGAATGTGGTTTGATAGGTGACTTAGTCACTTGAAAATGTTTAAGTTTAGGAACTTTAAAGGAGATTTTTTTGTTTTGAATGTTGTTTTGTTTTGATGCTTAGTTGGTTGAAAATGGTTAAGTGTAGGGACTTTAAAGGAGATTTTTTTATTTTGAATGTGGTTTGGTAGGTAACTTAGTTGCTTGAAAATGGTTAAGTTTAGGGACTTTAAAGGAGATTTTTTTTTATTTTGAATGTGGTTAGATAGGTGACTTAGTTGCTTGAAAATGGTTAAGTTAGGGACTTTAAAGGGGATTTTTTTGTTTTGAATGTGGTTTGGTAGGTGACTTAGTTGGTTGAAAATGGTTAAGTCTAGGGACTTTAAAGGGGATTTTTTTGTTTTTAATGTGATTTTGTTTTGATACTTAATTGATTGAAAATGGTTAAGCGTAGGGACTTTAAAGAGGATTTTTTTATTTTGAATGTGGTTTGGTAAGTGACTTAGTTGCTTGAAAATGTTAAGTTTAGGAACTTTAAAGGGAATTTTTTTGTTTTGAATATGGTTTGGTAGGTGACTTAGTCACTTGAATATGGTTAAGTTTAGGAACTTTAAAGGGAATTTTTTATTTTGAAAGTGGTTTTGTTTTGATACTTAGTTGGTTGAAAATAGTTAAGTGTAGGAACTTTAAAGAGATTTTTTTTATTTTGAATGTGGTTTGGTAGGTGACTTAGTTGCTTGAAAATGGTTAAGTTTAGGGACTTTAAAGGGATTTTTTTTTATTTTGAATGTTGTTTGGTATGTGACTTAGTTGGTTGAAAATGGTTAAGTCTAGGGACTTTGAAGGGGATTTTGTGTTTTGAATGTGGTTTTGTTTTGATACTTAGTTGGTTGAAAATGGTTAAGTGTAGGGACTTTAAAAAGGATTTTTTTGTTTTGAATGTGGTTTGGTAGGTGACTTAGTTGGTTGAAAATGGTTAAGTCTAGGGACTTTGAAGGAGATTTTGTGTTTTGAATGTGGTTTTGTTTTGATACTTAGTTGGTTGAAAATGGTTAAGTGTAGGGACTTTAAAGAGGATTTTTTTTGTTTTGAATGTGGTTTGGTAGGTGACTTAGTTCCTTGAAAATGGTTAAGTTTAGGGACTTTAAAGATTTTTTTTTTATTTTGAATGTGGTTTGGTAAGCGACTTAGTTGTTTGAAAATGTTTAAGTTTAGGGACTTTAAAGGGGTTTTTTTTGTTTTGAATGTCGTTTGGTAGGTGACTTAGTCACTTGAATATGGTTAAGTTTAGAGACTTTAAAGAGGATTTTTTTTGTTTTGAATGTGGTTTGGTTGATGACTTAGTTGGTTGAAAATGGTTAAGTCTAGGGACTTTGAAGGTGATTTTGTGTTTTGAATGTGGTTTTGTTTTGATACTTAGTTGGTTGAAAATGGTTAAGTATAGGGACTTTAAAGAGGATTTTTTCGTTTTGAATGTGGTTTGGTAGGTGACTTAGTTTCTTGAAAATGATTAAGTGTAAGGACTTTTAAGGAGATTTTTTTGTTTTGAATGTGGTTTGGTAGGTGACTTAGTCACTAGAATATGGTTATGTCTAGGAACTTGAAAGGGGTTTTTTTTTGTTTTAAATATTGTTTTGTAGGTGACTGAGTCACTTGAATATGATTAAGTCTAGGAACTTTAAAGGAGATTTTTTTATTTTGAATGTGGTTTGCTAGGTGACTTAGTTGCTTGAAAATGGTTAACTTTAGGGACTTTAAAGGGGATTTTTTTTTGAATGTGATTTGGTAGGTGACTTAGTTGGTTGAAAATGGTTAAGTCTAGGGACTTTGAAGGGGATTTTGTGTTTTGAATGTGTTTTTGTTTTGATAATTAGTTGGTTGAAAATGATTAAGTGTAGGAACTTTTCGGAGATTTTTTGTTTTGAATGTAGTTTGTTAGGTGACTTAGTTACTTGAAAATGGTTAACTTTAGGGACTTTAAAGGGGATTTTTTTTGTTTTGAATGTGGTTTGTTAGGTGACTTAGTTGCTTGAAAATAGTTAAATTTTTGTGACTTGATCTAATTAGTTAAATCTGATTGATTGCGTAGATGAAACCTTATTATAGCTGGATATATCAACGGAACAATGATAATAGAATGAGTATTAGGGAGGAATGTGTTAAAGGTGTCAAAAGATTTGTTGAACATGCTAAGACACTTGATATGTGGACACGTTAGCGAATTATTCGTTGTCCTTGTGTTAGATGTGATGGTATAAATCTTGTAAGTGAAGAAGATGTAAAGGAACATCTTTATAGAAAGGGGTTTCACGATGACTTTTTAAAATTGCGTGGTTTTCATGGGGATGTTGCGCAAAATAACCTTGTTGTTGGAGAAAGTAGTAGGTCTGCAGTGCATAGTGAATATCAAGATACTAGGATGACAGAAATGGTGCACGATGCTTTTGGGATGCAACACTGGGTTGACTTTAGGGAAAATGTTGAAGATGTTTCTAATAGCGAAGCGGGCAATTTCTACAAAGAATTGCATGCTACTAGTCATCCTTTGTTTGACGGGTGTTCGCACTCTCGTTTTCTGTTGCTGTTAGATTATTAAGTATTAAATCTGACTGGAATATTGCTGAAGGAAAAATAGACTCAATGATAGACCTTATTATAGAGTTAGTTGACCCCAGCTTGGAGGTTCCTAATTCTTTCTATAAAGCAAAAAGATTGGTGTCAAAGTTAAGTCTCTCATCGATTAGAATTGATTGTTGTGAAAATGGTTGCATGTTATACTTTAAGGAAGATACTAAGCTAGAGTTCTGTAAGTTTTGTTAGCAATCTCGATATAAGCATGGTTCTACTGAAAATAAAATTGTTATTAAGGCGATGCATTATTTACCTCTTATACTAAGGTTAAAGAGGTTGTATGCTTCAAACAGCTTAGCCCCTGATATGAGATGGCACATTGAAAATAGAAGGCCCACTGGTGTTATGTTTCATCCATCTGATGGAGAGGCTTGGAAGCATTTTGATGCGACTTATCCAGATTTTGCAGCTAAACCACGAAATATTCGATTGGGATTATGTACGGATGGGTTCTCTCCTTTTTCAGTTGGTGGTGCGCCATATTCATGTTGGACTTTATTTATCACTTCTTATAATCTTCCACCTGAACTGTTGATGACTAGTCCCTATATATTTCTGAATTGTGTTATTCCTGGTCCGCGTAATCCAAAAATCGGAATAGATGTCTACTTACAACCTTTGATTGATGAACTCTAAATTTTATGGCATGAGGGGGTTTAAACTTGGGACATCTCTCTTAAACAGAATTTCAATCAGCGTGAATATCTAATGCGGACTGTTAATGATTTTTCTGCTTATAGAATGTTGTCTGGGTGGATGACAGCTGGAAAACTGGCTTGTCCATACTGCATGGAAAAAATAAAATCTTTCACATTGAGATATGGCAGGAAAAGTTCATGGTTTGATTGTTATCGTTGTTTCTTGCCACCTGATCATGAATTTAGGAGACTCAAGAATGCATTCAGAAGGAATAGAAGGCAATATAATGGTCCACCTCCAAGGCTGTCTGGTCATGATGTCTGGGAAATAGTTCAGGATTTGCCTAAAGCCAGCAAGGAACGATTGTACAGGCTTGATTGATATGACGTTTCGCATAACTGGACTAAGAAAAGTATATTTTGGGAGTTAGAATATTGGCCAGATAATTTACTGCCAAATAATGTTGATGTCATGCATACTGAGAAGAACTATTTTGACAAGTTGTTCAACACAGTTATGGATGTCACCGGCAAAACAAAGAATAATCCTAAGGCCAGACTTGACTTACCAGAATATTGCAACCACAGAGAATTACACTTACAGCAGGGGCCCAATGGCAATTTTCTTAAGCCCAAGGCTAGTTTTACGTTCAAGTTGGACTAAAAACGTCAAATATGTGAGTGGGTTCAAAGTTTGAAGATGCCCAATGGATATGCCTCAAATTTGGGAAAGAGGGTTGATATGACGCAAGGAATCTTGCATGGAATGAAAAGCCATGATTGTCATATTTTTATGGAATAATTACTTTCAATTGCTTTTATTGATTTACCTAAAAACATATGGAAATCAATAGCAGAGATCAGTTTGTTCTTCAAAGACTTATGTGCCACCACATTAAAAGAAGAAATTTGGCGCGAACGGAAAGTAATATTGTTGTTATCTCCAATAAGCTGGAGAACCCGACTGATGAAGATGTCTTGGTTGAAGGTCATGCAAAAGCTGTCCACGTAAGAAATAAATTTTGAATTTATGAATCTTTTTCTCAAAGTTGATATTATTCAATTATAACTACTTTAATATTTTTTGACTTTTAGTATTAACTTTACTTTGAATATAGGACGAATATACACGTCTTGTTGGTGAGTATCGTAGTAGTCAGCCTCCTGAAAGTCAGGGTGACCCAATACCACAACATGTACAAGAGGAGTTATGGACAAAAGCTGCGGGTCCTGCAAATAGAGGCCATTTCTACAGATACCACAAATTTTTTTTTGGCGATAATATTAGGTGTTTTTCCGACTCTGCATACTCTAGCTCTTCAGTTGATAGAGAAACCATTGAAATACTACAAAATACAGTTTCTCATTTCACTGAAGAGCTTGCTGAATAGACAGAGAAGTTTGCTGAATAGAGAGAGAGGCAGAAGAAGACGGAGAAGGCAACAATATCATAAATCAAGATACTGCAGCAATAGTTTAGCTCTTTCATTCAAACTGCGGGGGTTATTCCTCCGTGTCCTGGTGATGCAATTCGGGCTGCAAAAGGTCTAGGCCCCCTGGATGATTTCAGCACGGATGATGATATGGAAGACGAGGACGAATTCGATGATGATAACTTTTAGTTTTTTTTTTTTTTTTGTATGTGTTCTACTTTGAATTTAGACATTTTGTTGTTTGAAACTATTATTGTTGTTTTTTCATACTAACTTTTGTTGAACATTTTGTATGTGTTGTACACTTTTGAAAGTATTTACATTTGGTTGTTGTTGTTGCTGTATTTGATCTGGTTATTGCTGTATTGGATTGTTGTTGTTGCATGCTGTATTTGGGTTTTGATTTTTTTTTTTTAAATTTTCCAGAAAAACCAACCACAAGTGATCGGTTTTTGAATTTTTTTCCAGAAAATCGACCACAAGTGGTCGGTTTTATATTAAATTTAATTAATTAATTTAATAAAAATCGACTATTTGTTGTCGTTTTTTTAATAAATTAATTAATTAATTTAATAGAAAACTGACCACTTGTGGTCGTTTTTTTTTTCCTAAAATTATTTTTTCTAATTTTAATAAAATAATAATGAATTTTAAAAATATATATATGTATTTTAAAAAAAACGACCACTTGTGGTCGGTTTTTAAAAAAACTGCCGTTACTTTACCGACCACATATTTTGGTCAATTTTGTGGTTGGAAATTGGGGAAAATCGACCACATGTGGTCAATTTTTGTGGTCGGTTTTCCCCTTTTTTTTAGTTGTGGAGGAGACTCATGAGCCATAACTCATGTCTATGAAAGCGACAGTTCAATATCTGAATTATAAGTTTAAGCAGAATGAAATTTTATCATTTCATGCCTATGCTATACGTCTTCATCTTTTTGGACCTTAAAGATGCGCTGAAATAAATTCAGAGATTAGCAATGTTGGAGTCAGAATTTTCATTAACAGAATTACAAATATGGAAAGTAAACATAAATCCAAGAGAGTTCAACATCAATATTGTGTAATTTTTCACCTAAGAAAGTTTGAATATGAGACCAAACGAAGAATATTTATTTGTTAACTAACAGGAGATCGATAATCGATTCCACAAAGCTTGGAAAGAGTGTATTTGCATGCAGTTGCCGTCGATGATTATTACTACTATGGGTGTTGACAATTATTGCTAGAAAGACATTAAGAATCGGAGAAAACTTCTGAAACTGGAACGCCGTTTTTTGGAATATATCTATAATATATTAAAAATGTGAAGACCCTTAGAAAAGTGATTTAAACCTTTTGCTCTTCATTAAAACACTCCATAATAGACAAAATTGTCATTTACTATTATTAAATTATTATTTAAATACTTAGGATAAAAAAAAAAGAAAAAATCCCACACCTAAAAGGAACTAAATATAATGTGTGAAATTTTTTATTAGGAATCATATGTAATTTTTTAGGAGAAAAGTGATGTAAAAGGGAAAAAGAATTAAGAACCAAAATTATGTTTGTTGAAAAGGAAACACGCATGGAAACTTTTAAGAAAAAAAAATTTACTAATCAAAATATATATATATATTTTTTAAATCTACGCAAGGAAAAAAATTATTTGATTCAAGTATGAAATTTTATTATTTAACACTTCTAAATCAATTAGAAATTTACCTTATATAAAACTTTTAAATCATATAAAATTTTACCTTATATAACTTTTTTACCTTATATAAAAAATGTCTATAATTCTATTTAAGTCGTATTTTGATCAAAGTTTACTTGAATTTTTTTTTATTTTGATAATTGATAATTAATTAAAGCTTTCTTCTTGCGTTCATAACTAGAGTTTTCTAGCCTTCTTTATTATATAAATTTATGAATTTTCTTTTAATTTTTTATTATATGTATTTAGTTTAATTGTGAATAAATCATGAGATCTAACATATCATCATTATGTTTGTTAATAAACTTTATTTATTGTGTTTTTTGAGGAGTATGACAATCCATGCATCCTACGAGAATTTGTTTCTCCTACCATCTATCATTTTTTTAGTATTTTTTTCAAAATACGGTCATAAGCTGAATATTATTTTTATATCTTTGTCTTCTTGAGAAAAATGACCGTCGACGGCCTCTTCATTTCTTTTCTTTGTTTATCTCAATTGTGGGGGATTTTAGCATATTGGGATCATTAAGTCTTTCATGTAAATGGGTCTAGAAAAATGAGAAAGGGTTTATTACTATATTTTTTGTCTGTATGGAAACCTTAATTTGGTGTTATTGTGATCTCTTCAATGCGTTCATGCAGGTTATTGAGATATCAAAAGGAAGCAAAGTCAAATATGAGCTAGACAACAAAATCGGTCTTATTAAGGTATATGGCATGATGATCTAAATTAAGCTAGCTCTAAGTGATCCTCTGAGAAGAAACATGATCATAGAGGTAATTTTAATTTCTTTTGTCAATGTAAATCACTATAATTCCTTAATAAATGATGTTTTGCAACTTGCAAGCATATATTTTCATTCAAAGTATTAGTTTAAAATTGGGACATAGCTCCTTTCTACTATCTGTTTTTTTTAATTGTATATAAGTCAAAATTGGAGTCTTCTAACAAAATTATTTATTTTAAAATTAATGACACTTTTTAATGATTTTATTATTTGCATATATTTATTTATGATACTATATTTTGGAGAATCTATTTCTTCTAGGTTTTGTGTTTTTAATATTAATTTTTTAATATGTAAGTCATTTAACTAAAGCATATTAAATATTATGTTTGTTTTTATTATAATTTTTTTCATAATCTTATTTTGTGAATGTTTGTAACGTAAGCTTTGCATAACGTCATATTATTCAATTTCAACTTTAATTATTTTCTAGGTTCACAAATATAATTTTTAGTATAGAAATTTATGAGTTAAAGTTGTAAATTTTGTTAATGGATCTTCGTGATTTTCAAATTTATTTTTTTTATGAACAAAAATATTTTATATTTATTTGTGCTTGATTAATAGAATGATTTGTATTTTGTGAGCGTGGATATGTATTACATTATAAGGTATGTTAATACCTCATGAAAATGATTATGAGACCAATTTTTGAATTTTTTGCAGGTTAGGAAAAATTTTCTGTTAATTTGAATTTAAATTATTGAGTTGTTACCCAATTAATCATATTCATCATTTACATGAATTTGCAATCTATGTTAAAGCACACATCAAAAAACTAATTTAAATAATAATTTTTTTTTAAATAGAATATTAATTGATTATAAAGGTCCTAGATTAAATGACATGAAAGACATTCTGATTACACAATGCATTAAATTAAGTATATGTTTGAAAATAGCTTAGATCAAATGATGAGAGATTGGATTAAAATAAATCTAAAAAATAAAACGAGTTTTAACTTCAACTATTTTCATAAACTAAAAAAAGATAATTTTTTTTAAAACGTATTTTTGAGAAAAATACATTTAAAAGCACTTTTAAAGGCTTTGTCAACTATTTATAGTTAGTAAAATACTAATAGTTGTTCTGTTTTTAAATTTATTAGTCAAATACAAATTGATTCTCATCGAAAAATAGACATCAAAGTAATTTTATAAAATTGAACTCATTGAAGCAAATTACACGCGTGAAACACGTATGCTAAGACTAGTATATACTAATTGCTAGCATCGTGTTTCGAGTTGTGTGAAGCATAGGAGCGATATGCAAACAAGCCCTCACATGTTGCAAATGATTTCGTGGCTTTCCAACCACGGTAAGAGCAAAGTTCTTTCAAAAATTAAGATTCTTCGAAATGAAAATAATAACATTTGCTCATTACTGTTTGATTATTTTATCTTTTTTGAAACTTATGTGATTAATTTTCTTCAAATATTACTCACTTGGTTTCATTTTTTTCTACTTTCCTTGTTTGTTGTGTCAAAAAGAATAATTCTTTTCTTTCTTATCAATATTTAAATCTCAATTTTTCATATGATATATTTAAGATCATAAGATTAAAGAAGATTTTGACAATTTGGCATATCTTTATAATTAATTTAACACCATCACATTCAAAAATCATCTATAGTTTCTTAAAATCTGTGCCAAGTCAAAATATGTCAAACATTTAGAAACAAAGGGTAACTAGGACAAAAAATCTCATAAAATATAGTCCATGAATTTCATTATTGTAGTTGGGCACATTTTATTTTACAGTGATTAAGAAATCATAAATTGAATGTTGAATTATATAATTTACCTTAACCCATATTAATGATATTCATTGGGTATAGGAATGGACATTAGATATGTAATTGTTTACCTTTAATATATACTATTAATTGTAGTGGTAAAATGAGAAAATTAATTAATTCTATCTTGATTTAGTATTTGATCAACTAAAATGAGATATTTACTTTTAGTAAGATGACCAATTAAAATAGACGGAGGGACTCCTTCCGTTACGTTTTAGTTTGTCATCTTCCTAAAAATATTTGTTTCAATTTACTTGTCCCTTTAATAAAATCAAGAAGATTTTATTATGTTCTTCCAACACTATCCTTATCATTAAACGACTAAACAAAATGTATATATATTCAAATTTATATTTTCAAAACATAATTAATAAGACTAATTTGGTAAAATAAATCTCTAATAACTATTTTCTTAACGAAAGTGTCCAATCTATAAGGGTCAACTATTTTGAATCCGAGGGAATATGCTATATTGTGTGCATGTCATTATATAAAAATGACGTTAATTTAAAAGATTTATATACTTGTAATGTAATTCTATCAACCAGTTTATTTTATATAACTTGGTTATATGCATGGGATAATGTAAAATATTTTTTCCCTCTGCAATTTGGAATGCGTTTATATTAGGCTTACGCCTTACAGCTTACAGTTTTCAATAATATTTGAAAACGATTGATACACACATATATATCGAGAGTTCAAATTCTAATTTCATCCGGGAGTGCAAGTTTGAATTTTCTTTTCTATAAAGATTGTGCATTATTGTTGAAATAGATTCATTTCTTCTAGAGTGACACCATTTTTGCCGGCACCAAATTTATTGATGAATTAATATATTTAACTATGTTGGGATAATACTGTATTTTGTTCATTAGATCGGGTTGGTTCAGCCGTTTCATTCACCCATTTCATTATTCGTCTGTTGCAGCCTTAACATTATTTGATGATGGACTACATGTCATTATGATTTCATCTCAACTTCAACAGATCATTGTATATATTATTTTATGCACATATTATTTTATTTCTTTTGCACACTTTAAGTAAATCTTTTGTATTAAGTAGCATTTCCTACGTTATTTAGAAGAATATCCTCTTAGTTTCCTATCATATTTAAAAGTGTATCCCCTTAGTTATTTTGTACCTTATTTAGGAGTCCTTAAGTTTGTTCTTTACTTGTATATATTGGATATTGTACAAAACTATTATTCATTAAAAAAAAAGAGAAGAAGATTTTTTGCAATTTTTTTTTGCCTTTCTTTTTCATAATTTTTTTTCAATTCTTACATGGCATCAGAGCAAGATTGATTCAATCATCTTGTCTCAAATTCTCGTTTTCTGTGTCTCAATTTCAATCGTCTTATCTCAAAATTTTCAAATCATGTTCAATACCCAAACTAATCTAATTTTTGCTTACTGTAAGAAATGAAGCCATACTGTAGACAAATGTAACATAATTCATGGATTTTATGCTAATTTTAAATTTACAAAGCAAAGAAAATTTCAAAAAAAAAAAAAAAATCAAGTCTGGAACAGGTTGGCAATAGTGTTCCAAACATCAAGTCCTTGACTCAAAAAATTGTGGAACGACTATTGGAGTTTCTTCGTGATTAAATATTATAAAACAAGGTAGAAATACTCCTCAAGTTTCTGCCAAAGTGAGGGTTGCAGGTAAATTAAGTTTTTTCAATTCTTATGCACACCTAATAAACATTGACAATAATTCTTGGATATTAGATAGTGAAACTACTCAGCATATGACTCACAATAAATCAATTCTTTCAAATTTTAACTACTAAAAAAAGCAGGAAAATCGATCACAAAAAACGACCACAGCTTTTGGTCGAGAAAAATTGACCAGACTTTTTATTTTATTTTTTTAAATAATTTATTTTAAAAAAGCGACCACATGTGGTCGTTTTTATATTTTAAAATTTAAAAATAATCATTTGAATAATTTTTATATTAATTATTATTTCTTTTAAAAATAAAAAATAAAAAAATAAAAAAATCCACCACTTGTGGTCGGTTTTATTTAAAAAAATTAATTAAAAAGTATTTTTAAAAATCGACCACTTGTGGTCTGTTTTTAAAAATAGTTTGTAATTATATTTTTAAATAAAACCGACCACAAGTGGTCGGTTTTTAGATTCAATTTTTTTTTTTAAAAATCAACCACTTGTGGTCGATTTTATTGAAAAAATATAATTAAATTTTTTTAATAACTGACTACAAGTGGACGGTTTTGGAATAAAAAAATTAAAAATTAAATAATTTTATAAAACCGATCACTTGTAGTTTGTTTTGTAATTTAAAAAATAAATTATTTAGGAAACCGACCAATTGTGATTGTTTTTTATTAAAAAATAATTAATCTAATATATTATTTTTTTAAACTACACCTATCACATGTAGTCGCTAACCAATATAATAATAATAAAAATCAATCAATCTTAGATTTTGTAAAAATATTATACTAAAACATACATCAAATAAAATAAGCAAATTACGTTAAATATAATCTTTATCTTTTACTTATGTTTCAATATATACAATAAATATTTTTCTTTGTATGTACGTTAAATAACGTTAAACAACGTTAAACATGCATAATATTTGTATAATGAATATGTGCATATATTACCATTTGCGATAATGATATTATGCGATAATAATGTATGTACATATATAACCGATAATTCATCAGAATATTATGATTGTGTTCTATTATGAGGAAATATACTTGTAGATTTTATGTATATATATTACGCATTCAATAGTTCATATATATAAATATCTTTATATATATACGTATATATATACATATATATATATACATATATACATATATACATACATATACATATATACATATATATGATGTAGTGATCGATTGATGAATGATATAGTCAAAAACTAGTAGAATATATCCAAACATATTGAATACCTTGATTTGAAATGATAGAAGTAATAATATATTGTACATTGAAGTTATATTGATGTAAGCTAATCAAATTAATAGATAACTCATCAAAGTATGTATATGAAATACGTCGCATTATATTATTGGATAATATACTCATGTACGTACGTGATGTATATAGTATGTAATTAGAACTTGATATAGTCGATAGTGTGTATATGTGTGTGTATGTATAGGTATATATATAGTATATACATATTATATAGTGAAGGTATATTAATGACATAAGATAAACTAACCAATATTCATTTGAGTATATGTGCAATACATTGTATATTATTATGGGGTAGTAAAATCGTGTATGTGATGTATATAGTACGTATTTGAAAGCTGATCACCAATTGAATATATTTATATATACACGTATATCTCGGGTAGTGACGTATGCATTAATCAAAAGCTCGATAACAAAATCTATATATCAAAATATTTTGAATAATACGTTGATATCATACTATTGAGGAAATAAATATTCTATTTTGTGTCAATGTAGACACACATATATTGTTGAAGTTGTAATAACGTAAGACAAGTAATCAATAATTTATCTGATTAACATGTTGTATGATGAGGTGTATATATATATATATATATAATCATATTTAAAAGCTAATTAACCAAAAATTTATCGTAATTTATAAAATTCATTGATATTATTACACGATTATGGAAATATATTACTCATGTTAATGTGATAATAAAATAACTAATTATCTGATTTATATATATACGAATTGTATTAAATTATTTGGATGTTGTTAGAAATATTATAGAATTTATTAAAATTTAAATTTATTAATTTATTTTGTAATTTATTAATTGCAATTTATTAAATTTTAATTTCAAAAATAATTTTGTAAAAACCAACCACATGTGGTCGGTTTTCAAAAATATTTCCAGAAAACCAAAAATTATTAAATTGATTTAACCCGACCCGACCTACAAAATAAAACAACAAAACACACACACCTGACCTTGATAAACACAACAACACCCACCAACACACTTGATAAACATACACAACACACACATCGGCGACGACAGTGCGTGCGGCGAAATTGTACTCCAGCGACGGCAGCTCGGCCAGCTTCTCCGGCGACTCCAACTTGTGAGTTGTTCTCTTCTTCTCCACCTTTTCCTTTTCCTCTTACTAAATAACACACACAACACCCTAGTTGTGATTTTAAGTCATAGAAATGTGAGTTGTATTACTAGGGATTTGTTTGATTCTGCTGAAGGAGCAAGACCTTAGCTCAAATTTTCACAATTCATTATCGTTTTTACTATTTCTTTTTGATTTTTTTTTGGGGAAAATCTTATTCCTATTCCTTAGCTCAAGTTTTTGCTTGTGGTAATTTGAGTTTTGGTATAAAAGACCAGCATTTTGACAAAATAAGAAAAAATGTTAATTTTATCTATTAATTTCAAATTATCAACAATTAGTTTTAAAGTCGGAATGGTAGCAGTGCATTGTCTGGGTGTTCGATTTCTGTTATTATTGTTGTTAGTCAGAATGAAAGTCATAAATATGATATCTTTTACTAAATTGTTGCAATTATTTAAGCGAAAGATTATTCTTTCTAATAATTTTATTGTTTGACAGAATCCGAATTCGAAAAAAGGATTGCTTTGCTATTTTTCCAGTGACCGCTTATCTCTTTCGCTTTAATTTAGGCCAAGAAAAGGTAATTTGACTTCTCTCTATTTTCTTATAATGAAGTCTTTAAATGTAGTTTAGATTGGGATTGTTCGTTGTAGAAGGATTTGAAAGCCATAAGAATTTTGTGATGATTATATGGTGTGAGAGGGACATGCGACACCTCTACTTATTTGCTTTGTTACACTTGTTCAATTGTTTGACTTATTATACTATAAATGAATATGTTACTTGAAAGTGAATAAGTGTAGTTACTTGAAGGTGAACTTTTATTTTGAATTTTGTTGATACGTAGGTACTTGAAATGTGAACTTTTTATTGTGAATTTTGCTATGCTTGGTAATTTGGAAGGTCACTTGGTGACTTAGTGACTTAAAAATGTTGAAGTTTAGGTACTTGAAATGAAATTTTTTGTTTTGAATGTAGTTTAGTTTGGTAACTTGTGAGGTGACTTAGTGACTTGAAAATGTTGAAGTTTAGGTACTTGAAATGTAATTTTTTTTTTTTGAATGTGGTTTAGTTTGGTAACATGTGCGGTGACTTAGTCACTTGAAATTGATCAAGTGGAGGTACTTGAAAGGTGAATTTTTATTTTGAAAGTGGTTTAGTTTGGTGACTTGGGTGGTGACTTAGTGACTTAAAATTGATTTAGTGTAGGTAGTTGAAAGGTGAATTTTTGTTTTGAATGTGGTTTAGTTTGGTGACTTGGGTGGTGACTTAGTGACTTGAAAATGTTGAAATTTAGGTACTTAAAATGTGAATTTTTGTTTTGAAGGTAGTTTAGTTTGTTGTTTTAGGAGGTGACTTAGTGACTTGAAAAATATGGAAGTTTAGGTACTTGAAATGTAAATTTTTATTTTGAATGTGGTTTAGTTTGGTAATATGTGAGGTTACTTAGTCACTTGAAATTGATTAAGTGTAGATAGTTGAAAGGTGAATTTTTGCTTTGAATGTGGTTTAGTTTGGTGACTTGGGTGGTGACTTAGTGAGTTGAAACTGATAAGTGTCGGTACTTGAAATATGAATTTATCATTTTGAAGGTATTTTAGTAAGTTGTTTTAGGAGGTGACTTAGTGGCTTGAAAATGTTGAAGTTTAGGTACTTGAAATGTGAATTTTTGTTTTCAATGTGGTTTAGTTTGGTAACATGTGAGGTGACTTAGTCACTTGAAATTGATTAAGCGTAGATAGTTGAAAAGTGATTGTTTTTTAAAGTGGTTTATTCTACTAACATGTGAGATGATTTAGTCACTTGAAATTGATTAAGTGTAGATAGTTGAAAGGTGAATTTTTATTTTGAATGTGGTTTAGTTTGGTAACATGTGAGGTGACTTATTCACTTGAAATTGATTAAAGGTAGGTACTTGAATTTTTATTTTTTGTTTTGAATGCGATGAAATTTGGTAACATGTGAGATGACTTGGCCACATGAAATTGATTAAGTGTAGATAGTTGAACGGTGAATTTTTGTTTTGAATATGGTGGAATTTGGTAATGTGAGGTGACTTAGTCACATGAAATTGATTAAGTGTAGATAGTTAAAAGGTGAATTTTTTATTTTGAAAGTGGTTTATTCTACTAACATGTGAGATGATTTAGTCACTTGAAATTGATTAAGTGTAAGTAGTTGAACTGTGAATTTTTATTTTGAATGTAGTTTAGTTTGGTAACTTGGGAGGTGACTTAGTCACTTGAAATTGATTATGTGTAGGTACTTGAAAGGTGAATTTATCATTTTGAATATAGTTTAGTTTGGTGACTTGGGAGGTGACTTAGTGACTTGAAATTGATTAAGTGTAGGTAGTTGAAAGTTGAATTTTTGTTTTGAATGTGGTTTAGTTTGGTAACTTGAATTTAGGTACTTTTTCATTTTTAATTTAGGCACTTGAAATGCGAACTTTTGTGACTTGTACTAATTAGTTGAATTTGATCGATTGTGTAGATGGAATCTGATTATAGTTGGATATATCAACAGAATAATGATAATATATTGGGTCTTAAGGTGAAATTTGTTGAAGGTGTGAGATGATTTATTGAACATGCTAGGACACTTGATGCTTGGTCATATTTTCTGGCTATTCGTTGTCCTTGTGTTAGATGTGATGGTACAAATCTTTTAAAAGAAGAAGTTGTGAAGGAACATCTTTATATAAGGTGGTTTCTCGAGGACTTTTTAAGATTGCATACTATTGATGGTGATATTGAGAAAAATAACTTTGTTGTTGGTGAAAGCAGTAGGTCTGCAGGGCATAATGAATATCAGGATACTAGGATGGTAGAAATTGTGCACGATGCTTTTGGGATGCAACACGGGAGCGACTTTGGAAAAAATGTTGAAGATGTTCCCAATAGAGAAGCGGGCTATTTTTATGAAAAACTGCATGCTGCTAGCCATTCTTTGTTTGACAGGTGTTCGTATTCTCATTTTTCTGTTGCTATTAGATTATTAAGTATCAAATCTGATTAGACTATTACTGAAGGAGGAATGGACTCAATGATAGACCTTATTAAATAGTTAGTTGACCCTTCCTTAAAGGTTCCTTATTCTTTCTATAAGGCAAACAGATTGGTGTCAAAGTTAGGTCTCTTATCGGTTAGAATTGATTGCTGTGAAAATAGCTGCATGTTATACTTTAAGGAAGATACTAACCTAGAGTCCTGTAAGTTTTGTCAGCACCCTCGATGTAAGCGTGGTTGTAGTGGAAATAAAATTGTTATTAAGGCAATGCATTATTTACCTCTAATACCAAGGTTGAAGAGGTTGTATGCTTTAAATAGCTCAGCTCCTCATATGAGATGACACAGTGAAAATAGAAGGCTCACTGGTGTTATGTGTCATCCATCTGATGGAGAGGCTTGGAAGCATTTTGATGCAACTTATCCAGATTTTACAGCTGAGCCACGAAATATTCGTTTGGGATTATGTGTGGATGGCTTCATTCCTTTTTCAGTTGGTACTGCGCCATATTCATGTTATCCTGTATTTATCACCCTGTATAATCTTTCTCCTAAAATGTTAATGACTAGTCCCTAGATATTTTTCAATTGTGTTATTCCTGGCCCGCGTAATTCAAAAAACAAAATAGATGTCTACTTGCAACCTTTGATTGCTGAACTTCAAATTTTATGGTATGAGGGGGTTGAAACTTGGGACATCTCACTTAAATAGAATTTCAATCTGCGTGCATATCTAGTGTGAACTGTTAATGATTTTTCTGCTTATGGAATGTTGTCTGGGTGGATGACAACTGGAAAGTTGGCTTGTCTATACTGCACGGAAAAAAAAAATCTTTAACATTGAGACATGGCAGGAAAAATTCATGGTTTGATTGTCATTGTTGTTTCTTTCCACCTGATCATGAATTTAGGAGACTCAGGAATACATTCAGAAAGAATAGAATAACACATGATGGTCCATCTCTAAGGCTATCTGGTCATGACATATGGGAGATAGTTTAGGATTTTCCTAAAGTTAGCAAGGAACCGTTGTATAGGCTTGATGGATATGATGTTTCGCATAACTGGACTAAGCAAAGTATATTTTGGGAGTTAGAATATCGGCCAGATAATTTACTTAGAAATAATGTTGATGTCATGCATACTGAGAAGAACTATTTTGTCAACTTGTTCAACACAGTTATGGATGTTACTTGCAAGACAAAGGATAATCCTAAGGCCATACTTGACTTACCAAAATATTGCAAGGGCAGAAAATTACACTTACAGGAGGGGCCCAATGGCAATGTTCTTAAGACCAAGGCTAGTTTTACATTCAAGTTGGACCAAAAACGACCAATATGTGAGTGGATCCAAATTTTAAAGATGCCCGATGGATATGCCTCAAATTTGGGAAAAGGGTTAATATGACACAAGGAATCTTGCATGGAATGAAAAGCCATGATTGTCATGTTTTCATGGAACAATTACTTCCAATTGCTTTTATTGGTTTACCTGAAAACATTTGAAAACCAATAGCAGTGATTAGTTTGTTCTTCAAAGATTTATATGCTACCATATTAATAGAAAAAAATCTGGCGCAAATGGAAAGTAATATTGTTGTTATCACCAACAAGTTGGAGAAAATTTTTCCACCAGGGTTCTTCGATGTGATGGAACATCTTCCCATTGACCTTGTGCACGAAGCTCAGTTAGGCGGTCCAGTTCAAACTAGGTAGATATATCCATTCGAACGGCAATCAATTGCAACATATTTAAATTCATACATATCTTTTTTCAATATAGTAAACATCTAATCTTAAGATTGTGCAGGACAATTGGAAAACTGAAAAGGGGTCCCAAAAATAAATATAGGGTGAAAGGCTCTGTAGTTGAGGCATATCTTGCAAGAGAAACATCTCAATTTTGTTCATACTACTTTCGTGATAAAATTGCTTGTTCAAAAAATAGGTCAAATCGTCATCAGGACAATGAGAATGAGCCTTATTTGCAACCGATATCAATTTTCAATCAATCTGATTGTAAGGCTAAAAAGACCATACTTTGCTGGCTCACTACCATGGAGCACAAATCAACAACTTTCTATGTCTTGCTGAATTGCCCGAAAGCTGAGCCCTCTCTAAAGTAAGGAGATTAAAAATCAACATATCTTATTTATTTACTCATTCCCTTAAGGAAACTAATTGTGCTTCGCATGTTGGATCTTCAGTTCATTTAAGACTCAATTCCATGAAAATCAAGTGTATGCATCCTTTGCAACATGGTTTACATATGAGGTTCGTAAGTGTACTAATATTTCTACAAATTTTAAACATTTAAACATTCTTCAACTAATATATATATATATATAGTATTTTTACGTACACCAATCACCAAATATAGTCGTATACGATCAGTTCTTGAGAGATTTGTCTTTGGGACCAGTTGAAGCTCATACAATGTCCCATTACACAGTAAATGGATTTAAATTTTCCACTAAAGAGCACTCCAGAACAAGAAAAACAGACAATAGTGGTGTTTGGGTTAAGGGTGATGATGATGTTGATTACTTTGGCATCATACACGAGATCTTAGAACTGGAGTGTGTTGATTTTCCAATAAAAAAAATTATCCTCTTTCGATGTAAGTGGTTTGATCCAAGAATAAGCGGCACAAGAGTACATAAGGAGCATAACATCATTGAGGTGAAGCATTACAGGTCGTATCCTGTTTACGATCCCTTTGTTCTGGCGCAAAATGCTAAACAAGTGTATTATGCTCCTTATCCGTTGCACAGTGATAAGTCTGATTGGTGTGCTGTAATAAAAAAAGCCTATAGGATGGGTGGATGTTGAGAATGTGTTGGAGACTGCATATCAAAATGAAATGCAGATTGATCACCAGCTAGTGGACATTGACTTAGTGGATAGTTTGAATTACCTAAAAAATATATTTGAAGAAGTTAATATTGAAGAAGAAGAGGCTGAGTGGGTAGGAGATAACAAAAATTTCAAAGAGGGTGAATGGTTTAGTGGAGACTCTTCAGGAGAGGAGGATTAGTTTGTGTAGGTTGTATTTATTTGTATTAATGTCTTTATGCTTTGTACTATTTATCTTTATGTTTCTTGTTTAAGATTGATATGTAATATACTGTGTAAGATTGTTTTTTTCACTTTTCCATAATTTATTTAGTAATAGAAATATTCTTGTCTCTCTCGTGTTGTTGGAGAGATTTGAAATGTGAATTAGTAACTTGAAATTAGTTACTTGGAATGTTTTCTTATATATTCATTTTGTAAGGACTAACTACTTGTTAACTTTACATAATTTAGATGGCAGGTGGAGGTAACAAAGGTAAGGAAAAAGTTGACCCTACAAAAACAAAAAAGAAAAATTAACCTCCGACTTATAGACAACTGCCAGGTATTCATATAGCTGAGGGTCGGTTTGCTGACGCGCCAGTACGACCCTCATATTTTAAGTTGTCGCAGCATTCAGTTCCTGCTCCTAAGCATGTGGGTCCACTTTATGGGTCTACAACGACTCATTCTTCTCCCATCACTGAATCACCACCATCACAGTACTATCGGACGACCGCTGGCTCATTCAGACATCTACCATCGTCAGTACCCTCTACTAGCAGTCACCCACGTTCTCACAGTGATTCTGCTGGATCTATTGGGTTGAAGGATCTTTATCTTGGAGGCACTCCATCCGATGCTTCAGATCCGCCCATGCCAGTGCATCCACCAGTACTTGCTCCGCAGCCTGAAGATAGAGATGATTATTGGAGGCAGCATATTATTTCATATGAGATAGGGTAAGATTTCTAAATATCACAACATTGTTCATTTTTTATTTATTGTATTATTATGCTCTATGAAATTACTGTTTGATCTTGTGTTGTAGATTTAGGCCCGATGCTGAAGTTGGAAAAATTATGACTATATGAATTTGTTGGAACTTCAATGGCTATTGGACCAGTAGGCAAAAGGTTTCAGAACGTGACAGAGAACTAATGTTTTAAAAATTTCATGTAAGGATTTAACTTATCGACTACTTAAGATATTGTTAGAACAAAAAATTGAATATTATATTTTTATTTTTGTTGTAGAAATATTACTGGTAGGATGACGCGCATGAAAGTTCTATACGGAGAAATTTTTATAGAAGAGCTAGAGCCAGATTCAACGGTCTGTTGGATTATATCAGAATCAATAGGGTACAACCAGGGTTTATTTAGGAACCCATGTGGCAAGATTATATTCGCTATTGGAATAACGACGAATACCAATTGTTCAGTGCGAAAGGAAAGAAAGCCAGGGCTTCATCCAAGGGTGGCTCACTACATACTGCGGGTGCAATTAGTTGGATTGCTGTGGAGTAAAAAATGGTATATAACTTTTATAGTTTTAATTTTTTGTTTCTATTTAAATATTAATAATTTTATCATATGCAAGAAAAACAAAGGGTAGGAAGATAAGACACGATGAGATATTCGAGGAGACGCATGTGAAGAAGAAAAATAACCCAACTGATGAAGATGTTTGGGTTGAGCCTCGTGCAAAAGCTGCCCATGTAAGAATCAAATTTCCTGTTATGAAACTTTTTCTCAAAGTTGATATTATTCAAGTACAAGTATGTTAATATTTTTTTACTATTAATTTTAACTTTACTTTAATTATAGGACAAATATATGCAACTCGTTAATGAGTATCATAGTACAAAGCCTCCTGAAAGTCAGAGTGAAACAATACCTGAAGATGTAGAGGAGGAGTTATGGAGAGAAATTGTTGGTCCTCCAGTTAGAGGCCAATACTATGGATAACTTAGAAAATGTGATAGCGAGAATATTAGGTCTACGTTCAGCCCGACATCCTATACCTCATCAGTTGATAGAGACACCATTGAATCACTAAGAACTATGATTTCTAAACTCACTGAAGAGCTTGTTGAACACAGAGAGAGAGATGGTGAAGAAGGAGGAGGAGAAAATAACATCATAAATCAAGATGCTGCAGCAACAATTCAGATCTTTTATTCGATCTGCAGGGATTATTCCTCCATATTTTGGTGATGCAGTTCGATATACAAAAGGTTTAGGCCCACTAGATGATATCAACACAGATGAGGAATCATATTTTGTGTGTGCGGCTGAGGATGCGGATGATGCATACAATGGTGATGAGTGGTAGTGTTTTGACTTTTGTATGTGTTGTAGTTTGGATTTGTAGATGACTTGTAGTTTTTACACTTTTGTATGTTTTTAGACTTGTATTGTATGTTGGTTATGTGGGAATACACTGGGTATGTTGTTGTTGTTGTTGTTATTGTATTATATGTTGGTTGTTTAATTTGTTTGGCTGGTTGATTTTTATTTTTTTAAAAAAATTACCAGAAAAACCGACCACATGTGATTAGTTTTTCTGGAAATTTTACAAAAATGGACCACAATTGGTCGATTTTTTAAAAATAAATAAATTAATTTAAAAATAAAACTGACCACTTGTGGTTGATTTTATTAAAATTAATTAATTAATTTCAAAATAAAACCGACCACTTGTGGTCGTTTTTTTGAATTTTTTTATTTTGAATTTTTTTTTTTTTTTTTAAAATACTATTGAATTTTAAAAGTATTTATATTTTTCAAAAAACCAACCATACGTGGTCAATTTTAAAAAAGCTACCACACTTTTACCGACCACACTTTTTGGTCGGTTTTGTGATCGAAAATGCAGGAAAACCGACCACGTAAGGTCGGTTTTCCTGTTTTTTAGTAGTGTTTAAGGTATTGCCTAGAGTACTCATGATGAATCTTTTTAATTCATGTAAAGTAAGGGTAACTCATTCAAAAACAATCTGTGCATTACTAAATCTTGTCTTGACAATGTTTTATATCTACCTTCTTTCAAGTACTATCTCTTGTCTGTATAGAAATTATGTAGACAACTCAATAATTATGTGTTAGTCACTCCTACTTCTTATTTTATATTTTAGGGCGCTTCCGTACAGAGCCTATTGAAAATTGGTAGAGAAGAAGAAGGACTTTACATACTCAAATCAAGTCAGTCAGATACTCTTTCAAATGCTCAAGTTAATAAAATCTCAAATCCTAGTTTAGGTCCAAATTTAGTTTCTTATAATAGGATTTTCAGTTTTAATTCAAATTCTCGTTCATGTTTGGCCTTATTTGATTCTAAAATAAAGGAGAAATTGTGGCATTACTGATTAGGGCATATGCCTTTGAATAATATGAAAAATATTTCTTTTCATTCAATTTCTTCTTGTCAAAAATTTTGACACTCCATATGTGATTTCTTTAGTGGCAAGACAAATCAAACTATCTTTTTCAACAAGCAACATCTCAACAAAACATATTTTTTAGTTGATACATATTGACGATTGAGGACCTTATAAAGAACCAACATATGATGGGTATAAATTCTTTCTTACCATTGTGGATGATTTTAGTAAAGGAACATGGACTTTTCTATTAAGTAATAAGTCAAATACTTTCACAGTCCTCAAAGCTTTCTTAGCTAGGGTTGAAAGACAATTTTAAACCAAGATCAAAATAGTAAGATTTGTCAATGTTCTTGAGTTAGAAAGTGACACAACACAGTCAAAATATTTCATTTATAATGGGATTCAACATCAAACCACATATGTGTATACTCCACAACGAAATGGTGCGGTTGAAAGAAAACATAGATATTCGCTAGAAACATCTAGGGCTCTTTTGTACCAATCACATCTACCCAATTAATATTGGGGTCAATGTTTTTTTACTGCAATGTATCTAATCAATAGATCTCCTTAAAAAATTATTAATAATAAAATACCCTTTGAAGTCCTTTTCAAGACCATACCTAACTATTCTAATCTCAAATATTTTAGATGTCTATGTTTTATTTTCACTCTATCTTTTCAAAGGTCTAAGTTGGTACCAAGGGCCACTGCATGTGTCTTTTTGGGATATCCATATGGAAAGAAAGAGTACAAAGTTTTGGTTCTTGATACTAAGAAAATCATCGCTTTTTGAGATGTGTTTCATGAAAACATCTTTCCTTTTGAGTCTTCTAGATCCAATGATTTCCACTTTCCAGTTCATGTTCAATCCTAACTATTGATTCTGATGATAATGCTGACACTAATCAAAGCATCCCATATCCCTCATGTATCACTTTTATTTTACCTCCTGCATCTACCAGTGTGGATTAGGTACAATCTTATGTTCCTCTTACTGTCATGAACTAGGTACAACCTCATATTCCTTCTGTTATCATGGACCAGGTACATTCTCTAGTTCCTTCCACAAATAATATTTTCTCACTTTTGAGGTCAACTCAGGAATACAAAATTCCTAGTTATCTAGAAGACTATATTTGCAATTCTGTGTACCTGGATAATATTAGCTCTTCTTATTTCTTATCTCCTATCTCACCAGTCTCACTTTCTGTCACAACTCTATCTTGCAATAATCAACATATGCTGAATTTCTTGTCTAATATTCAAGAACCTATAAATTATAATCAAGTTGTGTTGCACAAAGATTGGAAAAAAGCTATGGAGAAAGAATTTCAGGCTCTTTAATGGATCAACACTTGGGACGTGGAACAACTACCCCCGGTAAAAAGGCTTTATCTTGTAAATGGATTTACAAAGTCAAACAATAGAGTGATGACAACATGGAAAGGTTAAAAGATAAGTTAGTGATCAAAGGAGACATTTAAAGGGAAGGTATTTATTTTAATGAAATTTTTTCTTCAGTTGTCAAAATAACCACAATATGATGTCTTCTAGCTACAGTTTTCAAAAGAGGTTGGGGTCTCTATCAATTGAATGTTAATAATGCATTTTTACATAGAGATCTCCATGAGAAAGTCTACATGAAGTTCCCTGATGGGAAACTTCTACCATCACCATCTCATGTTTGTAAGCTTATGAAGTTTATATATGGACTTCGTCAAGCCTCTAAGCAATGGTACTCAAAGCTCACAGATGCTCTTAATTTTAAAGGGTTCACTCATTCTCTTAATGATTATGCACTATTTGTGAAGAAATCTGACTCATCTATTTCAATAGTAGCAGTATATGTTGATGACATTGTTTTGATAGGTAATGATAATGCAGAGTCACATGTATTGAAGTTATTTCTACATGAGGAGTTTAGAATAAAGGATTTGGGAGAATTACACTTTTCTTAGGCATGGAGGTATTTAGGGAACCTCATGGCATCATACTTTCACAACAAAAGTTCACAATTGAGTTTCTAAAGGAATTTGATGTCACACATATGTTACTTGTTTCATCTCCTCTTGATCCTATAGTAAAGCTAAGTTTAAATGATGGAGATGTTATTCTGAATTCCACTGTATATAGACATCTCTTTGGTAAGTTGAATTATCTTACTCACACAAGGCCGAATCTTGCCTTCATTGTTCAACTTTTTATCTAATTCATGCAAGATCCTCGTGTACCTCATCTTACTACCACATTACGTGTTTTTCGTTACTTGTCCAAGAAATCAGGTTTGGGCATTTTTCTCAATGCCTCTTCTTCTTTTGAGTTGCTTGCCTTTTATGATCTGGATCGAGGAACATGTCCAAATTCAAGAAAATCTGTTAGTGGATTTTATATATCACTAAGTCTCTCCAATCTCTTGGAAGTCCAAGAAGCAAACATCTATTTCTCTTAGCTCCGTCGAAGCTAGTATCATTCTATGAGGCTCGTGGTTGTCGAGCTCACATGGTTGGTTCATCTCCTCCAAGATTTCTCAATTCTAATACCATTGCTTGTGCCTCTTCGTTTGGATAGTCAGGCAGCAATATATACACATTGCTAAGATCCCTATATTTCACGAAAGAATAAAACATATTGAGATTTATTGTCATTTCGTTTGACAAAAAATTTTAGATGGACTTATTTCATCTTCATTTGTTCCATCTTTCTCTCAATTAGCTGATCTATTCAAAAAATCACTCACTGGTCCTCTTCATCATAATGTTTTGGGAAGGTTGGGTGTTCGTTCGTCCCCTCTAACTGGAGGGGGTGTTGGGATAATACTATATTTTGTTCATTGGGTTGGATTGGTTCACCAGCTTCATTATTCGTCTGTTGTAGCCTCAACATTATTCGATGATGGACTACATGACATTATGAATTCGTCCCAACTTGAGTAGATCATTGCATATATTATGCACATATTATTTTATTCCTTTTGTACACCCTAGGAAAATCTTTTGTATTAAGTAGTATTTTCTACCTTATTTAGAAGAATATCCTCTTAGTTTCCTACCTTATTTAGAAGTGTATCCTCTTAGTTATTTTATACCTCATTTAGGAGTCCTTAAGTTGGTTCTTTACTTGTATTTATAGGATATTGTACAAAGCTATTATTTATTTTAAAAAAAAAGAGAAGAAAATTTTTCGCAATTTTTTTTTGTCTTTCTTTTGCATAATTTTCTTTCTATTCTTACAAACTAATGACATGATGAAATGTACTGAAACCATCGCATCAATTAATTGAATTTTAAAATCACTACATTTAGAGATATTTCTTTGGGTAATGCTCAGTTTAGATTCAGTCACTTCTTATTTTGCATTTGTTATTGAAAGTGAAAATAGTAAAATACAATTTGATCATATCTCCCTGAAAGGGTAGTCAGACACTGTTATGATTTTTTGAAGAAAAATATGAACAATAAAATAAAAAAATTTGAATGAAAACTTTCTCATATGAATTTTACTAATTATGAGCCTTTATATAGACAAACAAATAAAGTTGTTGACTTCTACATATAAAGTAGTAGGCTCTTACTAAAACTAAAACTGAATATTCTACTAACTTAATTATTGGACTCCCCTATAATAAAACAACTAATTATTCTAGAATACTGTAGCAGTAATAGATGCAATATCGAACACTCCTCCTTGCTTCTATTGCTGCAATTTAATAAAGTTGGTCCTCGTTTTATTCTTCCATAAGTAGTGCTTTTGAATTATCATGAGCATCTTTGAATTTGCTAACTTTTGTGACATGATCCTTTTGTTTGCAACTTTTACATAATGCATCATATCTCCACCAGCAAAATTTTTTTAAGTGTTATATTTTTGCAATATTTGCAAGCTTTTCTTTGCTCTTGTTCTTGAAGAGCTTTTATCAATTCAACAAAAGAGATGACAGAGAGATCTTTAAACTCTTCCAAAGCAGAGATTTTTGACTAAAATCTCTCAGAAATAATCACTAGAATTTTTTCAACTATTCTATTGACTTCAAAATCTTCGCCAAGTAATCTGATTCTATTGACAATCAAAGAAATTCTATCAGAATACTTAGCTATTATCTCACCTTCTTGCATCCTAAGAGATTCAAAATCTCTTTTCAAATTCAGAATTTGATTTTGTCTGCCTCGTTTACTTCCTTGGTACTTCTTTTCAAGCTTTTCCCAAGCTTGTTTTGTTGTTTCACATGCAAAGATTTTAGAGAAAATTGAATCAATAATTGAATTTTAAATTATAATTTTTGCTTTATATTTTTTGGATTTCTCTTTTGAGTGAAGCTTGATTTCGACAGCAGAAGGATTTGCAGGGAGTGGTTGTATAGGTTTGTCTTCCTCTACAACTTTCCACAAATAATAAGTTTTAAGATAAGATTTCATCTTAACTGCCAAAATTTAATAGTTTTCACCAATGAAGGTTTCTGGGGCATTGAAAGAGAGAGTATTGCTTGTCATGGTTTGAAAAATAGGATTTAAAATAATATGGGTTAAAAATAGCCCTACGTTACAAATAAAAGTAAGGGTTAAAAATAGTTCTACGTTAAAATAAAAGTAAGGATTAAAAGTAGGTTGAAAATAAGTATGGATTAAAATGATTGAAAATTTTTCTTCAATAAATTCACAGATCCATGAGGATCAATGAAGGCTCTGATACCACTGTTATATTTTTTTTGAAGAAAAAGAAGAACAATAAAATAAAAAAATTCGAATGAAAACTTTCTCATATAAATTTTATTAATTATGAGCCTTTATTTAGGCACACAAATAAAGTTGTTGACTTCTCCTATAAATAAAGTAGTAGACTCTTACAAAAATTTAAACTGAATATTCTACTAACTTAATTATTGGACCGCTCCTACAACAAAATAACTAATTATTTAGAATATTTTAGCAGTAATATATGTAATATCCAACACAACAGTAATAGTTAGGAAAACAAATGCATAATAAGAAAAATATTGCATCAACATATAAAATGATAATTTGGCAAAGTTTATAATAAAAATGACTATCTTAACAATAAATATAAGTGAATATGCAGATCAATGAAACAAATTATAATGTGGATATTCAAATATCCTAATGATTTTCTTATAAAAAGTTTTGACTTTGTAAAAGATAGGGTAGTAATTACTATTCAAAAGAATATATTTAACGCCATGTGCATTTTCTCAAAAGGTTATATATATATATATATACCGATTTCACTGCATGAATTCCTAGGTATTTAGAATTATTGAGAAAAAGTTGTTCATTTTTCTTGATTTATTAATTTCTAAATTATTGATAATCTCTTTTGTTTTTTTCCAATTTATCAATTTCTATTACTCCATATAACATGGACATCGTAATGTTTTCTGCTAAATTGATTTTAATTATTGAGTCTAGTTTACTGATATCTTGAATTTTCATGTAATTATACACGCTTTAATATCAAATAAAATGTACAATTATAAACAAAGCTAATGTATACATTATTTTTATTTTCACTTTTTCTAATGAACACTACCAAATGAGCCCAAGTGTTGAACGAGCTAATGTCCTGTTGTAAAGAGGATTTTTCTTTGTTAGTGTCTTAGCCAAGCTTGCTTAAGAAAGTATCATGTACCTAGTCGACTGAAATTTATTCTCTTGTTCTCTGTGTTCCATTACTCAATAATTTCCCTTTCAAGTCAATCAATTAAAAAAGAAGTGAATTTATGTTTATTAAAATTATGGTGTAATCTGATCCTTTGGATTTGGTGGTCATTTTCCTTGATTAGTGTTCTCGTAGTATCTCATTTCTAATCGTTATTCTTCTTTCTTTGTTTCATGTACAACTGGAGTGCTAGAGTTCCATTTTAATCTCGTTTGACCCAATATATATATTTGGGCCAGCAATCGTTCGGCTAAACAATCCTCATGGTGGTGTTGCGACAATCCTAAAGTTTCGTACATTTCTTTAACTCCTTTATAGCTTCGTTATGTTACTTTTGATATGCTAATCATTTTCATATGTGTTTTATATCGTTTCACACGTACTTGAAGTGTGGAGTAGTTTTTCTATTAAAAAAAACAACAACAACAAAAACACACTTTGTAAGAATTTCTTGCATAGCAATGTAGAAACTTCTTTGCGTTAATGTCATTTTGATAGGACTTAAGGGCCTAGGAATTAAGTGGGCACATATTTTTCCTTTGAAGTTTACTAACATTTTAAAAAAACTTGTCCACACTCGATATTTATATAAAACCAATATATGCATGTCATGTGTTTGAATGTAGAGTTCATTTTACTTAATCATACTTAATTAACATGTATTTTTTATTATATTAAATCACTTAACCATGGTTATTACATTAAATGTTAGTCAAAAATCTAAAATAAATTTCTTTGGAAAGCTAATGAATTTGGGTTTATTAAAATTATGGTGTAATCTAATCCTTTGGATAATTTAATCCTTTTGAATAATCAACTTCCATTTAAGGCAAATAAATTTTAGCTCCAAGATGCACCTTGATACAAAATTGGGCCTTCAACCCAATCATAATTTATTACAATAATTAACCATTCGACCCTATTTCTTGCTGGTAATGTGCACTACGCATTGCTTTCCTTTTCTTCACCCACTTTGTCCCGTTGCAATCATTGCTATGTATGTGGCTTTTCCAAAAAAAAAAAAATTGTTTCAGATTTCTTTGATATCAATTATTTTAAAATCAAATTCATACACTTAATACAAAAATTTAAAAAGCAAAAAGAAAATGATGTCTCATGTTCTGATGATGATTAGTTGACATTAAAGGACCAGGTCCCTGACTCATCATGAAGTGTTACAGCTATCATATCTCTGCACAGTTTGATCCGCTAGTGCAACTAATTGTGCAGGTGTGCAACGTACCCGATTAGAGACCTGATCAAATCAAAATTCAACCCTGATTTATACACCCCTATAAATAGAAAAGGATGCTCTCAATCAAATAGTTTTTGCAAATTTGGTGAATCACTGGAAACAACGAAAACTCTCTATTGCTCAAGTTCCAAATCTTTGTGTGCTTAAGGTTTAGGTGTTCTTGAGTCAGGTCTTGTTTTGTAATCATATTACTCATCTTATAAGAGTAATGTCTTTTCTTTGGCAGTAGAGTTCTTAGGTAGAGTTACCTAAGGTCCATCGATTAGAGTTAATCGATTGTGAAGTGCTTGAGATGTGTAGAGATAGTTGTAGTAGAGCTATTACAACTAGTGAAACTTAGAGTTAAGTTCTTGGAGTTTGTAATCAATGAGTTTTGATTATGGTGGAGATTGAAGTGCTTATGAGGGCAAGCTGTGTTTTTTCCTTCCTTGAACGAGGAGGTTTCCACATAAATCACTGTGTCATTTAATTTCTGCACGTTATGGTTGATTACTGTTTTATTGTTTATTTCTCTTAGTATCAGGGACCTGTCCCCTTATTGGTTGGTGCACCCCACGTTTTAACAATTGGTATCAGATAAAGGACGCTCTAAAAGGTTAACACCCAATGTGATTTCTTGATCATGGCTACTCTACCTAAATCTGGAAGAAGGACAATCTACTACTAAACCACCCCACTTGGTTGGTGAAAAACCAGGATATATGACTTTATTATGGCCGAGGACAATGAGCTGATGGATGTAATAATCGATGGTACTCATGTGCTTGTTAAGGAGGTCAATGAAGGAGACATAACAAGAATGGTTATCAAAACCAGGAGAGAATATAATGATGAAGACCATAAGAAAATTGAGAAGAATTTCAAGGCGAAAAAATTATTTGTGTATGGAATTGGACCCGACGAGTATAATTGAATCTCTTCTTGTGAAAATGCTAAAGAAATCTAGGATTGTTTGAGAAAAACTCATGAGGGTACTACAAACGTGAAGGAGTCTAATGTAGACAAGATGACTACTCAATATGAAGCTTTCTCCATGAAAGAAGGAGAAACCATTCAAGAAATACATACAAGGTTTATCTCCATCACGAATGAGTTACACTGTTTGGGTGAGGTTATTACCCTACATAAGCAGGAAAGGAAAATCCTAAGAGTTCTTCCAAAATCTTGGGAAAGTAAAGTTGATGCTATAACTGAGGCAAGAAACTTGAAGACTCTCACTATGGATAAACTAATTAGAAATATAAAGACTCACGAACTCAAGAAACAGAAAGGCCAGGAAGTTAAAAAGAAAAAGTCTCTAGCATTGCAGAACTCAAAGACTGATTCAAGTGAAGAGTACATTGGTGTTCCTTATTTGGCCAAAAGAATAGTGAGAGCAATGAAGAAAAGTGGTCATTTCAAAATAAAGAAAGCAACAACAAAAAGGATGGTACTGTTGAAGTCTGCCACAAATATGAGAAACCTGTGTATTTCATCAAAGATTTCCCATTTCATAAAATGGACTATCAGGAATATCTAAAGTTAGGAGGCGATAAAGGAAAGAAGAAGGACCAGGTTTCTGAAAAGTCAAAAAGAAAGGTTGTTGCTGATTATGAAGAGAAATAGTCTTTAGCAGTCTGGGGAGATACTTCTGGTGAATCTGATGAAGCTGAAAAGCCTAAAGATGTCTCCATATTAGCAGTGAAAGACAGTGAAATCACCTATGATTCCTTGTTTGCTCTTATGGAAAAAATCAGAAGATAAAGAAGAAAACGAGGTAACTCCCTCTAATATTAAGAAAATTTTAGATAATTATTATGCTAAGAAGATAAAGAAGCTTGAAAATGTATCGATTGATTCTGTGTGTGAACTAACTATTGATAAAAATGCTCTAGAAGAGAAATTAGAAAATCTAGAGCTTGAATTAATTATTTTTACTCTCCAATTGTCTGAAATAGAAGAATAGTCCTCAAAATTAAAATATGAAAATATGAGTCTAATGAATCAACTGAAGAAGATAGATGAGTTTGATGGTAAAGGGAAAAAGGAAGCCTCAGGGTAGATGAGTTTGATGGTAAAGGGAAAAAGGAAGCCTCAGGGCTTCAAATTGAGTTTGAAGAAAAATTAAAGAATTCTCAAAAGAATCTCATGAATGTTATTCATAAGAATGAGGAACTAGAAAAGGACCAAGTCCGCATAAGAGATGATCTTAACAAATTTGTAAAATAGACAACATCTTCACAAATCCTTTCTAATCTAACTAGTTAGGAAATCAATAATGGTAAAGGCCTTGGATATCAAAATAGAACCTATGCTTTTGGTTCATAAGGTAAGTATGTTCCTGTTGCTATAAACAAGGTATATAGTTCTCTGTGTACATACTGTGGAGGAGATGGTTACTTGAAAAAGAATTGTCGAAGTTTGAATTGGAGTTGAATGAACAATGTTAGACATATTTAGCATGCGAAGTCTCATCCCAAGGGATCCAAACCCTTGAGAATTTTGAAAAAGAACAAACTTCCCAGCTTGACCAAAAAGGATTTGATCACTCTTGTCTTTTTATTTTAAACTCAAACTTAGATGGATTCCCAAATCTAACAAATGACTTTGCTTGTGAGTAGGAGTAAGGAAACACAATTAGAACTGGTTCATAGACAGTGGATTCTTAAAGCATATGACTGGGAGGAGCGCGTTTTCTCTCACTCAAGACACTTCAAGGTGGAGGTGTCTTATTTGGAAATGGTAAAAAGGGTTATATTCATAGTGTTGGAAAGATTGGAAAGTGTCTTGATCATACAATAGAAGATGTGTATTATGTAAATGGTCTCAAGAAAAGTCTTCCAAGTATATCTTAGATCTGTGACAAAGGTAATGAGGGAAAGTTCTTATCTGATAGATGTACTGTGTCAAGCTTGAAGTCTGGAAGAGTTATTCTCAAAGCTCAAAGGTGCAAGAATATGTATGTGGCTGATCTGGACTCTGTAGCTGATTGTGAATTGACCTGCTTAAGTGTTCAAGGTAAAAATGCTGATCTACAGCACAAAACACTGGACATAAAATTTCCTACTTGCTGAATAAGTTGATTTTAAAGGACTTGGTCTGTGGTGTTCCAAAGCTGCAGTTTTGAGATAACAAGGTTTGTGATGCTTGTGTCAAAGAAAAACAAACTAGATCTTTCTTTAAGCAAAAAAAGCAGGTTAGCACCTCTAGACCCATTGAGTTGTTGCATATAGACTTGTATGGACCTGTTAAAATCTAAAGTAGAGGTGTACAGAGGTATGTGTTTGTCATTGTGAATGACTATTACAGGTTCACCTAGACAATGTTCTTGAGAACTAAAGATGAGACCCATGATGTTCTTGTAGTTTTTGCCAAGCAAATCCAAATGAAGCTAAACTGCAAAATTATTGGATTCAGATCTGATCATGGAACTGAGTTTGAAAACTCCAGAGCTGCAGAATTCTGTGCTGAAAATGAAATTAATCATAATTTCTCTGTTTCTATGACTCCTCTGCAAAATGGAGTTGTTGAGAGAAAAAATAGGACTCTCATAGAGATTTCCAGGACTATGCTAATTGACAGTCGGCTTCTAAAAAGCTTTTGGGATGAAGCTGTCTACACTGCATGTTATGTGACTAACAGGTGTCTGATCAGATCTCTCTTGAAAAAACCTTCATATGATCTTGTGTTCAGTGAAATCCTAAGCTTGACTATTTCAAACAATTTAGATGCAAATGTTTTGTTCTAGATAATGGAAAGAATGAGCTTGGAAAATTTGACTCTAAAAGTGATGAAACAACTTTTGTGGGATACTCCTCAACAAGTAAAACATATAGGGTCTTTAACAAAGGAACTCAGTATGGGGAAGAAAGTGTACTTGTAGTCTTTGATGAGTCAGGAAAGCCAAGGAATTCTGGTGGAGAAAAAGATTCTAAGAAAAAAGAACTCATTCCTATTCAAAGGGATGACATAGCTGAAGATGATGGTCAAGGACAAGCTGATACTATTGAGCATGATGAAGATGGGGAGTCAGGGTATCAGTTACATACTACAACTATAGTAGAAGGACATTAAGAAGGATCTAGTCAAAATCTCTATAGACCTGGTCCCAGCGGAACTCAACTCAAAATGTCAATTTGGAAGAATAAATACTCTCACCCTCTTCAAAATATAACTTTCCCTTTGGAATTCAGAATTCAAACAAGAGCTCAAGTCAAAAATTTCATGGCCTTCTCAACCTTGTTGTCACAAAGTGAGCCCAAATATATGAAAGAAGCTCTTAAGGATGCTAACTTGATTAAAACAATGCAGGAGGAGCTTTAATAATTTGAAAGAAGCAAAGTTGGGCACCTAGTTCCTAGACCTATTGATAGAACAATTATTGGGACTAAATGGGCGTACAAAAATAAGCAAGATGAATATGGAACTATAAATAAGAATAAAACAAGTCTATTTGTTCAAGGATATAATCAGGAGAAAGAAATTAATTATGATGAGACATTTGCTCCAGTTGCAAAGATAAAAGCTATCAAGATTCTTATTGTATTTGTTGCCTATATGGGGTTCAAAATCTTCTAAATAGATGTCAAAAGTTCCTTTATAAATAGGAATCTGAAGGAAGAAGTTTTTGTTAATCAACCCCCAGGTTTTGAGGATACAAATTTTTCTCATCATATGCTCAAACTGGATAAGGCTCTCTATGGATTGAAGTAAGCACCTAGATCTTGGTATGAAAGACTTTCAAAATTTCTTCTGAAGAATGACTTTAAGAGAGAAAAAATTAACAATACTCTCTTTCTGAAGTCCATAGGTAGCAACTTGCTGATTGTCCAGAGCTATGTTGATGACATTATCTTTGGAGATACTTTTGAATCTTTATGTTAAGAGTTTGTAAAGTTAATGAGAAATGAATTTGAAATGAGCATTATGGGTTAATTACGCTTCTTCCTAGGCCTACAGATTAAACAAACCTCTCACGAGACTAAGATTTTTCAAGAAAAATATATCAAGGAGCTGTTGAAGAAATATAATATTGGAGATGCCAAGACAACTGATACTCTAATTGGAACCAGTTCAAAGATGGATAATAATAAACCCGGTCCCTCAGTGAATGAGACTATGTATAGAGGAATTATTAGATCCCTACTGTATCTCACTACAAATAGATCAGATATTATATTCAGTGTGGAAATGTGTGCTAGATTTCAAGCTTGTCCTAAAAAGTCTCATCTGTAAGAAGCAAAGAGAATTCTCAGGTATCTAAAGGGTACAGAGTACCTGATCCTATTCTATCCATCTAGAGATAGATTTGACTTAATAGGATATGCTGATACTAATTATACTGGATATTTAGTGGACTAAAAATGAATCTCAAGAATGGCTCACTTTCTAGTTCTTCTTTAATCTCTTAGGGTTTTAAGAAGCAGAACTCAGTTGCCTCATCTACTACTGAAGCTAAATATATAGCTGCAGCTTCTTGTTGTGCTCAATTACTTTGGATCAAATAACAGCTAAAGGAATTTGAGATTGTATCTGATACTATCCCCCTGATGTGTGGTAATACAAGTTCTTTAGACATGGAAAAAATCCAATGCAGAACAAGAGAAAAAAGAATATTGATGTACGATATTATTTTTGAGAGATAATGTTGAAAAGGGGGCCAATTTCATGAAGTTTTATAAGACTGAATATCAAGTGGTAGATATCTTTACAAAGGCTATTCACAAGGATTAACTTGTGAAGAACAAGTTGAGTTTGGGATTAATCAAAATGAGCTGACCTACTTGGTGGTTCAGTTTCCTCTATAATTTGGCTATGATTAGATAACATGTATTCTTGATAAAATATGTGCTTATTGGTCTAACTCAGTACCATACCTTTGCAGGTATACACACATGGTGAACTGCTTAAAGGAGAATAGTTTAGACAGACACTATATTAAGATTCAGTTAAGCAAGAGAGGTACCTGGTCCCATATCTTAGGTTAGTACCAAAATTATGTACTTTAAAAATCATAAAAGTTTGTTTGAAAAAACTGCATCTCTTTCTTTCTCTATGTAAAAGTTGTCAAATCCCTATATAGGTGAAGAGCTGTACCCAAGGGGACCAGGCACGTCATTTCATTTAGAAGGTCCTAAAATGAAAATGGTTAGTTTTTTTAAATACAAAATCAAATCCTTTCACACCATTCTCTTTCAAAATTTTTCTCAAATCATCCTCTTTAAAACTCATCTTCTCTAAAATAAGCATTTTGTTCCCATTCACTCACTCATAAAAGCTTCAAATGCCTTAGATTCCTACACCCTCAATCCCCACAAAAGACTCTGAAAATTTTAATCCCCATTACTCCTGTCAAAAAAACCTACAATAAAAAACCTGCTCCATCAATGTTCAAAATTATAGAAGATTCCTCTTAAAACCCTTGATGACGTCCAAACTACACCTCTTCTGAGAAGATAGGATCACTAGCAAAATATACTAACCCACGAAGGTTGGGGTCGAATTCGAAGGGAACATGTGGAATCGTGGATCTCAGTAGTTTTAGTCAGCGAGCAACACAAGAAAAATAAATTGGGGGGGGGGGTTGTGTAGTAATCTTGTGTAAGTAACTATATCAACTTTGGTTGTAATTAGTGCAGTTAAACACTAGGATTGTATTCCCCCTGGCTTCTTGATGTTGGGTGTATTTATGGATTCTAGCGCTACAATTCTAGCCCATTTAGCCTTGTTTTGAGGATGATTCATGTGATTAATAGGTTGAGAATGATATAAATGAACATTTATGTGTCCAAGTATGTGTCTACAATGTTTAATGGTGGTTTAACATGAGTTTGATTCAATTTGATCATTTAGAGTTCAACCGAGAAAACTAGTATAACTAGCTTGAGCTAGGTATTTTTCTAGTCTATTGTGTTGGATTATAATGTGTTTTAATGAGTTAAAAGGTTGTTATAATGTATTTATATGTGAAACAACTTAGTTATAATGTCCAAGGGTTAATTGGATCAATAAAAGAGTTAAAGCTAAATGTGAATTTAGCCTATGCTTAGCTTGTGTTTCTAGTTCATCGTTGAGGATGTTGTGTTATTTTGAGCTCTAAATTATTGTGTTTAATGATACAGGATTCTTGTTTAATATACTATGATGATATATGAAGGATTTAGAAGCTTCAAATCAAGTGGAAACAACTCAAAAAGGCTTGAAATAGATCACGAAAGCACAAAGCACAACTTGACTCCAATTTGGACACCTGAAAAGCATTGAGAGAGTATGGGCGTGTGGAAAGAATTCTGGGCTCATTTGACACATAAATAGATTCACAAGGCACCCAAAATAGTAAACCAATGTGATTTAGACGCAACGTGATGCCCTCCAATGCGTTAATCACTAGGTTCGCAAACAACTAGAAATTGTTTCCTTGTTCAACAAGGCATGAGCTATTTCTTCTACTATAAATAGGACCTTATACATGTTTTTACTTACTTTTGGACTTATTTGGACAAGAGGAGGATTCTCTACACATTATTTAGATTTTATCATTCTTTAATTTAGTTTCTTTCATGGTTTGTATCATCAATCCAAGGGATTGGATGATGAATATTTCCATTAAAGGCTAAAACTCCCTTTCCGGGATTAAAGACAAGATCATGATTATTTCATTTTGAATTAAGTTTTTTGATTTGCTTATCATTATTGTTTTCTTGTTTATTCTTGTTTTAACTATTTTATGGATTAGCTACCTTTAGAATACATCAATTGTCAACCTTGTGATCTTGGGAGAGAGAATAGGAAAATAGAACAACGGAATAAGCAATGTAGGGTTCTTGTTTCCTTATAAAATAAAAGACTTGAATTAGCATTTAGGACAGAGATGTACTTAGATACCTTACTTGATTCACACGTAGGAAGATAGCTTAAATAACCTAATTTGATCGTTTCATCCCCGCTCAATGATGTAGTTGTAAGGTTCAACTTAGATAAAGGATTAGATGTTGGGAAACCGTAATCATGCAATAAACCCTACGAATCAACAACCAAGATAAGCGAGTTAACAAATGAAGTTCAACAACATAGTATGTTTATTCGTAAGCCTTAACCCTGGGATTCTATCCATGGATTGTCCTAAGTCATTAATTTTTTCGCATTAGTTTAGTTTCTTTTTAGTTTACAATTCTTAAAACTCCTTATTTACTTTTTCTCAATTGTTAAACTAGAAATGGATAGGCAGAGAACACAAGTCCCTGTGAGATCGATACTTGGGCTTTCTTGAATCCAGTTTACTACTTGATAAGACCACGTATACTTGCGTGTGCTTGGGCGCTGTCAAGTTTTTGGCACCATTACCGGGGACTTGTAATTAGGAAACTATCTTATTTTTAGTTTTTCTATATTGAGTTCTAAATAGTTTTTGTTAATTTATTTTCTTTTCTTTTATAATCTTTTTTTATCACACTTCTTGATATGTCATCTTGGGATAGATGGTTTCGAGTGATGGCGATTCTATATGGTGTATGATTTGTGGCCATAGTGGTCATTCTTAAGAGATGTGTGCTGCCAATCCTAATTCAGTAATGTTTGTGGGCTATGCTAAAAGGAAAAATTATATAAACAACTACAATCAAATGGTGCAGAATCAGCCACAATTATGGAATAACCAGCAACAACAGTTTCAAAAGGCCCAACCAAATCACTCTAACGAGCAATTTAGAAGAGTTGATGAAACAAATTTTAGCGTCTCAAAATGAGTTTTTGGCATACATGAAGAACCAGAGGGAGGATGCAGATCAAGTGGATTTCCAACCACTTGCATAAATAGTTGTGGATAATTCAAGGAAGTCTGAGTACTCGGAAACTAAAATTGTTGAACAGGTTGAGGAGATACCACTGCCACCATGTATACAGTGGTAAAGAAAATAAAAATATGAGGAGGATATTAGCTAATTTGTGGAGAAAACACAATAATCGCAGCCACTCGATTGTCATTTTAAACTGAAATGGAGAAGGTGAATAAAAGTGAGTGTGTAGTAGAGAGTGTAAATTTTGAAGTAGGATTGTTTGGGCATCATTCAAAGAACTTTTCTACATTATGTTTAGATGATATCTTGTATGTGGAATCATTTAAAATAGTAGAAGAGTGTGAAAATGAGGAACAAGAATCTTATATTCTTGATTTTACACTGGACAAGCAACATAAAAACACAACTCACTTTAAGGTCAAGTAGTTTACCATGAATATTCTATTACTTAGTTCAGTAATCTTTGTACCACTTCCCTATGATCGAGGTAAAAAGATGGATATGATGTTGGGGGTGAAATTTTTATCCTCAAGGTGGAGGAAAAAATTGATGTGGGTCGTGCCGCGACGCTAAATTAGGTGCTTCTTGGGAGGCAAACCAAGCTAAGGTATGTTTTCTTTTTAGTTTTTAGTCTTATTTTACTTCACGTGGTTTTTGTTTTTGTTAAGTCACAGGTTGATGGAAAGTCTAAGTACCAAAAACTTGAGCTAAGTAGCATGGAAAAAACTGAGTGTGGGGTTCCGTGGATCTCCTTTATGTGTTAAGATGCTACTATCAAGGCCTAGAGGCCTCAGGGAGTATTTCTATCTCTTACTTTTAAATTCAGTTTGGGGCCAAAGTAGATTTTTAAGTGTGCGATGGGGAAATTTCCAAATTTTGGCTCAATTTTTTTTTTTTTTTTTGTGTAAGATATTCCTATTAGTGTTATTTTTGATTACATGATGCAAGTTTTTTGTTTGATAAAAGCATATTGAGGATGAGAATTTCTACCTTTTAGACTCCTAGGCTCATGTTTGTGACTCTTGTGTTTGTGGCTTAAATTTGAATTCATGCTATTGTTGGTTGAGAGTCTATGATAATCCTATTGAGTTGAGCATGTTCCATGTGTGTGTAAGGTCTTTTTATATTCCTTGTTGCCTATGATGTCTAGAACTTGCCCGGTGTGTGTGTGTGAAATGAAATAAAGAATGTGGATTTAGGAGATGATATAGGCATTTCTTTGATAGCCTTGTTTTATACCTTCCATTTGTCCTACCCTTTATGCATTATCCTAGTTAACCCCATTGAGACTTTAGCATATTTTCTTTGGTAGCCTTATATGTAGCCTAATTCCCTTCTTTGATAGACTGTAATTTGATCTAAAAAGCTCCTAAGTGCTTTAATAAAAAAATTGAATTAGTAAGGAGTTTGAGAAATAAGAAGAAAAGGTGAATGTGTTGCCCCAAGGTAATAGTTATTGGTGTTGATAATTGATGTGTGGTGGTTGGGTGTGATATAAATGATGTTATAAATATTCCCATGATTATGGAAAAAGAAAAAAATTGAATCTTGAAGGAATAAACTATGCATCCACCAAGTGTTTGTGAAAATGCTTAAAAGAGATGGGAAAGAATAAAAGATGTGGGTGGATGAAAAGTGTAAATTCTTTGTTGGAGATTTGTTTTGAATGTATGATGTAGTGTATTAAAACGCTTAGAGAGGTTAGTCACTATTCTTGGCCAAAATAGTTCCTACCCGCCCCTTAGCCTACATTATAACCTAGAAAAGTCCTAATTGATTCCAAGCTTTATATTCCGATATTAGTGGATCATTACACTAAGGGAAAGCCTATGTTTCATTGTGTGTAACTTGTGAATTCCTTGTGAGAGTGAGCGTAATTTGATTCTTGTACCCATCGTATTATGAATTGCTTAATTGTGAGTGATTATGGGTAACTATCTTGTTGTGAGGGACACATATTTGATGAATGTGGGTGATTTGTATGATGTCCATGATTGAATTATAAGCATGATTTTTCCACTTAGGTGAGACAATTCTTGAGGCTAGGATGTTTTGGAGTAGTGTTCATGAGCTTTCAATTGTGTAAATAACATGCTTTGTGTAGAAATTTGCATTTCGTGTAGTCATTGTAGTGTTATCTTGAATTTATTGAATTTAGTAGAAGTTTGGAGTATCTTCATCTCATGTTTTTTATAATGACGAGTTGTTCGAGGATGAACAAGACTTTAAGTGTGGGGTGGTGATGTTGGGTGTATTTATGCATTCTAGCGCTACTATTCTAGATCATTTAGCCTTGTTTTGAGGATGATTCATGTTATTAATGGGTTAATAATGATATAAATGATCATTTATGTGTCTAATTATGTGTTTATAATGTTTAATGGTGGTTTCACATGAGTTTTGGTTCAATTTGAGCATTTAGAGTTCAACCGAGAAAACTAGTATAACTAGCTTGAGCTAGGTATTTTTCTAGTCTATTGTGTTGGGTTCTAATGTGTTTTAATGAGTTACTAAGGTTGTTATTATGAATTTATATGTGAAAAAACTTATTTATAATGTTCAAGGGTCAATTGGATCAACAAAAGAGTCAAAACAATAAGTTAAAGCTCAATGTGAATTTAGCCTATGCTTAGCTCGTATTTCTAGTTCATCGTTGAGGATGTTTTGTTGTTTTGAACTCTAAATTATTGTGTTTAATGCTATATGATGCCTGTTTAATGGACTATGATGAAATATGAAGGATTTGGAAGCTTCAAATCAAGTGGAAACAACTTAAAAAGGCTTGGAACGGATCACGGAAGCACAAAACACAGCTTGACTCCAATTTGGACACCTGAAAAGTATTGAGAGAGTGTGGGCATGTGTCAAGGAGTATGGGAATGTACGAAACATCAATGGATTCATAAGGAACCCCAAACAGTGTAAAAACATGATTTAGATGCGACGCGATGCCCTCCAACACGTTAATCACTGGGTTCTCATACAACCAGAAATTCTTTCTTTGTTCAACAAGGCATAGGCTATTTCTTCTACTATAAATAGGACCTTATACACGTTTTTACTTACTTTTGGTTGTATTTGGACAAGATGAGGCTTCACTACACATTATTTAAGTTTTATCATTCTTTACTTTAGTTTCTTTCATGGTTTGTATCATCTATCCAAGGGATTGGATGATGAATATTTTCATTAATGGCTAAAACTCCCTTTCCAGGATTAAGGCCAAGCTCATGATTATTTTGTTTTGAATTAAGTTTGTTGATTTGCTTATCATTATTGGTTGCTTATTTATTCTTGTTTTAACTATTTTATGGATTATCTACCCTTAGAATACATTAATTGTCAACCTTGTTATCTCGGGAGAGGGAATAGGGAGATAGAACAAGGGAATAAGCAAAGTAGGGTTCTTGTTTCTTTATAAAATAAGAGACTTGAATTAGCATCTAGGACAGGGATGTGCTTAGATGCCTTACTTGAGTCACACGTAGGAAGATAGCTTAAATAACCTAATTGGATCATTACATTCCCGCTCAATGATTTAGTTGTAAGGTTCAACTTAGGTAAAGAATTAATGGTTGGGAAACCGTAATCATACAATTAACCCTACGAATCAACAACCAAGATGAGAAAGTTAACAAATAAAGTTCAACAACATAGTATGATTGTTAGTAATCCTTAACCTTGGGCTTCTATCCATAGATTGTCCTAAGTCAATAATTTTTCCACATTACTTTAGTTTTTCTTTTTAGTTTACAATTCTTAAACTTCCTTATTTACTTTTTTTCAATTGTTAAACTAGAATTGGATAGGAAGCGAATGCAAGTCCCTGTGAGATCGATACTTGGGCTTTCTTGAAGCTAATTTACTACTTGATAAGGCCACGTACACTTGCGTGTGCTCTTGGGCTCTGTCACTTGTCAACTCTGTAGGATTATCATGCTTTGTTGAACCAACCTAACACTTTGCATATAGAATCGATAAGTTATGTACCTTCAGCAGTCTTTTGGCCGAGCAGGAGGATTTCACCCTTTACCTTTTGAGTCTTAGGATGTCACTTTACTAACCCTTATCTTGATCCCAGTTAACTATTATTACCTTTTGATTCTCTAGTTATTAGATGAAATCTAACCATCTTACTTAGACAAAACCTAGAAGCATGGATCGACAGTTAAACTCTAAATTACTGTTGTCTTTATCTTTTCTTAGTCACTACTTCTCTTTTGGAGTAAGATGCAATATATAGGCGGGATCCAAATGTGTGAACCCATTAATAAAACTATTATAATGAATATAAAGCAATGCATGCATGGATATCAGTTCAGAACAACAATAGAATTTCCCCAACAAAGCAATGAACCCAACTTAGAATGCTTGCATGTCCTCAGGCAACAAAACACAATAAAAACAACACTTAACTAGGAGAATCTAAGCTATTAAAGACAACCAGTCAACACTTAAAGATCAGAACACAACACCCCCTCTAATCCTATTTTTCCAACTGTGATGAACATGAGACACAACAATGTGTCACAATGGGATCAATGTATGGTAATTACATTAGCAACAGACAACCACTAATATATACAGGTTACACTACCCGAAACAAGCAAATAACTAGCAATATGACTCAAGTGCCTTTACAACTAGGATATCCCACTCACTCATATGAAATAATGCATATCAATGCAGGGACGGTCAAGAGACACTCATGCTCAGAAGAGAAGTTCCAATCAATGTATGTCAAATACAGTAGGCTTGCCCTTATTTTTTTTACCTTAGCATTCAGATAGTCACGTTAGGATCACTATAGAACTTTTCTCGGCTTGTAATGTAGGCTTTTGAGCTGGTATGGTACATATGGGCATCTCAAGTGACTAAGCCTCCTTGACACTACACTAACATTGGGGTCTCACTTACTAGCCAATTTTATTTTATTTTACCCTTATTTCTCCATTTCTACTCTTTATTGCACATTCAGGTTGGTTGTGGTCTTTTATTCTTTCTTTTTAAATTTTTATAATTTTTCTTTTCTTTTTCTTTTTTTTCTACCACACCCAACCCTTCTAACTTTTTTTTATTATTGTATCCTTCTTCATATCTATTTTACACTACGCACCCTTATGATAGCCACCCTCAACTTAGGCATTTTGCCTGAGTTGAGATGCACAATGTCCAAGGAGAACCAAGGCCAAAATAGGTTCATTGTAATACAAATAGAAAGACGAATGATAAAATATGAAAAATAGGCTTATAAGGATCAAAACAGGGATCAAGGCATATAATTCACACCTGGAAGGTCATTTAGGCTAAAATTTGACTAAATTAAAAACATCCTATGATCCTTTCCTAACCGGCTATCCTTCAGCCTAGGCAAGACTATCCAGGAAAGTTCTGAATTCAACACACAAAGGGTACTAAGTAGTATCTCACACACACATGGCATAAAGTTAATATTACCAACTACTACCTTTTCGGTTCATGCAATTATTAGCAAGTGATTATCATGTCCCTAATCCTAATTCCATAACAAGATCCATAATTGTTCACATATATATACATTCACATAGTTCTAAAACATAAATTTTTTTTAGAGGTATCAATATAAAAAATCAATCAAAACATGACTACTCCCCTAAATACTTAAAAATCTCCTAATTTCACAAAAACAAAACACAATACTTAAAAGAAACACAATACAACACAAAATTATCCTAGACATGTCGGTTCTACAATAATACCATGACCAATAGAAAAAGAAGCACGACAACAAAAATCTGTGATGGCATGGTATGCCCACCGCCAACTAAAAATTACACACTGTCCTTAATGTTATAAAATAAAATAGAGAGAAGTAAGAACATACAAGAGATGCACTAGGTGCCTGAATTATGAGCATTCGTAGATGGAGGCATATCATCTGGCGGAGGCGGTGGTGGTGGAGGTGCACTACTAGATAGTGCACCTGCTTCTATAGATGAATACCTCTACCTATTGACGAATGTAGTCTTTAATGAATCAAGTCTGTCCTTTTGAACAACCTGGTCATATGGCCACTCAGGATCCTACAAGTCATCTATGTGACCTCTTTTGGCCCCAACTGCTGGGACCTCCTCATCACCCTCTACAAAGAAATTAAACTATCTCGGTATGCGCAGAGGTAATATATAGACCACAAGGGGTATAGTAGAGGGAGTGGATGCTATATGGTTCTCTGTGAGAGAGTGTACCTCTGCTCATAATACATTAAACTCCTTCTTTATCTGGTCTAGATTTGGTGCATCTGTCTCTGTGAATCAGACTGTAACTCGTCTTCAAACTTATCGAGCCATGTCTAGAAATTAGCTCATAGTTTTAATAGTGCAGCCTCCTATCGGGACTCTACTTTCTCAAATCTAGTCCTAGCCCCTGATCTCATCTACTCATAGAGGGTAGTCATCTCAGTTGCAACAACCCTTAACCGAGCAATGGTGACCCTTTGGCTATCCAATAAGCTCTGCAAAACCTCGCTAGATATAGTGATCATACCTGTAGTAGGACCTATAATGGATGGGAGAGTAGGCTCTGAAGATACACCAATTAGCTCTAAGGTCGAAGCTAGGGCTGAAAAAAAAGTGGCTAGTGTCCTCTCGCCCTACATACTGGAGTTTGGATCCTCTCTATGATCTTATAATCCATATCAATACTAACACCCAAAACACCTTTATGTGCCTCATCAGGCTCTATGGAAACTGCTGGGCCCTCAGTATGGGTCTGTGGCACTGCTGTCTGCTCTCTTAATCTCTTAGAATAGCCTGGACATGCCAGATCCTTCATAGTCTTTGTCTGCACAGTCTCCATCGTAAGTACTCTTTCGTCTACCCCTGATATCTCAGGAACACCAACCTTATCACACAACCTCTAAATCATTCAAAGGACTGGTAGATTAGTCATCTCCCCAAATGCTCTATCATGTAACTTATATCTGAGGATGGTAGCAAAATCCATAACATATCTGACCAATATAAAAGAAACCATGCTACTCCTTCCCACGTCAATGTATTATCCGAAGTAGTGGGTAACAGTAGGAATCTAATCAGCAACCACCAAAGAAGTCCTCCAATGTTAATAGGCCCTTCTTGATAATAATATGCCTCTCAATCCTTAGGGTCGCATCACCCGAAGGTGAAATATAATTGGCTATCCACCTAGCCATCTCAATCCTCTCTCATCGAAGCTCATTCTCCCATATGATATGTCGATCACGTGCGACTCTCAGTTTGTGGTCACACTTAGCTGTAGTCTGTATATACATGAGTATGTAATCTGGGCGAAAGATAACTCTGCAGATAGTCTCAACAAAATATCGACTCCGACCCCTCTAACTAGTGTATGCTCAAGCTGTGGGTGCCTCACAAATCTCACCAGACCCGGATGTATGCGTATAGAAAGGACTACAGTAGCTTGGTATGATGCATAAAATTCCCATACCATAGACGGGCTGTAAGAACTGAGTGTCCTAGTTATCCACTCTAGCTGATATCTATCAAATGCCATCAGTAACTATGGTACTCGATCCAACCCCAATAAATCAATCCGATGCTCTTTATAAATGTACCTCGTAGGCCTACCTGTCTCCCAAACATGTCTTTCAATAGGAAATATCTCTCGCATCCCTTCCAAACACCACCTCAGATGTCCCTCATCAAGAGGTACATCTGGGGAACGTGCGGGACTCTACCTCTACTAAACTGATACATCATTTGTAGCCTACTCTATACCCTTCTTAGACTGAGGTGCATCTTTCTATTGTACATAAGTAGTGGTACCCTTCTCAACTGGGGCACCACTGATGGATCTTTTTGCTCTACCTCCTTGCATGAATCCTGGGAACCTTCCTCAGAATGGGGTCTTGAGCAATAATCTATTGAGTAGACTCAGAATTTGTCTCCTCCCCCTCCGCCTCATTATCAGGTGGAGGGGTGTGTGGGGGTGGCATCCTTTCTGACTTCATCCTTGGCTGGGCCACAATTGTCGGAGCATGCTGACGTGTCTGTTTTCTCATAACTCTGCATGTTACCTCAACTGCAGTGTCTCTACGTTGTTGCCTTAGTTACTCCTCCACTAAACCACTAGGCTGAAAAGACTCTGCCTATCTCTTTGAGGTATTGATATTTTTCTTCTTCATAGATTTAGGTTCCATATGTACCTGAAAAACCAGTTATTAGTTTCCAACAAAAGTGAAGGATAACAAAAGTTGAAGAAAAACTCAAAATTTGAGAAGTTTGAATTTTTCCTCTATTTTCATACCCCTATAACCTATTTGAAATCTCAACAAGTCCAATGTGCACACACCTATCATAAATCACAGCTTTCAAAGCAAACAAACATGCTAACATAATGGTGTTACTATTATTCATTTAACTTCAACTTCTGGTTAAGGCCTAACTTTAGATTTTTCTTTAAAACAAGGCCCTACATTAAGATTTTCGGCTACTTCAAGGCTTCTACATACAAGCATGATACATTCTATATATTTTGAAATGGAATACATATATCAACTTATTTAAACAATAGATTGATTACTAAATAACCATTAGGATATGAGAAAGTTACCTCTTTTATGAAGAATCGAAAGTGAATAATGAAGAAGTCAAGTAAAACAAAAGTTGGAACTTGATTTTAGCATGCCGGGACATTTGGTATCTCAAATAAGTGTCAATTTAGCCTTTACTTAAGTGTGGGATTAGTTTGTGTTTTAAGAGGGAAGTTTGAATTCAAAGAGAAAAGTGAAGTTTTAAGGATTTAAATGAGTTAGAATGAGGTTAAGATTGTTTAAATATAGGGGGGGGGGAAATGTTTTAGGTCATATATATGTGTTGGTGGGCCAAATATTTTAATTAAAAAATATGCCCATTTTTGACCTAGCCGCGGCTTGTACCTGCGCCTGACACATGAGGCTAGGCATGGGGCGTAGGTGTCACCTACGGCCAGAAGGTGCAGGGCGCAGGTACCGGGCCAAAAATTTTGGCCCGCTTTCCTATAATTTAGACTTTGTGTTTCGATATTTTTTCACCTACGTATGGTCCCGCAACCTAAGTTTGAGGTTCCAAAAGTAAAATTAGATGCCAAAGTCCATAACTTTCCATTTTTCATCCTCAAAATTTAAACATTTTCACTTTTTACTCAACTTATCGTGTGGGACTTGTGACCATGATGGGTCGATCACACAACCTTCTTACCTGGAAATTGATGAATGTAGCAATTTTTACCATATTCCAGCAAAGTCCAAGAGCTAAAAGCCTACAAAAAAGAAAACAACACTAACAATAGTGGGTTACCTCACTCAACGCTTGATTAAACGTTGTGTCACAACATGGTTATATTGGTTACTCAGACTTTACCAACAAACCCATAGATTGCCTCTCATGAAGCGCTTGATTTAACGTCACAGCATGGCGTGGGTATCTTGACTACTCAGAATTCATCAAGATATATATAGGAGTATCCTCTAGGGTCATCAGTACAATTAATCACAGACGCGAACCTCATATCGGTTGGCTACTTCATTGACTTTAGAATGTTGAATGTAGCTTCTTCACCATTTACTCTAAATTTCAGCTCACCTTTCTCTATGTCAACCATAGCTCTTCCCGTGGCCATAAATGATCGTCCCAATATAATTTACATCTCAATGACAACCTTACATTCCAGGATGACAAATTCAGCCGAAAAGATGAAGTTATCCACCCTCACAATCACATCAAAAGAGATTCCCATAGGTTTCTTCACCATGTGGTCAACCATCAACCGCCATATCAAAGTAGGTTCTAGAGGGTTCATGCCCAATTGCTTAAATATGGCCAGTGTTATCAAATTAATGTTGGCTCCTAAGTTACACAAGACATTGGAAAATCGGGATGACCCAATAGTGTATGGTAGAGTGAATGCATCGAGATCACTCTTTCTCTGTGCCAATGACCTAGTCGTGACTACACTGTAGTGGTGTACACCATTAACATCCTCAATTGTCGCTCCCTTCTTCCTTGTGACTAATTGTTTTATGAACCTGGCGTATCCAGACATCTTCTTTAACGCCTTAAGAATGGGATGTCAATCTCAATTATTTCAGTATCTCAGTGAATTACTTGAACTTACCTTCCTCTTTTCTTTACTTCAATCTTTGAGAAAAGGGTGGGGGTGGTTTTGGAATTTGTCTAATTTCTGGCTCAATGATTGAACCCTTACCTTTGTCTTCAACAACTTTACCTTTAATAACTATTACTTTCTTGAGCTTAACCTCAGGTGTCTCATCATTAGCAGCTTCTACAACAGGTCATGGGGGATCCATAGTAGTGATACCACTCCTCTTGGTAATATCAAGTACATGACCATTATTTTTTTGGGTTGTGCATCGTGTTGCTCGAAAGGTTACCTAGCTGCCTCTGGTTTAGAGTTGCTGATATCTACTCGAACTGGTGCTTCAACTACTTAATAGCAGTGGCATGTGACTCAACCTTCTGGGTCAATCCTAAAATGTCAGCCTTAATCTCCTTAAGGATGATTTCTTGATTTTCTTGACCCTTCACCAACTTAGCCAACATCTCTTCCATTCTGGATTCAACATATCCATACTAGGTGTAATGTACCTATCTCCCTTCTTTCTGTAGTCATACTTTTTCCTTCAGTCACCATCTCACTCTCTACTATGGTCTCTGTATCAGTCATAGTAGCTTCGACCTTGGTTTTCTTGTTCTTGGGCTCGAAAAGCCGACAACTGACAATCCAGATAATTTGCTTCCTCCTACAATTCTAACTCTAAGCTTTGAAAGATGACCCCTGTACTGCTACTATGTTTACTTTCTCAAAATTCGCTACTGCAAACAGCTTTGCTAGTACCCCAAGATCAGTTCTTAGTAACATTATATCTTACACTACTGCATCATCAGCTACTTTTTGGTTGCAGGAGGCACCAATAGTATATAATCTAGATCCCCTTTCAGCCTCCTGAGTTTTCCATCCTCGGTTAGTGAGAGAGATCTGATCTAATATCTCCAAAGTTTCCTCCCAATGTAGTCTCATAAAATCTCTTCCAAATATAGTGTCTACCATAGATCTGGAGATGATGGTCAAGGTTCGATAAAATATCCCTAATAAGCTTGTCCCTGACAACCAATGGTTGGGCACCATACTCAGCTTCTTTTTGAACCTAAACCATGCCTCCTACATAGATTCTAATTGTAGCTGCCTGAAATTATAGATTTCGTCCTTAAGCTACAACATCCTGGATGGAGGAAAGAAACTATTCGAGAATTGCCTGCACAACTCGTTCCATGCAGTGATAGAGCCTCTTAGCAGTTCGCCTAACCATAAAATTGCTTATCCTGTTAATCAAAAGGGAACAACCTCAGTCTGAGTGCTTCCTGATTCACCCCTGGATTTGGGTACGAACTGCAGTTCTCGATGAAAATTGCAAGGTGCAAGTTTTCATCATTTGTAGGCAGACCTGCAAACACACCCTTTAGATTTAAGAGTTGGATCATTGCGCTCATGATGTCAAACTTAATGCCTGGGGGTAAAATAGGAGGAGATATAGATCCAATCTTTATGATCTAAACATATACCAAGTCTTCTTCATCATCTATATATGGATGGACATACTAATATGCTGGTATTACTTGAACACGAGCAACTCTATCTCTATTCTGGTTTTCACCGAGTGCTGCTTGACTGTAATGCTCCAAGAGTATACCCTAAGCATCACACGATGCTTACTGTCTTGAGGGAACATAATCTAACCCATGAGATGGTACCTACTGTGAGCACTGAATAATAATATCATAATTGCAGAAGAACAACTGATATGCCATAAGTTTTTATTACTGAATCAATATTGGAATATGAATTTAGAGAAACATCTGACTGGATCTGATAAAATACTAATAAACTGAATAACTAACTGACTTGTTTGAAAGCCCCTACACTGACTGAATATGAGTTGATGGGACAGGCCCCCATGTAACTCGAACTAACTACTAGACTGAAAAACATAAAATAAAATAAATCCATCCTCAAAATATGAGGACTCACCACTGCTGCTGCTAAGGATCTGAGAAGTCTATGAGTTATTCGGGAACTGGGCGTCAAAACCTATGATATAATACATCATAACGCAAGAAAAAGGTATGGGATCAGCACTTTGAATGTACTGGTATGCTAAATGAGGTCGGCTAATATGCATGTTTTCATGAGTAGAAATAATAATTGTCTGAATATACATGTAAGCATGGAGTACTGAATAAAGTGCATGAAATCTATAGATACTAAAAATATGGGGAATTTGTAAATACTGAGTATGCATGAAAGTCTATAAATACTGAAGGTACGTGAAATCTATAGATACTAAGGATACATGACTAAACATATAACATAAACTGAATAAAATCTGTCAACTGAAATACTGAGATAACTGATATCTGTATGCTTTGGTCAAACAAAACTAAGACTGAATTTCTGAACTAATTACTAGACTAAGACTGTAACTTATACTGTGACTGAGACTGTGGATGAGATTGTGGCTGAGACCGTGGGAGGTATCATCTAACCGATATTCCCCAATCTGAGCTAATTGGGTCCAACCTGTAACCCCAGTTGGAAAAATGTTAATACCGTGCCATGGGTACTAACGTTGGCTATGTGGATCCACTACACTGATGTACTATCCCAAAGGACTAAGGGTGTCAAGCGTGAACTGACGGGGACCCTTATAAGATAGTCAAGTCTAAACTGACGGGTGACTTCTCATATCTTACGCTGGCTAAATAGTTCTGGAGTGTAGGGACTACTACTAATGACTCTGCCTATCTGACAGGGAAACCGCCATCCCTACACTCGTTCGGTGCTAAATCCTACTCCCAACTTAAAGACACTGAAATACTAGACTATTCTGAGTTTAACTGACTGTTCTGATAATGCTCATAGTATAATCTGAAGTTATTCTAAAGATACTGAAATGAGACTAAGTAAATAGATATGGCTTTTGGTTATTTAATACCCTTAGGACTCAAAAGTAATAATATAAAAATGACACTAAATCTTGGAGGACATAGCATGCAGACTTTTATTAAATAGTCATTCTCGTAAGCATTTTATCAAATACTTGATATGCATGGTGTACATAGAGATTGATAATTAGTTTAAAGCTTGTTGTAAAGCACAATTTCAACACCATTATCACAAATCATGAATTAAATCAGTGGACAACAATACTCAAACATATGGAGCATAGTAATAGACATCAATTTTGCTAAAACATGGTATAGAATAAGATTCATGGAAATTCATGGTTTAGTCATAATTTAAAATCAAGATAACTTGAAAAGATCACAATTTTATAATTTAAAACGGATACTTAGACTCCATGGGTGGAAGGAACCCATGGATGAACATTTAACATACCTTAATTGATGAGTTTCTTGAAGTTCTTGGTGAATTCTTAAGGATTGTTTTTAATTGAGAAAATGGCCAAAAGCCCCTCCAACCTTTATCACAAATCGCAACTACACACCTATACTTTGCAGGGGTCCTATGGCCCCCCTGAACAATTTTAAAGTGAAATAATTACCCCCTCTCCTCGAAAACTGACACCCAGATGTGTGATGGAAAGTGAGCAACACACATTTGCCATATAATGCCACGTAATTTTCACGTAATATTATATTTTTATATAAAAAAAATTAATTATTATTCTTTAATATATATATATATATATTCTTTTTTTCTTTCCCTTTTCATTTTTCTTTTTCTTTTCTTTTTCCCTCCTCCATAACTTTCTTGATTTAAATTTGACATGATGGGGTGGGTGTCACTGTTGGGGGTGGGGTAAATTCTTGTCGTTGTTTTTAGTTTTTGGAAAATTTAAAAGGTTCATCGTCGGTGACGAAAAATGAAAATTCCAATGAAATATTCTTGAACAGTGAAAATGAAGGAAGTTTCTATGCAACCTGGAAAGAATTGTTCTTAGAATACAAATGCCAAGTTCATGGCAACATGAATTCTACAACTCTAATTTCCCCCCCAAATAGTAAATCATCTGAACCATTTTCGCAAATTGTATTTTAGCTGTTGCACTAATTGTAGAAATAATTGTTAATTTTACTCTTTTGATAAAGTGGAAGATGACCTATTTCGCGTTTGTGTTGAAATAATTGTTAATTTTGCCATTTTGATGGGATTGAAGATAGACCCATTTGGGGTGTGTGTGTTGAAATAATGGTTAATTGAGTTGTTTTTTATGAAATTATGGATGATCTATTTGTTGTATGTGTGGAGCAGCCACGGTGTTTTGTTGAAGAGAAGAAACAAGAAAGAAAAAAGAGAAAAGAGAAGAAGTACCCACGGTGTTAAAGAAAGAAAAGAGAAAGAAGACAATTGAAAAAATAAATAAAAAACATAAGAAATTAAAAAATTAAAAAATTAAGGGGTTAAAACGTCTTCACTCTCTCAAAGAGAATGCATTACACCTTCTGTGCCATCTCAGCATTTAGGGGGGAATAAATTCATTTTAAAATAGTTCAGGGGGGTAATAGGACCCCCGCAAAGAATAGGTGTGTAGTTGGGATTCGGGATAAAGGTTGGGGGGGCTTTTGGCCATTTTCTCTTCTTAATTCCTTGAAGCTAGGGTTTTCTTGATTGGGAGAGAATGTTCTTTGATTTTGGGGAAAAGCTATTAATGAATAAGCTTAAGACATTTTTAGGGATTAAATCCCATAGCTGGGTGGATTAAAATAATGGGAAAAGACTATTTTAACCCTGGACAAAACTTTTATTTTTCGTTGAATTTTTCCGATTTTGGCCCTTGGCGCGACGCGCCACTATCGCGCCAAGCCACTGGAAATTGCCAATTAGGAATATGGCTGGTGGCGCGACGCAGTGGTATCTCGTTGCCACCTTGTATTTGACCTAGAAACTTGCTGCGATACGGTACAATCGTGTTGCTTTACTGGAAAATGACAATTGTCATTTAGACTGGATCCGCGATGCGCTAGTGATCAAAATGACGGTGTTTAATGACTGAAACTTAAAATCACCATAACTTCTTATCCAGTTATCGAATTTGGGCAAATTTTATATCGTTGGAAAGATAATTGAATTTCCTACGTAATGGAAGGATCTAATCTTAAAAATAATTGGTATTTAAAGAATTTAATATATAAATACTTATGTATTGAGACTTAAATTATGCTAGGGAAATATGAGGTATTACAATATCTCCCCCTTGGGATCATTTGACCTCGAATGAGACTGGTTAAGGTGAGGAAAACTAATAGACTGAATTACACACTGAACATGCATATCTAATGCATGGAATACATGACTGAACTGATTTGTAAATGCACGACTGACATGAACATGATGTGCAACTGAAATTGAGCATGATAGAGAGAAATCTTAAGAAGATTAATATCTTAAGACGAATCTGAATTCGCGGAGAAAAGATGAGGGTACTTGGTCCTTATATCTGCTTCTTCTTCCCAAGTGGCTCCCTCAATGAACCAATTCCACCAAAGAACTTTTATTAGTGGAACTTCTTTGTTCCTCAGTCTACGAACTTAATGATCAAGAATTTCGACTGAAACTTCCTCATAGGAAAGACTATTCTGAACATCTACGCTTTCTAGGGGAATAACTATAGCTAGATCACCAATACACTTCTTCAACAATGAGACATAGAACACTGGGTGTACTGAAGCTAAATTCGAAGGCAAATCAAGCTCGTAAGCTACCTTTCCAAAATGATTGAGAATCTTTAGGGACCGACTTATCGGGGACTGAGTTTTCCTTTCTTGCCTAACCTCTTCACTTCCTTCATGGGAGAAATCCTTAGGTAAATAAATCACTGACTTGAAACTCCAGATCTTTTCTCCTCATCTCTGCATAGGATTTCTGTCGGCTCTGGGCTGCTTTAAGCCTTTCTCTGATCAACTGAACCTTCTCTAAGGTATCAACACTAAGTCAGGCCCTACTACTGCGACCTCACCCACTTCAAACCAACCAATTAGAGATCTACATCTCCTCCCATAAAGAGCTTCTAACTGAACCATCTAGATACTGGAATGATAGCTGTTATTATATGTGAATTCAATCAAAGGTAAGTGGTCATCCCAACTACCCTTTTAATCAACAACACATGCTTTTAGCATATCCTCAAGAGTCTGAATGGTCCTTTCTGGTTGACCATCTTTTTGAAGGTGGAAGGCTGTACAGATGTGGACTTAGGTACCAAGACTCTTTTGGAATGGTTTCCAGAAATGAGAGGTAAACTGGGTACCTCTATCTGAGATGATAAATAAAGAAATACCGTGCAACCTAACCAACTCTCTGAGATAGAGTTCAGCATAGTCCTCGGCTGAGTAAGAGGTATGGACTAGCAAGAAATGAGTTGATTTGGTCATCCTATCTATGATAACCCAAATAGAATTATGCTGATGATGAATATGAGGCAGTCCCATCACAAAGTCCAATATCCCTCTTTATCCCACTAGGTTTCTGGTGCTTGATCTTAACTTGCTGACATGTAGAGCACTTAGTTACAAGCTCTCCAATATCCTTCTTTATCCTACTCCACCAATAGATCTTCTATAATTTGCAGTACATCTTAGTTTCCCCTGGATGAATAGAGTAGTATGCACCATGTGGTTCTGCAAGAATTTGTTGCCTCAAGTCATGTACACCAGGCACACATAGACGAACCTCACAACGCAACACACCATCTCCCCCTTGGGAGAAAACCTCCACTTTTTGATCTCTGACTAATTCTTTCAACTTAATTAGACTTGGATCTCTATCCCGCTTTTTCTTTACCTCGAAAACTAAAGATGATTCTGAGCTACTCTGCACCCATACACTACCTTCTGCTAAATCGACTAAGTGGACACCTAGCCGGGTAAGCTGATGGACTTCCTAAGCTAACTTCTTATTACCATCCTCAACATAAGAAACAATACCCATAGACAATCTACTGAGAGAATCAACCACTACATTGCACTTTCTCGGATGCTACATGACACTCATTTCATAATCTTTTAATAACCCTAACCACCTCCTTTGACGTAAATTCAAGTATTTTTGAGAGAACACATACTGTAAGCTTTTGTGATCTGTGAACACATCAACATGCACCCCATACAAGTAATGCCTCCAAATTTTTAAAGAAAATACTATAGCTACTAGATTAAGATCATAAGTAGGGTAATTCTTCTCATGGGGTTCAAGTTGTTTGGAGGCATAGGCTATGACCTTACCTCTATGCATGAGGATGTAACCCAAACCTACTCTAAATGCATCACAGTACACAACAAACCCATCTGAACTATCTGGCAAGGTAAGAACTGGGGTTGAGGTGAGTCGAGTCTTCAACTCCTAAAAACTCTTCTCGCAGGAATCTGACCACTGAAACTTAACTTTCTTCTAAGTCAATCTGGATATGGGGGATGCAATAAAAGAAAAACCTTTAACAAACTAACGGTAATAGCCAGCTAAACTCAAGAAACTCCTAATATCTGATGGAGAGATGGGTCTAGGCTAGTTTCTCACCGCCTCGATCTTTTGAGGATCAACTCTAATGCCATCACCAAAAATAATATGGCCAAGGAAAGCTACTGATCTTAGCCAGAATTCACACTTACTGAATTTAGCGAACAACTAAAGAGCTCTAAGAGTCTGTAATACTATTCTGAGATGGTCTACATAGTCATTTTCGCTACGGGAGTAAACAAAAATATCATCAATGAAGACTATGACAAACATGTCCAAGTATTACCTGAACACTCAATTCATCAAGTCCATGAAGGTTGATGGAGCATTCGTAAGGCCAAAGTACATGACTAGAAATTCGAAGTGACCATACCAAGTTTGGAAAGTTGTTTTCAGAATGTCACATTCCCTAACCCTGAGCTGATAATAGCCTGATCTGAGATCTATCTTGTTAAAGTAGCTGGCACCCTGAAGTTGATAAAAAAAGTCATCGATTCTAGGAAGTGGATATTTATTTTTGACTGTGACTTTATTCAACTGACGGTAGTCAATACACATTCTGAGAGAACCGTCTATCTTACACACGAATAGAACTGGTGCGCCTCAAGGGGAGACATTGGGGCTGATAATCCCTTATCTAGGAGATCCTTCAACTGTTGTTTCAATTCTTTGAGTTCAGTTGAAGCCATTCTGTATGGAAGAATAGATATAGGCTGAGTATATGGAAGAAGGTTTATTCCGAAGTCAATTTCCCTTTTGGGAGAAAATTTGAGAAGATCTTCAGGGAACACATCTAGAAATTCCCTGACTACTGAAACTGACTCAAGAGTTGGAATATATAAATTTGAGTCTTTGACTCGAACAAGATGGTAAATACACCCCTTAGATATCATCTTTCTCGCTCTAAGATATGAAATCAACTGATCCCTAAGAGCTGTTGTACTACCCCTCTATTCAAGGACTGATTTATTTGGGAACTAAAAATGAACTATTCTGTTTGTACAATCAACTAAGGCATAGCATGAGTGGAGCCAATCCATGCCGAGAATGACGTCAAAATCCATCATCTCTAACTCCACAAGATCAACTGAAGTAATTTTCTGAGATATTATGACTGGATAGTTCCTGTATACCTGCCTGGCTACAATGGAAATACCTACTGGGGTAGATACTGAAAAGGACTTTGCTAGATTTTTGGGATTGACTCTAAAATTGATGGCTATATATGGAGTTACAAAAGAATGAGAAGCTCCAGGGTCTAGTAAAGCATAAACATGTAATATTTTTATTAGAATAGAAGGTATCCTCCATTTGCAAAACCAACAACAACTTGAATGCAACATTAATCAAATAAATAAATAGAAGTACTCGAATCAGTAAACTAAACATTTATCTCTACCCATTTTAAGGTAGTGAATAACCTCAGGTAAGTGTAAAATTTATAAAGAAGAACCATTCATAGGTGATAAGCCCATCAATACATATATGTTATACTCATTGCCATATTTTTAAAACTACAACTTGAACTACAACTCCATATGTACCGAACATGTAATTTAGGAGTCAAAATAATTAGATTCAAAACATACTGGTAATGTATAATAAGGAAAAGAACTGTGAAAATATAATGAGCCAAAGGAAAATGTAAGTAAACAGAGATTAGAAAATTACTATAGTACACCGATCCATGGGTGGAACCAGCCTTTGTAATGGGGGTTCACGAAACCCTCTTTGGCGGAAAATTATACTCTTTATACATTACTAAAATTATGTTTATGTATATATAACAGATTTGAACCCCCTTCGATTAGCTTTTCTTCAAATTTTAAATTCCTTTCGTGAAAATTCTGACTCCGCCTTTGTCGATTCATGTTTGAAGATGAAATATTTTTCTATAGTCTATTCAAGTCATCAATCACATCATAGTTAAATGTATTCATAGCTATTAATGAGATGTTAGAAAATCAAATAACATACACATAAGATTATTTTTGTTTTAGAAAAGATTGCTAAGATAAGAGGTAAAGAGAACAAATATACATAAACATCTTCCTATACAAAGTTAAAGATGGATAAAGATGAAACGTGGACTATCTTATAAATGAAGTGAGTGACAACACCCAATTGAAATCACGTGAAAAGTCAGTATTGCCACACATTTTGTTAAACTACAAAAGAAAACATTAAGCACCAATTTTGAGGATTCTAAATAGGAGACTAAAGTAGGAAGAAAACAAACCCACGAGAAATTGAGAGTAAATTTTAGAGGTTTTGAAAATAGTCGGACTATATAAATTATCAAAAAATTCTGCTTAGTTCCCAAAAAAGCCCATGACATGAAAATCTGCAGAGAAACAGGAAATTAAAAATCAATCTTTGAACAATATAGTTACCATAAAAATTGTAAAATAACTATATGTGATTAATATCCAACCAAAAAATAGAGAACTAATAAATAAAGAAACCTCAACTGCAAAATTTGACAGAGAAAGACCACATTATTCCAAAAATATTATAAATATGTAAACATGGTCAAAATAGCTTACCTGAATTAGATAAAACTTTCAAATTGTTGAAAAGAAGAGATTAATTGTTAAGAGTGTAACGAAAATTTAAGAAGAGAATTGGCGGTTATTTGAAGGTAGTTTCGTTGATGCATCAATGATTGTTGGTTTGTTTAAGCCTTTGCCTTAGCATCAATTTTAAAATGAATCTTTTTTCTCTTGGTAACTTCTCAAGGAATATTTTCACTATTTTTCAATTTGTTCTTCAAAAATTTTTGTAATAAAATTTTAATTAATTTTGTAAGTAATAACTAATAACTAACCTAAGTAATGCCAAATGGATAATTCATAGGACGCTACTTGGCTTAATGAGAAGGATGCATTCTCTCTTATTAATAATAAATAGATTTTAGAACTTACTAATTCATTTCATACATGTTTTCTCCTTAAACTTTTTATTGATCCGAAAAAAGTAATTATTGTACCCATTTTTGTCTCAGAAATTTCTCAGGTAATTTTACAATGAATTAAAATCATGCTTATAAAATTTTTTAGTACCAATTTATTTATTGATAGTTGGATTTTGAAAGTTAAAGAGTTAACTTTTTATTATAGTTTATTTTACAAGTTTTTTAAAAAGTGATATATTTTACAGTAAAAATTAAACTAGTTTACTTTTTATTATAGCTTTTATAGTCCCAATTGTATGGTCAATATTAAAAAATTTGAATCTCAAAAAGTGAAAAGTCTCATAAAAGTTGAGACATTGAGACTACTATATTATAGAATAATGATATATTGCTTATGTTTATTTTGGTGATTTCTTTGAAGGTTGTGCTACTATTTGATCCAAATTAGATGGTGTTGAATAACAATAAAGTAGAAATTGACGATTAATGAAAAAACCACGATTGATCCTTTGTAATTTTAATAACAAAGTCATAGTGCTATAAAAATAGTAGAGTGGATATAGAGTCCAAGTTGTATTACACAGATATGTCTGGCTACGGGAGTTCTGGAACTCCCTAGGATAGATGAGATTGTGGCCACAAGAACCACAAATTTTAGCCTGATTAGAGATACGGCCAACCCTTTGGCCAGATAGGCACATCAGGCAGCAAATATGTTGGCAGGAATGTTCCCGCAAAGAGGATAGGCTGAGACTATTATATAGAGACTTTACATGCAGATGCAACCGGTACTTTTAGTGCCCCACCACCAGTACAGTCTATGCCACCCAGGCCTCAAGGTAGGCCCTATGGTATTATGATGATTTCACAGGACATATGGACAGAGGTTATGACCAAGTTGGCCATATTGGAGGTTAAGGTTGGGTATTTGGAAGGAGGTGTGAGGCCCTGGCTTGAGATTTAGTTTGCCAACTAAGACCGACAGGTCCAAGAGATGCTCGATGCATTTGAGTCGAGGATCACTCGATAGCTGAGCAATGGCATATGCACGGTATTACTGAGGTAAAATCTGAGGTTTGAGAGATCAAGAGGATGTCACCAAATTGTATGAAAGACTAGTTGTTTTTCGGAGCCCGTAATTTGAGACTGTAGTGCCTACAGTCCATGTGCCAAATATTTGAGTAATTTCAAACCTGGCATATTCACAAGACAAATAAACCAAAGAACAAAGAAGATAAAAAAAAGAAAAAGAAAAGAACACAAGGAAGTTAAAAATAGGGCTAGAGCTGAGAACATTCATGATGAGCGGGACTAGGAGCAGTGGGTCTGTGGGATTGCCATAGGAGATGGTGGATTGAGAACACTAGTTAGTGATACTAAGGGGGTAGGTATTGTACCCCCAACTATTAATGTTGATGCAATACCAATTGATGAGACAGTAGATGATGTGAGTGGGACCCAATCTGAGGGCCCACGTGTTGATATTGTTGAGCCGACGCCTTGAGCGCCTAGGTATAACCTTCCACCCTTACTTTCTTTCTTATTTTGTATCACTGATGGAAATGCAATGTATTTTAGTTGGTGGTGGGGGTATCCAGAATCTAGGAGTAGCTGAAAAGTATATATAGATGAAAGTCTATTATGACTTACAGGTTTTTGGGTGCTGACAGCTGAGATAGGGAGAAAATCAGCGCCTATGGCAGCAAATTATTTGTGAATTGTTATTTTTGAGGATTTTGAAAAATACAAATTTCAGTTGTAATGAAAAAAAATTGATTTTGATTTTTAAAATTGATTTGTGAATATAGAAACACTGCTGATTTGAAATGATTATCTTGAGAATCTGTGTTAGAATACAAGTGTGTTGAAAATTGACCCCTCTGAATTTTATTTTTAAATTTTTTTTATTGCGTGTTATGTGCATTTGGGTGAGACTATTGTGAATCTTTAAATGACATTAGGATTAGGGATAGAACAATTAGGGACAAACAATCGCATAATTGGATAACTAGTACTTATTAGTGTAACCCTGTGCAAGTGGGTAGGAGGTATACTAAGTTCCCAGTGTGTCGGAATCAAGAACTTGCCCGATTGATTTTACCTAGGTCTAGGATAGTTAAGTAGGATATGATCATAGACCCCTTTTTGTGTGAGTACACCTAAGCCTAAATGTCCTAACCAAATGAATAAATCCCATTGATCCAAATATTTGAGCCTGAATAGACCAATTTTATTGTTTGCATCAATTTTACCTTCACATTTTCTATACAATGAACCTATTTTGGCCCTAGTCCTCTTTGGACACTGTCCATATCAACTCAAGCAAGAAGCCTAAGTTGAGGGTGGCTATTATAGGACTGCATAGGAGAAAATAGGTAAGAAGATAGTGTGTAGAAAGAAAATAGTTGAAAGTTGAGTAGGTGTGGTGAAAATAAAAGAAAGAAAAGTTGCAATGAAAAGCAAAGGAAAAATAAAAGTAAGAAAACCATACCTGGCTCAATATGATTGTGCTTAAAATAAAAAGGGAGACATAAGGGTAGGAATTAAAGAAGAAATGAAAAAATAAGTGGACCCGAAGAAATACGTAGTGTCTAGGAGGCTTAGTCACTAAATGAATACTAAAATATATCACACCAGCCCCAAGCCTACGTTACACGACGAATAAAGCCCTATAGTGATCTAACCACGACTGTCTGAAAACATAGGGAAAGAGCATAAAGGTGAGCCTATGGCATTCTGTATACACTGGTGTTACTTCTTTGTGAGAAACAGAGTTATTTGTTATATCCCTGACTAGATTGGATTATCCGTATGAAAAGTGAATAGGATTTCTTTGATTGTGAGTGCACATAGGTGATGCTGCTAGATTATTGGTGAATGTAATTTGTATCTATGCCCAGTTTTCTATAGCTAATGTAATTCCATCATCAGATTAGTTCGTGTTTCTACTTGTGCTAAATTGTTATACGCAGTTCGAGTTTTAAAACTTAAAATTAGGAGGGGAACAATGATATTGAAATTGAGTTCAAAATCACTTCTGTGGGTAGCTTAATATCTCCCTGTTTAAGCATTGTCTCTGTGCTAGAAAATATTTGTCATGTGTTATTTGCCTGAGGATATGCGAAAGTCTAAGTTGAGGGTGTTGATGTGTTGTGGAAACACGATACTTTCGATGCCTAAAACTGCAAATTTATGTGTGAGATATGATTCTCTTTGGTGTATATTGCAGGCAAAACAGGTCTACAACAGTGTTAGATTGAAAAGGGATGAAAAAGACCTGGAAAAGACCAATTCTAATAGAGGTACGACTTAACTCTCAAGTCGTAAACACTCGATACGACTCATATCCTGAATCGTATACAAAACAAAACCAAAATCCACTCTAAAAAGTTAAGTAAATAGAAGATACAAATGGAGTATCCACGTTGTAAACTAGGATAAGAGTCATATAGAGAAGTCGTAAGCATAACAGAACCTAAGCTACCATCCAAAAGTTGAAGTCTTAGAAGTATACGAGTCAAAAGTGTGAGTACGACTCGTATAGGAAAGTCATTCACAAACCAGTGTCCAGAACTTGGAAAAATAAAATTCCCAAGTGGATACGACTGAATACACGAGTCGTATATGCATGTATGCCTCATATAAAAAAGTTGTATGCTGAACAGAAAGTTGAAGCCTTGGGAGATTAGGCACTAAAATGGATACGGGAAGCACTGGTACGACTCGTATGATGCTGTTGTGAGTTGAAGAATGAGTCGTATCGAGTGTCGACATAACTTAACCTTTCCCATTTTTGTTAGGATTTCTATGAAATTTTGAGATAATATAAATACCGTAGGGTTTATCTTTTATTAGGTTACACACTATTATGATTTCTTTCACTTTAATACAATACTTTACATACTTTTACAATTATTCTTGAAATTTTGGTTTTTTTGTTCAATTTAAGACTTTGGAGTTTCTTCATTGATAATCATGGTTTCTTACACAAACATGAGCAACTAATCTCCTTGACTAAGGTTGTGGGAATCCTGTCGGATTAACTAAGTAATAGAAGTGTGACATTTATCTGTTCTAGGGTTTATGCGTGTATCTTAATCTTCTTCGCAATAATTAATCTCAAGCATCTGCAAGATCTTGACATAGCATGTATTCGCATCCATCCCTAATAAGGAGTTTGTGATTGGGAAAAGTAGATTAACATAGTAATTTGGGATTTCTACCTCCACCTTTTAGTCCCTGCATCTCATCTAATCACTTGATCCTAACCAGTTATAGTGAATTGAGGTCGTAGAAAGGATCAACAAGGCGATGACTTGAGACCTAATAAGTAAAGGGTGATATTTATCGTCGTACCTAATAAGATGCTAACAGTACCTATCTTGTAGACTTTGCATACAGAACAACAGAATAGTTGAGTTGATCATGAGAAATTTATAAAGTTGATAAGCCAGAGGGACCATAAGCCTAGTGTTCATTTACTATTGTCTACAACTCAAAAACACTCAAGATTCGGTTACAAATGCAATTGATATTAAAATCCCCCCATTTACTTTCCTGTACTGCACGTGGATTACATCAAGTCAAGTAACTGTTCATATTTTTCTTGTAGGATCGACCCCAACCTAGTTGGGTTATTATATTTGCTATCGACCACAATATACTTTTATTTGGAGTGTAGTTTTGGATGACATTAGTTATTCAAAAGTGTGCATTGCTGATGTTGATTCAACGTGGTAGATATTTGGATAAACTATTGCTTCAGCTACTTAATGGTTTTTGCATGTGATTTAATCTTCTTACTCATTCATGGAATATCTTCCCTAAGTTCCTTAAGGTAGTCTTCTATCTTCTCTACCCCTTTCACTACTTTCACAAACATGTATTCCATACTTGTATTGCTATAACCGATGTCTAGATTCCCCGGTGGAAAATAAAGGCCCATTCTATCTTTGTTTTCATCTTTTCTCCTCTAATCACCATCTCTTCTCCAACTTCTATCTCTATATCCAGATCTATTATAGTTTTTATCTTTGTAGTATTTCCTACATTGATTTCTTTATCTAGAGTTCTAATTGTGTTGATTAAACCCTTGGCCATTGGATCGAAAACCCACCACCTTATTATCTAGATACTTAGCTTCTTCATTAGAATCAGAGTGATCGTGTCTAGGTGCCTTTCCTTGTTACCCAATCACATTTAGTTTTTTTTTCCTCCCAACTGTAAACTACTTGGTAAGCAAACTAAGTTCAGTGCTCAACTAAGCTATCTCTTGAGCTACTGAGTCATCTAGTACTCTCTTCTCAGTGAATTCTCCAATCATAGAAGCGTCTTGGGTACGTCTTTATCAACAGTATATCAACCCCGATTGGTTTTAGGAATTCGATCTAGAATCTCCAAAGCCTGATCCTGATGCAATCTCATGAATGCTCCACCTATGACAGTGTCTGCTACAGCCTAATTTCTATTTAAAATTCATAAGAAAAGTACGACATGGTATTTTATGATTTGAGACATTCTCCAGCTTCAATTTAAACATCAATTAGGTCTCATATAACACCTTTGAATATAACTAACTAGATTTATAAATCTCATCTTTCAACTGTAATATTCTCAAAGATGGAAAAAATATCTCCAAGAATCAATTCCTTAACTCTTTACGAGCAGTGATCGATCCATATAGAAATTCTATCAATTATAACATGGCCTTTCGTATCAGAGAAAAGGGGGATAATTGCAGTCTAATCACCTTGTGGCTCACTCCAGGTAGATTGTAGGAATTGCAAATCCCTATGAAGTCATTACATAAAGATTTGCATTAGCAGTAACAAGGCCTATGAACATCCCATTTAAGATCAACAACTGTATCATAGCACTAGTGATGTCAAACTTAGTTCCTGGAGGCAACACCTATAGAATAATAGAACCTATTTTGGCCGACTCTAAAAAGTATTGCTCGTTCACTATATCATCAAACTAAGAAAGATACTTTACTAGAGTCTATTTCTCCCTAATCCTTCTCTGCCTTTCTCATTCATCAAGTGCAACTAGACGGTCTGCTTCAGCTATTTTAGCCCATTCTTTCTTTGTTGCCTACCTGTCATCTTCTTATCTTGCATTCTCCTTAGCTATCAATCGAGCAGTGATTAGTTGTATAGTTTCCTGAAGCTTCAGATTTTGAAACCCTTGGTTTAGAACTCCTTCATCATGAACTCATTCATTAACCATTCTTCTTCTAGCTCTCAGCGTTCTTACAATTTTGGATCAAGTGGAATTATGGGATTTCCTTAAATTAGAGTGTTGGGACAACACCTTAGAAACATAGAAAAAGTAAAATCAATAAATATAAACCAATGACCCAAAAAACTCAATCAATCAATTCCGTAATCGTATTCCCTGAACATGGTGCCAAAATTTAATGTTGCCAAATTATGCCTCCAAACAAAGTATAAAATGATCGTTGATCAAATATACAACCCAACAAGATTGGAAATTGATCCCACGAGGAATAAGTCAAAATCTCTATCAAGTATTTATCTAAGCGATCAGTAAATAATCTCCTATATAAAGCGGTTAGGGTTTTGTGAATCAAAGTTCCAATAGGGAAAATTATTGATTTCATTGGTTTTGTAATCTTTATGAGAGAAACACTAGGATTGTGTTCCCCAATAACTCCTTAACTCCATAGGCTCGTCGTACTTAGAAATCTCTCATCGTGCTTGGCATGCAGAATCTATTGGCTATGTTCATTCAAATGACTTTGCACCCCTGATAGGTGATTATCCCCAGTCATAAAGTAATTTTTCATGGGTTTTGCACTGCTAACCCCTATCATTCATCCTATATTAGTCTATCTCATTTTACGACTCAAGTCTAATTAAATAGAGGTTGATAGCTCCAAGTGTTATTATTTATTCTTTTTTTCCTATTTATTACTCATCCTTTCATCTAGAGTAAATATAAGGTGAGTTCTAATATCTACAACTATTAACAAAACAATTAAACTGAAGAGAAAACAATACACACCCAAACACCATTTGAGAATTAGTTCGTCCTTCGAACATTACTTTGTTAATCCAGCATGGTTCCCAAAATCCTAGTTGTGGTGTTTAGATACACATAATTTCAAGCACACAATGATAATTCTGAGAAGAAAACATAACTATTATCTCACAAGAATAAGATGAAAACCAAAAATCTCAGTAATGAACTAAACCCCCCCATAATCAATGTTAATACTTCAAAAAATAACAAGATGTATCGAAATTATCAATAATGTGTTAAATAATGTAAACTAGAACAAAATACCTAAAATAAGTATTTATATACAAATACAAACCTATCCTAAACATTATTTGATTTGCTGAGTCATCACATTAGATGAAAAAGGTACGATCGTGGTTAGCTACTCTGATTATTCTGGGTGCTCGTAGGTTGGTACTTGACTTTTTTCTCTTTCAGATCTTAATTTGCACAATGCTAGCACAACTTCATGGATTCATTGTAAGTCTTATTCTTCTCTCTCGTAAGATATACCTCTGACTTTTACGTTGCAGAGAAGTCTTTCCACTATCTTCAGTATGAGCTCATGGTATGATGCCACAAACATAGCATATAAACCTTATTCCAAAACTATTATCCCATAATCAATCATACGATTGTTACATATAGGTACGATTATTAGAAACCTTCATTGATTTAACACCTAAATGCTACTTTCATGATCCGACCCCGGGCCTAGTCGTGAAAGGTATCTCAAGACCTAACAAGGGCCGGAGACCACCCCCTTGGATTTACTATAACGCCTCAAAAATGGGTCCCGAGATGTCACATGGTGCTCCAGACTATGAGTAGTCCCAGGCTAAAACTGTAAGCCTTCTACTAAGTATGGAACTCATATTAAAATGAAGTACTCAAGCAATAATACTGAATTATGTCAAAACTAAACCGAAATGAACTGAATGTACTGTCTGAATAACTAATACTGAAATTCTGAATAATAGCTAGTAGTCTGACCAGCCTTTACTACTAAGAAACTAGAAACCCATTGGGACAAACCCCCAACAGACTCTGACTAAAATGATAGCGATTAATCAAATACTATGAAATCTAGAAATCTGGATAAATAGGCCCTTGAACCATGAGAACTCACCAGCTATCAGGATGTAGATAGAGATGCCCTAAATCACTCACGCTGCTGAGACTGATCACTTGAACCTACATTATTAAAAAATGTAGAACATAGATGTAATACCCCGTATTTTTGTGCTAGAATTCTAATCGTCGTTCCTGCGCTTCTAAGCTCTAATACAAGTGATTATCACATGAATAAAAGTTGAATGATAATTATCCTAGTCTATGGAGTATTTTAGAGGTAAAAAATGTTCACAGCAATGACCTAGAACAAAGTTGAGCTAAGACCAATTGATTCATCCAAAGTTTGACATTCGATTCTACAAGGGTAAAATTCAAACATGAATATCTCTTAATATACATGGAATTTTTCATAACAAGACCTATAAAATTATATATAATTGAATTAGCTTTCCAACGATATTAATTTCATCAAAATCCGACACCCGAGCAAGGAGTTATGGCTTTGCGAAGTAGAGTGCGTCGCCTAACCAATTGCACATGGCTACTGGAATAGGTGTGCGATAAGCAATGCTGCCCATACTCAAATATGTGCGATAAGCAATGTGGCGCATACTTAAATATGTGCGATAAGCAATGCGGCGCATACTTAAATGTGTGCGATAAGCAATGCGGCACATACTTAAATGTGTGCGATAAGCAATGCGCCGTATACCTCACTTTCAAGTGCCAAAAATACCCCTATATATGTCTATAACACGGGATTAAACTCCCATAACACCAAAATAAGTTTACTTTCTCTCAAAATCACCAAGAACATTCATTGGGGTTTCAACCTAAAAATTCAAATATCTCAAGATTCAACCATGAGTTTTCAATAATTCTTCGAGATTCGGAATCCCCATTCCAAGGGCTACAAGAAAAACTCATTATTTTCACGAATAGAGTCCTAGGGTCAAGAGTTCATTCAAATCTTCAAGTTTAAGGTATGTGGGGTTTTTCAACAAGAACATCCTTTCGTTCTTGTGCCCAAAATTTGTATTATTTTACAAAGATATATGATTTTACATGCTTTGATATGAATTTGAGATAGAAACTATTATCCTACGTTCTTGTTCAAAAGACTATTATATTTTTATGATGTATTGAAGATAAATTCCTTGAGTTTTGATGTTAATATGATGTTTGAAGTTGAATCTCCAGATTTTCATATGAATTATACATGTTTGCTACATAAAGTGTGAATCTTGAAATATTTTGCTCAAGTATTGATATATGAGTTTTAAACCCTATTTGAGAATTATGATTTTTGTGAAAGTAATGTGTTATGCACACCTTGATATTTGAATGATTTGACCTTTTGGTCTTGAAAGAGTTATTTTTGAACTCGAATGAGAAAAGAAATCCACATTTTGATTTATTATGAAAAAAGGGTAGCATGATGGCTCTCGTTGTGAATTGCTGAATTATTTTGTGGTGGATTTTCTTTGAAAAGATCTTAGCTAAGTCCGGAAGTAGTCTTTAGCACCGAGTGGGAGGTATAGCTGTGTTGGTACTTCTCTAGAACTACGTGCCCCCGTAGGAGTCGGAATTGGGGCTGATTATATATAGTGATCACTAGTTTTTGGATTTGATACTTATAGTCCTACTCCGATGGAAAGGATTGAACGGCTCTCCCCGACGTGGGTTGTACGTTGTACTCCATGTGGCTCACATGGTTTATGTAGGTTATGAGATCTCCCAATGTGTGTGTGTGTATTCTCCTATATAATATGAAAAGTCTTATTCTTCTATCTGAGATAAAACATATTTGTTTGAAAGACTGAGTTTGAGAAAGTCATTATTTTCAAAAGATTTAATGAACATATATTCCAAAGAGAATTGTTATGAGATTTGATTGCTTTGATGATTTGGAATCGAGATGGAAGTGAATTGAGATTTATTATGATGACTCACATGTTTCACCCAATATATTTTACTCTCTTATGATTAGGATGATTTTAATTCGAGCTAAGTTAGTCATTTATATCAGCATGCATAATTTTATAAATTGTGATGATATTAAGATATTATTTTATATATGCATTGCACCCCCATATTCTCGGTACGTTTCCATGGTACTGACCCACATATTCGTATGTGGGCTATATTTTCTCGAAATGTAGGTACAAGGTATAGTGTACATCTTCAGATCCAGTCAGTTCGGGGCATCCAGTCAACAGGTGATGAGTCCTTTTGATTCAAAGGCTTGAGTTAGTTATACAGTTCGAGAAGTGTTGTATTTTCTTTATTCAGTCGTATTGAGTTGGGGTAATCTGGAGTCATGACCTGGTTACCTACAGTCAATACTAGTAGAGGCTTCATAGACATTCAGTAGAAGTTGATGCATTTCGTTTCAGTTATGGTTGTAAAGGCAGAATTGAAATCCTGTAACCTTAGTTTTGTATCTATCATATTCAGAAAAGAGTTATTTTCCGCAGATTTGTATAGATTCATACTTTTTGTTCAGTTGCTTATGAGTTATGCCAGTAGAAGGGTTAGCTTGGGGTCACTTGTGATCCTAAGCACCGTGTGACGTGTCGAAACCCAATTTTGGGGCGTTACAATAGACGTATATGTGGATCAGTACTTTGAGAATGTACTGAGTATGTGGGGGTGAATGCATATGTAAAAGTAATATCTCAATGTTATCAAAGTTCATAGAATATGCAGGTTGTTTTTAATGACTCACATGGCTGGAATAATGAAAAGATGAAAAATCATAGATCATGAACAATGAAACATGGTGTATAAAACTGGTGAGCCATCACATTTCAAGTCTAAAAACTGAACTGTTATCTATCATTCCTTTTTATTAGACTATAGGAAATTCTAGTGAAAAATTTTCTATTAGGGAATTTACTGTAGGGAAAATACTTTTAAAAACCATTCTGAAGGTCTTTACTATTAGGGAGGTTCTTCTAACTAACATAAACTATGTGAGCTATCATGGAGTCCAGCGTCTTGTTCCCCTTAGGGGAAAACCCCACGTTAGGGAGACGTGTCATACTCTTGCCAGGGAGTATGACCTGAGCTAAGTGATCACATCTGTACTATCATCTATATAGAAATGGGAATACTGAATCTATACCTATATTGGGTCATAGTTCTAGGAAAGTAGGATGCGCTAAACCCACACTTCCTTCTCGGTGCTAAGTACTACTTCCTTTAATCTATATGCTCATCCTGTTGGAAAATCCATTTTAAAACTAGTATAATTGTTTATAATGAAAACCAACTGTGAATCTATTTACTGTAAACTGTAGCTAAAACTTGTAAAGTGGATTCAATATTAACTAAGATCGAAAGATCAAAACTTTATTCAGAGCTATCTATAAATATGTCATGGGATGCTTAAAAGCAGAATCATTCCTAAAATAGCAATAATCAACTAGGGATTTATAACCCATGCTTCAAATTTATGTAATACATCATAATGTTCTTGCTTGATAATATAAATATTCATGATTCAACTCAAGATCTGGAAAATATAGTCACACGCATGAATTTACAAAAGTACATGCAATTCAATAACAAAAACACTTAAAACATCATAATCTTCAAATAACAATAAATGGGTATGAACACTAAATTGAAATTTATGTAAAATCATGTGAATTTGAAATCAAAAACTAGTTTGGGGCACAAGGATGAAAGATATATCCTTGTTCAAAACTCCACATACCTTGATAGATGAACCCGATGAAGAAGCTTGGTTTTGAGATCCTATTTGTGATCTTGAAGATTGATTCTTGGAAATCTTGAATTGGGAACCTTGAATTTTGAACTATTTTGGGAAAAGAATAGTGGAAATTTTGGGATTCTTGAAGTTGAATGTTGAAGCCTAGGGTTTTAATTGAGAGAGATTTGATGAACAATGAGCATATTTTGCTCAATAATACACTTAATCATTTGTTTTTACGGTTTGGGGATGTGGGAAAAAGACTAATTTGCCCTTGGTATTTAAAATCCATAACTGGTTTGCCGATTGAGGCTTCACCGCAATGTGGTGGAATCACGGTGACTCACATGATTGTGACAGTTGCTATTTTGGGATTCACCGCGAATTGGTGCAATCATAGTGACCCTCTAGAAATTGGCAAATGCTGAATTGACCTCTATCGCGACGTGATGAGGCTTCCATCGCTATTTCCATCATGATGTGGTGGAATCGCAGTGTCTTGCTGGAACAAAAATCCAAACACTTCCCAAACCTCATCAGAAAATTTTAAAACTTACCCAAGACTTGATACTTACATCCCCAAATATAATTCAACTAAAAATTCATTGTCTCGGAGCCCAGAAGGTCAGCTTAAAATTTTTTGAAGTTTAAAGGGAGTCAAAATGACTAAGTTCCTCAACTCTTAGCTTTATTTTTAGGTTCTAATGCTTCAAGTACGTACTAAGGGCTGGACTGAGCTAGAGATATTTGGGGTATTACAATATCTCCCCCTTGGGAACATTCATCCTTGAATGAGACTAACGAAGTTGAGATGCTGAAAAACTGAGGCTATAACTGGCATGCACAACTGAAAACATGACTAAGCTGATTTGCAAGTGCAAGAATTATCAAGAGAATGGCTATATAAAGCTGAAACTTGGAATGAAAAAAAGATGATATGGGGAAACTTGTTACCTTGAACTTAATCTGAATCTGCAGCGAAAAGATAAGGGTACCTGGTTCGCATGTCTGCTTCTGCTTCCCAAGTGGCTCCCTCAAAGGATTGATTCCTCCAAAGAACTTTGACCAAGGAAACTTCTTTGTTCCTTGGTTTGCGAATCTGGTGATCAAGGATCTCAACTGGAATCTCTTCATAAGATAGGCTATCATGAATATCTGTTCTTTCTAAGGGTACCACAACCGCTGCATCACTAATACACTTCTTTAACAAGGACACATAGAACATGGGGTGAGCGGAGGATAAATCTGCAGGTAGCTCAAGCTCATATGCCACCTTCCCACATGGCTCAATATCCCATAAGGGCCAACATAGAGGGAACTAAGCTTCCCATTTTTGCTAAATCTCTTTACCCCATTCATGGGTGAAACTTTCAAATAAACTAAATCACCAACTTCAAACTCTAGATCTCTTCTCCTCACATCCATATATGATTTTTGATGACTCTGAGCTGTTTTCAACCTCTCTCGAATTAACTGGATTTTCTCCATAGCTTCTAACACTACATCTGGCCCTATCAATGCGGCCTCACCCACTCTGAACCAACTGATAAGTGACCTACAGCTCCTCCCATAAAGAGCCTCAAACGGGGCCATATGAATGCTAGCTTAGTAACTGTTGTTGTAGGAGATATCAATCAACGACAAATGCTCATCCTAACTACCCTTGAAATCAAGCACACACGCCTTCAATATATCTTCTAGAGTCTGAATGGTCCTCTCTGCCTGACCATCTATCTGAGGATGAAAAGCAGAACTAAGGTGAACTTAGGTACTAAGACCTTCCTGAAAGGCCTTCCAAAAGTAAGAGGTAAACTGATTACCCCTACCTGAAATGATAGATGAAAGAACTCCATGCAATCTAAAAAACACTCTAATATACAACTTAGTATAATCTTCATCTGAGTAGGATGTATGAACTGGCAAGAAATAGGCTGATTTAGTCAACCTATCTACAATAACCCAAATCGAATCATGCTAGCGACGCGAACGAGGTAACCCTGTCACAAAATCCATGTTCACTTCTTCCCACTTCCAATTAGGAAAACTGAACTCTTGCAAGGTACCACCAGGCCTTTGGTGGTCAACTTTAACCTGTTGGCAAACTGAACACTTAGTTACTAACTCTGTATTATCTTTCATTATACCACACCACTAATAGATTTCACGCAAAACTCTGTACATCTTAGTAGCACTAGGATGAATGGAGTAACGTGCACCATGCACTTCACCCATAATCCGCTGTCTCAAATCATCAACATGCGACACACACAATCTACTATGGTATCTCAACATGCCATCTCCCCTTTGAGAGAAAACCTCTACCTTCTAAGCTCTAACCTACTCCTTCATCTTAATCAGGATGGGGTCATGATCTTGTTTCTCTTTCACCTTAGAAACTAAGGAAGATTCTACACTACTCTGCATCCAAACACTACCCTTAGCCGAATCAACTAAATAAACACCTAATTTTGTCAATCGATGAACTTCCTGAACTAACTCTTTCTTATCACTCTCCACATGAGCAACACTACCCATAGACAGTCTACTAAGGGCGTCTTTCATAACATTGGCCTTGCCCTGATGATACAAAACACTCATGTCATAATCTTTTAACATTTATAACTATGTTCTTTGATGAAGATTCAACTCTTTGTGTGTAAACACATACTGCAAACTTTTGTGGTCTGTAAACACATCAACATACACCCCATAAAGATAGTGCCTCCATATTTTCAAAGCAAACACAACAACAGCTAACTTAAGATCATGAGTAGGATAGTTTTTTTCATGAGGCTAAAGCTGTTTAGAGGCATAGGCTATGACCTTACCATTTTCATCAAAACATAACCCAAATCAACTCTAGAGGCATCACAATAGACAATGAACCCATATATACCATCAGGTAGTGCTAAGACTGGTGCTAAAATTAGTCGAGTCTTCAACTCCTGAAAACTCTTCTCACAAGAATCTGACCACTAAAACTTAACTTTCTTCTGAGTCAATCTGGTCATGGGAGATGCAATGGATGAAAACACCTCAACAAACCATCTATAATAGCCAGCTAAACCTACGAAACATATAATGTCAGATGGAGAAATGGTTCTAGGCCAGTTTCTCATGGCTTCAGCCTTTTTGGGATAAACTCTAATGCCATCACCGGAAATAATACGATCGAGGAAAGCTACGACCTTAGCCAAAATTCACACTTGTTGAATTTGGTGAACGACTGGTGATCTCTAAGAGTTTGCACACAATTCTAATGTGGCCTGCATGATCACCCTCACTATGGGAATAGAGAACGATATCATCAATAAAGACTATGATAAACATATCTAAGTACTGCTTGAATACACGGTTCATCAAGTCCATGAAGGCCGCTGGGGCATTTGTTAGCCCGAAGGATATGACTAGAAACTTGAAATAACCATAACGGGTTCTGAAAGCTGTCTTGGGAATATCACATTCCCTTACTCTAAGCTGATGATAGCCGGATCTAAGGTCTATCTTGGAAAAATAACTTGCACCTTGGAGTTGATAAAATAAGTCATCAATTCTGGGGAGAGGCTACCTATTTTTAATTGTCACTATATTCAGCTGATGATAGTCAATGCACATTTGCAGAGAACTATCTTTCTTACGCACGAATAGGATGGGAGCGCCCCATGGAGAAACACTAGGCCTTATGAAACCCGTATCTAAGAGGTCTTTGAGTTACTCTTTCAACTCTTTAATCTCGGCAGGAGCCATACAATATGGAGAAATGGAGATGGGATGAGTATCAGGAAGAAAATCAATTCCAAATTCTATTTCCCTTTCAGGAGGTACCCCTAGCAACTCTTCAGGGAAAACTTCAGGAAACTCATTTACTACCTGGACTGACTGAACAGTTGGAGCCTTAGACTTAGCTTCTTTGACTTAAACCAGATGATAGATATACCCTTTTGATACTAACTTTCTAGCTTTATGATAAGATATGAAATATCTCTTGGGAGATACTGAATTACCTTCCCACTCAAAGAATAGATCATCAAAAAACTGAAACTTCACCACTCGGGTGTGATAATCTATTGATGTATAACGGGAATGGAGCCAATCCATACCAAGAATAAGGTCAAAGTCAGCCATGTCTAATTTTATCAAATCTGCTAACATGATCTTATGAAGGATAGAAATGGGACACTTTCTATAGATCTGCTTAGCAACGACTGACTCACCGACTGGAGTGGACATGGATAAGGGCTTAGGAAGATTTTTAGGATCTATCCCAAAATTTACCGCAACTAATGGAGTCATATATGAGAAATTTAACCCTGGGTATAACAGCACATAAACATCAAAATAAAAGACATAAAGCATACCCGTAACAACATCTAGGGAGCTCTCCTTCTCCTGGAGGGATGGTAAAGCATATAACTAATTCTGGCACAGACCACCACCGATACTAGATGATGCACCCTGAGAAGGGGCTAGGCGACCTAGAGGAGCTGGGGCACTAGTAGCCTGAGTCTGGGGACGAACATCCCTGCTTCCTTGCTTAACATGCGGGCATTCCTTGATATCATGGCCCAACTGACCACATCCAAAACAACCTTTTTTTGTATCAACAAGCACTCACCAGGATGGTTCTTACCACATCTAGCACATGTATAATAGCTAGGCCTTCCACCCAAACTATCTGAGATCTGGACATCGAAGTCCTACCCCACTATTCCTGCTTGGTTTTGGGTGCGGGGGCACTAGATGAAGATGGCGATGCCAAAGGCGGACGACTCTAAAACTGTGAATGATTTCCTTTTGTAAATCATGATTGACCATACTCAAACTGCCCAGTTCTAGACTTCTTATTTCTTCTATCTCTTTCTTTCAACTTTTCTGCCTTAATCTGTTGGGTATGAGTTATCAATCTAGTGAGATCCATATCTCCAATAAGAATGGTAGTCCTACACTCCTTGACTACTAATCCAGACACTCCGGTAACAAACTTACTCATACTAGATTTGGTGTCATCCATTAAATCAGGAGCATACTTGGACAACTGGTTGAACTTAAGACAGTACTCCTTTATTGTCATTGAGCCCTTACTCAGGTTCATGAACTCTTCAATATTATCTTCCCGCAACTCACGTAGAAAGAACTTGTCTATAAATGCATCCTGAAACACCTGCCAACTCAGGGGAGATGCATTCTCACACCTGACTTTCTTACACATAACAACCCAATCATAAGCAACATTCTTCAACTAATACTGATACCAAGTTTACTCTCTAAACCTTAAGATTTGATACCAAGTTTGTAACACCCCAAAAATGGGTCCCAAGATATCACATGGTGCTCAATACTACGAGTAGTCCCAAGCTAACCTTGTAAACCTTCTACTAAGTCTGGAACTCATATTAAAGTGAACTGCTCAAGCAATAATATTGAATTATGTCAAAAATGAACTGAATGTACTGTCTGAATAACTAATACTGAAAGTATGAATAATAGCTAGTAGTCCAACAAGCCTCTACTACTAAGAAACTAGAGAGACATTGGGACAAACCCCCAACTGACTCAGACTAAACTGAAAGCAACTAATCAAATACTATGAAAGCTATAAATCTAGATAAATGGGACCTTAAACCATAAGGACTCACCAGCTGTCGGGATGTAGATAGAGATGCCCAAAATCACTCATGCTGCTGAGACTGAGCACCTGAACCTACATTATTAAACAATGTAGCACATAGACATATATGTGGATCAGTACATGAGGATGTACTGAGCATGTGGGGATGAAAGCATAAGTAAAAGTAATATCTCAATGTTATCAAAATTAATAGAATATGCATGTTGTATGTAATGACTCACATGGCTGGAATAATTAAAAGATGAAAATCATAGATCTTTAATAATGAAACATACTGTATAAAACTGGCGAGCCATCACATTTCAAGTCTAAGAACTGAACTGTTATCTGTCATTCTTTTCTATTAGACTGCAAGAAATTCTAGTAAAAACTTTTTTATTAGGAAATTTACTATAGGGAAAATACTTTTAAAACCAATTCTGAAGATATTTACTATTAGGGAGGTTCTTCTAACCGACATAAACCATGTGAGCTATCATAGATTCCAGCGTCTTGTTCCTCTAAGAGAAAAACCTTATGCCGGGGAGAGGTGTCATACTTTTGCCAGGGAGTATAACCTGAGCTAAGTGATCACATCTGTAACTGTCATCCATATAGAAATGGGAATACTAAATCTGTACCTACGTTAGCTCATAGTTCTAGGAAAGTAGGATGCGCTAAACCCACACTTCCCACTCGGTGCTAAGTACTACTCCCTTTAATCTATATGCTTATTCTGTTGGAAAATCCACTTTAAAACTAGTATAATAGTTTATAATGAAAACCAACTGTGAATTTGTTTACTGTAAGCTGTAGCTAAAACTTTTAAAGTGGAATCCATATATACACTGAGATCGAAAGATCAAAACTTTATTCAAAGCTATCTATAAGCATGTCATGTGATGCTTAAAAGCATAATCATTCCTGAAATAACAATAATCAACTAGGGCTTTATAAACCATGCTTCAAATTCATGTCAAAACATCATAATGTTAATGCTTGATAATATAAATATTCATAATTCAACTCAAAATCTGGAAATTATAGTCACACGCATGAATTTACGAAAGTAGACATGCAATTCAACATTAAAAACACTTAAAACATCATAATCTTCAAATAGCAATAAATGGGTATTAACCCTAAATTGAAATTCATGTAAAATCATGCGAATTTGAAATCAAAAACTAGTTTTGGGAACAAGGATGAAAGATTTATCCTTGTTCAATACCCCATATACCTTAATTGATGAACTAGATGAAGAAACTTGGTTTTGAGATCCTATTTGTGCTCTTGAAGATTGATTCTTGGAATTCTTGAATTGGGAACCTTGAATTTTGAACTATTTCGGGAAAAGAATGGTGGAAATTTGAGGATTCTTGAAGGTGAATGTTGAAGCCTAGGGTTTTAGTTGAGAGGGATTTGATGAATAATGAGCATATTTTTCTCAATATTACACTCAATCATCTATTTTCACGATTTGGGGATGTGGGCAAAAGACTAATCTGCCCTTGGGATTTATAATCCATAACTGGTTTGCCGATTGAGGCTTCACCATGACGCGGTGAGTGGGTCATTGCGATATCCACCGCGACACGGTGGAATCGTGGTGACTCACTGGATTGTGAAAATTGTTGTTTTAGGATTCATTGTGAGGCGGTAGAATCGCGGTGACCCTCTGAAAATTGAAAAATACTGAATTGGCCTCCACTGCGACGTGATGAGACTTGCATTGCTATTTCCACCGCGATGCGGTGTAATCGCGGTGGCTTGCTGGAATAAAAATCCAAACACTGCCCATACCTCATCCGAAAATTCTGAAACTTAACCGAGACATGCTATTTACATCTCCGAATATAATTCAACTAAAAATTTATTGTCTCAAAGCCTGGAAGGTCAACTTAAAAAGCTATGAAGTTTAAAGGGAGTCAAAATAACTAAGTCCCTCAACTCTTCGCTTTATTTTTAGGTTCTAAGTGCTTCAAGTACGTACTAAGGGCTAGACTGATCTAGAAATATTCGGGGTATTACATTTACCTCATGAGCATACTAATAATAATAAAGGGGAAGCCAATCAAGATAGTAATAAGAAGATAAACAAGTCAAATGAAAGTTCTAAGAGTCAAAATTAACAATCCAACCCACACTTGTCCACAAAAGCCTCTAAAACTAGAAATACCAACTAAGTCGGGACATACCCCCGTCAATGACCAGAAAGGATCCAAATGAAATACTAAAAACAATAATGAAACTAGCGTAATACCAGGCCTTTCAAAAGATGGAATATCACCATTTCACAACAAATCAACAAGAGTACTCAACCACCTAACGTTGCACAGACGCAATAGAAAACCCTTCGGACCTACATCATGAATGATGTAGCATTCAGGGACGGTCAGTGGGGCGATCACCAGAATGTAACTCAGGGAATAAGGATAAAATAATGCAATTACCAAAATACAGTCATAAACCATAAGCACCACATTCATATACATATATATAGGATGCCAGGATAGGGACAAAGGTCATGAACATGAGAGTTTAAAGATTTAACCTAAACTATGTAGTTCGCTCCGTCCTAAAAGCACCATGGGTTATATGGGTCCAACTCCCCTCCCCTGCTGAAAGGGCCCCAGTACGTGTTAGCTGGATAAATCGAATAAAAATTATGGAAAGGATAAAGACATCAAGGTCATAGCCCTCCCAATATATATATATATATATATAGTATACACCAAGCACACGGTCACATGGACCCCCAATGCCAACAAACATGGTTTTCAGTGTTGATCTCCCCGGGATCTACACCTTCACGGAGAGATAAACAATACCCTTACACACTTTCATCCAAATTGTGGAATAGGAATGGGTATTTGGTTTTTATATCTTCTTTATCTTCCTATGTAGCTTCTTCCACTTTTTGATTTCTCCAAAGAACCTTCACCGAGGACACATCTTGGTCCTCAATCTACGAACCTTCTTATCAAATATCTCAACTAGGAATTCCTCATAAGACAATGAATATATAACACCAACATCCTCTACAGGCATATTAAGGAAGGGTCGCCCATACACATTTTTAGCATAGACATATAGAAAATAGGATGAATCAACGCCAAACGCACGGGTAAATCTAACTCATAAGTTACATTCCCAATTCTTCTCAAAATATGATACGGACCAATATAATAAGGACTAACCTTCCACTTATTCCAAATCTCATGACTTTCTTCATAGGAGACACCTTCAAGAATACCCAATCACTAACATCAAAGTCCAACTCTTTTTGCCTCATATCCGCATAAGACTTTTGGTGACTTTGAGCAGTATTAAGTCTTTGTCTAATCAATTTCATCTTCTCCAATGCTTGGTTTATCAAGTCAGAACCAAACAACCTAGTCTCACCTACCACAAACCACCCAATAGGAGACCTACACCTTCTACCATAGAGAGCCTCAAAAGGATCCATTTTAATGCTAGAATGATAACAATTGTTATAAGCAAACTCGGTAAGAGGAAAATAATCAACACAACTACCTTTAAAGTTAATCACACAAGCCCTTAGCATATCCTCCAAAGTATGAATAATACACTCCGCTTGTCCATCCTTTTAAGGGTGGAAAGATGTGCTAAGGTTCACCTGAGTACCCAAACTTTTCTAAAATAAACGCTAAAAATGGGAAGAAAAATGCATACCTCAATTTGATATGATGGACACTGGTGCCCCATGAAACTTTACTATCTCCTGAATGAACAACTTAGCATAATCCTTTTCTGAGTAGTTAGGCCTTATAGGTAAGAAGTGAGTAGACTTAGTCATCCTATCCATAATAACCCAAATAGAATCATACTAATTTTGAGACCGCGAGAGACCCATAAAAGTCCATTTTGATTATCTCCCACTTTCACATGGGCCAATCTATCTCTTGGGACATGCCACCAGGCCTCAAATGCTTAATCTTGACATGCTGGCAAACCATACACTTAGCCACAAAGTTCTCCACATCTCTCTTCATATTGTTTCACCAGTAGATTTCATTCAAGTCATGATACATCTTAGTTGAACTTTGATGAACTGTATATCTAGACTCATGATCCTTGTTTAGAATCCTTTCCCGTAACCCATCAACATCATGAACACAATCTTTCTTGATATCTCAAAATACCATCTCCCCCAATCTCAAATGCCATAACCTTTTGCTGACTCACATCATCCTTAATCTGCATAAGTATGGGATCCAAAACATGCTTCTTCTTCACCTCAACACCAAGAGATGACTTAACCACTTCCTAAAAAATCACCTCTCCATCCTCAGCGTCTAAAAGACAAACTCCCAATTTATCCAACATATGAATATCTTTAACCAACCCTCTTTTTTACGCATCAATATGAGATAGGCTCCCCATAGACAACCTACTAAGTGCATCAACAACAATATTAGCTTTACATGGATAGTAGTGCAAGCTCATGTTGTAATTATTAAATGATTCAAGGCACCGCCTCTTCTTAAGGTTTGATTTTTTCTGCATAAACATGTACTGCAAGATCTTATGGTCTAAATAAATATCCACATGCAACCTATACAAATAATGTCACTAGATTTTCAAAGAAAAGACCACAGTAGCCAACTCTAGTTCATGAGTTGGGTAATTCCTCTAATGAAATTTAAGCTGCCCAGAAGCATAGGCTATGAACTTACTATGCTATATAAAAACACAACCCAGTCCCGTACGGGACACATAACAATAGACAACATAAACCATCAGTACCCTCGGGTAGGGTTAAAACAGGCGCAGAAGTCAACTTACCCCTCAACTTCTCAAAACTACCCTCACAAGCATCAGACCACAAAAACTTAACCTTCTTTTGAGTTAACTTACTCAATAGAGCAGCAAAAGATGAGAAACTCTCCACAAACCTCATATAATACCCTACCAAGCCTAAAAAGCTCCTAATGTAGATTGAGTTGTGGGTCTAGCCATCTCATAACTTTCTCAAATTTATGTGGATCCACCATGATTCCCTCACTAGAAACAACATATCCAAGAAAGGTTACAATACTTAACCAAAATTCACACTTAATTTCTGATCCTTAAGAGTCTGCAACACAATTCGAAAGTGATTGGCACGTCCTCCTCACTTTTAGAGTACACCAAAATGTCATTAATGAAGATTATAACAAATACAAAAAAATGTCATCAATGAAGACTATAACAAACAAATCAAAAAACTGCATAAAAACCCAATTCATAAGATCCATGAAAATAGCTAGAGTATTAGCCAGCCCAAATTATATAACCAAAAGCTCATAGTGACCATATCAGGTTTGAAATGCAGTCTTAGGAATATCTACCACTATAATTTTTAATTGATGATAACCTAAATAAAGATCAATCTTAGAGAAATATACAACACCCTAGAGATGATTGAAAAGGTCATTAATCCTAGGAAGAGGATACTTATTTTTCACTATCACCTTATTCTGCAGGCGATAGTCTATATACATCCGAAGTGATCCATCTTTCTTTCGCACAAAAAGAACAGGAGCACCCTATGGAGAAATACTAGGATGGATAAAACACTTATTAAGAAGATCTTTAAACTACTCATTTATCTCCTTTAATTCAACTGGAGTCATCTTATATGGAGGAATGAAAATGGGACAAATATTAAGTAGAAGATCAATTTCAAAATCTATCTCCCTATTGGAAGGAATCCGAGGAAGATCATTGAAAAAAACTTTAAGAAATTCATTAATGTTGAAACCTTGGGGGTTTCATCACACAGTGCGGGACCAAGTCCCTTAAGATCAGTCACAGGAAATAGAATATCAAATTCACCAGGAACACAAAATAGTGTAGAAAACTTAAAGAAGATAGGATTTAACATTGAAACCTCCTTGCTTAAGAGAGAAAAATTCATGGCTTTCCCTCACAAGCTTTTCCAAAGTTTACTATAATCAACTTCTTAATTACATAATCGAACTTAAATCTAACTCTAGGATCCTCCTTCTTGTAGTAATTCTACTACAACCTCACCTTGAAAACATTGCCATGACTCCCTCAACACTGATTAACTCTAACCAGTTTCAAGCTGAGGCAACTCTACCTAAGCACTCTAAACAAAGCAAAGAAAACATTACTCTTATAATATGAGTAATTCAGTTACAATTTAGGACTCAACTCAAGAAAACTCACTTATGTTATGCATAAGAGATAAGAACTTGAGCTATGCTTGAGAAATGAAGACGGATTTAGTTTTTGCATCTCTCAATTTCTTTGATTCTAATTTTTGCAAACACTATTAATTGAGAAGTATCTTTTACCTTTTATAGCAGAGTAATGATTAGGGTTAAAATGCAACTGGACCAGGTATCCTAAATAGTACAGAAGCACCTACGCAGTTTGTTACACTACATGACAAAACTACGCAGGCGTGTGCCAGCTGTACTTTAGCATTAAACATCTAGGGACTTTGTCCCTTGTTGTAAGCTGCTCATCATCAAATCAAGATATAGTAATTTTTCCTTTTTTTGATGATGACGAACCAAACATAAATCTTTTGAGAATATGCATTCATTTATCATATTTAATCAGAGTGATTACCACTACTGAAGATGAATGTTCCCCCTATCATTCCATCATCATGCAACTTAGGGACCTGGTCCGTTGTTGTTATTTATGTAAAAAAATTCATTTACTTTTACTTCCCCCTATAACTATACTCACTCCCCTATCATTATGCCTTCATACATTCTATTTAGCACATCACATAGTTCCCTCTATGAACATGCCATACACATCTACAATTCAACATTTACACACCTAGTACCTGGTGCCTACCATATGAAATTAGTATTCCTCTATTTGGCATCATTGAAAATTAAAAATAGTAAACCAAGAGTAAAATAAGCACAGGTTAGTTAACTCATGGCCACTGGACAACATCAACATGAAGAACAAATTTAATAGAAAAAAGAAATACATGCAACGCAAAATAATAATTCATTCATATGTAGAGGATAAGTATCATTTCAGTGCATAATTTAAATATTCCAGATAAAAATCCATAGTAAACAAGGAGATTTAAATAGGAGAGGGACTTGGGAAGGATAGTTTGAAGAAGTAGAGCCAGGTAATTGTTTTCTCTAGAATGACAGTGCAACAATACCTTGGTTAAACACCTTATTTCTTCATTCAAGCTAAGAACCTAATCTGTCAAAGTAGATACCCTTTTCTTTAGGTCAACATTCTCAGTTTAAGATCATCAGTGATACTTAGACCCTCAACAGTCAGATGATGAATTGTCATATTTAGTTTGTTGATCTCTTCATCCACAACAGCTATATTGAGTTATATCTCCTCTATCTCTTTGTTGAACTCCCCTTTATAGTTGGTACTTGATTTTTTTTTCACATACTCAGTTTTGACCAGCGTCTTCATACCAAGAATTTTCAGTACAGTTCCAGGAGTTCCATTCTAACTAATATTACCAAAGTGATCAAACACTTTATTTAACCAGTAATCATAAGGCATGTCATATTTGCCATTTTTTCCAAGAACCATTTTGTGTATATATTCCATCATCAATGCGGCTAAACTAATGAACTCAAAACTGCTAAGACATTCCATGACATACAAGTCAGTAGCTAAAGAAATGGTCTTTTTTTTATGATCTGAGCAATACTACTTTGTTATCAAATCAATGACCAATTGTAACTCACTCTTGAGTGATTTCCTATTCACTCCAGCCACAGATTTACCTTTAACTTTAATGCAGTTGCCAAGAACTCTATTGATGGTTGTTTCCTTGAGACAGTACTCACACCATAGATAGGAACATCCAAAATACTCCCAAGTAATGCAACATCAATATTCAGGTTCTTTTCTTGCACTACAACAATCATCTTTATTTTGTCTTTAGAAAACTCCAATGTCAAATAGAATTCCCTGACTACCTCATCAAAGACTGTGGAAATAGGTCCTTCCATAAGATGAATCCAACATTGATGGTTTACTAGCTCAACTAACTTCAATATACCAGTTCTGTTAACACACTTGAGTAAAAAATTATTCCATTTAACACTTTTTGGTTTCTTAAGAACCTGTTTCTCACTTCTTTGCACAAACTTTCTTTCTTTATTTAGTTTACTTCTTTCATAAATACTAATGGGCTCTTCTTTAATCCTTTTCCTCTTCTTTGGATCAGGTCCTTCAGAAATCTATTGGTTCTCAGCAAAACTTCCCAACTTCTTCCTTGAAATTCTTACTGATATTTTGATCCTTAGGAATAATTTTGATTTTTCCAGGGTTATTTGACATCAAGATATGATTTTTAGCAACCCAGGCATCATCCATTAACATACTACTAGAACAATTTTAAGGCTTTAGGGATGAATCTTTATCAACAAGTTGAGTGAAGAAAAAGTTTGGCTTTGAAAGGGTAGATGATGAGAGTTGGTTTTCCTGAAGATTAGTGAGAGTATTTTTATCTAGACTAAGCTCAGAGTCCTTGGGAAGGCATTGGAATAGAAAATTTGTGTCCATTGGAGATTCATAACATAAGGGGAATATTTGAGGATAGATTTCTTTCATTGACAAGAGAGGGTTTTTGATAGAGCACAACTTTAGAGACAAATAAGCATAATGAGGGACGTTGTGAGAGAATGAGATATTATCAATTTCAATTTTTGGGGCGACTCATCCCTCCATTTAGTAAAGGACAAATTTTAAACACAGTGACAGAAAGTGGCCTTTTTGTCAAAAAATAAATAAATTACACATTCATGATACAAACCTGAGATATGGGACTAGGTCCCTCTCTTTCTTTGAGTGGATCCTCAACATTGTGAATATGACATTTTCCTCCTCCAAAGTTATTCCCATGGGTGTATACCTGCAAAGGTATGGTACTGAGTTAGACCAATATGCACCTATTTTATTAAGGAAACATATCTCCTAATCATAGAAAATTTTGAGGAGAGAAATTGATCCATCTAGTAGGTCAGATTAATTTGACTAATCCCAGCCTCAACTTGTTAGTTTCAATACACCACTTCATACCAAAATTTGTTCTGAAAAAGGTCTAAGGACCAGGTCCAGAGTGTCATGACCCGAGCCGAGGCCTTGGCCACGATGGACATCCCAAACCATGTAAGCCCGAGAGTCCGTCTAACTGGCAATCATATGCTTAATTTATATACCATAAAGAATTATGAAAAAACATAACAAAACAGAAACATGGTCATCTTCTTGTTATTACTGAATAATACTAATGTAAGTTCATAAACATTAAAAAGATCTAACACCAGTCTGCAAAATCTCTAACAATACAAAAATAATATCTGTTTGAAAATTGGGACAAGACCCCCGGTCGGACCATGAACTAAAATCAATTACAATGTTTCATAGAACAAGACCTTCCAAAATAAGGGAGGCTCACCGACTACAAACTTCTGATAAATCAATCTACTGCTTAGCGAGACCCCGAGACTGAGCTTCAGATCCTGAAATATAGGGGGTCAATACAAAAGTACTGGTACGTAGAACAATCCAAAAATAAAATATATTTTTATACAATATAGGTAAGAGCATTTCATAATAACATGTTAGTATAAAACATTTCAAAATACATAGGCATAATGTGATAATTTTCAAAGCATCTTTCTGGAATCATGACTCTACTCTTTATTATCATTCAGAGCTAGTGGTACACCCTACAATCTGTAATTCTATGGTCTATATGGAATCCACCCTTGACTCGACAACCAATCCCCCAATCTAAGTTTGCCGCAAGGATTGGAGTATCAGTAAGATGAGACACGCAAAATCAAACAGCAGTGTTCCATAATCCCCAATCAAATCAACATGTCATGGTATGGTACAAGATTACAAAGCAGGGCTCCTAACGATAGTCCAACATTGGGATGACATAATACAAGATACACAAGATCACAAAGCAGGGCACTAAAATATCGTATCGGCAAATCATGATTCCCAGCATAGAGTCCTTTAACTCGTACTTTCTTTAGGTAACCATGTAACTCTCTTTAAGCCCAATTTTAGCCTCTTAAAAACATATGTCATGTTTACAAACAATTCTTTTATCATTCTGTTAAGGGCATATCATAATAGGGTATCATCATACTCAAACTTGCAAGTCATTTATAACATATCAAATCCACAGACCTTCTCATTCAAAAACATTCAAATGAACACCAATAGATTTATAACATCACAAGAGAGTTCACAATTTTGAAAGCACATGAAATCTTATGCAAACACTCTCTCTTCTTGAGACTTAAATATGTAGTGGACATTACAATCATTTAATCACATGCATTTCTTTCATTTAATGCAAATAGTATGGTTTTATTAAGAAAAAACCCTCTCTTCAATCCATAACCAACGTCAAATCCATGAATGATAGTAAAGCATTTGATTTATACTTTAAGACATGCAATTAAACAACCATAACATAGTAAATCTATCAAATTTCACATTCAGAGGGAAATTTCATAACTCATGCTCTCATATCAATTCTCAAAATCGTATACTATTTAGATACCTGAATATACTTCAAATCTATGGAAAATATTCATGATAATCTCATAAAAATAGGTTATGATGCATAGTATTCAAAGTGTTTTTGAAACCCTTTGTTATCCATAATTTCGACTTAAAAAATTGATAAATTTGTAAAACCTATGCCCATGAGATTTAGGATAGCCCCACGTACCTTGATGATGAAGAAATCATGAAAAGATTTACCCTTTAAGCTTGAATGCACAAACCCTAAGTTGGTTTATTTCCTCTTGTGCTTTAGAAGATGAATTTGGGATTTGAGAGAGTTAAAACGTATTTAGGGACTTTAATTTCGTGATAAGATGTTTAGTGATGGTTATGGAATGTAAAAAGACTTGGTGTCCCTTGAAATAACTCAAAAAAGGAGCCCCTACACCGTAAAATATAAGGTAGGTGACGCCTAGCCGATGGCCACGCCCAAGGTTGCCGGCGCCTAAGACATGGCCAAACCCAAGGTTAGTGGCGCCTAAGCCATGGCCAAACCTTTCAAGTGAAGGTAGGTGATGGTAATGTGATGCATAGCCATTTCCTAGGCACTACTTTACGATGCCTACTTACTTTTAAGGTCCTAAAACACCCCCAACACCTCCCACAAAATCAACACAAGATCTACCATCACCACAGGGGTCCTAAAGGTCATTTTAGATGCACCAGAAGAGCATTACAACCGCGGGGTATTACATGATTCCTATAAACATCTTTAATTTTGAAAACACTTCCCACACTAGGATAAAGATCATGACACATGAATTTGAAAGTAAATCATGGGATTATAGTTTACATACATAAGAACAATGGTTTGATTTCTAGCTCAAAATATATGGGGTATTACACAGACTTAGCATCCTTTAAATATTCAAGTTTCCTTCTGCATTACTTTGAACCAACCAACATCTTTCAGAATCTTTTTCACCCCTTTTAACTTACTTTTGGGATAGGAATGCTAAGAAAACCAAGAAATTTCTGACTTAGGCTCTTGTTTCCACTCTTGTCTTCAAATGTGAAGTTAGAATACCCAGGGGGATGAGACGATGTATTCTTACAGTTTGACCTTATGAGATGAATTCCACTTGGCCAAGTCCATGTGAAATATTGACTAGACACTTCTTGAGGTTCTTCTACTTCAGCTGATGTTTGTGAGTAAGATTTTGGATCACCATTACTGTCATTACTCCCCTGTGTATCAAATTTATCCTTGACCCTCATCTTCATCAGCATCTTTCTTGTTTAGGTGTAACCCACACATACAACTTTTCTTGATCCTTTTTACCTTTTCCACATAAGACACCTCCACCTTGGAGTGTCTTAAGAGAGAGAATACAATTAGAGCTTCCAATTATAGTTATGAACAATTACATATCAAGAAGATAGTTCTAACTGCAGATCCTTTTTCCCTCATGCAAACAAAATCATTTCTTAGATTTGTGAACCCACTTAAGTTTGAGTTCCAAGTAGGAGGATAGAGGTGTGACCAAATCCTTCCTTGCCCATCTAGGTAATGAGAGCTTCTTCACAGTTTTCGAAGGTTTGAAACCTTTATGATAGTTGTTCCCCTACTAGATATATCTAACATTGATCATTCTTGATCTATTCCAACTTTAACAGTTTTCCTTTATGTGTCCATTTCTTCCATAGTGAATGCATAAAGGTTTGTGGACTTTATTTCTGATATCTTAAACAACCTTGCCTTGAGACCCAGGTGATTGAGTTTTGTACTGATGCCGATGACCTTTATCATTATTAACTCCTTGAACAGTTAAGTTAGAAAAGGGTCTATGAGAATGAAGTCCATTGCAGGGATTTCTTAAGTTCTTTCCTCATACGGAGCAGGTCCCTTTCTAACTCCTTATTCTTCTGAATTGCAGTCATGAGATGCTTTTGGGAATCCTTTAATTTTTCTTCAAGATCAATCTAAAGGCTTGAATCTTGCTTCTTTCCTTTATCATCTAAATAATTTACCTTCTTTAATTGACTCATTCAACTCAAATTCTCAGATTTTAATTTAGAAACCATTTCTTCAGTTTTGGATATCTAAAGGGTTAAAGCAGTCAAATTAAGCTCTTGATTCTCTACTTTCTCCTCTAAAGCATTTTTCTCAGAAGTCAATTCACATAAAGAATCCATTAAAACACTTGCATGCCTTTTTATCTTTCCAGCAGGGTAGTTATCTAGACTTTCCTTAATATCTGAAAGAGTTACCTCATTTTCTCCTTCATATTTCGTGTTAACCAAAAAGAAAATGAGGAGTCATAGATAACTGGACTATCTTCCACAGATAGCATGGACACATCTCCAAACTTTTCATATTTATTAGATTCACTAAAATAATCTCAGCATACTGTCAGAGCTTGCTTTACTGCATAATCAGTTGCAGCCTTCCTTCTTGATTTTTAAGTGACTTGGTCTCTATTCTTTCCCTTATCACCTCCAGCCTTGAGATAATCTTGATAATCAAATTTGGGCATTGAAGAGTCCTTAATGAAATGCTCAGGACTTCCATATTTGTAACACACTTTAGCAGTGCTTCCCTTTTAACTATTGTTTTCTCTTCTTTGGAACTGACATAATTTAAAGCCTTCAATGCTAGAGATTTTTATCTTTTTAATTCCTTCTTCTCTAGATCTTGATGCTTCTTGAGATCATGAGGTTATTCAGGTTTCTTCCCTCAGTTATAGCATCCACTTTGCTTTCACAGGATTTAGGAAGAACACAAAGAATCTTCCTCACTAGCTTGTACAATTGAATCACTTCTCCTAAGCAGTGAAGATCATTTGTGATAGAAGTGAATCTTGTATGCATTTCTTGTATTGTTTCTCCATATTTTATGGTAAAGGTTTTATATTGAGTAGTCAGCATGTCTACTTTTGAATCTTTCATATCAGTGGTACCTTCATTACAGTCCTTAAGTAATCCTAGATCTCTTTTGCATTTTCAGAAGCAGAAATCCTGTTGTATTCATTAGGTCCTATGCCATAAACTAACAGTTTCTTGGCCTTGTAGTTTTTCTCAACTTTATTTCAACTCCTTCCTGCTTTTTACAACCATTCTTGTAACTTCTCGTTTTTTGACTTCTTTAACTGGAATGTGAGGACCATCAAGTATTATATCCATTAGCTCACAGTCCTTAACTATAATGAAACCATACATCCTGGTTTTCCACCACCCATAGTACTGCCTATTAAATCTAGGTGGTCTAGTGGTAGATTACTCTTCTTCCAGATTAGGTGGAGCAACCATGATAACCAAAACACTCTCGGTGTGAACATTTTAGAGTGAACTAGATCCGATACCAATTGTTGAAACCTTGGGGGTTGCACCACACAGTGAGGGACAGGTCCCTCAAGATCAGTCACAAGTAATAAAATAATAAATTCACCATGAACACAAAATAGTGCAGGAAACTTAAACAACATAGGATTTAACATGGAAACCTCCTTTCTCAAGGGAGGAAAAACCATGGATATCCCTCACTAGTTCTTCAAAAGTTCACTATAATCAACCTCTTAATTACAGACTCGAACTTGATCCTAATTTTAGGCTCCTACTGCTTGTAGTAACTCTACTACAACCTTACCTTGACAACTCTACCAAGACTCCCTTAACACTGATTAACTCTAACCAGTTTAAAGCTCAGGAAACTCTACTTAAGCACTCTGAACAAAGAAAAAAAATATTACTTTTATAACATAAGTAATTCAGTTACAATTCAGGACCCAACTCAAGAACACTTACTTATTTTGTGCATAAGAAATAAGAACTTAAGGGATACTTGAGAAATGAAGTTAGATTGAATTTTCTCCTCTCTCAATTTCTTTAATTCTGATTTTTTTCAAAATCTATCAATTGAGAATCATCCTTTACTTTTTAAAGCAGAATAATAATTAAGGTAAAAATCCAATTAGACCAGGTTTCCTAAATAGTACAGTCAACACCTATGCAGTTTGTTACACTAGATGACAAAAGTGTGCAGACGCGTGTGCCAGATATACTTTAGCCTTGAAGATCCAGAGAACTAGTCCCTTGTTGTAAGTTTCTCATCATCAAAACAAGATATAACAATTAATCACAGGGACAGATTGTGGAGAACGACAATTGTAGATAGAATCACCAAAAAAGATATGTAACATACCAGTAATAACATCAGGAGATGCCTCAAATTCCTGACTAGTAGCAAGAAGTATCCCATTGGTATAGGAATTGAATAATTGGCGACTAAAACCTTATTAGCTCCAGTGGAAACCCTGGTTGAAGGACAATCTCACTGTATATGACCAAGCTGACCATAATTATAACACTAATTTCTCCCTACTCATAATATCTATGGTGATGCTACCCATAGAAATGACACAAAGGGTAAGGTGGGGCTGACTAAGCTCCACTAGCTTGAGACTGGGCACCCTGTGCCTTAAGATAACTGTTAGCCAGAAAACAATGATCACCTGAAATATTAGGATAAGGAGCAATAGAAGACGAATATGAATTTCCTGAATTCTTCTTCTTAGTCCACTGCCTACTATCTCTCCCACTATTCTGCTGATTCACACCTTGCTCTAAATATCTAAACTTCTTGCTCTGCCTCTCTCCAATCTCTACCTGCTTTTTCTTTTTATTATCTACTTATTATATATAAACAACCAGCCTAGAGATATCTATATCATTATTCAACATAGCATCCTTACACTCTAGCACCAAATCATAGGAAAAAACAGAAGCAAATTTCCTCATTCGGGACCTTATATTAGATACCAACTTTGGCGTTTAATGGGTCAACTGTTGAAACTTCAGAATGTACTCCTTAACACTCATCTTACCCTATTTCAAATTCACAAACTCTTTAGACTTAGGTTTTCTCAACTCTTGAGGAAAGAATTAATCAAGAAAAATTATGTGTTATGAAAATATAGCACTTTCAATGCTTAAAACTATGAAAATATGCAAGTTTCTAAGATTGTTTTGTTAGATATGATGCATTTTGGGTATGTTTTGCAGAAAATCATATTTTGGATGTTAAGTTCATGAAAAAGATCAAAAAGGTATTTTTGGCTACTTATGGAAGCAATTATGGATGTTCGAGATGCTTTCTGGATTGTTCGTGACTAAAACATGTGCGAAAATTGAAGAAGAGCTGAAAAAATAATTTCCAGCACATGCTAAGTCAATATGTGGACCGCATTTAACACATATGGAATGCATGTGGGCAAAGCATGTGTCAAAAGTCCAAAATCCTGAGAGCAAACCTGCAGGAAGCTTTGGTCCGAGAACATGCGGTCACTACATATGCCCAGCCTGCAGGCTGCATGTACCACATGCACCCGAGGCTAGGGCATATGTTGAGACCACATGTAGCCACCGACTCTTTTTTCTCCTATTTCGTTCAGGATTTGGTTTTAGGTTTTTTTCATGTACTACAAATACCCCTTATGTGTTTTTTTAGTAGAAGTAACACACTCGTGATACTTACAAACATATTTTGATTTTGAGATTCAATTTTAGTCTTGGAATTCTCTTGTATTGATTTCAGTTGATTAATTCAGTTACAGTTTTTGGTTTTTACTTGTGATTATTGTGATTTTATCTTATGCTTTCAATTATAAATGTTGTTGATTACTTCACAAGCATGAGTGGCTAAAGATCCTTTGTTAGGGTTGTGGAAACCCCGACAGATTAAAAAAGTAGGAAAAATGCTATTGTTGTTCTGAACTGATGCCCATGCATGCACTGTATTATCTTCACTTAATAGTTATCTTATCGGTTGAAAACGTTAGGATCTCACCTAGATTATTGCTACTTACTCCAAAAGAGGAGTAGTGACTTGGAAAAGATAATGACAACAGTAATTTGGAGTTTAACTGTCGATCCATGCTACTAGGTATTATCTAAGTAAGATGGTTAGATTTCATATAATAAGTATAGACTCAAAAGGTAATAGTTAGCTAGGATCAAGATAAGGGTTTAGTAAGGCGATATCCTGAGACTCAAAAGGTAAAGGGTGAAATCCTTCCGCTCATTCAAAAAATTTTAGAAGGTACATAACTTATTGACTTTGCATGCAAGATATCGAGTTGGTTCAACAAAGCATGATATGCCTACAGAGTTGAGAAGTTAGAGGGAACACAATCCTAGTGTTCACCTACAACTAATTACAACAGAAGTTGATATTCGTCACTTGTTAGATATTTCTATTCAACCCCACCCATTTACTTTTCTAGTTCCACCCATTGATTGTAACAACTGAGAGCCACGAATCCACGTATTTCCTTAGGATTTGACCCCAACCTTTGTTGGGTTACTGTATTTGGCAGCAACTGTATCATCTTTAGAGTGGAGGTGTAGCTTGGATGTCACCAAAACACACCTAAAAAGTTATCCCTCATTGCCTGTTCAGCATCATCACCGTTGATTACTTTTCACTGATCATACCACTGATAAGCCACATCTTTCAACTGATAGGAAACAAACTCCACACCCTCTAAATCAGTAGCCTGCATAACCCAGAAAATCTTCTCCATCTCATCAATAAACCCCTAAGGATCTACCTCAACCTTAGAGCTTGTAAAGGTTGGGGGATTTAACCACCCTAGTGACTTCAGATGAACTAACAACAGGATCAACCCGATAAGACTGACGAGACCCTGATGCCACTAATTGAGCAAGCATATAAATAGACAAACGGAACTCTACATTAGAGATGTCCCTGAGGCGACTGAGCATAAATATTTCCAACCCACAAAGAATAAGGAGGACTAGTAGGGACCGATGGAATATCACGTGGAGTGGTACAATAAAGAGAAGGGACACTAGACCAGCTTTGAAATACATAAATAGGGAAGTCCACTACACATTCCCTCAGGTGAAACAGAGGTTCTATTAGAGTTTCTATGATTGTTAGATCTTCGGGGAGGCATGATATGAAATGCGAGTAAGCTAGAAGTTAGAGAAGTTTCATGACAACTAGACTTTATAGCCTAAAATAAAATACAAGAAAATGAAACATTCCTAAATGCTTCGTAGCCTCCCTCTTATAAGTGTGACGCGCTACACACCTATAAAAAAGACTCTACTCAACATAGCTTTGTAGATACCCAACAATCCTGAACAATGCTCTGATACCAAACTTGTCACGAACTGACCCTGGTCTTGGCCATGACGAGTATCTCAAGCCCTAACCAAGGCCGAAGACCACCCCTATATCATTACCTCCTGAGTACAATAATAATAATAAAGCAGAAGCCAATAAAGATAGTAATAAAAAGATAAACAAGTCAAATGAAAGCTCTAAGAGTAAAAACCAATAATCCAACCCACACTTATCCTCAAAAGCCTCTAAAATTAAAAATACCAACTAAGTCGGGACATGCCCTCGACTATGACAAAAAAAAATCCAAATGAAACTAGTGAATGATCGGCCCTTCCAAAAGATGAAAGCTCACCACTTCACAACAAATCCACAGGAGTACTCAGCCACCTAACACTGCATAGGATCAATAAAAAACCCTTTGAACCCTATATCATTAAAGAATATAGAATCCATGGATGGCTAGTGGGCAGAGCGCTAGAATGTAACTCAGGAAATAAGGATTAAATAATGCAATGACCAAAATTCAGCCATAAACCATATGCACCACATTCATATACATATATATAGGATGTCAGAATAGGAACAAGGGTCATGAAAATGAGATTTTAAATATTTAACATGAACTATGTTGCTCACTCCATCCTAAAGGCACCCATGGGCTTATGGGTCAAGCTCCCCCTGCCGGAAGGACCCCAATGCGTGTTAGTTGCACGAACCAAGGAAAAATCATTGAAAGGCTAAATACATCAAGGTGAAAACCTTCCAAATATATCTATATGTATATATATATAGTGTGCACCAAGCACAGGGTCACATGGACCTCCAAAACGAGCATACGTAGTTTTCAGTGTTGATCCCCCCAGGATCTAGACCTTCACCGTGAGCTACATAATTTTCTTTAAGACTAAATTAAAATAATTTGCACATAAACCAACCACTAATAGGGGAGTCATTCATTAATGCATTTACAGTTTGGTATCATCATACTAATATGCTTGTAAGCTAAATCAAATATGGAAAACTAATCCATATAACTTAATTGACTCTCAAGTTCCATTTAAAATCCAAAACCAAGGACACCAAGTTCATCCAAAACCATATTAATACATTTATCCTTTAATGCAGTGGATTGGGTCCAAAACAAGTTAAACTATGCAATTTTTCATATTCAAAATAAGTTCAATAGGTGGGTTGAGGTTAATGCAATTATCAAGCCAAAATTCCATCAATTTGGGAAATCTATCTCCCTCATTCCAACCATTTATACAATGCACCAATTCAGTCCCAAAAATATCAATTTAAAGCATGAATAATAAATTTAGAAAATGGGACAAGTAATTCAATCAGTAATAACCAAAACTCCTTAATCCAATTTCAAAATCCACAATTTAAATCATATGAAAAATCCATTAAATTAATGCTACACAGTAAAATTAAAGTTAGGAAAAGAGAAACATACCTGAAATACCCAAGGAATTGAAACCAATTTGAAGTTTGGAGTTCAGATGATGAATCTCTATAAAACTCTTGAATGTTCTTTGGTTTCGATTTTTTAGAGAGAAATGAAATGATTTGATCTTTGAAGGCTGAAGAAAATGAGGTTATTTAATGTTTAAAATTCGTACAAGGGGTAAAAGGACCAGAAGCCCCTCAACCTAGTGGAAGAAAAAAAAATTGGACGAATTTAATATAGTAGTGTGGCACGACCTTATCGTGGAGGTTAACCTCCGTGCCATACCCTTATCGCAGAGGTTAGCCTCCGTGGCATGCCAATATCGTGGAGGCACACTGCCTCGGAGTTCCAAAATAGTCTTTTCAATGTATAAATTGAGGCATGATCTCTAAATTTATCAGTAATGTCTTGGGATCAACATGTACAAATATGCCTATTTAGAAAAGGTGTTTTTTGTTCAAGCAGACGCAATTGTGTATGAAATTTTAAATTAAATAGTGTGTGATATATATCAGAAATTGGCAAGGAAATAAAGTAAATGATGAATAAATTATATCCAAAAATTTTATGAGTGAATCATTTACTAAAACCAAAGTTTGCATCATTTGTCAACTCGAAAGTCAAAATCGAGCCAGCAATAATGATGGCGGTGCGTGCAGACTCTCTTCCTAACTCTTTAAGGGGTCGTTTGGTAGAATGTATAAAAATAATACCAAATAAGGTGTATTAATAATGCTTGCATTACTAACACAAGTATTAGTAATGTTGGTATTACTTATGCAGATATTATTTCTTATGCAGTGTTTGGTTTGATGTATTATAAATAATACATATTTATATAATATTTATAAAAAAATATTTATTTATCAAATTACCCTTTTTATATACATTCATAGATTTCCATTGTACATTAAAATAGACCATTTAACACTGCCTTGGAGAACTGTAGCCTCTAGTTTTTGCTGATCATCAGTGACATTATTGTAATGAAAATATCACTCTCACTTCCTCAACCATGAGCATAGAGCCAAACCCTCATAATAAGGAAATTCAACCCTAGAGCTTATTTGGTTACCCTATAATTGGTGAATCATCCCTTCATTTTGCTCATGAAACCTTGGTCGTATTGAAGGCCTCGCCATGTGTACCAGTTCTTCAGGAATACTGCCCAGTATTCCATGCTGAGTTGGAAGTGTCCACTCTACGCAGGCTTCTATTTTCTTACCCAATTCATCAATTTTGAAGTTGGTGCTGCCCACATTCTGTCGAGTTTCTTCAATGTGATTCAACAATTGTATCTCCAACTTTCTGATGTTGTCTTCCACGGCCTTCGATCTCATTGTTGTAATTGTCATTGGTGCCAGGAGTTGGCTTCGATATCAAATGTTGACTTGCTTATTTTCATCATTGTTTTACCCAAATACCCAATTCTATTTGCTCATTTTCATTGCTCAAATAATTTGAGGAAGGTATGAATCTTGGAAACTCAATTTTTACTTCTTGAGAATGAAATCGACAGAATTTGACCAAAATAAAGTAAAGAGAAAGAAATCAGAAAAATAAGAAAATGATTGATTAAGAAGGAAGAAGATGTGGAAAAATGGTGAGAAAGAAGTTGGTTATTTTGAGGGGTAAATTTATAATTTAATAGTATAATGCATGTATTGAAATGTGTTGTATTAGTAATACATAGAAAAGAGGAGGTATTAGTAATACATAGTCCAATACCCAATATAGTGTATAGCTAGTGCAAGACATTAGTTATACATAGACCAAAAATTGTACCAAACAATGCATTAATAATACAAAAAAATAATGCAAGCATTATTTTTGTTAACACACTCTACCAAACGGCTCCTAAAAGATAAAAGAAATGCTTTTATAAGCACAAAAATTCTCCTCTTCATTACTAACAAAAAAGAAATAAACTTCATTAAATTTTTGCTACCCTCCATTTTTTAGTTCATACTTTTTAACCTAAAAAATCCAACAATCATTCTATAAGATGGATGGGATTGATTAGGTTTTTCTCTTTCCTTTATTTTTATTTTGGGATTTAATAAATGAACCCATTTTGTGCTCATGCTTGTGAGAGTATGTGGAAGCGAATACAAGAAGTCTCTTCTCTTCATTTTATTTAGTCTTTTTATTGAAAATAATTATTTTAATTTACTAATTTTTTTGTGAATCTAAGAAAAGTTTATAATATTTTTCCAATGATTATATAAAGTATATTACTTTAATTTATATTTTCAAAGAATAATTTATACTTAAAATTAATTTAATAAAATAAGTCATTAATAAATATTTTCTTAAAAAAATGTTAAATCAACAAAGATAAAGTAAAACCAACGGAGGGAGTAAATAAATTGACCGCGCTTGCACTACTAAATTTGACAAGTGCCTAATACTTTCTCTTATCAACAAAAATTTTCATCTGGATTTTCTTTCCCAAAACCATCTTAAAATCAGTTTTATTTTCAAAAGTGATATTTTACTGTTTTTAAAAAATAAATGGACATTAGTTTTATTTTCAAAAAGAATATTTTACCTTACTTTGGGTTTTTTAAGTGACACAGACTGTGTAATAGACACAAATAAGATGATATAATAATGGGTAGGATATATATCAAAACAATTACTAGATAATAGCATAGACACAACAGATACACCAGAATATATAGAAAGAACATTAATAGGAAAAGTAAAATTATGACTATCAAATTTAACTTAGGAAAGTTAAAAGGTACTAAGATCTGACAAAAATATAGAAGGAACAACTAAAGCATCACCCATAGAAATATTAAAAAAATATAAAACGACTATAAGAAATGAATTTAGTAGTATGGAAACAAAAGAAGAACAAAATATAGAAAAGGATACAAATAGAAATTTAATGTTGAAATTAGCAATATGTAATATGTGCTACATAGATGAATATATTTGTGCATTCAAAGAATATTATTATAAGGGAAAATATAATATAGAAGAGAGTAAGGAAATAAGGAGATTATATTTTAGCAAACTACCTGAACCATTTAGTTTAAAAATAATAAAAAGTTGGGATGAAACAAAATTAGTAGATACTCTAGGAGCAAGGATAAAATTTTTACAACAATGGTATAGGAATATATGTGAAAAATATAGGGAAGAATTAAAAATAGAAAAAACATTAATAAAAAATTTAGCATGTTGCAAAGATAAAATAATACCCCAATTTGGATGTGAAGAAAAATACTACAAGACGAGAAAAAGACATAAGAAATATAATAAATATAAGAAATCCCAATATAAATATAAAAAACCAAGAAAAAAATATTATATAAAAGACTATAAACATAAAAAACCATATAGAAAGAAGAAATCTATAAAAGAATGTAAATGTTATAATTGTGGAAAATTAGGGCACTTAGCTAAAGATTGTAAAGTACCCAAAGATCCAAAAAAGAAACAAATATCAGAAATAAAGATAGAAAATACAGAATATATGCAAATAGATTATATAGATTATGAATTAGAAAGTGAAGATAGTATATATGAAATCTCAGAAAATGGAACAGATAACGAAATAGACAGTGAATTAGATGAATTAAATGACTGAAGAAAGTATACAAATAAAAAAAAGAAAGAATATTTAAATGAAGAAGAAACAGACCAAAAAATTATATTTGATAGTAATATATTTGAAGAAATAAAAGGAAAAGAATTAGATTTAAGTGTAGAAAAAATATTTAAAATACCAACAATAAGGAATATATTTAATAGACGAAAAGAAGAATACTACGTAGTAAGCCAAAAAGAACATATAATAGATTGTAGATACGCGAAAGGAAAAGCTAGTATACCACTAGTAACAAAAAGAATAGTTAATAAAGAAATACAGGATATAAAAAGTAATGACCCAATAAAATATGTACACCTCGGAGGAACAAAAATATTAATAAAAGTATGTTTTCGAGTAGGAATATATACACCAATAGAACTATATTTAGCAGATGATAGGATCGTAAAACCTATAGAAAAAAGCATAATAAGTGCTATAAGAGGGAATCTAATATACCAAAAATTTTAATTTATAATAAGTGCAAATTTTTCAATACCAATAGCAGATAAAAATATAGATAAGTCATTAGTACTATGTTGGAAAATATCATGAATAGAGTTAACTCCAGGAAGTAAAATATTTACAGCAAGATGTAAAAATTTATATGTATTAACAACAAAGCATAAAATAACTGGAAAAAATAAAATAAATAAAATACAAATAAAAATCCCTTTTGAGCAATATGTAAAAATCATAGATAATAATGATTATAGCTACCAAAATATAGATATAGAAGAAGATTTAGAAATAGTAAATGAAGGAATAGGAACATCAAGAAGACTATCTTATGAAAAAACAGAACCATAAAAAAGAATAGCATATGAGATAACTCCAAAATCTAACCTAACTCAATATTATATAATAGGAACAATAGATGAAAAAGAATATTTAATACTAATAAACACAGGACATGAAGATAATTATATAATGAAATACTTAGTAAAAAATGAAGAAATTAAAACAAATAATGATAAATGTCCAGACTTGCCAAGAAACCTAATAATTATTAAAAATACGACTGAAAAAAATTATAATAGGAGTCAGAAAGATAAAAAATGAATTTGAAGTAAAAGAAGAAACACAAAAAGCAGATATAATATTAGGAATAAAATGGTTGGAACAAGTAAAACCATACAATATAGAACATACCCAATTAACCATAACGTATAATAAAGAAAAAATGTTAATAAAAAGATCTTTAACATGAAAATATATGTACTCAAGAAGATAATAATGGAAGGATATTATAATAGATATTATACGTCAATGATAGATACAGGAGCAAAAGCCAATTTATGTAGATATTACTGTTTACCAGAAAGTAAATGGGATAAGTTAAAAACACCAATAGTAAAAGGATTTAATAATGAAGGAAGTCTAATTACATATAAAGCTAGGAATGTAAAAATACAAATATGGGATAAAATATTAATAATAGAAGAAATTTATAATTACGAACTAACATCAAAAGATATGCTTTTAGGAATGTCATTCTTAGATAGACTATATCCACACATAATAACTAAAACACACTGGTGGTTTACAACACCATGTAAACAAAAGGTAAGAGCAACAAGAGTTATTAATAAAACAAGAAAGAAAACAGATTGGATAAAAGGAAGTGAAAAAATTACACAAAAATTAGAAAATATAAAAACTACTGAAGACACAATAGAGTTAATCATATTCTCAATAAATAAGGAAGAAATGACCATATTTTCAATAGATAAGGTAGAAATAATTAAGAATAAATTAAAGCAATTGTATAGTAAAAATCCACTAAAAGGATGGGAAAAACATAAAACTACTATAAAAATTGAGTTAATAAATAAGGATAGTATAATAACCCAAAAACCACTAACATATAATTTTGACGATTTAAAAGAATTTGAAATGCATATAAATGAACTATTAGAAAAACAATAAATACAAAAAAGTAATAGCAAACACACTAGCCCAATATTTATAGTAAATAAACATAGTGAACAAAAAAGAGGAAACAGTAGAATGATTATTGACTATAGAAATCTAAATGCAAAAACTATAACATATAATTACCCAATACAAAACAAAATACTAAAAATAAGACAAATACAAGCATATAATTATTTTACCAAATTTGATTGTGAATCAGGATTTTACCTTTTAAAACTAGAAGAAGAATCTAAAAAGCTAACTGCATTTACAGTGCCATAAGGATTTTATGAATTTAATGTGTTACCATTTGGATATAAAAATGCACTAGGTAGGTATCAACATTTTATGGATAATTATTTTAAACAACTACCTAACTGTATAGTGTATATAAACGATGTATTAATATATTCGAAAACTAAAGAGGAACACCTAAAGTTATTAGAACAATTTACAAATATAATAGAAAATTCAGAAATAAGCCTAAGTGAGAAAAAGGTAGAAATAATGAAAAAACAGATAGAATTCTTAGGAATACAAATAGAAAAAACGGCGTAAAAATGCAACAACATATAGTACAAAAAATAATAAATTCAAAAGAAGAATTAGATACAAAAAAAAAATTACAATCATTTTTAGGATTAGTAAACCAGGTAAGAGAATATATACCAAAACTAGTAGAGAATTTAAAACCATTACAAAAGAAAGTAAAAAAGGACGTAGAATATAATTATAGTGAAGAAGATAAAAAACAAGTACAAAAAATAAAGATACTTTGTAAAAAACTACCTAAATTACAATTTCCAGACAAAAAATAAGAATTTTACATATATAATAGAAGCAGATGCAAGTGAGTATAACTATGGAGGAGTACTCAAATACAGGTATGAAAACGAAAAAATAGAACATTATTGTAGATATTATTCAGGAACATTTAATGAAACAGAAGTAAAATGGGAAATAAATAGGAAAGAATTATGTTCATTATATAAATTTTTATTAGCATTTGAACCATATATTGTATATAATGAATTTATTGTTCGAACAGATAATACACAGGTACGATGGTGGCTAACTAAGAAAATACAAAATTCAGTTACAACAAAAGAAATACGAAGATTGGTATTAAATAGATTGAACTTTATATTTACAGTTGAAATAATTAATGCTAACAAGAAAGTTATTGCAGATTACATATCAAGACAAAGCTACACAGACTGATATAACAGAAAATGATACACGAAGAAATACTCAAAACCCTAACTACGCTTTCAATGAAAGTGGACAGTATGTGCAATGAGGTAGAAAAGCTAAAGACTAATGAAGGTAAAATGAAGTCTAAAGCTACAAGTCAGCCGCATGACTATAAAAATGCAAAGCTATGTCGATCGGAAGACATCAAAAATCCAGAGCTAAAAGGAGACGTTGGAACACTCCATAAAACCCATAACCCTTATCAATCTACATCTGCAGGTACAAGTAAAGGAGTTAGCAAACAAGGATTGAATCTAAACAAGATATTTGATAAACCATTTATACCAAAAATACAAAAAAACTCTTTATTCGTACCCCACAAACTACCACATATCTAGAAAGTCTTAACCAAGACAAAAAGGCCTATAACCATATAACCAAGTCATATATAGAAAATATCCACAAGATACAAACTTAGTTAAATCTTAAACCTAGAGCTATAAATATCCAAGAACCAAACACAGACTATATAACCCAAAAACTACAAGGATATAACAAGTTAATTGCACTACCAAAAACCAATCCAAACCTAGTTAGAACTTGTTTTAGTTACGGACTACTAAATACCGTATATATCCAAGACGGAAATGAATTAACAGCCATACCAAAAATATACAGAGCATTCACTACTTACAAAAAAATAATCAAAGGAAATCTATTTTTTATAAAGTTTTATACTGCACCAGCAGAGATATTATATTATAAAATTAAACTAGTTATACAAGTTGTAAAGATCGAATTAACCAGAGATATGATTATACCAGAAGATATTGGATAACAACCAGAAATACCTAAGGTAGAAATACCAGATTTCTACGTAAATAAATGAGTTATTGGGATATCTACGATTATTCAAGAGCTAGCAAATAATTATCTCAATTGAAATTCTATATGGAGTTACTATTCGCGAGACCAGCTAATGATCTATTCAAATTCGAGGGAGCTACGACAGCCAGATATGGAAGAAGTCCAAAGATGGATTATGACATTACTCAATCCAGAAAAACAACCAACCACAAGAGCAATTAAGAAGGAATTTATTTCAGAAGAGTTATTGACAAGATATTGTAAATCAATGGGACATAAATATCCAGATCACCTATGCTCAAAATGCAATGGAGAAAATAATGTGATTCCGGAAGTCCAACTAGAGTGAAAGAAGATAAGAACAAAAGAAAGGCCAGCTGGAAGATAGACAACATGAGATAGAAAGCAACATAAAGAAGGACGAGCCAATGAAAAAATAAAACCAGAAGACAAGATAAAAAGCTATGTAATTAGCCTTTTTGACTTTTTAGGACCTATTATATAGTCTTTTTGACTTTTAATACGTAAATTATTGAATAGCCATTATTAGTTTTTGTCTTTTAGGAATGGATTTAGGATTTTCAATTACTTTTTGATTTTTGAGACATGTAAATTATTATAGCTTTTATTACTTTTTCAAAAGTAGGACAGGTGTAGGATAGGAATATTTTATGCTTTTCTTTCTTAGGGATTATAAATAGAAAAGTCATTGGCAATCTAAGGAAAAACTTTCTACACGGAAAGCAAGCCTCCTTGTACAGAACAAAAATTTTCTTAAATATTCAATAAAAACAGGTACGGAAAATCAATAAAGATTCAATATCTTTATCTTTATCTTTAAATATTCAATAAAGATATTCAGTTTTATAATTAGCTATGGAAAATCAAAGCTCAGAATCATCAAATCTACAAAAACAGGTATTTTCATTTATAATTATGAATAGCTAAATTCATAAATTCCTGACAATCACGATATAATAAAATAAGTTCATGTTAGTTACTATATATTAGAATTATTCGAAAGATAATATGTTACGAAGTTTATTAGCAAAGAGAAAAAGGAGAAAAATTCCCAGAATTATGCCATCCTAAAGGTGAAACCAATAAGACAGAGAAGCCGTGATAGGGTAGTAACCAAAGTCGAGGCATTGTTTAGGGAAGAAGTATTCAAACGTACCATGCTAATAGTGATAGAGGAACATAATTATCTAAGGATAATCTAGTACATAGTGATCTAAGATGATCATATTTTGTTATGAGTATGATTGAAAGGAATATTTTGAAATAAGCATCATATGAAATAAAATGACTAACTACTTATCTGATGAGATGGTATATAGATTTAAAATACTTGTTTTGTATGTACTTAAGGATATAGAAATAATAGATATAAGAAAACTCATTTGGGAAAAGATATTTAATTTTGAAGACGAGTTACTACATACTGAATGGATAGAACACGAGTTAGAAAATATAGATTTTGATGATAGATATTATTATTCAGATTGGTATTACTCAGACTAAAATAATAAATTATGAATACTTAGAATATTGGAGGAGAGATATGGAGCAAATAAGATTGATAGAAATACTTATGAAAAAAAATTTACTTGACTGCATAAAAACTAGAAATATGGAACATATAGTATACTTTAAAAATAATATAGAAGAATTAATAAGGTTAAAACAAATAACTAAAGAATGCTATGACATAACATTTCAACAAACAAGATTAGCATTTCAACAAACATGATAGAAGCAGTATCCAAGTAACCCCCCGCCCCCACTAAATAAAATTTCTTGCTTCATTTTATTATCATTTTTTTTAGATAGAAGCAAAATATATAGTCTGCTCATCTCCTCCTCCGATGGCTCTCTGATTAACCAACACTTATCAATGGTGGAAAATTTGTACATTTGATTTCAGATTTTTGAAATTATATTTTTTGTTTGATTTTCAGATTTTCAAAATTATTACTTTTTTATTTGATTTTAATTTTTGTATTTTGGTTCATTTTTGCTTTTGTGAAAAAAAGAATAACGAAGTAAATGAGTATTAAATGCTAGGCTATTAAATGGTGATGAATGGGGGTGGGGTGTTCTGTATCTTTTAAAATATAGTCGGGCAGGGACTTATTTATATTACTTAAACGATAGAGGCTAGAAGTGGTTGCTTTGGAAGCTGGATTGATGATGACAATAGAAAATTACATGCCATAAGCCTAAATATGGGTGACTTTAGATATTTGACCCCAATAAGAAATGTTTTTGAAGAATAATCTTCCTTACTTTTTAATATAGTACAAGTACCATTTTGCCCCTCTACACCTCAAATATATTTTTAAACTTTCCATACTCATTTGTCTCTCAAATTTTATTTTTTATTATTCACCTTTTTATTTTTTTCTTAACTTTTATTATTCTACTTTTTTTCACTTTTTAATTTTTTTCTTCAAATTTATTATTCTATTTTTTATTATTTTCAATTTTTATTTTTTCTTTAACTTTATTTTCATGTTTTAATTTATTTGTATCAACCTTTATTTTTTTTATCTTTTTTTCTCAACCATTATCTATTTCTTTATTTTTTTTCTCTTTTAATTTATTTGTCTTTAACCTTTATTTAGGATTTTTTTATTTCTCTTTTTTCCCCAGATTTTTCTCAATTACTCTTTCTCACTGTTCTCATTTTTTCCTCATTTCTCAAATACTCTTTCTCTTACTCCTCTTTCTCTTCATCGAATTTCTCTCAAATCTTGAATCTCGATTAACAAAAAAATGGATGTTGCTTCTGATGAAGAAATAAAACATCTCTTAGTGGATGTTGCTTCCAATTCTTTAGGACTTTTGCCTTCAAACTTAATTGATATCATTGTTGATGTAAGTTTCTACTAAATTCACTTTATCATTTACATGTATTTTACATCAATGTCTGTTAGTATACTAAAAAAATTGGAACTTCACTTTTTATATCTTTTACCAATGAAGAATTCTCTGTCAGTCTATCTTCCTTTAAATATGTTTATTGTGAGCTAATTCTTGCCTCTAGGGCAAGAATTATAGAGGAACTATCAAATTATCACAGAACAAAGTAGTGTCAACTCTCATCCATAGGGACTAGTTGTTTCTTTGTGGGATAAGTCTTGCCTCTAAGGCAAGAGCTATTAAGCATCTGTTTAATTAATAAAAAATATGGCAAGATCAATTCTTGCCCATGAGGCATTACTTATTTCTATGAGGGTTCAGTCTTTGCGTCTATGTCAAGATTTATAGATCATCTACTAATTTAGTAATATTATGTACATGTTATGAATATTGAAGTCAAATATGCCAATAATTTAGTTTTTCTGTTAAGTTTGTTACACACTTTAATGAAACCAATTTGTTCTAAATTTTTAAACTGAAATGACTTGAGAATTAGCTTACAATGAGGTACGATTAGAACTATTTTTCAGATAAGCTTCAAAGTGTCTGCATTAGACCAGTGACAACTTGTTTTCCTGTTTTGTGCCTAGTTTTATGTGTGTCCCAGATATTGTGGTGGCAAAGGTGTTAGTGTGTTACTTTATTTATTTTGTTCTTTTTTAGTTTGGTCAGAAATCATCTCTATAAGATTCTATCTTGGCTATTTGTTCTTTTTAGTCGTTTCCTCCAGCCAATGTGCTTATAAGCCTCCAACTTCATGTTCTTTACATTGTCAATGTGTTAACTACTTGGATTGGTTCCAGTTATTACTTAATTTATATACATGTAATAGGCACTTAATAGTAGGTTATCGATTTGCCACTTTGTGATTATTGCTTAACTTTTAGGAGAGATCTGGCTTTGTGCACAGCTTCTCCAACTTACCTTCAACGGTTCAACTTTGTCTCCAGCGCTTACTGAAGTTGCTGGACCCTGGTGATGGGTTGAAATTGCACACACCTTGACTAATATTCCATTTCTGTGGGGTACCTGCCAACAACAAGTACCAGATAACTCTATCCACCAAGGCTAGAATAGATAGAAAGAAATCACCTAGTATTTTTGTCTTCGCTGAATTTTGGACATGAGACCTCGTAGTTCTCAAACACTTCATTGACCACTTGACCAGAGTCCCACAACCTTACTCTTAGGTGCAATAAGAAAATGCTTGCTCTTGTAATTATTATTCTTTTGATATTTGTATTTGAATAACCAAAAAATGTTGCAGGTTGATAATCCACGTAATGCAATGACTCTCAAAAAAGTGTGTTTAGTTTGGTTTACAAACTTGAATCTGGAGAACGTCTAGCTTTAGAATGCTAAAAACAGAACATTTAGTTGTTTACCCTATTATCATTAAAAAAAATTCACAAGGAAATTTTATGATTTTATTGAGTGTATTAAATATGTTTTTCTGTGTTTGCTTAATTTATGTTTAGTTGTTGATTAGTTGAACTATGTTGTATTTCTTCTATGAATGACACCATGTTAAGAATATTGCTTTTATGAATGACACCATGCTAAGGCTTCATTTACATTGCGTAAGCGTGCAAAACTAGAAAAGTGAATAAAGAAGTTAGGACCTCTTTTTAGTAGAAGAAGTTGATTTTGTTCATTTGTGTGTGAAGAAAACTGATTAGAGAAAGGAACACCGTGAATTGTTGCTTGTACTTATCTACAAATTTACAGGACCTGTAATGAGAAATAAAAAGTGAAATCACTGGAAGCTTATTGAGTTAAGGTTTTCATTTTCAAAAAGAGTGAGAAGATCATGTAATTGGGCACATTATTTGTATTTAATGTACATATTTGTGATTTTTGATCCTTTTTTCTGCCATTGTGCTTTTAAGCCTCCAGCTTCATGTTCTTTACATTGTCAATGTGCTAACTACTTTGATTGGTTTAAGTTATTACTTAATGTACATACATGTAATAAGAACTTAATAGTAGGCTGTCAATTTGCCACTCTGTGATTATTGCTTAGCTTTTAGTAGAGAGCTGGCTTTGTGCATAGTTTCTCCAACTTACCCTGAATGACTCAACTTGTTCTCTAGCACTTGCTGACGTAGGCAGGAAAGTTGGGCACTTACTAATGGCTCATTGACTTGTTTCTAGTCTTACCTATAGGGCAAGAGTTATAGATCATCTGCCAAATCAGTAGTGTCAACTCTTGCCCATGGGGCACTGCTTGTTCCTTTTTGATCTAAAAGTCTTGACTCTTGGGCAACAGTTATAGATCATTTACTAAATCAATAAAGACTATGCTAAAGTCAAATCTTGCCCATGGGGCATAACTATTAGTTGGGTGTACTCTGTGTCACTCTCTATTTCTTTAATATTGAATATATCTTTATTATTTTACTGTTCAAATCATAATTCAATGTTTAGTTTCTAACTTACTTTAGTAATCTTTCTTTTTATTTTACAATTTTCATACAAAGAGTGACGTCTTCTATTAAGACTCATCTTGATACTTCTTTAGATGGGATTATGAGTCGTATTATGGTAAATTTCACATTAGATTTATTACTCAATAGAGACAACATCATTATATCAATAATTGTGTTGATTGTGTTGTTGACATTATTTTTTTTTTTTATATAGTCTCTAGAATCCAAGTGTGATTCTATTGTGGAGCTTATTCAGGGATTATATAAATCATATGACGGATGAGGAGTTGGTATTGTGAATTTCAAGGGGGTGAATGAAATTCAGGAACAAAGTGTGTCTATTCTTGAAGATGAAGTCAAGTTTAAAACCAGTTTCCAAATTTGTGCCAAGCTTTAAAGCGGAGAAATTGATCTTTCAATACCTCCGGATGGCTTTCTTTCTAGGAAAAAAAGCAGTGCGAAGTATCAGATGAAGATTGTGGTCCTAGTTTTACTCTAATAACTCCAACGCCACCCGATGTTTCTGATCATATTTCTATAAAAGATGAATTTTGTACTGCTGAAGACGTGAAAAATTCTTAAGAGGATTTAAGTTTTTCTTTTGTTTCTTTATGTTGTTTAAGGATAGTCACTCAAGTTGTAATTCACAGTGTTTTCTTTAAACTACTTTGCCACGATTTCTTCTTATCCTTTTGTAAATTGTTGCATTATTTTTTCTTATTTTATTTTTCTTATTAGTTTACTACTTGCTCTTTCGACTTTTTAATATCCAATTTTTTTATCTTGATCTGTTTTACTTGTATGTATATTTTTGTCTAGTTATATAAAGGTCATGATATATTCTCTTTTTTGAGTTATCAACTTATGTTAGAGTATCTCATAAGTTAGACATAGTGAAATGGTGTAAATTATTTCACATACATTAATTTTTTGAAAAATTCCTAAGATACATTTTGCCTCTAAGAAAAGAAGTACATAAAATTTAATTAGTTAGACTTAGTGAAATAGTATAATTGTTGTCTTTGAAATATTCATTAATTTTTTTAAAACCCTTGACCTATGTTTTGTCTATAAGGTAACCATTAATACATGTTATGTCTATGGGTCTCAACTTGTTCCTTTAAAGCTCCTTGGTTAACTTTCTCTACATGTTAAAAGTCTTACCTCTAAGGCAAGAGTTATAGATCATCTGCCAAATCATTGCAGACTTAGGCAAGGTCAACTCTTGCTCATGGGGCACAACTTGATCTTTTGTGATTTAAAAATCTTGCCTCTAGGGCAAGAGTTATAGATTATCTGTCAAATTATTACAATCTTAATAAAGGACAACTCTTGCCCATGGGGCACAACTTATTCTTTTGTGATTTAAAAGTCTGGCCTCTAGGGCAAGAGTTATAGATCATCTACCAAATTATTACAGACTAAGAAAAAGTCAACTCTTTCCCATGGGGAACAACTTGTTCTTTTGTGATTTAAAAGTCTTTCCTCTAGGACAAAAGTTATAGATCATCTACCAAATTATTACAGACTAAGGCAAAGTCAACTCTTGCCCATGGGACACAACTTGTTCTTTTGTGATTTAAAAGTCTTGCATTTAGGTCAAGAGTTTTAGATCATCTACCAAATCATTACAGACTTAAGCAAAGTCTACTCTTGTCCATGGGGCACAACTTGTTCTTTTATGATTTAAAAGTCTTTCCTCTAGGACAAGAGTTATAGATCATCTACCAAATTATTACAGACTAAGGCAAAGTCAACTCTTGCCTATGGGGCACAACTTGTTCTTTTGTGATTTAAAAGTCTTGCCTCTAGGGCAAGAGTTATAGATCATCTGCCAAATTATTAAAAGTCTAGAAGATTGATTCTATAAATATATAGTTGTAAGATTGTAATATTCCTATAAATATATTTTGTATGGTAGGGGAAGAATGTTCTTTGAAAAATTATGAGTTGAACCACCTTTGATGTCTAAGTCTTGCCTCTAGGGCAAGAGTTATAGATTATATGCCAAATTATTATAGACTATGCTAGTGTCAACTCTTGCCCATGGGGCATAACTTGTTACTTTGGGGTCAAAAAATCTTCCCTCTTTGGCAAGACTTATAGATTATCAACCAAATCATTACACACTAATCTAGTAGCAATGCTTGTCCATGAGGGCATAACTTGTTAGTTTGTTGTATTAATTTTTGCGTCTAGGGCATGAGCTATAGATCATCTGTCAAGTTATTACACACTAAGCTAGTATCAACTCTTGCTCATAGGGCATAACTTGTTTCTTTGGGGCTTAAGTCTTGCCTCTAGGGATAGTGTTGTAGATCATCTGCCAAATCATTGCAGAATAAGCTAGTGTCAACCCTTGCCCATGGGGCATAACTTGTTCTGCGTCTTGCCTTCAAGGCGAATTTTAAAGTGTATTCCGTTGAATTATTTACATCACATCTCTTGGGGGTGTGGTCCTTCCCCAATTCCTATTAATATAATATAATTTTACACATTAATATATAAAAAAATTTATCATGCTAAGTAACTTTTATAAACAATCAATAAGAAGGTATTGATTTAAATACTCCACCACAAGTTAAAACTTCAAATAAATAAGAAGACATTCATGATTGAAAGTAAAAAATACTTGTTACTAACTAAAATAGGGGATCAAAGAATCCTATTATAACTGCTATTTTGATCCAACTTCTTGGATAAAAAGTAAAACTAATCATGTTTTTTTTCTTTTTCTTTTTTGTATCTTCTTGCATATGGATGAAGGATAGGAGTGTAGTGAAAATTTGATCTGTTGTGCTCGGTTCTTTTGCATTTTGAACATCTGTAATTGTTTCTTGAAGATTCTATTTTGCAAGGATATCTGGTTGTTTGTCTTCTCCCAAGTAGAACCTTCATATCTGAGGGTTTTGTGATAAGATCCTTTATGCTATCTGGAACAATCCATGATGTTGTTCTTCCAACAGGTAGGATTTCTCCCTAGTATGCTTATAGCCAAGATTTTCTTGAGAACCAATGAGAACAATAGTTAGATTTGTTCATATGTCTACTATTTATCGATGCAATTGCATGGGTGCATGGATCTCATTTATTTGAAATACCAAGCATTGACAAGTCCTACTCTTCAGGTCTATAATATATTCAACTCCTTCTCTTACAACAAATCTTATTGCATCAATGGGGTCTACCTGTAAATAAAATGATAAATAAATGACAACTTATAGTTGCTGTAATCTTGAAAGCTATAGAATGTGATTAAGAGAAGAGAAGAGAAGAGTGATTTGGTCACCTATTTACAGGAGCAGAACTAATTATACAGATCTACATCAATCAAACAAATAGAGCATACAATCATAAACAATCACACATCTAACCTATGAGTAGAATCAATATTGAGGACATCCAACCTGTGAGCAGAATCTAAACTATAGAAAACCTCAGATATACAACCAACACTAAAATCATAAATAAATATATTTCTAGCATATGAGCAGATAGCCAACTACATAAAATCCACGATCAAACATCTAACATCAAATCATAAACAATCACACATCTAAGCTTTTATTATCAACTATTGATGGCAAACTATCAATATCTACAGGCTGTTTATAACATATTCTCTCATTACTTGTCCATGCTACTGTGTTACAGAAGTAATCTTTGTAATCAAAAAAGATGTTTTTTTGGTTGTAAAATCTCGTCTAGTACAATCTAATATTTAACTAATCTAAAATCTAATAATAAGTGACCAACAATAAGGAGTCACAATTAAGGTTCTATTTTAAAATGGAAAAGAAGGGCCAATATAGGGAATAATTATAAAGAGTTTTGATGCTTGGCTTCGTCAGGGAAAGCACAGGAGAAAGATTTGTCATCCAAGGTATGAGCTTTCAAAGTCAAATTCCCTGTATTATATGAAAAGATAGAACCTTGCTCAGGAACAATAGTTGATTCAATGGTGATGCTTCAAACATATGAGAAGGAGAATCAACTACAAATAAATCGAGATAAAATAGATATTGCATCTAACCTATGAGTAGAATCAACTATGCTAGTGAAACATCTAGTATATGAGCAGAATCAACCATACATAGGAGACGAATCTTGATGCAACAAAAAAATAGCTACAATTAAGCATATAACATCAAATCACAAACGATCACACAACTATCAGCAGAAGAAATGGAATAGAAGCAACACAACACATATTTCACGCACGAATCTCAAGGAAATAAAAAAACTAGCAATAAATCACAAATAACAGTAAACCAGCTATATATAATCTGCAATAAAAAATAGTAACAACATATTTCCCTATTATCAAAATACAATTTCAATTACTTATTTTCAATTTCAAGGAGGCTTGAATCTTATCAATCACCTCCACTTCCGCCCAACGTGTGATGTCATGAAAGTTTCCTTACGCTTCCATTTTTCTTTCATAAAACCATCTTTGTAACTTATTCTAAATGTAATCGATCAGTACCAGTAGTGGCAGTTGCCTTGCTTTTCTTAGTACCATATTTATGGACTCCACGTTGTTAGTCGTAAGCATATTATACCTTTTGTTAGTATGAAACGAATGAGCACATCTTTCTGGTTCTTCTTCTTTCAAGTACTCCGCAACAACTTTGTTGAGTCTTTCTATCTCATCCATGAAAGTATCAAATTCAGTGCATTTGTATATTGTTGCTGCATTATAAAAGAGTGATAAAACCACATCTGAGAGGTATCTTTTTCTTAAATTCTTCTCCATGTGATAGATGCATATCCCATGCTGACACTCTAGATAGATATTTTGCAACTACATTTGCAATAGCTGGGTGACGATCTGATAGAATAGACAATTGTTCACGTACCTCAATTGCATTTCTTAATGGATTAAAGAACTAGTTATAAGACTTGTTATTTTTTGAGTCTGCAATTCCAAAAGCCAAAGGAAATATGTTGTTGTTTTCTTCCTTTGACACTGCTATCATGAGGAAATCATAATATTTTAACTTTAAAATATTGCATCTACCATTATTACCGGTCTACAGTTGGTCCATCCAATGATTGAAGCGCTATAAGCAAAAATGCACATTGAAACCTATGTTGAGAAAAAGAATATTAGTAACAATTTGCATTTAATGTTTATAATCATAGTACAATAATTTTCTAAACTAAGTCTTGCCCATGAGGCAAGAGTTTCATATATGTTAATAATCTATGCATTTGTATCTGTTCTCATCGTCCCTCTTTATGTTTGTGTTCGACAACCTATTGTATTCTTTTCAGTAGTTCCTCTTATCACCGTATATGCATGCTGTATTGCTCTCCATCCTTTATTATAGGATATGATTATTCTGCATTTTCTTCTCATTACATCTACCACAAAGTTTGGTGTGATTACATTACTAGAGTCACGCACAAGCTCTAGTATGTAGTCACATATGACCTTTGATGTCGCATTACAGTGGTTGGGCATTATAAAATCAACCAAGCAACTATGAGCCTTTTTCATATGTAGTAACCTGAAAGAGCAAAGAATCGGCAATCTTCGAGCCATGAAACCGCCACACGCAGTTGTCGTCCAAACATCTTAGTGAATATCTTGTTGTGCTTGATTTGATAACCTTAAAAATAGATTTTGTGTGTAATTGCAATGTTTCACATGCATGTCACCATATTTTGTTTGTCAAGAAAGATCAACTTGACATTTACCTCATTCAAAAAGGCATTGTGTCTCAAGAGTGTAGTCTCAATATCAATTATCCTCTTCTTTTTTTGTCGTACCCTCTTAATCTTTGATGAATTCCCTACTTCTTCAGCTATTTCAGCCTCCAACGTTGGTTCAATAACCATTAGCTAATTATTTCTATCGATACTTTTAATTTATTGTCCCATATTGTATTGCTTAGTACTCATTTCTTTTTCATCCATTCCGAGCACAACCCCTGGGGAAAATGAAACAACAAAAGACTAGTAATAGTTTAATTTAGAATATATATCTTCAACAAGTAAAATTATTAAAGAGTAAAGCATTATCAACTATTGCCCATGGGGCATAACTGTCTAAGTCTTCCCTCTAGGGCAAGAGTTATAGGTCATTTGCCAAATCATTACAGACTAACAGTGTCAACTCTTGCCTATGGGGCATAACTGTCTAAGTTTTGCCTTTAGGGCAAGCGTTATAGGTCATCTGCCAAATCATTACAGACTAAGGCAGTGTTAACTCTTGAACATGAGGCATAGCTTGAAATGTATGGAAAAATCTGAAGATGCTAAAATCTCACTTGAAACTACTGAATAACACACACTATAGGGGTGATTCTGAGAGGGTTGTTTACTTCAGAGATAGGTTGCAAGTGATACAACATGGTTTATCAACTCAATACTCTGATAGTATGGCCTTGAAAAAGAAGGATGTACTGACTATTCTTGACTTTTGTGCCATTGGTATTACTATAAATCTTTTATGAACATTGAAAGCATTTTAGTGCACTTCCACAATACGCAACCTAGTATGCTATACGTGTGTAAATTGATACCTTCTTTCTGTAAAAAAAATGAGCATAAGCTGCAATGAGAACATAAGAATAAGTTAAAACTCATCACTAGAGCCTCTACTCGAATAAAAAGTAGTTCATATACTAATTTAGGGCGAGCACCAATAGTTTCACTCCCAACAAACACCAAAATTCTACAACGCTGGAATAATAAAAGCAATAAAACCATTTTAGTTCACCTCCACAACGGGCAACTTAGTATGCTATACATGTGTGCGCTTCCACAATAGGCAATCTAGTATGCTATACATGCGCGTGCAATGACCTTGCTTTATGTAAAACCAAAAGAACATACATTATACCAAATGCAAATTGTTCATATACAGCTGCAAAAACTGAGCGAAAGATGAAATTTTTTAATCAACAACAAACTTGAGCAAATGCAACTTGATAATCGACAGTTGAAACTAATTAAATTAGGAAAAACTACCAAAGATCTTCATCGAAGCAAATGTAAAGAACACACAGCAAACAAGTAGCATCATCAAGTCAACAAAATCATAGCAAAAGAAAACTTATTTATAAAAACAAGCAAAGCTATAGAAAAAATAAATTAAGAATTATAACAAACAGAAATCTCAAAAGACAACAACATCATCAACATACCTAGTGTAATCCCATAAAGTGGAGTCGGGAAAGGGTAGAGTGTAATAAAAATTACCCCTACCTTATTCCAACTTATAGGTAGCGAAGATATATCCAATCGACACTCTGGCTCAAGAGGAAAACAGTCCAACAAAGAAGTAAATGAAGTACAAGGAACAACATATAGTACGAACAGAAAATTAACTATAACAAACCCCAATAATACCACTAGTAATACCAATGGCACAAATCCTCATCATCTTCTAACAATTAATCATCATCTTCTAATGCTAATTATACCACTAGTTTGAAATACTTGAAACTAATTTCTTGTACCACCTTGACCTTATACGTTTGACCTTACCAAAAATATTGCGATCAACGTTAACTCCCATATTAACGGCCTTTCCCTTCAAGACCAACCCCTCGCAACTTGTCAAACATAATTATAATTGCAATAACAAACTCCCCAAAACATATTCGACACAATTCCTCAATGAAAAATATGTTACTACAACAACAACATAACACAACTTCAACTTACATTCACCTCCCCAAAAATCAAATCAATATGCTAATTATATAGCGAGCTAAAATTTACACAGAGCTAAAATCCACCCAACCACCCCCAAAGAATTAAAGAATTTTCATGATAACGTTTTTACCTGAAGAAACCTTACGACTGTGAATTTATTTGAAAATTAATTATTTTGTTTTTGAAGAAAGAGTGATCGATCATTTTATTTTTGAAGAAAGAGATTAAAAGCGAATATATTGGAAGGATAATTTCGTCCAATAAAATATGAGTTAATAAGTAAGGGCTATTTTAACAAAGCCTTTTTATTTTGGGCTAAAATTTGAAAGCCACCCATATTTGGGTTTATTTTTTATATTCTCCCGTCATTATTAATGGGCATTTGGCAGAAGTTTCAAACTTACGGCCCGTTTGTCATGTGAGATAAAATCATGACATGAAATCATATGAGATGAAGCTGAAGCTTTGTTTGGACATGCAATTTGAGATTTTAAGTTGTATGACATGCAATTTGAGATTTTAAGTTGTATGACATGCAATTTGAGATTTTAAGTTGTACTTTTTCTTATAAACAAAAGAATCTCATAAGTTGTGAAAACTATCAAAATTGTCTCAATTCTTTATACATCAAAATTGTTTCAATTCTTTATACAATCTTACCGGATAAACAAAAGTTTATTAAAAAAACAACATTTATTGATGAAATAATAAATTTGGTGGATAATAAATGATAAAGTAGGAATTGATTTGAAGTAATAAATTTGTAGGCGTTTGTCCATGAAATAAAAAATATTTGGAGTTGGAGTCGAAGTTATCTTTGATCATATCTTTTTGGAGAGATTTTTAAACTATAAAGTAAAAAAAAAGTGAAAACAAGTTGAGACTTGTTTGCACTTTTTCATATAGAATTTCATGTTGTATTTGAAGTTTATACGGACAAACATAATTTTTAATACAATAAAAAGATTTTCCAAAAAAAAGTGAATATTTCTCAAGGCCAAACGGTGATATATGTTGGTGAAAGTAATAACTAAATGAGATATAAATGGTTTAAAGACTAGTAAAAGTAATAATATAAACTATAATTTTATTTTTATATGAAATAAATGGTTGGTAAATATAAATGTTGGTTTCTTTTTACAAAACATAAATTTGTGGATTAATTTTTGTATTTAAAAAAATTTAAATAATGATTTACAATTTTCAAATCATGCTTTATAAAGAATTTGAGATTTCATGTCATGAGATGAAATCGCAAGACGAAACGCTGATTCTCTTGATTTCATATTACAGTTATGAAATCGCATGTCCAAATATCTACTTAGTGTCATTATCTGAGATAAGACTCTGGTCGTAATAGACATCCCAGACCAATAAAGGTCCAAGAAGACCCCTTAACATAATTTCATAAGCATAGTCATTATTAAAGTGCAAAAAAAGGACCTAGTGATATGAAGTTCAACTTAAATAGTAGTTATGAAAACAAATCTTAAAACATGACATAATGACCTCTAGTTTACATTAGTCTAAGAAGCCTCTAATCTTATGCATAAAATAATTGACCGAAACATAGCCTCGACGATACCATAAAACAAAATAACCAATGTGTAAAAATGAGAATTCAAATGTTGTGTAGAAGATGAAGGGCTCATCATTCGTTGCTTGCTATTCCAAGGAAGTCCTAGAGTTATACAAAATTATGTGAAAATGCCTCCAAACCTACATTATGAAAAGATGTAGCATTCAAAAATGGTCAGTACGACGAAAACTAACATGCAATTCAAGGAAAGGAACAATAAGGTAAGTTATAAGATGCATAATATTAATCACAATAGTGAAAATATGTGATAAGGAACTTAAGACACGAAAACATAATCATTTATTAACTTTATTCATGGATTAAGTAGTTTCACCGACCTTAAGCAATCCATGGGCTATATGAGTCTAGTCTTCACCCAATAGTGGGGCTCGAATCTATGATTCCCACATGCATTGAGATGAACGTCATTTAACCATCATATCATACTATCCTTATGGAGGAAGTGTCATAAGATTGTCCCGTTAGGGAATGAACCATCCTCATGTCAGCAAAATACGGACTTAATGCATTAGTCACTAGGACCTACACCATCTCGGTGAAATACATAATCCTCTTTGAGCCTAATTAAAACATAATTCATAAAAAATTTCTTAGAGTTTTTCATAAAACTATTCACATTTTGGTATCATCATACCAAAACTTGAAATTAATACATATAATGCCAAAATTATTATCATGAAACATTATTGACTCATGACCCCATTATTCAAAAACATAATATAATCATCATTAAATTTTCATAAGAGTCTTAAAGCATGTCAAAAATTTCAATACTTGTATTTGTTTAAAAGGATAGGGTGGTACATCCATTCATCATTGTAAATCAAAGCTTTGAAAGACTTGGAGGTTGTAGTTTCATCATTTATAGCATTTAACCTTGCGAATTCATATATGAAAGTAAACTATTTCAAATAGTCGTTTCAAGTCTCAAGACCCTCTACTAGTGATTAGAAAATGATTTATAAAAAAAGAAAAATTAATATTAAGCTTTTCGTAATTGAAATCCCCAACCCTAGTTTCAAACCATTAATATAATATTTCTAAATACTCAATAAATTATTACTTTGTAGTAGAAGTTGAAGCAAGGGATGCTCAACATACCTTTTGACAGAAAAATTCTTAGGAATCTTAAGATTTGAGCCTTGAATCTATAACCCTAGTTGCATTTGCTTCTAGTTATGGGAATGTGTAGAATGAGTTTTTTAATGAAGAAACTAGTAATTAGGGACATGGAATGATTTAGTATGGGTGAGGAACAATTTCATTGAGTATAAAACTCAAACACCCTTAAATAGTAACTAAAACAAAATCCCAATGATGAAACAAGGGGTAACGCACACACCCATCGCGTGGCTTCCGCCTGTGCATCATAGGACCCATCACAAGGTAGACCTTCATGCAGAGTGAGACTCATAATGAGGATAAGGAAGTATCCTCTTGTGCTAGGTTGTGCGATGGGAGGGACAAGGTATGGACTCCCATGATGCTACACATGGCCTATTTCTCATTCTAGCTTTCTCAACACCTCCAAACTCAGCCCCAACCAATTTCTACTCATTATAGGGATCATATAGACTCATTTCTAGTTCTAAAAAATATCTAAACATATGGGGAAGAATGATGATCATGGATACTTTTAGAATGATATAAAGCTTTGTATGAAACATTAAGATTTAAAAATAAAAATATGGAAGGTGAGCATAGGATTGGTACCTTAAACCACGTTATCCAAAGACAAAAATAGAAAAGGGATATCTAGCCTTTATGTCTTCCTCTGATTGCCTGATAGTCCCCTACTTTGTAATTACTCTGAAATACTTTTATCGAAGTAATTTCTTTAGTCCATAATTTTTAGACTTTATTCCAAGATTTCTATGAGAACTTCTTTATAGAACAAAGTATCTTTCACCCTGATGATCTCTATGGGAACCAATAAGGAATGATCACCCACACACTTCTTGAGCCTATACACAAGAAAAATAGAATGGACCAATGCCAAAATCTCGGATAATTTTAACTCATACACAACACTCCCAATCTTCTTTACTATTCAATAAGCGCCAATGTAACGAGGGCTAAGCTTGCTCTTCTTCCTAAACCTCATCACTCCTTTTATAAGAGCCTTTCATGAATACCCAATCATCAATCTTAAACTCTAAATCTCTTTGCCTCACATTTCCATAAGACTTTTGATGACTATGGGCGGTCTTAAATCTCTTAAAAACTTTTACCTTCCCAATCACTTGGTACATTAATGTGTTTTTCCTTTACCTATAGGTAACCGACATCTTCTACCATAGAGGACCTCGAATGGGGCCATTTGAATGTTGGAGTGATAGTTATTATTGTAGGTGAATTCAATAAGAGGAAAGTGATCCACCAAACAATCTTTAAGTCAATAAAACATGCACTTAACATATCTTCCAAAGTCTGAATAGTGTACTCCACTTGCTCGTCCTTTTGAGGGGGCAAAGCGGTGTTAAGGTTCACTTGCATACCCAAACCCTTCTGAAAAGCTCTCCAAAACTAGGAAGTAAATTTTGTACCTCTTTTTGATATAATAGAGACATGTGTTCCATGCAACCTAACAATTTTCTGAATGTACAATTTTGCATAATCCTCTCTAGAATAAGTCATCCTTATGAGAAAGAGGTGAGCTGACTTGGTATTGTAATATGTCATCTCCCCTAATCTCAAAAGTTGTGACCTTCTATTGACCAACACCCTTTTTAATTTGGATGAGCATGACGTCATTAATGTGTTTTTCCTTTTCCTATGGACGCAAAGAAGACTTAACTATCATGTGAACAACCATTCTTCCACCTTTGGAGTCCAATAGTTGAACTCCCAAGTTAACAAGCCGGTGAATATCCTTTACTAATTCTCTTTTCTCCTCTACTACATGTGAAAGGTTGCCCATAGATAACCTGCTAAGAGCATTAGCAACTATGTTTTCCTTACCTGGTGATAATGCAAATTCATATGATAATCCTTCAATAGTTTAAGCCATCTTCTTTTGCCTGGTGTTCAACTCCTTCTTCATGAAAACATACTATAGAATGTTATGATCGGAGTAGATATTTACTTTCACTCTATATAAATAATGACGCTAAATCTTAATCACAAAAACCTCTGCCACTAGCTTGAGATCATGGTTGGGTATCATGGTCCTTAAGTTGCCCACAAGCATAAGCCACAATATTTCCATGTTGCATAAGAACACAACCAAGTCCCACTAGGGATGCATCATAGTATGCCACAAATATCACAATAAATCGCGAACTGCTCAGTACCCTTGAGTAGGGTCGAAATAGGAGCAGAAGTCAAGCGATCTTTTAACTTCTCAAAACTGCCCTGGCAAGCATTAGACCACTGGAACTTCACCTTTTTTGAGTCAACTTAGTTAATGGGGAAGGTATAGTAGGAAAATATTCCACAAACCTCCTATAATAGCCTGCCAAACCCAAGAAACATTGGATATTAGTTGGATACAATCTGTTGATGATCCACCTTAATTCATTCATTCAAAACAATATTGAAAAATCCATGGAATTCAACTGGATTCACACTTAAAGAATTTAGCATATAATTATTGATCCTTGAGGTTTTGAAGAAAAATTCAAAGATGATTGGCATTCTTCTCCCCACTCCAAGAGTAAATCAGGATGTCATCTATAAAAATTATAAAGAACAAGTTCAAAAACATTTTAAATACCCTATTCATAAGATCCATAAAGGATGCAAGTGCGTTAGTTAAGCCAATGGACATAACCCAAAGTTCAAAATGGTCGTACAGGGTTCAAAATGCATTCTTGGGAATATCAGCTTCCCTAACCTTTAACTGATGGTAACCCAAATGAAAATCTAAGTTTGAGAAACATTTAGCACCCTGAAGCTGGTCAAAAGGTCATCACCTCTGAAAAGAGGGTACTTATTTTTTACTGTGACCTTATTTAACTGACAATATTCTATGCACACACGAAAGGACCTATCTTTCTTGGTCACAAAAAAAATGAAAGAACCCTAAGAAGAGACACTAGGATGGATAAAACCTTTATTAAAGAGGTCTTTCAATTGCTCTTTTAACTCTACAGAAGCCATTCTAAATGATGGAACAAAAATTAGGTAATTATCAGATTAGATATCAATCTCAAAATCTATCCCCATGTCCAGAGGAATTCAAAGAAGATCTTTGGGAATGACTTCAAAAAATTCATGAACTACAGGAATGGATTGGAGTGATGGACTTTCAGCACTAGAATCTTTGACCCAAACTAGATGGAACAAATAACCTTTAGAAATTATTTTTTGGGATCTAAGATAAAATATGAACCTTTTCTTTGGTAATACAGGGTTACCATCCCATTCAAAGACCGGTTTATTTGGAAAGTGGAAAGTGAATTTTATAGTTCTACAATCCACAGAAACATAACACGATTGGAGTAAATCCATATCTAGAATCATATCAAAATCTACCATATCAAACTCTACCACATCCATCATTGTATCCCCATGAAAAATAGTCACAACACAATTTTTATTGGCCATCATAGGAATAATGGACTCACCAAAAGGGGTAGAAACTAAGAAGGGCTCATGGATATTTTTAGGGTAGCACATACATGTCATAGGAGAAAATCTATAACATACCTATGACAGTATCATAGTATCTGGCAAGGCCTTAAAATCCTGCTGAGTAGATAAGACATACATACGATTATGACTCTGCCCATACCTGGAGTAGTTCCCTTTATAGTTGGGGCTGAAGAAGTAGAAGTTGGGGCTTTATTACCTCTATATGCACCTTTACCAAGAGTCAATCTCGCTAAATATGACCAGGCTATCCAAAAAACTAGCATACCCCCTACTCAGATGATAAATCATAGGGTGAAGCTTTTCATAAGTATAGAAAGGAGAATAAGATGGATCCAACTAAGCTACACTTGTCTGAGAATGAGTGCCCTGCATTTTGGAACCATTGCTAGGCTCGAAACGCCCAGGCCTAGGTACTGGTACACTAGAGGATGACTTAGTATTTCCCTAAAATTTCTTCTTGAAAACTGCTTGCCACTATTCTGGTGGTTCATGTAACAACCTGAATATACCCCTGGATATCACACGGTGCTTAGGACTACAAATAGCCCCAAGCTAACCCATGATATCTATTTATCACTGAACTCTAATAAAATAGATTTAAAACATGAGTGAAAACTAAAGAAAAACTTATAAATTGGGTTCAAATAGATGAACAATCTTAATAATATTCTATAACTCATGAACATTCAAAACTATGAGAAACTGAAAGAACACATCATTTTCTAGTTTCGGCAGGCCTCTAACTAAAATTTAAGAGCCACTAGGACAGACCTCAACTGACTTGAAATGAAAGTATAACATCTAAAATGTTAATAATAAGTATCTTAAACCAACATAAGTATGTCCCTTGAACTATGAGGACTCACCGATTGGATGGATATAGGAAGTGGTGATTGTGGCTAGTCGTGCTACTAGGGACGAACTCCAGAACCTACATTATGAAATAATGTGGCCACATAGACATATATGTGTTCAGTACTTCTGGAATGTACTAAGTATGTGGGTTGAATACAATATGTAAAAAATGGAACTAAACATACTTACAAATCATGCATACTAAGTGTAAATAGACTCACCTTGATCATAGATAAAATTGAAAGCTGAAATCTCATAAAGCATAAATCACAAGCCAACATCTAAATAAAGATTATGAGTCATTACACTTAGTTTCTAAAATCTTCTTTTTTGTTGAGAGCTTCTCGTAATTGATATAAATCATGAGAGTAACATTAAGTTTGATGTCTAAAACCCTCATTAAAAGGGGCCCCCAATATACCTTGCTAGGGTATAAAGGCTAACTGGGGTGATCACCTAAACATGTTTGTTTGGACAAGATGAATGGTATATGACATGTCTGATAGGACAAGCTACATGCCCATTTAGACAAACAGAATAATAACCTACGATGGCACATAGTTTATAAAACTAGGGTATGCTGAACCTTCTCGTCGGTGCTAGGTACTACTCCCAAAATCATACTATTTTTTATACTATATCTATGAATTTCACCTTAAAATAGCATATGAATTGATAAATCTAAAAACTCAATATGCTTTTGTTTCTATCTCAAAATCTTGATTTCCTACGTGAACTTCATATTTTTTCTGTAATCATAAAACAAAACTAAAATCTTTATGATACTGTGATACTTTTATACCTTGAATTAGTATGCTCTAACTTATTATAAACTAAGTACTTTATGCTCAAATCATAATCATTTAGCATCTCATGGAAACTTCATATCAAAATGTCAAAACTCAATGCTTGAACCACTTTAGTGAATAAAAACTTAAGTAAGCATGAAGTCATATGCAATATAATATCCAACTCAAGAAGAAACATCATAATCTCAAGCATAAGAAAAATTGATATAAACCCTAGTTATAATGTTCTCAAATTCAAGGCAAAACTACACTTTTGGGTACAAAGATGAAAGTTTATCCTTGTTACAACCCCACATACCTAAACTTGATTGAATTTTCTTGAGAGAAACTTGGATTGGAACTTGCAAATCTTGAATTATTGAAGAAAAATTCCCTTTTTATATTCTTGAGAGTTTATGGAGGAGATGAAATGATTTATGAAAGTGGGAAATGGGTTTAGTATGGTTGGGAAATTATTTAAGGGGTAAAAGGCCAAAAAGCCCTCAAAAACATTTCAAGAAAAAAATGAAATCTGGCATTTTTGCAACCTTGGGTGTGGCATGCCCTTATTGTGAAAGACAACCGGTTCCATTATAGTGAAAGTCCAAGGGCGTGACATGCCTTTATTGTGAAAACAAATCGGCGTGGCACGCCCTTATCACGCCGGTCCACTAGTTTTCGCATAAGGGTGTGCCATACCTCCGTGGCTTATCCTAAACACAGACCCTTACTATTTTGCAATCTCGAAATATCCTAAAACACATTTCAAAAATTCCAAAATACTTTATAGTGTTCCCGTTATCATTTCTTATCATAATTCAACTCAAAAATAACAAAAAAATGTGAAGGAGCTATTAATATAAAATCATTAAAATCTTAGGGTCTAACATTATCTCCTTCTTAGGACTATTTATCCTTAAATGAAGGTTGGGATGGGAAAAAACTATCTCATGAGTTCGTTAGGTTAAGATATGAAACTTGTCTTACTCTAAAAATAAAATCACTCACCTCAAATATAAACTTACAACTGTAATAACTCATTAGACATGAACTTCATAAGGTAATAGTCCAGATATTGGTGAATAGAATTGATTAAAAAGGAATTTTTACCTCAGTCTAAATCTGTGACAGAAGTAAATAGATGAGGATATTGACTCATCATGTTTGCCTCTATTTCCTAAGTCTCCCTCAACTATCTGATTTCTCTATAGACCTTTTACTGAAGCCACTTTCTTATTCCTCAACCTTTAAACTTGTCGATCATGGATTTGAACTGGAATCTACTCGTATGATAGACTATGTTTCACTCCAACACTTTCTACAGGCACTACCAAAGATTAATCTCCAATGCATTTTTTTAACATCGACACATGGTAGACTAGATGGAGACTGGCTTATTCTAATGAAAGGTCTAACTCATAAGCAACTTCTCATATAAATCTCATCACTCTTTTCCTAGGAGACACCTTAAAAAATACCCAATCACTCATATCAAACTATAGTTTTCTCATCCTCACATCTACATATGTTTTCTAACAATTTTGAGCGATTTTCAACCTTTCACGAATCAACTGAACCTTCTTAACAGCCTCTATAACATAATTTGGCCCGACCAAATCTGCCAACTTTGAACCAACCTATAGGTGATCTACACCTACGCCCATACAAAGCCTCGAACAAAACTATTTGAATACTAGCATGGTAACTATTATTATAAACAAATTCAACTAATGGTAGATGATCATCTAATTTCCTTTGAAGTCCACCACACAAGTTCTCAACATATCTTCAAAAGTTTGAATCGTACGCTCAGCTTAACCATTGGTCAGCAAATGAAAAATAGTACTAAGCTCCACCTTTGTACCAAGGCCCTTCTAAAATAATTTCCAAAAATAAAAAGTGAATTGTGTACCTTTGTAATGCCCCAAATTCTTAAGGATCTAGACCTCTTAAAAGATAGGCCACAAAGTCAGTTTTCTAATGCCTCAAGCCTCATCTTAATCTGATGTTGTGGAAAGAAGTTACAGAAGATTTTTCTTTATGTCCTGACTCATTATTATGATTGTGACTCAAGTTAACGAGTCATAACCACTCATGATGAGTCATCACGAGTAAGTTGTTGTCACTCTAGTGGATTCCTAAGCTGCATACAAGTAACTACGACTCCTCACTACGACCCATAATCAGTGGCTATGAGTTTTATGGAAAGATTTGTAGTCACAACAGTATGTAATCCAAAAAAATTTAACCCAATGGTTACGAGTCCAGCATACGACTCGTATCCAGATATTCTGAGTTATTATGAAGACTCGTAGCCTTACTAGTAAAGGATCCAATAATCAAGACTCATGTTTTTGTATTTTTAAATTTGACTTAGTCATATATTAAGACCCCAAATAGCTCCTAACTTATAGACAAGTCAAAACATCTATTAGCAATTAAATCCTTGTGACGAATATAACTATGGTCAAATTCAAAAGAGAATAAAATTTTGGTTTAATAAGAATTTCTGATCTTAAGACTCACCAATAGATAGATAGTTGAATTAGCTTTCGTACGATACCAATTTTTCCTTAATCCGATATCAGGGTGAAAAGTTATTGCCAAAATACTGAAGCACTGTCAAAGCTGGCCAAACTATGACTCGTAATATCTAATCACGGGTCATTAGGAATGAGTCGTTATCTGGGAAGTAAAGGTTGAAAATGGGTTTTTGAGTATGACTTAAGCCACGACTCATTTCCATACCTTATGATTCGTGACCTAAGTCGTTGGGACGGCTTCCAGACATTTTCCAAATGATTCCTAAGGTTTTTTTTGGTCCCTTTCCACTATTTTAACCCTGAAACTATGTTGTTTCACCCTCCAAACAATAATTATCAAGTGTAAATATTACCCTAACCTATCATAACTCAAAAATAATTCATCACATAGCAAAAAGAGGCGATTCATTTCTCTCTAAAATCAAGTAGGGTTCTTCAAGTTCAAGTTCAATCCCAAGAAATTTATCCAAGGCTTCTACATTCAGGTATGTGGTTATTCATCAATGGAATTCCTTACACCCATTGAGTCCCAAAAATCCCTTTTTTTGGTTCAAGTATGAATTTAATCCATATTTTTCTTATTAAGTTGAATTCAAGCCATGTCAACATATTTTTCCATGTAAATTAGGTTATTTCATTATTTGAATTTCAATTACCCATGTCGAATTCAATTGATCCTATGTCAAATTATCAAGTTATGAACTAAACCATGTGAAATTGTTATCCTCCCAAATTTAACACATCTCCATGTTCAAATTCATGTATCTCATTCATTTATTGAAATGTATTATGTTTTTAGGTCTCTAAATTCTGACTTCCTACCCATGTTTTAAGTGTTGTTATTGTATTTTCATATCATTCAGTGTTGGAGGGTTATAAACACCTGATATCTATGTGTTTTTACATGTTCCCATTTTCAAGTAACAAGTCAGTCAGACCATTATCTTTATTATCAGATTCAAATTATCATGTTCATGCTGGGAACTTATATGTACGATACCATGTCATGTTAAATAAATAATAATATCAGTGTCATTCAATTAAGAGTAACACTTAGCACCAAGTGAACGCAGGGATGGTGGATCCCCATTAGTTAGGCATGAGTCGTTAGTAGCAGTCCCTAAGTTCCATACCTACAATTCCATCGTAGATTATGAGGGTTCCCCCTTCAGTTAGTAATAACCCCCTCATCCTTTCGGACATCAACCTTGTGGATCCACATTGTCAATCATGTATTGGTACCCTAGGAAAGGTACCAACACCCTTCCAATTGGGGTTACAAGTTGGACCCCGATAGCTCAGATTGGGGTATGTCGGTTGTAGTCAACTCCCACAATCTCAGCTCAATATTCAGATTATATCAGATCAGGTTTGCATGACCAAGGGCATATTTATCAGACATTCAGTTACTCATGTTATACAGATTATCTCAGTTTATGATTCACTTGGTCTTGCATTCTTAATTTTAAATATTCATGCATCCATGTTCAGTTTCCATATGTATTTCAGTTAGTCCTTACCTCATTTACTAGTACATTCAAAGTACTGATCACATACTTTTATTTTGCGGTATGTTGTCTTATAATATAGGTTCGGATGCACAGTTCCCCGACCATCCTTAAATAGCTCAGCATTTCTCAGTAGCAGTAGTGGTGAGTCCTCATCCATCAAGGACGTAACATGTTACCACAGTTATTTCAATACTTATTTATGTTCAGTCAGTCAGATTTAGTTGGGGATTTGTCCCACCAATTCCTTATGATTTTAGAGGCTTTCAAATAGTCAGTCTAACATTCAAACTGTTAGACTTGTTTTAGTTTCTTTATCAGTTTTTCAGACATTCTAGTATTTCTTATCAGTATTTCATCAGTTTATCTTCCGCACATGTTGTTTCAGTATTATTTTATTCAGTTCTTATAGCAGTTACCAGATCATAGGCTAGCTTTGGATCACTTGTGTAAGCACCATGTATCGACTGGGGGTAACCTCGGGTTATGACAACCTTGATCTAAAATAATAGACAAGGGAATCCCCTGGAGTCTTACTAACTCGAGAATATAAAACATAGCATAATCCTCTACTATATATAAGGTCTTAACTGGAAAGAAATAGGATGACTTGGTCATTCGACTCGATTAGCCAAATCAAATCATGCTGACGTCTGGTGCGAGAAAGTTCATTAATGAAATCCATATTAATGATCTCCCACTTCCAAGAAGAAATGCAAATATACTGAAGCATACCTCTTTTCCTTTGCTTATCCTTCACTTGCTGACAATTAGGTCACTTATCCACACACTCTGATATGTCCCTCTTTATACCATTCCACAAATAAATTTCCTGCTGGTCACAGTGCATCTTAGTAGCACCAGGGTGAATTAAATGCTTAGAACAGTGGGCTTCTGCTAATATCCTTTCTCTCAATCTATCAACATTGGGAAAACATAGCCAACCATGATAGCGAAGGACACCATCTCCCCCTTGGGAGAAAACCTCAACCTTTTGCTGCTGAATTGCATCTATTATCTAGATAAGTATGGGCTCATTCACTATTTCTCTTTCACTTCTACCATTAAGGATGACTCTGAACCATTCTAAATTACTACACCACCATCATCCATGCCATGCAAACATACTCCTAATCGGGATAATCTATGAACTTCCTTGGCTAATTCCTTATCTTTCTCATTCACATGGGCCACACTACCCATAGCCAATATACTCAACACATCTTCCACTACATTCGCCTTACCCAGATGGTAAAGCACATTCATGTCATAATCTTTTAGAAATTCCAACCATATTCTCTGATTAAGATTTAACTCCTTCTGCATAAATATGTATTAAAAGATCTTATGGTTGATGAAAATATCAACATACAAGCCATACAAATAGTGCCTCTAAATTTTTAGAGCAAACACAACAACTGCTAACTTCAAATCGTGAGTCGGATAATTCTTCTCATGGTATTTAAGATGTATAGAGGCATAACCTATTACTTTCTCATTCTACATTAAAACACAACCTAGACCAACTCGGGAGGCATCACAGTACACCCCAAATCCATTTAACCCATCTGGCAAAGCTAGCATTAGTGTTGAAGTCAATCTATCCTTCAACTCTTGAAATTTTTTCTCGCATTTATCTGACCATATAAACTTTACTTTATTTTATGTCAACTTGGTTAATAGTGCAGATATTTAGGAAAAACCCACCATAAATATTCTATAGTAATCGACCAAACTCAGAAAACTCCTAATATCAGATGGAGTAATGGTCCTAGGCTAGCGCTTCACTGCATATGTTTTTTGAGGGTCTACCTAAATGCCTGCACTCAAAATCAAATGTTCTAGAAAGGTAATAGACTCAAACCAAAATTCACACTTACTAAAATTTACATACAACAGACGATCCTTGAAGGTATGCAATAATATGCTCAAATGGTCCACATGTTTCTCGTCACTCTAAGATATACAAGTATGTCATCTATGAAGACAATGAAAAACATGTCCAAATACTATTTGAAGACCCTGTTCACTAAATCTATAAAGTCTTTAGCAACATTTATTAGTCCAGACGACATAACCACAAACTCAAAGTGACTCTACCATGTCCTGAAAGCAGTCTCTAGAATGTCACATTCTCTAACCTTCAACTGATGATATGCCGACCTAAGATTGGTCTTTGAAAACCAATAGGTACCCAGAAGAAGGTCAAATAAGTTATCAATTTTGGGTATGGGGTATTTGTTCTTGATGGTAACCTTATTTAACTTTCGGTAATCTATACATATCCTAAGAGTACCATCCTACTTGCATACGAATAAGACTGGAGCAACCCATGGGAAATAATAGGCCTCATGAACCCTTTATCTATAAGGTCCTTAAGTTTCTCCTTCAATTTTTTAAGATCATCCAGGGACTTATAGTAGAGAGGAATGGAGATAGGCTGGGTATCTGGAAGAAGATCAATTTCAAACTCTATTTCCTTATTGGGAGGTACCCCGGGTAGATCCTCTTGGAAGACTTCAGAAAGCTTATTGACTATATGAACTGACTGAACGGTTGGGGTTTATAATGTAGTATCTTTAACCCAAACTAAGAGGTAGATACACCCTTTTTATATTAAATTCTTGGCCTTAAATAAGAGATGAAACGACCTTTGGGGATACTAAACTACCCTCCCACTACGGACTGACTTATTAGGTGAACTGAAACTTCACAACTCGGGTGTGATAATCAACTGATGCATAGAATGAATAGAGATAATCCATGCACATAATGACATTAAAATCTATCATCTCTAGTTCTATTAAGTTTGCCTAAGTGACTCTGTGGAGGACTATCATAGGGTAATTTCTGTACACTCGTCTAACGACAACTGGACCTCCAACTGGATTTGAAACTAAATAAGGTTTAGGAATATTCTCCGAACTTACACCAAAGTGTACAACAATAAATGGGGTCACAAAAGAGAAGGTTGGCCCAAATCTAATTACATATAAACTTCAAGGTGAAAGATACAAAGCATGCCAATAACTACATCTGAAGAGCTCTCCTGCTTTTGCCAGGACAATTTAGCATAAAAATAGTTATGATGTTTACCGCCACAGTACTGGATGACGCACCCTATTGTGGAGCTGGGTCTAACTGAACTACTAAAGTAGTGGGCTAAGCCTGAGAGCGAGTATCTCTGTTACCCATTTTCGCAAAGGAGTAGTCACTCAACTTGTGGTCCATCTTCCTATATCCATAATACTCTGTTCTACCATACAGACACTCACCTCGATGATTCCTACCATATATTTTACAGGTTTGATAATTGGGTCCCCCAATAATACTAACCTGGGATCTAAAAGTCGGTGCTCTGTCTTACTGTTCTTTTTTAGTTTTGGGTGCAAGGGTACTTGATGAGGACGGTGCTGGTACTGATGAATCATCTAAAAAAATTGAGAATAATTCTCTCCCGTCTAACTTCTACTAACCGTACTTAAATTGTTCAGTTATAGCCTCTTATTTCCCCCCTCCCTTTCCTTAAGTTTCTTAGCCTCAATCTGCTAAGCATGAGGTATCAATCGAGCTATATCCATATCTCCAATCAACATGGCAGTCCAACACTTCTTGACTACAAAGTAAGATACTCTAGTGAAAAACTTACTCATACGAGCTTTAAAATATAGCAACATCTCTGGGGCATCCTTATATAGATGAGTGAATTTAAGGCAATATTTCTTCACTAACATAGAGCCCTGCCTCAAGCTTATAAACTCTTTTACCATAGCCACCCTCATCTTATGGGGAAAGAACCTATCTAAAAATATTGTCTAAAAAATATCCTAACTCACAAGAGCCGCATTCTCACCTCTAACTTCTTTCCACAAAGTAAACCAGTCATAAGCAACATTCTTCAATTGATAAGAAGCCAAGTACACACTTTTCTCTTTAGTAACATGCATAATCTGAGTAATTTTCTTCATCTCATCAATGAAAAACTAAGGATCCTTATTCACCTTTGACCCAAAGAACTCAGGTGGGTTCATTCTCATAAAATCCCAAACTCTAGCTATAGCTAAGTTATCATTTTACTGAAGTGGTACTATTTTGGATGATTACCCTGAGAATTTGTATTCATAATCTTACCTAACACTTGTAAGTCATCCCAAAACTCAATATGAGAGACATTTTTGTTAAGGCTACAGGTGGTGGTACAGTTAGCTGGTCCCTATTTCTGTGGTGTAAGCTCTGCGAGGATACAACAATCTTTCTTCATACTTATAGCCTTAGATAAAACAAGCATATAATAATCATTCCTCCATAAGAAATATTTACTCTCTTCTATCTAAACCATTGATCATTTATTTTTCATCACCACTATCTTAAGATTATGGAGTGGTCACTGAAAGTTTAGAACATAAGAACCTTAAACATGAAAGAATACTATACATAAATTTGACACTTAAATGAGGCCTGAGGAATAGAGTATCAATGATATGAATTCATCAAAGAGATCTAAACTAACGACATACATAACATAATTTGAATTTCACTGGTCATTAAGAGTGCACCATGAGTTATGGGAATTGGGCATATTGTAAAGTATGAGTACATGAGTCATGAGTTGTATGACCTGAGCTTGGAGTTCATAAATTCATGAAATATGATTCATACTGCTGAGTGAATTAGAATTCCTCATACTAGGAACTAAAAGTGTATATGATTCTACTGAAAGTGCATGAAAATGAGCTATGATCATAGCGCTGACTTGTAAGAAATGAGTAGATGTCTTGATAACTGAAGTAAAAAACTTTTCACTGAGATAAGAATGGGTTGGGCATTTTCCACCCTTACTAATGTTCTACAATACACTGGCATTACTACTAGAATCTGAGGGAATGACTTAGTTTCTTGTTCTATCATATCCCTCTTAGATTTAAGCCATCATTCTAAGTCTTTGGAACCCTTTACTAAACTCTAAATTGGACTACAATCACTGTATTCTAGAGTCCAAGATAAAACAATACGTATAAATAATAAACTCACCCTGAAAGTGTAAAAACCCGCTGCTAGTACTTTCTTCTGAGATACAACTCTTAACTTTCTATAGCCCCAACAATCATCATGTAACAACTTAAGCACTTACTAACTTATTATCTTCATGTGCATCATCATACCCTGAGTACACACCTTCTAGAACTTCAACTTTTCTTTCTATTACCTCAATCATCCAAGATTCAAACTTAGATTCTAACACTTAACATGGATATTCCCAAACTTCTAATGAACTATACTAACTTCACTCTTAAACACCCCTTTAATATACTATCCTTAACTTTCTTTAGCTTCAGCAATCATCATCATATACTTACACCCTTCTTGACAACATGCTTGCCTCACTAAACACATAATCTGTTTCTTTTCCTGCATAGCCTACTAATATCACATCTCTAAACTTATATTTTTTCCTAAATCATGAGAATTACCATTACACCAACATAACCAACATCAACCACATATAATTTTGAATCAACAAACTTAAATTCTTGTATACACTATTTCAAGCCTACTGATTCACCTTTCATATAACTAGTCCCATAAATACACAATCTACTAAATTCAGATAACACTATCCCCACTTTATTGCTTCTATACTTCTAGGTTCATGCTTCTAACTCTACATCATATACTATCATAGGATTCTGAGAAGGGATCTGAGGGAACATATAATTTTGTCTTAATGCATAATTTTTCATGATCATGAATAAAATATTTAAAAATTCCTAATTGAAAAGCACTAATGGGATACTTTTGAGCCTAAGTGTAATCCCATAACTGTCTGCAGAGATTTTTAGAGAAAACTATATCTGTAAGGATTTAAGTTTGGCTAGTTTTGTTGCCTCAAGAATAAAGCAGAGTAGGCACAAATAAATTTACATAATAATATGCATAATCCAAATGTGATCAAGTTATTCAAGTCATCAAGAATCCAAATGTGAAGGAAAAGAGGCATCCATTTTGCTTTTGCTTTGGAGCTGCTAACCATCTACTCTCTATTTGCTCTCGATCCGCTTTGGATCCGCTCAAGAAGATCAAGAACAAGGTTGTAGTTTTATAATTTCCATCAAATGTAGATTTGGATTTTAAAAAGAGGCTTTTAGATCATATTTAATGACCTGGTCTTTATGTTCCCAACTAGCCTCCATCTTTTCAACTTGGCCTCTCTTTAGCATCTTAGTTTCTCTCTTCTCAACCTAGAAGAATATTGTACTGGTTTTGAGTGAAAATATATTTGAGTGATTCCCAAAGAAGAATTAGTTATTTTCTATTGAAGATTTATTGAAAATCTAAGTTTAGAACTACATTTGCCCTATTTCTCAGGGATGAAGTCAATGATAACTTTGATATATTTTTACCCTTTTTATCTATGAGTAGCTAATTCTAAATCTTGGGGTTATGCTTTCTTAGGTTGTGGTAGTGCATGAGATTTAGTTAATTATTCTTTTAATTAGTTATTTGTAAGAGGTGTTGCATTTACTTCATGATTTAACTAAGAGTTGGAGGTTGCAAATTCCAACCACCCTGGAACCCAAGTCATTCTTGAAAGAGAGGATATGGGTGAGAGATAAATGCAACCAATAACTTAATTCATTTTAGTTAATAATATCTCTTAGACATAAGGATGTCAATTGAGATAATAGATATGGAAACAAGTTACACTTGTGAGGTGTTCGAAAGAACCTATTTGTAAAATTTGGTGTTGTAATTGAAAGATTGACACTAATACATTGACATCTAGCCTATCCATGAATTTTAGCTAAAAGTTGGAAAAATTGCCAAGTACCCATGCATGAACCCACTCCTAGAATTGCATAACCCCAAGGCTTATTTTTAACTGAATTCACTCTTAGCATTGTTCAACGTCAAGCTAGTGTACTAAAATCGAAGTAGTTGTCATTTATAAACACATTCAAACTAAATCCCCCATTTAACATTTATGCTTTCTTTATTCACACTACGGGTCATCTTTTAGTAGACTATCAACACTCTTGAGTTTTGGAATTCCATTTTTTTACTCCTTGTGGATTCGACCCCAACCTAATTTGGGTTATTGTATTGACAACGATCGCTTACACCCATTCAAGAGTGTAATTTGAGCATCATAAAAAATGGCACCTTTCCGGGGAGTGAAACATAGTTTTCACTCTTATAGTGTTTTTAGTTACTTTGGGTTAGCCGTAGTGTTTTATTTTACATTATTTGTTTTTTTTGTTCTTCCTCAGGTGTGCATAATAGTATACACGATACTATGAGTCTACATAGTAGTCATACCGGGTCGATTGATGGGTATCACGAGGATGAGGATCACCTCGGTGATGCGGGCCGAGTTAGTGCTATCCGTATTCCACCGATGGAAGGAAATCAATTATTTTACATTACTAGTGTGATGATTCACTTAATTCAAATGAAAGGGTTATTTGGAGGCCTAACACATGAGGATGCTAATTTACACTTGACAAATTTTTTTGAGGTGTGTTCACCATTTGACATGACCCACATATCTTAAGAGTTAATCCGGTTGTGTCTTTTCCCATTCTCTTTAATTGGAGAAGTGGTCTTACGTTTGTGGTCTTTGCCTGTGGGGTCTATCACTTCATGGGTTGCGCTCATGAAGGCATTCTTGGGAAAGATACTTTCCCCCTTCTTGGATGTTGCAACTAAGGGATGAAATCATCAACTTTCGCCAACTTAATGGTGAACCATTATATGAGGCTTGTCAATGATTCAACAACAAGTTCATGCAATTCCTAAATCATGAGGTTTCGGATAGAATATTGCTTCAAATTTTCTATAGGGCATTGGATCAATTGAACAGGACGGTAGATAATAATACGATTGGGGGTTCTATTGTTAGCTTATCATATGGTATTGCATCAACTTTATTAGATAAAATGTCCAAGCAAAGTAGAGGGTGGAACACAAGGGATACCGAGGTGGCCGTAGGGGCTCCCTCCGCATCTTTTGTGAGTCAAGAGCAAAAGAAAAAGGATGAAGAAAGAGATGCAAATATGGCTAAAGTGATGATGCAACTTGATTTTCTCACCAAGAATGTGATGGGAGCTTCTTCTAAGGTGGTTAATGTTATTGCTTCTACAAGTGCTAAAACTTATGATGATAAGGAAACAGAGTCCCTTGATGAAGAAATTTGGTTCTTGTCGAACCAATCGGGAGGTCCCTTCCTTACCTATCAAAGATAAGGTAGGAATCAATGTTAGAAGGAAAAAGATTGGTGTGATAAAGATCATGATAGATATCGGATTGTAGAGATAATAAGAGAAATTATGATCGGTACGTACCTCCACATAATCGGGAAAAGGGTAAAGAGTCAAGTTCCACTGACTCGGATAAGCTCAAAAGTGAAGATGCCCTTGCTCAGATTTTAATGGGTGTTAAGGGGACTGACAAGATGGTGAGAGAGATAAAAGGTGACTTCTCACAACTAAATCAAATAGTGAAATCTCACTCGGCCTCTATCAAGTAACTTGAAACTCAATTGGGCCAAATCTCATCATAACTTAATGCAAGTCCAAAGGGTGGATTACCTAGTGACACGGTTGTCAATCCTAAAAATGATATTCACATCAAGGCTACTATCACTAGGAGTTATCGGACTCTTGGTAAAGATGTTGTTGATCTTGGTGAAGACCCCAATGAAAAGGCAAATGAAGAACAAGCCAATGCAAAGAGAAATCGGCTAGAAGAGCCAATTGATAATGATCCAAATCCTTATGAGACAAGTGTTGAACGACCGACGGGCATTGAAGAAAATATTTAAAGTGAGAAGACTCCAAAGGTGGTTGATGATGATATTCCAAAAGTGGGTGGAACTCTAATTATTCCATTGACACAAATCAAAATTCCTCTCCATTCCCAAAAAGGCTCAAGAAGAAGGATGATGATACCAAGTTCAAGAAGTTTTGCAAGGTTTAGCAATTTATCGGTGAACATTCCTTTGCTAGAAGCCTTACAATAAATGCTTGAATATGCTAAATTTATGAAGGATTTGGTTACAAAAAAATGATTCATATATTTTGAAACAATTGAGGTAACCCACAATTGTAGTGCTATAATGGCTAGCACAATGGTGGTGAAGAAAGAAGACCCAAGTGCATTCACTATTCCTTGAACTATTAGGGTCTACAAATTCGAAAAAGCGTTGTGTGATCTTAGGTCAACTATTAATTTGATTCCATTCGCCGTGTTTTAAAAGTTAGGGTGCTCTTAAGACTACCACTATGAGGCTTCTAATGGCCGATTGTTCAATCAAAAATCTCGTTGGTGTTTTTAATGTTTTGGTAAAAGTTGACTGGTTTATCTTTTCGACCGACTTTATGATCTTTCCGACTGACTTCGTGATTCTCGATTGTAAGGTTGATCATGAGGTCCCAATCATTCTTGATAGACCATTCTTAGCTACAAGAAAGGCCTTAGTTGATGTGAAATATGGGGAGATAAAATTTTGGGTGAACAATAAAGAAGTATCCTTCAATGTGTGTAAGTCCATAAAGCAACCTATGGATTTGCAAGTTATTTCGATGATCGATGTAGTTGATGATGAGGTAGATAACACCGTTGAAATAAATCTTATGAATGACCCCTTGGTGAGTGTATTGTGGAACCTAGGGAGTGAGGTGGTTGAAGAATATGATGAGGTGGTAGCTTCATTGACAGGTCTTGGATCTTACACCAAGAACCCAGTTAAACTTGATCTTGATTTGAAAAACAATGAGAGTCTACCCGCCAAGCCATCTGCTATTAAACCACCTCAACTCAAACTTAAGCCATTGCCATCCCATCACCAATATGTTTTCTTGGGTGAGGATAGTACGTTGCCAATCACTGTAGCGGGTGATCTTGAACCTGTTCAAGTGGATGCCTTAAAATTAATTGTGAAAAGTTTATTTTTGCTATCGGATGGACAATCGCGGACATTATAGGCATTTCTCTTGGAATTTTTTCTCATAAAATCAAGCTAGATATTGGTCATGTTCCTAGTGTGGAACACCAAAGGTGATGAAATCAACCGATGCAAGAGGTGGTTAAGAAGGAAATTATTAAGTGGCTTGATGCAGGAGTTGTCTACCCAATTTCAAATAGCACGTGGGTGAGTCCGATTCAATGTGTTCCTAAGAAGGGCGACATAACGGTTGAACCGAATGAGAATAATGATCTTGTACCTATGCTCCCGATCACGGGTTGGAGAGTATGTATGGATTATCGTAAATTGAACTCGTGAACCAAGAAAGACCACTTTTCTATGCCCTTTATGAATCAAATATTGGATATACTATCCGGTCGGTGTTGGTATTGCTTCCTTGATGTTACTCGGGGTACAATCAAATTTGCATCGCCCCGAAAGACCAAGAAAAGACCACTTTCACTTGTCCCTATGGCACATTTGCTTTCAAACGCATGCTCTTTGGGTTATGCAACGCACTGGACACATTCCAATGATGCATATTGCCCATTTTTGCTGATATGATAGAGGATACAATGGAGGTTTTCATGGATGACTTCTCCATGGTTGGAGATTTATTTGATTCTTGCCTAGCTCACTTAAGTAAGGTCCTTGAACGATGTATGGAGACTAATTTTGTTTTGAATTAGGAAAAATGTCATTTAATGGTCAAGGAATGCATTGTTCTAGGCCACAATATTTTGGTAAAGGGCATCCAAGTGGATCAAGAAAAAGTGGAGGTAATTGCTAAGTTACCCCCACCGATCTCCGTGAAGGGCGGTAGAAGTTTTCTTGGTCATGCCAGGTTCTATCGGTGTTTCATTAAGGATTTCTCGAAGATCTCTCATCCTTTGTGAAAGCTTCTTTAAAAGGAAGAAAAATTGAATTTGATGATGATTATGTAAAAGCTTTTAATTTCCTCAAGGAACTCCTTGTGTCGGTTCCTATCATAGTAGCTCCGAATTGGTCCTCGCCCTTTGAACTAATATGTGATGAAAGTGGTGTCGCTCTAGGTACAGTTTTGGTCCAAAGAAAAGAGAAGTTGTTCCACCCGATTTATTATACAAGCAAGACATTGAATGATGCTCAATGTAATTATATAGTTATGGAACAAGAGTTGTTAGTGGTGGTGTATGCTTTTGAGAAGTTTTGAGCCTATTTGTTAGGCAAAAAAGTAGTTGTACACACGGACGCCGCCGCTCTTAGATATCTAGTAGCAAAGAAAGAGGCAAAACCTCAATTGATTAGGTGGACATTGCTCTTGTAAAAGTTTGATTTTGAAGTAAAAGATCGAAAGAGGTGTGAAAACCAAGTAGCCGATCACCTTTCCCGCCTTGAATCCAATCATGAGAAGTTGGGTGACATTGATATTGATGACACCTTCCCCAATGAGAAAGTCATGTCACTTTCAGGGAGTATTACACCTTGGTATGCAGATTAACTAAATCATTATCAAAAGAAGCAGTTCCTATTTGATGTGAAAAAGTATTTTTGGGATGAACCGTTCTTATTTCGGGAGTGTGCGGTAGTGTGATCCCTTGGTGTGTCAGGGAGGAAGAAATAAGAGATACTCTTAAGGCATGTCACTCTTTTCCATTTGGTGGTCATCATGGTGGGATCTGAAAGGCCGCTAAAGTTCTTCAAAGTGGATACTATTGGCCTACCCTTCATAGATATTCTTATGAGTTGGTCAAAACATTTCCTCAATGTCAAATTCAAGGTGGTGTTTTGAGGAAGCATGAGATACCTCTTAAGCCTAATCTCGAGGTTAAACTATTTGATGTGTGGGGGATCGACTTCATGGGTCCCTTTGTGAGATCATATAGTAATAAATATATCTTGGTAGCTGTTGATTCTATGTAAAAGTGGGTGGAAGCCATTTCTTTACCAAACAACGAAGGCAAAAGTGTCACTTTTTTCTTGAAGAAGTACATCTTTACAAGGTTCGGGACTCCAAGGGAAATTATTAGTGATGGAGGCTCTCATTTTTGTAATCGGGTCTTCGGTGCTTTGCTTGATAAGTATGGCATGAAGTATAAGGTTGCCACTCTTTATCATCCCCAAACTAGTGGCCAAGTTGAAGTTTCGAATCGTGAAATCAAGTCCATCCTTGAGAAAATCGTGAATGTTGGTCGTACAAATTGGGAAAGGCAACTTAATGAAGCTTTGGGCATATAGAACGGCCTATAAAAATCTTATTGGTATGTCTCCCTACCAATTGGTGTTTGGGAAGGCTTGTCACTTACCCGTTGAGTTAGAACATAAGGCTTTATGGGCTTTGAGAAAGTTGAATATGGATTGGGAGGATGCTTCAAAATCGAGGGTGAATCAACTTCATAAGTTGGACGAGTTTCAATTCAAAGCATATAAAAGTTCCGTGTTGTACAAAGAGAAGATGAAGATATGGCATGATTACAAAATCCTAAAGCGAGAGTTTCATGTGGGTAATGATATCCTTCTCTTCAATTCAAGATTGAAATTCTTCACAGGAAAGCTTAGATCGAAGTGGTTAGGCTCGTTCGTGATCTCAAATGTTTACCCGAGTGGATCTATTGAGTTAGAAAATCATGAGAAGAAGAAATTATATGGGTAGACCCGGAGAGAATAAGGTAGATCTATTGAGTTAGAAAATCATGGTGAATGGAAAATGATTGAAGCACTATTATATGGGTAGACCCAGAGAGAATAAGGTTGAGTCGCTTCGCTTCAAAGATCCAAAATGATGACCAAGTGATATAGTGCCACGACTATAACTACGGCGCTTCTTGGGAGGCAACCCAAGATTTATTTTTGATATTTTTAATATTTTTGATACTAATTTTAGCTTAGTTTTTGTTGATGCATGTAATAGCATAAACTTTGGTTGCGAGATGATTGGCTCGAAGGCTCAAAACTAAGCTCTGAACCAAGATATTTGTGAAGAAAAATCATGTACCAAAACTGGTACAACCTACGTTGCACCTGCTTTAGCAGGTCAGACGCAGGTGGTGAGCATTTGGGGTGCACCAAGGGCCGTTTTTGGTATGGTAAAATCTGCCTGGATGTAACACCCCGATTTGCTGAACCGGGAATGCTACACGGTGCTCATGACCCCGAAGGACCACAAGCTAACCCATGACTGATATATGTACCTGTATACTACATAAAATACTGAATAATGCGGAAACATGCACTGAAAGTCCATAAGGTTCAATACTAAACATAACATGGATGAGATAACATCTGTGGGGTAATACAATACCCAAAAAAATTTGTAAACACTGAAGTCTGAAACACAATAGTCTGCATCTAGTCTAAAAGCCTCTACTTTCTGAATAATCTGAATAAGGAGTTGATGGGACATGTCCCCAACTAAATCTAACTAATAACTAATTAATGAAATAGTGGAGAAATAATCATGTCCTCGAAGGATGAGGACTCACTTCTATTCTGACTGCTTAGACTGGAATCCACTGCTGATCTGGAACTCTTCTCTCTAAACCTAAGGTTTAACATAAAAAGAAAGAACCACAGAGAAAATGCATCAGTACAATGGAATGTACTGAGTATACATGTGAGGTAGGCTAATGCAAGGGTTAACATGCATGACTAATGCTAGTTGACTATCTAACATGAATGCGAGAATGCATACATAAATACGTAACTGTAACTGACACTGTGATATCGTGATTACTGAATCTGAATACTAATGACATGACATACTAATAACTAATAGCATAAATAGTTGTATCTGAATGTAACTGATAACATGGGTGACTGTAACTGACAGTCCTGAATCTGATGAAACTATCTGAGTTTCTTACTATATCTGAGTCGACTGTATCTGACAGTCTTGAATCTGAAGAACTATTTGAGTTCTTTTACTGAGAATGGTACTGAAACTGTGGGAGGTAGTATTTAACTGACATGCCCCTGATACGCCATTATGGCTGAGTTGGGGTCCAATCTGTAACCCCAATTGGAAGGGTGTCAATACCATCCACTGGTAAGGACAAGCTGTGGGTGACCCTTATCTAATAGTGTCCCTAAAAGAAAATGGTGGGGACCTTATCTAACAGTGCTTATCCACCTCATCAAACCTCATCCTACAGTGTTGATGTCTCAACCTATGCTGTCTACATAGTTCTGGAATGCAAGGATAACTTCTAAGGGTCACACCCTCATCTGATAGTGTGTCCCCATCCTTGGGTTCACTTGGTGCTAATTCCTACTCCCATCTGAATGGACACTGAACATGATTTACTGAACTGAACATGAACTGAGTTACTAAGTTCCATTAATCGACGAAATACTACTTATATCTGACAACTGACTGAGTCATGAGATCATGGAGATTTTTCCTGAGTCATAAGACTATCTGAAGTCTAAGGATTCTTAGATTGACTAAGAGTATCGTGAAAGCATGACATGGCTCTAGGTACATAGCTAATGTTTCAGGTACAAGTACCTCCAGGACTCGATGGAAGGAAACTGACAAAGCATGACTTACTTGAATACATAATAATCATCATAATACATTTACTGAAGCATTTCATCAAACATGTGATAGGCATAAGCTTGTACGTACATAGGGATTTCATGATACCATGCTAATTATACACTTTCCCTTCATCTAGGCATTCGACCAAACACATAGTAGGCATAGAATGTGTAAACAACATCATACAACAATTAATTTTTGTGATTTAATTCTAATTTAATCATTGAGGGGTTTAGTCCTAGGGTTCATGAATCTATACCTATACAAATCAACCCATGTGGAATTTAACACTCATTCATGGAATACAATTTAATTACTCATTATCAACATGAACTAAAGTAGCCCAATCATGAAATTCATAAGAAAATCTATAACTTGAATTTAGAAAAGAGATTCTTGGGCTTCTTGGACGAAAGGAGTCCATGAATGAACACTATGCATACCTTAGTTTATGATTTTGTGAAGATTGATGGTGAAACCTTCTTGAATTTGAATCCCTAATAGAAACCCTAGATTGTTCATGAGGGAAAATTGAGAGAAAATAATATATTTTGGGTGAAGAATAGCTAAATCATGTGTTATTGGGTTTAAATAGGGGTAGAAAATTGACCATTTTAACCCTGGACGAATCATTTAATTTCAGTAAAATTTTCCCAAACTGGGCCCCTGACGTGATACAGTGTTATCACGCCATGTCACTAGAAATTGACAATTGGGAAACTGAGGGATGGCGCGACGCGGAGCCATCGTGTTGCTCCTTCTTTTGCGACCTGGAACTTTGGCGCGACGCGGGGGAAATCATGCTGAGACACTGGAAAAAGGACAATTCTAAATTTGAGTGCTACTGTGATGTGCCATAATCGCGTACACCTACTAGAAATTTCCAAATGCCATTTCCTCTTGTGGCGTGGCGCGCCACTGACTAATATGGCGCTGTTTTACGATGGGAAGTTGAAATAGTCATAACTTCTTACCCGATTATCGGATTTAAGCGAATCATATATTGATGGAAAGCTTATTGAATTTTCCACATGAAAAAAAGTGAAAATATTGAAAATTCCTCATGTAATAAATTATCATTCACTTTAGAAGCTAATACTAGCCATTATTGGGATGAAATTTGCTAGAAATCTTTGGGGTATTACACTGGACCTGCGATGTAACTGCTACAGTAGTCTAGGTACATATTAGATGCATTATATGAGAAGTTTAAAGAAAATAATCTAGTAGTTTCTTCCTTGACCTACGTTGCAACTGCTTAAGCAGTCCAAGTGCAATTCCATCATATCTTGGACGCACAGGAAGCTGCTATAAACTGTCCTGAAGTGCGCTGGAATTGCTTAGGTAGTTCAGTAGCAGGTGCACAACAGTTGTGATTTAGGTCACCTTAAAGTGTTGGGTGTCTTTAAAATGGGTCGGATTTTTCTGGGCTGACCCAACCCAGTCAACCCAAAAGCTCTTTAACACGTAAAAACAAGCCAAAAATAGTCTAACACTTAAACTTTTCCATCACAACTATCTTCCAACGACTCTTTTCTCTCAAACTTAACATTACCTCTTTCTTAAACAAAAATTAAGCTACCAATAATTGAGATAATTCTTTTGGACTTGTGCTTCACTTTTCCTCTCTCTTAACTCAAGAAAGGTATGGTCCTTCATAGTTTCACTTTTAAATTCTCTTAAAAATGGACATTGTGCTTTATACCTCTTGATCATTGGTCATTTAAAGTTGATTTTTGTGAGACAAGTTGGAATAATTATGTTGCCATTGGTACCTTTTTTCACTAGTTTGATTCATGAAACTCTCTTAAACACCATGTGTTTGACAAAATATCCATTAAACCTTTCATTCTTATTTTATGTGGTGGGTGGATCAAGTATGATAATATGAGAATCTTGAATGTGTTTGGAGATGATTTGGTGAGATGGGCTTGTTCTCTTGTGCTTCTATTCTCTTTCTCCAAGTTCTTAGTTAGCATTCCCACCATGTGTTTGTTGAAATGACAATAAGAGAGAAATGTCTTGTATGCTTGTAATGGTAAATGTGATTCCCCTTAGGAAATAATGTGGTCATTTTTATGCATCATTTTGAGTCCAATTGATCCTAAATGAAATATTTTGTAGTCATTAGTTGAAGGAGTTTGTTGAGAAATATGGCATCGGTGGTGTTTGTTGGTCACTATCCTAACCGGGAGACATGAATGCTCGCCTTACCCAATGATAGATTGGATGACATCATTCTAAAGGGTATCTATCATTATTGTTTCCATTGGATGTTTTGGATGTCCTACGAACTAGTTTTGTGAAATGCGAAGAATGTGAGATAATTTAGCGCCCAAATGATTATGTATTGTAATGAATGCATCCCATGGGCTCTGATGATGAAATTGCCTTGTATCTATCAAACAAAAATTTTCTTTTCTTTTCTTTAATCCTCTCTCTTAACATACAAAATTCCAAAAACATGTTTTACCTTTTCTCTTTTGTTTTGTTTTTATTTTTATTTTTTTCATAGGAATATCTACATGGAAGAACTTGCAACGAGAATCTACAAAGGGTAATGCTCCGGATAAAGGAAAAGCAAAAGATACTTCCGTAAAGGGAAAAGAACCGGTCTCCAAAAATAGTTTGAAAGTCTCGGATGTCCAAGCTACCATTGAGTTTACACGGGAGGTTGGAAAGGAGGCGGATCAAATCCGATTTAGTGTGGATGGTGTGAAGGAGTTATATGATGATTGGGTGACTACTTGAGGCTTCCATCCTAAAAAGGTCTTTAGCATGAAGGGAATTGACATCTATTTCCCCGAAATCATCGCCAAGGTTAAGGAACGGGTATGGGAACTCTTCACAGATAAGACGCCTTCCACTCACCCACTAAGCTACTTTTTGGATATTTTTCGTAAGTTCTATGCTTTTTACGTTGTTCGGCACAATGCATAAAAATATAAAATGCCAATTGCCAAATAACCGTGTCTCAAGAGTGTATTAGTTCGAGGGGTGGAAATCCTTACAAGGCCTTGGAGATCAATGTGCTCTATTTTTCTTGTAACTTAGATTCCGCGGTAAAGTGCAAGAATATGATATTTGGTGGAATTCAAAGTTTTTCGTGGCTTGCTAAGGTGATTTCTAAGGGTTTTCCTCTATGGGCTAATGGTGAAGGTCAAATCAAGAGGAGAGATCTTTCGATTCAAGCCAAATATTAGCTTGGATTTGTGGATAATCATCTACTCCCCTCAAGAAATGACCAAGATATTAGATTGATAGGGCTATCATTGTCAGATGCATTATGGATAAAATTATGATCAATCTGGGAGAGTTGATAGCGGAGGAGATAAAGGTCTGGGCAAAGCAACCGGGTACTTTATTGCCCTTTTTGACACTCATATCTATGCTTTTCCTTAAGTTCAAAGTCCTACTACTCTCTAAGATTGACAGATGGTGTATATGCACCAGTGGCATTGACATCACATATTGCAAGGATGAGGATAACCCTATGGGCATAAAGAGAAAAGCTTTGATTTTGGTAGACTCGAGTGTGGAAGGGTTGCTAAGCTCAGAGGGAATGGAGATACCTCTGGATTTTACACTTGATACTGAGACTCATCATGACTCCACCGACACTCCTCCATCATTAAGAACTGAACCACCGCCTCGGTCCATATAATTAGCACGGTCTTCTACAGTGACATTTGTCAAGGTTGCTTCCATGGCTTTGGAAAACAATGCTACTCTTACCCAATTGGTGGTGGACATTCCCTGGTTTATTCAGGTTTTTATAGCACCTCTTCGTGCCCTCATAGCAAAGTTAGAGTAAAGAGTGGCCACTTTTGAGGCGAGGGGAGATTGTGAGAGGGTGGTATCTGTGAGGGAAGACCTTGATAGTTTACGGGTGGAGATTCATTCTGAACAACCCTTCTTCAGTATTGATGAGGTAAGGACTTCTTTTCCGCCAGAGACTTCATGCCCAGTGCTTCCATTTGATGATTTGTTCGGAGAGGGTCATGAGGACATTAATGGTGAGGCCGAGGTTGATCTTATAAAGGGGCTACATGAGGCCTGACAGGTTGTTCTTGCCTTGCAATTATCCAAGGATAAGAAGAATGCACGTATGGTTGGGGCTAGTTTTAGTACTCGACATGATGATGAGTCACCCTTCATAGTAGACTCGATGAGAGGAGCCCAGTCTGACGAGGCTCATATTGAGACAGTGAGAATATTCACCGATAGGGATTCGAGTGCCTAGTGTGACATAGGGAGTCCCTACTCTTCTCTACTCTCTTTTAGTTTCGCGGGGACAATGCAATGTCTTTAGTGGGGGGTTGGATATTTTTATGATTTGTTTTATGATGGTACTTACTGTTTCCCTTTATGGCATTTGGTTGAAAGTTTGCATAAACATACTCTATGTTATTACTTTGATGTTTGTGTGTACGCGCTATATTTTTTCATGTTTATTTACTTTAGAACTTGTAGGACTTTTTTTGTGTTTGTTTTTCTTATTTTATTATTTTTATTAACATTTCTTCGAATGAGCCCTTATCGGGAATTTGATAATGATGTCATGTATTATCATTTTGTTTTTGAATTTGTATCATGTGCTTAATTTAAATATGGTATCCGATTGTGCGCATTCCTCTTGTCGCCTTTTGCTTATACGTGTCTAATAAACTCCAAGGGTTTTTTTTAAAACTCAGTTCTTTCCTAAGGAGTAAATTTTTAGTTTCTCTTTCTTGTGATCTTTAATTTTTTTTTAGTTTAGTTTCTTTGTCAAACCGAGTGATAATTCACCTATGAGGGATGACGAGGCGACATCCTTAGGTGAAGTATCTAGTCATTTTGGTTAACTAGGAAGAAACAAAAATTCGAAAATACTTCCAATGTCATTGGCAAGGAATGAAATGTTTTTGTGAAAAAACAAAAATATAGTTGTAAGATCAAGGATGCCTTTAGTTTTGTTTTGAATGATACCATTAAACTCAATTTTGGCTCTCTCTTTACAAGGATGAGTCATTGACTTGGAGTAACTTATGAAGCTCAAATTGCTCAAATTGGTTGGGAGACTAACTTTTTGCTCTATGAGTACGATGCCATGAGTGGTGAGATTTTTGAATAATTCTTGTGCATTTGGATAGTCTAGAACTTGCCCCGAGTGTATTCAAGGCAAAATTATTGGCAAGCTTGGTTTGGAGGTTGACCCGAGGCCCTTTTTGACCCATCACATAGACAAATTCCTACCTTAACATTGTTCCCTAGTTAACCCATTTGAACCTTTTTCCCTTCTTTCTTTCTTATTATAATGATAACCATGCTAAAATACCTAAACCCTCTTGAAAATCTCTCTTTTGACACTTAACCTCCTTTGATGCATTACATGATTCTAAATAGTGGATTATAGGCAAAAGCCTAAGTTTGGAGGGTTGTGTATTTGGGAGAAGATGATCAAAGAAATGGTAAGAAAGGTGGGTGTAAGGTTGTCAACACATGTCCTTAAAGGATAAGAGATGTGTTTGATGATAAAAGTGAATAGTCTGGCCCATAGAACTTGAAAAAAAAATTGAATGAGTAAGGGGCTAAGAAAGGCTTATAGGGAGAAAATCTCTTGAAAAAGTCAAAGAATAGAAAGAAATAAAATGGTGGCTTTGAATGGTTTGGTAAATGTTAAACAAAAAGTTAGGAAAATGTGGGAAATAATTTGAAAAAGAATAAGGTGGGTGGTTTGAAAATTTTGGGGGCAGAAAGGATTGAGCGATCGCATTGAAGGAGGTCTTTTAGTCCCTTGATCCATATATATTACTTCCCACACCTTAAACCTTCATCTTGTACCACAAGAACTTAGTGATTCCAAACTAAGTAAGTCTACATTAGTGGCGAAAAATGCAAAGGGAAAGCCTATGGTTCTATTCGATGTACTTGAATTTCTTTGTGAGAGTGAGTGTGAATTCTTTCTTTATTTGAGATCCCTTAATAATTAAAATATCTTTGGTGTATGGATCTAACTCTTGCATGTGAGTGACATTGGTACTTTTGGGTAGAGGGTGATGTTTTACTATCGGTTTGGGTAAATGAGTGAAGTAAGTTGCATTGTGCAGATTGAGACAATCTTTGATGATTGTGTACCTTATCTTAAGATTTTTTGTGATTTGTAAAGTTCATTTGATACAAACTTGCATCCTTGCTTCATAAATATGTGCTTACTGAAAAAAATTTGGGTTACTTGTGGCCATGACATATGTGGAAAGTGTTAGTAAAGCTTTGTTAGCTTATTCCTTTAGTATAGTTTTCTTCTAGGTGGATTTGAGTTAAATACCCTATCTCATTGAAATATTCTTGGTTGCTTGAGGACAAGCAATAGTTTAAATTTGGGGTTTGATAAGTCGTCAATTTGACTACTTGCTAGCAGCTTTTAAGTCTAAATTATGATCCTTTTCCATTGATTTGATGATACTCTCTTACTTAATGCTCATTTATATAGGTAAAAGCAAAAAGAGAATATGGGCAAGTCATTCAAGTCATCAAAAAGCCAAATGTGAAGGAAAAGAGGCATCCGCCTTGCTTTTGCTTTAGAGTTGCTAACCATCTGCTCTCTATGTGCTCTCGATCCGCTTTGATCAACTCAAGCAGATCAAGAACAAGGTTGCAGTTTTGTAATTTCCGTCAAATGTAGAGTTGGCGTTTAAAAAGAGACTTTTAGCTCATCTTTTAAGACCTAGACTTTATGTTCCCAACTAGCCTCCATCTTTTCAACTTAGCCTCTCTTTTAGGATCTTAGCTTTTATCTTCTCAACTTAGAAGAATATTGTACTAGTTTTGAGTGAAAATATATTGAGTGATTCCCAAAGAATAATTAGTTATTTTCTATTGAAGATTTATTGAAAATCCAAGTTTGGAACTACATTTTCTCCATTTCTTATGGATGAAGTCAATCATAACTTTGGTATATTTTTACCCTTTTTATCTATGAGTAGCTAATTCTAAATCTTGGGGTTATGCTTGCTTAGGTTGTAGTACTTCATGGATTTTAGTAGATTATTCTCCTAATTAGTTATTTGTGATGGGTGTTGTATTTATTTTATGATTTAACTAAGAGTTGGGGGCTGCAAACGCCAACCACCCTAGAACCCCCAGTCCTTCTTGAAAGAGGGGACGTGGGTAAGAAATAAATTCAACCAATAACTTGATTCATTTCATTTAATGATTCTTTTACACAAAAGGATGTCAATTGAGGTAATAGATGTGGAAACTTGTCACACTTGTAAGGTGTTCGAAAGAACCCATTTGTGAAATTTGGTGTTGTAATTGAAAGATTGACACTAATACATTGACATCTAGCCTACCTATGACTTTTAGCTAAAAGTTGGACAAATTTCCAAGTACCCATGCATGAACCCACTCCTAAAATTGCATAACCCCAAGGCTTATTTTCAATTGAATTCACTCTTAGCATTGTTCAACGTCAAGCTAGTGCACTAAAATTGAAGTAGTTGTCATTTATAAACACATTCAAACTAAATCCCCCATTTTACAATTATTCTTGCTTTATTCACACTACGGGTCATATTTTAGTAGACTATCAACACTCTTGAGTTTTGAAATTTCATGCTTTCACTCCTTGTGGATTCAAGCCCAACCTAAGTTGGATTATTGTATTGACAACGATCTCTTACACCCATTCAAGAGTGTAATTTGAGCATTATCATAGGTTTTTCTAACAAACCTAAACCATGTGAGCTATCATGGAGTCCAACGCCTTACCCACATTAGGGAGAGTTGTTCTACCCTTGCAATCAAAATAGAACCTTAACTTAGTGATCACTAAACTAAACCCATAGTGGTACTTAAATGTACGGTGACTCATAGTTTCTAGGATTAAGGATTCGCTATCTGCATTCCCTTCTCGGTGATAAATATTACTCCCATATTTCTTAATGCTCATACTTTAGGAAATCCACCTTAAAATAGCATAAGGGTTAGTATACTAGAACCAATTATGCTTTTCTTTGCTTTAAATCATAAGTAAGGTAAACAATTGTGGATTTCAAGCCTTGTCATTAAGTCAAAAGATCAAACTTTTCTTGTAAACTTAGTGCTTAAACTTAAGCCTTAAATTTCATACTTTCTTTCATATAACTTGTAACATAATATCATGCTTAAACCTCAAATGAAACTCTTTAACCAATGTTCAAATCAAACTCATGATATACAAATCATAATAGAGAATCTTCAAGTCAAAACATAAATAGATGAAAACATGTATGCACTTTAATTCTTCAATCACATGATAATTTCATAAACTCAAGACAAGATAGTTTGGGTAGGAACCCTAATTTGCAAATCATATAACTTTAACTTTAAAATAAGTTTTCGGCACAAGGATGAAAGAATATCCTTATTCACAAACCCCACATACCTTAGTTGAATGGATTCTTGAAGAAATATTGAAACCATGACTTAAATCCTTGTGTTCTTGAAAGTAAAAGCTTTAATTATTGTTCTTGGAAAAGGGGAGGGTTTTTACGTGAGTTTTTTTTAGGAAGATGGGCAAATAATGCCCGTTTTATATTATAAATTGTGTTTGGATGACTGGGGTTAAGGGGAAATGAAAAAATTACCCCTTGGCCTCATTTTCCTATAGAAATAACCCTCATGGCACGACCCCTAGTTCAGGGGAATATCCCTCGCAACACGACCCCTTACTGTTTCTCATGAAAATGATCATAACTTTTTTCTTGGGTATCAGATTAAGGAAAAATTGATATCATTGGAAATCTAACTCAATTATCTATCATTTGATTAGTATTGAAATTCCGCCTATGTCAAAAGTTATATACGTTCAAAGTTGACCCTTGTAGAATCAAATACCAAAAATTTGGCCGAATCAAAGGCTCTTAGTTCAATGTTGCTCTAAGTAATTCCTATGAACATTTTTCACCTAATAAGCACTCTTCACACTAGTATAATAATCATGACACATGTATTCAAAATACAAATGATGGGATTAGAGTTTACACACATAGGAACGATGGTTCGATTTCTAGCTCAAAAATGTGAGGTGTTACAATAATAACCTATGGTGGCACGTAGTTTATAAAACTAGAGTATGATAAACCTTCGCTCCTCTGTGCTACGTACTACTCCCAAAATCATACTATTTCTCATACAATATCTATGAAGTTTATATCTTTTTCTATAGTCATAAAACAAAACTTAAGTTTTTATCATGATGTAATACATTTGAAACATGAACTGGTAAGCTTGAACTTCTTGTAAACTGAGTACTTTATGCTCAAATCATAATTATTTAAAATCTCATGGAAACATCATATCAAAATGTCAAAATACAATGCTTGAGATAACTTTAGTGAATAAAATCTTAAGTAAGCATGAAATCATATGCAACCCATGAAGAAACATCATAATCTCAAACATGAGAAAAATGGATATAAATGCTAGTTATAAAGTTCAATTCATGGTAGAACTCAAATTTTAGGAACTAGGATGAAATTTTATCCTTGTCAAAACCCCACATACTTAAACTTGATTGAATTTTCTTGAGTAGAATTTTGATTAGAACTTGAAAATCTTGAATTTTTGGAGGAGAATTCCTTTTTTATATTTTTGAGAGTTTATGGAGGAGTTGAATAGTGTATAATGATACTGAGAATGGAAAATATGTTAAGTATGGGAAACCATTTAAATGGTAAAGACCAAAAAGCCCCCAAAAAAATTTAAGAAAAAATAAAATTTTGCGTTCCTGCTTCCTTGGGTGTGGCACGTTCTTATAGAGGAAGCCAGCCGGCGTGGCACACCCTTATTGCACCAGGCTACTAGTTTTCATATAAAGGCGGGCTATATCTCCATGGCATACCCTAAATGTGAAACCTTACTATTTTGGGGTCCCACAATTTCTCAAAATGCATTCTAAAAATTCTAAAACACTTCCTAATGGTCTTGTTATCATTCCTTTTCATAATTAAACTCAGAAATTACAAAAAAAATAGAGAAGATATTAAAATAAACTCATTGAAATCTTTGGGTCTAACAGTTCACCTCCTAATCTATAGGTCTAGCGCTCTTACTCTGACATTCCCTAGCTTCTGCTTTTTTCTTTTTCTCATCTTCTATTTGTTGAGCATGAATCACTAGCCTGGATATATCCATGTCATTGTTCAATATTTTCCCATTAAACTCCAGTCTCCCTTTATCGGTGACACCAGACACAAACTTCCTTATTCTAACTCTCATAGTGGATACCAACTCCAAAGCATAGAGAGACAATAAAGTGAACTTTAGAGCATACTCCTTAACACTCATAGTTCCCTGCTTCAAGTTCACAAATTCCTCTGCCTTAGCTTCTCTAAACTCCTGAGAAAAGAAGTGATCAAGAAAGGCCTCAACAAAGTCTTCCCAAACAACTGGTTCAACATCTTCACCCCTAAGTTTCTCCCACTCGACAAACCACTGGTAAGCTACCCCTTCAATTCATAAGCTACAAAATCCACTTCCTCGATATCGCTAGCATGCATAACTCTAAAAATCTTACCTATCCTATTAATAAACTATTAAGGTTCCTCCTCAACTTTGGATTTGGTAAAGCTTAATGGGTTTAGTTGCATGAACTGATCAACCCGAATAACAACTAAGGAGACAATGGCAGAACCATTACTATCTGTTTGATGAGACTAATATGACATAATATGAGAAAGCATTTACATGGTCTATCTGAATTCGTCATAAGAAACTTTACCCTGATGGGACTAAGTATGGGTAAGATCAGTTTTGGGATCTCAGAGAAAACTAGTCGGTACCGGTGGAACCCCAATAGAATCAATAAGACCAGAAGTGCAAACTCTATTATGAGTCAGCATCCCATGAGTAGGATGGACCTCTTCAGCATTTGTCCCGATAGGCATGGATGTTCCAGCTGAAGCCTTTTGACCGTTAGTCCTTTTTTTAGGCATGATCTGAAACGTGGGAATAATATAAGAGCTAGAAGAATTTTCTTAGAACTAGACTTTCTACAAGTAACTAGACTATGAAGAAAAAGAAAAATTCCTAAATAGTCTCCTCTTTATAAGTGTGGCGCACTACACACTTATAAAAAAGACTCTACTAGACACGGGTTCGTACAACCCTAGGACACTTGAATCTAGCTCTGATATCAAATTTATCATGATCCGAGCTAAGGTCCTGGTTATAATGGGCATCCCAAATCAATAAAAGCCAAAGAAGACCTCTTAACATAATATCATAATCATAATAATTACTAAAGTGCATAAAAAGGACCTAAAGATATGAAGTTCAACTTAAACAATAAATATGAAACCAAAACATGAATTAATGGCATCTAGTTTACGTTAGTCTACGAAGCCTCTAACCTTAAGAATAAAATCCTAGGCCAAAACATGGCCCCTACGATACCATAAAATAAAATAACCAATGTCTAAAGATGATAAATCAAACATCATCCAGAAGATAAAAGGCTCACCATTCACTGTTTGTTGTCCCAAGGAGGCCCTAATGCTACACAGATTTATGAAGAAATGTCTTTGAACCTTGATCATGAGAAGATGTAGCATCTAGAGGCGGTCAATACGAGAGTACTAGCATAAACCTAAGGGAAGGAATAACATAATTTATAAAGTAAGTCATAAGATGCATAGTATAAATCATAATAGAGAAAATATGGGATAAGGAACTCACGACACAAAAACATAATATTTACTAACTTTATTCATGGATTAAGTAGTTTAGCGACCTTAGGCAATCCATGGGATATATGGGTTCGGTCTTCGCCCAATCGGTGGGTCCCCAATCTATGTTGTCTGCATGAATTAAGATGAACTTCATTTGAAAATCATATCATTCCATCCTCATAAAGGAAATGTCATAAGATTATCCCATTAGGAAGCAAACCATCCCCATGTCGGCAAAACACAGGTTTTAGGCGTTAGTTACTAAGACTTACACCTTTTTTGTGAAATACCTAATCCTCTTTAATCCCAACTAAAACAACATTCATAAAACATTATCCTTAAAGTCTTTCATAAAGGTATTCATATTTTGGTATTTTCATATCAAGACTTGCAAGTCATACATATCACACCAAAATCATTATCATGAAATATTATAAACTCATAAACCCGTCAATCAAAAGCATAAACATAATAATTATTATAATTTCATAAGAGCCTTAAAGCATGTCATAAAGTTCAATACTTGCATTAGTTTAAAAGAAAGGGGTGACATCATTCATTCATCATTGTAAATTAAAACTTTGAAAGACTTGGAGGTTATAGTTTAATCATTTATAGCATTTAACCTTTCAAATTCATATATGAATGTACACCATTTCAAATAGTCTATTCAAGTCACAAGACCCTCTACTAGTGATTAGAAAACAACTTATAATAATAAGGTTAATATTAAGATTTTTGTAAATAAAATCCTCAATCCTAGATTTAAACCATTAATATAACATGCATAAATATTCAATAAATCATTACTCATAGTATTAGTTGAAATAGGGGGTACAATGAACCTTCTGATATAAAAAAAGCCCTAGAAAATTTGAGATTTGAGCCTTGAATCTATAACCCTAGTTGCTTTTTCTTATAAGAATTATGGGAAAAAGTAGAATGATTTTTTGACCAATGAAAGTCATAATTGGGGACATGGAATCATTTAGTACGAGTGTAAAATGGTTTTCATAGAGTAAAAAAACCCACACAACCTTAAAATAGCAACTAAAACAAAATCCCATCGACAATACAAGAGGGGGGTGTAACACCCCATATTTTTGGGCTAGAGCTTAAATTATCCTTCCTATGTATATAAACCCGAACTTATGATTTGTGTTTATATAATAGTTTGAATAACCTTTGTATGACGTGGTAACATCTTTGGAGATGAATAAAAGTCATAAAAACCTCCAAGCTTAAAGTTAAGTCGAACACTTTCCTACCAGCTGAGTTTTAGTTATTGATTTTTCATGGTTGAACTTCCAGTGACCATTACTACTAGAATATGAGGAGTTATTTGGACCATTATATATCAAATTAAATTCCTTCAAGTTCTCTTTCCAATGTAACTGACCATTCATCAATCTGAGTTATAAATCAAAAGTTATGAATATTTTAGTTAGGCACTTCCTTAGGTTCGTGTTTGGACCGCGCTACGAACCCTGAGGTTTGCATTGGATCTATGCCATAAATCTTGAGGTCTACGTTGGGTTCTCCCCATAAACCCTGAGTTTTGAAATAGGTCCGCTTTGCGAACCCTCTTCCATGCATCAAAAAGTACTCCATTTTGATTTATTTTAAGGGTATTGAGGTCTTTTCACATCCCTAAACCATTCACAACTCCTTATGGATGAATATAGGGTCTTAAAACACGTTATTTCACCTTATTAAACTCCAAAACATCATTACAAAAGTAAGAGAAGAGAATATACCTAGGGTTTATGGATTTTAATCTCTAAGGGATCAAATTGCTCCACGTTCTCATCATTTTCAAGGTATGTGGGACAATCCTAACATTCATGGGCATAATTTAACTGTTTTAACAAGTTTTAAAAAGTATATATATGTATATGTAATAATTTTTCGAAAACATTTGAAGAGCATACATCATGAACCCACATTTGATGAAATTATGTAATTATTAGGGGGGTTTTCCATGAACTTGAGTTATAGCCATGTGTTCATATGTTTTGAGTTTTGAAAAGTGATTTAATAGCAAGATTTACTAAATACCCCTTGCATGGTGAAATTTATTATCTTGACATGTTATGAATTGTGAAATAGGTTTGAGATAATGAACTTTAAGTTCCATTTTTACGATTATGAGATTTATGTGTGACTAGTGTTGGGGCTATTTTATGAATGATTATAATTCTTGAGTTTTAAATATCTCTTTAACTATTATTAAATATTGTGTTGCACGTTTTCAAAGGGGTATTTATCATGCTAAAGGCTCTTGTGTCCTAATGAAGAAATTACATGTGATTAATGAATAAATTGACCACCATGTGTTGAAGTCTTGAAAAGAGAGTGTTTTTCATAAGTTTTCATATGTTTTTCAAATAAGAACTCTCATGTGATATGCAAATCTTTTGGTGGTCATTAACATATTTTTGAATGAGAATGACTATGGATTTGATATGATACGATATGGGTTGCAAGTCTAGGTACGAGGTTACCTATTATGAAGTTCCCTTAATATGAAAGAAAATAAATAATTTGAGTATAAAACATGATTTAAAGGACTAAAATTGGGCTTAAAGAGAGCTAGATAGTTATCCGAATAAGGCATTCGAGTGTAAGGGCTTATTGTTGGAAACCGAGTTTTGCTTATTAGAGAAACATGATTGGCAGTAGCCAAGGTATACTTGACCTAGAGTACAGGTATACTAGAATAGTATGTCGTACCCGAATCCTTATGGAAATCTTGAATTAGGGGGCTTGGCCAACGTGTTAATGGCGGATTTCATATAGCCTATGGGATTTTAGAAATGTAAGGTGTACCATCTAGCTCAGAAGTAAGGCAAAGAGTTGATTCAATGTTTTACAAGCATCAGTTGAAGCTCTTCTTATTATACCCATGTGTTTATATATATATATATATATATATATATATATATATTATGATAAATTATTTGACAATGCTCTCACTTATTTTACATAAAATATATATTATTTTTGGATTGTTCTACATACCAATACTTACCAAGTATTGACACCCCCCCCCATAATACAGGTTCTGAGGAATAGTCCTATGGTCCATCACACTAGTAGAACAATTGGATATAATAGAGTTAGTGAGCCATCCATCTTTCAAAAGACAATTTTATTCAAATGTTGACTCTTTCAGTTTATGGTCCAGCTGGAGGCCTTACCCCAGCCAAGATAGTTAGTAATCAGTAGAGGATTCGAAGATGAGATTTGATTATTGTATTGTCACTACTTTGTTGACCCAGTTTGGATTATAAGTTTCCCTTAAATTTCATTATATATTCTGTACTTGATTTACGTATAGATTATGCTTATGATAGTATGCTAAAGGGTCTCTTGGTCCTTCATGGTTAGAGATGCCCATTACAGCCAGTTTCTCAGCCAAGGTCACGACAAACTTCATATCAGAGCATGGTTCATGGTCCCAGGGAGTCTACGAAGTTATGTCTAGTCGAGTCTTGCTTATCGGTGTGTTGTGCACCACACTTATAATTAGAAGGCTACCAGGCATTTAGAAGATGTTTCCCATTCTTTTATACTCTAGTTTGTTCCATAGTGTCATCCATATTATTTATCCAAACTCCTTCCTTGATGAAATTTTATATACTATGTCTCATTACAGAGACAATACAAATGAAAAAGCTTAGAGTCTAAATAACTCGGTCTTTTCTAATTGAGTTATCAAAAAGGTTAAGAAATAGCACAAAGACTTGATAGTAGTAAATTAGTGCTTCAAAGTATATTTATTCAAGTGTATACCTCTATCCTGATGAAATAGTGTTTTACATCCTGAGGTACGAAGTGTATTCAATCCCTTTCAGAATCCTTGTTGCAGATGCCATGCTTAAGGGTAGTGATATGTAGCAAAATATTGGAATAATATTTTTATTTTAGTAGTAGTATAACTTAAGGTGGTATAATCTATAACTAGTAAGATGATCCCAACGTTAGTAATATGAAGCCATAAATTTAGAAGTTAGATAAAAGGTAACTTTCAAGTAAAAAAGGTTGTAGTAGTTGTGTAACCTTTGAGTAGAGGGTGGTATGCCCTTTCATTATGATTGGCTAAATTTGTAGCACGACTTTAGATTTATGGTAGTTAGAAGATGACATGATTAATTATGATGATTAAAATCTATTAGAAATAGGTGAGGAGGTCAAAATGGATGGTTGTTGTAGTAGAAAAATCATTTATAGGTTGTAAATGAAAAAGGGGTAGATTAACTAATAAGTTATAAGTATAGACTAACTTGGGGAAAACTTAGTGATGTTTATGGGATTTTGAAAGTAGTCTTAATGTATCCATGGGTAAGTAGATTTAATGTGAGAAAGTAGAATATGATAATAAGATCGTAATAGGTTATATTATAAGATTAAGATAAACTAACCTTATTATGTGACTTTACCTCCTTGATTTTCTTTTCTCTAGTAGTTGTAAATTAGTACAACAAGGTATGTAGTAGACTCTGAGGTGTAGTAGTAATGTCACGGAGGGTATGTGCTTGTAGGTCATAATTAAGTAAAATGAGAAATTTAGGTGTTATTTCCCAATTTGATGGACTAGTATAGTAAATGGAATGCTTCATCGGTGGTACATGATTGATGCTAGACAATAGGTTTGAACTTTAAATGTAGATTGTGGTGATAAGAATAGTAGCTTAAGATTAATGAAGCATGTTTTGTGGGAATAAATTAGTAAACTTGATGTAATGTGTGAAAAAGCCTAGGTTGATAACTTATGAAAAGTTTGAGTGAAAAATTGTGATGTATATATGTATATAAGGATTAATGTTGGAGCAATAAATTTTGTAATAGCCGAGTGTTTGTGGAGTCTAAATTGGGATAAAAGTGAGCTTTTATGGTCCTTATGTTGAGTATAAGACATCTCTAGATAGGTTCTAATGTATTTAGGCATGGAAAATAGGTTGTGTGTCGCAAAGGGGTGAGTTTGCTTTGGATTCACACTGTGAAGTCTCACTGCCTCAGCTTCGCACTGGGCTATGCACAGCGTAGCTGTTACTTTGAATTGGGCTTCATATCATAAAGCTGGAGGTTTGCCTTGGGATCCACACCATGAACCTTTCTTCTTTCATCAACATGAATTCATTTTAAGAGTGTTTTAAGGTTATCTTGGTCATTTTATGTCCTATAGACCATCTAATCTTTTTATAACCTATTTTAAGCCTTTAAACTTTTGTATTCTCTCAAAAGAGTCACTTTTCATTCCCAAACTAAGGGTGGAAGGTAGTGAGGTTAGATTTCAAGCTTGGAGGCTAGAGGAAGTTAAGAGTAGTGCCCCTAGGAGGAATGTCATAGCAAGAAGTTAGTATTTTTTTGTAATTCCCCGAGAGTACACTTTGGATTCCACACGGTGCTTACAGCCTCGAAGGACCACAAGTTAACCCATGAATTTTTACCTTCTTTGAGAACCGAAAAATGACATAAGGTTTTAACAACTGAAAATCAATACTGGATTATAGTTTTAAAATGTTTGAAACATACTATCAATACTGGTAAAACAACTGATAATAAGGACTGAAAAATGACTATCTGTCTGTAGTAGTTTGAAAGCCTCTAAAATGACTGACTATAGAGTTGATGGGACAAGTCCTCAACTAACTCTAGCTGACTACTGAACTGAAAAAAAATATTGACATAAGCATCATTGATCCTTAGAGTATGATGACTCACCACTGCTACCATTGCTGATGCACTTGAATGTCTAAATACGGTCAGGAACCTGAGGATCCGAACCTATGATATGAGACATTATAGCATAAGAAACGAGTATGCGGTTAGTACTTTAAATTTACTAGTATGCTAAATAATTCTAGGCTGATATGCGTGGGCTCATGAACATAAATAATACATGACTGAATGAATAGCATGAGATGACTGATGCAATAGTATACGTAAAAGCAGTAAAATCTGAGGATGCATGACCAAGCATATAACATGATACTGAAATAATCTGTAAATTGAAGTACTAAAATACTGATACTGAATGACTGATAATTGTATGCTATGGTCAAGCAAACCTGAAAACTGAACTCTAAACTAAATACTAGACTAAGACTGTGGGAGGTATCATCTAACCAACATACCCCAATCTGAGATAATCGGGGTACAACCTATAACCCTAGGTGGAAGGGTGTTAGTACCGTGCCACGGGTACTAACACTAGCTATATAAATCTACTAAATGATGTCCCAAAGGACCAGGGTGTTAATCCTAAACTGACGGGTGACCCCTGAGAGGTAGTTAAGCCTAAATTGATGGGTGAATCCTCATATCCTACGCTGACTATGTAGTTTTGGAATACAAAAACTTCTATAAATTTCTCTACCTAACTGACGGGGAAGCCTTCATCCCTGCATGCACTCGGTACTAAATCCTACTCCTAACTGAAAGATAGAATGTTGGTCTGAACTAAGTTTACCTATTTATGGTGTCTGAATGAACTGAAAATGCTCATAACTATCCTAAATCAATCTATAGATACTGAAGACTAGATAGGCAGCTAGATTTCGGGTATTCAAAACCCTTAGGACTTGATAGCAATAACAACAAGATCGTACAAAAACCTTAATGACATCATAAGTAGTCATTATTCAAAACTCATTCCTTTGGGCATTTCATCAAACACTTGCAATTCATAGTTTAAACATAGGAATAGTTGTAATCATGTAGTAATATCATGATTTTGATACTAAGTTACAATTTAAGGTACAAACTAACGAGTAAGCATCATTCAAATGTGTAGGGTTTAACTTCAACAACAAATTATGTGTAAACAAAATACAAAATCAAAATTCATGGGAATTCACGGTAAAAATTCACGATAACATGTAAAATCATTCTTTTAAACTTGAAATTGGGTTCTTGGACTCCGTGGGTGAAAGAAACTCATGAATGAACATCTAACATACCTTAATTGAAGAATTCTTGAAGGTTATTGGTGGTTTTCTTGAAACTTGAGCTTGAATCTTTGAAGGGCTAGGGTTTGTTCTTGAGAGAGAATGGTTTTTAATTGAGATAATTTGAGTAAAAGATGACCAAATATTCTTTTTGAGGCTTTAATCCCGTGTTTCATGGATTGGGGCCATGGGAAAAGACCAAACTACCCCTAGGATATTAAAATTTCTAACTAGAACTCGATTTTGACCTTCACCGCAATGCGCCAAGGCAATTATCGCGATTTCCACCGTGACGCGGTGCAATTATGGTTACTTGCTAGAATCTGAAAATTGTCATTTTGAACTTCACCGCGACGCAATGAGGTGACCACCGCAATAGCCACCGCGACGCACCACAATCGCGGTAAACTGCTGTTTTGGAAATCCAAACGTGGTTCAAACCTCGTCCGAAAAATCCCAAAACTTACCCAAGACATGCTACTTCCACCCCTGAATATGAATTAAATCAAAAACTTACTTATCGGGTCGGTAAGGTCACTTTAAAAATTGTCAAGGTTATGAGGCCAAAAATTAAACCAAGTCCCCAATACTTAGCTAAATTTTCAGGTGTTGAGCCACTTATACCTATACTATAAGCTGGACTAAACTTAGAAAAGTACGGGAAATTATATTTTCCTATAATAGTTTATTATGGAAAGCCTAGATATCATGTGTATAGTGAAACCTCCCCCCTTGAGTTGAGAGTTGTGGCTATAGATTCGATGAGAGATTATGTCCGTAAGTCTAAGATTGTGACTTTGATCAAAGGGGGAGATAATGGACTAAGGTAGTTCTTGAATTTTCTCATGGTGTCAAGTTTTAGGGAATAGTCTTAATAAATCTACTCTTATTCAAGCAAACTCCTCCTACTTCAATTTAAGAGGTCATTTATAATACCCCAAACTTTTCTTAAGCTTAATTTTGCCTCGAGAAGGTTAAGGAATGACTTCCTAAGTGAGTATCATTTAAACCATATAAAATTTCCCTAATTTTGACTTCTTATCATGTGGGAAATTTAATTAGCTTTCCAACGATATAAGATCCGCCCAAATCCGAAAACCGGGCACAAAGTTATGGCTAATTTAAGTCCTAGTCGTAAAACAGCGTCATTTTAGTGCTTAGTGCGTTGCGGAGAGGTTCTATTTGACAATTGTCAGTTTTAAGTTGAACTCCACAATAGCGGTGCATCGCGCTAAAGTTCCAGGTCCCAACCAGTGGGACAACGCGATAGCACCGTGTCGCGGTGACCCCCAGAATCCCGTTTTTATATTCCAATAAACCACCGCGATAGTGGCGCGTCGCGGTGGCCCATAAAATTGGGTTTTCCAATTCAATTTTTCCAGCTTCATACAGAATTTAAAAAGGCACTTTGGACTTTTTCCAAGCCCCTTAAATCGTCCAAACGCCTAATCCAAGGTCACTCGAAGCATCATATACGACTTTTCTAAAAAATTCTCTCAAATTAACAACCCTAAGCATCCAAACCCAATTCCAAGAATCTCTTAATTTCACCATTAATTCTTCAAATTGATTCAAGAATTGGATTCCTCAACCAAAAAGCATCACGAATATCCGTTCAAGTTTACGAATAGAGCCCCAAGGGCTAGAATTCATCCAAAGCTCCTAATTCAAGGTATGTGGGGTTTGAACAAGAACACTTCTTTCGTCCTTATGCCCAAAGATTTGATTTTTTTATAAATGAATTTCATGTTTTTGCTAGTGGGTCTGTACCCAAATTATATTATTTTGGAGAATATGAATTGATAAATTGTTCAAGCTTTGAATTGCATGATTATTTCGCTTATTCATGATTTGAATTGATAATTCATGCTATAAATTGCACATTCCTATATTGATGTGATATTTTCAAGGGTTTCCAAGATTGGTGTCATGAATTAAGCCTTAATGAGAGACTGTGATCCTTTGAGAATATACATGCCTTAAGTCCAAGAATTAATTATTGATACTTTCTAGGGTGTTTCAAGAAGTGTATTGATATTTTCATGCTATTAAAGTTTTAAAGCCTATTGGTGATAGTGTACTAAAGTTTCAAGAAAAGAGTTGATTTTAATCCTAAGCTAAGAAAGAAAATCCACACCATTTGATTTAATCTAAAGGGAAGCATAGTTGGCTTCCATTGCATATTTCTAGGTTATTTAAGGTGGATTTTTCATAAAAGTTCTGAGCTTAAGTAAGGGAGTAGTATTTAGCACTGAGTTGGGCTTGATTCCAAGGTCTCATGCCCCAGAACTACGAGCCACCATAGGATTTGATTTACCCCAAGTGGGTTAAGCTAGTGATCACTAAAAGTAAAAGGTTCTACTCTGATGGAAAGGATAGAACAGCTCTCCCCAACGTGGGCAACATGTTGGACTTCATGTAGCTCTCATGGTTTATGTCAATTAGAAGAAACTCCCAAGTTTTCTAGAGTCTCGAGTCTTAAAGTTATTATGGTTTTAAGTCATTAAGTTTCAAAGAAGTTCCTTATTTTCAAAAGACTAAAGTCCATGTTCTAAAAGTTGTTGTTTTAAGAGTTCAACTAGTTTACAAGCTTGAGATCTAAGAAGGAATACAAATTTAGAATAAAGTGTAATGGCTCACGTAAATTATACTACATGTTCCATTATTCATGATTTATGAGAGTTATATTCAAGCTATGCGAGTCATCTAAAAAACCATGTATGTTTTTCATAAAGATTTATTGTATTGATATTTAGTTGCATACACCCCCATATACTCAGTACATTCCCAAGTATTGATCCACATATACGTCTGTGTGCTATATTTTCTCATAATGTAGGTTCAGGTGCTCAGTCCCAGAAGCGTCACTGATCCCGAGTACCTTTATCTACACCTCCACTGTGGTGAGTCCTCATGGTTCGAGGACCTATCTCCAGACACTTCAGTACTTTTAGTAGTTGTTCTACTACTTTCAGTTCAGTTCGAATCATTTGGGGATCTGTCTCAATGGCTCTCTAGTTTGTTGATAGTAGAGGCTTTGTCAGACTAGATGGTCAGTATATTTAGATTTACAGTATTTTGTTACTTTTACAGTACTCACTCGAATTTCAGTTAGACATGATATGACATGATTCCTTATTTTGCTCTCATTGTCTTTAAGTAAGCTTTATACTAAGTAGCAGGCTCAAAGGGTTAGCTTGGGGCTACTTGTAACCTTAAGCACCGTGTGACGCTCTGGGATAGGATTTTGGGGCGTTACAAACTTGGTATTAGAGTCTAAGGTTTAAGGAGTCCTAGGGAGTCTTACAATCCGCATTAAGTAGAGTCTTGATCATCGGTGTGTAGCGCGCCACATTTATGAGCAAGGGGCTACAAGATGTTTTAGGAAAAAGTTATTTCTTTCTTTCAGATTCTATCGTGCCTATAGTTATCTCTCCCAGCTATTGATTCGTTCTCTGTTATTTTAGAAAATGCCTCCCCAAAGAGTGAATGTCCATAGAAACAATAACGATCAACCCTAGCTTGTTGATCCCTTGAATGAGACTGTGTCCTATGCTGAGTTTCGGGCAGCCTTTCAGGCGTTAACCCAAATAGTTACCATGAATGTTCAAGCGAATAACTAGGACGCAGTTCTTCCTCAGCAAGGAGGTGATTTAGCCACTGTTAGGTTTCATGATTTCATGAGGATGAACCCTCCAGAGTTCTATGGGTCTAAGGTAGGTGAGGACCCACAGTTATATCTCGATAAGGTAAGGAAGATCACCCATGTGATGCATATCTCAGAGGAAGAAAGTGTTGAGCTGGCGTCTTACAGTTTGAAGGACATTTCTTATTACTGGGTTGTTACATGGAAGAAGAATAGAGGGGAAGATGATTCTCCCATTACTTGGCAGGTGTTCCAAGATGCATTCTTGGCCAAGTTTTTCCCATTAGAGATGAGAGAAGAAAAGATAGAGTAATTCATAACTTTAAGGCAGGGATCCATAACTGTTAAGGAGTACTACTTAAATTTTAACCAGATAGCCAAATATGCTCCTAATTTGATTTCTGACAACCAAGCTAGTATGAGTAGGTTCGTGAATGGAGTATTTGGAGTGTTGTGAAAGAGTGTAAGACTGCTATGCTCAACAGGGATATAGACCTTGCTAGGCTGATGATTCATGCCCAGCAAATAGAGGCAGACAAGATAAGAAAAAAAGATAGAGTGAGGGGAAACAAGAGGGCTAGATCCGAGCAACATGAGTATGGTCAGGCTAGGTCCCATGGAGGGAATTGTCCACAATTTTAGAGTCATTCATCCATGCCAGGACCTTCGTCAACTAGTGATATTGTGCCCAGAAATAGGCAGGAGCAAGGTAACAGGCCTTCTATGTCCAAGTCCCAGAACAGTGTAAGTAACAGGCCTAATTATCCTCCCTGTGCTAACTGTGGTAGGACCCATCCCGGCTAGTGTTTTCCCGAACAGAGGGGTTCTTTTATTTATGGAAAGTTAGACCACAGACTTATAGAGTGTCTGCATGCCAGGCAGGGGAACAGAGATGTGTGACCTCAGACTCAGGCGAATAGTGACCCAGCTCTTTTAGCCCATCCAGCTCTTCCTTAAGGCGCTTCTTCCAGTACTACTGGTCGTCAGCGCCAGAATAGGTTCTATGCCTTACCATCCCATCAGGAGCAGGAGGATTCTCCCGATATTGTTACCAGTATGCTCCGCATCTTTCACTTTGATATTTATATATTATTGGACCCTGGGTCAAGTTTCTCTTATGTGACCCTACTTATAGCTGTGAGTTTTGAAATAAGTCCTGAAAAGATTCCTGAGCCTTTCATAGTTTCTACTCCAGTGGGGGAGTGAGTTGTTGCTAAACAAGTGTATAAAAAATATCCCGTTACTTTTCTTCATAGAGTCATACTTGCTGATTTGATAGAGTTGGACATGGTGGATTTTGACCTTATTCTAGGTATGAATTGACTTCATTACTACTACGCATCTATAGACTGCCGTACCCATGTGGTTAAGTTTCAGTTTTCGGATGAAACGGTCTTCGAGTGGTTTGGGAGTTCAGTATCTCCCAAGTGTCATTTTATATCCTATCTCAAATCCAGAAAGCTAATATCTAAAGGTTGCATTTATCATCTAGTTCGAGTTAAGGACACTAGGTCTGAGGCTCCAACTATTCAGTCAGCCAACATTGTTAATGAGTTCCCTGATATTTTTCTGGAAGATCTCTCAGGGATACCTCCCGATAGAGAGATAGAATTTGGGATTAACCTTATTCCCGATACTCAGCCTATTTCTATTCCTCCCTACCATATGGCACCTGCAGAGCTTAAGGATTTGAAAGATCAACTCAGAGATCTTTTAGACAAAGGTTTTATAAGGCCAGTGTGTCACCCTGGGTTGCACCTATTCTATTCGTGTGAAAGAAAGATGGTTCTTTGCGTATGTGCATTGACTATTGTCAGCTTAATAAGGTCACAGTCAAGAATAAGTATCTCTTTCTAGAATTGACGACCTGTTTGATCAGTTGGAAGGTGTGAGTTATTTCTCGAAGATAAACCTTATATCCGTCTATCATCAACTTAAAGAAAGGGAGTGTGATATCCTAAAGACAGCCTTCCAAACCCATTATGGTCACTTTGAGTTTCAAGTCATGTCTTTAGGGCTAACCAATGCTCCAGCGGCTTTCATGGACCTTATGAATCAAGTGTTCAAGCAGTATCTTGATATGTTTGTCATAGTGTTCATAGATGATATTCTTGTTTACTCCCGTACTGAGAATGACCATGTGAATCACCTTAGAATTATTTTGTAAACTCTTAGAGATCATTAGTTATTCGCCAAATTCAGCTAGTGTGAATTTTGGCTAAGATCAGTAGCCTTTCTGGGTTATATCATTTCAGCCGAAGGCATTAGAGTTGATCCCCAAAAGACAGAAGTTGTAAGAAACTGGCCCAGACCTATCTCTCCTTCAGGCATTAGGAGTTTCTTGGGTTTAGCTGGCTACTACCACCATTTTGTTGAAGGTTTCTCTTCTATTGCATCCCCCATGACCCGGTTGACCCAAAAGAAAGTTAAGTTCCTTTTGTCAGATTCCTGTGAAAAGAGTTTTCAAGAGTTGAAGACTCGACTCACCTCAGCCCCTGTGTTGACTTTGCCTGATGGTACGAATGGTTTTATGGTTTACTGTAATTCCTCTAGAGTTGGTTTGGTTTGTGTGTTGATGCAGACAGATAAGGTTATAGCCTATGCCTCTTGACAGTTAAAGCTATATGAAAAGAACTACCCAACCCATAATCTTGAATTAGCTGTTGTGGTTTTTTCTTTGAAAATCTGGAGACACTATCTGTATGGTGTTCATGTTGATATGTTTATGGACCATAAAAGGTTGCAGTATGTGTTTTCTCAGAGGAGTTAAATCTTCGCCAGAGAAGATGGTTAGAGTTGCTAAAAAATTATGATATGAGTGTGTTGTACCATCCGAGCAAGGCCAATGTAGTGGAAGACGCCTTTACCAAGTTATCTATGGGTAGTGTGACTCATGTAGAGAAGGGTAAGAAAGAGTTAGCTCGAGATGTGCATTGTTTTGCTAGATTGGGTGTTAGGTTGCTTGATTCTGCTGAGGGGAGTATTTTGGTGCAGAGTAGTTTTGAATCATCTTTAGTTTTGGAAGTGAAAGAGAAGCAACACTTAGATGCTAGTTTGGTCAGACTGAAAAAGTCAGTTAAAGACTAAAAAGTAGAGGTTTTCTCCCAAGGAGGAGATGGGGTATTGAGAATGCAGGGTAGATTATGTGTTCCTTGTGTTGATGATCTGAGGTAGAGAATTATAACTGAAGCGCATGGTGCACATTATTCTATCCATCCCGGTGCTACCAAGATGTACCACAACTTGCGAGAAATCTATTGGTGGAGTGGTATGAAGAAGAATATAGATGAGTTTGTAGCTAAGTGTGCAACTTGCCAACAAGTTAAGGTAGAGCACCAGAGACCTGGTGGTGTAATGCAAGAATTTGGTATACACACTTAGAAGTGGGAAGAAGTAAATATGGATTTCGTGACTGGTTTACCTCTTTCGCATCATCACCATGATTCTATTTGGGTTGTTGTAGGTAGGCTGACTAAGTCAGCGCATTTCTTATCCGTACATACATCCTATACAGATGAGGATTATGCTATATTATATATTCAGGAGTTGGTCAGGTTGCATGGAGTTCCCTTGTCTATCATCTCAGATAGGGGTACTCAGTTTACTTCTTAGTTTTGGAGGGAATTCCAGAAGGGTCTTGGTACCCAAGTTCATTTGAGTTTCATTTCATCTGCAGATAGATGGTCAGGCTGAGAGGGGTATCCAAACTTTGGAGGATATGTTAAGAGAATATGCTCTTAACTTCCAAGGTAGTTGGGATGAGAATTTACCATTGATTGAGTTTGCATATAACAATAGTTACCATGCTAGCATCAAGATGGCACCATTTGAGGCTTTGTATGGTAGAAGATGTAGATTACCCAAAGGTTGGTTCGAAGTGGGTAAGGCTACTTTGATTTGACCTGATGCAGTGTTTGAGGCTATGGAGAAGGTGAAGTTGATTAGAGAAAGGTTGAAGATAGACCAGAGTCGTCAGAAGTCATATGCAGATGTGAGAAGAAGAGACCTAGAGTTTGAAGTTAATGACTTGATGTATCTGAAAATATTGCCTATGAAAGGGGTGAAAAGGTTTGGCATGAAGGGGAAGCTTAGTCCCCGGCATGTTGGCCCCTATAGAATCCTAAGTCGGGTGGGGAGAGTAGCCTATGAGCTTGAGTTGCCCACAGATTTGTCAGTTGTGCATCCAATCTTTCATGTCTCCATGCTTAAGAAACACATTGGTGATTCCGTTGTTGTGGATCCTTCAGAGAGACCAGATATCCTGACTAGCCTTTGTTTTGAAGAGATTCTAGTTGAGATTCTAGACCACCAGATCCGTAGACTGAGGAACAAAGAGGTTTCCTTGGTCAAAGTATTGTGGCGAAACCAGTCAGTTGAGGGCGCTACTTGGGAAGCCAAGTCAGATATGAGATCCAAGTACCCGCACCTATTCTCCGCAAGTTCCGATCAAGCCGAAGGTACCTTTCCTTCTTAATTCAGTCCCTTTCTAATCAAAGATTTAGTTATATTGCTATTCTTAATGTAAGTTCATGCATTCTCCAAAGTATTCAAGAGTTTAGAAAGATATAGATTCAGTTTAGCCATTTGTTTCAGCTGTGTATCCTCAGTTTTCTCAATATTCTTAGCTTAACTAGAAACATTCGAGTACGAATGTTCCCAAGGGGGAGATATTATAATACCCAAAACTTTTCTTAAGCTTAATTTCTCCTCGAGAAGGTTAAGGAATGACTTCCTAAGTGAGTATCGTTTAAACCATATAGAATTTCCCTAATTTTGACTTTTTATCATGTGGGAAATTTAATTAGCTTTCCAACGATATAAGATCCACCCAAATCCGAAAACCAGGCACGAAGTTATGGCTAATTTAAGTCCTAGTCGTAAAACAAAGTCATTTTAGTGCTTGGCGCGTCACAGAGAGGGTCCATTTGACAATTGTCAATTTCCAATGGAACTCTGCAATAGCGCTGCGTCACACTGAAGTTCTAGGTCCCAAGCAGTGGGACAACATGATAGCACCGCATCATAGTGACCCCTAGAATCCCATTTGTCAAATTCCAGTAAGCCACCGCGATAGTGGCGCGTCACGGTGGCCCATAAAATTTGGTTTTCCAGTTCAATTTTTCTAGCTTCATACAGAAGTTAAAAAGGGCACTTTGGACTTTTTCCAAGCCCCTTAAATCATCCAAAAACCTAATCCAAGGTCATTCCAAGCATCATATACGACTTTTCTAAAAAATTCTCTCAAATTAAAAACCCTAAGCATCCAAACCCAATTCCAAGAATCTCCTAAGTTCACCATTAATTCTTTAAATTGATATTAAAGTTTTAAAGCCTATTGGTGATAGTCTACCAAAGTTTCAAGAAAAGAGTTGATCTTAATCCTAAGCTAAGAAAGAAAATCCACACCATTTGATTTAAGCTAAAGGGGTGCATAGTTGGCTTCCATTGCATATTTTTGAGTTGTTTAAGGTGGATTTTTCTTAAAAGTTCTGATCTTAAGTAAGGGGATAGTATTTATCACCGAGTTGGGCTTGATTCCAAGGTCTCATGCCTCAGAACTACGAGCCATCGTAGGATTTAATTTACCGCAAGTGGGTTAAGCTAGTGATCACTAAAAGTAAAAGATTTTACTCTGATGGCAAGGATAGAACAGCTCTCCCCAATGTGGTCAAGACGTTGGACTCCATGTAGCTCACATGGTTTATGTCGGTTAGAAGAAACTCCCAAGTTTCCTAGAGTCTCGAGTCTTAAATTTATTAAGGTTTTAAGTCCTTGAGTTTCAAAGAAGTTTCTTGTTTTCAAAAGACTAAAGTGCATGTTCTAAAAGTTGTTGTTTTAAGAGTTCAGCTAGTTTACAAGCTTGAGATCAAAGAAAGAATACAAATTTAGAAAAAGGTGTAATGGCTCACGTGAATTATACTACATGTTCCATTATTCATGATTTATAAGAGTTTTATTCAAGCTATGCGAGTCATCTACAAAACCATGTATGTTTTCCGTAAATATTTATTATATTGATATTTAGTTGCATACACCCCCATATACTCAATACATTCCCAAGTGTTGATCCACATATACATCTGTGTGCTACATTGTCTCATAATATAGGTTCAGGTGCTCAGTCCCAGCAGCATCACTGATCCCGAGTACCTTTATCTACACCTCCACTATGGTGATTCCTCATGGTTTGAGGACCTATCTCCAGATACTTTAGTATTTTTAGTAGTTGTTATACTGCTTTCAGTTCAGTTTGAGTCAGTTGGAGATTTGTCCTAATGGCTCTCTAGTTTGTTCAGTAGTAGAGGCTTTGTCAGACTAGATGGTCCGTATATTTAGATTTACAGTATTTTGTTACTTTTACACTAATCACTCGGATTTCAGTTAGACATGATATGACATGATTCCTTATTTTGCTCTCATTATCTTTAAGTAAGCTTTATACTAAGTAGCAGGCTCAAAGGGTTAGCTTAGGGCTACTTGTAGCCTTAAGCACTGTGTGACACTCCAGGATAGGATTTTGGAGCGTTACATCATTCTACCAATGTCTTATGTATTCAAGTCATGCATTTGCCTAAGGTTTGAATAATCTATACAACTTATGTCATGTTTCGACCTCTAAGCTAGAAGCAGTGATGTCTTAATAATCCAACTTTTCAAGTATTTAAGCTCTATTTTATGATGTTTATGATCCATAATCCATGAATCATATCATGCTTAGTTCCAAGAAACTATGCTAGCTATATATTACTGATTCATTTTATGTCGGGTCTGGGATAGAGAGATAAGGTCTATGCAATCTCATGGTCATTCCCAGAATTAGAAGCAAAAGCTTCAAAAAAAAATCACAATCATATTCCTTGAATTTATGAATTCTGACTTTATGTTATACAACTCATGATATATGCACTTATGTCAACTCATTATAAATGCGCTTATGTTTTCACACCGTGTCAAGTACTAAGAACTCGTGTTTTATTACATTGATGCCCGAACAACACTCTATTTATAATAGAAGTGGATGTTACATGAAGAACTCAGTGCCTATTGTATCATGTCTTACATCTCAGGCCCTACCTTGAGTAGATCAGCTAATATAAGTTATAATTAAATAATGTTACTTCTATTCTTGATTCTTGTACTCTAGTTCCTCAATTAACCTCCTTATGTTAGTATGTTAGTGGTTATGGAAGTATAGTAATGTTTTAGATAAGATAATAGATATTTCATAAAAATTTAAATATTAGTGTAACTACCTTGATATAAGGTTATAGATGAAGAGAGAGGAGGGAGATGAACTTTCGTTATGTGAAATAGTTAGAAAAGAGATATATGGTGAGAATTTTTATGAGAGAGATTCAATTTGCTGGTTTTAATGGGAAGATCCATAAAGTTTGTGTAATAGAGATAGGCTTGAATGTTGTGATTGATGAAATCACAAACTAATGTGCTATGTGTTTAGTACTCCTTGACTTAAGACTTAAGGTTGTCTAATTATAGTGATAAGGTAAAGCAGTATTCTTAAAGAGGCATAGAGTATAGGGTCCGATAACTTAAGCTAGCACTTTTTTTAACTCCGGGTTAGGCTTCAACATAGAAGTACTATGTAGTGGAACTCGGACTCTTGTAGTTAGGTGTGTTGTGGGGAAATTGTAAGTTGGAAATGATGAGGTGTGTAATTCATAGTTTAGAGCATAGTCGAGTAGCATCACTAAATTCAAGGTCTATTGGGTGTATCATGTAAGGTGGAGGATACCTCTATTCCTATGTCCCGCAAAACCTTAATTCATGTTAGGTAGATTTTAAATCAACACCCATGATCACCAAATAAACTCATGCCTTATTTTGTGATGATTATGATCCATATAACTCATGGGCTAAGCAATCTCTATGTCAATTCTCAGTATCTCATGCATCATGCTTACGTGGTTCACTAGGGGTTATCAAGAAACTCTTTTGATGCCTTTGCATGTTTTGTTGAGGAATATACCTAATGGGAGGTTAAGTCTATCATTCAATACTTTGAGAGCTTCGACAATTTCCTACCCATCATTCGAGGATGAATGATCCCAAAGAAGAGATAATGAAATACCCCGCATTTTTTAGGCTAGAACTTGAATCTTCCTTTTTATGTATATAGACATAAATCCAATGATTTTTTATATACTTGTTTGAATAATAATTATTTTTCGTGGTAACATCTTCTGAGATGAGTATAAGTCATAAAAACCTCCTAGCTCAAAGTTAAGTTGAACACATTCCTACCGGTTGAATTTTAGTTGATGATTTTTCTTGGATCAAGTTTTAGTGACTATTACTCCTAGAATATGAGGATTTATTTGGCCCATTATATATCAAATCAAATTCCTTCGAGTCCTCTTTCCAATGCAACTGACCATTTGTCAATTCGAGTTTTGAATCAAAAGTTATAAGTATTTCAGTGAGGCACTGCCTTAGGTCCGTGTTGGGACTGAGACACAAAACTTGAGGTTTGCATTGGGTCCACACCATAAACACTGAGATCCGCGCTTGGTCCGTACCATAAACCCTAAGGTTTGCAATGGTTCCGCTCTGTGAATCCCTTTTCATGCATCAAAAAATGCTCTATTTTGATTTATTTTAAGGGCATTGAGGTCTTTTCACATCTCTAAACCATTCCCAACTTCTTATTGATGAATATAGGGTCTTAATACACATTATTTCAACTTGGTAAACCCCTAAACATCATTCCATAAGCAAGAGAGGAGAATATACCTAGGGTTTGAGGATTTTAATCTCCAAAGGGTCAAATTACTCCACGTTCTCATCATTTTCGAGGTATTTGGGACTATCCTAACTCTCATAGGCATAAGTTGAATGTTTTAACAAGTTTTAAAAAGGTATATGTATGTATATGTAATGAGTTTTAGAAACCGTTTGATGTATGTATATGTATGTATAGGCATGAACCCTTGTTTGATGAAATTATGTAATTATTAGGGGGATATTTTGTGAACTTGAGTTATAGTCATGTGTTCATAGGTTATGAGTTTCAAAAAGTAATTTAAGAGTATGATTTACGAAATCCCCCTTGTATTCTGAAATTTGTGATCTTAACATGTTATGAATTACAAAATGGGTTTGAGAGAATGAACTATAAGTCCCATTTTTTGTATCATGAGATTTATGTGTGACTAGTGTTGGGTTTGTTTTATGAATGATTATAATTCTTGAGTTTTAAATGTCTCTTTAATTACGATGCATTGTTGTGCTGCATATTTTCAAAGGGGTATTTCTCATGCTAAAGGCTTTGGTATCCTAATGAAGAAATTGCTTGTGATTGATGAATGAATTGTCCACCATGTGTTAAAGTCTTGAAAAAAGAGTGTTTTGCAAAAGTTTTTATATGTTTTTGAAAGAAGAACTCTCATGTGATATGCAAATCTTTTGGTTTTCATTAACATATTTTTGAATGATAATGGTTATCGATTTGATATGATACGATATGTCTTACAAGTCTAGGTATAATGATACCTATTATGAAGTTCCCTTAATATGAAATAAAATAAATAATTTGAGTATAAAACATGATTTTAAAGGACTAAAATTGGGCTTAAAGAGATTTAGATGGCTACCCGAAGAAGGCATTCGAGTGTTAGGGGTCATTGTTAGAAACTGAGTTTTGCCTATTCGGGAAACATAATTGGAAGTAGCCAATGTATACTTTCCCTCGAGCACACGTATACTAGAATAGTGTGTCAGACCCCAATCCTTGCGGCAAAATTGAATTAGGGGGCTTGGCCAACGCGTTAATGGCAGATTTCATTTAGCCCATGGGATTTTAGAAATATAGCATATACCATCTAGGTCAGAAGTAAAGCAAAGAGTTGAGTCAATATTTTACAAGCATCAGTTGAAGCTCTTCATATTATTCCCATGTGTTATATATATTATGATAAATTATTTCACAATGCTCTCACTTATTTTACAGAAAATATATGTTATTTTTGGATTGTTCTACATATCAATACTTACCAAGTATTGGCCCCCCATAATATAGGTTTTGATGCACAGTCCCATGGTCCATCACATCAGTAGAACACTTGGATATAACAGAGTTGGTGATCCATCCATCTTTCAAAAGATAATTTTATTCATATGTTGACTCTTTTAGTTAACGGTCCAGCCGGGGGGCCTTGTCCCGGCCTTTATAGTTAGTCTCAGTAGAGGGTCCATAGACGAGATTTGATTATTTTTTTGTCACTACTTTGTTGACCCAGTTTGGATTATAAGTTTCCCATGAATTTCATTATATAGTCTGCACTTGCTTTACGTATAGATTATGCTTATAATAGTATGTTAAGGGGTCTCTCGGCCTTCGTGATTTGGGATGCCTATTGTGGTCAGGTCCTCAGCTCGGGTCATGAAAAACTTTATATCAGAGCATGGTTCATGGTCCTAGGGTGTCTACGAAGTTGTGTCTAGTAGAGTCTTGCATATAGATGTGTTGTGCACTGTACTTATAATCAGGAGGCTACCAAGAATTTAGGAGATGTTTTTCATTCTTTTATACTCTATTTTGTGCCATAGTGTCATCTATTTAAAATTCATCCAACCTTCTTCCTTACTCTAATTTTATATACTATGTCTTATTGTTGAGAAGATACAAATGCAAAAGCTTAGAGTCTAAAGACTCGGTCCTTTTTGATTGAGTTATCAAAATTGTTAAGAAATAGCACAAGGACTTTAGAGGAATGCATTAGTCATTCAAAGTGTATTGGTTCGAGTGTATACCTCTATCTTGATTGAATAGTTCTTTTTAGCCTGAGGTACGAAGTGTATTCAATCCCTTTTAGAATTTTTGTTGCAGATGTCATGCTTAAGGGTATTGATATGTAGCAAAATATTGGAACAATATTTTCATTCGAGTAGTAGTATAAGTTAAGGTGGTATAATCTATAAGTAGTAAGATGATCCCAATGTTATTAATATGAAACCATAAATTTAGAAGTTGGAGTGAAGGTAACTTTTGAGTAAAAAAGGTTGGTGTAGTTGTGTAACCTTTGAGTAGAGGGTGGTATGCCCTTTCATTATGATTGGGTAAATTTGTAGCAGGACTTACAGATTTAAGGTAGTTAGAAGAGGACGTGATTAATTATGATGATTAAAATCTATTGGAAATACGCGAGGAGCTCAAAATGGATGGTTGTTGTAATATTAAGATTGGGATTTTGAAAGTAGTCTTAATGTATCCATGGGTAAGTAGATTTAATGTGAGAAAGTATAATATGCTAATAAGATCATAATGGGTTATATTATAATATTATGATCGACTATCCTTATTATGTGACTTTACCCCCTTGATTTTCTTTCTCTAGTAGTTGTAAATTAGTACAACATGTGAGAAGGTATGTAGTAGATTCTGAGGTATAGTAGTAATGTCACAGAGTGAATGTGCTTGTAGGTCATAGTTATGTGAAATGAGGAATTTGGATTGATTTTCCAATTTGATAGACTAGTATTGTATGTCGCATGCTTCATCGGTGGTACATGATTGATGCTAGACTATAGATTTGAACTTTAGATGTGGATTATGGTGGTAAAAATAGTTGCTTAAGATTAGTGAGGCATGTATTGTGGGAATGAATTAGTAAACTTGATGTAATGTGTAAAATAGACTAGGTTGATAACTTATGAAAAGTTTGAGTGGAAAATTGTGATGTATATGAGGATTAGTGTTGAAGCGATAAATTTTGCAACAACCCGGGTGTTTGTGGAGTTTAAATTAGGCTAAAAATGAGCTTTTGTGGTCTTTAGATTGAGTATATGACATCCCAGGATAGGTTCTAATGCATTTGGGCATGGAAAATAGGTTGTGTGGTGCAAAAGGGTGAGTTTGCATCTCATTGCCTCAACTTCGCACTGGGTTATGTGTCGCGCAACTGTTGCTTAGAGTTGGGCATCATGCTGTAAAGTTGGAGGTTTGCCTTGGGATCCGCATCACAAACCCCTCTTTTTTCATCAACATGACTTCATTTTAAGAGTGTTTTAAGGTCATCTTGGTCCTTTTATGTCCTGTAGACCGTCTAATCTTTTTCTAACCCATTTTTAAGCCTTAGAACTTTTGTATTCTCTCAAAAGGGTCACTCTTCATTCCCAAACTAAGGGTAAAAGGTAGTGAGGTTAGAGTTCAAGCTTGGAGGCTAAAGGAAGTTAAGAGTAGTGCCCCTGGGAGGAATGTCATAGCAAAAAGTTAGTACTTTTCCTATAATAGTGCATTAGGGATAGCCCAGAATTCATGTGTATAGTGAACCCCCCCCTTGTGTTGAGAGTTATGGTTATAGATTTGATGAGAGATTATGTTCGCAAGTCTAGGTTTGTGACTTTGATCTAAAGGGGAGATAATGGACTAAGGTAGTTCTTGAATTTTCTCATGATGGCAAGTTTTAGGGAAGAGTCATGATAAATCTACTCCTATTCAAGTAAACTCCTCCTACTTAAATTTAAGAGTTCATTCTACTAATGTCTTATGTATTCAAGTCATGCCTTTGCCTAAGGTCTGAATTATCTATGCAACTTATGTCATGTTCCAACCTCCAAACTAGAAGCAATGATGTCTCAGTAATCCAACTTTTCAAGTATTCAAGCTCTATGTTATAATGTTCATGATCCATAAATCCATGTCTCTTATCATACTTAGTTCTAAGAAACTATGCTATCTATATGTTACTGATTCATTCTATGTCAGGTCTGGGCCATAGAGATAAGGTCTATGCAAACTCATGGTCATTCCTAGAATGAGAAGCAAAAGCTTCAAGAAACAATCATAATCATATTACTTGAATTTATGAATTCCGAATTTATGTTATACAACTCATGATATATGCACTCATGTTTTCACATTGTTCCAAGTCCTAAGAACCATGTTATGTTACTTTGATGCCCGAACAACACTCTATTTATAATCTAAGTGGTTGTTATATGAAGCAATCCGTGCCTATTGTATCGTGTCTTACATCTCAGGCCCCACATTAAATAGATCAACTAATATAAGTTATAATTAAATAATGTTACTTCCATTCTTGATGCTTGTGCTCTAGTCCCTCAATGAACCTCCTTATGTTAGTATGTTGTTGGTTTTGGAAGCATAGTAATGTTTTAGATAAGATAATAGATGTTTCGTACTATTTTAAATTTTAGAGTGATTACCTTGAGCTACGGTTATATATGAAGAGGGAGGAGGGAGATGAACTTTTATTATGTGAAATAGTTAGGAAAGGGATATGTGGCGAGAATTCTTATGAGAGTGATTAAATTTGTTGGTTTTAATGGGAAAATCCATAAAGTGCGTGTAGTATAGATAGACTTGAATGTTGTGATTGATGAAAATACAAACAAATGTGCTATGTGGTTAGTACCCCTTGACTTAAGACCTGTGGTTGTTTGATTATAGTTATAAGGTGAAGTAATATTCTTAAAGAGACGTAGAGTATAGGGTCCCATTACTTAAGCTAACACTTTTTTTAACTCTGAGTTAGGCTTCAACATGGAAGTACTATGTAATGGGACTCAGACTCTTGTAGTTAGGTGTGTTGTGGGAAAATTATAAGTTAGAAATGATGAAGTGTGTAATTCATGGTATAGAGCATAGTCTGGTAGTGTCACTAATTTTAAGGTTTATTGGTAGTATTATGTAAGGTGAAGGATACCTCTATTCCTATATCCTGCAAATCCTTAATTCATGCCAGGAAGAATTTAAATCAAGACCCATGATCATCAAATAAACTCATGCCTTATGTTGTGATGATTACGATCCATAAAACTCATCCGTAAAGCCATCTCTGTGTCAATTCTCATTATCACATGCATCGTACATACATGGTTCATAGGGGTTATCAAGAAGCTCTTTTGATGCCTTTGCACGTCTTGTTGAGGAAAATCCCTAATGGAAGGTTAAGTCCTTTATTCAATACTTTGAGAGCTTCAACAATTTCCTACTCATCATTCAAGGATGAATGATTCCAAGGGGGAGATAATAAAACACCGCGCATTTTCGGGCTAGAACTTGAATCATCCTTCCTATGTACATAGACCCAATTATGATGATTTTTATTTGTATACTAGTTTGAATAACAATTATTTGTCTTGGTAACATATTTGGAGATGATCATAAGTCATAAAAACCTCGTAGCTCAAAGTTAAGTTAAAAACTTTCCTACCGATTCAGTTTTAGTTGATGATTTTCCTTGGGTCAAGTTTCAGTTACCATTACTCGTACAATATAAGGATTTATGTGGCCTATTATATATCAAATTAAATTCCTTTGATTCCTCTTTCCAACGCAACTGACCGTGTGTCAATCCAAGTTTTGAATCAAAAGTTATGAGTATTTTAGTAAGGCACTGCCTCAGGTCCGCGTTGGGACTGTGCCACAAAACCTAAGGTTTGAGTTGGGTTCATACCACCATCACTGAGGTCTGTGCTGGGTCCGCACCACAAACCCTACTATTTGCGATGGGTCCGCTCTGCAAATCCCTTTTCGTGCATCAAAAAGTACTCTGTTTTGATTTATTTTAAGGGCATTGAGGTATTTTCACATCCCTAAACCATTCCCACCTCCTTATGGATGAATATAGGTTCTTAAAACACATTATTTCACATTGGTAAACCCCTAAACATCATTCCATAATCAAGAGAGGAGAATATGCCTAGGGTTTGAGGATTTTAGTCTCCAAGGGGTCAAATTGCTCCACGTTCCCATCGTTTTTAAGGTGTGTGGGACTATCCTAACTCTCATGTGCATAAATTGAATGTTTTAACAAGTTTTAAAAATGTATATGTATGTATATGAAATGAGTTTTGGAAATCGTTTGAAGAGCTTGCATCATGAACCCATGTTTGATAAAAATTCATAATTATTATGGGGGGGAGGGTCCATGAACTTGAGTTATATCCATGTGTTCATATGTTATGAGTTTCGAAAATTGATTCAATAGTATGATTTAAGAAATCTCCCTTGAATAGTGAAATTTATAATCTTACCATGTTATGAATTGTGAAATGGGTTTGAGAGCATGAACTATAAGTCCCCTTTTTCGATCATGAGATTTATGTGTGACTAGTGTTGAGGTTGTTTTATGAATGATAATAATTCTTGAGTTTTAAATGCCTCTTTAACTATTATGTATTGTTGTTTTGCACATTTTCAAAGAGGTATTTCTCATGCTAAAGGATCTTGTGTTCTAATGAAGAAATTGCATGTGATTGATGAAAGAATTGGCCACCATATGTTAGTCTTGAAACGAGAGTGTTTTGCATAAGTTTTCATATGCTTTTTAAAGAAGAACTCTCATGTGATATGCAAATATTTTGGTGGTCATTAACATGTTTTTGAATGAGAAGGACTATGGATTTGATATGATATGATATGGCTTGCAAGTCTAGGTATGACGATACCTATTATAAAGTGCCCTTAATATGAAAGAAAATAAATAATTTGAGCATGAAGCATGATTTTAAAGGACTAAAATTGGGCTTAAAGAGATTTAGATGGCTACCCGAAGAAGGCATTCGAGTGTAAGGGCTCAATCCTGGAAATCGAGTTTTGCCGATTCGAGAGACATGATTGGCAGTAGCCAATGTATACTTACCTTGGAGCACTGGTATTCTAGAATAGTATGTAGGAACCTAATCCTTGTAGAAAACTTGGTTAGGGAGTTTGGCCGACGAGTTAATGGAGGATTCCATATAGCCCGTGGGATTTTAGAAATATAGGGTGTACCATCTAGCTCAAAAGTAAAGCAAAGAGTTGAGTCAATGTTTTACAAGCATCAGTTGAAGCTTTTCATATTATACCCATGTGTTTTTATATATATATTATGATAAATTGTTTCACAACGCTCTCACTTGTTTTACATCAAATATATGTTATTTTTGGATTGTTCTACATACCAATACTTCCCAAATATTAACCCCCCAATAATACAGGTTCCGAGGCACAGTCCCATGGTTCATCACATCAGTAGAACAATTGGATATAACAAAGTTGGTGAGCCATTCGTCTTTCGGAAGGAAATTTTATTCATATGTTGGCTCTTTCAGTTTATGGTTCAACCGGGAGCCTTGTCCCGGCCTAGACAATTAGTACTCAGTAGACGCTTCGTAGACGAGATTTGATTATTGTATTGTCACTACTTTTTTCACCCCATCTGAATTATAAGTTTTCCTTGAATTTTATTATATCTTCCACACTTGATTTAAGGGTGGATTATGCTTATGATATTATGCTAAGGGGTCTCGAGCCTTTGTAGTTTGGGATGTCTGTTGCGGCCAGGGCCTCAGCTTGGGTCGTGATAGGGTGTGCGGCATACACCCCATCACATTTCCTTCACTAGTGCAGCGCAGGCCCCATCGTGAGGCACACCTCTGTGAGGCACGGGCCTCAGCGCGAGACTGGGGTAGTATTCTCCTGTACTAGGCCGCACAATGCAAGGTCCAAAGCATGGACTTTCACAATGCGATGCATGGCCTTATTTCTCACTCTAAGCTTTCTTAACACCTCCAAACTCAACCCCAATCAATTTCTACTCATTCTAAGGGTCACATAGGCTCGTTTCTAGTTCTAAAATAACGTCCAAGCATACACGGTAGTGTCTAAATGCCAAATATAGTTTGGCAAAGTGTCCTTTTGGCCAATAAGCCCAAGAAACATTTAAAAAATGCTTTTTGTTCCAACGATTTAGCTATGGAGTTAGATCACCTTTCCACTATTGGGGTAAAACGTTTTGTTCCTTTTGGTCTAGCCCACATATCAAATTGTCACATAGGCTCATTTCTAGTTCTAAAAGTACGTCCAAACCTACGGGGGATTACAATTAGTGTCTAAATGCCAAATATAGTATGGCAAAGTGTTCTTTTGGCCAAGAATCCCAAGAAACATTTAAAAAAAATTGTTCCAATGATTTAAAATTCTATAGAGTCGGGTCACTTGGCTCACTATTGAGGTAAAACGTTTTGTCCTTTTTGTCTAGCCCAAATTTCAAATTGGAGTTTTAACATTTTTGAAATCAAAAAATTGCTCTTTAGGATCTAGAATCCAAAAGTTCCAAACAAGAATGACCTAGTTAACGGGGTGTCTTTCCCACCTTCATATTTACCACTTTTTGGTCATCAGGTTACCTCTTTGTTGTAAGACCAACGACACTCAACCACCAAAACCAACCCTTGACTGCCACAATAATGTTGTAAGTGATTTAGAAGCAAAATATTATATACCTAGGTTTGTTTTAGCATTGGGAGATTAATTTAGAGTTTTGACATCTTTATTTATAATCTAAGAGGTTGGTGATGGAGTTGTTGATTAAGTTTCCAACAAATGTGGAACTTTAATTTGGTGGTGCTATTGTAAGTCCAGAGTTAAAAGGGACACTTTTTCAGACTTAGGAGTCAAAACGGACAGTACTTTAATTTATGTTACAAAACGGACAGTTTACCCATTTTTGGGCAAACTACAACTAACGATGTTTGTTAAACATTTGGGGTGAAAAAATTATTAATAAGATTTGCCCAAAAATGGGCAAACTACATTTCATAAACTTTTTTTGTAATATAGTGAATTGCCTATTTGTTATTCCTGAAGAGATTCACCACTAAGAGATTCCTGAAAATATTTTTATACAGTGAACATTTTGTCACTTCAGTACGACTTTTTCACTTATAAATGTGTTGTTGTTAATTCACTCCATTTTATATCATTCATCTATCATATTATTCTACTAATATTATCTCTTTTGGGCTTTGAGAATCCGTAATAATTATGTCTCAACAATCCGAAATGTCTTTATTTTCAATTGAACCAGATATATGTAAATTCAATGAATATTGTAAAATGAAAACATCAAGGACTCAAAGAAATTCTGGACGTAAGTTTTGGAGCTGTGCGCGTTCGAAGGTAAAAATTTTAAGTTGTTCAATTAAAAATATGTGTATGTTAATCTTGTTTCTTATTTTGTTGTTTTAGAAAAATGGTGGATGTGATTATTTTCGATGGGTATAAAGTATGTCAATAAATGAAACGAACCCCATTCTGTCATGATTTAAGAGCCCTAGATTCGATGATGATACCGCGACTTCACAGAACACTATGAAGTTTGACACGCTATTTAATCTCAACGAAGTCATACAAGATAGAGATTTTCTTAGGCTATCGTTAAAAGAATTTGAAGAAAAAACAAAATTATTTGAAGGATATGCTTAATGAAACAAAGCAGGAGAATCGCGTTTTGAAAAGAAAATGGAATGAAGAACAGAAAAAAAAATTATTGGAAATTTTTATGTGTTATATTGATTTGTTGTTTGATTTGAAATATTTTTTTTACTGTTGATTAGTTATCATGTAGACTTTCAATAAGTTTAATGTTTATGCAATATGTTTTTTTTATAATTTTAGTAGTCCGAATCTGTCCTGTAATATGTTTTTCAATTTAAATTTGAATAAAATCGATTCCTATTTAGTAATTGTTGTTCATTTACTTCATCTAAGTAATTATTTGATATTCATTTTTTATTACAAGTTTTAATTTTTATAAATTACATTTTGTTATCTATGTTTTTTAAACCCATAATTTAAAATTAGAGGTGTCGATGTTTAACACTACAAAAAAATGCAATTACATAATAATTTTCTTAGAATTCAATGTATGTATTATATAAATATTTTCTTAGATATAATTTATCTGTATTTTTTTAATACTCACTCTGTTACTCGTGATGAATGAGATAAAATGAAGTGAATTAACAACAACACATTTATAAGTAAAAAAGTTGTACTGAAGTGACAAAACGCTCACTGTATAAGAATATTTTCAAAAATCTCTCAGTAGTGAATCTTTTCATGAATAACAAGCAGACAATTCACCATATTACAAAAAAATATATATGAAATGTAGTCTTCCCATTTTTGGGCAAACCGTATTAACAATTTTTCACCCCAAATGTTTAACAAACACCGTTAGTTGGATTTTGCCCAAAAATGGGCAAACTGTGTATTTTGTAATATAAATTAAAGTACTGTCCGTTTTGACACCTAAGTCTGAAAAAGTGTCCCTTTTAGCTCCAGACTCTGCTATTGTTCATTGTAAGAGTTCTATTGAGAAGATTGTAGGAGGGTGCGGATAACTTGGGTAACTTAAATAGATCTACAATTGTAAATAGATCCATTACAATTGTGCGTGGATATTTCTTAACTTCTCTAAATATTTTTATTTTTAGTTTATTTATTTTAATTTTATTAATGTTCATATCTTGGGGGGGTGATTGGATGGTATTTGATTAAATGTTTTACTGTAATATTCTTTAGTTTTTTCTCTTAGTCTTTGTAATTCTTGTATATTATTTTGAAGGTATTCTAAATATTCTATATCTTTTGTTTCAAAATATTCAATTAGATTGTCTTTCATAAGTATTTCTATTAATCTTATTTCTTCCATATTTTGTCTCCAGTATTTTAAATACTCGTAGTCTATCATTTTATTCTAAAGTAGTTGCTTGTTTACTAATTTCTGTGTAATATTCTATTCTGATTGTACTATAATTTATATCTGAATTAAGGTTATTAATACTATTAATTATCTCTCTTTCTTCTTCTCTTAATGAGTTTTTTATGTTATATAAACTATTATTTGTACTTTTTTCTAAATTTTCTAAGGTTTCTTTTATCCATATTAATTTTTCTTTTAGATTTTTCTTTATTTCTTTGAGTTGGTTTCTATAATTAATTTCTTCATATAGGTCACTTTGGTTTTCTCTAATTTTTCTAATATATTCTAACATTTCTAATCTGTGTAATATCCATCTGAGTAACAACTATCTAAATATGAGCAGTAGCTTTCATTATATAAGTGTAAGTTTTCTATAGAACTTAATAAATCTTCATTAAAATAAAATACCTCTTCGTACATAATTTTTCTTATATCTACTATTTCTATATCTTTAAGTATATACAAAACAAGTATTTTGAATTTATCTATCATTCCATCAGATAAAATAAATCTTCACTAAAATAAAATACCTCTTCGTAGATAATTTTTTTTATATCTACTATTTCTATATCTTTAAGTATATACAAAACAAGTATTTTGAATTTATCTATCATTCCATCAGATAAATAGGTAGTCATGCTTTTTCATATGATGCTATTTTTAAAATATTCCCTTCAATCATACACATAACAAAATATGATCATTTTAGATTACTATATACTAGATTATTCTTAAATAACATGTTCTTCGGTCACTATTAGCATGGTAATCTGGATACTTTTCCCTTAAACAGCGTCTCTACTCTGGCTACTCCCCACCACGGCTTTCTTGCCTCACCGGTTTCACCTTTAGGATGGCATAGTTCTTAGGAATTTTTCTCCTTTTCCACTTTGCTAATAAACTTCTTAACATGCTATTTTTCGAATAATTCTACTATAAAGTAACTAACATGAACTTATTTTATCATATCATGATTGTCAGGAATTTATGAATTTAGCTATTCATAATCGTAAGTAAATATACCTGTTCTGGTAGGTTTGATAATTCTGGGCTTTGTTTATCCATAGCTTTTCCTTGAAAATATCTCTATTTTTTATTAAATATTCAAAGGTTTTTTGTTTACAAAGGAGAAGGCTTGCTTTCAACACATGAAAGTCTTGTCTTTATCTTGGCGAATGGCTTACATATTTATAAGAGAAAAAGAAATTATTCCTACTACTATTCCTAATTTACACGTTTTACATGTAAACTATTTTCTACTTTACACTTGTCCTATTTGCTAAAGACTTTACAAAAAATCTTAAGACTATTCTACAAAAAGACAAAATTAATAAAGACTAAAGCTATACAATAATGGCACTTTGCCATAGAAAAGTCAAAAAGTTATCAAAAACTAGTAAATGCTATAATAACTTACGTATATAAAGTCAAGGAAACTATTCACATGTCATTTTCTTTCATAACTTTTACTATTTTGTCTTCTTTCTCTTCCATTATTGCTCCGTTGATTTTATCTTCTAGCTAGCGTCTTTATCTTCTTGGTTGATTTTTTCTTTTATTCTAGCTGGACTTTCGGGATAATATTATCTACTCCATTATATCTCAAACATTGATGGTCTGGATATTTGTGTCTAATTATCTTGCAATATCTTGTTAATAATTCTTCTGAAATAAATCCTTCCCTAATTGCTCTTGCAGTTGGTTGTTTCTCTGGGTTGAGTAATGTTAGAATCCATTGTCTAGCATCTTCCATATCTTTTTGTCCTAGTTCTCTTGAATTAGAATAAATCATTTGGTGATCTCTTGAATAATAGCTCCATATTGGGTTTCCATAGATATAATTATTTGTTAATTCTTGAACAATCGTAGTTATTCCAATAATTCGTTTATTTTCATAAAAATCAGGTATCTCGATTTTACGTATCTCTGGCTGCTGAACAATATTTTCCGGTATAATCATATCTCTGGTTAATCCTATTTTTACAATTTGTATAACTGGTTTGATCTCGTCATATAATATCTCTGCTAGTGCAGTATAAAACTTTATAAAAAATAAATTTCCTTTGGTTATTTTTTTATAAATGGTGAATGCTCTATGTAATTCTGGTATAGCTGATAGTTCATCTCCATCTTGGGTATATACGGTATTTAATAATCCATAACTGAAAAAAGTTTTAACTAAGGTTGGGTAGGTTTTAGGTAGTGCGATTAACTTGTTGTGACCTTGTAATTTTTGGGTTATGTAGTTTGTATTTGGTTCTTAGATATCTGTGGCTCTGGGTTTAAGGTTTAGATAAGTTTGTATTTTGTGGATATTTTCTATGTATCCTTGGGTTATATGGTTATAGGCTTTTTTATCTTGGTTCAAACTTTCTCGATATGTGGTAATTTGTGGGGGTATGTACAAGGGGTCTTTTTATGTTTTTGGTATAAATGATTTTTCAAATATCTTATTCATGTTCATGTTCTGGTATCTTTGTCCACTAACTCCTTTGCTTGTACCTGCAATTGTTGATTAATAAACGTTATGGGTTTTATGGAGTGTCCCAATGTCTCCTTTTAGCTCTGGAATTTTATTGTCTTCCGATCGACATAGCTCTGCACACTGCTGAGTTAGCTGATTCATAGCTTTAGACTTCAGTTTAACTTCATTAGTCTTTAGGTTTTCTATTTCATTACCCATACTGTCCACTTTTATTGAAAGCGTAGTTAGGGTTTTGAGTATTTTTCTAAAGCATCATCTTCTATTATATCAATTTGTGTAGCTTTGTCTTGATATGTAATCTGCAATAACATTTTTGTTAGTACTAATTACTTTAATTGTAAATGTAAAATTTAATATATTTAATACTAGTCTCTGAATCTCTTTCGATGTAACTGAATTTTGTATTTTCTTTGTTAACCACCAACGTACCTGTGTATTATCTATGCGTACAATAAATTTGTTATATACAACATATGGCTCAAATGCTAATAAACATTTATATAATGAACATAATTCTTTTCTGTTTATTTTCCATTTTATTTCTGTTTCATTAAACGTACCTCAGTAGTATCTACAATGATGTTCTAATTTTTCTTCTTTATATCTATATTTAAGTACTCATCTATAACTATATTCACTAGCATATGCTTCTACTATATATATAAATTTTTTATTTTCGTCTGGGAATTGTAATTTTGGTAACTCTTTACAAAGTATTTTTGTTTTCTGAACTTGTCCTTTATCTTCTTCGTTTTAATTATATTATATATCCTTTTTTAATTTTTTCTGTAAAGGCTTTAGGTTTTCTGCTAATTTTGGTATATATTCTCTTACTTGGTTTACTAATCCTAAAAATGATTGTAATTACTTTTTGGTATCTAATTCTTCTTTTGAATTTATTATTTTTTGTACTATATGTTGTTGCATTTTTACTCCACTTTTATCAATTTGTATTCCTAAAAACTCTATCTGGTTTTTCATAATTTCGGTTTTCTTTTCACTTAAACTTATTTCCGATTTTTCTATTGTATCTGTAAACTATTCTAATAATTTTAAATGTTCCTCTTTAGTTTTTGTATATAGTAGTATATCATCTATGTATACTATACAATTAGGTAAGTGTTCAAAATAACTATTCATAAAATGTTGATATCTACCTGGTGCATTTTTATATCCAAATGGTAATACATTCTATTCATAAAATCCTTGTGGTACCGTAAATGCGGTTAATTCCTTAGAATCTTCATCTAACTTTAAGTGTTAAAATTCGAATTTACAATCAAATTTACTAAAATAGTTATATCCTTGTATTTGTCTTATTTTTAATATCTTATTTGGTATTGGATAATTATATTTCATAGTTTTTGCATTTAAATTTCTATAGTCAATAACCATTCTACTTTTTCCTCTTTTTTGTTCACTATGTTTATTTACTATAAATGCTGGACTATTGTGTTTACTATTGCTTTTTTTGTATATACTGTTTTTCTAATAATTCATCTATATGCATTTTAAATTTTTTTAAATCGTCAAAATTGTATGTTAATGATTTTTGAGTTATTATGCTATTTTTATCTATTAATTCAATTTTTATAGTAGTTTTATGTTTTTCCCATCCTTTTAATGGATCTTCACTATATAATTGTCTTAATTTTTTCTTTATTATTTCTACCTTATCTATTGAAAATATAGTTATTTCTTTTTTATTTATCGAAAATACAACTAGTTCTACTGTGTCTTCTGTATTTTTGATGTTTTCTAACTTTTGTGTAATTATTTCACTTCTTTTTATCCAATCAGTTTTCTTTCTTATTTTATTAATAACTCTTTTTGCTCTTACTGTTTGTTTACATGGTGTTGTAAACCACCAATCTGTTTTAGTTATTATATGTGGGTATAATTTATCTAAAAATGGCATTCCTAAAATCATATATTTTGATGTTAGTTCATAATTATAGATTTCTTCTATTGTTATTATTTTATCCCATATCTGTATTTTTATATTTTTAGCTTTATATGTAATTAAGCTTCCTTCATTATTAAATCCTTTGACTACTATTGGTGTTTTTAATTTATCTCATTTACTTTCTGGTAAACAGTTGTACCTACATAAGTTTGTTTCTGCTCTTGTATCTATCATAGGTGTATAATACCTATTATAATATCCTTCTACTATTATTTTTACAAGTACATATATTTTCATATCATGTCAAAGCTCTTTTTATTAATAATCTTTCTTTATTATATGTTATAGATAATTGTGTATGTTCTATATTGTATGGTTTTACTTGTTCTAACCATTTTATTCCTATTATTATGTCTGTTTTTTTCATTTCTTCCTTTATTTCAAATTCTATTTTTATTTTTCTGACTCCTATTATTATTTCTTTTTCTGTCGTATCTTTAATGTTTATTAGACTCATTGGTAGATCTGGACATATATTACTATTAGATTTTATTTCTTCACTTTTTACTAGATATTTTGCTATACAATTTTCTTCTTGTCCTGTGTTTAAGAGTATTAAATATTCTTTTTAATTTATTGTTCCTGTTATGTAATATTGGTTTAAATTAACTGTTGAATTTGTTTCATAACTTGTTCTTTTTTATGAGCTTGATGATTCTGGTTTTTCATGAGCTATTCTTTTTGTTGTACTTATTCTATCATTTATTATTTCTAAATCTTCTTCTATATCTATGTCTTTGTAACTATAATCATTATTATCAATTATTTTTAAAAATTGTTCGAAAGGACTTTCTATTTGTATTTTATTAATTTTATTTTTTTCCGTTATTTTATGTTTTGTTGTTAATACGTATAGATTTTTACATCTTGCTATAAATATTTTACTTCTTGGGGTTAGTTCTATTCCTGATATTTTTCAATATAATACTAATGATTTATCTATATTTTTATCTGTTGTTGCTACTGAATAATTCGTACTTATTATAAATTTAAATTTTTGGTATATTAAATTTCCTTTTATGACAGTTATTATACTTTTTTCTATAGGTTTTATAATTCTATCATCTGTTAAATATAATTCTATTGGTGTATCTAGTCCTTCTCTAAAACATGCTTTTATCCATATCTCCGTACCTCCAAAGTGTACATATTTTATTGGGTCTTTACTTTTTATATAGTTTATTTCTTTATTAACTATTCTTTTTGTTTCTAGTGGTATACTAGCTCTACCTTTTGCATATCTACAGTCTATTACATGTTCCTTTTGGCTTACTACGTAGTATTCTTCCTTTTTTCTACTAAATATATTTTTTATTGTTGGTATTTTAAATATTTTTTCTACACTTAAATCTAATTCTTTTCCTTTTATTTCGTCAAATATATTATTATCAAATATTATTTTTTGATTTGTTCCTTCTTCATTTAAATATTCTTCCTTTGTTATTATTTTTATATCTTCTTCATTTATTTGGTTCATTTTTATATCTTCTTCAGTCATTTGATTCATTTAATTCACTATCTATTTCATTATCTGTTTCATTCTCCGAAATTTCATATATACTATCTTCACTTTCTAATTTGTAATCTATATAATCTATTTGCAGAATTTCTGTATTTTTTATTTTTATTTCTGATATTTGTTTCTTTTTTGGATTTTTTGATAGTTTACAATCTCTAGCTAAATGTCCTAGTTTTCCACAATTATAACAAGTACATTCTTTTATAGATTTCTTTTTCCTATATGGTCTTTTATGTTTATAACTTTTTACATAATATCTTTTTCTTGGTTTCTTATACTTATATTTTGATTTTTTTTGTATTTCTTATATTTCTTTTCTTTTCTTATAATATCTTTCTTCACATCCAAATTGAGGTGCTATTTTATCTTTGCAACATGTTAAATTTCTTATTAATGTTTTTTTCATTTTTATTTCTTCTCGAGATTTTTCACATAGATTTCTATACCATTGCTGTAAAAATTTTATTCTTACTCCTAGGGTATCTACTATTTTTGCTTCATCCCAATTCTTTATTATTTTTGAACTAAATGGTTCAAGTAATTTACTAAAATATAATCTTCTTATTTCTTTACTTTTTTCTATATTATATGTTCCTTTATGATAATATTCTTTAAATGCGCACGTATACTCATCTATATAGCACATATTAATATTGCTAGTTTTAACATTAAATTTCTATTTATATCTTTTTCTTTATTTTGCTCTTCTTCTTCTTCTGTTGTCATACTGCTAAATTTATCTCTTATAGTTATTTCATATTTTTTCAATATTTCTGTTGGTAGTATTTTAGTAGTTGTTGATGTTCCTTCTGTTTTGTTATCAGATATTAATACTTTTTTACTTGCTTCGGCTAGGTTTAAAAACAATAATTTTACTGTTCTTATTAATGTCTTTTCTATATATTCTGGTGTGTTTGTTGTATCTATTTTACTATCTAATAATTGTTTTGGCATATATCCTACCCATAGTTGTATTGTTTTATTTGTGTCTATTACACAGTCTAAATCTAAAAAGTTGTAATTAATTATTTGTTTTGGTGTCCATTTATTATATTCATTCTTTGGATTATATCTTTTAAACTTATTTTTGTAAGTATATGTTGGTTTTCTTATTTCTGATGCACTAGGTATTATATTTTTATCTAGAGTATTTAATTCTGTATTTATTAGTTATAGATTTTCTTTATTAATTACTTCTAGTTTTTCATTAATTTCTAGTTTTCCTATGTTTTCTATAATTTCTGTATATGTTTCACTATCTTCCGAATCATAATTATTTGTTTCTTCAGCATCTATTGTATTTATTTCTAATTCACTGGTTTCTGGTTCTTTATTTTTTATTTCTAATTTTTCTTTAAATTGATTTATCTCGTTTAATAATTTTTGTTCTTTATCTTTTTGTTCTTTTTCTTTCTGTCTCTTTTCATATAGATCTTTTAGCATTTGTAGTTCTTTTTCTAATTCTGCAATCCTACTATTTTTAGTTTCTTCTATTTTTCGTATTTCTTCTATGGTTTGTAGTTTTATTTTATCTATTTCCTTTTTTCTGTCTATCTCTTCATTTTCTCTTTCTATTCTTACCATGGCTGCCAACTTATCTTCTAATTTTAATTCTTTTTTTTTCTAACTTTAAATATAAATGTTGACCTATTTTCTTATATCTTCTTCCTAAATTGGAGAATATTATTTTTATTTTTAATCCTTCGTGATTTTCATATGTTTTTTCATCTATTATAAATTCTTCTTTGTTTATTTTATTTAAATATATATAGGTTATGTTGGTATATATATTCTAGACTATCTATTGTTGATTCTAAATTTGATATTTCTTCCTTTTGTGCATTTATTGAGTTTTTACTAACTCTAACAATTCTGTTATGTTGTAGTCTTTCTATCCTTATTTTTAATTCTTTACATTTTTCAGATATTATTTATTTTAATTCTTTATATTTTTGAAATTTTTGTACATTATTCATCTAAACAATATTTATAATATTTTGGTGGATATCTAAATCTAATTTTATCATAATTAATAAGTTAATCAAATAAATCTAATTTTATCATACTACTTCCGATAACTTTAAACAACATAGGCTCTGATACCAATTGTAGGGGGTGCGGATAACTTGGGTAACTTAAATAGATCTACAATTGTAAGACATTAATATTAGAAGTATTTAATGTTGAAGAAGTTGATGTAGCTCACGAAACAACGAGCCCAATATTCAAAGTTCAAGAAAAATCAAACCATTTAACAAAGTTCAGGGGGGAATTTGAGTCTTATTCCTCGTAAAAATGCCATGTGTTGGAAAGCCTCCGCCTTTAATGAATAAAAACATATTTGGATCAATCTTCTAATAGTAGAGGTATATATTAATATATATCCCCAACTACTGGACGACAATTTGAACTATTTTACTAAGTTAGTGACTAATTTGGACCTTTACCCTATATATTCTCAAATATACTCTAACATCATCTATACCTGGTTTTGTGCATTCACTTCAGTATCGTAGTAATGCCATAACACCAATTATTAATAGAAGAAAAATAATTATGTACTATTGTATATGAAGGGATGTTCCTATATATATTTACTTTGTTTGCTTGTTGGGTACAGATCATAATGCTATCAATTATATTTTCTCACAAGCAATAGTCAATCAAAAGACCCCAACTTTGTCAGTCAAAGTTGGTCTTATAAGTCTCACAGTGTCACTTTCTATTTATTCCAGTTTTGAAAAGTTTACTCTTTAAAATCTGTCAGTCAACTACTGCGCATGTGTTTGTAACTGAAAAGATAAACATATGCACGGTGTCCACCTTGACCTATCAATTTCAGAAGCAGAAAATTTTGAAGGCCTCTCTCTCTCTTTTTTCCCTTTCAAATATTATGTATTTGAAATGTATTAATCCGACTATTCAAATTTACACTAACGGATAGTTTGTTAAAAAAATTAATGTTTGCACTAGCTTTATATATTGTTAATACCTTATTTGATACACTTTTTCATTCTATGTATTACTAATGCTTCCATTAGTTATACGCAGGGCCGACTGAAGCATAAAGCAGCTAAAGCTATTGCTTTAGGCCCCCTAATTTGGGGGGCCTCAAAATTTTATAATATGTGTATATATTATTTTTTTTTTATCTCAATTTATGTGATTGTGTTTGAATTTCGAGAATTAAACGAGTTATGTTTTTCATAATAAATAATGTTATTGTAAAATTGTAATGATTCTATTTATAAGAATACAATTAAAAGTTTGAATCTTGAAAAGCAAAAAGTGTCAGACAAACTGGGTCAGAGAGAGTATTTTAAATCATCCTACATTGGCATTCGTTAATATAAATTTCTCTATAGGTATACCTCTTTAAAGATATTTGAAATCTTGAAAACAAGGTGTGTACCTTCTACAACATATAAATATGATCTAATAATATTTACGCAATATATATATATATATTAATTTGTTTTTGAAAATTATATGAATAATTTAGTTTTCATGAAAACTATTTCAATAGGCGTATGATATCGATGGCCTGAGAATTATAACAACTTTGTATATAAAAAACTAAAAAAAAAAAAAGGAAAAAAGACATTTCAAATAAAATCGTAAGGTCTCTCATTGAAGTTTTGCTTTGGGCCACCACAATGGTTGAGCCGCCCCTGGTTATACGCACTCTATCTGATATTAAGGAGTCCATTACTAATGCATAGATATCCATGGTATTAGTAATGTAATGGATTCTAATGCATGCATTAGTATAAGGTTAAAGTCACAATTATCTCTCAAAATCTTTTCCACGTCCTTTCCATTGTATTTATGGAGGAAATTTTTGTAAAACATATTTTAAAAAAAAAAAAATATGCAATTAATGTTATTTTTAAGGGAAAATTTCAGAAATAGCAACTATAGAGCAATACTTGTAACTTTTATAGCAACAATTTCAAAATTACAAAAAATAATAATATGTATTTTGTACTTCAGTAAACTGTTTCTATTTAAATACATATACAATTAGAGATTCCCTTCCTAAATTAATTCTAATCTATTTGAGTTAAATAAGGAAAAAATTGTTCCTTAATTTATGACACATTTAATTTTACAGATTCCTTTACCTTATAAAACTCTTTTTTACAACTGTTAAATTACAACTACTATTGAAAATTCAAAAAATATTTTTCATATGCAGCAACTCAAATCAAATTCAAAATATAGATTCAAATTAAAAAATATTTTTCTTCATGTTATTATTTTTGCTGATCGACTAAAATTTTGAAGAAAATATTGAAAATACAACGGTCCAATTACAGGTATTGATCAACTAACTCTATTCTATTTGAGGTTTTCATAAAATTAAAGTGTGAAATTATTGAAAAACTTGTAACAAATTTGTGTATTAGTCGCGGAATTCAAAAATTTAAGATCGCATATGAATTTTATCAGTTCTCGTAAAAAATGGTTTAAGTGAATTTTTTTTTTTCAATTTCAAATTTGTTCTTGTTGTTCTGTTATTTAAAAATTGAGATGCAATTTTTATATGTTAAATTTGAATTTTAGTTTAGGATAACTAGTGTTCGACTAAAATTTTTTTGTCTGTTTGAATTGTAGTTTTGTATACACGAATTAGTTGTTGTATATAGTACATATTTGAGTTTGAAATAAACTTGATTCTATTTGTGATTTTCATAAAACAAAAATGCGAAAATTACTGAAAAACTTGTAACAAAATTGTGTAACAGTTGCGGAATTAAAAAATGTGAGATCGTATATGAATTTTATCAGTTTATAAAAAAAATGGTTTTAGCATTTTTTTTTTAAATTCAAAGTTATTTGTGTTGTTATGTAATGTGAAAATTGAGATACAATTGTTATACGTTAAATTTGAATTTTAGTCTATGATAACTAGTATTTGAATAAAAGATTTCTTTTCGTTAGAATTCATTTTACAATTTTGTATATACGAATTAGTTGTTGTATATAGTACGTATTTGATATTTAATTTTATTTTAACTGTTTTTTTGTGTTCTGGAGATTGACAATAAGAAACATACATGTTCTTGTTAAACACTCTTGTAGATGGACATATAAACAACATTATGCAGATTTAATATATTTTCATCTATATGTATTTATAATATACATATGCAATACGTTTATGTGTTCACTGGCAGTTTCATATGTTTCCAGTTGTATGTATTTATAATGGCCTATACATATGCAGTATTTTATGTGTAAAAATCATGTATTCTTATATGTATTTTTTCAATATGCAGGACATATTTTCTTTGACATATGGTGTACTTAATTCTGAAAATAATGCATCTTGGACTTGGTTCTTTGAGAATCTGAAGAAAACATACAGTGAAAGAAAATGTGTGTGTAATTTTTGATCGTAATGCAAGCATCATAAAAGTTGTTGGTGGTGTGTACAATGATGTACCACATTATGCATGTATGTGACATCTAGGAAAAAATGTACAATAATATTATTATAGTTTAAATGTTGTAGTTATAGTTTAAATGTTGATCTGTTCATGATATAGCATTATGTCAAAAAACAACTGTTTCACTGATAATTATATGATTCTAAATTTTGATAAAAATATTTGATGTTATTGAATTTGTAATGGTTAAATTGTTACAATTTTTTTACTGAACTTGCTTAACTTAATTCATTATGAATATATTATACAAGACATATAACATCATTGATTTATACTTAAGAAGCTGAAAGCCACACTTACTAAATTTTTAATCTGAAAAAATACATATGAGAATCTATTAAGCACCTATGCCCATTTATGAAAACTAAGAATAAGTTAACATACCTTTATGTAATAAATAAAAAAAATTAAAAAATACATATAAAGACATATCAATTACGTAATCAAAACTTTAAATACATATGTTTTTTTAAACATATGCATTAATCATACATAATATGTATTATTCATAGATATATACACATAATTAAAAAAAATCTATGTATAACTCATAAATGCATATGCATATCTGCTTAAATACATATGTATATCTGGTAAAAAATATACGTATTAAACTGGACAAATACATATACATATGCATAGCCGAAAAATACATATTTAGACAAATGTATATATGTATATCCATAGCATAAAATATATATCCAGACTTGTAAAAATCATGTGCAATATTCATATATACATACGCATTATGCATAAATATATATGCGTTAATAATATATACATATGTATTATGCATAAATACATATGCATAAAATTGAAAAACAAATGCATATATGGAAAATACATATAGTAACTGGAATATACATATTAATTACTCAAAAATATATTCAAAACTGGAAACCACATATTCATACCGACATATGCATAACAGTAACATAAACTAATCACGAAAATTTTTATTTTATAGTTTAAACATCAAAAATTTAAATATCACATCAAATAAACATTAAAATATCGTCTTTCAACATTAAAGTTACATATGAAACCTAAGAAATATTCTACTAAATGTTAGTCCACCTAAAGTTAACTGTTTTCAAATACAACAAATTCTCCCTAATTGCGCTTGGACCACATAACTCTTCTTCTTCATGTAGACAACAAAAATGCTATTATTACAAAACATCTTGTACTGATTTTTCGTTAACATATACTTAATACGATCTTCAATGTTGTTGACCATATGACATCCTGTATGTGGAGCAAATTTGGCCAATACTCTTGTCATGTATAACTGATCACGCAATATCTATACACCACAAAAATATAATTATATGTAAAAACAGGACACATATATATTTATGAAATGCATCTTACAGTTTCCTTATACAATAAATCATAAGACTATCATATATGTTTTGTGAATACATCACTGTTCCATATCTAAATTATCAAACATCAAAATACAAACATTGGCATCATCTCAGGAATAACAAATACAAGTGAGCAATAAATACAAATATTAGCAATAACAAAAAAATTATATCTAACCGATAACAAATACATTTCATATACTTCAAGCAAACCTTACATATGTATTTTATTTATACATAACTGGTACAAAAATCATGCTTATCAAGAAGAAAGAAGTACATATCATAGTCAAAATCTAATGAATAACAAATACAACTTAACATAAATACAAATCTTAGCAATATGTATTCATAAAAACATATCTAAACTGTGACATGTATATACTTTACATTTCAAAATAGTAGCAATTTGTATTTATAGAATACATATTATACTTATATTACATTATATACATATCTATTTTATGAATACATGAATGGTCCAGGCTAATACTCGCCAGTAAAACATCATTATTGTCGTTGTCGGTCACTGTCACGGTGAAATTCACCGGATAGACCCTCCCTTCGTAAAAAATTCATCAGAAAACGCCGAACTCGGCGAGTCCAATTGAAGCCACCATCCCACCCATCGTCGGAAACAACATTTCTTGGCTGAAAACACCAAAAAATCACAAAACATCAAAACAAAAAAAACAAAGAAGATAATATGAAAAAATATAAATTATATGAAAAGATGAGATGCAAATACTATGGAGCACAATGTTTATCAACAAATTGAGATAAAAGCAAAAATTGAAAAAAATAAATTCTCCATAACTACCCAATAAAATCCGTCATCTTCCAACATTTCTTCACATAATTCTACAACGCGAGAATTCAATATCTATCAAAAACCACAAATATTGTGTTATATGCTACGATAGTCGGACTCTTCAAAAATGTCATCACACTCTTGTCGAACTCTCCAAAATGCACTATTTTTTTAAAAGTCCAAAGCAACATAGGTTATAAGTCATGGCATTTAAGACTCTGTGCATTTTACTAGTGTCTAAATTACACCAAAGTCACAGTTTTTAGCATATTATCACTAAAAATTCAATCATATTAAATCGTACCAAGCAAAAATCAGCTCATTAAGCCAAAATAATAGCTATAAAACGAAAAAAAAAAAAAAAAAAGATTACCTAACAAAACTGATATGAACACCAAGGTGGCGATGAACAATGGAGCAATCAATACAAAAGAAGATCTCATACGTCACCGATGCCCAAGTTGGGTTGTTAGCATTACAATCGAAACACATCTAACAAAACAAATTAAAATTTGAAATAAAAAATCATGTAGAAAATCAGCCAAAATTAACGGATCTAAAACAGATCTGAAGAAATTCTATGTAATCAACAAAATTAAATATAAAATAACCCAAAAAGGTTAAATAAAAATTAAAAAAGAAAACCTTATTTTCAGGCTTAGATTTGAGCTTCCGAAAAACAACATTTTTATCGTTGAAGTTCTCAGAAGCCATGGCTATACAAAAATGGAAAATTCTTCAACTTCTCAAATGGATATTGACAAGAGAGAGAAAAAACGGAATTTGAAAAAAAAAATAGCTGAAGAAAGACATTAGGGGGAATCGAAATTGATAAATTGGTATGATAATAGGGTAATGTAAAGATAAGTGGCATGAAAAGAGGGTAATGAGTTAAAGTCATGCGCTTCTCAATAAAAAGGTAAAATATTGCTACTTTTGTTTTTAGTTGTAATTTTAAAAAAATACTACTATTAATTGTAATTAATGTCTTAGGTATGCTAGTTTGTGTAATTTTTTCTATTTTTAATACACCAAATCAAACAATACATAAAAAAAAAATATAACTTATGTAGTATAATTAACGTAAGCAATACTAATGCAAGTATTATTAATACACAATATTTTACACTAGTCCTATATATTTTACCAAACGAACTCTAAATGTAAGTTCAATAAAGATAGTAAAGCTCTTGTGTAAAGTTTTCTAGCTCAAATTCAAAATCTCTAATTAGGACAAGTTATTGATCTCATTCCAACATAACGACAAGCAGAAAACAGTTTTTCTTTTCTTGGAGTTCTGAGAGATTAGGCCCTCTACATTTCCAGATGACTTTTAAAATTAAAAAATATAATATTTAATCATTTGAGGCTTATTAGGGTAGTTTGAATTTAGACTCATGATTTTCGTTGCTTATGAGTTATTTACTAGTTCATGAAGTATGCTTATGCCACATGATTATGGATTTGCTCGATTTAAAGTAATTGGGGACCGATCACTAAACCTTAAGATTTGAGTCATGGCAAAAACAATTAGCAAAGACGATTTGTTTATGACATAATTATTTCAGTACTTCAAATATTGTATTGGGAAAGGATTCTCGAGAGCGGTAGAAGACCTCTTGTAGGACTAGTCGTGGTATGAGTAGACAAAAACAAGGCTGAGATCAGAAAAAGGTTTTCTAGAAGGTGTACTCAGAGAAGTCCCTCCAAAAAACTCAAATGACGTGGAATAAAAGGACAGACAAAGTTACTAGATTTATCAAGTGCGCGGACACGCAACATATATGGCCTAGGCTCTAGGTACAAACTGACACCTGTAACGAACAAGACACATAACATTATTCCATTGGCAACCTGATAGAGCATCCAGGAATAGATTAGAGCTATATGATTGGCCATAAGCCATCACTTGTAAACTATAATTAAGGATTTTCTTTCATTAACAAAACATCATGTAATCTGAGACAATAATTCAATATCCATTTTGACTTACTCTGTAAGCTTTAGCCTCGTTATTGCTTTCTTACTGTTGGTTGTCTCTCGTGGACGGACTTTGACCCTTGAGGATCCTCCATATAGGCCCTCTTTGCACGAATCCTTTATTTTCCCATAGCCTTATTCTATATTTTTTTACACTTAGCTTGCTACTTCCCCTCTGATACCAATTGTAGGGGTGAGGATAGTGCGGGTAACTTAATATAGCTCTAGAAATACTATGTCATAGCATTTCTTAGTTATTTGTTTTAACCTTATTAATTTATTATTTTTAAGGTATACTATATGTTCCATATTTCTAGTTTTTATGTAGTCAAGTAGATTCTTTTTTCATAAGTATTTCTGTTAATCTTATTTGCTCCATATCTTTTCTCCAATATTCTAAGTATTCGCAGTTTATCATTTTATCATATGGTAGTTGTAATTTTATAAATTTCTATGTAATAACTTATTCTGATTGTACTATATCTAATATGTGATTCTATGTTATCTGTGTGATTCATTAACATTTGTTGTTCATGTATAATATTATATAAATTATCATTTGTATCTCCTTTTTCTAAGGTTAATTTTATTCTAAATAATCTTTCTTCTAATTGTCCCTTTTCTCTTTTAAGCTGATTCCTGTAATTAATATTTTCATATAGCCAACTTTGTTTTTCTCTAAATCTTCTAATATATTCTATCATTTTTTAATCTGTATAATATCTGTCTGAATAATAACTATCTAAATATGAGCAGTAGCTATCATATATATGTGTAAGTTTTCTATAGAACTTAATAACTCTTCATTAAAATGAAATACCTTTTCGTATATAATTTTTCTTATATCTACTATTTCTATATCCTTAAGTATATACAAAACAAGTATTTCAAATTTATCTATCATTTCATCAGATAAGTAAATATTCATTCTTCATATGATGCTATTTTTAAAATATTCCCTCAAATCATATACATAACAAAATATGGGCATCTTAGATCACTATATACTAGATTATTCTTAAATAACATGTTCTTCGATCACTATTAGCATGGTAATCTGGATACTTTTTCCCTAAACAGCGCCTCTACTCTGGTTACTCCCCTATCACGGCTTCTTTGCCTCACTGGTTTCACCTTTAAGATGACATAGTTCTTGAGAATTTTTCTCCTTTTCCACTTTCCTAATAAACTTCTTAACATGTTATTCTTCGAATAATTCTACTATAAAGTAACTAACATGAGCTTATTTTATTATATCATGATTGTCAGGAATTTATGAATTTAGCTATTCATAATTGTAAATGAAAATACCTGTTCTGGTAGATTTGATAAATCTGTGTTTTGCTCATCCATAGCTTAGTGTAAAACTAAATATCTTTATTGATTATATGAGAGAATATTTTTTGTGTACAAGAAGGCTTGCTTTCAACACATGAAAGTCTTGCCTTAACTTGGCAAATGGTTTACCTATTTATAATCTACAAAAGATGAAAAACGCGTAAACCATTTACTATTCTTACTTTACACGTAAACTATATACTATTCCTACTTTAAAAAAAGTCTTTACACTTATCCTACTTTTTCAAAAGTAGAAAGACTAATCTTTACAAAAAAGTTCTAAAAAGACAAAACTAATTAATGGCCTTTGCCAAAAAGTCAAAAAGCTATACAAATAATTTACGTATCCAAAGTTAAAAAGCTATACATGTCATTTTCATATCTTTTATTATCTTGTCTCTTTGTCTTTTGTCTTTATTCCTCCATTGCTCCGTTGCTTTCTATCTTTTTTCTTTCTTCTAGATGACGTCCTTATCTTCTTTTACTCTAGTTGAACTTCTGGAATGACATTATTTTTTCTATTGCATTTTGAGCAATGATGGTCTGGATATTTGTGTCTTATTAATTTGCAATATCTGGTTAATAACTCTTATGAAATAAATTCTTTTTTAATTGCCCTTATAGATGGTTGTTTTTCTGGATTGAGCAACGTCATAATCCATTGTTTAACTTCTTTCATATCTGACTGTCGTAGCTCCCTTGAATTTGAATAGATCATTAATTGGTCTCTCAAATAGTAGCTCCATATAGGATTTCTATTGAGATAATTGTTTGCTAGTTCTTGAATAATTGTAGCTATTCCTATAGTTCGCTTATTTGCATAAAAATCAGGTATCTCAACTTTAGGTATCTCTAGCTGTTGAACAATATCTTTCGGTATAATCATATCTCTGGTTAATCCTATTTTTACAACTTGTATAACTGTTTTAATTTCGTCATATAATATCTCTGCTGGTGCAGTATAAAACTTTATAAAAAATAGATTTCCTTTAGTTATTTTCTTATAAGTGGCAAATGCTCTATATAATCTTGGTATAGCTGTTAGTTCATCTCTTTCTTGGGTATATATGGTATTTAACAGTCCATAACTAAAATAGGTTTTAACTACATTTGGGTTAGTTTTTGGTAATGCGATTAACTTGTTGTAACCTTGTAGTTTTTGGGTTATATAGTCTGTGTTTGGTTCTTGGATATTTGTGGCTATGAGTCTAAGATTTAGGTAAGTCTGTATTTTGTGGATATTTTCTATGTATGCTCGAGTTATATGGTTATAGGCTTTTTTTATCTTGGTTTAAACTTTCTTGATATGTGGTAGTTTGTGGGGGTATGAACAAGGGGTCTTTTTGTGTTTTTGGTATAAATGGTTTTTCAAATATCTTGTTCATGTTCATGTTCTGATATTTTTGTCCACTAACTCCTTTGCTTGTACCTGCAGAAGTAGATTGATAAACGTTATGGGTTTTTTTGAGTGTCCCAACGTCTCATTTTATCTCTGGAATTTTATTGTCTTCATAGCTCTGTACACTGCTGAGTTATCTAAGTCATAGCTTTAGACTTCAGTTTAACTTCATTAGTGTTTAGTTTTTCTATTTCATTACCCATACTGTCCACTTTCAGTGAAAGTGTAGTTAGGGTTTTGAGTATCTTTTATAAAACATCTTCTTCTATTATATCAGTCTGTGTATATTTGTCTTGATATGTAATCTGCAATAACATTTTTGTTAGTACTGATTACTTCAATTGTAAACGTAAAATTTAATATATTCAATGCTAATCTCCAAATTTCCTTCGTTGTAATTGAATTTTGTATTTTTCTTGTTAACCACCATCGTACCTGTGTATTATCTGTTCGTACAATAAATTTGTTATATACAACATATGGGTCAAATGCTAATAAACATTTATATAATGAACATAATTCTTTTCTATTTATTTTCTATTTTATTTCTGTTTCATTAAACGTTCCTGAGTAGTATCTACAATGATGTTCTAATTTTTCTTCTTCATATCTATATTTAAGTACTCCTCCATAATTATATTCACTTGTATCTGTTTCTACTATATATGTAAATTTTTTATTTTCGTCTGAAAATTATAATTTTGGTAATTCTTTACAAAGTATTTTTATTTTCTGAACTTTTTTTTCATCTTCTTCGTTGTAATTATACTCTACATCCTTTTTAAATTTTTTCTGTAATGGCTTTAGGTTTTCTGCTAATTTTTGTATATATTCTCTTACTTGGTTTACTAATCCTAAAAATGATTGTAATTTCTTTTTTGTATCTAATTCTTCTTTTGAATTTATTATTTTTTGTACTATATGTTGTTGCATTTTTACTCCACTTTTATCTATTTGTATTCCTAAAAATTCTATCTGATTTTTCATAATTTTAGCTTTCTTTTCACTTAAACTTATTCCTGAATTTTCAATTATACCTGCAAATTGTTCTAGTAATTTTAGATGTTCCTCTTTAGTTTTTGTTTATAATAGTATATCATCTATATATACTATACAATTAGGTTGTTGTTTAAAATAACTATCCATAAAGTATTGGTATCTACGTAGTGCATTTTTATATTCAAATGCTAACATATTCCATTCATAAAATCCTTGTGGTATTGTAAACGCAGTTAACTTTTTAGATTCTTCTTCTAGCTTTAAATGGTAAAATCCTGATTTATAATCAAATATACTAAAGTAATTATATCCTTGTATTTTCCTTATTTTTAATATCTTATTTGGTATTGGATAATTATATGTCATAGTTTTTGCATTTAGGTTTCTATAATCAATAACCATTCTACTTTTTCCTCTTTTTTGTTCACTGTGTTTATTTACTATAAATGCCGGAGTAGTATGTTTGCTATTGCTTTTTTGTATGTATTGTTTTTCTAATAATTCATCTATATGCATTTTGAATTTTTTTAAATCATCAAAGTTATATGTTAATGGTTTTTGGGTTATTATACTATTTTTATCTATTAGCTCAGTTTTTACAGTAGTCTTGTGTTTTTCCCATCAAAGATCCATTAAAAGGATGGGAAAAACACAAGACTACGGTAAAAACTGAGCTAATAGATAAAAATAGTATAATAACCCAAAAACCATTAACATATAACTTTGATGATTTAAAAGAATTCAAAATGCATATAGATGAAGTATCAGAAAAACAATACATACAAAAAAGCAATAGCAAACACACTAGTCCGGCATTTATAGTAAATTAACACAATGAACAAAAAAGAGGAATAAGTAGAATGGTTATTGATTATAGAAACCTAAATGCAAAAACTATGACATATAATTATCCAATACCAAATAAGATATTAAAAATAAGGAACATACAAGGATATAATTACTTTAGTAAATTTGATTGTAAATCAGGATTTTACCATTTAAAGCTAGAAGAAGAATCTAAAAAGTTAACTGTGTTTACAATACCACAAGGATTTTATGAATGGAATATGTTAGCATTTGAATATAAAAATGCACTACGTAGATACCAACACTTTATGGATAGTTATTTTAAACAACAACCTAATTGTATAGTATACATAGATGATATACTATTATAAACAAAAACTAAAGAGGAACATTTAAAATTACTAGAACAATTTGCAGGTATAATTGAAAATTCAGGAATAAGTTTAAGTGAAAAGAAAGCTGAAATTATGAAAAATCAGATAGAGTTTTTAGGAATACAAATAGATAAAAGTGGAGTAAAAATGCAACAACATATAGTACAAAAAATAATAAATTCAATAGAAGAATTAGATACAAAAAGAAAATTACAATCATTTTTAGGATTAGTAAACCAAGAAAGAGAATATATACCAAAATTAGCAGAAAACCTAAAGCCATTACAGAAAAAATTTAAAAAGCATGTAGAGTATAATTACAACGAAGAAGATAAAAACTATGTTCAGAAAATAAAAATACTTTGTAAAGAATTACCAAAATTACAATTTCCAGACGAAAATAAAAAATTTACATATATAGTAGAAGCAGATACAAGTGAATATAATTATGGAGGAGTACTTAAATATAGATATGAAGAAGAAAAATTAGAACATCATTGTAGATACTACTCAGGAACGTTTAAAGAAACAGAAATAAAATGGAAAATAAATAGAAAAGAATTATGTTAATTATATAAATGTTTATTAGCATTTGAGCCAGATGTTGTATATAATAAATTTATTGTACAAATAGATAATATACAGGTACGATGGTGGTTAACAAGAAAAATACAAAATTCAGTTACAACGAAGGAAATTTGGAGATTAGCATTGAATATATTAAATTTTACGTTTACAATTGAAGTAATTAGTACTAACAAAAATGTTATTGCAGATTACATATCAAGACAAAGATACACAGACTGATATAATAGAAGAAGATGTTTTAGAAAAGATACTCAAAACCCTAACTACACTTTCACTGAAAGTGGACAGTATGGGTAATGAAATAGAAAAACTAAAGACTAATGAAGTTAAACTGAAGTCAGAATCTATCACTCAGATAACTCAGCAGTGTACAGAGCTATGTCGATCGGAAGACAATAAAATTCCAGAGATAAAAGGAGACGTTGGGACACTCAAAAAAACCCATAACGTTTATCAATCTACTTCCGCATGTACAAGCAAAGGAGTTAGTGGAAAAAAATATCAGAACACGAACATGAACAAGATATTTGAAAAACTATTTATACGAAAAACACAAAAAGTCCCCTTGTTCATACCCCCACAAACTACCACATATCTAGAAAGTTTAAACCAAGATAAAAAAAACCCTATAACCATATAACTTGAGCATACATAGAAAATATCCACAAAATACAGACTCCCCTAAACCTTAGACCCAGAGCCACAAATATCCAAGAACCAAACACAGACTATATAACCCAAAAACTACAAGGTTTCAACAAGTTAATCGCATTACCAAAAACTAACCCAAATTTAGTTAAAACCTATTTCAGTTATGAACTATTAGATACCATATATACCCAAGAAGGAGATGAACTAACAGTTATACCAGAATTGTATAGAGCATTCGCCACTTATAAGAAAATAACCAAAGGAAATCTATTTTTTATAAAGTTTTATACTGCACCAGCAGAGATATTATATGACGAAATTAAACCAGCTATACAAGTTGTAAAAATAGGATAACCAGAGATATGATTATACGAAGATATTGTTCAACAGCCATAGACACCTAAAGTTCAGATACCTGATTTTTATGCAAATAAGCAAACTATAGGAATAGCTACAATTATTCACGAACTAACAAACAATTATCTCAATGCAAATCCCATATGGAGATACTATTCGGGAGACCAATTAATGATCTATTAAAATTCAAGGGAGCTACGACAGTCAGATACAAAAGAAGTTAAACAATGGATTATGACGTTGCTCAATCAAGAAAAACAACCATCTACAAGGGCAATTAAAAAAGAATTTATTTCAGAAGAGTTATTAACCAAATATTGCAAATTAATAGGACACAAATATCCAGACCACCAATGTTCAAAATGCAATGGAGAAAATATTGTGATTCCAAAAGTTCAACTAGAGTAAAAAAAGATAAGGACGCCAGCTGAAAGATAGAAAAAAGATAGAAAGCGACGTAGCAATGAAGGAATAAAGACAAAAGACAAAAAGACAAGACAATAAAATCTATGAAAATGACATGTATAGCTTTTTAACCCTGGATACGTAAATTATTTGTATAGATTTTTGACTTTTTGGCAAAGGCCATTAATTAGTTTTGTCTTTTTAGGACCTTTTTGTAAAGATTAGTCTTTCTACTTTTGAAAAAGTAGGATAAGTGTAAAGACTTTTTGTAAAGTAGGAATAGTATATAGTTTACGTGTAAAGTAGGAATAGTAAATAGTTTACGCATTTTTCATCTTTTGTAGATTATAAATAGGCAAACCATTTGGCAAGTTAAGGCAAGACTTTCATGTGTTGAAAGCAAGACTTCTTGTACACAAAAAATATTCTCTCATATAATCAATAAAGATATTCAGTTTTACACTAAGCTATGGATGAGCAAAGCACAGATTTATCAAATCTACCAGAACAGGTATTTTCATTTACAATTATGAATAGCTAAATTCATAAATTCCTGACAATCATGATATAATAAAATAAACTCATGATAGTTACTTTATAGTTGAATTATTCGAAGAATAGCATGTTAAGATGTTTATTAGGAAAGTGAAAAAGGAGAAAAATTTCCAAGAACTATGCCATCCTAAAGGTGAAACCGGTGAGGCAAAGAAGCCATGATAGGGGAGTAACCAGAGTAGAGGCGCTGTTTAGGGAAAAAGTATCCAGATTACCATGCTAATAGTGACCGATGAACATGTTATTTATGAATAATCTAGTATATAGTGATCTAAGATGACCATATTTTGTTGTGTATATGATTGGAGGGAATATTTTTAAAATAGCATTATAGGAAGAATACATATTTACTTATCTGATGAAATGATAGATAAATTTAAAAGACTTGTTTTGTATATACTTAAGGATATAGAAATAGTAGATATAAGAAAAATTATATACGAAAAGGTATTTCATTTTAATGAAGAGTTATTAAGTTGTATAGAAAACTTACACATATATAATGATAGCTACTGCTCATATTTAAATAGTTATTATTCAGACGGATATTATACAGATTAAAAAATGATAAAATATATTAGAAGAGTTAGAGAATAACAAAGTTGACTATATGAAGAAATTAATTACATGAATCAGCTTAAAAGAGAAAAAAGACAATTAGAAGAATGATTAGTTAGAATAAAATTAACCTTAAAAAAAGGAGATACAAATGATAATTTATATAATATTATACATGAACAACAAATATTAATGAATCACATCGATAACATAGAATCACATATTAGATATAGTACAATTAGAATAAGTTATTACATAAAAATTTGTAAAATTACAATTACCATAGGATAAAATGATAAACTACGAATACTTAGAATATTGGAGAAAAGATATGGAGCAAATAAGATTAACAGAAATACTTATGAAAAAGAATCTACTTGACTACATAAAAACTAGAAATATGGAACATATAGTATACCTTAAAAATAAGAAATTAATAAGGTTAAAACAAATAACTAAGAAATTCTATGACATAGTATTTCTAGAGTTATGTTAAGTTACTCGCACTATCCGCACCCCCCTACAATTATTTCTAGATCTATGTTAAGTTACTCGCACTATCCGCATCCCCCTACAATTGGTATCAGAGCTATGTTATTTAAAAAATATACAAGTAGATGTGTTAATTATGAGTTATGGCATGTTAGTTAAATATATTAAGTTATTTAATGTGTTAGGTATGATATTTAATGTAATATTTAATATGTTAGTCATCCAAAAATGTTATCTACGTTATGAAATATATATGTTAATTATGACACATGTTAAAATTATCTAATTATTACATATGTTGGTTAAATAATCCATTATTAATTATGAACTATGTTATCTTATTAAATGTGTTGTTATTTATTTGTTAAATATGAGAAGATCATTTAAAAATACACAAGCTTTTAGAGAAATTAAAAGAATTTTAACGAGTTACTACCTAGAATATAAGAAGTTAAATAAAACAAAGGAAACCCCCCACAGATTAGCTTACTTAATTACCTTAATATCTGCAATGAGGCAAAATTAATAATTCATTTAAAATCTAGAAGAATGAGATACATACCACCTAATTATGATAAAATCAGATTTCGGTATCGACCAAAATATTATAAATATTGTACAGATGAATAACATAACAAAATCACAAAAATATAAAGAACTAAAACAAATAATATCTGAAAAACGAAAAGAATTAAAAATAAGAAAAGAAAGACTACAATATAACATGATTGTTGGAGTATGCCAAAAATCAATAAAAGCACAAAAGAAAGAAATATCATATTTAGAATCACAAATAGATAATCTAGAATACATATATCAACATGATCTATACACTGTCAAGTAGATAAAATGAGCAAAGAAGAATTTATAATAGATGAAAAAACATATGAAAATCATGAAAAAAGAACTGCAAATGCTAAAAGAGTTGTATGAAAAAAGACAAAGAAAAAGAAGAAAAGGATAAAGAACAAAAAGTATTAATTGAGATAAATCAATTTAAAGAAAAATTAGAAAATAAAGAATTAGAAACTAATAAAATAGAAATAAATACAGTAGATGCTGAAGAAACAGATAATTATGATTCGGAAGATAGTGAAACATATACAGAAATCTTAACAAATATAGAAAAACTAGAAATTAATGAAAAACAAGAAGTAATTAATAAAGAAAACTTAGAAAATACAAACACGAAAATAAACACTCTTGATAAAAAAGATGATGAAAATATAATACCTAGTACATCAGAAATAAGAAAACCTACATATTATTATAAAGATAAGTTTAAAAGATATAACCTAAGGGATGAATATAACAAATGGACACCAAAACAAATAATTAATAAAAATCATAACTTCTTAGACTTAGACTGTGTAGTAGATGTAGATAAAACGATACAATTATGGATAGGATATATAACAAAATAATTATTAGACAATGGTATAAATGCAACAGATACACCAGAATATATAGAAAGAATACTAATAGGAACAACAAAAATTATAGTTTTTAAATTTAACTGAAGATAGTAAAAAAGTATTAAGGGCTGATAAAAAAATAGAAGGAACAACAACAACTAAACTAACACCTATAGACATATTAAAAAATATGAAATAGCTATAAAATATGAATTTAGCAGTATGACAATAGAAGAAGAAGAACAAAACAAAGAAAAAGATACAAATAGAAATTTAATGATAAAACTAGCAATATGTGTTATATAGATGAATATATGTGTGCATTTAAAGAATACTACTATAAGGGAGCATACAATACCGATGAAAGTAAAGAAGTAAGAAGATTATATTTTAGTAAATTACCTGAACCATTTAGTTCAAAAACAATAAAGAGTTGGGATGAAACAAAAATAGTAGATACCCTAGGAGCAAGAATAAAATTTCTACAACAATGGTATAAGAATATATGTGAAAAATACAGAGAAGAAATAAAAATGGAAAAAATATTAATAAGAAATTTAGCATGTTGCAAGGATAAAATAGCACCCCAATTTGGATGTAAAGAAAAATATTATAAGAAAAGAAAAAGACATAAGAAATATAAGAGATACAAAAAATCAAAATATAGGTATAAGAAACCAAGAAAAAGATATTATGTAAAAAATTATAAATATAAAAGACCATTTAGGAGAAATAAATCTATAAAAGAATGTACTTGTTATAATTGTGGAAAACTAAGACATTTAGCTAGAGATTGTAAAATTCCTAAAGACCCCAAAAAGAAACAAATATAAAAAATAAAGATAGAAAATGCCGAATATATGCAAATAAATTATATAGATTACGAATTAGAAAGTGACGATAGTATATATGAAATTTCGGAAAATGAAACAGATAATGAAATAGATGGTAAATCAGATGAATCAAATGACTGAAGAAGATATAAAAATAATAACAAAGGAAGAATATTTAAATGAAGAAAGAATAAATCAGAAAATAATATTTGATAATAATATATTTGACGAGATAAAAAAAAAGAATTAGATTTAAGTGTAGAAAAAATATTTAAACTATCAACAATAAAAAACATATTTAGTAGACGAAAGGAAGAATACTACGTTGTAAGCCAAAAAGAACATGTAATAGACTGTAGATATGCAAAAGGTAGAGCTAGTATACCACTAGTAATAAAAAGAATAATTAATAAAGAAGTAAACGATATAAAAAGTAAAGACCCAATAAAATATGTACATCTTGGAGAAACAAAGATATTAATAAAAGCATATTTTAGAGAAGGGATAGATACACCAATAGAATTATATTTAGCAGATGATAGAATTATAAAACCTATAGAAAAAAAGTATAATAACTGCTATAAGAGGAAATTTAATATACCAAAAATTTAAATTTATAATATGTACCGACCTAAAAATTTGATGAAATATGTAAAATTTGTTATTTTGTGTAATTTGACTGTTTTACCCCTCCCCGTAGTTGCATTATGGTATTTATGGGGTGTGGGAGTGGTTGACATGATTTTTGATGCATTTTGGTATCATTTATGCAATATTGTGGTTTTTTGATGACTTCAAGAGCCTTATTTTGGACTTATGTGGTTATATTTTGATCTGTGGGACGGATGACCGAATGGACTGTGCCATCAGATCCGGAATATCTATTTTAGGCTAGGTTGACCTCTGGTTCGGGTCCTAGTTCATCCGAGCTCATTTCGACCTATTGATCGAAAAGTTAGAAAATTGGAAATATGGGTGTGAGACCCACATTAGATCGAAACAACCTCGGATGGAAAATCCGACTTCTCCATCAGATCCGTAATGTCGATTTTAGTGTGTTAGCATATTTTTTATGATTTTACAGCTTTTAAATCTCATTTCGACCCTCGGTTTGGAAAATTAGGATTTCGGGTCTCGGGGCTCAATTTTGTGAAAACAAATTTTTATGGAAAATCTGGTATAGCCATCGCGTCCGGAACGTCGAATTTAGTGTGGTTTCATAGTTCGTTTGCATAAATAGGACTCCGAACGAATCCCGAGCACCCCGTTGAAGTCCATTTCGAGTTAGAATAAAAACCGCTCAGTTATGCAGAAAAATCTGCAATATATATAACAGTTTTTTCACATTTTTGACCCATTTTGCTCATTTTTCATCTTGTCTCTTGAGAGTTAAACCCTAAATATTTTGGGAGCTTAAAAGTGAAGTTTGTGAGAGCTTGAGAAGCTAGATTAACACCTATTTCTTAATTTTAATTACAGATTTCAGATAAGAATTCACCATTTTCTTAGAAATTTCTTGATAAATTTCTCAAAACCCTTGGGCATGATTTTAAACCCAAATTTCATTCCCTTTCACTTGAATAATATTTTTATCTTATAATTACTAATTTTTCATCAATTTAACCTTCAAAACAACTCCGATTCTTGATTTTAACCCGGATTTCAAGGATTTTACCCGGTAAAGCTTAAAAATGATTTTTCTTCGATTTGAACCCCGTTTTTCACTCGATTTAACTTGGGTTTTCAGATGTAGTTTCCTAAAAATATGGGAAACATATTTTTGAAGTAAAGTTCCAATTTTGCCCTTCTTTTTCGGAAACCTATTTTGGGGGTCCGTTTTGATCTCGAACCAAAAGTAGTCAATATGGGTATCGTTGGTTTTGTTTTGACGCATAGATTTCATATTTGATGTTTTTAGTAGAGTTCGGGATTGTTCGTGAAAAGTAAGGTCGCGGGTTCAAGTGTAGCGGACCGATTTCGACTTTCGAGGTAGGTTATAACTTAACTCTTCAGACTGGGATGGGTAGTAAATGATGGTACAAAATGCATGTTAAGGGTGGGAACTAATCATGAAAAATGTCTATCTATGTGTTGTGTCCGTGTGGGGGCCTATAAGTGATGTAATTGTCAAAATTGAAATATTATGTGATATATTTGACCGTGTGGGGTCCTATGTGACATTGATAGACTTGAATACATGTGAGTAATTGTATTGTATTGTTTAATGTGGTTCCATGGGTGTATTGTTATTATATTCATACTTTATTGGCATATGAGACATGTGGAAATTCACGGATGAAATGAAAATAACGAGTGAATATTGACTCATGTGGTTGTGGAAATGTATCATTGTGGTTGGTTGTGGAAATATATCATGTGGTTGGTTGTGGAAATACTTATTGTGATTGGTTGTGAGCATTACATCTTCATATCATACTCATTCATGTAACATTGGTACCACCGTGGCAACATCTGAGAAAGACTGGCAACACCTTTTTAAAAATATTGTAACACCTTATAAGACCCCTTTTGAGGGATGTTACGGAAAGGATATATGAGATATGTGGATTGTATATGGGTTTAAGAACCCCCCATGGGTCCTACGTCTGGAAACTTTAGCTCCGTAGGTGTATACAGGGATTGTACAACGATCCTGGAGTCTGTGCGACAACCTCGTGCATCATCATCATCATCATCATCATTATCATATACATTGCACTTACTTTATTGTGTTTATGTTGTGTTGTATTGCCTTATTGACTTGTCATCTATCTGTTTGTCTTACTTTCCTTTACTTGTATTTGATAATCTTGTATCTACATGTTCTTTCTTGTTATATTATATATGACATAATGTATACTTGTGTTTCGTATCTTGGTGTGTTTTTGTAATATATGTGAGATATACTAGAACTGTTAGTGCAAGCGGTGTGGGCTACCGTTGTGGGACATTATCTGATTGCAGGTGACGTTCCCTTAGTGTATATTTGCTATGCTTTATTTACCACTTTGCTTGGTCGGCCTATGATACCTACTGAGTACAAGTGGACCATACTTATGCCTACTGCTCCCTTTCGGTACAGGTCCTAGCTCAAGTACGCCTCAACTTACCTGATCCGGGCGATTGTTGAAGCTTCCAAGGTAGCGGTTGGACATTCATGCATCCAAAGTTCACCTCTATCTTTCTATACTAGTTATGTCTTTATTAGTATTCAGAAATAGTTATTATTCCTTTGTGGTTATTTTTCCGATGTATTTGACTCTTGAATTGTATTAGTAGTTCATACACTATTGACACCTGGTTTTGGGCATGATTGGTAGTTTGGATAAGTTCTTTCTGCATTGTTATGATTATTTATATGGTTCGGCTTCATTCTAGAAGCCTTACCTTGGGGTATTTCTGTCTTTTTCTCTATTCGTATCAGTTTGGGTGATAGGCTTACTTGTCAAGGTACACCGCGACAAGTGCCATCATGACCCTCATTTTTGGGTCGTGATAAATTGGTATCAGAGCAGCCCAGTTTTATTGGTCTCAACGGTGTAAGAACGGGATGTCTAATAGAGTCTCGCGGATCAATACGTAGACGTCCATATCTATCTTCGAGAGGCTATAGGATGTCTTTAGGAAAATTCCCTCGTTTCTTTCTTTATCGTGCAAAATTCTTTCATACCCTATATTCTCAGTTGTGTTTTACTCTTTCTACGCGAATAAAGTTGCTTATACCTCTTATTAGTTGAGAGATGCAGCGAGAGATTATTGGATATCATTTGTTGGTTGTAGGCTTGTTAATGCTCCTGAGTTGTCATGGGATCAGTTTGTTGATGCCTTTCTGGAGAGATTTGTGCCTTTTAGTTTGAGAGATCATATGTGGGACGAGTTTAATAATTTGGAGCGGGGCTCCATGAAAATTTTTTAGTATAAGGCATTCTTCCATACCCTGTCTTGATATTTCTAAGATAGCATTTCCACCGAGTTTGAGAAGATTCAAAAGTTTGTGAAGGGTTGGGTTGTCTTCCTTCTGTTGTCTATATTTCATATAGTTGTGTTTGGGGTTTTTTTTAGAGTACTGTGGATCATGCTAAGATAATAGAGGATATTCTTAGTGCATCTCAGGAAGGCGCCAAGAAGGCGCGGTATTTTGGTGAGTTCAGGAGTCAGACCTCTCGAGGCAGAAATTTTAGAGGTTCTCGTGGTTACTATGGTAGGCCAGTATAGGCGACATTACAGAGTTCAGGTGGTGGACCTTCTAGTCCAGTAAATCAGGGTGGCCGTTTAGGCCCAGTTGTACCTTCTCCTATTGAGACTAGTCACAGAGATTGTAATGTGTGTGATGAGATTGGCCATGTGGCCAAGGACTGTTCTTGCCGCGTGTTTAGAGATAACCTTATTTTAGCTGTAAGAGGTAGGTGTTCTACCAAAGATGCTAGATGTAGAGATGGTAGAGCCCGTGTTGGTGGTTATGGGGCCACTCAGCCAGATAGTAGTCATGGATAGTGCTACGCTATATCAGTCAGATCTGAGGCGGACGCTTTAGATGCTGTGATCGCAGATACCATTTTATTTGTTTCAGACCTGCATGTTATTATTTGATCCTAGATCGACTTTTTTCTATGTGTCTGTATATTTTTATTTGGGTTTTGATTCTGTTAGGGAGCCTCTTGCCATGCCTATTCATGTATCTACCTCGGTAGGTGATTCTTTAGTGGTGGATTGGGTATACCGATCTTGTGTTGTGACTTTTGCCGGACGTAAAACTTTGGTAGACTTGCTTGTGTTAGATATGGTCGATTTTGATATTATTTTGGATATGGATTGTTTGGCTCCTTATTATGTTGTCTTAGATTGTTTTGCTAGGACTGTGTCTTTAGTTTTAGTTGGTGTGATAATGATAGCTTGGAAAGGGTACACTTAATTCGGGTCCTAAGAGGGTTATATCTTATGTTCAGGCTCATAAATTGGTTGAGAAGAGATGTTTATCTTACTTGGCCCATATTTGTGACACAAGTGTTGTTTCGCCTCCTTTCTTGGATTTTGTCCGTGTTGCCCATGAGTTTATGGAGGTGTTCTCTACGAACTTTCCTAGTATGCCTTCGAATTGAGATATTGATTTTATTATTGATGTTGAGTCAGGCACCAAGCCCATTTCTATTCCTCCTTATAGGATGGCCCCAACAGAGTTGAAAGAAACTGAAGGATCAGTTATAGGAGTTGTTGGATAAGGGATTTATTCGACCTAGTGTTTCACCTTGGGGTGCGTCTGTCTTGTATGTAAAGAGAAAGGATGGGTCTATGCAGATATGTATTGATTATCGGCATTTGAACAAGGTGATGGTTAAGAATAAGTATCCTCTTCCTCACATTGATAATTTGTTTGATTAGCTTCAGGGCGCTGTGGTGTTTTTGAAGATTGAATTATGTTTCGGTTATCACTAGTTGAGGATTAGAGCTTTGGATATTCCAAAAATAGCTTTTTGGACTCGATATGGTCATTATAAGTTGTTGGTCATGTCTTTTGGGTTGACCAATTTCCCTGCCTCGTTCATGGAGTTGATGAATAATTGTTTCGACGGTATATTGGCTTCTTTATTATGGTATTTATAGATGATATCTTGGTTCATTCCAAGAGTGAGGTTGAGCAAGAGGAGCATTTGTGGATTGTGCTTTAAAGATTGAAGGATGAGAAGTTGTATACTAAGTTCTCTAAGTGTGAGTTTTGGTTAGTGTCTATTTTCTTTCTTGGGTCATGTGATGACTAAGGAAGGTATTATAGTTGATCCAGCTAAGGTTGCAACGGTTCGTGTTTTGGGCTAAACCTACTTCGCCCATCGAGATTCGAAGTTTTATTGGCTTGGCTGAGTATTATCGATATTTTGTTGAGGGTTTTTCATCCATTGCAGCTCCATTGACCAAGTTGACCCAGAAAAAGATTTCTTTTCAGTGGTCCAAAGCTTGTGAGGCAGCTTCCTGAAGCTCAAGGATTTGTTGACTTTAGCTCTTATATTAGCTTTGCCTAAGGAGGGCGTAGGCTTTACTATTTTTTGTGATGCTTCAGGTGTTGGGTTAGGTGTTGTGTTAGTGCAGGAGGGTAAGGTAATTGCTTATGAATCTCGTCAATTGAATCCTCATGAGAGGAATTATCCTACCCATGATTTGGAGTTGTGCGCAGTTGTGTTTTCCTTGAAGTTTTAGAGGCACTACTTGTATGGATTCCATTGTGAGATTTTCTCAGATCATCGTAGCCTTTTGTACTTCTTCATCAGCGAGATCTTCTTACGAGGTAGCGTCATTGGCTTGAGTTGCTTAAGGATTATGACTTGACTATTCTCTACCATTAGGGAAAGGCTAATGTAGTTGTGGATACCTTGAGCTAGAAGTCGGCTAGCATGGGTATCTTGGTGCATCTTTTGAATCAGGAGAGGTTGTTGGCCTTGGAGGTTCAGTCTTTAGCTAATCTGATGGTCAGGCTTCATATTTCAACACCAGGGCGTGTTTTGGCACTTGTGGATGCTAGACCCTCTTTGTTGGAGAATATTCGAGCTCATTAGTTTGACGATGTTGGGTTGAGGTTGATTCAAGATAAGATATTGAGTGGAGAGTCTAAGGAAGCCTCACCTAATTCAGATGAACTTTTGAGGATTGAGAGCTGAGTTTGCATACCGAGAGTGGTGATCGAATTAGGTTGATCTTGGAGGAGGCCCATTGTTCCAGATATTTTATCCATCCAGGTGTGACTAAGATGTATCGCGATTTGAGACAACACTACTGGTGGGGTGGTATGAGGCTAAATATAACAGATTTTGTGTCTCGTTGCCTATGTTTTCATCAGGTGAAGGCCGAGCATATAAGATTTGGTGGTTTACTATAGAGGTTACCCATTCCTGAGTGGAAGTGGGAACGCATCACTATGGACTTTGTGACTGGTTTGCCGCGTACATCTCATGGTTCTGATAGTGTTTGGGTCATCGTGGATCGATTGACCAAGTCAGCTCATTTTATTCCGGTTCATGTCTCATTTAGTGCTGAGAGGTTGGCCCGTATCTACATTCGTGAGATTGTGCGTCTGCATGGTGTGCTGGTGTCCATTATTTCAGATCGAGGTCCTTTGTTCATATCTCACTTTTGGAAGACTTTTCAGGATGAGTTAGGTACTCGAGTGGATCTTAGTTCAGCGTTTCCCCCCAGACTGATGGCCAGTCAGAATGGACTATCCAAGTTTTGGAGTATGCTTCGCGCGTGCGTGAGGGATTTTGGTGGCCAGTGGGAGCAACATTTGGCTTTAGCATAGTTTGCACATAGTAATAGCTACCATTCCAGTATTGATATGGCTCCTTTTGAGGCGTTGTATGGTAGGTGTTGTCGCTCTCTAGTAGGTTGGTTCGATGTTTCATAGGTGAGACCTCGAGGTACGGACTTGCTACGTGAGTCTTTGGATAGGGTTCGGGTCATTCAGGATAGATTAGAGCGACCCAAAGTAGGTAGAAGTGCTATGCTGATCGTAGACTTCGTGTCTTGAGTTTTAGTGTTGGTGATCGTGTTTTCCTTCGATTTTCACCCATGAAGGGTGTGATGAGGTTTGGGAAGAGGGGCAAGCTTAGCCCCAGGTATATTGATCCGTTTGAGATTCTTCGGACTATTGGTGATGTGGCTTATGAGTTGGCTTTTCCCCTTGATCTATCTGTTGTTCATCCAGTTTTCATGTTTTTATGCTTCGTTGCTATATTCTTGACAAGTCTTATGTCATTCATTAGGATTCAGTTTAGTTAGATGAGTGGTTGTCCTTTGTTGAGGAGCCAGTTTCCATTTTGGCTAGGGATGTTAGGCAGTTGTGCTCTAACGTGATCCTTGTAGTTCAGGTCCAGTGGAAACTTTGACCTGTAGATGTGACTACTTGGGAGATTGAGTCTGATATGTGTAGTTCCTATCCGCAACTTTTAATTGATTCAGGTATTTCCTTGCTTTAGTTCGAGGATGAACTAGATTTTTAGTGGTGGATGATGTAACGATCTAAAAATTTGATGAAATATGTGAAATTTTTGATTTTGTGTGATTTGATCATTTTACCCCTACCCGTAGTTGCATTATGGTATTTCTGGGGTGTGGGAGTGGTTGACATGATTTTTGATGCATTTTGGTATCATTTATGCAATATTGTTGTTTTTGATGGCTTATATGGTTATATTTTGATTCGTGCGATAGATGACCGAACGTACTGTGCCAACAACTCCGAAATATCGATTTTAGTCTAGGTAGACCTTTGGTTCGGGTCCTGGTTCACCCGAGCTCATTTCGACCTGTTGATCGAAAAGTTGGAAAATTGGAAATATGGGTGTGGGACCCACATTTGATCGAAACGACCTCGTATGGAAAATCCAAATTCTCCACCAGATCCTGAATGTTGATTTTAGTGTGTTAGCATGTTTGTTATGACTTTATAGCTTTTAAATCTCACTTCGACCCACAGTTTGGAAAATTGGGATTTCGGATCTCGGGGTCAATTTTGTGAAAACGAATTTTTCTAGAAAATCTGGTATCGCCATCGAGTCCAGAACGTTGAATTTAGCGTGGTTGCATAGTTCGTTTGTATAAATCGGACTCCGAACAAATTCCGAGCACTCCGTCGAAGTCCATTTAGAGTTAGAATAAAAACTGCTCAGTTATGCAGAAAAATCTGCAATATATATAGCTTTTTCACATTTTTGGCCCATTTTGCTCATTTTTCATCTTGTTTTTTGAAAGTTAAACCCTAAATATTTTGGGAGCTTAAAAGTGAAGTTTGTGAGAGCTTGGGAAGCTAGATTAACACCTATTTCTTGATTTTAATTACGGATTTAAGGTAAGAATTCACCCTTTTCTTAGAAATTTCTTGATAAATTTCTCAAAACCCCAAAAATCTTAGGGCATGATTTTAAACCCAAATTTCATCCCCTTTCACTTGAATAATATTTTTTATCTTATAATTACTAGTTTTTCATCAATTTAACCTTCAAAACAACTCCGATTCTTGATTCTAACCCGAATTTCAAGGATTTTACTCGGTAAAGCTCAAAAATAGTTTTTCTTTGATTTGAACCCCGTTTTTCATTCGATTTAACTTGGGTTTTCAGCTGTAGGTTCCTAAAAATTTGGGGAACATATTTTTAAAGTAAAGTTCCAATTTTACCCTTCTTTTTCAAAAACCTATTTTGGGGGTCCATTTTGACCCCGAACCAAAAGTAGTCAATATGGGTGAGTTGGTTTTGTTTTGAAGCGTAGATTTCATATTTGATGTTTTTAGTAGAGTTTGGGATTATTCGTGAAAATTAAGGTCGCGGGTTCAAGTGTAGCGGACCGGTTTCGACTTTCGAGGTAGGTTATGGCTTAACTCTTCAGACTGGGATGGATAGTAAATGATGGTACAAAATACATGTTAAGGGTCAGAACTAATCATGAAAAATGGCTATGTACGTGTTGTGCCTGTGTGGGGGCCTATATGTGATGTAATTGTCGAAATTGAATATTATGTGATATGTTTGATCGTGTGGGGTCCTATGTGACATTGATAGCCTTGAATACATGTGAGTAATTGTATTGTATTGTTTAATGTGGTGCCATGGGTGTATTGTGATTATATTCATACTTTACTGGCATATGATACATGTGGAAATTCATGGATGAAATGAAAATAACGAGTGAATATTGGCTCATGTGGTTGTGGAAATGTATCATTGTGGTTGGTTGTGGAAATATATCATGTGGTTGATTGTGGATATACTTATTGTGATTGGTTGTGAGCATTACATCTTCATATCATACTCATTCATGAAATATTGGTACCACCGTGGCAACATCTGAGAAAGACTGGCAATACCTTTTTAAAAATATTGTAACACCTTATAAAACTCTTTCTGAGGGATGTGCCGAAAAGTATATATGAGATATATGGATTGTATATGGGTTGACGAACCCTCCATGTGTCCTACGTCGGAAAGCTTTAGCTCCGTAGGTGTATACGGGGTTTTTGCCACATCCCGGAGGTTGTGCGACAACCTCGTGCATCATCATCATCATCATCATTATCATATACATTGCACTTACTTTATTGTGTTTATGTTGTGTTGTATTGCCTTATTGACTTGTCATCTATGTGTTTGTCTTACTTTTCTTTACTTGTATTTGATGATCTTGTATCTACATGTTCTTTCTTGATATATTATATGTGACATAATGTATACTTGTGTTTCGTATCTTGGTTTGTTTTTGTAATAGATGTGAGATATACTAGAACTGTTAGTACAAGCGGTGTGGGCTACCGTTGTGGGACATTATCTGATTGCAGGTGACGTGCCCTTAGTGTATATTTTGTATGCTTTATTTACCACTTTGCTTGGTCGGCCTATGATACCTACTGAGTACAAGTGGACCGTACTCATGCCTACTGCTCCCTTTCGGTACAGGTCCTAGATGGAGTGCGCCTCAGCTTACTTGATTCGAGCGATTGTTGGAGCTTCCAAGGTAGCGGTTGGACATTCATGTGTCCGAAGTTCACCTCTATCTTTCTATACTAGTTATGTCTTTATTAGTATTCGGAGACAATTATTATTCCTTTGTGGTTATTTTTCCGATGTTTTTGACTCTTGGATTGTATTAGTAGTTCTTACACTATTGACACCTAGTTTTGGGCATGATTGGTAGTTTGGATAAGTTCTTTCTGCATTGTTATGATTATTTATATGGTTCGGCTTCATTCTAGAAGCCTTACCTTGGGGTATTTTTGTTTTTTCTCTATTCGTATCAGTTTGGGTGATAGGCTTACTTGTCAAGGTACGCCGCGACAAGTGCCATCATGACCCTCATTTTTGGGTCGTGACATAATAAGTACGAATTATTCAGTAGCAATAACATATAAAAACATAGATAAATCATTAGTATTATATTGAAAAATATCAGGAATAGAACTAACCCCAGGAAGTAAAATATTTATAGCAAGATATAAAAATCTATATGTATTAACAACAAAACATAAAATAACGGGAAAAATAAAATAAATAAAATACAAATAGAAAGTCCTTTTGAACTATTTGTAAAAACAATTGATAACAATGATTATAGTTACAAAGACATGGATATAGAAGAAGATTTAGAAATAATAAATGGTAGAATAAGTACAACAAAAAGGATAACTTTTGAAAAATCAGAATCATCAGGATCATTGAAAAGAACAAATTATGAAATAAATTCAACAGTTAATTTAACTCAATATTATATCACAGGAACAATAAATGAAAAAGAATATTTAATACTCCTAAATACAGGACAAAAAGAAAATCATATAGCAAAATACCTAGTGAAAAATGAAGAAATAAAATCTAATAGTAATATATGCCTAGATCTACCAAGACGTTTAATAACTATTAAAGAAACAACTGAAAAGGAAATAATAATAGGAGTTAGAAAAATAAAAATAGAATTTGAAATAAAGGAAGATATCCAAAAAGCAAACATAATATTAGGAATAAAATGGTTAGAACAAGTAAAACCCTACAATATAGAACATACACAATTAACCATAACTTACAATAAGGAAAGATTGTTGATAAAAAGAACATTAACATGAAAATATATGTACTTATGAAAATAATAGTAGAAGGATATTATAACAAATATTATACACCTATGATAGATACAGGAGCAGAAGCCAACTTATGTAGATATAATTGTTTATCAGAAGACAAATGGGATAAGCTAAAAACACCAATAGTAGTCAAAGAATTTAATAATGAAGCTTAATTACCTATAAAGCTAGAAATATAAAAATACAAGTATGAGATAAATATTAACAATAGAAGAGATCTATAATTATGAACTAACATCAAAAGATATGCTTTTAGGAATGTCGTTTTTAGATAAACTATACCCACATATAATAACTAAACATACTGGTGGTTTACAACACCATGTAAACAAAAGGTAAGAGCAAAAAGAGTTATTAATAAAATAAGAAAGAAAACTGATTAGTTAAAAGGAAGTGAAAAAATCACACAAAAATTAGAAAATATAAAAAATACTGAAGACACAATAGAACTAGTTATATTTTCAATAAATAAAGAAGAAATAACTATATTTTCAATAGATAAGGTAGAAATAATAAAGAAAAAATTAAGAAAACTATATAGTGAAGATCTAGATCTAGTGCATGTGCTCTTGACTGTATGAACAAATTTACGATATTATTTTTAGGAGAAAAGACATCTTTTGTCCCCTGAACTTGTCCTCCAAATTTACTTTAGCACTAAACTTAACTTTCGTTTATTTACTCCCTTAACATCTTTAAAATGTATTTGTTTGACCCCTAAAGCTGACGTGGTATTTTTTTTAAAAAAGGGCGCGTTTATTTATTAAAAAAATTAAAATTAAAATTAAAATTAAAATTAAAATTAAAATTAAAATTAAAATTAAAATTAAAATTAAAATAAAAAATGGACACTTTTTTCTTCTTTCTTCTTCAAATCATCATCAACAACAACACTCAAACCTCCATTAAAAACCTCAAATTTTTTTCACTTTCCTCCATTAACAACACCACCCAAGAACAACACTTTCCTTTAATTTTTTTCACTTTCCTCCATTAACACCACCCAAGAACAAACATGAAAACACTATTAAATAATTTTATCCATCGAACACCATCTCAACCTTCAATTCAACTCTCTCAAAATTTAGATAAAAATTAAATTAAATTGATGATTTTATTTTTGAATCACTTATCATCAATGAGATTTCTTTTGATCTTTACTTTTGAATTTTTTTGTTAATAAGATAATTTGAAAAAAATAATTTTAACTTGATGAAAGTATTTTTGTGTTTGAATAAGAAAGAAGAGAGAGGGGGTGGGGGATGGAAGGGAGAAAGAATAGGGGGTGGGGGGCTGGAAGGGTGGGGTAGGGGTAGGGCTGAAAGGGGAGAAAGAATGGCGGAGGGAGGGGGGGGGGGGGCTGGAAGGGGAGAAAGAATGGGGGGTGAGGTGGGGGTGGAGGGCTGGAAGGGAAGAAGACCGGGGGGGGGTTGAATTTTTTATTTAATATATATATATTATTTATATATATTATTTAATATATATATATATATATATATATATTAAAATAGTACATATATATATATAAATAGTAAATATATATTTTTTGCTTTTTAAAACAAAAATACATAAAAATAGTATGTGTGTGGGATTTTTTTTGTAAAAAATCCTAATTTCTTACGTGGAAATGACCTGGCACTGACGTGGCACTGATTTGACATTCACATGGCGCGTGTGTAATCCACTCTCCATTGTGAGAGTGGTATTCAGTATTGAGGGGTGAAACAAATACACTCTAAAGATGTTAAGAGGGTAAATATACAAAAGTTAAGTTTAAGTGCTAAAGTGAGTTTGGAGGACAAGTTCAGGGGGAAGAGATGTCTTTTCTCTATTTTTAGGGTAAACAAATATATAACGTCTTTATTCACTAATAATATTGTAGACATCAAAAAATTTTTGGGACTCTAAAAGATGAACTCAATATTATATAAAGAGTAACATATTTTCTTGAAGGGGCATCTTGAAAATTATATGAACTCATGAAATTTACAAACAGATCAACATGTGACCACTAACAATCAAATACGTCAATAAGATTCACAAAATTCACTTTTATGGAGATCAAACCGGCATCATCATAGACGAGAAATAAGTCTTTCGAAACATAGAGAAAACAAAGAGAGAGAAATAAAGGGAACAAATAGAAATACATTCACATCATTTATCATTAAAAGTATGTTTCTCATATGTTATTTGTAATTGAAATTTATGTTTGGGGGACAAATAGAATTGTATTTGTTGGGTTCTAAGGCCTTATTTGTTTGCACTTTCAGACTTCAGACCATTAAGTGCATTTATTTTTCATTAAGATTTTGGCTCTTAATAGGTCTTAATCATTCAGATCTAAAACTAAGTCTTAATCATGAAGAGGTATTCTTGTATTGGATAATATTTACCACCACTCTATCCATAGTCATCAGTCACCACCATTAACTACCTCTACCACCATTAGCATTGTCAACCACCACCTAGCTACCAACTACCACCACCTCCAACCACCTGCACCATCATAACCATCATTCACAATCATAATTTCTACTAACCACTATTTTTAGCCTCTATCATATCTACCACCTCCATTATTTTAATTATATCAATCTCTATCACCACCGTCAATGCCAACGCTAATGCTAACACCACCACCATCATCAAATACTATCGGCTTATCCGAACTACTAACCAACTCATCTATCACAACTAACGCCGCCACTAACTACCACTAACACATCATCAGCATCCACACATTCTTTAGCCACCACCACCATCATTGTTATCTGACACGACCCTTCCTGGGGCCTTGTCGTAATGGGTGTCTCAAGTACGATCAAGACTGGACACCACCCCTGTTACACAACCCAACCTCCAGCCACCTGCCCTGAGTTGGATGAATTCCGAGCATGAAACAATATAGCGTAACAACTCACATAAAGACTCTGGGATAAGATCTCAATCGTGACCGACCCAACCATCCCATACCAATAATCCTACCATACCAAACCATACCAAAACAAGGGCCATAACCAAGGATGTTTCAATACATAATGTAATTAATCCCAAAATAAAATAGTAATATACATCAAAATGATTCTAATTCAAGAAGGCCTTTCACAAGAATTCAAGCTAAGGACCTTCAATCATTTCAAGCTTTATGGATGAAGATGAAATATTTGAAAGGTTCCAATAAGGACGACTTGAAGATATTTAACATTCTAAGTGTCTATCTTTAAATTAGCTTGTAATTTAAATGAAGGGAAATTTGGTGTTTCTTTATTTCTTTTAGCCCTTAGTATAAATAGTTAGCTATTAGGGTTGAACTATTAATTTTTGGAATATTGAATATTTGTGTCTCTTTTGAGAGCTTGAAAGCCCTTTGTTGATTTTCAACAATTGTCCTAGGATTTGCAAGTAAAGTTACTACCTTCTTGAGGATTCTAATAGATTAGGTGCTTTTAATTCCCAATTAAGGGGTGTTTTGGTTAGTTTCACCATTACATCTTTTGATTGTTTGAATCTAATTGTGTCTATATTTCTTTATTTTGTATCTTTAATTCCTATCTTGCTTCTATTTTCTTGTTTCACATCAAATTGGTATCAAGAGCTTGGATTAGATTTGTTTTCACAAACCTAAGTCTCGGGGTTTTGATATTTTCAAAAAACAAATAAAATTAAGAGTTGATTGAATGTTGTTTGATATTATTCCTTGAGTTACATGTTGTTGTTTTCTAGTTGAAAAAAATAAAAAAAATACATGACCAAAAAAAATTGAAAGTTATGTTGAAGAATAAACTTGAAAATGGGTTTTGTTGATTTGGTGTTTGGTTGAAAAAATTGTTGGTTAGAAGTTGTGGGGAAGTTATATCTCAAATTTGAGCTCATTTGTTTGGGTATTGAAGAGGATGAATTTGAGAATTATAAAAAAGTTCAAATCTTTCAAACTTGTTTTTTCTTTTCTTGTTAATTCTAGCTAGTTTGCTTTGAGTATTAATTCACGATTAATGTTAAACTAGTTTGTGTCCATTTAATTTATTCGTGTCAATTTTTTTCATTTTTTTTCTTTTCTTTCATTTCATTGTATGCTTCTTTGTTTCCTTGTCTGTTAGTTTTAATTGTCGGTTCTTGATTACATAAACTCCACTCCATCCTGAAGAAGTAGTACTACTTGTGAATTATTTGATGGTGTTGACTCTCAACCTTGGGTTATTCAAGAGTGGTAACAAGCAAGAGTGAGTGAGTTCATTTGATAGTGGTCTTAAAAGCCTTTGGCTTTAGAGTGATACATGAGTGTGAGTGACAAAAAGAGGGAAACATGATGTGAGTGAGTGGTGAGGAACTCTTTCTACTAACTTTTTATTTATTTTGTAGTTACAATGACTCAATTGGAGGAAGAATCCTCTAGCAAAATGGAAATTTTGCTTCAAAATCTATTAGAAGAAATGAAGGAAAAGAAGGGAAAATTGAAAGATATGGATAGAAAGGTGAGAAATCAAGAAATAGCAAAGCAACCACTTGAGGTTTTCAATCCCATCGGTCAACATGATGAGGGATCATGTAATACTCCTCTTGATACAACTCCATCCCAAATGGTAGTGCAAGATGCCCTCTCTCCTAATGCTACTTTACCAAAAGTTTGCAATCAAGCAACACTTTCAAAGGAGAGAATCAAAAAATAAATCTTCCACCGCAAGCCAATAGAACTCAAGTGAGAGCCTAACATAACCTTGAAGAGCATGATCTTTTTAATGATGATAATTATAATTATGGAGCCAATGATCAAGTTCAACAAGAGAGGTTAGGTGGGAGAAAAAGAAGAGGGAGAAATGGAGCGTGGTATCTAATTGACGATTGAGAATATAATAGAAGAAATGATGATGAAGATCGAGGATTCAACAACATCAAGATTACCCTTCCATTCATCAAATGAAGTAGTGACCCAAATGAATATTTTGATTGGATTGTGAAACTTGAAAGGCAATATAATCTCAACAATGTGAGTGATGTTAAAAAGGTGAATTATGCTATAAGTCACCTTGAGGGTTTTGCTTCTACATGGTGGGAGAAAATTGAAAGAGATGCTTTGGTGAATAGAGACTTTGTTACAAGATGGAATGACATGAAAAGGCATATGAGAGAAAGGTTTGTGGATCAAGATTATGAGCAAAATACACTCAAGAAATATTACAAACTTCAACAAGAAAGTAAGAGTGTGGAAGAGTATTATGAGGAGCTAGAGAATACTAGGCTTAAAGAGAATGTCAATGATGAAGAGGTGAAGCTTATGGAAAGATTTATCTCGGGCTTAAATAAAGAGGTAAGACAATCATTGGAATTGCATCGTCTTTCTACTTTATATGAAGATTATCAAATGGAACTCAAGGCGGAGGGTCATGACAGCGCCCAAGCGCACACGCAAGTGTACGTGGTCTTATCAAGTAGTAAAGTGGCTTCAAGGAAGCCCAAGTATCGATCTCTCAGGGACTTGCGTTCGCCGCCTAACTAATTCTAGTTTATCCAATTGAGGAAAGTAGTAAATAGAGTTTAGAATGTAAATTAAAAAAAACTAAACTAATGCGGAAAAGTAAATAACTTTGGACAATCAAAGGATAGAGATCCAGGGTTAAGACTTCCAATCAATCATATTACGTTATTGTACTGCATTCGTTAAATTACTTATCATGGTTGTTGAGTCGTAGGGTTAATTGTATGATCATGGTTTCCCAACCTCTAATCGTTTACCTAAGTTGAACCTTACAACTACATTGTTGAGCGGGGATGTAATAATTCACTTAAGTTCTTTACAAATTTCATCCTACATATGAATCAAGTATGGTATCTAAGTACATTCCTGTCCTAGATACTAATTTGAATTCCTCATTTCATAAATAAATACAAACCATACTCTGCTTATTCCCATGTTCTATCTCCCTATTCCCTCTCGTGAGTTCACAAGGTTGACAATTGATGTATTCTAAGGGTCGCGAATCCTTAAAATAGTTAAAATAAGAATAAACAAACAACTAATATGTAATGTCCCAAATATGGTACCCAAAACGCTACACGATGCTCATGACCCCGAAGGACACTAGCTAACCCATGACTGATATCTGTGACTAGGCACTGCATAATATACTGTATAAATGCGGTAAAAGGCTGAAAGGCCATAAGGTTCAAATATCTGATAAAACATAACATCTGAAAATGCGGTATATCAATACCAAAACAAAATTGAAATAACTGTCTAAACATGCTATAGTCTAGAAGCCTTTAAACTGTCTAAAAATTATGGAGTTGATGGGACATGCCCCCAACAAACTTCGAACAATTGAAATAATAAAGTAATAAAATAATTATGCTATCCATAAATGACGAGGACTTACTGTCTGTCTGGCTTCTGAACGTCTGATCTACTAAGGATACTCTGGAGCTCGTACTTCTAAACCTATGACATAAAACACCATAGCGCAAATGCGTCAGTATGATTGAATATACTGGTATAAAAGTGAGGTAGGCTGAATGCAAGGGGTTTATAAGCATGAACAATACTAACTGGCTGAATAACATGAATGTGAGAATACATGCATAAATACGTGAACTATAACTGAGATCATGACATCACTGAATCTGAATACTGATAACATAATTTTTGTATAACTAGTAAAATATTATCTGAATGACTGTGTCTGACAGTCCTATTTTTTATGGAACTAGCTGAGTTCCGTACTGAACTTGGTGACTGTATCTGGTAGTCCTAAATTCTGTAGAACTATCTGAGTTTTATTACTGAGACTGAGACTGAGACTTTAACTATAGGAAGTATTCATCTAATCAACATGCCCCAAATAAGCTATTATAGCTGAGTTGGGGTCCAATCTGTGACCCTAATTGGAAGAGTGTCAATACTGTATCACTGGTAAGGACAAGCTATGAGTGACCCTCATCTGATAGTGTCCTCAAAAGAGAACGGTGGGACCCTCATCTGATAGTGTTAATCTACTTCATCAACCCTCATCTGCCAGTGTTGATGTCTCAACTTATGCTGGCTATATAGTTCTGAATTGCAAGGATTGCTTCTAAGGATCACAACCTCAACTGTCAATATGTGCCCTTATCCTTGGGTTCACTCAGTGCTAATTCCTACTCCCATCTGAATAGACACTGAAACATGATTAACTAAACTGAAATGGAATGCATTCATTGAGTTCCGTTGACTGACGAAATACTACTGAGATTAATGAATTTCTGAGATTACTGAGTTTATTGAGTTTTCCTGAGTCACATGACTGACTGAGTTCTATCAATCATGGCTTGACTAGAGTATCTTGAAACATAACACTGGCTCTAGGCACACAGCTAAATTATCGGGTACAAGTACCCCCAGGACTCGATAACATGTAACTGACAAGACATGACACTTCCTGGACTCACGACCATAATCAACAATCCATAGTACAATCATTAGGGAATTTCATGTGGCTCTTGATTATCATAGTTTGGAACATGAATAGGAAAGCATATAAACATGTCATAATTTCATAGGCTAATCTCATGAACAATCCATCGAACAATTTCTATGCATAACAATATCATGGAAGTTATTTTGAACATAAGGGTGAAACATGGGTTCATTAATGAACATGGGTTCTTGACTTGGGATTAAACACCTAGGGTTTCTCTTTCTTGGGGATTGATCTTTGAAAGAAACCCTAATTTAGTATTGTGGATGAATAATGAAGTTATGAGCTCTGATCTAGTATAACTAGGGGTTAAAACAAGTGGAAAAAGACCCAAATACCCTTTTAAAAATGCGTTAAAATCACTGATTGGATGTGGCGACGGTTTGGGAGATGGTCCATCATTGGCTCGACGGTCTGTCGGTCCTGACCATCGCACTTGGCAAGAACCTGAACTTTTTGCCTTGTCTGTAATAGTTTGGGTGACGGTTCATTGCTAGCTCGATGGTCCATCAGTCCTGGCCTTCGTACTTGACCAGAAGTCGGGTTCACTGCCTTAGTCATGACAGCTTGGGCGATGGTCCGTCTCTATCTCAATGGTCCGTCAGCCTGACCGTCGCTTCTGGGCAGTTCCGATAGTTCTCTATAAAACATCCATAACTTTTTACTCTGATACTAGATTTGTACAAATTTGGTATCGTTGGAAAAATAATTCAATTTCCCACATGATAATAAGCCGAAATTGGGAAAATTATATCTGATTTAAATATTAATCATTTAGGAAGTCATCACTAACTCTTCTAGAGACTTGATATGACTTAAAGAAAGTTTGAGGTATTACAATATCTCCCTTTTGGGAACATTCATCCTTGAATAGGACTGACTAGACTGGGAAAACTGATAGATTGATCTTACTTAAGGGACGTAAACATTGAACATGTCTATATGACTGGAACTTCTGATATACTGAAATCTTATACTGAATATGCTTGTCTGATGCATGGATATATGATGGATAGTCTTCATGATTTCATGACTAAAATTACTGAGAAGCTGAGTTTCTCGTGATGAGAATGCATATCTAATGCATAAAAACATGACTGGCATGATACATGAACATATGACTGGACATGCAAGGGTATTTGATAGTAAGTTTATAACTGAAATCTAAACATGAAATTGAATAAGCTTATGGAAAGCTATTACCTCGGGCTGAGTCTGAGTTTGCGGAGAATAGGTGAGGATACTTGGTCTGCATGTCTACTTCTTCTTCACAAGTAGCTCCCTCAACGGACTGATTCCACCAAAGAACTTTGACTATAGGGAATTCTTTGTTCCTTACTCTGCGAGTCTGGTAGTCAAGAATTTCGACTGGAATCTCTTCATAAGAGAGGTTGTTCTGAATGTCTAAGCCCTCTACCGGGACTACAACTGTTGGGTCACCTATGCACTTCTTTAGCAAGGAGACATGGAACACTGGATGAACTGAGGCTAGATCTGAAGAAAATTTGAGCTCATAAGCTACCTGATGATAGGCGAATTTACACGCCTATAGCACTATATTTTGCCCATATTTTAGCCTAGTTTTGAGAACAAATTATATATTTCATGCACTTTTAGTCCATTTTCCTGTAAGTGAGCTAACGAACATGATTAGCAAAGTTTCAGGTATAAATGATGCAGAATTCAGCATTTCATGGATAACTTGACGCCAAAGAAAGCTTCACGAAAGGAGAAAAGCCAATCTTGGACGCCAAGGACTAAAGATGGCGCATGGAAATTCTGTCCCGGGCTAAAACAACATTTCTGAAGACTTTGGGGACTAGCAGTAATTTATTAGGATTAGGATAATGATACATTAACCTAGTACAATTGGGTTAAGTATTTCATTAATTTATTAGGATTAGGATAATGATACATTAACCTAGTACAATTGGGTTAAGTATTTCATTAGCTTAGTAGGATTTGGTTAAGCATTTCATTAGCTTAGTAGGAATAGGATATGGGTATTATAAATACCCTATCTTGCTAGAGATTTTAGAACATCTTCTTCTTACATCTTCTTACATCTTCTTCTTAAATCTTCTTACATTCTATTCTATTCTACTTCTAAGACATTCTAGTTCTAAACAATCATTCTTCCATTACTTCTATTTTTCTTCCTCTATTCATCTATTCTTAAATTCCACAACAAGAGAAACGTTACTTTGCTAAGGGATTCACGCCTAACGCCTACCACACCATTACAAACGTGAAATATTTATTGTGGTATAACAACAATGTCAATTGTGATTTCCTTCGCACTCATGGGTAACTAAACTTCTCTGTTGGGGTTATGGAAGTCGAATGAGATACTATCTATTGCTGTGAGTTTGTGAGTTCGTGACACGTATGTTGCTTATATCATTATTCTCTTCATCTTAATCCAAATTCTTTGTGGTTGCAAACGCAAGAATACGCCAGTATAACATTTAACTTGTTTGAAAGAAAGGTTATCTGCCTGGAAAAGAGATAATGTCAAGGTAGTAGGGTCCCATCCCCTATTAAAAAGTTAGTGCCGTAACTGGATTAACCTCTTGGAGAATTCGTACCGTTAGACACGCTTTAAGCTTGAAAGAGTTAAAGTGAAATAATCCTTGAATAGGTTGAAAGACACCTGGATTTACCATCGAATAGAATTCTCTATAAGCACATACATGTCTGAATTCTGCACACTCATAGCCAATAGAGACGTATAACTCAGAAGGTGGACATAACCCCAACTCCTCAATTCTCATTGTTTACATCTCACTAAAACATTCTTTCTCTTTTTACTTTGCCATTGCCGTTTTTCTCTACTTATTTGGTTACATTACTTGCACAACAAGAATCCCCTTTTTTCGAGACTTGCACCTAAAGTTTAGTAATCTTTACTTACTTGTTGACCAAGCTATTCCCATTGGGATCGATACCTAACCCAGTTGGGTTCTATATTTGCTAACGACCGCTTTACACTCCTTTGAGAGCTGTAGATTGAGCGTTATCACTACCTTGCCGAAACAACTGAGAATTTTGAAGGGACCAACATATCGGGGACTGAGCTTTTCCTTCTTGCCGAATCACTCACTCCTTTAAAGGGAGAGATTTTCAAGTACACATAATCACCAATCTTAAACTTGAGATTGTATTTTGCGCACATCTGCGTATGATTTCTATCGGCTCTAAGCTGTCTTGATCCGTTCTCTGATCAACTGAACTTTCTCTAAGGTGTCGAATACCAAGTCAGGCCCTACGACTGCGGCCTCACCCACTTTGAACCAACAATTGGATATCCGCACCTCCTACCGTAGAGAGCTTCAAATGAAGCCATCTAAATACTGGAATGATAGTTGTTGTTGTATGCAAACTCAATCAAAGGCAAGTGGTCATCCCAAATACCCTTGAAATCAATTACACACGCCTTTATCATATCTTCCAAGGTCTGAATGATCCTTTATTCTTGACCATCTATCTGAGTATGAAAGGTTGTATTGAGGTGAACTTGGGTACCAAGACCCTTTTGGAACGCTTTCTAGAAATGAGAGGTGAACTAGGTACCTCTATCTGAGACAATAGATAATGGAACACCATGCAATCTGACCAAATCCCTGATATAGAGTTTGGCATAATCCTCAACTGAATAATAGGTATGGACTAGAAGGAAATGAGATGATTTGGTCATTCTATCTACAATGACCCACATGAATCTGCTGACGACGAGTACGAGGCAAACCCATCACAAAGTCCATGTTCACTTCTTCCCACTTCTAAGTAGGAATACTGAACTCCTGCATAGACCCACTAGGCTTCTGATTCTCTATCTTAACCTGCTGACATATAGAGCATTTAGCCACGAACTCTGCAATATCTCTCTTCATCCTACTTCACCAATAGATCTTCTGTAAATCGTGCTACATCTTAGTGGCCCCTGGATGAATCGAGTAGTGTGCACCATGTTCTTCTGCAAGAATTTTGTGCCTCAAGTCATCTACACTTGGAACACACAGACGACTCTGAAAATGGAGAACACCATCTCCCCCTTGGGAGAAAACATCTACCTTTTGATATCTGATCGACACTTTCAACTTAACAAGAATGGGATCTCTATCTTGCTTTTCTTTCACCTCGGATACTAGAGACGATTCTGAACTATTCTGAACCCATATACTACCTCTTCTAAAACAACTTAGCGCATACATAGTCGAGCAAGAAGATAGACTTACTGAGCTAACTTTTTCTTACTGTCCTCAACATGAGCAACACTACCCGTAGATAGTCTATGAGAACGTCGGCCACTACATTGGCCTTGCCCGAATGATAAAGGACACTCATGTATTAATCTTTCAAGAGATCTGACCACCTTCTCTGACAGAGGTTAATATATTTCTGAGCGAATACGTACTGAAGGCTCTTGTGATCTGTGAATACATCTACATGAACACCATACAAGTAATGCCTTCAAATCTTTAAGGCAAAAACTACAGCTGCTAACTCAAGATCATGAGTCGGATAATTCTTCTCATGGGGTTTAATATGTATGGAGGAATACGCTATAACCTTACCATGATGCATGAGGACACAACCCAAACCTACTCTGGATGTATCACAATACACTACGAACCCATCTGAACCATCTGGAAGAGCTAAAACAAGGTCTGAGGTGAGTCGAGTCTTCAACTCCTGAAAACTCTTCTCACAAGGATTTGGCCACTGAAACTGAACCTTGTTTTGAGTCAATCTGGACATAGGGGATGCAATAGACAAAAATTCTTCAACAAACCGACAGTAATAGCCATCCAAACCCAAGAAACTCCTGATATCTGATGGAGAGATAGGTCTAGGCCAGTTTCTCACTGCTTTGGTCTTTTGAGAATTAAATCTAATGCCATCACCGGAGATGATATGACCAAGGAATGCTACTTACCTTAGCCAAAATTCGAACTTACTGAATTTGGCGAATAGCTGATGATTTCTGAGAGTCTGCAATATTATTCTGAGATAGTCTGCATAATCATGTTCACTGTGAGAATAGACAAGAATGTCATCTATGAAGACTATGATGAATATGTCCAAGTACTGTTTGAACACACGGTTCATCAAGTCCATAAAGGCTACTGGGGCATTGGTAAGACCAAAGGACATGACTAAGAATTCGAAGTGACCATACCGAGTACAGAAAGCTATATTTAGAATATCACATTCTCTGAATCTGATTTGATGATAGCCTGATCTGAGGTCTATCTTAGAAAAATAGCTGGCACCCTGAAGTTGATCGAATAAGTCATCGATTCTAGGAAGTGGATACTTGTTCTTAACAGTGACTTTATTGAGCTGACGGTAGTCTATACACATTCTAAGAGAACCGTCTTTCTTGGGAACGAATAAGACTGGTGCACCCCACGGGGACACACTGGGTCTGATGAATCCCTTATCTAAGAGATCCTTTAACTGTTCCTTTAATTCTTTGAGTTCTTCTGGTGCCATTCAGTGTGGTGGAATAGATATGGGCTGAGTATTTGGAAGAAGATTAATGTTGAAGTCTATTTCCTTTTCAGGAGGAATTCCTAGAAGATCTTCAGGAAAGATATATGAGTATTCGTTCACTACTGGGACTGATTCAAGAATGGGAAATTTGGAACTAGTGTCCTTAACTCGAACAAGATGATAGACACATCCCTTAGTTATCATTTATCATGCCCGGAGGTAGGAAATAAGCTGACCTCTAAAAACTAAAGTACTACCCTTTCACTCTAGGACGGGTTCATTTGGGAACTAAAATTGGACAACTCTATTTCTGCAGTCGACTGTGGCATAGAAGGAATGAAGCCAATCTATGTTGAGAATGACATCAAAATCAGTCATCTCTAATTTGACTAAGTCTGCTGAAGTGACTTTCTGAGATACTATAGTCGAACAGTTCCTGTATACCCATTGGGATATGATAGTTTTACCCACTGGGGTAGAGACTGAGAAGGGCTCTGCTAGAATTTTGGGACTGACTCTGAAATCAACTGCTGTATAGGGAGTAAAAAAATACAAAGAAGCTCCTAGATCTATCAAGGCGTAAACATATATATGAAAGATCTGTAGCGTACCAGTAACCACATTAGGAAAATTTTCCTGATCTTGTCGGGAATGAAGAGCATAGAGTCTATTTGGGTGCTGCCCACTGGTTGCGCTGGAAGTGGGACCCTGCTGATTTGGGCGACCAGACTGAACTGAGGAATGGTTCTGCTAACCCTGAAATCCTGACTGGGGACAATCTCTAACTCTTTGGCCGGGCTTTCCACATCCAAAATACATATCACTGCCAGCTCTGCAAATACCTTTGTGTTTCTTACCACAAGTCTGGTAAAGAGGATTGGTTCGGGCACTGCTAACACTGCCCTGAGACTTAGAGCCTGGTGCCCTATATTTTTTACCATCCTTGAACTTAGGAACTGGAGCACTAGCTGAGGAAGGATATGGAATGGATGACTTTGGGCGGAACTGAGAACGACTTCCACCCTCTGACTTAGGTTGAGCAAAGTTGAAACTACCTGTCCTTTCTCTCTTATTCTACTTCTCTCTCATATTAATCTTCTGCTCTTCTATCTATTGAGCATGGATCATAAGCCTGGTTATGTCCATCTCACTAATCAACATTACAGATCTGTACTCATTGACCACACTATAATTCACCCAGAAACAAACTTACTCATCTTAGCCCTGCTGTCTGCCACTACATGAGGAGAATATCTAACTAATTAAGTAAACTTAAGAGAATACTCTTTCACTATCATGTTGCCCTGCCTGAGGTTGATAAACTTAGATTCTCCCAGCTCTAGGGGAAAGAATCTATCTAAAAATGCAGTGGCAAACTCCTCCCACTCAATAGGCCCTACATCTGCGGCCCTCTTTTCCTTCCATTTCTTGAACCATGTGTGAGCCACATCCTGCAACTAATATACAGCTAGCTCATCACTCTCACAAGCAGTACCCCCCATAATATCTGTAACCTTCTGCACCTGATCAAGGAATTCCTGAGGGTCCTCATCTGACTTAGACCCAAAAAAGAATAGAGGATTCATTCTGGTGAAGTACCGAATCCTAGCTGCAGTAGTATTGGCCACTAGGTTAGCTGGAACAGCAGCTGGACATTTATTTTGAGCACCAACTGAGTTAGCAAGAGTAGTGAATGCAGCTCTGAACTCTGTATGAGAGACATGTTTGTCCAAGGGATCTGCTTGGATGGGCTAGGGGGATGACTGATTTTCATTTCTTCTTTTGGAAGGAATGTTCTGTAGAAGAAATGCAAAATTAAATTAGATTAAGAGTTAAATTTGAGCTCATGCTCACTGGAACGACATGAATATTGAAAGAAGGGAAATTGTTCCTAAAACATCTTATAGTCTCTTATCCATAAATGTGGTGCATAATATACCCATGCACAATACTCTACTAGATGCGGCTTTCAGACTTCCTAGGATACTATTGAACCTTAGGATCTGATACCAAGTTTGTAACGCCCCAAATCTAGTACCCAAAATTCTACACAGTGCTCATGACTCCGAAGAACCACAAGCTAACCCATGACTAGGCACTGCATAATATACTGTATAAATATGGAAAAAGGCTGAAAGGCCATAAGGTTCAAATATCTGATAAAACATAACATCTGGAAATGCGGTATATCAATACCAAAATAAAACTGAAATAATTATCTGAACATGCTATAGCCTGGAAGCCTCTAAACTGTCTAAAAATTGTGGAGTTGATGGGACATGTCCCCAACTAACTTCAAAAAATTGAAATAATAAAGTAATAAAATAATTATGCTATTCTCGAATGATGAGAACTCACTTCTAGTCTGGATGCTGAACTTCTGATCTACTAAGGATGCTCTGGAGCTCGTACTTCTAAACCTATGGTATAAAACACCATATCACAAATGCGCCAGTACAATTGAATGTACTAGTATGGAAGTGAGGTAGGCTGAATGCAAGGGGTTTATATGCATGGACGATACTAACTGACTGAATAACATAAATGTGAGAATACATGCTTGAATACGTGAACTGTAACTAAGGTTATGACATCACTAAATCTGAATACTAATAACATAAGTTTCGTATAACTGGTATACTATTATCTGAATGACTGTGTCTGACAAGCCTATTTTTGATGGAACTAGCTGAGTTCCGTACTAAACTGGGTGACTGTATTTGGCAGTCCTGAATTCTGTAGAACTATCTGAGTTCTATTACTGAGATTGAGACTGCAATTGTGGGAAGTAGTCATCTAACTGACATGCCCCAAATAAGCTATTATAGCTGAGTTAGGGTCCAATTTGTAACCCCAATTAGAAGGGTATCAATACCGCACCACTGGTAGGGACAAGCTGTGAGTGGCCTTCATCTGACAGTGTCCCCAAAAGAGAACGGTGGGACCCTCATCTGACAGTGTTAATCCAACTCACCAACCCTCATCTGTCAGTATTGATGCCTCAACATATGCTGGCTACAGAGTTCTGGAATGCAAGGATTGCTTCTAAGGATCACACCCTTAGCTATCAGTGTGTGCCCTCATCCTTGAGTTCACTCCGTGCTAATTTCTACTCCCATCTGAATAGACACTGAAACATGATTAACTGAACTGAATTGGACTGTGTTCATTGAGTTCTGTTGACTGATTGAATACTACTGAGATTAATTAATTTCTGAGATTTCTGAGATTACTGAGTTTACTGAGTTTTCCTGAGTCACTCACATGACTGGCTGAGTTCTATGAATCATGGCTTGACTGAGAGTATCTTAAAAACATGACACTGGCTCTAGGCACACAGCTAAACTGTCAGGTACAAGTACCCCCAGGACTCAATATCATGAAACTGACAAGAAATGACACTTCCTGGACTCACGACCATAATCAACAATCCATAATACAATTATTGGGGAATTTCACGAGGCACTTGATTATCATGGTTTGGTACATAAATAGGAAAGCATATAAATATGTCATAATTTCATAGGCTAATCACATGAACAATCCATCAAACAATTTCAATGCATAACAATATCATGGAAGTCATTTTGAACATAAGGGTAAAGCATGGGTTCATCAATTTGGTCATAATTGAATCCTAAAGCATGATTCTTGTTGTCTTGGGCATTTTATCAAATACATTGCATGCATAACCTTAGGCTTAGGCATATACACTAGTTCATGCATCATGGTTACTTTAATCAACTCAATTTAAAAGTTTTCAACCCACATACTAGCATAAATTCATGAAAAGTACATAAAGACTCCAACTTGGGATTCATACAACCACATCAACATAATTAAAATTAACCCACCAAATGGAAATTACAATTCATGAGTATAAAATGGAATTCTTGAGCTTCATGGGTGAAAAAAACCCATGAATCAACACTTTACATACCTGAGTGGATGATTTCTTGAAGATTGGTGGAGAAAAGCATGAATTCTTGACTTGGGATTAAACACCTAGAATTTCTTGTTCTTGGGGATTAATCATTGATAGAAACCCTAATTTGGTGTTATGGATGAATAATGAAGTTATGAGATATGGTCTGGCATAACTAGGGGTTAAAACGGGTGGAAACAAATTCCCAAATACCCATTTAAAAATGGCTTAAAATTTCTGATTGGAAGTGGCGATGATTTGGGCGATGGTCCGTTGTTGGCTCGACGGTCCGTCAGTCCTGACCGTCGCACTTGACAAAACCTAAACATTCTACCTCGTCTGCGATGGTTTGGGCGACGGTCCATCGCTAGCTTGATGTTTTGTCGGTCCTGGCCGTCACACTTGACCAGAAGTCAAGTTCACTTCCTTAGTCACAACAGCTTGCGCGACGGTCCGTCGCTAGCTCGACGGTCCGTCGGCCAGACGTCGCTTCTGGGAAGTTCCGACAGTTCTCTGTAAAACGTCCATAACTTTTTACTCCAATACCGAATTTGGACAAAATTGGTATCATTGGAAAGCTAATTCAACTTCCCACATGATTAAAAGCCAAAATTTGGGAAATTCTAAAAATTAATCATTTAGGAAGTCATCACTAACTCTTCTGGAGACTTGATATGACTTAAAGAAAGTTTGGGGTATCACACAATAATGATAAGCAAATCAACAAACTTAATTCAAAACGTAATAATCATGATCTTCACCATAACTCCAAATAGGAGTTGTAGCCTTCAATAGAAATATTCATCATCCAATCCCTTGGATTGATGATACAAACCATGAAAGAAACTAAATTAAAGAATAATAAAACCTAAAAAGAAATTGTGGTAGTCTCTAATCTCTTCCAAGGACGTCCAAAAGTAAGTAATAAAATGTAAATAATGTCCTATTTATAGTGGAAGAAATAGCTCATGACTTGTTGAACAACGAAACAGTTTTCTGGTCGTCTGTGAACCTAGAGCTCAAAACAACACAACATCATCAACGACGAACTAGAAACACGAGCTAAGCATAGGCTAAATTCACATTGAGCTTTAACTTATTATTTTGACTCCTTGAACTTTATAACTAAGTTGTTTCACATATAAATACATAATAACAACCTTAGTAAATCATTAAAACACATTAGAACCCAACACAATAGACTAGAAAAACACCTAGATCAAGCTAGTTACACTAGTTTTCTCGGTTGACCCTAAATGCTCAAATTGAATAAAAAATCATGTGAATCCACCATTAAACATTGTAAACACATTCTTGGACACATAAATTCTAATTTATATCATTATCACCCCATTAATTAGATGAATCATCCTCAAAACAAGGTTAAATAGGCTAGAATAGTAGCGCTAGAATGCATAAATAAACCCAACATCACCACTCCACACTTAAAGCTTTGTTCATCCTCGAACAAAGCTTAACTGAAAGCATCATGAGATGGAAAGACTCCACACTTATACTACATGCAAGAAATTCAAGCTAGCGCTACAATGACTACATGGAATGCAAGTTTACAAAACTAAGCATGTTATACGCAATTGAAAGCTCAAGAATCCTACTCCAAAACATCCTAGCCTCAAGAATTTACTCAATACATAGCAAAATCATGCATATTTCTCAATATAAGTCATCATATAAATCACCCACATTCATCAAACATGTGCCCCTCGCAACAAGAGAGTTACCCATAATCACTTATAATAATGAAATTATAACATAATAGGTGCAAGAATTAAATTACGCTCACTCTCACAAAGAATTCACAAGTTACACATAATGAACCATAGGATTTCCCTTAGTGTAGTGTTCCACTAATAATCGAATGTAAAGTTTAGGATCAAGTAGGACTTTTTCGGGTTGTATTGTAGGCTAAGGGATGGGTAGGAACTATTTTGGCCAAGAATAGTGACTAACCTCTCTAAGCGCTTTAATACACTACATCATTCATTTAAAACAAATCTCTAACAACCAAATTACACCATTTTTGTCTATCATCTCTTTTATTTTCGCCCCATCTCTTTTAAGCATTTTCACAAACACTTGGTGGGCATATAGTTTATTACCACAAGAATCAATTTTTTTTTCTCACAATCATGGAAATATTTCTTTCATCAATTACATCACATCAATCCACCACAAATCAAATATAAACACCAATAACTATTACCTTGGGGCATCAATTTCACCTTTTTCTTCTTCAATTTCTCAAACTCCTTACTAATTCAATTTTTTAAGCACTTAGGAGCCTTTTGGATCAAATTATCATCTATCAAAGAAGGGATTAGGCTACATATAAGGCTACCAAAGAAAAAGCTAAAGTCTCAATGGGGTTAACTAGGATAATTCACAAAGGTAGGTAAAAACAAGGTATAAAACAAGGCTATTAAATAAATGCCTAAATCATCTTCTAAATTCACATTCTTTATTTTGCTTCACACACACACCGGACAAGTTCTAGACATCACATGCAACAAAGAATATACAAAAATCTCTCATGCACATGAAACATGCTCAACTCAATAGGATCATCATAGACTCTCAACGAAATAATAACATGAATTTAAAATTAAGCCAAAAAGTACAAGAGTCATAAACTTGATTCTAAGAGTCTCAAAAATAACAATTCACTCAATTCAACATGCTTTTACAAACAAACCAACTTGCATCATGTAATAAAAAATAGCATCAACAAGAATATCTCACTTATTCCTAACCTAAACAAAAAAATTTAATTGATCCAAAATTTAAGAATTTCCCCACCCCACACTTAAAAATCTACTTTATCCCCAAAGTGAATTTAAAGGTAAGAGATAGAAATACTCTCTGAGGCCTCTAGGCCTAGATAGTAGCATTTTCACATAAAAAGGGGATCCATGGGACCCTACACTCAATCTGTGCCTTGCTTCAAGCTCAAGTTTATGGTACTCAGACTTCCCATTAACCTGTGACTCAACCAAAAATAAAAACTTCATGAAATAAAAAATACGAAAAACTAAAAAGAAAACATACCTAATTAACTTGGGTTGCCTCCCAAGAAGCTGCTAATTTAGTGTCGCGACACGACCCAATCAAATTTTTCCTCCACCTTGAGGATATAAATTTCACCCCCAACATTGCATCCATCTTTTTGCCTCAATCATATGGAGGTGGTACAGAGATTAATAAACCGATTAATGGATGATGCATGATAAAACACTTGGCCTTCAAGTGAGGTGTATTTTTATGTTTCTTATCTGATGTAAAATCAAGAATATAGGATTCTTGTTCCTCATCTTCACACTCTTCCACTATTTTAGATGATTCCACCGACAAGATATCATCTAAACATAAAGTATAAAAATGCTTCGAGTGAGGCCCAACCAATCCCACTTTAAAATTTACACTATCTACTACACACTCACTTTTATTCACCTTCTCAATTTCGGTCTCAATATCAAGATGATAATCGAGTGGCTGAGATTCTTGTGTTTGCTCCACACATTGGCTAATATCCTCCCAACATATTTCTTTGCTTATCCATTGTAGACATTGTGGCAGTGGATCCATCATACTTTTCATAATATCAGTTTTCGAGTACTCAGACTTCCTCGAATTATTTGCATCATATTGGGAAGGTCTCATCCACGCACTTTCATCAAAATTTGAACAATAAGCCGCTTGATATGTCCCCTACAGAAACAACAAGAATCATCATCACTTGAAAACCATCTACCCCACGCTGATATATCAAGAAGTGTGATAAAAAGAGAAATAAAAGAAAATAAAAATAAACTAAATAAAAACTATTTACAACTCAATATAGAAAAACTAAAAATAAGATAGTTGCCTAGTTACAAGTCTCCGACAATGGAGCCAAAAACTTGACAGCGCTCAAGCACACACGCAAGTGTACGTGGTCTTATCAAGTAGTAAAATGGCTTTAAGGAAGCCCAAGTATCGATCTCTCAAGGACTTGCATTCGCCGCCTATCTAATTCTAGTTTATCCAATTGAGAAAAGTAGTAAATAAAGTTTTAGAATGTAAACTAAAAGAAAAACTAAATTAATGCAAAAACGTAAATGACTTTGGACAATTAAAGGATAGACATCCAGGGTTAAGACTTCCAATCAATCATATTACGTTATTGAACTACATTCGTTAAATTGCTTATCTTGGTTGTTGAGTCATAGGGTTAATTGCATGATCATGATTTCCCAACCTCTAATTGTTTACCTAAGTTGAACCTTACAACTACATCATTGAGCGGGGATGTAATAGTTCACTTAAGTTCTTTGCAAATTTCATCCTACATATGAATCAAGTACGGTATCTAAGTACATCCTGTCCTAGATACTAATTTGAATTCCTCATTTCATAAATAAATACAAACTATACTTTGCTTATTCCCATGTTCTATCTCCCTATTCCCTCTCCCGAGTTCACAAGGTTGACAATTGATGTATTCTAGGGGTCGCGAATCCTTAAAATAGTTAAAATAAGAATAAACAAACAACTAATAATGATAAGCAAATCAACAAACATAATTCAAAACATAATAATCATGATCTTGGACTTAACCCCGAATAGGAGTTTTAGCCTTCAATAGAAATATTCATCATCCAATCCCTTGAATTGATGATACAAACCATGAAAGAAACTAAATTAAAGAATAATAAAACCTAAAAAGAAGTTGTGGTAGCCTATAATATCTTCCAAGGACATCCAAAAGTAAGGAAAAAAACGTGAATAATGTCCTATTTATAGTGGAAGAAATAGCTCATGCCTTGTTCAACAAGGAAACAGTTTTCTGATCGTCTGCGAACCCAATGATGCGCTGTGTCGATTATAGCGTTGAACACATCGACGTGAAGAATCTAATTCACATTTAATCACTATTTTGGATGTCTTATGAATCCATTTATCTGTATCACGAGCCACGAATACTTTACACGCACCTACACTCTCTCAATACATTTCAGGTATTCAAATTGGCATCAAGCTGCGTTTTGTGCTTCCGTGATCCATTCCAAGCCTTTTTGAGTTGTTTCCACTTTATTTGAAGCTTTTAAATCCTTAATATATCATCATAGTCCATTAAAAAATCATCATATATCATTAAAAACAACAATTTAGAGCTCAAAACAACACAACATTCTCAACGACGAACTAGAAACACGAGCTAAGCATATGCTAAATTCACATTGAGCTTTAACTTATTGTTTTGACTTTTTTATTGATCCAATTGACCCTTGAACATTATAATTAAGTTTTTTCACATATAAATACATAATAAAAACCTTAGTAACTCATTAAAACACATTAGAACTCAACACAATAGACTAGAAAAATACCTAGCTCAAGCTAGTTACACTAGTTTTCTCGGTTGACTCTAAATGCTCGAATTGAATCAAAACTCATGTGAATCCACCATTAAACATTGTAAACACATTATTTTACACATAAATTCTCATTTATATCATTATAACCCCATTAATCACATGAATCATCCTCAAAACAAGGCTAAATAGGCTAGTATAGTAGCGCTAGAATGCATAAATACACCCAACATCAGGTCATCAAAAGGAAAACAAGTCAAAGGTGCAATCTTATTTTTATTCATGGGATAAAAATAAGGAAGATTGGAAATACTCTCCCATTTGGGACAAATCCAAAGGTGTAAAGCAAGAATTGAAGTCCAACTTGGACAATGACAAACCAAAAGCGGACTACAAGGATGGAGGTAACAAAGCTAAACTTGAAACTTCATCTAAAATAAAGTGTTTTAAATGTCAATTATATGGTCATAAAGTAAATGAGTGTCTAAATATAAGAACTATCATTGCATTGAATGATGGTGGTTATCAAACCAAAGATGAATCTAAAGATGATTATGTGGAGGTGATAGTAGTGATGAGTTTATGGGAGAAGGTGATGGAGAAGAAATTAATGATGATGGGAAGCTTATTATTGTTATGAGGAGAATTATGAGTTCTCTATCAAGGGAGGATATTGATCAATGGGAGAACTTGTTTTATAATTGGTGTAGAGTTCAAGAATAATTATGTTCTTTATCATTGATAGTGAAAGTTGTGTCAATGTTGCTAGTGTATCTATGGCTGAACAATTGAAACTTCCAACAAGAAGGCATTCAAAACCTTATAGATTACAATGGCTCAATGAATATGGTGAACTCAAGGTGACCAAGAGAGTGTTGATAAAATTCAAGGTTGAAAGTTATCATGATAAAGTGCTTTGTGATGTTGTACCAATGCAAGCTTGTCATTTATTGATGGGAAGTCCATGGGAATATGATGTGGGGGCTAAACATGATGGGAGGTCAAATAAATATGCATTTATTAAGGATGGTAAAAAAGCACATTCTTAACCCATTTTATCTTTTTCAAGTGAGTGAAGAATATAGAAAAATGGGAGAGTTGAAAGAAAAACTTAAGAGAGAAAACAAAGAGAGGAGTAAGGGAGCAAAAAATGATAACTCAAGAGAGGAAAAAGGAGAGGTTGAGAGCTCAAGTGAGAATAAGTTATCACAAAAAAAGAGAGATGAGCAAGAAAAACAAAAAAAATCAAAAAAAGAGAGTAAATGTGCATGATTTTGCAAAATCAAGAGAGCATGAAAGAGCTAAATATTGAGGATGCTACTCAAGTCATATTTATTAAACCAAAAGGTTATTCTTTGCTTTCTAACAATGAACTAACCTCTTTATCTTTTCCAAATGTTGTCTCTTCTTTGATGCAAGAATATGAAGATCTATTTCCAGAAGAAATACCAAGTGGGTTGCCTCCTTTGAGAGGAATAGAGCATGAAATTGACTTTTTGTCGGGTTCTCAAATACCCAACAAAGAGACTTATAGGAGCAATCCTCAAGATATCAAAGATTTGCAAAGAAAAGTGAAGGAATTTATGAATTAAGGTTTGGTGAGATAAAATTTAAGTCCATGTGCGGTGCCCGTAATTCTAGTACCCAAGAAGGATGGGACATGGAGGATGTGTGTAGATTGTTGTGCCATTAATAAAATTATGGTAAAATATCGACATCCCATTCCTGGACTTGATGATATGCTATATGAATTGTGTGGTTCTACCTTATTCTCTAAAATTGATTTGAGAAGAGGATACCATCAAATTCGAATGAAATCCGAAGATGAATGAAAAACCGCTTTCAAAACTAAGTTTGGATTATATGAGTGGATGGTAATGCCTTTTGGGATAACCAATGCACTAAGAACTTTTATGAGATTAATAAACCATGTGCTTAAGTCATTTATTAATAATTTTGTTGTGATTTATTTTGATGATATTTTGGTTTATAACAAGTGTTTGGATGATCATGTGCAATATTTGAGAATGATATTTGATGTGTTGAGAAATAAAAAGTTGTATGTGAATTTTAAAAAGTGTTCTTTTTGTGTGGACCATGTTATTTTCCTTGGCTTTATTGTAAGTTCAAGAGGACTTGAGATGGATGATGAAAAGGTAGAGGTTATTAGAAGTTGGCCAACTCCTACGCCCATTAGTGATATTCGAAGCTTCCATGGGTTGGCAAATTTTTATAGGTGATTTGTGAAGGGTTTTAGTTCTTTAGACGCTTCTCTAACCGAGGTCATTAATAAGGATAAGTCTTTTATTTGGGGTAGAAAATAAGAGGAAGCCCTTAGAATCTTGAAAGAGAAACTTAGTTCCACTCCATTACTTCAACTTTCTAACTTTAAGAAGATGTTTGAAATTGAGTGTGATGCTAGTAGAGTAGGCATTGGTGCAGTCTTGATGCAAAAAGGGAAACCAATAGCTTACTTTAGTGAGAAATAAAGAGGAGATCCATTGCAATATTCTACCTATGACAAGGAACTCTATGCCTTAGTGAGAGTTTTAGCAAATTGGAACATTATTTTTGGCATAAGAAGTTTGTGATTAGAACTGATCATGAGGCTTTGAAGCATATTAGGGTCCAAAAAAAGCTTAATAAGAGGCATGTAAAGTGGATAGAGGTCATTGAGTCTTTTTCATATGTGATTACTTATAATCAAGGTAAAAAGAATATTGTCTTGAATGCTTTATCTAGAAGATATGTATTGATGGATACCTATACGTCTAGGTTGATGGGTTTTGAGAGTTTGAAGGAGTTATATTCTACTGATGATGATTTTGGAAAAGTCTTTGAAGAGTGTCAAGTGAGCTTAAATAGGGCTGTGCAAGTCGTTAAGGATGGAAATGAAGTTAGAACTCCTAGATTTGAATTGAATGAAGGCTACTTGTTTAGAAATGGAAAACTTTGTGTGCTTGTGTCTTCATGGAGAGAGTTATTGGTGAAATAGGCACACAATGGAGGTTTGATGGGTCATTTTAGAGTGTCAAAAACCTTAGCTATTCTTAGTGAACATTTCTTTTGGCCCAAAATAATAAGATATGTGGAAAGAATTTGTGCTAGGTGTTTGGATTATAATCATGCTAAATCTTGTACCCAACCCCATGGTTTGTATACCCCTTTACCTATTTCCATCGGTCCTTGGCTAGATATTTCCATGGATTTTGTTGTTGGCCTCTCTAGGACTAGGAATGGTAAGGATAGCATCTTTGTTGCTATGGATAGATTTTCAAAAATGGCTCACTTTATTGATTGTCATAAAAGTGATGATGCATCTCATATTGATACTTTATTTGTTCATAATGTGATGAAACTGCATGGTGTTCCCCAAACAATTGTTAGTGATAGAGATTCAAAATTTCTTAGTCATTTTTTGAGGTGTTTGTGGGGAAATTTGGGAACCAAATTGCTATTTTCTACTTCTTATCATCCTCAAACGGATGGTCAAACCGATGTGGTTAATAAAACTTTAGGTAACATTCTTAGAGCTATGATTAAAGGGAAGTTAACTTCTTGGGAGGATCAATTGCCATTGATTGAGTTTGCATATAATAGAACTATTCATAGATCTGTTGGTATAACCCATTTTTAGTATGCTTATGGTTTTAATTCCTTGACTCCATTGGATTTAAATCCTTTGCCCAAAGATGTTATTGTGAGTGTAGATGCAAAATCTAGGGAAAAATCTATGAATAACATCCATGAGAAAGTAAGAATGTGAATTGAGAAGGCCGACAAATATGCAACCAAAAGAGCCAACAAACGACGAAAAAAAGTTAACTTTGTACCCGGTGATTGGGTATGGGTTAAATTTAGAAAAGAGAGGTTTCCAAGCAAAAGGAAGAACAAGCTTATGCCAAGAGGAGATGGACCTTTTCAAGTGCTTGAGAAGATTGGAGATAATGGATACAAAGTGGACTTACCAAGTGAGTATTTGGTCCATAATGTTTTTAATGTTGGTGATTTATCTCTTTTTGATGTAGGATTGGCGAATTCGAGGACTAATTCTTTTGAAGAAGGAGAGAGTGATGTACATCAAAGTGACGCTAATTCAAGAAGGCCTTTCACAAGAAGTCAAGCTAAGGACCTTCAAGCATTTCAAGCTTTATGGATGAAGATAGAATCTTTGGAATGTTCCAATATGGATGACTTGAAGATATTTAACATTCTTAGTGTTTACCTTTAAATTAGCTTGTAATTTAAATGAAGGGAAATTTGGTCTTTCTTTATTTCTTTTAGCCCTTAGTATAAATAATTAGCTATTAGGGTTGAACTACTAGTTCTTGGAATATTGAATATTTGTGCCTCCTTTGAGAGCTTGAAATCCCTTAGTTGATTTTCAACAATTTTCCTAGGATTTTGGAAGTAAGGTTACTACCTTCTTGAGGATTCTAATAGATTAGGTGCTTTTAGTTCCCAATTAAGGGGTGTTTTGGTTAGTTTCACCATTACATCTTTTGATTGTTTGAATCTAATTATGTCTATCTTTCTTTATTTTGTATCTTGAATTCCTATCTTGCTTCTATTTTCTTGTTTCACATCAAATAGGATGGAACAACCAACAATATCGTCCAATGATGTAAGCTCACCGGCTTATTCCAATGCCAAGGCCGACACCAATATCGATCCTGCCCATTCCAATCCATAGAAGTACCACAAATCCTCTAACCAAAAGAGTAATGAAATTCGGTTGGGACATGCTCCCAACCATAGCCAAAATCAACATCCAGAATAAAATCAAAGTGTCTAGAAATATTTCTAACATGAAATGGAGACATCCGAAAGGTTGGAAGATCTCCACTTTAATCCAAGTGTTGTCCCCAGGTCAATTACTATATAGGAGGAGTAGAACGGTCGGTTCCTGGATAGCGTGGGTATACAACCGCCAGTAGAAGGGATTAGCGAGTGACCTCTAGCATGATCTCAAGGTAAGAATAAAATAATGTCATTTATAAAATAAAGTAAAACAATCCATATGCACATAATCATACATATATATATATATATAACCATGATGGGAAAAGGGATCGGGTTTAGCATGCCTTTACAACCTTTACCTAGGCTATGTAGCTTTTCTGTCCTAAACCACCTACGAGCTATATGGATTTAGATCCCCTGTAGAAAGGCCCCCAGTGCGTGTAGACGTACGACTAGGGAAGAAACCCTTGGGATGAATAGTACATCCCCCAAATATAATGTGACATCATGCACACGGTCATCAATACAAACCTCATATCAACAACTATGAGTTTTGAGTTTGTGTCCCCCCGGGACCTCCATCTTCCATGGCTTAGCTACACCTTCAACCATTATTGCCTAATTAAAACTAATTTTTGAATAATCAAAATATTATCCATCTATTAACCAAGGCCATTGATATTGGTATCGTCATACCAACCCTTACTTGCAAGTATCATCCATAGCCAACCATTTATAGGTTTAAAGGGACTTTTAAGTGCCATTCCATTTACCATATCAAACCACTTGGAGAACTTCCATGTTTCCCAAAAGCATAATCATTTAGACTTTTACCATTCCAAGCCATTTAACCATGCACAATTCATTTACCAAGTTTTAAAACATGCAAGAGTTCCATTAATAATAGTGAATGTAATGAACATATCTTTATAAGTATTTTGTCAAACACATTGGGGGCATATTATGACCAAAACCAATTCCAATTACCATTAAACTATTCCCATGCAATTCAATTATCCAAAATCACCATTAATGCATATAAAAGTATAATTAAAACTATGAAAAACCATAACCAACCATTTAATATCAAAACTCCCAAATCATATTTGAAAATCAAAATCATACAATCATGAAAACATTCATAAAATCATGACTTTTGATAAAATTAACAATGAGGGAAGAGAAACATGCCTTAAACCAAGATGATGACAAAAATAAATAACCAAGATAAGCCCTAAATTGATTCTCCAGTTGAAACCCTAGGTTCCCTTTCCCAAACGCTCTTGAGAGAATTATGGAGTGTTTAGAAGAGTTTCTAAGTGTTAATGAATAGAATAATAGGGTAAATAACTCCCAAGTAGGTTAGAAGTTGTGGAGTCTTATTAAGATAAGTAGGAAAATGTCCAAAATACCCCCACTTAAGTTGTACCAAAATCCCATCACAGGGATACGACTGACCCACGCGAGTCGTAACCTTCAATACGAGTGGTACCCTTTACTCGTACCCTAGCCTCGACCTTTAGATTTAACATTGTCCAGCATATGATTCATCCAACCAAGTAGTATCCGAAGAATACAATTTGTACCCTTCATCCGTATCCCTGGCAGATTTAAACCCAAAGAAGATTTAGACACTGTCCACCATACGAGTCCTGGGTACGACTCGTACCTTGGCTTACGGATCATGGTGAGCCACTCGTACTCAGATCCAACCTAAGTAACCAAGTTTAAGTTTAAGTTAAGGAACTAAACGACTCGTACTCCTAAGTCATATCCATTCTAGTAACCAAAATCCATCCCACCAACCAACACTGGTCAGTATACGACTGGACCTTACCATCTGTATATGACTCACGACTTGTACCCATGAGTCATATTGGGTTCAGGGATCAGAATTCCAGGAAATTTTCTAAGGTCCAACAACTAGGGTGTTTCAGTCTCCCCCACTAGGAACATTCGTCCTCAAATGACGGACAAGGTAGGGGTAACCATACGTACGAGTCATTTGCATTATGTTATCGAACATATTCCCAAGTTTTAAAAAAGTTTGAAAACAAACAGGAAAATATATTAATCTTTCCTTTAACAAACTCTAAAAATAAAGATGTGTTGAAGACGCATACCTTCTACACGAATCTAATGGGCAAAAAACAAATGCGGATATTTAGACTTCATGTCCTCTTTCGCTTCTTATGTAGCTTCTTTCACTTTATGGCTCCACCAAAGAACCTTAACCGAAGCCACATGATTGGTCCACAACCGACGAGCGTGCCTATCAAAGATCTCAATTGGGACTTCTTCATAAGACAAAGAATTAGTGATACCCAATCCCTCCAAAGAAACAACCAAAGAAGGATCACCAATGCACTTCCTCAATATGGAAACATGAAAGACCGGATGAACCAAGCCCAAGCTAGAAGGCAACTCCAACTCATAAGCAACGTTACCAACTCTCCGTAAAATCTCATAAGGACCCACATACCGGGCACTGAGCTTCCCTTTCTTACCAAACTGCACCACTCCCTTCATGCAAGATACCTTGAGGAAAACTTTTTCCCCAACCTCAAACTTCAGGTCTCTACGCTTAACATCCGGATAAGACTTTTCGCAACTGTAGGCAGCCTTAAGCCTATCCCGAATTACCTTCACCTTCCCCATAGACTAATAAACCAAGTCGGGACCAAATATGTTCACCTCACCAAGCTCAAACCATCTAATAGGAGATCTATACCTCCTATTATACAATGCCTCAAAAAGGACCATACCAATACTAGAATGATAACTATTATTGTAAGCAAACTCCACCAAAGGTAGATGCTCAACTCAATTGCCACCATAATCAATCACACAAGACCAGAGCATATCCTCCAGTGTCTGAATAGTTTTCTTCACTTGTCCATCCTTCTGCAGATGGAAAGCAGTACTCAGACTAACCTTGGTCCCCAACTCTTTTTGAAAAGACCTCCAGAAATGAGATGTAAACTGCGTGCCACGATTAGAAACAATCAAAACAGGCACCCCATGCAGCTTCACAATCTCCTGAAGATATAAATTCGCATAATCCTTCTTCGAGAAGGTAGTTCGCGCTGGCAAAAAGTGCGCAAACTTTTTCATCCTATCCACGATGACCCAAATCGAATCGTATTAATTTCGAGCCTGAGGAAGACCACTAACGAAGTCCATATTGATCACTTCCCACTTCTATTTGGACAAATCAATTTCTTGATATAACCCTCTTGGACTTATGTACTCAACCTTAACCTGTTGATACACCATGCACTTAGCCAAGAAGTAAACCATATACCTCTTCATGTTATTCCACCAATAGATCTCCTTGAGATCATGATACATATTAGTCGACCCGAGATGAACAACATAGCGTGACTCATGCGTATCAGCCAAAATCCTCTGTCGCAACCCGTTGATGTTAGGAACATACAACCTCCCATAGTACCGTAAAGTACCATCACCACCGATCTCAAACACCACTACCTTTTGCCCACTAATATCACTCTTTATTTTCATCAAGATAGGATATAGAACTTGTTTCTCCTTAATCTCCGTACCAAGAGACTATCGAACTACTTCTTGCACCACCACACCACCATCCATGGAGTCCAAGAGGCGAACTCCAAGATTAGCCAAGTGGTGAATATCCTTCACCAATTCCCATTTTCCTTCCTCCACATAAGTGAAACTCGCCATGGATAACCTTCTAAGAGCATCAACAATAGTGAAGACTCATATCATAATCCTTGAGAAGCTCAAGCCATATCCTCTGCCTGAGATTAAGCTCTTTCTGAGTGAACATGTACTGTAGACTCTTATGATTAAAAAAGATATCTACGTGAGCACCATATAAATAATGCCATCATATATTCAAAGCAAACACAACCGCCAATAGCTCTAAATCATAAGTAGGATAATTTATCTCATGCACCTTCAACTGCCTGGAAGCACAGGCAATCACCTTTCCATGCTGCATCAACACACAACCTAGACCTACTCGAGATGCATCACAATAAACCATGAACCCATCATTGCCTTTCGAAAAAGTTAGAATTGGAGCCGAAGTTAACTCATCCTTTAACTTCTTGAAACTCCATTCACAAGAATCTGACCAAGAAAACTTAACTTTCTTCTGAGTTAACTTAGTCAAAGGAGCGACTATAGATGAAAAGTTTTCCACAAACCTCCTATAATACCCGGCTAAACCCAAGAAGCTCCAAATGTCGAATAGAGTCATATGTCTAGGCCACCTCTTTTCCACAATAACCTTCTGTGAATCCACCATGATCCCCTCACTAGAAATAATATGACCCAAGAAAGTTACATCGTTCAACCAAAACTCACACTTGGAGAACTAGGCATACAAATACTATTCCTTTAAGGTCTCAACACCACACAGAGGTGATTAGTATGATCTACCTCACTCTTTGAATAGACCAGAATGTCATCAATGAACACAATAACAAAGAGATACAAATACTGACGAAAAACTATGTTCATCAGAACCATATACATTGTCGGAGCTTTAGTCGACACCACCAAAAACTATAAGTGCCCATATCGAGTATGAAAAACAATCTTAGGGATATCCACCTCCCTAATCTTTAGCTGATGGTACCTAGACCAAAGATCTATCTTAGAAAAGAACTTGGCACCTTGCAATTGGTCAAATAGATTATCTATCCTTGGAAGAGGATATTTATTCTTGACCGTCACCTTGTACAACTGTCTATAGTCAATGCACATTCCCTCCTTCTTGCACACAAACAACACCCATGCACCCCAAGGAGATACACTAAGATGAATAAACCCCTTATCTAGAAGATCCTTAAGTTTTTCCTTAAGTTTCCTTAACTCTTCCCGAACCATTCTATACGAAAGAATAAAAATCAGATGAGTGTCCAAAATTAGATAAATACCAAACTCTATTTCCCTATCCGGAGGAACACTAGAAAGATCATCCGAAAAGACCTCTAGAAACTCATTAACCACTGGAACAGACTAGAAAGAAGGGCCTTCTGAGTTAGAATCTTTAACCCGTACTAAGTGATAAAGACATCCTTAAGATATTAACCTCCAAGCTCTAAGATAAGAAATAAACCTCTCCCTAGGAGAGAAAGAAATACCCTCCCACTCTATACCGATTCACCAGGGAACCTAAAGATAACCCTACTTATACGATAATCCAAGGACGCGTAAAAAGAGTGCAACCAATCCATAACTAAAATAATATTAAAATTCACCATATCTAACTCAAACAGATCCACCAAGGTCTGTTTGCCACCAACAGATACCACACACCTCCTATAGACTCTTTTAGCAATAATCGAGTCAACTACCATGGTAGAAATAGAAAAAGGTTCTGAAATAACTTTTGGATCAATACCAAAAGATACATCCATAAAAGGAGTCACATAAAAGAGAGTAGACCCTGGATCGAGCAAACAATAAATGTCACAAGAGAAAAGTTGTAACATACCAGTAAAAACATCAGGCTATGCCTCGGATTTCTGTCGGGACGCCAAAGCATACAACCTTTTCTTACCAACACTAGAAACATGAGTAGTAGCAGAAGAAGATGTAATACCACCAGGTGTAGGAGGAGAAGATGAAGCCACATAAATCTTCTTCTCCCCCGCAACAACCTTATTAACCGAATAATCCTTGAGATAATGGACTGCCTGGTCACACTTGAAGCATTTGTTTGCTCCTTCATTGTAATAACCCCGATGAGGACGACCACAGAACAAAAAAGGAGGGCATGAAGAAACTGAGTGGCCTCCGCTTGCTGAGATTGGACACCCTGCGCCTGGAAATTATCACCACCATAATGATGTTTGTCGGCAGACTGGTATGGAGCACTAGTAGAAGAGTAGGAACCAAAACTTCCTTACTTATTTTTCTACCATTTTCCATCATCTCGACCACCCTGAGACTGAGCACCTCCCTGGTCCGAAAACCTGCTCCTCTTCTTTTGCCTATCTCCAAACTCTGTTTACTTTTTCTTTCATCCTCCACTTATTATATATAAACAATCAACCTAGAGATGACTAAATCTATAATTAACAAGGCAGTCTTTCTCTCTAAAACTAAATCCCAATTTAACCCAGAAGTAAACTTCCTCATTCTTTCCCGCATGTCAGCCACCAAATCAGCAACATACCTTGACAATTGGTGAAACTTCAAGGCATATTCCTTGATAGACATTCTTAATTGCTTGAGGTTCACAAATTTCTCCATCTTTGGTTTCCACAACTCTTGAGTAAACAAATGTACTAGAAAAGCACCAGAGAAAACATCCCATAAAAATGACTCCTCCATATCTCCTCTATCACCATCCCACTCTTCGTACAACTGATATGCAACCTCTTTGAGTTGATAAGCTACAAAGTTTACCCCTTCCACATTGGTAGCCTGCATCACTAGAAATTTATTCTTTATTTCATTTAATAAGCCTTGTGGATCCTCATCCACCTTCACTCCAAAATAAGTGGGAGGACTTATCTTTATAAATTAGCCAAGCCTTGTGGCCTCAGCAGACAAAGCACCAGAAATATCCCGCTCAGCCTGAGAAACAACTAATTTAGCAATAGCATGGTTAGACTGATAGAATTATGTGTTAGTCACCTTGACTTGAGGAGGACTAGTAGCAACTGATGGAACTCCAGAACTATCAGGGATAGGATCATGAGATCAAAGATGAATCCCAGAAGTAGGATACACCCCTTCGGCATTACCCCAGATGGGATAGAAGAATTTTCTTGTGTTCTAGATCTATAAGGCATAATCTAAAAGATGAACAAACAAGGATTAGAGAAGATTCCAGGACTGATACTCCAAGCTTGAAAATAGAATACCAATAAATTAAAACGTTCCTAAATGCCTTGTAGCCTCTCCCTTATGAGTGTGGCGCACTACATACCCCTAAAAGAGACTCTACTCGACACAACTTTATGGACTCCCAATTGAAAATGAACCTAAGCTTTGATACCAACTTGACACGACCCGCCCTAGGGTCTTGTCATAATGGGCATCCCAAGTTTGACCAGGACCGGAGACCACCCCTATTACCGACTCAACCTCTAGCTGCTTGCCCTAAGTTGGCTGAATTTCGAGGATGAAACAAGATAGTGTAACTACTCATATAAAGACTCTAGGATAAGATCACAACCTTAGCCGACCCAACCGAGTCCAACCATCTCATACCAATAATCCTACTATACCGAACCATACCAAAATAAGGTCCATAAACTAGGCCAAAACCAAGAATGTTCCAAGACATAATATAATTAATCCCAAAATAAAATAGGATGGAACAACCAACAATATCATCTAATGATGTCATCCCACCAGCTTATTCCAATGCCAAGGCCGACACCAACACCGATCCCACTTATTCCAACCCATAGAAGTACCACAAAGTCTCTAACCAAAAGAGTAATGAAATCTGGTTGGGATATGCCCCCAACCATAGCCAAAACCAATATCCAGAATAAAATCAAAGTGTCTACAAATATCCATAATAAGAAATGGAGCCTTCAAAAAGGATGAAATCTTACCACTTCAGTCCAAATATTTTCCCTGAGTCAATCACAATGTAAAAGGAGTAGAGCAACCGATTCCTGCATAGCGTAGGTATACAACCGCCAGTAGACGGGGTTAGCGAGTAACCGCTAGCATGATGTCAGGGTAAGGATAAAATAATGCCATTTATAAAACCAAGTAAAATCATTCATATGCACATAATCATATATATATATACATAACCATGCTGAGAAAAAGGATCGGGTTTAATATGCCTTTAAAACCTTTATCTAGGTTGTGTAGCTTTGTCGTCCTAAACAACCCTTGAGTTATATGGATGCAGCTTCCCCTGCTGAAAGGGCCCCAACATGTATAGTCGCACGACCAGGGAAGAAACCCTTGGGATAACTAGTACATCTCCCAAATATAATGTGACATCATGCAAACAGTCACCAAGACCAACCTCATATTAGCAAATATAAGTTTTCAGTTTTGGTCCCCCCAGGACCTCCGCCTTCCATGACTTAGCTACACCTCCCGCCATTATTGCCCAATTAATACCAATTTCCAAATAACCAAACCATTATCCATTTATTAACCAAGACCATTGATATTGGTATCGTTATACCAACCCTTACTTACAAGTATCATCCATAGCCAATCATTTATAGGTTGAAAGAGATTTCCAATGCCCTTTTATTTACCATATTAAGCCACTTGGAGGACTTCCATGTTCCACACAAGCATAACCATTTAGAATTTTACCATTCCAAGCCATTTAAACCATGCACAATTCCTTTACCAAGTTTTAAAACATGCAAGAGTTTAATTAAAAGTAGTCAATGCAATAAACATATCTTGATAAATATTTTGTCAAACACATTGGGGGCATAATATGACCAAACCCAATTTCAATTACTATTAAACTATTCTCATGAAATCCAATTATCCAAAATCACCATTAATGCATATAAAATCATAATTAAAACCATGGAAAACCATAACCAACTATTTAATATCAAAACTCCCAAATAATATTTGAAAACCAAAATCATACAATCAATGAAATCATGAAAACATTTATAAAACCATGCCTTTAGATAAAATTAACAATGAGGAAAGAGAAACATGCCTTAAACCAAGATGATGACGAAAATAAATCACTAAGACAAGCCCCAAATTGATCCTCTAGTTGAAACCCTAGGTTTCTTTGCCCAAAAGCTCTTGAGAGAATTATGGAGTGTTTAGAAGAGTTTCTAAGTGTTAATGAATGGAATGATAGGATAAATAACCTCTCAAGTAGGTTAGAAGTCGTGAAGTCTTATTAGGATAAGAAGGAAAGTGTCGAAAATACTCCCACTTAAGCTGCACCAAAATCCCATCACAGGGATACGACTTACCTATACGAGTCATAACCTCTAATACGAGTGGTACCATCTACTCGTACCCTAGCCTCGACTTTTAGATCAAATATTGTCCAGCATACGACTCATCCAACCAAGTCGTATTCAAAGCATATGATTCGTACCCCTGGCAGATTTAAATCCAAAGAAGATTTAGACACTATCCACCATACGAGTCGTGGGTACGACTCGTACCCTGGCTTACGGCTTATGGTGAGCCACTCATACTCAGATCCAACCCAAGTAACCAAGTCTAAGATTAAGTTAAGGAACCAAATGACCCGTAACCACCAATATGACTTATACCCCTAAGTCGTATCCATTCCAGTAACCAAAATTCACCCCACCAACCAATATTGTTCAGTATACGACTGGACCATACCATACGTATATGGATCATACCCATGGGTCGTATTGGGTCCAGGGATTAGAATTCCAGGAAATTTTCTAAGGTCCATCAACTAGGGTGTTTCATTATCGGTGTCGAAACTTCTACTACCGCTTCAACTACCATCATCTCTATAGTAAATCTCTACTAATAATCATCACCAACATCAAAACTAATAACATCTCCAACTACCACCAACACATCGTCAACCATTGTGCATTTATTTTTAAGCTATCACAATCAACACCTCCAATTATTAACATCAACCAACTCCACATCACTACCACCACCGTTATCAATTGTCACCATCATAACAGTCACTATAATACAAAATATCTCTACCATCACAACTATCACCACCAACACTATTAATCACTAACATCAATCATTACCACCACCACCATAATTACAAACCATCTACATTATCACCAACAAATATAAATATTTTTTTCAAACAAATAATAATTTTATTGTATTAAATCAAATATCTTTTAACATATAATTATTTTTTATTTGAATTATATTTTTATTATATATGCAAATATATCAATTTTGCATATTCAGATAATAAAAAGCAAATAGTTTTAACCATTCAGCTTTCAAATCTGAAGACAATGTCTTAATTATTCAGATATACATTCAGATTCAGACGTCTGAATCTTAATAAAAACAAATGCAGCCTAAGTTAAAGTGTGAATGAAAATAGAGAGAAAGTGAATTTTCACTTGAGGAAGTGAAGTACTCCCACATTGGTGAGAGAAAGAAACTTTCTTGTTTTTCTATTGCGAAACACTCCTTCATTTTGATAGTGACGTAAGAACAAGAGTTGTCTCGCGTCGTAGTTGTCGTCGTCGCTTGCTCGACTTTGGCTTCAGATATTTGTCGATTGAGAAATTAATTTTTTGGACAATTTATTCGAGACTTGAAAATAAGTGAAGTTTTAATCCAAAAATCCAATAGAAATATTTTTTTCCATTTGCAGATGCATTTTAGACGCAGTTCGAATACAGTCACAACGCACCTCGAAGGGATGCGATCCTTCGAGGCAATGAACATACTGTTTTGGCAGAAAAAGACATTTCCATGCCCACCTGGCGACCTGCGGGGCAGGTGCAACGCAGAAGCTATTGGAATGTGACAAAAGTCACCTGCGGTTCTAGCGTAGGTCCAACGCAGATCGGGCGCAGGTAGCTGACGTTTCTGAAAAATTATCTCTTTTTGTGAACCATTGCTTCATTTTTGAAAGGACACTTACTGGCTATAAATACCTGAACTTTTTCTCAGGTAAAGGTATGTTTTTTTGAGTAGAAAAACAATCTTCTTCTCTTCTAAAAACTCTCATGTGATCATCAAATCGTTGAGTGAACTCAAAGTTTTTGAAAATTTGAGGTACCGCTATTTCCAGAAAGTGGATTATTTTATCTTGGGAGGAAATATTCCATAATCTCGGGTACTTAAGGCGAATAAATTCCTTAAAGATACACCGTGCATTCGGTGGACTTAATTTTACAATTTTCTATTTCATCTTCGTTTCTTAAAGTTGATAAACAATTCATTTTGATAGTTCATTTGAACTTGTGTTTGAAGTTGTTAGAACTTCATTGTAGTTCTTGAAAGTTGTTCTTAAACTTAGTATTGAAGCTTGTGTTGAAACATACCGATTTTGTATCCAGAAGATAACAGTATTCACATTATTTGTGACGGTATTAAGATGGTTGAGGAAACTGCACTTGGGGAATCATGGTTCATATAGGAAGTTCAGCAGTAAATGCAGCACATGGAGGGGAAATAGGACTGGATAAGGAAAGAAATTGATGTATATAGGAATAAACAAAAAACTATTTATCAATGAAAGTTAGCTACTAGTTGTGACTTTGTCCTATTTGGTATGTCACAATTTTGTAGGTTCACATGGTTTGCCATATAATGGCAGCAACTCTTATCTTTCTTCTCAACCATTAATTTCCTCCTCTTCTATCTTCAAGACTTTCTATGTTTGAAAGATATTAATTTCTTCAAATTTGTGTTGAGTATATTTATTAAAAAAGCAAAATACTTTCTATTTAGAAGTTTTCCAATACTAAGTTTCAAATTTTTAATGACGAATTCAAAAACCTTAGTTGATGAAAAATGTTTAATTGACCAACTTTAGGTGGCTAACGTTTTACCGTTGTTGAAATCTTTAATTAAGGATGGAGAGAACTTAACTATCCTACCACACTTCTTGATAGTCCTCCCCTTCTATTTCCATCTTTTGTCTCTTCTATTTTTGTAATAGTGATATACATGCATACATAAATAAATACAAATAAATAAGTAAATAAATAAAGAGAAAAGTAGATAGGTAAACGAGGGAATTTGGCGTTGATTATAGAAGTGAAACTAGGTTTTTGAAGTTATGTTTATGAATTCAGGATGCTAATTCTTTTAAATTATTAATGTGTGTACATATTAGATGAATTTTTAAGATAAATATAAAATTTACTAAATCCAGCTGAATTTGTAAACTATACTCTAGTTTGATCCGCCGGGTCGTAACATTAATACGTGTGAAAATGACATCACAAGCGTGTGGAAATGTTGCACTGAGGATTTTAATTACATCCTCCAATCCATTGCATGTGATATACCGTTGTTGTTGATAAGCACCAAATTTGGTCTTAGTATAAATTCCATGTAAACCACTTCCGTACATAATGAATGTGAAGACATATACATATGAACATACATTAATTAATAAAATCATTTGTTGACCATGCCTTATATTTAATTTTCAAGGTGATGATTTATAGTGTGAAATGCATATTGTAAGGTCTTCTTGTTTAAGTCAGTTCACTTGGATCTCGATGTAATTTCACAAAATTTCAGCTACCACGATAGACAATATTTTATATTCTTAAGTTGGAGACCAGTTCTTGAATTATCTCATATCCTCTATTTTACTTTCCATGAATAAATTTTATATAAACATATTTTTTAAAAAAAATAACTCTAATGACATAAATTACCTTTTTTAAAAAATAATTAATCAAACGCCATAAAATCACTTCTTTGTAGATCGTTGAATTATATGTACACATTAAAATAAAAATTTTAGTTATTAGCACATGAAATCATCGTTCTAATAGAATTCATAATTTATAAAATTAAAATTGTGTCTTCACCTCTAATTAAACACATGGCGGACCTACATGTGGGGTGCTCCGACACCCATTAAAATCGACGGGAAATAGGTAAAATTATATAGAAAATATACGAAAATAGATATATAATATATAAAAGCATCAACTAAACAAAAAGTTGGTTGGGTGCATTAGTATTTAAGTTGACTTTAAGGTTCTCCACTAAAAGGGATGCCGCGGGTTCAAACCTCAATGAGGTAAATTTTTATTTTTTTCAGTTTTTAAATTTTTTAAGCACCCACTATTCTTAAATCTTGGGTTCGCCACTGATTAAACACTGGTTTTATGAAAAAATCAAGATGTTTTAGGTGAGATACACTTCTAATCTCTTAATTAAGTTAAATCTATTTAAATAGCTTGAATAAATAATACCTATATTAAGATAAGTAGGGTTTCAACCAAGTCAAATCCATCCCTAACTATAATATATACCGTAGCTAAGGCTTAAGCAATGAGGTGGGTGGTTAATGAGAGGACAGTCTCCTTATAAGTTTGGAGTAATTCTTTCTTTGAGTTACTCTTTGAGTGTGAATTAGGCCTAAAACCTAACTTCGCATGGTGTTAGAGTAGGACTCATTCCTCCCAAATTAAATTTTACACGCTCCAAATTTTTACTCATGGGATAAGGTGGAGTGTTCGAAGAATGAGAAAAGTTTGGCATCGATAGTTAATGAGATAGATGGTCTCCTTTTAAGACTTGGACAATCATTCTCTCTTTGAGATAGCTTTTATTAGAGTATGAGTTAGGCAAACTGAATTCAACATGGTATTAGAGCAGACAAAGGTTCTTGGAATCGAGTCTCACCGTCATTCATTATGAAAAAAGAATTTCTACGTGTTTGACCACATAAAAAAGAATCCGACTCACTTGTGAGGAGGCGTGCTGAGAATACAATTAAAAAAATAAAAATGTGCTCTCTTTACAGTTTAATTAGTTTTTATATGAGATAATTACACACTTTAATAACAATCTCAAATTTATGGCGGGGGACCATTCTGTCCCATTTAATTATTTTTTCTTCATGTCCATTAAAAAATATTAACAAACATAACATATGAATTAGTAAGTTATTTCTATTTGGATTGATTTTTCTTTTTAAATATTTGTATGTTTATTTATATCAATGGTAAAGTTTTGAAAATAATTCTTAATTTCAGTCTTGAATTTTTGATTAATATATTATCTTTACAATGTAGGAGTACAGTTTGTGTAAGCATCATTTTCTCGAGATCATATTTATGAAATTACATTGGATATGTTGTTATTGTCTTTGTTTGAATTATTAAAGTGAAAACTATTTTGGAATAAGTTAATTAATTGAGTGAAAGTGCTGTTAGTTTGACAAACAGGAATTAACTCTCAATCTCATCAAATCTCAATATACATATTTGACCAATGGGAAGAATGTTATTGCCATGTTGATATTAGTTTTTAGTAAACTTAAATGCAAGTTGTGATAACATGATCCATATTCAAGTAAGTTTTTGATATTAGATTTAAGTGTTTTTGTAATATAATATTATAAGTAGAAATTTTTCTTTAATGTTATAATATAAGTAGAAATATTGCTTTTGTAACAAAAAGTCGATGCATATAACTCTAGCAAACTAACCAAACATCCTTAATGCTTTCTGGTTGGATCTTATAGCACTATTAAGGTGCTTACATTCCAAAAAATGAAAAATAAATAAAATTGCCCCTTTTATTTCAATTTAATGTGTCAAATTCTCTTTTAAGTTTTAAAAAATACTATCATATTTCCTTAATTTCAAAATAATTTAACTCGAACATACTGTTTTGTACTTAATGAGATGATTTATGTCATCATAAATTTTTAAAAATTACTATCTAGATCAAATACTGCAACATAAATTGAAAGGGGAAAATACTTATAAATGTTAGTATTACTATATTGTATAGACTATTCATACAAAATGAGAAGAAGAAGAAGAGGACATAGAAGTGTACGAATAAATCAAAAGGTAGAATATTAGGTAAAGGTCATAACTCATAAAGAACGCTTTCATTCTACTCTATATTACAAGTCAACTCCACTTTATCTTTTTAGATTGAGGGAGATAGAAAAGAGTAGCGAGAGTGACCACAAAGGGAGGTTGATTAGAAAATTATATGAGAACTAATTATTAATTTATTGAAAATTTACTAGATGGAAAATCGTATAATATAAAAACTAGGAAAAGAAAGGAGGGAAATATAGAATTTGAACTAAGATGAAGAATCATAATGTTTAGAGGTTAGGTAAAGTTAGTTGGCTATAAAGCATGTTTTAATAATTATAATCATTATATGAGGCAAAATTTGTCCTTTCGTTCTCATCTCACTCTAATTCCTAGCATGCATGTGCCACTAGATACATAGATGTTTCTTCTTTTTTTTTCTTTCGGTCAACTACATAGATGTTTCTCATTGTCAAGCCTTTTAATCATGATAATTGACTAACCACCGTTAACCAAATAAATAGTTGTGTTGTACTTTTAATTAGGGGTTGTTTTATAAAAAATTTCACATAGGATAGTATAGTATGTAGCTGCTCGTATGCGCAAAAATAGTTTTTGCATTGCTAGTGTAGAATCTGTATGAGTCGGAGTAGTGATCGGTCAAGAATTTACTCGTTCAAAAGATGAGATCAAATAACAGAATGAAGATGGTGAGATGAATATGTTGGCACACACTAAGTGCCCGTTTGGATGAGCTTATTTTAAGTGCTTTTAAGCCAAAAATAACTTTTAAGTCAAAAATAGTGTTTGGTAAATTTTTAAAGTGCTTAAAACCACTTTATTTTAAGTTAAAAAGGCATAAACAAGCCAAAAGCCAAAAGCTAAACTTTTGGCTTATAAGCCAAAAAAAACAAGCTCATCCAAATGGGCTCTAAGAGAGATGGGAGACTTGAGAAAATAAACATTTTACCTAACTTATTTTGATAAACAGACACTAGTCTTGAAAAATTGGAAAAAGAGACACCCTAATGGATCCAAAAAAAAAAGTGTCAACCCTAGCACACAAGTTTGAAAACGTGCAATTTACTCCCGCTCCCACTTCAACCCCTATGTTTTAGAAACTGCACTTTAGCCCATGTCCAAAATATAAATATTAGGTATTTAATTTTTAAAAATAGAAAACTCAAGCTTCTCAACCAAGCTTCTCAACCAAGCTCCACTACCAACCACTATTTTTCGATTTCCAACGATTTTTTTTATCACTTTTTGATGATTTTTCATCGATTTTTTCGGCATTCATTGGAAAGTGACATTACCTCCATTGTTTTAAGCCATTTTCTCATATTTTATCCATACATTTTCATTCTAAAGGTTGAAAATCAGTCCCACTTTTTGAAATTAATTCTAGGCTCAATAACAACATTCCAACACTCATTAGTTTGTTTCAAAGCTTCCCTTTTTTGCTTTTTTTGCTGGGGTTTTGTCCTAATATTAATATATGTAATTGCAATGAACTTGTTTAATGAAAAATCTTCAATTTCTCTACAACATTGTGTTTAATTTATCTTCAATATATTGTCTTAAATTTTTGATTTTTTGTCCATATATTTTAGTAATAGCAATTTCTGATAATGTAAAAGTAGCAATTTCAGTAATGGTTTTTTATCTTCTATAATCAATCAGTAAGATAATGTTTATGTCTTCTATAATCGACCAGTAAGGTTTATTATAGACCTTTCATTGTATGATTTAAAAGGCCTGTAGTTTTAAACAAGGACTAAAGAATGTTTATGTAATTTTAAGTAAGAAGAGATTGAAGAAATACTAGACGATGCAAATTATTTATTATATACTGACACCGTTGTTGATATCTAAATATGATAGATAGACTATCAATTTTTTGAGAAGCCGATTATTCACCAACTCGTAGGTTTATGATCAACTATCTGAACATATGAACAAGTTAAAATAATGACAAAAAAAGAAAAATTAAATAAAATGAAATTAAAGTATAGCAATTAATATCTTTCAAACATTGTAAAGCAATTTAGATACATTAATTGTGATACCAAATCACTTTAGAACATGATCAAGTGATATTTAAGGCACGCTATAGTTGTAAATTAGTGAGATGAGACTAAAAAGGAAAGAAATAAAATAAAATAAATAAGCATCATCCAAGCAATGCAAAATAACTAGATATCATCAAATGAGATTAGGTATGTCTAATGAGCATAAGAAAGATTGATGGTTGTGACTTGTGGGTGTTCATGGGATAAGTAGTGTTTGAGAACAAGTAGTCCTTCTCAATACAGACGTTTGTTTTGAGTAATTGGTTGTTATTGCCATTGGTCTTCCTTATACTCATTTGATTGAGTGTTCAATTATTTTGTACCCTAATATGATGATATTTAGTCACTTTTCATTGCTTGAATGATGTTTATTTTATTTTATTTCTCCACTTTATAGTCTCGTCTTGCTTGTCAATAGAATTAGATGATTGATGTTAGACCTATAAAGATATCGTCCATATATTATCGATAAATGTATGCGTCTATATCAGACTAAATTAACAGTCATTTATCGACCAATTGAGTCTCACTACACGAAAATTGCTTATTATCTGGGGATTTTCTTAGGGATAATATGGTAAAATTCTCAAGTAATTTGATTACTTGTGGATTTTCTTACCAAAGGAGATACCTTCTTAGGTAATTATTACCTGCGGATTTATAAAATTTCTAGGTAATTTAGCTGCAAAAATAAATTCGTAGGTACGTTATTTGCGATTAACTATCAAAATTTTGCATGAATTATTTGGTAAAATTTCATTAAAAAAAAAATTTACCTGAGGATTTCCATGACAAAAAATCACAAATTATTCCCCAAGAAGATTCCCAAGAAAATCCCTAGGTAATTTAGCTACGAAAATAAATCTGCAGATACGTTATTTGCGAATTTATTTGCGATTAACTATCAAAATTTTGCATAATTATTTGGTAAAATTTCATAAAAAAAGGATTTTACCTGCAGATTTCCATGAAAAAAATCACAAATTATTCCCCACGAAGATTGCCAAGTAAATTTCTAGGTAATTTAGCTGCAAAAATAAATTCGCAGGTACGTTATTTGCGGATTTATTTGTGATTAACTATCAAAATTTTGCATGAATTATTTGGTAAAATTTCATAAAAAAAAATTTTACGTGCGGATTTTCACAAAATAAATCACAAATTATTTCCCACGAAGATTGCCATGTCAATCCCTAGGTAATTTAGCTGCGGAAATAAATCCGCAGGTACGTTATTTGCGAATTTATTTATGGTTAACTAGCAAAATTTTGAATGAATTATTTGGTAAAATTTCATAAAAAAAAATTTTACTTGCGGATTTTCACAAAAATTTCTAAGTAATAATTCACACGTAAATTACTAGAAATATTTCACAATTAATCAGAAATCTATTCAAAACTTTCAATAATTCTCAAAAACATCATTCAATAAAAGTTTAATGTAAACCATTACAGCTAACAAAAAAACATAATTCAAAACATCCACATCAATAATGTATGATTCTTAAACGGTCCAAAATAAAATATTTCAAACTTGAATCCTCAATAAAACTACCAACCATCAGGGTCAAAATCACTTTCTTTCACGTTATCAGGTTTATTACTTTCATTCACGTCGTCAGAGGCATCATCACTTTCATCCTCATAAGTTTGGTTGTCTTCTTGAGATGGGCATTCATCATTTGAAGATGATTTGTTGTATACATGCTTCATCAACAAGTGTAATTCCTTTCTCATCCTCTTATTTTTCTTTCGCTCATTCTGCAACTGAGCATACAAATCAGCATTTGAAGCATCAACCTGAGACTTAATCATCTCATCAATTTCTTTTGGAAAAGTTGATGTTGAATTGTTAGTTGCCTTTACACTTCGACCTAGGGAGCCAAGACCTTTGACTCTTTCTTTTTTTCTTTCCACCAACAGATTGCACGCAGATATCCATTTCACTTAACTGAGCCGGCTAACTAGCTGAATTAGTTTCTCCATCCACAGCTGATGCACTTTAAGTAGCTAATGTTTCTTGTTTCTTTCTTTCAAACTCATTCTGCATAAGGATATGCTAAGTCAGATCATAAAAAGTGGTAAGAAATATATTATTAGCATAAACTATATTGGATTATAGACTAACTACTGCTATGTTATTAATAGACTAACTTCTTATTTTCATAGAACTTAAGCAACTGTAAATCATTGAACCAGATGACAACAACAAAGATTTGTATATTTTTAAATATGTACCAGATGACAACAACAGAGATTAGTCTATGTATATTGACAACAACAGAGACCAATAACACAACTTACAAACATTGTTGGCCTTGATATCTGGAATACTCGTACAAACATTGTTGACCTTGATATCTGGAATACTCGTACAAATATCCACTGGAATACTCGTACAAGCATTCACGTGTAACGACCCAAAATCACCTCTCAGGACGTCACACGGTGCTTAGGGCTACAAGTAGCCCCAAGATAACCCTTTGAGCCTATCACTTCTCATAATAACTCATTCAAGAAAAAATATACGAAACACTGGCACTGTCATATCAAACGACAGAAAATATGAAGGTAATACTCGGTCCAAACGATCACAATACTGGAAATCTCAACACAGCCACAATCTGATAACTAGTCTGACAAAGCCTCTACTACTCCATGAACTCGAGAGCCGTTGGGACTAGTCCCAAACTGACTCAAACTGAACTGAAAGTAATAACATAAACACTCAAATACTTAAATGTCTAAAGATAGGTCCTCGAACCATGAGGACTCTCCACTGTAGAAATATAGATGAAGGTACTCGGGAATCACTGACGAGGCAGGGACTGAGCATCTGGACCTACATTATAAGACAATGTAGCACAAAGACGTTTATGTGGATCAACACTTGGGAATGTACTGAGTATATGGGGTGTATGCATTTACATAAAACAATATCAATACACTTTAATCAAATCATTCATGCAATTAGGAATGACTCACATGGCATGAATAAGTCTAAAATGTAAAGGTCTTAAATCATGTAGAATGAATCATGTAACACAAATTTCATGAGTCATTATACTTTGGCTTTAAAATCTACGCTCTTCTCTTATTCTCATTACTCATAGGATGAAGGAAGCTTTAAACAATACTTTTAATTCATGCATATGTCTCATGGAGAGTAAAAATTCTTTATTGCTCAAGAACTTATAACTCTTTTGAACTCAAACATTTGGAACTCGAAATCATATGACTTTGGTTTAAAGACTCATGATCAACTCTTGTTAGTAGAGAAAACTACTTCCTTCTTTGGAAAATCCTTAAAAGCAATTCGTTCACTTTAGAAAATATCTCATCTAAAAGATTTAGGGAAAATATTCTATCTCAATGGAAAATACTTTAGTTTAGGGAAGTTCTATTAACCAACATACACAATGCGAGATACATGGAGTCCAACGTCTTGTCCTCCTAAGAAAGAAACCTCACGTTGGGGAGAGGCTTCATAATCTTGCCAAGAAGTATAACCTCAATTCAGTGATCACTTATCTCGGCCTCGGGCCTAATCATCTCAGCCTCAGGCCCAAAATCTTAAACCAACAGTGGCACGTAGTTCTGGGGTAAGAAACCGTGGTAACTTACCCAACTCGATGCTAAATACTACTCCCTTTAGTTTATCTCTCTCATCTCATGGAAATCCACTTTCAAAATAATCTCATGGTTCATAAGAACCCAATAATCAAATCTGTAATCTCATGTGGTAGAGTGAATTTCAAAACTCTATGACTATTAGGTCAAAACATTTCTCAATAATCTCAAAATACTCAAATCATGGGTGCTTATAACACAATAGTTCATAAAATTGCAAGTCTCAAGTAGGGCTTAGTGACCCATAATTCAATCTCAAGTTAAAACTCATCATAATGCATAATAGATAGCATATAGGTTCATAATTCATGTAGAAATCTGGAATTTACAGCAATTTATCTCAAAATCTAAACATACTCATATACTTCAATATCTCAAACATTACAACTATTAACTTCTCAAGGATTAAAATTATGAGGTATAAACCCAGCTTCAATTTCTCAAGAAAATATGTAAAAATCAGGCCATTAGACTCTCAATTCTTGGGAAACATCAAAAGCTTACAACCAATAAAAATGGGTGAAAAAACCTAATTCAATTTCATGTAAAATCTCATAAGTTGCAAAAAATTAAAGTTTAAATAAGCCTTTGGGCACAAGGGTGAAAGGATTACCCATGTTCAAAACCCCACATACCTTAGATTATGAAATTGGATGAACAAGTTTGCTTCAAACTCTTCTTCTTACTCTTGAGAGAGGGTTCTTGCAACCCTTGAACTTGGGAAACTCAAATCTCAACTCAATTTCTAAAATCTATGGGGAGTTCTTGGATTTCTTGGAGAAGGGTTTTCGATTTAATCTTGAGGGACAAACCCTAGCTCTCTTGTGTTTTGGATGATGAATGATGCCATTTTCTTCGTTTGGAATATATCTAGTTGATAAAAGAGTGAAGAAGAAAAAAATCCCTTTTTAAAACGAGTTAAAAATACTAAACGGGGGCTGCGACGGTCGAAGCGATGGTCCGTCGCTAGTCTGACGGTCCGTCGCATGTTGGTCAGAAAAAGAACACACTGCCTTGGTGTGACGGTCGAAGAGATGGTCCATCACATTCTTGATGGTCCGTCGGATCGTCCTTCACACGTTGGATAGGATGAGACCAGACTGTCTCAGGGCTGATGATCTCAGTGATGGTCTGTCGCAGCCTTGACGGTCCGTCGTCCTGGCCATCACACTTGGGCTAGGAAAGGGAGTTACTTCCTTGGTTGCGATGGTTCGAGCGACGGTCTTTCTCAAACTCAACGGTCCGTTGGATTGTTCGTCGCACTTAGGCGATTCCGATAATTCTCAGTAAAATAGCCATAACTTCTCACACCGATACCAGATTTGGACGAAATTAGTATCGTTGGAAAGCTATATGGTTGAATCACCAATCACTTCGGAAGTCACTTCTCAATCTTTTAGGGTCGGAATTACACTTCACTTGACATGCTCTAAGGCTAGGACTACGAGGGAACTTTGCGGGTCTTAGAATATCTCCCCCTTGGAAACATTCATCCTCGAATGTCGCTAGTTAGACTAGGAACACAGGAAAACAGAGTACACATAGCTGAAGCAATTCGCTAAATGGCTCAAAATCTTTATAAATTCTTGATTACCTCAGAAATTGCAAGAACTCATGCAAGATTAGATATATAGCTGAACTTTAGATTTAGAAGGGTTGATTTAAGGAAGAATAATACCTTCGGATCGATCTGAACTCGTGGAAAAGAGGTATGGGTACTTGGCTCGCATGTCTTCTTTTGCCTCCCAAGTAGTGCCCTCAATTGACTGGTTCCGCCACAACACTTTGACCAAGGGAACCTATTTGTTCCTCAGTCTATGGATCTGAAAATCTAGGATCTCAACGGGAATCTCATCGAATGAAAGACTTTCTGAATATCAGCACTCTCTGAAGGATCTACCACAATGGAATCACCAATATGCTTCTTAAGCATGGACACATGAAAAAAAGGATGAACGCCTGGCAACTCCGCAGGCAACTCAACCTCATAGGCTACTTTCCCAACACGGCTTAAAGCACTATACGGGCCAACATAATGGGGAGTAAGCTTTAATTTTATACCAAACCTCTTCACCCCTTTCATGGGTGAAATCTTCAAGTACACCCAATTACCCACTTTAAACTCAAGATCTCTTCTCCTCACATCGACATATGACTTTTGACGACTCTGAGCTGTCTTTAACCTCTCTCTAATTAACTTAACTTTCTCCATAGCTTCAAACATTGCATCAGGCCCAATCACGGTAGCTTCACCCACTTTAAACCAACCTATGGGCGATCTACATCTTCTACCATACAAGGCCTTAAATGGTGCCATCCTGATGCTAGCATGGTAACTATTGTTATATGCAAACTCTACCAATGACAAATGCTCATCCCAAATACCTTTGAAATCAAGAGCACACACCCTCAACATATCTTCTAGGGTCTGAATGGTCCTCTCAGTCTGACCATCTGTCTTTGGATAAAAAGCAAAACTCAACATAACTTGGGTACCAAGACCCTGCTGAAACGCCCTTCAAAACTGAGAAGTAAATTGAGTACCCCTATCCGAAATGATAGACGAGGAAACTCCGTGCAACCTGAATAACTCTTGATAATACAATCTAGCATAATCCTCAGCTGTATAAGATGTATGCACGGGAAAGAAGTGCGCGGACTTAGTCAGCTTGTCTACAACAATCCAAATAGAATCATGACGATGCGAAAGAGGTAACCCGGTCACAAAGTCCATATTCGTCACCTCCTACTTCCAAGTTGGTATACCAAGCCCTTTCATCACACCACCAGGTCTTTGGTTCTCTACCTTAACTTGTTGGAATGTTGCACACTTTGCTACAAACTCAGCTATATCCTTCTTCATACCATTCCACCAATAGATTTCCCGTAAGTCGCGGTACATCTTGGTATTTAAGAGATGAATAGAATACCACACGCCATGCGCTTTATCTATAATCCTCTTCCTCAGATCATCAACACATTGAATGCACAATCTACCCTGCAATCTGACCAAACTAGGATCTCTATCTTGTTTCTCCTTCATTTCTGAAACTAAAGAGGATTCGGAACTACTTTACACCAAAGTACTTCTCTCAGCTGAATCAAGCAAACTAACACCCAATCTAGCCAGACAATGCACATCATGAGCTAACTCTTTCTTACCTTCCTCTACATGAGTAACACTACCCATAGACAAGTTGCTAAGGGCATCCGCTACTACATTAGCCTTGCCCGGGTGATACAATACACTCATATCATAGTCTTTTAACAACTCTAAACACCTCCTCTTCCTAAGATTCAACTCCCTCTGAGTAAACACATACTATAGGCTCTTATGATCAGTAAACACATCAATATAAACACCATAAAGATAGTCTCTCCAGATTTTCAAAGCAAAGACCACAACAGCTAACTCAAGATCATGGGTTGGGTAGTTCTTCTCATGCAGCTTTAACTGTCTAGAGGCATAGGCTATAACTTTACCTTTTTGCATCAACAAACAACCCAAACCAATTCTAGAGGCATCATAATACACCACAAAACCATCTATACCATCAGGCAAAGTCAACATGGGGTTGAAGTAAGTCGAGTCTTCAACTCCTGAAAACTCTTCTCACAGGAATCTGAACACTGGAACTTAACTTTCTTTTGGGTCAATCGAGTCATGAGAGACGCAATAGAAGAGAAACCTTCAACAAAATAGCGGTAGTAGCCCACTAGACCCAAGAAACTTCTAATGTCAGACGGAGAGATAGGTTTAGGCCAATTTTTTACAGTTTCTATCTTTTGGAGATCAACTCTAATACCTTCAGCTGAAATAATATGACCCAGAAAGGCTACAAACCTTAGCCAAAATTCACACTTATGGAATTTGGCAAACAACTGGTGACCTCTAAGAGTTTGCAAAACAATTCTAAGGTGATCTGCATGATCATGCTCACTGCGGGAGTAGACAAGGATGTCATCTATGAACACAATGACAAATATATCAAGATATTGCTTGAAAACTCGATTCATGAGATCCATAAAAGCTGTTGGGGCATTGGTTATCCCAAAAGACATGACCAGAAACTCAAAGTGACCATAGCGGGTTCGGAAGGCCGTCTTTGGAATATCACATTCCCTCATTTTAAGTTGATGATAGCCAAATCTAAAGTGTATCTTGGAAAAATAACTTGCACTTTGCAACTGATCAAACAGGTCATCAATTCTCGGAAGAGGGTACTTATTTTTAACTGTGACCTTGTTAAGCTGATGATATTCAATGCACATATGCAAAGAACTATCTTTCTTCTGGACAAATAAAACAGGTGCACCCTAAGGAGAAATACAAGGTCTTATGAAATCTTTGTCTAAAAGATCTTTGAGTTTCTCTTTCAATTTCTTAAGCTCAGTAGGTGCCATACGGTATGGCGGTATAGAAATGGGACGAGTGTCGGGAAGAAGATCAATCCCGAATTCTATCTCTCTATCGGGAGGTACCCTTGGGAGATCTTCCAAAAAAACATCTGGAAACTCATTAACAATATTGACTGACTGGGTAGTTGGAGCCTCGAACTTAGTGTCTTTGATTCTAACTCGGTGATAGATGCAACCCTTGGATATTAGCTTCTTGTCTTTGAGATAGGAGATAAAATGACTCTTGGGAGATATCGAACTCTTGAACCACTCAAAAACTGGCTCATCAGGGAACTAAAACTTGACCACACGGGTACGACAGTCTATAAATACATAATAACAATGAAGCCAATCTATTCCCAGAATAAGGTCAAAATCCACCATGTCTAACTCTATCAAATTAGCAAGTATGACTCTATGAAGAACAGTAATAGGACAATCTCTATACACTTTTTTAGAAATAACTGACTCCCCTACTAGTGTGGAGACTAGGAAAGGATCAGGAGTCTTTTTGGAACTCATTTTAAAATTCACAGCCACAAGTGGGGTCACATAGGAGAGACTTGACCCAGGGTCCAACAATACATAAACATCAAAATAAAAGACGCGGAGCATACCAGTAACAATATCGAGATAGTTCTCCTGCTACTGACGGGATGGTAAGGCATAGAATCTATTCTAGCACTGACCGTCAGCAGTGCTACATGAAGCACCCTGAGTAGGGGCGGGACGAGGGACAAAACTTGGTGTACTAGTAGTCTATGCCTGAGGTCGGGCATCTCTGTTCCCCTGCCTAGCATGAGAACAATCTTTAAGTCTATGGCCCTGCTTTCCACAACCAAAACAACCCCTCAAATCTGTGAAACACTCATTGGGATGATCCCTACCACACTTAGCACAAGGAGGATAACAGGGCTTGTTACCAACACTGTTCTGTGACCTAGACATAAAAGACCTTCTCCCTTGCTCCTTCCTACCTTTAGGAATAGGAGCACTAACTGATAAAGGCACTAGAATAGATGGACGTCTCTAAAACTGAGGGCGGTTTTCTCCATGGAACCTAGGATGACTATACTCATGCAACTTAGATCTAGACCTCTTGTTACCCCTTACTCTGTCTCTATCTCTAATCTTATCCGCCTCTATCTATTATGCATACGTCATCAACCTAGACGGATCCATATCCCTATACAACATCGCAGTCCTGCACTCTTTCAGCACCAAACCAGAAACACCTATCACGAACTTGCTCATACTAGCTCGGGTGTTAGAAATCAAATCAGGAGCACACTTGGCCAACTGGTTGAACTTCAAGCAGTACTCCTTAACAGTCATAGAGCCCTGCCACAAGTTTATAAACTCCTCAATCTTTCTTTCCTCATATCAAGAGGAAAGAACTTGTCCAATAATGCATTTTGGAACACCTACCAAGTCATAGAAGCAGCATCCTCACCTCTACCCTTCCTTCATGATACAACCCAGTCACTAGATATGTCCTTCAACCTGTAAGATACCAACTCAACACTTTCTTCCTTAGAAACATACATCACCTGCATAATTTTTCTCATCTCCTCAAGGTACAACTGTGGGTCCTCACCTGCCTTGGACCAATAAAACTCTGGAGGATTCATCTGCATAAAATCACGAAACCTAGAAGTAGCTACATCACCTCCCTACTGATTTGTAACTGTGGCCTGGTTATTGGCCTGAACATTAGCAGTGATTGCTTAGGCTAACGCCTGAAAGGATGCCCAAAACTCAGTAAGAGACACAGTCTCATTCAAAGGATCAACAAGTAGGGCTTTCTTGCCATCATTTCTGCGAGCATTCGCTCTTTGGAGAGGCATTTTTTGAAATAGAAGAGCACAAATTATTGAATGAGAGGGACAACTATAGGCATGATATAATATGAAAGAAAGAAACAACTTTTTCCTAAAGTGTTTTGTAGCCTCTTGCTCATAGATGTGGCACGCTACACACCGATGATCAAGACTCTACTCAACTGAGCTTGTCAGACTCCCTAGGACTTCTTTAAAACTTTAGGCGCTGATACCAAGTTTGTAACGACCCAAAATCACCTCCCAGGATGTCACCCGATGCTCAGGGCAATAAGTAGCCCTAAGATAACCCTTTGAGCCTACACTTCTCATAATAACTCATTCAAGAAGAAATATACAAAACACTGGCACTGTCATATCAAATAAAAATAAATACAAAGGCAATACTCGGTCCAAACGACCATAATACTGGAAATCTCAAGACAACCACAGTCTAATAACTAGTCTGACAAAGCCTCCACTACTCCATAAACTTGAGAGTCATTGTGATAGGTCCCCAACTAACTCAAACTGAACTGAAAGTAATAATATAAACACTCGAATACTGAAATGTATGAAGATAGGTCCTAGAACCATGAGGAATCACCATTGTAGAAATATAGACGAAGGTACTCGGGAATCACTGACGAGGCTGGGGCTGAGCATCTGGACCTACATTATAAGACAATTTAGCACGGACGTATATGTGGATCGACACTTGGGAATGTACTGAGTATATGAGGGTGTATGCATTTAAATAAAACAATATCAATACTCTTTAATCAAATCATGCATGCAAATAGAAATGACTCACATGGCTTGAATAAGTCTAAAATGTTAAGCTCATAAATCATATAGAATAAAACATGTAATACAAATCTCGTGAGTCATTATAGATTGGCTTTAAAATCTATGCTCTCCTCTTATTCTCATTACTCATAGGATAAAGTAAGCTTTAAACAATACTTTCAACTCATGCATATGTCTCATGGAGAGTAAAATTTCTTTATTGCTAAAGAACTTATAACTCTTTTGAACTCAAATACTTGGAACTCGGAATCATATGAATTTGGTTTAAAAACTGATGATCAACCCTTATTAGTAGAGAAAACTACTTCCTTCTTTGGAAAATCCTTAAAAGCAATTCGTTCACTTTAGAAAATATCTCATCTAAAAGATTTAGAAAAAATATTCTATCTCAAAGGAAAATACTTTAGTTTAGGGAGGTTCTCTTAACCGACATAAACCATGCGAGCTACATAAAGTCCAACATCATGTCCTTCTAAGAAAGAAACCTCACGTTGGGGAGAAGCGTCATACTCTTGACAAGGAGTATAACCTCAATTCAATGATCACTTATCTCGGCCTCGGGCCCAATCATATCGGCCTCAGGCCCGAAATCTCAAACCTACAATGACACGTAGTTCTGGGGTAAGAAACCGTGGTAACTTACCCAACTCGATGCTAAATACTACTCTCTTTAGTTTATCTTGCTCATCTCATGGAAATCCACTTTCAAAATAATCTCATGGTTCATAAGAACACAACAATCAAATTTGTAATCTCATGTGGTAGAGTGAATTTCAAAACTCTATGACCATTAGATCAAAATATTTCTCAATAATCTCAAAATACTCAAATCATGGGTGCCTATAGAACAATAGTTCATAAAATTGTAAGTTTCAAGTAGGGATTAATGACCCATAATTCAATCTCAAGTTAAACTCAACATAATGCATAATAGATAGCATATAGGTTCATAATTCATGTAGAAATCTGGAATTTACAACAATTTATCTCAAAATATCAACATACTCATATACTTCAATATCTTAAACATTGCAACTATTAACTTCTCAAGGATTAAAATCATAAGCTATAAACTAAGCTTCAATTTGTCAAGAAAATATGTAAAAATCATGCCATTAGACTCTCAATTCATGGGAAACATCAAAAACTTGCAACCAATAAAAATGGGTGAAAAACCCTAATTCAATTTCATGTAAAATCTCACAAGTTGCAAAAAATTAAAGTTTAAATAAGCTTTTGGGCATAAGGGTGAAAGGATTACCCATGTATAAAACCCCACATACCTTAGATTATGAAATTGGATGAACAAGCTTTCTTCAAACTCTTTTTCTTACTCTTGAGAGAGGGTTCTTGGAGCCCTTGAACTTAGGGAACTCAAATCTCAACTCAATTTTTTGAATCTATGGTGAGTTCTTGGATTTCTTAGAGAAGGGTTTTAGATTTGATCTTGAGGTAGAAACCCTAGATCTCTTGTGTTTTGGATGATGAATGAATCCATTTACTTCATTTGGAATATATCTAGTTGATAAAAGAGTGAAGAAGACCGTAAAGCCCTTTTTAAAATGAGTTAAAAATACTGAACAGAGGCTGCGACGGTCCATCGCTAGTCTGATGATCCGTCGAATCGTCTGTCGCACGTTGGTCAGAAAAAGAACACACTGCCTTGGTGTTATGGTCGACGCAATGGTTCATCGCAGTCTTGATGGTCCATTGGATCATTCGTCACACGTTGGCCAGGATGAGACCACGTTGTCTCAGTGGCGACGGTCCATCGCAACCTTGACGGTCCGTTATCCTAGCCGTCACACTTGGGCTAGGAAAATGAGTTACTACCCTGGTTGCGATGGTCCGAGTGATGGTTCATCGCAAACTCGACGGTCTGTCGGATCACCCGTCGCACCTGGGCGGTTCTGATAACTCTCAGTAAAACGGCCATAACTTCTCATCCCGATATCGGATTTGGACAAAATTGGTATCGTTGGAAAGCTAATTCAATTATCTACATGATAAAAAGTCAAATTTAAGAAAATTCTATATGGTTGAAACACAAATCACTTGGGAATTCACTTCTTATTCTTTTAGGGTTGGAATTATACTTCACTTGACACGCTCTAAGTCTCGGACTACGAGGAAACTTTATGGGGTCTTACATCACTTATATAAAGTTCTACATTATTGACCTTGATATCTTGTAGATCATACAGTTTTGATAAATAGATAAACAAGTGGGACACTGAATACATTGTAGGCAGAGAACTCTTGTATAACTTATACTTATGGACTCATATCGTGATCTCTCTTTAATATATAATCATACACTAAAGCTTAATAGTTTAAGACCAGCATGCTTCATAAAATTGTTTTGATAGCCTAAAAAGTAAAAGGTAATCCAACCTTTTTCTTCCTAGTCAGTGTTTGATCGCTAATCTATTCATCAGGTAAATGCAAACAGGTTTCTATCACTTCTTTAGGGAATAAATCCTACAAAATTCATCAATATCTGAATAGCTAGTTAGGTCACAGATACATCTAGTGAACGAGAACAATTATGTGGAAAAAATAATATTTACATCTTTTGACCTCTTTAATCTGCTATTACAAAATTTACATCCCTGATATATACTTATTTACTGATGCAGGTGCATTGTTGAGAACTACACTAGATCAATGTATCCCTACATAGAGGGTAGTCTAGTTGCTCTGCCAACTCTCTCTTTATATAGAAGGATTACTGGAACTCTAACTGATATTTAGGCGCGACCCACTTTGAGAGACTGGGAATGCTGATAGGATAACACCAGTTGGAGATATTAATACAAGTAGTCTGGGGGTAGAGTTGCTTCTATAGCAGGTAGTAAGGGGGTTGCAGGTATTTTAGCCCCAATTTTAACTTCTACAGTTCCCCCTCGGCCATTGTTTTTTGGAATGGTTTGTGTGTCTCAGGAGTTCTTAAAATAGTTTGTGGATAAGTATCAGGAGTTATATGATTTTTCATTATCAATTAGCCTTGTGGATCATTTTACTGCATTTATGCTTCTAGCGTGGACTGTCAAACAGTTGCAAATACTGTTTGGCTTTCAAATAACTTTTTCGCTGATGGAGGATGAAATCGGTGAATCACAGTATTACACAAAGGGTATTGAATAGCTGTATAAATTTTTCTATGGTTTTATAGAAAAAATAGTGTTCTATTTACAGATTTTGAAAGATCAATGGGGTTTGAAAGAGGGAGGACAAGACAGGCAAGCTGTACAGATCTGGTGGTCTTTGTATCTTAAAATTCTGAAGGAGTTAAATAGTATATCAAAACTATATACCAGCCTGGAGAAATCAAATTCATACCTTCTATGGGGCACAACATATCAAGGCATATCTAAGAACTTATTGGGACTGTAAAGTGTCCTAATGATAGCCAAAGCTTCAACAATTAAGGGAACACTACTACCAATACTCACTCCCTAGGGTCACCCCATTTGGTTGCCTATAAATGAAAATTACTTAGATAATTGCATTTTTATTAAGTTACTGCAAAATAGTAATTAAGTTAGTAAGAAGGAAAGAATGTTTTGAGAAGGAAATCACTAGAGGGTGTATGTCTTAGCTCTCTCTACTAACGTGCACCAATACTATTTCGATGGCAAAGCGAGGAAGAGGCAGACCTAGAAAGGAGGTCCACTCGACAATTAGAACCTCCCCTACGATGGAGGATTTGGTCGAAAAATATGTGGTAATTGGAATATCACTGGTGGAAACAAATCAAAGCGGAATGACAACTAGTATGAATACTAGAGTACAAAGAAATTTGACAAAAATCACTATATCTCCACCTAGCCCTAGCTTGACTGTGGGTGTTGTTACTACTGGAAATGCAGGATCTGGGAAATCGATAAGGAAAATTGGTTCAACTAGCCAAGTGATAGAAAAAAATGTGAATCAAGATGAATTGAAAGTGTCACACAGAATTGGACAGACGGGTATGAATCAGAACATTGTGGTGACATACCAAGGAATTCACGGAGCAGTTCGACAACTCAATTTGGGGGAAGGTTCTTCCAAGGAGGAGGGGAATTCTTGGTCCAACTTATTCGCATTTAACCGTACAACATCTAATGGTATGGCTCTTAATTTTAAACCCCCGACTGTTATTGACGACAGACCTGTGGTAATACTAGAAGCACCTGAAATTGAAAAGAAAAGACATGAATGGAATAATGCCCTAATGTAAAGTAAGACGAGACTAAAAGGAGAGAAATAAAATAAAATAAAATAAAATAAACAAGCATTATTCAAGCAATGGAAAAGTGACTAAATATCATCATATGAGAGTACAAAACAATTGAACACTAGATCAAATGAGTATAAGAAAGAGGAATGATAGTAACAATCAATTACTCAGAACAAATGCCTGCATTGAGAAGGATTACTAGTTCTCAAACACTACTTGTCCTATGAATACCCATAAGTCACAACCATCACTCCTTTTTATGCTCAATAGACACGTTTGATCTTATTTGATGATATCTAGTTGTTTTATATTGGTTGAATGATGCTTATTTATTTTATTTTATTTCTTCCTTTTTAATCTCATATCACTATTTACAACTATAGCACACCTTAAATATTACTTGATCTTGTTCAAAAGTGCTTTGGTGTCTCAGTTGATGTATCTAAATTTGTTTTACAATGTTTGAAAGGTGTTAATTGTTATACTTTAATTTTACTTAATTTAATTTCTCTTTTTTTATCATTATTTTAACTTGTCCATATTTTCAGATAGTTGATCACAGACTTATGAGTTGGTGAATAATCGACTTCTCAAAAAATTGATAATCTATCATGTATAAAAATCAGCAACGACATTAATATATAATAACGAATTTGCATAGTCTAGTATTTCTTCAATCTTTTCTTACTTCATCAATTTTAAGAAGCTCCAACTGCACCTTGTTTAAAATTACAACTCTTTCAGGCCATACTATGATAGGGTCTACAGTAAACCTTACTAATCGATTATAGAAGACATAAACATTCCTTAGGCCTTTTCCAATGGTCACTTTTTTGGTAGCCTACTATATAAATGAAAGGGACATTTCTGAGCTCCCCCATGTTCATTTATTCATCCCTTTCTCATTTTGATTCAACAATAACAATGTCTTTCTTTCTCATTTGGAACATTCTTTAGCTTGTTTCAAAGCTTTAATCAGTTGTAATATTTTGATGGTCGTTGGAAAAGAGATATTAAGTATTATATGAAAATCAAGTCAGAAGAAGATGACTACATTCTATTAAGTCTAGGATCATAAATGAACTTGTCTTCCTTGTCCAGATTTCTGGTACACGAATCGATAAAATTCAAAAAAAAGTTTTTCCATACAATTGGCAAGGACAATCACAATCCATCAACAATCAAACAAATATCAACCTAAATACACAGATATCCATTAAAATCAAGCCCTATTTTTTAAAAAAATCAATTTTTTTCATCCAAATCAAACAAATACCTAATCAACCAAATGGTCTATTAACAGAACAATAAAAATTTATGATAAAAACATCCCTCACAAGAACATGCATCTAAAACACCATTACATTAAAGAAGACTTTGAGGAAAATCCAAATTTCTTGGCGCACACTACAAAAAATGGGTCAAATTATGAGAGTTAATTAACGGGGGTTATTTTAACCTTCGTAAAATTATATGAAATACGGGGGTTAAACATGTGTCGCTAAAATTTATAGATTTACGGGGGTTTTAACTTCCTCTATACATAAAAAAAAATAGCGCTAAGTGTTGCCTCCTTTTTACATCAAAAAAAATATTTACCCTCATTTTTTTTAAATTTCCCCCAAAACCTATTGACCCATTTCTCTCTCTCTCATTTTCCTCTTAAATAATTCTACTGCGACGATCATTGCTACTCCAACCATTGTTACTCTGACGGTCATTGCTACTCCAGCAACCATCTCTCTCTCAAGTAATTGCTACTCTCTTTAACCTTAATTTTCTGTTTATCCTAGTATTTGTTGCATATACTTGAAGCTACTGTTTATGCTCAGAGAATTCTTTTACTTAAAGCTACTTATATAGTTAACGGAATGATGATGTAATGCTTAGGTCTAGATTTTGTATCGACTATCATGCAACACTTTTTTTCTTTTGGTGTGTTGTTTGGTTTTTTTCAACTTGGTCCAGTTCATTTTGTTGAAGGGGAAATTTGGAGAGCTTCTATCGGTGCTGAAATTTTGTTTTACTTACATGTTATGGGATTATGACACTTTGGTAGTTAGAATTCTCTATTTAATCCTGTATCTATTATATATTCCTGAAACCTAAGTTGCTCGAACTCTCCAAAATTGTTGCACCTGACCTTTTAGTAGGAGAAGTTTTAAAGAAAGAAGTCAAAAAATTATCAAAATTAGATGAAGTTGATTAAAAAGCAAAAGATGTTTTGCAAAAACATATCAAATTTGTCAAAGTTTGATACAACTGGGCGTAAACTAGGAAAAGTTATACAAAAAGATGCTATAAATTTGTCAAAATCGGATGCAGTCGACCACAGAGCGGGAGAATTTTTATGGAAGGATATTAAAAGATGGTCAAATTAGGTATTATCATCTGTTTCTCTTTGTCCTAATTACAGACTTTCCCATTTTAAGTCCATGATTTACTTAAAGCTTTTCATATTCCATGTCCAAGTATAGGACACTTTAAGTTAGATGATGCATTTTTGTATTAAAGTAAGAGCACAAATATATTAAAACTGTAATTCATATGGTTCAAACTTATTTAAAGGGCAAGAAATAACTATTGCTCACTGCCATTTTAAGGATCTGACATGAACCCCATGATATTTTTGAAAAGTCCGAGCAACATAGCTTGAAACCACTCTCTCGTAGGCTGAAAGATTAAACTTTAGTTTTCTTTAGAACCTCTTTCTGCCAATTGCTTAATTAATTTGTAAATAGAGTCACAATATTTTCCAATTTGTGGAGTCTCTTGGTGTTAAGTGTTACATGAGACTAGAGCACGGTTTACCTGCTACTCTTGGTGTATCCCAAGCAGCAAATTTGTGAGGCTTATTAGGCCAAAATGTACAGTACACACCATGGATTTGTGGGCTAAGACAATTTTAGGATAGGAAAGAGTTACTGATGAAAAATAATCACCCATACCAACTCAATTTTACATTTTTCGCCTTTAGTTCCTCTTGCATTCCTTTAAAAACATCATGTAACTAAGTGAAATGAAGAGTGAGATATAAAATAAAATACCTCAAATTTTTTCGATTGGTCCTGAATTTTTGCTTCTTCTCTCTGGTATAATATGAAACAAAAGTGAACAGTGCAAAAGTTATTCTTAATTGTTGCTCTCTTTATTTCTGTAATTAATCGTGATATTGTAAATAATTTTTTGGTTGATTTCAAATTTGCGGAGTACTTGATAAGGCATATCAAGGAATTAATGTTTATGTTGATTTGGCATTTTCGACAACTATTTATTTTCACGCAACCAAATTCACCTACCATTGTGGCAATGAACTAGCAGGTCATCTTTCCCATCTCAAATAGATCTAAATTACTCAGCATGGGTGATGTTTTTAGGTATATAAGAGTGGGTGATTCAAATGATGTGCAACTATTCTAATACTTTATTAAATCTCAGCCTAATCCAAAGTCAGACCCTCTTATGCTGTGGCTTATCGGAGGCCCTGATTGCTCAGCTTTATTTGGTCTTCTCTTTGAGATAGATAAGTTATAAAATACAGTGTACATAAGACCTTATATGTGTCGTACCTATGGATTGGTGTATTTGGAGGTCTACATATACATGACCAAACCATATCTTCTAGTGCTAAGCTTGATGAATTAAATTATGTCGGTTTTGGATCGTCAAAGTTTTCACAAGCAAGTTAACTTGCAACTTTTAAACTGTAAAATGTAAAGGACCAATAACGTTTGAGCCTATGGAGTACGGTGCCTATAAGCCCGTGATATATAATCGTAGCTTCCCCTCACTGGTTTTGAATCCTCATACATAGACAAAGGTGAACATATCTGTCAGTGACTAATCTTTGTATAATCATAAGCTTACAGCCTAACTTAAATGTTATTTAATCAGGTAGCAAGCTTTATATTTTTATATCTTCCAATTGGAACTGGATTTTCTTATGCAAGAACTACAGTGACTCGTCAATCATATGATATATTTCTACATAAGGTAACTAAATCTCCCTTCCAATTCATTAGTCTGATTTTAAACTTTTGTGTGACACAGATTTTGAATCCAATTTTTGTTCTTTTCAGTGGTTCAATGATCACCAAGTGTTCTTAATAAATCCATTTAAGTGGTTGTGGACTCCTTATAGCAAATGGTAATTCTCATTTATTTGATTACACTACCTTTATTTTACTGATATGTCAAAGTAGTGGCTTAGTTAGTGACTAGAGGTAGCTACTTTTAGAGTATTAATGGCAATATAGAATAATCACGATGAGTAATGTCCCCGGTCCCTAGTAGCTGATAGAGCTGGTACTGACACACGGGCTAAATAAATGAAATATTTACTATGATTTGCCCTGTAGTTATCTTCAACTCATAATTTTCAAGGCATTTTCTGGGAATTCTTCTATGTATATATTGTCTTTGTTGAAGTTTAATGTTAAGCCTTATTGCTGATCCAGTGTTCAGTACGTAACTTAACTAGTTGTCAGGACAAAGTGCTTAGCTTTTCATAAGTCTGTTGTTAACAGTTGTATGAAATCATCTTCTAACCGTGTCTGCTCTCACTTCTTTATTGAAATTGTAAAAGTGGACAAGACATAGATACAACAATGTTCTTTGTTGGTCATAATTATGTGCATAAGGGGAGTTAGGATAACATTAATAAATATTTTTGTATATTAGGAGTTCCTATTATCTTTGCAAATCAATCTAGAGGAAAATTGACTGCAATAACCTCAAAGATAATATAAAATAAAAGTAAAAATAGAAGAGTACTTCCTGAGATGGGATTTTTTCCTCTTTGTGCTAGTGGAATATCCCAAGTAGAAGAAAAATTTTCTATTCATAGTTCATTTTAGACGTGGTAGTTGGGTTGGATAGCAATGGTGGAAATAAAAGGTGCAAGTGAGCTCATTCAACATCAGAGAACAATAGCATATTAGAGAGCAATAGCAATTGCTCATCCAAAATCTTTTTCATTAGGTTCAGATGCTTTTTGATACTTGGTTCTGAGTGAATATCAAACACCAAATGTGAAGGTATATGTTTAAAAGAAATTACGGTGGTTAAATTTATTAAACAGTTACAGATTCTGATCCCCTAATAATAGTAAAGATAGACAATTTAATATTATCAGTTCACTGGCATTGGAATAGTCACATTTCTCAACACTTTATAACTAGTGAAAACATGATGTCTGCATGATGAAAAATCTAGAAAAGTCATGTGTTGTTGTATGCTTTTTATGAGGTGATCGAATAATAAAATTAGAACAAAAGTGACAATAGAGGTATAGCCTAATAGTTAATAGTCTCTATCTCAAACATTTATCATGATGTTTTTAGTTGTATGCAGATATAAGTGTTTTATAATGAAGGTTGAAAGTTTAGCTAATTGATTTTTATAATTTACATTTTTATGTAGTCAAGTGATGCGGTTAGTGGCCCCATTTTGTCCATGGATGCAAGAAGATCACGTGATGATAGTAATCCTAGAGACTGCCGTTGATTCCATTACAAATTATCTTGGATATTCAATTATGACGATGTAACTGTGTGATTGGAGTGAATCTTAGAATATTGAAGGTTTTGTGTGTAATTTTTTTTTTAAGTTTGAAAATGTCAGTTAATGTTGAAAATTTGGAGTTCGAAGATGCTACTTAATGTTGAAACTTTAGTTTTGAAGTTTAATGTTCAATGTATTTTTTATATGCTTGTGAAATACAGTTTAACTAGTCATGTAGTGTTAATGGTATATGAGTTGAATAAATAATGAATTGTAGGTTATGTCGGACGGAATCTATAATTTGTTATTGAGAGTTGAAGGGTCCCACTAAATAAAGCTCATAAAAAATAAATTGCAGAAGTTTAAAACCGCCGCAATGTTTAAATGTAAATTTCATTTTATTAAGAATTAAATTTTTTATAAAATTAAATTTAATAAATTACGGAGGTTTAAAATCGCCGCAATGTTTAGATTAGCAGAGGTCAACTGTTGCAAAATAACTGTCGTATATTAATTATGATGGTCAGCAAAAAACTGCTGCAAATTGATTGTGACAACTCTTATTGTGGGGTTTTGTAAACCGCTGGAATTGAAATTTGTGGGGGTTTTAAACCCCCACAAACCTTCAAATTAATTCCTGCAATTTGACCAGTTTTTTGTAGTGGCATTAGCTGATTAAATTCACAAAAAAAAATTACCTTCAGTAATTAATTATGCAATCGACAAGGATAATCATAATCCATCAAATATCTATCAATAATTAAACAAATACCAACTTAAAAATTAATATTTTCAGTAAAATAAACTCCAATTTTTTTTTAAAAAAAAAACTTTTTTCCTTCAAAATCAACTCAATCACCATAAATTAAAATTAAAAAGAAAAAGTAAAAAACCCAAATCAATATAGAGCACAAATTACTCGGGAGATGAAGAGAAATTACTTGGAGTAGAAGATGAAAGATCTTAGAGTTTAGAGAAGATAGAAATCAAAAATGGAGGTTGAGGGAAGAGAAAGAAAAATATCGATGATTTTGTGAGCGGAAGTGAGAGAAAATTAATATAGGTATTTTAAAGAAAAGTGGGGGTGAAAATTATTTTAAAAATACTTAAGGAGTGACAACAACTTTTAAGACTTTACAAATTGGCCCATTGATAAATCGTCAATTTGATAACTTGCTAGCACCTTTTAAGCCTAAATTATCATGCTTTTCCATTGATTTGATGGTACTCTCTTACGTAATGCTCATTTATGTAGGTAAAAGTAAAAAGAGAAGAGTGGGCAAGTCATTCAAGTCATCAAGAGGCCAATTGTGAAGGAAATGAGTCATCTGCTTTGCATCCGCTTCATATGTGCTTTGGAGTTGCTAGCTAGCTGCTCTCTGTCTGCTCTTCATCCTCTTTGAATCCACTCAAGAAGATCAATAGTAAGGTGGAAGTTTTTTAATTTCCATCAAATGTAGAGTGGAGTTTAAAAAGAGGCTTTTAGCTTATCTTTTAAGACCTAGTTTTCATCTTTTGGAATATAGCCTCTCTTTTAGCTTCTAAGCTTCTCTCTTTTCTTTTAGCATCTATCTTTTCATCTTTTGAGAATTTTGTACTAAGCTTGAATGAAAAATATATGTTAGTGATTTTTCATTGAAGAATTATTAAAGCCCCAAGTGTGGAACTACATTGTCTCTATTTCTCATGGATGAAGTTAATGATAACTTTGGTATACTCTTATTCCTTTTATCTATGAGTAGCTAATTTCCAATCTTGGGGTTATGCTTGCTTAGGTAGTGGTAGTGCATGGATTTTAGCTAATTATTTTTCTAATTAGTTAGTTATGATGGGTGTTGCATTTATTTCATGAATTAATTGATAGTTGGGGGTTGCAAACTCCAACCACCCTAGAACCTATGTCATTCTTGAAAGAGAGGACATGGGTGAGGAATAAATGCAACCAATAACTTGATTCATTTCATTTAATGATATCTCTTAGACATAAGAATGTCAATTGAGGCAATAGATGTGGGAATCATCTCTCTTGTGAGGTGTTTAAAAGAACCCGTTTGTGAAATTTGGTGTTGTAATTGAAATATTAACACCAATACATTAACATCTAGCCTACCCATGACTTTTACCTAAAAATTGAATAAATGGACAAATACCCATGCATGATCCCACACCTATAATTGCATAACCCTAAGGCTTATTATCAATTGAATTCACTCTTAGCATTCTTCAACGTCAAGCTAGCGCACTAAAATTGAAGTAGTTGTCATTTATAAATACATTCAAATTAAATCCTCCTATTTTGCATTTATGCTTGCTTTATTCACACTATGGGTCATCTTTTAGTAGACTATCAATACTCTTGAGTTTTGAATTCCATGCTTTCACTCCTTGTGGATTCGACCCCAACCTAAGTTGTGTTATTATATTGACAACGATCGCTTACACCTATTCAAGATTGTAATTTTTGCGTTATAAAAAATAGCGTCGTTGCCAAGAGTGAAACATAATTTTCACTTTGTAGTGTTTTTAGTTACTTTAGGTTAGCCGTAGTGTTTTATTTCACATTGTTTGATGTTTTTATTCTTTTTCAGGTGTGCGTAATAGTATACATGAAACTATAAGTCAACACGGTAGTCATACCAGGTCGATTGATGGGTATCGTGAGGATGAGGATTACCTAAGTGATGCATGTCGAGATAGTGCTATTCGTATTCCACCGATGAAAGGAAATGAAGTATTTCATATTACTAGCGTGATGATTCACTTGCTTTAAATGAAAGGGTTATTTGGAGGTCAAGCACATGAGGATGCTAATCTACACTTGACGAATTTTATCGAGGTGTGTTCTCCATTTGACATGCCCCACATATCTCAAGAGTCGATCCGGTTGAATCTTTTCCCATTCTTTTTAACTAGATAAATGGTCTTATGGTTTGCGGTCTTTGCCCGTGGGGTCTATCACTTCATGGGTCACGCTCATGGAGGCATTCTTGGAAAGATACTTTCCCCCTTCTCGAATGTTGCAACTAAGGGATAAAATCATCAAATTTTGCCAACTTAATGGCGAACCATTATACGAGTCTTGGCAATGATTCAACAACAAGTTAATAAAATTTCCAAATCATGAGGTTCCGGATATCATGCTCCTTCAAATTTTCTATAGTGCATTAGATCAATTGAACAAGACGGTAGCCGACAATGTGGCTGGGGGTTCCCTTGTTAGATTATCATATGGTATTGCATCAACTAATATCAAGTGTCCAATAAAAGTAGAGGGTGGAACATAAGAGATATCGAGGTGGCCGTGTAGGGTCCTCCACATCTTTTGTGAGTCAAGAGGAAAAGAAAAAAAATGAAGAAAAAGATACCAATATGGCTAAAGTAATGACGCAACTTGATCTTCTCACCAAGCATGTGATGGGAGATCCTCCTAAGGTGATTAAAGATGTTGCTTATAAGAGTAATAAAGCTTATAATGATGAGTAAACAAAGTCCCTTGATGAAGAAATTCGGTTCTTGTTGAACCAATTGGGGGTTCTCGCGCTACCTATTAAAGGCAAGGTGGGAATCAAGGTTGGAAGGAAAGAGATCAAGATAGAGATTAGCGTGATAGAGATCGTGATAGAGATTAGGATTGGAGAGATAAAGAGAGACATTATGATCGGTATGTAACTCTACATGATCGGGCAAAAGGTAAAGAGTCAAGTTCCATTGACCCGGATAAGCTCAAGAATGAAGACACCCTTGCTCGGATTCTAATATGTGCTGAGGGGACCGATAAGATGGTGAGAGAAATAAAAGGTGACTTCTATTAACTAAGTCAAACCGTGACATCTCACTCAGCCTCTATCAAGCAACTTGAAACTCAATTGGGCCAAATCTCAGCACAACTTAATGCAAGACCAAAGAGTGGATTACCTAGTGAAACGGTTGTCAATCCTAAAACTGATGCGCACTTTGATAACGCTCAAACTACAGCTCTCGTAAGAGTGTAAGAGGTCGTCATCAAATATAGAACCCAACTAGGTTGGGTGTCGAATCCCACAGGTAATACTCGGTCACTAAGTATGCAACGATTAGTAGACTTTTGGTGAAAGTTCTACGGATAAAGGGGGGATTTTATGCGTGAAGTAAAATTATCAAAATAGCAAAGTAAAAATGGAATGTTCAGTAAGATTTTAATCAATGAGAATTGTAAGTTAGGGTTATGTCCACCTTATGAGTTTTACGTATCTATTGGCTATGAGTTATGCAGAATTCAGACATGCATGCGCTTATAGAGATTCGTATTCTATGGTAAATCCTAGTGTCTTTCGACCATCAAGGATTATATCACTTTAACTCTTTCGAGCTTAAAGCGTATACTAATGGTACGAATTCTCCAAGAGGTTAATCCAGTTACGGCACTAACTTTTAAACAGGGGTTGGTAGCCCTATTTCCTTGTCATTCTCTCTTTTCCAGACATGTAACTTTTCTTTCGAACAAGTTAATGCTATACTGGCGTATTCTATATGTTTGCAACCACAAGAATTCAATTAAGATTAAGAGAGTAATGATATAAGCAGCATACGTATCAAGAATTCACAAACTCATAGCAATAGATAGTGTCTCATAAGGCTTCCATAACCCTAACAGAGAATTTTAGCTACTCATGAGGGTAACGGAAATCAATGAAGACATCATCATCATACCACAACTATAGCAATCTCACGTTGAAGAGGAATGTGGCGTCACAACAAGATTGACGTTTTCCTCTTGGCCCGTTGCTCTCAAGAGAGCCGTGTCCTCTGTCAGAAATTGTAACGTGAATTAGGAGAAAAAGTCGAATGAAAAAGTCTTGAATTAATGAATGAATGAATAATATAAAAGCTTTGAATTAATTAATAAGTGAATGCTGAAATTTTTTGCAAAATAGGGTTTTTATAACATCCTTGTCCTAGTCCTACTGAAATAGGGTTTTTATCCTTGTCCTAGTCCTACTGGGTTACTGCATACTTGTCCTAATCCTACTAAGTTACTGTTGATCCCCCAAGTCTTTAGAAATGCTGTTTTTTCCCGGGACAAGTTCTCCATGCATCACTTTCAGTCCACAAGCTTCCAGAAGCTGCCTTCCTTCTTACGTGAAGTTTCCTTTGGCGTCCAACAGTCCATAAAATGCTGAAATCTTCATCATTTATTCCTGAAAACTTGCTAATCACGTTGGTTAGCTCACTTACAGGAAAAAGGACTAAAAGTGCAGGAATTATATACTTTTTCCTTTAAAACTTAGCTAAAATATGGGTAAATTAAGGTGCTTTAGGCGTGTAAATACGCCTAACATCACACATCATGGCTATTATCACTAGGAGTGGTCAGACTCTTGGTAAAGCTATTGTTGATCTTGGTGAATACCCCAATGAAAATGAAAATGATGAACAAGCCAACGCAAAGAGAAAGTGGCTAGAAGAATCAATTGATAATGATTCAAAGACTGATGAGACAAGTGTTGAACGGCCAACGGTAGTTGAAGAAAATGTTGAAAGTGAGAAAACTCCGAAGGTGATTAATGATGATATTCCAAAAGTGGATGAAAATCCAAATGTTCCATTGCCACAAATCAAAATTCCTCTCCCATTCCCACAAAAACTCAAGAAGAAGGATGATGATACCAAGTTCTAGAAGTTTCTTGTCAAGTTTAGCAATTTATCGGTGAATGTTCATTAGCTAGATCCCGGGTATGCCAAATTTATGAAGTACTTGGTTACAAAGAAGTGAGTCATGGATTTTAAAACAATTAAGGTAACCCATAATTATAGTGTTATAATGTCTAGCACAATGATGGTGAAGAAAGAAAACCTGGGTGCATTCACTATTCCTTACACTAATGGGGTCTATAGATTGGGAAAAGCGTTGTGTGATCTTGAAGTAAGTATTAATTTGATGCCATTCATCGTGTTTCGAAAGTTAGGCTTGGGTGCTCCTAAGCCTACCACTATGAGGCTTCTAATGGCCGATCGTTCAATCAAAAAGCCCGTTGGTGTGTTATATGATGTTTTGGTGAAAGATGACCAATTTATTTTTCCAGCCGACTTCATAATTCTCAATTGTGAGGTTGATCATGAGGTCCCAATCATTCTTGATGGACCATTCTTAGCTACCGGAAGGGCATTAGTGGATGTGGAATGTGGGGAGATGAAATTTTGGGTGAACAATGAAAAAGTATCCTTCAATGTGTATAAGTACATGAAGCAACCTATGGACTTGCAAGTTATTTTGGTGATTGATGTGGTTGATGATGCGGTAGCTAACACATTCAAAATAGATCTTGTGAATGACCCCTTGGTGGGTGTATTGTGGAACTTTGGAAGTGAGGTGGTTAAAAAATATGGTGAGGTGGTAGCTTTATTAACAAGTCGTGGATCTAACACCAAGAACCCACACAAATTAGATCTTGATTTGAAAACACGTGAGAGTCCACCCGCCAAGCCGTCTATTATTGAACCACCTCAACTCAAACTTAAGCCGTTACCATCCCATCTCCAATATGGTTTCTTGGGTGAAGATAATACATTGCCAATCATTGTAGCGGGTGATCTTGAACCTTATCAAGTGGATGCCTTGAAATTAATTGTGAAAAAGTTCATTCGTGCTATCAGATGGACTATCGCGGACATTATACGCATTTTTCTCAAAATTTGTTCCTAAAAAATCAAGCTAAATGTTTATAATGTTCCTAGTGTGGAATACCAAAGGAGACTAAATCAACCGATGCAAGAGGTGATCAAGAAGGAAATTATTGAGTGGCTTGATGCGGAAGTTGTTTACCCAATTTCAAATAGCACGTGGGTGAGTCTGGTTCAATGTGTTTCTAAGAAGAGCGGCATGATGGTGGTCCCAAATGAGATTAATGATCTTGTACATATTCGCTCGGTCACGAGTTGGAGAGTGTGTATGAATTATCGCAAATTAAACTCGTGGACCGAGAATGACCACTTTCCCATGCCATTCATGGATCAAATGTTGGATAGGCTAGCCGGTTGCGTTTGGTATTGCTTTCTTGATGGTTACTCGGGGTACAATCAAATTTGTATCGCCCTGAAAGACCAAGAAAAAACCACTTTCACTTGTCCCTGTGGCACATTTGCTTTCAAGCGCATGCCCTTTAGGTTATGTAATGCACCGACCATATTCCAATGTGTATGTTGTCCATTTTTGCCGATATGGTAAAGGATACAATGAAGGTTTTCATGGATGACTTCTCCGTGGTTGGGGATTCATTTGATTCTTGCCTCTCTCACTTAAGTAAAGTCCTTGAACGATGTATGGAGACTAATCTTGTTTTAAATTGGGAAAAAATTCATTTCATGGTCAAGGAAGGCATTGTTCTAGGCCACAAAATTTTGGAAAAAGGCATCCAAGTAGATCAAGCAAAAGTTGAGGTGATCGCTAAGTTACCTCCACCGATCTCCGTGAAGGGCGTTAGAAGTTTTCTTGGTCATGTCGGGTTCTATCGACGCTTCATTAAAGATTTTTTGATGATTGCTCACCCTTTGTGCAAGCTTCTTGAAAAGGAGGAAAAATTTGAATTTGATGGTGATTGTGTAAAAGCTTTCAATTGTCTCAAGGAACTCCTTGTGTTGGCTCCTATCATAGCAGCCCCAGATTGGTCATCGCCCTTTGAATTAATGTGTGATGCAAGTGGTATTGCTCTAGGTGCAGTTTTGGGCCAAAGAAAAGAGAAGTTGTTGCACCCAATTTACTATATAAGCAATACATTGAATGATGCTCAATGTAACTATACGATTATGAAACAAGAGTTGGTAGCAGTGGTATATGCTTTCGAAAAGTTTTGGGCCTATTTGTTGGGCACAAAAATGGTTGTGAACATGGACCACGCCACTCTTCGATATCTCATGGCAAAGAAAGAGATAAAACCTCGATTGATTAGGTCGATATTGCTCTTGCAAGAGTTTGATTTTGAAGTGAAGGATCAAAAGTGGTGTGAGAATCAAGTAGTCGACCATCTTTCCCTCCTTGAATACAATCATGAGAAGTGGGGTGAGATTGGTATTGATGACACTTTCCCCAATGAGCTATTCATGTCACTTTGGGGGAGAATTTCACCTTGGTATGCAAACTATATTGTGAGCGGTATGTTCCGACGAGTTAAATCATTATCAAAATAAGTGGTTCCTATTTGATGTGAAAAAGTATTTTTAGGATGAAACATTCTTATTTAGGGAGTGTGCGGATGGTGTGATCTATAGGTGTGTCATGGAGGCATAAATGATAGATATTCTTGAGGCGTGCCACTCTTCTCCATATGGTGGTCATCGTGGTAGGATCCGAACTGCTGCTAAGGTTCTTCAAAAGGGATACTATTGGCCTACCCTTCATAGTGATTCTTATGAGTTATTCAAAACGTTTCCTTAATGTCAAATGCAAGGTGGTGTTTCAATGAAGCATGAGATGTCTTTTAAACCCAATCTTGAGGTTAAACTATTTGATGTATAGGGGACCGACTTCATGGGTCCCTTTGTGAGGTCGTATGGTAATAAATATATCATGGTAGCCATCAATTATGTCTCAAAGTGGGTGGAAGCCATTGATTTACCGAACAAAGGAGGCAAGAGTGTTACCTTTTTCTTGAAGAAGTACATCTTTACAAGGATCAGGACTCCAAGGGAAATTATTAGTGATGGTGGCTCTCGTTTTTGTAATCGAGTCTTCGGTGCTTTGCTTGATAAGTATGGGGTAAAGCATAAGGTTGCTACTCCTTATCATCCCCAAACTAGTGGCCAAGTTGAAGTCTCGAATCTTGAAATCAAGTCCATCCTTGAGAAAACCATGAATGTTGGTCGTACGAATTAGGCAAGGCAACTCGATGATGCTCTTTGGGCATATAGAATGGCTTATCAAACTCCTATCGGTATGTCCCCTTACCAATTGGTGTTTGGGAAGGCTTGTCACTTACTCATCGAGTTAGAACATAAGGCTTTATGGGCTTTGAAGAAGTTGAATATGGATTGGGAGGACGCTTCAAAATCGAGAGTGAATCAACTTCATGAGTTAGAAGTGTTTCGACTCAAAGCATATGAAAGCTCTATTTTTTACAAAGAGAAGATGAAGAGGTGGAATGACGCCAAAATCTTAAAGCGAGAGTTTCATATGGGTGATGATGTCCTTCTCTTCAATTCAAGATTGAAGCTCTTTGAGGGAAAGCTTAGATCGAAGTGGTCGGGCTCGTTCATGATCTCAAATGTTTATCCTAGCGGAGCTATTGAGTTAGAAGATCACGAGAAAAATAAATTTGGGGTTAATGGGCAATAATTGAAGCACTATCATGTGGGTGGATCCCGAACAACTCAGGTTGAGTTGCTTTGCTTCAAAGATCCAAAATGATGATCAAGTGATTTCGTGCCATGACTATAACTACGGCGCTTTTTAGGAGGCAACCCAAGATTTATTTTTGATGTTTTTAATGTTTTTAATGTTTTTAATATTAATTTTAGCTTAGTTTTGATTGGTGCAGGTAATATCACAAAATTAGGGTGCGAGAAGGTAGATTCAGAGGCTCGAAAGTGAGCTCCAAACCAAAAACTTAGTTCAAAAATTCATGGGCTAAGCTGGAACAACCTATGTTGCACCTGTTTGAGCAGGTCAGCCATAGCTCAAAGGCGTGTTGGAAGCAGATGGGGCTAATTTTTAGGAAAAGGAGAAGCAGCTACACTGACCAGACCTGCACTGGAACTGCTCAAGCAGTCCAGGCATAGGTCAGTCGTACTTAGGATGTAGGTGAAGTCGTGGTTTCTATTATAACATGCACTGGCACTGTTCCAGTAGTCTAGACGTAGATGGGACACAACAACAACAGGTTTTAAGAGTGAAAACTGTTCTAACCAGCAATGGAACTGCTCAAGCAGTCCAAGCGCAGGCCCATCATATGTGGGACGCAGGCTTGTTAAAAAAAAGACGTTTGGGAGCTGCTACAAACTATCCAGGTATATGCTAGAACTGCTTCAGCAGTCCAGTCGCAAATTCAAAGTATTTGGTGCGCAGGTAAGTTTAAAACGTTGGATGTCTTTAAAACGAGTCAGATTATGATGGGCTGACCCGACCCGATCAGCCCAAAAGCTCTTTAAACACGTGAAAACAAGCCGAAAGCAGTCTAACACTTAATTTTTTCATCACAACTATCTTCCAATGACTCTTTTCTCTCAAATTTCACATTCTCTCCTTCTTCACCAACAATTGAACTAACAAAAAGTTAGATCATTCCTTTGGACTTATGCTTCGGTTTTTCTCTTTTCTTAAATCAAGAAAGGTATGCTCTCTCATGATTTTATTTTTAAATTCTCTTGAAAATGGACATTGTGATTTATACCTCATTATGATTGATCAATTAAATTTGGATTTTTGTGAATTTATTGAGATGATTAATACTTGTTGGAATAATGATGTGGTCATTGGTTCCTTGCTTCACTAGTTTGATTCATGATACTCTCTTAAATGAAGCTAGTGCACCATGTTCTTGATAAATGTCTATTAAAACCTTTCTTGCTTATTTTGTGTGGTGGGTGGCTAATGTACGATAGTATGAACACCTTGAATATGTTTGGAGATGATTTGGTGAGATGAGATTTCTCTCTTGTGCTCTTATTCTCTTTCTCTAAATTCTTGGTTGGCATGCCCACTATGTGTTTGTTGAAATGACAATAAGAGAGGAATGTGTTGTATACTTGTAATGGCCAATGTGACTTTCCTTAGGGCATGGTGTGGTTATTTCTTATGCATCATTTTGAGTTCGATTGAACCTAATAATGAAATAGTTGGTAGTCATTGGTTGAGGGAGATTGTTAAGAAATATGGCATCCATGGTTCTTGTTGGTTACTAAGCCTAATCGGGAAACATGAATGTTTTTCTTGCCCTATGATAGATTGGATGACATCATTCTTAAGGGTATTGGTCGTTCTTGTTTCCATTAGAGGCTATGGATGTCCTATGATCTAGTTTTGAGAAATGTGAAGAAAGTGAGACAATGTCGTGCCTAAACGATTAAGTGTTGTAATAAATGAAACCCATGAACTCTAGTGATGAGTTACCTTGCATCTTTAAATAATTTTCTTTTCTTATCTTTATTTTCTTTTTTAATTTACAAAATTCCAAAAACATGTTTTACCTTTTATCTTTTGTTTTGGTATTGTTTTTTTTTCTCTCATAGGTATATCTCCAAGGAAAAACTTGTCACGAGAAGCTATAAAGGGTAATGCCTCGGATAAAGGCAAGGCAAAATCTACGTTCGGAAGGGGTAAAGCACCGGCATCCAAATATATTTTGAAACTCCCGAATACCCAAGCTATCATTGAGCGTACACAGGAGGTAGGGAAGGAAGCGGATCAAATTTGGTTTGGTGTAGAAGGTGTGAATGAGTTATATGATAAGTGGGTAATCCCGAGAAGATCTTTAGCATGAAAGGAGTTGAAACCTATTTTCCTGAAATAATTACTGAAATTAAAGAACGGGTTTGGGAACTCTTCACAGATATGATGCCCCCTTCTCACCCATTATGCTATTTCCAGGAGATTGTTCGGGAGTTCTATGATCCCTATGTTGTTAGGCATAATGAACAAAAACAAAAAATGTCAATTGTCGTACAACGTTTCCTCGAGAGTGTATTAGTTCGAGGAGTGAGAGTCCCTTGAACGACCTCGGAGATCAATGAGATATATTTTTCTTGTGACTTAGATTTAGCGGTACAGTGCAAGAAAATGATATTTGGCAGACGTCAGAGTTATCCATGGCCTTCTAGGGTGATTGCTAAGAGTTTTGCTCTATGGGCTAATGGTGTAGGTCCAATCAAGTGGAGAGATCTTTTGGTTCAAGCCAAATATTGGCTTGGATTTGTGGGTAACTGTCTACTTTCCTCAACAAATGATCAAGATGTCATGGTTGATAAGGCCATCATTGTTGGATGCATCATGGATAAAATTACTATCAATCCAGGAGATTTGATAGCGGAGATAATTAAATTGAGGTCAAAGAAACCTGGTAATTTATTGCCCTTTCCGGCACTCATATCCATGCTTTATCTTAAGTTCAAAATCCCACTACTCTCTAATATTGATCATCGGGTTATATGCACCGTTGTCATTGACATCACACAGTGTAAGGATGAGGATAACCCTACGGTCTTAGAAAGGAAAGCTTTGGTTTTGGTAGACTCGGGTGCGGAAGGATTGTCGAGTTTAGAGGGGGTGGAGATTCCTCTGGATTCTACACTTGATGCTTTGACCCATTAGGATTCTGCCGATCCTCGTCCATCATAAAAAACTGCACCACCACCTCGATCCACACAATCAGCATGGTCTTCTACGATGACGTTTGCCAAAGTTGCTTCCATGATTTTAGCAAACAATGATACTCTTACCCAATTGGTGGCGGATATTCCCCAGTTTATTCAGGTTGTTAGTACACCTCTTCATGCTCGTGTAGCAAAGTTAGAGTAGAGGGTGACAACGCTTGAGGCAAAGGGAGATTGTGAGGGGGTGGCATCTGTGAGGGCAGACCTTGATAGTTTATGGGTAGAGATTTACTCCAGACAACCCTCCTTCGGTCTTAATGAGGTGGAGATTGCTTTTCCACCGGAGTATTCAGGATCAGTGCTTCTATTTGATGATTATTTTAGAGAGGTTCATGAGGACATTGATGATGAGGCCGAGGTTGATCTTATAGAGGGGCTACTTGAGGCTCGACAGGTTGAGCTCACCATACAGTTATCCAGGGATGAGGAGCATGTGATACGAGTACAATTATGTGGATGGAATTATGAGGGCGTATGTGGACCCGAGGCTTGGTGTGTGCAAAGGAGAACCTAAATAGATACCAAAACAGTCCACTACATATACTAAAAGGGCCAAAATAGTCCACTACATACACTAGAGGGGAGCCCCTTCACTAAGGGGTCTTTTGGTCATTTTACCTATTATTTATAATACACTATAAATAGAATAATGTAGGGTTTCATTAGTTATTTTTTGATTGAATATTGAAATTTGTAACATTGAAACACCCTCTCTTGAGAGAATGGCCTTGTGGCCAAAACATAGTAACTAAGAAAATCAACTTGAGTGTGGAATCACTCGTGTTAGATTCAATCTTGGAAACGTTGGATGCTTGGGAGATCAAGGTCCCTCTTGTTTCAACGTAAGATATAGGTGAATCATTGTGTGTGGTATTAAGGGTCCAAGAGTTGAATAGACTCTTGGGCTCTTAAGATTATATCTTTGTTTAGTCTATCTATCTATCCCTTTGTTTCTTGTAATTGTGTGCTTGTTGTTCTTAATAATATTGTTATTCGTGTTCTTCATTCTCGTGTTGTTAATCTAGTTTGTTGTCCACTGAAAATAGGTGTTAATTAACTCATTACACTGTGTTCTTGTTGTAGATCTTGAATCCGAGAGGGGTCACTCAAAGGGTCCTCGGTTCTCTTGAACTTGTGAACTATTTTGAGTGTGTGTTTTATGTGTTCTTGGTAAATCTTGTATAATTTGGTATCAGAACATAGTTTGATCTTTTTCCTACAAGATCAATCTTGGGCTTGTTAGTTGAAAAAAAAATATTGAAAAACTGAAAATTCTAGAAAAAGTGTGATCTGCCCGTGTTGTGTTCTTGCTAGAGAATTGCATTATTTCTTGTGTCTTGGCCAAGATTTTTGTTTGTCCTGAATGTTTCTAGTGTTAGCTTTGTTCTTCACAAACACTTGAGTCCATATCTAAGTTTGAGCTTTGTTGTTGTTGCCGTGAACAAGTAAGACAGTGTGGTAGACATTATTGTTGAGAAACTTGACTTGGCCGTGTGTGTGGTTGTTGTTTTTTAGTTCTTGGTGAATATTTTTGTTGTTCTTGAAGTTCTTCACAACCTTCATCTCTTGTTAAAACCGAAGACACTACACTAAAGAGACTTGGCCATTTGTTGTTGTGGATTGGACTTGGCCATTTGAATTGTTGTTGTTCTTGAAGATTGTTGTTATTGTTCTTGATTTGGTGGTTGTTGTTCTTGAATTTCTTCACCTTCCTTCAACAAAAAGTGAATTCTAGATCCTAAAAGGTGAAGAAAAAAGGTGTATGTACTTGTTAGTTTTGAAAGACCCCAACCACCAAAAGACTTTACATCACTTTCCAAAAACTTTTTCATGATTTAAGGACCCTTGTTTTGAGGAAAAGTGCAAGTCAAGTCAATACTTTTTGTGTTTTAATTTCAAAATGGATTCAAGACTTGTATTTCCCTCCATTAACCAAATTCCACAATTCCAAAGTTGTAAATTGACCAAGACTTGAAATTAGACAAAACATATTGTTAGAAACCGCAACCAATTACGTGCTGCCACATCATTATTGGTACTGTTCACGCAATATTTTTGGCTCAAATTTTTGATTTCTTAGTTTCCTTTTGTTGTTCCTTAGTTTCACTTTTGTTGGTTCCAATACTAATTGGCAAACTTGTACTCATCTACTAGATTGTTAGTTAGTCTTGGTGTTCGTTCATTCGTGTTAAGCGTTTGTTGTGTGCTTTTCTCTTTTGTGAATTCGTTGTATCTTGTTGATTCAAGTATGTAAAAAAAAATTCTTTGAGTCAACTCAAACGAAAATCTATTCTGGGAAAGAGTAGACTCGACCCTCAATCACTCACAAAGTACAAGCCGACTTTCAACATTTGTAAAACCAAGTGTGAGGTAAAAATTGAGAGTGAGAGTGTGGTGAGGCATTTTTGAGCTAACATGTTTGTTTGTTTTATTGTTCATTGTTGTCTTTTCTTTTAAGTACCAGGTCTGCCACCAATCTCGCTGCCACATTTGACCGCATCACCGACAACATTGAAGACATGAAATGACACATTGAAAGGCTATGCCAATTGGTATCCACACTTATCCCAAAAAATCCAAAACCTAATGTCCAACCACCTTGAGGATAGAGCTTCCTGAAGGGAGTTGCTTCCCAAACTTGTGAAGGACTTTTACACCGAGGTAAAGATGAACATACTTATAAATGTCAAGGAAAAATAGCTAACTCTTACACATTGGTACATGTGAATGATGAACGTATGACTAATAAACCGTTGAGTGTGTGTAGTAGCTTACCTACATATGAGTATATTAATTCCTTACCACTTGTGGATGATGTACATGTTGTGCGAGTGGATACGATTGATCTTATAGATGACTGAATCAACTCTTCTAGTAAGATCAATTTGTGTTCACCTAGTATTGAAGCTATTGTGTTGAATGAAAGTACATCATCGTGTGAAAATTATGTTGACCAACTTGTGTGTTAAACTTTCTCACCACTTGAGAATATGTGTGATGTGATTAATGAATCTCAAGTGAGTGAAGAATTTGAAGATGTTGGTCAAGGACAAAGGAGTGAATCCGTTAGCCTATGTTATTGTAAAGATTCTAATATTTGCTTGGCTCATAGGGTTAATCATGTGCTTGACATATCTTTGAAAAATGATTTTGATTGTACTCCTTTGCATGACACCCCACCCGTGCTTGACAAATATGGTGACTTGAATTGTGATTCCTTTGATGTTAATGGTGGTTTGTGTCTACTTGAAAACCCTATGGTAAATGTGTCATTATCTCTTTGGGGTGTTGCTCATATCCGTGCATCCATGTTGACACACTTGTACTTAAGTTTTGTGAACTACAACTTGTGGATGCCAAGCTGTATTGTTATTTGTGGAAGGGTCCAAGGATGTTAAAGACTTATTGTCACCTTCATGGGGTTGGACAAGTTAACGTATCTTGTGGGACTCTTGGAAGTGTGCTTCACATCATTTGTAGAGAGAAGCCGAGTTCTTGGGAAAACTACTTGCCTTGGACTGGATTGTTGCAGGTAATTTCCCTATTCTCCCTATTGATATGACTCCCTTGATGGAATGCCTTCCCTCGAGAAGTTGTTGGAAGGAAAGAGGTCCTATGTGCTTGCAATATCCCTTTCTCTCATTGTGTGTTCCTACTTGTCAATACATCTTAGATGAGAATTGTTCCTTTGGTACCTTTCTTCACCACCTATATGCATATGATGATATTTATGAGTTTCTTGGATATACATCATATGAGAGGCGTAGTCTCGGTTTTTGTCCCTTAATTCTTGATGTTCATTCGAGCCCTTTCCTTTGGGATGTTGTACAAAAGCTTTTCATAATTAATACAAAGGATCCTTGGTTGTACCTCAAGTGTGTACCACCATGGCAAGATAATACTAATTGTTTATTTTGCTAACCCTAACCCTTATGCCATGAGGATGTGTACTTGCTTGTTTCCTCTTTGATTTTGCAAGGTACTAATTCGAGGTTGAATTCTTTTCAAGAAGGGGAAGATGATACAAGTACGATCACGTAGTTGGACTTATGAGGGCGTATGTTGTACCCCAGGCTTGGTGTGTGCAAAGGAGCACCTAAATGGACACCAAAACAGTCCACTACATACACTAAAAGGGCCAAAACAGTCCACTACATACACTAGAAGGGAGCCCCTTCACTAAGGGGCCTTTTGGTCATTTTACCTATTATTTGTAATACACTATAAATAGATTAATGTAGGGTTTCATTATTTACTTTTTGATTGAATATTGAAAGTTGTAACATAGAAACACCCTCTCTTGAGAGAATGGCCTCGTGGCCGAAACATCGTAACTAGGGAAATCAACTTGAGTGTGGAATCACTCGTGTTGGATTCAAGCTTGGAACGTTGGATACTTGGGAGATTGAGGTCCCTCTTATTTCAATGTAAGAGATAGGTGAATCATTGTGTGTGGTATTAAGGGTCCAAGAGTTGAATAGGCTCTTGGGTTCTTAAGATTACATCTTTGTGTAGTCTATCTATCTATCCCTTTGTTTGTTGTAGCCGTGTGATTGTTATTCTTAATAATATTGTTATTGTTCTTCTTGTTATTCATTCTCGTGTTGTTAATATAGTTTGTTGTCCATTGAAAATAGGTGTTAATCACCTCATTACATTGTGTTCTTGTTGTAGATCTTGAATCCGAGAGAGGTCACTCAAAGGGTCCTCGATTCTCTTGAACTTGTGGACTGTTTTGAGTGTGTATTTTGTGTCTTCTTGGTTAATATTGTATCAGCATGCCTGGATGGTTGGGGCTAGTTCTAGAACTCGACATGATGATGAGTCACCCTTTATAGCAGACTTGATGAGAGGAGCCCAGTCTGACGAGGCTCCTATTGAGATATTGGGATCATTCACCAACAGGGATCCGAGTGCCTAGTGCACCACAGGGAGTATCTACCCTTCTCTACTCTCTTTTACTTTCCTATTGGGTACATTGCAATATCTTTAGTGGGGGTGGGAAATTTTTTTGATTTGTTTGATGATTGGTACCCACTATTTTTCACTTTATGGCATTTTACGGAAAAATTGTCGGGACATACTCTATTTTATTCCTTTGATATTTATGGCCTTTTTTAATTATTTTTTATCTTGGTTGTATTTATATGTCCAAAAACTGCTATTTACCCATATTTGGACTTGTTTGGAGAATAAAAATTATGCTAATTATATTGAATTGTGAGTTAAATTATGTTTCGTGGCAAACCGATGTGATTAGATATACAGGGTAAATTTCCCATGGATTCGGAAGAAAATTGGATACACATCATGAAGATATGAAAGACCATGTGGATCAAAGTGAAAAACATATGGAGATGCACGAGAGTAAAGAGAAAAGAAAAGAGCTGAGGATTAACGAAAAGAAAGAAAGAAACTGGAGAAAAATTCCAGTGACGCGACGCTATCTCAACACGTCGCATCGACTGGAAATATGTGTGTCTTAGCCAAAATTTAAAGAACAATTCCAGTGCATCAACGTGATGTCAACGTGTCACGTCGATGCTTAAAGTTTAGACAGCTAAATTTGGAGGAGCAAATTCCAGTGACACGACGTGATGTCAACGGGTCGCATCGTGTGTTGAAGATCTTGACTTAGTATGATTTTTAAAGGTAAATTCCAGTGCATCAACGCGAAGTTGACGCGACGAGTTGGCTTTGTTGACGTGATTATCGATGCATCGCGTCAAGGCTTCACATCTGGTAAAATTTTCCAAGTATAAAAGGAACACGTGAGCATAATTCCAAAAACTTTTGGCAAGCATAGAAGCGGCGGAAAAGCATAGAATTCTTCTTTTTAGGCTTCTTATTATTTTTTTTGAACTTCTTTTCCTCAAGACTAATTTTGGGTATAAGTAATTACTTGTTTTTTATGTTTAATTTAAACTTGAGTGGCTAAATACCCTTGTTCTGGGGTTTAGGTAAATAACATGATTAATCTTTGATATTTTGTATAGTATTTTTTTTTGGATTATTACCTGGGTTGTTCTTAATTTCTTGAGCTTACTCTTTTAATGCTTGGCCGCTATTAGAATAAATTTATATTTCTATGTAAATCCGGAGGAGAATCGTAGATTAGAACGAGGAAATTAAGGAGCAAGGTTCTTATCCTTTTATAAAACAAGGGGTTTGAATTAGCATCTAGGATAGGGATATACCTAGAAGCCTTGTTTGTTTCAATTGTAAGAAGAAAACTTTATGAATCTAGAAGAATTATTGTATCCCTGCGGGAGTTGTAGCTACAATATTCAATTGATAAAAGATTTTAGGTCGGGAGACCAAGATCTTTTCCTAAACCTTACGAACCAACAACCTAATAACCAATTAGATTACTATAAGAATAGAGATTTGTATGATTGTTCGAGAAGCCTCAACCCTGGAATTCTTATCTTAACTGTTTACAACCTTTGTTTTCTTTGCTTTAGTCATAAAATTTTATTTCTTGTTTATTAATTTACATTTTTATTTTCAATTTCAAATTCATTTTGATACTTTACAACACCTAATACTCATTGTCTGAAACTAAAAGTTGGTTAAATTTCTAGTTGCTTAGTCCTCGTGGGAACGATATTTGATTGTCTAAATCACTATATTACTTGAACGATCACGTGCACTTGTGTGTGCGTTTAAGTCACAACAAGTTTTTGGCGCCGTTGTCGGGGACTAATATAATTAGTAAAGTGCTAAATTTTTGGTTTTTGATATTAAGGTTAGGTGTTAACAACTTGATCTTAGCGGCTGATTTTTTGCAGGTTTAGCTGAATCTAGGACTGGTGAGAGATAAAGAACTCGTAGAGCCTTTTGCAGAACCAGAGAAAATCTTTCAACAAAGGCGAAGAATGGTTGAACAACGAAATAAACTGGTTGATCCAAATGCCGGGAATGTTCCATCTCCAGTCATTCCTGTTATTCCAGTTGTTCCTGCTCAACAAGCTGCTAGACCTATTCGTGAGGTGGAAATCCCACTCACGAACCATGTGACGAGCAGTATTCTAAAGCTTGAACCAGGAGGTAGATTTGAATTGAAGAAGAATATGGTGCAATTGCTGAATTCAGAGAGGCAATTTCATGGCCTTTCATACGAAGATCCGCAGAAGCATATACAGACCTTCTTGGAAATCAGCGATAGATACATTCCTGAAGGGGTGAATCCTGATTATATCAGGTTGACACTCTTTCCCTTCTCTCTAATGGGGGAATAAAAAAGGTGGTTGCATGCTGAACCACCACTCTCCATCACCAGATTAAAGATCTAGCTTGAAAGTTTCTTATTCGATTATTTCCATCTGTTAAGATGGCCCGTTTGAGAAGTGAAATCTTGAGTTTTTGACAGAAAGACGGAGAGAATCTTTACTAAGATTGGGAGAGATTTAAGGGTATGCTCAAAAATTGCCCTCACCATCGTCAATCTAATGATGTGTATGCATACTTTCAAAGAAGGATTGGAGCTAAACACGAAGATTCTCTTGGATTCAGCAGTAGGTGGACAGGTTCTTGAGAAGACATAAGAAGAATTGTACACACTGTTGAATCGGATTTCACAAGGGAACCCTGACTGGCATGCAAACTCGAGGAGTACTCCTAAAAAGGTTGCAAGGGTATTGGAGGTAGATCAGTTCACTGCATTACAGGCACAGATCATAGCCATGCAAAATCATATGATTACTCAGCTTAATAACATAAAGTTGGGTGTTACTCAACCATTAGCTACAGCGAATGCAGTCCAACAGGCAAATTCTTGGTGTGAGGTTTGCGGGAGTGGTGAGCATGTAGCTGATGATTGCATAGCTAATTCGGATTCTGTCAACTATGTGGGGAATGCAAATTGGTAAGGACAGTAAAATTTTGGTAACACTTATAATCCCAACTGGAGGAACCATCCCAATTTCTCATGGGATGGAAATCAGGCACACAAAATACAAATCAGTACAAGGGACAAGTGCAATCAAATCCATAGCCAGCTTAAAATACTCAGGCGACTACCCAATCTAGCAATATGAAGGAATTGATGAAGCAGTTTATCGCTCAACAAGCGCAATTTGCAACTGAAATTAAGACTCAACAGGAACAGTTTGCAGCTGAGTTGAAGAGTCAATAATTGTTTATGAGAAATTTAGAGTTGCAGTTGGATCAAATTACAGGAGCACAGAATACAAGACCTCAAGGAACATTACCTAGCAATACAGAGACAAATCCCAAGCAGGTAAATGCGGTTACAACAAGGAGTGGGCTGCAAACTAAGGAAATAGTTCAGGAGAAGGTTAGTCCCACAATTGATGATGAGGGTGCTAAATACAATGTAGAGAAAGAAATCAAGGAAAAAGTGTAAAGTGAAGAAACTCAAGTATAGAAGAAGATTCTTTCCTTACCTTCTCCTCAAAGGTCAAGGAAGCATCAAGAGGAAGCTAGTTACAAGAAGTTCTTAGATCTTCTGAAGCAGGTTCAAGTGAATATTCCTCTTGTTGACATTTTGCAGAGTGTGCCAAAATATGCAAAATACTTGAAAAATATATAGTTGCGAATAAGAACTGGTTGACCGAGTATGCTACAGTTGCGCTTACTCAAAAGTGCACATCCAAGATTCAAAACAAATTGCCCACGAAGCTTAAAGATCCGGGTAGTTTCACCTTGTAGATTACCATTGGACAAACTATTTGTACACGAGGATTGTGAGATTTAGGAGCTAGCATAAATCTTATGCCCATATCATGGTACCGGAAGATAGGTCTTAGGAGGCCCAAACTTACTACTATTATTTTGTAGTTGGCGGATATATTACTTGCTAGACCGGATGGTATTATCGAGGATATTTTAGTGCAAGTGGGATCTTTAATCTTTCCGATGGATTTTGTAATTCTTGACTTTGAGGCTGATCTTATTGTTCCATTTATTTTGGGATGACCTTTCTTAGGAACAGGACAATCACTAATTGATGTAGAAGAGGGGAAAATGACAATATGAGAGGATGATAAAGTAGAAGTCTTTGATATGTACAAGGCGTTGAAACTGCCAGCTATATATGAGGAGTTGTCATCTATATCGGTTATTGATTTTTCTTCAGATTGGCATTTGCTATTGTCTGAAGATCCATTAGAGCGAGGTTTGATGGGTTATGATCTTTATGGATATGTGGAAGCACTATAATTAGTCCAGGTTATGAATTCGGTAGTGGTTGAGATGATGAAAGTGCCTGTCGAACCATTGAATAGGCCAATTGGTCCATCGCCCAAGCCCTCAGTTGAAGAAGCTCCTAACATAGAGATTAAGGTTCTCCCTCCTTATTTACAATATGTTTTTCTTGGTGATCAAGATTCTTTGCCTGTTATTTTGTCTGCAAGATTAACAGATGTGCAGGTAAAGAAAGTTATAACAGTCCTAAAGAGGAGAAGAAAGGCGATTAGTTGGCAATATCTAATATTACAGAAATTAATCCAGTATTTTGCATGCACAACATCTATATAGAAGAGGGTTACAAACCAAGAGTGCAGCAACAAATAAGGTTGAATCCTATGATGAAGGAGGTGGTAAAAAAAAAGTGATCAAGTGGTTAGTGGTATTGTCTACCTAATTTCTGATAGAAAATGGGTGAGTCCAGTGCGCTGTGTACCGAAAAAGGAGAGATGACCGTGGTAACTAATGATGATAATGAGTTGATCCCCAAATGCATGGCGACCGGGTGGAGGATCTGTATTAACTATCGGATGTTGAATGAAGCTACTCGTAAAGATCACTATTCAATTCCTTCCATTGACCAAATGCTGGATAGATTGGTGGGACAAAATTATTATTGTTTTATGGATGGGTACTCCAGCTATAATCAGATAATCATAGAACCAGAAGACCAGGAGAAGACCACTTTTACATGTCCATATGGCACATACGCATTCAGACGCATTCTCTTCGGCCTATGCTATGCACCTGCTACATTTCAGAGATGTATGATGGCTATATTCTCCAACATGGTTGAATAATTTGTGGAGGTATTCATGGATGATTTCTCTGTGTATGGTAATTCTTTTGAAAAGTGCTTGCAGAATCTTGAAAGAGTTCTAGCTCGATGCGAAGAGATAAACTTGGTGCTAAATTGGGAAAAGTGTCACTTTATGGTTAAGGAAGTAATTTTCCTAGGCCATAAAGTGTCATGTAAAGTACTCGAAGTAGATAAGGAAAAGGTTGAAGTGATTGAAAAGTTACCACATCCAGTCACAGTCAAGGGAGTGTGAAGCTTTCTAGGACATGCAGGTTTCTACAGGCGGTTCATTCAAGATTTCTCAAAGATTGCAAGACCCATGTCCAAATTATTGGAGAAAGAGGCAAATTTTGAGTTTGGGGATAATTGCCAAGCAACTTTTGAAAAACTAAATAAGAAGTTGATTGAAGCACCTATTTTGATTGCACCAGATTAGGAGTTACCGTTTGGGCTGATGTGTGACGCTAGTGATGTTATTGTGGGAGTGGTTATGGGTTAGAGAAAGGAAAAGGTATTTCGCTCGATCTACTATGCTTACAAAGTGTTAAATGATGCTCAAGTTAATTATATGATTACAGAGAAAGAGATATTGGCAGTGGTGTATGCATTCGACAAGTTTAGATCTTACTTACTTGGCACTAAGGTCATTGTTCATACTAACCACGCTGCTATTAAGTATCTTGTGAACAATAAGGATGCAAAACCTCGACTGATTAGGTGGATTCTGCTACTACAAGAATTTGATCTTGAGGTTTAAGATCGAAAGGGAGCTTAAAATCAAGTCGATGACCACTTGTCACAGCTAGAAAGTTGAAACCATATTATTGATAACTCTCTTAGTATTAAGGAAGAGTTTCTTAATGAAAAGTTGTTGTCTTTAGATGCAGTTAAGTTCCCATGGTATGCTGATATTGTGAATTTGATAGCTTGTGAGGTGTACCCTTCTAATTCCACCATACAACAAAGGAAGAAATTACTCCATGATTCACGTGCCTATATTTGGGATGAACCATATATCTTAAAACAGGGACCATATGGAGTTATTCGTAGGTTTATTCCAGAGGATAAAAATTCAAAGGTTCTTAAGGATTGTCACTCATCTCCTTATGGTGGACATCATGGGGGTGAGAGAACTGCTAGAAAAGTGTTGCAATCAGGTTTTTTCTGGCTACTTTATTTAGGGATGCAATTGCTTTTGTGAAGAATTGTGACCAATGTCAAAGGTTAGGAACTATATCTAGGCGCCATGAGATGCCCCTCAATAATATTTTAGTAGTTGAAGTCTTTGATGTTTGGGGGATCGATTTCATGGGTCCATTCCTACCTTCAAAAGGCAATTTATACATTCTTGTAGCGGTTGACTACGTCTCTAAATGGGTGGAAGTTGTAGCTAGTCTGACTAATGATGCAAGAGTGGTGCTAAAATTTATAAAGAAGAACATATTTTCCAGATTTGGTACACCTAGAGCGATAATTAGTGACGGAGGTACGCATTTTATCAACACTTGGTTTAAAAATCTTCTTGCTAAATATGGTGTTAGGCATAAGGTTGCTATGGCGTATCATCCCTAAACAAGTGGACAAGTTAAGGTGTCCAACCGGGAGATTAATCAGATACAGTAGAAGATTGTCAATGGACAGCGAAAAGATTGGGCGGAGAAGTTGGATGACGCACTTTGGCTTACAGAACAGCTTACAAGACGCCCATTGGGACGTCTCCATATCGCTTAGTTTATGGTAAAGCATGACATCTGCCTGTGAATCTAGAACATCAAGCGTATTAGGCTGTGAAAAAGTTGAATTTTGAGATGAAAGCCGCGAGGGAGAAACGATTATTGCAGCTGAATGGGCTTGATGAGTTTAGGCTTCATGCCTATGAGAATGCCAATCTATATAAGGAGAAGACAAAAAGGTGTAATAATAAGCAAATTAAAGAGAGAGTGTTTGAACCTGGACAACTTGTTTTATTGTTCAATTCAACGCTTAAGTTGTTCCTGGGTAAATTACGATTGAAATGGTTTGGATCTTTTGAGGTAGTGCGAATGACACCTCATGGAGCTGTAGAGTTGTGGAATAAAGAGAAGATGGAGAAGTTCCTGATGAATTGACAACGTGTAAAACATTATTGGGATGATCATCCGGATAAGCACAAAGAGTCTATCACTTTTGCTGAAGGGTAGAACTGAGCCAAGTCGTGCCACGACGTAAAATAAAGTGTTGTGTAGGATACAACCCACAAATGTAATGTAATAGGTATTTAACTTTTAGTAGTTGAGGAACAAAAAGAAAAATACAATAAAATGAGTCGTTCCACGACAGAAAATAAGGCGCTTGGTGGGAGGCAACCCACTTTACTTATATGATTTTGTTGTTTTTGATTGATGTGCAGAAACGAAAAACTTATCAGAGAAAAAGAAGATGAGAGGATGATGAACATGGTCCTTTGAGTAAGTAAATAGGTGATACATGGTGAGAAAAGGGAAAAGGGTAAGAAAAGATGCATTAAAGTATGGGAAATTTAGCCTTAGAAAATTTTTTGGATGCAATTTCCAGTGGACCAATGCTATCTTGGCGCGTAGCGTCGAGGTACATCAATTCCACACTTAGAAAAATTTTCTACGGCCACTTCCAGTGAACTGACGCGATCTTGATGCGTCACGTTAGACCTTCAATGCGTAACACGATGCGTCGTATCGGTTGTCATGCAGTCAACACTTAGATTAATTAATTGATATAACTTCCAGAGAAGCGACGCGAACATGACACATTGCGTTGAATATTCAACGCGATATTAGATGCGTCGCATTGATTGTTAAATTCTGGGTGGCCTCTATATATATGACCTTAATCTATTCGCCCATTTACCCTAACCCTAAGCGCCGCCGCCGCCCCATTTTTCTCTCAAGTAAAAAACTTTCCCCATTTTTCTTCATCAAGTCAAAGGTAAGTCATGTATTCTTTTTATTTCCTTACTCAAAGTTGCTATGGATGATAAATAATGTTTAGAATGCTAAATAGTTAGTGACAAAGGGAATGACTTTGTTTTGATTTGTGAACTTGAGATGATAAATGGCATGTTTAGGAGAATTAGTAACAATTGATTGTGTTGATTTTTTTTTACTACACTTAGTTCTTGTGGTATATTTGCATGAATGATTTTAAGTTGTAGAGAGGTTAGTTTGTTTATGTAATATTGAATTGATGAATTGCACTTTCAATTAGACTTTGTTTCCAAATAAATAAGCTGATTTGCTAAATCATCAGGAAATTTCAAGAACATTAGAATGATGATGTTCAATATATGATAGAAGCTAAGTGCGGGGTGAATACCTATGTCACAATACCTTAGTGGTAGCTTGTAACGCCCCAAGATCCCATCCCGAGACATCACACGGTGCTTAAGGCCACACGCGGCCTCAAGCTAATTCTCTAAGCCTGTCGTCACTTCTAGAGTTCACTTTGACAATAGTCCTGCTAAAATAAGAGAGAATGACATATCATGAACATACTGGAATAAGATAAGGAACTAGCCTGTACAATTAAAATACTGAAATTCTGTACATACCAACCCTTTAGTCTGACAAAGCCTCTATACATCAAAATTAAGGAGACATTGGGACAAACCCACAACTGACTCAAATAGTACTGAAAGCCATAACAACAAAATAGTATCACAAAAATATAGACACAGTCCTCGAACCATGAGGACTCACCATTGAGAAGACGAAAAGAGGCACCCGAATATCGCTAACGCGGCTGCGGCTGAGTACCTCTACCTACATTACGAGAAAATATTACCCATAGGAAAATATGCGGGTCAGCACTTTGGAATGTACTGAGTATGTGGGGGTGCATGTAAAAATATAAATATCATCATCAATTTCATGAAAATATGCATATGTACAATGGTGGCTCACTTGGCTTGAGTTAGATTGAAACATACTTTTCATGATCTCATTGTAAATAAATCATATGATAAAAACCTCATAAATCATCATAAACAACTCAACTCTTCAACTCAAGACTCAGAGTGACTCTTTAATTTAAGAAACTCGACTCTTATGGATATGGGAGGTTCTTATAACCGACATAAATCATATGAGCTACATGGAGTCCAACGTTTTGCCCTCCTAAAGAGAGAACCCCACATTGGCGGGAGCATCGTACTCTTGCCAGGGAGTACAACCTAAATTTAGTGATCACAATCTCATACTCGGCTTTTGGCCCACAATTATCAATATTAATCCTATGGTGGCATGTAGTTTCGGGGAAAATACCACATTTTCCGCTCGGTGATAAATACTACTCCCAGACACAAACTCAGAACGCGTTGGAAAATCCACCACAAACATCACAAGGGTCTATCATGAAGACCAAATCAAATCTCTTTCTCATTTATCAAATCATAATCAATTTGTGAATTCCTAACTCGACTCAATTCAAATCAATCTTTCTCAATATCAATATGTATCAATTCATTAAGTCATGGCAACATCAAAAACTTTGAGGAAATGTCAAGACTCATCGTAACAACTCAATTCTCATGAATTAATATACTCAATAATCTAATTTGTCATAAGGAATCTTAAAGCTTGACACATATCTTTAAAGCACTTGAAATACCAACTCATGGTAGAAACATGAAATTAACAATATTAAATATCAAGTCATAACTTGGAAATTGTAAAATAATCATGTATAACAAAGCTTGAACAATTTATATTCTCATAATCTCATGATGAAGTAATTTGGGTATAAACCCACTTGAAAAATCATATAAATCCATAATAAAAATCAAATATTTGGGCAAAAGAACGAAAGAATTGCTCTTGTTCAAAACCCTACATACCTTAGATTATGATTTTAAGAAGAACAAGCTTGATTGGAAACTCTTCTTCACACTTTTGAGCTAAGTTTCTTGATGCCTTTGACTTGGAGAATTTGAATCTTGAATAACTTGGTGAAATATTTGAAAGATTCTTGAATTTCTTGGAGAATATTTGATTTAGGATTTTAGCAGAAAACCTAATTTCTAGATTTGTTTTCTTGGAAGAGAATGAGAGAGAATGAGGATTTTCTCCTCTACTAAGATATATAGAGAGGTTAAAAATGGATGGAAAAGACCAAAATACCATTTGAAAAATATCCCTTAGTTGCTGAAAAAAATTAGCTGACGACATCCGTGACAAGCCGTCAAGCCGGTGATACGTCATCACGAAATATCGTCACAAAAGGGTGGAATTATGATTTTCTGCCTAAGGTTGACGACATTGGTGATAAGACATCACGGGCATGACGGCTTATCACAAAATGTCATCAAAAGGGTCAAAAATCTGCCCAGGGATGACGACATTGGTGATAGGTCGTCACGCTCATGACAGCTTATCAAGAATGTCATTACTCAGTTTCCCAGCCAGACATGCTAGAGTAAAATGGGCATAACTCTTTGCTCCGATATCGGATTTGGGTGAAATTGGTATCGTTGGAAAGATAATTCAATTATATACCTTTTAGTAGGTCATGAGATCAATAATTCATATTATAAAGAGATATATGCTCATTTGAAGTTGACTATGCCAAAATCTTTCTCAAGAATTCAATCGGTAAGGAATGTTTTGATTCGCCTAATCATTAGGACATCTTTAAGGCCTTAATACACATAAACCTTGACCAGAAAACAACCAAAACACTATAATTTATTCTCATAAGTTTAACTCATGGTTGCACTATTGGTTAGAATCTCGGGGTATTACATAGCTATGAGGGACTGAAATTAGTGTGGTGAAGAGAGGTCATGTAGTCATAAGTGGAGGTGTTTATGTGAAAAAAAAAATTATTCATTCATCAGTCCTTGAGATGAGATTGTTAATTATGCCAACTTTGAAATGTCTTTGAGTGTTTATGCTGAATAACTGATGCTTGGACTTGTAAACTAAAAAGGAAAAGTCTGAGTACCCTAATGCATTTATATACAAAACTGTGCTAGCAACTAAGTGTAGGGTAAATTTCACACTTAGTGGTGGCTAGATTTGAAGGTGCTCATTTTATATGTTTGTGGGCTATGATGTTTAATAGGTACAATGTCGAGCAGCCACAAACAACAAAGCAAGGGAAAGAGTGCAGCTGGACCATCTGAGCCTAGGCATAAGAGGAGCCAGGAAGCTGATTGGGTGCCTACAACCCATATATTCCAAGGGGCCAAAAAAGGTTTGGAACTAAGGTTGTGGTAGCAGCAGGAAAAAAATGGTACTTGCAACACAAAGAGTCCAAATATTCAGCCGATCAATTTATCAATAGAGCAAGCTTGATGAAAAATATCTATCTATGGTGATAAAGATAGAGGCCCACCACATGAACTTTCTCTTTGAGCAGCCGGGTGCATGCAACTTAAGCTTAGTTTAGTAATTCTATGCGAATTGGAACCCGAAAGAATCTAAGGCTGAGGTACGTGGTCATGTGATAACTTTCACGGTGAATACTGTTAATGAGTTGTTAGGCGTACCCTTTACAGATCAATAGACATTGAAGACAATGATCATTGATCCACCTTATCAGCATATTCGTCATCTCCTATGCGGTACTCGATCTACGGCGAGGTAGATTTACCACAAAGAGGGAGGTACGCATGTATCACTTCCATTTGCTTATATGAATAGGGATGCATATTTATAGGCTAGAATCATCTATGCCTGTCTTGTTCATGGGAAACCTATGATGGAGGTGACCCATGATAGGGTGTGTCTTATTTATGCTTTGATGCGTGATGATGTGGATGTAAATGTGGGTGCTATTATTTATTCGGTGATGAGGAAGGGTCAATTCTTAGGAGGTTGTAGATATGGATTTAGTGGGCTGCTTACCAGATTTTTTAGGCAAGAAGGTGTGCCAGAGGAGGAGGTAGATTATTTACCACCTGTTGGTGACAGGCCACTTGATATTTCTCGCACCAAAGGAAGAACTCCTCATGGTGTGAATTTGACTATGCCCGAGTGTAATGCTCACACTAATGAGATCACAGCCCGTATGTATGGGCTAACTATGCTACAGTTGAGGACTGGGGGCATCCATCCACTCAACAGGAGATTCGTGCGGTGGAGCTTGACTACCCACTAGGACCCCATGCTCGGACTTTGCTGCGCATTGGGCCTGACTTTGATGAACCCATTGATGATGACGTCCCCACAGATATGGAGAGGCGTATGGATTATTCTTATGATGGTGACTCAGGTGACGATTTTGGTGATGATGCTGATGTTGATGCTGATACTGATGTAGATGACGTGATAGCCATGGTGACATTCGACTGATCAGGGAGTACGAAGGCACCCTGCCATATGTTTACAGTTAGCACTGGGAAAGTTCTCTGTAAAGTGTGGGGTGGTTGGTCATTAATCTTCTTCATCTTTATCTTTTTTATTTTTAATATCTAAACAATATTGGTTTTTGGTTGTGTTGGATGAACAATTTTTATTTCTATTTTTATGTTTGGTGGGTTGTAAGTTGAAAATATTGCCTTCTTTGGCAAAGTATTTGCTTTATTTACAATATTTTATTTTTACCCTTTGAGGAAAAATTTTCAGATTACGAGTATTATGTGTGCCCTTTTTGGCAATTTTTGTTATGAAACATTATAGCTAAGTTCCTTCCCCTATGATTGATGGATGACGACCATCTTAAGGGGAGTGCGTCTTTAGAATCTAAGAAAATAATAGGACCCTGATCGCTACCTTTGAAAAATGTTGTGCATTGGGCAAAATATTTTAATTTGATTATAAATGGAATTGTGTTGAAAGAAAATGAGATGTTTTTAAATGTAAGTCCCAACAAGTGTAGTTTGGTTTGATTGTCCTAATGTTGAATTTGATAAAGTACAATATCAAAAACCGCAAGGATCCGACTTGATTCTAAGCATGCAATGAGTGGGTGAGTATTTTTTTATATTCTATATGTATAGGAATGACTAGAACTTTCCCGGTAGGTTTACAAAGCGAAATAAAGGGTGTTAGGTGTAGGAAGTGATTTAGGTATTTCTTTGTTACCCTAACTGCAAAGACTTTATTTACCTACCCTTATGCATGACCTTAGTAAGCCCCGTTGAGCTTATAGCCTGATTTATTTGGTAGCCTCATATGTAGTCGAATCCTTTCTTTGATAGACCTAAATTTGATCCATAGTTCCTAAGCGCTTTAATACAAATAACGGAATAAGGAGGAATGTGAAGTATAAAGAAAGAAAAAAGTGAAAGTGAAGCTCTAGATAAGTAATTTGTGCATTTAGTTATGACGGTTAAGAGTTAAAAAATAATTTGTGATAAAAATTCCAATTATTGTTACCTGGTTATTGCGCTACAATGAACCTATTTTGGCCCTGTTTTGTTAAGGACAATGTGCACCGTAACTAAGAAAAATTGCTTAGGTTGAAGGTGGCTACTATAGGGGTGCGTAACGAGAATTGGGATTTGAAGAAAAGCTGAAATTTGAATTATGTTGTAAAAAGAAAAAGACTCCTACCGTAGTGTGTTAGTATGCTTAGAAAGATTGTGGTGAAATAATAGATTTGTAAAGATAATGAAATAAAAAGTTGGGTCGACAAAATGTAAGTTTGATTGAATGTAGTTATGTATTAAAGTGCTTAGGGAGATTAGTCACTCTTTCCCAAATAGTTCCTACCTGTCCCTTAGCCTACATTACAATCATAAAAATACCTATTGATCCTTCACTTCAACATCCAACTATTAGTGGAGTAATACACTAAGCGCAAGCCTATGGTTCATTACCTATTATGTATGAATTCTTTGTGAGACCGAGTAATTGAAAATTGATATTCCCCTCATGATAAATAGTGAAAAGTTGTGAGAGATATGGGGAAAACTTTCTTGTTGTGAGGGTGCATGTGGATGAAAGTCTGGATTACTTATTGAGCTGTCTGATTACATGTTTATATAAAGTTTACCAACGAATTGAATGTCACTGTTAGGACGACAAAGTATGAAATAAAGTGTTCATATGCCCAACACTAGCATGACTCTTAGGTTGTCATTAGAATGTTTGATGATGGTGCTGCTTGAAGTTTTTCGAGGACGAACAAGGTTTTAAGTATGAGGTGGTGATCTTGGCTGTATTTATATGTCTAAACACTGCTATTTACCCATATTTGGACTTGTTTTTAGAATAAAAATTATGCTAATTATATTGAATTGTGAGTTAAATTGTGTTTCATGGCTAACTGATGTGATTAGAGATACAGGGTAAATTTTCCATAGATTCGAAAGAAAATTGGATACACATCATAAAGATATGAAATACCATATGGATCAAAGTCAAAAACATATGGAGATGCATGAGAGTAAGGAGAAAAGAAAAGATCTGAGGATTGACGAAAAGAAAGAAAGGAACTGGACAAAAATTCCAGTGACGCGACGTTATCTCAACGCGTTACGTCGACTGGTAATATGTGTGCCTTAGCCAAAATTTGAAGAACAATTTCCAGTGCATCGAAGCGATGTCAACACATTGTGTTGATGCTTAAAGTTTTGACACAGCTAAATTTGGAGGAGCGAATTCTAGTGATACGATGCGATGTCAATGCGTCGTGTCGTGTGTTGAAGAGCTTGACTTAGTATGATTTTTAAAGGTAAATTCCAGTGCATCAACGTGATGTTGACGCGATGCGTAGACTTTGTTGATGCGATTATCAATTCATCGCGTCAAGGCTTCACATCTGGTAAAATTTTCCAAGTATAAAAGGAACACGTGAGCACAATTTCAAACACTTTTGGCAAGCATAGAAGTGGTGGAAAATCATAGAATTCTTCTTTTTAGGGCTCTTATTATTTCTTTTGAACTTCCTTACCTCAAGACTAATTTTGGGTATGAGTAACTACTTATTTTTTATGTTTAATTTAAACATGAGTGGATAAATACCCTTGTTCTGGGGTTGAGGTCAATAACATGATTACTTTTTTATATCCTTTATAGTAGTTTCTTTTTGGATTATCACCTGGGTTGTTCTTAATTTCTTGAGCTTACTATTAATGATTGGCCTCCATTAGAATAAATTTATATTTCTATGTGAATCTGAGAGGAGAATCGTAGATTAGAACGAAGAAATTAAGGAGCAAGGTTCCTATTCTTTTATAAAATAAGGGGTTTGAATTAGCATCTAGGATAGGGATATACCTAGAAGCCTTGTTTGGTTCAATTGTAAGAAGATAACTTTATGAATCTAGAAGAATTGTTGTATCTCTGCAGGAGTTGTAGCTGCAATATTCAATAGATAAAAGATTTTAGGTCGGGATACCAAGATCGTTGCCTAAATCTTGCGAACCAACAACCTAATAACCAATTAGATTACTATAAGAATAGAGATTTGAATGATTGTTCGAGAAGCATCAACCCTGAAATTCTTATCATAACTGTTTACAACCGTTGTTTGCTTTGCTTTAGTCATAAATTTTTATTTCTTATTTATTAATTTACATTTTTATTTTCAATTTAAAATTCATCTTGATACTATAAAACACCTAATACTCATTGTCTGAAACTAAAAGTTGGTTAAATTTCTAGTTGCTTAGTCCTCGTGGGAGCGATATTTGATTGTCTAAATCACTATATTACTTGAACGATCACGTACACTTGTGTGTGCGTCTGAGTCACAACAATTTTATTTTATTATCATTATTGACATTGCTTTGGATGAACCCTTGTCGGGCATTTTGATAATGATGTCAAATATTGTTATTTGGTTTTTGAATTTGTGTCATGCGCTTAATTTAAATGTGGTATCCGATTGTGCGCATTACTCTTATCTCCTTTTGTATATACGTGTCTAATAAACTCCAAGGGTTTTCTTCGAAACTCGATTCTTTCCTAAGGAGAAAATGATTATTTTCTCTTTCTTTTGATCTTTATTTTTATTTAGTTTATTTTCTTTGTCGAACTGAGTGATAATTCACCCATGAGGGATGACAAGGCGACATTCTTAGGTGAAGCATCTAGTCATTTTGGTTAACTAGAAAGAAGCAAAAATTTGAAAATACTTTCAAAATGTCATTGGCAAGGAATAAATTATTTTTGAGAAAAAAAAAATATAGGTGTAAGATCTAAGATGTCTTGAGTTTTCTTTTGAGTGAGACCATTAAACTCAATTTTTGGCTCTCTCTTTACAAGGATGATTCGTTGACTAGGAGTAACTTATGAAGCTTAAATTGCTCAAATTGGTTGGGAGACTAACTTTTTGCTCTATGAGTACGATGCCATGAGTGGTGAGATTTTTGAATAATTCTTGTGCATTTTTATAGTCTAGAACCTACCCCGAGTGTATTCAAAGAGAAATTCTAGGCAAGCTTGGTTTGGAGGTTGACCCGAGGCCCTTTTTGACCCGTCACATAGCCAAATTTCCACCTTACCATTGTTCCCTAGTTAACCCATTTGAACCTTTTTGCCCTTTGTTCTTTCTTATTGTAATGATAACCATTCTAAAACACCTAAAACCTTTTGAAATCCTCTTTTTTGGCACCTAATCTCCTTTGATACGTTGCATGATTCTAGTTAATGGATTATAGGCAAAAGCCTAAGTTTGGGGGGTTTTATCTTTGAGGGAAGATGATCAAAGAAAAGATAAGAAAGATGTATGTAAGGTTGTCAATACATGTACTTAAAAGAAAAGAGATGTGTTTGATGATAAAATTGAATAGCCTAGCCCATAGAACTTGAAAAAAAAAAGAAAAATTGAATGAGTGAGGGGCTAAGAAAGGCTTATAGGTAGAAAATCTCTTGAAAAAGTCAAAGAAGTGAAAGAAAGAAAATGGTGGCTTTGAATGGTTTGGTAAATGCTAAACAAATAGTTAGGAAAATAAGGGAAATGATTTGAAAAAGAATAAGGTGGGTGGTTTGAAAATTTTGAGGGTAGAAAGGATTAAGCGATTACATTGAAAGAGGTCCTTTAGTCACTTGATCCATATGTATTTCTTCTCGCACCTTAAACCTTCATCTTGACCCGAAAGACCTTGGTGATTCCAAACTAAGTAAGTCTACATTAGTGGTGAAAAATACAAAGGGCAAGCCTATGGTTCTATTCAATGTACTTGAATTTATTTATGAGAATGAGTGTGAATTATTTCTTTATTTGAGCTCTCTTGAGAGTTGAAATGTCTTTGGTGCATGGAGCTAACTCTTGCATATGAGCGGCATCAGTACTTTTGGGTAGAGGGTGATGTTTTACTATCGGTTTGGGTAAATGAGTGAAGTAAGTTGCATTGTGAAGATTGAGACAATCTTTGATAATTTTGTGTCTTATTTTAAGATGTTCTGTGATTTGAAAAATTCATTTGATACAAACTTACATCCTTGCTTCATAAATATGTGCTTATTGAAAAGTTTTGATTTACTTGTTACCATGACATGTGTGGAAAGTGTTGTAGAGTTTTGTTAGCCTATTCCTTTAGTATAGTTTTCTTCTAGGTGGATTTGAGTTAAATACCCTATCTCATTGAATTATTCTTGGTTGCTTGAGGACAAACAATAGTTTAAGTTTGGGGAGTTGATAAGTCGTCAATTTGACGACTTGCTAAAACCTTTTAAGCCTAAATTATCATTCTTTTTCATTGATTTGATGGTACTCTCTTACGGAATGCTCATTTATGTAGGTAAAAGTAAAAAGAGAAGAGTGAACAAGTCATTCAAGTCATCAAGATGCCAATTGTGAAGGAAATGAGTCATCCGCTTGGCATCCGCTTCACATCTGCTTTGGAGCTACTATCCATCTGCTCTCTGTCTGCTCTTCATCCGTTTTGAATCCGCTCAAGCAGATCAAGAATAAGGTGGCAGTTTGTAATTTCCATCAAATGTAGAGTGGAGTTTAAAAGGAGGCTTTTAGATCATCTTTTAAGACCTAGTTTTTTTTTTGGAATATAGCCTCTCTTTTAGCTTTTTAGCTTCTTTCTTCTCTTTTAGCATCCATCTTTTCATCTTTTGAGAATTTTTTACTAAACTTGAATGAAAAATATATGTTAGTGATTTTCATTGAAGAATTATTAAAGCCCCAAGTGTGGAACTACATTGTCTCTATTTCTCGTGGATGAAGTTAATGATAACTTTGGTATATTCTTATCCCTTTTATCTATAAGTAGCTAATTTTCAATCTTGGGGTTATGCTTTCTTAGGTATTGGTAGTGCATGAATTTTAGCTAATTATTTTTCTAATTAGTAGTTGTGATGGGTGTTGCATTTATTTCATGAATTAATTGATAGTTGGGGGTTGCAAACTCCAACCGCCCTAGAACCCATGTCATTCTTGAAAGAGAGGACATGAGTAAGGAATAAATGCAACCAATAACTTGATTCATTTCATTTAATGATATCTCTTAGACATGAGGATGTCAATTGAGGCAACAGATGTGGGAAATCGTCACACTTGTGAGGTGTTCAAAAGAACCCATTTGTGAAATTTGGTGTTGTAATTAAAAGATTGACACCAATACATTGATATCTAGCCTACCCATAACTTTTAGCTAAAAATTGAATAAATGGCCAAATACCCATGCATGACTCCACACCTATAATTGCATAACCCTAAGGCTTATTCTCAATTGAATTCTCTCTTAGCATTCTTCAACGTCAAACTAGTGCACTAAAATTGAAGTAGTTGTCATTTATAAACACATTCAAACTAAATCCCTCCATTTTACATTTATGGTTACTTTATTCACACTACGGGTCATCTTTTAGTAGATTATCCAAACTCTTGAGTTTTGAATTTCATGCTTTCACTCCTAGTGGATTCGACCCCAACCTAAGTTGGGTTATTATATTGACAACAATTGGTTACACCCATTCAAGAGTGTAATTTGAGCGTTATCACCCATACCCCACACCTTTTCTATTTTCTCTTTCCTAACCTTAAAAAATTAATTCAAAAAAAAATTATCTTTTTTCTCAATTAAGTTGTCAAAGTATCCTTTTTTCCAAATCTTTTCAAGAGAGATTATGGTTAGGAACAAAGATATTAGGGACAAGGTGGGAATGGCGATCTCCGTGATGGACAAGATAGGGAGGTGAGACTAAGATGATTCCGGCATATAAAGAGACGATGCCTAGATGCCCCAGTAATGAAGTGTGAAAGTTTGATCATAGTGGATATTAGGAGAGGTAGAGATTGACTGAAAAAGTTTTAGAATAATCTAGGTGGTTAGACATAGCATGACATGCATACAGCTTACTGATGACATGACTCTAGATAAAAGATATGGAGGACATGAATTAGGATTGAAGGTTAGTAGGTAGTTGGGTATTGTATAGTTCCCCATTAGTATTGTTATTAATTATTAGTATCTACTTTCGAATTTTTCAATTTTAGTGTTACTTGTTGTTTACTTTATTTTAGTGTTATTGTACATTTTGTTTTTGTTACTTGTTCTTTCTTAATTATTTTCAACATGACTTTTTCGCAACTGTATTAGTTTTACTTGAATTTTTTATATGCTTTACTGGAGTTTAGAATTTATCGAAAATAGCCAAGATGAGAGTAACATTGTGTACAAACCATATCCCTCCCCTTTCAGATCCCAAATATGATGTTACGTTGAATATGTTATTATAATGCATGTAATATTTAATCGGCTTTGATAAACAAACATGCATTAACTAATCAAGTTATGCAAAAATTTACATACTACTATATTTTATGTTAGATATAAAATGTGAAATAAAAATATGTGCATTAGTAACAAGGATTAAGCTATTTATTTAAAAACAAAAATGCCCCACTAATGTAAGTACTTCATGTATGAAACCTATATATATTCATTATTTATCACTGACAGTTTCATCCTTATTAATTTTGCTCACTTCTACTTTCTTACAAAAATTTTAAAATAATTTTAATTTATATTCATGATCAAACGCAATTTCAATTTTAATTCTAAAAAATTATAATCTTCATAGACAAACGCCTACTTAATAAGTGAACCAATCAATTCACGTAATGTTCAATTCGAAAAAGAAAATAAAACGAAATGTTCAAGTGTCGTCAAATCTATTTTATTTTTCTTTCTTCTACGGCACCTTTTCTCACCCCAAGAACTTTTTAAGATGTGTAGTACAACCAAAATCTTTTTAACAGTTCATTTATCTAAATATTTTTAATTGCTATAATAAAATATTATTACGGAAGATATACAATATAATATAATATAATATAATATAATATAATATAATATAATATAATATAATATAATATAATATAATATAATATAATATAATATAATATAATATAATATAATATAATATAATATAATATAATATAATATAATATAATATAAGTCATTAATGATCTCAACACAAAGGACACATTTTATAAAGATCTATTTGAATATACGTCATGGTATGCTGATCAAATTCCTGATTATTGATGTAGCATGGATCCACCCTGGCAAACAGCCAGAGGACGTGGCAGAGGAGGACGAAGTCAAAACTCTTCATATTACGGAGGACGAACAAATCTTATTTATTTTGGTAATAGAAATAATTCTGCATATAGCTCTGCAAGTTCTAATTTTCTGGTATTACAACACGGAAATAGGACTTTGGTCAATTCAAAAATTCTCCAGGAAGGATCATCATAAAAAACACAGAATATTGGTTCCTCAATTCATTTGGAAGATATTCCAGAAGATCATCCTTTGTACAAACAACTTCAATCTTATATATCCGATCAGCAAAAAACTACAGATTCATTCGCATCTATAGTCCAGAAAACTCCGAAAATAAACCCACATATGAGAAATTGGATGCTAGAGAACTCATCCTACTTATTGAAAATCCGCATATTCCTCGACAAGAAAATTCTGAAGAAGCATGGCGACTACTCCAAAAATACTTAACTACTAATGTTTATTTCACAGGAGAATCATATAAAACACGAACTTTTTATGAAAATATTTTGGTTCAGACATTCAGTGCAGATTTTGAGCACAGTCCGATGAGAGACACTACCCCAGGTGTATATGGATACTCCAAGATAATTATTAAAAAACTTATTTCTATTGAAGAATGGAGAATTTCATCCATGACTCAAAAAACTATGCCTATGGGATCAATGGGATAGTCTCAGATAAATTTCACATATTGGCATTATATTAAGACATTTTCTCAAGTCTTATATTATAATAACATTAAACACAAACATACTTGGTTTATAAAAATCTGTGCGAAGGTCTTTCATAAACCCATTCCCAATTGGTTTGTACAATGGTGGACTTGCCACGGACCTACCGTTAAAATATTACCTCCAGAATATTCTTCTCTTTATTATGCATAGAAAAAATCCTCACCCTTCTTGACTGAATTATACCTTTCTGAACATATTTGTAAAATAGATACTATTGACCAAATATATTTCTTTATAGAATTCTTTACCCTTTGAATTCATAGATGGTCGGTTGAAATAGGTTATACCAGCCAACAAATTCCTGCTTTATACAAAGTCTTTTACTTCAATTTCTGGGACAAACTAACTCGTGAAGATCCACATACAAAACTCTCTTATGGACATGATCAACGGGTTTTATATTTAGACCAGAGAATTTTTTTTCAAGCAATTTTTCAAATTTTTCTAAGTCAGAGGGTTGTCTAAATCCTTCTATATCTATATCAAGAGGTCTTTGAATATGCGGCTTAGCAGTTAAGTTTTCTGACTTGCTTTCTGATGTAGAAGCAATATCGGAAGACTTTTGACCATCACTAAATTTTTTAATCAGGTTAGCCATAATATCAAGTTTTTCATCAAGGGAGGAGATATGTTCTCCTAGAACTTTTACATAAAGGAATAAATAATTATTTTGGACAATTAGACAATTAATTTCAGAAATAGTGATTTTTTCAACTTCATTATCGATAAATTGTTAAAAAGCAGAGAAAGTTAGACCAGTATTATTAGGCAGTATAAAAGATGATTGAGGAGGATAGATAGCTTGTGTTATAGTACCATTTGAACTTTGGTAAGATCTTTCAATAACCTTGACATAAAAAGGCAAATATGCATACATGAACCATGGCACAAAGTAAACAATTTGATTATGCAATGCACACATTTCATAAAATTCTTCGGAGAAGTTTTTTAACTCATCCGGACTATAAGCCTCAAAAAATCAAGTCCTAAAGGTTTTCTATTTTTGGCGTAATCCGATATTGGTACATGGTCTGGCAGGTTGAGTGGCATACCCCAGCCCAGTGAGATCCTGTAAATGGTATCAGAGCCCAGGAACTTTCATAGTAATTATGTTAAGTGTGGTGAAGTTTTCAGCATAGATATAAGGCTTTTATACTCATGGATATGAGCGAAGTTAGTACCAAGAGTACTAAACTCGAAGAAATAGATTTACCTCAGCATATGAATTTATTAAATAAATGGACAATTTCCAAAGTAGATTTAAACACTATTTATGAATATGGTTTATTTAATAAAATTAAACACAAGCAGATTATAAAAACTACAGAGCAATCTATTGCTCTGAATACTGATGAAAAAACTCTTCAATTGCTCAAACAAGATGACATTGATATATTTAAAAAATATTATAATTACTTACATATTGGCTTGGTGCAAATCGCATTTAAACCTTTAACTTTGAAAGGTCTTCCTGAAACCTTTTTAGCTGCACTTCGTGATGCTAGAAATTTAAACTTTAGACAATCCCTTATGGGATCTATAGAATCTACTCTTGCTTATGGCCCTGTCTATTTTAATACTCAGCCTAATTTAACTTTATCTTTGACTGATGTTAATATCACTAATGCTTTAACTTTAAATGTAAAAACTCATGGCTATAATTATGTGCCTGAATCTGAGCTTATAAGTTTATCTTATCGTATTTATTATCATTTGTTGTCAACTTTAAATCCTCGTTGTAAATTAATCGATAATGCTTCAGATTATACTATGTTAATTGAAACTAATTTTGAAAAAGCTAAACTCACTACCAAAAGACCTATTCGATGGGATGAGATAAATTTTCCAAAAAAAATAGATTCTAAACTCAGTTATTTCTCCGACACAGCTTGTGGAAGAAGTGACAAACTCAGAGTTGACTCATGTAACTCAGAGTAGTGATGGAAAAATTTGTCTTCAATTTGATGAAGATACTTCTACATATAGAAATTCCTTGTCAAGAAATTCTTTTTCCATGCCTAAAATGTTGCCTGCTATACATCATATTTCTCCAGTTGAACCAATTTATGGTCCAGCTCAAAATCGTGTTGCATGCTTACATACTTTAAATTCTGCAGATTCACCTAGAAGTGTACAAAAAATTAAAATCAATTCTAAAACAAATATTGTTCAAGATTATGAAAATCCTACCCCATCTGAAATGGATTTTGATATTAACTCTGTTTAAAAGATGATGACACAACTTATTGATTTTAGTCCTTATTCTAAGGCAAGAAAATATATTCAAAAGGAATTTTTTGATAAAAAATGAAAAACCTTTAGGACTTGGTTTTTGGAGGCTTATAGTCCGGATGAGTTAAAAAAACTTCTCTGAAGAATTTTATGAAATGTGCGCATTGCATATTCAAATTGTTTACTTTGTGCCATGGTTCATGTCTGCATATTTGCCTTTGTATGTCAAGGTTATTGAAAGATCTTACCAAAGCTCAAATGGTACTATAACAAAAGCTATCTATCCTCCTCAATCATCTTTTATACTACCTAATAATACTAGTCTAACTTTCTCTGCTTTTTAACAATTTATCGATAATGAAGTTGGAAAAATCACTATTTCTGAAATTAATTGTCTGATTGACCAAAACAATTATTTAAGCCTTTATGTAAAAGTTTTAGGAGAACATATCTCCTCCCTTGATGAAAAACTTGATATTATGGCTAACCTGATTAAAAAACTTAGTGATGGTCAAAAGTCTTCCGATATTGCTTTTACATCAGAAAGCAAGTCAGAAAACTTAACTACTAAGCCGCATATTTAAAGACCCCCTGATATAGATATAGAAGGATTTAGACAACCCTCTGACTTAGAACAATTTTAAAAATTACTTGAAAAGAAATTCTCTGGTCTAAATATAAAACCCATTGATTTGTCTAATAATTTTGCTGATACATTTGAATCTTTAACCAATAATTTTAATGATGTCCAAACTACTACAATCGGAGAAGAAATCCATTCAGAGTTGAATAAACTCAAAGGTTTGGTCAGAAAACAACCGGGGAAGAAATATGCAGATATTCCTCGAATGCAAACTGCCTATTACCCACGACCAACTCCTCAAGATGTAATGATGGAAGAGAGAGATTGGTCCCTCACAAACACTTCTTATAGTGAAGAATATATTTACGAATGGAATTTAGATGGTTTATATGAAAGACAATTGTCTATTTTGGTTCATCGTATGTTGATGTATTCTACTATTGCTAAAGTCTCTAGCCCTAAAGACAGTGTGGGAATCCTACTCACTTAGATAATACTATTTGTAAAATGATTGTTGCTGGTTTTACTGGTCAACTTCGTGGCTGGTGGGACAATTTTTTTTCTAGTGAAGACCGAAATAAGATTTATGAAGCCAGAAATCTCTTACCTGGGGTGGATAACCTAGGTCGGAATCTTCCTGCAAATAGAGAGGATGTCGTTTATACCCTTATGCTTACTATTATTCAACACTTTGGAGGTAGATTTACTAACCAACATGAAAACACTCGCACCCTCTTAAATGGTTTAAGGTGTAGACATTTAGGCGAATTTAGATGGTATAAAGATACTTTCCTTTCTAGAGTTATGGATTTTCCCGAGTCTAGATTGGAACATTGGAAAGCAAGATTTGTTGATAGTCTTCCACCACTTTTTGCTAAAAGAGTTAGAAAAATCATCAAGGGACAGTACGGTGCAATCCCTTGGACAGATTTTACATATGATCAGCTTCTAGCAGCTTGTACTGGAGAAGGTTTAAAACTCTGCAATGAATTAAAACTATCTAGACAAATTAAGCTAGATAGAATGAGAGAAAAAACTCAATTTGGAGATTTTTGTGGATAATTTGGTATGAAAAATCCTCCTTCTACTAGGAAAAAGAGTCATAGATACTCTAATTCTAACAAAGACAAACCCTATCAGCGAAAAAGATATAGACGTAGATCTATAGAAGAGCGTCAAGCTAGAAATACCAATCGCAAATCCTCTAGATTTACGAAAAATAGGTCTAAAAGAGACCTAGCAAAAATCAAGTGCTATAAATGTAACCAATATGGTCATATAGCCCCTAGTTGTAAACTTCAAAAACTCAAGTCCTTAGGACTCTCTGATGAGGTGCATGATCAAGTATATGTCTTTTATATACTTCTGATTCTAATTCTGATTATGGAACTGAATCCTAGAATGATATTGAATTACCCAATTCTTCTGATATTAAAAATTATGAAAAACCTGCGACTAATGCTTGCACTGATTGTCATAAAGATAGTTGTGACTGTGATGATGTGTTTTATAAACTTCAATCTAAATTTGAAGATTTAAAATTAAATGTTTCCACAATTACTGCCGATAGCGCTCTAGAATTACTGAAAGAAGTAACTGATGAGAACTTCGTCAAAAAATTATTGATCTTACTTCTACATCAACCAATACTTCTAGTAATCCTAAGTCAAGTAATTATGTCACAAAATCTTCTAATATTGATATCATGCCTTACTCTATTTTTGAAGTCAATAGGAGACTTGCTATTAGTCAAATTCCAGGAAGAAATACCACGTTTAATGATTTAAAAACTGAAGTCGAAAATTTTAAAAAAAAAATTATCTCTCTAAAATAAAATCAAATGATCTCTGATCATAGGATTTTGAAAATTGAAGAAAATATTTCTGAAAAAATTATTTCCTCTAAAGGAAAAGAAAAGGAAGTTGAAAAGCCTGACGATTTTGACATGAATAAAATTATTCAAAAAATTGATGGTATATAAATTGCACTATTTTGATTAATAGGGAATTTTCTATCACTAATATTGCTATGATTGATAGTGGTGTTGATGTCAGCTGCATTCAAGAAGGTTTAATCCCAACCAGATATTTTGAAAAAACTACTCACATAATTAAGTTTGCATCTGGTCATAGTCTTGACATCAACTATAAATTGTCGTATACTCATATATGTCGAAATAAAGTCTGCATTTCACATTTCTTTTTTTTAGTAAAAAACTAGTTATATCCTCCTATTATTTTAGGAACACCTTTTATAAATGTTATTTATCCTTATACATATATCGATGAGAATGGTTTTAAGGCTACCTATAAAAATAAATAAATTTCTTATCCTTTTGTTACTGATCCTGTAACAAGAGATATAAATGCTCTTATTAGTATGGAGCAAAAGTAGGTCAATTTTTTACAATTAGAATTAATGAGTATGAATATTCTAGATACAATGAAGTCTGTAAAAATCCAAGAGAAAATAAAAATGATTTCTGATCAATTGATTCTTGATATTTGTGCTGATCACCCAAATGACTTTTGGGATTGAAAAAAACATATTGTTTCTCTTCCCTATAAAGATGGTTTTCGTGAAGAAAAAATTCTCAAAAAATCTCGACCCTGTCAAATGAATAAAGAGTTAGTAGAATTCTGTAAAAAGGAGATTGATAGTCTTCTGCAAAAGGGTCTTATAAAACCTTCAAAATCTCCTTGTTCTTGTACTGCTTTCTATGTTACTAATGTTGCTGAAAAAGAGCGGGGATGCCTAGATTAGTCATCAATTATAAACCTCTGAATAAAGTTTTAAAATGGATTAGGTATCCTATACCAAATAAAAAAGACTTACTTTCTAGATTATATGATGCTAACATATTTTCTAAATTTGATTTAAAATCTGGTTATTGGCAAATTCAAATTGATAAAGATCATACTTATAGAACTGCTTTTAATGTCCCCTTTGGACAGTATGAATGGAATGTTATGCCATTCGGTTTAAAAAATGCTCCTTCTGAATTTCAAAAAATTATGACCAAGATTTTCAACCCTTATATGGATTTTATCATTGTCTATATTGATGATATTTTAGTATTTTCTAAAACCCTTGAATTACATTTTAAACACCTGAATATGTTCAAACAAATTGTTACACAAAATGGTTTGGTCATCTCTAAACCAAAAATAAGTTTATTCCAGACAAATATTAGATTTTTAGGACATAACATTTGTCAAGGTACTATTGAACCTATACAAAGAGCTCTAGAATTTGCTAAAAAATTCCTCGATATTATTACTGACAAAAAACAGCTGCAGAGATTCCTTGGTGGTCTTAATTACATTTATCCTTTTTATAAAAATCTGTGTAGAGATTTAGCTCCTCTGTATGATAGACTAAAAAAGGATTACAAAATGCCTTGGACTCAAGTCCACACTGATTCAGTAAAATTAATTAAAAATTGAGTTCAATCTCTTCCGTGTACATCTCTTGCAAATCTTAACTGGTTAAAAATTGTAGAAACTGATGCTTCGAATATTAGGTATGGTGGAATACTTAAACAAGTTAATCCCCATACAAAAAAAAATGTTTGATTAGATTTTATTCTGGTAAGTTGATCGAAAGCCAGAAAAAATATGCCACAGTAGCTCATGAAATGCTTACTATTGTAAAATGTGTTTTAAAATTTCAAGATGATTTATATGATCAAAAATTTATTGTTAAGACTGATGCTCAATCTGTAAAATACATGTTCGACAAAGACTTTAAACATGATGCCTCTAAATTAATATTTGTAAGATGGCAAGCTCAATTAGCCCCTTTTGATTTCGAAATACATTATAAGAAGGGCAGTGAAAATTCATTGCCTGATTTTCTATCTCGAAAATATTTAATTGATTAACATGAATTTTTACACATCAGAATGCAAAACAGAAGATTTGACAGCTAAGCCTCATATTCAAAGACCTCCTGATATCCAAGGAATTGAAAAACCCTCTGATTTAGAATGGCTTGAAAAATTACTTGAAAAAAATTTGCAAGTTTAAATAAAAAATGTTGAATCTGTCCAATAATTATGTGAATACTATTAAATCTCTTTCTAATAACTTTGATGATATAAATCCAACTCCTACTTCAAACATAGGAGAATAAATTCACTTAGAGTTAAATAAACTCAGAAGATTGGTAAGAAAACAATCGGGGAAAAAATATACTGATATTTCCCATATGCAAACTGCCTATTATCCAAGACCAACTCCTCAAGATGTCTTGATAAAGGAAAGAGATTGGTCATTGACAAACATATCTTATAGTGGATAACATATATATGAATGGAACTTAGATGAATTATCTTAAAGACAATTATCCATATTAGTCCATCGCATGCTAATGTATTCTACTATTGCAAAAGTCTCTAGCCCTAAAGATACTGAGGGTAACCCTATTCGGATAGATGCTACTATTTGCAAAATGATTGTTGCAGGTTTTACTGACTAACTTCGTGGCTAGTGGGACAATTTTCTTTCTAATGAAGAAAGAAATAAATTTTTTGAAGCCAAAAATATGTTGCCTAGTGTTGATAACCTAGGTAGAGAATTACCTGAAGGTAGAGAAGATGTTGTATATACCCTTATGCTAACTATTATTCAACAATTTGAAGGTAGATTCACCAACCAACATGAAAACACTCGTACCCTCTTAAATGGTCTCAGATGTAGGCATTTAGGAGAATTCAGATGGTACAAAGATACTTTTATTAGTAGGGTTATGGATTTACCCGAATCTAGGTTTGAACATTGGAAGGCTAGATTTATAGCTGGACTTCCACCTCTTTTTGCTGAAAGGGTTTAAAAATCTATCAAGGGTCAATATGGTGCAATTCCTTGGACAAATTTCACTTATGATCAGCTTGTAGCAGTTTGTACCGAAAAAGATCTAAAAATTTGTAATGAGTTAAAATTGTCCCGACAAATTAAGCTTGATAGGCTTAAAGAAAGATCCCAATTAAGTGATTTTTGCGGACAATTTGGTATGAAAAATTCTGCTTCTACCTCTAGAAAAAGAGGTCATAGACATATAAAACCTAATGACCCAGATAAACCCTATAGAAAAAAGAGATCTAGACATAGATTCAAAGAAGAGCGTGAAGCTAGAAAAATCCATCGTAAGTCTACTAGATTTACGAAAAATAGGTCTAAGAGAGACTTACCAAAAATCAAGTGTTATAATTGTGGTCAATTTGATCATATTGCTCCAAATTGTAAACTTCAAAAACTCAAGTCCTTAGGACTTTCTGATGAGATTCATGGTAGGGTTTATGGTTTATTATATACTTCTGGTTCCAAATCTGATTAAGAATATGAATCTGAATCTAAAAATGATGTTGAATTACCTGATTCAACTGACAATGAGATTTATGATAAACCTTATGCTAATGCTTGCACTGATTGTAATAATAATGTTTGTGATTGTGATAATATTTTTTATAAATTGCAATCCTAGTTTGAAGATTTAGATTTAAATGTTCAAACATTACTGTTGATAGTGCTTTAGAATTATTAAAAAAAGTGACTGATGAAAAGCTTCGTAAAAAAATTATTGATCTTGCTTCTTCACAATCTAGCACTTCAAAGACTGTTGATAGCAAATATGTTAAGAAAAATACTGAACCTGTTATCGATACTATGCCCTACTCTTTAACTGAAGTTAATAAACGTCTTGTCATTAGTTAAACACCTGGTAAAGATACATCTCTTGATGATTTGAAAATAGAAGTTGAAAATTTAAAAAGGAAAATTATTTATTTGAAACAAAATCAAATGATTGTTGATCATATAATTTCAAATATTGAAAATATTTCTCAAATTAATATTATTTTCAGTTTCAAAGGAAAATAAAAAATTGCTGAAAATTCTAACAATCAAATTATTTGTGATATTAATGTAAAAAATAATTTCTTTTTGGGTATGACGCAAATTGTTATTGCCCATAAATGGTATATAAATTGTACTATCTTGATTAATAACGAATTTTTTGTAACTAATGTGGCTATGATTGATAGCGATGCTGATGTTAGCTGCATTCAGGAAGGTTTAATTCCAACTAGATATTTTCAAAAAACAACGCATATAGTCAAATCTGTATCTGGTCATTCTCTTGATATTAACTATAAACTACCTCATGCACATATTTGTAGAAATAAAATTTGCATTCCGCATTTCTTCTTAGTAAAAAATCAGTTATATCCTTCTATTATTTTAGAAACGTCTTTTATAAATGCTATTTTGGTATTGACTCATCATTTGATAAATTCTAATCTACTTCGTGCAGCATGAGTACAGATCCACCCTGTCTAATTGTAGGTGGGTGAGGAAAAGGCGGCAGAAGCCAAGGCGGGAGATACGGCCTTAATATCAGTCGAGTTTAATATGAATTATGTTGGCTTTGTCTTTGTGACTACGTCTAGTAAGTTGTGCCTCTTTAGCCTGCAAAAGATGAAGAAAAGAGTAACTATTTTCACATTCAGAACTTCTAGACACATGGGTTCAACATAAGTATATTAAATATCTGACAGGCCCCTTGTTCGGGTAAAAGATTAATTCTTCCAAACAGTCACTAAGCTATTCAAAAATTCTTTTATATTTCGGTTGGTGGTTTAGTTCGGTACTCCGACTATGGCTTAATCCGATATTTAAAAGTTGGTCTAGCAGGCGTCTAGCTTACCCGCACCTGACAAGATACTGCTATTTTGGTTGTCTCTGTCAAGCACTGATATAATATAATATAATATAATATAATATAATATAATATAATATAATATAATATAATATAATATAATATAATATAATATAATATAATATAATATAATATAATATAATATAATATAATATAATATAATATAATATAATATAATATAATATAATATAATATAATATAATATAATATAATATAATATAATATAATATAATATAATATAATCTTCAACATAGGTATAAGGTTTTTATAAAGATGGATATGGGAGAAGTTAGTACCAAAAGTACTAAACTAGAAGAGGTAGACTTACCTCAAAATACAAATCTCTTAGATAAATGGACAATTCCAAAAATTGACATAAAAACTATTTATGATTATGGCTTTTTCGAAAAATTTAAATATAAACAAATAATAAAAATTACCGAACAATCTATTGCTTTGAATGCTGATGAACAAACTATTAAACTGCTTAATAAAAATGATATTGATATATTTAAAAATAATTATAATTTTATGCATATTGGCTTAGTGCAAATTGCTTTTAAACCCTTAACTTTAAAGGGACTTCCAGAGACCTTTCTAGCTGCACTGGGCGATACTAGAAATTTAAATTTTAGATAGTCTCTGATGGGATCTATTGAGTCCACTCTTGCATATGGTCCTGTATATTTTAATACTCAATCAAATTTACAATTGTCTTTGACTGATCAAAATATTCTTGATGCTTTAACTCTAAATGTAAAAATTCATGGTGATAATTATGCGCCCGGATCTAAACTTATATGTTTATCCTATCGTATTTATTACCACTTATTATCTACAATGAATCCTCGATGTAAATTGGTTGATGATGCTTCTGATTATACCATTCTAATTTAGACAAATTTTGTAAAATTCAGGGTCACTACGAGAAGACGTATTAAATGGGATGAGTTTAATTTCTCAAAAACATGAATTTTAAATTCAGTCATTTCTCAATCAACTTGCGGAGGATGTCACAAATAAAGAGTTAACCCATGTAACTCAAAATACTGAAGGAAGAATTTATCTATAATTTGACGATAATTCTATTGTTTATAACCGAAATTCCTTTTCTATACCTAGAATGTTGCCTGCTATGCATCATATCTCCCCAGTCGAACCAGTTTATGATCCGGCTAGGAGTCGTGCTGCATCCTTGCATACTTTAAACACTGCATATTCGCATGCACTACCTAAAAATATAGAAAAAAATAAAATCAATTCTAAAATACATATAGTGCAATATTTTGATAATGAAAACCCTACTCCCTTCGAAATGGAGTTTGATATTAATTCTATTTAATTATGATGTCACAACTAATTGATTTTAGTCCTGGTTCACAAGCAAGAAACTATATTAGAAAAGAATTTTTTGGTGAAAAATGGAAAACCTTTAGGACATGGTTTTTTTAAACATATAGTCCTGATGAATTGAAAAATATCTTTGAAGAATTCTACGAAATATGTGCATTACATAATAAAATTATTTATTTTGTGTCATGATTTATGTCTGCATATTTGCCTTCCTATATGAAAATCATTGAAAGATCTTATCAAAATTCTGATGGTACAATTACTCAGGTAATTTACCCTCCTCAATCTTCCTTTGTATTACCTAATAATACTGGAATGACTTTCTCTGCTTTTCAGAAATTAGTTGACAATGATATTGAAACAATCACTATTTCTGAAATAAATAATCTTATTGCTCAGAATAACTATTTGAGTTTGTATGTTAAAATTCTAGGAGAACATATTACTTCTCTTGATAAAAAACTTGACGAATTAACTGAAATGGTTCAAAAGATTAAAGATAATATGAAGTCATCTGATATTGCTTCAACTTCAGAAAGCAAGGCAGATGATTTAATATTGTCTAGACCCTGTATTCAGAGACCTCTTGATATTGAAGGATTTGAAAAACCATATCATATAGAAGAATTAGAAAAATTGTTAGAAAAAAAAATCTCAGATTTGAATTTTAAATCCCTTGATTTGTCTGATGATTTTGTCAACAATCTAGAGTCTAATTTTGCTGATACTCTCGAATCTACTCCAAATGTGGGAAATACAATTTCTTCTAAGCTCAATAAGCTCAGAGGAATCATTAGAAAATAACCGGGAGGGGGGGGGAATATGCAGATATTCCCCGCATGACTACCACTTATTATCCACGACAAACTCCTCAAGATGTTTTGATAAAGGAAAGGGACGGAAATCAGACTAATACATCTTATAATGGTGATGCAATATATGAATGAAACATAGATGGATTGTCTAATAAGCAAATCTCTATTCTTGTTCATCGTATGTTAATGTATTCTACCATAGCAAAAGTCACGGCATCTGTCGAAAATCGTTCAGGACGCAATGATGAAACTATTTGTAAAATGATAGTTGCTGGTTTTACTGGCCAACTTCGTGGTTGGTGGGACAACTTCTTAACCACAGAAAAATAAAATGTCATTTTTACTGCTAGGAATAACACTCCTGGCCAAGATAACTTGGGGAGACCTGTACTTGCGGATAGAGAAGATGTTGTATATACCCTTATGCTTACCATTATAGAACATTTTGGAGATAGATTTACCAATCAATATGAAAACATTAGGACACTCCTTAATGATCTTAGATGTAGAACCTTAGGAGAATTTAGGTGGTATAAGGATACCTTTCTAAGTAGGGTTATGGATTTACCCGAAAGTAAGTATGAACATTGAAAAGAAAAATTCATTAATGGTTTTCCCCCTCTCTTTGTCGAATGAGTGAGAAAAACACTTAGGGGATCTTATGGTGAAATAAAATTTGCAGAAAAGACTTATGGTCAGCTTATAGCAGCCTGTACTCAGGAAGGCTTAGCATTATGCAACGAGTTGAAATTGGTTAGTCAAATTAAGTTTGACAAGCTTAGAGAAAAATTCCAACTAGGAGATTTTTGTGAGCAATTTGGTATGGATAAACCAGTGTCTACTAAGACAGGGAAAAGCCAAAGATATTCTAAGTCTGATAAATCTTATAGAAAGAAACACTCTAGACATAGAACCATTAAAGAGCGTGAGACTAGAAAAAACTATCGTAAGTCTACCAGATTTATGAAGAATAGATCCAAAAGAGATTTAGCAAAAATCAAGTGTTATAGGTGCAACCAATATGGCCATATAGCTCCTAATTGTAAACTTTAAAAAACTCAAGTTTTTAGGACTCTCTGATGAGGTGCATGATCAAGTTTATGATTTATTATATACTTCTGATTCTGAATCTGATTATAATTGTGATTCTGAATCTGAAAATAATTTTGAATTGCCTAGTTCTGATAGTGATCAGGATGATGTTAATAAATGCACTGATTGCAATAATGATAAATGCAATTGTAATGAAATGATGTATAAATTGCAATCACAGTTTGAAGATTTAGACTTAAATGTTTGAACTCTTACTGCTGATAATGTTCTTGATTTATTAAAAGAAATTTCTGATGAGAAGCTTCGTGAAAAAATTGTCAATCTTGCTGCTAAAAAATCTGTTGATAGTACTGCCAGTACTTCTAAAAATACTATTAAAAATGCTGATGATGAATATTATATGCCTTATTCTTTATCTAAGGTAAATAGAAGACTTGCTTTGAGTCAAACCCCAGGAAGAGATACAACTTTTGATGATTTAAAAATAGAATTTGAAAAACTGGAAAAAAAAAATATTATCTCTTTAAAGCAAAATCAAATGATCTCCGATCATAGGATTTTGAAAATTGAAGAAGATATTTCTGATTTTTACTAAAAAACTATTTCCTCTAAAGGAAAAGAAAAGGAAATTGTTGAAAATCCTAAAAATTTTGATATGAATAACATTATTCAAAAAATTGATCCAAAAAATAATTATAATCTGGGTATGATGCAACTAGTTATTGCCCATAAATGGTATATAAATTGTACTATTTTGATTAATAAAGAATTTCCTATCACTAATGTAGCTATGATCGATAGTGGTGCTGACGTTAGTTGCATTCATGAAGGATTGATTCCGACCAGATATTTTAAAAAAACTACTCATATAATTAAATCTGCATCTGGGCATAGTCTTGATATTAATTATAAATTACCTAATACCCATATTTGTCTAAACAAGATTTGCATTCCGCATTTCTTTTTCTTGGTAAAAAATCAACTTTATCCTCCTATCATTTTAGGAACCCCTTTTATAAATGTTATATATCCTTATATGCATATTGATGCAAGTGATTTTAAAGCTACTTATAAAAATTGGAAAATTTATTATCCTTTTGTTACTGATCCCGTAACAAGAGGTATAAACGCTTTAATAGGAATGAAACAACGACAAGTAAATTTCTTACAATTAGAAATAATGAGTATAAATATTCATGATACAATGAAATCTATCAAGGTTCAGGACAAAATGAAAATAGTCTCGGACCAAATGACTATTGATATTTGTGCTGATCATCCAAATGCTTTCTGGAATCGTAAGAAACATATTGTTTCTCTTCCTTATGAAGAACGTTTCAATGAAGATAAAATCTCGACTAAATCTCGACCTAGTCAAATGAATACAAAATTAGTTGAGTTCTGTAAAAAAAAGATTGACAGTCTCTTACAGAAAGGTCTTATAAAACCTTTCAAATTCCCTTGGTCTTGTACTGCTTTCTATGTGAATAATGTTGCTGAAAAAGAACGAGGTATGCCAAGACTTGTTATTAACTATAAACCTCTGAATAAAGTTTTGAAATGGATTAGGTACCCAATACCTAATAAAAATGACTTGCTTTCTAGATTATATGATGACAATATATTCTCTAAGTTTGACTTAAAATCTGGATATTGAGAAATTCAGATTGATAAAGAGCACACTTATCGAACTGTTTGTAATGTCCCTTTTGGACAATATGAATGGAATGTCATGCCATTTGGTTTAAAGAATGCCCCTTCTGAATTTCAGAAAATTATGAATGATATATTTAATCCTTATATGTATTTTATAATTGTCTATATTGATGATATTCTAGTATTCTCAAAAACTCTTGAATTACATTTTAAACATCTAAATATGTTTAAACAAATTATACTACAAAATGGTTTGGTTATTTATAAACCAAAAATGAGTTTGTTTCAGACAAATGTTCGATTTTTAGGACATAATATTTTTCAAGGTACAATTGAACCCATACAAAGAGCTATGGATTTTGCTAAAAAATTCTCTGATATTATTTCTGACAAAACCCAACTGCAGAGATTTCTTGGAAGTCTTAACTATATTTCTCCTTTTTATGAAAACCTGTCTAGGGATTTATCCCATTTGTATGATAGGTTGAAAAAGGATTATAAAAATCCTTGGACTCAAGTCCACACTGATTTGATAAAATTAATTAAAAAGCAAGTTCAAACTATTTTCTGTTTAACTCTAGCTAATCCTGCTTGATTAAAAATAATTGAGACTGATGCATCAAATATTGGGTATGGAGGAATACTTAAATAAGTTAATCCCCATACTAAGACTGAATGTTTAGTTAGATTTTATTCTGGCAAATGGACTGAAAGTCAGAAAAAATACGCCACTGTGGTCCATGAAATGTTAACTATTGTTAAATGTGTTTTAAAATTTCAAGATGATTTATATAATCAAAAGTTTAAAGTGAGAACTGATGCTCAATCTGTTAAATACATGTTTGATAAAGACTTTAAACATGCTGCTTCTAAATTAATATTTGCAAGGTGGCAAGCCCAGTTAGCTCCTTTTGATTTTGAGATACAATACAAGAAAGAAAGTGAAAATTCTTTACTTGATTTTCTCTCTAGAGAATATTTAAACAATCAATGAATTTTTACACTTACTATCTCTCTGAAAAAACTTTTATTACTATTATCAAAAGTATTTCTTTAAGTGAAGATATTCATTTTATTATATTAGAAAAACTCATTCGTAATATAATTGAAGAAGACTTAAATCTTCCTAATCTTGAAGATATTCGAGATGAAATTGACTGGGATGATTTTGATACATCATTTGACGCATATTAAACTATTTTATGTAGTATGGGCACTGATCCACCTTGGAAAATGGCCAGTGAAAGAGGAAAAAGCGGTAGAAGTCAAAATCAAAACTCTAGAGGAAGAGGAAGAAATTCTCCCTCATCATCATCCTCATATGCTTCAAGCTCATCTAATTTTCCAGTATTGCAACGAGGAAATATAAGTTTGATTAATTTGAAAATTCAGCATTATGCAGAATCTTCATCTTCAAAAACTCTGAATATAAGTCCTTCTATTGTTTAGAAATAGGGATACTATTTTCTATTGTTTGTATAGGGGCAAATATTCTGGTGGTAGAATTTTTATAGTTGGTCCATGAAATGACCACCATTGAATAAACCAATTTGGTACTAGATCCGCAAAGACTTTTGGACAAACTTTCAAAATTCACGTATGTTTATGCTTAATGTTATTGTAATAAAAAGTTTGGAAAAATGCTTTGATATAATACCAATAAGTAAAAGAGATTTGTGCAGTTTTTATTTTCATGGTTTTTTCGGCCATAGAGGTTGTTTCCCAATCTTCTATAGATAAAAGTTTTTTAATTACCATTTTAGAGTAACCATGAACATGTTTTGTGGTTGCACTCAGCTGGTGATGTTCTTTGTCAGTGCTTACTATGGAAATTAGAATAGATTCATAGTAAGCTCTTGTTTTGTATGACTCACCTGCAAAATAGAGGTTAGTCACCAAGTGTTTTTGGAGTAATTTCCAGGGATCATCTTGTTTACATATCTAAGAATTTTCAACAAGAAGAATTAATTCTCTCTTCTAAAGTTTTTCATAGTTCGGCCTATCGGCAGTGTTTTTTATTGCAATTGAAGCAAACGAATCAGCTTGCTTTACAGATATATAAGATTGTATTTTCTCATATAACGGATGATCTTCTGGTATATCATATAATCTAGAAAGCAAGTCATGTTTATTAGGTATTGGGTACCTAATCCATTTAAAAACTTTATTCAGAGGTTTATAGTTAATAACAAGTCTTGGCATACCTCGTTCTTTTTCAGCAACATTATTCACATAGAAAGCAGTACAAGACCAAGGAGATTTGGAAGGTTTTATAAGACCTTTCTGTAAGAGACTGTCAATCTCCTTTTTACAGAACTCAACTAATTTTGTATTCATTTTGCAAGGTCGAGATTTAGTCGGGATTTTATCTTCACTGAAACCTTCTTCATAAGGAAGAGAAACAATATGTTTCTTACGATTCTAGAAAGCATTTGGATGATCAGCACAAATATCAACAGTCATTTGGTCCGAGACTATTTTTATTTTGTCCTGAACCTTGATAGATTTCATTGTATCATGAATATTTATACTCATTATTTCTAATTGTAAGAAATTTACTTGTCGTTGTTTCATTCCCATTAAAGCGTTTATATCTCTTGTTACGGGATCAGTAATAAAAGGATAAGAAATTTTTTAATTTTTATAAGTAGCTTTAAAATCACTTGCATCAATATGCGTATAAGGATATATAGCATTTATAAAAGGGGTTCTTAAAATGATAGGAGGATAAAGTTAATTTTTTATCAAGAAAAAGAAATGCGAAATGCAAATCTTGTTTCGACAAATATGGGTATTAGGTAATTTATAATTAATATCAAGACTATGCCCAGATGCAGATTTAATTATATGAGTAGTTTTTTCAAAATATCTTATCGAAATTAATCCTTCCTGAATGCAACTAACGTCAGCACCACTATTGATCATAGCTACATTAGTGATAGAAAATTCTTTATTAATCAGAATAGTGCAATTTATATACCATTTATGGGCAGTAAATAGTTGCATCATACCCAGAAAATAATTATTTTTTGGATCAATTTTTTGAATAATTTTATTCATATCAGAATTTTCAGGATTTTCAACAACTTCCTTTTCTTTTTCTTTAGAGGAAATAGTTTTTTGAGAAAAATCAGAAATATCTTCTTCAATTTTTAAAATTCTATGATCGGAGATCATTTGATTTTTCTTTAAAGAGATAATTTCTTTTTTCAATTTTTCAAATTCTATTTTTAAATCATCAAAAGTTGTATCTCTTCCTGGGGTTTGACTCAAAGCAAGTCTTCTATTTACCTCAGATAAAGAACAAGGCATATAATAATCATCATCAACATTTTTAATAGTATTTTAGAAGTACTAGCAGTACTATCAACAGTTTTTTTAGCAGCAAGATTGATAATTTTTTCACAAAGCTTTTCATCAAAAATTTCTTTTAATAATTCAAGAACATTATCAGCATTAAGAGTTCGAACATTTAAGTCTAAATCTTCAAACTGTGATTGCAGTTTATACATCATTTCATCACAATTGCATTTATCATTATTGTAATCAGTGCATTTATTAACATCATCATGATCACTATCAGAACTAGGCAATTCAAAATTATTTTCAGATTCAGAATCACAATTATAATCAGATTCGGAACCTGAAGTATATAATAAACCATAAACTTGATCATGCACCTCATCAGAGAGTCCTAAAGACTTGAGTTTTTGAAGTTTACAATTAGAAGCTATATGACCATATTGGTTGCACCTATAGCACTTGATTTTTGCTAAATCTCTTTTGGATCTATTCTTCGTAAATCTGGTAGACTTACGATAGTTTTTTCTAGTCTCACGCTCTTCTTTGGTTCTATGTCTAGAGCATTTTTTTCTATAAGGTTTATCAGACTTAGAATATTTTTGGCTTTTCCCTGTCTTAGTAGAAACTGGTTTATCCATATCAAATTGCTCACAAAAATCTCCTAGTTGGGATTTTTCTCTAAGTTTGTCAAGCTTATTTTGTCTAGACAATTTCAACTCGTTGCATAATGCTAAGCCTTCCTGAGTACAGGTTGCTATAAGCTGACCATAAGTCTGTTTTGCAAATTTTATTTCACCATAAGATCCCCTAAGTGTTTTTCTCACTCTTTCGGCAAAGAAAGGGGGAAGACCATCAATAAATTTTGATTTCCAATGTTCATACTTACTTTCGATTAAATCCATAACCCTACTTAGAAAGGTATTCTTATACCACCTAAATTCTCCTAAGGTTCTACATCTAAGACCATTAAGGAGTGTCATAATATTTTCATATTGATTGGTAAATCTACCTCCAAAATGTTCTATAATGGTAAGCATAAGGATATACAACATCTTCTCTACCCGCAAATAAAGGTCTCCCCAAGTTATCTTGGCCAGGAGTGTTATTCCTAGCAGTAAAAATGGCTTTTTTTTTGTGGTTAAGAAGTTGTCCCACCAACCACGAAGTTGGCCAGTAAAACCAGCAACTATCATTTTACAAATAGTTTCATCATTGCATCTTGAACGATTTTCAACAGATGCCGTGGCTTTTGCTATGGTAGAATACATTAACGTATGATGAACAAGAATAGAGATTTGCCTATCAGACAATCCATCTATGTTCCATTCATATATTGCATCACCATTATAAGACGTATTAGTCTGATTCTAGTCCCTTTCCTCTATCAAAACATCCTGAGGAGTTGGTCGTGGATAATAAGTGACAGTCATGCGGGGAATATCAACATATTTTTCCCCCAATTGTTTTCTAATCATTCCTCTGAGCTTATTGAGCTCGGAAGAAATTGCATTTCCCACATTTGGAGTAGATTCGAGAGTATCAGCAAAATTAGTCTCTAGATTGTTGACAAAATCATCAGACAAATCAAGGGGTTTAATATTCAAATGTGAGAATTTTTTGTCTAATAATTTTTCTAATTCTTCTATATAAGATGGTTTTTCAAATCCTTCAATATCAAGAGGTCTCTGAATACAGGGTCTAGACAATATTAAATCGCCTGCCTTGCTTTCTGAAGTAGAAGCAATATCAGATGACTTCATATTATCCTTAAGCTTTTGAACCATTTCAGTTAATTCATCAAGTTTTTTATCAAGAGAAGAAATATGTTGTCCTAGAACTTTAACATACAAACTCAAATAGTTATTCTGAGCAATAAAATTATTTGTTTTGTGCCATAATTTATGTCTGCATATTTGCCTATAGAAAAATTTGACTATGATTGGATCCATTTATTTTGTACTATATCCTTGCTTAAGTGCAAAGAATAGGATCAAGAGACGAAATTACTTGCCCGTCGTAGTAAATTTCAAAATTTAAATAAAGCCAATCCTGGATGTTGCCTCATTATTTTGGATTGACATAATCATTCGATTTTCTTGTAAATTCTCCAAGAAACTTCCAACAATTTTAGCAATCTATCCCCAAACATTTACAGTATATGAAAAAGGAAATAAAGAAAAGGACAGAAACAAAAAAGTGACAGCTTATATATATCATTGGTTGGGGAAAAGTAAAAATAATTTGGTTCTAAAGGTAATATTAAAGTCATTGTTGCTCTTACTTGTATATAAAGGATGAATTATATTTTTAAAAAATTTACCCTTAATGACATGTTCTTACCTACCAAATATTGGACCATTACATTCTTAGAGTAATTTTCGGACAATAGTATATACAATTTAGTGTCAACTTACACACATTTACAATATACAAATTTCTTATACAATTATATTAATTTTACCTGCAGTGAAAGATTATTTACCATCTTTTGCAAGCTATCCATTCATATTTGCTAAATAAAATTACAGAATAAATATTTTAAGTGATCTAATTAGTGTAAAAATTCTTTTCACTGTCAATATATGAAAGTTATATATGGCAATTTTATGCATTTAAATATATATCTATCTTTATGCGCATCGTTTACATTAAATCAAGAAATTTAATTTTATTTGTGTAAAATTAGATTATTTTACTTTGATCGGAGGTGTATCGGAAACAACCTTTCTGTCTGATCTCGAGTGTAATAGTATGGACTGCATACACTTATCTTATCCGAACCATACTTGGTGATAAGATACTGAATATCTTCTTGTTGTTATTGCGTACAATTAGATCGAATGTCCATGTATCAATTCTCCAAGATTAAATGATGAGCACGTGTATGAAATGCATATTTTATATTTATAGATTTGATGTAAACACGAGATACTATCGTGCATGTGGCACGAGAAACCGGGTCTCTAAATGGGCCCCACTTACAAAATTGAAGCCCACATTGTCACTGCAATTGGCCCGTTAATCACGGAAATTTTTGAAGAATGGCCTACCAAGTGCGTTGGATGCTTTGTTTTACTAATAATGTCATCTAGCTGGTGTCACATTCTGCATTTGCTTTGCTTCCCATGTGTTATTTTGCAGGCAAAAGCAAGTACAAATGCTTTCTACTATATTGACATAAAAAAAAAAAGGAAAAAATTTCTAGCTTTAAATTTATGTGACGTAGAAATAAATGTAAACAATATAAATTTCGACAGTTTATAGTTTAATTATAGAAAATATTAATATTTTATATAATTATTGAAAATTTTAGTTTTGAATATGCCAAGATACATAATTAGCTTTCATACGTCCAACGAAGATATACATTTTTTTCTTTATAAAAATATATAATTAGCTTCCGATACATTTTTTTTTATTTTGATGGAAAAATCTACGTATATTTATTTATTTTCAGATTTTCCTTTGTGAAAATATATTAAGTATTTTGTTGCTGTAATTTTAAGCAAGTCAATTTGATATTTTGTTACCTTTATTTATTCTTTTAATTGTGTCTCGATAAAAAAAAAATTTGAATTAATGGTCTTATGGCAAACACCCTCTTTGTCCCACAAATGTAGGGAGGGAAGTGGCCTAAGGATCCCTTTCCAACCCACGCTCTCCATCTCTAACAAGATTGTGTCCAGAATAGAGTGGGGAGGATGCAAATGTCAACATACATCTTATTCTTTTTAGATTTCTCATTCGTGAAATTATATTAAATATATTATTATACATATTTATATGACTCCCTTAACTAAAAGTGCGTAGTTTAAAGTTATACACGGGCGTGTGACCTAATTATAAGCAAAGTGGTTGAGAACCATCCAAATTCAATTTTTAGGAGAAGCAAAAAAGCACTTGGTGGTTTCTTTTCACATATTCATAATATTAATAAATAAAATTCTTCAATACTTAAGTTGATGAGAAATAACAAATACCTTATGAAATAAAACAAGATACGTGCAAACTAATCAGATTTTATGATATTTAATTGAGTATTATTATACACAAAGTATTAAAATTGCCCTTATAGTCAACAATTAAACGAGACATAATAACACTTGCACATGTTTATTCATCTTTTTCTCTAAATAAAGATCATACTTTACATCAAGTCAAGTCTCAAACAATAATTTCAATGGGGGAAAAGGGTGCAGATGTATAAAGGTAAATCAAGGTCTTAATTTTAAATAGATTAAAAAAATAATAACTAAAAATCACACATGAGACTAAACAAAAAGAAGAAGAAGAAGAAGATAATTTTATATATGTGGATTAAATGATGACCTGGACAATACTAAATCCAATTTTTATATCTAAAACTCCTACTGGCCAAGAAAAGCATGAAACTCAAAATATTTAGAGTTAAAATCATTTTTGATGTTTAAATATCTTTAAAAAATATTACTATAATTTATAATAATTTTATGTAATCTTTAATTACTGAATCATACTGCAAAACTTCTTACATTCCATTTAAAGTTACATTAAAAATCAAATTTATTAATTATTGCAATCTAAATCTGCTTATATTCTTAAATAATAGAACCTCTGATAACGCCTATAATTTGGATCGCACTTTGTTAGTTAAGGTAGATCAACAAACATCTTCTACCTTTTTCGTGTTTGCCCTCCTTCAATTTTGATTAAGAAATTAGTATGTTTAGTCAATTTCTTAATATCAGCTTATTTTAAAAAGTGATTAATATTTTTGATTCAAAAAAGTATTTTTGATGAGAGACACTTTGTATTTAACTAATCGATTTGGAAAATACTTTTGAACAATAATCAGAGTATTTAACCAAACTTTTAAAAAGTACTTCTATCTCAAAATATTTTTGGAGAAAAATTATTGTTTTAGTTTCTAAAATAAGGTACTTGGACTACTCAAAATCACTATTTTTCTTCTAAAACCAAAGCCAAAACATCTTACTTTTTCAAAAAAAATTATTTAAAAAAAGAACAATTTTGACTTCCTAAAAGTTTGACCAAATAGGGTATAAATTAATATCTTTAAAGATTAAACAACAATGTTTTTAAACACAAAAAATAACTTTGTTTTTTTTTTGGTGTTAACCCATGTCATTAATCTCCTGTTGTTACTCTCTATTTCCATTTGATATATTAATTCCTTAACCTTATTAGGACAAGGAGATCTTTACGTAACTAGTAAAGTTATCTCCATTTGATTAGGGTATCACAGGTTTAAGTCGGGAAAATAGCTGTGAAAGATATTTTATAATTCATATTTTTTGACTTAGGAGAAATAAAGAGCATTGAAATTTAGAATTTTTTTAATAGTCTAAAAGCCTAGAACATAAAAAAATATGGTCAATTCAACATTTAAAAATAAATACAATTGGAGACCTTGATACTCAAAGTATAGTTTATTGCTGTTAGAGTTAAACCTGCGAAACAAGCTATGAAGATTTTTGCAATTTTTGAATCAAACCAATTTTTAATCAGTTAAAGGCGGAACGATTAATTACTAATTACTAAAGAACAAAAGATAATTATTTTATTTTAAAGTCGTGTTGTGTTAATTTGATTAGGTGTAGATTGACCAATAGTGTTACATGTGTAGTAGATATGTTTTTTTTTTATTTAAAAAAAATTATAGAAATATCCCGTATATGTAATGGACATTCTTTTGTATCAAAATTAACAAAAATGGTTGCGGCAAAAAATAATTACTCGAAGTCATTTAAAATAATATTACACTTTTGTAGGGTGCGGATTAGGCGCGGTAACTTTACTAAGAAATAAATAGTTATTGGGTAATAAGTATTTATTTTTATATAATGTATTTGGTGAATATTATTGATTGAAATATTTTTCATTTTTATCTTCTTGACTTAAAATGTTTTATTAATTCATATTCTAAATTAAATATTATCGTAATTAAATTATCTAGTGCTCTAGGATCCTCGTTAGTACTATGTAACAAGGTCTTGTAGGCTCTGATACAAGGCCCTACAATTGGTATCAAAGCCTTGTTATTTAAAAAATACGAAAGTCGTATATATATGGATTTACTTGATTAATTTATTAATTATGATTCATTTGATAAAACTAGATTTAGATATTCCTCAAAATATTATTTAAATGAATAACGTACAAAAATATAAAGAATTAAAGCAAATAATATCTGAAAAGCGTAAAGAATTAAAAATAAGGATAGAAAGACTACAATATAACATAATTATCGGAGTTAGTAAAAACTCAATAAATGCACAAAAAGAAGGAATATCAAATTTAGAATCAACAATAGATAGTCTAGAATATACATACCAACATGATCTATTAACAATTAAATTAAAAAATGAACAAATAAGAATTTATAATAGACGAAAAAACATATGAAAATCACAAAGGATTAAAAATAAAAATAGTATTTTCTAATTTAGGTAGAAGGTATAAGAAAATAGGTGAACATTTATATTTAATGTTAGAAAAAAGAAGAATTAAAATTAGAAGATAAATTGACAGTTATGGTGAGAATAGAAAAAGAAAACGAAGAAATAGATAGAAAAAAGGAAATAGAAAAAATAAAACAACAAACTACTGAAGAAATACGAAAAATAGAAGAAACTAAAAATAGTAGGATTGCTGAATTAGAAAAAGAACTACAAATGCTAAAAGATCTGTATGAAAAAAGACAGAAAGAAAAAAAAGAAAAAGATAAAGAACAAAAATTATTAAATGAGATTAATCAATTTAAAGAAAAATTAGAAATAAACAATAAAGAAATAGAAACAAAGGAATTAGAAATTAATACAATAGATGTTGAAGAAACAGATAATTATGATTCGGAAGATAGTGAAACATATACAGAAATCTTAAAAAATACAAAAAATTTAGGAATCAATGGAAAACAAGAAGTAATTAATGAAGAAAATTTAGAAAATATAAACACGGAAATAAACACTCTTGATAAAAAAAGAAGATGAAAATATAATACCTAGAACATCAGAAATAAGAAAACCTACATATTATAAGAATTAGTTTAAAAGATATAATCTAAAGAATGAATATGACAAATGGACACCAAAACAAATAGTTAATAAAAATTATAACTTTTTAGACTTAGATTGTGTAATAGATACAGAAAAAACAATACAATTATGGATAGGATATATGACAAAACAATTATTAGATAATAATATAAATGTAATAGATGCACCAGAATATATAAAAAGAACACTAATAGGAACAGTGAAATTATGGTTTTTAAATCTAACTGAAAATAGTAAAAGAGTATTAAGAACTGACAAACCCACAGAAGGAACATCATCAACAACTACAACTAAATTAACACCTATAGAATTATTAAAAAAATATGAAACAACTATAAAAGACGAATTTAGTAGCATGACAACAACAGAAGAAAAATAGAACAAAATGAAGAGAAAGATACAAATAGAAATTTAATGTTAAAATTAACAATATGTAACATGTGCTACATAGATGAATATACTTGCGCATTTAAAGAATATTATTATAAAGGAGCATATAATACAGAAGAAAGTAAAGAAATAAGAAAATTATATTTTAGTAAATTACCTGAACCATTTAGTTCAAAAATAATAAAGAGTTGAGATGAAGCAAAAATAGTAGATACTCTAGGAGCAAGAACAAAATTTTTACAACAATGGTATAGAAATCTATGTGGAAAAAATAAAGAAGAAATAAAAATGGAAAAAAATATTAATAAGAAATTTATCATGTTGCAAAGACAAAATAACACCTAAATTTGGATGCGAAGAAAGATATTATAAGAAAAGAAAAAGACATAAGAAATATAAGAAATACAAAAAATTAAAATATAAGTATAAGAAACCAAGAAAAAAATATTATGTAAAAAATTATAAACATAAAAGACCATATAGGAAAAAGAAATCTATAAAGGAATGTACTTGTTATAATTGTGGAAAATTAGGACATTTAGCTAGAGATTATAAATTACCTAAAACCTCAATAAATAAATAAATATCAGAAATAAAAATAGAAAATACAGAATATATGCAGGTAGATTATATAGATTATGAATTAGAAAGTGAAGACAGTATATATGAAATTTCAGAGAATGAAACAGATAATGAAATAGATAGTGAACTAGACGAATTAAATGACTGAAGAAGACATACAAATAAACCAAATGACTGAAGAAGATATAAAAATAATGACAAAAGAAGAATATTTAAATGACGAAGGAACAGATCAAAAAATAATATTTGATAACAATGTATTTGATGAAATAAAAGGAAAAGAGTTAGACTTAAGTGTAGAAAAAATATTTAAAATACCAACAATAAAAAATATATTTACTAGGAAAAAGGAAGAATATTATGTAGTAAGACAAAAAGAACATGTAATAGACTGCAGATATGCAAAAGGTAAAGCTAGTATACCACTAGTAACAAAAAGAATAATAAATAAAGAAATAAACGATATAAAAAGTAGAGACCCAATAAAATATGTACACCTTGGAGGTACGGAGATATTGATAAAAACATGTTTTAGAGAAGGAATAGATACACCAATAGAACTATATTTAGCAGATGATAGGATTATAAGACCTATAGAAAAAAGTATAATAACTGCCATAAAAGGAAATTTAATATACCAAAAAATTTAATTTATAATAAGTGCAAATTATTCAGTAGCAATAACAGATAAAAATATAGATAAATCATTGGTATTATATTGGAAAATATCAGGAATAGAACTAACCCCAGGAAGTAAAATATTTACAGCAAGATGTAAAAATCTATATGTATTAACTACAAAACACAAAATAACAGGAAAAAATAAAATTAATAAAATACAAATAGAAAGTCCTTTTGAACAATTCGTAAAAACAATTGATAATAATGATTATAGTTACAAAAATATAGACATAGAAGAAGATTTAGAAATAATAAATGATAGAATAAGTACAACAAAAAGAATAGCTTATGAAAAAACAGAATCATCAAGTTCATCAAAAAGAACAAGTTATGAAACAAGTTCAATAGTTAATTTAAATCAATATTACATAACAGGAACAATAAATGAAAAGGAATATTTAATACTCTTAAATACAGGACAAGAAGAAAATTATATAGCAAAATATCTAGTAAAAAATGAGGAAATAAAATCCGATAATAATATATGCCCAGATCTACCAAGAAGCTTAATAAACACTAAAAATATAGCAGGAAAAATAATAATAATAGGAGTTAGAAAAATGAAAATAGAATTTGAAATAAAGGAAGCAATGCAAAAAGCAAACATAATATTAGGAATTAAATGGCTAGAACAAGTAAAACCATACAATATAGAATATACACAATTATCTATAACATATAATAGAGAAAAATTATTCCTAAGAAGAGCTTTAACATGATATGAAAATATATGTATTAATGAAGATAGTAGTAGAAGGATATTACAGTAGATATTATACGCCTATGATAGATACAGGAGCAGAAGCTAATTTATGTAGATATAATTGTTTACCAGAAAGTAAATGGGATAAATTAAAAACACCAATAATAGTTAAAGGATTTAATAACGAAGGAAGCTTAATTACTTATAAAGCTAAGAATGTAAAAACACAAGTATGAGATAAAATATTAACAATAGAAGAAATCTATAATTATGAGCTAACATCAAAAGATATACTTTTAGGAATGCCGTTTTTAGACAAATTATACCCACATATAATAACTAGAACAGATTGGTGGTTTACAACACCATGTAAACAGAAAGTAAGAGCAAAAAGAGTTATTAATAAAATAAGAAAGAAAACTGATTGGATAAAAGAAAGTGAAAAAATTACACAAAAATTGGAAAATATAAAAAATACTGAAGATACAATAGAACTGGTCGTATTTTCAATAAATAAAAAGGAAATAACTATATTTTCAATAAATAAGATAGAAATAATTAAGAAAAAATTAGAACAATTATATAGTGAAGATCCATTAAAAGGATGGAAAAAACATAAAACCACTATAAAAATTGAATTAATAGATAAAAATAGCATAATAACCCAGAAACCATTAACATATAATTTTGATGATTTAAAAGAATTTAAAATGCATATAGAAGAATTATTAGAAAAATAATATATATAAAAAAGTAATAGTAAACATAATAGTCCAACATTTATAGTAAATAAACATAGTAAACAAAAAAGAGGAAAAAGTAGGATGGTTATTGATTACAGAAATTTAAATGCAAAAACAATGACTTATAATTACCCAATACCAAACAAGATATTAAAAATAAGGCAAATACAAGGATATAATTATTTTAGTAAATTTGATTGTAAATCAGGATTTTACCATTTAAAGTTAGAAGAAGAATCTAAGGAATTAACCGCATTTACGGTACCACAAGAATTTTATGAATGGAATGTACTACCATTTGGATATAAAAATGCACCAGGTAGATATCAACATTTTATGGATAGTTATTTTAAACAATTACCTAATTGTATAGTATACATAGATGATATACTATTATATACAAAAACTAAAAAAGAACATTTAAAATTATTAGAACAATTTACAGATATAATAGAAAAATCAGGAATAAGTTTAAGTGAGAAGAAAATAGAAATTATGAAAAATCAGATAGAATTTTTAGGAATACAAATAGATAAAAGTGGAGTCAAAATGTAACAACACATAGTCCAAAAAATAATAAATTCAGAAGAAGAATTAGGTACAAAAAAGAAATTACAATCATTTTTAGGATTAGTAAACCAAGTAAGAGAATACATTCCAAAATTAGCAGAAAACTTAAAACCATTACAAAAAAAAAAAAAAAAAGGATGTAGAATATAGATATAATGAAGAAGACAAAAAACAGGTAAAGAAAATAAAATTACTTTGTAAAGAGTTACCAAAATTACAATTTCCAGATGAAAATAAAAAATTTACATATATAGTAGAAGCCGATGCAAATGAATATAGTTATGGAGGAGTACTCAAATATAGGTATGAAGAAGAAAAATTAAAACATCATTGTAGATATTATTCAGGAACGTTTAACGAAACAGAAATAAAATGGGAAATAAATAGAAAAGAATTATGTTCTTTATATAAATGTCTAATAGCATTTGAATCATATATCGTGTATAACAAGTTTATTGTTAGAACAGATAATACACAGGTACGATGGTGGCTAACAAGAAAAATACAAAATTCAGTTACGACAAAGGAAATTCGGAGACTAGTATTAAATATACTGAATTTTACATTTACAATTGAAGTAATCAATAATAACAAAAATATCATTGCAGATTACTTATCAAGACAAAGCTACTCAAACTGATTTACCAATGGAAGAGGCTAATGCCAAAGATACCCAGACTGATTTATTGCTCCAAATGTTTAAACAAATGGAGTTATTACAAGAACGAGTTATTACACTAATTACTGAAGTTACAAATGTAAAAGTGCAAGTCAAGCACTATAAAAAATAAGATACTGTGCAGGAAGAGCACATTAAAAAACTAGACCTAGAAGGTGACGATGAGAAACACCTTAAAACTCAAATTACTGCCGAAACTTCAATTACAGCTGCAGGAACATCTAAAGGGAAAAATATAGTCACTCAAAATAGACCCGAAATACCAAAGAAAAAGAATTATAACCTCAACCAAATATTTTCAAAACCATATACACCAAATATACAAAATTTAGAAGCATTTGCACCTCCCCAGATACATACCTATTCTGAATCACTTAACCAAGAAAAACAGACATACAATTATTCTTCTCGTAAATACATTGACAACATACACACTTTACAAACCTTATTAAATATCAAACTTATTCAAAGTGAAGAGCTAGCCGCACAACAAAAAGGATATATTACCCAGAAATGCCAAAATTACAATAAACTTATTGCCTTACCAGGAACAAGCCCAAATTTTATTAAATCATGTTACTATTATGGATTATTATCTACGGTTTACACAACTAATGGAGAAGAGTTAGCAGGAATCCCAGAAATTCACAAAGAATTTATGACTTACAAGAGAATTACCAACGGACAATTATTCTATGTTCGATTTTATTCCGCACCAGTAGAATTATTATTTGACGAAATTAAACAGACTATTAATGTGGTCAAAATGGGTATGACCAGAGATTATATTATTTCGGAAGAAATATGTGAACAGACCGAGATACCAAAAACGCAGATACCAGCATTTTACCGCAACAAAAGAGTTATTGGAATAAGCAATATATTATTAGAGTTACTTAATAATTATTCAAATAAAAAGCCAGTTTGGATATATAATTCAAGGAATCAAGCATTGATTTATTCAACTTGCAGAGAAGTTAGAGACCATGACATGGAAGAACTTAGAAAATGGGGATTAACACTCCTCAGACCAGAAGAACAACCATTAACACGATCTATCAGTAAGAGAATTATTTCAGAAGAAGCTATGGATCAATTTTGCGAAAAAGTTGGCCAAAAATACAAAGACCACATATGCAGCAGATGTAGTGGCAAACACAACTTTATTCCAGATGTGATGCTACACTGACAAAAAATAAAGAAGATAACCAAAGCAGATACAGAAGAAAGAGATAAAGACAAAAGACATGTGAATAAATTTACTTTACGTAAAAGATTTTGATAGGCATTTAAAGTTTTTTTGTTATTTAGTGCTTTATGTCAAAGTCTTCTTTTAAAAAGATGAAGACTTTTTTGTAAACATTAATTAGTCTAGCCTAGACTAGTATAGAGTTTGATTTTTCAAGTCATTTTTTAGGAAACATCATATGTAAATTTCAGTTATAAATAGAAGAACCGAAGGCAGTGCAAAGGCAAGCCTTCATATGTTGAAGCAAAAACTCTCTCTCTTGTCCACAACAAATATTTTGTTTATTCATTTAAAAACAGGTATATTTCAATGGAAAAATCTATGGAGGAACAAAACTTAGGATTATCAAACTTACCAGAACAGGTATATTTATTCAGTATTATGAATAGCTAAATTCATAATTCCTAACAATCATGATATAATAAGATAAGTTCATGTTAGTTACTTTATAGTAGAATTATTCGAAGAATAGCATGTTAAGAAGTTTATTAGCAAAGTGGAAACGGAGAAAAATCCCTAAGAACTATGCCATCCTAAAGATGAAACCAATAAGGCAAGAAGCCGTGGTGGGGAGTAGCTAGAGTTGAGGCGCTGTTTAAGGGAAAAATATCTGGATTACCATGCTAATAGTGACCGACGAACATGTTATTTAAGAATGATCTAGTATATAATAATCTAATATGATCATATTTTGTTATGTGTATGATTGAAGGGAATATTTTGAAAATAGCAATTTTATGAAAAATGAATAATTATTTATCTAACGAAATGGTAGATCAATTTAAAATACTTATTTTGTATTCACTTAAGGATATAAAAGTAGTAGATATAAGAAAAATCATATTAGAAAAAGCATGTGGTAAATATTATATGACTACAATAAATTACATACCATGCCTACCTAACTACTCTTACAAATACTTACCATGATAAATTACATATATCTAGAATTTTGGGGAAAAAAATATGAGAAACATACAGTTAGTAGAAAAACAGATGAAAGTAAATTTAGACAAATACATGGAAACTAAAGATATAAAATATATAGAATTTCTTAATGAAAATATGCAAGAACTACTTAGACTAAAACAAACAATTGAAAAATGTTATGAAAAAGCGTTTAATCAAGCTTAAATGACAGATGATATTAAAATACTTGTTTTATATATACTTAGAGATATAGAAATCATAGACATAAAGAAAATAATATGGGAAAAATTACAAGATTATGAAGAGGAAGAATTATTAAACAGTATAGGAAACTTATGCATATATTATGAACATCAATACTATTTAGATTCAGATGGATATTATACAGACAAAAAATGTCAGAATATATTAAGAAAATTAGAGAAAACCAAGAAGACCTACATAAGGAAATTGATTACAAAAAACAAATTAGAGAAATAATGGAAAATCTAATAGAAAAATTAAAATGGATAGACGAAACCTTGAAAAATTTAGAAAAAAACAAAGATAAAAGTTTAGATAGTTTAAAAAGTTCATTAAGAAGAGAACAAGAAAAAATAGTTAGTAGTATTAATAACCTCAAACAAGATATTAAATATAGTACAAGTAGAATAGATTATTATACATTTACTTTAGAAGAATAAAATGATAAACTACGAATATCTAAATTACTGGGAACAAGAAATGGAAGAAATAAGATTAACAAAAAACCTTATAAAAACGAATTTAATTGAATATTTTAAAATAAAATATATAGAAAATTTAGAATATCTTAAAAATAATATAGAAGACTTACAAAAACTAAGAGAAAAAGCTAAAGAATATTATAGCAAAGCATTTAATCAACTACCATTTAATCACCCCCCAAAATATGAATATCAGTAAAATTGAATATATTAATAAAATATATGAAAATAAAAAATACAAAAACGAAGAAAAACAATTAATGAATATTACTACAAAGCATTTAACAATTACATAAATTAATGGATACATCGTACGAAAAGAATAAATCATTAAAAGAAATCGAAACTCAACTATATAATTTATACCAAGAATACAAAAGATTACATAGTACTAACGAGGATCCTAGAGCACTAGATAATTTAATTACGATAATATCTAATTTAGAATATGAATTAATAAAACATCTAAAGTCAAGAAGATAAAAATGAAAAATATTTCAATCAATAATATTCACAAAATACATTATATAAAAATAAATACTTATTACCCAATAACTATTTATTTCTTAGTAAAGTTACCGCGCCTAATCCGCACCCTACAATTGGTAAACTTTTATCTTTGCTTTTTTCTAAATTTTTCAAGGTTTCGTCTATCCATTTTAATTTTTCTATTAGATTTTCCATTATTTCTCTAATTTGTTTTCTATAATCAATTTCCTTATGTAGGTCTTCTGAGTACATTCCTTTATAGATTTCTTTTTCCTATATGGTCTTTTATGTTTATAATTTTTTACATAATGGCTTTTTCTTGGTTTCTTATACTTATATTTTGATTTTTTGTATTTCTTATATTTCTTATGTCTTTTTCTTTTCTTATAATATCTTTCTTCGCATCCAAATTGAGGTGTTATTTTGTCTTTGCAACATGCTAAATTTCTTATTAATGTTTTTTCCATTTTTATTTCTTCTCTATATTTTTCACATAGATTTCTATACCATTGTTGTAAAAATTTTGTTCTTGCTCCTAGAGTATCTACTATTTTTGCTTCATCCCAACTCTTTATTATTTTTGAACTAAATGGTTCAGGTAATTTACTAAAATATAATTTTCTTATTTATTTACTTTCTTCTGTATTATATGCTCCTTTATAATAATATTCTTTAAATGCGCAAGTATATTCATCTATGTAGCACATGTTACATATTGCTAATTTTAACATTAAATTCCTATTTGTATCTTTCTCTTCATTTTGTTCTATTCTTCTTCTGTTGTTGTCATGCTACTAAATTCGTCTTTTATAGCTGTTTCATATTTTTTTAATAATTCTATAGGTGTTAATTTAGTTGTAGTTGTTGATGATGTTCCTTCTGTGGGTTTGTCAGTTCTTAATACTCTTTTACTATTTTCAGTTAGATTTAAAAACCATAATTTCACTGTTCCTATTAGTGTTCTTTCTATATATTCTGGTGCATCTATTACATTTATATTATTATCTATAATTGTTTTGTCATATATCCTATCCATAATTGTATTGTTTTTTCTGTATCTATTACACAATCTAAGTTTAAAAAGTTATAATTTTTATTAACTATTTGTTTTGGTGTCCATTTGTCATATTCATTCTTTAGATTATATCTTTTAAACTAATTCTTATAATATGTAGGTTTTCTTATTTCTGATGTTCTAGGTATTATATTTTCATCTTCTTTTTTATCAAGAGTGTTTATTTCCGTGTTTATATTTTCTAAATTTTCTACATTAATTACTTCTTATTTTCCATTGATTCCTATTTTTTTTGTATTTGTTAAGATTTCTGTATATATTTCACTATCTTCCGAATCATAATTATCTGTTTCTTCAACATCTATTGTATTAATTTCTAATTCCTTTGTTTCTATTTCTTTATTGTTTATTTCTAATTTTTCTTTAAATTGATTAATCTCATTTAATAATTTTTGTTCTTTATCTTTTTCTTTTTTTTTCTTTCTGTCTTTTTTCATACAGATCTTTTAGCATTTGTAGTTCTTTTTCTAATTCAGCAATCCTACTATTTTTAGTTTCTTCTATTTTTTGTATTTCTTCAGTAGTTTGTTGTTTTATTTTTTCTATTTCCTTTTTTCTATCTATTTCTTCGTTTTCTTTTTCTATTCTCACCATAGCTGTCAATTTATCTTCTAATTTTAATTCTTCTTTTTCTAACATTAAATATAAATGTTCACCTATTTTCTTATACCTTCTACCTAAATTAGAAAATACTATTTTTATTTTTAATCCTTCATGATTTTCATATATTTTTTCGTCTATTATAAATTCTTCTTTGTTCATTTTTTATTTAATTGTTAATAGATCATGTTGGTATGTATATTCTAGACTATCTATTGTTGATTCTAAATTTGATATTTCTTCTTTTTGTGCATTTATTGAGTTTTTACTAACTCCGATAATTATGTTATATTGTAGTCTTTCTATCCTTATTTTTAATTCTTTACGCTTTTCAGATATTATTTGCTTTAATTCTTTATATTTTTGTACGCTATTCATTTAAATAATATTTTGAGGAATATCTAAATCTAGTTTTATCAAATGAATCATAATTAATAAATTAATCAAGTAAATCCATATATATACGAGAATAAATATACCTGTTCTGGTAAGTTTGATAATCCTAAGTTTTGTTCCTCCATAGATTTTTCCATTGAAATATACCTGTTTTTAAATGAATAAGCAAAATATTTGTTGTGGACAAGAGAGAGAGTTCTTGCTTAAACACATGAAGGCTTGCCTTTGCACTGCCTTCGGTTCTTCTATTTATAACTGAAATTTACATATGATGTTTCCTAAAAAATGACTTGAAAAATCAAACCCTATACTAGTCTAGGCTAGACTAATTAATGTTTACAAAAAAGTCTTCATCTTTTTAGAAGAAGACTTTGACATAGAGCACTAAATAACCAAAAAACTTTAAATGCCTATCAAAATCTTTTACGTAAAGTAAATTTATTCACATGTCTTTTGTCTTTATCTCTTGGCCAACTTTTTCGCTAAATTGATCCATAGCTTCTTCTGAAATAATTCCCTTACTGATAGATCGCGTTAATGGTTCTTCTTCTGGTCTGAACATTTAAAATTATTAGAACAATTTACAGATATAATAGAAAAATCAGGAATAAGTTTAAGTGAGAAGAAAACAGAAATTATGAAAAATCAGATAGAATTTTTAGGAATACAAATAGATAAAAGTGGAGTCAAAATGCAACAACACATAGTCCAAAAAATAATAAATTCAGAAGAAGAATTAGATACAAAAGAGAAATTACAATCATTTTTAGGATTAGTAAACCAAGTAAGAGAATATATTCCAAAATTAGCTGAAAACTTAAAACCATTACAAAAAAAATTGAAAAAGGATGTAGAATATAGATATAATGAAGAAGACAAAAAACAGGTAAAGAAAATAAAATTACTTTGTAAAGAGTTACCAAAATTACAATTTCCAATGAAAATAAAAAATTTACATATATAGTAGAAGCTGATGCAAGTGAATATAGTTATGGAGGAGTACTCAATTATAGGTATGAAGAAGAAAAATTAGAACATCATTGTAGATATTATTCAGGAACGTTTAACGAAACAGAAATAAAATGGAAAATAAATAGAAAAGAATTATGTTCTTTATATAAATGTCTAATAGCATTTGAACCATATATCGTGTATAACAAGTTTATTGTTAGAACAGATAATACACAGGTACGATGGTGTCTAACCAAAAAATACAAAATTCAGTTACGACAAAGGAAATTCGGAGACTAGTATTAAATATACTAAATTTTACATTTACAATTAAAGTAATCAATACTAACAAAAATATCATTGCAGATTACATATCAAGACAAAGCTACTCAAACTGATTTACCAATGGAAGAGGCTGATGCCAAAGATACCCAGACTGATTTATTGCTCCAAATGTTTAAACAAATGGAGTTATTACAAGAACGAGTTATTACACTAACTACTGAAGTTACAAATGTAAAAGTGCAAGTCGAGCACTATAAAAAATAAGATACTGTGCAGGAAGAGCATATTAAAAAACTAGACCTAGAAGGTGACGATGAGAAACATCTTAAAACTCAAATTACTGTCGAAACTTCAATTACAACTGCAGGAACATCTAAAGGGAAAAATATAGTCACTCAAAATAGACCCGAAATACCAAAGAAAAAGAATTATAACCTCAGCCAAATATTTTTAAAACCATATACACCAAATATACAAATTTTAGAAGCATTTGCACCTCCCCAGATACATACCTATTCTGAATCACTTAACAAAAAAAAACAGACATACAATTATTCTTCTCGTAAATACATTGACAACATACACACTTTACAAACCTTATTAAATACCAAACCTATTCAAAGTGAAGAGCTAGCCGCACAACAAAAAGGATATATTACCCAGAAATACCAAAATTACAATAAACTTATTGCCTTACCAGGAACAACCCCAAATTTTATTAAATCATGTTATTATTAAGTATTTATTTTTATATAATGTATTTTTTGAATATTATTGATTGAAATATTTTTTATTTTTATCTTCTTGACTGAAGATGTTTTATTAATTCATATTCTAAATTAGATATTATCATAATTAAATTATCTAGTGCTCTAGGATCCTCGTTAGTAATATGTAATCTTTTGTATTCTTGGTATAAATTATATAGTTGAGTTTCGATTTTTTTTAATGATTTATTCTTTTCGTACGATGTATCCATTAATTTATGTAATTGTTAAATGCTTTGTAGTAATATTCATTAACTGTTTTTCTTCGTTCTTGTATTTTTTATTTTCATATATTTTATTAATATATTCAATTTTATTGATATTCATATTTTGGGGGGTGATTAAATGCTTTGCTATAATATTCTTTAGCTTTTTTTCTTAGTTTTTGTAAGTCTTCTATATTATTTTTAAGATATTCTAAATTTTCTATATATTTTGTTTTAAAATATTCAATTAAATTCATTTTTATAAGGTTTTCTGTTAATCTTATTTCTTCCATTTCTTGTTCCCAGTATTTTAGATATTCGTAGTTTATCATTTTATTCTTTTAAAGTAAATGTATAATAATCTATTCTACTTGTACTTACCAACATTTTGCTTTTAATCTTTAGTTTATAAGTCACCTGAAAAAAGCTAATTCAAACACATTCCTATCTATTTAGAAAAAAAAAATATTTACAAATTCCTCAATGTTACTGTGTTACATATTGTATATATCTTTGTGTTATACAATTCCCATGTTGTACATCTTGGTGTATGCAACAGTGTGATTTAATTATTCTTATTATTGTACAGTTTTTGATTATGTAATTATGTAAACTGTATACCTCCAAATGTCATGGGGAGAGATTATTAGACATGACATAACACATCTGCAACTTATCACGGATATGATCGTAGATAGGAAGATATGAAGGTCAAAGATTAGGGTTGAAGGTTGGTACATAGTCGAGCACTGTCTAATTTCCTTCCGGGTATTATTATTATTACTTTCTTACTAGCTTTTTCTTCGATGTTCGCATTAATTATTATTTTCGTTACTTCAATTATTGTACTATTTATTGTTGTTATTGTTCTCTTCTTTATTGTTTTTAGCACGATTTTTTTCTTTATTTTATGTTCTTTACACTTAAATTTTTTTCTATGCTTTACTTGAACCGAGAGTCTATCAAAAACAACTTCTCCACCTTCATAAAGTAGGAAAAAAGTTGAGTACATATCACCGTCTCAGACCTTACTTGTGAGATTGAATTTGATGCGTTGTTGTTGTATACCTCTAAATTATACAACGTAAAACTTATGTTTATTTGAGGAACGGGGAGAGAATGAGGGAGAGATTGTATGGGGTGCAAGAGGTGGAAGCTGTTGTTTCAGGTATACAAAATCTGTATGTTAGTTCACTAAACTTCAACAAAAGTTCAAGACTTTTCAAGAACACTTTTGAAATTTTCCAACACCTTCAACATAAGAGCAAAATGACCTTTCAAAGAAGTTTGTTATTCTGTATTTTTTAAGAAAAATAGATGAAGCAGAATAAGCCAAGTCCTCCGAATTCACGGAGTGTCCTTAAGAAAATAATTCCCCTCAAGTACCCGAGGTTGTGGAATTTTTCTCCCAGGATAAAATGGCTTTACAACTAGAATGTAGTGGTACCCCAAACTTTCTGATTTTCTTCGAACTCACTCAACGGGAGATGATCACACAGAGTTTTTAGAAGCAAGAGAAATATTTTTTCTATGCAAAAATTTTCATACTAAACCTGTGGAAAAATGCAGGTTTATATAGCCATGAAGTGCCTCTTTGGAAAAGAGGCAATAGTTCATCGGAAAGGAGTGTCATTTCAGAATAGTCATGTCTGTCCATTCCAAAATAACATGACTTTTCTAAACAGTCATAACTGACCGAACAGTTACCCCTTTTCCGAAACAATGTGTTTTTTCCTCGAAGGGTCGTGTCCCTCCATTTTTCACACACCAACTGAACCCAACAATCCCCCACATGAATGGGGAATGACTATTCTTTGTAAAATTTTACAGACAAGTATGTGATCATCAAGCAAAGACTGAATTCATCTGGATAAGTGGGTTTTCCTTTGAATTTTCCGTAGTGAACATGCATCAGATGTACTCGGTCAATCGATAGATTTGATATCTTTGAACTGTCGAGTTTTAATGTAAACCTAGACAATACATGTCACACAACCATCCTTTTACCGTTTATGGTTCTCACGACTTTATTCGTTTCATCCATGAACATATCCCGGTTTCATGAGAGCTTTGAGAATAGGCCTTTACTAACATTCTTCTTGAAGCAGCTTCCAATTCGCCCTCACATAGGTGATTTTTAAACGTTTAGTTCTATAGATTAAACTATTTGGTCAAATCTGTCAAATTTAGATAATCATTAAAAGACTTCATACTATAAGTCTTATCCTTGTTTACTAAACATTATCTACATCATGAGAATGGGTTGGGTATATTGACAATGTTGAACCTGTCAGTCACAACTTTGTTTGATCTTCTTGAACCTAGCTCTTGGGATCTCCAGTCTGCTAGGTAGAGTTACCTCCATGCTAGCTTGTCCTAGGCCGTAAACTCATTCTCTTGGATGTTCTCTCAACTCCCTCTCTAGATAGGTCTTTTGTAAGTGGATCCGACACATTATTCATAGACTTCACATAGTCAATAGTGATAATTCCACTAGAGAGAAGTTCTCTAACAGTATTATGTCTTCGTCTTCTGTGATGAGATTTATTGTTGTACATCATGCTCCCTGCCCTACCTATTGTCGCTTACTATCACAGGGTATACATACTGGTGCCAATGGTTTGGGACAAAAAGGAATATCTTCCAAGAAGTTTTGGAGCCATTCTGCTTTTTCATCGGCTTTATCTAATGCAATAAATTCTAATTCCATTATAAAACGAGCATTACATGTCTGTTTGGATGATTTCCAAGGGACTGCTCCTCCACCTATAGTAAATACGTATCCACTCATGGATTTACTTCATTCGATCCGGTGATCCAATTTGCATCACTATATCCTTCAAATACCATTGGATATTTACTATAATGCAAAGCATAGTCTTGAGTGTATTTAAGATACCTCAAAACTCTTTTCATTGCCATCCAATGAGTTTTATTGGGATTACTCGTGTACCAACTCAACTTACTAATAGCACATGCTATGTATGTCCATGTACGATTCATGATATACATTAAACATCCCAACACTCTTGCATAATGCAACTGTGAGTTACTTTCACCTTCATTCTTTTGAAGTGCAAAGCTCACGTCCAATGAAGTCTTGACAATATCAAATTCTAAATACTTGAATTTGTCAAGTACCCTTTCGATGTAATGATCCTGTAATAATGTCAACCCTTATGGAGTTCTATAGATTCTTATTCCTAAGATCACATCCGCAACTCCAAGGTCTTTCATATCAAACTTGCTCTCAAGCATTCGTATTGTAGCATTTATGTCAGAAATGTCTCTACTGATGATTAACATATCATCCACATACAAACAAACAATGACCTTGTGATTTGAAGTGTCTTTAATGTAAACACATTATCATGTTCATTTATCTTTAACCCGTTTACCAACATGGTTTGGTCAAACTTTGCATGCCACTGTTTAGGTACTTGTTTTAGTCCATAGAGTAACTTAACCAGTTTGCACACCTTCTTTTCTTTACCAGGAACCACAAAAACCTCGGGTTGTTCCATGTAAATTTCTTCCTCCAATTCTCCATTTAGGAATGTTGTTTTCACATTCATTTGATGGATTTCAAGACCATAGACCACCGCCAAGGAAATTAACATCTGAATTAACGTTATCCTTGTTACTGGCGAATATGTATCAAAGTAATCAAGGCCTTCTTTCAGTTTGAAGCCTTTTACTACAAGTCTTGCCTTGTATTTATCAATAGTACCATCTGCTTTCATTTTTCTTTTGAAGATCCATTTAGAACCTAAAGGTTTATTTCCCAGAGGAAGATCAACCAACCCCCACGTATAGTTTCTTAAGATTGAATCAATCTCACTATTGACTTTCTCTTTCCAAAAGGATGAGTCTGAAGACGACATCGTTTCTGTAAATATTTGAGGCTCATTTTCTAAGAGAAATATTACAAAATCCGATCCAAACGAAGTTGACGTTCTTTGAGTGTACTACATTTTGGATTCTCATCATTATGTACATCCTCACTTGGTTTATCTCGAGGTTGTTTAGACCCCCCACTAGACTGTTCATGTCTAGTTTTATATAGATAAATGTGTTCAAAGAATTCAGTATTATCTGATTCAATTACCGTATTTTCAGTGATATCTGGATGTTCGAATTTATGAACCAAAAACTAATATGCTTTACTACTTTTATCATATCCTATGAACATGCAGTCCACTGTCTTAGGTCCTATTTTCACTCTTTTAGGTATAGAAACTTGGACTTTTGCTAGACACCTCCACACTTTGAAATAAATCACATTGGGTTTCCTTCTTTCCATTTTTCATATGAAATTGATAGTGTCTTTCTGTGGGACACTCTATTAAGTATTCAATTAGTTGTAAGGATAGCTTCCCCCCACAAGTTTTGCGGTAAACCTGAACTTATTAGTAAGGAATTCATCATTTTCTTTAAGGTTCGATTTTTTCTTTTCGTAATTTCATTAGATTGATGTGAATACGGGGCCGTAGTTTGATGGACAATTCCATTCTCTACACATATTTCCGCAAAGAGAGATTCATATTCTCCACCCCTATCACTTCTTATCATTTTGATCTTTTTCTCTAACTGATTTTCAACTTCTATTTTATATTGCCTAAATGCATTTATTAATTCATCCTTATTGTTTAGCAAATAGACATAACAATACCTAGTGCAATCGTTAATAAAAGTTATAAAGTACTTTTTCCCACCACGAGATGATGTTGGCTTCATATCATAAATGTCAGTGTGGATTAAGTCTAAGGGATTGGAATTTCTTTCAACAGACTTATACGTATGCTTAGCATACTTTGATTCCATACACGTTTGACATTTTGATTTATTGCACTCAAAGTTTGGCAAAACTTCTAAGTTAATAGCTTTCGCAAAGTTTTATAATTGACATGTCCTAATCGTTCATGCTACAAATCATTAGACTCAAGCAAATAAGAAGAAACAGAACTTTTGTTGATTTTAACAGTCATTACATTCATCTTATAAAGGCCCTCAGTGAGATAGTCTTTTCCGCCGTACAGTTTCCCTTTGCTAATTACAACTTTTTCGGAAACAGTTACACATTCGAATTTATTTTTGTCAAGAAGTGATACAGAAATCAAGTTCTTTCTTAACTCTGGTACATACAGGACATTGTTGAGAGTCAACACTTTGCCTGAAGTCATTTTCAAGCATACTTTTCCTGTTACTTCAACTTTTGAAGTTGCAGAGTTAGCAAACAACTTCTTATTTTCACATACATGGCAGGTGGCATCGGAATCCATCCACCATTCTCGAGGATTTTCACCAAGTTGCATTTATACAACATGGCACACAGATCATCTATTTCTTTCTTGGATTCAACCATATTTGCTTGAGACTTCTTTTTGCCTTTCTTTGGGGCACGATAATCTGTAGACTTGTGGCCAATCTTGCCACAATTCAAGTATTTCCTTTTGAATTTCTTCTTAGGCTGATTGTTTTGTTGTCCAGCTTGCTTCCGCTTCTTTGAGTTATTGGGATCATCTTCTACAATGTTAGCTCCATTTATTGCAGAATTTTCTTTAGACCTCCTCTCTGCGTCTTTATTGTCTTCTTCAATGTGAAGCCTCACAATGAGATCTTCGACTGTCATCTCCTTTCGTTTGTGTTTCAAGTCATTCTTGAAGTCTTTCCACAAAGGTGGCAACTTCTCAATTATTGCAGCTACTTGAAATGCCTTATTGACAACCAAACCTACAACAAGGCTTATGTGAATATTAAGAACATTTTTAACATGTTCAAATAAGGTATTCATTAAATTTATACCTTCTGCAAGGAGATCGTGGATGATGTCTTGCAACTCTTGTACTTGAGAAACGACAGTCTTGCTATCAATTATTTTGTACTCAAGGAATCGTGCAACATAGAACTTCTTGGTTCCCGCATCCTCAGTCTTATATTTCTTTTTCAGAGTATTTTATAATTATTTAGATGTCTTCATTACGTTGTAGACGTTGTATAAGTCATCTTGAAGGCCGCTTAGGATGTAATTCCTACATAGAAAATTAGAATGTGTCCACCCCTCTGTTACAACGAATCGCTCCTAGTCTGAAGTTCCTTCGGGCACTTCTGGAGCATCTTATGAAATAAACTTTTGAAAACATAAGGTTGTTAAATAGAAGAACATCTTTTGTTTCCACCACTTGAAATCAACTCCAGAAAATTTTTTGGGCTTTTCCGCTAGTGCCATAGTGGGTGGCGCATTGGTGCGACTGGCTGTGGCAACACTTGTTGCTGCCACACTTGTCACACCTTGAACATGACCGTTTGTAGTCATTTTTTTCCTGTCACATAAAGACAGTGAACTTTAGTATAAAATTATACTTATTACAACTTCGTAGCAACTTATAAACACTACTTGTTTCTAGTTTAACGATATAGTTTTTATGTCTTCCAATCGTTAACTGAATGAACCTTAACTTGTGATGAAGATTTTATTTCGTCAAATAACTTATTAAATTCAAACGGAGTAGAAAGCTTAAAACTTTAATATCCGAAAACCAAACAATACAAATTATGAAAAAAAAACTTTAGTGAAAAGAAAATTTCACCAAACAAGCAAAAAAAAAATTTTCTTTCCAATTTATTTCCTTAAGATTGTTGTTTCAGGTACACAAAATCTGTATGTTAGTTCACTAGACTTCAACACTAGTTCAAGACTTTTCAAGAATACTTTTGAATTTTTCCAACACTTTCAACTTAAGATCAAAATGACATTTCAAAGAAGTGTGTTATTCTACATTTTTTAAGAAAAATAGATGAAGCAGAATAAGCCAAGTCCTCCGAATTCATAGAGTGTCCTTACAAAAATAATTTCTCTCAAGTACCCGAGGTTGCAAAATTTTCCTTCCAGGATAAAATGACTTCACAATCAGAATGTAGTGGTACCTCATACTTTCTGATTTTCTTCAAACTCACTCAATGGGAGATGATCACATAGCGTTTTTAGAAGCAAGAAAAATATTTTTTCTATGCAGAAATTTTCATACTAAACCTGTGAAAAAATGCAGGTTTATATAGCCATGAAGTGCCTCTTCGAAAATGAGGCAATGGTTCATTGGAAAGGTGTGTCAATTCGGAATAGTCATGTCTGTCCATTCCGAAATAACATGTCTTTTCTGAACAATCACAACTGACCGAACAGTCACTTTTTTTTTGAAATAATATGTCTTTTCCTCGAAGGGTTGTGTCCCTCCATTTTTCATTCACACCAACTGAACCCAATTGAAGTAACATTGAAGTCGGGGTGACTCAAAGATAAGACTAGTAAAGTGTTTGCTTTAGGCTTTCAAAATTATGGGATCTCAAAAATTTTAATACTCCCTCAGTCTCATTTTACTTGTCTCAATTTGACATTACACATTGATTAAGAAAAATAATTCATAACATGGCTACTTTACCATAGTACCCCTATTAAATGATGTTTAAATTTTAATTTGGAGATAAAACAATTAATACAAAGGGTAAACAAAAAAAATAAAAATTATCTTGTCTTGATTAATGAAAAATGACAAGTAAAATGAGAGATCAAATTAGAAAATATGAGATGAGTAAAATGGGATGGAGGGAGTAGTAAATTTTATAATTTCAACTTCACTTGAAACAATAATTAAGGTTGTGAATATGTCTAAGAAGTTATCAAAAAAAAAAACTATCTAATTTTTATCAGAAATATTTTAAAACTTTGAATTAAACAACTCAAGCTATATATGAATAATTAAAGTTTTAGTAACAACATCCAAGTTAATGTATTGCAAATAAATATCCAACATTTTATTCACTAAAATTAATCCTTATTTTAGCAATAATCATATTAATATGTGAAGATAAAGGTTCAATATTTTTTAAATAATACAACAAAGAAACCTAATATGAAAGAACAAAAAGAAAGACAACTTTAAATTATTACATTATTATTTTTATGTATATGTGTATATATTTATAAGGATTCTTATTAAAATTTTGCTTTAGGGCACTAATTTTACTGAGACGCTCCTACATTGAAGTGGGAAGTGGGGTGGTAGATTTAACTTCTTGTAGCACACTATACTTGATATATATTGCTTTTTCTACTCATAAATTCAGAGAAAAAATCTGTTAAGATCACGATTCACCAAGGAAACTTTATTTTGATTTCCTATTAAAGTGGTTTTAATATTGTTATGGGGAACACGTGATGGTTCTAGTGGTTTGTGGTGGTATTTTGAATGTAAAACAATAAGCACTTATAGTTCAAAGTCCATTGAAGAGTATGAACAGAAAAGAAGAAAGAATCTTATTGAGTGATCATGGTTACAAAACTACAGAGTAATTGCCTCATATAAACTTATATAGCTGAGGAAGAGAGGCTAAGAAAAAATCTTCTAATTAACTCTAACTGATAGCTAAGTACCAACTCAACTCATAACAACTAATTAATTAGCAAAGTCGACTTAAGCAACTAACTGTGACATTAAGAGTAATATACTAGAGCTAAAGTAACCAATGAAACAGTGAATGTAACTATGTCTGTGATGGTGAAGTGCATCAATAAAATGTGCACCTATTCAATGTATTTCAACACCCTCCTCAAGTAGCAGGGTGTAAAATATTGAGCACGCCAAGTTTGTTTAGTAGGTGTTGATGATGAGCATGGCTCAATCCTTTGATGAGAATGTCTGCAACCTGATGTTGAGTTGCAACGTATGATGGTTAAATTAGACCTTCCTTGATCTTGTTTCTAGTAAAGTGACAATCAATTTCAATGTGTTTTGTTCTCTCTTGGAATACAGGATTAACAACTTGTGTTGATTTGTTGCCACTTAGGATTGCAATAGGCTTCTGAACAGGGATCCCTAATTCGGTAAAAAGATCTAACAACCAAGTAACTTCAGCTATAATAGATGTCATACTCCTATACTCCTCTTTACCTGAACTTCTTCATACGGCCTACTACTTTTTGGACTTTCATGATATGAGAGAATCACCAAATTTAATCATGTATTCAGTAACAGACGTTCTTGTGTTAGGACAGACAACCCAATTAGAGTCAGACTAATATGGAAATATGGTAGCTGGTGGAGCTTACAACCACACCCCTGGCCAACTGTCCCTTTTTAAGTATCTGACCGCTAGTGAGATTTCTTGGGATTTTGCATGAATTGACTAAGAGTTTAGACAACATAGCTTATATCAGGTCTAGTAATAGTAGCATAAAGAAGTTTGCTTACCAACTTCTGATAAGATGTAATGTCATGCAACATAGAGTCACCAATGATTCCATTTGTGTGATCATAATCCACTGATGTCAACCTTACATTGGACTTAATTGGAACGACAATAGTCTTAGCACCACTCAATCCAACATCAGAGATGAGTTCCAAAATGTACTTTTTTTGATTCAAAATCACACCTGCAAATGATCTCAAAATCTCAATACCTAGGAAGTATTTGAGCTTCCCTAGATCTTTCATCTTAAATTATTAGTGGAGTGCCAATTTGGTGACATTAATGAATTGAGCACTACTCCCAGTAATGAGAAAATCATCAACATAGACCCATACAAGGACCAAGTTTGTATCTTTCTTAAATATGAATAAACAGTAATCATATGTGCTTTGTACAAAACCAACAATAAGAGGCGCACTAGTAAGCTTGATGTTCCATTTTCTTAAGGCCTACTTCAAACCATATAAGGATTTAAGCAATATGCATACCTTAGTCTCATTAGGTTGTTTAATTCCTTCAGGAATTTTCATAGAAACTTTATCATCCAGATCACCTTGTTGAAAAGCATTATAAAAATCTATTTGAGATAAACTCCATCCTTCAGAGACTGTTAAGGCGATGACATACCTAACAATCACCATCTTAGCCACCAAAAAGAAGGTATCATGATAATAAAAACCTTCTTGCTGGCTATATCCTTTGGCTACTAGTCTAGCCTTGAACCTCTCCACTTCATCATTTGCATGACACTTGCTCTTATACACCCATTTTGAACCAACTGTATACTTACATGTTGGCAAGTCAACTATCTTTCAAGTTTTGTTATTCTCGAGAGCGTTAATCTACAGATTCATGGCTTGTATCCACTTCTCATCTTTGCCAGCTTCTCTGAAAGTTTTAAGATCATTGAGATCAGACACCTTAGTGAAATAACTCTGATAAGTATGACTAGTATGATCATAAGTGAGATAGTTAGTCATGGTATATTTGGTGCTACTCTGTCTTGTACAAACAGTGGTATAATCTTTCACCCAAGTAGTCTATTTGAATGTTCTAGAAATCCTTCTAGAAGGTTGTGTAGTGTTTATTGGAACAACATATGTGCTAGCTTCAATAAAAACTAAAGAATTAATGTTTTCATTTGATGTCACAAATTCATCTGATGATAATTCAACTAGAACAAATGAAGCTTCTTCAAGAACAACTTTATTCTCCTCCAAAGAAGAGCCTAGTAGTATAGAAGAATGATTAGTATTAGTGGTATGGACGGTAGAAACTTGACCAATAGAATTGAATATTTAAACTTAAATATTCAAGTACAATAAACTTTATTCTTCTTGAATTAAATATTTAAAAGTATATAGTCTTTTTGCACTTCTGAATACCCCATTAGAATGGTAGGAATTTCTCTTTATGAGAACTTATCACTTCTTAGCAAAATTGAAGCATAACTTAGACAATCTATAACTCGTAAATGAGAAAATATTGGTTGTTTATGATATAGCATCTCATAAGGGCTCTTATTGTTTAAAGTTGCCAAAGGAAACCTATTTATCAAATAAACAGTTGCCTTGATGCAATAGTGACACAACCCGAACCAAGGCCTAGTCGTGTCGAGTGCCTCAAGCCCCACCGGGACCAGAGACCACCCCCAATACCCAACCATAATCGCCTTATACCTTATATCGGATAAATTACGAGCACATAACAAGATGGAAAAATCATAAATGAAAGATATCCAAATGGAGTCAACCCCAATACCAATACCAATGACAAGGATGACACCAATACCGACACCACCCATACAAACCCAAAGTAGTCTCATAAACCTCTATCCAAAGTCAAAACAATATTCAAATGGGACATGCCTCTGACCATAGCTAAAAACCAAAGTCAAAAATAATAAAAGTATCTAGAGAAGTCCATAACATGAAATGAAGTATGTCGGAGTATAAAAGCTCACTATTTCAATCTGACACAAGTTGTCCCCGAATCCAGTTAATAAGCAGGAGGAGTAGTATGGCTGGTTCCTGCATCGCGTAGGGATACAATGCTTAAAGACGGGTTAGCGGGTGAACGCTATCATGCACTCAGGAGTAAGAATAAAATAATGCCAATATTTAAAACCAAGTAAGTAACCAAATGCAATTACATCCATACATATATATACATTCCATGAAAGGAATAGGAATCAGATTTAGCATGCATTTAAAACCTTTAACTTGGATTTGTGTAGCTTAACTGTCCTAAAACCACCCACGGGCTATATAGGTTCAGTGTTACCCCCTAAACGGGCCCTAGTACGTGTAGTTGTACAAACCAAATATATCATAGGGGCCAGGGATTCCCGTGTACCCTTCACCCTCCATGATACATATATACAAGTATGACTTAGGGGATTTCCGTGTACCCCATAAGTATATGGTATCCATGACCAAACCTCATGTCGGCAAACATAAGTTTCCAGTGATCGTCCATTAGACTCACACCTTTACGGTTAGCTATCACAACTCGCCGTTATTGTCCAATTAAAACCTTTACACATAACCAAACCACAAATTCCATATATTATTAACCAAGGTTTTAAGCTGTGATATGGTCATACTGCTTATAGCTTGCAAGAAATGCCATTAGACAACACTTAAAAGATTCCCATGTACCCCGCTAACTTCAATATTAAATTCACTTGGGGGATTCCCATATACCCCACAAGGTTTTTGAATCAAAGCTATGGCCACCAAGGCCTTATCATTTAACCATTTAAAACCATCCAAACCAGGTTAAGTTCCACTACCTTGTTATACAATGCAAAGTTTTCAATAAAAGTCTAACTATGTGACAAAAGCATTCTCATATGCATTTTTACAAACATGTTGAGGACATATAGTTTCCAAAACTAAAACCAAGTACCAAATGACCATTCTCATGCCACCATATGTTCAAACCAGTATTATAACATGAAACTATAAGTAAAAACATGAGAAAACATTAACCTACCATTAATAACCAAAAACCCCAACATATATTTCAAAACCCAAAACAATATCACAATTATGCCATAGAAACCATTCATAAAACATGCTTTTAGTTGAACTAACAATGAGGGAGGAGTAACATGCCTTAGACAATGAAAAAGACGAAGAGAAATCACCCTCTGAAAGGCTTGATTGATCCCTTTGAAGAAAACCCTAGCCTTTTCTTGACCCAAGAGCTTGAGAGAGATTTAGGAGTTTTTAGAGAATATTTGACTAAGAATATTAGGTTAAGGAAACCCCAAAAGTGTTTTTAAGTCGTGGGGTCAAAATCGGTAAAGAGGGAAAATGTCCAGAATACCCTCAACTTAAACTGTAAAAACTCTCGTAAGTGGGTACGGTTTGGACCTCTCCACTCGCACCCACATCATACGAGTGGTACCCTACACTCATACCCAAACCAAAATGTTGGACCCCACATTCTGTCCAATATACGACTCCTTAGCCTAAGTCGTACCCTCACCATATGATCATTACCTTCAAATCATACCCTAGGCAGAAACATCCAGAGTAGATACTGGACAACATACGGTTTAGAATACACCACTCGTACCCCATCCTTATGGCTCATAGTGATCCACTCCTACTCAGAGCCAAGTCAAGTCACCAAGTTTCAGATTAAGTGAAGGACCTACCAAGTCATAACCACACCAGATTCTCAACCACCAAACATTGGAATCCTAACAATTTGGGTTACCTGATCCGTACCCTCATTATACGACAAGTATGATGAACCCTATGATTAACAGAAGGCTCAAAACTCACAAAATTTCCAAGGGCCATAACCCAGGCTATTTTAATACTCCCCTACTTGGATAATTCATCCTCGAATGATGGAACAAGGCAATACAAACATGATTTTACACCTCAACACCACTACTCCAACCTTTAACTAAGTTAGAAAACAAAGATGTTATGAAGAACACATACCTTCCGCACAAATTCCTAGAGTAGAAAACAAGATCAGATACTTGGACTTCATGTCCTCTTCCTCTTCCCAAGTAGCCTCTACCACCTTGTGGTTTCTCCATAGAACCTTTACCGAGGCCACATCCTTGGTCCACAACCGACGAACCTGACGATGTAAGATCTCAATTGGGATCTCCTTATAAGACAGAGAATCCATAATACTAATATCCTTGATAGGCACCACTTGAGATAGATCACCCATACACTTCCTCAACATAGAAACATGGAACGCCAGGTGAATGGAACTCAAGCTAGAAGGCAACTCCAACTCATATGCAACGTAGCCAACCCTTTTCAAAATCACTTACAAACCAACATACTGGGGACTTAGCTTCCCCTTCTTCCCAAACTGCATCACTCCCTTCATGGGAGATACCTTTAGGAATACCTTATCCCCAACCTAAAATTCTATGTCCCTACGCCTTACATCGATATAGGACTTTTGTCAACATTGGGCAGCCTAAATCCTATCCCGAATCAACCTTACTTTCTCTATAGACTGGTAAACCAAATACGGGCCAAACATATATGTGTCACTAAGCTCGAACTACCCAATAGAAAATCTACACCTCCTACCATACAATGCCTTAAACGAAGCCATCCCAATACTATAGTGGTAACTATTGTTGTAAGAAAACTCTACAAGAGATAGGTGCTCAACCGAACTACCACCATAGTCAATCATATAAAAATGAAGCATATCCTTTAATGTCTGGATAGACCTTTCTGCTTGCCCATACGATTATGGGTGGAAACCAGTACTCAGACTAACCTTATTCCCCAACCCTTTCTGAAATGACCGCCAAAAATGGGATAAAAACTACGTACCACAATCAAAGATGATAGAAAAAGGTACCCCATGCAACTTTACGATCTCTTGGAGGTACAACCTTGCATAATCCTCAGTCAAAAAGTTAGTCCTCACTGGAAAAAAGTGAGTGGACTTTGTCATTCTATCCACAATGACCCAAATCAAATCAAATTAATTCCGAGATCTAGAAAGATCGATAATGAAATCCATGTTGATTACTTTCTATTTCCACGTAGACAACTTAATTTCTCGATACAATCCCCGAGCCTCATGTGCTCAACTTTCACTTGTTGACATACCATACACCTAGCTATAAAAATTGCGTACCACGATCAGAGATGATAGAAAAAGGTACCCCATGCAACTTCACGATCTGTTGGAGGTACAACCTCGCATAATCCTCAATCAAAAAGTTAGTCCTCGCTGGCAAAAAGTGAATCGACTTTGTCATTCTATCCACAATGACTCAAATCAAATCAAATTAATTTCGAGATCGAGAAAGACCGATAATGAAATCCATGTTGATTACTTCCTATTTCCACTTAAGCAACTTAATTTCTCGATACAATCATCGAGCCTCATGTGCTCAACTTTTACTTGTTGACACACCATACACCTGGCCATAAAATTAGCCATATTCCTCTTCATATCATTCCACCAATACATCTCCTTGAGGTCATGATACATTTTTATCGAACCAGGATGAACAATATAGAGCGAATCATGCGCCTCAGCCAAGATTCTCTCTTGAAAACCATCCACGTCAGGAACACATAACCTCTCCTCGTACCGCAAGGTACTATTACCACTAATCTAGAAGGCCATCACCTTCTGCCCACCTATGTCACCCTGGATCCTCATCAAGATAGGATTTAACATTTGATTCTCCTTGATTTTAGTACCAAGAGACGACCGTGCCACTTTTTGTACCAATACGCCCCATCCTCGGAGTCCAAGAGGCAAACTACAAGGTTAGCTAAACGATGAATATCCTTTACCAACTCCCGCTTCTCCCTTTTCACACGAGCTAGAATCCCCATGGATAACATGCTAAGAGCATTAACAACCACGTTAGCGTTACCTAGGTGGTAGTGAAGACTCATGTCATAATCCTTGAGAAGATTAAGCCATCTTATTTGCCTGAGGTTATGCTCTTTTCGAGTAAACACATACTACAAACTCTTATGATTCGAGAAGATATCTATATGCACTACATATAATTAGTGTGGCCATATTTTCAACGCAAACACCACAGCTAACAGTTCCATATCATGAGTAGGATAATTCCTTTCATGCACCTACAACTTTCCAGAAGCATAGGCTATCACTTTGCCATGCTGCATCAGAATACAACCAAGTCCCACACGGGACGCATCACAGTAGACCACAAACCCCTCAGTGCCTTCAAGAATAGTCAAAACTGGGGTCGAAGTTAGCTTATCCTTCATCTTCTCAAAACTACCCCCACAAACATCAGACTAAAAGAACCTTACCTTATTTTGAGTCAATTTAGTCAATGGGGCAGCTATAGTTGAAAAAGTCTCCACAAACCTCGTATAGTAGCCAGCCAAACCCAAGAAGCTTAGAATATCGATTGGAGTTATAGTCTAGGCTATTTCTTAACCACAACAACCTTTGGCGAATCCACCATAATCCCCTCACTAGAAATGATATGACCTAGAAAAGTGACAGCGTTCAACCAAATTTCACATTTTGAAAACTTAGCATACAACTGCGGCTCCTTCAAGGTCCACAACATAATGCGGAAGTAATCGACATAATCCACTTCACTCTTAGAGTAAACTAAAATGTCATATATGAACACAATGACAAATAAGTTCGGAAATTGATGGAAGACCCTCTTCATCAAATCCATGAATACCGCAGGGGCATTGGTCAACCCAAATGACATCACCAAGAACTCAAAGTGCCAATATCGTGTACGGAAATCATTCTTAGGGATATCTACCTCCATAATCTTAAGCTGATAACACCCAGAACAATGATCAATTTTTGAGAAAAACTTAGCACCTTGAAATGAATCAAACAAATCATCTATCCTTGAAAGAGGATACTTATTCTTTACCATTACCTTATTCAACTACCAGTAATCAATGCATATCCAAAGACAACCATCCTTATTACACACGAATAATACCACTGCATTCTACGAGGACACGCTTAGATGGATGAAGCCCTTGTCTAAAAGATCCTTGAGTTGCTCCTTAAGCTCTTTCAGCTTAGCCGGAGATAGGTGACCCCAGAAAATTCATTTACTACCGAAACAAAATGCAAAGAAGGGCCCTCTGAGTTAGAATCCATAACCCATACCAAATGATAGAGACTCTCTTTGGATATTAATCTCCAAGCTCTAAGATATAATATGAACTTCCCTTTAGGATCTAGGGAACCACCCTCCCATTCAATAACTGACTCACTAGGGAACTTAAAGACAACATTGTAGGTCTGACAATCTAGAGATGCATAGCAAAAGTGAAACCAATCCATCCCCAATAGGACACCAAAATCCACCATATCTAATTTAAACAAATCCACCAAAGTTTCTTTACTACCAACAAATACCACACACCCCCTATAGACTCTTAGCAATATCAAAGTAACCTATCGGGGTAGAAACATAAAAAGGGTTTGCTATAACCTCGGGACTAAAACCAAAATGCACAGCTACAATAGGGTCACATAAGAGAGAGTGGGCCCTGGATCAAGTAAACAGTACACATCACGGGAAAAGAGTTTCAATATACTAGTCACGACATCAGGTGATGCCTCAAAATCCTGCTGAGTAGTGATAACATATAGACGGTTTCAACAAGTGCAGGAACTAGATGGTGCACCCATTGGTGCCGAAGCTAAAGATGAAGAAACTGGAACCTTGTTTTCCCCTGAAGCAACCTTACCAAAATGACAGTTTCTAAGCATGTGTACTGGCTTACTTCAGTTGAAGCACCCGTTCCTTCCTTTTTATCACAAAACCTCGATAAAAATGACCACATAACCTACAAGGTGGGTATGATGGAGTTGACTGAGCCTACTAGCCTAAGATTGGGTACCCTGCACCCTGAAGTTGTCACCACCATACAGACGTCTATCACCCGACATCATTAAATAGAGAGAACTACCCGTTGAGTAAGACCCAGAGTTGGCCCATTACTTTTTAGGACATTTATATCCATCCCTGCCACTTTACTGTTGGCACCACCCTGCTCAGAGAATTTAAACTTCTTTCCCTGCCTTTCCCCTATCTCGGCTTACTTTTTTTCTTCTCATCCACTTGTTGTATATAAATAACTAACCTAAAGATATTCATGTCCTTGATCAACAAGGCTTCCTTACTATCAATGATCAACTCATGAGACAGTCTCAAAGCAAACTTTCTCATCTGAGCCCTTATATCAGACACCATCTCTGGAGCATACCGAGACAACTCGTGAAACTTCAAGGCATACTTCTTGACTGACATCTTCCCTTGTTTAAGATTAACAAATTCTTCCATTTTTGCCTTCCTCATTTCCTGAGTAAAGAAGTGGTCAAGAAATACATTAGAGAAATTCTCCCACAGAGATGACTAAATATAATCCCCTTTTTCCCAATCCTATTACTCATACCATTGATACGCCATATTTTTCAGCTCGTAGGCAAAAAACTCTATGCTCTCCACATTTATGACATGTATAACTCAAAAAATCTTTTCCATCTCATCCAGAAAACCCTGAGGATCCTCCTCCACCTTAACAACAGTAATAGTTGGAGGCTTCAACCTCATGAACTGGCCAACCCTTGTTGCCTCAGAAGATGGAGTAACAGATGCACCATGCTCATCTTGAGAAACTACCAACTGAGCCAACATATTGATAGACTGATGAAACTCAGCATTCGTCACATCAGCCTGAGAAGATCAAGGAGGACTAAAGAAAAACAGTAGAACTCTAGGAAAATTAGGAACTAGACCCCTAGACTGGGTCTAGACTTTAAATAGAGCACGTCCCATCAATATCGTCCCCAATTGGGATAGAGGAGTTTCTGGGAACATTAAATAGTCGAGGCATGATAAAAAAGCGAAAAAATAGGAATTAGAGAAAAACTTAGGACCTTAGACTTTATAGTTTAATAATAGAACACAAGAAATAGAATTATTCTTAGATTCTCTGTAGCCTCTCTATTATGAGTGTGGCGTGCTACACACCCTTAAAAGAGACTTTACTCGACACGACTTTGTGGACTCCCAATTGACCATGAACCTAGGGATCTGAAACCAATGTGACACGATCCAAACCAGGACCTAGTCATGTCGGGTGCCTCAACCATAATCAGGACCGAAGACCACCCCTAATACCCAACCATAACTTCCCTGTACCCTATGTCGGATGAATTTCGAGCATATAACAAGATGGAATAATCATAAATCAAAGATATTTAAACGGTGTCATCCCCAATACCAATACCAGTGCCAAGGATGAAACCAATACCGACACCGCCCATGTCAACCCAAAATAGTATCACAAAGCCTCTATTCGAAGTCAAAATAATACCTGATCGGGACATGCCCCCGACCATAGCCAAAAACTAAAGCCTCAGAAATAATAAAAGTATGTAGAGAAGTTCATAACATGAAATAGAGTCTTTCGGAGTATGGAAGCTCACCACTTCAATCTGACACAAGTTATCCCCGAATCCAGTTAATGAGCAAGATGAGTAGTATGGCCGGTTCCTGCATCGCATGGGGATACAACACCCGGAGATAGATTAGTAGGTGAACGCTAGCATGCACTCAGGAGTAAGGATAAAATAATGCCAACATTTAAAACTAAGTAAATAACCAAATGCAATCACATCCATACATATATGTACATTCCATACTGGGAAAAGGAACCAGGTTTAACATGCATTTAAAATATTTAACCTGAGTTTGTGTAGCTTAACCATCCTAAAACTATCTAAAGGATATATGAGTCCAGAGTTACCCCCTGAATGGGACCCAGTGCATGTAGCAGCATGAACTGGAGATATCATAGGGACTGGAGATTCCCGTATACCTTTCACCCTCCATGATACATATATACATGTATGACTTAGGGGATTTCTATGTATCCCACAAGTATATGGTCTCTATGACCAAACCTCATGTCGACAAACATGAGTTTCCAGTGTCCATCATCGGACTCGCACCTTTACGGTAAGTATCACAACCTGCCCTTATTGCCCAATTAAAATCTTTAGAACACAACCAAACCACCAATTCCATATATTATTAACCAAGGCTTTAAGAAGTAGTATCATCATACCGACTATAGCTTGCAAGTAATTAGCCAACACTTAAGGGATTCTCATGTACCTTGCAGACTTTAATATTAAATTCACTTGGGGGATTCCCATATACCCCACAAGGTTTTTGAATCAAAGATATGGCCACCAAGACCTTACCATTTAATAATTTAAAACCATGTGACAAAAACAATCTTATAGGCATTTTTACAAACATGTTGAGGGCATATAGTTTTCAAAACCAAAACCAAGTACTAGTTTACCATTCCTTTGCAACCACATATTCTTATGCAACCACATATTCAAACCAACCATTAATAACCAAAACCCCAACATATATTTCAAAACCCAAAATAATATCACAATTATTCCATAAAACTATTCATAAAACATACTTTCAGTTGAATTAACAATGAGGGAGGAGTAAATTCCTTAGACAACAAAGAAGACAGAGAGAAATCACCCTTTGAAAGGCTTAATTGATCTCTTTGAAGAAAACCCTAGCCTTTTCTTGACCCAAGAGATTGAGAGAGATTTAGGAGTTATTAGAGAATGTTTGATTGAGAATATTAGGTTAAGAAAGCCCCAAACGTGTTTTTAAGTCATGAGGTCAGAAGAGGTTAAGAGGAAAAATGTCCAGAATACCCCCAACATAAACTGTAAAAATTCCCGCAGGTGGGTATGGTTTGGACCCCTCCACTCATACCCACATCATACGAGTGGTACCCTCCACTCGTACCTAAACCAGAATGTTGGGCACCACATTCTGTCCTACATACGACTCCTTAGCCTAAGTTGTACCCTCACCATATGATCAGTACCTTCAAATCGTACCCTAGGCAGAAACATCTAGGCTAGACACTGGACAATATACGATTTAGACTATGCCACTCGTACCCCATCTTTAAGGCTCATAGTGAGTCACTCATACTCAGAGCTAAGCTAAGTCACTAAGTTTTAGATTAAGTGAAGGATCAACCCACTGAACCATCACCAACCAAACAACCCGTACCCACCAAGTCATAATCACACTAGAAACTCAACCACCAAACACTGAACTCCTAATAATTTGGGTCACCTGACCCATGCCCTCATCATACAACAAATATGATAAACCATATGATCAACAAAAGGTTCAACACTCAAGAATTTTCCAATGGAAAGAACCTAGGGTATTTCAAGTAATCCCAAAATCTAATGGGCATATGGGATTGAAACTTAATACTTTTAGCCACATTAAGAATGTGCCTATGCTTTCTCTCAACCACATCATTTTGTTGTGGTGTGTGAGGATAATAACTCTGATGTAGAATTCCTCATTGATCAAATAAGGATTTTCATTATAAGTTAAGGCATTCAATTTTATTATCTGAACCACAACCTTCATATAAGCACTAAATTGAGATTGAATCACTGGAAAAAAATCTTAATAGCTACTATAGTTTCTGACTTTAATTGCAAGAGGCAAGAGATGACCCCAAATAATCTGCTGAAGTCATCTACCATGGTTAAGAACTAATACTTGTCATCTATAGTAGGTGTTTTAAAAGGTCCCCATTAGCCCATATGAACAACTTCAAACTGCATGAAAGCTCTAGAATCACTTACATGAAATGTAAATCTAGTGTGCTTAGCTAAAGGATAGATAGAACAATCACTAAGAAATACATTATCTCTATTGTGAAGAGTCAGACCAAGGTGCTTCATGTTTGGAATGAAGAATGACCAAGCCTCTAGTGCCAATATTGATATCATGATTTGTTGCTTATGCAAATATCTCCTTTTCCGATTACCCATCCGCTCTTTTATTCTAACTTTATTTTTGAATATGTACAAATAATCATTCTTGTTGCCAATCCCCTTCACATCACCATACCACTAAAGAGGTCTTAAAACATACAAAAGTTAGGATAAGAAATACAAAACAAGATAAATCCCTTGTGAGATTGGAGACTAATAACAAGTTGATTTTGAAATCTTGTACATATAGAATGTTATTCAAACACTCATTCTCAAAAAAACTATGTGTCAGTAGTATGTTCAATCTATACTTTAGCACCTGTGGGAAAATGTAACTAATTCTTTGAGGACTTGACTGGTGCATAACTCTTAGACAACAAGTTTTTTCTTGTTTTTATGTGAAGTGAAGCACCAAAATCTACTATCCAGTCCTGTGTGAATACCTCTGCTAAAAAACAAATTATAATACCTGCCATAGCAGCCTGCTTTATGTCGGGTACATATTTATTCAACATGCTCATAATCTGTTTATATTTATCTTCAGTAAATGCTAGACCCTTAGCTAAGCAATACTATTAGCTTCATAAATAGTCTAAGGAACTTGTGCAAAATCTGGCACACTATTATATGCATTGTTTGATGATGAGTAAGTTCCCTGTCTTCCTACACTTGTATGTCCTTGTTTAATAATGTGACCAACTGATATATGATGTTTACTACCATAAGAATGACCCTGACATGTTGATTGATCTCTGAAGCTATTTTTGTCACGACTCAAAATTCAAGGGTCATGATGACACTCATCGCGGCAAACCCTGACGAGTAAGATTATCACCCAAACTAATACACAAGGGGGAAGCAATAGAAATACCCCCAAGGTAAGGCTTCTAAAATAAAGCTGAGCTACATAAGTAATTATAACAATGTAGAAAGAATGTATCCAAATACCATATATTTCCAAAACTAGGTGTCAATAGTGTAATAACTTCTAATACAATTCATGAGTTGAATACATAGGAAAATAACCACCAAGAAGCAATCTCTGTCTCTAAATACTAATAAAGACAAAACTAATACAGAAAGATAGAGGTGAACTCTAGATATAAGAATGTCCAACCACTACCTTGAGAAATCTGAAGGCGCACAAAATCAACCAGTCTGAGGAGCACCCGCACCCGAACCTGAAGCTGCACCAAAAGGGTGAAGTAAGAGTGAGTATGATTCACTTGTACTCAGTAGGTACCATAGGCCAACCGAGCAAATTAGAAAATAAAGCATACAAAATACACACTAAGGGCACTTCACCTGCAATAAAAAAATGTTCCACAATGGTAGCCTACACCGTTTGCACTAACATTTCTAATATATCATATATATTGCAATAACACACCAAGATAGAACACAAGTATGCATTATATCACATACAAGTAGAACAAGGGAGGACATGCAGATACAAGATCATCAAATACAAGTAAAGAAAGATAATACAAATACATAGATGATAAGTCAGTATGACAATAAAACACAATAAAGTAAGTGCAATGTATGTGATGATAATGATGCACAAGGTCGTCGCACAATCTCTGGGATCATTGCACAATCCCCGTATACACCTACGGAGGTAAGCCTCCCAACCTGGGACCCATTAGGGGTTCATCAACCCATACACAATCCATATATCAATATATCATCCCCGACACATCCCCCGGGGAGGGTTATAAAATTCAATATTTCCAATATTTTCAGAATTTCCAGTATTTCTAGTATTCTCAGTATTTTAAGTATTTTCAGTGTTTTCAGATCACATAAGACACAAATCAAGTATGACAAACAACAACAAGTAGTATATTTAAAATATTCAACAAATAAGTAAAATTATGTGTACGATGTCATGAGAATGATAATGCAATATTCACGGCCCATCATAATGAGTATTTTTACAATCAACCACACGAGGTATTTTCACAATCAATCATAATAGTACATTTCCACAACTATGTGAGCCAATATCCACTAATTAATTCCACCATCCATGAATTTCCACATGTTTCATATGCCAACAAGTATGAATATATCATAATACACCAATGCTACCACATTAGGCATTTCATGAATATATCATAATACACCAATGTTACCACATTAGGCATTTCAACAACACAATATAATTATTCACATGTATTCAAGGCTATCAATATCACATAGGACCCCACATGGTCACAAATATCACATAATATCTCAATTTTAATAATTACATCACATATAGGCCCCCACATAGGCACAACACACAGATAATCATTTTTCATGATTAGTTCTCATACTTAACATGCATTTTATACCATCATTTACTATCCAACCCAGTTTGAAAGAGTTAAGTCATAACTTACCTTGAATGCTAAAATTGGTCTGCTACACTTCGAAATCACGACCTTATTTTTCATGAACGATTTCAAAATCAACTAAAACCAAGAAATATTAAATCTATCCTTCAAAATAAAGCCTACAATATTCATATTGACTACTTTTAATTTGGAGTCAAAATGAACCCCCGAAACGGGTTTTTAAAAAAGAAGGGAAAATCATAATTCTACTTCAAAAATGTGTTTCTCATATTTTTAGGAATCTATAGCTGAAAATCCAAGTCAAATCGAGTCTAAACGAGGTTCAAATCAATAAAAACCCATTTTTAAACTTTATTGGGTAAAATCTTTGAAATCTGGGTTAAAATCAAGAATCAGAGTTGTTTTGAAAGTTAAATTAATGAAAAACTAGTAATTATAAGATAAAAATATTATTCAAGCGAAAAGAAGTGAAATTGAGATTTAAAATCAAGCCCTCAGAATTTTTAAATTTTGAGAAATTAATCTAGAAATTACTAAGAAAATGGGTGAATTCTTACTTTCAATCCGTAATAGAATCAAGAAATAGATTTTGATCTAGCTTCCCAAGCTCCCACAAACTTTACTTTCAAACTCTCACACTATTTTAGGGTTTAACTCTCAAGAGGCAAGGTGAAAGAATGAACAAAATGGGCCCAAAAAAGTTGTTTTTATAGTGCAGATTTTTCTGCACCAACTGAAAAAAATCAGATTTTTTTTAAAGTCCAACTCAGAATTTGACGGGGTGTTTGGGATTCGTTCGGAGTCTAATATATGCAAATGAATTATGCAACCACACTAAATTCGACGTTTCAAACACGTTGGTAAAGTTGAATTTTCAAAAACAAAAATCGTTCTCATAGAGTTGACCCCCGAAACTCGAAATCATAATTTTTTAAATCGAGGGTCGAAATAAGATCTAGAAGCTGTAAGATCACACCAAACTTGCTACCACCCTAAAATCGACGTTCCAGATCTGCAGACATAGTTCGTTCAGTCATCCGTCTCACGGATCAAAAGATATCTATAAAAGTCCAAAATAAGGCTCTCGAAGTCATCAAAAACTACAATATCACATAAATAGTATTAAAATACATCAGAAACCATGTCAATCACCCACACCTAAGAAATTCTATAATAAAACTACGAAGAGAAGTAAAATAGTTAAATTATACAAAATACATATTTCACGTATTTCATCAAAAAGCTAATCGTTACAATTTTGCTCACCATAGCTAAACGTCTTCCTATTTTTTCAATTTGTAGGATAATCAATCAACTTATAACAACTCTTCTTGGTGTGACCTATAAAGTGGCAATACTCACATTTCCTTACTTTAGAATATTCTTTCCCAAAATTTCTGATAACATGATCACTACTAGTTCTGGTTTGTCAACAATATTAGCCATATTTGTTGAGTTTGTAATTCATCTTCGACTATCCTGGCATAAGCCTGATTAAGGGAATGAGTAACTCTTTTCTGTAAAATCTGCCCCCTAACTTAATCATATGAGTCATTTATGCCACTTAAGAATTGAATCAACCTTATTTGAGCCATGTGCTCAACATATTTTTTTGACTGAGGACATGCTCAAACGGGTGTTGGAACAACAGAATCATATTCATTCCGCAATATTTTTAGCTTAGTGACATAGTGTGCAACGGTGTCTCTACCTTGTGAAAGAGCAGTGATCTTATGCAATTGATAGCTATGCACGCAATTAACCTTATCAAATTTGTCCTTCAAGTCAGTCTAAACAAAGAAATGCATTTATAGCATATAAAATCCCACTGAGAAGCTCTTCACTTACTGTGTTCATCAACTAGGAAAGCACAATTGCATTAGAAGATTTTCATTGCTCATGTAATTCATCTCGATATAGATCCTTAGTGTAAGCTCTAGAAATAAAAATCAAATTTTCTCTTCCCTAACAATGTGATCTTCATCGATCTACTCTAAATCCCATAATTTTCTGAATCTGTGAGTTTAATAGGAATTAACACTGCACCCGAGGTATCCGATTGACTGATGTATGATAGACCACTCTGATCAATTTTTATAGGCATTACTGATAATTTTGATTAATAGAAGCTCAAAAAATTTCTGTATATGAGTAATTTCTGCTCAATATACCCTCTCAAACCACGATTGAACATCTAATGTGCAAATAAAAAACTGAGTAGAGAAAAAGGATATAAATGCAATCAACAATAGAGATCTAAACTTTATCAAGAGAACTTATCTAGATAGCCTTGATCAAAGGCTCTGATACCATGTGAAAATTGAGCACTTACAACTCAAACTCCATTTAAGAGTATGAAGAGAAAAGAAGGAAGAATCTTATTGAGTGATCATGGTTACAAAACTACGGAGTAACTGCTTTATATCAGCTTATATAGCTGAGTAACAGAAGCTAAGAAAAAATCTTCTAACTAACTCTAATTGACAGCTAAGTACCAACTCAACTACAACTCATAACAACTAACTAATCAGTTAAGTCGACTTAAACAACTAACTGTGACATTGAACATAACAGACTAGAGCTACAGTAACCAATGAAACAATAACTATAACTGTGTCTATGATGGTGAAGTACATCAATGCTAATGTGCACCTATTCAGTGTATTTCAACAAAAATAAATGTGCAGTGATGTATATCTGATATATGTTGGTGGTATGTTACTATATTGTATATATTGTGACGTATATAAAATGATATACAAGTACATACAGTGACATATACAAGAGTCTATAGCACTGTAGTACTGTACGTATGCCACGGTATAATATGGGTATCTCAAGTATATACATTTGACATTAATGGCGTAGGCATAATTTTTTCATAAGCAGTGCAACATTTTAAAGATGAAATAAATAAATAAAATTCTATAACATTTTACATCAAAAAATATACTCCTATATAAATAAAGCACAACCTACGTATATTACTGTAACTCCCCTCTATGAAATTTTATTTTTGCTTCTGCCAATTATGTTTGTGCGAAAGAAAATAAGAAGAAAGATAGAATCTAAATTTTTTTTCTAATTTTATAAGTATGCTTGCATGGTCTTGAGTCGAGGGTCTTTCAAAAAAAAATTTTATATGTCACTTCTGAGATATGTTTGTATGCAGGAAATGATTTCATAGAACAGTTGACCCACGTAACCTATTAATTTTTTTCTCCGTTCGTTTTTACTCGTCATTATTTTACTTTTTGAGGTCAACCTGTATGAATTTTGATCAAAATTTTAAGATGTATAATTTAATATTTTAGATGATTAGAAACTATATGAAAAGTGTAATAATATGATGAAAAAATATATGTTAAAACATTGATTAAGTTTATGCAGGTTGACTTCGAAGCATAACAGTGACAAACGCGAAGTAGTAATGAAAAAGGAAATGTACAAAAGAATTTATATTTTCAAATTCCTCATTGTTCTTACTCTATTTGTGAACGGTTCCGATTTTCCTGTAAATTGTTGACTTGTTTCCCTCGTGTGAAATCGCTTTGGATTAGACAAAAGTAACTGCAATAGACGGCATTGGTCTATATTTTCAAATTCCTCAAAGATCAATGTTTATAATTAACCTTTATATTTTAAAAAATTATACAAAAAATATTATATATGTTTTTATAATCAAAATGCTGGAAAATAGATTTTAAATATTAATCAGTTAATATGCTTTGACTCTCAATGAAACATGATAATTAATTTTAAATGCAGAGATTATTTTATAGAAAAAAGAAAGAATTCTTTGGACAAGAGTGCAATTTCCAGAATTCCTCACAAGTACTGTACTTGATTTTTCTCCAGTGGATCCCACATAATCCGTTCAAACTAAGCAATTCCATTTAGCGTAAATTACGCAATGCAAAATATCGATAATTATTTATTATTAAAGTAAATTATTTACTTTATTCATTTTTACTTATTTAGTATATTAAAAATTAATATTTATTTTATTTATTTAGTTTAACAAATTTAAAGATTGTTTACCATTTCATGTTTATTTTGTTCTTATTTTTATTTGTGAATTATATAGAAAAGAAAGAATTCATTGGACAAAAGAGAATTCCTCATACTTGATTTTCTCTGGTGAACCCCACATAATCCGTTCAAACGAAGCAATTCCATTCAGCGTAAATTACGCACTGCAAAAAAATCGATGATTATTTATTATTAAAATAAATTAAACAATCCCTGCACTTTATAAATGTATAAATGTTTTTTCTTACTTATTTAGTTTAATACTTTATCCGTTCAATGTTATTCATCCCAATTTAACTTTCCATATTGATTAAGAAAAATAATTAATAACAAACTCCTATTAAATAATATTTATATTTTGATTTAGAGAAACCTAAATGATTTATACAAATATTTATATTTTAATTTAGATCTCAAATTTCAAAAATAACCTTTTATTTTTAAACTCGATGACCAATCAAGCACCTTCATATAATTTATGACAAAAGAAGCATTATAGTGTTCTTACATAGTAAAAGTAAAGGGTCGTTTGGTAGAGTGTATTGAAATGTTAATGCATGCATTAGTTTAATGTGTATTAGAAGTGCCTTGTTTGGTATATCTTTTTATCCTATGTATAACTAATGCAAGTATTAGTTATACACTCTATTGTGTATTGAGGTGTATATTACTAATACTTCAAAATTCATGACATTAGTAATAGAATGGATTTAATGCATGCATTAACATGCTTAAATATCCTATTACCCTCAAAAAAATTTCGCATCCTTTCCAACATATATATTGAGGATATTATGTAAAAAAAAAATAATTTTTTTTTAGAAATTATATAATTCATGTTTTTTTTAATACATCGAACTAAACACTGGATAAGAAAAATACAAGTATAACTAACACAAATATTACTAATATAAGCATTATTAATACACCATATTTTACATTATTCTTATACACTCTACCAAACGATCCCTAAAAGTGTAAATAACATAAATCCATAAAAGTTTGTCATATAAAATAGTCAATTTCCATAATGAGATGATTTAACAGTACTCAAATTACTTCAAATGCCACTAATACCCTCCTCTTTGCTCTCTCCATAAGTACTCATTCCCTCCACACTTTCCTTCACACACCATTTCATTTTCTTCTCTCTAACCATTCCTCATAAAAACTTTCCAACTTCATTTTTTCCTCCACAATAAAAAAATGGAGATTTTGAAGTTGTCTCTAATTATTATTTCACTAATTATAGTAGGAGTAGAAGGTAGAATCCCAGGTGCCTATAGGGGTGGTTCATGGCAAACTGCTCATGCTACTTTTTATGGTGGAAGTGATGCTTCTGGTACTATGGGTATGTTACATTTCAACTTATAATTTATCCTCTTTTCTGAGAATTTTACGAAGATTTAACTTATGTACAGTATAAAGAAATTTCACACTATCTATATATTTTTAACATGTTATAGCAGGTAATTTGAGTTGTATAATGTCAGAATATAGAAGTTAAACTCTTACAAGTTTGTGTTGCAATGTGTTGCTACTTAATGTGCTTAAAATGCAACTACCCCGATTCCAATTTGTTTGTCCTGCTCTTTTTTAGTTCGTCTAAAAAGGAATTCAAATGGCATATGTAAGACCACAAAGTAAAGGACATTTTGGTACATTTTACTTCCAAGGGGGGGGGTTAGTGATACTTCTAGTACTATAGGTATGTCTAATTTCAACTTACAATCTTACCAGTTTTGTGGGAACTTTAAGAATATTTAACTTATACTGACAGTATAAAGAATTTTTACACATCATTATATTTTAACATGTTATAGCCGGTAATATGAGGTGTATAATGTCAGAATATAGAAGTTAAACTCTTACAAGTTTGTGTTGCAATGTGTGGATACTTTATTTATGATAATGTGCTTAAAATGCTACACTATGATGAAAATTATACTGCATTTACTTCTACAGTGACAGGATTTTGCTCTGTTTTTGTGGTACAGTAGTTTTTTGTTCTGTTTTAGTACATAGGTCATGTTCTGCTCCATAGTTTGCATAAACTATGGATTAATTTTACTACAGAGTGAAATGAGATGTTCATTGAAACAAGAACAACTAAATATAAAGCTAGCGGTTATTCCTACATTTTACCAGAGTTTTAACTCATATATACTGATAATGTAAATAGTTTCTACGCCATTAATGTGTTTTAACATGTTGTAGTAGTTAGTCTGACTAATTTATCCTTTAGTGAATGATTATTTGTAGTCATCTTTAGGTGACTTGATAATGTGAGATTCTTTAGCTGGTAAAAGCTTTTCCCCTAGTCACTTTATGAGTTACTACAACAACAACAAAACAATAACAATAAACGTATTCCTACAGCGTGGAGTCTGGGGAGGGTAAGATGTACGCAGTCCATACCGCTACCTCCGAAGAAGTAGAGAGACTGTTTCCGATAGACCCCGCTCAAGATAAGGATAATAAACCAGGGTTATGAGTTTCTACAAATAGTTTAAATTTGTTTGTCTTAGTTTGATGGGAATCCTGTCCTAACTAAAAATATGCATAATGTATCAAAATGCCCTTTAATCTTGTGGCCTTAAACATATCATGTGAAATATTGAGATTAAAGAGTTGCCAAATTGTAAAAGAGACTTTTTTTCTTTGAAACAAACGACAAATTGAAACGAAGAGAGTAGTAAACAGTGCTAACGAGCAAGAAAAAGAGCACTAACACGACCTTTCGTGGGAATTTGCAGGTGGAGCTTGTGGATATGGAAATCTATATAGTCAAGGCTATGGAGTGAACAATGCAGCATTAAGCACAGCACTATTCAACAATGGACTAAGTTGTGGAGCTTGCTTTGAGATCAAATGTGACAATGAGCCACAATGGTGCCATCCTGGGAGTCCTTCAATTTTAGTTACTGCAACTAATTTTTGTCCTCCAAATTACGCGTTGCCGAATGATAACGGTGGTTGGTGTAACCCTCCTCGCTCTCATTTCGACCTCGCCATGCCTATGTTCCTCAAGATCGCAGAGTATCGTGCTGGAATTGTCCCTGTCGTTTATCGTCGGTAAGCATTTCTGAGCTTCATGAGAAAAATGTGATATACCTTAATTGATAACCTGAGAAAATCACGACTTTTTTTCATTTTTGGCCCATGTTAGAAACTAATTACAGCCACTAGTCAAAATATACAAAGTATGTATATTGATATGTATATTCTTACTCAATATACAAAATATGTATATACACCGGCTCTTATAAGGTAAACTTACCTAAACATTAGTTACCAATCTGATAGAGTTGATTAAATTATATCTGAGAGAATTTATATATATACTATATATATATCGTTCATTTTCTAGGTATTCAGTATTCAAAATTTTGTGTTTTGACTAATTCGTATTCGTGAGTCGTAAAGGCATGAGTGGCAAAGAGCCCAAATAGCTTTTTTGAGCTTTTCTTGATTTTCATTTGTTTCGGTTTTCTTTCGGTGCCCTTTTGGATTTCTTGTTCTTTTTCTTGTGGGGTCATGTACAGATGGTTTCCTTTAGTAATTTTTGTTTGATAGTTATTTATAGTTATTTTGTGTCATAGGGCACTGTTGTCAAGTGTCACTTGTCAAAGTTGAGTGTGAACTACACTTAATAGAGTAACATTTTAATGATACTCCATTTTTTCCATGTTTTGTGTATTTCTTTTCTCTAGTCTATTTAAAAAATAATACTACTACCTTTAAGTTTAGTAATTTTTAAGTTGACATCCACTTGATATGTCAAAGACCACTATATTCGAAAAAGTATTATGTTGCAGCAACATATTTTTCAAATATAGTACAGTTTTGAAGAATTCAACACTGATAGGGTATCAGTTTTGAAGAATTCGAGCATCATAGCTTAAAACTGTTACACCAGGTCAGACAAAGACAAAATATGATGGAGGGAATAGTATTTTCACTTTGATTTATAATTCTTAAAGTTAAATTACTTTGGTCTTACACGAGTACTTGATTGGGAGTAATTTCTTTCATAGGACATTATAGTTTGAATTCAAACTATTTTAGCTAGTGAGTTGTCATCTACTAAAAATTTGAATAATTTTGTTTGTGGAAAATTTTGGAAACTAGTCTCCATAAGAATGTCAAACTCCAAAACCCAGGTGGTGTGAAAAGTCCCGGCCTCACTACTTTATTCATCCGTAATTAACGGTCCATGTTTCATGCCAACATAAGATTTATGCTCAACAACAAATGACCACTTATAAATGTTCACATTTTGTAAAATTTACTTTAGTTGTACTTTTACACTTTCAGCGTAGAGGTTAAACCGACTTGTTTGTTTTCGCAGGGTGTCATGTAGGAAGCAGGGTGGAATTAGGTTCACTATAAATGGTTTTAGTTACTTCAACTTGATTTTGGTTACCAATGTCGCGGGAGCAGGTGACATTATGAAGGTTATGGTGAAGGGTACGAGGACTAACTGGATAACATTGAGTCGTAACTGGGGTCAGAATTGGCAAACGAACTCCGTTTTGGTTGGTCAGTCGTTGTCATTCAGGGTAAGAGCTAGCGACAAGCGCCAATCCACCTCGTGGAACATAGTCCCATCCCACTGGCAATTTGGTCAGACATTTGTTGGAAAGAACTTTAGAGTCTAAATAGGGTAATGAGGTGATTGCAACATAATATGTAAGACTCGTGGTTCATGTTTAGGTCCTATTGAATTTGGGTTTTCTGGTTTTGCGTTTTAACCTGTTTTTTTCTGGTGTACGTATATGAGCTGAAGCGGCTGCAAAAAACGTGTAGCCCGCAGCTGTTCAAAGAACAGTGTAGTAGTATCAGTATAATGTTTTGTAGTACCTGCTGCTTGGTTTACTGTGTTTTCAGTAACTTATAGTTGGTTTACTTAAATCAAAAAATCTACGAATCTTTTGGTATGTTCCATTCTGATATTACTCAAGGGCAGATTTGATTTGCTATTTCCAATATAATGTCCTGATACAAAACATTGGATTCTCCAAACTAGCGCTTCGGATGCCATTTCTAGTCTTACTTTCATCCTTGAACTTTTTTCAAGGCTAGCACACATTGATAGAAAAACTAGCACCTGTTGTTTAAACTAAACCAACGAGACATTTAAATGTTTCAATTTCATATGTTTCGGCATAAATACCATCATAAAAAAAGAAGTAAAAGATCAGCTGTTATGATCTAGACACCTGTAAACAGATGCTACTTGGTGCTCAACAAAATCATAAGTTTGGTGTAATATGTCATTCAAAATGGAAAATAGATTGTAGATGCCATTCCATGTTTGAAGTTTGAGACTACTTTCATACTACTACTAAAGTGCACATTTGCTTTTGCCATTCCTTGGATAACCTTGGATTCCCAATTCCCAAAAGCAATAGCTTTGGATTCCCTTCTTTTGAAGGAGCCTTCTTCAAATGGTTCAATTTCTTTTGACATAACATATACCATCAACTGAAAAGTTTAAAAGATTAACAATCTGACCTTTACAACCATAACATATGCTGAATGGTTTTCTGAAACAATTCCAATTTCTTGGGAAGGCATAATGTGCAATACGAAATGGTAAACATAAACATCAAAGCTAACGCTTCTTCGCTTTACTGGCTTTCAACTGCTGGAGAAGATATGTTATTCCTTCACTGAGAGTAGCTTCCCTTCCTAGCTTATTGTTCCGCAAATCTTCAAGCTCTCCCATTCTCTTGACACTGATCAAAGCTCGAGAAGTGTTTTCCTTCATTCCCTAAATGCCATGAAAACATGTTTCACTGTTCAAAATTTTAACCATGTAGTTTTTCAAAACTACATGAACGTGCTATAGTCTGCGTCTAATCATTCTGATGCTTACTCCATAGGAGGAAAAATAGAACTTGAGTCTTATTCACAAAATAGCTAAAGCTATCACAAAACTTTAAAGAATTGTACTTACATCGATCAACTCCTTCCTGGCATCATTTAACTCAACACTTGCCATCTGCTGTTTGACAACTAGAGTTTGATTCAACGCTTCAAGAGCTTCTAGCTCTTCTTTTTTCTCCTTTAGGCTCTCTTCAATCTCGTCTAATTTTTTCTTCACATCTTGGCCATCTCCCATGTGTTTCGTTACTTGCATAGCCCCTGTGAGACGTTCTATCTCCAACTCTAGTGCTTGCTTTAAGTCGAGTTTCTTTTGCAGCTCCATGTTTTTCTGTCGAAGTGTTTCTTTCGCTTTCTGCAAGTAAAATTCTTTAGATGTCAGAGACTAATTACATAAGTTCGAGTAATAACACAGAATGATGATACAACCTTCTGTTCTTCCGCCAAAACCAAGACACTTTCATCTAACTTCTTTTGCTCCATTGCTGCTTTCTCATTCTTAAACACATAAAAGAGAAATCTTATAGTTAAACAATTCCTAAAAAAGGAGCAGGCCAAGCCAATATCTGATATAGTCGTACACTACGCAATGACAGAGTATCAGCCAAGCTTGACTGAGAACAAATTTAAAATTTGAAAGTGGCTATATACTACATTCCTGTAGCTTCATTTTTTATTAGTATATCTGCAAGGAAGAAGATCAGATCCAAGTAACTTAAACACGGAAAATGGGAGTGATGGAGGAAGGAGGAAAAAGGCAAACTAAAAAAATCAATCGACAGTTTCCCTATTGTTTTACGTTGTCTTATGTTGAATGAAACTTGTTTGAACTGACAGTAAAATCCAGCTGAAATTACTTATTATAGTGAGGTTCCTCAGGTATACACACAATCGTAGTTCTACAAACTAAGTCTAATTCTTTAACATCTTATTTTGTACCTCATAGGCAGTAGGCTCTTCCTTCCTATGGTTAAATCTCCATTAAATATTTTTGCTAACTAGTTAAGTCAGTCAATTAAACAAGAAGTCACATTTACGTGCTAACAAATTTGGATGCTTTAGAGCACATGCTTTCTAACACAAACATAACACCCCCACCCCCCACCCCCCAATAAAAAAAAAGAAATCAAACTACTCTGAACCATTATGCCATGATATTTCTGGCTATCTTTGTCTCGGTTCTCAACTGGATAACACTAAGTCCATGGCCAGTCCAAAGGATATCTAAGGTATGTACACCTTGACTTCATCTGCATTTAAGTGGCCATAGTTCACCTTCTTCTATCAATAATATGTCAAATTTTTCTTAGGAAATGTATGAACTTGTCATGTGCAGTGACACACATAGGACAGAAGCAAAACTCAGTTAATCAAGTAAGACTTTCTACCATTTGCTTCAACAGATGAAGCTCTTGTCTCTGATTATCATTGAGGGCCTCTCTTTCCACCAACTCCTTTTCACGCAACTCAAGTTCTTTGCGTCGTGCTTCAAAATACGATTTACTTTTTTCTTGTTCTTTGAACATCTTTTCAAGTTGATCATGAGCATTCTTCGCCATCCTTTGTAGGTCTGAAGTAATAAGGAAAGCGTTTGTTATAATGTTAATAAGAGGAGACATGAATATTAATCTAGCTAATATCTGTAGGAGAAAATATGTACCTTCATTATACTGTTGGACCATTTCATCTCTTTGCCTCATCACGTTTTTTATGGACATGGAAGTTTCATTGCATTTGCTCTCTATCTCCATGAGGCTCCTACGTTTGGCCTCGATTGTATTAGACAGATTAGAGACAAGCGAATTAGTTTTGCGCTTCTCTTCTGCCTCAACTTCAGAGATGGATTTTAGGTCTACCGTTTTTCGCAGATAGTCACCAATTATACCTGATGAGTTATAATCATCAGCCTTTGCAATCCAACCATATAATTTATCTCCTTTATCTGGTGGAGATAAATAGTCCCTCTTCCCTTGATGTTGTGATTCAAAGTTCTTTTGGAACTTAATTGCATTAGCAAATCCATTCCAGTTATTTTCAAATTCAACCACGGCTTTCCCTGAATGACCCTTATAGTTCCACAATGGGTGTACCCTCTGTGGGTTAAACCCTTTGCTTGTCAACTCATCCCTCAGCCCTGATCCACTCTTTCCCACATAACGCCCGTCCTTCCACTCAATGGGAAGATTTGCTACAATTCCCATCCAAGGAAATGCATATTTCTCATCAACATCATTCCCATGATGTGTTGGCTGTAATTCAGTTTTCATTTCATCAGACATTGGTATAGAATCTTTCCTCAGCAGATCATTTTTCAAGTACCTTGTAAGACCTAAATGCTTCCCTTTATCGTTCACTTTCTGTGAGCTAGCCTTGCTCACTCCCCAAGAATGTTGGACAAGGTCATGGAAACTGTAGGCCTGCTGCTTTTTTCCAGGACAAAAAGGACATCTGTAAACTTTACCAGATATCTTTTCCTTCCCATAACCTTCCTTTAATTTCTGATACCATGTATCAGCATATTCTTCCATCTCTGACTCACTAATATCTGTTTCCTCTTCAGATGACATTGACATCTTTCAGAAAACCTAAGACAGCAGAAATGGATAATCTTCAAAAATAAGTAAACATGAAAACTGAAATCTATAAAGTAGTGCTGCTAACAAAAAGGATAAAAACACTAGATATTTTTAGTTTATCCTCATTGATTAGTATCAATAGTGATGAGATGTGATCATACCATTTGGTTACAGTTTCAATGACAAATGGTTCACAAATTTAACATAAAGAAAAAAAGAAGCAGCATTCACACTAAATTCTCATATAAATCCTATTGATGGCCAAGAATATACATATGCATACAAGTAAATATATAGTACAAATGCATGGAAACAAAGAAAAAGGGACTTGATATATACATCTGAAATAAAGAAGCATGTATGAGGTATTGAACAGAGAGTTGCACATTACATAAATAATCAACCAAGTTAGATACATGACGTTATTCGATTCAAGTAACAGGCCTTCGACTTGTAAAAAAATATCAATTAACTAATCTGCTTGATAAAATTAAGCACAAATGAGAATGGCATATAGTGTCTTAAGACAAGGGAACCAGGGGGCTACTTCTCAAAAGATCAGTGAACCAAACACGTGCACATTTAAACTGTCCCTCGAGCAGGAAATTCAATCAAATGGATCACTAAACATATCTACTATGACTGTGTTTTTCAACACATATATGTTGGAGGTCGATCACTATAGAAAACAACAGTCAGGGAGGCTACCGCCACCCACATTCCAATGTCGCAACAAGATCAAAAGGTCTCTAGAATCTTAGGCATGGCAGACTATTGGAGTAGCTAGACCAATACCAAAGAACAATAAAATAAAAGTTTCCTGCCAATAAACTCACTAAAGAAAATCTTGATTCATAGTAAAGAGCAACAAAAGTTGGAGCAAAACACATAGGCGACAGCCTTTAGGAAGGTGTTGTCAAATAGGATGTGGATTTTCTTTTTAAGCCCGAGGTTAGAGTTTAGAAACAGATTTCGGTTATTTTGAACAAACTTATAATTATATCTCTAATACCAGTTATGTTGTTTCAAGTAACATGAACAGCAAGCACTGAGTCAGATTCAGATACTTGTAAACGACAAAATTTCACGTTTGGCAAACCATCAACCAACTCATGACTCAAATACGATGAATGACTTCAAACTAGTCTTGAATATAACTAATTTATCTATATCACAAGTATTGTCCTTTGACTTCTTGTAAAAAAATAGTATCAATTTACTAATCTCCTTGATATACAACAATAACAACATACCCAGTTTATTCCCACAAAGTTGACATCTCCTTGATATAATCAACCACGAATGAGAATACCAACTCAACATTTAGGGTTTTAAGACAAGTGAAGCAGAATTTAGCTATAAACCACCATAACGGTTACCGCTCAGAAAATCAACGGACCAAACACAATGCATATTTAAACTGTCTGTCAGGCTAGAAATTCAATCAAATGAATCACATGACTGTGTTTTGCAACATACGTATTTAAAGGGGGAAGCATGTTAGGGGTCAATCACCATAGAAGACGACAGTCAGGGTGGCTACCGACACGAATAATCCAATGCCGCAACAAGATCAAAAGGTCTCTAAAATCTTAGGCATGACAGACTATTGGAGGGGCTAAACCAATCTCAAAGAACAATAAAATGAAAGTTCCATGCCGATAAACTCACTAAAGAAAATCTTGGGGTCATGCTAAGTAAAGAGCAACAAAATTTGGAGCAGAAAACATAGGAGACAGGAAGCCAAACACTAAGGGAAATTAATGAATTTTATACCTTATGTAATCAGACATTCATTACTCTAAAAGTTAAACCAATTCATGTCTTAATTTAGCATCACCAGAGATCAGAAAAAAACATAACCACACATGCAAACTATATATGAAAACAACTGCATGCGAAAACTATAAAATAAGTTAACATGAAAATTGAAATCTATAAAATTGTGCTGAAAAGGACAGAAGCACCAGATATTTTTAGTCAATCCTCACCAATAATTAGTATCAATAGTGATGAAATGTGATCATACTATTTGGTTATATTTTCAATGACAAAGGGTTCATAAATTCATATGGTTGAAGACCATTACAGTAGGAAAATTAATGTAGAAGGCAGAAATCACTAATAATGAAAATCAGATAAACAAACACTGATTTATCATATAAATTTAATCCATTGACAAGAATATACATATGCACATAAACAAAGAAATACATATAACAAATAAAAGGGACTTGATGTAAAAATCCGAGATAAGGAAACATGTATGAGTAATTAATAGATAGTTGCACATCACATAAACTAATCAACTAGCTTACTCATAGAGACGGTCCAGGATTTAAGCTCTACACGTTCAACATTTAAGGTATGATGTTGCACATGCCAAGATCAATTCAACTTTAAAAGCTAGTTTTCAGACCTACTAATTGTTTCAATCTTAGCTAATTTTACACAACATAGCTTTAAGGCTGCATCCACCTCTATTACTTAGATATATGAAGTTAATCAATGCGAGTAACAGAAAGTAATACCATATTTTGTCTGGGAAAAACAACTACTTACAACAACAAAAGGAGAGCAAAAATACAAGACAAAGAGAAACAAAGTACAGACCAATGTATAAATGAAATGTATCAGCGAAGCTTGTTGATGTAAACTTAACAAATCAGTTTTCAATATACATAAACAATAGTAAAAGTCTGGATATCCACAGAAATTAAAATCTAGAGCACAAACACCGGGCCTTTTGCCCGGAAAAACAGAGTAAATGCAAGAAGAAGAGGAAAAGAGCATTGTTCATGGAATAAAAAGTGTTCAAAATTATACAGATTCAAACCTACTAATTGTTGCAATGTTAGTGAATTTTACACATAAATTATACTCCGCGTATATCTGAAAACAGTGCTTTAAGGCTACATACTCCTCTATTACTTAGAAACATGAAGTTAATTAATGTGAGTAACATAAATACCATAGTTTTGCCTGAGAAAAACTACTACAAACAGAGAGGAAAAAAACAAGGTCAAAGAGAAATAAAATAAAAACCAATGTTTACAAAGGCATTTTGATTGCAAAAACAAACTATGAACAGAACATTTTTTGTTGAATATACATAAATAAACACAGCTCTAAATGAAAATGGTAAAAATGTGTTGAATATATGTAAATAAACAACAATGGAAGTCTGAATATCTATAGAAATTAAAATTTAGAGTACAGACACAGGTCCTTTTTCCTGGAAAAACAGAGTAAATGCAGGAAATAGAGGAAGAGAGCATTTTTGGTGAAAATACGGGTTACTAAGTACTACTTTTCTCTTCAAAAACAGAGTGTAACTAATGAGTGCTTGAGATTTAAAAAATAGTGTTGAAATACGGGCATAGGTGGTGAAAATACACGCATAGATGGTGAAAATATACACAAATAAGAAAATAATTATAATAATAATAAAAAGGGAGGAATGTGACCCATGTACAGATTACAGATAAAAGATTCATAAAAATGAAAATCTACATCCAAAACACCCTTTGTTTTGCCTGAAAAAGAAAACAGAGTTAATAGAAGAAAGGAGCTACGCACAGCCCATAGACGTAAACACAAGAAACTTTGAAATTTGAATATGACCTCCCCATTGTTCAGATACTACAGATGATACAGAGCCATAAACACACAAACACACACACAAAAAAAGAAAAAAGTCGAAAGATCTATGCATGGAAGCTAGCTAATGAATAATATATATACCTTTAACAATGAACGTTGAAACAACTCTGAAAAAACAAAGACAAAGAGTCTCCAATCCCCAAATAGTGCGAAGAAAAAAGGCAATGGAAGAGACTAAGTGAGGTGATTTGATAATTTGATATAATAGTGAGGAATGAAAGAAAGAAAAGCCTTGCTAGGGCAGGTACGCTAGTACTACAGCTGAGCAGAGTAGTGGAATTGCAAAAGACTCATGCTACTGTGCCTGTAATAAACTGTATTGTTTTTGGCATTTTCTCCATACAATTTCTGTTTTATTTGGCTTTTTCTGAATAGGTAAGGTTATTTGTGCACTAACAATTAATCTCACAATCATTATATTTTATGATAATTATGAGAAACTTTATCTGAGAAAAGTGAGTCAATTTTTTAGTCACTGCACCCTCCATCTATTTTTACTTCTTCATCAGCCTTAGCTTAGGGAGGACATAATTCTTGATAGAAAAATGTGGAGGATGCATATTGAAGTAAAAGATTAGTTTGTAGGAGTGCGGTCTTTATTGATAGAGAGGAGTGCTTTGTGTAGTGTGCCTGTAGTCATAGTATTACGCGTGTATTTTGTAGTTTCTTATTTGTGGTGTTGCTGGTGATTTCAGATAGTTTGTAATATTAATTTATGGATGTTTTGTTTCTTGTATCATTCCGTTATGTGTGTTTTATGGGGGTGTATCGGAAATAATCTATCTACTTCATGTGAGTTAGTCATATGAACTGCGTATATTTTACCTTCTCCATACCCCACGTTGTGAAATTACTCAAGATATATTGTTGTTGTTGCATCACTATTAGCTTAAGCATACTAGTATTATTTATGAAACAATTCTGAAATATAATAAATTTAATTAGTTAAAAATATTTATAATTAATAGTACCTCCGTTTAAAAAAGAAGGACCTACTTTAACTTGACACAAAGTTTAAGAAAATAAAGAAATTTTTGAATCTTATGTCATTAAATTAAAGTTGTGTCAAATGTACCAAAATGCCTTTTAATTTTGTGGCCTAAACATGCCATGTGGAAAGTTGAAATTAAAGTATTGCCAAAAAAGGAATGAGATCATTCCTTTTTAAATGGACTAAAAATGAAAGTAGGTTATTCTTTTTGAAATGGAAGGAGTAATAAAATTAAATTAAAAATTAAGTGATAAACATAAATACGTAAGAAGTAAAATTGAAGAGAGACTATATTTTTTGTGAGGAAAGTGAGTCAAATTTTTAGTCGCTATCACCTCTAAAGTTAACAAGTATCCCCATTTTTATTTTTACTTGTCCATTATACATAAAAATATGTTTTAAAATGGAGAAACACGTAATGCATGGGAGCCTGGGAGGTAGCTAATGATGGCTGGTATACCTTTAACAACTGTGAGCGAAAAAGGAGAGGAAGAGAGCACAATCAAGGGATGATATTACAAGAGATTTCGAAATTAATTTTAATGTGAACTTATTTTATGTTTGATTGAGACAAACCCATCATGAAATTATAATGCTATTTTTAATCCATCTTAAGAATAGATGACTAATCCCGGAATAAATTATTTTCAACCAAATAACCCCTAAGTGAAGAGGGAAGGAAATTGAAAAAAAAGGATTTGAGAAATTTGATAGCACCTTGCTAGAGAAGGTATAGTACAGAGTATACTGATGAGAGTAGTAGTAGTGGAATGCAAAAACAATGCTGCTTCAGCCTATCGTTTGTTTTCCGTATACTATAATTTCTGCTACAGACTTGTATTTGCTTGTTTTGGCATTTTCTCCATACAATTTCTGTTGTAATGCTTTGCTTATTTTGGAATTTTTGGATAGGTGAGTTATTTGTTCACTAAAATTAATGTCACAATCATTACCTTTTTATCCTAAGTACATGGACAGTCTTTTACTCCTTTTTATGAGGACAGTGAGTCAATCTTTAATCTATCACCTAAAATGTTGAAATAGTTAAGCCTTCCGTCCCATATAGTTGCTAAAGGATAATTTTATTAATTTATTCTTTAACTTTTTTAATACGATTATGATTATATATCTTATCTATCAAAATTAATATTAATATTAACAATGAAGATTTTTTTTTTGAAATTTTAAAATATTTATACTTTAAGAAAAATAATTTTAAGAGTAAAATGAAAAAAATTAATTAATTCAATCGGCTAACAGTATCAAGACTCGAAAATTGGAGAAAATATACTACTCGTTGCGTCATAAAATAGTTCATCAAATGCTAAGGAAGCTTGATTTAAAACAGGAAGGGAAGGCCATATGAAATTAGAAAGAGGAGGAAAATGAAAAAAGAATATGTTTGTGTCTTAAGTGATAGAAGGCCAAGTTATAGAGCTAATAATAAACATGTGGTTTAAGTGAACATATAACATGTGGAAGACGTGGACCATAACGCAATAAGTAAATCATTGTCAACATTTATTCCTTACTAATTAAATACCAGTTGATCAATTGAAGAAAAAAATTATTATGCTTTGGTTAAATTCCAAACCAACTATCTCTCTTTTGTTTACGAAGAATAGATGGCAATGGCTTGTGCTGAGCACCGACCCAAGAGCTTAGAGTTGCAAATAAAAGAAGCATGACCTAAATTAATGTTATTCATTAAAAACTGTTGTAAAAATATGGAGCAAAACAGTGTGTACCTTGGTAAATTTCGCAGCGGATGAAATTGATTTTGCTATCGAAAGAATTTGCCCCAAGTCAGCTTTGAATCTCTTGAAAACAAAGCTTTGAATCACAAATTAAATGCTATCCTTTTTTATGTTGTTGCTAATTTTTGGTTTTCTGCCTTTTTTTTGGACCCAATTTTCTTCATTGTTCTTGATAGAAGAATGACCAAAATAAATAGGGAGTTTTGGGCGGTAACAGTTATGTAACTGTTCCCCCTTTTATTTGAAATCCGTATGTTACCCCTTCTTATCTTTTTTTTTTTCAAATAATCAAAATCAAATAATCGGGACAGGTCGGTCTACATGGACGACCCATGACCTGTAATCCAACATCTCTCACTTCACCCATGGTGGACAAGATCTGAGTCAGTACTACATCAACAAGACACCAATTCATACGACAAATAGTTCGTGCGACCTGTGAGCATCACGAGTTTTACCTTTTAGATTTTATAAGCTACATTTAGAAATCCAATCACATGTGGAAAAAATTTTCTACTAATATTAGGATACTAATACTCACAATACCCCAGACATCATTCACTACTTCAGTATTTACTTATCTGATCCCTCATCCTCTTATAGAGGTGAACTCCAGTTCATGATTAACTTTATATACACAATTACATTTGACTCTTATATGATTAGTGTAATAGCTGAATTGAGTAAATAAGTTAAAATATTCATTTTAATCGTCTTTTCTTTCTACTCGAATCTATTTGTTCCAAATCAACTGCTTTTCTAGACATGCAACATATTGTCGAATCTTTTGTGGCTATTAGTAACATGCTAAAGTAGCAACACCGATCGAAACTTCAAGAAACAGTCAAAGGTCTAAGGGTATTTCAATGAAAAGTTAAAATAACTTTAAGGGTCTCAAACAATGAAGAAGCAGGGATTCATTCTTTCATTAACGCATTGATCGCTAAGCACACGTGGTATAAAACACTTGTTGTCTCAATCTTTTTAATCATTCAACATCATATAGATCTAGGTCTAGACATCTCTAAATGTATAACCTGCGTTTCTTTCTTTAATAATCCTCAAATACATATTCTTAGAAAAACTAACATTTGGCTTTACAAAATAATTCACAGTCTGTAACACCTTGAATTTTTGCGCTAGAATTCTAACCATTGTTCTTACACATATAAGCCCTAATACAAATGATTCCCATGTTAATATAAGTTTCATGATAATTATCCTAGTCTGTGAAGTGTCTAGTATGTGAATAATGTTCATAGAAATCACTTAGAGCCAAGTTGAGCTAAGAATCTTAGATTCGTCCAAAGTTTGGTGTTCGATTCTACAAGGATCAACTTTGAAAGTGTATAAATTTTGAGATATGTAGAAGTTTACATCTCAATACCCACTAAATTGTACATAATTGAATTAGCTTTCTGACGATATCCATTTTGCCTTAATCCGAAACTCAAGCGAAAAGTTATGCCCATTTTCGTGAGAGGCAGTAAGGGTGTGCGATTGGTTGGGCTCCGCCCAACCAAACTTAGGAGATTGACAAGGCGTCGCCTACCTTGGATTGGACGATTGACTGGGCGCCGCCTAAGTCATTTTCAAGTGTCAAAAACACTCCGTTTTGACCTAGATCAAGGGTGTTGAAGTCATTTCTCACCCCTAAACCGTCCCTAATCACTTTAAAATATTTTTATGAGATATTAAATGCATAAAATCCTCTCTCTTAACCCTAAGTAATCATTAAGTAACTCAAAAGCCCTCTTTCATTCCAAAGAACAAGATTCAAGTGCTTTTTACAAGAAATATAGGAATTCAAGCTTAAAGGTCCAATCTTTTCACAATTTCGTCATCATTAAGGTATGTAGGGTTATGAACAAGGATAATTCTTTCATCCTTATACCCAAAACTAGTTTTTAAAGATGAATTTACATCAGTTTCAATTTAGGGTTCATACCCAATTATCATTAGTTGAAGATTGTGATGTTACAAGTGATTTAAATGTTGAATTACATGTCTATTTTCATATCTTTATGCGTGTGATATGATTTTACAGATTTTTAATTAAGTTTTAAGCATAATATTGTGATTCTTGCTGTCATTAACTTGATATTGTTGAAGTATATTGAGCATGCCGTTTTGCTATGAATTTGCATGAGTTTAAAGCATGAGTTTTAAAGCCCTAAGTTTAAGTATTGATATCTCAACAAGATTATGATTTTGAGCCTCTTTTACAAATTGTTTACCATGATTTAAGAAAGAAAGTTGGTAATTTGATCCTAAGCTAAGATAAGGAATCCACATTGTTCATACAGTTTGAGATTTAAAGAAAGAGAAGCATAATTGGTTTTCATTACAAACCCTCGTGCTATTTTCAGGTGGATTTCCTAAAGTTCTGAGCCAAAAGAATGGGAGTAGTATTTAGCACCGAGTTGGGTATGATTCCAAGGTCTCATTCCCCTGAACTACGTGCCACCATAGGATTGAGATTAAGTTCCCATAGTGCGCTAAGTCAGTGATCACTTAAGATAAGGTTATACTCCTTGGCAAGAGTATGACACCTCTCCTCAACGTGAGATTTTACCCTTAGGAAAACATGACGTTGGACATCATGATAGCTCACATGATCTATGTCGGTTAGAAGAACCTCCCAAAGTCCCTAAGTCCTAAAACAAAATAAAAGAACTGATTTTAGAAACTAAGTGTAAAGGCTCACAATTTTATTCAGATATTATTTTACATAAGACATTAGCTATGAGATTTCAGCTTTCAGTTTACAGATGATAAAGGTGAGTCCTTTTTACACTTAGCATGCATGATTTGAAAACAGACTTAACTTCAGTACTACTTATTCGACTAGCAGAAAGAGTAAAAGTATAACTTTTAGAACTAAGTGTTATGGCTCATGAGATTTATACAACATGCTTTATTTCTCATGATTTATGATTTTCAGCTTTCAGTTATTCAAGCCAACGGGAGTCATTTACAATTAGAATGCATTCTTTACCAGTTATATGCACAGTTAGTTACTATTTTTACTTATGCATTCACCCCACATGCTCAGTACATTACAAAAGTACTGATCCACATAGACGTCTATGTGCTACATTATTTAATAATGTAGGTACAAGTTGTAGCATGCATATTATAATCAAACAATTGTAGATTCCAGTCAGCAGGTGATGAGCCCTTTTGATTCAAACTCGAACAAGTACAAGGGTCTACGAGACTATTTTGCCTTTTTTTATATTTCCATCAAACTTTTCACAATACATACATTCAGTTTGTTCAATCACACCATCGGCCATTCCATTCCTTCACTTTCACTTTTAAAGAAATATAATGGCAGATTTCTTCCTTTTTGATTAGTTGGTATTATATCATTTGTGAATTGATACAATCTATCCCTGGATTTAAAATATGGAGACACCTTTATACCTTTTCGATAATTTTGTCTTAAATTACTCTGAGGAATGTCATCGCAAAAATATTATTGTATTTTTTTAGGTAAGTTTGAAAATGCTTCGACGACCTTGTCTTTTCTAAATAAAGATTTGTTAGCTTTGTTGAGACTTGGAAGGTAAGCTAAGGATGCTAGGATCTTCCACAAAAAGGAAAGTACCTCTTATTCATATTAATTACCAGCCAACTATCACAGCCTTATCACGATTCTAATTCCTATGGGCCACAAAATGATGATACGAACCTGAATGCATCGTCAAACTACACTTACATCCATAGCTGCTTTATTTACATTGGATATGAGAAAACTATTTATAAGCTACTGGCTACACCATTTACATATTAAAAATGGCGGTGCGTTTTCTATCATGCATTTAGCTTTCTTAGAGGCTTGACAAAAAATTCTTGTTTAGTTTCACAATGATCAATTGTTGGTTCGTATGTCTCAAAGCAAAAAGAGAAGAAAGACAATAGAAACTCCAGTCATGGTATATAGAATTGATTTTGTCCTTCCAACGCCAAATCCATGGTTTTGGACAAGCAACAGTTAAGATATGAGAATTTAGGTAAAACAACAATATGGCAACCAAAGAAAAGATCACATCTTTAAATAAAGGTAAGCCAAATGTCTCATTGAATTTTCAACAGGTTGAGCGAGATAACAAATGACATATACTCACTACGAAATTACTAATTACATTTATAGAAATGTAATTAAAAATAAATAGAACTAAAGATTAATTTGACTTATCAAATGAATTCCAAGAAAAAATAATGTCAATTCCTTTGCTATATGATTTGATAGAGAGTGAATTTGTCTCATTCTGATCAAGTACCATTTTCTCCTCCTGCATAAGTTCAAGCCTTAAGACTTAAACTTAACATAAGCATTAAGACTTGAAAAACATGAAACATAATTTTGATTATTTATTCTTCAAAATTAATGTCACTATGAATGTTATTAGGGTAATTTAAGAGGAAATTTCTGCACCAATTAGCGACCACAACTAAATGGTATCAGGACCAATATAATCATTTCATCACCAATGCTTTCACATTCAACATACGCTTCCATAACATAATCCATATTAACATCTCTAGAAAGAAGCTGAACCATTAGGTCAAGCAATTTCGGCTCTCCAAGTGACTTTACATAATACTCAACTGTCTCTATAGAAATTTCATTCCTTAAAAAAATGCAATAGCTCCATTGAGTCCGAAACTTCAAAATTAGCCTAGTTGCATAGTCGGTTTATTTCTGTGGAGTTCCAAACAAATTATAAGGTTTCAATTGTGACTATTTTTCAAGTCCCAAACTGTTGGTGCAATTTTCAGGTGTAGAATCAATGCTTCATTGCCATCGCAATCCTTGATCTAGCTACTTATCGCGATCGCTAGCTGGGGCACCACAATTAGAAAGGGTTATATGATAGACGAGATCGGGTTGACTCATTACAGTCGCAAGTCCCTGTTGCTCGATCACGATGATAAATATAATACCAATCAACGTTGACCCTCCCGATCGCGAGGTGGGAACTACAATCGTGAGCCATCATTCATCAAATCAACGGGATTTTTCCATTTTTCATGATTTTCATCATTTTTCATCCTTGAGAGATGGTTTAAGGCGATTTCAAAGAGGTTTTTCATCAAAATCTTGTGGGTAAGTTGTAAATTCATATTTCCATGTTTTCCCATTGATTCTATCTTGAAAATAGCTTTAAAGCTGAATTTCAAATTTGGATTTTGGGGTTTTATCTGATAAAATATAAAATCAATTTTTCTTTGATTTAAACTATGATTCAATTCGCAATTAATTGGATTTTCAAATTTAGAATCCTTTATATATGAAAAATATGATTCTTAAATAAAATTTTAGATTTATACTTTTCGATTCAAAGTTGATTTTTAAATTATTTTTGGACTGCGATCAAATATATCCAATATGGGTATCGTTGGACTCCATATGATGTGTAGATTATATTTTGATAGGACTAGTGTCATGATCCAAGATGAGGACCTAGCCACGACGGGCATCCCAAACCATGAAGACCAGAGAGGCCCCTTAGCATACTATCATAAACATAATTCATACGAAATAGAAGTGGGAAGATATAAAGAGATTCAAGGATATATTATAATCCAGTTATGTCAATAAAAGGTATGATAATACAATAATCAAATCTAGTCTATGAAGAATTACTGAACAATCACTGTCTAAGCCGGGACAAGGCCCCCCGTTGGACCATAGATCGAAAGAAATGAACATATGAATAAAATGCCTTTTGAAAGATGGATGACTAACCAACTATTATGTTTTTGAAGGTTCTACTACTGTTATGGACTACAGAACTGAGCCTCAGAACCTACATTATGAGTCAATGTAGCCATAAGAGGACAGTTAATACTTGAAATATATTGGTATGCAAGACAATCCATAAACCACATATATTCCATATAAAATAATCAAGAGCATTGTAAAAATAATTTAAAATAATAGATATAAAAAACACATGGTCATAGTAAAATCTTCAATCAATCTTGTAAAACATAGACTCAACTCTTTGCTTTAATTCTGCGTTAGATGGTACACCCTACAAGTCTATTACACCACGGGCTATATCGGCCCGCCATTAACTCGTCGGCCAAGCCCCTAATCAGAGTTTGTCGTAAGGATTGGAGTGTCTAGTCTAAGTGTACAACTTCATGTAGCAAGTATACGGGGTTAATTCATATTTCAGGATAAAATCACTCCTGCATCAGCAAAATACGATTTTGGGCAATAAGCTTTCCACTTATGTGTAACGCCATAAATCTGGTACCCAGAACGCAACACGGTGCTCATGACCTCAAAGGACCACAAGCTAACCCATGACTGATATCTGTACTTGTATACTGCATAAAATACTTTATAATGCGAAAACATAAACTGAAAGGCCATAAGGTTCAATACTGAACGTGATCTGAATGATATAACATCTGTGTGGGGTAATAAAATATCCAAAACAAAACTAAACATACTAAAGTCTAAAACATGATAGTCTAGAAAGCCTCTAACTGACTGAACTGTCTGAGTAAGGATTTGATGGGACATGTCCCCAACTAACTCCAACTAATAAATTAATTACTGAGATAATGGGGAAATAATCATGTCCTCGAAAGATAAAGACTCACTTCTAACTCTGTCTGCAGATATCTGGAATCTACTATTGCTCTGAAGCTCGTGTCTCTGAACCTATGGTATAAGACACCATAGCGCAAATGCGTCAGTACTTTGAATGTACTGGTATACATGTGAGGTAGGTTGAATGTATGGGGTTCATATGCATAAACAATAATAATAACTGACTAACTATCATGAGCATGAAAATACATGCATGAGACATAATAACTGACACTAATACTGTGATAACATGATTACTGAATCTGAATATAACTGATAACATGAGTGACTGTATCTGATAGTCCTGAATCTGATGGAACTATCTGAGTTCCGTACTGTATTTGAGTTGATTGTATCTGACAGTTCTGAAATCTGAAGAACTATCTGAGTTCTGTTACTGAGACTGATTGACTGTATCTGATAGTCCTAATTCTATAATACAAAACTATGGGAAGTAGTTATATAACCAACATTCCCCTAATACGCCATTATGGCTGAGTTGGGATCCAATCTGTAACCTCAATTGGAAGGGTGTCAATACCGTGCCACCGATAAGGACAAGCTATGGGAGACCCTCATCTGATAGTGTCCCCTATACGAGAATAGTGGGGCCCTTATCTGATAGTGCTTATCCACCTCATCAACCCTCATCGTATAGTATTGATGTCTCAATCTATGTTGGCTACATAGTTCTAGAATGCAAGGATAACTTCTAAGAATCACACCCTCATCTGATAGTGTGTGTTCCCATCCTTGGGTTCACTCAGTGCTAATTCCTACTCCCATCTGAATAGACTCTGAACATGATTTACTGAACTGATCATGAGCTGAGTTACTGAATTCCGTTGACTGACAGAATACTACCGATATCTGACAACTGACTGAGTTCATAAGATCATGGAGATTTCCTGAGTCATAAGACTATCTGAAGTCTAAGGATTCATAGCTTGACTGAGAGCATTGTGAAAACATGACATGGCTCTAGGCACACAACTAATGTTTTGGGTACAAGTACCCCTAGGAATCGATGGAAGGAAACTGACCAAGCATAACTTACTTGAACATATAACTAACATGATAATCCATAGTACATTTATAGAAGCATTTCATCAAAACATGTGATAGGCATAACTTGTACATATGTGGGGATTTCATGGTATCATGCTAGTTAGACACTTTTTCTTCATCTAGGCATTTAATCAAACATACTGTAGGCATGGTAAATGTAAACATCGTTGTACAATAATTAAACATCATGGTTCAATTCTAATTTCATCATTCAAGGGTTTAGTCATAGATTTACATGAATCTATATCAATAATAATTAAACCCACATAGAAATTATAGCCCAACATAGAGTAGAATTTAATTTCTCATTAATCAACATGAACAAGAACAGCCCAATCATGAAATCATAAAGAAAATCCATAACTTGAAGTTAGAAAAGGGATTCTTGGACTTTATGGACGAAAGGAGTTCATGAATGAACACTATGCATACCTTAGTTCGTGATTTTGTGAAGATTGATGGAGAAACTTTCTTGTAATTGGATCTTCTATGAAAACCCTAGCTTGTTCTTGAGAGGTTTTTGAGAGAAGAGAGTGTATTTTGGGTGAAAAGTGTCTGAATCACGTATTAAAGGGCTTAAATAGGAGTGGAAACTTGACCCTTTTAACCCTGGATGGATCATTTAATTTCAGTAAAATTTTCCCGAACTGAACCCCTGAGCGATGTGGCACTATCATGCCATGTCACTGGAATTTGACAATTGGGAAACTGAGGGATGACACGACGCGGGGCTATCGCATTGCCACTTCTTTTGCGACCCAGAACTGAACCCCTGAGCGATGCGGCACTATCATGCCGAGTCACTAGAATTTGACAATTGGGAAACTGAGGGATGACACGACGTGGGGCTATCACATTGCCACTTCTTTTGCGACCTGGAACTTTGGCGCGACACGGAGGAAATCGCGCTAAGACACTGGAAAAGAACAAATTCTGAATTTGGGCCCTGGCACGACATGCCATAATAATGGACCCCTACTGGAATTTGCCAAATGCCATTTCTTCTTGTGTCGCGGCACGCCACTGACTAACATCACACTAATTTATGACGAGAACTTGAAATAGTCATAACTTCTGACTCGGTTATCGAATTTGGGTGAATCTTCTATCGATAGAAAGCTTATTGAATTTCTCCCATGACAAAAAGTGAAAATATTAAAAATTCCTCTTGAAATAACCATCATTAAATTTAAAAGCTAATGCTAGACATTCTAGAGATAAAATTAGCTAGGTAAAGTACGGGGTATTACAATATCTCCCCCTTGAGAACATTCATCCTCGAACGAAACTGACTGAGAGGGGAGAAAAGACAACTAACGTACATACTGAACTTGAATAACTGAAACATGATCTCATGACTGACATGACTGACAAGATGAACATATAATACTGATCATGCATATCTGTGCATACTTATTCCCATAAGTGTTTGAGTAGTTCTACATACCTTTTTGATGAACAAAATTCGAGACAACTTGAATCTAAGCCTTTAAAGTATGAGTTTTAAAAAAAACCTTAACTTCGTTCTCTTGAGAGTGGAGAGGAGAATGAGCATTGAAAAATGAATAATAATGGGTCAATAACGCATATTGAATGATTTAAGTCATAGGGGAGGAGTTAGAGGTGAGAAAAAGATCAAAATACCCCTGAGAAAACTAAAAAAATTATAAAAATTTCTTAGTTGAAAATAGAGTTAATAGCCCATCAACATGTTGACGGCTCGTCAACTCAAGTCGTCAATCTCTAACTAATTTAGATATTTACCAGTGAAGGTTGACGACGGAGTTGAAAACTCGTCAACTAGTTGACAACTCATCAAATCAGGTCACCAATATCTAGATGATTTAAGCTCTTTGATGGTTAAGGTTGATGGCAGAGTTGATTTCCCGTTAACTTGTTGATGTCTTGTAAGATCATGTCGTCAATCTTTGATAGATATACACTCTCAGGTAAAAAGAGCATAATTTTCAACTCTAATATCGGATTAAGGTAAAATTGAATGTGTTGGAAGGAAGACTCAAAGATATTTAATTTGGTATATAGTTGGCCAACTAAATCATTATATTTTAGGAATAATTGTCATTTAAAGTTGAACTAAGTAAAAACGTCCAGTAAAACTCAATCAGTAGAAAAGTTCTCAACTCAACTTTTAGTTGGGAGATTTTTATGACCTTATTTCATCTCCGAAGATGTTCCCACACCGTAGAATTGATCATCACACCTATATTTACATAGAAATTATTGGGTTTATGTCTATACACATAGGAATGCCGATTTAAATTCTAGCCCAAAAATGTGGAAAGTTATATTATCTCCTCCTTGGAATCATTCGTCCTCGGATGATGGGTAGAAACTTATTGAAGCTCCTAAAATATGGAATAAAGGATGTAACTTCATATTAAGAATTCTTACTTAACAAAACATACATAGGCATCAAATAAAATAGCTTCATGACATCACCAAAAAATTATATAAGTATGAATCTTAAGATAACGAGACTTAACATAGACATGATCTTGGGTATGAGTTCTATGGAATATTTTTATAACACCATAAGACATGAATTTTTTTTAGGAATCATTGGCCTGATTAAGATTGATACAAGATAAGAAACAATATTCTCACAATACATAAGAATAGAAAGATTCTCTACCTCAAATAATACGTCTAATAGTCCTTATACTTAGTGACGCTTCTCAATAATTCTTTCATCTATGAATACCATACTTCACCATTTCAATCTTAGAATTCCTCCGTGAAACTCATAACTACAAGAGCCTGAGTCTGTATGCATATTTCTTTCATGTTGACGCCTAACTCAGAGTTAAAAGATGCTAGCTTAAGCTATGGGATCCTATACCCTACACCCCTCCAAGAATACTGCTCCATCTTATCACTATAATCAAACAGCCTCAGGTCTTAATCAAGGAGTACTAGCCATATAACACAATAGTTTGTGTATCTATCAATCACAACATTCAAATCTATATTTACTACACCCACTTTATGGATCTCACTACCCAAAAACCAACAACTTCAATCACTATCACAAAGATTTTAACCACATCTTCCCTTACAAACTATTTCATAGTTCATCTCACTCTTCCCTCGTCATCTATAACCTTAGCTCGAGTAGTCACCCTAAAATTTTCATGATAACAAATATATACTCTCTTATCTAAAACATTACTATGCTTCCATAGCCACTATCATCTTTTCATGATCTGAGATTACCCCTAGTTGTAACACGGTGCTTGAAACCACAAGTGATCCTAAGCTAACCCATGAATTGGCATACTTCTTGAGCAACTAATTTAAATTATATAAAAACTAAATTTACATAGAAAAAAAATGATTATGAGAAAGTTTAAATAAATGTAATGCTGATAAAGTTTACATCATGATAAAACTGAAGAAAGAATCTTGAATTACTTGTAATGACTCTGACTGACTATCTATAAAGCCACTACTTTACTAACTATTGATAGATGGGATATGCTTCCAACTACCACTAGTTAATACATATGAATACTAACAATACAGTACATGAACTACAATTGACTGGAGTTCTCAAAATAAGAGAACTCATCACCTGCCGGCTGAGAGCTGAGAACTATCTGACCCTAGTGTATGAGCTATATCTGGTACCTACATTATGAAGGATGTAGCCACAAATATATAAATGTGGTCATTATGTTAGTGTAAAACCCCGTATTTCTATATCTCATTTTAACTCTTATTAAATAAGTTATTCTATATAAATTAATTTAAATACCTAGTAATTTTATATTTAGAGCCTTTAATTGCATAGGAAATTCAGTCAGCTTTCTAGCGATATAAAATTCGCCTAAATCTGATACCCGGGCAAAGAGTTATGACCATTTTCGTAAAGAAGTGTGCCAAAATGCATGTCAGCGCATCGCAGAGGCTAGCCAAATAGCAGTTATCAAATTCTAGTATTGCTCTGCGATCCTGGCGCGTCGCACCAAGGCTCATTTTCATAATTGTCCTTTTTTCAGTGAAGCTACGTGATGCCACCGTGTCGCAGTGAACTTTCAGGTCGCATCCAGTGTGGCAAAGCAATACCACTGCGTCACACCACCAGCCACAGTCGCAATTGTAATTTTCCAGTGACACAGCGTGATAGCGCTGTTTTGCACCAGCCTGCTAAATCAAGATATTTTAGTTAACTCTGAATTTTAATTCTGAGGGCATTAATGTCTTTTTCCCTCACCCCCTGTCAGCCTAAACACAAGATTTATGCCCTAAATAACCTAGTTAGTCATTATTTTATTAAAGTTTTCCCAAAATCAAAAGCTTTCTCTCTAAAATAAAAAATCCTAGCTTCAGTAAATCAAGGTCAAGCTTAAGAATTCCTCCAAGAATTTAAAGAATTAAGATACCTAGGTATGTTTGGTGTTCATTTATAGGTTCCTTTCACCCATAGAGTCCAAGAATCTTTTTTAAAACCACAAGAGTGTTGATTAATGATTTATATGCTTGAAATTGGATTGTTTTCATGTTCATGATATTATTTGAGTTTCAATCCATTATAAATTATGGTTTCCCTGAAATTAAAATAACATGTATATGAAATTATGTAATTTTTATGTTATAACCCATGAATTTGCAAGTTGGGGCATTGTAGTTGCAATATTGTATGTTATCCATGATTAGGTGCATTAAGTTGTGCTCCCCAAGTGTTTGATAGAATATCTATGTGAATTAAATAGTGAATTCATGACATGTTAGTATATGTTCAAGCTTATGCCCTACAAGTGTTTGATAAAATGTCCCTATGAATGAATTATGGACAAGTGTACATTGTTATGTCTTTCAAGATCATATTATGCTTTACTTTTCATGCTATCGAGTCCTGGGGATATTTAATACCCAACAATCTAGCTGTTTACCTAGATCCAGTGTCAGTTACAAAATCTCAGTCACGTCATAATTAGTAGTACTCTTAGTCAGTTACAGAACTCAAGAAAACTCTGTAAACTCAGTATCAGACCAGTCCAGTGAAGTATACTCAGTTCAGTGTCTTTCAGTTGGGAGTAGGATTCAGCACCGAGTGAACCTAAGGATGGGGGCTCACCTGCCAGTAGAGGGTGTGATCCTTAGAAGCAATCCTTATATTCCATAATTACGTAGCCAGTGTAGGTTGAGACATCAAACCTTCCAGTTGAGGGTTCATGAGGTGTTTTAACCTGCCAGTGGAGAGTTCCACCATTCTCATTAGAGTACCTGCTAGATGAGGGTATCTCTTCAGTTGTCTTTACCCGTGGCACGGTACTGACACCCTTCTAATTGGGGTTATAGATTGGACCCCAACTAAGTTATCTTAGCTTATTTGGGGTATGTTCATTAGATGATTACCTCCCACAATCTCAGTTTCAGTCTTCAGAATAGAACTCAGTTCAGTTCTACTGAATCAGGACTGTCAGATACAGTCAATCAGTATCAAAAATTTAGTTATCAGTAACTTCAGATATTAGTTACTTAGTTATTAGAACTCAGTACTCAGCTTTAGATAAGCTAAGTTACAGTATTTATTTAAATGGACAGTTACTCTATATTATTTAGTCAGTTATTGTTCATGCATATGAACCCCTTGTATTCATCCTTACCTAATCTAGCATACCTGTATATTCCACGTACTGAAGCATACTCTTTTTTTGCGCTATGATGTCTCATTTCATAGGTCCGGACACTCAAGTTCCCGACCGTGCATAGATAAATTCAGACAGCAATAGTAGATTTAGTAGTGAGTCCTCATCATTCGAGGATATTTTATTATTTCAGTTTTTAGTAAATTCAGTATTTCAGTAGTTGGAGTTAGTTGGGGTATTCTCCCATCAACTCCATTTTTCAGATAGTTCAGTTAGAGGCTTTTCAGACTAGCCTTTCAGACAGTATTCAGTTTTGTAGATTATTATTTCTGTAATATACTTTATCATTATTTCATATATTTTGAACCTTATGGCGTTTCAACCTATTTTCGACATTTATTACAATATTTTCATTCAGTGCTCACAACAGATATCAGTCATGGGTTAACTTGTGGTCCTTCGGGGTCGTAAAAACTGTGTAGCATCCGCTGTACAGACTCGGGGCGTTATAAACTTGGTATCAACGTCTAAGGTTAAAAAAAATCCTAGGGAGTGTAAAAGTCATATCAAGTAGAGTCTTATACATGGGTGTGTAGCGCGTAACACTTAAGGACATGAGGCTATAAGGTGTTTTAGGAAAAGTTTCCCTTTTTTCAGCATTCATGTCATGCGAGTAAGCTGAGCTCAATATAAAATCTCAGCATAATCTATTTATTTCTTTTGTATACAGAACATACCTTACAAAGAGACTAATAAAAAAAGAACTGGAAATCAATCAGCACCTCAGCCCGTTCAGGTAGATCCCCTGGACGAGCATGTCTCCCATTAGAATTCAAAGCTGCATTCACTACTCTAGCCAATTCTGTAGCAGCTCAAAATAAATGGTCAGCTGCTGTTCCAGCTAACCCAGTGGCCAATACAGCTGCAACCAGGATTCGAGACTTTATTCAAATGAATCCTACCCTATTTTCAGGGTCTAAGTCATAAGAGAATCCACATAAATTCTTCTATTAGGTTAAGAAAGTCATAAATATCATGGGAGTGACTTCTAGTGAGAGTCCTAAGTTAGCTGCCTATCAGCTACAAGATGTAGCTCATACACGGTTTAAGCAGTAGAAGGTTAACAGGGGTACAAATGCAGATTCCCTAGAGTGGGAGGAGTTTGCTACTGCCTTCCTAGATAGATTCTTTCTCTTAGAGCTGAGAGAAGCCAAGGAGTTAGAGTTCATCAATCTCAGGCAAGGTAATATGAGCGTAAAAGAGTATTCCCTCAAGTTTACTTAGTTAGATAGATATGCTCCTCATGTAGTGGTAGACAGTAGGTCCTGAATGAGCAATTATGTATCTGGGTATCAGATAGTGTAGTTGAAGAGTGCAGAACAATGATGTTGATTAAAGAGATGGACATATCCAAGCTCATGGTCCATGCTCAGTAGATAGAAGAGGCTAAGATGAGAGAGAGAGAGAGGCTGAGCAAGAGAGCTAGAATAGGTAGCTTTAATTTCAATCAGCCTAAATTAGAGGGCGGTAACCATTCCTAGTTTCATCCAAAGTCTTTGGTTCCAGCTCCATCCTCAGTCAGTGCTCTAATTCCTAAGTTTGGAAATGGAAGAAAAGATAGGGAACCAAGATCTAAGTATTAGAGTAGTGTCAACAGTGCTCAAACAAATCCTCTTTGTCAGACATGTGGTAGAAACCATCAGGGTGTCTGTCGAGCTGGCAGTAATGTTTGTTTCGGGTGTGGTAAACCATGCCAAGAGTTAGAGATAATCCTCAATCAGGTTCTTACAGTCAGTATAATTGTTCTTCAACTTAGTCCAGTTTCCCGAATCAGCAGGGTGCCGCTTCCAGTGCCACCAGTGGGCAACGCCCAAACAAGCTTTATGCATTTCAGTCTAGACAAGATCAGTAAAGTTCTCCTGATGTGGTCACTGGTACGTTACAGATCTTATATTTACATGTTTATGCCTTATTAGATCCAGGAGATTCTCTGTCTTTTGTAACTCCTTACATAGCAGTCAACTTTAAGATCAAACCAGAAATCTTAATAGAACCATTCTCAATCTCTACCCCAGCAGGTTAGTCTATCATAACCCGGTGGGTATACAGGAACTGCCCGATTATGATATCTTAAAGAGTTACTTTAGAGAACTTAGTAGAATTAGAGATGATAGATTTTGAAGTCATTCTCAACATGGATTGGCTCCATTCATGCAATACCTCAGTTGATTTTAGAAACAGAATTGTTCATTTTCAGTTTTCAAATGAACCAATCCTTCAATGGAAGGGTAGCACTACAACACTTAAGTGCTAGTTGATTTCATACCTTAGAGTGAGAAAAATGATATCCAATGGATGTGTCTATTATCTTGTGTGAGTCAAAGACTCTAGTTAAAAAATGTCCAGTCTTGAGTCAGTTCCAGTAGTAAATGAATTCTCAGATGTGTTTCCCGAAGATCTTCCTAGAGTTTCTCCCATTAGGGAAATTGACTTTGGAATAGACCTTCTACCAAATACTCATCCTATATCTATTCTGCCATATAGAATGGCTCCAGCAGAACTCAAAGAGTTAAAAAAGAATAGTTAAAGGATCTCCTAGATAAGGGATTCATCAGGCCCAATATCTCTCCATGGGGCGCACCAGTCTTATTCATATGTAAGAAAGACGGTTCCCTCAGAATGTGCATAGACTACCATCAGTTGAAAAAAGTCACAGTCAAGAATAGGTACCCACTTCCTAGAATTGATGACTTATTTGACCAACTTCAGGGTACCAGTTAGTTTTTTAAGATAGACCTCAGATCAGGCTATCATCATCTCAGAGTCAGGGAATGTGACATTCTAAAAATAACTTTTTGAACTCGGTATAATCACTTCAAGTTTCTAGTTATGTCCTTTAGTCTTACTAATGCCCTATCAGCCTTCATGGACTTAATGAAATGCGTGTTCAAGCAGTACTTAGACATGTTCGTCATAGTTTGCATTGATGACATTCTTGTCTTTTTATCATAGTAAGAATGATCACGCAGATCACCTCAAAATTGTACTTCAGACTCTCAGAACTCATCAGTTGTTCACCAAATTTAGTAAGTGCAAATTTTGGCTAAGGTCAGTTGCATTACTTGGTCATATTGTTTCCGGTGATGGCATTAGAGTTGATCCTCAAAAAACCAAAGCAGAGAGAAACTGGCCTAGAACCATCTCTCCATAAAAAATTAGAAGTTTCTTGGGTTTAGCTGGCTATTACCGTCAGTTCTTAAAGGGTTTTTGTCTATTGCATCCCCCATGTCTAGATTGACTCAGAAGAAAGTCAAGTTTTAGTGGTTAGATTCCTACGAGAAGAGGTTTTAGGAGTTGAAGATTCGACTCACCTCAACCCTAGTTTTGACTCTACCAAATGGTTCAGAGGGGTTTGTTCTATACCGTGATGCATCCAGAGTAGGTTTGGGTTGTGTCCTTATGCAGAGAGGTAAGGTCATAGCCTATGCCTCCAGACAGCTTAAGCACCATAAGAAGAATTACCCAACCCATGATCTTGAGCTAGCAGCTTGATAACGCTTAAATTACACTCTTGAATGGGTGTAAGCGATCGTTTTCAATATAAAACCCAACTAGGTTAGGGTCAAATCCCACAAGGAATAGGGTGTGAACTTCGATTTGTTTACGAAATGCTTTACTGATAGTTTACTATTTCCGAAAGATGGGGGTTTAAGTTTCACAGAAAGTCAAATGTCACTTTCAATACTTCAGTGTTTGTAATCAAAATAAATGGGAAACTAGAGTTATGTTCACCATGGCTTTTGGGAGTTGACAGATACTAGGTAATGATTGGGATTCTTGAAGTACGTAGAACAACAGACTATCCTTGACTATGATACTTTCTGAATTATCTCTCGACCTCACCAGACAATTTATTATCTAATTCTCTCAAACTTAGATAACTTATCTATTTCCAAAAGGATGTTATCTCAGGTAGATTAATCCAGTTACGGCATCAATCATTAAACAGAAGGTTGGTAGCTTCTGAGTCCCTGTTGATAATTCATGACCTCTAGTCTATTTCTCCGTTAGAAGCAAATAAAACCTAAGGCATAATCTAATGTTTGCAACCACTAGATTTTAGTTAAAAAAATAGAATTTCAAGATGTTCTACTACTCTTTGAATCCGTTAAACACCTAGCATCATATCAAACCCTAATCCATGGATCCCCATAACTCCGGCTAATGGAATTAGCCGCTCATGATTTGATGAATGAAATAACAAGTTGAATTCATGATGATAAGGATCAATTTACGAATGGATGAAAAACAACAAGTAGTTCCTTCAATTTAATCACAAGGTGGAAGACCAAAAGTAGTTGATAAGAAACAAGAAGAATAATTGATGAAAGAGAGAAATGTATGTCCCTCTCTTCTCAGAGTTAATGTCTCCTAGATAATGACCAATCCTCCTTAAAAACCCTAAAACAAGTCTTTAAATAGTCAACCCTAAATAAGGAAACAAAATTAAAGTTTCAGTTTTCTCTTCGAATTAGACGACGATGCTTTTTACGGCGCGTTAGACACCTGACGATGTGTGTGAGATGTCGTCAAAGATTCCAGTGAATTGTTATATTCTGACTCTTTAGATGACAATCTTGACGGCTTGTCAAAAATCTTTTCGGCGCTTGCAAACTGGCATCACAACTTCATTGGTAAACAACATATTCTGCCTCAGTTTGACGGCAATTTTAATGAGATGTCACATATTTGACAGCCCCTACGAATCATCATCATAGTTTATCTAATATTCTCAGGTTCTGTTTAATCTTGATGGTGACTTTGATAGCCTGTCCTATGTATGACGGCGCTTCAAAATGATCGTCAGATACATTTCAGCTTATTTCCACCAGATTTCAACTGTTTTATTCTTCTTTCCTTTGGTTTCCTCCCCGATCACTTGTATCTGTATTAACACACAAAAATGATAAAAAACAACAAAAATTACTTAAGACTTCACAATTATTCAGAGTTAAAAGCTTCAAATGTGTTAGCATCAGCTCACACATCACAGCTATAGTATTTGCCTTAAAGATTTGGAGGCACTATTTGTATAGGGTGCATGTAAATATGTTCACAGATCACAAAAGCTTACAGTATGTGTTCTCTTAAAAAGATTTGAATTTGCATCAGATAAGGTGGTTAGAGTTATTGAAAGATTATGACATGAGTGTACTGTATTTTCTGGGAAAGGCCAATGTAGTGGTTGATGCTCTAAGTAGTCTGTCTATGGGTAGTATTGCTCATGTTTAGAATGATAAGAAGAAGTTAGTTCAGGAAGTTCATCAGCTTGCCCGACTAGGTGTCCGCTTAGTTTATTCAACAGAGAGTAGTGTGTGGGTGCAGAATAGTTCATAATCATCTCTAGTTTCTGAGGTGAAGGAAAAGCAGGACAGAGATCCTAGTTTAGTTAAGTTAAAAGAGTCAGTCAGAAATTAGAAAGTAGAGGTTTTCTCCCAAGAGGGAGATGGTGTATTGCATTACCAGGTTCGGCTATGTGTGCCAGGTATAGACAACTTAAGGTAACAAATTCTTGTAAAAGCGCATGGTGCGCGTTACTGTATTCATCCAGGGGTCACCAAGATGTACCACGATTTATGGGAGGTCTATTTGTGAAGTGGGATGAAGAGAGACATTGTAAAGTTTGTTGCTAAGTGATCTACATGGCAGCAGGTTAAGATTGAGTACCAGAAGCCTAGTGGGTCCATGCAGGAGTTCAGTATTCCCACATGGAAATGGGAAGAAGTGAACATGGACTTTATGATGGGTTTGCTTCATACTCGTCATCATCATGATTCGATTTGGGTTATCATAGACAGGATGAACAAATCACTCATTTCTTGCCAGTTCATACTTCCTATTCAGCCGAGGACTATACCAAACTCTATATCAGGGAGTTGGTCAGGTTACACGGAGTCCTAGTGTCTATCATCTCAGATAGAGGTGCCCAGTTTGCCTCACATTTCTAGAAAGAATTCCAAAAGGGTCTTGGTGCCCAAGTTTACCTCAGTACAACCTTTCACCCTCAGACAGATGGTCAAGCAGAAAGGACCATTCAGACTCTCGAAGATATACCGAGAGCATGCATTGTCGATTTTAAGGGTAGTTGGGATAACCACTTGCGTTTTATCAAATTTTTATATAGTAACAGCTATTATTCCAATATTTAGATGGCTCCATTTGAGGCTTTCTATGGTAGGAGATGTAAATCTCTAAATATTGGTTTGAATTAGGTGAGGCTGCAGTAATAGGGCTTGACTTAGTGTTTGATTCCTTAGAGAAGGTTCAATTGATTACAGAAAGGCTTAGAGCATCCCAGAGTCAACAAAAATCTTATGCAGATGTGAGGAGAAAAGATCTCGAGTTTGAAATCGGTGATTTTTGTGTTCTTGAAAATCTCTCCCATGAAGGGGTGAAGTAGTTCGGCAAGAAGGAAAAGCTCAATTCCCGATATTTCAGTCCTTACAAAATTCTTAGTCATTTCGAAAAGGTAGCTTATGATCTCGAGTTGCCTTCAGATCTAGCTTTAGTGCACCAAGTATTCCACGTCTCCTTGCTAAATAAATGCATTAGTGACCCAGTAGTCATAGTCCACTTAGAGGACATAAGCATTTAGAATGATATTTCTTTCGAAAAGGTTCCATTCCAGATCCTCGACCATCAGATTCGCAGACTGAGGAACAAAAAAGTTCCCTTAGTCTAAGTTATTTAGAGAAATTAGTTTGTTGAGGGAGCTACTTGGGAAGCAGAAGCTACTATGTGGACCAAGTATCCTTACCTCTTCTCCGTAAACTCAGATCCAACTTAAGGTAACGTCTTCCTAGGTTTTACTCAATTCCATATTCAACTATAATTATAAATTTCGTATCCATTTCCATTGCATATTCAGTCATGCATTCATGAATCAGTCCAGACATGTACTCATGCATCAGATATGCATGTTCAGTATGAGAATTCTATTTATCAGTAGTTTCATCCATGTACTCATGCATCAGATATGCATGTTCAGTATGAAAATTTAGTTTATCAGTAGCTTCAGTCATGTATTTCATGCATCAGATATGCATGTTCAGTGTGTAAGCTCAATCTATCAGAGTTTCCCTACTTAATCAGTCTCATTTGAGGATGAACGTTCCCAAGAGGGAGATATTGTAATACCCCATATTTTCAGAGCTTATTTTAACTCTCAGTACATGATTTATTTTATATAAATTATTCTAAATTCCCAGTAATTTTTAGTTTAGAGCCTTCCATTACGTAGGAAATTTAGTCAGCTTTTAGGCCAAATCTGATACTTAGACAAAGAGTTAAGACCATTTTCGTAAAGCAGTGTGCCAAAATACATGTCAGCACATCGCGGAGGCCAGCCAAATAGGAATTGGAAAATTTCAGTATTGCTCTGCGATCTTGAAGCATCGCGCCAAGGTTTATTTTCACAATTATCCTTTTTCCAATGAAGCTACGCTATGACACTGTGTCACGGTGAACTTCAAGGTCGCATCCAGTGTGGCAACGCATTACCACCGTGTCGTGCCACCAACCATATTCGGAATTGTCATTTTTCAGTGACATGGGGCGATAGCGCTGCATCGCACCAGCCTGCCAAATTGGGATGTTTCAGTGAACTCTAAATTTTTAATTCTAAGGGCATTTAGGTTTTCTTCCCTCACCCAGTCAGCCTAAACACGGGATTGATGCCCTATATAACCTAGTTAGTCATTATTTTACTAAAGTTTTCCCAAAATCAAGAGCTTTCTCTCTAAAATAGATAACCCTAGCTTTAAGAAATAAAGGTCAAGCTCAAGAATCCTTCAAGAATTTCAAGAATTAAGATACCTAGGTATGTTAGGTGTTCATCTATGGGTTCCTTTCACCCATAGATTCCAAGAATCTGTTTTTACAACCACAAGAGCGTTGATTTATGATTTATATGCTTGAAATTGGATAGTATTCATGCTCATGATATTAATTTAGTTTCAATCCATGATAAATTGTAGTTTTCATGAAATTGAAATAGCATGTATATGGAATTGTGTAATTTCAATGTCATAACCCATGAATTTTAAAGTTGGGGCATTGTAGTTGCAATATTGTATGTTATCCATGATTATGTGTATTAAGTTGTGCTCCCCAAATGTTTGATAGAATATCCATGTTAATTAAATGGTGAATTCATGACATGTTAGTATATGTTCAAGCTTATGCCCTACAAGTGTTTGATAAAATGCCCCCATGAATGAATTATGGACAAGTGTACATTGTTATGTCTTTCAAGATCATGTTATGCTTTACTTTTTCTGGTATTGAGTCCTAGGGATATTTAATACCCGACAATCTAGTTTTTTACCTAGAGCCAATGTCAATTACAGAATCTTAGTTATGTCACGATCAATAGTACTCTTAGTCAGTTACAGAACTCAGAAAAACTCTGTAAACTCAGTATCAGACTAGTCCAATTTAGTATACTCAGTTTAGTGTCTTTCAGTTGGGAGTAGGATTCAGCACCAAGTGAACCTAAGGATGGGGGCTCACCTGCCAGTAGAGGGTGTGATCCTTAGAAGCAATCCTTGCGTTCCATAACTACTTTGCCAGTGTAGGTTAAGACATCAAACCTTCCAGTTGAGGGTTGATGAGGTGTTTTAACCTGCCAGTTGGGGGTTCCACTGTTCTCATTAGAGTACCTGCCAGATGAGAGAATCTCTTCAGTTGTCTTTACCCGTGGCACGGTGCTGATACCCTTCCAATTGGGGTTACAGATTGGACCCTAAATCATTTATCTTTTCTTAATTAAGGTATGTCGGTTAGATGATTACCTCCCATAGTCTCAGTTTTAGTCTTCAGAATAGAACTCAATTCAGTTCTATAGAATCAGGATTGTCAGATACAGTCAGTCTGTATTAAAAATTAGTTATCAGTAGCTTCAGATATCAGTTACTCAGTTTTCAGAACTCAGTACTCAGCTTTAAAAAAGTTTAGTTATAGTATTTATTTATATGCAGAGTATTGCATACTTAGTAGTTACAACAGTATCAGTTATCCATGTACTCTCATGTTCAGTTACTCTATATCATTCAGTCAGTTATTATTCATGCATATAAACCCCTTGCATTCAACCTTACCTCATCTAGCATACCAGTATATTCCACGTACTGATGCATACTCTCTCTATGTGCTATGATGTCTCATATCATAGGCTCGAATGCTCAGGTTCTTGACCGTGCATAAATAGATTTAGATAGCAGCATTTGATTTAGTAGTGAGTCCTCATCATTTGAGGAAGCTCTATTATTTTAGTTTTTAGTAGATTTAGTATTTCAGTAGTTGGAGTTAGTTGGGGGATTGTCCCGTCAACTCCATTTTTCAGATAGTTCAGTTAGAGTTTTTTCAGACTAGCCTTTCGGACAGTATTTAGTTTTGCATATTATTATTTCAGTAGTATACTTTATCAGTATTTCAAATGTTTTAAACCTTATGGCATTTCAGCCTATTTTCGGTATTTATTATAGTATTATAATTCAGTGCTCACAGCAGATATCAGTCATGGGTTAGCTTGTGGTCCTTAGGGATCATAAGCACTGTGTAGCGTACGGGGTATAGACTCAGGGCGTTATAGTTGGAATGTATTGAGTATATAGAGACATGCACTAAATCATGCTTTAAAACTCAGGATATAAGTTATTTGCTGAAACATACATTTAAACATAACTATACGTGAAAACTGTAAGTCATAGTGAGATTTTATAACTCATGAGCTGAAAATAATTCTGTAAGCTAGGAAGAGGTAACACGAATACTGTATATAAATTTTTTGTAAAGTTGGATATGCTATAAAGCTGTACTGAGGATCATGTATGAATACTGAGCATGAAAATCTTGAACATGTATAACTGAGAATACAAGATCAAGTATAGCATGTATGACATGATCTAAATAACATGAATATTCTGTAGAACTGACTGAATAAATATTGAAATCTAATTACTTGGTCAAGCAAATCTGAATTGAGATAAACTAAATACTGACTGAAACTGAGGAAGCTATCATGTAATCGATATGCCCCAAGCCTAAACTGACGGGTGACCTCTCATATCCTATGTTGGCTCCATAGTTTTGGAACTTAGGGACTGCTACTAAAGACTCTGCCTAAACTGACGGGAGAGATACCATCCCTGAATTCACTCAGTTCTAAATCCTACTCCCAACTGAATGGCACTGGTATTATTATGGGTCTTACATAATATAGTACTATACTGAGAAGTGATCAACATAAACATGGTAGTCTAAATATAATAATAAAAACATGGTCTTACTGGCTTGTAACTTGAAAATGTAAACACGTAAAAACACATAGGTATCAGGTGTTTAAAACCCTCTAGCATTGAATGATCACAAAATATGATAACAATGTTTAATACAGTGATATAAAATCATATTTCAAAGACCCAAAATATAAGATATTTCAATAATTGAGTGAAATACATATAGTTGAACATGGGGATGAGTTAAACTTGAGAAAAGAACATGTTCACATGTTTTAATTCATAACTTGAAGATTTAACATGGAATCACTTGAATAGAACATGATTAATTAAAATTTGAGGCATGAAGTAAACTAGTTTACATGGGAACAGATGTTGACATAGCTTAAATTCAAACTACTAAGAAATACATGGATTGAGTTCATAAGTTGCATGGATTATTCCATAAAATAGGATAAAATTCATAATTTAAACCAAAAAGAGGGTTTTTAGGCTCAATGGGTGAAACGAACCCATTGATGTACACCTCATATACCTAATTTTCTTGATTTCTTGATGAAGGCTTGAAATTGAAACTTAAATTATTGTGTTCTTGGGGAAGAAAGCTTGAATTTCTTATTCATGGGAAGAAACCCTAATTTCTTTAATCTTGGGAGTAGAGAGGAGAGTAAACATAAAAAAATAACTAATGATGTGAGACTATCATTTATAGGATGATTTAAATCGTGGGGTGAGGGGCAGGTTTTGAGGTGAGGAAAAGACCAAAATACCCCTAGGAAAACTAAATAAAATTGCAGAATTTTCCAGTTGATGACTTAGTGGATAGCCTGTCAACTAATCGATGGCTTATCAACCTAGTCATCACTTTCTCTTAACGATCTGGTTAGGGTTGATGACGAGGTTGATAGCTTATCACTTAGTTGACGGCCTATCACCTTAAGTTGTCATCTTTTAGCTAGATTTGGTCACATTCTAGTAAAGGCTGATGATGAGGTTGATAGCTCGTCACTTAGTTGATGGCTTATCATCTCAAGTCATCACCTTGTAGACAGACGGGAACTCTGAAGTAAAATGAGCATAACTTTCTACTCCGATATCGAATTAAGGTGATATCAGATGCGTTGCAAAGAAGACTCGAAGATCTTTCATTTGATATATAGTATGATAACCGAATTATTATATTATAGGAATTACATAAAGTTGAACCTTGTTGGATCAAATACAAAAGCTCAATCAATGAAAGTGTTTTTAACTCGACTTTGCTTTAAGTGCTTCCTAAGACCATGATTCGCATCAAAAACATATTATACACAAGGTTAATGGTCATGACACATATATTCATGTACAAATCATAGGATTAGAGTTACACATGTAGGAATGATGGTTCAAATTCTTGCCCAAAAGTGTGGGTTGTTACATTATCTCCCCCTTGGAATCATTTGTCCTCGAATGATGGGTAGAAACTTATTGAAGATTTAGGAGTATGGAATAACGTAGACATAACATGTCTGATAATGAAGGATATAGCTAAGCTGAAACATTATGACTTCTATCATTAAATTGATTTCTAAGTTGACTTGACTTTATTGACTTTAAGGAACTGATTCATGCTGGGAGTTTAGATCTCAATTGAAATGTTCATGATACAATCATACTTATAGAACTGTGAATTGATATTTGATGCGATAAAAGATTCAAGAGTTACTAAGGATGGAATAAAGTATGTAACTTCTCATTAGAAATTATCCCTCAACAAAGCACGTATAGGAATTAAAGGAAAAAGGGCTTCATGGCATCGCCAAGTACATTATGTAAGCACGAATCATGAGATAATGAGACCAAGGTCATACAAGGGGTATTACAATGTCTAAGATGGAACACTTGGAAACTTGAGATCTTGAACTGAACACTTATGAACTGAATCATGACTACATAGCTGAATCTGAAACATGATGCATGAACTGGACTGAATTCGCAATTTACATAGATGCAAACAAATTACCTCTTGGAATATCCATATTCATGAAACTTCGGATAATAAGACTAGATCGAAAGGTAGAAAACTATATGAGTTTATCTATCAGATTGCCAAATTGAATTGCTAGCTATACGGACTAAATTATACTAAAAACTTATACTCAATTGGAGTATTTCTTCAACACTCTTTGTTAGAAGCTCTAATAACAGTTGGGTGCAAAGAATTTTGGGCATGATATGAGTGAGATATCTGAATAAGGACTTTCAACATGGCTAAAATTCTATAACATGGAATATAGTCCTATAAAACATAGGCTAGGATAGAATCACTTTGCCTTAGGCAATAGAACTGCTAACTTTTAAGATTAGCCACACTTCTCAAATACTCCCTCAACTATACTTATCCTCTTAAGTACTACGCTCATTGATTCAACTTTTAATTCTCACATGGGCGTTGATAACTCCATCTACTAAAATCTGAGATGAACTAAATTCTCTCACTACATTAAGCTTACTCAAAATTACAAAGCGCAACACATAACACTGTAATACTAGTCTATACTATGAAATTTGATACCCCATGCGTGTTTTACATTTTTCATCTTAATAATAATTCTTCTTACCCCTTCCGCAACTAAACTAATATCTTACTAGGAATTCACCAATGCATTTATCCACATATATACAAACATGACGTTCAAGCCTATCATTATAACCACATAAAAACTTCTGGTCAACCAACCCACCTAGTAACCTTTACCACATTCTTAAATATCCCTTGTCAATAACAATTCCCATGCACTATCCCTAATAAAACACACATAGAATTCTCAACTAACCATGATATATATCCAAAGCTTTACCTTAATATTCCTTCAACTTTATAGCCTTATATAAAACAAGAACACAACAATCTTTAACCAACAATAAATATTTACTATCTCCTATCTAAATTATTATTTATCATTTTTTCATCACCACTACCTTAACATAAGGAGAGGTCACTGAAAGGTTAGAACACGATGACCTGAAACATGAAACAATACTATACATAACTTTGACTCATAACTGAGGTCTGAGGAATAGATTATCAAAGGCATGACTTCATTAAAGAGATCTAAACTGAAGACATACATGAAATAATATGAGTTTTTCACTGGTCATTAAGTGTACACCATGAGTTTTGGGAACTGAGCATACTGTAAAGCATAGTACATGAGTCATGAGCTGCATGACCTAAGTTTGGAGTTCATAAATTCATGAAATATGTTTTGTACTGCTGAGTGAACTAGAACTCCTTATATTAGGAACGGGGAGTGCTCATGATTCTATATAAGTGCATGAACATGAACTATGAGAATAGAGGTGACGTGTAAGTCATGAGTAGAGGTCATGATGACTGCAGTACAAAAATTTACACTGAGATAAGAATGTGTTGGGCATATTCCTCTCTCTAGTGATGTTCTACAATACACTGGAATCACTACTAGAATCTCAGAGCTTGACTTGGTTCCTTCTATTATCTCCCCCTTAGATTAAAGCTATCATTCTAAGTTTGTTGACCCCTTTTAGAAACTCTAAACCGAAATGCAATCATTTTACCCTAGAGTCCAAGATATAACGATGCAACTCAATAATAAACTCACCCTGAAAGTTTACACCTAAAAGTATAAAAGCCACTGCTAATACTTCCTTCTGAGATACAACTCTTAACTTTCTATAGCCTATAACTTAGCTGGTAAGAATATCATATACTACATTACTGGCCTCATTTATACTTAGTAACTCAAGGATACTATCTAGGAACACACATTAAAACTTAGAAATAATACAATCCCAATCTCCTTGGGTACACATCTAGATCACACCCACATCATTATACTTAATTTCAAATCAACAAACTTAAATTCTTGCATGCATTATTGCAAGCACACTGGTCCACCTTTCATACAACTAGCCCCATGGATACATAGTCTACTAAATCCAAATAAACACTATCCTCACTTTACTATTGTTAAACTTCAAGGTCCATTCTTTTAACTCTAGATCACATGCTATCATAAGATTCTGAGAAGGGATTCAAAATCACATCTGACTTTGGCTTAGTGCACGATTTTCACGAACATGAATGAAATCTTTTAAACTTTGGAACTTAAAAGCACTGATGGGATACTTTCGAGCCTACGTTCAATTCCATAACTATCTGTGGGGACTTTTAGAGAAAACTATATTAGTTAGAATTTAAGCTTGACTAATTCTCTTACATCGAAATAAGGCAAAGTTGACATGAATGGATTAATGGAAGAATATACATAATTTCCTTAGCTACTGCATGTTCTGAGACATGAAAGAAGGAAATGTTTTCTTAAATTCCATGTAGCCTCTCGAAGAAAAGTACAAACATCTTTGTACTATTTTGAAAGACTCTACTAGATACAACTTCATAGACACCCTAGGATACTTGAACCTTGTGCTTTAATACAACATTTGTCACGACCTGAGACTACCCCCTAGTTGTAACATGGTTCTTGGAACCATAAGTGATCCCAAGCTAACCTATGAACTGGCATACTATTTGAGAAAATGATCTAATTTATATAAAAACTAAATTTACTGAGCAGAAACATGATCATGAGAAAGTTTTAATAATTGTAATAAAGTTTACATCATGATAAATTTGAAGAAAGAAACTTGAATTAATGTAATGACTCTAACTGACTATCTATAAAGCCTCTACTGTACTGACTATAGATAGCTGGACATGCCTCCAACTACCACTAAACAATACATATGAATAGCAACAATACAATACATGAACTACAACTGACTGGATTTCCCAAAATAGGAGAACTCATCACCTGCTAGCTAAGAGATGAGAACTTTCTGACCCTGGTGTATAAGTTATATCTAGTACCAACATTATGAAGGATTTATCCATAAACACATGTATGTGGTCAGTACGTTGGAATGTACTGAGTCTATGGAGAAAGGCACTAAATCATGAAAATATTTAAAACATGCTTTAAAATTGACGATATATGTTATTTGCTAAAACATACATTTAAACATAGTTATACGTGAAAATTGTAAGTCATAGTGATATTTTATAACTCATGAGCTAAAAATAATTTTGTAAGCTGGGAAGCGGTGTAACGCCTCGAGACTACCCCCTGGACCTTATATGGTGCTTAAGACAACAAGTGATCCCAAGCTAACCTATGAACTGGTGTACTATTAAGCAACTGATTTAAAATGTATAAAATAACTTAGTTTACTGTGCAGAAACATAATCATGATGAAATCTGGGAAAGATATAATACTAATACAATTTTACATTCTGATAAAATTGAAAAAAGGAACTGAAATTACATGAGTTACTCTGACTGACATCTAGAAAGCCTCTACTGTACTGACTATAGATAGCTGGGATGGGACTCCAACTACTACTAATTAATACATATGAGTAAGAAAGTAAAGTACATGTATAACATCTAACTGAAGTACCCAAAGTAGGAGGACTCATCACCTGTCAGTTGGGATCTGCAACTGTTTGATCGTGGTATATGGAGTACAATTAAACTAGTACCTACATTATTAAATAATGTATCACATAGAACTATATGTGACTTAGAACTTTTGGAATGTACTGAGCATGTGGGGGTGAATGCATAAGTAAAACAGTAACTCAATTGTTCATACAGCTTGTAAAGAATACATGCTAAGTGTAAATGACTCACATTGTCTTGAATAACTGAAAGTTAAAAATCATAAATCATGAATGATAAAGCATACTGTATAAATCTTGTGAGTCATAACACTTAGTTCAAAAAGTTATACTTTTACTCTTTCTGCTAGTGGAATAAGTAGAACTGAAGTTAAGTATGTTTTCAAATAACATAGGTTAAGTCTAAAAGGACTCTCCTTTGTATCTATAAACTAAAAACTGAAATCTCATAGCTAATGATTTATGTAAAATAATATCTGAATAAAATTGTGAGCCTTTCCACTTAGTTTCTAAAAGTTGTTTTGTTTTTCTGTTTAGGACTAAGGTTTTAGGGAGGTTCTTCTAACTAACATATACTAAGTGAGCTATCATAGTGTCCAACCTCTAGTTCTCCTAAGGGGAAACCTCAAGATTGGGAGAGGTGTCATACTCTTACCAAGGAGTATAACTTGAGCGAAGTGATCACAATATGTATTTGTCATCCATATAAATGGGAATAATATGAATTTGTACCTACGTTGGCTCATAGTTTTGGGGTATGAAAACTAGGACACATACCCAATTCGATGCTAAATAATACTCCCTTTAATCTGTATGCTCATTCTGTAGGAAATCCACCTAATAAACTTGCATAAGGGTTTATAACGAAAGTCAGTTATGCATCTTTCTGTTTTAAACTATAATCAAAACTAATCTATTCTCAATAAACTTTAATAAAGTTGAGGATCAAAAGACCAAATCTTTCTCAAAATCTGAATATAAGCTAGTCATAGGATGCTTAAAAGCATAATTTTTTTAAAATACAATACATAAAATCAGGGCTTAAAACCCATGCTTTAAACTCATATCAAATCATCTCAAAGTTCATGCTCAATAATAATAATCTTGAAATTATTTAACAATTCTAGTCAAGATAATGAAATTCACTTCTCAATGTGTATTAAATCAAGTCACATGTATAAGTATGAGAAAGTAGACATGTAATTCAAGATGTAAATCACTTGTAACTTCATAAACTTCAAATAATGATTTTTGGGTAAGAATCCTAGACTGAAATACATGTAAATTCAACTTTAAAAGCTAGTTTTGGGCACAAGGATGAAAGAAGTATCCTTGTTCATAACCCCCATACCTTATTGGATTAATTTGGTGTAGAGGGTTGACTTTGAACTCCTAACAATGTTCTTGAAGGCTTCTTCTTGAACTTCCTGGATTAGGAAGCTTGGGTTCTTGCTTTCCTTGAAGAAAATTTGATGAAGTTCTTGGTGTTCTTGAGGGGGCTAGGGTTTTCTTAGAGAGAAATAAAAGATGAATGAGCTTCTTTATAATGCTCTTGGGGCTTTAATTATCTATTATGGACGAGTTAGGGTGGAGGAAAAGACTTATTTTCCCTTAAAAACGCAAAAACAAAAACTGAAAAATAGGTGCAGGCGATGGAGCAGGCATCGTGGGTTAATCACGCGACCTCACTGCCTCTCTCATAAAAATGGCTATAACTTTTTGCTCGAGTATCATATTAAGGCAAAATTGGTATCGTTGGAACAATGACTCAATTATATATAATTTGGTAGGTCTTGAGCTGCAAAATTATACATATATTAAAAGGTGTACAAGTTCAAAGTAGACCCTTGTAGAATTAAATACTAAACTTTGAACGAATCAAAGGATCTTAGCTCTACTTTGTTCTAAGTGATTTCTATGAACATCTTTCACCTAAAAAGCACTTCACAACCTAGGTTAATGATCATGAAACTTATATTAATATGGGTAATATCTGGATTAGAGCTTACACATGTAGAAACAACGATTAGAATTCTAGCTCTAAAGTATGGGGTGTTACATTATCTTCCCCTTGGGAACAATCATCCTCGAATGAAACTGATTAGATCGAGAGTACTTTACTAAGATAACTGAGATCATTTTCTAAACATGCATGATTGGGGATATGATTGCATAACTTTGTGAAACATACTACATGAACTGAATATATTTCTTGAATACATACAATGACATGAGAATGTTCGTAAGACTGAGATAGAAACGAGAGTGTCAACTTATAAGTAATCATTACTTTAGGCTGGATCTGGTTTCGTAAGAAAAGTTGAGAGGTTTAGGACATAAAAACTAGGGGGTATCTCAACATCTTTCCCATGGGATAGTTCATCCACCGAATGATACTAACTTAGCTGAAATAATAAGGAAAGACTGAGATGATGCACGGAGCACTTACAAGCAGAATCATGACTTAATATCTGAATCCGAAACTGATGCATGATGCATGAACTGAGCTGAATTCATAATTTGCATGAACGCGGACATTTAACCCTCATGGAATGCCTTACTCATGAAACTCTGGGTAGTAAGACTAGATGGAAAGTTTGAAATCTATAGGATCTTATCTGCTTGATTGCTAAACTGGATCGCAGGCTATATGGAATGGACCATACTGAATGCCTATACTCAAATTGAGTATTTGTCCAACACTCTTTTAAGCAATTCAAAAAATATTATGGGGCAAAGAATTTTGGGCATGATCTGAACAAGATATCTGACTAAGGTATCACAACATTGATACAACTCTATTGCATGCAACATAGATATATACATCATAATCTAGGCCTTAGGCAATGCAACATCTTACTTTCAAGCTTTGCAACACTTCTCAAATACTCCCTCAACAAAAATTTCCATTTAAACACTATACTCATTTGATTCAACTTATAATTTTCACGTGGGCATTGATAAATCCATCTACTAAAGTCTAAACTGAACCAAATTCTCTTACCATGATCAATCCTAACTCAAAAACATAAGATACAACACGCTACACTATAATACTAGTCTAAACCACATGATTCAATCTTCTATGTCTCTTCTAGAGCTCACACCCCAAACATAACATGCCTTACCACTTCAACGACTAACTCTGTACTCTTACTATGGATTCACTAGCACAATTGTATTCCTCCACTTATATCCCAACATGACATTCAAGCCTATCATTATAACCACATATGAACTTTAAGGCAAATACCCATACAAGCATACTTCTCATATCTTCTAAACCACTATCAATAACAACTTTCTTGCACTATTCTTAAGAAGACATACCTAAAATTCTCAACTAAATATGACATATACCAAAGATTTACCTTAATATTCCTTCATCCTTTAGCCTTAGATAGAAAAAAAATATAAATAATCATTCTTAATGAGGTCCATCAACTCTCTTTCATCTAAACCATTTCTTATCCACTATCATCACCACTATCTTAACATAGAAAGAGGTCACTAAGGGTTTAACACATAAGGACCTAAAGCTCGAAAGAATACTATATATCACTTTAACACTTAACTGAGGCCTGAGGAATAGAATGTCAAAGGCATGAATTCATTAAAGAGATCTAAATGAGGACATACCTGATATAATGCAAATTTCATTAGTAGTATGAGTTCTGAGAACTGATCATACTCAGAAACAGGAGTTCATACTTATCATATGTTATTCAGCATAAGACTGGAGTTCATAGATTTATGAGGGATGAATTGAATCACAAAGTGAATCTGTTACTTACTTACTGAAAGATAAGAATGAACTTAAATACACATGAAGTGTATAAACATTGGCCCTTAAGTACGCTGAAATAGAAGCTAGAAAAATAAGGGGGGAGCGCTGCGGGCTCCCTTAGGGGTGGAATGGAGCACGCGCTGCGGGAATATCACGTGATGAAACTATTTTGGTGATCTAAACACGCCACTACGCCTGTCCAAAAATTCTAAAACTTACCCGGGGTGTACTATCGTCAACCCCGATCATGAACAACCTTAAAAATTGATGTTCTAAGGTCGGGAAGGTTGAAATAAAATCATCAAAGTTTAGGAGCTTTAAAAATGGCTAAGTCCCAAAACTTAGTGAAATATTCTAAGCCTTAGACCCCTTTAACTGCAATAGGGAACTGAAATGAGCTAGGATTTTACAATATCTCCCCTTTAGGTTAAAGCCATCCTCTTAAACTTATGGATCTATTTCTTATTCCTAGAACTAAGACATAATTTCTTTGCTCTAATGGTATACACATAAATTCTAAACTCATATGAATAAACTATATTTTGAACTTACTATAATACCCCGTACTTTTCCTAGCTTGAAAAGTTTCTCCAAGAATGTTAGAATCTTTCTTTGAAAGATTAATCTACTTTTGTACACGTGGTATTTTCAATATTTTCACTTTTTATAATGTGGAGAATCAAGTAAGCTTTCCATCAATACCAAATTCACCCAAATCCAACACCTGGGTGAAGAGTTAGAGCCTTTTTAATGAGACAGTGTATCACCTGAGCCTTTAGCACAACGCGGAGATAGCTCAAATGGTAATTGTCAATTTAAAGTATTTCTCCACAATAGTAGAGCATCGTGCCAATTCCCAGGTCATAGAATAGGTGGCAACGCGATAGCTCCACGTCGCGCCACCGTGCAATTTCCTATTTGTTAGTTTCCAGTGACTTGGCGCGATAGTGGCGCGTCACGCCAAGGATGAAAATCGGAATTTTTTCTCAGAAATTAAAGACGTGTCCTAGGGTTAAAAGAGTCAATTTTCCACTCTATATAAGCCTTATAACACGAGTTTTGGCCATAATTCAGTAGCTTATACTCAATTACTCTTAAAAACTCTCAAGAACAGGCCCTAGGGTTTTCATAAAAGGTTCAATTCCGAGGGAATTCACCATCAAATTTCAAGAATATCTCCATCAATATTCGTAGAATCACAAGCTAAGGTATGCTTAGTGTTCATTCATGGACTCCTTTCAGCCATGAAGTCCAAGAATCTCTTTTCTAAATTCAAGTTATGGATTTTCTTTATGAATTTCATGATTGGATTGCTCTTGTTCATGTTGATAATGACTAATTGCATTCTAATCCATGTTTGGTGATAAATTTCACATGTAATCGATTAGTAATGATGTAGATTCATGTAAACCTAGGATTAAAACCCTTGTATGATGAAATTAGAGATGAATTATGATGTGTGATTGTTGTATAATGTTGTTTACACATTCTATGCCTATTATGTGTATGATTAAATGCCTAGATGAAGGAACAATCCCCAACTAGTATGATATCATGAAATCCCCATGTATGTACAAGCTTATGCATACCACATGTTTGATGAAGTGCTTCAACATATGAATTATGAATTGTGTTGTTGCATGTGTTCAAGTAAGCCATGCTATGCCAGTTTCTTCTCATCGAGTCCTGGGGGTACTTGTACCCGAACATTTAGCTGTGTGCCTAGAGCTATGTCATGTTTTCACGATCTCCTCAGTCAAGCTATGATCCATAGAACTCAGTCAGTCATGTGACTCATGAAATCTCAGAAATCTCAGTAATTTTAGTAGCTCAGTAATCTCAGTAACCTCAGTATTCCCAGTCAATATCAGTAACTTTAGTATTCTCAGTCAGTCCTCAGAACTCAGTACATTCCGTCAGTCAATGGAACTCAGTAAATTTAGTTTAGCTTCACTAGATAATACCACTAGTATCATTTCAGTTTATTTAATCAGCTCAGTTCAGTTCAGCAAATCAGTTCAGTTCAGTGTCTTTCAGATGGGAGTAGGATTCAGCACCGAGCGAGCCTAGGGATGGGGACTTACCCACTAGACAGGACTGATATCCATAGAAGAAATTCCTAAGTTTCAGAACTTCGTAGCCAGCGTAGGTACGAGATGTCACCCATCAGATAAGACTGACATACTCAGGGATTACCCGTTAGCGCATTTAAATGTGTAGGACTGATCCAGGGGTCACCCACTAGATTAGGACTGACTCCACCACAGTTGTCTTTACCAGTGACGTGGTACTGATACCTTTCCAGCTGGGGTAAATAGTTGGACCCCATTTAGCTTAGTATGGAGCATGTCGGTTAGATGAATACATCCCACAACTTCAGTTACAGAAATCAGGACTATCAGATACAGTCAATTCAGCTCAGTAATACAGATTTAGAACTGTCAGATACAGTCAATCCTTGTCATTATAAATAGACTACGAGATCACCTATTAGATAGGAATGATCTCAACTATGGCCAATCAATAGCAGCATAATCAAATTCATAGATCACCCACTTGGTAGGACTGATCTCAGATTCAGTTACTTAGATACAGTACGAAACTCAGTTAGTTCCATCAGATTCAGGACTGTCAGACACAGTCACTCATGTTATCAGTTATCAAAACATATAATCAGTCTTCAGTTTCAGGACTGTCAGATACATTCAACCAGACTAGTTCTTTATAATCAGAACTGTTGGACACAGTTATCCATGTATCAGTAACATGGTATTAGTCCCTCAGTATTCAGTAATATAGTATTCAGTCCCAACACGATCTCAATTACAGTTACGTAGTCATGCATATATTCTCACGTTCATGTTAGTCAGTCAGTTATATATGTTCATGCATATGAACCACATGTATTTAGCCTACCTCACTTGCATACCAAAATATTCAAAGTACTGACGCATTTGCGCTATGGTGTCTTATACCATAGGTTTAGAGGCACGAGCTCCAAATCAACAGTAGATTCCAATCTCAACAGTCAGAGTTAGAAGTAAGTCCTCATCTTTCGAGGACATGATGATTTCATTAGTATTTCAGTTTCTAGTTTATTTCAGTAGATGGAGTTAGTTGGGGACATGTCCCATCAACTCCTTATTCAGACAGTTTAAAGGCTTTCAGACTACATCATGTCAGATAGTTATTTTAGATTTGTTTTGGTAATGTCATACCATTTTTAGACGTTTTATTATCAGATGTTTGTTCAGTATTAAACCTTAAGGCCTTTTAGTTCATGTTTCTGCATTATCATGTTATATTATGAAGCGTACAGGTATAAATATCAGTCATGGGTTAGCTTGTGTCCTTCGGGGTCCTGAACACCTTCCAAAAATTGGGGCATTACACTTACTGACTTCATTCTTGGACACCCTTTCATATACCATCCTTAACTTTCTCTAGCATCAATAATCATAATCAAAGACTTACACTCTCCTTTGCAAACACACCTACCTCACTAAAAACATAATAATAGCCTACCATGATCACACTTCTATTCTTATATTTTTCCCAAACCATAAGAATCAAAATCTTACTTAGAAGGCTCAACACCATTTATACGTAACCCCTTAACTTGGCTATCAAGAACATCTTGTACTATATAACTAACATTCTTTCACTTAGAAACTCAAGGGTACTACTAACCACACACAACATTTAATAAACTTAGAACATAAAGCAACCTCATATCACCTTGGGCACACCTCTACGTCATACCTATAACATCATACTTAATCTCAAATCAATAAACATAAATTCTTGCATTCACTATTTCAAGCCTATTGGTTCACCTCTATATAACTAGCATCACTAACCAAGTAATCATTACATCCACCTTGATTTCCATCAACTGTTCAAACTTAGTGTCTAGTTTTTGGCATGATTAACAACACAACCTCATATACTATTCTCACTTGGAAGCTATATAATAAAAGATCAAGAAACACTAGTCCACTAAAGTCTCATAATAGCAATAATTGATCATGATCACATGGTCTATCTTATTATAATACATTAGCACCTCATATTTCTACACATTGTGACTATTTACCCATTTATACACCTGAATTACTTTCATAGCTCTATAAGTTTCAACTAAACTCTTTTTACAACCTCAAGGGAAGCCTAAATTAACAATACTCAACCACCCAATAATTTCACTAACAACCTATACTTTGTTAAAAAAATAAATACAATCAATAACTCCTTTCATACTTTAAGAAAACCACAAACCACCTTAACTAATAACTCCTGCTCTACCTTCCACAAAATTAACACACAAGGACATATTATCTTAACACAAACTCGATAGCAATGCATAAGTTTATCTCTATACTTTCTATCAATCATCATTCCCACTTTTCTTGTCACTACATTCATAAACCCACACTTCCAACTATAAGAAGTTTCTACTACGTATAAATCATAACACTCTAGGTTTCAATATCCCTCGAATGCAAACTTTATTTAACAATCTAGATTCATACTATCTCCTCTCATGAGCACTATCTGAATTGAAGAGTTAATGGGGAATTTGAATACATATATTACTCTATCTTAACTGAACAACTCATATAGATGACGACATAACTTTTAATTTGAGGAACTTATAACACACGAGCGAGCTCCTCTCAAGCCCCTTGTGTGACTTCTGAAATTACTTATAGTAAATCTGAGAGCGACATTTTGAGAGGAATTTGGAACTTACTAATCATGTTATCTCAAGAATAATACATAGATGGAGAATTTTAGAGTAACAAATGAATCGATAGGAGTTTTTGAGAGAACAACTTTACAACACGATCAAGAGTACAAAAGAAAGGAAACTTTTCTTAAATGCCCTGTAGCCTCTCGAAGAAAAGTACAAACATCTCCATACCATTCTGAAAGACTACTAGACACGACTTCACAGACACCCTATGAAACTTGAACCTTGTTCTCTGATACTAAGTTTGTAATGCCCCGAGACTACTCCTGGACGTCACACGGTGCTTAGGACCACAAATGATCCAAAGCTAACCCATAAACTGGCATACTATTAAGCAACTAATTTAAATATGTATAAAATAACTAAGATTACTGTGGAAAAACATAATTATGATGAAATCTAGGAAAAATACAGTACTGATATAATTTTACATTCTGATAAAACTAAAAAGAGGAACTAAAATAACATGACTAACTTTGTCTGACATCTATGAATCCTCTACTATATTGACTATAGATAGTTGGGACGCGACTCCAAATACCACTAATCAATACATATGAGTAAGAAAGTAAAGTACATGAATAACATCTAACTGAAGTCCCCAAAGTAGGAGGAGTCATCACTTGTTGGCTGGGATCTGCAACTATCTGATCGTGGTATATAAACAACAACTAAACTGGTACTTACATTATTAAACAATGTAGCACATAGATGTATATATGAATCAACACTTTTGGAATGCACTGAGCATGTAGGGATGAATGCATAAGTAAAACAGTGACTCAATTGTTCATATAGCTTGTAAAGAATGCATGCTAAGTGTAAATGACTCACATTGGCTTGAATAACTAAAAGCTGAAAATCATAAATCATGAATGATAAAGTATACTGTATAAATCTTGTGAGTCATAGCACTAAGTTCTAAAAGCTGTACTTTTACTCTTTCTGCTAGTGGAATAACTAGAAATGAAGTTAAGTCTATTTTCAAATCATGCAATCTAAGTGTAAAAGGACTCACCTTCGTATCTGTAAACTAAAAGATGAAATCTCATAATAATGACTTATGTAAAACAATATTTGAATAAAATCGTGAGCCTTTACACAGAGTTTCTAAAAGCCGTTCTATTATTCTTTTTAGGACTCAGGTTTTAGGGAGGTTCTTTTAACCGACATACACTATTTGAGCTATCATAGTGTCCAACGTTTAGTTCTCCTAAGGAGAAAACTTCACATTGGGGAGATGTGTCATACTCTTTCCAAGGAGTATAACTTGAGCTAAGTGATCACAATATGTATTTGTCATCCATATACATATGAATAATCTGAAATGTACCTATATTGGATCGTAGTTTTGAGGCATGCAAAATAGGACACATACCCAACTTGGTGCTAAAGAATTCTCCCTTTAATCTGTATGCTTATTCTGTAGGAAATCTACCTTAAAAACTTGCATAAGGGTTTATAATGAAAACCAATTATGCATCTGTCTGTTTTAAACTATAATCAAAACTAATCTATTTTCTATAAACTATAATAAAAGTTGTAATATGGATTCCATATCTAAGCTGAGAATCCAAAGACCAAATCTTTCTCAAAATCTGAATATAAGCTAGTCATAGGATGCTTAAAAGCATTATCTTCTTGAAACATCAATACTTAAACTCAGGGGGTTAAAACCCATGCTTTAAACTTATATCAAATCATCACAAAGTTCATGCTTAATAATAATAATCTTGAAATTCTTTAACAATTCTAGTCAAGATAATGAAATTTACTTCTCAATGTATATAAAATCAAGTCACACGCATAAGTATGAGAAAGTAGACATGCAATTCAATATGTAAATCACTTGTAACTTCATAAACTTCAAATAATGATCTTTGGGTATGAACCCTAGAATGAAATACATGTAAATTTAACTTTAAAAGCTAGTTTTGGGCACAATGATGAAAGAAGTATCCTTTTTCATAACCCCACATACCTTATTGGATTAATTTGGTGTAGAGGGCTGACTTTGAACTCCTAAAAACATTCTTGAAGGCTTCTTCTTGAACTTCTTGGATTAGGAAATTTGGGTTCTTGCTTTTTTTGAAGAAAATTTGATGAAGTTCTTAGTGTTCTTGAGGGGGCTAGGGTTTTCTTGGAGAGAAAACAAAAGACGATTAAGCTTGTATCTAATGCTCTTGAGTGTTTAATTATCTGTTATGGATGAGTTATGGTGGAGGAAAAGACTTATTTGCCTATAAAAACATAGAAACAAAAACTGAGAATAGGTGCGAGCGATGCAGTGGGCGTCGCAGGCTAATTGCACGACCTAACTGCCTCTCTCACGAAAATAGCTATAATTTTTCGATCGGGTATCAGATTAAGGCGAAATTGGTATCATTGGAAAGATGACTCAATTATATACAATTTGGTGGGTCTTTAGTTGGAAGATTCTACGTATATCAAAAGTTGTATACGTTCAAATTAGACCCTTATAGAATCAAATACTAAACTTTGAACGAATCAAAGGATCTTAGCTCTATTTTGTTCTAAGTGATTTCTATGAACACCTTTCACCTCAAAAGCACTTCACAACCTGGGTTAATGATCATGAAACTTATATATGAATGGGTATCATTTGGATTGGAGCTTACACATATAGGAACGAAGATTAGAATTCTAGTCCAGAAGTACGAGGTGGTACGAGGTGTTACAAATGGTAACATAAATACTGTATGTAAATCTCAAGTAAAGATCGATATGCTATAAGGTTGTACTAAGTATCATGTATGAATACTGAGCATGAATAATACATAAAAAAGAGAATGCAAGACCAAGTATAGCATGTACTGACATGATCTGAAAAATATGACTATTCTATAAAACTATCTGAATAACTACTAAAATCTGGTTACTTGGTCAAGCAAACCTGAACTGAGATAAACTAAATACTGACTAAAACTATGGGAGCTATCATGTAACTGACATATCCCAATCTTAGCTAATTAGGGTCCAACCTGTAACCCCTGTTGGAAGAGTGTGAGTACCTTACCACGGGTACTAATACATGGCTGTGTGGATCCACTAATCTGTTGTCATGAAGGATCAGGGTGTAAGGATTAAACTAACGGGTTACCCCTGAGAGGAAGTCAAACCTAAACTGATGGGTGCCCCCTTATATCCTACACTGGCTACATAGTTCTAGAACTTATGGGCTGCTACAAATGACTCTGCCTAAACTAACGGGAGAGCCGCCATCCCTTCGTTCACTCAGTACTAAATTTTACTCCCAACTGAATAACACTGGTATTATTATGGGTCTAACATGATGTGGTACTGTACTGATAAGTGCTCAACATGAACATAGTAGTCTAAATATAATAACAAAAACATGGTCTTACTGACTTGTAACTTAAAAATGGAAACGTAAAAACACATAGGTATTGACTGTTCATAACCCTCTAGCACTGAATGATCACAAAATACAATAACATTGTTTAAAATAATCATATAAAATCATAGTTCAAAGAGTCAAAACACTAGACATTTAAATAATTGAGTGAAATACATATCGTTGAACATGGGTATGAGTTAAACTAGAGAAAACAACATGTTTACATGATTTAATTCATAACTTGAAGATTTTACATGGAATCACTTGAATAGAACATGAGTAATTAAAATTTGAGGCATGAAATAAACTAGTTTACATGGGAACAAATGTTGACATAGCTTGGATTCAAACTACTAAGAAATACATGGATTAAGTTCATAAGTGCATGGATAATTTCATAAAATTGGATAAAATTCATACTTTAAACCAAAAAGAGGGTTTTTGGGCTCAATGGGTGAAAGGAACCCATTGCTGAATACCCCACATACCTGAATTTCTTGATTTCTGGATGAAAACTTGAAATTGGAACTTGAATTATTGAGTTCTTGGGGAAGAAAGCTTGAATTTTTTGTTCTTGGGAAGAAACCCTACTTTCTTTTCTCTTGAGAGTGGAGAGGAGAGTAAATATTGAAAACTGACTAATGATGTGAAACTGTCATTTATAGGGTGGTTTAAGTCGTGGGGATAGGATTTGAGGTGAGAAAAAGACCAAAATACCCCTAGAAAAACTAAATAAAAATTACAGAATTTTTCAGTTGATGACTTAGTTGATAGCCTGTCAACTAATCGATGTCTTATCAACCTAGTCATCACTTTCTCTTCATGATCAGGTTAAGGCCGGCGATGAAGTTGATAGCTGGTTACTTAGTTGACGGCCTATCACCTCAAGTTGTCATCTTTTATCTAGATTTGGTCACATTCTGGTTAAGGTTGACGATGAGGTTGATAGCTCGTCACTTAGTTGACGACTTATCACCTCAAGTCATCACCTTGTAGACAGACAGGTAATCTGAAGTAAAATGAGCATAACTTTCTACTCCAATATCTGATTAAGGTGAAATTAGATGTGTTAGAAAGAAGAATCGAAGATATTTTATTTGATATATCATACGAAACTTGAATCCTTATATTTTAGGAATTATACTCATTTAAATTGACCCTTGTAGGGTTGAATACAAAAACTCAATCGATGAAACTGTTCTCAACTCGACTTTGCTCTAAGTGCTTCCTATGACAATGATTCACATCGAAAATACATTAAACACAAGGTTAATAGTCATGACACATATATTACAATTCATAGGATTAGGGATTACACACGTAGGAATGCCGGTTCAAATTCTAGCCCAAAACTGCGAGGTGTTACCCATCCTAACATAAGGAAGGTCATTGCGGGACTAGAGTAAAAGTATCAGTAATGGGACACTACTCAATTATAACTAATATTTATCGTACTACTCAAGGTGAGACCTTTGAAGTGAAATATAGTAAAGTAGGCACGAAATACTTTATAGCAACCACCTAGATCATAAATAAAAGGTCGTTTGGTTATAAACATAACATAACATGAGTTCTTAGGATTGGACAACATGAGAAATATGAATGCATATATCATGAGTCATATAAGATAAAGCCGAGATTCATATATTCAAGGAATAAGACAAGGATTGCCGCTTGAAACTAATGCTTTTCATTCTAAAAATTGAGAATGGTCATGAATTTGCATAGATAGCATCATTTTGGTCTAAGATATGACATAAAATAAGTGGGTAACATATAGAGAGTATAGATTTTTTATAACTGCGCATAAATTGAGGCATGAGTTTATGGATCACGAGCGTCATAACACAGAGCTTGAATACTTGGAAGCTTGGATTACTGAAAGACATTATTGCTTCTAGTTCAGGGGTTGGAGCATGAACATAATTTGCATAGAGAACTCAGAAATTAGTCACAGACATAATATGAATACACAATACATTGGGAGGATATCCTCTTAATCTGAAGTAGGAGGAATTTACTAGAATAAGAATAGGGTTATCATGACTCTTCCCTAAAACTCACCACCATGAGAAAATTCAAGATCTTTCTTAGTTCATTATCTCCTCCTTAGCTCAAAAGTCACTATTCTAGACTTGCAGACATATCCTCTCATTAAATCTATAAGCACTACACTGAGCACAATGGGGTACATGAATGCCAAACTCTCCCCTGATAACTATAATACGAGGACACTATATTTTTTCTAGGATATCCCTCATAGGGATAGTAATTTTAAAATTTTCTAAGTTTCATAATCATCACCCTATAACTCACACTCTCATAAGCACACACATACACCGTTCTTAACACACAACAATCCATTCTCCAGTCCTTAGTATACTAGCATTAAACCTCTAATCACATAGCTTCACAACTTAACAAAATTTTTAACACTATACCAAGATCTCATATCGTCTATCTATATTTCCTCAATTCAGCTCTAAAGAACACCATATAACAACTCCTTAGACTTCTCCATACAAGAAATTCAAGAACATGAAATTGGTACACATGACACTTATACACTTAAAACCTCATCTAACAACATGCTACCGGAGGTTCAACTTATTCTTATAAACCTAATGATGTCATCGACCTAGTGACTTATTTGCAATTCATCATTTCATTACTAGTCTTCATGTATATATATATATATCACAACTATTCACTTAAATTTTTTTCATAAGGTTTCAACCTAGGATCTTTCACACATCAAATAAAGCCTACTAATTTACTCCCACAAATCTCACAACACCAGTCCCAAACTAACATTTTTATCATTATAATCAATATCTAAAGTTCAAGCTTAACATCTATCACCAATCATTAATTTCTAATGAAACATCCCACATACTATACCAGTCCATCAAAATATATGACAAACTGATCAATCCAAATTACTTAGTTCACTTAACTACAACCTATAAGGACATTTTCCTTTCTCACATCTCATCTACTTATCCTGGCATACCTTTAAACTACCTTTAAAATTCTATACATAACCGAGCTCCCTTTTTCTTAAGATTCTCTGAACAAGTCTAAATTGATAAATTATTAGACAATGTATCCTTCCATTCACAACCTATGAATGAGTTTTACTACTATAATAACTGTCCACCATGAGCTCCTTCCCTATTTCAAATAAATTCTTAATAATTTGAAATCATTAGTTCTTCTACTAACTACCATAGAATCTATAAATCTTTCTATAATCATAGACAATTATAAGAGCATACCACCCACTTTACTCACTTAAAGGTTACACGAATAAAATCACTTTTCTCACTCAAAAGTTACCCCCTCTCTGACTTTTAAACTTATGACTTCGTATCACTAACCTTAGGATCATTTGTTTATTCTTAGGTTATAATACCCTAATTTAAACTACCTCTCGGGTGGAAATACTATCCCAATATTCAGATACATATCTTTTCACTTTAGTGAGACATTTGTAATTCTATTTTCAAAAGAGATTGAATACACATCTTTCCTTAGGCTGAAAGCATGATTCACAAAGATAGAGGTATACACTTGAATTAATACACTTTGCTGCACTAATGGACTTCTCTCAAGTCCTTGTGCTATTTCATAACCTTTTTGATAACTTAATTAGAATGTAACACATCATTAGGAATATAAACTATTGCATTTACATCGCCTCGACTATGAGACATAGCCAATAAAATTAAAGTAAGTAAAGAATTTGGATATACTTCTTATAGACAAGACTATTGTATGATCTAGAGTATGAAAGAATTGAAAACATTTCCTAAATACACGGTAGCCTCCTAATTTTATGTGTGGTGCACAACAAACTCATAAGAAAGACTCTACTAGACACAACTTCATAAACATCCTGGGACCCTAAATCATGCTCTGATACCAAGCTTGTCATGACCCGAACCAAGGTCCGGGACGCAGCGGGCATTTTAAACCATGAGCGACCTAGAGGCCCCTTAGCATACTATCATAAGCATAATTCATGCAAAATTTAAGTGCGGAAGATATAACAAGATTCATATATGTATTATAATCTAACAATGTCAATAAAGGTATGACAATACAATAATTAAATGTAGTCTATGAAGCCTCTACTAAAGAATAAGTGTAGACAAGACCCCCAGCTGGACCATAACTCAAAAGAAATAAACATATGAAGAAAATTTCTTTTGAAAGATGGATGGCTCACAACTCTAGCATTTTCGAAGGTTCTACTGCTATGATGGACCATGAAACTGAGCCTCAAAACATATATTAATGAGACAATGTAGCCATTCGAGGATGGTCCGTACTTGGAATTTATTGGTAAGAATAACAATTCAAAAACCACATATATTTCATATAAAATAATCGAGAGCATTGTGAAAATAATTTAACATGTTAGAGATAAAAAACACATGAGTATAATAAAAGCTTCAATCAATCTTTTAAAATATAGACTCTACTCTTTGCTTTAATTCTGAACTACATGGTACGCCCTGCATGTCTATTACACCACAGGCTACATGGGTCCATCATTAACTCATAGATTAAGTCCCCAATTCAAGTTTGCTGCAAGGATTGGAGTATCTGGTCTAAGTATACAACTTCATGTAGAAAGTATGCGGTGATAATCCATATTTTAAGACAAAATCACTCCTGCATCGAGAAAACACTATTTTAAGCAATAAGCTTTCCCCTTATGCCTTCTTTGAGTAACCATCTAGCTCTCTTAGAACCCAATTTTAGCCTTTTACAAAATCATACTCCATGCTTATAAAAGTTCATCTCTTATTCTGTTAAGAGCATTTCATAATAAGGTATGTCATACCTAGACTTGCAAGTTATGTCATATCATATCATATCATATCATATCATATCATATCATATCATATCATATCATATCATATCATATCATATCATATCATATCATATCATATCATATCATATCATATCATATCATATCATATCATATCATATCATATCATATCATATCATATCATATCATATCATATCATATCATATCATATCATATCATATCATATCATATCATATCATATCATATCATATCATATCATATCATATCATATCATATCATATCATATCATATCATATCATATCATATCATATCATATCATATCATATCATATCATATCATATCATATCATATCATATCATATCATATCATATCATATCATATCATATCATATCATATCATATCATATCATATCATATCATATCATATCATATCATATCATATCATATCATATCATATCATATCATATCATATCATATCATATCATATCATATCATATCATATCATATCATATCATATCATATCATATCATATCATATCATATCATATCATATCATATCATATCATATCATATCATATCATATCATATCATATCATATCATATCATATCATATCATATCATATCATATCATATCATATCATATCATATCATATCATATCATATCATATCATATCATATCATATCATATCATATCATATCATATCATATCATATCATATCATATCATATCATATCATATCATATCATAGCATATCTATAGCCCTTGTTATTAAAAATCATATTATTGACCACTAAGATGACTCAAATATCATAAAAGAGTTCTTCTTCGAAAAGGACTTACAAGTTTAGGTAAAATAATTTCCTTTCAAGACATAACTCTTAGCTGATCATCTCTTTCATAATTCATACACGTTTCATAAAAAATAAAAGTATTTTTGACATCCATAAGATGCTCTCTGAAAAATCATATAAGGAATCAATCCATAATTTGATAAAAGATCATTTGAAACATCAATCTTTTCGTATTCACTTGAGAACTCGCAACAGTTATTAAATACATACTTTTTGTCATAAAATGGGGTTCATAGATCAAAATATTCTGATCACTTCAAAACCCATAACATAAGTACATGAATAAAAGCTAAAGTTTATAGAAATCCCTATAAAAAATATATTATTTCATTATAAAGAATAGGTTTCATAATTCAAGATTTTGATTAATATCAAAGTCCATAACTTAGCATATAGGTATTATCAAAATATCATACTTATTCCCATGAATGTTAAGATAGTTCTACATACCTTTTTCATAAAAGAAATTAGAGACAACTTGAATCTAAGCCTTAAAAGTATGAGTTTTGGAAGAAATCTTAACTTCTTTCTCTTGAGAGTAGAGAGGAGAATCAACATTGAAAACTAAATAATGATGGGTAAATAATTCTTATTGAATGATTTAAGTCATGGGGGAGGATTTTGATGTGAGGAAAAGATCAAACTATTCCAAAGAAAACTAAAAATAATTTGCAGGAATTTCTCAGTTGACGATGGAGTTGGCAGCCCATCAACTTGTTGACGACTCGTCAACTCAAGTCATTAATCTCTAGCTGATTTAGATATTTACTGGTTAAGATTGAAAATGGAGTTGACAACTCATCAACTCAGGTTGACAATATCTAGATAATTTAAGGTCTTTGCTGGTTAAGGTTGATGATGGAGTTGACTGCCTGTCAACTTATTGATGGCTCGTCAGCTCAGGTCATTAATCTCTGACTGACAGACACTCTCAGGTAAAAAGGGCATAACTTTCTACTCCGATACTGAATAAAGGTGAAATTGAATGCATTAGAAAGAACAAAGATATTTCATTTGATATATAGTAGGCCACCTAACTCATCACATTTTTGGAGTAATGGTCATTGAAAATTGACCCAAGTAGAAACGTCCAGTAAAACTCAATTAATAGAAAAGTTCTCAACTCAACTTTTGAGTTAGAAGATTTTTATGACTTTATTTCATCATCGAAGATGTTTCCATACCGTAGAATTGATCATCACACCTATATTTATAAAAAAATTATTGGGCTTGTGTCTATACACATAGTAATGACGATTCAAATTCTAGTTCTAAAATATGGGGCGTTACATTCAGTTTGTTTGGAGACATCTTATTAAGGAAAGACTCTATGATTAAGAGTATAGGCTTGAATTTTGATTTTTTTAAGATAGGTTATGACTTAACTTTATTTAGATTTGGTAGGGTAGTTAACCACTCATGTAAAACATGCTATAGGTTAGGGAATCAGTCATGAAAATTGTATATGAGATTATATTTGATGTTGTGTTTTCCATATAGGGGCTTATATGCATATTGTGTTGAATTGAGAGATTATACTTGTTGTGATACCTGTATGGGAGATTTATTTAATATTATAGGCCTGATTTGTGCATTAATTGCCTCTATCAATAGACTGATGCCCAAAAGATGGGCTTGAGATGATTTTATTAATGTCTTACATGATTGTTTATTCTGGAAGTGCCATCAGATGACTTAGATCTTGGATTATTTTCACATAAAGTTGAATTTGAGCTCATTTATACCTACGTTAAATTGATTATTATCTTCATATTAACTAGTTATGAGTATTACATCTCTATTTCATCTATGCATATTCATAAGATTGGTAGAACCGAGGAACACCAATTTTGAAAGGAAAGAAAATATTTTATAAACTCTTGGCTGAGGTTATTTATCAGCAAGACTGACTGTGATGTTTTGAAAAACCTTTCACCGAGGTCATTTGTTGGCAAGGATGATTGTGATATTTAGAAAATATATCATTGACCTAAATTATTTTTGATAAATATGATTGATATTTTAGAAGTATATGGATTGAGAACCCCATGACTTCTGCTTTATCCTGAAAGTTTTCTTAGTGGGGTATCGAAAGTTTGAAGAATTGCAAGAAGGTGGAAAGATTTGAAGGGAGTATTGGGAGATCGTCGATGTATCTAGTCTAGGAGTAGAAATGAAGGAAAATATGTGACCCTCAATTTTGAGCTATGAGCTTTGAGAGATCTAAATATTTAATCATAAGGACAAAATCTATCCATGGAAATACTATAATATGCAACTTTTTGCAAGTTTTCCGCCATTTATATTTGCTGTGTAGGGCATTGTTTTTTCTTTTTTCTTTCAGTGATGCCATTGGAGGTAGTTTAATGTAATACCTTATATTTCCCTAGCTCAATTTAGCTCTTATTACACGAGTATATCTATATAAAAATTTCCAAAATACTCAAAATTTTTCAGTTTAAGACATTCCATTGTGTAGAAAATTTAGTCAGCTTTCCAATGATATAAATTTTGCCGAAACTCAATGCCCGGGTGAGAAGTTATAGAATTTTTAGCGAAGTAGTGTGTCAAAGTGGGCATCACCGCATCGTAGCGAGGGTCGAATTAGCATTCGTCAATTTTCAGTCAGCCATCGCGATAAGCCCGCATCACGCTAAAGTTTCAGTTCCCATTTGGCATTTTCTAGTGATCCATCGCGATAACGGTGCGTCGTGCCAATGTCTATTTTCACAATTGTCATTTTCTAGTGAGGCTCCGCGATACCTCCATGTCACGCTAAAAGCCAATTTCATGATGGTCCAATTTTTGAACAGTTCCGTTCGATTTTCAGTGGCTCACCGCAATGCCACCGCATCGTGATAAAAGCCGAAATAGAGATTTTCAGTGACAAAAAATTTAATCTTTACAGTGGTAAATTGGCCTTTTTCCATGAACCTAGTTAGTCCTAAATACGATATTAATGCCCTAAATAACCTAATTAGTTATTATTTGCTCAATTCCTCTCAAAATTAAATCATCCTCTCTACTTTAACAAAACCCTAGCCTTCAAGATCAAGAACAATTCTCAAGAATTCCTCCAAGAATTTTCAAGAAGTGATTTCTCAGGTATGATAGGTGTTCATTCATGGGTTCCTTTCACCCATGGAGTCCAAGAACCCTATTTAAAAATACAAGTTTATGGATTTGTGATTTTCATGCTTGAATTAGATTGTATTCGTGATTATGATATTATTTGGGTTCCAATCCATGATTAATTACAAGTATCATGAAATTAAGATAACATGTGTGATGAAATATGTGATTCTCATGATTAATCCTTGAGTTTACAAGTTGAATGTTGTGGCCATGATAATTATATGTGTTTATTTCTATGTGAGATAATCATGTTCCCCAAGTGTTTGATATAATGCCAATGTAAGTTGAACAGTGAAATCATGACATGTTATCATGTGGTCCCATTCATGTACAATTCATGTCTCTCAAGTGTTTGACAAAATGACTAAATGAATGCATTGTGAACAAGAAATTAATGTTAAGTTTTCATGATTGTGCCATGTTTACTATTGATGCTATCGAGTCCTAGGGTATGTTATACCCGAAATCTAGATGTATACCTAGAATCATAATAGCTACAGAATAGTCTTAGTAATGTCGCAATAGTAGTAATCAGTCAGTTACATAACTCAGTTAAACTCAACCCAGTCCAATCTGTCTAATAATTAGTGTCATTCAATTGGAAGTAGGATTCAACACCGAGCAAATCCAAGGATGGGGGCTCACGTGTCAGCAGGGGGTGTGATCCTTCATAGCAGTCCTTGTATTCTAGAACTACGTAGCCAGCGTAGGTTGAGATATTAACCTACCAGTTGATGGTTGATAAGGTGTTTACCTTCCATATGCGGGTAATACCATTCTCATCAGGGAACCTACCAGTAAAGGGTGACCCTTAGTCCTTCGAGATGATATTTCAGTGGATTTATACAACCGGTGTCTATAACTATGGCACGGTACTGATACCTTTCCAACTGGGGTTACAGGTTGGACCCCAATCTATTCAGAGAGGGGCATGTCGGTTAGTTAATTACCTTCCATAGTTTTAGTTTCAGTCTTAGCATAGAACTCAGTCTGATTCTACTGAATCAGGATTGTCAGGAATAGTCACCTAGTTATCAGTAATCTCAGATATCAATTACTAAATTATCAGAACTCAGAATTCAGTTACAGTATGTATATATATGCATAGTATTGCATATTCAGTATTTATAGTAGTTTCAGTTATCCCTGCACTCTTATTCAGTTAAATTCATATCACTCAGTCAGTTATTGTTCATTCTTATGAATCTATACATTTTAGCCCTACCTCATCTAGCATACCAGTATATTCCATGTACTAATCGCATACTCTTTTCTTGCGCTATGATGTATCATATCATAGATTTGGATGCTCAGCTTTCTGGCCGCGCTTAGTCAGATTCATTTAGCAGCAGTAGATTCAGTAGTGAGTCCTCATTCATTAAGGATATTTTTAATTTTAGTATTACAGTAGATTTATTATTCTATTAGTCAGAGTTAGTAGGGGACTTGTTCTATCAACTCCACATTCAGACAGTTCAATTAGACGTTTTTCAGACTAGACTAGTTCAGACAGTATTTAGTTTTCAGATATTATTATCAGTTGCTATATTTTTCAGTATTCAAATTATTAACCTTATGGAATTTCAGCCTAATTTCTGCTTTATTTTTTTATTATTCAGTGCTCACAGCAGGTACCAGTCATGGGTTAACTTGTGGTCATTTGAGGTTATAAGCACCGTGCGGCGTCCGGGGTGCAGACTCGGGGGGTTACAAACTTGGTATCAGAGCCTAAGGTTCAATAGAGTCCTTGGGAGTCTAAAATCCATGTCAAGTAGATTCTTGTGCATGGGTGTATTGCGCGCCACACTTATGGGCAAGAGTCTACGAGGCATTTTTAGGAAAAGTTTCCCCTCTTTCAGTATTCATGTCATATGAGTGAGCATAAGATCAAGTTAATATCTTAGTATAATTCATTTCTTCCTTCTGTTTACAGAACATACCTCTCAAAAAACCCAACAAAAGAATAACTAAAAACTAGCAAGCACCTCCGCTCGTTCAGGCAGATCTTATGGACGAGCATGTCTCCCATGTAGAATTTAGAGTTGTGTTCACCACTCTAGCCCATTATATAGTAGCCCAGAATGAATGGCCAACTTATTTTCATGTCAACCCAGTGGCCAATACTACTGCATCCAGGATCCGGGACTTTACCCGAATGAATCCTCCCCTATTTTCAGGATCTAAGTCTGAAGAGGATCCATAGGAGCTCCTCTATTAGGTGCATAAAGTCACAAATATTATGCGAGTTACTTCCAATGAGAGTGAAGTTTTAGTTGCCTATCATCTACAAGATATATCTAATACGTGGTTTAAGCAGTGGGAGGTAGACAGAGGCACAGACGCAGACCCATAAAATGGGAAGAGTTTGCTACTGCTTTTCTAGATAAATTCTTTCCCTTAGAGTTGAGATAATCCAAGGTGTTAGAGTTCATCAATCTCAGGCAAGGCATCATGAGTGTGAAAGAGTATTCCCTAAATTTTACTCAGTTAGCCAGATATGCTCCCTATGTAGTAGAAGATAATAGGTCCAAAATGAGAAAATTTGTGTCTGAGGTATTAGAGAGTGTGGTTAAAGAGTGCAGAACTATGATGTTAATTAAGGAGATGGACATATCCAGGCTAATGGTCCATGTTCAGTAGATAGAATAGTCTACGAATATATATAGAAAGAGAGGGTGAATAAGAGAGATAGAACAGGTAGTTTAAATTTCACTCAGCCTAAGTCAGAAGGCGATAACCATTCCCAGTTTCACCTAAAATATTCAGTTCTAGCTCCTTCCTCAGCCAGTACTCTAGTACCTAAGTCTAGTAATGGTAACAAAGATAGGGTGCCAAGCTCTAAATCTTAGGGTAGTGTCAGCAGGGCTCGAACAAATCCCCTTTGTTAAAAATATGATAGAAACCATCAAGGTGTCTGTAGGGCTGGCAGTGATGTTTGTTTTAGGTGTGGTAAGCTATTCTATAGAATCAGAGATTGTCCTCAGTCAGGTTCACAGGGTCAGTACAAACGTTCTTCATTTTATTCCGATCACCCGAATCAGTAGGGTGCCACTTCCAGTGCCACCTGTGGGCAGTGCCCAAACAAGCTTTATGCACTTCAGTCCTGATAAGATCAGGAAATTTTTCCTAATGTGGTCATTGGTACATTACAGATCTTCCATTAACATATTTATTCCTTATCAGATCCAGGAGTTTCTCTATCTTTTATAACTCCTTACATAGCAGTCAACTTTAAGAAAAGACCAAAAGTCTTAACAGAACCTTTCTCAGTCTTTACTCCTGTGGGTCAGTCTATTATAGCCCGGTAGGTATATAGGAACTATCCGACTATGATATTTTAGAAAGTCACATCAGAAGACTTAGTAGAGTTAGAGTTGATGGATTTTGATGTTATTCTTGGCATGGATTGGCTCCATTCATGCTATGCCTCAGTTGACTGAAGAAGCAGAATTGGTCATTTTCAATTTCCAAATGACACACTTCTTGAATGGAGGGGTAGCACTACAACGCATAAGGGTTAGTTGATTTTATACCTTAGAGCGAGAAAAATGATATCCAAGGGATGTGTCTATCATTTTGTGCAAGTCAAGGACTCTAGTTTAGAGACTTCTAGTCTTGAATCAGTTCCAGTAGTAAATGAATTCTCAGATGTGTTCCCTGCTGATCTTCCCTGAGTCTCTCTCGAAAGAGAAATTGACTTCAAAATAGACCTTCTTCCAGATACTCAACCCATATCTATTTTGTCATACAAAATGGCACCAGCTGAACTCAGAGAGTTAAAAGAACAGTTAAATGACTATTTAGACATGGGGTTCATCAGACCCAGCATTTCCCCGTGGGGCGCATTAGTCTTATTCGTGCGTAAGAAAGATAGTTCACTCAAAATATGTATAGACTACCGTCAGTTGAACAGAGTCACAGTCAAGAACAAATACCCACTTTCCAGAATCGGTGACTTATTTGACCAACTTTAGGGTGCCAGTTATTTTTCAAAGATAGACCTTAGATTCGGCTATCATTATCTTAAAGTCAAAGAATGTGATATTCTAAAAATAGCTTTTCAAGCCTGGTATGGTCACTTTAAGTTTCTAGTCATGTCCTTTGGTCTAACAAATTCCCCAGCAACTTTCATGAACTTAATGAATCGCGTGTTCAAGCAGTACTTAGACATGTTTGTTATAGTCTTCATCGATGACATTCTTGTCTATTCTCGTAGAGAGAATGATCACACAGATCACCTCAAAATCATACTTCAGACTCTCAAAGCCCATTAATTTTTCACCAAATTCAGTAAGTGCGAATTTTGTCTAAGGTCAATAGAATTCCTTGGTCATATCATTTTCGGTGATGGAATTAGAGTTGATCCTCAAAAGATTGAGGCAGTGAGAAAATGGCCTAGACCCATTTCACCTTCAGATATCAGGAGTTTCTTCAGTTTAACTGGTTATTACCATCGGTTTGTTAAAGAGTTTTTGTCTGTTACATCCCCCATGTCCATATTGACTCAAAAATAAAGTTAAGTTTTAGTGGTCAGATTCATGTGAGAAGAGTTTTCAGGAGTTGAAGACTCGACTCACCTCAGCCCTAGTTTTGGCGTTACTAGATGGTTCTGATGGGTTTGTTGTGTACTTTGATGTATTCATAGTAGGTTTGGGTTGTGTCCTCATACAGAGAGGAAAGGTCATAGCATATGCTTCTTGACAGATTAAGCCCCATGAGAAGAATTACCCTACCCATGATCTTGATTTAGAAGCTATTGTGTTTTCCTTAAAGATTTGGAGGCATTACTTGTATGGGGTGCATGTAGATGTGTTCACAGATCACAAAAGCTTACAGTATGTGTTCTCACAGAAAGATCTGAATTTGCGTCATATAAGGTAGGTAGAGTTGTTTAAAGATTATGATATGAGTATTCTATATCATCCGGGCAAGGCCAATATAGTGGCAGATACTCTAAGTAGGTTTTCTATGGGTAGTGTTGCTCATGTTGAGGATGGTAAGAGAAATTTAGTTCAGGAAGTTCATCAACTTTCCCGACTAGGTATCTTCTTGGTCAATTCAGGAAAGGGTAGATGTGGGTGTAGAATAGTTCAGAATCATCTCTGGTTTCCAAAGTAAAGGAAAAGCAGGACAGAGATCCCAGTCTAGTTAAGCTGAAAGAGTTAGTCAGCGATCTGAAAATAGAGGTTTTCTCTCAAGGGAGAGATGGTTTGTTATGTTGACAGGTGTAGATGACTTCAGAAAATGAATTCTTGTTGAAGCGCATGGTGCACGCTACTTGATTCATCCAGGGTCCACTAAGATGTATCATAATTTATGGGAGATCTATTGGTGGAGTGGGATGAAGAGGGATATCACAGAGTTTGTAGCTAAGTTCCCTATGTGTTATCATGTTAAGATTGAGCACCAGAAGCCTAGTGGGTCCATGCAGGAGTTCAGTATTCCCACAAGGAAATGGGAAGAAGTGAACATAGACTTTGTGATGGGTTTGCCTCGTACTCGTCATCAGCATGATTCAATTTGGGTTATCGTAGATAGGATGACCAAATCCTCTAATTTATTGCCAGTCATACTTTCTATTCAACCGAGGAATTTATCAAACTCTATCTCAGAGAGTTGGTCAGGTTGCACGAAGTCCCAGTATCCATCATTTTAGATAGAGGTACCCAGTTTACCTCTCACTTTTGGAAAGCCTTTTAGAAGGGTCTTGGTACCTAAATTTACCTCAGTACAGTCTTCCACCCTCAAATAGATGGTCAAGCAGAAAGGATCATTCACACTCTAAAAGATAAGTTAAGAACATGCGCTGTTGATTTTAAAGGTAGTTAGGATGACCACTTTCCTTTGATCGAATTCAAATATAATAACAGTTATCATTCTGGTATTCAGATGGCTCTATTTGAGGCTCTTTATCGTAGGAGATGTAGATCCCTAATTGGTTATTTCGAGGTAGTGAGGCCACAGTATTAGGGCCTGATATGCTGTTTGATGCCTTAGAGAAAGTTCAGTTGAGCAGAAGAAGGCTTATGGTAGTCCAAAGCCGATAGAAATAGTATGCAGATGTAAGGAGAAAGGATCTTGAGTTTGAGATTGGCGATTTTGTGTACTTGAAAATATCTCCCATAAAGGGAGTGAAGAGGTTCGGTAAGAAGGGGAAGCTCAGTCTCCGATATGCAAATCTTTACAGAATTCTCAGCTGTTTTGGAAAGGTAGCTTACGAGCTTGAGTTGCCTTCAGACTTAGCTTCAGTGTACCCAGTATTCCACGTCTTCTCGCTAAAGAAATACATTGGTGACCTAGTAGTTGTAGTCCCCTTAGAGGGTGTAGATATTCTGAATGATCTCTCTTTTGAAGAGGTTCCAGTCCAAATCCTCGATCTCTAGATTCATAGACTAAGGAACAAAGAAGTTCCCTTGATCAAAGTTCTTTGGTGGAACCAGTCAGTTGAGGGAGCTACTTGGGAAGTAGAAGCAGATATGTAGACCAAGTATCCTCACCTCTTATCTGCAAACTCAGATTCCGCTTAAGGTAACGGTCTTCCTTAGATTTACTCGATTCCATGTTTAGTTATAGTTACAAACCTTAGTATCAGTTACCGTTGCATATCATCTTCATGACAGTCATGCATTCATGAATTAGTTCAGCCACGTACTCATGCTTCAGTTATGCATGTTTAGTATGTAAATTCAGTCTATCGGTATTTCTCAGCTAAATCAGTCTCATTCGAGGACTAATGTTCCCAATGGGGAGATATTATAACACCCCATATTTCCCTAGATCAGTTTAACGATTAGTACACGAGTATCTCTATATTAAAATTATCAAAATACTAAGAATTTTTCAGTTTAAGACTTGTCATTGTGTAGGAAATTCAGTCAGCTTTCCAATGATATAAATTTTGCCCAAATTCGATACCCAGGTGAGAAGTTATAGCATTTTTTATGAAGTAGTGGGTGAAAGTGGGCATCAACGTGTCGCGGTGAGGGTCGAATTGGAATTCGTCGATTTCCAGTGTGCCATTGCAATAAGCCTGCATTGCGCCAAAGTTTCAATTCTAGTTTGGCATTTTCCAGTGAGCCATCGTGATAACGGTGCGTCGAGCTAATTTTCGTTTACGCAATTGTCATTTTCCAGTGAGGCTCCGCGATACCTCCGCGTCGTGCCAAAAGCTAATTTCACAATGGTCCTTTCTTGAACAGTTTCAGTCGGTTTCCAATGGCTCACCGCGATGCCACCGCATCGCGGTGAAGTCCAAAATTAGGATTTTCAGTGACGAAAAATTAATTCTTTCCAGGGGTAAATTGATATTTTCCCACTATCCTAGTTTGTCCTAAACACGAAATTAATGCCCTAAATAACCTAATTAGTCATTATTTGCTCAATTCCTCTCAAAATCAAATCACTCACTCAATTAACAAAACTCTAGCCTTCAAGAATCAAGAGCAATTCTCAAGAATTCCTCCAAGGATCTTCAAGAAGTGATTTCTCAAGTATGATAGGTGTTCATTCATGGGTTCCTTTCACCCATGGAGTCCAAGAACCCTATTTAAAAATATAAATTTATGAATTTATGATTTCCATGCTTGAATTAGATTATATTCATGATTATGATGTTGTTTGGGTTTCAATCCATGATTAGTTACAAATATCATGAAATTAAGATAACATGTGTGATGAAATATGTGATTCTCATTATTAATCCTTGAATTTACAAGTTGAATGTTGTGGCCATATAATTATATGTGTTTATTTCTATGTGAGATAATCATGCTCCCTAAGTGTTTGATAGAATGCTTATGTAAGTTGAATAGTGAAATTATGACATGTTATCATGTGGTCCCATTCATGTACAATTCATGACCCTCAAGTGTTTGACAAAATGTCTAAATGAATGCATTGTGAACAAGAAATTAATGTTAAGTTTTCATGATTGTGCCATGTTTACTATTGATGCTATCGAGTCCTGGGGTATGTAATACCCAAAATCTAGATGTATACCTAGAATCACAATAGCTACAGAATAGTCTCATTAATGTCACAACAGTAGTACTAAGTCAGTTACATAACTCAGTTAAACTCAACTCAGTCCAATCTGTCTAATAATTAGTATAATTCAGTTGGAACTAGGATTCAACATCGAGCGAATTCAAGGATGGGGGATCACCTATCAGCAGAGGGTGTGATCCTTAGTAGTAGTCCTTGCATTCTAGAACTACGTAGTCAGAGTAGGTTAAGATATTAAACTACAGTTGAGGGTTGATAAGGTGTTTACCTGCCAGATCAGGGTAATACCGTTCTCATCAGGGAACCTGCCTATAGAGGGTGACCTCTAGTCTTTCGAGATGATATTTTAGTAGATCCACACAGACAGTGTCTGTACTCGTGGCACGGTACTGACACCCTTCCAACTGGGGTTACAGGTTGGACCCAATCAATTCAAAGAGGGGCACCTCGGTTAGATGATTACCTCCCACAGTTTCAGTTTCAGTCTCAGTATAGAACTCAGTCCAGTTTTACAAAATTAGGACTGTTAGGAATAGTTACCCAGTTATTAGTAATTCGGTTATCAGTAATCTCAGATATCAGTTACTCAGTTATCAAAGCTCAGAATTCAATTTTAGTATATATATGTATATGTGCAGTATTGCATACTCAGTATTTACAGTAGTTTTAGTTATCCATGTACTCTTATTCAGTTATATTCATATCACTCAGTCAGTTATTGTTCATGCATATAAACCCATGCATTTCAGCCTTACCTCATCTAGCATACCAGTACATTCCACGTACTGATCGCATACTCTTTTCTTGCGCTATGATATATCATATCATAGGTTCGGACGCTTAGGTTTCTGACTGGCTTAGTTAGATTCAGTTAGCAGCAACAGATTCAGTAGTGAGTCCTCATCCATCAAGGATATTATTTATTTCAGTATTACAATAGATTCATTATTCTATTAGTCGGAGTTAGTTGGGGGATTGTCCCATCAACTCCACATTCAGATAGTTCAGTTAGAGATTTTTCAGACTAAACTAGTTCAGACAGTATTCAGTTTTCAGATTTCATTATCAGTTGCTATATTTATCAGTATTCTGATTGTGAACCTTATGGCATTTCAGCCTAACTTCCGTATTATTTCATATTATTATTCAGTTCTTATAGCAGGTACCAGTCATAGGTTAACTTGTGGTCCTTCGGGGGCGTAAGAACCGTGTGGCGTACGGGGTGCAAATTCAGGGCATTACATTTAATTCTTGCATATTATTAGTACAAATTACTAGACTTCATAAATTTATGAATCTCAAGAATAGTCCACCAAAGATACGATTTACGTACTTATTTTGTCCAAAAGCCGATCTTGATTTCCTATATTTTTATATTTGTTCCTTGTCGAATCTGTAAAGCATATATATACTTTGATATTGATTGATCATCACACTCACAAAATAATCTAAAATTGTTTGAAGGAAAATAATCAATCGAGAACACAAAGTGTTTTCAAGATTCATTCGATTTGTTTCACTAGTCTATAGTGTAATCATATATAAGTAATACAAACTGCATCGTACAAATTCACAATATTTTAGCTGTACTTGTTACTAAAGATTACTCCAATATTTGATGAAATTGCTTTCATAATCTACCATAGTAATTCTTCATGGAGAAGAAGAGATTTTTTTTAGAAGAGAGATGTCCTTGCCTGAATTTCCAAGAAGAAAAACTTACATTCTTTTCTCATAAAGAGATCTTAAAATAGGACTCTTTATATTTCTGAAGTAGCACAACTTTTTAGATGTGACACAATTCTTCAGAAAATACGTGTATTTTTTCTCCTTTTATTATTAATATTATAATAAATATCTAATACATATATATTTATCTACTTAGACATGAATTCCGATTTGACCACACGGGTGATCCAATTTAAATTTACAACATTGCTGGTGGATAATCACCTATAACGAGGCCGACAAATCTACAACATTTACATCTATCTATATTTACAATATATATATATATATATATTAAAAGTGTGAGTATCTTTTAAAAAATGTGATTCGAACTTTTTACCTTTCAATTAAAGTTTTCGGCTTAGGGCAAATCATCTTTTTACCCTTTTTTCTTCAATTATTATAATAATAAAAATTGATTATATTTAATAAATAGAAAATTTTAGTTTCCCTAATTAAATAGGAAGTAAAAATCCTAAGCACGATAAATTTTTTTAAACGTTTACTCATCCACTTCTATAAAAATAGCTAACTTACAGATTTTATTCATTGACTTCGTCTCAAAGTTTTCTTTTTCAAATACTTATGTAAATTCTATGCACATTGAAGATCTTTTTGTATTTTTATGTTGTTTTTCAAAATGATTTTTTTTTTTTGCTTCTACCTTTGTTGATGTTTTACCTTTTTTATGCATTTAATAAATGTAGAATCAACTCTATATATGATGATGAGGCTTTGTGGTGGAATCATTGAGTCATCATTAGTAGCTTTGGTTAGAAAATACAATCAGAATAAAATGATATGCCGCAGATCCTTGATATTCTTTATATATTAAGTGTATGTGAAATAATAAATTGTGTGATAAATATATAAGTAGATATTGCTATTTCTTTGCTCAATAGTCATGATTTTGATTGGCCTTAGTGCATCATCCAAAAATTAATAAAAAATTTGACAACTCAATAGTTTAATTTAATATTTCTATTTCGTTATTTTTAAATTATATAATTATTCTAAATTTTACATGGATTAATTTACCGGATAACTATATAACTTAGCAAACATCGACTCTTAATTACCCTATTTAGCCTAAGTTTCAATTAATTATAATTCATATCTCCTGGCCTATTAATTATCCCTAATTACAATTCATAGTCTCTCTCATTTATTTTCTCCTTTTTCTCTATTTTTTATTACCCTCCTTTTTTTTTTCCTTTTTTAGTTTTTTTCTTCATATTTTCTTTTTACTATTTTTTGTTTTCTCTCTTCTTTTTTTTTTTTACTTTTTTTTCTTTTTCTTTTTTTTTCCTTTTAATTTTTTCTCCTTTTTTTTTTCTTTCTTTATTTTCTGTTACTCTTCTTTTTGTATTTTTTTCTCCTTCTTTTTCTCTCATTTTTTCTCCTTCCTTTTTATTCTTTCTTTTCCTTTCAATTTTTCTCCTTATTTTCATTTGTGCGAACTAGCAAATACAAATACAAGTGTGGACTATAAAATACAAATACAAATGCGAACGATAACATACAAATACAAGTGCAAACTATAAAATACAAAGATAAATGCGAACTATAACATACAAGTACAAGTGTGAACTATCATTTGTATTTTTTAATTATTGAAAAGGAACGTTTGATTTTCTTTCTATGAATACTTGTTTGTATTTATTGATAGTAGTTCTATTTATTGATCCAAATATATACAATCCAAATTTTTATACAAATACATATTGTATTTGTAAAATTATTTGTTTCATTTGCTTGTAATTGCATTTGTATCAAGTGATATTTGTTTATTTATAAATATGAATGATAATTTTGACATATAAATACAAAACAGTACATTTGTATCAAATGATACATTACATATTTATATATTTTAGAATCAAGAAAATACAATTAGTGCATTTACTTGTTTGTATACAACTACAAATGATAAATTGTATATAATCATGGCTAAATACATTATGCAATCAACTTACAAATACAAATACAAAATATTTCTGTAAAAATAAAAAGGCATCTATGAAAATATAATACAAATACTAATATAATCTAAATATACAAACACAATAAAATCACAATACCAATATAATCCAATATAATATATAGTCAATTATAAAATACAAATATAAAACAGTTCTTTAAAATACAAGTGCGAATTATATAAAATATAAATGATGGTGCGAACTAACATATACAAATACAAGTGCGAACTATAAAATACAAATATAAATGTGAACTACAAAATACAAATACAAGCGCAAACTTTAAAATACAAATACAAATACAAATATAGTTGTATCAATATATACAAAAGTATAAATGACGGTGTAACTTCAAATATGATAAACAATTGTGGTATTTATGTTATCATCCATGACTTGTGTTCGAGTAGTCATATTTTTCAAAAATATAAAAAATATATAATAGAACCAGAAAAAATGATAAAGAAATAAGTACAAAAAATGAAAATAAAAAAAAAGAAGAAGAAAGAGAAATAGAAGTTATAGCTAGAAGAGAGAAAAAAATAAAAATGGAAAAAAGAAGAAAAAATGAGGAAAACCTGAAAAAAGAAAAATATAAAACAATAAAAAATGATAGTGTTTTTGGCGAGACTAAATATGTAGTGTATTTATGTTTTTTATGAATACAGATCACTGAGTAAAAAATGAAAACAACGGCTATGAATCAAAGACAACGCATAAATGGTACTGTATTTATATTTTATATGAATACTGACTATTGATAAAATCGAATCAACGTGCGTAAATTGAATACAATGGCTATAAATGGTAATTATATAAAATATGGCTATGAAAGGTGAGTTTTACAACAAAGTATAACTATTTTTGAAAGATCCCCATTAATAGATATGGTAGTCAAGAAATCAACTCGATATAGTAGTTAGATGTGCAACTGATGATATAATTGTTTCTTATTTTTTAGAAATCTGATTAATTTATGATCGGGATAATTTTCTTTTATTTCAATTTTGATTTGAACAAAGTGTAACTTTACATATTATATATGAAATAGTCATAATCACCAATTGATAATAGATTCTCCCTTTTTGATAAATTTTATGTTTACTCTTTCATTTAAAATTTTTTGATTGAAAAAGTGGACGAAACAAGAATGTTGTTATCAAGTGAAGTAGTCGAAAAAAGTCTAAACAAAAATGTCGAAGGTTTATCTTTTCCCCTTTCTTTTTTCTTTGTTTAAAACAAAAAATTGTATATCTTTTAGACTCCAAAGTGTTATCGCATATCAGATTTAATTTGTTGTTTTGAAATCATCCTTTGAACATCTATAGCATTTGGCTTTGAATATTTTGTTACAAGTAGAATTTATTTGGCAAATTTGGATGGAAAAAAAGAACATAAGAAGAATTATATTTCGTTAAATTACATACTCATACAATTATTATAAGAAAAAATTATTCTTCTATTCTTAAAAATTTATCCTAAGTCGACCAAAGTTATAATCTAATTATTTTCTTATATGTAAGACTTTTCAAACTATTAAAATTTTAATTATTAAATCTTTTCTTATCTAAATTAAAGTACAAACTCTTAATATTTTGAAATTTTAAATATAGCGGAGTGTCCTAATATTTACAATTAAAGTTTCATAGTGATATCAATCCAAGATGGATAAGAGCACATTGAGCAAATTGTTTTGTTGATCTGTATCAAGGATCAAGGTTAGTATGAACTACTATATCTTAGAGTATCAATTTTTCCAGATAATTTAATTTCTTCATTGTATGAATGTATTTGCTAATTTAAATTTAAAGACATTGTTAATTTTTTATTTTTTTTTCTTGGTTTAAACCACCCGGTGTTCGGTACCCGCTTTTTAGGAGTCTGACTATATCCGAATTCGCCCCGCGTCGGGCCCCATTTAGGGGGGAGAGCTCCCAACAGAGTGTTTGTCCATACCCTGGGTCGAACTCTCGACCTCTGGGTAGGTTGGAGCAGCCCCTTTCCGCTGCGCCACCACAGTTATTGGTAACACATTGTTAAATTTACTCATGAGTTGTATTTTTTTTTTTACATACTAACACAATATACACGTGTAATGCATATACATGTAAATTACGTATACTTTTCACTAATTACTACTCTATATAAATGTGAGTGAAGTTTTTTTTACATACTAACACAATATACTCGTGTAATGCATATACATGTAAATTACGTATACTTTTCACTAATTACTTTACTACTCTATATAAATGTGAGTGAAGCACGCAGGAGACGGTTGTCATGTGTGCTTCCTCACAAGAGTATTTCGGTCTTTTTAAACTTCAGCTAGGGGGCATTATGGTAATTCCACTCGCTTATTCTTGGTGGCCTTTTAATAGCAACACAAGTGGCCAGACAACTTCTATAGCACTAAATAAGCTGAGAAGAACACCTTCATCTTCTCGGTTGTTTTGTTCCTCTATCAACCATATCCGCATTTTCTCAAGCATCTTTTCCATTTTCAGTTTTTTCTCTTCTCCGTATATGCTTAGCTATGAATTATTTTCACTTGAATTTCACCTTACTCAGTGGAACGTTTATTTCTTTGTGCGAATTGCGGATGAAAAAATTATCGCTCATTTTTTATTTTCTCTCTTTCTCTTCCAAATTATGGGGTTTATTTTACTTGTATTTGCCGATTTATTGTTTGGATGTCTAAATAATTTAGGTGAAATAAATTCTGAGCTTATCTTCTTGGATTCACTCTTTTATTCTTTGGTCTATTGGTTTGAGCCAATTTTTGCTCTCCATCTGCTTGTGATAATTCTTCAGTGAAGCTGCCTCTTTGGATTCCAATTTTGCACTTTAGTTTCCTGATTTTTTCTAGATAATTGGTGTATTATGCTGGTCATTAGGTGTTAACATTGAATAGGTCTAGAGTAGTAATTTGGTTATTCAAAGCCAATGAATTCATTGAAATGAAGTAACTGCTAGATTACTACTTTCTTTAGTTTCATCGCCAGCAGACTGTCTAATTTATAACTTCAACATTGAGATTGATGACAAAAGATGACAAATATAGTCAGTTCTTCACAAAAAGGGCTGAAATGAACAACCTCATGTGAGAATTAGGTACCTTAAAAGGCACAAAAATAGCTCGAAGACAGCTCGCAGTATACACAGTCATAGGAAGTATAAGGTTATGTCAAGAAAACCAATTCCTTGATCTTAGAGTGTCTGATTGAGGGAAAGGCCAAAGTTGTCAAATTCGAGTTGTCCCTTGATATGCCCCAGGAGATCCTGGATAATAGTGAATAACTAGTTTCCTGATATTACAGAATGCATTTTTGCTTGAGTATATCTATAAAGTAGTAATAATTTTAGTTCCATACTGCAACCATAAAACACAAAAAAAGGATTTTATTTTTGTTTTGATTTTGTTACAAGCTCCTTCATTTCTGTACATTTTGAGAGTAACACAGGGAATGTTGATTTGTGTTTTAGTTTGATTATATGCAATTGGTGACTATTTCACTACTGTATAAAAAGTTATATCATGGTGAAGAAGGTGCATATTTTAAAGTGTAATATACCTTACTTATCCAAAGTTTAAGTTTGAAAGGAATACCAGCCATATCTCCTAAGATAATGTTAGAACTATCGTAGCTGTAGTAACCACGCTTTGAACTCAAATTATAGATTTTTTAGTTGTTGCAATTATATTATCCACGGCCTGTAATATATGATGGTTAGTGATATTAAATAGGGTGATTTCCATATGGATGCTGATATGGACTTACTATGGGACATAAACTTGCTTGCAAAAGTTGCTAACTTGTTAAGAAAAGAAAGATGTAGAGTTGGAAGTTAAATTATTAAGTTATATGCAGCTTTGGGAGACATATCAATTTATCAATACAAGGATCTCTGATTCACAATTAATGACTCAAATTAAATAACCAAGCAGGATATGAAAACCTAATCGCCATGTAAAACCATGAACCAGAAAAAACCTTGCCAATGCATGCAAGTAAGAATAAATTGCCATCTAAAGACAATGCACATCTAGATAACTACCAACTTCAAATACTTATATCAAAAGATCAAATCTTTAAGGTAAAATACACAGCTTAGTATTCATATTCATACAAAGCTATACAAGAAAAATGCCCTCAACTTTGTAGTCCAAATTATTTCAGTTTCTATTGAAAATAATTTCTCTACCTAATAGGCATAAGGTTTGTGTACATATTACCTTCCCCAGACCCTATTTGTTGGAATCACATGGATTATGTTATTGTATTTATCTCCTTTTTTACTTACCGCATTTTGACAGAGATGACAAAGTTGAGATTTAATAAAGACTTGAACAAAAAAGTGCACATACTGAAGCTTCCTTGCCTAAATGTCTATTGAAATAGTTTCCTGGTTGCACAGTGCAAATTGTGACTCAGAATAAATGTTCTTTACTTATATCTGGAAAAGATGTGTTATAAAAAGAATATCTTGAACAGAAAATAGAGTAAGAGTAACACTCAGTTAATTGATTTTCTTCTACGAATTTTTCCGTTTGCAGTCACCTTTAAATGCTTTTATGCCATTAGTTAATTATATCATATGAAGTTTCTACTGTTTGCAATATGCCTACGCGTAAAAAGATCATCCTTATAGATTCTTCTTCGCACAAAAAAGCCAGGAATACTCAACACAAAAGCCTGCGCTATAAAAAAAAACGCGCGATCTATACAGACAACTCTTGCCTGATAAAAAAGAGACTCTTCAACTGCACTGACGAACAAGACACCAAGGATAAACTTTCTGATTAATTCTCCTGTTCCACTACCTAATGCTCTACCTCGATTAACTGAACAAAGAGGTATTATCATTAATGAGATATTGCCTCGCACTGAAACAGGTTTTTCCACTTAACGTATAAATGCATGTTGCTTTGTTACAAATTACGCATAATCTTAATATAAGAATATTAAATACATTGTACTTTTTATTCTAATATAATAGCTAGCACCTTCCAAATTGTTCTTGGCAAAGAAAAGGAAGTAGTTGGCTGCTTCTCAACTTCTGAAGTAGGTATGTTGCATATGCATACTACTAATGTTTACTCTTTTCAAAAAAGGATATACCATGCTAAGTACAACTCTTTTTATGTTACACGCAGTGTCAGCTACACCTACTAAGCACGATAAGCTCGTCGCAACAATTACTATTACTGAGATATCACCTCAAGTTGAAACAGGTTTGTCGAATTAATCTATAGGTGCAGGCTACTTTGTTACTGCTTACACATAGTCCTGCTCTGATGATATTGAGAGTATACTCTGCTCCTTCTTCTATCAGGCAACCCCTCTCGAACTATGTCAAGCAAAGAAAATAATTTAGTTGGCTGCTTTTTGACTTTTGAAGTAGGTATGTAATATGTATATACTATTGATCTTTATTTTTTTACCGAAAATGATTTACTTGTTAATTAAAACTCTCTCTATATCAGGCTCAACATCAACTACAACCACTAAGCAGCATAACCCCCAAACAACAATTATTGGTTTCACAGGTATGTCTGCTTATTTTCTGTGCAGAATTCTAAAGTTACCCCAACTCTGTTTTGTATATTAACTGAATCTCAATTTATATTAGATGCACCATTGCCTCCCTGTCAGAGGCGTGCTCGAAGAACAAAACCTAGCAAAAACAAAGCTTAACTTCACTATAAATTTATAACTACGTTAATTAATTAGCTCTTTTGCAAGCTTATATCCCCTCTCTTGCAACTAATATGCACAGGTTATAGGTTATACGTTACAAAATACATGTTGTTGCAATATAAACCAACTCCCCAATAATGTGAGCATTTTAAAAAATGTCCCTCCATGTAAATATTGTAAAAAAGATTTGAATATGAACCATCAGGATTTGGTCAAAAAGTTTCAAGTGTGTAAAAATATTAATTCGGTCAGCTACTGCAGATAATAATGATGACCAATCAACTTATAATGTTGTCTATAATGAAATCATTCAAAAAACTTTGTTGTAAACATATTCATGTCATCTTTACATTTTGAAAAGAGTTACCTTAAAATATCTCCTAACTTACTACGATATCCCAACACCTATGTCTATTAAATTACTTGTAATGTCTAACATGGCATACACCATCTATCATTTGACACGAAAAAACTTTTCAAAAACTGTGCAACTAAATATTATAATCAAAATAGTTACTGCCTAATTCTCAAAGATCTTTCAGCAGGACAAAATTGCCGCGACAGAGTAACTTCTTTGCCACTTGATGTTAAAATTGAATTTATAGCAAAGATTTTATATTAGTTTATCAAAAGGTATACTACATCACCTCCCTTCTTTTTAAACTTGCTCAGAAAAAGATTTGAAATTTATTGTCTTTTTTGCTACCACACGCATTTCGGAGCTTCCAGGTTATGTGCATGCAGGAAACACATGGCTTGTTTATCCTTCTGCTCTTCCCATGATTTCTGCTTATATCAGTGCCTCTCAAATAAAGAAATTGACTATTACAGTGGTGTGTCCTACAAATAATATTGGTCGTGTTATTGACAAAGAACTCCTGCTACGGCATTATTAGATATTTTGCTCATGTTCATCGCTAGATGACTTTGATAGTGTTTTTTACGAAGAACGAACTTGATCTAAATTTTTTTGTAAAATATTTGTTGTCTTTTGTATTGATGAAATTTTGAGGTTTTTCTGAGCCTTTGAAGTGTAATTTGAAGGATATGCACATTGTTAGTTGAGGTGGTAGGTAGTAGGTATCGTGTGGAATTAGTCGAGGTGTGGAAAAGATGGACTGTTGGTTATAAAAAAAGGAGAAGCTGAGTTTTGAAATTAGATCAGTGAGATGAGCTAATTTGAGTCGTGTGGAAGAATTTTTGTTTATATTTATCGCTGGATGACTTTGATGGTGTTTGTTACGAAGGACTTACTTGATTTGAATGTTTCTTTTTGGAGTGTTTTTGGTTTTTTTACTATTGATGAAATATGACTTTTTCCTTTGAGCCTTTGAAATGTAATTTGAAGGATATGCACATTTTTAGTTGAGGTGCTACGTGGTGCAGGTATCACGTGGAATTAATTGAGATATGCGAAAGTTAGCCTGTACACTACGGTTACTAAAAAGTTTTAAAAATACTGAATTTTGATATTAGATCAGTGAGATGAGCTAATTTGAGTCGTATGGAATATGAAATGCTAGATTTTGTTATGTCTTATGGAAGACTTTGATAGTGTTTGTTGAGAAGAACTTGGTGTGAGAAGTAGAGACTTCTTTCTAAGAATTGCCATATGGATTTGTTGTTTTTGTTAGTAGTATTTTTTCGACACTTATTAGTAGAGCTTTCACTCCAAAACAAACTACATAGCTTCTAATCTGAGGAAAGGTGTGAATTCTTACTTTTTGCCTTGTATTGTGTTAAGGTTCTGGTGGAAGAAGGCTCATTTTGGACTTGTCTTTCACATAGTTTGTTCGGACTAGCATATCCTTGGATTTTTAGGTTTCAATGTACCTGTACTGTTACTGCAATATGGAACATCAGCTATTGCTTTATTTATTTTGCTCTTCCGTTATTCCATCCAAGATTATTGGATGTATCAGTGGGAAAAGTGAACTTGCTGAGGTCTTTATTGCATAAGAGTCAATCATTTGAGCAGTTTTTTAATTGCTTATCTTTATATTTCCTCAAGTGCTTGAGCCATCTTTAAAACATGTAGCAGTCTAAGGAAGTTAGTAATGTAAGGGATGCCCTTATCTACATTATGATGTTATAGAAGGCTGAGAAGGTAATTTTAATCCATCTACAGGTGCTGATTCTTACACGCTGGTGGTATTGGTTTGTCGTTGGCTTCAATGTTGCCCAATAATCCTCCATCACGTGGTCGCTATGGTCATGAGTCGCTCTCACTACACTCTAGCTTACTCATACAAATGTTTTCCTGATTCAACTGCCAGCTAACCTCATTCTTTCTATAAGATGATGGGAGATTTGACTTGTTTAGTTTGTGTGCACACCTTGACTTCTGAAGGTACACGTAAAATCAAGACACTCATGGTCGTGTTATGAGCGAAGCTTATTTAACATAGTTATAACACTAATAAACTCATGTGGGCAAGTTCTCAGTATTTGTCATAAATCAATGTATGTTTTTCACTTGAATTATTGGGCCCGAGCTGACGTGGGTTCTTCCGCCTAGTTTAAATATAAAATGGGCAGCACAAGAATCTTTTATAGTCAGAATTAGTGGGCGCAAGGTTGTTTATTTCAACTTTCTTTATAGAAAAGTTTTACTATAATATGTAGAGTATATACATGGACAAAGGTATAAGTTCAGATACAACAAGGTGTATTTATAACAAAATAGAAATTTACTAGTAGTTCTTTTTGGTGTGTTGTAAGTTGGTCAGGGAAGATCCTACATATTTTGCAGCAGGACAGCAAAAATCTTTATTATGAAAAAAATATTCACAATGGCCAATGCAAGTGGATTCATAGCATTATAAAATCATTTTCAGGATGGAAAATCAATCAACGATCAATATAAAAATATATATATACTTGAATGATCTAACAAAGAACAAATATATAATTATAGGTAGTCCAATTTGTTGGGTTATTGGGTTTTTTTCCTTCCTATGTGGATAAATGAAGCTCAATTTGGACAAACTCACTTTTACCCATTGGTCATTAATATGGGGCATATATATTGATCTTTTTAGGTCTTATTCACCATCACAAAAAGAGAGTTTTCAGCAGCCAAAGAGAGACAAATAAAGCTGATTTTCGTATCTAAATTTCAGCCATAGCTGTCAACTTCAAATTGCAATTTCTGCTTCGTTTCTTGTTCGATTGAGCTGATTTTTGGACTGCTTGTTCCTCTCATCTCAATCTTTGATTAGGAACTGACGGAGCTTGATTTAGTGGCCTGTAGCTCCTGTTCTTCATTTTCGAACAGTAGCTGCGGTTTTTATGCTTTCACTCCTTTATTTCTCTAGTGTTTGGTGCTGTGGTTTATGTATTGTTTCTTGTTATTTGACACTTGTTTTGTGGCCATTTTGGAGAACAATATTGTAACTATTTGATGATTATAGTGGAGGTTTGGTTCCGTTGTTTTTTACTCTTCACACCGAAGGATTTTTCACGTAAATTTGGTGTCTTGTGTGATTGCCTTTATTCTTGCCCTATTGTATTTGTGTGGTAATTCATTTACTGCCATATTACTTTATTTTGCTTGGTTTACTTGTCTCCTCTTAGTTCAAATTGGAAGGTAAAGTTTAGACTTAGGTATTCTTCCGCTGCTATCATGTCGGGTTCTTTCATAGTTCCCCTGTCTTTCCCAACAAAGTGGTATCAGAGCATTGGTTGTTATTGATTGTTGATTTGAATGATAGAGACAAATATGAGCAAGATGGTGCGTTTAAATGATAGTAACTATCATGCTTGAAAAGCTTTTAAAAAATAATTAAAGATGCTTTAATTCTTATGTTTGTTGGACTGTTCTACAGATTCACAAATTTATAATGTTAAGTAGTTGCTAATAAAAATACATCCAATTGCATCTCTAAAAATAAAAGGAAAAAAAGAAGCTCTATATACATCCAAATCTTGCCCCCTTCTTGAAGTTCGTCAAACTTCCTCTGCCCCAGGTCGAAAAGTTACCAGAAAATGCTGAAGCCACCATTGATGTCCCTTATGAGCAAGTTAAGTACCTAAAAATTGCTCAAGATGGACTCAAAGAATCCATGGCTAAGTTTCTCAAAGATGCAAATCCTGATTTTATTTTCTTCGATTTTGCTTCTTGCTGGCTTTCTTCAATCACTTCAAAATTCAACACCCCGACAGTTTATTTCAGCATATTCATTGCTGCTGTTTTGGGTTTCTTCGGACCTATACCGGGATTGAACAATGACTATGAACCTCGAATGACACTGCAGGAATACACCGTTCCTCCTAAATGGGTACCATTTGAAACCACTGTTGGTTTCAAGTTGTTTGAAGTTTCGAGAATCTTTGAAGCTTCTATGAAAGGCGACGAAGACAATGTTTCTGATATTTTTTGTATGTCTAAAACTTTTGAACACTGCAATTTTTTGCTTGTGAGGAGTTGTTCGGAATTTGAACCAGAATGGTTGAAAGTTGTCAAAGACATTCACCAAAAGTTGGTTTTTCCTGTGGGTCAACTTCCAATGACACAATATGAAGAGGACGACACAAAAACCAACAAGTGGAGAGAGCTGAAGTTGTGTCTTGATTAGCAAGAAAAAAGGAAAGTGATTTACGTGGCGTTTGGAAGCGAAGCAAAGATGAGTCAAAACGAACTCACTGAGTTATCGGTCGGATTAGAGCTTTCTGGACTACCATTTTTCTGGGTCCTAAGAACTAAAAGAGGAGATTTTGATAATGAATTGATTCAATTACAAGAAGGGTTCGAAGAACGAATAAAAGGCAGAGGAATTGTGTGCACGAGTTGCGCACCACAACTCAAGATACTGAGTCATGACTTAGTGGGTGATTTTTTGACTCATTCTGGATGGAGCTCAGTTGTCGAGTCAATACAATTTGAAAAACCATTGATTCTGCTAACATTTTTGTCTGATCAAGGAATAAATGCGAGGCTCTTGGAGGAGAAGAAGATAAGGTATTCAACACCAAGAAATGATCAGGACATATCGTTCACTCGTGATTCAGTAGCTAAGTCACTAAGTTTGGTACTCGTTGAAAAGAGGGTGATGTTTACCGAGAAAAGTTCAAAGAGGTAAAAAATCTGTTTTGCGACGAGGAAAGACAAAATAATTATGTGGAGAATTTATTAAATTATCTTCAAAATTATAAAATAAAAAGACTAAAATATGAGAAGGGAACAAAAACTTAGGGTTTGCATGCACCTTTCGATAAGTGTGATCTCGGGTTAATTAACGTGTATCTCGCTTATTTTATGGGGTACAATGATTGTTTTAAGTTTATTTGAGGGGTGGTTTAATATACCTACATTTATAATTCGAGAATTATTTATGTGAAGAATAATAATTTGATAAATAATGTAATATAATGATGTTACCTAGTTATTATTTATTTCTTGATGCTATATTTTGTATTTAGTTAGTGGTGGAATGCATGGATATTTCCTTAAAATATATTAGTAAATTTTATTTATTAGACTTTCAATTAGGTGTTATCCAGAATAAGTACCTTACATATTATAAAGTGTTGCAATTGGACAATTTTGACTCAAATTTTAGAAAACTTTGGCGCATTTTTGAAGTGTCCAAAATGGTAGCTCAAAAAATTAGTGATTTAAAATTAATTCTTAATAAAAGATTGATATTTATTTATTTTTGGATGAAGGGCCAATTATACCCCTCAATTTTACGATTTAAAGAAAATATATCCTTTGTTTAAAAATGTGAAGCAAATATACCCCCGATGTCTATGAAAAAGTGAAGCGAATATAACTCAATCCTTACGTTATATATGTAGGTTTGAATTGCAGTGGAGTTTATATACCAAATTATTCATAGTTTGTTGGCTTATGAGCGCTTATCATATTTGGACATTGATGATTAATTGACTAGGGGCAATCTATGTCTGGAATGACTAATTCGAAATAAGTCTATAGTGAATTCAGAATGAGCTTCTTGGAAAACTTTTATTCTTGGACTTAGCAAACTCGATGCTGATTAGATGATGCTCGACATACGTCAATTTTTATGTGGAAAAGGCTCAAATATATCAACAAATCATTAGAAATGGATTAGTTATGTCCTTTATTATAAGACTCATCTATGTCATTGCCTTTAATAATTTGACTCATTTATATCATTATCGTTACAGAAAGATTCATTCATGCCATTATTTTATAACAGTGGTTTTGCAAAAAATCACTTTTGCACGTGACATCTTATTAAAGATCAATATTACCAAATCCAAATCAACCAATATTACTTAAAGCCAAAATAAAAAATTGAACCCATTAAAATAAAATCCAACACAATTAATGGGTCTGATTTTTATTTTATATAAGTCAGGTTTTTATTTTTAATAAGTCTAATTTTTATTTAACGGCGTGCTCAAATTTTATTTTAATGGATTTGATTTTTACTTTTGATTTTAAGTAATATTGGTTGATTTGAATATGGTTCCTTGAACCTCGAATAGAATGTCACGTGCAAAAGTGATTTTGCAAAACCGTCGTTATAAAATAATGGTATGAATGATTTTTTTTTGTAACGGTAAAGACACAAATAAGCAAAAATCTTAAAAACAGTAATATATAAATTAACCAAACTTATAACGAATAACATAAAATATAATAATTAGATGGCATATTTGATCTTTCTTTTTCATTTTTATATTTGGATTTGTCAAAATCTTGGAGGTTGCACCACACTGTGAGGGACCTGGTCCCTCAAAGTCAGTCACAGATAATAAATCAGTAAAACACAAAGAAAGATAAAACTTTGCTGAAAATAAGAGAACAATTGATTTAACGTGGAAACCCTCTTACTCCATGAGAAAAAATCACGACTCACCCTCCCTAGCTCTCCAAAATTCACTATAATCAACCTATTGATTACAGACTTGAACCTAACTCTAGGTTCCTCTTACTTGTAATAACACTATTACAAGCCTATCTTGACAACTCTTTCAAGACTCCTCAACACTGATTAACTCTAATCAGTATCAACCTTAGGAAACTCTACCTAAGCACTCTCCAAATAAAAATAAAGCAGTACTCTTATAGTATGAGTAATTCAATTACAAACTAATATCTCACTCAAAAACGTTTACACTATCAGCACATAAAGACTAGGAACTTGAGTTAAGAATGAGTTTTTGCCTTTTCTCTCTTCAACACTCTTTTTATTTTGCAAAAATCACTTGATGAAGAAACATCCTTTTCCTTTTATAGATGAGTAATGATTAGGGTTGAAATATAATTGGACCAGGTGTCCTAAGTAGTACAAACAACTCCTATACAATTTGTTATACATGAGGACAAAATTGTTACTGTACCCTTGAACATCCAGGGACCTGATCCTTTGTAGTCATTTGCTCATCATCAAAACAAGATACAACAATTTCTCCCCTTTTGACAAACCAACCATAGAGTTTTGAGCATCAATGCTCATGATTATTCATCACATTTAATTAGTGTGATTACCATTACTGAAGATGAATGTCCACTCTATCATTCACACCATGCTTTCACCATCACACAACATAGGGATATGGTCCCTTATTGTCAATTACTATCAAGCTTCAATTTCTTTCCTATGTCATCATGCACCATTATTCATTTAGTTTATTTGCATACTCCCCCATGTCACTATGCTTTACATCTTCACACATTTCCAACACTTGGTACCTGGTCCCTGGTCATTAATATATGAAGTCAATATTCCCCTTTTTGGCATCATTAAAAAGTAAAAATAGTAAACTAAGAGTAATATAAACACTGATTAGTTAATTCATGGCCACTGGGAAACACTAACATGAAGAATAACTTTAGAAATAAAGTAGAACCAGATAAAGGGCACAAAAACAAGAACTCATTCATTTTTGACTATTTAGGTATCATTGCAGTGCAAGATTTACATTTCCTATTCTATAGAAAAAGCCACAAAAGTTGGAGGAATTAAAAAGGTTGAGGATTTGGGAAAAAAGTTAGGAGAAGTAAGGCCATCATAAGGCATTATAACAACGTAAATTTTTGGTTGGAAAACTATATCTGTATTCTAGGCCAGCACCTTATTGGTTAGAATTGCAACCCTCTTCTTGAGTTTATCATTCTCCTCACTCCTAAGTTCTGTGAAGACCCTTGGACCATCCTTTGTATACTGCTGAATTTGCACTTGTAATCTCCCAAATTCTGGATCTTTTAGCAATTGTCTCTTTCATTTATTTTCTTTTAGAAGTCCTACTAGGTTCATTATTAGTCATTCTCTTCTTCTTGGTACCAAGTCCCTCAGAATTTGGGTGCTTTTTAGTAGAATTTCCAAATTTTACTTCGGAGATTCTTGTTTTAAGGCTACGATTTTATTTCTTGGTACCATCTAAAATTTCTCTTGGGTTATATGACAACATCATGAGATTTTTAGTAACCCAAGCATCACTAGTCATTATACTATCAGGGGGATCATGTGTTTTTAGGGATGAAGTTTCATCAGTAAGGTGAGTGAAAAACATTGTCTTTGAATGGTTAGGATAACTGAGTTGGGCAGGGTCCATAGAGTTAATGCAAAGATGAGTTTGATTTCAATTTTGGATAGGAAATTTTTTTGCAAAGAGAGAAAAGATATGGCCTTTTGTAACAGAACAACAAAAATATGCACATTCATGATACTAACCTGAGAGCTGAGACCAGGTCCCTTTTATTATTTGAGTGAATTCTCAAGTTTATGCATACTTCATCTATTTTCTTCCAAATCTGTTTTCATGGGTGTATACTTGAAAATGTATGGTACTGATTTAGACTAAGAATTACATACTTTACTAAGAATACGTGTCTTCTCATCATAGAAATTTTTTGTGGAGAAACACTGATTCATATGGCGGGTCAGGTTATTTTGACCAGATTTAGCTTCAACCTATTCTTTATAAATTTTTCCTTGTGAAGTGCCTTAGTAAAGATATCTGCTATCTAATCCTAAGTTTTGCAAAACATCATACAGATAGCCCCTTTCTCAACATTGTCTCTCAGAAAGTGATATCTCACATCATTATGCTTAGTCCTCATGTGCTGCACTAGATTCTTGTCCATGTTTAGAGAACTTGTATTGTAACACATTAGAGGAATAGTGTTTGTGACTATACTAAAATCTTTCAATTGCTTCTTGATCCATAGAAATTGAACATATCAAGAAGATGCAGTAACATATTAAACTTTAGAAGTAGATAGAGAAATTGAGTTTTGCTTCTTAGATCCCTAGAAAATTAAGGATGAGCCAAGAACATGTGCCATTCCTGAAGTGCTTTTTTTATCTACCAAATATCCAGCATAATCAATATCATCATATCCCACCATGTAAAAACTGTCTCCTGATGGATAGTATAGGACCACGTCCCTTGCCCCCTTTAGATACCTAAGAATTCTCTTTGCAGCTTTCAAATGAGTCTCTTTTGGATAAGCTTGAAATCTAGCACACATTCCTACACTGAATACAATGTCAATCCTTCTTGTAGTGAGGTATAGCAGGGATCGAATAATTTCTTAATACATTGTATCATTTACTAAAGGTCCTAGTGTAAGACCCCACAAAAATCCTAAGCTTAACTCAGTCCCTTAAAGCTTGTTAAGGGATCCTAGACTTAGAAAAATTCTAGCTAAGTATTTAGACTTAGTATTATTCTGGCCTTCATAAGTTGGAAACTCTATTTCACGACTCTTATGACCTTAAAGTATCGATCTTTTGATTGATTCATGATCAGAAATGTCAGTAGGTGTTCCTAGATAAGTTTTAAATTTTTCAGACCTCATTTAGACCATGTTCAAGTGACCAAAATAGTGAGTCAACGTGATCTCAATGCATCGCGTCATCCATAGTGTTGACAAATAATTTTTTCCTCAGATTAGTGCAAATTCTAGTGAACCGATGCGGACACAACACGGTACGTTGGTCATCGCGTTGATTCCAACGATGCGGCGTGTCGGTCTGAACGTCGACAGTTTGGTTTTTAGTCATTAAAAAGTCGCATCCTTAGGGGTATTTGGGTCTTTTTCCCACCCCTATTCAACCCTAAAACACAAGATTTAGCCCTCATTAAGCAAAATACACTTATTTTCTCTCAAATTGCTCAAGAATAAGAATCCTAGGTGATTTAATTTCAATGCCAAGGCTCAAGATTTCACCATTGTTCTTCAAGAATTTAGCAACCAAGGTATGTAAAGTGTTCATCCAAGGGTTCCTTCCACCCTTGGAGTCCAAGAAACTCTTTTAAACTTCAAGTAGATTGATTTCATGATTTCCATGATTTGGAATTAAAGTGTATTCATGAGTATTATTTAATTAGGTTTTCTATTTCATGATTTATTATAAGATTGATGTAGAATTAATTGATATGTGTGATTTATCATGTGAATTCATGTTGAAACCCATGGAATTGTGACTTTGGAATTGAATCATGATGCTCACATGTTGTTTAGTATTATGTGTATATACTATGCCATCCAAGTGTTTTGTGAACTGCTCATGTGAATGTAATAATAAGATTAAATCATGCTAGTATGTATACTAGTTCATGCCATGTAAGTGTTTGATAAAATGCCTCAATAGATATATTATGAACAAGTGTGCATTTGTATGCTATGCAAGGTCATGTGATGCTTTACTTTTCATGCTATCGAGTCCTAGGGGTATTTAATACTAGATAATTTAGCTATTTACCTAGATCCAGTGTCAGTTACAGAATAGTCTTAGTCATGTCACGATTAGTAGTACTCTCAGTCAGTTACAGGACTTAGGAAAAACTCAGTATTACTACCGTTTAGTTCAGTATTCAGTTCAGACCTCAGTAAACTTAGTCAGCTAATAGAATTTAGTAGTATTTTGTCAGTCAATGAAACTCAATAAACTCAGTACAGTTCAGTCAAGACTAATGTGAACTAGGAAATCAGTTCAATTTCTATTCAGTCGGGAGTAGGATTCAACATCGAATTAACCTAGGGATGGGGGCATTCCTGCCAGCAGAGGGTTTGACCCTTAGTAGACATCCCTATATTACATAACTACGTAGCCAACTTAGGTTGAGATATCTTCCTACCATATTAGAATTGATACATCTCACACGAGTTTTTCTGCCACCGAGGGTTGACGAAAGAGCTTCCTGTTAGAGAGGGTTAACTCAAAACTTATATCTACCCATGGAACGATATTAACACCCTTCCAACTGGGGTTACAGGTTGGACCCCAATCTATTTAGAAAAGGGTATGCCGGTTTGATGATTACCTCCCACAGTCTCAGCTTCAGATTCAGTCTCAGTATAAAACTCAGTTCAGTTCTACAGATTCAGGACTGTCATACACAGTCACTCAGCTCAGTAGGAAACTCATCATAGTTCCACAAAACCATGAATTTCAGATACAGTCGCCTATCTATCAGTATTACAACATCAGTTAATCTGTATTCAGACTCAATATTCAGTGTTATCATGATATCAGTTACAGTATACGTATTTATGCATGTACTCTCATTCAGTTATATTCATGTCATTCAGTCAGTATTGTTAATGCATATGAACCCATGCATTTCAGCTTACCTCACTTAGCATACCAGTACATTCAAAGTACTGACACATACTTTTCTCTTGCCTTATGATGTCTTATATCATAGGTTCAGACGCATGGTCTCCCAAGCACCCTTAGCAGTTAAGATCTTCAGTAGTCAAAGTTAGTGGTGAGTCCTCATAGTTCAAGGACATGATTATTTTCTTCAGTATTTCAGTTTATCAGTACAGTTTTTAGTAATTGGAGTTAGTTGGGGGCTTGTCCCATCAACTCCATGATTCATACAGTAGAGGCTTTTCAGACTAAAGTATTTCAGGCAGATGTTTCAGTTTTGGTATTGTTATACCATATTTAGTTTTATTTCAGTATTGAACCCTATGACAAGTTTCTGCCTAATTTCCGCATAATTACAGTATTAATATTCAGTTATTGTAGCAGGTGCCAGTCATGGGTTAGCTTATGGTCCTTCTAGATTATGAGCACCATGTAGCATCTGGGGTACAGACTTAGGGCGTTACACCTAGTTCATAATTATCCATTTTTGAGCTGGTTCTCTTTGGGGTATCAATTATCTTATCATCTCCTATGTTATATTTCTTCAATAACTCTTTGATGTACTTCTCTTGAAAAATCATTGTCCCTTGAGAAGTTTGTTTAATCAGCAGGCCTAGGAAGAAGCTAAACTCACCCATCATACTCACTTCAAATTCATTCCCTATTAGCTTAGCAAACTCTTCACATAAGGATTCAGAAGTAGCTCAAAATATTATGTCATCAACATATATCTGAATAATCAATAAGCTGCTACATCTAGTCTTTAAGAATAGAGTATTGTATATTTTCCCTCTTTTGAATCCATTTTCTAGGAGAAACTTTTAGATCCTCTCATACTAGGCCTTTGGTGCTTACTTCAAGCCATAAAAAGCTTTGTCCAATTTGCGTACATGATGTGGAAAATCTATATCTTCAAAACCTAGAGGTTGTTTGACATATACTTTTTCCTTCAAATTTCCATTCAGAAAGGTACTTTTGACTTCCATGTGAAATAGTTTAAATGCCATATATGCAGCAAATGCAACAAGAATCCTGATTGCTTCTATTCTTGCTATAGGGGAAAAAGTCTCATCATAGTCAATCCCTTCTTCCTAGTTATAACCTTGAACAACCAACCTTTCTTTATTTCTATTAATAGTTCCATTTTCATCTTGCTTATTTCTATACACCCATTTGGTTCCAATAATTATTCTATCAATAGGCCTAGGGACCAGATGCTAGACTTTGCTTCTTTCAAATTGCTGAAGTTCTTCTTGCATTGCATTAATCTAATCAGCATCTTTTAGGAACCTTTTCACACTCTTGGGCTCAATATATAATAGAAAGGTTGAAAATGCCATAGTATTTCTGGCTTGAGATCTTGTTTGGACTCCCATTTCCAAGGGTGTAGTCATATTCTCAAAGGGATACGAGGATTTGTGCCTTTAGTTTTGCCTTCTGAGACTGATTCCACTGGGACTAGGTCCCTGCAAATCTTGACTAGTCCATTCCTGTAGTTCTTTTAGTTAATCTGGGATTTGTGCCTGAGTTTATGGATCACTATCGCCTTTATTATTCTCATCTGCATTATTTATTCATTGATTATCATCTTCAACAATATCATCCCTTTGAACAGGATTGATTTCTTTAACTTTTGAATATTTACCATTACCTGGGTTCATTTGATTTCCAGACTCATCAAAGATTACATGAACACTTTCTTTAACACACAAAGTCCTTTTATTGAAGACTCTGTTAGCCTTTCTTGTTGAGGAATAGCCTACAAACACTGCTTGATCACTTTTGGAATCAAATTTTCACAGTTCTCTCTTGCCATTGTTTAACACAAAACAGTTGCACCCAAATGGTCTGAAGTAGTATAGCCTAGGCTTTCTATTAAATACCAGCTCATATGGAGTCTTATTCAAAAGTGATTTGATCAAGTACCTATTAGTCATATAGCAAGCAGTATTTACTCCTTCAGCCTAGGAATTCATTGAAAGGCCACTATCAATTAGCATAGTCCTAGAAATTTCTATAAGTGTTCTATTCTTCCTTTCAACAGCTCCATTTTGCTGTGGAGTTCTAGGAGTAAAAAAGTTATGACTTGTTCCATGCCCAACACAAAATTCAGCAACTTGAGAATTCTCAAATTCAGTTCCATGATTAGACCCGAATTGAATAGTTTTGCATTTTATCTTCATTTGAATTTTCTTGGAAAAAGCCACAAGAACCTCATAAGTTTCATCCTTAGTTCTTACAAACATTGTCCAGGTGAATCTAGAGTAGTCATCTATAATAACAAGCACATATTTATTCCTTCCTCTACTTTGGAATTTAATAGGTCCACATTAATCCACGGGCAACATTATTAGGGGTCTAGAAGTACTCACCTTATTCTTCAATTTGAAGGAGGATCTCATCTGTTTACCTTTAACACAAGCATCACAAACTTTGTTGTCTGAAAATTTCAGCTTTGGCAAGCCACGGACCAGGTCTCTTGAAATCAAATTATTTAATAAAGAGGAACTCACATGTCCTAGTCTTTTGTGCTATAAATTAGCATCTTCACATTGAACACTTAAGACAAGTTTATTACCCATCAGCCACAATCTCCAGATTAGCTACTTACATGTTTTTAATCCTTTTAGATTTGAGAATAATTCTTCCAAATTTCATGCTTGATATAGTGCATTCATCAGATGAGAATTTTACCTCGTTTCCCTTGTCACAAATTTAAGATACACTTAGAAGACTGTACTTAAGGCCATTTGCATAATACGCATCTTCAATTGCATGATGAGGTGATTTTCTAATCCTTCCAACACCTTGAATATACCTATTTTTACTATTTTCAAAACACATATCTTCCCCTTGAAATGTCTTGAGGGAGAGAACAATCAATCCTTTCAGTCATGAGTCTTGAACAACCACTGTAGATCAATAATTTAGTTTTGGTTGTAATATCTTTTTTCTACCTCATTTTCTTCTTTGTCTTCAGTAGTTTCCATGAGGGAAAACAAGGAACCAGAGGTGATTTCCATAGCATCCATTTTTAGAATGAAACCATCTCCATACTCTTTATCTTTCTAAGATTTGATAGAGGAGTCTTTCCATACAGCCAACACCTTATTGACTATATAGCTAGATGTATCCTTCTTTGTATTTTTTTTGTTTTCCAGTTGAAAGAAATTTTTGAAGATCTATCTTGTTGTTTGAGCAGTCCCTAATGAGATCTTCAAAACCATTGTGACAAACTTTAGTTTTGCCATCACCTTTTTAAGTAGACCACTTTTCTTCATTTCTCTAACAATCCTTGTTCCTAGAAGAGCAATATCAGTGTCTTCCTCACTTAAGTCAGACACTAGATTCTTTAATGTCAATAATCTCTCTCTTTTAGGTTTATCCCTCTCTACTCCTTGCTCAGTGATGACATTTTCTTTGCTTTTCAAGAATTTTGGATTAGCTCCATCAATTGTTGTCACTTTCTTGTATAAGGGAACCTTTTCTTATTTTTTCAAATTAAGTGAAGCAGCCATGATGGCCAGAACACTCTAGGTGTGAACCTTTTAGAGTGAACCTTCTCGGATACCAATTATTAAAATCTTGGGGGTTACACCACACTATAAGGAACTTGGTCACTCAAAGTCAGTCATAGGTAATATATCAGTAAAGCACAAAGAAAGATAAAACTTTGCTAAAAATAAGAGAACAACTATTTTAATGTGGAAACCCCCTTACTCTAGGAGGAAAAACCATGATTTTCCCTCAAAAGGTCTCTTTGTGATCCAAAAACTCAGGCACAAATCCCAACTTCGGTAGAAAAACTATAAGAGGGGCTAGTCAAGATTTGCAAGGACCTGGTGCTAATGGAATCAATCTCAGAAGGAAAAATATTGAAGTTCTTATTGCATTGTATTAATCCAATCAGCATCTTTCAGGGCCTCTTTCATATTCTTGGGCTTAATTTGTGATAGAGAGACTGCAAATGCCATAACATTTCTGGCTTGAGCTCTTATTTAGAATCCCTTTTCCAAGGGTGTAGTTAGATTCTTAAGGGTATGATAATTGTTGAAACCATGAAGTTGCACCACACTGTGAGGGACTAGATCCCTCATAAATAAATCATAGAAAAATACACATTAATCCAACTAGGAACATAAAACAATGCAAAAAATGTAAATAACACAAGATTTAACATAGAAACCTCCTTACTCAAGAGAGGAAAAACCACAGCTTACCCTCACAAACAACTAAAACTTTACTATAATCAAACTCCTGATTACAGACTTTAATGAACCTAACTCGAGGTTCCTACTTCTTGCAAAAATTCTACTACAAGCCTACCTTAACAACTTTACTAAGAACACACTTTGATATTGATTAACTCTAACCAATATCAACCTTAGCTAACTTTACCTAAGTTCTCTCAAAGCAAAAGTAAAAGATCATTACTCTTGTAACTTGAGCAATTCAATTATAATTTAGAACTCACTCAAGAACACTCATATGCATCTTTTCACATATGAAGCACTAGGTACCAGGGCCCTAACATTATCAGTACATTCCTTAAACTCTCACACCTGGTCCTTAACACATGAAGTCATTATTCCCTCTTTTGGCATCATTGTAAAGGAATAACAGTAAATCAAGAGTCAAGATAAGAACAAGTGTTTGTAATGCCCCGAGTCTGTACCCAGATGCTACACAGTGCTACCAACCCCAAAGGACCACTAGCTAACCCATGACTGGTACCTGTTGTGAGCATTGAATAGTAATAATACTGTAATAACAATAAAACTAGAATAAATACAGAAAAACTGCCATAAGGTTCAATACTGAATGAGGTATAATAATACCGAAATTGAACATTCGTTTGAAAATATTCTAGTTTGATAAGCCTCTAAACTGTCTAAAATAAGGAATTGATGGTATATGTCCCCAACTAACCCCGACTGACTGCTGAAATAGCTAAAATACTAAGGATAATTATGTCCTCAAAATATGTGGACTCACCGCTACTCTGTCTCCTAAAAGTTGGTACTACAGAGGATGCTCTGTAGCCCGTGCATCTGAACCTATGATATAAGAAATCATAGCATAAAAAGCATGCGTCAGTACTTTGAATATACTAGTATGCTCATTAAAGTAGGCTGAAATGCATGGGTTCATGATGCATGAACAATACTAACTGATTAACATGAATATGACTAAATAAGAGTACATGCATGAATATGTATACTATAACTAAGATCGTGATAACACTGAATACTGAATTTACTAATATCTAAGTTTACTGACACTATATTACTATTAACTGAAGGACTGTATCTGACAGTCCTAAATTTTGAGAAACTATACTGAGTTTTGTACTGAGCTGATTGACTATATCTTATAGTCCTAAACTTGTAGAACTGATCTGAGTTCTAGACTAAGACTGAAACTGAAACTATGGGAGGTAATCATCTAATCGACATACCCCTCTCTAAACTGATTGGGTTTTAACCTATATCCCCAGCTGGAAGGGTATCAATACTGTGCCACGGGTAGAGACAAGATGTGAGTTAACCCTCTCTGACAGGAAGCTCTTCCATCAACCCTCGCTGGTAGGAAAAATCAAGTGATATGTATAAACTCTCATAATATCTGGTAGGAAGATATCTCAACCTACGCTGGATACATAGTTCTGTAACTCAGGGATTGATACTAAGAGTAAAACCCTCTACTGACAGGAATGCCCCCATCCCTGGGTTAACTCAATGCTGAATCCTACTATCAACTGAATGTATACTGAATTGATTTCTAGTCTGTACTAGGATGGAATGAACTGTTACTGTGTTCGCGAGATTCCTTTGAATGATAGACTACTACTGAATCTTGCTAACTGACTGAGTTTACGGAGGTCTGAACTGAATGCTGAGATGAACTAGATTGATTCTGAGTTTACTGAGTTTTTTTGAGTTCTGAAACTGACTAAGAGTACTACTGATAGTGACCTGACTGAGACTACTCTGTAACTGACACTGGCTCTAGGTATACAACAAAATTGTTGGGTATTAAATACCCCCCAGGACTCGATAGCATAAAGAGTAAAGCATAACATAAATCTTGAAGGCACAACAATAGCCATATGTTCATAATTCACTTGCTAAGACATTTCATCAACACTTGTTAGTCATGAACTTTTACATGTATAGGGATGCATGATATCATGTCATAAATACACTAACATTTCACATAGGCATTTCAACAAACACCTTCAAGGAATAGCTTTAACATGGGAGTCATCTAGATGTGTAGTTCATTTATGAATTCATAACTAAGATCAATAATGGATCAAATTGCACATTTAATTCACATAGACATTTTAACAAACACATGGGAAGCATATTCTTATACTTGGGCATGAACAATAATTCAATACATCATGGCTACATTAATCACTTCAATTTTAAGAATTTCAACCCACATGCTAACATAAATTCATGGAATTCATTAAAGATATCATCTTGGAGATCATACAACAAGATTAACATGAATTCAAACAACCCATAACATAGAAATCATAATTTAAGATTTTAAAAAGGTTTCTTGAACTCCAAGGCTGAAAGAGGCCCTTATATGAACATTTCACATACCTTTATGCTTGATTTTGGGAAGATTGACGGTAGAATTCTTGAGATTTGAATCTTGAATTTAAAACCGTAATGCTTTTTCTTGAGAGAGTTTGTAAGAAAGTGAGTATATTTTGGTGAATGGGGGCTTAATTTCGTATTTTTGGGTGAATAAGGGTGTGGAAATTGACCCATTTACCCTCATAACCCGTAACTAAAATTTGCTAAACTGGGAAGCCTCTCATGTCGCAACCCCTACTTGGGTTGATTACCTATCCCGATGCAACTCCTAGATAGGTAGACTGGGCCTCGTGACACGGGGCTATCATGACCCCTCACTGTTTTTAACATCTAAACTCGTCCTTACGCTAGTCAGAAAAACACGAAATTCACCTGAGATGGCCTACAAGTGACCCTGATCGTGATTTATTTGAAAATTAACAAAATAAGGTTGGGAAAGTTATGAACTAAGATTGCCAAACTACGAAGGCTAAACTGACTCTAAGTATAAATACTTAGCTAAATTTTTCTAAGTCTGAGACCCCTTAGTAGGCATTAAAGGACCAAGTCAGGCTTAGAAATTTGAGGGGTCTTACAGTTATTTAACTCATGGCCACTGGGGCAACACTAACATAAAGAACAACATTAATAGAAAGAGGAAATACATGCACTACACAAAGAAAGATTCATTCATATATAGAGAACAAGTATCATTGTAGTACATAATTTAAATTTTCTAAAGAAAAATCCACAAAAATCAAGAAAGGTTAAAAATGGGAAGGACTTGGAAGGATGGTTTGAAGGAGTAGAGCCAGGTTATTGTGATCTCCATCATGATAGTGCAATAATTCCTCGGTTAAATGCCTTACATTTGTATTCAAGCTGAGAACTTTATCTGTCAAGGTGAAGACCTTTTTCTTTAGGTCAACATTTTCAGTTCGATACTTGGTCCTTCAACAATCATATGTTGAATTGTCATATTTAGTTTGTTGATCTCTACATCCTTAGCAACTATATTGAGCTGTAAATTCTCTATCTCTTTGCTGAATTCCCTTTGGTAGTTCATACTTGAGTTTTTTTTTACACATTTAGTTTTGATCAGTGTCTTTATTCCAAGCATCTACAATATAGTTCCAGGAATTCCCTTCTCATATACTATACCAAAGTGATTAAACACCTTATTAAACCAGTAACCATAAGGCATACCATGTTTTCCATTTTTCCTAAGAACCGCTTTGTGTATGTGTTCCATCATCAATACAGGTAGACTAATGAATTCCAAACTACTAAGTCATTCCATGACATACAAGTCAACAACTGAGGCAATATTTCTTTTTAGTGATCTAGGCAGAATCACCTTGTTAACAAGTCAAATAAAAATTGAAAATTCAGTCTTGAGTGATTTCTTATTCGCTGCAACTACATATTTTCCTTTGACCTTTGATGTATTTGCTAAAAACTCTATTGAGGGCTACTTCTTTGAGACAGTGCTCACATCACAAATAGGAACTTCCAAAATTCTTCCCAATTTTTCTTCAGTAAACTTTATTTTGTTTCCTTAGACCTATATAGTTATATTCAATCCATCTTCTAAGAAATCCAATGTGGGGTAGAATTCCATGACCATCTCATCAAAGACCGTGGGAATAGGTTCTTCCATGAGATGCATCCAACCTTAATGTTTTACCAGCTCAACTAACTCCAATAGTCCAGGTTCTGTTTACACACTTGTGTAAAAAATCTTTTCAGTTAATACCTTTTGATTCTTTAAGAACCTATTTCGCACTTCTTTAGACACAACCTCACTTATCTTACCATTTTCCTTCTAGTATAGTTGATAACAAATTGTCCATAAGTTACTCTCCTTTTCCTGGGACCAGGTCCCTTAGAAGTCTCCTTCTTTCAGTAAAACTTTCAGACTTTTCTCCAAAATATTTTGATGTTTTACTAATACTTTGGCTTTTAGAGAAAATATACCCTTTCCTAGTCTATTTGACAATAAGATAAGGTTTTCAACAACCCAGGAATCATCCATCAATGTTTTATTAGAAATGTTTTGATGTCTCAGGGATGATTCTTCATCAACAAATTAAGTGAAAAAGGAGTTTGACATTGGAAGAGTAAGAGACGATAAGTGGTTTTCAAAAATATTTGAGAAAGAACCTTTATTAATGCTAAGCTTAGTTTCGTTTAACAGACATGAAAATGAGGAATCTTAAGCCATATGTAGATCCTTTCAACAGGAGAACTATTTGTGATTGAATTTTTTGTTTTGACAAGAGAAGGAATGGATATGCTTAGATATACAAGAAATAGTAAGCATAGAAAAAGTTTTTTCAAAGAGTTGGATGTGATCAATTCTCAATTTTGGGATGACTCATTCTTTCTTTGAGGATACAAAAATATTTTTCTGGCACAGAAAGAGAGAGAGAGAGGACACAACTTTATCAGTTAGAACAGAAAAAATGCATATTTATGATACTAACCTGAGAGATGGGTCTCGGTCCCTTTTTTTCATTAAGTGAATCCTTGACTTTGTGAATGACACATTTTCCTTCTACAAAGTTGTTCCCATGGGTGTATAATTGCAAGGGTATGATACTGAGTTAGACCAACATGCACCTATTTTACCAAGGATACCTGCCTACTGAACATAGCCAAATTTTGGAAGGAAAGCTGATCCATATAGTAAGTTAGTTTAATTTGATCAATTCCAGCCACAACTTGTTAGTTTTAATACATCACTTCAATCTAGAAGTTTTCCTGAAAGTAGTTCTGAGGTCCAGGTCCTAGACTTAGCATCCTCTAAATTTTAAGTTTCCTTCTGTATTACTAGGCACTTAACCATTCTTATCATCTAAATGCAATTTTTGACCTTTTTTACCCATTCACATAAGACACCTCCACCTTGAAGTGTCTTGAGAGGAAGAATACAATTAGACCTTCCAATCATAGATTTAAACAATTATATATTAAGAAGATTGTTCTAACTGCAAACCCTTTTTCCCTCTTGCATACAAAATCATTTGTTAGTTTTGGGAACCCACTAGAGTTTGAGTTTCCAGTAAGAAGAAAAAGGTGTGATCAAATCTTTATTTGCCTATCTAGGTAATGAAGGCTTATTCATATTTTTCAAAGGTCTAAAACTTTTAGGATAAGTAATTCCTTGTTGGATATATCTAACATTAATCATTCTTTCTCTGACCCAGTTTTGACGATTCTCCTTGGTGTGCCCATTTTTTTCACAATGAGCGCATAAGAGTTTGTGCCCTTTGATTCTGACATCATGAAACACCCAACATTGTGACCTAGTTGATTGAGTTTTGTACTGATACCCAAGACCTTTACCACTATTAACTCCTTTACCAGTCAAGTTAGAAATGATCTGTGAGGATGAAGTCCATTGTAGAGATTTTTTAAGCTCGACCCTCAAACGGACCAGGTTCCTTTCTAACCCCTCACTCTTCTGGAGTGTAGTAATGAGATGCTTTTGGGAATCCTTTAATTTTCCTTCAAGGTCAACCTGAAACTTTGATGTTTCTTTCATCCCTTTACTCTCACAAGCATATACTTTCTCTAACTGGCTCACCAAACTCATATTTTCAACTTTGATCTTAGCAACCTGTTGCTCAATTTCTGATATCTAGAGACTCAAAGCAATAAATTCAAGCTCTTTATATTCTATCTTTCCTTCTAGAGCATTATTCTTCTCTTTATCACAAGTATTATTCTCTTTCTCCAGTTGATTAACTAAGCTTAGATCTTCAAATTTCATCTTTGAAACCTGTTCTTCAGTTTCAGATATCTGGAGGGTTAAAGCTATCAAATCAAGCTCTTGAATTTCTACCTTTTCTTCTAGAGCATTTTTTTCATTGGTCATTTCACACATGGAATCAATCAACACATTGGAGATCTTTTTTATTTTTCTAGCAGAGTAATTCTCTAAGATTTCTTTAATGTCAGAAAGTGTTACCTCATTTTCTTCTTCATCTTTAGTGTTTGCCATAAAAGAAAATAAGGAATCAAGGGTCAGTTTTTCATGCTCAACTGCTATCATGAAAACATCTTTCTGCTTCCCATCTTTCTCAGATTCACTAGGGAAATCTCCCCATATTGCTAGAGCCTGCCTTACTGCACAACCAACTGCAACCTTTTTGCATAATATTACACGGACCTAGTCCCTGTTCTTTCCTATGTCACCTCCAGTATTGAGTCACCTACCCGGGTGGGCACAAAGAAGGGGTCTGAAATATACTTAGGATCAAAGTAAAAATGGATAGCCACATAAGGGGCCACATAAGAAAGAGTAAAACAGAGACCAAGTAGACAATATACATTATAAAAGAAGAATTTAATCATACCAGCGCCAACATCAGGGGATGCTTTAGAATCCTGGCTCATGGCAAGAGAGTACAGACAGTTTCGACCAATGTAGAAGCTAGAAACAGAGGTAGCACCTTTTGTTGTAGGAGCGGATGAAGTAGCAATAGGAATCTTATTTGACCCAGAAGCAACCTTAACCAATCTATACATATTTAAAGCAAAGGTTCCTCCACTATTCACAAATACCACAGTCCACCTGATCACAAAATCTATAAGGAGGAGATGATAAAGCTGACTGAGACCCACTAGCCTGAGGCAGGGCTCCTGGCGCTTTAAACCCACTATTATACTGAGAGTGATGATCACCCGACGACTTTGTATAAGGAGAACTAGTCGTAGAGTAGGAACCAGAATTTCCCCTCTTCTTATTAGACCACTTTCAACCATCTTTACCACTCTGCTACTGACCTCAACCCTGATTCGAGTAGAGAAACTTCTTATTCTTCTTTTCACTCATTTTCACTTGCTTTTTATTTTCTTATTCCACTTATTTCATATACAACACAAGTCTAGAGATGTCCATATCCTTATTCAACAAGGAAACCTTACTCCCCAAGATCAATTCACAGAACAACCCAGAGGCAAACTTCATTATCCTAGCCCTTATGGTAGACACCAATTATGGAGCATAACACGATAGCTGGTGAATCTTACAGTCATAATCCTTCACAGACATCCTACCTTTCTTTAAATTTATGAACTCCATAGACTTCGCCTTCCTCAACTCCTGAGAAAAAAAGCGATTAAGAAAAGCACTAGAGAAGTCATCCCACAAAGAAGATTCACCATCATTGCCCCTAAGATGCTCCCACTTTTTATACCATTGGTATGCTACATATTTCAATTGATAAGAAGAAAACTCTACACCCTCTATATCAGTAGCATGCATCACATCGAAGATCTTTTCTATCTTATCAATAAAGTTTTGAGGAACTTTCTCAACTTTAGAACCAGTTAAAGTAGGATGACTAAACCTTATAAATTGGAAAACCCTAGTAACTTCAGATGAAGAAGCAACAGAATCAACACACTCAGTTTGAGAGGCCACCAACTGGATAAGAAAATGATTAACTGGCAAAACTCAACATTTACATGCCACCCTGAGGTACCTAATGAGGTATAGGGTAAAAAGTGGAGTTCCACCAGGGCAATTAGAAACAGTGACTTGTAATACCCCCCAGTTCTCAAGATTAATTTAGCTCTAAGTACATGAACAATCTTATATAAATTTTTTGAAATACTTAGTATTTTTCAATTTAGATCCTGCCATTATGTAGAAAATTAAAGATACTTTCCAACGATATAAAATTTGCCCAAATTCAATACCCGGGTGAAGAGTTAGAGCCATTTTTGTAATATAGTATGCCAATTTGTCCATCAGTGCATTGCAGAGCATGACCAAATGGCAATTGTCAAATCTAGTGAGCCTCCGCGATCATTACTCTTTGCGCCAAGTTGTATATTCATTATTATCCATTTTATAGTAAAGCTACACGATGTCACCGCATTGCGGTGAACTTCTAGGTCACATCCAATGTGGCAACGCGATACCACTACGTCACGCCTCCAGTCTTTTTCCCAGTTGTTAATTTCGAGAGACACGGCGCTATAGCGCCGCGTCATACCAAGGGTAAAAATTGGGAATTTTTAGTTAATTTCGATATTTAATTTCCAAAGGCTTTTAGGTCTTTTCCCCTTATTCTAGTCAGCCTAAATACGGGATTAAAACCCTAAATAGCCTATTATCTTTTTATTTTCTCACTTATCTGCAGAAAGAAATCATTTTCTCTCAATTAGCAAACCCTAGCTCTCAAGAAATCAAGAACAAAGCTCAAGAAACTCACCAAGAACTTATCAATTTAGGTATGTTAGTTGTTCATTCATGGGTTCCTTTCACCCATGAAGTCCAAGAACCCTTTGTAAATATTCAAGATCTTCGATTTATGATTTCTAAGTTAGGAATTAAGTGTATTCATGTTCATGATAGTAATTAGGATCCAATTCATTTTTAATTATAAGTTTCCATGAAAATTGAAATAGTTATGTGACATACTATATGAATTGCATGCTAAACCCTTGAATTTTGAAATTGATTATTGTATCCATGATGCTTATATGTGACTTTTACCATGTGAAATATTCCATGCTCCCCAAGAGTTCGCTAAAATTCCTATATAAAGTAAATAGTGGAATCATGACATGTCATTATGTGGTCCCAATCATGTACAAGCTTATGCCTTACAAGTGTTTGATGAAATGTCTCTATGGATGAATTGTGAATAAGTGAATATTGTTATGTTATTCAAGATCATGTTATGGTTTACTTTTCATACTATCGAGTCCTGGGGATATTTAATACATGACAATTTAGCTGTGTACCTAGAGCTAGTGTGAGTTACAAAATAGTATCAATCATGTCACCATTAGTAAAAATCAGTTTGTCATAGAACTCAGTCAGTTACAAAACTAAAAAAAACTCAGTAAATGCAGTACCAGTCCAGTTCAGTTCAGTATACTCAGTTCAGTGTCTTTCAGTTTAGAGTAGGATTTAACACCGAGTAAACCCAATGATGGTGGATCATCTACCAGTAAAGGGTGTGATCCTGAGAAGCAATCCTTGCATTCCAGAACTACGTAGCCAGCGTAGGTTGAGAGATCAAACCTGATAGTTGAGGGTTGATGAGGTGTTTTAACCTGCCAGTTGAGGGTTCCACCTTTCTTATTAGAGTACCTACCAAATGAGGGTTTCTCTTCTGTTGTCTTTACCTGTGGCATGGTACTGACACCCTTCTAATTGGAGTTATAGATTGGACCCCAACTTAGTTATCTTATCTTATTTGGGGCATGCCAGTTAGATTATTACCTCCCACAGTTTTAGTTTCAGTCTTCAGTATAGAACTCAGTTTAGTTCTATAAAATCAGGACTATTAGATACAGTCGATCAGTATCAGTAACTCAATTCTCAGTAATCTTAGATTATCAGTTACTTAATATCAGAACTCAGTAATCAGCTTTAGAAAAGCTCAGTTTCAGTATATAGATATATGCATAGTATTGCATACTCAGTATTTACAGCAATTTCAATTATCCATGTGCCCTCATGTTAAGTTATTCTCTATCATTTAGTCATTTATTGTTCATGCATATGAACCCTTGCATTCATCCTTACCTCATCTAGCATACCAATATATTCCATGTACTGATGCATACTTTTTTTGTGCTATGATGTCTCATATCATAGGTTCGGACACTCATGTTCCTGACTGCGCATAGACAGATTCAGACAACAGTAGTAGATTTAGCAGTGATTCCTCATCTTTCAAGGATATTCTATTATTTTAGTTTTCATTAGATTCAGTATTTCAGTAGTTAAAGTTAGTTGGAGGATTGTCCCATCAACTTCATTTGCCAGACAGTTCAGTTAGAGGCTTTTCAGACTAGATCTTCAGACAACTTACAGTTTTAAAGATGCTATCATAAATGTTATATTTTATCAGTATTTCAGTTTTGAACTTTATGGCATTTCAGCCTATTTTTTGCATTATTACAGTGTCATATTTTTAGTGCTCACAATAGATATAAGTCATGGGTTAGCTTGTGGTCCTTCGAGGTCATTAGTACTGTGTAGTATTTGGGATACAAACTTGGGGTGTTACAAACTTGGTATCAGAGCTGAAGGTTCACTTGAGTCCTAGGAAGTCTGGAACCCACATCAAGTAGAGTCTTGTTCATGGGTGTGTAGCATGCCACACTTACAAACATGAGGTTATGAGATGTTATAGGAAAAGTTTCCCTTCTTTCAGTATTCATGTTGTGCGAGTGAGCATGAGCTCAAGTTAAACTCTTAGTCTAATCTATTTCTCTCTTTTTTTTACAGAACATGCCTCCTAAAAAGACTAAAGAAAGAAGAACCAGAAATCAGTCAGCACCTCAGCCTATTCAGGAAGATCCCCTGGACGAGCATGTCTTTCATGCAGAATTCAGAGCTACATTCACTACTCTAGAAAATTCTGTAGTACCTCAAAATGAACGGCTTGATGCTGTTTCGACCAATACAGTGGAAAATACTTCTACAACCAGGATTTGGGACTTTACCCAAATAAATCCTCCCCTATTCTCAGGATCTAAGTTAGAAGAGGATCCACATAAGTTCCTTAATCAGTTTCAAAAGGTCACAGACATCACGAGAGTGACATCTAGTGAGTATGCTGAGTTAGATACCTATCACCTACAAGATATGTCCCATACATGGTTTAAGTAGTGGAAGGTAGATAGGGGTACAGAGGCAGAGCCCACAGAATAGAATGAGTTTGATACTACCTTTCTAGATAGATTCTTTCCCCTAGAGATGAGAGAAGCTAAGGTGTTAGAGTTTATCAACCTCAGGTAAGGTAGTATGAGCATCAAAGAGTATTCCCTCAAGTTTACCCAGTTAGCCAGGTATACTCCCCATGTAGTAGAAGATAGTAGGTCCAGAATGAGTAAGTTTGTATCTAGGGTGTTAGATAGTGTGGTTAAGGAGTACAAAACAATGATGTTGATTAAGGAGATGGACATATCCAGGCTCATATTCCATGCTTAGTAGATAAAAGAGGCTAAGAATAATAAGAGAGAGAGAGAGACAAAACAAAAAAGCTAGAATAGATAGCTCTAATTTCAATCAGCCTAAGTCAGAGGGCAGTAACCGTTCCCAGTTTCATCCTAAGTCTTTAGTTCCAACTCCGTGATTAGTCAATGCTCAAGTAACTAAGTTCAGAAATGGTAACAAAGATATGGTGCCAGGCTCTAAATCTCAAGGTAGTGTCAGCAGTGCTCGAACAAATCCTCTTTGTCAGATATGTGGCAGAAAACATCAGGGTGTCTGCAGAGCTGGCAGTGATGTTTGCTTCGGGTGTGGTAAGCTAGGCCCCAGATTTAGAGATTCTCCTCACTCAGGTTCTCAGGGTCAGTATAATAGTCCTCCAGCTCAGTCCAATCACCCAAATCAGTAGGGTGCCACTTCTAGTGTCACCAGTGGGCAACACCCAAATAGACTTTATGCACTTCAGTCCAAAAAATATTAGGAAAGTTCTCCTGACGTGGTCACTGGTACTTACAGATCTTCTATTTACATGTTTATGCCTTATCAGATCCATAAGCTTCTTTATTTTTTGTAACTCCTTACATAGCAGTCGACTTTAAAGTCAAACCAAAAATTTTAACAGAAACTTTCTCAGTCTCTACCCAGTGGGTCAGTCTATCATAGCCGAACGGTTCTACAAGAACTTTTTGATTATGATATCTCAGAAGGTTTGGATTGTGTCCTCATAAAGGGAGGTAAGGTCATAGCCTATGCCTCTATACAGCTTAATCCCCATGAGAAGAATTACCCGGACCATGATCTTGAGCTAGCAGCTGTAGTATTTTTCTTAAAGATTTGGAGGCACTATTTATATAGGGTGCATAGAGATGTGTTCACAGATCACAAAATCTTGCAGTATGTGTTCTCTCAAAAATATTTGAATTTACATTGGAGGAGGTGGTTAGATTTATTAAAAGATTATGATATGAGTGTTCTATATCATTCGAGCAAGGCTAATGTAATGGATGATGCTCTCAGTAGATTGTTTATGGGTATTGTTGCTCATGTTGAGGATGGTAAGAATAAGTTAGCGTAGAAAGTTCATCAGCTTGCCCGACTAGGTGTCCACTTAGTCGATTCAACAAAAGGTAGTGTGTGGGTTTAGAATAGTTCAGAGTCATCTCTAGTTTTTGAGGTAAAGGAAAAACAGGATAGAGATCCCAGTCTAGTTATGTTGAAAGAGTCAGTTAGAGATCAGAAAGTAGAGGTTTTCTCCCAAGGGGGAGATGATATGTTGCGTTACCAGGGTATGTGTGCCAGGTGTAGATGAATTGAGGAAACAAATTCTTACAGAAGCGCATGGTACGAATTACTTGATTCACCCAGGGGCCACAAAGATGTACTGTAACTTGCAGGAAATCTATTGGTGGAGTGATATAAAGAGAGATATTGCAAAGTTTGTAGCTAACTTATCTATATGTTAGTAGGTTAAGGTTAAGCACCAGAAACCTAGTGGGTTCATGCAAAAGTTCAGTATTCCCACATGGAAATGGGAAGAAATGAACATGGACTTTGTGATGTGTTTGCCTTGTACTCGTCGTCATAATGATTCTATTAGGGTTATTATAGATAAGATGACCAAATCAGTTCACTTCTTTCCAGTTAATACCTCCTACTCAGCCAAGGACTACACTAAACTCTATAAATAAGAGTTGGTCAGGTTACACAGAGTCCCAGTGTCCATTATCTCAGAAAGAGGTACCTAGTTTACCTCACTTCTGGAAAGCATTTAAAATGGGGTTTTGGTACCCAAGTCCACCTCAGTACAACCTTCCACCCTCAGATAGATGGTCAAGAACAAAGGACCATTCAGATTCTTGAAGATATGCTAAGAGCATGCGTTGTCGATTTTAAGGGTAGTTGGGTTGACCACTTGCCTTTGATCGAATTTGCATATAATAATAGCTATCATTCTAGTAATCAGATTACTCTATTTAAGGATCTATATGGTAGGAGATGTAGATCTATAATTGGTTGGTTCGAGATAGGTGAGGCCACAACAGTAGGACCTGACTTAGTATTTGATGCTTTAGAGAAGGTTCAATTGTTCAGAGAAAGGCTTTGGGCTTCCCAGGGCCGACAAAAATCGTATGCAGATATGAGGAGAAAGGATCTAGACTTTGCAATCAGTGATTTGGTTTACTTGAAAATCTCTCCCTTTAAGGGGTAAAGAGTTTAGGAAAAGAGGGAAAGCTCAGTCCCCGATATGTCGGTCCTTATAGAATTCTCAGTCATTTTGAAAAGGTAGCTTATGAGCTCGAGTTACCTTTAAATCTAGCTTTAGTGCACCTAGTATTCCATGTCTCCTTGCTAAAGAAATGCATTGGTGACCCACCATTCATAGTACCCTTACAGGACATTCAGAATGATCTCTCTTTCGAAGAGGTTCCAGTCCAGATCCTCGATCATCAGATTTGTAGACTGAGGAACAAAGAAGTTTCCTTAGTCAAAGTTCTTCGGCTGAATCAGTACGTTGAGGGAGATACTTTGGAAGTAGAAGAAGATATGCATACCAAATATCCTCACCTCTTCTCCACAAACTCAGATCCAGCTTAAGGTAACAGTCTTTCTTAGCTGTACTCAGTTCCATGCTCAGATATAATTATAAACTTGGTATCCATTACAATTTCATATTCAGTCTTGTATTTATGAATTAGTTCAACCATGTACTCATGCATCAGATATTCATGTTGAGTATGAAAACTCATCTTATCAGTGGCTTCAGTCATGCACTCATGCATCAGATATGAATGTTCAGTATGAAAACTCAGCTCGTCAGTAATTCAGTCATGTAGTCATGTTTTAGTTATGCATGTTCAGTGTATGAAACTCAGTCTATCAGTGTATCTCAGCCTAATCAGTCTCATTCAAGGACGAATGTTCCTAAGGGGGAGATATTGTAAGTTCTCAAGCTTAATTTAGCTCTATGTACATTAGTAATCTCATATAAAATTTTTGAAATACTCAATATTTTTATGTTTAGAGCATGCCATTGTATTCAACCAGTTTTCAAACGATATAAAAGTTTCCCAAATCCGATACCCGGGTGAAGAGTTAGGGCTATTTTTGTAAGACAGTGTGCCAATTTGTCTATCAGCGTGTCGCGGAGCATGACCAAATAGAAATTGTAAAATCTAGTGAGCCTCTGCAATCATTGCGTATCGCGCCAAGGCTCATATTCATAATTGTCCATTTTCCAGTAAAGCCACGCGATGTCACCATGTCGCATTGAGCTTCAAGGTAGCATCCAGTGTGGCAACGCGATACCACCGCGTCGCACCACCAGTGTTTTCCCAAGTTGTCAATTTCTAGAGACACGAAGCAATAGCGTCGCATCACGCCAAGGGTAAAAATTAGAAATTTTCAATTAATTTTGAGATTTAATTTCCAAGGGCTTTTAGGTCTTTTCCCTCATTCCATTCTGCCTAAACACGGGATTAAAACCTTAAATAGCCTATTATCTTATTATTTTCTCACTTATCTGAAGAAATAAATCATTCTCTCTCAACTAGAAATCAAGAATAAAGCTTAAGAAACTCACCAAGAACTTATCAATTCAGGTATGTTAGGTGTTCATTCCTGGGTTCCTTTTACCCATGAAGTCTAAGAACCCTTTTTAAATATTCAAGATCTCAGATTTATGATTTACATGTTTGGAATTGAGAGTTTTCATGTTCATTATAGTAATTGAGTTCTAATTCATGGTTAATTATAAGTTTCCATGAAAATTGAAATAGTTATGTGACATACTATATGAATTGCATACTAAACCCTTGAATTTCTTAATTGATTATTGTATCCATGATGTTCAAATGTGACTTTTACCATGTGAAATATTCCATGCTCACCAAGTGTTTGCTAAAATGCCTATATAAAGTAAATAGTGGAATCATGACATGTCTTTATGTGGTCCTAATCATGTACAAGTTTACACCTTACAAGTGTTCGATGAAATGTCTCTATGGATGAATTATGAACAAGTGAATATTGTTATGTTATTCAAGATCAAGTTATGCTTTAATTTTCATGCTATCGAGTCTTGGGGGTATTTAATACTCAACATTTTAGTTGTGTACCTAGAGACAATGTCAGTTAAAGAATAGTATCAGTCATGTCATAATCAGTAGAATTCAGTCAGTGACAAAACTCAGTAGAACTCAGTCAGTTACAGGACTCAGAAAAACTTAGTAAACTCAATATCAATCCCGTCTAGTTCAGTATACTCAGTTCACTGTCATTCAGTTGGAAGTAGGATTCTGCACCGAGTGAACCCCAGGATGGGGGATCACCTGCCAGTAGAGGGTGTGATCCTAAGAAGCAATCCTTGTATTTAAGAACTACATAGCCAGTATAGGTTGAAACATCAAACCTGCCAGTTGAGGGTTCCACCTTTCTCATTAGAGTACCTACCAAATAAGGTTATCTCTTCAGTTGTCTTTACCCGTGGCAGGGTACTAATACCCTTCCAATTAGGGTTATAAATTTGACCCCAACTCAGTTATCTTGTCTTATTTGGGGCATGACGGTTAGATGATTACCTCTTATAATTTCAGTTTCAGTCTTCAGTATAGAACTCAGTTCAGTTCTACAGAATTAGGACTGTCAGATATAGTCAATTAGTCTTAGTAACTCAGATATCCATAATCTCAGATTACCAGTTACTCTGTATCAGAACTTAGTAATAATCTTCAGAAAATCTCAGTTACAGTATATAGATATATGCACAGTATTGCATACTTAGTATTTACAGTAATTTCAGTTATCCGTGTACCCGCATATTCAATTATTCTCTATTATTCGTCAGTTATTATTCATGCATATGAACCCTTGTATTCAACATTACCTCATCTAGCATACCAGTATATTCCACGTACTGATGCATACTCTTTCTTTTGGCTATAATGTCTCATATCACAGGTTCGGACGCTCAGGTTTCTGACCGCACATAGACAGATTTAGGCAACAGCAGTAGATTTAATAGTGATTCCTCATTATTCGAGAATATTCTATTATTTCAGTTTTTAGTAGATTCAGTATTTTAGTAGTTGGAGTTAGTTGGAGGATTGTCCCATCAACTCTATTTTCAGAGATTTCAGTTAGAGGCTTTTCAGACTATATTTTTAGACAACTTACAGTTTTACAGACACTATCACAGGTGTTATATTTTATCAGTATTTCAGTTTTGAACCTTATGGCACTTCAGCCTATTTTTCTGCATTATTATAATATCATATTTTTAGTGCTCACAGCAGATATCAGTCATGGGTTAGATTGTGGTCCTTCGGGGTCGTAAGTACCATGTAGCATTCGAGGTATAGACTCAAGGTGTTACCCGACCCTATACCGGGTCTGAACTTCTAGATTTGGACGAGCTCCATCCACATTATCCTCAAATAGGACAGAAGGGTTTCCATGAGCATCAGATCTTCTGGGAGCTATGATATGAAAAGCAAACATGTGGGAATTAGAGGAGATTCTTGACCTTAGACTTTATAGATCAAAAATAGAACAATAAGAATGGAAAACTTTAATAAATGACTCGTATCCTGTCCCTTATAATTGTAGCACTTTACACACATATAAACGAGACTTTACTTGACATGGTATTATTAGACACCCAATGACACTAAACCTAGGCTCTAATACCATCTTTGTGATGACCTAAATTAAGTCCTGGCCGTGATGGGTATATCAAGTCCCATGTGGACTGGAGATTACCCACTAGACCTAACCAAACCAAACACAACATTCTCCAGTGTCAGATGAATTCTTTGCATGTAACAAGATAGCATGCAACAACATTAAGAAAATTCAAAAAATTTCTACAACCGACGACTGAGAACCGGCTAAACAACCGACCAACATCACCCAATATTCATAGTAATCCAAACAAAGCCTCTTCAAAATTGAGTATCAATAAAGTATCGGGACATGCCCTCGACTATAGCTAAAAACAAGTCTAAACAATCTAAGATACAAAAGACAAAAATATGAAATGTAGACTTTTGAAGTATGGAAGCCCACCACATCAATGACAACTCACTAATTGATCCTGAATCCTAATCACTAAATAGGAAAAGTAGAAGTATGGACAATTCCTGCATCATGTATAGATATATGAACTTTAAAACTTTAGCTTGGATTGTTTATCTCAACCATAACAACATATAAAGGCACCCACGGTCTACGTTAGCCCAGGTCTCCCTCAGTTGATAGGCCCCCAGTGTGTGTGGCTGCAAGAACCAGATGGTATACATATGCACTATGGGAGACTCAAACCTCCCTGTATACCAAGGTGACACAAGTACCAAATCATGTAATAAGATATGGGGTACTCAAACCTCCCAATCAAATGATATTAATAAGGAGGACTAAAACCACCCGCTCATATAGACCCTCGCATCGCAACTACAATTTCCAGTATTGGTCACGCGAACCTTCACTTTTACAACTTAGATACACAACCCTTATTAAAGCCTAATTAAAATAGTTAGTACATATATTATCATTCATTGAACCATGATACATATTTAGGCATTCGTTGTTGGTATCTTCAAACCAATTGCATGTGCAAGGTAATATCAACTTACCACACCAATTATCTTCACTTGGGGGAATTCACAACCCTCTTGGTTTAATTTTACATTATCTTGGAGAATTACACAACCCTATAAGGTTCAATTTAAAAACATAATGCAATAGTCCAAGGATAATTTATTTCCCATATTTCTCATAATTAATAACTAATTTCATAATATGGGGTTGGGGCCATAACCACTTCAAAAATCATAAGTTTGGGAAATCACAATCCATAGTTTGTTCACCATTTCCATGCATCAAATTGACTTTAAAACCACCATTTAAACATAACCCATGTAGGGACAAACATTTAACATCACATAAACAATAGTAATACAAAACCCTCAACCTATGTTTTTAAAATCAACATCAATATCTCATGAATAACACTTTAAAACTTATGCTTTTAGCAAATTAATAATTAGTAAAGAGTAACTTGCTTGAAATACTAAGTTTCACGGAAGTAATTCAACCCTTTAGCCCTTGGACGACCAACTTCTTGGAAACCCTAAGTATGGATTTTTGAGAGAAAATGAGAGTGCTTTGGAAGTGTTTAAGTATGTTAAGGAAGAAATATAACCCCTTAATTTCTTTATGGAGGTGGGGTTTTAATTGGGCAAGGAGTGAATTATCCAAAGTGCCTCAAATTAAAAGATGAATTTTAATCATCAATGCCTACGTGATACTATATGATATGTATAGTCTCATTACGGCTCTTCACCATGAGTGTTAGACAAGGAAGTTTTCAAGGCACTCATAATCTGTTGACTGATACAAGCATGAAGAGCACAAGGATTATAAGGCCTTTTCAAAAGTCCAAGCTTGGATTTGCAAGTCAGTTGAAGACCTTTTGGAACCATTTCATAGCCTTGTTAAAGTTGAAGAGAGAAGAAGAGGATCTTACACTCCAAGGCCAAGATGATCTTACACTCCAAGGCCGACTTTACTTGGACTCATTAATGGAAATATTATCTTTTAAGACCTTTCTTTTACACTCTAAAGGAGCATCCTTCATTAAGGGTATTTTAGTCATTATTTGTAATAAGTATAAATAGACATTTTAGCCTCTATTTTCCTTAGTTTTGATGAATTATAGAGTGATACTCAAATTATATTTTCTTTCCTTAGTGTAGGCTTATAAAAGCTATCTTAGTGTAGGTCTTGGAAAAGACATTAAAACTAGGGTTAACCTTGTGTTGAAATTTGGGAAAGAAAGGTGGGTGCTTGAGGTTATTGATCACTTTGTGTCCACCTAAGAGTGTGGTGTTATCCATCATTGGTGTTGTGTGTCTTGATGTTTGATACATACCTTGGTTCTATTCATTGGTGTTGGTGTATATCTCACTATCTATCCTTTACATTTATGCACTTTTCTTTTGTTTCTTGTTAAATCCGAATGTGTGTTTGTGTGTTCTACTTAATCTCATCTTTTTCTTAGTGTGTTTTCACATTTTTCTTCAATTTTTAGGTTATATCTTGTATCATTTGGCATCAATATACATGTATTAGAGTTGTTCCCACAACTCTAAGTCTTGGATCTAAGAAAATCTCCACAAAAAAGAGTCTAGAGTCAAAAAAATACAAAAAAAAATTGTTAACCCATTTTTGTGTTCTGTCAGAATTTTGAGACTTAGATATACTTTTTTTGTAGGTTTTGTTAGTATCTAGTGCTATATCCTTGTTCCCTAGAACTAAGAGAGTCTAGATCTAAGTTTTGAGCAAGATCCGGGTTGTTTTGAGCATTCCATCATTGTTGAACTTGAGTTTGAAGCTTTTTGAGGGTTGATTTCGGGTGGTATATTGTGGTTTGGAAGTTTTGGACTTGATTTTGTGTTATTTGTACTTTTCTTGGCAAAGGGAGCCTATATCTAAAAGAAAATTTTAATTTGGAGGTCATTTGCCTTGTGGTCAAATTGGTCTACTCTTGAATATTCATATTGTTCTTCCTCAATCTTCATATCTTGTTGAAGAAGAATATTCAAAAGTGCTTGTTTGATCTTGAAAAAGGAGGAAAGAGAGTGGACTAATTGTTAAAGGCAATTTCCAAGAATCTTCCTAGTCTTGCCAAAAAAGAAACAACAAAGACCAAAGAAATCTTCAAGTACAATTGGAAGTACAAGGGGGGACCAATTCATTTCAAATTCAATATGAAGCTTGAAAAGGCTCCAAACTTGCATATTTTCTCCTAAAACTTGTTACTCTCCTTCCCTAAGGTGTTGTTTGTCCGAGACAAGAAGATTGAGAATTGAAAATTTTGAAAAGTGACGTCCAATCACAAGCTGGCACGTCATCATTTTTATGAACAACCGAAGTGTGCTCTAAAATTAGAGTTTCTATCACTAATTAGCAAACTAGTAACTAATTACTAGGTTGATAATTAGTCTAGAGTTCTTTGTTTCGTTTCTATGTTTTTTTTGTACTTATATCATTTTATAATTCAAAGTATCTTGTTGGTTCAAGTCCGAAAGCTAATTTTCTTTGAGTCATCTCAAACAAAAATCAATTCCAAGCCAAAGAAGATTCATCTGTCAACCACTCAGTAAGTATGGGTCAAATTTTCAACACTTGTGAGAACAAGTGAGGTAAGAATCTGAGAGTGAGAGAGTTGGTGAGGCTATTTAAACTAACTTGTTTGTTTATTTTGTAGTTTTCCTTTTCTTAGGTACACATGACATGGAACCCGAGGGTTCTACATCCTAATCTTTGGGAAATGACATTAGTGGGGCTATCTTTGCTCAAATTGAGGCTCTTAACCTTGACTTGAGAAATGAGAACAAGATAATAAGAACGGATTTGGGATCAATGAAGGGTGATTTGGGATACATAAAGGGTGATTTGGGATCCATGAAGGGTGATTTGGGATCAATGAAGGGTGACATGATTAGAATGAAAGCGAGTTTTGATAGATTATATCCACCAAAACCTCCACAAAAACCAAGCTACCAAGTTCCAATCCCAGTTGACCAAAGTCCTTACCCTTCACAAGTCCAAAGACCCTACACTCCACAAAATCCAATGCCTTCTCTCCAAGCTCCACTAAATCGAAACACCCTATCCAAGTATAGGAAGAGGGAGAGTTAGAATCTGAGGAGAATATGGTGAATCCTCAAGATTGAGAGAAATTTTATAGTGAGGTACAAGAAGAATGTGAAGGAAAGAGGTAAGAAGGAAGAGAAGCCATGGGTAGTGAAGTTGGAAAGAGAAAAAAATGCTTGATTATAAGTCTTGTCCACAAATAACCTTTGTTACTCACTAGCCAAAGTTCTAGCATTTTTCCTAGCATTGATTCTTCTTATGTGCAGGGTCAAGATCATGTATTCTAAAACAATAATCCAAAATTAGTTCCACACGCACACATAGTTGATGAGTTAATGTAACCCACGGCCGAAAGTTCCAATATTGGGACAAATGATGAAAAAATGAATATAAGGGGAAATCTTGACATATTCCATTATGATGTGGAGCATGAGGGATGACATGGTTCAAAACCAAGTGAAGAACACACTTTCCATGATCTATAAGGTAACAAATCTATCTTTTACACTGCTAGAAACTTGAATTGTTGTGATGTGGCTAGTAATGGCCAAAGTGGTGTATTTTTGGATTTTCGTAGTGAAGAAGTGTATGAATATTCATTTTGCGATATTCTTGGTGTTGTTAGGTTGCATAAGGACCAAACTCTTGTTGTAAGTACGCGAGAACTAGTTGATCCTTTAGATGACAAAATTAATTCTTTTCATAAGAATGATTTTTGTCCATCTAGTTCTAGCACTTATAACTTTATTAAGGTTCCTTTACCAAGTGATAATAGTATTCATACACTAGTTAACCCATGTGAAAACCAAGTTTATTCAACGTTGGTTTGTGAGTTGCCAATAACTAGTGAGGATGTGAAGGAGGGAATGCATGTCGTTGAGGGAAGTCTTCTAGGCCGTAGATCCTTATTCTTGAATGTTAGTATTACCTTAAAATCAAATGCTTTGGGTGATTGTGAGTATGATTCCCTAGTAAAAGGAATGAGTAACCTCGACTTATATCCTTGGCTACTTTATCCATTTAATCACAGTGCACTAGTAGGAAGGGAAAGGGATTGGGCGTGTCTTCATTTTTCCTTGATAATTACCTTATCTTTATCCTTTGTACTTATCATAGTAAGTGTTTCATGGTTAAAACAAATGATATCTGGTTGTATTTTAAAAGTGTCTCCCTTTGGCGTGATGTCTTCACACTTGATTCCTTCTTATACTAGCTCTTTACCTATGATGATAACCATGTTAATTTTGAATTTTTTCTTTGTAGAGGTACGAAGTTTGGTGGCTGGTTTCCTTGTTTGAATGATAATGATATGTGGGTGAGGTGGACCTTGAGATCAATAGTGACACCATATCTAATGAGGTCCTTTGTAGAGGTAATGAAACAAATGTTTCTTATGGTTCCTAAGATAAAGGTAGTCTTACCTTTTGGGTATAGTAAAGCCATTAAGACCATTGTAGTTTCCTTATCTCTTGATATTTTCCAAAGACACTTCCTTTGTGCCATTTATGCCAAGCTTTTCATGTCACACACAAAGGACCCGTTGATATATTTCAAATGTGAACAACCTTGGCTTGATGATTTATGTGATAATATCGGATTGTATTCCTTACTACTTGATGTCTATCTTAGCCATTTCCTTTGTGATGCTTGTAGTAAGTGTTTCATGATCATAACAAAGGATTGTTGGTTGTATTCCAAAAGTGTACCCCCTTGGCATGGTTATACAATTTGTGGTACTAATACTAACCCCCATGCCATGAGGATTGTGTACTTGTTTTCCCAGTTTTTATTTTTTAAGGAGTGAATTTGAAGTCAAATTCCTTTCAAGATAGAGAGGATGATACAAGCATGAAAAGCACAAGGATTACAAGGCCTTCTCAATAGACCAAGCTTGGATTTACAAGGCGGTTGAAGACATTTTTGAACTATTTCATAGCCTTGTTAAAGTTGAAGAGAGAAGAAAAGGCTCTTACACTTCAAAGCCTCCTATACTTGGAATCATTAAGGGCAATATTATCTTTTAAGACCTCCCTTTTACACTCTAAAGGAGCACCCTTCATTAATGGTATTTTAGTCTTCGTTTGTAATAAGTATAAATAGACACTTTATCCTCTATTTTCCTTAGTTTTGATGAATTTTTTGAGTGATACTCAAATTATAATTTCTTTACTTAGTGTAGGGCTTGGAAAAGCTATCTTAGTATAGGTCTTGGAAAAGACATTAAAACTAGGGTTAACCTTGTGTTGAAATTTTGGCAAGAAAGGTGGGTGCTTTAGGTCATTGATCCATTTTTGTCCACCTAAGAGTGTGGTATTATCCATCATTGGTGTTGTGTGTCTTGGTGTTTGAGACACACCTTGGTGCTATTCATTGGTATTGGTGTATGTCTCACTATCTATCCTTTACATTTATGCACTTTTCTTTTGTTTCTTGTTAAATCCGAATGTATGTTTGTGTGTTCTACTTCATCTCATCTTCTTCATAATGTATTTTTACGTTTTTGTTCAAGTTATAGTTTTTTCTTGTATCATTCTACGACTCAACCAATAGGACTCGTAATAGGATCCTATGGCTCATAGGGGCTAGTCATTGTTATGACAGAACCTAATTGGGTAAACACTAGACAAACTCAGTCAGCAACAGTAGATGTAGAAGTGAATCCTCTTTGTTCGAGGATGATCCTAATTTTACTATGGCATTAGATTTAATTTACTTTGAGTAGACGGAGTTAGTTGGGGACATGTCCCATCAACTCTACAGTTCAGACAGATAGAGTTTTTTTGGACAGATGTATTAGTATTCAATTTTCAGTATTGATTATTTTAGACGTTTTGAACCTTATGGAAAGTTTTCTTCTTGTTTTCCGCATTTATTATAATATATTATGCAATGCTCAGGTACAGATATCAATAGAGGGTTAGCTTGTGGTCCTTCGAGATTATGAGCATCGTATGGCTTTCCGATTCCAGAAAATTGGGGCGTTATAATTTTCCCATTGGAGTTGTGGGAATCCAAGGTTTTAGAGTTCATTAACTTGAAGTAGGGCAGCATAACAGTGAAGGAGTATTCCCTCAAGTTTACTTAGTTAGCCAGATATGCTCCTCATATGGTAGCTGATAGCAGATCTAAGATGAGTAAGTATGTATCTGGTATGTATGACACAATGGTCAGGGAGTGTAGGACCACAATGGTGATTATAGAGATAGAATTGGATAGGTTGATGGCCCATTCTCAATAGATAGAGAATCATAAGACTAAGGAGAAAGAGAGAGAGAACAAGAGGGGTAGAACAAGTAGCTTCAACTTCACTCAGCCTAAGTTAGAGGGCGGTAATCGTCCCTAGTCCCACCTAAAATCTTCATTTCTAACTCCGTCCTCAGCCAGTGCTCTAGTGCCTAAATTCAGAAATGGTAATAAGGATAGGGCACTAGGATCTAAATCTCAGGATAGTATTAGCAGTGCTCGAACAAATCCTCTTTGCCAGAAGTATGGTAAAAACCATCATCGTTTCTGTAGAGCCGACAGTGATGTATGTTTTGGATGTGGCAAGCTAGTCTATAGAGTTATAGAGTGTCCTCAGGTGGGTTCATAGAGTCAGCATAATCGTCCCCCAACTCAGTACAATCTTCTATCTCAGCATGGTGTTGCTTTCAGTGCCACCTGTAGGAAATACCCAAATAGGCTCTATGCACTTCAGTCCTGATAAGATCAGAAAAGTTCTCCTGATGTGTTCACTGGTACGTTACAAGTTTATCATTTACATATTTATACTTTGCTAGATCCAGGAGATTCTTTGTCCTTTGTAACTCCTTATATAGTTTTTGACTTCGAAGTCATTCCTGAAATCTTAGCATAGCCCTTCATAGTCTCTACCCTAATGGGTAAATCTATCATAGCCCGAGGGATATACAAGAACTATCCGATTATGGTATTACTTTAGCAGACTTAGTAGAGTTAGAAATGATAGATTTTGATGTCATTCTCAGTATGGATTGGCTTAATTCATGTTATGCTTCAGTTGACTATTGAAATAGAGTTGGATATTTTCAGTTCCCAAATTAACCTATTCTAGAATGGAAGGATAGTACTTTAGCACTTAGGAGTTAGCTTGTTTCATACCTTAGAGCGATAAAAATGATATCCAATGGGTGTGTTTATCATCTCACTCAGGTGAAAGAATCTAGTTCAGAGACCCCTAATCTTGAGTCAGTTCTAGCAGCATGTGAATTTCCAAATGTGTTCCTTAAATATCTTCCTGGAGTTCCTCTAAAAAGGGAAATTGACTTCAGAATAGACCTTCTTCTAGACACTCAGCCTATCTCTATTCCACAATACAGAATGGCTTCAGCTGAACTTAAAGAATTAAAAGAGCAGTTGAAAAATCTCCTAGATAAGGGATTTATCAGACCCACTATTTCTCTGTGGAGTACACCAATTCTATTAATGCATAATAAAGATGGATCCCTCCGAATGTGTATTGACTACTGTCAGTTAAATAAAGTCACCATCAAGAACAAGTACCTACTTCTAAGAATCGATGACTTATTTGACCAACTTCAGTGTGCTAGTTACTTCTTTAAGATAGACCTCAGATCAGGCTATCATTAGCTCAGAGTCAAAGAATGTGACGTTCCAAAAATATATTCTAGAACACGGTATGGTAACTTCAAATTTCTAGCAATGTCATTTCGTCTTACCAATGCCCCATCAGCTTTCATAGACTTGATGAATAGTATATTCAAGCAGTACTTGGACATGTTTGTCATAGTATTCATCGATGACATTCTTGTCTACTCCCGCATTGAAAATGATCACGCAAACCATTTCAAATAGTATTACAGACCATCAGAACCCATCAGTTGTTCGCCAAATTCAGTAAATGCAAATTTTTACTAAGGTCAGTAGCTTTCCTTGGTCATATAGTGTCCAGTGATGGCATTAGAGTTGATCTTTAAAAGAACAAAGTAGTGAGAAACTGGCCCAAACCCATCTCTCTATTATATATCAGGAGTTTCTTGGGTTTGGCTGGCTATTATCGATGGCTTGTAGAAGTATTTTAGTCTATTGCATCCCGTATGTCCAGATTGACTCAGAAGAAAGTCAAATTCCAGTGGTCAGATTCTTGTGAGAAGAGTTTTTAGAAGTTGAAGACTCAACTCACTACAGCCTTAGTTTTGACTTTTCCCAACGATTCAGATGGATATGTTGTGTATTGTGATGCTTCCAGTGTTTGTTTGGGATGTGTTTTGATGCAGAAAAGTAAGGTTGTGGCCTATGTCTCTAGACATCTTAAGTCCCATGAAAAGAATTACCCCACCCATGTTCTAGAATTAGCAGTTATTGTGTTTGCCTTAAAGATTTGGAGGCACTATTTATATGGGGTGCATGTTGAAGTGTTCACAGACCACAAAATCTTCCAGTATGTATTTTCTCAGAAAGACTTGAATTTGTTTTAGAGGAGGTGGTTAAAATTATTGAAAAACTATGACATGAGGGTTTTGTATCACCCAAGCAAGGCTAATGTAGTGGCTGATGGTCTCAGTAGATTGTTCATGAGTGGTGTTGCTTACGTTGAGAATAGTAAGAAGAAGTTAGCTCAAGAAGTTCATCAGCTTCCAAGACTAGGTGTCTATTTGGTTGATTCGACTAAGGGTAGTGTTTGGGTGCAGAATAGTTCGTAATCATCTTTGGTTTTTGAATTAAAAGAAAAGAAGGACAGAGATCCCATTTTAGTTAAGCTGAAAGAGTCAGTCAAAGATCAGAAGGTAGAGGTTTTCTCCCAAGGGGAAGATGGTGTGTTGTGTTATGTTGCCAGGGTCGACTATGTATGTCATGTGTGGATGGTGGGGGACAGTGGATTCTTGCAGAAACACATGGTGTGCTTTACTTGATTTATCCAGGGGCCACTAAATTGTATCGCAATTTGTAGGAAATCTATTGGTGGAGTGGAATAAAGAGAGACATTGAAGAGTTTGTGACTAAGTTCTCTATGTGTCAGTAGGTTAAGATTGAGTATCAGAAGCCTAATGGGTCTATGCAGGAGTTCAGTATTCCTAGTTGTAAGTGGGAGGAAGTGAACATGGACTTCATGACGGGTTTGCCTCGTACTCGTCATAAGCATGATTTGATTTGGGTCATTGTTGATAGGATGACCAAATCATCCCATTTCTTACTAGTTCATACCTCTTATTCATCCAGGGATTATTGTAAGCTCCATGTTAGAGAGTTGGTCAGATTATACCATGTCTCTTTGTCCATCATTTCAGATAGAGGTACGCAGTTTACCTCTTACTTTTGGAAAGCCTTCCAAAAGGTTCTTGGTACCCAAGTGCACCTCAGTACAGCCTTTCACCCTTAGACAGATGGTCAAGCATAAAAGACCATTCAAACCTTAGAATATATGTTGAGAGCGTGTGTTTTTTACTTTAAGGGAAGTTGGGATGACCACTTTACCTTTGATTAAGTCCGTGTATAATAGAAAACTATCATTCCAGTATTTAGATAGGCACTTTATGGGAGGAGATGTATATCTCCCATTGATTGGTTTAAAGTAGGTGAGGCAGCAGTAGTAGGGCCTGACTTGGTGTTTGATGCCTTAGAGAAAGTGCAGATAATCAGAGAGGGGCTTAAGACAGCTCAAAGCCAACAGAAATCATGTGCAGATGTGAGAAGAAAAGATTTCGAGTTTAAGATTGGTGACTTTGTGTATTTGAAAATCTCTCCCATGAAGGGAGTAAAGCGATTTGGCAAGATGAGAAAGCTTAGTCCCCAATATATTGGTCCTTATAGGATTCTCAGCCATTTTGGTAAGGTAGCTTATGAGCTTGAGTTTCCTTAAGACTTAGCGTCAGTGCACCCAGTGTTTCATGTCTCCATGCTAAAGAAGTGCATTGGTGACCCAGTAGTTCTAGTCCATATAGAGAGTGTAGATATTCAAAATAGTATCTCTTATAAGGAAGTCCGAGCCGAAATCCTTGATCGTCAGATTCACAGACTAAGGAACAAAGAAATTCCTTTGGTCAAAATTATTTGGCGAAATCAGTCCGTTGAGGGAGCTACTTGGGAAGCTGAAGCATACATGCAAACCAAGTATCCTCACCTCTTCTCTGCAAACTCAGACTCAGCCTCAGGTAACAGTTTTCCTTAGATTTTCTCTAGTCTATGTTCAGTTACAGTTGTATAGCATTCTTATATCATTCACGCATTCATGAAATAGTTCAGTCATGTGTCATGTCTCCAGAATTCAGTCATGCTTCAACTATGCATGTCAGTATAAGTACAGTTCCTCTAATACACTTAGTTTAGTCAGTCTCATTCGAGGACGAATGTTCTCGAGGGGGAGATATGGTAAGACCTCGCAAAATCCTTGTCGTTTCATCCCAATATAGAATGCCAAAAGAGGTCCCAGACTTAGAAATTTTAGCTAAGTATTAAGACTTAGAATCATTTTAGCCTTCAAAATTGGATGATCATTTTTCCAATCTTTTCGACATTTAAATGTTGATTTTAAGTTAATTCATGATCAGGGATGTTAATAGGTCATATTGGGTGGTTTTTAGAATTTTTTAATTTCGTTTGGGTCATGTTTGGATGGACAAAACAGAAATACAACATGTTCTTGATGCATCGCATTGGCTACCGTGTTGCACCGATCGATGCGACGTGTCGGTGATTCCGTTGATCCCATCGATGTGGCGCATCACCAATCGCGTTGCTGGACAGTTTTTGTGCATTAAATTTTGAGTTTCCAAGGGAATTTAGGTCCATTTCTACACACCCAATTCAGCTAAAACATGAGATTTAATATCCTAAAGGGCTAAATACACTCATTATTCTCAAAATCCTCTCAACAACAAGCCCTAGGTTTATCAAGCTCAAGAATTAAGTCTCAAGAACTCATCACAATCTTCATGAAATTAATAATCAAGGTATGTTATGTGTTCATCCTTGGGTTTCCTTCCACTATTGGAGTTCAAGAACCCTTTTTAAACTACAATTTTAGTGATTTCATTATTTAAATGTTTGAATTGGATTGTTTTCATGTATGTATTGATGTATGTTCTTCAAATCAAGATTCATTAAAAGTTTTAAGTGAATTAATTAGCAAGTATGTAGAATTATGTAATCCTCATGTTAAACCCTTGAATTGCAAGTTGAGTGTTGTAGCCAGGATGTTTATATCTTGATCAATTCAATGTGCATTAATTATGCTCCCCAAGTGTTTGATAGAATGCCTATGTAAATTGAGTAGTGAATTCATGACATGTTATCATGTGGTTCGTGTACAAGTTCATGCCTCTTAAGTTTTTGACAAAATGTCTAAATGAATGCATGGTGGACAACTAATATAATGCCTTCAAGATTTTTTGCCATATTTTACTATTGATGTTATCGAGTCCTGAGGGTATCCAATACCTAAAAATCTAGTTGTTTACCTAGAATTATAGTAGCTATGGAAGAGCCTCAGTAATGTCATAAACAGTAGTACTCGGTCAGTTACAGAACTTAGTGAACTCAGTTCAGTTAAGTCAGTTAATACGGACAGTAATAGTTCAGTCAATCCTAGTACATTCTAGTAATAAATTAAGTGTTTATTCAGTTAGGAGTAGGATTCAACACTGAGCGAACCCAGGGATAGGGGCATTCCTTCCAGTAGAGGGTTTGACTCTTAGTAGCAGTCCCTGCATTATAGAACTATATAGCTAGTGTAGGGTAAGACTTTCTCCTACTAGATTAGGGATGACACAATCATATATACATTTCATGAGTCTTCCAACTAGATTAGGGTTGACACTGCATTGTTAGTATCCCTTGGCAAGGTGCTAATAACCTTCTAACTGGGGTCACAGTTTGGACTCCAACACAGTTTATAATTAGGATATATCGGTTAGATGAGCACACCCACAGTAATAGTTTGAGCACTCCCACAGTAATAGTTTTAATATTCATTACTCAGAAGTCAGTATTCGGTCTCTGAATTCAGTAAATAACACAGATAGTTCTATAGAACCATGGCTATCAGTTATTAGTTACTTAGCCATAAGAATTTAGTACTTCAATATTAGTCTAAATCTCAATTATAAGTATTCAGTTACTAGAACTCAGTACTTCAGTATCAGTCTAATTCATGCAGAGGTTATATGCAGAGTATTGCATACTCAGCATGATCAGTAGTTATAATTTTTGCATGTACTCTTATTCCATTATTTAATGATGTTTGTTCAGCTAGTTATCATTCCATGCATATGAACCCATGCATATCAGCCTACCTCACTTAGCATACCAGTATATTCAAAGTACTGATGCATACTCTTTCTTTTGCACTATGATGTCTCATATCATAGGTTCAGACACAGTCTCCTGACCATACTTAGCAGCTCAGGTTATCAGTAGAAGTTTAGTGGTGAGTCTTCACATTTTGAGGACAAAGTTATTATTTCAGAATTCCAGTAGTTCAGTATGTTCAGTAGTTAGAGTTAGTTGGGGACTTTTCCCATCAACTCCATATTCAGATAGTTAGAGGCTTTCGAACTAGACTATTTCAGCCAGATGTTCAGTTTTTCAGTATTATTATTAGTATTCAGTATTTGTTTTCAGCTTATAAATCTTATGGAAATTTCATCCTAACTTCCACATATATTTTCAGTATCATTATTATTCAGTGCTCACAGAAGGTACTAGTCATGGGTTATATTGTGGTCCTTTGGGATTGTAAGCACTGTGTAACGCACAGAGTACAGTCTCGAGGCATTACAGGTAGTTTGATCATGTGATGAAGAGGTGCACAGATGATCCAGTGTAGAGGTGTGAGAGACTGGCTATAGATAGTTTTAGGTGGGGTAGAGGTATGCCGAATAAATATTAGAGGAGATGATTAGGCATGATATGGAGAAGTTACAGCTTATGGAGGACATGGCCCATGATAGGAAGGTGTGGAGGACTCATATTTGGGTAGAGGGTTAGTGGACAGGAGTTCAACCTTGATAGTAGAGATAAGTACTTGGTTTGTATCTATACCTGGATTTTCTTATTCGTAGTGTTTCAGTGATGTATATGATTTTGAATAGATAGTTTATGGTATTACCTTGTGGGTGTCTTATTTTCTTTATTATCTAGCAGTGTGTTATAGTTTTGTTGTGTTCTTTTTATATTTTTTGTTTGTTATACTGTTATCTGTCATGAGTCCGAGGTCTATTGGAAACAACCTCTCTACTTCATCAGAGGTAGTGGTATGAACTGCGTACATTTAACCTTCCCCAAACCCGACTTTGTGGAATACACTGGGTATGTTGTTGTACATTTGTTTTTTCACATTTTTCTAAAATACTATTTTTCCATTGAGTCTCAAGTTTTAAGACAAGTTATTCACATTACTTAGTTTACAGGCTTTCTTAAGGTTTAACATTTAAATCAGCTTATGATCTCAAATAGTATGATTTCATCATTTAATTCTTTAGTTATTCAGTTTCAGTTTTAGTATGAATGTCAGTTTTCTTACATTAATCAGCCCTTATCTTACATACTCAGTACCTTTCCTGTACTGATACATACTTTTTTGTGCTACATTTCCATGGATATAGCTTATAGATATGCAGGTCCATGATCATACTTTTCAATAGGCTAAGATATTAGCTTAACTGAGTTATCCTTATTCCAGAGGATTTAGTAAAATTGAAGTCATTAGTTTTATTGCTAAATAAAGATGATCATATTCGATTAGAGTAGAGGTTTCATAGCCAGTTAGTCAAATTAAGTCATACGGGGGTACTGTGACCTTTATACCGGTCCTTAAACAATGACTTGGGAAATTTTTCTAAAAATTTTCCTTTCACAACACACTTGGTTTCTTCGACAACATAGGTATAACCCCTCATGGTAAATACAATAATCAAAGTTCTACAAATTAGTTTCTTATCCAAAAAAAAATTGTGGGATTCTATATCTGTCATCTAGCTTGAAACAACCTCCAAATCATCAACTATTACACCCTAAAAGACAAACAATCTTTAAATTACATAACACTCAATTTCTGTCATAAATCACCCTAGCTTGAGATTTTAACAACTCTCATCATAGGAAAAACTCTAGCCGAGCACTTACACCCTAACCAATATTCTAACAATGGTATGGGCCATTACAATCTTAAGTTATGGTTCCCAACTTGTGTACACAACTCATATCCCCTTTGTTCATTCTTTGAACCCTTATGGTAATTGAATCAATTCATCATCAGAATCTCCTCTTTTAGTTCTTAGAATCCAAAAAAACAAAAAGTTAAGCCGGAAGCTCTAATAGAGGGTAACTCAATGAATTCATTTTGACTTGAGTTTTCCTCAAGTGATAACCTATTAGATTTAACATGTATGTCTTATGTTTTTAAGCTTAGGCTTAATAAAAGAAACTTAGAAACATCCGCAACTATATGTCCTTGTTTTGACTAACAATATAATTGTGAAAATAGGAATAGGTAAAAGTTTGAATTAGGATTCAACAATACTTGTTTATTTTATAAAGACCATATGCAATCTTGGAAGAAAAATATATCTAGTTAGGCGTGATGGTTAATTCCCCAGGCTTGATCAGTTGTAGATTACCATCGATTTTGTCAATCATCGGACCAAAATATATACTAGACCATGCATTAAACGTATTGAAGAAGCACATGGAATTTAGATTCTGCCCCTGACTGTAGGCAACCAATAAGGGGTAAAATCTTAAATGATCTCATCAGGGACCGAGTCTTCAAGGAAGCGAGTCAACTCGGGCTCAGTTCATTAAAGGCTTTCTTGAGGTATTGAACCTTGCCAAGGGATACATTTTTTGTGACCTCTACACCTTTGGGTACAGTGTTGGAGTCAGGATTTTCACTAAGGGATTCATAAGTGAACATACGATCTAACCGAAGGAGGTACATCTACTATATATACATTAAATATAATTTTAACCATGTATATATAGCATAATTATCTGCTGAAAGAGGTTCGAATAAACCCCTAGGAAAAGGATAGCTCACCCTATTTGGGTAGACCGATGGTTAAAAGGTAGAGAGAAAAACTAACAAAATCTATGGAGTAAATTGACTTCAGACAAAGTTTTAGGAGTCGATCAATGTTTGTAGATGTTGAAACATAGTAAACTTTGTGATCCTTTCTTGCAATTTGTTTGATAAGTTCCAAAAAAGGAATTAAGACACCAATGGCTAACCATGGAAATAATACAACATGAAGCTTTTTAGTCTCATCCATGGTATGTCTATTGAAGTGAAAAGAATTTTTTGTTCTTAATTAGTTTATTTAATAGCTTAAATTTGTACACAAATTAGTCCAATATTCAAGGTTTTTTTTTTGGGTTTTTCATCCGGTGTTCGGTATCTGTATTAGAGCCCCGACTAATCTGAATTACACACTGCAGGGCCTATTCTAGGAGTGGCACTCCCAATAGGATTTTTTCCATACCCAGGGCTTGAAACCGAGACCTCTGATTTAGGGTGGAGTAGTCCCACCACTACATCGCAACCCACGTTGATAATATTCAAGGTTTTTTTGTTTGCCGAGATGATGGTGAAAATTATGTCCTATTCTTGTTAAAAAAAATTGTCAATTATTTTCATAAAAGACATGTTACCTACATTTTCAAAATTGTTATGAATAAATATACTAAAACCAAAGAGAGGGGAGAGAGACATATAGATATAAGAAAATGACTTTATTTTCTTTTTGGTGTTTTTTTACAATGTAGTATGCAATACCTTTTATAGGAAATAGTATAGGTAATATGTGTATTATGTTAAAACACATTCACAAAACAAATTACTTCTTTACATGCTATAATAGTATGTACAGTATTTGTAGTATGTGAAGTATGTGTAGCAAGTGAACATCCACAAAAGATATAACTTATTTACAATACTCCCCCTTGGATGTTTATGCAAAAAAAATCTAAAGGAAATAACATATATATAGAGGTTTGTAATACGCATTGTTTGATGCTTCATTAAAAACCTTACCAGGAAAACCCAGTGGGATAAAACCTTGGTTAAGGAAAAAAAAAGTGCAGTGCGTATTTACTCCCCCTGATAAAAACATCAGTTAATAACTAGGAGACGACTCATACTAATCTTTTATCTCAACTTCCCAAAGGTTGATGTTGGCAATGCTTTAGTGAACATATCTGCTAGATTATCATTTGATCGAACTTGTTGAGCATCTATTTCACCCTTCTTTTGAAGATCATGAGTAAAGAATAATTTTGGTGTAATGTGTTTTGTTTTGTCTCCTTTGATGTATCCTTCTATTAATAGAGCTATACATGAGGTGTTGTCTTCATACAATATTGTTGGAATATTCATTTTCAAAGTAAGGCCACGTGTTTTTGGAATGTGTTAAGTTATTGACCTAAACCAGACACATTCTCTACTTGATTCATGAATGGTTATTATCTCTGCATAATTTGGAGATGTATCAATCATAGTTTGTTTTGTTGAACACCATGATATAGTTGTACCACCAAATGTAAACAAGTAACCTATCTTAGATTGACCTTTATGTGGGTCAGACAAATATCCTGAATATATATAACTAATTAATTGTTAATCGTACTCATTTGTGTAAAATAGTCCCATATCAATAGTTCCTCAAAGATATCTAAATATATACTTAATGTCATTTCAATGTCTTCTTGTTGGGGAAGAACTAAATCTTGCTAATAAATTTATAGCAAAAGATATATCTGATTGTGAATTACTAGTAAGATACAGTAATTCCCCAATCGCACTAAGATATGGTATTTTAGCAACAAGTTCTTCATCATTTTCATGAGATCGAAATGGATCTTTATTAATATCATGTAATCACACAACCATTGGGGTACTTAATAAATATGCTTTATCCATATAAAATCTTTTTAAAACATTTTCAATATGTGTTGATTGATGGACAAAGATTTCATTCGTAAAATTTTTAATTTGTAGACCAAGACTAACTTTTGCCTTTCCGAGGTCTTTTATATCAAATTCTCTTTTCAAATATTCTACTATCTTTGGAAGGTCTTCAGGAGTTTCAATGATATTCAAGCCATCAACATATATAGCTATTATGATGAATTTAGATCCAGACCTTTTTATAAAGACACGAGGACAAATTGGATCATTTTTACCCTTCTTTCAATAGGTATTTTCTAAGGCAATTATACCACATGCGTCTTGATTGTTTTAATCCGCATAAGGATTCTGAAGCTTAATTGAATAATTTTCTAGAGAATTTTTATACGCAGCAAGTATTTTGAATGCTTCAGGAATTTTTATATAAATATCATTATCTAGTGAGACATATAAATAGGCTGGACAACATCCATCAGATGCATATCATGTTTTTCTGAAACTGTAAAATTAATAAGATACCTGAAGGTGATTGCATCCACCACCGGAAAATATGTCTCCATATAATCAATGCCAGGTCTTTGAGAAAATTCGTGTGCCACAAGTCGTGATTTATATCTTATGACTTTATTTTTCTCATTTCATTTTTGCACAAAAATCTATTTGTACCCCACTGGCTTTATACCTTCAGGTGTTTGGACTATAGGTCCAAGAGTTTTGTATTTTTCAAGCGAACCCAATTTAATTTTGATTGTATCTTTCCATTTTGGCCAATTATTTCTCTGTCTACATTCTTCAATAGATTTTTGTTCAAGATCCTCATTTTGTTGCATTATTTCATTAGCAACATTATAAGCAAAAACATTGTCGACAATTATATCATTTTAATTGCATATTTTTCTTGATGAGACATAACTGACTGAGATCTCTTTATTTTCATTATTTTTAGGTACCTGAACCTCTTCTGAGATTTTATAAATTTTTATGTATTGCTTCTCTTCTTGAGAAGCTTCCTTCATATTACAATTATTTTGATCATTTTCTCCTCTTCTTTTTTGGTGATTTTTATTTTTGAAACCGATTGGTCTACCACCTTTTAAGTGTGGTTTTGCATCATTTGCATAAGCTAATTGTCCTACCGGGACATCAATTTGAATGGGAGCATTAACAGCTAGAATGTGAGATTTTGCAACTCTTGAAAGGTCAGTGAATTTATCTGGCAATTGATTTACAATGTTTTGCAAATGAATTATCTTTTGAACTTCTAGTTCATATTTATTTGTACGAGGATCTAAGTGAGATAATGATAATGCATTCCAGTCTATTTTTATTTTCAACTGCTTATTTTCTCCCCCTAATATTGGATATTTTGTTTCATCAAAATGACAATCACCAAATATTACCATAAATAAATCTCCAGTCATAGGTTCTAAATATTTTATAATAGAAGGAGATTTGTATCCAGAAAATATTCCAAACATTCTTTAAGGACCTATTTTTCTTTGTTGTCGTGGAGTAACTGAAACATATATTGCACATCAAAAAACTCTTAGATGGGAAATATTTGGCTTTTGACCAAAATTCAATTGTAATGGGGAGACTTTATTATAACTTGTGGGCCTTATCCGCAAAAAAGCTATTGTATACAAAATAGCATGACACCATATCCAAATGGGAAGTTTTTTTCTCATATGCATCGGTCTAGTGATTAATTAAAGGTGTTTTGTAATACCCCGTACACGTTGATGGACCATCGAACTTGCAAAGGACCATCTCCTAAGCCATCGCTATAAGGAAGTAAATATTTTTTTTGGTCCACGTACGACGGTCGAAACAATGGACCGTCGAGACAGTGATGGACCATTGCAAAAGCCATTGCAGGTCCCGTTCAGCAAATTTTAAGTCATTTTTAAAAGGGTATTTGGGTCTTTTTCCAGCCATTTTAACCCTTAATTATATCATACTAAGGTTCATAAGTTCATTATTCATTCACAATATCAAATTAGGGTTTCTTCTAAAAGATTAATCCCCAAGAACAAGAAACCCTAGGTGTTTAATTTCAAATCAAGGATTCAAGTTTTCCTCCATCAATCTTTAAGAAATCATCCACCCAGGTATGTCATGTGTTGATTCATGGGTCCCTTTAACCCATGAAGCTCGAGAATATCTTTTCAAAATCCAAAATTTGTAAATTTATGAATGTTCATGATTTAAATAGAATTGAAATTCATGTTCATGATGTTGTGGGGTTTTGATTCATGTTTTAAATTACATATTCCAATGGTTGACCCTAGAAAGTGGTGATTTGAATAATAATAATAATGATAAACCCCCTTTCATTTATGAGTTGATTTATGTATCTATGATTATTTGATGTGTTGATGATTGTATAACCAAAGCATGCTCCCCATGTGTTTAATTAAAAGACTATGTGAAGGAGAAGTGTCATACTAGTATGATAATATGAAATCCCAATTTATGTATAAGTTTATGCAATTCTAGTGTTTGGTGAAATGTCTTAGTTAATGAGTTATGGGTACATGTAGGGCAATTGTGGTGCTTTAGAACTTGTACTTCATGAATTCTCCAACTTATTGTAATATGGATTGTGATGTTGGTCATGTATTCAAGAAAGTCATGCTTTGTCAGTTTCATGTTATGGAGTCCTGGGGATACTTGTACCCGATAATTAGTTGTGTGCCTAGAGTCAGTGTCATGGTTTCAATATTCTTTTAGCCAAGACATAATCTATAGAATTCAGTCAGTCTCATGACTCAGGAAAACTCAGTAATCTTAGTAGTATTCCATCAGTCAATGGAACTCAGTTAACTCAGTCCAGTTCAGTTCAGTTAATCATGCACAGTGTCTATCAAGATGGGAGTTGAAATTACCACTGACCGAACCCAAGAATGGGAACTCACCTATTATATGAGGGTGTGATTCTTAGAAGCAATCCCTGCATTCCAGAACTACATAGACAACGCAGGTTGAGATATCATAGACTGTTATATAAGGGAAGATGAGGTGGCTTAACCTTTTATATGAGGGCTCCCACCATTCTTACTAGAGTTACCTGTTATATGAGGGTTACTCATAGATTGTCCTTACCAGTGGCGCAGTATTGACACCCTTCCAATTGGGCTTACATATTGGACCCCAACTCAGCCATAATAGTATATTAGGGGCATGTCGGTTAGATAACTACTTCCCATAGTTTCAGTACAGAATTAGGACTGTCAGATACAATCATTCAGTCTCAATGATAGAACTCAGAAAGTTCTACAGGATTCATGATTGTCAGATATAGTCAACTCAGAATAGTATGAAACTCAGCTAGTTCCATCAGAACCTAGACTGTCAGATACAGTCATTCAGCATTAGTTATTTCAGTTATACAAATATTATTATCTCATGTTATCAGTACTCAGACTCAGTAATTATGTAATCACGAACTCAGTTATAGTTATTATGTAATCACGAATGCATTCTCACATTCATGTTATTCAATTAGTTAGTATAGTTCATTCATGTGAACCCTTTGCATTTAGCCTACCTCAAATTCATACCAATACATTCTACTGTATTGACGCATTTGCGCTATGGTGTTTTATACCATAGGTTCAAAAGCACGAGCTCCAGAGCATCAATAGCATTCCAGTCTCAGCAGTCAAAGTTAGCAGTGAGTCTTCATCCTTTGAGGACATGACCATTACTTTATTCTATCATTAATTAATTTATTAGTTGGAGTTAGTTGGGAATATGTCCCATCAACTCCTTACTCAGATAGTTCAGTCAGTTAGAGGCTTTTCAGACTACAGTATGTTCAGAAAGTTTATTTTAGTTGTTTTGGGTATTTCATACCCCATCCATATGTTATGTTTTATCAGTTATGTTTCAGTTTTGAACCTTGCATCTTTACAGCCTTTATTTCTGCATTTATATAGTATATTATACATTGATCAGGCACAGATATCAGTCATGGGTTAGCTTGTGGTCCTTCGGGGTCATGAGCATCGTGTAGCATTTCGGGTACCAGATTCGGGGTGTTACAAACTTAGTATCAGAGCCTAAGGTTTTATAGTATCCTAGGAAGTATGAAAGCTGTATCTAGTAAAGCCTTTTGCATGGGTGTGATGAGCTCCACATTATGTGTAGGAGGCTATAAGGTGTTTTAGGAACAGTTTCCCTTCTTTCAGTATTCATATCGTTCCAGTGATCATAATATCAAGTCAATCTCTCAGTCAAATCTATTTCTCCCTTTCTTCTACAGAACATGTCTCCTAAAAGAAGAAACAGGAATCAGTCAGCCCCTTAGCCCAGCTATCCTTTGGGTGAACATGTTTCTCATACAGAGTTCAGAGCTACATTCACTACTATTGTACAGTTAGTTATTTATTAGAATGAATGACCATCAATCATTTCGGCCAACCCACTAACCAATTTAGCTGCAACCAGGATTCGAGACTTCACATAAACAAATCCTTTATCCTTTTTTGGGTTTAAGATAGATGAGGACCCTCAAGAATTCATTAAGCAGGTTCAAAAGGTTACAGACATCATAGGCGTTACTTCTAGTGAGAGTGTAGAGCTAGCTGCAAATCTTTTGCAGGATGCTGTTCATACTTGGTTCAAATAGTGGAAGACAGAGAGGGTTGTAGATCCAGGGCCTATTGAGTGGGAGGAGTTTGCTACTGCACTCTTAGATAGATTTTTTCCCCTGGAGCTGAGAGAAGCTAAAGTGTTAGAATTTATCAACCTCAAGCAGGGCAACATGATTGTGAAAGAGTATTCTCTTAAGTTTACTCAATTAGCCAGATAGTGTTCCTCATGTGGTTGCAGATGGCAGGGCTAAGATGAGTAAGGGCTAAGATGAGTAAGTTTGTATTTTGGGTGAATGATAGTGTGGTCAATGGGAGAAGGTCTGTGATGTTGAATAGTGACATGAAAATAGCCAGGCTTATGACCCATGCTCAGTAGATAGAAGAGCAAAAAATTAAGATGAGGGAGAAGCAGAATAAGAGATCAAGGACAGGTAGTTTCAACTTTGCTCAGCCCAAATCAGAAGGAGGAAACTGTTCTTAGTTTTTTCCTAAGTCAGCAGTTCTAGCTCCTTCTTCAGCTAGTGCTCCAGCTCCTAAGTTCAGGGATAGTAATAGAGATAGTGTGCCAGGCTCTAAGTCTCAGGAAAGTGTTAGCAGTGCCCACACCTATCTTCTTTGCTAGACTTATGGCAAACACCATCAGGGTATTTGCAGAGCTGGCAGTGGTATTTGTTTTGGATGTGGCAAGCTAGGCCATAGAGTCAGAGACTGTCCTCAGCCAGGTCCTCAGGGTCAGCAGAACTATTCCGCAGCTCAGTCAGTTTGCCCAAACTAGCAGGTTGCCACCTCCAGTGCTACTAGTGGGAAACGTCCAAATTGACTTTACACTCTCCAGTCCCGGAAAGATCACAAAAATTCTCTTGATATGGTTACAGGTACATTACAAAATTTTCATGTTCATGTTTATGCTTTGCTAGATTTAGGAGTTTCTTTGCCTTTTGTTACTCCCTATATTGCAGTTGATTTCGAAGTCAGTCCCAAAATTCTAGCAGAACCCTTCTCAGTCTCTACCCCAGTAGGTAAAACCATCATAGCTCGATGGGTATACAGGAACTATACGGCTATGGTATCTCAGAAAGTCAATTCAGCAGACATAGTCAAATTAGAGATGACTAATTTTGATGTCATTCTAGACATGGATTGTCTTCATTCTTGCTATGCCACAGTCGACTAAAGAAATAGAATAGTCCAGTTCCAGTTTTTGAATGAACCTATCCTAGAGTGGAGGGGTAGTACTTTAGATTTCAGAGGTCAACTTATTTCCTACCTTCAGGCACAGAAAATGACATCTAAGGGTTATGTCTATCAACTTGTTTGAGTTAAGGACACTAGTTCCGAAACTCCCAGTCTTGATTCAGTCCCAGTTGTGAATGAATATTCAGATGTCTTTCCTGAAGATCTTTCAGGAATTCCTCCCGAAAGGGAAATAGACTTCAGCATTGAGCTTCTTTCAGATACTCAGCCTATATCTATTTCGCCATATAGAATGGCACTAATAAAACTCAGAAAATGGAAAGAGCATTTGAAGGATCTCTTAGATAAGGGATTCATCAGGCCCAGTGTGTCCCCGTGGGGCACACCAGTCTTATTCGTGTGCAAGAAAGATGGTTCTCTTATAATGTGCATTGATTACCATCAGCTCAATAAAGTCACGGTTAAGAACAAGTATCCACTTCCCAGAATCGATGCCTTGTTTGACCTACTTCAGGGTGCCAGTTATTTCTCTAAGATAGACCTCAGATCAGAATATCATCAGCTCAGAGTCAGAGAATATGACATTCCAAAAATATCCTTCCATACTCAGTATGGTCACTTCAAATTCCTAGTCATGTCCTTTGGTCTTACAAATTCCCCAGCAGCCTTCATGCACTTGATGAACCGAGTGTTCAAATAGTTCTTGGACATGTTCGTCATAGTCTTCATAGATGACATTCTGGTCTATTCCTGTAGAGAGTGTGATCATGCAGACCATCTCAGAATCGTACTTCATACTCTCATAGATCATCAGGTGTTTTCCAAATTCAGTAAGTATAAATTTTGGCTAAGGTCAGTAGCATCCCTTGGTCATATCATTTCCAATGATAGAATTAGGGTTGATCCTCAAAAGACTGAAGTGGTAAAACACTGGCCCAGACCTGTCTCTCCATCAGATATTAGGAGTTTCTTGGGTTTGGTTGGCTATTTCTTCTATTGGATCCCCTATGTCTAGATTGACTCAGAAGAAAGTCAAGTTTCAGTGGTCAGATTTTTGTGAGAAGAATTTTCAGGAGTTGAAGACTTTACTCACCTCAGCTCCAGTCTTAGCTCTTCCAAATAGTCCAGTTCGTAGTGTATTATGATGCATCCAGAGTAGGTTTGGGTTGTGTCCTCATGCAGGATGGTAACGTCATAGCCTACACCTCCAGATAGCTTAAACCCCATGAGAAGAATTATCCTACTCATGATCTTGTGTTAGCAGTAGTAGTATTTTCCTTAAAGATTTGGAGTCATTATCTATATGGAGTTCATGTGGATATGTTCACAGATCACAAGATCCTTCAGTATGTCTTTTCTTAGAAAGATCTTAATCTTCGTCAGAGAAGGTGGTTAGAGGTCTTGAATGATTATGACACGAGTGCCATTTATCATTCGGGCAAGGACAATGTAGTGGCCGACACTCTCAGTAGACTGTCTATGGGTAGTGTTGCTCATGTTGAGTATAGTAAGAAGAAGTTAGCTCAGAAAATCCATCAGCTTGCTAGACTAGGCATTCTCTTAGTCGATTCAGAGGTTCAGAGTAGTTCAAAATCATCTCTAGTTTCTGAGGTAAAATTAAAGCAAGATATAGATCCCAGCCTTGTCAAGTAAAAAGAGTCATTCAAGGATAAAAAATTAGAGGTTTTCTCCCCAAGGGTGAGATGGTGTTCTACATTGTCAGGGTTTTTTGTGTGTTCCATATGTAGATGACTTAAGGCGGTGAATTCTTGCAGAAGTGCATGGTTCACGCTACTCTATTTATCCAGGGGCCAAAAAGATGTACCGTGACTTGTAGGAAATCTATTGGTGGAGTGGGGTAAAGAGAGATATTGCAGTGTTTTTGGCTAAGTGCTCTACATGTCAGTAGGTTAAGATAGAGCATCAGAAACTTAGTAGGTCCATGCAGGAATTTAGTATTCCTACTTAGAAGTGGGAACAAGTGAACATGGAATTCATGATGGGTTTGCCTCGTACTCGTCGCCAGCATGATTCAGCTTGGGTCATTATAGATAGGATGACCAAATCAGCTCATTTCCTTCCAATCCATACCTCTTATTCAGTCAAGGATTATGCCAAACTCTACATTAGAGAGTTGGTCAGATTGTATGATGTTTCATTCTCTATTATCTTAGACAGAGGTACCCAATTCACCTCTCATTTTTAGAAAGCATTGCAAAAGGGTTTTGGTACCCAAGTTTATCTCAGTACAACCTTTTATCCTCAGATAGATGGTCAAGCGGAAAGAACCATTCAAACCTTAGAATATATTCTAAGGGTGTGTGAAATTGATTTCAAGAGTAGTTGGGATGACCACTTGTCGTTGATTAAGGTTGCATACAATAAACGCTATCATTCCAGTATTCGAATGGCTTCATTTAAAGATCTCTATGGTAGGAGGTGTATATCTCCAATAGGTTGGTTTGAATTTAGTGAGGCCTCAGTTATAGGGCCTGACTTAGTATTCGATGCCTTAGAGAAAGTCTAGTTGATCGGAGAAAGACTCCGGGCTGCTCAAAGCCGACAGAAGTCTTATACAAATATGCACATAAAGGATCTCGAGTTCTAGGTGGGTGACTATGTATATCTAAATATCTCTCCCATGAAGGGAGTGAAAAGATTCGGCAAGAAGGGAAAGCTTAGTCCCCGATATGTCAGTCCCTTCAAAATTCTCAATCGTTTTGGCAAGGTAGCTTATGAGCTTGAATTGCCTTTAGATCTAGCCTCAGTTCATCCATTCTTCCATGTCTCTTTGATCAAGAAGTGCATAGGTGACCCAGCAGTCATAGTCCCTATTCAGAGCATAGATGTTCAAAACAACCTCTCTTATGAAGAGATTCCAGTCGAAATCCTAGACTATCAGACTCGTAGACTGATGAACAAAGAAGTCCCTCTAGTAAAAGTTCTTTTGCAAAATAATTCCATCGAGGGAGTTACTTGGGAAGCATAAGAAGACATGCGTACCAAGTCTCCTTAAATCTTCTCCGTAAACTCAGATCTAGCTCAAGGTAACAGTTTTTCTTAAGCTTTTTCAGTTTCATGTTCAGAATTCTATCATAAACTTGGTATTAAATACCATTGCATATTTAGTCATGCATTCACATACCAGTTCAGTCATATAATCATGCATCAGATATGCATTCTTATTGTGAGAACCTTAGTTCATCAGAACACTTAGTCATGCATTCATGAATCAGTTATGTATGCATCAGATATGCATGATCTGTATGATATATTTAGTTATCAGTCATGTCAGTCATGAGATTATGTTCCAATTGTTTATGTTCACTATATACGTCAGTCTATATTCTCCCCTCTAACTTAGTCTCATTCGAGGATGAATGTTCTCAAGGGGGAGATATTGTAATACCCCGTACTTCTAACTAGCTTGAAATCATCCAAAGAATGTTAGAAATTTACTTTGAAATATGAATCCACTTTTATATACATGGAATTTTTTTAGATTTTCACATTTATCATGTGGGAAATTGAATTATCTTTCCAACGATACCTATTTCTTCCAAATTCGATAACGGAGTAAAAAGTTATGGACGTTTTACTCGGAGCTGTCAAAATCGCCAAGGTGCGACGGCCAGGTTGACGGACCATCAATCTATAAACGGACCGTCGATCTAGCGACGAACCATTTCCTAGACCATCACAGCCAAAGAAGTGAGTCAACCTTCTGGATAAGGTGCGACGGATATGTTGACAAACTATCGAACTTGCGATGGACCGTCACCCAAGCCGTCGCTATAAGGCAGTGTTTCTTTTTTTTGGTCTACATACGATGGTCGAAACAACGGACCTTCGAGCCATTACAGGTCCCGTTCAGCAAATTTTAAGTCATTTTTAAAAGGGTATTTGGGTCTTTTTCCACCCGTTTTAACCCCTAATTATATCAGACCAAGGCTCATAAGTTCATTATTCATTCACAACATCAAATTAGGGTTTCCTCTCAAAGATCAATCCCCAAGAACAAGAAACCCTAGGTGTTTAATTTCAAGTCAAGGATTCAAGTTTTTCTCCATCAATCTTTAAGAAATCATCCACCTAGGTACGTCATGTGTTAATTCATGGGTCCCTTTCACCATGAAGCTCAAGAATCTCTTTTCAAAATCCAAGATTTGTGTATTTATGAATGTTCATGATTTAAATAGAATTTAAATTCATGTTCATGATGTTGTGGGGTTTTGATTCATGTTTTAAATTACATATTCCAATGATTAACCCTAGAATGTGGTGATTTGAATAATAATCATGATAAATCCACCTTTCATTTGCAAGTTGATTTATGTATCCATGATTAATTAATGTGTTGATGATTGTATAACCAAAGCATGCCCCCCATGTATTCGATTAAAATTTTATGTGAAGGAGAAGTTCCATACTAGTATGATAATATGAAATCCCCATTCATGTACAAGTTTATGAATATCAAGTGTTTAATGAACTATATTAGTCAATGAGTTACGGGTATATGTGTGGCCATTGTGGTGTTTTAGAACTTGTACTTCATGAATTCTCCAACTTATTGTATTATGGATTGTGATGTTGGTCATGTATTCAAGAAAGTCATGCTTTGTCAGTTTCATGCTATCGAGTCCTTGGGGTACTTGTACCCGACAATTAGCTGTGTGCCTAGAGCCAGTGTCATGGTTTCAAGATACTCTCAGTTAAACCATGATCCATAGAATTCAGTCAGCCTTATGACTCAGGAAAGCTCAGTAATTTCAGTAGTATTCTGTCAGTCAACAGAACTCAGTTAACTCAGTCCAGTTCAGTTCAGTTAATCATGTTCAATATCTATCTTGATGGGAATAGAAATTAGCATCGAGCGAACCAAAGGATAAGAACCCACCTATTATATGAGGGTGTGATTCTTAGAAGCAATCTTTGCATTCCAGAACTACGTAGACAGCGTAAGTTGAGACATCATAACCTGTTATATGAGGGAAGATGAGGTGTCTTAACCTATTATATGAGGGTTCCCACCGTTCTCACTAGAGTTACCTATTATATGAGTGTTACTCAGAGATTGTCCTTACCAATGGCACAGTATTGACACCCTTCCAATTTGGGTTACAGATTGTACCCCAACTCAGCCATAATAGTATATTAGGGGGATGTCGGTTAGATAACTACTTCCCATAGTTTCAGTACTGAATTAGGACTGTCAGATACAGTCATTCAGCCTCAATGATAGAACTCAGAAAGTTTTACAGGATTAAGGATTGTCAGATATAGTCAACTCAGAATAGTATGAAACTCAGCTAGTTCCATCAGAACCTAGACTGTCAGATACATTCATTCAGTATTAGTTATTTCAGTTTTACAGATATCATTATCTCATGTTATCAGTACTCAGACTCAATAATTATATTATCACAAACTCAGTTACAGTTATTATGCATTCATGCATGCATTCTCATGTTCATGTTATTCAGTCAGTTAGTATAGTTCATGCATGTGTACCCTTTGCATTCAGCCTACCTCACATGCATACCAATACATTCCAACGTACTGACGCATTTGCGCTATGGTGTTTTATACCATAGGTTTAGAAGCACGAGCTCCAGAGCATCAGTAGCATTCCAGTCTCAGTAGTTAGAGTTACAAGTGAGTCCTCATCCTTCGAGGACATGACCATTAATTTATTATATCATTAATTAATTCATTAGTTGGAGTTTTTTGGGGACTTGTCCCATGAACTCCTTATTCAGACAGTTCAGTCAGTTAGAGGCTTTTCAGACTACAGTATGTTCAAAGAATTTATTTCAGTTGTTTTGGGTATTTCATACCTCATCCATATGTTATGTTTTATCAATTATGTTACATCTTTGAACCTTACGGTCTTAGAGCCTTTATTTTTGTATTTATACAGTAAATTATGTAGTGATCAAGTACAGATATCAGCCATGGGTTAGCTTGTGGTCCTTCGAGGTCATGAGCACCGTGTAACATTTTGAGTACCAGATTCGGGGTGTTACACGTTTAAGCAATGATTATGCTAAACCATTTTAAGTATAAACATGGTCAATCAGATGTTCAATTATTATTACTGTTAATGTACAATAATCTTTAAAAGCCTGGGATGTAAATCCACCAGCATTATCAAGACGAGTTGTCTTTATTGTATAATCTGGAAATTATGCTCTTAACTTTATTATTTGAACAAGTAATCTTGTAAATGCCAAATTATGAGTTGATAATAAAAATATATGTGACCATCTTGTATATGCACATATTAAAACCATATAATACTTAAATGGTCCTCATTGAGGGTAAATGGGCTCACATATATCACCCTGTATACATTCCAGAAATAAAGCGGATTCAATTCCTACTTTAATTGTTGATGGTCTAGTAATTAATTTGCCTTCAGAACATGCAGAAAAAAAGAATTTTTTAAATTGAAGAATCTTCTAGTTCTTCAATGAGTGTCCATATGAATTCTCAGTTATTTTGTGCATCATATTAGAACTGGGATGGCCTAACCAGTCATAACAAATAATAAAATTATTTGAATTAGTAAACTTCTGATTTACTATGGTATGTATTTCAACAGTGCAAATACTTGTGTAGTATAAGGTGGAAGAAAGAGAGGGTAATTTTTCAAATTTATATTTGTTACCCGACATTATTGTAGTAATATATTGATGTTCAATCTTTCCATAATTTGTAGTCTCAATATGATAGCTATTTTGGCGAATGTCTTTGAAACATAATAAATTTCCTTGAGACTTACTAAACTATAATGCTTCATCAATTATCAAATTTCTTCCTCCGGAAAGTAATAAGTTAGTTTTTCTGGAGCCTTCAATTAATCTTGTACTACCAGATATAGTATTAATATTGGCTTCTTTAATCCCCAAATAAGAGAAATATTTTTTATCTTTTAAAATAGTATGTGTGGTAGCATTATCTATAAGACATATATCATCATAACTGATTAGGGATCTAATTGATGATTGGGGAATTTCCATATTCTTTAAAAAAATATATTATAAGAAATTTGAAAAACTAACATAAGAAATTGCATTAGAAATGTAGAAATTAGAAATATATAGTACTTTAATAAAATAGAAAAACATAATTGCAAACAAAAGAAAATAATAACTTTCATTATAATTTATTCTCCAATAAGGTGATCAATTTTTCAATCAATATCCTCATAAAAATATACATCTTTCAAATGGGTAATATCTGAGAGTCCTTTAAAGTCATCACCTTTGTAAGCAATGTTTGCCCCAATATAATTATATGTATTTGATGGAACAACTTCATCATCATTACCTCAAAAGGTAAAGTGCGCTTCCACATTATTTTTTTTCTTTTAAGGGAAGCTTGATAAAGTTTGACAAAATAATCAGGCGTACGACAAGAACGTGCCCAATGACCTTTCATGCCACATCGGTGACAAAAATTAACCTTACCCTTTGAAGAATCATTTTGAGAACTTTTATTATTCTCTTATTTATTTCCACCGTTATGATGATAATTATTTCGTCCTCTGCCATGTCCTCGCCCACATCCACGGCCATGGTCTCAACCACAACCGCTATAATATTTTTGTCTTATTTCAGGTTGATTATGTGTTGCTACAACATTCACTTCAGGGAATGGAGAAGATTCAGTGGGACGAGATTCATGATTTTTCATTAAAAAAGTATTATTTTTTCTGCCACAAGTAGGCATGTAATCAATTCAGAATATTTCTTAAATCCCTTTTCATGATTTTTTTGTTGTAGCAACACATTAGAAGCATGAAAAGTGGAAAATTTTTATCTAGTAAGGCCTCATTGGTGATGGTTTATCCACATAATCTTAATATTGAACTGACGTTATGAATAGTAGAATTATACTCAACTATGGTTTTAAAATCTTGAAATTGAAGGTTTATCCAGTCATATTTAGCTTTTGGTAATACCGCCAATTTTAGGTGGTGATGTCAGTCCTTCAAGTTGGTCCATAATTCAAGAGGATCTTTCATACTTAAATATTCAGTTTTTAATTCTTTGTGGAGGTGATAACGAATAAAAACCATAGCTTTTGCCTTATCTTGACTAGATGTGTTATTTTCTTGTTTAATAGTATCCCCAAGACCTCTAACGTCAAGATGAATTTCATCATCAAGGACCCATGATAAATAATTCTTACCGGTAATGTCCAATTCCACAAACTCAAGTTTCGGTAAACTTGAGATAGTAAAACTATCATAAAAAGATTAATAAGTTAGATATAATGATATTCTTAAAATAAACTAACCATCTCAAATAAATTTAAATAGAATCATATATTGTTAATAGATTATTATCTAAAGTTGATTTCCTTTAGCAATTTATATTTTTTGTGTGTGTGCTTAGAATCTGAAAATAAATAATTACATAATAAATGCGTACATTATAAGAGATCTCGTGTTGATAACATGTTGTAAATAAATACACTAAAACTTAAGGGAAGGGAGAGAGACCTATAGATATAAGAAAATGACTTTATTTTCTTTTTGGTGTGTTTTATAATGTAGTATGCAATGCCTTTTATAGGCAATAGTATGTGTAATATTTGTAGTATGTGAAAATACATTCACAAAAGAAATAATTTGTTTGCCTGCTAAAATAGTATGAGTAGTATGTGTAGTATGTGAAGCATGTGTAGTATGTGAACATCCACAAAATAAATTACTTATTTACAATATAAATTAATTTGTCTAGGTTATGTAACATTATAAGTATTGAATTAGTTTAATTTTCATATTTAATTGAAATGATAGGTGAAAATTATGTCTTCTTTTTATAAAATTACTAATTATTTTCATAAAAGATAATGTTGCATACATTGACTGAATTTGTCTAGTTTATCTATGTATGTAACATCATAACCTTGCAATAAATTAGTTTAATATTCATGTTCTTATTGATATGATGGTGAAATTTATGTCCTAATCTTGTAATTATATTGTCAATTATTTTCATAAAAGGAACAAGTTACCTGAGAAAATTGAAGGAGAGGTGTATTTAAGTCTTGAATGAAGGATTGGTGACATTGAACAACTTAAAGGGTCAAAGATAATTAAGAAACTTGATTAGGTTAATTATGGACTTAATAAATATTGTCCAAAATTTCTAATCTTTTAAAAAATACAAATCAACCCAAACCCATAAAACTTTCCTCTCTCTGCAAATCAATCGTCACTTCTCTCTTTCTCTTGATAGTTTCTCTCTCTAACTTCTCCTAACCAACAAATTTCCAAAATTCTCCCTTTAATCTTCTGCAACTTCAACCTCTGGCGATAAATAGTTTTGAGTTCTTGTTCATTCCTTTTTCATTTTCAACTGTTGGTCAACGTGGCAATATTCTCCGACGATAACAACTTCGAGTTCTTCGTCGTTTCTTTACGATTTTCACAGGTAAAAAATTAGGGTTTTTTAGTTATGAAGAAAATGAGGAACTTGAGTTAACTTCTCTTCTAGTATGAGTTAACAATTTCAATATTTGTTGCTTAACTTTACAATGGGGACTCAAGAATACCCTAATTTGTGGTATTTCTTTTCTTCTCTTTTCGGAGTAAAATATAATTTTTTATTTTTACTATAGTTCTTATAGTCGAACATTGTTATAAAAATAGTAAGAGTTGAATTTTAATTTTTCTCAGAGACATCTTTGTGACCAAATCTAACAAACAACTATTGATTTATTGGTGTTTGTTATTTTTTTATTTTTTTTATTTGTGTTTGTACAATATTGAAGTTATTGGTAAATATTGATGTTTTTAGTGTGTGTTACTTAGGTGATTTTAGTAAGTAAAATTATAATTTTTAGTTGAATTTTTCATCTGGGTCTATCTATTACTGCTATTTTTTCAACGATGGATAAAACATGTAACGTGAATCCAATAGATGAGTAATCTGTTGCAACATATATGACTAATCTGTTGCAACAGATAAGTCATATGTTGCAACAACATGTGTGTAATCTATTACAACAGATGTGTCATATGTTGCAACAGATGAGTCATATGTAGCAATAGATTACTCATATGTTGGATTTGTATTATAGTATTGTAACATGAAGCCAACATATAGGTCATCTATTGCAACAGATTAGTAATATATTGCAACAGATTAGTCATATATTGCAGCAAATTACTCACTTATTGCAACAAATGACTCATATGTTGGATTCATATTGCAGATTCTATTCATTGGAGCAGTAGCAGATACACCAAATAAGAAATTCAACAAAAATCAGAATTATACTTACAAAATCACCTATGAAGTAATGTCCAAGGGATATACAAACATAATTTGACCTAAAAAAATTTCAAAAATTTCAACAGGGGTACAACGAATACGTGAAACACATGAAAAATTTCATAAAACAGGTAAAGAAGATAAAAATAGTATATCATACATCAAATGCAAAAAGGATCAAGGGGACAAACATTTGAGTTCTCCTAAAAACGTTTAAGTTCCCTAGTATTTTAATTACTTTCTAATAGATGACCTATCTATTACAATAGATTTTCTATCTGTTTGATAATTTCCAACAGATGAATCATCTGATACAACATGTTAGTCATCTGTTGGTTTAAATTAAGCAATTGTTAGAAATAACTAAATTAATTTAGCTAAAATTAAAGACGTCTTAAAGATAATGGGACAAATATTTGAGTTTTCCTAAAAATGTTGAGTTCCCTAGTATTTTAATTATTTTCCAACAAATGACCTATTTGTTGCAACAAGTTAGTCATCTATTGCAACAAATGTTTATAACAGGTTAGTCATGTGTTGATTCAAATTAAGAAATTATTAATAATAAGTAAATTGATTTAATTGAACTTGAAGAAAAGTCTTTAATACAAGACCTTAGACAAGGGGACAAATGCTTGAGTTCTCCTAAAAACATTTGAGCTTTAATATTTTAAATTGATTTTCAACATATATCCTGTTTATTTAATAATTTTCAATAATTGAGTCATATATTGCAAACACTTAGTCATCCGTTGCTACAGATGTTTATATTTGTTTGATAATTTTTAATAGATGAGCTAGTTATTGCAATCGGTTAGTCAACTGTTGCAACATATGTCTATATTTATTTGGTCATTTTCAACTGATATTTTTAATTATTTGGTCATTTTCAATAGATTACTCATTCTGTTTCAACATGTTAATCATCTATTGATTCAAATTAAGCCATTATTAGTAATAACTAAATTGATTTAACTAAAATAAAATATGAATTAACAAGTTCAATTACAGTTTCAATTAATCTCAAGATAATTACACGATCAACTAAGTATGTTCGTCCTGAGTAGAGTGATCAATTGATCAATTTTATTTGAAATGATTCAAACTAAGCCATCATTAGAAATAACTATATTGATTTAACTAAAATTAAATTTGAATTAGTAAATTCAATTACGATTTCAATTAATCTCATAGTAATTACATGATCAAATAAGTGTTTCGTCCTAAGTAGAGTGATCAATTGATCAATTTTATTTGAAATAATTCAAATTAAGTCATTATTAGTAATAACTAAATTGATTTAACCAAAATTACAGATGAACATACAATTTCAATTAATCTAACAGTAATTACACGATCAACAAAGTGTATTCGTCATGAATAGACTGATCAATTGACCAATTTTATTTGAAAATAATCAAATTAAGCCATTATTCATAATAACTAAATTGATATAACTAGAATTAAAGATTAATTGATAAGTTCACTTACAATTTTAATTAATCTCATAGTAATTACATGATCAACTAAGTGTATTCGTCTCGAAGAGAGTGATTAATTTACCAATTTAATTTGAAGCGATTCAAATTAAGACATTATTAGTGACAACTAAATTGATAAGTTGTTGGTCTTGGTAAAAATGGTGTATTGATAAGTGATGATATTTTATTGCTTTCTATTGAATAAATATTGTTATTGATTTGTTTTTCAATAGATGAACAATCTGTTGCAACAAATGAATAATTTGTTGCAACAGATGAACCATATATTATAAAAAAAAATCAATTACTCCAACAGATGAGTCATATGTTGCAACAGTAGGGTCATCTATTGCAACAGATGGACCATATGTTGCAACATATAGATCATCTCTTGGGCCATGACTTTTCAATCATTTAATAAAAAAAAATGATATGTAAATAAATAATATGAAAAAAATATGATAAACGCAATTTTATAGCTATTTAATTTAAATAACTAAAATATTAAAAAGGTGAAAAGTTATAACTTTTCAGTTTTTTGTATTTAAATCTATTTTTTTAATCTAAATAATCGAAAAGTCACCAAGTTTGATTTAATTAAGAGATATAATTATTAAAAAAGAGGTGAACAATCTTGATTTTTAGCCTAACACACTGCACTACTCACTCATTCAATCTTTTATAAATAGGTCTCCTCAACTTTATTTCTTGCATCTTCTCTTACATAAAACCATAATTACATCTTCAATCACTTCTCTTTCAAAAATAATTTTTTTGTTCGTCAGCTCGGGTATTTTTAATTTTCTTGTTCTAACATGAAAATTATTAACATGCATCTATTTTCTATTTAAGTTTCATATTTTTTTGGTTAAACTACCAGTTGGTAGTATATGTGCTTTAATGTTTTATGTTATTTGTTCATGCATGTTCTAGATATGGCTTATCTGATTTGGTACATGGCGATTCTTCTTGACATAGTGTAGAAACTTTAAAGGTTGGTTCACGAACTCGAGTGAGAGTTGGGCGCCACGAGAGCAAGGGTGCTTCGTGGGATTTGAAGACTGAGGGGTCTGTTGTCTAATAAATTTTCGATTGACAATAATAATAATAATAATAATAATAATAATAATAATAATAATAACAATATTAGGTTATATATATTTTTATCATATGTAATTTATTTTATCGGATCTACCTAGTGTTGTAAATATTTTGTATGTAATGAATGAGAAAATCTATATTTGATCGAATGAGTTTATTCTTATTTTTTTTCATTCTACCTATTTTTTTAAGATGTTGAGGGGTGTAGGTTTTTGAGCATTTGGGAGTAAAAAGAATCAATTACAAGAAAGAAAGTGTTTTATTGAGAGCAAGGCCATAGACTAAAATCAAATAACAACACAAGATTATTTACTATTACAACAAAGTTAAAGATAGATTGATAATAGATGGCCCATCTATTGCAACAGATGGGTAATTTATTTAAAATAATCAAGTAGATAAAGACATCTATTGTAACAGATTGATCATCTGTCCCAACAAATTAGCAATATGTTGAAAATAACCAAACAGATAAAGACATATGTTGCAACAGATTAGTATTCTGTTGGAATGACAAAACAGATAAAGTCATATATTGCAACAAATTGGTCATCTATTGGAAATGACCAATAAATAAAGACATTTGTTACAGCAGATGACCAATCTGTTGCAACATATGTGTATATTTATTTGATAATTTTCAACAGATGACTCATTTGTTACAATAGGTTAAATCTGTTGCAATGAGTTATACACTTAAATGATCATGTAATTATTATGAGATTAATTGAAATTATAACTATTAAATCAATTTAGCTATTACTAATAATGGCTTAATTTGAATTATTTTAAATAAAATTAGTCAATTGATCACTTTACTTAGGACAAACACACTAAGATGATCATGTAATTAATATGGGAATAATTGAAATCGTAATTGAACTTACCAATTCATCTTTAATTTTAGTTAAATCAATGTAGTTATTACTAATAATGTCTTAATTTGAATCATTTCAAATAAAATTGGTCCATTGACACTTTACCCAAGACGAATACACTTAGATGATCATGTAATTACTATGAGATTAATTAAAATTATAATTAAACTATTCAATTCATCGTTAATTTTAGTTAAATAAATTTAGTTATTACTAATAATTGCTTAATTTTAATTATTTCAAATAGAATTGGTCAATTGATCATTCTATTTAAGATGAAACACTTAGTTGATCATGTAATTACTATAAAATTAATTGAAATTATAAGTGAACTTACTAAATCATCTTTAATTTTAGTTAAATAAATATAGTTATTTCTAATTATGGCTTGGTTTGAATAATTTCAAGTAAAATTGGTCAATTGATCACTCTACTCAGGACGAACACACTTAGTTGATCGTATAATTACCATGAGATTAATTAAAACTGTAATTGAACTTATTAATTCATGTTTAATTCTAGTTAAATCAATTTAGTTATTACTAGTATAATGGATTAATATGAATCAATAGATGACTAACATGTTGCAAAAGACGAGTTATTTGTTGAAAACAAACAAACAAATAAAGACATTTGTTGGAAATGACCAAACAGATAAAGACATTTATTGGAAATGACCAAACAAATATCGATATATGTTGCAACATATGAATAACCTATTGCAATAAATGACTCATTTATTGAAAATTATCAAACTTATATAGACATTTGTTGCAACAGATGACTAAGTTGTTGCAACATATGACTCATCTGTTGAAAATTATCAAACAGATAGGATATATGTTGGATAATAATTTAAAATACTAAAGCTCATATGTTTCTAAGAGAACTCAAATGTTTGTCCCCTTCTGTAAGGTTTTGTCTTTAATTTTAGTTAAATCAATTTAGTTATTACTAATAATTGCTTAATTTAAATCATTTCAAATTAATTGATCAGTTGATCATGCTATTTAGGATGAATACACTTAGTTGATCATATAATTACTATGAAATTAATTGAAATTGTAAGTGGACTTATCAATTCATCTTTAATTTAGTTAAAATAAATTTAGTTATTACTAATAATTACTTAATTTGAATAGTTTCAAATAAAATTGGTCGATTGATCATTCTCCTCGAGACGAATACACTTAGTTGATCATGTTATTACTATGAGATTAATTAAAATTGTAAGTGAACTTATCAATTCATCTTTAATCTTAGTTATATCAATTTAATTATTATGAATAATGGCTTGATTTGATTCATTTCAAATAAAATTGGTCAATTGATCACTTTATTCATGACGAATACACTTAGTTGATCATTAATTACTATTAGATTAATTGAAATTGTAAGTTCATATTTAATTTTAGTTAAATCAATTTAATTATTACTAATAATGACTTAATTTGAATCATTTCAAATTAAATTGGTCAATTGATCACTCTACTGGGAGGAATACACTTTCAAATCATTTTAAATTTTAGTTAATTGAAATTGTAAGTGAACTCATCAATTCATGTTTAATTTTAGTTAAATCACCATAGGTATTATATACTAATAATGGCTTAATTTGAATCATTTCAGATAAAATTGGTCATGAAACACTTAATTGATCATGTAATTACTATGAGATTAATTAAAATCGTAATTGAAATTACTAATTCATATTTAATTTTAGTTAAGTCAATATAAGTTATTTCTAGTAATGACTTAATTTGAATCATTTCAAATAAAATTGGTCAATAAATCATTCTACTCAGGACGAAACATTTAATTAATCATGTCATTACTATGAGATTAATTGAAATTGTGATTGAACTTACTAATTGATCTTTAGTTTTAGTTAAATCAATATAGTTGTTTCTAATGATGACTTAGTTTAAATCATTTCAAATAAAATTGGTCAATTGATCACTCTACTCAGGACGAACACACTTAGTTGATCGTTTAATTACCATGAGATTAATTGAAACTGTAATTGAACTTATTAATTCATATTTTATTTTATTTATTACTAATAATGGCTTAATTTGAATCAATAGATAACTAATATGTTACAACAGATGAGTAATCTGTTGGAAATAACCAAACAGATAAAGACATCTATTGAAAATGTCCTAACAGATATAAACATCTATTGCATCAGATAACTAAGTTGTTGCAACAACTAACTCATCTATTGAAAATTATCAAATAGATATAGACATCTATTGCAACAGATGACTAAGTTGTTGCAATATATGACTCATCTATTGGAAATTATTATATAGAGAGAATATGTGTTGAAAAGTAATTTAAAATACTAAAGGTCAAGTGTTTTTTAGGAGAACTCAAATATTTGTCCCCTTGTCTAAGGTCTTGTCTTAAATAATTTTCCTTAATTTTAATTAAATTAATTTAGTTATTATTAATAATTCCTTAATTTGAATCAAAAAATGAATAACCAGTTATCAACATTTTTTGCAATAGATGACTAAATTTTTGCAGTAAATAGGTCATCTGTTGGAAAATAATTAAAATACTAGGGAAGTCAAATAATTTTAGAAGAACTCAAATGTTTGTCACATTGTCTTAAAGACTTGTTCTAACAAATGGATCATCCATTAGAAAGCAATTAAAATGCTAGAGAACTTAAACATTTTTAGGAGAACTCAAATGTTTGTCCCCTTGATCCTTTTGCATTTGATGTATGATATACTATTTTCGTCTTCTTTACCTGTTTTATGAAATTTTTCATGTGTTTCACTTATTCGCTGTGCCCCTGTTGAAATTTTTGGAATTTCTTTAGGTCAAATTTTTTTCGTATAGCACTTGGACATTACTTCATAGGTGATTTTGTAAGTCTAATTATGATTTTTGTTGAATTTTATTATTTGGTATATTTTCTACTGCTACAATGGATAGAAACTGCAACATAAATCCAACATATGAGTCATTTATTACAACAAGTGAGTAATTTGTATCAACATATGACTAATCTATTGCAATAGATGACCCATATGTTGGACATGTTACAATACTATAATATGAATCCAAAAGATGAGTAATATGTTGCAACATATAACTCATCTGCTGCAACAGATGAGTAATCTTTTGCAATATATGACTTATTTGTTGCAATAGATTATCTGCATATTATTGTAACATATTACTCATCTGTTGGAACTGATGGGTAATCTGTTGCAACTGATGGGTAATCTTTTACAATATATGAAGCATCTGTTGCAACAGATTACCCACATGTTGTTACAACATATGACTCATCTGTTGTAATAAATTAGCCATATATGTTGCAACAGATTACTCAACCGTTGGATTTATGCTACATGTTTTATCCATTATTGAAAAAACAGCAGTAGCAAATACACCCAGATGAGAAATTCAACTAAAAATTATAATTTTACTTACTAAAATCACCTATGAAGTAATGCCCAAGTGATATAAGAATAAAATTTGATCTAAAAAAATTTGATCAAGTAGCAACTGTAGCGGTAATAACAACAATGTTCAACAACAACAAGATGATGATGATGAACAAGAAAAGATGACAATGAAGAACAAGATGATGATAATGAAGAAGAAGATGATCAACAAATCAACAACAACAATGAACAACAAAAATTGCGAAGAGGGAGAAAACTCCAATAAATGAGAAGAGAGAGAAACACATCTTTTTTTCCCTCCATTTCTAGTAATATTATGTTTTACACTGGATCAAAGTATAAATTTAAAAACTTGTATGCTATTTTCAAACTTTCCTTACTTTCATAATTCTTAATAAAGTAATTGTCACCTACACTCAATTATTAAAACTTGAGTCACCTACATTTTATTTTAAAACTCTTTTGTCACTTTTAGCTCAAAGCCCCAAGTTACCTACGTTGCTGAATTTGTCTTTTCTATTAGGGTGAAAGAAGAATGTTTGGAAACAATAATTCTCAACTAAAGATTTCGTACTTGCTATCTTTTCTTTATTCTTATAATAAAAGTGTTGTTTTCTCCAATTCTCATAATTTGTTACAAACCTAATAAATTTAGAAAACTCATCTTATTGTGTATTTGAAATTCATTGATCGATTTAGAGAAAAGACATAAATACACCATTGAAGTTGCCCCGGATTTTCAAAAAGATAATTAAACTTTGTGGGTGTCCTAATACCCCCTAAACAATTTTGAACCGCTATTACTACATCATTTTTGGACGAATTTTACTTTCAAAAAGTAGGTGCTAAACACGCATCAATTAAAATTTGACATGTTTGACTTAATAAAAAATATATATATTTTTTATTTTAAATTATTTTCTTTATATTTTTTCTTCTTTCTTTTTCCCCTCTCTTACTTTTTGACTTTCTTTTTCCTTTCCACCAATCATTCCACTCCACGTGTTTTCTCTACAATCAATCCCCTTTAGCTTCATATTTCTTATCCTTCTTCTCCACAAAACCTCTCCATTACCACTGCCCATTACACAACAATTAGAAAGTGTTTTTATAAAAATTTCTTTAACACTTTCTCAACTTTGATTAAGTTATTAAGATGAAATTAATCATCGTATTATCTGAATAAACTTTGATATTTTAAAGCAATGAAGATTCTGAGAAAACTAATATCAAAATTGATTTTTTTTTGCAAATGAATCAATGAATTTTCTAAAATCCATAAATAGCTTATTGAAATGTAAATAAGAAAATAATACTCCTAATCATCTTGAAGTATATTTGGCTTTATAAAATTAATCAAAATGTAAAAAAAATTAAATAAGAACTTGAAATTGAAGAAAGTAAACATGGTGATAGTAAAAAAGGTGAGTAGAGTTAGCAGCGAAAATTATGGGGCATTGAATGGGGAAGGTCCATTAGAGATGGCAAGAATTTTAAGAAGAAGAAGGATGGAAGAAAAGAAAAAAGAATAAGAAAATAAAGTTAAAATATATAAGAAAAATAGAAAAACACTTTTATAAGGAAAAATTTGTAAAAGTAAAGTTAAAATCCTTTTTTTAGATTCTTCACTCTCTTTTAGGAGAGTAGACTAACGCTCCATGCTAGGTGGCTTTAAAATGTTGTAATAATAGCGGTTCAAAATTGTTTAGGGAGGTTATTAGGGAACCTATAAAGTTCAAGTATCTTTTTGAAAAAAAAATGGTCCAACTTTAGGGAGTAATTATGTTTTTACTCATCGATTAATCCAATTCTCTCAAATATGATTATACAATTTTTAAAAAAAATCATTGACTCGACTAATACAAAATTTTCCTTTTCCAAACTTTGGTAGTCCTCATAAGGCTACTTTAGTAATTTCAAGTAATTTGTTAATCTATTAAAATTATAACATGTAGTTGGTATAGATAAAACCACTTTTATTTCTTTGTTTGCCAAATGAGACTTTGTATGTGATGTGTCATAATATGAGAAATCATTATTGAGTTTTTAATTGGATAACTATTTTCTTAAAAAAAAAATATGGAAAAGTTTTAAAATGAGGAATCAAACCTTCACGAATAAGGTGAAACTTCAGGCTGATAACCAATTGAATTATTTAGATTTCTCTATTGTTTAACTAATTTGATATGATTATATTTGTTTTGGATGAACTAAATATGATTCTCAATAGTTCCTAATTACTTTTTATGAATTGAATAGAAATTTTTGTATGGACTATTTTATCTTTGTAATACCCCAAAAAATCCAAACCACTATTAGAGCCATGTACCAAGATCATGCATAGTACATCATGGTTCTTTTATAATTTTATGAGTAGGTTAGATTTATATTAAGGCTTCAAATAACTCCCAGCTATCAGACGAATCAAAACATTCCTTATCGATTGAATTCTTGAGGAGGATATTGGTATAGTCAACTTCAAACGAGCATATCTCTCATTATACTTAGAATTTTTGATCTCATAACTATAAACAGATAGATAATTGAATTAGCTTTCCAACTATACCAATTTCGCCTAAATCTGATATCGGAGCAAAGAGTTATTCCTATTTTACTCCAGCATGTCAGGATGGAAATAGTGTGATGACATTCGTGGTAGCTTACCACATTTGTGACGCCCTATCACGAAGGCCGTCAGCCTTAGGAAAAAACCAGATCCTAAGTGACGACATTCGTGGTAGCTTACCACATTTGTGATGCCCTATCACGAATGTCGCCAGCCTTAGGCAGAAACCAGCTCCTAAGTGACGACATTCGTGGTAGCTTACCACATTTGTGGCGCCCTATCACGAAGGTCGTCAGCCTTAGGAAGAAACCAACTCCTAAGTGACTACATCCGTGGTAGCTTACCATATTTGTGATTCCCTATCATGAAGGTCGTCAGCCTTAGGCAAAAACCAGCTCCTAAGTGATGACATTCGTGGTAGCTTACCACATTTGTGACGCCTTGTCAAAAATGTAGTCAGACTTAGGCATCCATCTTCTGTGTGATGAAATTTTTGACGGCCTATCATATTTTTGATGCCTTGTCATAAATGTCATCAGGCTTAAGCAGAAACCATCAATTCCAGCTCCTGTGTGACACATTTTAGATGGCTTGTCACATTTTTTGATGCCTTGTCACATTTTTTGATGCCTTGTCACAAATGTCGTCAGCTATGATTTTCAGCAACTGAGAATTTATTTCATAAAAGTATTTTGGTCATTTCCTTCACCTTCCACGACTTATAAACCTAAAGAGGCGTAATTTTTTCTATTTTTTTCTTCAGTTAAGCATCTCAAAAATCCTCTCTTACGCTCTCAACCATAAGATTAGGGTTTCCATCAAACTAATCTCTCAAAAGCTAGATTCAAGCCTTTTTCCAAGATAATTGAGAATTAAGTTTCCCAATCCATGAATTCTCCAGCAAATCATCAAGGTTTCCTTTCTAAGGTATGCGTAGTGTTCATCTATGGATCCAATCTGTTCATAGAGCTCAAGAACTATGTTTTAGATATTATTTTGTAAACTTTTTGTGGTGATATGAGTATGTACGTATTGACGATTGTTGTTTATGTTTCAATATGATGTCTAAAGGTGTTTTCATGGAATATATATGTTTGTTAATTGAAAACCATGAACTTTAGGTGGTTTAATATGGTGCAAGTATGAAACTCACCTATACCTTAAAGAATGAATGCAAGGTGTTTGATAAAATGCTTAGGATGCTAGAAATTAATGTTTGTATGGTTCTATGATGTCTAAATGACAAGTCCATGTTAGCTATATACTTCAATATGAATCCCATGCTTTTCATGTGTTGCATTTGTGGTGGTATAAAACATGTAAGATAATGGAGATATACAATATGTACAAGAAATATATCCATGCATTCCCTATAATGTTTAAGATATTGAATAACTATATGAAATATGATATCCCCTACTTATGATATTATGAATTATGGACTCAAATCTTGTGATCAAGTCATGTCATGTGTGTCAGTTTCCTTCTATAGAGTCCTGGGGGTATTCGTACCCGAAAAAAATAGTTGTGTGCCTAGAGCCATGTCATGTTGTCACGATAATCTCAGTCAATCTATAATCTATAGAACTCAGACAGTCATGTGACTTAGGAAAACCTCAGAAATCTCATGATCTCAGTTAACTCTCAGATAATAGTACTACTCCATCAATCAACGGAAGTCAGTTAATCTGTCCATGTACAGTCAGTTGAATCATGTTTAGTCTCTTCAGATGGGAGTATAAGTTAGCACTGAGTGAACCCAAGGATGGGGACTCACCTATTAGTTTAGGGTGTGATTCTTAGCAGCCATCCTTGTATTCCAGAACTACGTAGCCAGCGTAGGTTGAGAAATCTTAGACTGTCAGATTAGGGCGGATGAGGTGGCTTAACTTGTCAGTTTAGGGTTCCCACCATTCTCTTTTCGAATACCTGCCAACTAAGGGTCACCCACAACTGTCCTTACCAGTGGCGCGGTATTAATACCCCTCCAGTCAGGGCAGAGATTGGACCCCAACTTAGCTTTATGCGTTATTGGGGATGTCGGTTAAACAACTACCTCCCACAGTTTCAGAATTAGTCTCAGTAAAAGAACTCAGATAGGTATTTAGATTTCAGTATATCAGGACTGTCAGATACAGTTAGACTCAGTTACAGTACGGAACTCAGATAGTTCCTTCAGATTCAGGATTGTCAGATACAGTCACCCATGTTATCAGAATTTCAGTATCAGTCATGTTAGCCATCAGTAAACCATGTATTAGCATACAGGACAAGCTATCATGCACCCACGATTTCAGTTACTAGGTATGCATGTTTGTACTCTTACTTCATATCAGTCAAACAGTTAGCATTGTTCATGCATGTAAACCCTATTTATATTTTGCCTACCTCACTCGTATACTCAGTACTCCAGTTATATTGACGCATTTGTGCTATGGTGTATTCTTTTCATGTTACACCATAGGTTCAGAGACACGAGCTCCAGATCAACAGTAGCAGTAGCATTTCTAGTCGCAGAGATTCAGTGAGTCCTCTTCATTCGAGGATAATATGATTTGATTGATTCATTATTATTTTAGCCAGTTATCAATTTACGGAGTTAGTTGGAGACATGTTCCTTCAACTCCTTATTCAGACAGTACTTAGAGGTTTTCAGATTCAGTGTTTAGACTTATGTTCAAATTTGATTCAGTTTTCAGTGGTTTTGGGTATCTTTCACCCATATGGATGTTATGTTTTGATAGATTCTTTATTCAGTTAAACCTTATGGCCTACATGTTCATGTTTTCCTCATTATTACGTTATATATTGCAGTGTACAGGTACAGATGTCAGTCATGGGTTAGCTTGTGATCCTTCGGGGTCCTAAGCACCTTGTAGCATTTCGGTTCAGAAAATCGGGGCGTTACAATCTTTTTTGAAATTATTAATAAAATATTTTAAATATTGAAAGTTAAAATTATTGATAACGTTAAAAATGAAGGTAGTGGTATAAATTAAGATCAAATTATTTTTAGAATTTTTTTTTATTAATTGAGAAGTAATATTCTTAAGCATAAACTAAATATAAAGAACTAACATATTCTTGAGGATCATTTTGAAGAATTTAGTTTTTTTTCCTAAATTTAAATTAAAACTGAGCTTAAATTATCATATTAACTAACTTAAATTCTTGCCACGTGAAATTATGAATAAAATTAAGACTTGATAACTATTTAAAAATATATTTCTATTTATAGCTATAGAATATATGTTCATAAACTCGTAAAAATATTAATGTTTTTCAATTTGTGATCTTTGCGAGTTGTAATTATTTTATATATTTAATCATATTATTATATAAAATATTAAATTACTTGAGTTTGGGTCAGACTTAGCACGGGCCTTATAAACTAGTATTACATATATATTCATATATATATATATATATATATATATAAATATATATATATATATATACATACATACATACATACACATATATATAAATAAGTAAATAAATAAAAGAGTGAGTAGCAGCTGCTAGAAGCAGGCAACTGGCAGTCGACATGCCTACTTTTAGCTGTCTGTTTGCTCTGTGATTTTACTATATGACATTTATGTATTAAAAAATTAATAAAATTTAATTTTTAAAAAGTAAAATAGATTTTTATGACATGTCCGCTTCAGCTGCTTCAACCGAAATTTTACTATATCGGTCCTAAGTAATTATTATAGGTCTTCTAAGTATTAAAATTAATAATATATAAAAAAAGGTAAAATAAATATAAAATAATAAATTAACTCCTGTCGTGTTTTGGCCCAAAAGACCATGACTCGCACCCACACTAATCTTCCTATGGGAGAACCATCTAAACTAAAGCATTACCCAATCACTTAGTCAAGATTAAAAATGATATTATCATAAAACAAACCTACAAACACTAATCTTGAGCTAGTCATTATCAATGCGTAAATCAACAAACTACTCACTAAAATCTCGAAGACCCGAAAGTCATCGTACAAGAACTCCTAACAATGATCATGTCTAAAAGAGATATCCAAAGATAAAGTAAATAAAGAATGTTTCATTCCCTGAAAGATGGACAAGAACAAATAGGATGAGCCATGGCATCCTAGAGACGGAGTGCTCACCCTTGAATCAAGATATGCTATCAAACTCTAGAGGTAAGGTCGTGTCTAAGCCTCTGGAACACTTTCTGCACTCAACAAAAGAAGAGTATAGGGCAATGTCAGTACAAATCACTATGTACTGGTAGGTATCATAGGCCAACTCAAATTAATAACATGTACACAACATAAATCAAATAACAAGTAGACAGGCATTATCACAAAATAAATACTCACTGAATCAACAATACAACAATAACAGGTCTAACAGTACGCACAAACAAGCCACATAACCATCAAGAGTATAAACCATACTGTAAATATCCACAGAATCAACATAAATATGTACACACATGCTATGGAACTTATTTTTTCCCAAATAAATAGTCATGACTTGGAGGAAACCATCTATGTTCATGTACCGTGCCGTCGTGATACCCAATTCCCAATAATAAGTAATATAAATATCATATTTGTACCGGCGTAGTACCCAATCCTCCATAAAAGGTAATATCAATATACATATCCCTACCGACGTGGTACCCTATCCTCCATAAAAAAGTAATATCAATATACATATTCGTAACGGCATGGTACCCGATCCTCCATAACCAATTAATATCAATATACATATTTGTACCAGCATGGTACCCAATCCACCATAAGCAAGTAATATCAATATCAAATTTACACTACCTCACAACATACAATATAATGTATCAAGTTTACAAGTACACTTAAAGTCATAAGTCAATTCCATCAAGTAAATTTTCAATAATTATTTATACACGCCTCAACAATCCAAACATCATCAATTTCAAGCATGTCCGAATACCAATCAACAAATATCATATTTAGGAGCATACACAAAATTAAATAGAATCTAAACTCCAATTAAACTATAACCTACCTTAACCAACGAACCCAATTGTACTTAGTCTGCAAATTTCTTACCCTTCATCAAAGTTTCAGAACATTCAAAATGTGTTCCAATATACAATTCCCATAAGAATACAAATTTAATCAAACTCATTTTTTTTATAAATTTTTATTCTTAAAATTTTCAAGACCGTGACTAACCGAAAGTGATTTACAAATTATTGAACCAAAGCTAATCTAAAATCGTGAAAACACAGTAAGTAACTACCTAGAAATCCTTCGCCTCTAACCACTTCATCATAAATTTCCATGATTAGTCATCATTGTCTAATAATTGATTATGTCTACTAATTAAGAAAATAAGAACAATTTGATAGCATTGTTTCTTATCTTCTGAATGCCAGTAAACAATTGGCAGTGACAACCCTCATGCCTCACGTCCGATTAATTCTAATAGTAAAAAAATATAATTCATTTAATCAACTCAATCATTAGCCACTCTTCTAGGTCATCATTAGCCCATGACTACTTATGCTTGTGCATTAATTTTAATGCCATCAAAATTATGACTTCACATGTAATATGCCCTCTTGAACTCTTATCTTTAAATCAACTCCATATCAATAATATAATATTTATATGATGCAACAACTTATAATTTTATATCTGCAGGTCGACTGAGAATCTCTTCTCCAAAGTCCAACTCGACGCCAACCGTTGAGTTCGTGAAAGTTTTCTCCCTTTTTTTATTCTCTTCTTAATGTATTAACCCTAAAAGAATTATTGCTTATTGATATGGCGCGTGAGAAGAAAAATAATTGTGGTTTGACCCAGTAAACCATTAATTATAATAATTATTTAAAATATTCAAAAATTTAATAACTTCTCAAAATTTATCCAAAACCTCGAGAATTGGTCCTACTCATCCCTTGAGTCATAATTCACGTACATAAACTACGGTGAGAGATAAAATAGGGAAGATGAGAAAATTTCACAAACGATCGGGAGGGTCATTAATGTCTATACATTCACATAAAATAAATCCAAAAATAACACAAGAAACTAAATCAAAATTACAGAATAAAAGCTACCATAATCAAACTAAACATCCAAACTACAACCACTAGAACCACCAACACCCACTACATCAGACCACACACCACTAGAAATTTCTAGAACACCCAAAATCTTAACATCTATCTCCACTGCACCACCACCATCAATGGTAAAAAAATTAAATTGAAAACTATAATACGTAAAGTATCCAATCTACATACCATTTTAGCGACAACGGAAATACCTTCATCTTCATTTTCTCTTTCATTTGCTTTAATTTTTTTAGATTGAATTTCTATTGGAAGACATCATAATCAGTCATAGAAAAATTGAGCGGTGAACTTACAACAGTGATGTATATGGCTGAGATCTAAGGTCTTGATATATAAATATTTATGTATCAAAAGACACAAGAAAATGGATATTCCGACTTAAAAAAAAAGCAAATGCATTGAAGATACATCAAGAGATTTTCTTAAGAAGGCAATAAAGTTATGTATCGGAAGATGCAAAACTCGTACTTCAAAATGAAAAGATGTTGAAGTTACAACAAGCGAGCCTCTTACAAAGGTAATATTTGTTTGTATCGAAAAAAAATACTCTAAGATATACTAATGTCATAAGATATGATTTATATGTGTAAGACCCCACAAAATTCTAAACTTAACTTAGACTTTTAAGCTTGCTAAGGGGTCCCAGACTTAGAAAATTCTAGCTAAGTATTCAGACTTAGTGTCATTTTGACCTTCGTAAGTTGGCAACTATATTTCACAACCTCTATGACCTTAAAATGTCAATCTTTAGGTTGATTCATGATCATAAATGTCAATAGGTGTTCTTGGACGAGTTTTATATTTTTCAGACCTCATTTGAACCACGTTTCAGAATCCAAAATAGTGTATCAACACGATCTCGATGCAGCGCACGGGCCAGCGCGTCGATCAATATTTTTCTTGGCTCCCAGTGACAATTTCCAGTTAACCGACGCGAACTTAACGCTGCGTGTTGGTAATCGCATCGATGCCAATGACGCAGTACATCTGCCTGCGCGTCGATGGTTCAATTTTCAGTCATTAAAAAGTCGCATCTTTGGGGATAATTGAGTCTTTTTCCCACCTCTTTCAGCCTCCAAAACATATCATTAAGCCATCCAAGAGGCAAAATATACTCATTCTCCTTAGAATTTATCAAGAACAAACCCTAGTTCATCACATTCAAGATCCAAGACTCAAGGTTTCCACCATTATTCTTCAAGAATTTGTCAACTAAGGTATGTCAAGTGTTCATCCAAGGGTTGTTTCCACCCTTGGAGTTCAAGAAACTCTTTTAAACTTCAAGTAGTTGAAATTTATGATTTCCATGATTGGAATTAAAGTGTATTCATGATTATTATTTGAATTAGACTTCTATTTCATGATTTATTATATGTTTCATGTGGAATTGATTATTATGTGTGTAGATTCGTATGAATCCATGTTAAATCCCTTGAAATTGTGAAATTGGAAGTGAATCATGATGCTCACTTATTATGTGCATATATTATGCTCACCAAGTGCTTGATGAATTGTTCATGTGAACTAATAAGGAAAAGAAATCATGTCATGCTAGCTTATGTGCACGTTATACCATGCAAGTGTTTGATCAAATATCTCTATAGATACATCATGAATAAGTGTGTATTTTTATGCTATGCAAGATCATGTGATATTTTACTTTTTATGCTATCGAGTCCTGGGGGTATTTAATACTTGACAATTTAGTTGTTTACCTAGACCCAGTGTCAGTTATAGAATAATCTCAGTCATTTCATGATCAATAGTACTCTTAGTCAATTCAGGACTCAGGAAAACCCAGTAGACTCAGTATCAGTCCAGTCCAGTTCAGTATTTAGTTCAGGCCTCGGTAAATTCAGTCATTTACCAAAATTCAGCAGTCTTCTATCTGTCAATGGAACTTAGTGAACTCAGTTCAGTTCAGTTAGACAGTATAAATAGTAATAGTTCAGTCAAGCCTAGTATGAACTATGAAATCAGTCAGTGTCTATTCAGATGAGAGTAGAATTCAGCACCGAGTTAACCCAGGGATGGGGGCATTTCTGCCAGTAGAGGGTTTGACCCTTAGTAGCAATCCCTATGTTACAAAACTACGTAGCCAACGTAGGTTGAGATATCTTCTTGACAGTTATTATGAGGGTTGATACATCTCATATGAGTTTTCCTGCCGGTGAGGGTTGACGAAAGAGCTTCCTGTCAGAGAGGGTTAACTCACAACTTGTCATTACCCATGGTACGATATTGACACCCTTCCAACTGGAGTCACAGGTTGGACCCCAATCTATTTAGAAAGAGGCATATAGGTTAGATGATTGATTTCCTCTCACGGTCTCAGTTTCAGATTCAGTATCAGTATAGAACATAGTCCAGTTCTACAGATTCAAGACTGTCAGAAACAGCCACTCAGTTTAGTACCGAACTCAATATAGTTCCAGAGAATCAAGACTGTCAGATACAGTCATTCAGTTATCACTAGTACAATATCGGTAATCTTATATATCAGTAAATCTGTATTTAGACTCAGTATCCAGTGTTATCACGATCTCAGTTAAAGTATGTATATTCATACATGTTCTCTTATTCAGTTATATTTATGTCATACAGTTAGTATTGTTTATGTATATGAACTCATGCATTTTAGCCTACCTCACATAGTATACCAGTATATTCAAAGTAATGACGCATACTTTTTTCTTATGTTATGATGTCTTATATCATAGGTTCAGGCGCACAGGCTCCCGAGCACCCTTAGTAGTTTAGATTTTCAGAAGTCAGAGTTAGTGGTGAGTCATCATAGTTCAAGGACATGATTATTATTTTAGTATTTCAGTTTTATTTCAGTAGCCGGAGTTAGTTGGGGACTTATCCCATCAACTCCACATTTCATATAGTTTAGAGGCTTTTTGGACTAGAGTATTTTCAGACAGATGTATCTGTTTTAGTATTGTTATACCATATTCAGTTTATTACAGTATTGAACCTTATGACATGTTTTTTGTCTAGTTTCCATATTTTACTGTATTATTATTCAGCTATTGCAGAAGGTACCATTCATAGGTTATCTTGTGGTCCTTCGGGATTATGAGCACCGTGTAGCATTTGGGGTACAGACTCGGGGTGTTACAAACTTAGTATCAGAGCCTAAGGTTCAACAGAGTCCTAGGAAGTCTGAAATCCACATCTAGTAGTCTTGTAAATGGGTGTGTAGCGCGCTACACTTATGGACAAGAAGTTATTAGATATTTTTAGGAGAAGTTTCCCTTCTTTTAGTATTCATGTTGTGCGACTGAGAATGAGCTCCAGTTAAACTCTCTGTCTAACCCAAGTTTCTTTTTTGTTTACAAAATATGCCTTCAAAGAGGACTATGGGAAGAGGAATGGGAGATCAGCCAGAACCTTAGCCCATCTAGCTAAATCCTCTGGAAAAACACGTCTCCCACACTGAGTTCAGAGCAACTTTCACCACCCTAGCTCATTCTATGGCAGCCCAGAATGAGCGTCCAACTACTGTTTCGACCAACCCAGTGGCCAATACTGCTACTTCCAGGATTTGAGATTTCACCCAAATGAAGCCTCCATCTTTTACAGGGTCTAAACCAGATGAGGACCCTCAGGAATTTCTCGATCAGGTGCAGAAAGTTATTGATATTATGGATGTGACCTCTCTTGAGAGTGCTAATTGGCCTCATATCAGTTACAGGATGTGGCTCACTCATGGTTTAAATAGTGGAAAGCAGAAAGAACCACAGATACAGGGCTCATAGAATGGGAGAAGTTTGTTGTTACTTTTCTAAATAAGTTCTTCCAACTAGAGTTGAGGTAAGTGAAGGTTTTGGAGTTTATAAATATGAAGAAGGGCAATATGACGGTTCAAGCACATTGTCTTAAGATTACTCAATTAGCCAGATACGCTCCTCATGTGGTAGAAGATAGCAGATCTAATATGAGTAAGTATGTGTTTAGCGTGTCAAATAGTATGGTCAAAGAGTATAGGACCACAATATTGATTAAAGAGATAGACATATCTAGGCTCATAGTCTATGCTCAGAAGATAGAGAAGGCCAAGAATAAAGAGAAAGAGAGAGAGAACAAGAGAGTGATAACAGGTAGTTTTAGCTTTACTTAGCCTAAGTCAGAGGGTGGGAATCATACTCGGTTCTGCCCAAAATCCTCAGTTCTAACTCTGCCCTCAGCCAGTACTTCAGTGGCTAAATTCAGAGATGGTAATTGGGATAGGGCATCAAGCCCTAAACCCATGGTAGTGTCAGCAATGCCCAAACCAATCCCATTTGTCAGAAATATGGTAGAAACCACCAGGGTATCTGCAGAGCGGGCAGTGACGTGTATTTCAGATATGACAAGCCAGGCCATAGGGTCAGACAGTGTCCTCAGGTGGACTCTCAGAGTCAGCATAACCATTCCCCAGCTCATTCAGGTCACCCAAATCAGCAGGGTGCCACTTTTAGTGCCACCAGTGGGCAACGCCCAAACTGACTCTATGCTCTTTAGTCCTGATGGGATCAGGAAAATTCTCCTAATATGGTCACTGGTATGTTACAAGTTTTATATTTATATGTCTATTCTTTGCTAGATCCAAGAGATTCTTTTTCCTTTGTTACTCATATAGCAGTTGATTTCGAAGTCAGTCCTAAAATTCTGGTAGAGCCTTTCTCAGTCTCTACCCTAGTGGGTAAATCTATCATTGCCCAGTGGGTATACAGGAACTGTTCGATTATGATATCTCAGAAATTTACTTCAGCAGATTTAGTCGAATTAGAGATGACTAATTTTGAGGACATTCTCAGCATGGATTGGCTTCATTCAAGATATGCCTCAGTCGACTGCAGAAATAGAATTGTCCAGTTTCAATTTCTAAATGAACCCGACCTTGAGTGAAGGGGTAGTACTTCAGCACTTAGGGTTCAACTTGTTTCTTACCTTAAAGCAAGGAAAATGATATCTAACGGATGTGTCTACCATTTTGTTTGAGTCCAGGACTCTAGTTCAGAAACCCCTAATCTTGAATCAGTGTCAGTAGAATGTGAATTCCTAGATATGTATCCTGAAGATCTTCTCAAAATTCCTCCTGAAAGGTAAATTCATTTCAGAATTGATCTTCTCCCAGATACTCAGCCCATATCTATTCTGCCATATAGAATGGCCCTAGCAGAACTCAGGGAGTTAAAAGAACAGTTGAAGGATCTCTTTGATAAGGGATTAATCAGACCCAGTGTGTTCCCGTAGGGTGCACCAGTTTTATTTGTGCGTAAGAAAGATGGTACTCTCAGAATGTGTATAGACTACCATCAGTTAAATAAGGTCATAGTCAAGAACAAGTATCCACTTCCCAGAATCGATGACTTATTTGACAAACTTCAGGGTGCCAGTTACTTTTCTATGATATACCTCAGATCAGGCTATCATCAGCTCAGAGTCAGAGAATGTGACATTCTGAAAATAGCCTTCAAAACTCGATATGGTCACTTCGAATTCTTAGTCATGTCCTTTGGTCTTACCAATGCCCCAGTAGCTTTCATGGACTTGATAAACCGTATGTTCAAGCAGTACTTGGACATGATCATCGTAATCTTTATAGATGGCATTCTTGTCTACTCCCGCAGTAAGCATGATCATGCAGACCATCTCAGAATAGTATTGCAGACTCTTAGAAATTATCATCTATTTTCCATGTTTAGTAAGTGTGAATTTTGGCTAAGGTCAGTAGCCTTCCTTGTCCATATCATTTCCGGTGATGGCATTAGAGTTAACCCTAAAAGAACGAAGCTGTGAGAAACTGGCCTAGACCTATCTCTTCATCAGATATCAGGAGTTTCATGGGCTTGGCTGGCTATTACCTATGATTTGTTGAGGGATTTCATCTATTGTATAACATATGTCCAGATTGACTCAGAAGAAAGTGAAATTCTAGTGGTCAAATTTTTATGAAAAGAGACTCAACTTACTGCAGCTCCAATTTTGAACCTACCAGATAGTTCAGATGGTTTTGTGGTATATTATGATGCCTTTAGAGTCGGTTTAGGGTGTTTTTTTGTGTAGAGAGGTAAGGTCATAGCCTACGTCTCTAGAAAGTTTAAGCCTTATAAAAAGAACTATCCTACTCATGATCTTAAGTTAGCAGCAGTAGTGTTTTCCTTAAAGATTTGGAGGCACTATTTGTTTGGGGTACTCGTTGATGTGTTCACAGACCATAAGAGCCTCCAGTATGTGTTCTCTCAGAAATACCTAAACCTCCATCAGAGAAGGTGGTTAGAGTTATTGAAAGAATACGACATGAGCGTCTTGTATCATCTGAGTAAATCCAATAAAGTGGATGATGCTCTCAGTAGGATGTCTATGGGTAGTATTTCTCAAGTTAAAGATGGTAAGAAGAATTTAGTTCAGGAAATTCATTAGCTTGCCCGCCTAGGTATTTTCTTAGTCGATTCATCACAAGGTAGTTTATGGGTGCGGAGTAGTTTTGAATCATCCTTGGTTTCTGAGGTAAAGGAAAAGAATGATAGGGATCCTAGTCTAGTAAAGTTTAAGGAATCAGTTAGAGATCAGAAAGTAGAGGTCTTCTCCCAAGGGGGAGATAGTGTGTCGCGCTGCCAGGGTCAGCTATGTGTGCCAGGTGTAGATGATTTGATGCAGTGAATTCTTGTAGAAGCGTATGGTGCGTGTTACTCTATTCATCCAGGGGCCACTAAGATGTACCGTGATTTATGAAAAGTCTATTGATAGAGTGGGATGAAGAGAGATATTAAGCATCAAAAGCCTAGGGGATCCATGAAAGAGTTCAGAATTCCCACCTAGACGTGGGAAGAAGTAAACATAGACTTTCTGATGGGTTTGCCTCGTACTCATTGCTAGCATGATTCAGTTTTTGTCATTGTAGAAAAAATGACCGAATCAACTCATTTTCTACTAGTCCATACATCTTACTCAACCAAGGATTACGCCAAACTCTATATCAGGGAGTTGGTTAGATTGCATGGTGTTTCGTTGTCCATTATCTTAGATATAGGTACCCAGTTTGCCTCTTATTTCTAAAAAGCATTTCAAAAGGGACTTGGTACCCGAGTTCACCTCGGTATAGCCTTTCATCCTTGGACAAATCGTCAAGCAGAAAGGACCATTCAGACTTTAGAAGATATTCTACAAGCATATGTGATAGACTTTAAAGGTAGTTGGGATGACCACTTTTCTTTGATTGAATTAGCATATCACAATAGCTACCATTCCAGCATTCAGATGGCTCTGTTTGTGTAACGCCCTAATTTTCTAGAACCCGCATGCCACACGATGCTCATGACCCTAAGGGACCACAAGCTAACCCTTTCTGATATCTGTAACTGAACACTGCATAATATACTGAAATAAATGCAGAAAATTGGTAAAAACTTGCCAAAAGGTTCAAAACATCCAAAATAATCAATACTGAAAAACTAAATACTAACACATCTATCTGAAAAACCTCTAACTGTCTGAACTATAGAGCTGATGGGATATGTCTCTAACTAACTCCGTCTACTGAAAATAATCTGAGTTTAATTCCATAATAAAATAAGGATCATCCTCGAATGAAAAGGACTCACTGCTATGTCTACTACTGATGACTGGGACTAAGCTGCTAAGGGTGATCTAGATCTCATGCCTATGAACCTATGGTGTAAAATAAAATACCATAGTAGAAATGCATTAGTATATAGGAATGTACTGAGTATGCAAGATGAGGTAAGGCTAAATGCAAGGGCTTATGCATGAATAATTACTTAACTGAATAATCATGAGAGTACTGAATGAGAAAATATTCATGAATGCACAAACCATAATTGAAATCATCATGACTCTGAATATTGAAACTGAGATACTGCTTTACTAGCATCTGAACTCCCTACTAATACTGAGATACTAAGATACTAAATAACTGAATCTTTTGATATTAATAACTGAGTACTAAAGCTGAGATCAGTCCTATATAGAGGGTGATCTCTAAATCTAATGATAATAGAAATGCTCGACTAAAATCTGAGATCAGTCGCTAGCTGAGATCAGTCCTATCTAGCGGCTGATCTCTGTATCTACTGATAATGAGAGTACTTAGATGAATCTAAGATCAGTTGTATCTAGTGGGTGATCTCTGTATATACTGATAATGAATATGATTTAACTTAGTCTGAGATCAGTCCTATCTAGCGAGTGATCTATAAATCTGATGATACTGAAGCTGATTAACTAAAACTGAAACTAGTTCTATCTAGCGGGTGATCTCTAAGTCTGTTGATAATCATAATGATTAGCTGTATCTCACAGTCCTTACTCTGTACTACTGTACTGAGTTCCTTTACTAAGACTAGTTCTGAAACTGAGACTGTGGGAAGTAGTCATCTAACCGACATACCCCTTCTAGCTAAGTTGGGGTCCAACCTGTAACCCCAGTTGAAAGGGTGTCAGTACCGTGCCATGGGTAAATACCTCTCTTTTGGAGTTATTCCTATCTAACAAGTGACCCCTGGGATCAGTCCTATATATATATATATAATATAATAACGGGTGATCCCTGAGTATGTCAGTCCTATCTAATGGGTGACATCTCATACCTACACAGGTTATGTAGTTCTGGAACTTAGGGATTGCTCCTAGGGATCTCAGTCCTCTCTAACGGGTGAGTCCTCATCCCTAGGTTTGTTCGGTACTAAGTCCTACTCCCAACTGAAAGACTCTGAAATGATTTTTTTTCTTAAATTGTACTAGACTGAGCTGAATCTGTTACTGATCATACTGAATAACTGAGTTAAGCTGAGTTCACTTGATTCCAAAGACTGACGGAATACTACTAAATCTCGTTATCTGACTTAATGATACTAAGTTCTTATATGATTACTTGAATGTTACTGAGGTCTGAACTGAATTCTTGAATACTACTAAGATCTGAGTTGAGTACTGAACTGAAGCTGGAATTCAAATGATACTTGGATTACTGAGATTTCTTAAGTTCTGTAACTTTTTGAGAGTACTAAATTCTATAACTGATTGAGTTCTAAGGATCATGGCTTAACTGAGACTATCGTAAAAACTGACATGGCTCTAGACAGTAGCTAATTTGTCGGGTATAAATACCCCCAGGACTCGATAACATAAAAGTAAAACATAACCATCTTAAATAATCATGACCAGGGGCTTTCATTCACCATTACAATCATTAAAGCATCTCTTCAAGCACTTGGGAATCATAAATATGTGATAGTATAGGAAGACATGTTATTGGCTCATATTCCATTCAACAAGGTCTTACAACAAACACTTATCATGCATTGAAGAGCACATAATTAGGGAATTTCAAGCTAACATTTCACAACTCATGCACTAAGGCTTTTCATAAAACACTTGGCATGCATAAACTTACACATAATTAGGGATTTCTAGTCAACATGCTATAATGGCTCTAATTCCTTCACATAATCATTTTATCAAACATATGGGGAGCATGTTTTGGTTATTCATCAATTTCTACACTTAATTGAAATAAACACATCACTTAACATGCAACTTGAAAAGGGTTTACCATGAACATCACATGAATATAACATACTAGGATCAAAGCTTGAAACTTTGTAACCAAATCATGAATTAAAACTCAAAAATAACATGAACTTCAACTTCAATTCACATGAATCATGAAAAATTCATAAAAATAAGATCCTTGAATTTAGAAAAGGATTCTTGAACTTCTTGGGTGAAAGGAATCCAAGAATCAATATTTGCATGCCTTACTACTTGATCCTCGGAAGATTAATGGTGAAACCTTGATGATTGGGGTCTTGATTTTTGAACCCTAGCTCTTGTTATTGAGGGAAATTGAGAGAAAATAATAATATTTGGGTTTAATGTGGATGAATATCATGTTAAAGAGTATATATAGGGGTAGAAAAATAACTGTTTTGTCCTTGCAATTAAAATCCAGAACTTGAACGCCGATTAAAACTTCACCGCGATGTGGTGAAATCGGGGTGAGCAACTGGAATTTGACATTTCTAAAATTGAGCCTTGGTGCGACACGCCATAATTGCGGAGGCTCACTAGATTTTGACGATTGCCATTTTGGCTTACTCCGCAATGCGCCAAAGTGCCAGGTGGTACTCTGTCTCACTAAAATGGCTCTAACTCTTCGCCCGAGTGTCGGATTTGGGCGAATGTTGTATTGCTGGAAACCTTATTCAATTTCCCCCGTGGTAAAAACTCAAAATCTTTAAAATTTCATATGGAATAAAATATATTCATCTTTGAAGCAAGATCTTTAATGTTCTAGAGACGAATTTGAACTAAGAGAAGATGTAGGGTATTATAATATCTCCCTATTGGGAATATTCATCCTCGAATGAGACTTATTAAGCTGAGAATACTAGCAGGAAGAACTGACTTGTTGGATGTGAGCATGAGAAACATGACTATATGACTGGAACTATTGATATACTGAGATTTCATACTGATCATGCATATCTGATGCATTGAATACATGACTGAAGCTACTCATAAGCTAAATTCTCTTAATGGACATGCATATCTGATGCATGGATTCGTGAATGAGTTGTTCTCTTGAATGCATGACTGAATACACTGATAAGCTGAGATTTTCTACTGAACATGCATATCTAATGCATGAATACTTGACTGAGGCTACTGATAATCTGCATTCCCATAATGCATATCTGATGCATGAATAACTGAATTATAAATGCACGACTGAAATTATTAATAAGATGGTCTTCTTCTAATGAACATGCATGTATACTTTACTGAACTGACTTTTGAATGCTTGACTGATTATGCAATGATAACAGATGCTAGCTTTGTGAGAAACATTTGAAGATGAAATTGAATGGGTTTAAATAAATGAAAGTATCGAGGATTTATGAGGTATCTCCCCCTTGGGACTCTATGTCCCTCTAAGAACACTTACTTCATTAAAATACTGAGGCGATGCATAGGAAATCTACGAACTGGATCATAACTTAAACTCGTAGAACTGAAACTAATGCATGACTCATGAACTGAACTTATCTTGAAACTACTAGGACTTTCCACCTTGTAATAGTTATCTTTCCTTGAGATTTTGGATAGTATGAATAGATAAAAATATGATAAAACAAACTATACGAATCCGACTGTCTAACTGGTAAACTGACTTGTTGGTGTTACTAAATGACTTATGCTAAAAACTTATGCTTAATCAGAGTACTTCATCTGCACTTTCTCAACTACACTCTCCACTTTAGCTTTAAGTCATCACCATAAGTCTATGAATACTTTACTAAACTCTGAATTAACTACAATCAATCTTCTCTAGAGTCTGGAGTACAATAATGTACATAAATGATAAACTCATCCTAAAAGACTGCACCTAAAAGTATAAAACTCCCTACTAATACTATCCCTTGGGGTACAACTCTTAACTCCCTTTAGTCTCCGTAATCATCATCACATACCTACACTCTTTTCGGCACATGTTTGCCTTACTAAAAACATCATCTGTTTCTATATCTTCATAGACTACTAAGATCACATCTCCTGACTCGCATACACACCTTCCTATTTAATTTAAATCAAAAAACTTAAAGTCCTGTATGCACTGTTTAAGCCTACTAAAATCTCCAAATGATGTATATATATAGCCACTTACATATCAACATGACATCCAAGCCTATCTTCATGAATAGAGACTAATGTAAAGCAAGCATGCAACAATGTTTCCTTAATACAAAATACTTACTCTCTCCCAACTAAGCAACTTCCCAACTCTAAGGAGGGTTCACTGAAAGGTTAAGAACATGGGAGCCTGAAGTATCAATGGGAACTATACTAAACTGGGCATATAACTCAAGTCTTGAGATCTAACTACGCACAAACATAAATATGAAATAATCATACATATCCATAACTATATCAGGAGAACTTTCCTGATCTTGTCTAGACTAAAGTGCATCAAGCTTACATGGGCGTTGACCACTGATAGTGCTGAAGGTGGATTCTATCTGTCGTAAATCTCTACCCCTCTGAGACATAACCCTACACACTTGCAGTCTATGTCCTGTCTTACCGCACCAAAAACATACATCACTATCCGCTCTACAAACTCCCATATGGTTTCTAACACATTCTCCGCAAGGCGGATTAGTATGAATACCCTTCCCATGCCTTCAGGACTTAGAGTCTGATGCTTCCACTCGACTAACAACCTTAAACTTATATACTGGTGTCCGGACTAAAAACTGAACTGGTGCTGTGAATATCTGATGGAACAGGAAGTGGTTACTACCCCTTGATCTTGGAATAGTGTTATTTGATCTAGCCCTCTTATTCACCCTATGCTCCCATCCCTCATTCTTCTGAGTGCAAGTCAAAAGACTAGATAGAAAAATTCTACAAATTGTTCTAAGCAACTACTTCATAAGCTAAGGTAGTAAAAGCAGCTCTGAAGTTTGTATGAGAATCATGCTCATCCAGGGGATCTGCCTGAACGGGATGAAGAGCTGGCTGGTTTTCATTACGTCTTTCATTAGCTTCTCTAGAATACATGTTCTGTAAACAAAAGGGAGAAGTAGATTAAACTAAGGGTTCAACTCGAGTTCAAGCTCACTCGCACGACATGAATACTGAAAGAAGGGAAACTATTCCTAAAACACCTTATATCCCCATGTACATAAATGTGGAGCACAACACACCCATGCACAAGATTCTACTAGATGCGTCTTTTTAGACTCGTAGGACATTATTGAACCTTAAGCTTTGATACTAAGTTTGTAACGCCCTGATTTTCTAGAATCGAAATGCCACACAGTGCTTATGACCTCGAGGGACCACAAGCTAACCCTTTCTAATATTTGTAACTAAGCACTTCATAATATACTAAAATAAATGTGTAAAACTAGAGGAAACTTTCCAAAAGGTTCAAAACATTCAAAATAATCAATACAGAAAAATTGAATACTAATACATCTGTCTGAAAAGCCTCTAACTGTCTGAACTGTGGAGCTAATGGGACATGTCCCCAACTAACTCCGTCTAATGAAAATAAACTGAGTCTAATACTATAGTAAAATAAAGATCATCCTCGAATGAAGAGGACTCACTGCTATGTCTATTGCTGCTGACTGGGACTGAGCTGCTAAGGGTGCTCTGGATCTCGTGCCTCTAAACCTATGGTGTAAAATAAAACACCATAGCACAAATGCATCAGTACGTGGGAATATACTGAGTATTCAAGATGAGGTAAGTCTAAATGCAAGGGCTTATATATGAACAATTACTTAACTGAATAATCAAGAGAGTACTGAATGAGGACATATGCATGAATACACAAACCATAACTGAAATCATCATGACTCTGAATACTGAAACTCGGATACTGCTTTACTAGCATCTGAACTCACTACTAATACTGAGATACTAAATAACTAAATTTTCTAATATTGATAATTGAGTACTGAAGTTGAGATCAGTCCTATCTAGCAGGTGATCTCTGAATCTAATGATAATGGGAATGCTCGACGAAAATCTGAGATCAGTTGTATCTAGTGGGTGATCTTTGTATCTACTGATAATGAGAGTACTTAGCTAAATCTGAGATCAGTCCTATCAAGCGGGTGATCTTTTTATATACTGATAATGAATATAATTTAACTTAGTCTGAGATCAGTCCTATCTAGCGGGTGATCTCTAAATCTGATAATACTGAAGCTGATTAACTAAATATTAGACTATCCCTATCTAGCAGTGATGTCTGAGTCTGTTGATATTCATAATGATTGACTGTATCTGAAAGTCCTTACTCTGTACTGCTGAACTGAGTTCCTTTACTGAGATTGATTCTGAAACTGAGACTGTGGGAAGTAGTCATTTAACTGACATGCCCCTTCTACCTAAGTTGGGGTCCAACCTGTAACCCTAGTTTAAAGGGTGTCAGTACCGTGCCACGGGTAAAGACCTCTCTTATGGAGTCAGTCCTATCTAATGGGTGACCCCTAGGATCGGTCCTATATATATATAATATACTAACTGGTGATCCCTGAGTATGTCAGTCTTATCTAACGGGTGACATCTCATACCTACGCTGGCTACGTAGTTTTGGAACATAGGGATTGCTCCTAGGGATCTCAGTCCTCTCTAACGGGTGAGTTCTAATCCCTAGGTTTGCTCGGTGCTAAGTCCTACTCCCAACTGAAAGACTCTGAACTGATTCTTTTTCTTAAACTGTACTAGGTTGAGCTGAATCTATTATTGATAATACTGAGTAACTGAGTTAAGATGAGTTCACTTTGATTCCAAAGACTGATGGAATACTATGGAATCTCATTATCTGACTGAATGATACTAAGTTCTGAATTGATTACTTGAATGTTACTGAGGTCTGAATTGAATTCTTAAATACTTCTAAGATCTGAGTTGAGTACTGAACTGAAGCTGGAATGCTAATAATACTTGGATTACCGAGATTTATTAAGTTCTATAACTGTCTGAGAGTACTGGATTCTGTAACTGACTGAGTTCTAAGGATTGTGGCTTGACTGAGACTATCGTGAAAACTTACATGGCTCTAGACAACAACTAATTTGTTGGGTATAAATACCCCCAGGACTCGATAAGATAAAAGTAAAACATAACCATCTTAAATAATCATGACCAGGGACTTTCATTCACCATTAGAATCATTAAAGCATCTCTTTAAGCACTTGGGAATCATAAACATGTGATAGTCTAGGGAGACATGCTATTGGATCATATTTTATTCAACAAGGTCTTACAACAAACACGTAGCATGCATTGAAGAGAACATAATTAGGGGATTTCATGCTAACATTTCACAACTCATGCACTACGGCTTTTCAACAAACACTTGGCATGCATAAACTTACACACAATTGGGGATTTCTAGTCAACATGCTATAATGGCTCTAATTCCTTCACATAAGCATTTTATCAAACATATAGGGACCATTCTTAGGTTATTCAACAATTTATACACTTAATTTACATAAACACATCGCTTAACATACAACTTGAAAAGTGTTTACCATGAACATCACATGAATATCACATACTAGGATCAAAGCTTGAAACTTTGTAACCAAATCATGAATTAAAACTCAAAAATAACATGAACTTCAACTTCAATTCACATGAATCATGAATAACTCATATATATAATATCTTTGAATTTAGAAAAGGATTCTTGAACTTCTTGGGTGAAAGGAACCCAAGAATCAGCATCTATATACCTTACTACTTGATCCTCGGAAGATTAATGGTGAAACCTTGATGATTGGGGTCTTGATTTTGGAACCCTAACTCTTGTTCTTGAGGGAAATTGAGAGAAAATAACAATATTTGGGTTTAATGTGGCTGAATATCATGATTAGGATTATATATAGGGGTAGCAAAATGACCGTTTTGCCCTTGGAATTAAAATCCTAAACTAGAACGTCGATAAAAGCTTCACTACGATGCGGTGAAATCGCGGTGAGCTACTAGAATTTGACAATTCTAAAATTGAGCGTTGGCACAACGTTCCATAATCTCTAAGGCTCACTGGATTTTGACGATTTCCATTTTGGCTGACTCTGCAACGCGCCAAAGTGTCAGGTGGTACAGTGTCTCACTAAAATGGCTCTAACTCTTCGCCCGAGTGTCGGATTTTGGTGAATTTGATATTGATGGAAATCTTATTCAACTTTACAATTGTTAAAAACTCAAAATATTAAAAATTTCACATGGATTAAAATATATTCATCTTTGAAGCAAGATCTTTGATGTTCTAGAGATGAATTTGAACTAGGAGAAGTATGGGGTATTATAGTTTGAGGCACTCTATGGGAGGAGGTGTAGATATTATAATTATTGGTTTGAAGTGGGTGAGGCCACAGTGGTAGGACCTGACTTAGTATTTGATACCTTCGGGAAAGTTCAGTTTATTGGGGAAAGACTTAAGATAGCTCACAGCCGATAAAAACCGTACGCAGATGTACGCAGAAAGGAACTTGAGTTTGAGATTGGTGATTTTGTGTATTAAAAAATATCTCCTATGAAAGGAGTGAAGAGTTTTGGCAAGAAGGGGAAACTCAATCCCCGATACATCGGTCCTTACAAAATTCTCAGCCATTTCGGAAAGGTAACTTATAAGCTTGAGTTGCCTTCAGACTTAGCTTCAGTGCATCCAGTATTCCATGTATCCTTGATTAAGAAATAAATAGGTAACCCAGAAGCAGTAGTCCCTATCGAGGGCGTAGGTATTTAGAACATCCTCTCTTATGAAGAGATCACAGTCAAAATACTTGATTATCAGTTTCGCAGACTGAGGAACAAAGAAGTCCCTCTAGTAAAAATACTTTGGCGGAATCAGTTCGTTGAGGGAGCTACTTGGGAAGCAGAAGAAGACATGCTGACCAAACATCCTCACATCTTCTCTACAAATTCAGACTCAGCTCTAGGTAACAATTTTTTCTTTTAACTTACTCAATTTCATGTTCAGATATAGCTACCCACTTGGTATCAATTAACGTTGCATACTCAGTCATGCATACAAAAATCAGTTCAGTCATGTACTTATGCACCAGATATGCATGTCCAGTATATAAACTCAGCTTATCAGTAATCCCAATCATTCATTCATGAATCATGTTCAACTATGTACTCATGCGTCGGATATGCATGTTCAGTATGATAATTCAGTTTATCAAAAATCTCAGTCATAAAATCATACATCAGTCTCATTCAGGAAAGAATATTCCCAAAGGGGAATATTGTAAGACCCCAAAAAATCCTAAGCTTAACTCAGTCTTCTAAGCTTGCTAAGGGGTCCTAGACTTAGAAAATTCTAGCTAAGTATTCAGACTTAGTGTCATTTTGGACTTCATAAGTTAGCAACTCTATTTCATGACCTCAATGACCTTAAAGTGTTAATCTTTAGGTATATTCATGATCATAAATGTAAGTAGTTGTTCCCAGACGAGTTTCATATTTTTTGGACCTCGTTAGAACCATATTTGGGAAACCAAAATAGTGTATCGATGCAATCTCAGTGCAGCGCGATGGTCATCGCATTGATCAATATTTTCCTTGTCTCCTAGTGGCAATTTCCAGTGAACCAATGCAAATTCAACGCGACACATTGGTAATCGCATCGATGCCAATGATGTAGCATATCAGTCTGCGCGTTGATGGTTCAATTTTCAGTTATTAAAAAGCCGCAACTTTTTAGGGTAATTTGGTCTTTTTCCCACATCCGTCAGCCTCGAAAACATATCATTAAGCCATATAAGAGGCAAAATATACTCATTCTCTTTAGAATTTATCAAGAACAAACCCTAGTTCATCACATTCATGATCCAAGACTCAAGGTTTCCACCATTATTCTTCCAAAATTCACCAATTAAGGTATGTCAAGTGTTCATCCAAGGGTTTCTTCCATCCTTGGAGTCTAAGAAACTCTTTTAAACTTCAAGTAGTTGGAATTTATGATTTCCATAATTGGAATTAAAGTGTATTCATGATTATTATTTGAATTATGTATTCATGATTATTATTTGAATTAGACTTCTATTTTATGATTTATTATGTTTTTCATGTGGAATTGATTATTATGTGTATAGATTCATATGAATCCATGTTAAACCCCTTAAAATTGTCAAATTGGAAGTGAATCATGATGCTCACTTATTATGTGCATATATTATGCTCACCAAGTGCTTGTTGAATTGTTCATGTGAACTAATAAGAAACAAAAATCATGTCATGCTAGCTTATGTGCATGTTATACCATGCAAGTATTTGATAAAATGTCTCTATAGATACATTATGAACAAGTCTGCATTTTTATGCTATGCAAGAACATGGGATGCTTTACTTTTCAAGCTATCCAGTCCTGGGGGTATTTAATACCCGACAAATTAGTTGTTTACCTAGAGCCAGTGTCAGTTACAGAATAATCTCAGTCATATCATGATCAATAGTGCTCTCAGTTTGTTACAGGACTCAGGAAAATCCAATAGACTTAGTATTAGTCCAGTCCAGTTCAATATTTTGTTTAGACCTTGGTAAATTTAGCTAGTTAATAGAATTCTAAAGTATTTTGTCAGTCAACGGAACTCAGTGAACTCAGTTCAGTTTAGTTAGATAGTATAAATAGTAATAGTTCAATCAAGCCAAGTATGAACTAGGAAATCCGTCAGTGTCTATTCAGATGGGAGTAGGATTCAACATCGAGTTCAAGGATGAGATCTTTTCTACCAGCAGAGAGTTTGACCCTTAGTAGCAATCCCTGCATTACAAAACTACATAGCCAGCATAGGTTGAGATATAGTTCTTCCAGATATTATGAGGGTTGATACATCTCATTCGAGTTTTCCCGCCAGCGAGGGTTGATGAAAGAGCTTCCTGTCAGAGAGGGTTAACTCACAGCTTATCTTTACCCATGGCACGGTATTGGCACTCTTCCAACTGTGGTCACAGGTTAAACCCCAATCTATTTAGAAAGGGGCATGTCGGTTAGATGATTACCTCCCATAGTCTCAGTTTCAAATTCAGTCTTAGTATAGAACTCAGTCCAGTTTTACAAATTCAGAGTTGTCAGACACCGTCACTCAGTTCAGTACAGAACTCAATATAGTTCCACAGAATTAGGACTGTTAGATACAGTCATTTAGTTATCAGTAGTATAGTATCAATAATCTCAAATATCAGTAAATCAGTATTCATACTCAGTATCTAGTGTTATCACGATCTCAATTATAGTATACGTATTCATGTATGTACTCCCATTCAGTTATATTCATGTCATTCAGTCAATATTGTTCATGCATATGAACTTATGCATTTTAACCTATCTCGCTTAGCATACCAGTACATTCAAACTACTAACACATACTATTCTCTTGCACTATGATGTCTTATATCATAGGTTCGGACGTGCGGGCTCCCTAGCACCCTTAGTAGTTCAAATTTTCTACAGTCACAGTTAGTGGTAAGTCCTCATAGTTTGAGGATAGGATTATTATTTTAGTATTTCATTAGCCAGAGTTAGTTGGGGACTTGTCCTATCAACTCCACATTTCACACAGTTTATAGGCTTTTCAGACTAGAGTATTTTCAGACAGATGTATCAGTTTTGGTATTGTTATACCGTATTCAGTTTATTTTAGTATGAACCTTATGGCATGTTTTCCACCTAAATTCCGTATTTTAAAATATTATTATTCAACTATTGCAGCAGGTACCAGTCATAGGTTAGCTTGTGGTCCTTCAGATTATGAGCACCGTGTAGCGTCCGGGGTACAAACTCGGGGCGTTACAATTGTAAGAGCTAGCTATGTGTCTCATACATCTATAAATTATATATCTCTCTAGTTTATTCTCAAATACATCTAATAATCATGTACTGTTAATTTATGTCAGATATATGCATAATATACATTTAAAAATTGATTCTATATATTGTTTTTGCTTAATGAGTAGTGTATCTCAACCAATAGCTATAAAATGTAATATATTTCAACAACAACAACATACCTAGTGTAAATTGATATATTAATTGATGAGTAATCAAGTGGTAATTTGAACTTTTATATTAATATGTGTCTCAGTTCAGTAATGAAGTATGTTGTCTAAGAAACTCATTATCTATTTATTACGCCCTGGGTATCTAGTCCTTGAAAATTTTATGAAATTCTATCCTCACTACCTTGACTACAACTCATCCTATGAGTCGTAGAGAGTCTTGACGGGTCATAAGGACCCTATCGTAACCAAATCAGAAAATAAGTGGTTAAGATATGCTTTGAGTACGAGTGGCTCACTATGAGTCATAAGGTTTTGTCATGAATCGTTGGGTGCAAATCAAAGGATGTCTAGTGTTTACCCAATTAGGTTCTGTCATAACAATGACTAGCCCCTATGAGCCATAGGATCCTATTACGAGTCCTATTGGTTGAGTCGTAGAATGATACAAGAAAAAACTATAACTTGAACAAAAACGTAAAAATACATTATGAAGAAGATGAGATGAAGTAGAACACACAAACATACATTCGGATTTAACAAGAAACAAAAGAAAAGTGCATAAATGTAAATCTTATGCACTTAGTCCAAGATTATTTTCACCTCTTTTCCCGTGTGACTAGGAATGCTCAGTGACAACCTCTCGGCTCGGAAGGGCACCAACGGTCGTGTTATCTTCTAGTCCACTCATTTCATTTAAGACATGAAATTGTGGAGGTGCGTGATTAGCGTAGGCTATCTCCCATCATAGGTACTCAAGATATTGTGTCTGGAGAGGTGAATCACTTTGTTTCAGTGACATATCTAATCAGACTGCTGCTACAACTAATTGGTTCTTCAGTTGATTGGTGAACAAAGGAATCCTCTATTGATATCTGTACCTGAGCATTGCATAATATATTATAATAAATGCGGAAAACAAGAAGAAAACTTTCCATAAGGTTCAAAACGTCTAAAATAATCAATACTGAAAATTGAATACTAATACATCTGTCCAAAAAATCTCTATCTGTCTGAACTGTAGAGTTGATGGGACATGTCCCCAACTAACTCCGTCTACTCAAAGTAAATTAAATCTAATGCCATAGTAAAATTAGGATCATCCTCGAACAAAGAGGATTTACTTCTACATCTACTGTTGCTGACTGAGTTTGGACTGCTAAGGGTACTCTGGATCCAAGCTTCAAAACCTATGGTATAATACACCATAGTGCAAGAGAAAAGTATGCGTTAGTACATTGAATATACTAGTATGCTAGATGAGTTAAGGCTAAATGCAAGGGCTTATGCATGAACATAGCTCAACTAAATAATAATGAGAGTACTGTATAAGGACATATGCAAGAATGCACAACCATAGCTGAAATCATCATGACTCTGAATACTGAGACTCGGATACTGCTTTACTGACGTCTGAACTCACTACTAATACCAAGAAACTAAATAACTGAATCATCTTATATTGAATAATGAATACTAAAGTTGAGATCAGTCCTATATAACGAGTGATCTCTGAATCTTATGATACTGAAGCTTATTAACTGAATCTACTCATATCAATGACTGAGTTCTAAGCTTGGTACTATCGACTGACTAAATCTGTGAGTAAACCTTTCTAACAGATGATCTCTAAATCTACTAATAATGATAAAGAATGATTGTATCTGAGATCAGACCTACCTAGTGGAAGTTCTCTGAATCTCTTAATAATAGAAATGATGGACTGAGTTTGAGATCAGGCCTATTTGATGAGTGATCTCTGGATCTATTAGTACTGATTCTGATTGCTTTATGTGAGGCCAGGCCTATCTAGCGGGTGGTCTATGAATCTATGGAACTATCTAAGTTCCTCACTGAGATGAGTGACTATATCTGACAGTCCTGATTTTTGAGTTCTAGTGTAAAGACTGATATTGAAACTGTAACTGTGGGAGTTCTCACTTAACCGATATTCCCCGAATCTGATCTAGTGGTGTCCAACCTATAACCCCAGCTGAAAGAGTGTCAATACAATGCCACGGGTAAAGACCTCTGCTATGTTCAAGCCTATCTAACGGGTGACCCTAAACAGGAAGTCAAGCCTAATGCAGTATGATAGTCAAGCCTTAATCTAATGGGTAACTCTTAGTCCTGCGATGGATATGCCGTTCTGGAGTTCAGGGATTGCTGCTAACAACTCTAAATCTTTAACGGGAAGCCGTCATCCCTGCACTCGCTTGGTGCTAGCTACTACTCCCAACTGAAGGACTCTGAAATAATTCTTATACTGAATTAACTGAACTGAATCAGTTACTGATTTGATTATCTTACTTGACTGATCTGACTGAGTTTACTTGATTCCGTTATCTGACGGAATACTATTGAATTTGATTATCTGACTGGATGATACTAAGCTCTGAATTGATTACTTGAATACTACTGAGGTATGAAACTGAATTCTTGAATACTACTAAGATCTGAGTTGAGTTCTAAACTGATGCTAGAATGATAATGATACTTAGATTATTGAGATTTCTTAAGTTTTGTAACTGTCTGAGAGTACTGGAATATGTAACTGACTGAGTTCTAAGGATTATGGATTGATTGAGATTATCGTGAAAACTGACACTGGATCTAGACAACAGCTAATTTGTCGGGTATGAATGCCCCCAGGACTCGATAACATAAATAGACAAGACTTGACCACTCTTGCGTAATAACATACAATAGACTATCATTTGCAACATAGTCAATGAAGCATTACTTCAAGCACTTGGGAATCTTAATCATGTAATTGTATAGGGTGGCATGCTATTGCCTCTTAACTCATTCAATAAGGAATACACACACATGGGAGTGCTTACAACATATCTTAATTCATTCACAAAGGTCCTTCAACAAACACTTAGCATGCACTAGTTGACACATAATAAGGGATTTTATACTTAACATGATACAATGGTACTATTTTCTTCACATAAGCATTCTATCAAACATATGGGAAGCACACTATGGACATAAAAGATTCAATAGACCCAATTAACATGATTACATAATTCAACATGATTCTTGAGGGAGATTTATCATGAACATCACATAATCAACACATACTAAGGTCAAATCTTGAATCTTTATAACTAAAACATGAATCAAAACTTATCAACAATATCAACTTCAATTTTTACTCACATAAATCATGAAAACTCATAAAACATAAACTTTATAATTTTGAAAAGGATTATTGAAATTCTTGGGTGGAAGGAACCCAATAATCAACATCTAACATACCTTAGTTTCTTGATTCTTGAAAAGTTAACGGAGGAATCTTGAGTTTTTGAACTTTTGGGTTGAAACCTTTGGTTGTTCTTGAGGAAAATTGAGAGAAGACTAGTATATTTGGGTGAAATAATGAGAAATATCATGTTAAAAAGTATATATAGGGATAGGAAAATGACCATCTTTCCCTTGGAATTAAAATAATGGAATCTAAAAAATCCCAATTTTCCATGCTGGCGCGACACGGTATAATCGCGCCGGATTATGGGAAATTGGACAATTGAGGAACTGAGCCTTGGCGCGACGTGGTGGAAATTGCATTGTCACCTTGGTTGTGAACTGTAAAGACTCTGCGATACGGTGGAATCACGGAGGCTCACTGGATTTTGACAATTGCCATTTTTGCTGGCTCCGCGATGCGCTAAAGTACCAGGTGATACACTGTCATACTTAAATGGCTCTAACTCTTCGCCCGAGTGACGAATTTGGGTGAATTTTTTATCGACGGAAAGATAATTCAATTCTCTATCGATGAAATTTGGTATCACTTTGGAAGTCACTTCTCGATATTTTAGGGATAAAATTACACTTCACTTGACACGCTCTAAGGCTCAGACTACGGAACGACTTTGTTGGGTCTTATAAAAATCCTATCTAGATGTAATACCCCAAACTTTCTTTAAGCTAATTTAGACTTTAGAATATTAAGAGATGACTTAATAAGTGAATAATGTTTAAATCAGATAGATTTTTCCCAATTTTGACCTTTTATCATGTGGGAAATTAAATTAGCTTTCCAACGATACCAATTTCATCCAAATCTAAAATTGGGGTTAGAAGTAATGGCCGTTTTCCTGAGAGCTATCGGAACTTCCCAGGTGCGACGGGAAGGTTGACGGACCATTGAGATTATGATAGACCGTTGCTCAAGCTGTCGTAACCAAGGCAGTATACCCTTTCACTAGACAAGCGCAACGGTCAGGCAGATGGACCATCGATCTAGTGATGGACCATTGCCCAAGCCATCGTAGCTAAGGCAGTAAGTACATATTATGATCCAAGTGTGAAGGTAAGGCTGACGGACCGTCGAGCTAGCGACGGACCATTGCAGATCCCATTCAGCAAATTTAAAGCTGTTTTGAAAGGGCTTTTTGGTCTTTTTCAACTTTTTTAACACCTAGATATATCAAAATGAAGTATAGAACTTCAAATTGATCCAAAGCATCAAGAACTAGGGTTTTTTCTTAAGATTAACCCTCAAGAGAAAGACCGAATTCCTTCTTCAAGATTTCACTATAGTTTTTGCGAATTGATCTAAGATTCAAGGTTCCCAAGTCAAAAGCTTAAAGAACCCTCACTCAAGAGTACGAAAGAGAGTCTAAAGCAAACTTATTCATCTAAATTCATAATACAAGGTATGTGGGGTTTGAACAAGGGTAACGCTTTCACCCTTGTGAACAAAGGCTTATTTTAAATAGAAATTTCTGCAAATTATGAGATTTTCCATGAAATTGAAGTTAGGGTTTATACCCATTATTATTGTTTGCATGATTTTGAGATTTTTCATGAATTAAAGGTTGAATTACATGATTTTGTTTATATTTCCATGCCTATTTCCAATTTTTTTAGATTTTAAGATGATTTTGAATGTTTTGTTATCAAGCATGAATTTTGAGATGTTAAAATCATGAGATTCATATTATGACTTATTTTTCTAATATCTTGATTGAGATGATTGTATGATTTTTAAGATGATGGTTGAGCATGAATTTTAAATATGATTTTGATGCATTAAAGCTTTATATTTTAAGTCCTAAGTACAAGTAATGAGTTTATAAGGATGATCTCAAGTTTTGTTGACAAGTTTTGATTAGCACTTTCAAAAGCTAAGATAGGAACCCACACTACTTATGATTTAAAGATAAGAGAAACATCATTTGGTCATCATTATAAATCCTTGAGTTATTTTAAGGTGGATTTCCTAAAATTTCTGAGCCTAAGTATGGGAGTAGAATTTAGCACCGAGTTGGGTATGATTCTAAGGTCTTATACCCCAGAACTACGTGCCATCGTAGGATTGAGATTTATGGGCTTGAGGACAAGATAGTAATCCCTAAAGTTAAGGTTCTAGTCCGATGACAAGGGTAGAACAGCTCTCCCCAACATGGGTAATACGTTGGACTCCATGTCAGTTCACATGGTTTATGTCGGTTAAGAGAACCTCCCAGCTAGTAAAAGTAAATAACAACTTTTGAGTATATTTCTTAAGATAAATATTTTCCCTAATGATTTTAGGAACTAAGTGTAAAGGCTCACAAAACTTATTCAGCTATTGAATTACTTGAGATTTTCAGTTACAAAGTTACAACTTTAGTTTTCAGATACAAAGGTGAGCTTCTTTTTCACTTGTCCTATATGAATTGAGATAAGTATTTCTCATGTAGAAAGAAATTTCAGATTTCATTTAGTTTAAAATATTACGAGAGCAAGATTAGAATATAGATTTTAGAACTAAATGTTGTGGCTCACGAGATTTGTAAAGCATGCTTTGCTTCATATGGCTACTTATTTCAGTATTTCAGAAATTCCAGCTTATGTGAGTCACGTACATTTAACATTTTTTTTTTATATAAATGATGACTATGAGATATGTTTTTACTTATGCATTCATACCCATATACTCAGTACATCCGCAAAGTACTCATCAACATATATGTGTATGTGCTACATTGTCTCATAATGTTGGTACAAGTTTCAGTATGCACATTCAGACTCAGATAGTTGCAAATTCCAGCCTGTGAGATGACGAGTCCTTCTATATTGGGGACATTAGTTATACTTATTTATATTCTTTACTTTCTCATTCATACGTATTAATTAATGATAGTTGGAGTAGTTTCCCAACTGTCTATAGTCAGTATTAGTAGAGGCTTCATAGATATACAGTAGAGTTAATGTATTCAGTTTCAGTTTTTTTGTAAAAGTAGAGTTGTAATCATGTGAATTTAGTTTTGTATTGAACAGATTTCAGAAAAGAATTATCTTCCACTGATTTTGTACAGATTAATCTATTTTTATTTAGTTTTTTTATGAGTTATGCTAGTAGAAGGGTTAGCTTGGGGTCACTTATGATCCTAAGCACCGTGTGACATCTCGGGACCCATTTTCAGGGAATTACAAACTTGGTATTAGAGAATAGAGTTCAAGTGTCCTAGGGTGTCAGTGAAGCCATGTCTAGTAGAGTCTTGAAAAATGGTATGGAGATGTCTATACTTTTCTTCGAGAGGCTACAGGGCATTTAGGAAATGTTTCCCTTATTTTTAGTCTCAGATTGTGCTATGGAAATGTTCTCTAAGAAACTTATTCAGATTCTCATCTTGCTCTATTCGGACCATCTCTGTCTTATTTTCAAGGTAACAGAAAAATTCAAGCTTAAATCTTTACAGATAGAGCTTTCTCAAACAGTGCCCACAAATAGGTATAAGATTGTACGTAGTCTCAAAAGTATATCATCAAAACTTTTAAGTTCCAAACTTTGAAGAACTTTATTCATGTTCATGGAAATAGAGTGCTAAGCGCAAGTCAGATGTGCTTTCAGATTCCTCCTCAGAATTCGTAATGTTAATCTATACTTCCCTATTTATACATCATTCTTGAGATAACATAATTAGCAAGTTCCAAATTCCTCCCCTGATAATACTCTCAGATTTGCTAGTAAGAAGTTTTAGAATACACCCAAAGGGTTTGAGATGAGCTCTTTAGTGTGTCATAAGTCCCCCAAGATAAAAGTTATGTCCTCATTCTTATGAGTTGTTCAGTTGATACAAAATTAGATATGTATTCAAATTGCCCATTGACCCTTATTATACAGATAATGCTCATGAGAGAAAATAGTATGAACCTAAACTATTAAGTGTACTGTTATGATTTATAAATAGTAGAACCTTATTACAGTTAGAAGTATCGGTATAGAAGAGTAGTGTCAAGAAGATGTGGGAATGATGATTAGTAGGGAGTATAGATGCAAGCTTATGCATGTTATCGAGATACGTCAAGGTGATATATCCTTGTGTGTTAGTTTAGTGGAAGACAGAGATAGAGTTATTAGTTATGATGAATTGTTGTTTGCTTAAAGTAAAGAAGGAGTTATTGATGGTATTTATTGTGATTGAAAGCATAGGATATTAATGAAGTATTTAGTGGTTTAGTATCATTAATTTAGGCTTCCCTAGAGGTTGCAAAAAGGAGTTAAGCTGAAATTTATAAAGATATGATGGTAATTTAGATGTATAGAAGGGTAAATAGTAATGAGGTGTAGAAGGAGGATATGTTAATTGATTATGAAAATATAGGCCGTATGATTTTGATCGAATATTATTGCTGTGAAGTTCTACTGGACTAGTGTTTCTTGATGTTTTATTCTATAGATTCCAAGTGAGATTTGTATGTAGGGTGGGTTGTCAAATCATGCCTAGAACCAGACTTTAAGTTTAAATAGTAGATGGTTAGCAAGGTGGATGTAATAATTTCTTAGTTAGTGTGGCTAGTTGTATGGAAATGACCTAGTAGGCTGGAACAATGTATGCAAGAGCTTAAGTTTATTTCTTCGCAATGAAGTATGATGTTGCAGGTATGACGTAGAGAAGAGCCCAAGGTGATATGGGGCTTCATTATTTTTGAAACTTATTAAGTGTTGTGTGGTTATTAGTACCCCTAGAATTGATAAGTATGAATGAGGTTGTGTAGTATATGGTGTTCTTTTCAGTTAACATATGGGTTATAGGTTGGTGATATTGTAAGTTAGAGATGTGATATTAGCAGAGTATGAGGGAAGTTTAGCAAGGGTTTAGAGATATCCATGTTTAGTGTTAGAATCTAAGTTGGCAAGTGTTTAAGTTGTTATATAATGACTTATGGGGCTGTTGAAATCTAAGAGTTGAATCTTAGAAGGAGGTGTTAGCATTGGGTGTTATACGTGAAGATACAGTCCTTCAGGGTAAGTTTAGTTTTATGTGTATTGATTTATCCCGAACTCTAGAATAAAGTGATTGTGGTTTAGATTAAAGTTTATATAGTGGTTCACAAACTGAGAGTGATGGCTTAAGTCTAAGGGGGTGATGACAGAAGGAGTAACTAAGTCAGACTTCCACATTCTTGTTGACATGCCTGTGTAGTGTAGAAAATCCGTAAGAGGGGAGGATGCCCGACCCATTCTTATTTTAGTATTTCAAGTTATCCCAATACCTACTCATGCTTTATGTTTCAGTTCCATGATCATAGTTCATGTTCATGCTTATGATAAAGAATCATGTACCCTCCTAGTTCCCAAAATGAGGAGTTCCAGTTCTTTCAGTAGTTGGAATCACATTCCATAAGTGATGAATTCCAAATCTAGGACATGCAGCTCATGACTCATGTGCTCAAGCTTTATAGTATGTTCAGTTCAAGCACTCAAGCAATACTCTTAATGATCAATAAAATTTGGATTTATATCATGCATGTCCTCAAATCCGACCTCTTCACTGAGTTCATAAAGTTAAATATTCTATTCTTCAAGCCTCAGTTGAGTGTCAAGTTATACACAGTATACTTTCATTATTCAGGTCCTCATGTTCTAACCTTTTAGTTCGCATAGTTGTCTGGATGGGAGAGAGTAAATATTTCTTGTTAATGAAAGATTGTTGTGTGCTTATTTTAGCTAAGGCTATAAGTGTGAAGTAGGATTTAGGCCAAGTCATTGATACATGTCATGGATAGTTAATGTTTTATTTGCTATGTGTGAGTAGTTGAAATTTTATGTATGTCTTCTTAAGAATAGTGCATGGAATTTATTCTTGATAGAGGTTTGTAGGATATGGAAAAGATTCTTTATGAGCGTTTGTTTAGACGTGCATATGGGGTTATGAAGATAGGCTTGAAGTTCATGTTTGTATACATACAGATGGATGCATTGAGTGTTAGTAAATGTCTAGTATTAGGTGGATTTTAGTTGTTGGAGTGGTAGTGAGGATTATTCTGGAGATAAGAAGTTGTGAAAATTACAGATGTATGTCAATTTATGATTTGGACTGGTGTTATGTGTGATACCTTATGATTTTGAGTTAGGCTTGACCATAATGAGAGAGTTGGGTTTAGTTAGACTTTGGTATATTTATTTGTCAATGGCCATGTGAGAATTATAGGTTGAGTTAATGAGTATGGTATTTAAGGGGAAAGTTTAGTTGAGAGAGTATTTTAGAAGTGTGGCTAAGCTTTAAAGTGAGAAGTTGCATTGCTTGAGGCCTAGTACTTCTATCCTGACTTATGATTCACAGGTCTATGTTCCATACTATATTTGGAGCAATGTTGTAATTCCTTATTCTGAGGTCTTGTTCTGATCATGCCCAGAGTCCCTTACTCCCTAATGGCCTTAGAATTTTCTTAAAAAGGTTTTGAAGAAATACCCTATTTGGGGGAGAGCATTCAACATGATTCAGTCCGTGCAACCAGAAATCCAGTTTACATCTTCTGATTTAGTCTAGTGTTACTACCCAGAATTTCGTGAGTATGAATATTTCAAGAGATAGTTTGTTCGCATCCAAGTAGATTGCAAAATTCAGTTTAGTACATGCATCATGCATCAGTTTCAGATATTAAGTCATGGTTTAGTACATAAGGATCCTGTATATCATCTTAGTCTTTTGTAGTATTTCAACCAAATTAGTATCATTCACGGACGAATGATCTCAAGGAGGGGGTGTTGTAATGCCCTGAGTTTTAATGTCATAAACCTCTCATCCCTTCTTTGCGAACTCAGATCCAGCCGAAGGTGATTGTCTTCCTTAATTCAGTTCTTTTCTAATCAAAGATTCATCTATATTGCTATTCTTATTATAAGTTCATGCATTCCCAAAAGTACTCGAAGGATTAAAATGATGTAGAATCAGTTTAGTAATTTATTTCAGCTGTGCATACTCAGTTTTCTCAGCTAGCCAACCTCATTCGAGGATGAATGTTCGCAAGGGGAAGATATTGTATTACCCCAAACTTTCTTTAAGCCTAATTTAGCCTTCAGAAGATAAATAGATGAATTACTAAGTGAATAATGTTTAAATCAGATAGAAACCCACATTGCTTATGATTTAAAGATAAGAGAAGCATAATTTGGTCTTCATTATAGATCCTTGAGTTATTTTAAGGTGAATTTCCTAAAAGTTCTGAGCCTAAGTATGGGAGTAGTATTTAGAACCGAGTTGGGTATGATTCCAAGGTCTCATACCCGAGAACTACGTGCCACCATAGGATTGAGCTTTATGGGCTCGAGGCCAAGATAGTGATCACTAAAGTTAAGGTTCTATTCCAATGGAAATGGTAGAACAACTCTCCCTAACGTGGGCAAGTCATTGGACTCCATGTCAGCTCACATGGTTTATGTCGGTTAAGAGAACCTCCCTGCTAGTAAAAGTAAATAACAATTGTTTAGTGTAATTCTTAAGATAAGTATTGTCCCTAATGATTTTAGGAACTAAGTGTAAAGACTCACAAAACTTATTCAGATATTGAATTACTTGAGATTTTCAGTTACAGAGTTACAACTTTAGTTTTCAGACACAAAGGTGAGCTCCTTTTTTACTTAGCCTATATGAATTGAGATAAAGTATTTCTTATGCAAAACAAACTTTTAGATTTTATTTAGTTTACAAGATTACGAGAACAAGAAGAGAATACAGATTTAAGAACTTAATGTTGAGGCTCACGAGATTTGAAAAGCATGTTTTGCTTCTAATGGCTACTTATTTCAGTATTTTAGATATTCCAGCTTATGTGAGTCATGTACATTTAGCATGCATTATTTTATATATGATAACTATGAGATGTGTTTTTACTTATGCATTCACCCCCATATACTCAGTACATCCGCAAAGTACCCATCAACATATATGTCTATGTGCTATATTGTCTCATAATGTAGTTACAAGTTTCAGTATGCACATTTAGACTCAGACAGTTGCAGATTCCAGCCTGTGAGTTGATGAGTCCTCCTACTTTAGTGACTTCAGTTATACTTATTTATATTCTTTACTTTCTCATTAATACGTATTGATTAGCGATAGTTGGAGTAGCTTCCCAGTTGTCTATAGTCAGTATTAGTAGAGACTTCATAGACAGGCAGTAGAGTTAATGTATTAAGTTTCAGTTTTCTTTGTAAAAGTAGAGTTGTAATCATGTGAATTCAGTTTTGTATTGAACAAATTTCAGAAAAGAATTATCTTTCACTGATTTTGTACAAATTTAGCTATTTTTATTCAGTTGCTTATGAGTTATGCCAGTAGAAGGGTTAGCTTGGGGTCACTTATGATCCTAATCACCGTGTGATGTCTCAAGACCTATTTTCGGGGAGTTACATTAGAAAGGTAGTAGAATTCTCCTCCCATTATATAGGCCCTGTATCTGTGGACCTATCTGCCTTTGACTACTTAAACCACGTATGAGATACATCCTTTAATTGATAGACAACTAACTAAGAACTCTCACTAGTGGTTACCCCATAATATTTGTTACCTTCTACACCATGTCAAGGAATTTCTGTGGGTCCTCTTCAGACTTAGATTCTGAAAATAATGGAAGATTGATTCGAGTGAAGTTCAAAATTCTAGCTGCAGCAATATTGGCCACTGGGTTGGCATGAACAGAAGCTGGGCGTTCATTCTGGGCTACTACAGAATGAGCTAGAGTGGTGAAAAATTCTCTGAATTCGGCATGAGAGACATGCTCAATCCAGGGGATCTGCCTGAACGGGCGAAGGTGCTGGCTGATTTTCAGTTCTTCTTTCATTGGTCATTTTGGGAGGCATGTTCTGTGAACGAAAGGGAAAATTTGATTAGACAAAGATTTTAACTTATCTCATGCTCATTCGCACAATATGAATACTTAAAGAAGGGAACTTTTCCTAAAAATGCCTCTTAGCCTCTTGTCCATTAGTGGCGCAATACACACTCATGCATAAGCATCTATTGGAAATGAATTTTAGACTCCCTAGGACACTTTAGAACCTTACGCTCTGGTACAAAGTTTGTAACACCCTGAGAATGCACCCTAGGCATCACACGATGCTTACAATCCCAAAGGACCACAAGCTAACCCATGACTGGTACCGGCTGTGAGCACTGAATAATAATGATACTAAAAATATATGCAGAAGTTAGGTTGAAATTTCCATAAGTTTCATAAGATGAAAATAAATATTGAATACTGATAATAATATTGAAAAATGGAACATCTGTCTGAAATAGTATAGTCTAAAAGCCTCTAACTATCTAAATATAGAGTTGATGGGACAAGTTCCTAACTATCTCCAACTATTGAACATACTGAACTACTGGAATATTGAAATAATAACTCTCTCCTCAAAATATGAGGACTCACCACAATAAATGCTGCTGATAACCTGAGCTGCTAAGTACAATTAGGAGTTCGTAAATCTGAACCTATGATATGAGACATCATAGCATAAAATAAAGAGTATACATCAGTACTTTAAATGTACTAATATGCTAAGCGAGGTAGGTTTATATACATGGGTTCATAGGCATGAGATGATAACTGGCTAAATGAACATCATGAAATAACTAAATAAGAGTACATGCAAAAACTGTAACTACTAATCATGCTGAGTATGAAATCTATGCATATAACCTCTGCCTGAATTAGACAGATAATGAAGTATTGAGTTCTGGTAACTGGATACTGATAACTGAGGTTTAGACTGATACTAAAGTACTAAATTCTGATGGCTAAGTAACTGATAGCCATAGTTCTGTAGAACTATCTATGTTTTTTACTGAATTCTGAGACTAAATACTGACTTCTGAGTACTGAATACTGAAACTATAACTAAGGGAGTGCCCACCGTATAAAAAATATGCTCCACCGTATCCAGACTCGGCCTATACCAACAAGAACAAGCTACCGGTTCATGCCCAAAAGTAACAATTTTTCATTAGTAAGTAGCTTACACCTTAGATCTCTCGACAAAAGAAAAGATGCCTTGAAATGAATATTTTTATGCCAAATGAAAGATTCCGACCATATGGTACCTTTCTTGTCCCTAACCAAATTCCATGCCGAAGAACAAGAGAATAGCACTAGAATTCAGCTTCCAAATGGCCATTTCAGCTGCATCTTCTTGTTATGTAAACACCGTGTTGAGAATTTGATGAATAGGAGAAGGAGGTGCATGATGTCTAACCTCTTTTTCATTCGATAAACCATCAACAAGGAAGTTTGAAATCATAGAATTATCAAGCCTTGGTATGTAGTTATTGTGTAAAGCAATAGGCCCTACACCAAGCCAATCATCACACCAAAAGCTACAATTTCCACCCTTCAAGTACCATTGAATGTAATTTTCAGCATTTCCTTTATTCAACATCATATGTTTCCAAGAAAGAGATTGACCGGTATCTTAATTTTTGCTAATAGGATTTTATATTTGAAAATACATATCTCGTAGAAATTCACCCCAAATATATCTATTGGACCTAAAGGTCCACCATTGCTTATATTGCAAAGCTAAGAAAACATCATCAAGATTCTTAACACCAATACCTCCTTCCTCATATGGAAAACTAAGAGTTTCCCAGGAAGCCCAATGATACTTCTTTTTCTCCTTGTCCCATCCCCAAAAGAAATCCACAATCAGGCTCTTAATTTTCTTAAAAGTAGTAGAGGTAGGAGAATCGGTGAAAGAATATGAATCGGGAAAGATTGAAGAACCAATTTTATCAATATAGCTCTACCTTCGTAATTCAAAATCATTGATTTTTTCAATCACCTTAGCCATCATTCTAGTGAAGTAAATGATTCTTGGACCCCCAATGTATAAAGGACACCCCAGGTAAGTAATAGGACTATCTTTGCGGCTAAAACCTGTAATCATTTTCACCCTATCAATATCATCTACCGTAGCTTTGGAATGCATCATGAAATTGATTTTGTCTTTATTAATCAGCTGCCCATAAGTCTCTTCATAAATCGAAAGCATTTTCATAATAAGCTGCAGAGAATACTTGGAGGTGGAAGTAAAAATAATAACATCATCTGCGAAACTCAAATGATTCACTTGAGGACCATTCTTATCCATGTAGAAACCTTGATAAATATAATGATTTTCTAGATTATTAAACAATCTACACAACATTTCCTCAGCAAGAATGAATAGTGAAGGAGAAAGTAAATCTCCTTGCTTAAGACCCTTTGTAGAATGAAAAAATCCATATCTTGAGCCATTCACAATAACTGAGTACAAATTATTGGAAATAATTCTCCATATCATATCAATAATAATAATCTCTCCAAAGCCCATTTTCTGAAGAACCAGACAAATATAAAACCAAGAAATCCTGTCGTATGCTTTGGCCATGTCTAATTTGATAACCACATTGTCACCCTCCTTCAGCTTCCTAATGCTATGAATACTCTCCTGTGCAGGCATAATATTCTCAAAAATAATTCTTCTTTAAACAAATCCCGACCGATTATCAGAAATAAGAAGAGGCAGAATAAGAGCTAGTCATAGGCAAATAAGCTTTAAGATAACTTTGTCAGTAAAGTTGCTGAGAAATATAGGCCTGAACTCCGATAGCTTATTAGGATTCTCCACTTTGGGTAGAAGAACCAGACAAGCATGAGAAAAATATTTTGGCATGGAGTGACCACAAAAGAAATATTGTACCACTTCCAACAGATCCTTATTAATCACCTCCCAACAAGCTTGAAAGAATTTTCCTATATGCCATCGGGACCTGTAGTAGAAGTAGGACTCATGGAGAAGACAACACTTTACAACTCCTCCATATTAGGCATCTGTTGTAACATTTGATTTTGATTTTTTGTGATCAATCTGGGAATACAAGTAAGCACTTGTTCTTTTATCACCTTTTCTTCACCTGTAAAGATGCCCTCAAACTAGGAACACGCAACCCTTGCAATATTTTCATCCCCTTCAATAGTATTACCTTGCTTTTCACTGATTTTGTGAATAAACAATATCTTTTTTCTACCTCTAATAATAGCATGGAAGTACTTGGAATTAGCATCACCTTCCTGAAACCAATGAAGTTGAGTTTTTTTGTCTCAAAAAACATGCTCCAACTTGAGATACCTTATATATACAACATTAGTACGATTTAACTTTGCTCTAGTCTCCTCAGTGTTATTGTGAATAATTTCTTCTTCTGTAACTTTGACCAATTCCTCATATTTGATAACGCTCAAACTATACCTCTCAAGGAGAATGTAAGCGATCGTTGTCAATATAAAATCCAACTAGGTTGGGGTCGAATCCCATAGGGAATATGGTGTGAACGTAAGTCATTTGCGATTTAATCAACTGATAGTTGGATGTTTCCAGAAATAGGGGCGTTTTAGCTAACAAGAAATTTTTGGTCACTTTAGTTTAAATATTTGTAATCAAGAGTTTACGAAAAACCAGAATTATGTTCACTAGGGGTTTTGGTACTTGACAGATGCTACTAGTGGTTCAATATTCTTACGGTAGATAGGAAAACAAGTTATCTTTGGTGAAGTTATGCTTAAATGTCTCTCAGCCTACTTAAGTATTTAATTACCTAATCCTCTCGGACATAGAGAATTTATATTCACTGCCCAGATTTTACCTCAGGTTAACCAAACTTGTTACAATACTGAGTATTAAATGGGAGTTTAGTGTTTCCAAGTCCCTGTTGATAATTCACTTCCCACTATATTTGATTTCTTTCTCAAGTAAATCAAAGAAGGTGTTATCTGTCGTTTGCAACCAATAGACAATAATTAAAACATCAAAATTATGAAGGAGTCCTCTAACCTTTCAAATCTGGAACACTCAACACCTTATCAAGACCTACCCCTGGATCCCATAATTCAGGTTAAAGGAATTTAGATACTCATGACGTAATAATCAAAGAAACAAGATGAATTCATGCGTTGAAAGATGAACTTAGAAAAAGCTGAATAGAAATTAGAGATTCTCAGATTAAATCACCAAAGAAAATCCCAAAATAATGATGATAGTTTTTTAAAGTAATTACTTTCTCAAGCCAAAAGAAGAGGGAGAAAAATAACAAAGTATCGTCTCTCAAAACTCAAGGTTTGGAACTCTTAAGAAAACCCTAAACAAAGCTATAAATAAGTCACCCTAATTATGGAAACAAAATAATAAAATTCAGAAATTCTTCAGATTAGGTGATGCCATTTGTGATAGCCTATCAGGAGGCTGACGACTTATCACATATGTCATCAGCTTTCTCTTTGCTTTAGACACTTGCTGCTTAACGCTGACGACAAACGGCGATGCCCTATCATCTCTTTGATTACTTATCACAAATGTCATCAAGTCTCTGCTTCACTTTTCATGTGCTACCTTAGGCTGACAACATTCTTGATGACTTAGAAGCTCCTTGACGACCTATCACAAAATATCGTCACAGCTTTCAACTTAGGCCAATTCTCTATCTATGGCTGACGATGAAGCTGATAGCTTATCACAGGGCTGACGACTTATCACAAATGTCGTCAGCCACACTTTGCCTCTATTTACTTCAGATTTCATCTCATTTTCTTCCATTCTTGTTGGTTCTCTAACATATTTGCTTCTTATGCAAAATCAAACATAAAAAAATCAAAAATGACAAAAGTTGCTTAAGACTTCACAATTATTCTTAGTTAAAAGCCTCAAATATGTTAGCATTATCTCACACATCAACATCCTCAACTTAAAACAATTGGTTGTCCTCAAGCAACTCAGCACAACTAAGAGAATACAAAGCACATTTGGCAGTCAATCATCCATATCATCTCAAAACACTTTCACCATCCCCAAAGTCAGTCAATTTAAGTAAAATCAAGATCACCAATGCAACACACAGGAATCAAGATATGACATTAATTCAGATATAACAACCATGCATAGACCTGTATTACACTACCCGAGCAAGTTAGTAACTAGAAATATAACCAGTGTGCTCTCACAGCAAAGAAATCCCCCTCATCTCATATCAAGAATTATATATGTAACAATGGGGATAGTAAAAACACTCACTCTCAGAATGAAGTTTCAATCAGTGCATGCCAAGTACCATAGCCTTGCCCTTATTTTCATTACCCAGATCTTTAGATAGGTCAGCTAGGATCACTATAGGACTTCTCTTAGGCTTGTAATGTAGGTTAGGGGCTGGTATGATACTCGATGGTATTTAAAGTGACTAAGCCTCCTTGAAACTACACTAGCTTTTTGGGGTTTCACTCATTATCCTTTTTTGCTCTTCTTTTTTCTTGATCACAATTATTTAGGATGGGTGCAGTCTTTTCTCAATTACTTATTCTTTTTCATAAATTTTCTTTTTCTTGCTCTTTTCCTCTGCACCCTTCTTTTTATTCTTTTCTTTTATGCTACCTTTCTTCATACTCATTTTATATCACGCACCCCTAAGATAGCCACCCTCAACTTAGGCCATTTGCCTAAGTCAAGGTGCATAGTATCCAAGGAGGACTAGGGCCAAAATAGGTTCATTATGATCTAAATGAGAAAGTGACAGGTGTCATACAAAGAAATAGGCTAATTAGGATCAAAACAGGGATCAAGGGATATGATACACATAGGGAAGGTCATTTAGGCTAAAAGTGGGCTAATATAAAAATGGCCTATGATCCATTCCTAACCCCTATCCTTCAACCTAGGTAAGACTAACCGGGCAAGTTTTGGCTTCAGCATACAGAGGGAACTGAGTAACATCTTACACACATACTTGGTGCACAGGTATATTGCACTCGACTACTCATTCAGTTCATGCATTTATTAGGAATGATTATTATGTTACTAGAACTAATGCCATACAAAGATGCACGGTGGTCACACTTAAATGTAAATCACTCAGTTTAAAGTAGTAGACCACTTGAATAGGTGTAGAAAAATCACAAAAACAATTCAACTGCCTCAAGTACAAGTATTTCTCCTAGTTGACTACAAAATTTTACAACAACAAATTTACCCTACACCCTCAACCTAAAATCAATGAAAATCTAAAATAAGGGTTATAGTATACCTAGAATAGATCAATCCCTGGGGTCATGGGATCCTGACCCTACTGCCGCATCTCTATCTGGATTCTCTCTCTGTTCTGGTGCAGCTGGTCTATCAGTCTCTGAAGGCCTACTAGTAGAGGAACCTGCGGCTCTAGATCGGATGGATACCTCCCATCTCTCATTGTCCACTAAGGAATCAATTCTCGCCTTTTTCATCTCCTCCTTTTCAGACTTCTTTCTTTCCCTCTTTTTTGCTATTATTTCTTTATCACTGTAGGGCCTCTCGCTCTTTCTGTTTCCTTTCTTCTCACCTTTTTTTTTCACTGGCTCATCCATGAGATCAAGCTTTGGGATTTGTCCCTCAGACTCCTCAGCTACTGGATATACTAAAACTATAAAGTAGTGCTGTTGTAGCTTTCCAACCTCTGCCTTTGCTTTGTCTAGGTCTGATCTGAATAATGCCATCTCTGGAGCTGACCTTTTTCTTGACTGCGCATTGAAGCGGTTCTTCAATTCATCAATCTAGCTCGATAGAGCCTTGTAAGGCTCAAGTGTAGCCTTAATTTTTTTGTCAACTGCAACTGCGAATTTCTTGGCAAAGAGTTTAAGATGAGCCTCGCACCACTTGGACTACTTTTCTACTCTCCTGAAATTTATAGAGTTGAAGGCAAATTCTATTGTAGGAACTGCAGCTGGAGGAATTGTCTCGGTTCTGGGCACTTATGATTCTGCCATTGTTGCAGATATTGGAGGTACATCTTCAGAATCAGGTACCTCTGCATTAGGTGCTGAACTAGTACCTGTAACCGGTGGATCATTTGGAATCTCTGCGGCCCTATCAAGCATTAGCCTTGGCTGATTTTCTCATGTCGGATCAGATTATGGGTTTTTCTGGCAAAGAGTTCTTCTTCTAACCCTACAATCATCGACACATTTGCTGCCATACACAACCTTGTAATTAAACAAGGAAAGGGATATGTTGTATCAGACCTTGAGACCTAAATTTTTATGTCTTCAGCGATAATCTCTCCAAAATTCAATTTGAGGTTAGCCACAAAACTTACGACTAATATTTCTTTGTCATCCTCGAAGATATTACCACCATCTATGGGCATCAACCTCGTAGGTATAATACCCCACCAAAATCTTGCTTTTGAAGTCAATTTCACTCAGATTTGTTAGCCATTTCGGTTCTCCATCGACTATGAGTGTGGTTACCCAATTTCGCTGATTTACCCGATGCTTCAACCAGGCATAGAAAGTAGGTGAAGTGGCCTGAGGAGTGAAGTTTGTTCCATGAAGGAACCTATTGATTGTTGCTTCAGAAACATCCACCATTATGCCCCGTACCGAAACTTTATCCAACAAAGGTTGGTCAGCTGCTTTCTGTCCTTCTCTAAACATGTTTTCCAAGCGAGTTTGGTAGTTTTGATAAAACTCCCTAACTAGTGTAGGGAAAAATGAACTTCCTCCTCGTGTAGTCCATCTTAAATCATTGCCATGAAATTTCTGCTCCACCTTTGGGTACCTTCTAAACCCCTTAGTAATGATTCTCTTCTCCTCAAAGATTGTCCTCTTGATAACTCTTCTGTTAGTTCTATGAACCCCATCAAAGAAAACTTTCTAATCTTTGGGAATCTACCATCTAGTGCCATCTTGGACTTCAGGATTCTTGCAATTGACCATAGTTCCCCGAATCGGAGAGTCTTCATCATCTTGTGGCTCAGCAGAAGGGGACTCAGTTGATGGTTCCTCAGACTCTTGCCCCTCGGAATTAGGATGATCTGAATCATGCTCTTCATATTTAGCATGTTCAGAATCTTGTTGCTTAGAGACCGTCTGCTCAGAAGTTGTATGCTCAGATGTTGTTGGCTAAGTGTCACTTTCTTCACTTTCCTCCATCTCAACTGGTGGGGGTGGTGGAGTCTTTTTAGTTCTTTTCTTATTCTTTTGCTTCCTGAGTAGAGGCTCTTTCTCTTCATAATCAGACTCTTCATTGAAGAGTCTCCGAGGTACACTTCCCCTTGTCACTTTCTTTGTGGATTTTGAGTACTTTTCTTTGGGTTCCATTTCAAGACCTGTAGCAAGAGAAAAACCATTAGTTGATCCTCAAGAGTATACACTAACACATTGATCATTGAAATTCCACACCCCTTGAAAGGGTTTAGTAATACTTCAGGTCCCAGGTTTGATGACATTTTTGATAAGCCATCACAGTTATGATAGCTTATCATGAATGTCATCAGCCCTAAACAGAACCCAAAAAATTCTTATCAACTTCTGACGAAATTTTTGACAAGCCATCACAGTTGTGATAGCTCATCACGAATGTTGTCAGCTATAAACATAACCCCAACTGGATTTTAACTCATGTTTTGGTCCCATTTTTTTCTTAAAATCCACTTGATTTTCATTTTTGAGCCGAACTTTTAAACCTTAAGCTTGCACAACAAACCCTAGTTCCAATTTTTAGCCAATTTTTGCAAGCTGAACTTGGTTCAAGCTTCTTAGGAACATGGGTTTTCATCAATTTATTACTTTCCACTTGAAAAGAAAGGCTAGGTTTCAAGTATACCTGATGGGAGCCTTTAATGTGGTTACACGAGCAAGATAAAATAAAGAGAGGTTCTTTATTTTGATTGCAAACCCACACATACAAGGAAACTTTGTTTTGTTTTAGTTGGAGAAACTTTGAAAAGGGAAGAAAATAAACCAAAGATGGAAAAAGAATAACTTAAAGGAAATAAAAACTAAGAGGGAAAGTGGAAAGGCCAAGCTGTGGGCCGGGTCGGGTATTTTTAATTTGGCCCACAGTTTCAGCTAATGTTGGGCTTTTTATAATGAAATTTCTGATAAGCCATCACAATTTTGATAGCTTATCACAAATGTTGTTGGCCTAAATTGCCTCAGAGCTCCTGTTTCTGATGACAAAGCTGACGGCTTATCACAATTGTGATAGCCCATCAAAAATATTGCCAGGAGCACTTGGATGGATATATCGACTCCACATTCCTTGAACTAAAACCTAACTACAAAAATAAACAATTTTCTGGAATATAAAAATTTTGGGTTGCCTCCCAATTGCGCCTAATTTACTGTCGCGGCATGACTTGGTTATCTTGACTAATCAGACTTCACCAAGACAACCTGTTAATATCCCTTTACCATCTTCTTAGAATATGTTCATGATTAAGAAAACACACATATCCTTTGCCGGTGTCATGGATGAGTGTATTTTGAATCTTGTGTCCTTGTCATTGAACTTGAACTTCAGCTCATTCTGTTCCATAGCCACTATCACTCTCCCAGTTACAAGGAATGGTCTACATAAAATAATGGGCACTTCGAAGTCCACCTCACAGTCTAGGACTACAAAATAAGCAGGTAGATAAAGTCGGCAACCTTTACCAATACATCATGTAATATACCCACTGGCCGTTTTACAGACCTATCTTCCATCACCAACCGCATGTTCTTCGGGGTAGGATCCCCCAAACCAAATTTCTTGTACACAGCGAGTGGTATTAGGTTTATACTGGCTTCCAAATTGCATAATGCATTTGTGAAATTCAGGGACCCAATAGAACACGGGATGGTAAACGCTCCCGGATCTTCCTTTTTTGGCACTAAATACCTTGTAGAGATAGAGCCATAATGAAACATATTGTCCTCCGGCTCATGGCTAACCTTTCATTTCTTAGTCACAAGGTCTTTCATGAACTTCGTGTATCCTGGCATTTGCTCAAGTGCCTCAACCAAAGACATATTTATTATTAATTTCTTGAGTATTGCTATGAATTTGCTGAATTTTGCATCATCAACCTTTTTCTTCAACCACTGAGGAAATAGAGGTGGTGGGCTTGGGATAGTTTTCAGCACTACCTCCTACTCCTTCTCTTTGTCTTTATCCAGAGCATTATCAGAATTTTCCAGCTTCTCAGACTCCATTGGACCACTTTCTTCCGGTTCAACATCAACTACCTCATCAACTATAGGTTTTCCCACAAAAGGGCCAGGTAATGTCTTATCGCTTCTAGTGATAATAGCCAAGCATGAGCCACCATTCCACAGATTATAGATCGTATCACTTGGTAACGTTCCACTCTTCCTCTTATTGAATGCTGCAGAGAGTTGGCTCATCTGCTGTTCCAACTGTTTGATTGCGGTAAAGTGTGAGTGCACCAACTGACGGATGGATGTTAAATCAGTCTTCATGGTGGTCACACCAGAGTTGGTAGCCTCCACTCCCTTCAAAAACATAACCATCATGTCCTCCATGGATAACTTTTCAGAACTTATTGAAGCAGCATCACGATTTCCAGGAGGAACATATAACACGCTCCTGTCATTGTTATTCCACTAATTTCCATGCTCCCTATCTTTATAACCATGATTATCATAGTAAGTCCGACCTTGATTCCCTTGGACATTGCCTCGGAAACCCCCCTGATTATTAACATAGTTAGCCTCTTCATCTGCATCAGCCTCACTTTTATCCTGAGATCCCACAGCTTTCATCTTTTCAATCTTGCCTAATAGTAAATGCTTGGTTAGTAAGTCCATCTGTGTTTTAAGGTGAGCCATGTCTTGGTCACGCTCCTCTTCTCTTTTACATTGTTCCGCAGTAATACCTACAGAAGCATTGGGGATGACCACCACAGAGTCTCTAGTATGCCATGCCCAACTCTGTTTGGTCATTCTATCCAGCATCTCTGAAGCCTCTGGGAATGTAAGATCAACAAATGAACCACCAAAAGCATTGTCTGCAATTGTCTTTGTAACAGAGATAAGAGCCCTGTACAAAGTCTCCATCAAATGCATGTCCGTCATGTTATGGTTCGGACACTGTGCCAGCTTCTTCTTGAATCTTTCCCAGGTTTCATGCAAGGCTTCAGTCGGGATCTGCCTAAAGTTTCTGATTTTGTCCCTCAATTGTACCCTTATGGAAGGCAGAAAGAACCTTTCTAGGAAAGCTCTTTTCAACTGCCTCCAGTTAGTTATAGAATTGAGATTCAACTTATTTATCCACAATGTTTCCTGCCCAGACAGAGACAATAGAAACAATATCAATTGGATAGCATTCTTTTCCACTCCTGGGTTATAAAAAGATTTGCAGATGGTGACAAAATTCACCAGATGCAATTTTGGGTCATCCCCAGGAAGGCCACCAAACAAACTCTTCAGATTTTGGAGTTGAATCATACTACTCGTAATGTTGAATTTTTCCCCAAGTGCCAATGGTGGAGGAATAATTGCACCTGTTGCACTTGCTCCGTCCATTCTATGATCATCAGCATAATTGAGATCATACTGGACCGGATGGTACTCTTGCTTTTCTCAGAACAGATGATTTTTGTTAACATTACGCCGTACTGGTGCAAATATTTTCTCTACACGCCTTGGGTTACCAGGATTCAACAACTCCTCGTCTCCCAAATCTTCATCCTTAGGATTTAGATATCGTTCTTGTTGCCCGACATTTTACACATTCACCTGACCTCTAGCTAAGGCTGTCAATCTGTTAGCCTCTTACTGTTCTACTATTCTTCCAATTCATTGCGGTTCCGAATTAGGTGGTGATAACGGTTCTCCAGAACTTCTGGTTCTTAGCATACACTATAAAGATCCTGCAAATAAACAAAAACAACAATAAATATAAAACTAGGAAACATGACTAACTGTCAATTAGAGCACACAAAATTCAGTTTTCAACTATATTCCCCGACAACCACGCCATTTTTTTTGATAATGCTCAAACTACACCTCTCAACGATAATGTAAGCAATCGTTGTCAATATAAAACCCAAATAGGTTGGGGTCAAAACCCATAGGGAATATGGTGTGAACGTAAGTCATTTGCAATTTAATCAACTGATAGTTGGATGTTTCTAGAAATAGGGGGGTTTTAGTTAAAAAATAAGTGTTGGTCACTTTAGTTTAAATGTTTATAATCAAGAGTTTATGAAAAACCAGAATTATGTTCACTAGGGGTTTTGGTACTTGACAGATGCTACTAGTGGTTCAAGATTCTTATGGTAGGTAGGACAACAAGTTATCTTTAGCAAAGTTATGCTTAAATGTCTCTCGACCTACTTAAGCATTTAATTACCTAATCCTCTTGGACTTAGGGAATTTATATTCACTGCCCAAATTTTGCCTCAGGTTAACCAACCTTGTTTCAGTGCTGATTATTAAATGGAAGTTTGGTGTTTCCAAGTCCCTGTTGATAATTCACTTCCCACTATATTTCATTTCTTTCTCAAGAAAATCAAAGAAGGTGTTATCTATCATTTGCAACCAATAAACAATAATTAAAACATCTGAATTATCAAGGAGTCCTACCACCTTTCGAATCTTGAACACTCAACACCTTATCAAGACCTACCCCTAGATCCCATAATTCAGGTTAAAGGAATTTAGATGCTCATGACATAATAATCGAAGCAACGAGATGAATTCATGCTTTGAAAAGATGAACTTACCAAAAGACGAATAGAAACTAGAGATTCTCAGATTAAATCACCAAAGAAAATCCCAAAATAATGATGATAGTCTATTTAAAGTAATTACTTTCTCAAGCCAAAAGAAGAGGGATAAAAATATCAAAGTATCATCTCTCAAAACTCAAGGTTCGGAACTCTTAAGAAAACCCTAAACGAGGCTTTAAATAAGTCACCCTAATAATGGAAATAAAATAATAAAATTCAAAAATCCTTCGGATTAGGTGACGCCATTATTGATAGCCTATTAAGAGACTAACGACTTATCACAAATATTATCATCTTCGTCTTTGCTTTGGACACTTGATGCCTAACGCTGATGACAAATGGTGATGCCCTATCAGCTCCTAGATGACTTATCACAAATGTCGTCAAGTCTCTGCTTCAGTTCTCATGTGCTGCCTTAGGGTACCGACATTCTTAATGGCTTATCATCTCCTTGATGACCTATCACAAAATGTCATCACAAATTTAAACTTAGGACAATTCTTTGTCTATGGATGACGATGAATCTAATAACTTATCAAAGGGCTTACAACTTATCACAAATGTCGTCAGCCACACTTTTCCTCTATTTACTTCAGATTTCAGCTCATTTTCTTCCATTCTTGTTGGTTCTCTAATATATTAGCTTCTTTTGCAAAATTAAACATAAAACAATAAAAAATGACAAAAGTTTCTTAAGACATCGCATTTATTCCAATTTAAAATCCTCAAATGTGTTATCTAACTCACACATCAATATTCTTTCACAGTAGCATAAATATCCCCGTATTCGCTCTTAAACCAATTGCTCAGCGTCTCAGCGTATGAGAAACCCTTTTTATTTTTATATGAAACCTCCACATAGGATTGCCGTCAATAGCTATGTCTCAGCAGCTCTAACAGTAGTAATAAAATTAGGATTTTCAACCCAACAGCTTAAGAATTTGAAGTATTTAATCACCTTCTATTGTCTTCCAATAATTTCTAATAAGAGAGGACAATGGTCTGAACCTATAGAAGAAAGATGAGTAATAGTAGATTGGGGCATGATTTTCAGCCACTGGTCATTAACCATCTCCCTGTCAGGCCTTCTCTAAATCCTTTCATCGGCACTTCTATGATTGCACCAAGTAATATTTTGACCATGAAAACCAAGGTCAGTAAGCCCACAAGCCTCAATCACTCCAATGAACTCGAAGCTTTTATTCATATTGTACATCTGACCCCCCAACATCTCATCAATATCAACAATAGTATTAAAGTCACCTAAGGTTCACCAAGATTTATTGAACCTAGAAAAGTAAAGCATTTTTCCCACAAAGGTCTTCTCATGTAGTTTTTGCATTTAGCTTAAACAAAAGTGTTGGGAAAATTACTTGGATGAGAATCATGCTTGATCTTACAGGCGATTTGCTGATCATATTGATCTAACACATTGCAGTCCACATCTTGATTCCAAAATAGCCAAATTTTTCCATTTACATTGCAAGTTGAATTCTACATAGTGAGCTGAGTTTTATAAAAAATTAATTGAGAATTATCAGAGAAAGGTTCCAATATAGAAATCATTGAAATTCTATGAAAATTCTTAAGCTTTTGAAGTCTTTCAAGAGCTCCCTGCGTATTGATGCTCCTAGCATTCCAACAGATAGTACAAATTATCAAAACTTTTAGACTGAGACCTTGTTTTGATTCTGATAACAGTAGCAGAAGTACTGGTGGTATTATGCTTGATTTTTGCATGTCTTTTTTTCTGACCTCGTAGAGAAAGACCTTGGTTATTACTGATTTTCTGAACTTCCTTTTGCATTCTATTTTAAAGACTAGATCTAGAAGCTCTATTTAATTGACCACTGATATAACCTTCCCCATCTTCTTCCATAGGCAAAGTATCCTCATTAATTTCATCTTCTGAGTTAATGACACTATACTCATCAATAATATTCTCTTCTGAAGTTGAAATTACTTGAATGGGGTTGAAAGTATTTGGATCTTTAAAACTATTCACCATCTTCACAATAGTTTCTAAAGGCTCAACATAAAGATCTGCTTGTTTAGTGACTAACACACAATTCTGAGTACCCTTTTATTGCAGATTGTTATAACTTTTCTCACCTCTTTCTTGTCTCTTTTTAAGCTGATGTCTCTTCTTTTTACTGAGCCCAAGAGTAGCCTTATTGTTGAGAGATTGTAAAGATTCTCCCACCTTAGCAGTAATATTCAATTCATTTTCTTGTTGTTTCTTTCTAGTAGAAGCTTGCACCAAAATCTTCTCATCAGACAACTGGCCATTATTTTTCCTAGCTTCTGAACCAAAATCTGAACCCATATCCTGAAAAATATTACTAGTAGAACTATCTGCAGAATTCTGCCTAATAACATCAAGTATTTTAGCTTTAATATAAGCAGCAATAGTAGTAGTAGGGGCTCTAAAGTCAGTCCTAGGGTCAACCATATTAAGAACACCCTTTTTCTTGGAAACCCCTTCCTTCAAGTTAGAAGGTTTCTCCTTCACACCAGCCTCACGTCCATTAACTTCATTATCAACTAAAACCATGGGGTGCGTTTGATGGAGCATTGAGTCAATACCCGAGGTTCTTTTAAGGACATTTCCAGTGCTTGTATCATTTTAGGGTAGAGTTTGTTCATCCTCAACTTTGTCACCGATTAAAATGTTCAATTTATCGTGATGGGGTTGATGGAGAATTGAGTCAATACCTTGGTTCCTTTTAACTAGGATGTTTCCAGCAGCTACAACTTGCTTTCTAGCATTTGCTAAATTATTTTTTGTACCAGATTTCTCTATTTTTTCCTTTGATCTCTCCGCTTCCATTTGCATCTTCTTATTTTCTCGATTACTATGTTTATGTTTGGATCTTTGGGGAATAGAATTACCACATTTAAAACTATTATCTATGGGTTGGGTTTACTGATTCTGGACTCATGAATCAACATTACAATGCTTGGGAATTTCGCTAACAAAATGAGAATTTATACCTGGTTGTTGTTATTGCTGGCTTTGCTGAATTGCTGCAGCATTGTTGTTGGGATTTTAGGGCATGGTACTGCTATAATAACGCTCAAAATTGTGGGGTTGGGGTTATTGATTTAGGACTCCATAATCAATATTACATTTTTGGGAATTTTTGTTATTAATTTGAGAAAACATACCTGTTGGTTGCTTTTGTTGAGTCTGCTGATTCGCTGGTTGCTTATTCTAAGGTGATTTAGACCTGAAAACTTGTCATTTATTGGTTGAACCTGTCTGATTTTGCCGGTGATATTGTTCTTCCTGAGGTTGAACATGCCTTTTACCTCTTTATCTTTGAACTTGCCACTGATCTCAAGTACTAACATTCTTGTTTTCTTCTTGTTGATTTCCATCATTTTTCCTTGCAGGTGCTGAGTTTTCTATTTCATTTTTCTGAACCTTGTTTCTTTCATCATTAGGATGTTGTAAAAAACCATTTTTTTCTACTTCTTCCATTTTCTTTTTCCTCTTAGCCTCATCATCTTTCCTTTAAAACCGAACAAGTCATGGAAGATGTCGTTGATGTTTACAGTAACAACAATAATTAGGAACTCCCTCATATTGAACATTCTTCCACATTCCTTCACCATTTTCATCTTCATCATAACCCACCCATATAAGAGAGGGCCTATCCTTGGTAAGATCAACTTGAATTTTCACTTTTGCAATACTCCCTCTTGTCTTTCTATAAGTTACCAAGTCTAAGAACAAAGCTTTACCTACAAGAGACAACAAAGGAGAAAGAATTTCCATGCAATAACAATGCCATGGTAACTCAGGTAATACAACCCAGATAAGAACCAAAGGATTTTCAATCTCGGGTTTAAAAGTAGGAATCCAAAGTTGTAACCTCATCAATTGTCCTTCAATATACATTCTTCCATTAGACCAAACAGTAGAGTGATCATACTCATTATCCAAATCAATATATAAGTGTCTCGCATTGAAATGAGTTAATTTAACACCACCTCTAAGCTCAGTTTGCATAATAAATTATTTTCTAACAATATCCATTTTAGGCATTGTATTAGAAAACTTATCGATAAGAGTATACTTACATCTTGCTGCAAATTTTACCTTCCAATCCTCAGGCTTGAACACCACGGTTGGTAATCCCTGATTGGTAGTAATTATACGAAAATCAATGTGAATTATAGTTTCTTTATGTGCTTCTTGTTCCCTCAACTTAGTCACAAAGGCATGAGACACCACTGGAGCATTAGGACCTGGTACTTTGGTACTCCAACAATTAGTTTTAGGCTGATTTTGATTCTCAGGTTTGAGATTTTCAACATTTTCCTTAGGTTCTTCAATAAGATCAATGGAATTATGTTGATTTTGATCCTTATTTCCAATAACAACATTTCCCTCTAAATACTTAGCTTTATCACTCAAATCAACAGTAATAGTAGTCTTAGGATCAATCTTAACAGGTTTTTCAAAATTATAAGACACCTCCAAAGGTTTATCATTTGGTACATAAGGAATTTTTAATTGTATAGCTAGTAAATTCCATCATTCATGTTTGTATTTTTCCAGTATCACTTTGCTTAAGTACAATACCTTGAATTTTCTTATTCTGATCTCTAACATTATTAGGGATAGAGAACTCACCTGAAAATTCTTTCATTTTTGATGAAGAATCATCATCATAAGTCATACTTTGCTCAGTATTTGTCGATTTCTCCGATTTCGTGTCATGAACAGTTACGACCTTCGTTGAAACCCTAGAATTCAAATTGGAAGTGTTGTTGGGATCATTTGAAGGGGATTTTGAAACATTCACCATCCCCACCTAATTTTTAGTATATTCCTTTAGCTCAATTTGATTTACAATCACTGGAGCACCATCTCCGATCATATTAGCCCTAGTAGTAATCAAAAAATCACAATTGGATGAATTATGATCATTTTCTGAAGGGGATTTTGACTTATCAGCATTTCCAACATCATTTTCAATGAAAACCTATTGAGGATTTTGAATTAACATTGACAAATTGTCCTTTTCCGTTGAGTTCGCTGAATTAGGGCTAAAATCCTTAATTTTAAGATTGGAGTCATTCTTAATTGTAATAATTGGGGCTTTTTCCATAGAATTATTCCCCACATCCCCAGCTATCAAATTACATTGAGAATTTACAATTTCATCAAAATAATTCAAGTTGCCAGAATTTTGAGCTTTTCCGGTGAACTTACCAACACCGCTTTGATTTGCTTGAGCCACAACAGAAGTGGTCTGGGTGTAATGCCTCTCTCTATCATCTCCAACATTTAAAACATCATGAAATTGATTACAAAATGGTCAATTTTGAGATTGAAATTTGGATTTCTTTGCCTCAATAGTGTTTGAATCTGCATGTACAATCATGTCACGCGATCCAGCATCATTTTGAGATAGAAATTTTTTATCCAAATCCTATTTCTCCTCAGAAATTACCCCAATGACCGCTTTACTTTTTTCCAAATTATAAGAAATATGGGATGAATTAATGTGCACTTTTTAAGTGTTGGTGCGTATTACTGTTATGCTTATGTTAGGACTAGTTCAGTGGCTGAACAAGCTCCATCGGTGGTTATGAAGCCATTCCGGTGGAAACGGTAGGTGACAATTCAAGAGAGAATGGAGAGAATTTTTAGTGATAGAAAAATTCAAAAACTAAAAAGCAGTCTCCTTTAGGACCTCTCTTAATTATGCATTCTAGGGCCTATTCTCATAAATAAAAGCACAGATTCATGACACTTACCGGAGTTGTGATGCAGGAAGGATGCAAGGATGCTGTTTGAGAGCTCACAAACTTAGCCAAAAGCCAGTCCAAATTATAGAGTATACTATTAAAAGGGAGTGTTAGGGAAATGATGGAAACTAGGGGTTAAATGACTGAGGTGGCCCCGACCGTGGTCAAGAGACTGCGATTGAGGACAACCGCGTGACCACAATCGCGCTTGGGGACCATAATCATGGTAATTGTAGAAATTATGCTCCTCTATTTTCCCTTGTTCTGCATTTTACTCAATTTTGACACATTTTTTCCCCTGTTCAGCTCATCCAATACACTTAATAGTGCCACAAATGCATGGGTTATTCATATGCAAAAGATAATATCTACCCTACAAAAACATAACAAAAAGGATAAGAGCCATTCTCGTAGAATTTATGGGTTGCCTACCACCTAGAGACTTAGTAATCTTTATGGCACACCGTCTTTCTTTCTTTATTATCAAGATGGGTCTTAAAACTCCTCCTCATTCATCTTGTCATATTCAATATCCACCACGGATACTACTTGCAACTCTGCAATTTGCTTCTTTGACTTGTAAATTTTAAAAGAGACCTCATCCTCTTGCACTCTAAATTTTATTCCCCCCAGATCTAGGTTGGCAATGTCTCTCCCGATGGCTAAGAAAGGATGACTAAGAATAATAGTCACCTCTTTATCTATTTCACAATTCAATACCAGGAAATCCACAGAGAGAATGAACGTGTGTACTTTCACAAGTACGTCAAACAATATACCTACCAACCTTTTCATAGACCGGTCTGCCATCAAGAGTCGCATAGAGGTTGGATTTAGGGTATCCAAATGAAGTTTTTTGTATATGAAAAAATACATTAAGTTGATACTCGCACCAAGGTCACATAGAACTTTTGCAAATTCATGCATCCCAATTGTGCAAGGAATAGTGAATGCTCCAGGGTCATCTTTCTTTTCCACAACCTTTCTATCAATTATAGCACTACACCCATAAGTGAACTTAATTGTATTACCTTCAACAAGTTTCTTCTTGGACTTCAACTTTTTCATCAACATAGAGTATCCCGAGATCTCATGGATAGCTTTAAGCAATGGAATATTTATTGATAGGTTGCAAAGTTTTGCCATGCACTTCCTCAATTTGTCATTTTCCTCTCAATTATGCAAACATTAAGGAAACGGGGGAGGAACTTGAATGGTTTCTTTCTTCATCTTGTGGATTTTCAACTTCAACCACTTCTTCATCATTTTCTTATCTTTCTTGAGGCTGCACCTCCTCTTTCTTAGCCTTGGGAATATTTTCACTCAAGTTTCCCCAATGGGTTCATCAAGTGTTTTATGACTCCTTGTGATAATTTCTAGGACTTGTGCATCATTCTTTGGGTCGGCAATTATGTCACTTGGAAGTCCACCTTTAGGCCTCACATTTAATTTTGTGGAGATTTGCCTGACTTGGGTCTCCAATTTCTTGATAGAGGCGAAATGAGACACTACTATTTGAGAGCATTGGGAAAGTTTCCCTTCAATTCACAGACCATTTTGTCTGTAACTTCCAATCTACTTAAGATCCTTGCCAACACATCCTTCGAATTAAACTTTTTGGGGTCGACGATATTTGACTTTTTGGATTTGGCCCGATCATGAGGAGGAACATAACAACCATAGTCACATTCCTGATCCCTCCAATCTTTATGCCTCTTACGGTCCATCCAACCTTGATTCCCACCTTGCCTTTGATTGGCAGGGCGGAAACCCTCTGAGTAATTAGCGAAATAGCAGATTTCCACATCCAACTTCTTTGCCTCTTCATTATCTTCATAATATTTTGATGCTACAAAGTTGACCGCTTTCACGGGTGCGCCCATAATATATTTTTTCAAGAGTTTGATTCGGGTCATCATTTTTGCCATGCTCTCCTCCTTTTCTTTATTCTGCTTTCTTTGTTCATTATCAACCATCGAAGTGGTGGAAGGATTATTGGGAGCTTCGGTTATGCCAACCTTGATTTTGTTTAGACACTTCTCCAATCAATAGAAAGGCTACGTGGTGGTGCAACTTCACTTGGGAACCACCCGCCGCATTATCTACCACTATTTTGTTTAATTGATCAAGGGCATGGTAGAAGATCTAGAGAAGCATTTTCTCCGGGACTTCATGATTTGGGCATTGAGCAAGCTTACCAGTAAACCTCTCCCAAGCTTGAAACAATGGTTCTCCATTCATTTGCCACAAATTTACAATCTCATCCCTTTTTTAAAGCATTTTTTATGGTGGGAAATATCTATTAAGAAACACCATAGTAAGCTCATCCCAAGATGTAAATAAGCCAGTGTAAGTGAGTGGATCCATGAAACTACCTCGCTCATTAATGAGTACGAGAAAAGGTAAAACCTAATGGACTCTTGAGTAATGTGTGATAATTGAATAGTGCACACACTTCCACAATATTCTTCAAATAGACATTTGGGTCATCAAAGGCTTGACCTCCATACAATTCTTTCATTTGCAACATGTGAAGAATGATGCTAGTCACATGGAAGACTCCGTTTCCCATTAGTTGGTGGGATGTGGATCGCGCTTATTTGTCCCACTTTATTTAGTGGGTCCTGAACATCTAGAGGGGCATCAAAGGGTCCCATGTTGCTTGCGCTATAACTCATTGTTATGTTAAAACTCTGATCACCTAAAACAAGAATTAAAAATAACAAATAAAGTAAATGTTATCACCCCGGATATTCCCAAGTAAGAATCACACCGTACAAGTGATATCTATATTTCACTCCCCGACAATGGTGCCATTTTGATAACACTCAACTCACTCCTATGATTAAGGGGTGAGGCGATCATTGCCAAACAACCCAACTAGAGTTGGTATTGAATCGACAAGGAGATAATTATAGTCTTCAAATCTTATGGGTGTCCTAGTTACTAAAAGTTTACCTAGAATGATAATAAACAAGGCATGTAAAATAAAATAGGGGGATTTTGATTTAGAGATGGTTCATCAACTAACAAAGAACTAATATAACACATTTGATTTTAGATTAAGAATAGAGAGGGTCTTGGGATTATGTCTATCTAAAGGTAAAGTGTGTGGGTAAATGATGGTTTGGCAAGAGTTTTAGTTATTGATCAAAGGATAGGCTAGGTCAAAACTCATTGTGTTAAATCTTTCAATAAACCTACAATGATTTCACCCATCGGCTCTTTCGAGAACCTAACAAGTGTACAATTTGTAATCACTCAACACCTTGATCAAGCATCCCAATTTCTAGGATGATGCTCTGGACATGGCTTACACTCCCATCACACTTATTTCTAAGATTTTAAAAGGTAGTAAACCATAGACTCAATCACAGAAAACTTACCAACACATTCATAACTTGATAGATGCTAAAATAAGCTTCATAAGTTCATAACATAACCCATCTATGAGTTTATGCTATTCTTTTGATAATTCATAATAGCTTAAAAACTCTTAGTCATGCTTTGAAATTTATTCTTTAAAATCAATACATAAGATTATCTCAAAATCAGTAGGGAAACAAGGAAATATTGCTATGCTTAAAAGTAAATGCTATATTCATAACATTCATAATCATAGACATAGACTTTAAGAAAATTAAATGATTTAATAAAAAAAATGTAACTACCCATTTTTGTCGTTATAATATATCTTATCATGCCAAAATTTGGGTTAAGCTTCTTTGTAGATGAAGTGTTAGAAATTTTAGCCTAGGCTAGTCTTGGATGTATTTAAAGTATGTTGTGGTCTAGATAAATTTGGTAATGGATAGGCTATTGATTTTGTGATTTGAGACCATATGTGATAGCTAAGGGGTTTAGGAGTTCGTAGAAACTTTTGAAAGTGAATTCAGATTAGTAAAACTTCCGTTATAGCATTAGAAATCAAAGTGTTAGTTTGGGATGTCAATATTTGGATGTGTATTGAAAAATTGAAATTTTTTTGATACTGTCATACTTTCTATGTAATACCCCTGAACTTTCTTTACGTCTAATTTAGTCTCTAGAAGATTTAGGGATGAATTCCTAAGTGAATAATGTTTAAATCAGATAGAATTTTCCCAATTTTTACTTTTTATCATGTGGGAAATTGAGTTAGCTTTCCAACGATACCAATTTCTCCAAAATCCATTATAAGGGTAAAAAGTTATGGACATTTTACTAAGAGTTGTCCATACTATCCAGGAGAAACGGAATGGATGACGGGTCTCAAGTCAGTGATGAACCATCATTCCGGCCATCACAACTAAGTCAGTAAACCATTTACAGGCCAACGTGCGATAGGAGGGCCGAAGGACCGTCGATTCAGTGATGGACCATCGCCCAAGACGTCATAACTAAGGTAGTAAGTCCCTCTTCTGGCCAAGGTGAGATGGGAAAGCCGACGGATTGTTGAGCAAGGGATGGACCATCGCCAAAGACGTCACAACTTTTGTTCAGAAATTTAAAGCCATTATTAAAAGGGCTTTTGGGTCTTTTCCACTCTTTTTAACACCTAATTACATAGTTCAAAGCTCATAACATCATATTCATATATAATATAAAAATTAGAGTTTCTTTCAAGATCAATCCCCAAGAACTAAATACAAACCCTTCTTCAAGAAAACTCAAGAATCAAAGTATCACTATTCAAGAACCTTCAAGGAAAGCCTCCAAGAATATTCTCAAGGCTTCAAAAGTCATCTGATTTCCTTGAATCAAGAAAAATAAGGTATATGGAATTTGAACAAGAACAATTCTTTTGTTCTTATGACCAAAAGCTTATTTTAAGTTATAAATTTCAAAATTTGATATGACTTCTATGAAATTTAAGTTAGGGTTTATACCTCATGTTGCTAATTGCATGATGTTTAGATTTTCAGTGATTTGAATATTGACTTACATGTCTACTTTCGAATATTTATATGTATGATCATATTTTCTTGATTTTAAGTTGAATTATGAATAATTGTGTTATAAAGCATGAACTTTATGGTGTTTGATATGAATTTGAAGCATGAGCTTGAAGCCCTAAGATTTAGTCTTGATATTTCAAGAATGATCCTAAAGTAAGCATCCCATGATTAGTTGTTTTTATGTTTTGATAAAGAAAGTTGATCTTTTAAACCAAGCTAAGATAGGAATCCACACTATTCATACAATTTATGATCTAAAGCAAAGATAAGCATAATTAGTTTTCATTACAAACTCTTGTGCTATTTTAAGGTGGATTTTCTAGAAGTTCTGAGCAATAAATATAGGAGTAGTATTTAGCACCGAGTTGGGTATGATTCCAAGGTCTCATGCCCCAGAACTACGTGCAACCATAGGCTTTTGAATTTGTCCATAGTTGGCTAAGATAGTGATCACTAAAGTTAAGGTTCTATTCCGATGGAAAGGGTAGAACAACTCTCCCTAACGTGGGAAAGATGTTGGACTCCATGTTAGCTCACATGGTTTATATCGGTTTGAAGAAACTCCCTAAGTCCCCAATGTTCAACAATCCCTACGTTTCAAGAGAAGCCCCACATTTGCCATAAGATAAAAGTATATGTTTGAAAGCAATTGTTTGAAGATTCATCTTGCTTACAAGCTTTGAGAATAAGAAGAGAATACACATTTTAGAACTAAGTGTAATGACTCACGAGATTGATACTATATGCTTCATTATTCATGATTTATGAGATTCAGATTTCAATTTTTCTAGAGCTATGTGAGTCACTTATATCAGCATGCATGATTTTATAAAGATCATCGATATTGTTTACTAATTCCATACACCCCCATATACTCAGTACATCCTCAAATTACTAATCCACATATATGTCTATGTGCTACATTGTCTCATAATGTAGTTTCAGGTGCTCAGTCTCAGCAGCGACATTGATCTCCGAGCATCTTACCTACATGTAGATATTTTGTGAGTCCTCATGGTTCGAGGACCTATTTCTGCAGTTATCCCGCTTTCATAGTGTTTTGAGTATTATTTCTAGTTCAGTTCGAGTCAGTTGGGGGTCGGTCCCAATGACTCTCTAGTTCTTTATCAGTGGAGGCTTTTCAAACTATCAGTTGTGTTTTAGACTTTTCACTATTTTGCTTTTCTGAAAGTATTTCTTCGTTTTTCAGTTAGACATGATATGACAGTTCCATTGTTTTGATTTATATATCTTGAAGTAAGTTTCTAGACTCAATAGCAGGCTCAAAGTGTTAGCTTGGAGCTACATGTAGCCTTAAGCATCGTGTGATGCCTCGAGATAAGATTTTGGGGCATTACATTCTATCTCACCTAGGAAACTACATTGAGAGGTAGGTTTCTATAACGAGCCTTCTATAACAAAAGTCAAAGTCGGCCAGTCCCACCATAGTAGGTAGATCCCACTTTAGCAAGGCCACTATAATAAAAACTATAACATCCAAATACACATGCAAGTTCACACAGTCGTATTAAGTAATATAAAAGCTCTACTGAGATAGATGTAACACCTCGAGTATGCACCCAGATGCCATACGATGCTTACGACCTCAAAAGGCCACAAACTAACCCATGACTGGTCCATTATATGAGTACTAAATAATATTACAAAAATATTGTGAAAGTTAGGATGAAATTCCATAAGGTTCACAATCAAAATACTATTAAATCTAACATCTGATAATAATATCTGAAACTAAATACTGTTTGAACTAGTCTAGTCTAAAAAACCTCTAACTGAACTGTCTGACTGTGGAGTTGATAGGACAAGCCCCGAACTAACTCCGACCACTGAATGCAAGGGTTTATATGCATGAACAATAGCTGACTGAATGATATTAAGTAACTGAATGAGAGCACATAGAGTACTGAAACCACTTTAATATTGAATATGTATTACTGCGCATATACATATATACTGTATCTGAGATTATTACTAAGACTGAGATTGAGTTTTGATAACAAAGTTACTATTATTTAAGATTACTAATAACTGGGTGACTATTTCTAATAATTCTAATTCTGTAGAACTGACCTAAGTTCTATACTGAGATGGGTGATTGTGCCTGACAGTCTTGATTCTATAGAACTGAACTGTGTTCTATACTGTGTCTGAAACTAAAACTGTGGGAGGTAATTATCTAACCGACATACCCCTTTATGAATGTATTTAGGTCTAACCAATTACCCAGTTGGAGGGGTGTCAGTACCGTACCACGGGTAAAGACAAGCTGAAGAGTCACCCTTATTTGGAAGGTGACCTGAATGAGAATGGTGGTACCCTCAACTGGCAGGTAGAACACCTTATCAACCCTTAACTGGAAGGTTGTTATCTCAACCTACACTGGATACGTAGTTATGGAATGCATGGACTACTACTAGGGATCACACCCTCTACTGGCAGGTGAATCCCCATCCTTGGGTTCACTTAGTGCTGAATCCTACTCCCAATTGAAAACACTGTTTATTATACTTAGCTGAACTGGACTGATACTAAGTTTCACTGAGTTTTGTAACTAACTGAGTACTGCTGTTCGTGACATTACTGAGACTATACTATAACTACTGTAGTTCTAGGTAAACATCTATTCTTTCGGGTATTGAATACCCCCCAGGATTAGAAAGAATTGAAAGTAAAATGTGGCATGATCTTCAAAAGCATAACGATAGATACTTGTTAATAATAAATTCACCTAGGAATTTTGTCAAACACTTGTGATACATGAACTTGTACATGAATGGTACCACATGATGACATGTCGTGATTTCACTATTCGATTCACATAAGCATTCTATCAAACACTTGGGGAGCTTGGCTATTTCACATAATAATAGTCAACACATAAACATCATGGATACAATAATCAATTGTAATTTCAAGGGTTTAACATGCAAATCATATAATTCACCACACATGCTATTTTAATTTCACGAAACTTATAGTAAATCATGGATTGGAACCCAAATAACATCATGAACAAGAATACAATCCAAATCAACATAAAATTCATAAAATGCAATTAACTTGTAGTTTTTGAAAGAGGCTCTTGAACTCCAAGGGTGGAAGGAAACCCTCGGATGAACAACTATCATACCTTGGTAATTAAATTAGTGAAGATTGATGGTGTGTTCTTGAAGATTAAATTTGAAAGTAGATGCCCTAGGGCTTATTTTTGAGGAAATTTGAGAGAGAATGAGTGATTTAGCCTTTAGGGTAGGTTAATCTTGTGTTTTGAGGCCTAATAAAAGTTGGAATGACCTAAATACCCCTTTGGATGCGGACTTTTAATTACTAAAAATATGGCCAGCAACGCGCAGACCGACGTACCGTATCGATAGTGTCAATACGATGACCGACGCTCCGCATCAAATTTGGATTGGGTCACTAGAATTTGGACTCTGACACTTGGGAAAATATCCATCAATGCGATGGGCTACGCGACGCATCGAGATTGCATTATCCCACTATTTTGGTCACCCAAACACGATTCAAACGAGGTTCAAAAAATCTAAATCTCAACTGAAGGGACCTTGGACACACCTGATCATGATTCAATCCAAAGATCGACATTTTAAGGTCATAAGGGTCACAAAATAAGATCGCCAAATTATGAAGGCTAAAAATGATTCTATGTATAAACACTTGGCTGAAATTTCTAAGTCTGGGACCTCTTTCTTCATGCTCTAAAGGACTGAGTTAGGCTAAGATTTTGCGGGGTCTTACAATATCTCCCCCTTGGGAACATTCATCCTTGAATGAGATTGACTAAGCTGAGAATATTGGTAGATTGAGTTTGCATACTAAATATGCACAACTGAAGCATGATTACATGACTGAAACTACTAATATACTGAGTTTGTATAGTTTACATGCATAACTAATGCATGATTGAATTATGAAGACATGACACATAACTGAGCTATTTCATAAAGGTATGCATGATATGAGAATGTTATACAACTCAAATCGATACCGAGTTGTATAGGTAATCTGAGCTTGGAACTGAGTAAATTAAAGGAAAATTGTTACCTTTAGCTGAGTCTGAGTTTGTGGAAATGAGGTAAGAATACTTGGTCCACATATCTTATCTACTTCCTAAGTAGCTCCTTCAATGGACTAATTCCATTAAAGAACTTTGACTAGAGGAAATTCTTTGTTCCTTAGTATGCAAACCTGATGATCAAGGATTTTGACTCGAACTTTTTCATAAGAGAGACTGTTCTGAAAATCTATACCCTCTATAGGGATTACAACTGCTGGGTCACCAATACATTTCTTAAGCAAGGAGATAGGAAAAAGTGGGAGCACTGAAGCTAAGTCTACGGGAACTCAAGCTTGGAAGCTATCTTTCTAAAATAGTTGAGGATTTGGTAAGGACCGACATATCGGGGACTGAGCTTCCCCTTCTTGCCAAAGCTCTTCACTCCCTTCATAGGTGATATTTTGAAATACATGAAATCACCAATCTTAAACTCGAGATCTTTTTCTTACACATCTGCATATGTTTTATGCAAGCTTTGAGCTGTCTTAAGCCTCTCCCTGATCAACTGAACTTTTTCTAAGGCATTAAATACCAAGTCAATCCCTACCACTGTGGCCTCACCCACTTTAAACCAACCAATGGGAGATCTACATCTCCTCCCATAGAGTACCTCAAATGGAGCATCTGAATGCTGGAGTGATTGTTGTTATTATTTGCAAACTCAATCAAAGGCAAGTGGTCATCCCAACTACCTTTAAAGTCAATGGTACATGCTCTTAACATATCTTCTAGAATCTGAATGGTCCTTTCTACTTGACCATCTTTCTGAGGGTGGATGGTTGTACTGTGAACTTGGGTACGAAGACTCTTTTGGAAGGATTTCCAAAAATATGAGGTGAACTACGTAACTCTATCTAAAATGATGGACAACAGAACTCGGTGCAATTTTACCAAATCTCTAGCATAGAGCTTGGAATTATCCTCAGATGAATAAGAGGTATGAACTGGTAAGAAATGATCTGATTTGGTCATCCTATCCACAATGCCCCAAATCAAATCATGCTGGCGATGAGTATGGGGTAAAACCATCACAAAATCCATGTTCACCTCCTCCAACTTCCAAGTGGGAATACTGAACTCCTATATTGCTTTACTAGGCTTTTGATGCTCGATCTTAACCTACTGACATATCGATCACTTAGCTATAAACTCAACAATATTTCTCTTTATACCACTCCACCGATAGACTTCTCGCAAGTCGCAGTATAACTTTGTAGTCCTTGGGTGAAACGAGTAGTATGCATCATGCGCTTCTACAAGAATCCGCTATCTCACGCCATCCACACATAGAACACATAGTCTACCCAGGCAGCGTAACACACCATCTCCCCCTTGGGAGAAAACCTCTACTTTCTTATCTCTGATTGAATCTTTTAGTTTAACTAAACTGGGATCCCTGTCCTGTTTTTCTTTTACTTCAGACACCAGAGATGATTTCAAACTATTCTGCACCTATACACTACCCTATACTGAATCGACTATGTGGACACCTAGTCGGGCAAATTGATGAACTTTCTGAACTAACTTCCTCTTTCCATCCTTCATGTGAGCAACACTACCCATAGACATCCTATTGAGAGTATCAACCACTATATTGGCCTTTCCCGGATGATACAGAACACTTATGTCATAGTATTTCAAAAAATCTCACCACTTTCTCTAATGGAGGTTTAGGTCTTTTTGAGAAAATATATACTATAGGCTTTTATGGTTTGTGAACACATCAACATGTACACCATTCAAATAATTCCTCCAAATCTTTAAGGCAAACACTACAACTGCTAACTCAAGATTATGAGTAGGATTGTTCTCTTCATGGGGCTTAAGTTGTCTAGAGGCATAGGATATGACCTTACCTCTCTACATTAAAACAAACCCAAATCAACTCTACAAGCATCACAATAAACCATAAAGCCATCTAAACCATCTGGTAAAATCAAAACTAGGGCTATAGTGATTCAAGTCTTCAACTCCTGAAAACTTTTCTCACAAGAATCTGACCACTGGAAATTGACTTTCTTCTAAGTCAATTGGGACATAGAGGATGCAATAGATGAAAATCCTTCCACAAATCATCGGTAATTGCTAGACAAACCCAAGAAACTCCTAATATCTAATAGAGAGATGGGTCTGGCAAGTTTTTTACTTCTTCAGTCTTTTAAGGGTCAACTCTAATACCGTCACCGAAAATGATATGACCAAGGAAAGTTACTGGCCTTAGCAAAAATTCACATTTGCTAAATTTGACGAACAACTAATAATCTCTGAGGGTTTGTAACACTATACTAAGATAGTGTGCATATTCATGATCAAAACGGGAGCAGACAAGAATGTCATCAATGAAGACTGTGGTGAAAATGTCCAAGTACTGCTTGAACATGCGGTTCATCAAGTCCATGAATGCTGCTGGAGGATTGGTAAGACCAAATGACATGACTAGGAATTCAAAGTAACCATAACGAGTTCTGAAAGCTATTTTCAGAATGTCATATTCTCTTACTCTGAGATAATAATAGCCTCATCTGAGGTCTATCTTAGAAAAGTAGCTGGCACCCTGAAGTTGGTCAAATAATTCATCGATTCTGGGAAGTGGATACTTGTTCTTGAACGTGGCTTCATTCAACTAACGTAGTCAATACACATTTCGAGAGAACCATCTTTCTTATGCACGAATAGAACTAGTGCACCCTAAGGGGATATGTTGGGTCTGATGAATCCCCGATTTAGGAGATCCTTAAATTGTTTTTTTAACTCTTTGAGTTCTACTGGAGCTATTTTGTAAGGTTGGATAGAGATAGGCTGAGTATCAAGAAGAAGGTCAATTTCTAAGTCATATTCCCTCTCAGTAGAAACTCTGGGAAGATCTTCAGGAAACACTTCTGGAAATTCACATACTATTGGAACTGAATCAAGACTAAGAGTCTCGGAACTAGAAACCTTAACTCAAACAAGATGGTAGACACACCCCTTGGTTTTCATTTTTATCTCCCTTAAGTAGGAAATAAGCTGACCCCTAAGTGCTGAAGTATTGCCCCTCCACTCTAGGATAGGTTCATTTAGAAACTAAAAATAGACAATTCTATTTTTGCAGCTAACTAAAGCATATCATGAATAAAGCCAATCCATGTTGAGAATGACATCAAAATCGGTCATCTCTAGCTTAACTAATTCTGCTAATATAACTTTTTGAGATACCATAATTGGATAGTTCCTATATACCCACCAGGCTATGATAAATTTACCATCTAGGGTAAAGAATGAAAAGGGTTTTTCTAGGATTTTGGGATTAACTCCGAAGTCAACAACTATATAAGGAGTTACAAAGGAAAATGAAGCTCCTGGATCTAGTAAATCATAAACATATAAATAAAAAATCAATAACATACCAGTGACCACATCCAAAGAACTTTCCTGATCTTATCAGGACTGAAGTGCATAAATCCTATTTGGGCGTTGCCCACTGGTGGTACTGGAAGTGGCACCCTGCTGATTTGGGCGACCAGACTGAGCTGAAGAACGATTGTATTGACCCTGCAAACCTGACTGAGGACAATCTCTAATTCTATGGCATATCTTACCATACTCGAAATAAACATCACTGCCAACCCTGCAGATATCCTAATTATTTCTGCCATATTATTTGATTGGGCACTGCAAACACTACCTTGGGGTTTAGGGCATGGTACCCTATCCTTATTGTCATCTTTAAATTTCAACACTGGAGCACTAGCTGAGGAGGAAGCTGGAACTAAAGATTTTGGGTGGAACTGAGAATAATTTCCACCCTCTGACTTAGGCTGAGTGAAGTTGAATCTACCTATTCTAGCTCTCTTATTCTCCTTCTCCTTCTCCTTATTATTAGCCTCCTCTATCTACTAAGCATGGACCATAAGCCTGGATATGTCCATATCTTTAATCATCATTACGGTCCTACACTCCTTGACCATACTATTAGACACAACCGACACAAACTTACTCATCTTAGATCTGCTATCTGCTACAATATGAGGGGCATATCTGGATAATTGAGTAAACTTGAGAGAATACTCTTTCACTATAATGTTTCCCTATTTTAGATTAATAAACTCCAAAAACTTACCTTCCCTAAATGCTAGTGGGAAGAACCTATCAAGGAAAGAAGTAGAAAACTCTTCCTATTCTACGGCCCCTGTATCTGTAACCCTATGTGCCTTCCATACCTTAAAGAATGTCTAAGCCACATCCTGCAATTGATATTTAGCTAACTCAGCATGCTTACTGAAAGTCACCCCTATGTTATCTATGACTTTCTGCAATAGGTCAAGGAATTCCTGTGGGTCCTCCTAAGGCTCAGACCCTATAAATGATGGAGGATTCATTTTGGTGATGTCCCAAATTCTAGCTACAGTAGTACTGGCCATTGGGTTATCCTGAATGACACCTGGGAGTTCATTTTGGTCTGTCATAGAATGAGCTAGAGTGGTGAAATCTGCTCTAAATTCTATGTGGGTGACATGCTCATCCATCGGATCTGTTTGAACGGGTGGATGTGCTGGCTGGTTTCCTGTTCTTCTTCCATTGTTATTTTTGGGAGGCATGTTGTAATACCCTATACTTTTCCTATCTAATTTCCTCTCAAGAATGTCTAGTGTTAGCTTTTAAATTTGAAGATGGTTATTCCATGAGGAATTTTAAAGATTTTCACTTTTTGTCATATGGGAAATTCAATAAGCTTATCATCGATATAAGATTCGCCCAAATTTGATAATCGAGTCAGAAGTTACGACTATTTTAAGTTCCCATTATAAAACAGTGTCAAATTAGACAGTGGCGAACTGCGCCACAAGAGGAAATGAAATTTGGCAAATTCCAGGAGGGGTCCGCGATTATGAGGCATCACGCCAGGGCCCAAATTCAGAATTATCCTTTTCCAGTGTCTTAGCGCATTTACTCCGCGTCGCGCCAAATTTCCAAGTCACAAAAGAAGGGGCAATGCGATGGATCCGCATCACACCATGCCTCAGTTTCCCAATTTTTAAATTCCAATGACACGGTGCGATAGCACCGCGTTGCACCAGGGGTTCAGTTGGGGAAAATTTCACTAAAATAAAATGACACGTACAGGGTTAAAAGGGTCAACTTTCCACCCCTATTTAAGCCTTTTAACACGTGATTCAGTCACTTTTCACCCAAAATACTCTCTCTCCCCTCAAAAACCTCTCAAGACCAAGATAGGGTTTTTATAGAATATCAAATTCCAAGAATTTCCTCTATCAATCTTTACGAAATCACGAACCAAGGTATGCGTAGTGTTCCTTCATGGAATCCCTTCATCCATGAAGCCTAAGAATCTCTTTTCTATGTTTAAGTTTATGGGTTTCTTTATGAATTTCATGTTGGGTTTGTTTTTTGTATGTTAAGAATGATCAATTGAATTCAAATCCATGTTGGGTGATCAATTTTATGTGGAATTGATTTGTATAGATGTATATACATGTGAATCTATGAATAAACCCTAGGATGATGAAATTAGAGATGAATCATGATGATTAATTATTGTATAATGTTGTTTACATGTGCTATGCCTACCATGTGTTTGATTAAATGCCTAGATGAAGGAATAATACCCAACTAGTATCATATCATGAAATCCCCATGTATGTACAAGTTATTTCTATCACTTGTTTGATGAAATGCTTCAGTAAATGTATTAGGATGATTATTATGTATTCAAGCAAGTCATGCTTTGTCATTTTTCTTCTATCGAGTCCTGGGGGTACTTGTACACAAAACATTAGATGTGTGCTTAGAGCCATGTCATGTTTTCACGATACTCTCAGTCAAGCCATGATCCTTAGACTACAGACAATCTTATGACTTAGGAAATATCCATGATCTCATGAACTCAGTCAGTTGCCAGATGTCAGTAGTATTCTGTCAGTCAACGGAAGTCAGTAACTCAGTCCATTTCTAGTGCAGTAAATCATGTTTAGTGTCTATTCATATAGGAGTAGAAATTATCACCGAGCGAACCCAAGGGTGGGAACTCACCTATTAAATGAGGGTATGATTCTTAGAAGCAATCCTTGCATTCTAGAACTATGTAGCCAGCATAGGTTGAGACATCATAGCCTTCTATATGAGGGTATATGAGGTGTCTTAACTTGCTATATGAGGGTTCCTACCATTCTTATTAGAGTTACCTGTTATATTAAGGTCACTCACATGTTGTCCTTACCAGTGGCGCGGTATTGAGACCCTTCCAATCCGGGAATAGATTGGAGCCCAATTCATCTATAATGCATTATTTGGGGTATGTCAGTTAGATGAATACCTCCCACAGTCTCAGTATTAGTCTCAGTAAAAGAACTCAGATAGTTTTTCAAAATTTAAGACTGTCAGATACAGTCGACTCAGATATAGAAAGAAACTTAGATAGTTCCACCAGATTTAGGAATGTCAGATACAGTCACTTATGTTATCAGTTATATCAGTTATCACTATGTCATGTTATCTGTATTCAAATTCAGTACTCATGTTATCACGATTTTAGATATAGTTGCTATGTATGCATGCATGTATTCTCACGTTCATATTAGTCAGTTAGACAGTATTGTTCATGCATATGAACCCCATGCATTCAGCCAAACTACTATGCATACCAGTACATTTAAAGTAATAACACATTTGTGCTATGGTGTATTATACCATAGGTTTAGAGACACGAGCTCCAGATCAGTAGTAGATTCCAGTTTCAGCAGTCAGCGTTAGAAGTGAGTCCTCATTATTCGAGGACATAATTATTTCTCTATTATCTCATTAATTAGTTTATTAGTTTGAGTTAGTTGGGGACATATACCATCAACTCCTTACCTGAAAGTTCAGTCAGTTAGAGGATTTCTAGACTATCATATTTCATACTTCAGTATTTTCAGTTTTGTTCTAGGTATTTTATTACCCGACACAGAAGTTATATCATTCAGATCATGTTCAGTATTGAAACTTATGGCCTTTCAGTTTATATTTCCGCATTATAATGTATTTTATGCAGTATACAGGTACAGATATCAGTCATGGGTTAGCTTATGGTCCTTCGGGGTCATGAGCATCATGTAGCATTCCGAATACCAGATTCGAGGTGTTACACATGTTCTGTAAATGAAAGAAAGAAAAATATTAGACTGAGAGTATGACTTGAGATCATGCTCACTAGCACGATGTGAACACTGAAGGAGGGGAAACTTCTCCAAAAAATGCCTTTTAGCCTCTTGTCCATATGTGTGGTGTGCTACTCACCCATGCAAAAGACTTTACTAGTCATAGCTTTCAGACTCCCTAGGACTCTGTTGAACCTTAGGCTCTGATACTAAGTTTGTAATGCCCTGATTCTGCACCACTAACTCCACCCGTTACTTACGACCCCGAAGGACCATAATCTAACCCATGACTGGTACCTATTGTGAGCACTGAATAATAATACTTAAATAATGTGGAAGTTAGGTTGAAATACCATAAGGTTCATAATCTGAATTTTATTAAATATAACATCTAATAATAATATATGAAACTAAATATTGTCTGAACTAGTCTAGTCTGAAAAGCCTCTGACTGAACTGTCTGACTGTTGAGTTGATGGGAAAATCCCCTTTCTAAATCCAACCACTGAAATACTAAAGCTGTTGAAAATACTGAAATAAAAGCATATCCTCGATAGATGAGGACTTACTACTAAAACTATTGCTGCTATCTGAATCTATCTAAGTGCGGTCTGGAACCTAAGCGTGCGGACCTATTATATGAGACATCATAGCGTAAAGAGAAAGTATGTGTCATTACGTGGAATGTACTGGTATTCTAGATGAGGTAAGGCTGAATGCAATGGTTCATATGTGATGTGTGAGCATATGCTAACACATTTAAGGCTTTTAACTGAGAATAATTGCAAAGTCTTAAGCAATTTTGTCATTTTTGATTATTTTATCTTTGATTTTACAGTGGAAGTCACGATGCAATAAAACCAACAATGATGGAAGTAAAAGAGTTGAAATATGAAGCAAATAGAAGAGAAGTGTGGGTGAAGACATTGTTGATAAGTCGTCAGCACTCTGATAAGTTATCATCTTTCTTGTCAGCCTTAAACAGAGAATGGTATTCAGTTGGAAGAAGTAATAACCACATGTGATAAGTCGTCAGCCTTGTGAGAAGCCGTCAGAGTCTCCGTCAGCCTTAGATAGAATATGGGAGCTGAGGTAGAGAAGTGACGACATTGTCTGATATGTTATCACAGTTTGATAAGCCATCAGGATTCACCATCAACCTTAAGTAAAAATTGTCAAAATTAAAAAGGAGTTGGCGACATCCATGATAAGTCGTGAGCCTCCTGATAAGGCGTCACACAGTTCGTCACCTAATCCGAGAAGAACACTAAACTCTGTGATTTTGTTTCCATAATTAGGCTGAAGTATTTAAAGCATAGTTTAGGGTTTTCAAAGGGAGATTCTGAACCTATTTTGAAACACACATATTTATTTATTTTCTCTCTAGTTTCTTGGCTTGAACAAAACAATTAACTTTGAAGATATTATCACCAATATTATGGGATTTATACTTTGATCTAATTTGAGAAACACTCATTGCTATTCATATTGCTATAAGTTCATCTTTCAAATTATGAGTTCAATTTGTTGTATCGATCATTACATTATGACCGGCTAAATCCCTTTAACCCGAATTATGGGATATATGGGTTAGGCCTTGGTAAGTTGCTAAGTGTTCAATATTCTAAAGGTAATAGGACTCCTTGATAATTCTAAGGTTTTAATTATTGTCTATTGGTTGAAAACGATAGATAACACCTACTTTGATTTTCTTGAGATAAGAAATCAATTGTATGAAGTGAATTATTGATAAGTACTTGGAAGATATCAACCTTCCGTTTAATAATTGACGCTGTAACAAGGTTAATTAACCTGAGGTGAAGTCTGGTCAGTGAATATAAATTCCCTAAGTCTGAGAGGATTAGGTAATTAAATGCCTAAGTAGGTAGAGAGACATTTAGGCATACCTTCAATAAAGATAATTTGTTGTTCCTACCTATCGTGAGAATCTTGAATCACCATTTGCATCTGTTAAGTACCAAAACCCATAGTGAACATTATTCTAGTTTCCATAAACTTTTGATTACAAACACTAAAACTAAAGTGACCAATAAATATTTGCTAATCTCCAAAACCCCCATTTCAGGAAACATCCCACTATCAGTTGATTAAATTACAAATGACTAAAGTTCACACCATATTTCCTATGGGATTCGACCCCAACCTAGTTGGGTTATATATTTAAAACGATCGCTTACATTCTCACATAAGAGTTGTAGTTTGAGCGTTATCAAAAATGGCGCTGTTGCTAGGGAATACAGTTGTAAATTAAAGTTTATGTGCGCTAATTGAATGTTAGTCATGTTTCCTACTTTTACATTTATTTGTTGTTTTTGTTTATTGTAGGATTTTTGTAGTGTATGCCAAGAACCAGAAGTTATAGAGAACGATTATTACCATTTAATCTGAAACCGCAACGAATTTGAAGAATGGCGGACCAGCAGGAAGCTGACAGGTTAGCAGCCTTAGCTATAGCTCAGGTGAATGTGCAGAATGTCGGTCAATAAGTACGACATCAAAATCATGAGGATGAAGATTTGGGAGACTATAAGTTGTTAAACCTTGGTAACCTAAGGCGTGCAGAGCAAGTAGTTGTACCAGTACAATATAATGCTAATAGGAACCATCTGTTTTGAGGAAGACAAGATTACCAGCCGGTCCAGTATGAACTCAATGATGATGATGATGGAATGGAGCAGGTGTAATAGGTACAATTATTCCTCCACCGTTGTCACCTGGGGAAAAATTCAACATTACGAGTACTATGATTCAACTCCTCAATCTGAAGGGATTGTTTGATGGCCTTCTTGGGGATGAACCAAACTAGCATCTGGTGAACTTTGTCACCATCTGTAAATTTTTTGATAACCTAGGAGTGGGTCAGAATACTATCCGTTTGATATTGTTTTTGTTGTCTTTGTATGGGGAGGCAATATTATGGCTTAACGAGCTGATACACGATTCTATAACCAACTGGAGATAGTTGAAAGGACATTTCCTAGAATGGTTTTTTCCACCTTCCAGGAAGGTACAATTGAGGGATGAGATAAGTAACTTTAGACATCTCTCAATTAAAGCCTTGTATGAAACCTGGGAGAGATTAAAAAAGAAGGTGACGCAGTGTTGGAACCACAATATAATGGACATACACTTGATGGAGACTTTGTAAAGGGCTCTTAACTCTGTAACAAAACCAATTGTAGATAATGCTGCTGGTGGTTCATTTGTTGATCTTACATTCCCATAGGCTTCAAATGCTAAAGAGAATGACCAAACAGAGTCGAGCATAGCATATCAGAGATTCTGTGGTAGCAAGCCCCACTGTTTCTGATGGTATGACTGTGGAACAATGCAGGAGAGATGAGCAGAATGATCAAGGTATGGCGTACCTAAAAATGTAGATGGAATTGCTAACCAAGAACTTACTATCAGACAAGATTGATTAGGTGAAAGCTATGGGATCTCAAGATAGAGTTGATGCTGATCTAGAAGAAAAGGCAAACTATGTTAATAATCACCGGGGTTTCTGAGGTAATAGCCAAGGGAATCAATGTCGAAATTATTATGATAAGTCTGGTTATAAATATAGAGAAAAGGGAAATTGGAGGAGAAATAATAATAGGAGCGGGCTATATGTCCCTCCTGGAAAACATGAGGCTACTACAACAAGTTCTGAAAAAATGTCTATGGAGGACATGATGGCTAAATTTTTAAAGGGAGTGGAGGCTACCAAATCAGGAGTGACTACCATGAAGAACGATCTGTCATCTATTAGTCAATTGGTAAACTCGCACTCCGTTTTGATCAAGTAGATGGAACAGACAATGAGCTAACTTTATGCAATGCTGAATCAGAGGAAGAGTGGAACATTACCTAGTGATACAATCCAGAATCTACAGTATGATGGCTCATGTATGGATATTACCACTAGAAGTGGTAATATATTACATGGCCCTTTTATGGGTAAAAATATAGTTGATGAGGAACCGGAAGAAGGTGTTCTAGTGGAGTCTGAGAAGCTGGATGGTTTTGATGATGCTCCAAAAAAAGGGAAAGAGAAGGAGAAGGAGGTAGTGGTAAAAACTCTCCCACGACCACTACCTCTCTTTCCTCAATGATTGCCAAAAAAGATGATAATACAAAGTTTAGCAAGTTCATGATGATGTTGAAGCAGTTAATAATAAATGTGCCTTTGGTGGAGGCACTTAAGCAAATGCCAGGATATACTAAGTTTATGAAAGACCTTGTCACAAAGAAACGGATGGTTAGCCATGAGTCGGGGACAATATCCATCATTGTGGTGCTATCTCCACAAGGTCTTTAGTGCAAAAAAAGGCAGACCCGGGAGAATTTACCATCCCATGCATTATTGGGTACTTGAATTTTACAAAAGCTCTATGCGATTTGGGAGCCAGTATAAACCTAATGCCATTTGCTGTGTATAATAAGATGGGTTTAGGGGATCCTACCCTGAAAAATATGCGGTTGGTGATCACGAATAGGTCTATAAAGCGGCCAGTGGGCATATTACATGATGTATTGGTAAAGGTGGCTGACTTTATACTGCTTGCTGATTTTATAGTCCTAGACTGTGAGGTGGACTTCAAAGTAACCATCATCCTTAATAGACCATTCCTTACAACTGGGAGAGTGATAGTGGACAAAGAGCAGAATAAGATAAAGTTTAGGCTCAATCACAATGAAGCAAAATTCAAAACACATTCATCCATAACCCAGCAAAAGGAGATGAGTGTTTGCTCAATTGTGGATGTATTCTATGAAGATGGTAAAGAGATATCAGTAGGTTATCTTGACGAAGTCTCAGTAGTCAAGATAACCAAGTGGTGTCGCGACATTAAATCAGGCACTATTGTGAGGCAACCCAAAATCTTTATGTTCTAGCAAAGTATTTATTTTCGTAGTTAGGTTCTTGTTCAAAGAAGGTGGAATCGATGTATCCATCTAAGTATTCCTGACGACATATTTGACGGGCTGTTATTATTGTGATAAGCCATCAGATTCATCATCAGAGAAATCTAACCTGAGGCATGTTCTGTTAAGGCTGACGACATTCATGATAGGCTATCACAAGTGTGATAAGCCGTCAGCCTTTGTCGTCAGAAAGCCTAAGAGAGTAGCTGAAATTTTGTGCCAAATTAAAAAAATCCGACCCGACCCACAACTTTGTCTTTCCACCTTCCCACGTATTTTCTTTATTTTTTTTAATTTTTATTTCCTTCCACATTTAGTTTATTTTCTTCCTTTTCTAAAGTATTTCCAAGTAAAACAAAAGTAAACTTCTCTCCTTGTGAGTGTGGGTTGAAGTCAAAATGAAAAGTTCTTCTTTCATATACTTTCTCTTTCTCGTGTAACCAAGTTGAAGGCACTTATCAGGTCTTATAATAGCACCCAAGGAAAAGAACCTAAGATCTACAAATAAATGGACCAAGGGAAGTGTACCTCAGAGACTCTTTGATGAGGTCTCCAATTATGAGGAGGAGTAGCCACTGCTCAGGAAGCAAAAGAAAAAAAAAGCCTAAAAAAGCCTTCACCACCTCTACCAGTTAAGGTGGAGGACAGTTAAGAGAGTAATACTGAGCCAACAATATCTGAACATACAACTTCTGAGCAGACGATCTCTAAGCAACAAGAGTCTGAACATGATGAATCTAAAGAGCATGATTCATATAATCCTGATTTTGAGGAACATGAGTCTGAGCAACATGATTCTGAGGGACCATCATCTGAGTCCTGTTCTTTAGAGAAACAAGATGATGAAGAATCTCCGATTTGGGAAACTATGGTTAAATGCAAGAACCCTGAGGTTCGAGACAGTGCTAGGTGGAAAATTCCCAAGGCATAGAAAATCTTCTATGATGGGCATCATAGAATAAAACAAAGGCCCATTAAAAGTCCAATCTTTAAAGAAAAGAAAATCATCACTACCAGTCTGAATAAATATCCTGAAGTAGAGCAGAAATTTTGATACTATGACTTAGGATGGACCGTGAAAGGAGGAAGCTCATCTTGTCCTACACTAGTTAGGGAGTTCTATGCAAACTATCAGGCTCGATTGGAAAACATGTGTAAAGAAAGGGAGAAATCAAAATATCAACCCTTGTTGGATAGAGTACCAGTACAGGGTGTGATGGTGAATCTCTTAGAAATGACAATCAACAGATTTATTCATGGCCTTGGATTCACTCCTCAGACAACTTTACCTACTTTCTATGCTCGGTTGAAGCATCGTGAGAATAAATGGTCTTGGTTAGCAACCCTCATAGCTGAAGGAAAACCTGAATAGATGACCAGCCTTAATGAGAGGATTTTTAAGGCTTCCCTAACTCAAGAGGCAAAGTTCTAATGGGGTGTAGTGTGCACCCATTTGATGCCTACTGAGGGAGATAATATCCTTAGAAATGATAGAGAAATATTTTTCGCAAATCTTATGGCTAAACTCAAGTTAAACTTCGGGGAGATCATTATTGAGGAGATGAAAATTTGAGTCTCAAGGCCCAATACAACATATCCTTTCCCTTGTCTAAGTACAAGGTTATGTAAGGCAGGCCTTGTACTTGAGGTTGTGGGGTTAGAGGAAGAACTTCTTGCCAAGAAGACCAACAATCTCATCCAATATGATGAAAATCAGTCGAGACTGACACTTGACAGAGGATTAGGGTTTGAAATAGACCCACCAGTTACTGGTACTAGCTCAGCACCTAATGTAGCAGTGCATGATTCTGAGGCTGCTGCACTGTCCTTCTCAATAATAGTAGATCAGTGCCTAGAAATGAAACAAATCTGTTAGCTTTTGTGTCTATCATAAATTTGCCTTTAACCTAATGAATTTTAGGAGAGTGGTCAAACAAGACAAGTGGAGTGAGGCTCAGCTGCAACTTTTTTCCAATTAATTTGCCTCCGCAGTGGACAAGAGGATTAAGGTCGCACTGGAGCCCTTCCGAGCTTTTGCCGATCGAATTGATGAATTAAAAAATCATTTTAATACACGGGTAAGAGAAATGTCTGGATCAGACCTTGCACAATTAAGAGAAACCCTGGACAAGGTGAAGGCAGATGTTGGAGTATTATAGCAATACCAACTTACGGTGTAGGCAGATTCGGCTGTTGATGAGTCTGAGGGTGAAATCCCATTACTTTATCTCACAGAGGAACCAGTGAAGAAAAAAAAGAAGAAAGGTGAGAGTAAATGTAAGGGTAAGAGAGAAAGTCCTGACAGTGATGAAGAAAGAAATACAGAGAATAGGGAGAGAAAGAAGGCTAGAAAAGAGAAAACGAAGAAGGCGATGATTGAGTCCTTAGTTAACAATGAGAAATGAGAGGCAGCTATCCGAGCGAGAGCCGTAGGTTCCTCAATGAGTAGTCCCTCAACAACTACTGGGGCAGATGCATCAGAAAGGAGGGAGACTCTCGATGGAGAAAAAGCAGATGAGGATGCAGTAGCAGGGTTAGGGACCCAGATTCCTGTGCTTGATTTAATCCAGGTATACCCTAACCCTTAGTTTAGTTTTCCTTTTATTTTAATTTGAGGGTGTAGGGTGAGTTGTTGTTGTAGCATTTTGTAGTTGACTAGGAGAAATACAAGTACTTGAGGCAGTTAACACGGTTTAGTTATTTTGTGAACACCTCTCAAGTGATCTAATTCTTTAACTGTGTGATTTGCATCTAATTGTGACCACTGTTCATCTTTATATGGTATTTGTTCAAGTAACTTGATAACCATTGCTAAACAATTTCATGAACCAAATAAGTAGTAACTTATGATATACTTGTGTACCATATGCATGTGAGATTTTACTTAGTTCCCTTTGTATGTTGGATTGAGAAATTTCCCGGTTAGTCTTACCTAGGTTGAAGGATAGGGGTTAGGAAAGGATCATAGGATATTTTGATATTATCCCACTTTAGCCTAAATGACCTTCCCTGTATGCATAATATCCCTTGATCCCTATTTTGAGCCTGAATAGCCTATTTTATTTTATGATACCTATCACCGTCCCATTTTTATATCATAGTGAACCTGTTTTGGCCCTGGTCCTCCTTGGACACTGTGCACCTTGACTTAGACAAATGGCCTAAGTTGAGGGTAGCTATCATAGGGGTACGTGATGTAAAATGAGTATGAAGAAAGGTAGAGTAAAAGAAAAGAATAAAAAGCTGGGTACGGTGGAAAAGAGCAAGAAAAGAAAAGTGGTGATAAAGAAGAAGTGATTGTAGAAAAGAACCCACCCATCCTGAATAAGTATGATCAAGAAAATAGAAGAGTAGAAAAGGGTAAATGAGTGAGACCCCACAAGCTAGTGTAGTGTCAAGGAGGCTTAGTCACTTTAAATATCATCGAGTATCATACCAGCCCCTAGCCTACATTACAATCTAAAGAGAAGACCTATAGTGATCCTAGTTGACCTATCTGATGATCTTGGTAATAAAAATAAGGGCAAGCCTATGGTATTCAACATACATTCATTGAAACTTCATTCTGAGAGTGAGTGTCTTGTGATTTTCCCTATGGTTACATATGTGATATCTAATATAAGTGCAATGCGACTTCTTTGTAGTGAGGGAACACTGGTTACATTGCTAGTTGCTAACTTGTTTGGATAGTGTAAGTTTGATACATGCATGGTTGTTGTTGCTGATTTGATGCCATATCTTGATTCCTCTGTATCACGTTGTTGCTCTTTAATAACATACACGGTTGTATGTAAATTTATTGACCTTGGAGATGGTGAAGATGTTTTGAGATAATATGGATGGTTGACTGCTGAATGTACTTTGTATTCTATTGGTTGTGTTTTAGTTGCTTGAGGACAAACAATTGTATTAAGTTGAGAGTGTTGATGTATGAGCATATGGTAACACATTTGAGGCTTTTAACTGAGAATAATTGCAAAGTCTTAAGACACTTTTGTCATTTTTGATTGTTTTTTCTTTGATTTTGCAGTGGAAGTCAAGATGCAAGAGAATCAATAATGATAGGAGTAAAAGAGTTGAAATTTGAAGAAAATAGAAGAGAAGTGTGGCTGACGACATTTCTGATAAGTAGTCAGTACTCTGATAAGTTATCATCTTCGTATTCAGCCTTAAATAGAGATTGGGATTCAGTTTGAAGAAGTGACGATGACATGTGATAAGCCGACAGCCTTGTGATAAGCCGTTAGAGTCGTCGTCAGCCTCAGACAGAATATGGGAGTTGAGGTGGAGAAGTGATGACATTATCTTATATGTCGTCACAGTTTGATAAGCTATCAGGATTCACCGTCAGCCTTAAGAAAAAATTATCAAAATTAAAAAAGAGCTGACGATATCTGTGATAAGTCGTCAGCCTCCTAATAAGGCGTCACGCATGACGTCACCTAATTCGAGAAGAACACTAAACTTTGTGATTTTGTTTCCATAATTAGGATGAAGTATTTAAAGCATAGTTTAGGGTTTTCTAAGGGGGATTCTGAACCTATTTTGGAACACACATATTTTATTATTTTCTCTCTAGTTTCTTGGCTTGAACAAAACAATTAACTTTGAAGAGATTATCATAAATATTTTGGGATTTATACTTTGATCTAATCTCAGAAACACTCGTTGCTATTCCTCTGGCTATAAGTTTATCTTTCAAATTATGAATTCAACTTGTTGTAACGATTATTACATTATGAGTGGCTAAATCCCTTTAACCCAAATTATGGTATCTATGGGTTAGGTCCTGGTAAGTTTCTCAGTTTTTAAGATTCTAAAGGTAATATGACTCCTTGATTATTTTGAGGTTTTAATTATTGTCTATTGGTTGTAAATGATAGATAGCACCTTCTTTGATTTTCTTGAGATAAGAAATCAACTATAGTAGAAAGTGAATTATTGACAGGGACTTGGAAGCTACAACCTTCCGTTTAATAATTAGCGCTGTAACAAGGTTAATTAACCTGAGGTGAAGTCTAGTTAGTGAATATAAATTCCCTAATTCTGAGAGGATTAGGTAATTAAATGCCTAAGTAGGTCGAGAGGCATTAAGGCATAACTTCGATAAAGACAATCTGTTGTTCCTACCTATCGTGAGAATCTTGAATCACCATTTGCATCTGTCAAGTACCAAAACCAATAATGAACATAATTCTAGTTATCCATATACTCCTGATTAAAAAAACTGAAACTAAAGTGACCAACAATTATTTTCTAATCCCCAAAACCCCCATTTTAGAAAATATCCAACTATCAGTTGATTAAATCGCAAACGACTTAAGTTCACACCATATTTCCTACGGGATTTGACCCCAACCTAGTTGGGTTATATATTGACAATGATCGCTTACATTCTCACATGAGAGGTTTAGTTTGAGCATTATCAATGTGCATGAAAAATAGCTGACTGAATGATATAAAGTAGCTGAATGAGAGCACAAGGAATACTGAAACCAATGTAACTACTGAATAAGTAATACAACACATATACATATATACTATTTTTGAGATTATTACTGAGACTGAGTCAGAGTTCTGATAACTGAGTTACTAATTTTTGAGATTATTGATAATTGTAATACTGATAACATGGTGATTTTTTATGATAGTCCTGATTTTGTATAACTGAAATGAGTTCTATATAGAGCTGGGTGACTGTGTCTGACAATCTTGATTCTGTGGAACTGAATTGAGTTTTATACTGAGTTAGAAATAGAAAATAAAAATATGGGAGGTAATCATCCAACCGACATGCCCTTATTTAAATGTATTGGGGTCTAACAAGTAACCTTAGTTGAAAGGGTGTCAGTACCGTGCCATGGGTAAAGATAAGCTGAAGAGTCACCCTCATCTGGCAGGTGCCCTGACTGAGAATGGTGGTAGCCTCAACTGGCAGGTAGAACACCTTATCAACCCTCAACTGGAAGTTTTTAATCTCAATCTATGTTGGCTACGTAGTTCTGGAATGCAAGGACTACTACTAGGGATTACACCCTATTGGAAGGTGAGCCCCCATCCTTGGGTTCACTTGGTGCTGAATCCTACTCCCAAATGAAGATAAAAATTATTACACTAAGTTGAACTGGACTGTTACTGAGTTTCACTGAGTTCTATAACTGACTAAGTTCTACTGTTCATGACATTGCTGATACTGTACTATAACTACTATAGCTCTAGGTAAACAACTCAATTTTTAGGTATTGAATACCCCCAGAATTTAAAAGCATGGAAAGTAAAGCATGGCATGATCTTGAAAAGTATAACGATAGATACTTGTTAACAATACATTCACCTAGGCATTTTTTCAAACACTTGAGATACATAAACTTGTACATGAATGGGACCATATGATGACATGTCATGATTACACTATTCTATTCACATAGGAATTCTATCAAAAACATGGGGACCTTAGTTATTTAACATAATAATTATGAACACATGAACATCATGGATACAATAATCAATTGTAATTTCTAAGGTTTAATATGAAAATCATATAATTCACCACGCATGCTATTTTAATTTCATGAAACTTGCAGTAAATCATGGATTGAAACCCAAATAACATCACGAACATGAATACAATCCAATTCAACATGAAATTCATAAAAAGCAACCAACTTGTAGTTTTAAAAAGAGGTCCTTGAACCCCAAGGGTGTAAGAAAACCCTTGTATGAATATCTAACATACCTTGGTAATAAAATTTGTGAAGATTGATGGTGTGTTCTTGTAGCTTGAATTTGAAATTCGATGCCCTAGTGTTTGTTCTTGAGGAAATTCAAGAGAGAATAAGTGATTTAGCCATTAGGGTAGGTTAATCTCGTGTTTTGGGATTGAATAAAAGTGGAAAAAATAACCCAAATACCCCTATGGACGCGTACTTTTAATTATTGAAAATATGCCCAGTCACGCATAGACCGATGCACCATATCGATGGTGTCGATGTGATGACTAACGCTCCATGTCGAGTTTGCGTTGGGTCACTGGAGTTTGCACTCTAACGTTGGGGGAAATATCCGTCGATGTGATGAGCGATGCGATGCGTCGAGATCACGTCATCCCACTGTTTTGGTCACCCACAAACGTTTCAAATGAGGTTCAAAAAATTCAAAACTCACCCCAAGTGACCTATGGACAAACTTGATAAGGGTCGCATAATAAGATCGCCAAATTATGAAGGCTAAAAATGATTCTAAGTATCAACACTTAACTAAAATATCTAAGTCTGGGACCTCTTTCTTGATGCTCTAAAGGACTGAGTTAAGCTAGGGTTTTGCAGAGTCTTAGAAAAGATATCAAACCTTCATGGACTTTGTGATTTGAGATTCGCCTAATTGAATTTTTTCAAATAATCCAGACAATTACAATACTTATCAAGTAAATGATGGAGTTGTAATGTTTTTTGTATTGAAAAAATAATTATTTAAAAGCATAGATGATCTTAAAGGGTGGTTGTGATCAATATTAAAGAGGTATTCCAGGGTTACGACATTAATCACAATTATGTATAACATTTGACTTATCCTCAATGAAATTTATTTCTCTAATAACTAATTTTAAAGTTAAGTTTATGATTTAGAAATGGGCATCATCCAAATCAACTATTTAAACTAGCCTCACAACAACATCATTGAGCGATATTATGAGATTCTAATTCAAATGCACTATCATCCCATTCATAATCAGATAAGGCAAACTAGATATATTACTATCCTAGTCACAAATCAGCTGTAACATTAAGGCATAAATGATCTTACCCCCATGTTCTTCATCATATTATTATATTTTCATGGTTAGTTCAAGTGAGAATTACACATTTATTCTAACGTTGGTCAGACACCAAAATAGTACACATAAGAACATAGGAGCAATTATATGATAAACAAGATTTTAGATGTAACCCCAGAACAAGTGTGTTTAGCTACTCATATTTAGAAATAAAATTACAAAAAATAATATTAATCATACCAAATTAATGAGTAGTAGAGTTTAAAGATGATGAAACCTAATGAAAACCCTTATTCTTTTTATTTTTCTCTCAAACGTCATAATTCTATAACCACAAGTCGTCCTTGGGGTACTTATATAGGTGGATTCACTTAATATTAATCCCATTAGGAATTGGATTTTTAATTAACAAAATCCCATCGAACAGAGGACATGAGGCATGGATCCCATAGCGGGATAGCAACTGCTTGACATGTCGTCCATAGCGCTGCCTTACCAGTAACTCTTTCTATTAAGCTGTGTAGAACAAAGTCTATTTTATGTTCTAGCTATGCGGCATGGAGGCTCATTCATCTCTAGATTTTCCCTTATATAACATATCGAGCTTTTTCATGTTTTCTCCGTTATTTTGGTTCACTTTCAGCTGCATTTTTTCCTGAAATATACTAATTACATTTTTAGATCACTCATATCAATATATCAAGAAGCACAAGAAAATATAAAAATTCATTCTCAAAACATGGGAATATGTTGGTTCTTGGATGTTGTATAAATATGCCCAACATCAGGAATCAGGCCACTATAGTTAACTTCGCTCAGTTAAATAAAGTTTTTAGACTTGAAATATATTTTTTATTTCACATTTTTTCATAACATAGAGTGGAAAATTTAGGGAGAAAATCATCAGTTAATACTCAAATTTCATTATTGAGGTAAGTTAATCCACCTATTTAACTAGTTTTTCGATGATTAATCCTTTGAATCGCTAAGTTTTAATTATGATGGAGGAATTAACTTGACCTAGGTTGATTATCTGGTGTAAAGTAGTGAAAATAAGGTGAAATCTTTAGATTTTGGTTAAGGGTGGATAAGTTTAATTACATAGTCAGAATTCATTCTTGCAAACATAAAATTGATAGAATTAAAGTAGAATGAAAGTAGAGAAACCCTAAAATAAGGGAATGATCATGAAATTTACTTTAAGGTTATGGGATTAAATCCCCAAAATTAATAAAATATTATTTGATAGTGTTTAAATAGTTTCTTTTAGACTTCAATAAAGTGAGGATGCAAGAAAAGACAAGGCTTAATTTTATTAGACCATTGCAGGGCTTGGATTGAGATAGGTGATAGTTAAATTATAGTTAATGACTCAATTTACTTTTTGTGTGCATGTTAATTGCCTATTTGTATACTTATTTCAATGAATGTTGTTGAATATTAACTTCTTGAGTAATATTACAAGTTGTATGATCACCTGAAATGAGATTGTGTAAAAGGACTTGTTCTAAAGTATAAGTGTAATACCCCGTATTTTCGTGCTAGAATTCTAACCATCGTTCCTACGCGTACAACCTCTAATCCAAATGATTTTCATGTGAATATAAGTTTTGCGATCATTATCATAGTCTATGAAGTGGTTTCGAGGTGAAAAATATTCATAGCAATGACTTAGAACAAAGTTGAGCTAAGATCATTTGAATCGTCTAACTTTTGGTATTTGATTCTACAAGGGTCTACTTTTAACGTGTATAACTATTTATATACATGGAATTTTCTAGCTGAAAGACCCACCAAATTTTAGATAATTGAATTAGCTTTCCAACAATACTAATTTCGTAAAAATCCAACAACCGACTACAAAAGTTATGCCATTTTCCGTGTGAGGTAGTAAACCGACGCGATCTTGACGCATCACTTCGACTTCACTTCGATATGAAAAAATAACGTGGATCCAAGGCTATTTTACATGCTAATTCCATTCCAAAGGGTCCTAGGGTCACTTTAGTCAATTCCCCTCACCCAAATCCGTCCAAAAACACATAATTTCACCCCCAAAGAAGCAAAGATACCACATTGTTCATCTTTTCATCTCAAGAAGCAAAACCCTAAGCGCATACTTTCTCTCCAAGAAACTCAAAATTTCTCCATTAATTCTCCAAGAAAACTCAAGATTAAGGTTTTCCAACATAAGAACTTCAAGAAATCATCTTCAAAATCATCAATAGAAGTCTAAGAATCAAGATTTTACATTCAATTCATCAAAGATCATCAATTAAGGTATGTGGGGTTTGAACAAGAACAAAGCTTTCGTTCTTGTGCCCAAAACTTGATTTTTATTACAAGAGTTATTTGATTTTACATTTTTTCTTATGAAATTGAAGTTGGGTTTATACCCTATGTTGCTATTCATGAAATTATGAGATTTTCATGGTTTTAGAAGTTGAATTACATGAACATGTTTACATTTTAGTACATATAGCTGAAATTTCCAGATTTTAAGATGATTATGAATGTTTTGGTATCAAGCATGAATTTTGAGATGTTGAAACCATGAGATTCATATTATGAGTTATTTTCCAATATCTTTATTGAGATGATTGAAAGCTTTTTAATAAGATTGTTTTGAGCCTAAGTTAACAAACGAATCCACATTAATTATGATTTAAAGCAAAGAGAAACATGATTTGGTCTTTATTATAGGCCCTTGAGTTATTTTGAGGTGGATTTCCTAAAAGTTCTGAGCTGAGTATGGGAGTAGTATTTAGCACCGAGTTGGGTAAGTTACTACTGTTTCATATCGTAGAACTACATGCAACCATAGGTTGAGATATTTATTTCCACTATATGTGGATGACCGAGATAGTGATCACTAAAGTTGAGGTTCTATTCCAATGGCAAGGGTAGAACAACTCTCCCCAGCATGGGCGATACGTTGGACTCCATGTAGCTGACATGGTTTATGTCGGTTAGAAGAAACTCCCAAAAGATGTCCCCACTCTTAAAATAGTTTAAGTTATTTAGAGTCTTGAGATAAAGTGTTTTCCACAAAGAATAAGCTTTAAGATTTCTAAAGCCTAAGACAGAGTACATTTTAGATTTCAGAAACTAAGTGTAAAAGCTCATAATTTATTCAAATATTATTTTACTTAAGATTTTAGTTACAGAATTACAGTTACAGCTTTCAAAAATAAAGGTGAGCCTTTTTTCACTTAGCCTAATGATTTGAGAATAAGGAAAGAATACAGATTTTAGAACTAAGTGTAATGACTCACGAGATTTATACTACATGCTTTACTATCCATGATTTATGAGTTTTAGATTTCAGATTACTCAAGCTATGTGAGTCATTTAAATTTAGCATGCATGATTTTATAAATGATGATAGTGAGATATTATTTTACTTATTGCATGCACCCCCATATACTCAGTACATCCTCAAAATGCTGATCCATATATATGTCTATGTGCTACGTTGTCTTATATTGTAGGTACAAGATTTAGTATGCACATTCAGACTCAGAAAGTTGCAGATTCAAGACAGCAAGATGATGAGTCCTCTTACTTTGGGGACTCCAGTTAGATTCATTTATGTTGTTTATTTGCTTACTCATATGTATTGATTAGCGATAGTTGGAGTAACTTCCCAACTATCTATAGTCAGTATTAGTAGAGGCTTCATAGGTAGTCAGTAGATGTTAATGTATTCAGTTTTAGTTTCCTTTGTAAAAGAGATGTGATCATGTGAATTTAGTTTTGTATTGATCAGACTTAGAAAAGAGTTACTTTTCGCCGATTTTATTCAAATTTATGTATCTTAATTAGTTGCTCATGAGTTACGCTAGTATAAGGGTTATCTTGGGACCACGTGTGGTCCTAAGAACCGTGTGATGTCTTGGGACCCATTTTTGGGGCGTTACAGTAAGTATAGTTGTATTACCTCATATTCTGATTGTACTTGTTATTACATTGATTGAAATAGTGAAATGAACTAGTAAAGGTCAGCATCACTGAGTCAGTGGATCTTAGGGCATTTAAGGATGGGGATATTGGAATAAGGATGTTATAACACTTGATCTGAAATAAGCATGGCAGGCATAAGATGTCTGGATTATTTAGGACATGGACTAAGATTGTCCCCTATAAGTCATTGATCGTGGGAATTCATAAGATCAATGTCATGTGTGCACACGGTATTCGTAAGTTATCGATCCATGAGTGGGTTCGGTTATGTTGTGGTTATTGTTTAAGTGAGATGAGTTATATGTTGTTGTTAGTTGGATCCATGAGTGGTCTGAACTGTTGATATACTTGAACTCAGTTGATATTATTGAAGTTTAATGAATAGATAATTGTGATAAGGTTGATTTAACTAGTATGAGTCATGGTATTTGACTTGGTTGAATATTTCTACTTATTCTATTATTGCTTATTTTAATTGGATAATTGTTGAGAAAGACTAAGTAAAGGTATAATTGCTAAGTGTTACATGCTTTCTCTTGTTTACAAGTAGTTGGTTATGTGGTCATATTTATTAGGTTGATTTAGCCAATGAACCTCCTAGTAAATTGTTGTTTTCTACTAATACTACTTCTCCTCTTCTTTTTGTTGAGTGAAGAGCATATTCCAGTAGGTAAGACAAGACCTCAATTGTAAATAGTGACTGGTTAAAACTCAAGAGTGAGCTTCATCATTTAAGCAGTTATTAGTCATCTTATACTCTGTTCTTATCTACTTGTTTTCGATACAGACAGTTTAGTTGTTATAATTTTTTGAGTTGTACTTGGAGATTGTTTTGTTAGTTGTTTTAGTGTAATGAGTTTCAATTTCGGGGGGGCATTTTAGACATTTGGAATGATTTTTGCATTATTTTGTTTATATCTATTAAACATCGTTTATACATAACGAATGGTACAAATTCTCCAAGAAGTTAATCCGGTTAAGGCATTAACGTGTAAATAGAGGTTAGAAGCCCTATTTCCTTGTCACACTCTCTTTTCCAAACATGTAACTTTTCTCCCGAACAAGTTAATGCTATAATGGCCTGTTCTCTATGTTTGCAACCATGAGAATTTAATTAAAATGAAGAGAGTAATGATATAAGTAGCATACACATCAAAAATTCACAAACTCATAGCAACAAATAGTATCTTACAAGGTTTCCATAACCCTAACAGAGAAGTTTAGCTACTCATGAGTACAACGGAAATCACCATAGACATAATCATCATACCACAACTTAGAATAATCTTAGCGATGGGAATGATTCTTGGCGTCTAAAGGAGAAGAACGTCGTTCTCCTATCCGATGCTCTTGCCTTAGAGTTTTTCTCTGTCTAAATTTACAGAATCTGTAAACTGAATAAATAAAAAGTGATTGAATGAATTCAATCCAAGAATGCTAAAAAATTTAGCAAATAGGGTTTTTATAACATCCTTGTCCTACTAAGTTACTGCTGCATCCCTAAGTATTTAGAAATACTGATTTTGCCCGGGACAAGTTCTCCATGCATCACATTCAGTCCACAAGCTTCCAAAAGCTGCCTTCCCTATTATGTGAAGTTTCCCTTTGCTGACCAAAGGTCCACAAAGTGCTGAAATCTTCATCATTAATACCTGAAAAACATGCTAATCACATAGGTTAGCTGACTTAAAGGAAAATGGACTAAAAGTGCAGGAATTATATATTTTATCCTCCAAACTTAGCTAAAATATGGGTAAATTATGGTTCTTAGGGGTATAAATACACCCAACATCACCACCCCACACTTAAAGCTTTGTTCGTCCTCAAACAAAATATTACGTCCATGAAAACACAAAATGTTCAACAAGACATGCACGACAATTATTAACAGAGAGTAGGTTTCTTGATCACTACTAGAAATAATTCAACCTCCAACATAGACTCGTGAGGATGGTTAATTTGTATCCACAAGTTAAGCCACAAATAATCATATAACACTACCCAAAAATCATCAACCATGTGTGTCTCACACAAGTTATTACCCATGATCCCTCACAGTTTTGCAATTTTCGATACATGGGTATAAGACACTCCTTGCTCTCACTTCTCACAAAGAATTCTTATGTTGCAATTGATGACCATAGGCTTGCCCTTAGTGTAATGCTCTACTAATATCGGAATGCTAAGCTTAGGATCAAATAGGTCTTTACAGGTTGTAATGTAGGCTAAGGGATAGGTAGGACTATTTTTTCCTGAAATAGTGACTATCTTCCCTAAGCGTTTTAATACACTACGTTATGTCATTAACACTCTCTTTTAAGCAACCCCTCTACTTTCCTTTCATCTACCACCCCTTCTCACCTATTTTGTTATTCAATTATAAACATAACTATCTTTCTTTTTCTTTTTTTTTTTTTATAAAACACCTTTATGATAGCCACTCTTATTCACAACAATTTCAAGTACCAATACACTCTGAGGCATCACTCTCACCTAATTTCCTCTTATTTTGTCACATGACACTACAATTTAAAGTGCTTAGGAATTTGGATCAAATTATGGTCTTTGAAAAAAAAAATGGATTAGGCTACATATGAGGCTGTCAAAGAAAATAGCTAAAGGCTCAAAGGGGGTTAACTAGGATAATGTACAAAGGTAGGTAAAAAGAAGGTAAACAATTACAGGCTGCCAAAGAAATGCCTAAATCATCTCCTAAACTCACACTCTTTATTTCGCTTTACACACACACCAGGCAAGTTCTAGCATCAGTCACAACACAGAATATACTATATCCTCACACACACAAGGCACATGGTCAACTTTATTGGGAGCAGTATAGACTCTTGACCCAACAGATGAATGGATTAAACCACACAATTATCACACAGTGAGTCACACGTAGAGCCTAAATGTCTCAATAGTAATGATTTAGCACAAACTCTTGTTATACTACCATGCCATCTATCAGAATAATTTCATGGAAAATCTAAAAAAAATTCGAAAAATTTAACGAACTAATTACGACTAATTAGAAAAAAACAAGAATAAATGTAGGCAAAGAAGTACCATACAACATACAAATACCAACACCCCACACTTAGACTGGACACACTGCCCTCAGTGGAAAATAAATAAGGAGAACCTGATTAGTCAGACTCTTTCTCTATGTCTGGGGTCATACCCCCTGCGTCTGAATCATCATCAGAGTCGTCATCATCAGAGTTTTCCTCCACGTCTGAGTCTGGCAGTCGGCGATTATCGTCAGTCGGCACATCATTATCGAGAGGTTCCTCAAAATGTACCCCTACTCTACACATAGCCCGCGCATGCTCATTCATCGGGTAGTCATAATCCAACTGCTGAAGCTCTGCATCAGTCGGAACCCGACCCCCACTCATCATGGTGAACTGTGTCATGCCATATAGATGGCGAAAGAAACTTTCATCCCGAGCATGTCTTTCTGCAGTGGTAAGGTTGATGCCATGACCAGTTTCAGGCTCTTTAACTTTCGTAAGATCAACTTTCTTCGGGTTGTGTGGAAGCTTATGATCTGCAGGTTCCTCTTCAATGTGCTCCTTCCTTAAGATCGCAGTCAACAAATTGACAAAGATGAAATGGGACCTTTTGTGCAGCCTAGCCTTATGCATTGACGATCGTATAACCGCACCAATATTGATGGGAATATTAGTCATCAGAGCGTACACCAGACATACTCTATCACGTGTGATCATTGTGTACTGTGTCCCAGGAACCAGGCAAGAGTTGACTATCCTCAACCATATACGAGCTTCTCTGTTCAAGGAAGCATACGGGAAGGTATTGTGCTGACCGTTATCCTTGTGATGACTCCGCCGGGCCATGGACCTTGTTCCGCACAGTGTGTGTTTGATTTTCCTATAGGGAGGTATGTGATAAAGCTCCTTGAGAGGTGATGGATCCACAGATGGAAGACCCAGAAAAGAGTTGAAAAACTCCGTATTCAGTTGCAAGACTTGGCCCCAAATCTTCACTTCACTTCCGGTAGTCTTTGGGGACTAATTGGCATAGAACTCTTGCGTTAGATCAAGATTGCATTCCCCCATATCTCGGAAAATGAAATCAAGATTTAGTGCCATGATTTTCGCCAAAATGCGGGGCTCTCTCTTTGCTAGATTCTCCTTTTGCATCAAATCCACGTGAACATATTTTTTCACTTTGTTGTTCTTGTACCACTCCTTTCCTTCCTCCTATAGGACCTATTTTATCCCAAAAGTGCGTCGAGGTATTTGTAGAGAGTAGGACTCATCTTGATCTTTTCTTCCCCTTTTCTGACCTTTCTACGAGGTGGACACTTTTTCTTTTCCTTGTCGTCCTTTTGGGGCCATTCTACCTGAGATTAAAATAAAGTCATATTAGCTTCATCTCGGAAGATTCAATTGATAAACAAACAGTAATCGCACCACCCCACACTTAATTTGTTAGCACAGACTAATTAAGTGAGTGATGTCGATTACTCAGACTTCATTGACATACATTTAGGCGATATGTTCCAACAACATGTTTTAGCACAGTCATACTTTCATGTAATCTTTGAATATCCTTTCTAACTTTGTTTCATGTAATCTTAACTATACTTTCATGTTTGGATTAATGCATTTCTTGAATAAGACTACCACATAGAGATCGTATCAAGTTATTGCAAAGAAATAATCACAACCTCATATGCTCGTGGTCAATCATGATCGCTATCTCGATGAACGAGTCATTCAAACATTCAAGCTTTCAACTATCACGATTACGCATTAACTTCACAATTTCGACTCCATAAAAATATGATAGTGTATAACAATCAAGTACAAGTCGGAACAAAGTCAAGAACACCCACACGTATTCTTTTACTCAATCTAGATGTATCATAACAAACCAATCATATTCTTATCATCAAACACCACTTTAAAATCTAAAATAACATTATAAACGTAGTATTGCACAACTACGGAATATAAAAGAATAACTTACTTGGTGATGGTTCGGGAAGATGATCTTGCATGATTAGATGAGCAAAAAGAAAAATTTTGAGATATTTGGGAAGCTTAGGCGGCGCCTAGGTTGAGCAAACAAGTGCATTTTGTTCTAAGGTTGAAGATCTATTTATAGACTAAGCCATGGGTCGGGTTTGATCCATGTAAAATCGGGTTAGGAGACAAAACTGCATAAGTAGGCGGCGCCTAATGCTTTGCCTATGCTTAGCATAGGCTGCGCCTTTGTCAATGCCTAGTTGGGCATAGACGGCGCCTTTGCCAATGCCTTGTTGAAATAGTGAGCATAGGCAATGGCATAGGCGGCGCCTATGGTATTGCCTAGATTTACATAGGCGGCGCCTATGGTATTGCCTAGATTTGCATAGGCAATGCCTTGTCCGTTGCCTATGTGAGGCAGTGAGCATAGGCAATGGTATAGGCCTTGCCTTGTCCATTTCCTAGATTAGCATAGGCCTTGCCTTGTCCATTGCCTAGATTAGCATAGGCCTTGCCTTGTCCATTGCCTAGATTAGCATAAGCAATGCCTAACCAATAGCATTTGCTCCATCATTCCTAGCTTACCACCCTTAGAATGGCTCACTTTCAAATCAAAATTTAGGAAAAATCTCCTCCTTTATACATCTTTAACCTACACTTAATCAAAAACAACAAAAAATGATTAGACGGATGGGTTGCCTCCCACCAAGCACCTTAGTTTTGGTCGTGGCTCGACTCTTCTTTTTGGATTTTTATTTAACAAAAAAAAACTCCTAGTAAAACAAAACTATTAAAAACCATGGGTTGCCTCCCATGTAGCGCTTGATTTATTGTCGCGGCATGACATAGTTATCTCGATTACTTTAGACTTCATCGAGATAGACAGTGGCTATACATTTTATCGAGTCAAGTGGACCGATATATGGCTTCACTCGTTGGCCATTCACCTTAAAGACACCACCATAATTTTCTTCTAACTCTACTACTCCAGACGAGTAGACTTGGCTAATTTTAAATGGACAAGACCATCTAGACTTCAACTTACCTGGAAATAGCTTCAGTCTGGAGTTGAAAAGAAGTACCAAATCACCCTTCTGTAAGTTTCGTGGGATAATCCTCCGATCATGGTACTTTTTCATCCGTTCCTTGTAGAGGTCTGCTCTTTCATATGCATGTAGATGGAATTCATCCATCTCATTCAGCTGTTCCAATCTCAGATTAATAGCATCATCCCAATTCAGGTTAAGCCGCTTCAACGCCCACAACGCTTTATGTTCGAGCTCGATTGGCAAGTGACAGGCCTTGCCATAAACTAGTTGGTAAGGTGACATACCAATTGGTGTCTTGAACGCAGTCCTATAAGCCCATAAGGCATCATCCAGCTTTCGGGACCAATCCTTCCTACTAGCATTTATAGTCTTAGCAAGGATCAGCTTGATCTCCCGATTAGAAACCTCTACCTGCCCACTAGTTTGCGGGTGGTAAGGTGTAGCTACCTTATGTTGCTTGACCCCATATTTCACCAACACGGCTCTGAACAGCTTGTTGCAAAAGTGTGATCCTCCATCACTTATGATGGTACGTGGTACCCCAAAATGAGAGAAGATATTTCTCTTTAAGAATGCTACAACACGCTTACCTTCATTATCAGCCAGCGCTACCGCTTCGACCCATTTTGATACATAATCCACATCAACTAGGATATATTTCATCCCAAATGAATTCATAAATAGGCCTATGAAATCAATACCCCATACATCAAATAGCTCCACTTCAAGAATTTTAGACATGGGCATCTCATGGTGCTTTGAAATCGCGCCTTGCCTCTGACACTGATCACATCTTCTCACAAAATCATATGCATCCTTGAATAATGAAGGCCAATAATAGCCGTTTTGCAATACCTTCCTGGCTGTCCGATCACCTGCATGGTGACCCCCAACTTGGGAAGCATGACTTGCTTCCAAGATGCTAGGCACCTCCACATCAGAGATGCATCACCTAATAACACCATCAGCACATCGTCGAAAAAGATATGGTTCATCCCAGAAGTAGTGTTTCACATCATGCATGAACTTTCTCTTTTGATGAAAGGAGAGATTCTCAGGCATCACTTTACTTACCACGTAGTTCGCAAAGTCTGCATACCACGGTAAATCTTCCACCATAGTGGCTAGGATCTCTTCGTCAGGAAATGCATCATCAATCTCAAGGTCGGGTTGCGCTATGTGCTCACTCTCAAGCCTAGATAGATGATCAGCTACCTGGTTTTCGCAACCTTTTCTATCCTTTACCTCGAAATCAAATTTTTGAAGCAATAACACCCACCGAATTAGCCTTGGCTTAGCATCCTTCTTTGCCATTAAATATCTCAGAGCCGCATGATCTGTATGAACCACCACTTTGGTTCCCAACAAGTAAGCAGGAAACTTTTCAAAAGCATAAACAACTGCTAGAAACTCTTGTTCTTTAACGGTATAGTTCTTCTAGGCTCCATTCAAGGCCTTTCTCGCATAGTATATTGGATGAAATAGCCTTTATCTTTTCTGACCAAGTACAGCACCCAAATCTACCCCACTTGCATCACACATCACTTCAAACGGTAGAGACCAATCTGGTGCTACAATAATAGGAGCTTCAACTAGCTTCCCTTTGAGGCATTCAAATGCCTTCAAGCAATATTCACCGAAGTCGAACTTTGCATCCTTCTCCAAAAGTTTGCATAATGGACTCGTAATATTGGAGAAGTCTTTAATAAACCTCCGATAAAAACCTGCATGACCTAGGAAACTATGAACTCCCTTTACAGAAATTGGAGGTGGTAGTTTCTCGATAACTTTAATCTTGGCTCGATCAACCTCAATTCCTCTTTCAGAGACTTTATGCCCAAGAACAATGCCTTCCTTCACCATAAAATGGCACTTCTCCCAGTTTAGCACCAAGTTGAATTCAACACATCTCTACAACGCCATACTCAGATTTGCCAAGCATGATTCAAACGACTCACCTACTACTGAAAAATCATCCATGAACACCTCCAAGGTGTCTTCAACCATATAAAAAAAAATGGACATCATACAACGCTAAAAAGTGGCAGGTGCGTTACATAACCCAAATGGCATACGTTTGAAAGCAAACGTACCATACGGGTATGTAAAAGTTGTTTTCTCTTGATCTTCAGGAGTAATGCAGGTCTTATTATAGCCAGAATAACCATCTAAGAAACAAAACCATCCCTTCCCTGCCAATCGATCAAACATTTGGTCCATGAATGGCATTGGGAAGTGATCCTTTAGCGTCCACGAATTCAGCTTCCAGTAGTCCATGAACACTCTCCACCCTGTGACAGGTCTGAGTGGAATTAGCTCATTCTTTTTGTTTGCGACTACCTTCATGCCCCCTTTTTTGGGCACACATTGTATCGGACTCACCCATTTACTGTTGGAGATTGGATACACCACCCCAGCATCTAACCACTTAATAATTTCTTTCTTCACCACCTCTTGCATAGGTGGATTCAAACGACGTTGATGCTCAATTGTGGGCACGCAATCTTCTTCGAGCTGAATGTTCTGCATACATATCCCAGGAGGGATACCAATGATATCAGCAATAGTCCAACCGATGGCTCTCTTATATTTTTTTAGAACAGAGATAAGAGTCACTACTTGTTGTTCACCTAAATCAGCCGCAACAATAACCAGAAGTGTATCACCACTTCCCAAAAATGCATACTTTAGGTGGCTGGGCAGCTCTTTCAATTCTAGCATTGCTGGTTCTTCAATGGATGGCTTTGCTGGTGGTGAAGGTCGATTCTTAAGATCAAGGTCCAACTTCTTAGGAGCATGAGAATATGACCCTATTCCTGTTAGAGCACAAATAGTTTCTTCAAATTCTTCAACATCCTCACGCTCAAAATTTATAAGCACAACATCCAATGGATCAACAATAAGCTGCTTCTCTACAGATAATTCTTTCTCATCTTCATAATAAGAATCAGCTACAGAGAACACATTCATATCTTTGGGATGCTTAATTGATTTGCATATATCAAAATGGACCACTTCGTCATTCATTCGAAATAAAAGCTCATTAGCTTTTAAATTAATAAGCACACTTCCTGTTGCAAGGAAAGGATGCCACAAGATTATGGGAACTTCAGAATCCACCACACAATCCAAAATAACAAAGTCGGTAGGAAAAATGAAGGTGGAAACCTTCACCAATACATCATATAAGATACCAACAGGTCATTTTACCGACCTATCTGCCATCACGAGCCGCATATTGGTTGGTGTAGGATCACCCAACCCCAACTTTCTGTGAATCGATAGCGGCATCAAATTGATGCTAGATCCCAAATCTCACAATGCCTTAGCAAAATCCAAAGATCCAACCGTGCAAGGAATAGTGAAAGCACCAGGATCTGCCTTCTTCTGAACTAACGATCTTGTAGCGATTGCACTGCAATGATGAACATTATCTGCCAGCTCATAGCTTGCTGTCCGCTTCTTTGTCAAAAGGTGCTTCATGAATTTAGCGTACCCAAGCATCTGTTCCAGCGCCTCTACCAAAGGAACATTAATAGTCAGCTGCTTCAACATAGTCATGAATTTACTGAACCTGGTGTCATCATCTTTCTTCTTCAGTCTCTGAGGAAAAGGTGGTGGTGGAAGGGGAATAGTTTTCTCCACCACTTCCTTTTTATCTTGCTTCAGATTATCAATCTTTTCAGGCTGGTGACCTTTAAGTGTAGTGTCATGAACGTTCTGACTTTCAGCTTCTACAGAATCATCACACTCAGTTTCAATCACATTCTCTTCGGTATTATCAACCACCTGCTTGTCTTTGGATGAATTTTCCAACACCTTACCACTCCTGGTAGTAATAGCCATACATGATCCATCATTCTTTGGATTTTGCACGGTGTCGCTAGGTAGGGTGCCAGCTTTTCTTTGATTGAGTGTCGCTGATAGTTGACTCAATTGTTGTTCCAACTGTTTTATTGAAGTGGAATGTGAATCAACCAATTGATTTATTAAGGACAAATCATTTTTTACCTCCTTTACTCCCGTGTTGGTTGCCTCCATTCCTTTCAACAGCTTAGCCATCATATTTTCCCAGAGCCAGATGTCGCGGCCTCACGATTTCCAGGAGGAACATACAAACCACTCCTGTCAGTCTTATTCTTGTATTCGTATTTATCATAATAGTTTCGACCTTGGTTTCCTTAGGCATTGCCTCGGAAACCCCCCTGATTATTTAAATAATTTGCTTCTTCCTCAGAATCGGATTCATCTCTTGCCTGTGATACAACGGCCTTAACCTTTTCGGTCTTCCCTGATAATAAATGCTTGGTAAGAAAATCCATCTGCGTTTTCATGTGAGCCATATCCTAGTCACGTTCCTCTTCTCTTCGCCTTTGTTCTGCCGTCAAGCCAATAGATACAGTAGAGCTTGCTACCTCAGAATCCCTGGTATGCCAAGATCTACTCTGCTTTGTCATACGATCTAGCATATCACTTGCCTCAAGAAAAGTAAGGTCCATGAATGACCCACCTGCATCATTATCAACCACTGGCTTAGTCACCGAATTCAAAGACCTGTATAATATCTCCATCAAGTGGATATTGGTCATCTGATGGTTTGGACACCGCATAAGCTTCTTCTTGAACCTCTCCCATGTTTCGTGGAGAGCTTCAGTTGGAAGCTGTCGAAAATTGCTGATCTCATCTCTTAATTGTGCTCTTTTGGATGGCGGAAAGAATCTTTCTAGGAAAGCGTCTTTCAGTTGCCTCCAATTAGTAATAGAATCAGGAGTTAGCCCGTTCAACCATAGAGTTGTCTCTCCAGATAGAGACAATAGAAATAAGCGCAGTCGAATTTCATTCTGTCCAACTCCGGGATTGTCAAACGACTTACATCTTAAGATAAAGTTGATCAGATGCATATTCGGATCATCGCCTGCAAGTCCACCAAATAACCCCTTAAGTTGCAATAGCTGAATCATGGTGCTAGTGATATTGAACTTGGCTCCGGGTGCCAAGGGCGGAGGAATAATAGCCCCTGTGGCACCAGCCCCATCCAGATCGTCATCATCATCATCAAAAGGAGCCTGCACAGCTCGACGTTCAGGTCTCATTCTATCTTGATGATCTCTCCTGTTCACAGGTGCTGCCACCTCATCTGCACGCCGTAGATTAAGTAACTCATCATCACCCATGTCCTCATCATCAGGATTTGTTGCCTGACCTGGTTTATCAATATTCTGTTAATGCACTTGAGCAGCTGCCAATGCAGCTAACCTAGCCTGCTCCTGTTGAGCAACCCTTCTTTCAAAGTCACGTTGTGCATCCATTCTGCCAATAAGTTGTGGTTCAGGATTTATGGGTAATAATGGCTGACCAGATCTTCGTGTATTTGGCATGCACTCTACCAAACCTGAACAAAACAAAAACAACAAATAAAAAGTAAAATTTGAGAATCTTTGACCAAAGAGTCTAGTAACTATCACCAACTTAGTTGACAACCGTATTCCCCGGCAACGGCGCCAAAATTTGATAACGCCCAAACTACAGCTCTCGTTAGAAAGTGTAAGCGGTCGCTGTCAAATATAGAACCCAACTAGGTTGGGTGTCGAATCCCACAGGGAATACTTGGTCACTAAGTGTTGCAATTGTTTGTAGACTGTTGGTCGAAAATTCCACGGAAAAGAGGGGTTTTGATTTAGGCGTGAATTAATAATATCAAAGTAACGAATGAATGATTTGTATAGTAAAGGTTAATCACAGAGAATAATAAGTTAGGGTTATGTCCACCTTGTAGTTTCTACTTCTCTATCAACTATGAGTAACGCGGAATTTAGACATGCATGCACTTATAGAGAATCGTATTCTAATTCTAAATCCAAGAGTTTCCCAACCATCAAGGATTTATTTCACTTTAGCTATCCTGAGCCTAAAGTGTATAACGAATGGTACAAATTCTCCAAGAAGTTAATCCGATTAAGGCATTAACGTGTAAATAGAGGTTAGAAGCCCCATTTCCTTGTCACACTCTCTTTTCCAAACATGTAACTTTTCTCCCGAACAAGTTAATGCTATAATGGCCTGTTCTCTATGTTTGCAACCATGAGAATTTAATTAAAACGAAGAGAGTAATGATATAAGTAGCATACACATCAAAAATTCACAAACTCATAGCAACAAATAGTATCTTACAAGGTTTCCATAACCCTAACAGAGAAGTTTAGCTACTCATGAGTACAACGGAAATCACCATAGACATAATCATCATACCACAACTTAGAATAATCTTAGCGATGGGAATGATTCTTGGCGTCAAAAGGGGAAGAACGTCGTTCTCCTATCCGATGCTCTTGTCTTAGCGTTTTTCTCTGTCAAAACTTACAGAAACTGTAAACTGAATAAATAAAAAGTGATCGAATGAATTCAATCCAAGAATGCTGAAAAATTCAGCAAATAGGGTTTTTAGAACATCCTTGTCCTACTAAGTTACTGTTGCATCCCTATGTATTTAGAAATACTGATTTTGCCCGGGAAAAGTTCTCCATGCATCACATTCAGTCCACAAGCTTCCAAAAGCTGCCTTCTCTCTTATGTGAAGTTTCCCTTTGCTGCCCAAAGGTCTACAAAGTGCTGAAATCTTCATCATTAATACCTAAAAAACATGCTAATCACATAGGTTAGCTTACTTAAAGGAAAATGGACTAAAAGTGCAGGAATTATATATATGGGTAAATTATGGTTCTTAGAGGTATAAATACGCCCAACATCAGTTTAGCAAGGAGGATATTGTTGATCAATTTTTTTTTCAAAAAAAAATAGAGAAACACATAATTTTGATTAAGGCTAACAATTTCAATAATTTTCTCCAATCGACTTAAATATGTGAAACTTCAGTACCATTTTCCAAAACTTAAGCTTTCGGAATCACCATGGATGATGCTACTTTCATATGGTCTTATCAAGAGACCCAAAGGATATCAATTTTCATTAGGAAAAAGTAAGATCAATATTGAGCTCCAAATATTTTCAATTAGAATATAACATATTTGAGGATGATGGCCAGAGAGTTTCCAACTTATCAGAGAAGAAAAATTTGTTGAAGAGATTGAGAGTTTCAAAGAAAAGATAGCAAGATTAGCCGAATCAATCAAGAGAGTGAAAGGAACTTGTTCACAGTTTAGGAGAATTATAATGAACTTAATGATATTTAACTAGATTTAAAAGCTTGTCAAATTTTTTTTGACATGTTAAAAAGGACTCTGACCCTACTCATTTTGCTTTCTCAAACCCCAGAAAAAACATATCAACATAAAAAATTGAGCAGCTATTTGTCTAAATAAGTTTTTAGTCAGTATAGAGTACCAAATTAGACTTGCATAAAATAATCAACCAACTTAGATTTAGCATTGAATCGACTATATTTTAAAAAATTATGAGTTCAAATTGGCTAGTCATTGCAATCTTAGTGAATTTTACATGTAAATTACGCTCATGACTAAATGTATTGGGTGTTGTTTTCCCAGTTAGTGAAATTTGTGTTCAATGAACTTCAACAATATGCTCAAACTAAAGTGTGAAAAACTAAATAATATTCTAACTATGTATTCAAAACTTTGAACTTCAACAATACGTTCAACCTAACTAATGAATAACAAAAACTAATGGTTCAAACTATTTTCAAGAAAATTGCAAAACCATAGGCTTAGAAAATGATGATTAGAAGATTCAAGTCCACTGAATTTGGTATGTTCTTAAGGAAATTATTCCCTCAAGAAACCGAGGTTGTGGAATATATCCTCCCAGTATAAAATGAATCACTTCAACATAATAGTGGCACCTTAAATTCTGTCGAATTACGAATGCACCCTATGGTAGAAAATCATACTTGAGTTGTTCAAGAAGCAGAGTGATTTTTACTTCACAAAACCATTTTTTTATATATGAGAAAAAAATCATATATTTATAGCCAAAAGGTGGTTCTTCAGGAAAGAAGCAATACATCTTAAAAAATATACTATTTCAGACCATCAGGCCCACACAGAAACCCATGTGCGAAGCCGTATATCACTTTTTCCATCAAAATAGATTGTTATCAGTGACAGGCATTGGATTCTATGGAGTCATATGTCCACAGATGATAATATGAACTCGCAAATCATTTTTCATTTTTCAAACAGTGAACTAAAGAATTGCGACCATTCATCGTGCATTATGACATATGTCCATATATGCATGTGTACGACCAAAGAGGAGAAATTTTTGATTAAATATTTGGATCATTATCACTCAAGTTTCCAATAGATTTTGTTCAATAATATAGCCTCTCAATCGATCATTTCATAAATCTAAATCAAAGTTGAAGCTAAAGCCGAGCAGAACGAGCAATGATGACGATGGCGTGTTACATGCTTTCTTCTTACCTCACTAAAATCAAGGAGGAGTGATACTATACTTAATCACAATAATATTTCTTTACAATCTTTTATAAAGTGAAAGAACTATTCAATCTTTTTTTTTGCCATTTCTTTTTCCTCAATTCCCATTCATATTTCACTAGATCCCGACAATTTCCACATGAATGGGGAATGACCATTTCATCCAAAAATATATGGACAATTGTGTAAATTTACAAGAAAAATACTAATTACATCTGGATAAGTAGGTTTTACTTTGATCTTTTCATAGTGAACTTATATTAGATGCATGATCTTAATCAGTAGATATGATATCTTTAAATCGTTGAACATTATTGTACACCTAGACAACACAAGTCACATATCTAGACTTTTACCATTTGTGGTTCGTATGATTTTGTTCATTTTAGCCATGAACACTACCTGGTTTCATAACATCTTAGAGAATAGACCTTTACTATCATTCTCCTTGAATAAAATTTCACTTCACCCTTACGTAGGTGATTCCTAAGGGTTTAATCTTATAGATCAAACTCTTTGGTCATAAATTCCAAACTTAAAACTACTAAAATTCAAACCATAAGCTTTATCTTTGTTTCCTGAACATTGTCTTAATCAAGAGAATGAGTTGAGTTAAATGACAATGTTGAATCGTCAGTCACAACTTTATTTTTATTTTGTTGAACCTAGATCTTGGGATATTCAGTATTGTAGGTAGATTTACCATCATGATGACTTGTCCTAGGCCTTAGAACTATTTCCCTAGATAATCTCTCACCTCCTTCTCTAGTTAGGCCTTTTGTAAGTGGATCCAACACATTATCCTTTTACTTCACATAGTCAATCGTGATAATTCCACTAGAGATTAATAATCTAATGGTATTATCTTTTTGTCTTATATGCCAAGATTTAATTTTATACATCATGCTACCTGTCCTATCTATTGTAGCTTAACTATCATAGTATATGAATATCAGTGCCAAAGGTTTAACCAATACATACTATCTTCTAAAAAATTTTGGAGCCATTCCCATTTTTTATATAAAGTGATAAATTTAGCTTCCATTATAGAGTGAGAAATACATTTATATAGGATGATTTTTCAGAGACTTCTCCTCCACCAATAGAAAATACATATTCACTCATGGATTTTACTTTATTTGACTCGATGATCCAATTTGCATCACTATATCCTTTAATTAGCATTGGATATATTTTATAACGCAAAACATAGTGTTGAGTGTGTTTTAGATATCCAAAAGATCTTTTTTTCCAATGGTTTTGATGAGATTACTTGTGTACCAACTCAATTTACTGATAGATGTTCTTAGATAGATCTATGCACCTAAGTGTCATTAGCTATGATTTATTTACCCTTGTTTTGAGGACTTCTTGTGTGCATAATTAGTGATTAATGAAATAATTGAGCATATATATGTTAAAATAGTTTATTTTAATTTTTAAGGTGCGTTTCAAACAAGTTTAGAATCAATTTTCTCACTTAGAGTTTACACGAGGAAGCCCGGGTTACTTGCTTGAGCTATGTGTTGTTCTCGTTGATCTCGATGGATTCTAAAATATGTAATGATATACTAACGGTATAATTGTGTAATTATGTGTGGAATAAATTCTTATAGTATTTAACATTCAATTGAAATGAGCTAAGAGACAAAAAATTAAGTTAAAGATCAAATACGTAAACTAGTAAACTTAACTTGAGCTATCTTCCTTTCTAGTTCATTGTGTTGGATTTTATTGAGTTTTAATCTCTAATTTGTAATGATTTATGTTTTTGGATTCTTTTTGATTTGATAAATATGATGAATGGATGATATACAAGATGGAAAACCTGAGGAACAGTCACCATAAAGCTTGGATTTGAAAGACAAACGCGTGGGACAAGGCATGGACAAATCTTAAATTTTGAGACTCATTGGCGTGCCACAGACCCTATGAACCGAGATAAGGGAATTGAATGCCCTTGGATGTATTGTAAAATGTCAAAAAATAGTGTTCCTATGTGATATTAGAGTGCCACTTCCCCAAATCCACGCAATATGGTTGTGGCACGTTAGCTAAGTCAAAGTCAACAGCTTTGGACCTACTATAAATATGACATTTAAACTTTTATGTAGCAACCTTGGATGACCTTGGGTATTAAATACACAATTTATAAGCTTTCAATTAGGGTTTTTATTCCTTTACTTTAGTTTATTTATGGATTATAGCATGAATTCATTGATTGTGCTTACATGTAGGTCGATGAGTTGCTAAACACCCTTTTTTAGGGTTAAGGCTAAGAACACTCTTGATATTAATTGAATTGGTTTTGGTTATTTATCATTTTTGGTTGTTTTTATACTTTTTATCACTATTTTAAGGATTCACTACCCTTATAATACATGCTTAATTCTATCATGAACCCAAAAGAAGAAGTGGTAGGATAGAAAATGGGATAGATGAAATAGAATTCTAATATTACAATTGACTGAAGTTATGATATGTGTTTAGGATAGGAATATACACAATAAACCCTATTTGGTTCAAGTAAGAGATGAAATATGAATTTATTTAACTTAGTTATCGCATCCCCTCTCGATGATGTAGTTGTCGGGCTAAGTTAGATAGTTGGTTAGAGTTTCAAAGGACCTTAGTCATAATATAAACCCCGTGAACCAACAAACAAGATAATTAACCTAACCAATGAAGTTATACAACTGATAATGTTTGTTCACCGTGCCTTAACCATGTTATTTCCCCCATTATTGTCCATGAACCATTAATTTACCACATTATTTAAGTTTATTTGTCATTTACAATTCACAAACTTTTTTGGTTACGCAGTACTTGTTTAATCTTTATAGTTAAACTAGATTTAAATAGTTATTAACGCAAGTCCCTATTGTATCGATACTTGATTTTATTAAGGCCATTTTACTACTTGGTGTACCACGTATACTTGTGTGTGCTCTTTTTCGCAACAGGTTTTTGGCACCATTGCCGGGGACTTGTAAATTGGCAATTGTCTTAGTTTAGTTTTTCTTTACAGTTTATTGAGTGTTATTCACTTATCATAGGTTCAAAATTTTTGTCAACATATATATCAAGCTAGTAAGCTGGCAAGGGACAATGAGTTGGTTGAGCTAGATCCCGAGCCTGAGCAATGCTCAGATTAGAATGGGGATTTAATATCTTGCGATAGAGAAGATAACCATTCCTTATCTACCGGATACCAAATATTCATGAATAAGGAGATATTCCTATAACCATGAATGATGATCCACTAGCCTATAGGATTGTATGCGAAGTGGCAATCCCACTCACAATGATAGTGACCTTCATTATTTGAAGACTTTCTCTTGGAGGTATATTTGAGTTAAAGCAGAATATAGTGCAGCTTTTGTATAGTAGTGGATAATTTACTGGGTTATCATATGAAGATCAATATATCCATTTGTAAAATTTTCTTGAGATCAGCGACACATTCATCCCTATAGGTGTGTCAACTATTTATGTTAGACTAACACTATTCCCATTCTCACTATTAGGGGAAGAAAAAAGAAGTTGACTACTGAGCCGACGGGTTCTATCATCACATGGGATGACATGGCCCAGAAATTCCTTATCCGTTTCTTCCCATTCAGCAAGACTTCTAGATTACACAATGAGATTTTGATCTTCAAGCAAAAGCTGGATGGGAATCTATATCATGCCTGGGAGAGGTTTAAACATCCTCTTCACTACTGTCCATATCATCAATAGTCCACTGAGGTACTAGCTCCCACCTTTCTTGAGGCTCTCGACTATAACACAAAATAATTATTAGACTCAGCTGCAGGTGATCAGGTTTTGGAGAAAATTTATGATGAGCTATGTATCTTGTTGAATTGCATTGCACAAGGTAATCCTGAATGTCATAGTGACATCTCAAGAATCTTAGTAAAAAATATTGCGAGTATGATTGAAGTTAATAATATCACAACCTTAGCCACCAAATTGTCAGCTATGGAAAATTAGATGATAACTCAATTCAGTAAATTAGGTATGAACTAATCTCCAGCTCAAGTTAATACAGTGCAATAGACCCCATCATAATGTGAGATTTGTGACAACAGTGGGCACTCTATAGATTTGTATGGTGCAAATCTAGAATTGATAAAATTTGTGGGCAATGCACAAAAGCCAAATTATGGTAATGCCTACAACTACAAGAGGCTAACTTTGCCAAATTATGTATGGGCTATTAATCATCTACAAAAATTTCAGTAAAAGAACAATACACAAGCCAGTAACATTGAGGACACTTTGAAAAAGATCCGTGCAAAGAAAAAGAAATAGTTGCTGAAATAAAATATCAGCAAGTGGCTCAGCCGACGTTAGAGAAATAGTTGGGGAAGTTAGCTCAAACATAGAATACCAGTCCACAAGGTGGATTTCAAAGTGATACAGAGCATCCAAAGGAATTTTTGTAAATCACCTAGAGGTGTGGTAAAGAACTTAGTGACAGGATTTTGAAGAAAAATCCATAGGTATAGGCAGAGTTGATTCCTCAATAGGAAGTAAGTAAGAATGCAGAAAATTTGGGGGATTATGAGTACCCAAAAGCAAAGGCTGCTAAACATATGAATGAGATACCACCACAACCAATCCTGCAAAGGCACTGGATGTCCAAAGAGGATTCTTGCTTCAAGACATTCTTTGACACGTTCAGAGAACTTCACATTAACCTTTATCATTTAAATAATTAAAGGATGTAGTAAATAGTAAGATTAAGTTGGAGGACATTGAGAAGGTGGAACATACTGAGGAGTGCAGCTCTGTGACAATGAGAAAAATATGCAAAAAGCTAAAAGACCTAAGGAGTTTAATCCTCCTTATATAAATTGGTGAAACTTATATAGTCCATGCTTTGAATGATTTAAGGGAAAGTATATATTTTATGCCCTTATTAGTGTTCAACACTCTGGATTTGGGAAAGTTGAGGCACTGCTCTGTGGTGCTCTAAATGGCAGACCAAACTAGAGTTCAGGCCAAAAAAGTCATTGAGGATGTGCTCCCTAAGTTTGGTAAATTCATTATTCCATATGAACTTATTTTGTTGTATTATGATGTAGATGACACTGTTCCAATCATTTTAGGACATCTACTTTTAGCGATGGGTGAATCATTGATTGATGCGAGAGAGGACACTCTCAAGATGAGATAGGATGATGAAAAAATGGTTTTCAAAGTTTACAAAACACTCAACACACCTTCCCATTATAAATATTTATTCATGATAAAAGTTATGTAAGAAGATGAGTGTGTGGTGGTAGAAAGTGCACCACAAAAAACAACTTTGGACTCTCTCATATAGTTGCCTAAGCCCCAGAGTATGCTAAAAAAGGTGAAGTTAAAAGAAGATACTAAAAAGGATATTTATGTGAAAGATGATGACCTTGAGAGTGCACACTCAAGAGGTTAGAAATGAATAAGAAGATGACCTAAAACTAGGAGGAAGAGGATAAAGGGAAATGGTTGAGTTGTGATATTGGTTGTGCCACAACACTAAATCTGACACTAATTAGGAGGCAACCCAAGTTAATATGTGATGATAGGCGAATTAACACGCCTATAGAACTATATTTTAGCCTAGTTTTGAGAACAAATTATATATTTCATGCACTTTTAGTCCATTTTCCTGTAACTGAGCTAACGAACATGATTAGCAAAGTTTCAGGTATAAATGATGCAGAATTCAGCATTTCATGGATAACTTGACACCAAAGAAAGATTCACGAAAGGAGAAAAGCCAATCTTGGACGCCAAGGACTAAAGATGGCGCATGGAAATTCTGTCCCGGGCTAAAACAACATTTCTGAAGACTTTGGGGACTAGCAGTAACTTATTAGGATTAGGATAATGATACATTAACCTAGTACAATTGGGTTAAGTATTACATTAGCTTGTTAGGATTAGGATAATGATACATTAACCTAGTACAATTGGGTTAAGTATTTCATTAGCTTAGTAGGATTTGGTTAAGCATTTCATTAGCTTAGTAGGAATAGGATATGGGTATTATAAATACCCTATCTTGCTAGAGATTTTAGTACATCTTCTTACATTCAATTCTATTTTATTCTACTTCTAAGACATTCTAGTTCTAAACAATCATTCTTCCATTAATTCTATTTTCTTCTTCTATTCATCTATTCTTAAATTCCACAACAAGAGAAACGTTACATTGCTAAGGGATTCACGCCTAACGCCTACCACACCATTACAAACGTGAAATCTTTATTGTGGTATAACAACAATGTCAATTGTGATTTCCTTCGCATTCATGGGTAACTAAGCTTCTCTGTTGGGGTTATGGAAGTCGTATGAGATACTATCTATTGCTGTGAGTTTGTGAGTTTGTGACACGTATGCTGCTTATATCATTATTCTCTTCATCTTAATCTAAATTCTTTGTGGTTGCAAACGCAAGAATACGCCAGTATAACATTTAACTTGTTCGAAAGAAAGGTTATCTGTCTGGAAAAGAGATAATGTCAAGGTAGTAGGGTCCCATCCCCTATTAAAAAGTTAGTGCTGTAACTGGATTAACCTCTTGGAGAATTCGTACCGTTAGACACGCTTTAAGATCGAAAGAGTTAAAGTGAAATAATTCTCGAATAGGTCGAAAGACGCCTGGATTTACCATCGAATACAATTCTCTATAAGCACATGCATGTCTGAATTCAACACACTCATAGTCAATAGAGACGTATAACTCAGAAGGTGGACATAACCCCAACTCCTCAATTCTCATTGTTTCACAACCTACTAAACATTCTTTCTTTTTACTTTGCTATTTTCAGTTTTTGCTTTAATAATTTGGTTACACATTACAAACCCCCCTTCTTACGAGACTTGCACTAAAAGTCTAGTAATCGTTGCTTACTTGTTGACCAAGCTATTCCCTGTGGGATCGATACCCAACCCAGGTTGGGTTCTATATTTGACAAACGACCGCTTTACACTCCTACGAGAGTTGTAGATTTAGCGTTATCAAAAATTGGCGCCACTGCGGGGGAATACAAGTGTCAATTAAGTTCATAATAATTACTAGACCCTTTGGTCAAATATTCTCGTACTTTTACTTTTAGTTTTTGTTTTTGTTTACTGCAGGTTTTTATTCAGTGCATGCCCCATACCCGAAGTTCTGGTCAACCGTTATTACCTATAAATCCTGAACCACAACGTATTCGCAGAATGGAGGCACAACATGCAATTGAAAGGATAGCTTCTCAACAGGAATAGGAGAGACTAGTTGCGCTAGCCGCCTCTCAAGTGCATCAACAAAATATTGATAACCCTGGGCGAGCAACAAATCCTGACGATGAAGATCTAGGTGATGAAGAGCTACTAAACCCTAGGCATGCCGCTGAGATCGCAACACCTGCCAACAGAAAAGATCGTCAAGCTAGGTTTAGGCCTAAACGCCAAGCTATGCAGCTAGCTTTCGACGATGATGATGATGATCTTGATGGAGTCGGAGCCACAGGAGCCATTATTCCTCCACCATTGGCACCCGGAGCCAAGTTCAACATCACGAGCACCATGATTCAGTTATTGTAACTCAAGGGATTATTTGGTGGACTAGCAGGCGATGATCCGAATATGCATCTCATCAACTTTATTTCTACATGCAAGTCGTTTGACAATCCTGGAGTTGGTCAGAATGCAATTTGATTACGTCTATTTCCATTGTCTCTGTCTGGGGAGGCAACTCTATGGTTGAATGGGCTGACTCCTGATTCTATTACAAATTGGAGGCAATTGAGAGACGCTTTCCTAGAAAGATTCTTTCCGCCATCCAAAAGAGCACAATTGAGAGATGAAATCAGCAACTTTCGTCAGCTTCCCACTGAAGCTCTTCATGAAACATGGGAGAGGTTCAAGACAAAGCTAGCGAGGTGCCCAAACCATCATATGACTAATGTTCACCTAATGGAGATATTATATAGAGCCCTGAATTCAATAACTAAACCAGTGGTGGATAATGCGGCTGGAGGATCCTTTATGGATCTCACCTTTGGTCAAGCAAGCAATATGCTAGATCGTATGATGAAACAAAGTAGAGCTTGGCATACCAGGGATTTTGAGGTAGCAAGCCCCACTTTATCTATAGGCATGACTGCAGACCAAAGGAGAAGAGAAGAAGAACGTGATCAAGATATGGCGCACATGAAAACACAAGTGGATCTTCTTACAAAACATTTATTATCAGGGAAGACCGAAAAAGTGAAAGCTATTGCGTCAAAAGGAAGAGACGAATCTGATTCGGAAGAGTAAGCCAACTACTTGAAAAATCAGGGGAGTTTCCGAGGCAATGCCCAAGGAAACCAAGGTCGGAACTATCATGGTAAATCTGGAAACATGGACCAAGGTAGTTGGAAGAACAAGAATGACAGTAGTGGTTTGTACGTTCCCCCTGGAAGACGTGAAGCCACCATATCTAGTTTGGAAGTATGGAAGACATGATGGCTAAACTACTGAAAGGAATGGAAACAACTAGCTCGGGAGTAACGGAGGTAATAAATGATTTGTACTCTATGAAGCAATTAGTTGATTCACATTCCACTTCAATCAAGCAAATAGAGAAGCAATTGAGCCAACTTTCAGCAACACTAAATCAAAGAAAGACTGGCACTTTACCTAGCGACACTGTGCAAAATCCAAGGAATGAGGGATCATGCATGGCTATTACTACTCGAAGTGGTAAGACTCTGGAAACTTCATCTAAGGGAAAACATGTGGTCGACGATGTAGCAGACATTGATGACAAGGAAAAAGGAGAAGCTACCATAGAATCCACCCACGACGTCCATGACGGTACACCGAGTATGTTGCAGCCTGAAAAGGCTGAAAAACGAAGGCAAGAGGAGAAGAAAGTCGTAGAGAGAACAATTCCATACCCACCACCACCTTTTCCTCAATGATTGAAGAAGGTGGCGGACGATACAAAGTTCAGCAAATTCATGACTATGTTAAAGCAGCTGACCATTAATGTTCCATTGGTGGAGGCACATGAACAAATGCCTGGGTATGCAAAATTTATGAAAGATCTTTTGACGAAAAAGCGGGCAGCAAGCTATGAGTTGAAAGATAATGTTCATCATTGCAGCGCCATTGCTACCCGATCACTAGTTCAGAAGAAGGCTGACCCTGGAGCTTTCACTATTCCTTGCACCGTTGGATCTTTGAATTTTGCCAAAGCATTATGTGATTTAGGAGCCAACATCAATTTGATGCCATTATCTATCTATAAAAAGTTGGGGTTGGGTGATCCCACTCCAACCAATATGAGGCTCGTCATGGCGGATAGGTCGGTAAAATGACCTGTTGGTATCCTATGTGATGTCTTAGTAAAGGTTTCTTCATTCATCTTTCCAGCAGACTTTGTTATTTTGGATTGTGAAGTGGACTCAGAGGTTCCCATAATCTTGGGATGCCCTTTCCTTGCTACAGGAAGTGTGCTCATTGATTTGAGAGCTAATGAGCTTTCATTCCGAATAAATGACGAAGTGGTTCGCTTTGATGTTTGAAAATCAATGAAGAAACCCAAAGATCCGAGTGTATTTTCGGTGGCTGATGTTTTCTTTGATGATCCGAAAGAATTACTTAAAGAAGAGCAAATTATTGCTGACCCTTTGGCGGTTGTGCTCATGAATGGAGAGAGTAAGGATGCTGAAAATTGCAAAGAAGCTATTTGTGCTCTATCAGGATTAGGGACATATCGCTATGCTCCCAAGAAGCTGGACCTTGATCTCAAAAATCGACCCACACCACCAGCTAAGCCATCTATTGAAGAGCCACCCACGTTAGAATTGAAGGAGCTGCCAAGTCTTTTAAAGTATGCATTCTTAGGAAACGGAAGCACACTTCCAGTCATTGTGGCAACAGATTTGGGTGAGCAACAAGTTGCAGCTCTTATTGCTATTCTACGGAAGTATATTAGAGCCATTGGATGGACCATTGCAGATATTATTGGTATTCCACCTGGGATTTGTACTCACAAGATTCAGCTTGAAGAAAATTGCAAACCAACCATTGAGCATCAAAGACGTCTAAACCCACTTATGCAAGAAGTGGTGAAGAAAGAAATTATCAAGTGGTTAGACACAGGGGTTGTGTATCCAATCTCTGATAGTACATGGGTAAGCCCGGTACAATGTGTTCCCAAGAAAGGAGGCATGACGGTGGTCGCGAATGAGAAAAATGAACTTATTCCACTCAGACCCGTCACTGGATGGAGAGTATGCATGGACTACCGGAAGCTGAATTCTTGGACGCTCAAAGATCACTTTCCAATGTCACTTATGGACCAAATGCTAGATCGATTAGCGGGGAAATGATGGTTTTGTTTCTTAGACGGTTATTCAGGCTATAATCAGATTTGTATTTCTCCCGAAGACCAAGAGAAGACAACGTTTACATGCCCATATGGTATGTTTTCCTTCAAGCGTATGCCATTCGGGCTATGTAACGCACCAGCCACCTTTCAACGCTGTATGATGTCTATTTTTTCTGATATGGTTGAAGACACTTTGGAGGTATTCATGGACGATTTTTCAGTTGTTGGTGAAAATTTTGAAGCGTGCTTGACAAACCAAAGTATGGCGTTGCAAAGATGTGTAGAATTCAACCTAGTGCTGAATTGGGAAAAGTGCCACTTCATGGTAAAAGAAGGTATTGTTCTTGGGCACAAAATCTCTGAAAGAGGAATTGAGGTTGATCGAGCGAAAATTGAAGTCATTTAGAAGCTACCGCCTCCAATTTCGGTGAAGGGTGTTCGTAGTTTTCTCGGCCATGCAGGTTTCTATCGTCGGTTCATCAAAGACTTCTCCAAAATTGCTAGTCCATTGTGCAAACTCTTGGAGAAAGATGCGAAGTTTGACTTCAATGAAGATTGCTTGAAGGCATTCGAATGCCTCAAAGGAAAACTCATTGAAGCCCCTATCATGGTAGCACCAGATTGGTCTCTCCCATTTGAAGTCATGTGTGATGCTAGTGGTGTAGCCATTGGTGCTGTACTTGGTCAGAGAAAGGAGAAGCTGCTTCATCTTATCTACTATGCGAGTAAGGTCCTAAATGAAGCCCAAAGGAACTACACTGTTACTGAACAAGAGATCTTAGTGGTTGTGTATGCGTTTGAGAAGTTTCGTGCCTACCTATTGGGTACTAAGGTGATCGTTCATACAGACCATGCAGCTCTTAGGTATCTAATGACAAAGAAGGATGCAAAACCAAGACTAATTCGATGGGTATTGCTGCTGCAAGAGTTTGATTTTGAATTTAAAGATAGAAGAGGTTGCGAGAACTAAGTGGCTGACCATCTCTCTAGACTCGAGAACGAGCATGTGGCGTAACCTGAAATCGAGATTGATGATGCATTCCCTGATGAGGAGATCATAGCCACGATAATAGAAGAGTTACCATGGTGTGCCGACTTTGCAAACTTTGTGGTGAGTAATGTGATACCTGCAAATTTATCTTACCATCAAAAGAGGAAGTTTATGCATGATGTACAACACTACTTTTGGGATGAGCCATATTTGTTTCGACGATGCGCGGATAGTGTTATCCGACGATGTATATCCCATGAAGAGGTGCCAAATATATTGGAAGCATGCCACACTTCCCAAGTTAGGGGACATCACGCAGGTAATTGGACGGCAAGAAAAGTATTGCAAAGTGGATATTATTGGCCTTCCATATTTAGAGATGCTCATGACTTTGTTAGAAGATGCGACCAATGCCAGCGACAAGGTGCTATTTCGAAACACCATGAGATGCCCATGTCAAAAACTCTCAAGGTAGAACTCTTTGATGTATGGGGCATTGATTTCATGGGTCCATTCGTGAATTCATTTGGAATGAAGTACATCTTAGTTGCTGTGGATTATGTGTCGAAATGGGTTGAAGCTGTAGCGTTGGCCGACAATGAGGGAAAGCGTGTTGTAGCGTTCTTGAAGAGGAATATCTTCTCTCGCTTTGGAGTACCACGTACTATCATAAGCGATGGAGGATCTCACTTTTGCAACAAGCTATTCAAGTCCGTGTTGGCAAAATATGGTGTAAAGCAACATAAGGTAGCCACGCCTTATCACCCACAAACTAGTGGACAGGTAGAGGTTTCCAATCGAGAGATCAAGCAAATCCTTGCGAAGACGGTAAATGCTAATAGGAAGGATTGGTCTCGGAAGCTGGACGATGCACTATGGGCGTACAGGACTGCATTCAAAATGCCAATTGGCATGTCCCCTTATCAACTAGTTTATGGGAAGGCTTGTCACTTACCCATTGAGCTCGAGCACAAGGCATTGTGGGCGCTGAAGCGATTGAATTTGAATTGGGATGATGCAATGAAGCTGAGGATGGAGCAACTGAACGAGATGGATGAATTCCGTCTACATGCTTATGAAAGATCAGACCTATACAAGGAGCGGATGAAAAAGTATCATGATCAGCGGATTGTTCGTCGAAACTTTCAAAATGATGATATGGTACTTCTGTTCAACTCCAGATTGAAGCTCGTCCCAGGTAAGTTAAAGTCCAAGTGGTCTGGTCCATACAAAGTTATCCAAGTCTACTCGTCTGGAGTAGTTGAATTGGAAAAGAATAATGGTGTTATCTTCAAAGTGAATGGCCAACGTGTGAAACCTTATATCAGTCCTCTTGATTCGATAAATTTCATGGCCATCACTTCTCTCGACGAAGTCTAAGTACTCGAGGTAACTATGTCGAGCCAAGACAATAAATAAGGCGCTAGATGGGAGGTAACCCATTGTTTATCGTTTATCGTTTTACATTTTTTGTACGTGTTTTGTTTTTGATAAATAAAAACAAAATCCAAAAATAAGAGTCGTTCCACGACCAAAACTAAGGCGCTTGATGGGAGGCAACCCATCGTACTAATTGTTTTCATTGGTTTGAGAAAATGTAGGTGCGAGAGGTATAAAACGAGGAGATTGATTTCAAATGACGATTTGGACGTATTGCATGGTAAAGGTGGTGAGTTAGGAATGAAGATGCATAAGTATATGGATTGAGCATTGCTCATGAAAAAATAGGCATCGAGCAAGGCTAGGCCTAGGTAAAACTAGGCCACGAACAAGGCAAAGCCTATACTATAGCCCAAGGTCTCGGAATCTAGTGTCCTATAGCATAGGCGCCGCCCATGCTCAAGTATGCCATAGCATAGGCACCGCCTATGCTAAAGCATTTGGTCTCTGAATCTCATATGACATGGTAAAGGCGCCGCCTATGGTCACTAAAGGCATTGAACTAGGCGCCGCCTATGCTAGCAAATGCTTTGCATTAGTCGCCGCCTATGGTCACCATAGGCAAAGCTAATGGCGCCGCCTATGGTCACTTTTTGTCTCCAAAACTGATTTTAAATGGGTCAAAACCCAACCCATTCTTTTCCTATATAAAGGAGACTTAGTCTTGAAACACAAACACATTGAAAACTTGACCTAGGCGCCGCACATACTCTCCAAATCATCTCAAAACTTTTCTTTTTGCTCTCCCACTTCACAAGAACATCTCCAAAGGCTTCAATCACGTAAGTACTCTTTTGTTCTTCATCTATTTTTCGTAAGTGCTACATTTCTATGTCTATTATGAATTGCTACATCTTGAAGAAATATTGGTGATGTTAATGTGTTTGAATTGTTGATACAAAACCAAGTGAGTGAACATGTACGTTAGGATACTCTTAACTTGTTTCCGACTTGAATATTGATTTTGATGCAGTGTTATACTACTTGTGGAATTGCTATAGTCATGAACATTGCATAATCTTGTCACTAGAATGCTTACATGTTAGAATGTCCCGTTCATAGGAATAAGACTTATAGTTGCCTACCGACATAGGAGGTTGTGATTATTGATAGAAACAATACCATGATGTAATCCCTATGTAGCAGTCTTGATATATCTAACATGAAAATATTGCAAAGGTTCCAAGAAGTGATACATCTATGATTTTCTTGTTGGAATATAGCTCCTACAACGTATGTCGATGAAGTCTAAGTAATCGACCACTTTCACTTCACTAATTCGTATCAACAAACTAAGTGTGGGGTGGTACCCCTACTGCTTATGTATAGATTGTATCCATTGAGATTGTGCTAATGTGAACTCTATTTCAAGTCTCAGGTACAATGGCACCCAAAGCGAGACAAGGCAAGGAGAAGGCTACCACTTCCCAAAAGGGAAAGAAAAGAGGCCGCAAGGAGCAAGGAGAATCATCCTCAATGCAATTACCACGCCGTATGTTTGGAATAAAATGGGTTCTTGAGGAGGAAGCCAAGGAATGGTATAGGAACAACAAGGAAAGAAAATATGTTCATGTCGACTTGATAAACAAGGAAATCCTAACGAAGAAGGAGCCACGCATGTTGGCGAAGATCATGGCATTAAATCTGGATTTCATCTTCCGAGACATGCGAGAATGTAATCTTGATTTGACAAGAGAATTTTATGCCAACTGGTCACCAAAACCCACAGGCAGCGAAGTCAAGATTCGGGGCCAAGTTTTACAACTCAATACGGATTTGATCAACTCCTTTCTTGGCTTGCCTTCAGTCGATCCAGCACCATTCAAAGAGTTGTACAGCAGACCTCCTTATAGTGCAATTCGGCACACACTTTGTGGAAGTAGATCCATGGCACGCTGGAGTAGACACAAGGACACTGGTCGACACAACACTTTCCCATATACTTCTTTGAATAGGGAAGCAAGGATATGGTTGCGCATGGTCAACTCTTGCCTCATTCCAGGGACGCAATACACAAAAATAACAAGAGTTAGAGTGTGCTTGGTATATGCATTGATGACGAATGTCCCTATCAACATTGGGGTAATCATCCGATCTACAATGCGGAAGGCTAGGCTATACAAGCGGTCCCATTTCAGCTTTGGCAATCTGTTGACTGTAATCTTGAGGAAGGAAGACATCAAAGAGGAACCAGCTAATCATAAACTCCCACACAATCCAAAGAAGGTTGACCTCACAAAGGTCAAAGATGCTGAATCAACACATGGCATCAACCTTACTACGGCAGAGAGACATGCTCGGGATGACAGTTTCTCCCGCCATATGTACGTCATGATGAGGTTTACAATGATGAGCGGAGGTCGTGTTCCAACTGCTGTAGAGCTCCAACAGCTGGACTATGACTACCCAATGAATGAGCATGCGAAGGCCATGTGTGGAGTAGGGGTATACTTTGAGGAACCTCTTGATGACGATGTGCCAACCGATGATGATCGCAGAATGCCAAACTCTGACATGGAGGAGAACTCTGATAGCGACGACTCTAATGATGATTCCGACGAAGGGGGTATGACCCCCGACATTGAGGAGGAGTCCGACTGACCAGGTTCTTCTTATTTATTTTCCACTGAGGACAGTGTGTCCCATCTAAGTGTGGGGTGATGGTATTTGCATGCTATACTTCTCCATCCACATTTGCATTTATTTATGTTTGTTTGTAGTTAATTATTTTTTTTATCTTAGCTTCGCATGAAATTATTCTAATAGGCAGCATGAGATTATGACAAGAGTTTGTGCTAAAATCATGACTATTGAGACATTTAGGCTCTAATTGTGACTCACTATGTGATATTGTTTGGTTTAATTCCTTCATCTCTTGGGTCAAGAGTCTATACTACTCCCAATAAAGTCGACCATGTGCCTTGTGTGTGCGAGATAATAGTATATTCTGTGATTGTGGCTGATGCTAGAACTTGCCTGGTATGTATGTAAAGCAAAAATAAAGAGTGCAAGTCTAGGAGATGATTTAGGCATTTCTTTGGCAACCTATGATTATTTACCATCTTTTTACCTACCCATGGACATCATCCTAGTCAACCCCTTTTGAGCCTTTAGCCTATTTTCTTTGATAACCTCATATGAAAGCCTAATCAATTTTTTTAAGACCATAATTTGATCCAAATTCCTAAGTGCTTTAAAGTGTAAAGTCATGTGACAAAATAAGAGGAGATTGGGTGAATATGATGCTTTAGAATGTATGGGTGCTTGAATTCATTATGAAAAAGAAGTGCTATCATAAGAGGTATGTTATGAAAAGAAAAAGGAAAGAAAAACTAAAAAGTTGGTTATGTTTAAAATTGAAAAACAAAAGAGGAGAAAAAGGGTGGTAGATTAAAAGAAAGTAGAGAGGTTGTTTGAAAGAAAAGTGTTAATGATATAATGTGATGTATTAAAGCGCTTAGGAACATAGTCACTATTTCTGGCCAAAATAGTCCTACCCGTCCCTTAGCCTACATTACAACCATCAAAAGACCTATTTGATTCTAAGCTTAGCATTCTGACATTTAGTGGAGCATTACACTAAGGGCAAGACTATGGTCATCAGTTGCTACATATGAATTTTTTGTGAGAGTGAGAGCAAGGATATTTTGATACCCATGTTTGAAAAATATGCTATACTTGTGAGTGATTATGGGTAATATATTGTGAGACACACATGGTTGATGAGTTTTGGGTAGTCGTGTATGATTCTTTGTGCCTTAACCTTTGAATATGAGTTGACCACCATCACGAGTCTATGCTAGAGGTTAAACTGTTTCTACTAATGATCGAAAAACTACTCTTTGTTGATAATTGTTGTGCTTGTCTTGACGAATATTTTGTGTTGTTGCTGTGAAACCCTAAGTTGATGTTTAAAGGGACATGATATTTTGTTAGAGGACGAACAAAGATTTAAGTGTGGGGTGTTGATGATAGGCGAATTTACACGCCTATAGCACTATATTTTGCCCATATTTTAGCCTAGTTTTTAGAACAAATTATATATTTCATGCACTTTTAGTTCATTTTCCTGTAAGTGAGCTAACGAACATGATTAACAAAGTTTCAGGTATAAATGATGCAGAATTCAGCATTTCATGGATAACTTGACGCCAAAGAAAGCTTCACGAAAGGAGAAAAGCCAATCTTGGACGCCAAGGACTAAAGATGGCGCATGTAAATTCTGTCCCGGGCTAAAAGAACATTTTTGAAGACTTTGGGGACTAGCAGTAACTTATTAGGATTAGGATAATGATACATTAACCTAGTACAATTGGGTTAAGTATTTCATTAGCTTAGTAGGATTTGGTTAAGCATTTCATTAGCTTAGTAGGAATTGGATATGGGTATTATAAATACCCTATCTTGCTAGAGATTTTAGGACATCTTCTTACATTCAATTCTATTTTATTCTACTTCTAAGACATTCTAGTTCTAAACAATCATTCTTCCATTAATTCTATTTTCTTCTTCTATTCATCTATTCTTAAATTCCACAACAAGAGAAACGTTACTTTGCTAAGGGATTCATGCCTAACGCCTACCACACCATTACAAACGTGAAATCTTTATTGTGGTATAACAACAATGTCAATTGTGATTTCCATCGCATTCATGGGTAACTAAACTTCTCTGTTGGGGTTATGGAAGCCGTATGAGTTACTATCTATTGCTGTGAGTTTATGAGTTCGTGACACATATGCTACTTATATCATTATTCTCTTCATCTTAATCTAAATTCTTTGTGGTTACAAACGCAAGAATACGCCAGTATAACATTTAACTTGTTCGAAAGAAAGGTTATCTGTCTGGAAAAGAGATAATGTCAAGGTAGTAGGGTCCCATCCCCTATTAAAAAGTTAGTGCCGTAACTGGATTAACCTCTTGGAGAATTCATACCATTAGACACGCTTTAAGCTCGAAAGAGTTAAAGTGAAATAATCCTCGAATAGGTCGAAAGACGCCTGAATTTACCATCGAATACAATTCTCTATAAACACATGCATGTCTGAATTCAACACACTCATAGTCAATAGAGACGTATAACTCAGAAGGTGGACATAACCCCAACTCCTCAATTCTCATTGTTTCACAACCTACTAAACATTCTTTCTTTTTACTTTGCTATTTTCAGTTTTTGCTTTAATAATTTGGTTACACATTACAAACCCCCCTTCTTACGAGACTTGCACTAAAAGTCTAGTAATCTTTGCTTACTTGTTGACCAAGCTATTCCCTGTGGGATCGATACCCAACCCATGTTGGGTTCTATATTTGACAAACGATCGCTTTACACTCCTACTAGAGCTGTAGATTGAGCGTTATCAATATGGGTATTTTATTTCTTGTATTTTAGTTTAACTTTATGTAATTTTTGTTTTTTGTTGAGTCACAGGTTGATGGAAAGTCTGAGTACTAGAGATCGGAGCTAAGGAGCACGCCAAAGACTGGGTGTGCGGTCCCTAGACCCTATTGATATTTAAATATTCTACTATCTAGGTGTAGAGTCCTCAAAAAGTATTTCTATCCTTTCGTTTGAGTTTATTTTGGGGATAAAGTAGATTTTTGAGTGTGGTGATGGGGAAATTCCTATGGTTTCAAGTGAAGTGATGCTATAGTATCTTAGCTCTTAGTTGTTTTTCTATTTTTTGAGTAAATTTTGAGAAAATTATAAAAATATTTTGTTTTAAGTCTTTAGTTTATTTGGTTCAGTCTAGTAGATGCACGTTTCACCTAACATGTGGTTGTTCTTTTGGATACTTTTTCATGAGGGCACCCTTTGAACCTAGTATTCTTTTTAGGAGAAAATTTTAAAATCTTTGTATTAGGAATAAGTGGGATATCCTTGCTAGTTCTATGTAAGATTGCACGAGTCAAGTGGTTTTGTTTTGTGGAAGCATGCTGATTTTGTTGGATGACTGATTTTAAGCCTCCTAGGTACATGTTTATGACTCTTGAACCTTATTGGCTTAATACTAAATTCATGTTGTTATTTGGTCTAGAGTCTATAATTATCCTACTTTATTTGAGCATGTTCTATGTGTGAGTGGAGATTTTATGTATTTCTTGTTTTACCTTGATGTCTAGAACTTACCTGGTGTGTATGTAAAGAGAAATAAAGAATGTTATCTTATGAGATGATATATGCATTTCTTTTATAGTCATGTTTCATACCCTATTTGATCAACCTTTGTGCATAATCTTAGTTAGCCATATTGAGCCTTTAGCCTATTCTTTGACATCCCATATGTAGCCTATTTTCTGTTGTTGGGTGGACTTTTATTTGATCCTAAACTCCTAAGTGCTTTAGTTGTATAATTAATAATATTAAAGAATGTGAAAAAAATATGAAAAAGGATAATATGAAGCCCCAAAGTAGTAGCTATTGGTGTGCAAAAATGAGATGTTGTGGTTGGGAGTGTGTATTGAAAAAAATTGTGCTAAAATTTAATCATTAGTTGATGAAACATACTCCCTTCCATATTATTTGTGAATGAGCTTAATGAGATGGGGAAAATAATAGATATGTGTGTAGATAGATGTGGTGGAAGTTTGTTGTTTAGAGATTGATCTTAATGTGTGTGTGTGATGTATTAAAGAGCTTAGGAAAGATAGTCACTATTCCTGGACAAAATAGTTCCTACCCGTCCTTAGCCTATATTACAATCCTTAAATTCCTATTTGATCAAAAGTTTAATATTTTTATATTAGTGGAGTATTACACTAAGGGAAATCCTATGGTTCATCTTGTGTAAGTTGTGAATTCTTTGTGAGAGTGAACGTAATTTTATTCGCGTACCCATTCCTGTAATGAATTGCATCTATGTGAGTAAATTTGGGTAACTTTCTTGTGTTGAGGGCACATGTTTGGTGATAGTTGGGTGACTTGTATGATCTCTATGATTGAGTAATATGCATGAGTTTCCAACTTGATGAGTCAATTCTTGAGGTTTAGATGTTTTGAAGTAGTGTTCTTGAGCTTTCAAATGTATATAACATGCTTAGTGTAAAACTTTCTATCTGTGTAGTCATTGTAGTAATATCTTGTATATCTTAGTAATAATGAGGAGTCTTCCTTGATATTATGCTTAAGTTAAAGATTTTTTCAGCTTTAAGTGTGGGGTGGTGATCTTAGGAGGATTTATGCACCTAAGTGTCATTATCTATTCTTGTTTAGCTAGAGGACTTCGTTTTTGCTTAGTGAGTTACTAATTATATAATTGAGAATATAAGTTTTAAATGACTTTATTATAATTTTTAATGTGTGTTTCAAACAAGTTTAGGATCCATTTGAATACTTAGAGTTTAAACGAGAAAACTAGTATTACTCTCTTGAGCTATGCATTGTTCTAGTTGATCTCAATGGATTCTAGTGCGTATAATGATTTAATAAGGGTGTAATTGTTTAATTATGAGAAAAATAACTTGTTTATAGTGTTTAAGGTTTAATTGAAATGAGATAAGAGACAAAACGTTATGTTAAAGATCAAATGTGAAAACTAGTACACTTAGCTTGAACTATGTTCCTTTCTAGTTCATCGTGTTGGATTTGATTGAGTTTTGAGATCAAATTTGTAGTGATTTATGTAGTAGGATTATAGGTTAGTTGATCAAGATTATAAATGGATAATATACAAGCTGGAAAACATGAGGAAAATTCGCCATAAAGCTTGGACTTGAAGGACAAACACATGGGACAAGGCATGACCAAATCTCGAATTTTTTGACTCATTGGCATGCCACGGACCCTATGCACCCCGATAAGGGTGTGGCACTCCCTTGGGTGCATTGTAAAATGGTACATAACAGTGTGCCTCCACGATATTTCTATGACACTACCCCTAAACCACGCGATAAAGTCGTGGCACGTTGGCTAAGTCTAAATCGACAGCTTTGGTCTTACTATAAATGCACACTTAAATTCTTATGTAACAACCTTGGACGACCTTGTGGATTCAATAAACGATCGAGAAGACTTCAATTAGGGTTTTTATTCCTTTACTTTAGTTTATTTATGAATTATAGCATGAATTTATTAATTGTTATTACGTGTATGTCCATGAGTTGCTAAACGCCATTTTTTGGGATTAAGACCAAGAACATGAGTACTCTTGTTATTAATTGAACTGGTTTTGGTTATTTGTAATTTTTTGTTGTTTTCTTATCGTTTTTATCACCATTTTAAGGATTCATGACCCTTATAATACATGCTTAATTCTATCATGAACTAGGAAGGAGGAGCGATAGGATAGAATATGGGATAGATGAAATATGATCATAATCTTCCAATTAACTGGAGTTATGACTTGTGTTTAGGATAGGAATATACCTAATACATCCTATTTGGTTCAATTACGGGATGAAATATGAATACATTTAACTTAGTTCTCGCATCTCTACTCAACAATGTAGTCGTAGGACTAAGTTATATAGTTGATTAGAGGTTCAGAAGACATTAGTCATAATATAAATCCTGTGAACCAATAACCAAGATAATTAACCTAACCAATGAAGTTATATAGCTAATCATGATTGTTAGCAGTGTGTTAAACCTAGGACATCCCCCATTATTGTCCAAGAACCTATAGTTTACAGCATTGTTTAAGTTTACTTCTCATTTACAAGTCACAAACTTTGTCGGTTACCGTGGTACTTGTTTAATCATTATAGTTGAACTAGATTTATATAGTTGTTAAAACTGGTCCTATGGGATTGATACTTGGATTTTTTTCAGGCCATTTTACTACTTGGTCGACCACGTCCACTTGTGTGTGTGCTTAGGCAGAAAAATAACACATGCTTTGTCTACTCGCGTATAATTCATGATATACATCAACTTCCAAACACTCTTCCATACTCAAGATACTTCACTTTCACCTTTATTCTTATAAAGTGCAAAGCTGACATAAAGTAGTTTCTTGACAATATTGAAATCCAAGTACCTGAACTTATCGAGTGCCTTTCCAATGTAATAAGACTGTGACAAAGCTAAACCTTTTGGAGTTCTATGAATTTTTATTCCTAATAAGATCGCATCAAAAACTCCATGATCTTTAAGATCATATTTTCTTGGTAGAATTTATGTCAGTAATGTCTCTACTGATGATCAACATGTCAACCGTATACAAACAAATAATGATATTTTGATCTTGTGTGTATTTATTATAAATACATTTATCACACTCATTAATCTTAAATTCATTTACCAATATGATTTAGTCAAATTTTTCATACCACTATTTGTGTGCTTGTTTTAGGCCATAAAGTGACTTAACAAGATTGCATACTTTTCTTATTTACCAAGAACCAAAAGACCCTTGGGTTATTCCATGTAAATTTATTCCTTCAATTCTCCATTCAAAAAAGTCATTTTTACATTAATTTGATGAATTTCAAGACCATATATCTCACCTAATTCACCCAACATATGAATGGATGTTATCCTGATTATTGGCGAGTATCCATAGAAATTATTAAGATCATCATTTTGTCTAGAGCCTTTAATGACAAGTATTGCTTTGTATTTGTCAATAGCTCCAACATCTTTCATTTTTCTTTTAAAGATCTATTTTGAAGCTAAAGGTTTTTTTCTTCGAGGAAGATCAACCAATTCTCTAGTATGGTTGTTGAACATTGAATCAATTTTATTATTAACATCATCTTTCCAAATAAATGAGTCCATAGAAAACAAGGCTACTTTGAATGTTTAAGGCTCTTTTTCAAGAAGAAACATTACAAAATCTGATCCAAAGAAAGTAGATGTCCTTTAACATTTACTACGCCTTTGATTTTCTTTATTAAGTGCATTCTTATTTGTTTTTTCCAAGACCATTTGGACCCTTCTCTATACAATTCTATATAGTTTTATATGCATAAATTCCACGAGAAAAAATAGGATCGTGACCGGCTATAAGGAGTTTAGGACTCCAAAGCAAGCCTCATCAAATTCTACAGAAAATTGGACAGACTTTCCCTGTTTTTGGGCCTAACAAGAAAATTACCTATCTCAAATCCAAAAAACAATAACCCAACATCACTCAAACACATCAAACCCCAACACAATACACCAAAATCACCAACAATTCACCAACACCACTAGAATATAACATGAAATCCATCTCTAAAACATGAGAGGAAATCCAATACTCCACAAACACAAAATACTAAAAGAATACTCCAAACTGTAAAAACGTGACTATGGAGCGACTCTAAGAGGTTGCAAAAAATAGAACATAACAAATAAATAAACTCCTGTCCTCACAAACAAATGCGGAGGTCACTAGTAATATGCTACCTCGTGATCTCTAGCTAACGAAATCCTCACTGTCACCTACGTTCTCTATAAAAATAATAGCGAGGAGTGAGATGCTAGCGCAGTGAGTAATAACACTTAACCAAAACTATTTTAATGGGAAAAAATGATAAAACATAATTAAATAATGCTCTTTCAAAAAACAGTAACAATAAACAATATCATTTATTTCATGTAAGCAAAGTAAATTAATAGTTCAGTAATAAACTCATAAAACATTATATCATATCAAATATTACATATTTGGGAGGTTTCCAAGAATGAATCATGTAATCAGTGTGACATTCTTCTTCATCAAGAATAACCCATAACAGTGGACCCCTCATAAAGGAGTCAAATATCATATCAGTATCAGTATGCTAGTTCTACCTTCCAACTAGCGAGGGTTGTAATAGTCATCTATAAATACAAGGTACCCCAGGTCTAACGATTCCGCCGTTAGATACAGGATTCAAATCAAGGTCTACTCCCATTTATAAATATTTTGTAAACAATATGATGTTCATATGAAAGCATTTTTCAGAGTAATACCATATCATTTAAAGTTCATATCAAATCATGTTACATGTAAACTTAAATAAAACACATGTCAAAATATATATTTCTCATGTAAGTGAAGAATATTCATAGTAATAACATCATATCTCAAATAATAATTTCAACATCATATCAACTAAAGGACTTGATCCACATGCAATTTCAAAGCATTTTGTTACTCATTGTTTCATCAAAAACATGTATAAATATGCAATTTAACAAACACAAGTTATGGTAAGATTACAACTCACAGTACTTGTATCAGGATACCAAACTCATCACCCGAATCAATCCATATGACTTCCTTCAATCAATATATAATCACATCATATCGAACCGAAATTAATATCCTTGTTTTAGGCCAATTCATAAAATTTTTGAATACTCAACCCTTGGGAGTGTCATGTTTGAATTCTAATTCATTGAATTATATCTTCACATGCTATGCGTAACTAAAATAGTCCATAATCTATCAACTTCATCCCATTTAGACAAACTTCTAATTTTGTTCTATAGTTCAAATTATCTTAATAAGTGTTTATTCAAAACTAAGATAGCTTTACTACCCGTTATAATTCTCTTTTGTGGTAAATATTCAATAACGAAAGAATTGAATAAACTCAACTTCAAGTGCGAGCAAGGGAGTAGAATAATTCACCTTGAGTCGAAAGGTTCCTCAAAAATTTGTTGAATTTAAAAGCTTCTGACTTTGTGTATTTCAATAATTTTGGTTGTGAATACCATTGATGAATAACTTCATCTCTTACAGGGTGTTTTTTCTTCTCTTATCATCCTAAGGAAGAAATTGGCTTCTAATGGTGTTTTTACCAATCCGTTAGAACTCCCACTAATCTTCAAATTCAATAATTTGAATTCTACAAGGTTAAGGATGCATTTTGGTGTTTATATGCCACTTTTCTTGGGTATTGAATCAACTAGCTATCCTTCTTTTTAATCTTTTTTTTTGTAATTTATTTTTTGTGGCTAAATGACCCATTCCCCCATTTTAAATATGGGGTATTAGAATAAATGTGTTCAAAGAATTCAATATTATCTAATTCAATTATCATATTATCTGTGATATTCGGATGTTCAAATTTATGAACCAAAAAACAAAATGCCTTATTTTTATAGCATATCAGATAAAAATACAATCTATAGTCTTTGGTCCTATCTTGACCGTTTTGGGTATAAAATTTTTTGACTTTGGCTAGACTCGCTCACGCTTTGAAATACTTAAAGTTGAGTTTCCTTTCTTTTCAATGCTCATATGAATTTTTTTATATGTTGTTATAGGAAACTCTATCGAGAATTCGGTTTGCTATAAGGAAAACTTCCCCCAATAAGTTTTGCGATAAACTTGAACTTATAAGTAAGACACTCATTATTTCCTTCAGTGTTCAATTTTTCTTTCTGCACTCCCATTTGATTAAGATGAGTAACGATTAGAGTTTGATGGAAAAAGGTGAGTAATGATCAGTAGTTTGATTGAAAATTTCATTTTCTAAACATATCTCTGCAAAAAGAGCTTTAAACTTTCCACCCCTATCACTTCTTATTATTTTTATATTTTTATCCAACTGATTTTCTACTTTCTTTTTTTATTGCCTAAATGTTTTTATTACTTCATCCTAATTATTCAACAACAAGCAAAACAATATGTAGTGCGATGTCAGTAAAAGTTATGAAATATTTTTTTCTACCACGATATAGTGTTGACTTCATATCACAAATATTTGTATGAACTGAGTCTAAGGGATTGACATTCCTTTGAACAAACTTATAATGATACTTAGCATACTTAAATTCAACATATGTTTGACATTTTAATTTACTGCTCTCAAAGTTAGGCAAAACTTTCAAACTAATCAGTTTTGCTAGGTTTTATAATTGACACACCCTAAATGTTCATGTAATAATTCATTTAACTAAAGAAAGTAAGAAGAATCCTTAACTTTATTCATCCAAATAACTATTACTGCAAGTTTGAAAAGACCCTCATTGAGGTAGTCCTTTTCTAAATATACATTTCATCCTTGCTTATTACAACTTTCTTTGAACAAATAGACACTTAAACCAATTTTTAACTAGAAGTGTTATTGACACTAAGTTCTTCCTAATAGAAGGAAAAATGGAGAACATTTTTAAGAGTCAACACCGTGTTAAAAGTCAATTTTTAGGAATATCTTCCCACTTCATTTAATCTTAACTGTTGCAATATTTTTCAAGAAGATCATTTCTTTAGGACCAGTAGTATCATAAGTAGAAGAATCTCCTTTTTCCATCCAAACACATCGAGTGGCTCTAAAATAAAACCACCATTCATTTGGATTTCCAACTCGACTGCATTCAGTGATCACAACGTATGACTTTTCAATCTTTTCAGTTGCTTCCGCTATGTTTATCTAATTTTTTTTCTTTTTCATCTTGAAATTCGAAAATTTAGAGCTTTATGAAAAACTTTATTACAATTATAGAACTTACCTTTGAATCTTTTCTTGTTCTACTCTTTCTCTTATTTGCAAGATTTCTTCCTCTTCTTGTTATGTTTAGAATAATTTTTATTAATATTTGTACTAATTATTTTTTATTTCTCATCTGACATATTGTATTCTTTTATCTTGAGAGGAATCATAAGATCTTCCAAACAAAAAAATTATTTTCAAATATTCCTTCTTTAGGAACATAAGGATCTCTACTTGTGAATCTTTAAACTTCATGTTTAATTAGCCAAGAGAATATCAATTGTTGCCATTCATTAAAGTTAACACCAGATTTTTTTTAGTTTCTCTGTCGATGTCATTACTGATGTCTCCCAAATTACACCTCTATGAAAGTACAACATGCTCACTATCAAATATAGAACCTAACAAAGGTTGGGGTCGAATCTCTATTATGAACTTGTTGAAGTAGTTGGAAAGTGCCAAAAAGTAAATGGGGGGATTTTGTGATAATAGTAGAGTAGTAACAAATATTGATCACTTTAGGTTGAAATCAAAATAAGATGAATACTGGGACTGTATGTAACACCCCAAAATATAATCTCGAGACATCACATGGTGCTCAAGGCTATGAGTATCCCTAATCTAACCATTTGAGCCTATTACTAGGTCTGAACCTTACTTTAAGATGATGTAGTCAAGAAATAATGTTGTATGATACAAAAATTGAACTGAATAAATTGTAAACACTGTCTGAATAACAAATAACAAATACTGAAAGTCTATAAATGAACTAATAGTCCAAAAAGCCTCTACTATAAATGAACTAGAGATCCATTGGAACACACCCCAACTGTTTCAAACTAAACTAAAAATGAAAACTCAAATACTATAAAAGCTAAAAATATGAAGAAGTAGGCCCTCGAATCATGAGGACTCACCAACTGTGGGAGCGTAGATAGAGATGCTCAAACTACTCACGATGTTGATACCGAGCACCTGAACCTACATTATAACACAATGCAGCACATAGATGTATATATGGATCAGTACTTTGAGGATGTACTGAGTATATGGGTGTAATGCCCTAATTTTCTGAACCAGAATGCTACATGGTGCTTATGACCCCGAAGGATCACAAGCTAACCCATGAATGATATTTGTACCTGTACACTGTATAATATACTTGTAAAATACGAAAAACATAAACAATAGTCTATAAGGTTCAACTGAATAAAGAAACTGTCAAAACATACATCCATGTGGGTAGAAAATATCCAAAACAACTGAATCTGAACTGAATCTGAATACTAAATTTGAAAACCTCTAAGTACTATCTGAAAAAGGATTTGAGGGAACATGTCTCCAACTAACTTCATAAAATGAAAACAAACTGAATTAATAAATGACTAAATCAAGTAATATCGTCCTTGAATAAAGAGGACTCACTGCAACTCTGAGTGCTGAATGCGACTGCTACTACTGGTCTGGAACTCATGTCTCTGAACCTATGGTGTAATATGAAAATAAAGCACCATAGCGCAAATGTGTCAGTACAACTGGAGTACTAAGTATACGATTGAGGTAGGCTAAAGTGAATGGTTTACATGCATGAATAATGTTAACCGACTGAATGATATGAACATAAGAGTGCAAACATACATACATAGTAACTGAGATCGTGAGCACGTGATAACTAAATCTATACTCTAATACATGGTGAAACTGTAGTTCTAATAACATGAACGACTGTGTCTGACAGTATTGAATCTAGTGGAATTTTCTGAGTCCCGTGCTATAACTGAATTTGATTGTATCTAATAGTCCTGGTATACTGATATCTGAAGTACTGTCTGAGTTCTTTTACTGAGACTGCTACTGAAACTGTGGGAGGTAGTTGTTTAACCGATATGCCCTATGTATGCTAAAATAGCTGAATTGGGGTCCAATCGTTGCCCTGATTGGAAGGGTGTCAATACCGGGCCACGAGTAAAGACATGCTATGAGTGACCCTCAAATCTGGCAGTGTCACCAAAAGAGAACGGCGGATGTCCACCCCATCAACCCTCAAACTGCCAGTGTTGATGTCTCAACCTATGCTGGTTACATAGTTCTGGAACACACGGATTGTTTCTAAGAATCACACCTTCATCTAAAGAAGGTGAGTTCCCATCCTTGGGTTCGCTCAGTGCTAACTCCTACTCCCATCTGAAGAGATTGAACATGATTTAACTGACAATACATGAACAGGGTTTACTGAATTTCCATTGACTGATGGAATAATACTGATAACTGACTGAGATCATGAGGTTTCTGAGGTTTCCTGAGTCACATGACTGACTGAATTCTATGGAATGTGGCTTGACTGAAGATATCGTGACAACATGACATGGCTCTAGGCACACAGCTATAGTTTTGGGTACGAATACCTCCCAAGACTCGATAGAAGGAAACTTACACTCATGACATGACTTGATCACAAGATTTGAGTCCACAATTGATAATATCATAAGTAAGGGATAGTGTACTTCATGAGTCTATTCAACATCTCAAACATGGTAAGGAAATCATGGATACATTTCGTGTACATGTTCTATAATTCTATTATCACACATGCTTCACACCACAACAATAGTAACACATAAATAGCATGGAATTCATATTGAGTGTATAGCTAATATGGACTTGTGATTTAGGTATCATAAAATCAAGTAAATATGGACTTCTAGCATCCTAGGAATTTTAACAAACACCTTGCAAGCACACCTTGGGCATAGCTTTTCTCAACAAATATTAATCATCTTGAACCTACCAATTTCATGGGTTTTAACCACAACATGCATACTTCATGGAAATCATCTTAAAATAATATTCTGATGTTTAAGCAATGGTCATTGACATGAACAAGATCACATAGCAACAAGGAAATCAAAGTTTCTCATTTAAAATCATGGTTCTTGAACTCTATGAACGAAAGGGGTCATAGATGAACACTACACATACCTGGCTCAAGGTTCTTGATGTTTTTGAACTGGAAGGATTTGAAATCCTTTGATTCTTGAGGAAGATTGAGTCTAGGTCTTGAAGATTTAATTTAGGGAGAAACCCTAGTTGTTGTTTGTAAAACAAAAGTGAGCAAAATGGCTGAATTTAGACTTATCTGGGTATATATAGGTGGCTGATAAGTGACCAAAATACCCCTGTTAAAATTACCTGGAAATAAGATGAACGTGGTGTGTGATGGTTAGACTAATGGCCCGTCAGACTCCTGGTGGACCATCATTCAGCCCGTCAGACGTGGACTAGAAATGGGCTTCACTGGATAAGGGTTGACGGCCTGGATGAAGGTACGTCACAACTTTGATGGTCCGTCAACTCGTTCTTCATTCCTTATCCAGAATATGGCTTAACCGGCATGGATTTGACGGTCCAAGTGGTGGTCCGTCACTAAGTTGACGGTCCGCCCATTGGGCCGTCGCACCTGGACATTTCTGACTATTCCGAGTAAAACGTCCATAACTCCTTCGTCTGATGTCGGATTTTTACAAAATTGGTATCGTTGGAAAGCCAACTCGAATTTCCACACGATAGAAAGTGAAAATCTCAAAAATACTGCATGTACAAAAACATACTTGCATTTCAAAGTAAGTCCTAGCATTCTTGAGATGATTTCTAGCTAGGAAAATGACACGAGTATTAGAATATCTCCACCATGAGAACATTCGTCCTCGAATGAAAATGACTGGGAGGGGAAACAGTGATCTGAACATGAATAGATGGAACATGATCTCACTATTGACAAACTGTACATAGCATACTAATCACGCATATTTGATGCATGGATAACTAATACAAGAATACGTAACTGAGCAATCTATTAAACTGAGTTTCTCAAGGTGAGAATGCATTGCTGATGCATGATTAAATACTGTACCGACACATGAACGCATGTCTGAGTATGCAATGGCAATAGATACCAAGTTTATAATGAATGCTGAAAATGAAACTGAATACCCTTAAGAAGGACTGCTACCTTAAGCTTGATATGAATTGGCGGAGAAAAGGTGAGGGTACTTGGTATGCATATTTACTTTTCTTTTCCAAGTACCTCCCTCATGAGACTGATTTTCAAAAAAACTTTGACTAGAGGGGCTTCTTTGTTCCTCAATCGAAGAGTCTGATAGTCTAAGATTTCAACTGGAGTCTCTTCATAAGAGAGGCTGTTCTGAATGTCAATGCTCTGAATAGGGAATACAACTGTTGGGTCACCTATGCACTTCTTGAGCAAAGAGACATGGAAGATTGGATGGGCTGAGGCTAGAACTGAAGGAAATTCGAACTCATAAGCTACCTTTTCGAAGCGATTGAGAATCCTGAAGGGACCGACATAGCGAGGACTGAGTTTCCCTTTCTTGCCGAACCTTTTCACTCCCTTCATGGGATAGATCTTAAGATAGACATAGTTGTTGACCTGGAACTCGAGATCCTTTCTACGAACATCTGTATAAGACTTCTGTTGGCTCTGAGTAGCCTGGAGTCTCTCTCGGATCAACTAAACTTTCTCTAAGGGGTTGAATACCAAGTCAGGACCTATGACTTAGGCCTCACTAACTTTGAACCAACAAATTGGAGATCTACACCTCCTACCATAGAGAGCTTTAAATGGAGCCATCTGAATACTGGAATGATAGCTATTGTTGTATGCAAATTCAACCAAAGACAAGTGGTCATCCCAACTGTAACGCCCCAAAATATCCTCCCGAGATGCCACACGATGCCCAAGGCTACACGTAGACTCAAGCTAACCCTTTAACCAAAAACACTACCCTTGGGTTCCAACACAACAACATACATGCTACGCTAAGGAAATGAATATAAGTATATATCATATCACATCGCACATGGCACGGAATATCGTTAGACTGTACATATATGGAATGTCTATACACAAACCAACCCAATAATACACTAGTATGACATAGCCTCAATACAGCAATATCAACGAGCCATTGGGACAAACCCCCAACTGACTCAACATACCAAAGGGATCACAAAACAACAGCACCAAAACTAGCAACTTGGTCCTCGAACCATGAGGACTCACCACTGAAGGAACGTAGATGCGACACTCGGATATCACTGTCGCGGCTGCGGCTGTGTACCTAAACCTACATCATGGTAAGAATGTAGCCCATAGAGAAATATGTGGGTCAGTACAAGATACCTACTGAGTATGTGGGGGCGTATGCAAAATATAAATAATATCATAAATTTCGTAAAAACATATATACGGACCATAATGACACACCTGGCTTGAGTGACATTGAATCATGCAACTCATAACATCTTAGATAGGAAATGTAGGAGAAAAACCTCATAAATCATTATAGATCATCATAGGCAACTTGACTTACCAAATCAAAACTCGGAGTGACACGGTATTTCAATAAACATGACTTTTATGGACAGGGGAGTTTCCTATAATCGACAACCCCACGTGAGTTACGTGGAATACCAACGTTTGAAACCCCTGTTGGCGGGAGCGTCATACTCTTTTCCAGGGAGTACGACCTTAAAACTACAATAATCACAATCGGGATTTCTGGCCAATAATATCATCATCAAACAACCCTACAGTGGCACATAGGTTTGGGGAAATACCAAATTTTCCTCTCAGTGCTAAGTACTACTCCCCGACAAGCTCAGAACGTGTTACAAAATCCACCACAACATCACAGGGGTCTATCATAAAGACCAAATCAAATCTCTTTCTCATTTATCAAATCATATAAATTTGTGGTTTCCTAACACAACACATTTTAGCTCAAAACATTTTAATCTTCCTCAATATCAACAAGGTATCAATGCATTGAACCATAACCGACTCGACACTTGGACAAGTATATAAAGACTCAATACATAATATTTTCAACAATTTAACTCATCAAAACCATCCGGAAAATACCAAGACTCATTGCAACTTCAATATCAACATTTCTCAATTTTCCATCCAATAGTTTCTTCTATTTTTCGTATTTCTTCTGTAGTTTGTTGTTTTATTTTTTCTATTTCCTTTTTCCTATCCATTTCTTCGTTTTCTTTTTCTATTCTCACCATAGCTGTCAATTTATCTTCTAATTTTAATTCTTCTTTTTCTAACATTAAATATAAATGTTCACCTATTTTCTTATACCTTCTACCTAAATTAGAAAATACTATTTTTATTTTTAATCACGAAGGTACTTGTGACATCAACCCATAGTAGGGATATAGAATTTCCAATAACAATTATAAATTCATAATAAGGAAATAGTGGAATGATAGTATAAATCAAGGCTTAACAAATTAAATCACCATACTCTCATAATCAAATACTTTTTGGACATAATTCCATCTCATGGACAATAATATAAGATATAAAACCATACTTCCAATTCATGGTAAAACATGTAAAATCTCATGTCAATGTAATTCAACAAAAACACCGGACACAAGATCGACAGGATAATCTTGTTCAAAGCCCCACATACCAAAGAATGGAAGATGAATATGAACTTCCAACTCCGGAACTTTATTCACGAAAATAAAGGGTGCTTCTCGAAGCCCTTAACATGATCAACTCAAATCCCAAATCAATTTGAAATTTCTACGGTTCAATCAAGAGACATAGAAGGATGAAATTTGGAGTAGTAGGGTTGGGGTTTGAGCCTTAGGAAAATTTGGAGACAAATAAGCTATTGAATGCTCTTAATGGACTTAAATTCATGGTTTACCCAAATGGATTGGAGTGGGAATGAACAAAATACCCTTAATAATCAAATAATGTAAAATCTGTCCTTTGGTGGACTGTTTTGATAGGCTGAAGTAGATCGACCCTAACTTTTTGCTCCCATGGACAAATTGGATGAAACCAATTTCATTGGAAAGAGGACTTTAAGAGATTTTTGTTGATATATAGTAGATTACCCAGATCATTATGTACAAGGAGTTATGATTATTTGAAGTTGACCCTAAAATTCGCCAGGCCTCAGTATTTTTCTCCTGCACAGTTACTGTTCACCACTATTCACAGTTAAATCGGAATGATCATAACTCATCTCTCGAGTGTCCATTTTGGATGATACACATATAGTTGGAAAGATTATTCGATGCTCTATATGATGACGGGTTGAATATCCAAAAATTCCACACAAAAAAATTATTAATCACGATAAAGAACAGAATTCAACACATTTTCGTCCGAGATCTTAACGGAATTTTTGTTTTGGGGCATCACATCATTTCCCCCTTGGTAACATTTGTCCTCGAATGTTGATAGGTAGGTCAAGAATACTATGAAAATGAGTATATAGAGAAAAATCATCTTGCCCAAGAATATACTCCATTCTAGATTTTTTTTGGATATCGTAGGAAACACACAAGCCAAGATAAACTTAGCAATAAGGATTAAATCAAAAGAGAACGATACCTTTGATATGCTCAGGATTCGTAGGAAAGAGGGTGGGATATTTGGCGCGCATATCCTCTTCGTCTTCCCAAGTAGCACTCTCCACAGATTGATTCCACCAAAGCACTTTAACCAAAGGTACTTCCTTGTTTCTTAGCCTACGAACTTGGAAGTCAAAAACCTCAACCGAAATCTCTTCATATGAAAGACTATCTTGAATACCCGAGCTTACGGAAGGATCAATTACAACAGAATCACTAATAGACTTCTTAAGCATAGAAACATGGAAAACTGGATGGACGTTAGATAACTCCGCGGGCAATTCAACGTTATACGCTACCTTCCCAATGCGATCCACAATCTTATAGGGACCAATGTAACGGGGACTTAGTTTCCCTTTCTTCCCAAATCTCTTCACCCCTTTCATGGGTGAAACTTTCAAGTACACTAAATCACCAACATCAAATTCAAGGTCTTTCCTCCTTACATCTGCGTATGATTTTTGACGACTTTGGGAGGTTTTCAACCTTTTCCGAATTAACTTAACCTTATCCATGGCCTCAAACACCGCATCCGGTCCAGTTGCGGCAGCCTCACAAACTTCAAACCAACTAATGGGTGATCTACACTTTTTATCACACAAAGCTTCAAACGGGGCCATTCCAATAGTAGCATGAAAACTGTTATTGTAAGCAAACTCGATTAATGCTAAGTGCTCATCCCAACTACCTTTAAAATCAAGCAAAAAAGCCCTTAACATATCTTCTAAATTTTGAATGGTCCGCTCGGCCTGACCATCTGTTTGTAGATGGAAAATAGAACTTAAACGAATTTGGGTACCGAGACCCTTCTGGAAAGATTTCCAAAACTAAGAGGTAAACTGAGTACCTCTGTCAGAAATAATAGCCAAAGGGATTCCATGAAGTATGACGAGTTCCCGAATATATATTCTAGAATAATCTTCAGCTGTATACGATGAATGAACAGGCAAGAAATGAGCTGATTTCGTCAGCTGATCTACGACAACCCAAATCGAATCATGATGGCGACGAGAAGGAGGCAAACTAACTATGAAGTCCATATTCACTTCTTCCCACTTCCAAGTAGGAATGCTAAACTCTTGCATCATGCCACTGGGCCTTTGATGCTCTATTTTAACCTGTTGACATGTGGAACACTTCGCCACAAATTCTGCTATGTTCCTCTTCATACCCTTCCACCAATAGATTTCCCGCAAATCATGGTACATCTTGGTAGCACCAGAATGGATGGAGTATCGTGTACCATGCGCTTCCGCCATAATCCTTTGCTTCAAATTATCAACTTCAGGAACACATAATATTTCTCGGAGTCTCAAAACGCCATCTCCCCCTTAGGAGAAAACCTCCACCTTTTAGTATTTAACTGACTCTTTTAACCTGACCAAGGTAGGATCCCTGTCTTGCTTCTCCTTCACTTCCAAAACTAAAGAGGATTCAGAATTGCTTTGCACTCCTACACTACCCTCAGCATCACCAAACAACCTAACCCCCAATCTAGCCAAACGATGTACCTCACGGGCCAACTCTTTCTTACCAATCTCCACATGTGCTACACTACCCATGGACTTCCGACTAAGGGCATCTGCTACTACGTTGGCCTTGCCCGGATGATATAGCATGCTCATATCATAATCTTTTAACAATTCTAACCATCGTCTCTGCCTATGATTCAACTCCTTTTGGGTGAATACATACTGCAAGCTCTTATCGTCCGTGAAGACGTCGACATGGACACCATACAAATAATGTCTCCAGATTTTCAAAGTAAAAACCACAGTAGCTAATTCAAGGTCATGGGTAGGATAATTCTTCTCGTGAGGCTTTAGCTGCCTAGAAGCATAAGCTATAACCTTGCCCTTTTACATTAATACACAACCCAAGCCGACTATGGAAGCATCGCAATACACCACAAAACCATCAACACAGGGGCTGAAGTGAGTCGAGTCTTCAACTCCTGAAAACTCTTCTCGCAAGATTCGGACCACAGGAACTTCACTTTCTTTTGGGTCAAACGGGTCATAGGAGACGCAATAGATAAAAACCCTTCAACAAAACGACGATAATAACTAGCTAGACCCAAGAAACTTCGGATATCAAAAGGAGAAATTGGTCTAGGACAACTCTTTATAGCCTCTATATTTTGAGGATCAACTCTAATACCTTCGAAAGAAACAACATGAACCAAGAAGGCTATAGATTTCAGACAGAACTCATACTTACTGAACTTAGCATACAACCGATGAGTTCGAAGAGTTTCCAACATGATTCAGAGATGATCCGCATGATCACCTACACTTTAGGAGTAAATAAGAATATCATCAAGGAACATTATTACAAATAAATCCAGATATGGACGGAATACACGGTTCATAAGATCCATGAATGCCGCTGGAACATTTGTTAACCCAAAAGACATCACTAGAAATTCAAAATGACCGTAACGGGTTCGGAAGGCTGTCTTGGGGATATCACATTCCCTAACCTTAAGTTGGTGATAATCGGATCTGAGGTCTATTTTCGAAAAGTAGCTCACACCTTGCAATTGATCAAATAAATCATCAATTCGAGGAAGCGGATATTTATTCTTGATAGTAACCCTATTAAGCTACCGATAATTAATATACATCCGCAAAGAACCATCTTTCTTATGCATAAACATGACAGGTGCACCCCACGGGGACACACTAGGTCTGATAAATCTTTTGTCTAAAAGATCTTTCAATTACTCCTTCAACTCTTTATGTTCCGCGGGAGCCATGCGATACGGAGGAATGAAAATAGGTTGAGTATCGGGAAGAAGGTCAATCCCGAACTCTATCTCTCTATCAAGAGGTATTCCAGGGAGATCATCCGGAAAGATATCAAGAAACTCATTAACAACATTAATTGACTGAATGGTCGGGGTTTCAGACTTAGTGTCTTTAAACCGAACCAAATGGTGGATGCAACACTTGGAAATCAATTTCCTATCTTTGAGATAGGATATGAAATGACCCTTAGGAATCACAAAACTCCCAGACCAATCGAGGATAGGTTAATCAGGAAACTACAACTTGACCACACAGGCACGACAATCAATAGACGCATAGCATGAGTGAAGCCAATCCATACCCAGAATGATATCAAAGTCAACCATATCTAGCTCAATCATATCAGCATACATAACCTGATGAAAGACAGTAATGGGACATTTCATAGACACCCGCTTAGCAATGATAGACTTTTCACCGGAGTAGAAACCAAAATAGGCTCAGAAATAAGTTCAGGATCCGTTTTAAAATTTACAGCAACTAGAGGTGTCACATAAGAAAAACTCAAACCGGGGTCCATCAACACATAGAAATCAAAATAGAAAACACGGAGCATACCAGTGACAACATCGGGAGAGTCCTCCTGCTCCTGACGAGGTGGTATAGAATAGAAACGATTCTGGCGTTGACCGCTAGCAGTACTAGATGAAGCACCCTGAGGATGAACTGAATGGGCTGCGGGAGGCGGGGCACTGGTAGCCTGACTCTGGGGAAGGAAATCACGACTCCGCTGTTTCGCATACAGGCAGTATCTACGTATGTGGCCCAACTTTCCACAACCAAAATAGCCCCGTTGCCCCATATAACACTCCCCAAAATGGTCTTTACCACACTTAGCACACGAAAGAGGATGAGGCCGGTTTCTTACACTGTCATGAGACCTGGAAGGTACCGACCTATTCTCGAGCTCCTGCCTACCCCGATATATGGGAGCACTAGTTAAGGAAGGCGCAGTTATAAATGTATATCTTTGAAACTGAGGGCGACTCCCTCCGGAGAATATAGTCTGACCAGACCCCTGTTACTCCAATTTGACTCTCTTAATCCCTCTTACTCTTTCTCTTTCCTTTATCTTGTCTGACTCAATCTATTGGGCGTAAATCATTAACCTAGGAAGATCAATGAAGATCTACATTCTTTCACCACATAACTCGACACCCCAGTTAGAAACTTGCTCATACTAGTGCTCGAGTCAGCTATCATATTGGGAGCGTACTTTGATAGCTGATTAAACTTAAGACAATACTCCTTAATCGACTTGGATCCTTCTCTCAAATTCATAAAATCCTCTATCTTAGCTTCCCGTAACTCAAGAGGAAAGAATCTATCCAAGAAAACATCTTGGAACAATTTCCAAGTCACCGGAGCGGTTTCTTCCTCTCTACCTTTATTCCACATCTGCACCTAGTCATAGGCAACATCCTTCAACCGATAAGAAGCCATCTCCACACTTTCTCCCTCGGTCACGTGCATAATCTATGTAATTTTCTTCATTTCATCAACGTACATCTGCGGGTCCTCACCTGCTCTCAACCCATGAAACTCTGACGGATTCATCCGCAAAAAAACACGAATTTGTGCTGCTGCCGAATTATTTTCCGACGGAAGTGGATCGTTGGCCTGAGTATTGGCAGTAACTGCCTGGGATAGTGTCTGAAAAGATACCCAAAATTCAGCATGGGATACCGTCTCATGTTACGGATCAACTAGTTGAGGTTGGTTGTTGTTTCCACGTACGTGGAGGCATTTTCTGTCGCAAGAACGCACGAATTAACAGCAGAAGGAAATAGTTGTAAGCATGATAGACTCTTGTAGAAAGAAAGAAACGACTTTTCCTAGAACGCCCCGGAGCCTCTCGATCCTACACACCGATGCTCAAGACACTACGTAACGTGGCTGGTCAGACTCCCTAGGACTCTTCACAACCTTAGGCTCTGATACCAAGTTTGTAACACCCCGAAATATCCTCCCGAGATGCCACACGGTGCCCAGGGATACACGTAGCCTCAAGCTAACACTTTAAGCCAAAACACTACCCTTGGGTTCCAACACAACAACATACACGCTACACTAAGGATATATATATATAAGTACATATCATATCATATCTCAAATGGCACCGAATATCGTTAGACTGTACATATATGGAATGTCTATACACAAACCATCCCAACAATACACTAGTCTGACATAGCCTCTATACAGCAAAATCAACGAGCCATTAGGACAAACCCCCAACTGACTCGACAGACCAAAGGGATCACAAAACAACAGCACCAAACCTAGCGACCTAGTCCTCGAACCATGAGGACTCACCACTGAAGGAACGTAAATGCGGCACTCGAATATCACTGTCACGGCTGCGGCTGAGTACCTGAACCTACATCATGGTATGAATGTAGCCCATAGAGAAATATGTGAGTCAGCACAAGATACATACTGAGTAAGTGGGGGCACATACAAAATATAAATAATATCATAAATTTCATAAAAACGTACATACGGACCATAATGACACACCTGGCTTGAGTGACATTGAATCATGCAACTCATAACATCTTAGATAGTAAATGTAGGAGAAAAACCTCATAAATCATTATAGATCATCATAGGCAACTTGACTTACCACATCAAAACTCGGAGTGACTCGGTATTTCAATAAAGATGACTCATATGAACAAAGGGAGTTTCTTATAACCGACAACCCCATGTGAGCTACGTGGAATACCAACGTTTGAAACCCCCGTTGGCGGGAGAGTCATACTCTTTGCCAGGGAGTACGACCTTAAAACTCCAATAATCACAATAATATAATTATCAAACAACCCTACGGTGGCACATAGGTTTGGGGAAATACCAAATTTCCCTCTCGATGCTAAGTACTACTCCCCGACAAGCTCAAAATGCGTTAGGAAATCCACCACAACCTCACAAGGGTCTATCATAAAGACCAAATCAAATCTCTTTCTCATTTATCAAATCATATCAATTTGTGGATTCCTAACTCAACACATTTTAGCTCAAACTATTTTAATCCTCCACAACATCAACAAGGTATCAATGCATTTAACCATAAATGACTCGACATTTGGACAAGGATATGAAGACTCAATACATAATATTTTCAACAATTTAACTCATCAAAACCATCCGGAAAATACCAAGACTGATTGCAACTTCAATATCAACATTTCTCAATTTTCCATCCAACTCTCATTTAAAGGTACTTGAGACATCAACCCATAGTAGGGATATAGAATTTCCAATAACAATTATAAATTCATAATAAGGAAATAGTAGAATGATAGTATAAATCAAGGCTTAACAAATTAAATCATCATACTCTCATAATCAAATACTTTTTGGACATAATTCCATCTCATGGACAATAATATAAGATATAAAACCATATTTCCAATTCATCGTAAAACATGTAAAATCTCATGTCAATGTAATTCAACAAAAATATCGGGCACAAGATCGAAAGGATAATCTTGTTCAAAGCCCCACATACCTAAAAATGGAAGATGAATATGAACTTCCGACTCCGAAACTTTATTCACTAAAATAAAAGGTCCTTCTCGAAGCCCTTAACATGATCAACTTGAATTCAGAATCAATTTGAAATTTCTACGGTTCAATCAAGACACATAGAAGGATGAAATTTGGTGTAGTAGGGTTGGGGTTTGAGCCTTAGGAAATTTTGGAGAAAAATGATCTATTGAATGATCTTAATGGACTTAAATCCATGGTTTAACCGAATGGATTGGAGTGGGAATGACCAAAATACCCTTAAAAATCAAATAATGTCAAATCTGTCCTTTGGTGGACTGTTTTGATAAGCTGAAGTAGATCGATCATAACGTTTTGCTCCGATGGTCAAATTGGATGAAACAAACTTCATTGGAAAGAGGACTTTCATAGATTTCTTTTGATATATAGTAGCTCACCCAGATCATTATGTACAAGGAGGTATGATCATTTGAAGTTGACCCTAAAATTCGCCTGGCCTCAGTATTTTTTTCCTGCACATTTACTGTTCACCACTATTCATGGTTAGATCGAAATGATAATAACTCATCGCTCCAGTGTCCGTTTTGGATGATCCACATATCGTTTGAAAGATTATTCGATGCTCTAAGCGATGACAGGTTGCATACCCAGAAATTCCACACAGAAAAATTATTAATCATGATAAAGAATAGAATTCAACACATTTTCGTTTGAGATCTTAACGGAATTTTTTTTTCTGGGGCATCACACCAACTTCCTTTGAAATCAACTGAACACACCCTTAGAATATCTTCGAGAGTCTGAATGGTCCTTTCTACTTGACTATCTTTCTGAGGATGAAATATTGTACTGAGATGGACTTGGTTACCAAGACCTTTTTGGAACATTTTCCAAAAGTGATAGGTGAACTGGGTACCTCTTTCTGAGATAATAGATGAGGTAACACCGTGTAATTTGACCAACTCCCTGATGTAGAGTATGGCATAATCCTCGGCTGAGTAAGAAGTACGAACTAGAAGGAAATGAGCTGATTTGGTCATTCTATCTACGATGAACCAAACTTAATCATGATGACTATGAGTACGGGGCAAACCCGTCATGAAGTCCATGTTCACTTCTTCCCACTTCCAAGTAGGAATGGTGAACTACTGCATTGAACCACTAGGTTTCTGATGCTCTATCTTAACTTGCTGACATGTATGTCATTTATCCACAAACTCTGCAACATCTCTCTTCATCCCACTCCACCAATAGATCTCCCACTAGATGTGGTACATCTTAGTGGCCCTTGTATGAATAGAGTATCGCACACCATGCGCTTCTATAAGAATTTGTTTCCTCAAGTCATCTACACCTGGAATGCACAAACGACCATGACAATGAAGAACACTATCTCCCTCTTGGGAGAAAACCTCAACCTTCTGATTCTGAACTGACTCTTTTAGCTTGACAAGGCTAAAATCCCTGTCTTGCTTTTCTTTTACCTTGGAAACTAGAGATGACTCTGAACTACTCTGAACACATATACCACCCTCTTAAGAGATGACTAAGCGAACACCTAGTCTGCAAATCTGATGGATTTCCTGACCTATTTTCTTCTTGTTATCCTCAACGTGAGAAATATTACCCATGGAGAGTCTACTGAGAGCATGGTCCACAATATTGGACTTTCCCGGATGGTAAAGGACACTCATGTTATAATCCTTCAAGAGCTCTAACCACCTTCTCTGACAAAGATTGAGATCTTTCTGATAAAAGACATACTGGAGACTCTTATGATCTGTGAAGACGTCTACATGAACTCTGTAATGATAATGCCTCCAAATATTTAAGACATAGACTATGGATTCTAACTCAAGATCAAGAGTAGGATAATTCTTCTCATGTGTCTTTAACTGTCTGGAGGAGTAGGCTATGACCTTACCATGTTGCATGAGGACACAACCTAAACCTACTCTGCATGCATCACAATATATCATGAAACCGTTTGAACCATATAGAAGGGTTAGAACTGGAGCTGAGGTGAGTCGAGTCTTCAATTCCTGAAAACTCTTCTCGCATAAATTTGACAACTGAAACTTGACCTTCTTCTGAGTCAATCTGGACATAGGAGATGCAATATAAGAAAATCCCTTGACAAACCGTTAGTAATAGCCAACCAAACCCAAGAAACTCCTGATATCTAATGGAGAGCAGGGCGAGGCCAATTCCTTACTTCTTCAGTTTTTTGAGGATCCGCTCTAATGCCATCACCAGAGAAAATATAGACAAGGAATGCTACTGATCTTAGCCAAAATTCACACTTGTTGAACTTGGCAAATAGCTGAGCTCTCTGAGAGTCTGAAGAACAATTCTGAGATGGTCTGAATGATCATGCTCTATGCGAGAGTAGACCAGAATATCATCTATGAAGACTATGACAAACATGTCCAAGTACTACTTGAACGCCCAGTTCATCCAGTCCATGAAAGCTACAGGTGCATTGGTAAGACCAAAGGACATGACTAGAAATTCGAAGTGACCATACCGAGTACGGAAATCTATCTTCGGAATGTCACATTCTCTAACTCTGAGATAATAATAGCCTGATCTGAGGTTTATCTTAGAGAAGAAACTGGTACCCTGAAGTTGGGCGAACAAAACATCTATTCTGGAAAGTGGATACCTATTCTTAACCATAAATTCGTTGAGCTAACAGTAATCGATACACATTCTGAGAGAACCGTATTTCTTGCGCACGAATAAGACTGGTGCACCCCATGGGGATACACTTGTCCTGATGAATCCTTTATCTTAGAGATCCTTCAACTGATCTTTCAGTTCCCTGAGATCTGCTGGTTCCATTCTGTATGGCGGAATAGAGATAGGTTGAGTATCTGGGAGAAGGTCTATGCCCAAATCTATTTCCCTTTCGGGAGGAATGCCTGGAAGATCTTCGGGAAAGATATCAGAATATTTATTAACCACTGGGACTGATTCGAGACTGGGAGATTCTGAACTTGAGTCCTTAACGTGCACGAAATGATACACACACCCCTTAAAAATTATTTTCCTTGCCCGAAGGTAGGAAACAAGCCGACCCCTGAAAGATAAAGTACTACCCTGCCACTGTAAGACAGGTTTATCCGGAAACTGGAACTGAACTATTCTTTTTCTATAGTCGACTGTGGCATAGAAGGAATGAAGACAATCCATGTCGAGAATGACATCGAAATCAGTTATCTCTAATTCGACGAAATCTGCTGAGGTGACTTTCTGAAATATCATAATCGGGAAGTTCCTGTATACCCGATGGGCTATGATGGTTTTACCCACTGGGGTAGAGACTGAAAAAGGCTCTGCAATAATTTCAGGACTGATTCTGAAATCTCCTGCTATAAAGGGAGTAACAAAAGACAAGGATGAACCTGGATCTAGCAAAGCGTAAACATGAACATGGAAAATCTGCAATGTACCGGTAATGACATCAGGAGAATTTTCTTGATCCCGTCGGGTCTGAAGAGCATATAGTCTATTTGGGCGTTACCCACTATTAGCACCGGAAGTGGCACCCTGCTGATTTGGGCGACCGGACTGAGCTAGGGAACGGAGATATTTCTACTGAACTGAATTAGGATAATCCTTCATCTTGTGGCCTAGCTTGCCACATTCGAACAAAACATCACTACCGGCTCTGTAAATACCCTTATGGTTCTTACCATAAGTCTAGCATAGGTGATTGCTTCGGGCACTGCTAACACTTCCCTGAAACTTAGAGCCTGGGTTTCTATCTTGGTTACCCTCTATGAACTTAGGAACTGAAGCACTGGCTGTAGAATGAGATGGAGTTGATGAATTGGGATGAAACTGTGAACGATTTCCTCCCTCAGATTTGGGTGGAGCAAAACTGAAACTGCCTGATCTTGCTCTTTTATTCTACCTCTCTCTAGTCTTAACCTTCTGCTCCTCTATCTATTGAACATAGTTCATGAGTATATCTAAAGTCATATCACTATTTAGCATCGCAGACCTACACTCATTTACCACACTGTCATTCACCCCTAACACGAACTTGCTCATCTTAGCCCTATTGTCTGCAACCACATGAGGGGCATATCTTTCTAGCTGAGTAAATCTGAGAGAATACTCCCTAACCATCATGTTTCCCTGCCTGAGGTTGATGAATTCAAGAACTTTGGCTTCCCTCAGCTCTTGGGGAAAGAATCTGTCTAAGAAAGCCATGACAAATTCCTCCCACTCAATAGGACTTGCACCATCTACCCTCTCGGATTTCCACTATTTGTACCAACTGTGAGACACATCTTGCAACTGATATGCGGCTAACTCAGCACTCTGAATAAAAGTAACACCCATGATGTCAATGACCTTTGGTACTTGGTCAATGAACTCCTGAGGGTCTTCATCAGACTTAGACCCTGTGAAAAAGGAGGGTTCATTCGTATAAAGTCCCGAATCCTAGCTTCTGCGGAATTTGCCACTGGATTGGCTGAAATAGCTGGTGGCCGTTCATTGCGGGCAGACACAGACTGAGAAAGTATGGTAAATGCGACCCTAAAATCTGCATAGGAAACATATTTGCCCAAAGGATGTTCGGGATGAGGAGCTGGCTGGTTTCTTCTCTTTGTAGGAATACTCTGAGATAGAGAGAAGAATGGATTAGACTGAGAGTTTAACTTGAGATTAAGCTCACTAGCACGACATGAATACTGAAAGAGGGCAAAATGTTCCTAAAACATCTTATAGACTCATGCACATAAATGTGGCGTGCAACACACCCATGTACAAGACTCTACTAGATGCGGTTTTCAGACTTCCTAGGACTCTATTGAACCTGAGGCTCTGATACCAAGTTTGTAACGCCCCGATTTTTTGAACCGGGATGCTACATGATGCTTATGACCTCGAAGGACAACAAGCTAACCCATGACTGATATCTGTACTTGTACATTGTATAATATACTTGTAAAATATGGAAAACATGAACATTAGACCATAAGGTTCAAGTGAATAAAGAAACTATCAAAACATGAATCCATGTGGGTAGCAAATACCCAAAACAACTGAATCTGAACTGAATCTGAATACTAAATTTGAAAACCTCTAAGTACTGTCTGCATAAGGAGTTGAGGGAACATGTCTCCAACAGCTCCATAAACTGAAAACTAATTGAATTAATAAATTAATAAATCAAGGAATATCGTCCTCAAATGAAGAGGACTCACTTCAACTCTGAGTCTTGAATGTGACTTCTACTGCTGGTCTAGAACTCGTGTCTCTGAACCTATGGTGTAACATAAAAAGAAAGCACCATAGCGCAAATGTGTCAGTACAACTGGACTACTGAGTATACGAGTGAGGTAGGCTAAAGAGAAGGGTTTACATGCATGAATAATGCTAACTGACTGAATGATATGAATATAAGAGTGCAAACATACATACATAGTAACTGAGATCGTAAGTACGTGATAACTAAATATGTACGCTAATAGATGGCTGAAACTGTAGTTCTGATAACATGAAAGGTTGTGTCTGAGAGTCCTGATTCTGGTGGAACTTTCTGAGTCCCGTGCTATAACTGAATTTGACTATATCTAATAGTCCTGGTATACTAATATCTGAAGAACTTTCTGAGTTCTTTTACTGAGACTGATACAGAAACTGTGGTAGGTAGTTGTTTAACCGACGTGCCCCATGTATGCTAAAATAGCTGAACTGTGGTCCAATCGTTTCCCTGATTGGAAGGGTGTCAATACCGTGCCACGGGTAAAGACATGCTGTGAGTGACCCTCAAATCTGGCAGTGTCCCCAAAAGAGAACGGCGGATGTCCTCCCCATCAACCCTCAAGCTGGCAGTGTTGATAGTCTCAACCTATGCTGGCTACATAGTTCTGGAACACAAGGATTACTTCTAAGAATCACACCTTCATCTGAAGCAGGTGAATTCCCATCCTTGGGTTCGCTCAGTGCTAACTCCTACTCCCATCTGAAGAGACTGAAAATGATTTAACTGACTATGCATGAACTAGGTTTACTTAATTTCCGTTGACTGACGGAATAATACTGATAAATGACTGAGATCATAAGGTTTTTAAGGTTTCCTGAGTCACATGACTGACTGAATTCTATGGAACATGGCTTGAATAAAGATATCGTGACAACATAACATGAATCTAGGTACACAACTATAGTTTCGGGTACAAATACCCCCCACGACTCGATAGAAGGAAACTTACACACATGACATGACTTGATCACAAGATTTGAGTCCACAATTCATAATATCATAAGTAAGGGATAGGTTACTTCATGAGTTTATTCAACATGTCAAACATGGTAGGGAAAGCATGGATACATTTCATGTACATGTTCTATAATTCCATTATCACACATGCTTCACACCACAACAATAGCAACACATAAATAGCAAGGAATTCATATTGAGTGTATAGCTAATATGGACTTGTCATTTAGGAATCATAAAATCATGTAAATATGGACTTCTAGCATCCTAGGCATTTTAACAAACACCTTGCATGCACACCTTGGGCATAGGTTTTCTCAACAAATATTAATCATCTTAAACCACCCAATTTCATGGGTTTTAACCACAAAATGCATACTTCATGGAAATCATCTTAAAATAATATTCTTAAGTTTAAACAATGGTCATTGACATAAACAACATCGCATAGCAACAAGGAAATCAAAGTTTCTCATTTAAAATCATGGTTCTTGAACTCTATGAACGAAAGGGGTCCATAGATGAACACTACGCATACCTGACTCAAGATTCTTTATGTTTTTGAATTGGAAGGATTTGAAATCCTTTGATTCTTGAAGAAGATTGAGTATTGGTCTTGAAGATTTAATTTAGGGAGAAACCCTAATTGTTGTTTGTGAAATAAAAGTGAGCAAAATTGCTGAATTCAGACTTATTTGGGTATATAAAGGCGGGTGATAAGTGATCTAAATACCCATGTTAAAACGACCTGGAAATAAGATGAACGTGGAGTGTGATGGTTCGAATGACGGTTCGTCAGACTCCTGGTGGACCATCATTCAGCCCATCAGAAGTGGACCAGAAATGGGCTTCACTGGATAAGGGTTGACGTCCTGGCTGATGGTACGCACAACTTTGACGGTCCGTCAACTCGTCCGTCAGTACTTATCTAAAACATGGATTAACTGGCATGGATTTGATGGTCCAAGTGGTGGTCCGTCACTAAGTTGAAGGTTCGCCAACTGGGCCATCGCACCTGGTCGATTCTGACCATTCCGAGTAAAACGTCCATAACTGCTTCGTCTGATGTCGGATTTGGACGAAATTGGTATCGCTGGAAACCCAACTCAATTTTCCACGTGATAGAAAGTGAAAATCTCAAAAATACTGAATGTACAAAAATATATTTGCATTTCAAAGTTAGTCCAAGCATCCTTGAGATGATTTCTAGCTAGGAAAAAGACACGGGTATTACAATGGGGGTGTAATGCATAAGTAAAACATCGTCATACTTTATAAATAAAAAAAGATGCATGCTATACGTGAATGGCTCACATAAGATGGAATGTCTAAAATACTAAAATATGAAATCAAGCATACCAATTCAAACTTTATAAAATCTAGTGAACCATACGTTTAGTTTTAAAAGTTGTACTTAAACATTCTCTTTAAGTCATACTATCTAAGTGTAGAGAGAGCTCACATCAAAATCTGAAATCTAAAACTAATAGCTTTCTATAGAACTTAATCTGAGTAAAAACTCATGAGCCTCTATACTTAGTTTTCTAAAAGCTTTTTTGTAATTCTTTTCTTTTAGGACATAGAAACTTTAAGATCTTTAGATATTTTAGGTAATTTTGGGACTTAGGGACTTTGGGACTCAGGGAGTTTCTTCTTACCGACATAAACCATGTGAGCTGACATGGAGTCCAACGTCTTGCCCACGTTGAGGAGAGTTGTTCTATTCTTGCCATCAGAGTAGAACCTTAACTTAAGGGATCACTATCTTAGCCCACTATGGAAAAATTATAAACCTATGGTGGCACGCAGTTTTTGGGCATGAGACCTTGGAATCATACCAACCTCGGTGCTAAATACTACTCTCATACTTATTGCTTAGAACTTTTAGAAAATCCACCTTAAAAGAGCACAGGGATTTATAATAAAAAACAATTATACTTCTCTTTGCTTTAAATCATAAATTGTATTAATAATGTGGACTTATATCTTAGCTTGGATCAAAAGATCAACTTTCTTTATCAAAATTTGAAATTATCTAATCATCGGATGCTTAAAACATAGTCATTCTTGAAATGGAAACGTACAAACTACGGCTTAATGACCCATGCTTCAATTTCACGTCAAACACCATAAGGTTCATTCTTTATACTACAATTACTCATAATTCAACTTAAAATCAGGAAAATATGATCATATACACAAATTTTTCAAAAGTAGACATGTAATTCAATAGCCAAATCACTTAAAATCTCAAAATCATGCAATTAGCAACATTGGGTACTAACCCTAACTTCAATTTCATGAAAATCAAACAAAAATTTAGAAAATTTGTAATTGAAAGTACATTTTTGGGCACAAGGATGAAAGATTTATCATTGTTCAAAACCGCACATACCTTGGATGATGAACTAAATGAACAAGTTTGCTTTTGAGACTCTATTTGTTCTCTTGAATGACGGTTCTTGGAATTCTTGTGTTGGGAATTTTGAATCTTGAAATAATTTGGAAAAAGGATGGTGGAATCTTGTGATTCTTGAGGTTGACAGTTGAATCTTAGGGTTTTGATTGAGTGAAATTTTGAGAAATATATTATAAGATGCTTGTAATATCCTTAAATCTTGTGTTTTTACAGAATTGGGGGCTGGGAAAAAGTCTAAAATACCCTTTTAAACTTCTAAGAGAAACTGAGAAAAATGTAACTGGGTCCCGATTTAATTTGCAACCATGAAGCTCCACAATCGCAGTGGCTCACTTCAAACTGACGAATGGGAAATTGTGGGTTTCCGCAATACGGAGCTATCGCGTTGTCCTACTGAAATTTGACAATTGGTAAAATAGATCTCTCCACAATGCACCAACATTGTGGTGGTCTACTGGAAAGTGAAAATTATGAAATTGTCCTTCACCGTGACACGGTGACTGCCCAGTTCGCACACTGTCAACTTAGAAATGTTCTAACTTCTTCACCGAGTGTCGGATTGGGGCAAATTTGGTATCGATGGAAAACTTATTCAATTTGCCACATAATGAAAACTCAAAATCTAGAAAATTCTATATGAAACAATTATTAATCATTTTTTAATACATCCCTTAACATTCTAGGAATGAATTTAAGATATTATAATATCTCCCCCTTGTGAACATTTGTCCACGAATATAGCTAGCAAAACTGAAATGCTAAAAACTGAGGCGATAACTAGCATGTACAACTAAAAGCATGACTAAAATGATTGCAAATGCATGAAATATTGAATGAATGACTATATAAAGTTGAAACTTAGACTGAAAAGAGATGATATGAGAAAATTTATTACCTTAAACTGAATCTGAATCTGCAGCGAAAAGATGAGGGTACTTGGTCCGTATATCTGCTTCTGCTTCCCAAGTGTCTCCCTCGATGGATTAATTTTTCCAAAGAACCTTAACTAAGGGTACTTCTTTGTTCCTTAGTCTACGATTCTGATGTTCAAGGATCTCAACTAGAATTTTTTCATAAGAGAGGCTTTCATGAATCTCTGTGCTTTCTAAGGGTACTACAACCGCCGGAACACTAATACACTTCTTCAACAAAGACACATAGAATACAGGATGTACGAACGATAAATCTGTAGGCAACTCTAGCTCATATGCCACCTTCCCAATATGACTCAATATTTGGAAGGGACCTATATAACGGGGACTAAGTTTCCCCTTCTTGCCAAATATCTTTACCCTCTTCATGGGTGAAACTTTCAAATAGACTAAATCATCAATTTCAAATTCAAGATCTCTACTTCTTACATCCGCATATGACTTCTTATGACTCTCAGCTATTTTCAACCTCTCTCGAATCAACTGTACCTTTCCCATAGTTTCTAATACCATATATGGCCCTAACAATTTGGCCTCACCCACTTTAAACCAGCCGATACGTGATCTACATCGCCTCTTATAAAGTTCCTCAAACGGAGCCATTTGAATGCTAGCATGATAAATGTTGTTGTAGGCAAACTCAATTAATGGAAAAAGCTCATCCCAACTACCTTTGAAATCAAGCACACATGCCCTCAACATATCTTCTAGAGTCTAAATGGTCCTCTCTACTTGACCTTCAGTCTGAGGATGAAAAATGGAACTAAGATGAATTTGGGTACCAAGACCCTTCTGAAAAGCTCTCCAAATTGAGAAGTAAACTGAGTACCACTATCTGATATGATTTACAAGGGAACTCCACGCAATCAGACTAACTCTCGGATATACTACTTTGCATAATCCTAAGTTGTATAGGACATATGAACTGGAAAGAAATATGATGACTTAGTCAATCTATGCATAATAACCCAAATCAAATCATGCTGACATGGCGAATGAGGTAAACCTGTTATAAAATCCATGTTCACATCTTCCTACTTCCAAGTAGTAATACTGAACTCTTGCAAAACACCACCAGGCCCTTAGTGCTCTACCTTAACCTGTTGACAAACTCAACATTTGGCAATGAACTCTACAATATCCTTCTTCATACCACTTCACTAATAGATTTCCCGCAAATCTTGGTACATCATAGTAGCACCAGGGTGAATGGAGTAACACTCACCATGCGCTTCAGCCATAATCCTCTACCTAAAATCAATAACACATGGTATACATAATCTACTCTGGTATCTCAGCACAACATCTTCCCCTTAGGAGAAAACCTCTACCTTTTGGTCTTTAACAAACTCTTTCAACTTAATTATGATGGGATCCTGATATTATTTCTCCTTTAGCTTAAAAACTAAGAAAGATTCTGTACTATTCTGCACCCAAACTCTACCCTCAGCCGAATCAACTAATCTAACACCCAACCTATCCAAACTGTGCACTTCCCGAGCTAACTCTTTCTTATCATTCTCCACATGAGCAACGATATCCATAGACAATATACAAAGGACATATGCCACTTCTTTGGCCTTCCCTGGATGATACAACACACTTATATCATAATCTTTCAACAGTTCTAACCACCTTCTCTGATGGAGATTTAACTATCTCTGAGTAAACACATATTGTAAGCTTTTGTGGTCCATGAACACATCAACATGAACACCATACAGGTAGTGTGTCCATATTTTCAAAGCAAACACCACAACAGCTAATTTAAGATCATGGGTTGGGTGATTCTTTGTATGAGGTTTAAGCTGCCTAGAGACATAGGCTATGACCTTACCTCTCTACATCAAAACACAACCCAAACAAACTCTAGAGGCATCATAATATACAAAAAAACCATCTGTACCATTAGGTAATGCAAGGACTGGGGCAGAAGTGAGTCGAGTCTTCAACTCGTGAAAACTCTTCTCACAGGAATCTGACCACTGAAACTTAACCTTCTGCTGAGTCAATTGGTCCATAAGAGACACAATGGATGAAAACCCCTCAACAAAACATCTATAGTATCCAGCTAAACCTAAGAAACTCCTAATATCTGATGGAGAAATAGGTCTAGGCCAGTTTCTTACGGCATCTATATTTTGGGGATCAACTCTAATACCCTCACTATAAATAATATGATCGAGGAAAGAAACTAAACTTAGCCAAAATTCACATTTTATAAATTTAGCGAACAACTGGTGATCTCTAAGAGTGTGTAACACAATTCTATGATGGTTTGCATGATCATCCTTACTACGAGATTAGACAAGAATATCATCGATAAAGACTCTGACAAACATGTACAAATACAGTTTGAACACTCGGTTCATCAAGTCCATGAAAGTTATTAGGGCATTAGTTAGTCCAAAGGACATGACTAGAAACTCAAAATAACCATACCAGGTCCTGAAGGCTATCTTCGGAATATCACATTCCCTTACTTTAAGTTGATAATAACCGTATCTAAGGTCTATCTTTGAGTAGTTGCTCACACCTTGGAGTTGGTCAAATAAGTCCTCAATTCTAGGAAGAGGATATTTGTTCTCTACTATGACTTTGTTCAACTAACAATAGTTAATGCACATATGCAAAGAACTATTTTTTTCGGACGAATAGGACGGGAGCGCCCCAAGGAGAAATACTAGGTCTTATGAAACCTTTGTCTAGAAGATCTTTGAATTGCTTTTTCAGCTCCTTAATCTCAGCAGGAAACATATGATATGGAGGAATGGAAATAGGCTGAGTATCAGGAAGAAGATTAATTCTGAATTATATTTCCCTATTAGGAGGTATCCTTCGCAAATCTTTCGGAAAGACATCAGGAAACGCATTAACTACTCTGACTGATTCAACTGTTGACTCAAACAAGATTATATATGTACTCTTTAGAGATTAGTTTTTTGTATTTAAGATAGGATATGAAATGACTTTTGGGAGACACTGAATTACCTGACCACTCAAAGGCTGGCTCATCGGGAAACTAAAACTTCACCACTCAGGTGTGACAATCTATGTATACATAACTAGAATGGAGCCAATCAACAACAACAACAACAAACCCAGTGTGTTCCCACAAAGTAGGGTCTAGGGAGGGTAAAATATACGCAGTCCATACCGCTACCTCTAAAGAAGTAAAGAGGTTGTTTCTGATAGACCCCCGGCTCCAGGTAGTGAATAGTAACCAAATCATAGTGATGCTTAAGAATGGAGACAATCCATACCAAGAATAAGGTCAAAATCAACCATGTCTAACTTTATTAGGTCTGCTAACATGACTTTATGAAGAACACTGATAGGACACTTTTTATAAATTTGTTTGCAATAACTGACTCACCTACTGGAGTAGACACAAAGAAGGGCTCAAGGATCTTTTAAGAACTTATCTCAAAATTCACAGCAACCAATGGGGTCATATAAGAGAAAATCAACCCAGGGTCAAACAACACATAAACATCAAAATAAAATACAAGAAGCATAACAGTCACAAAATCGAGTTAGTCTTTCTTCTCTTGATGGGATGGTAAAGCATAGAATGGATTCTAGCACTAACCGCCACCGGTACTGGATTATGCGCCCTGAGGAGGGACTGGGTGAGCTACTAGAGCTGGTGCACTGGTCGCCCCTGTCTAAGGACGGGCATCTTTATTTTTCTGCTTAGCAGACGAGCACTCTCTAATTCCATGAACTAACTTGCCATAACCAAAACAACCCTTTTGTAAATCCAAGCACTTATCAGGATGAGTTCTACCATACTTAGCACATAGAGGATAATTAGGCTTACCACTCATACTATTCTTAGAACTGTACATTGAGGACTTACCCCACTGCTCCTGCTTGGTCTTGGGTGTGGGGGAACTAGATGAAGAGGGTTCTAGCAAAGGCGAACAACTCTAAAATAGTGAATGATTCCCTCCATGAGATCTGGTCTGTCCATAGTCAAACTATCCTATTCTAGCCTTCTTATTTCCTCTCTCTTCTCTTCAACTTCTCTATCTCAATTTGCTAGGCATGAGTCATAAACCTAACAAGATCCATCTCTTTGATAAGCATGGCAGTCCTACACTCCTTTACTACTAATCCTGATGCTCCAGTAATGAACTTACTCATCTGGTGTCAGCTAACAACTCGGGAGAATACTTAGATAACTGGATGAACTTAAGGCAGTACTCTTTCACTATCATAGAGCCCTACCTCAGGTTCATAAACTCCTCAACCTTGGCATCCTGCAACTCACGTGGAAAGAACCTGTCTAGAAAATCATCTTGGAATATCTTCCAACTCATAGGAGCTACATTCCCACCCCTATCTTTCTTTTACATGACAACCCAATCGTAAGAAACATCTTTCAACCTATAAGAAGCCAATTCTATGCTCTCCTCTTTAGTAACATGCATAACTTGGTGATCTTTCTTACCATATCAAGATACAACTATAGGTCTTTTCCTACTTTTGAACCAAAGAATTCGGGCAGATTTATCCTCATAAAGTCATAGAGTCTGGTTACAGCAAAGCCACCTTCTTGTTGACGTGGAACTGCAGCCTGATTATTGGCCTAAATATTAGCGGTCATGACTTGGTCTAGCGCTTGAAAGGCATCCCGAAATTTGGTTTGCAACACATTCTCATTCAAGAGATTAATAGGCTGGGGTGGTTGGTTATCATTCCTATGTCAATTATCTCTGTAAGGAGGCATATTCTGTCATGAATGAGCATGAGTTAATATTAGATAGAGATAGTTGTAAGCACGGTGGATTATGAAAGAAAAAGGGATTTTCCTAAAATGTTGCATAGCCTCCTTCTCATAGATGTGGCGCGCTTTACAACCATGATCAAGACTCTACATAACGCGGATTGTCTGATTCCCTAGGAATCTTTATACCTTAGGATCTGATACCAAGTTTGTAACACCCCAAAATCTGATCCTAAGATGTCACATGGTGCTCAAGGCTACGAGTAGCCACAAGCAAACCCTTTGAGCCTATTAATAGGTCTGAACTTTACTTTAAGATGATCTAGTCATTTAATAATATTGTATGAAATAATATATGAACTGAATAAATTGTAAACACTGTCTGAATAACAAATACTGAAAGTCTATAAATTAACTAACAGTATGACAAGCCTTTACTATTAATGAACTAGAGATCCATTAGGATAGACACTCAACTTACTCGAACTAAACTGAAAATGACAACTCAAAAACTATGAAAGCTGGGAATCTGAAGATGTAGGCCCTTGAATCAAGATGACTCACCAAATATGGAAGCATAAATAGAGATACATGAACTACTCACGCTGCTGATACTTAGCACCTGAACCTACATTATAAGGCAATGCAACACATATACGTATATGTGGATCAGTACTTTGAGAATGTACTGAGTATATAGGTGTGTAATTCATAAGTAAAACATCATCATACTTTTATAAACAAAAAATGATGCATGCTAAATGTGAATGGCTCACATAATCTCGAATGCCTAAAATACTAAAATATGAAATCATGCATAGCAATTCAAACTTTATAAAATCTAGTGAGCCATACGTTTAGTTCTAAAACCTATACTGAAATATTCTCTTTAATTCATACTATCTAAGTGTAGAGAGAGCTCACATCAAAATCTAAAATCTGAAACTAATAGCTATCTGTAGAACTTAATCTAAGAAAAAAACTCGTGAGCCTCTACACTTAGTTTTCTAAAAGCTTTTCTGTTATTCTTCTCATTTAGGACGTAGAAACTTTAAGAGCTTTAAAATTTTTGGAACTTTTGGGAATTAAAGACTTTGGGACTCAGGGAGTTTCTTCTAACTAACATGAACCATGTCAGCTGACATGGACTACAAACTCTTGCCCACGTTCAGGAGAGTTGTTCAACCTTTGCAATCAGAATAGAACCTTAACTTAAGTGATCACTATCTTAGCCCACTATGGGCAAATCATAAACCTATGGTGGAACGTAGTTCTGGGTCATGAGACCTTTGAATAATACCCATCTAGGTGCTAAATACTACTCCCATACTTATTGTTTAGAACTTATAGGAAATAACCTTAAAACAACACATGGGTTTATAATAAAAATCAATTATACTTATTTTTGCTTTAAATCATAAACTGTATGAATAATGTGGACTTCTATCTTAGCTTGGATCAAAAGATCAACTTTCTTTATCAAAATTTGATAATATCTAATCATGGGATTCTTAAAATATAATCATTCTTGAAATGGCAACATACAAACTATGGGTTAATGACCCATGCTTTAATTTCATGTCAAACACCATAAAGTTCATGCTTGATAATGCATTTACTCATAATTCAACTTAAAATCTGGAAAATACGATCATATACATTAATTTTTGGAAAGTAGACATGAGATTCAATATCCAAATCACTTAAAATCTCAAAATCATGCAATTAGAAATATTAGATTTAAACCCTAACTTTAATTTCATGGAAATAATACAAAATTTAGAAAATTTGTAATTGAAAGTAAGTTTTTGGGCACAAGGAGGAAAGATTTATCGTTGTTCAAAACCCCACATACCTTGGATGATGAACTAGATGAACAAGTTTGGTTTTGAGACTCTATTTGTACTCTTGAAAGATGGTTCTTGGAATTCTTGTGTTGGGAATCTTTAATCTTGAATAAATTCGGAAAAAGGATGGTGGAATCTTGTGATTCTTCAGGTTGACTATTGAAGCTTAGGTTTATTATTGAGAGAAGTTTTGAGAAATATATCATAAGATGCTTGTAATAGCCTTAAATCTTGTGCTTTAACGGAATTGGGGGCTGGGAAAAAGTCCAAATTATCCTTTTAAACTTCTAAACGAAACTAAAAAAATATAACTGGGTCCCGATTTAATGGGCCACCACGAAGCTCCACTATCACGGTGGCTCACATGAAACTGACGAATGGGAAATTGTGGGTTTCCGCAATTCGGAGCTATCTCATTGTCCCACTGAAATTTGACGATTAGGAAAATAGACCTCGTGGTGGTCTACTGGAAAGTGAAAATTATGAAATTATCCTTCACCAGGATGTAGTAACTGCCAAGTTGGCACACTGTCAACTTAGAAGTTCTCTAACTTCTTCACCGAGTGTCGAATTCTGGAGAATTTGGTATCGATGGAAAGCTTATTCAATTCTCACATAATGAAAAGTCAAAACCTAAGAAAATTCTATATGAAACAAATATTAATCATTTTGGAAGGAATCCCTTAACATTCTAGGAATGAATTTATGCTATTATAATATCTCCCCATTGGGAACATTCATCCATGAATGTAGCTAGAAAAACTGAGATGCTGAAAACTGAGGCCATAACTGGCTTGTACAACTAAATGCATGACTAAAATGATTGTAAATTCATGAACTAGTGAATGAATGGCTATATAAAGTTGAAACTTGGACTAAAAAGAGATGATCTGAGGAGACTTGTTACCTTAAACTAAATCTGAATTTGCAACGAAAAGATGAGGGTACTTGGTCCGCATATCTGCTTTTGCTTCCCAAGTGGCTCCCTCGATGGATAGATTTTTCCAAAGAAACTTAACTAAGGGACTTCTTTGTTCCTTAGTCTACGAGTCTGATGTTCAAGGATCTCAATTGGAATTTCTTCATAAGAGAGGATATCATGAATCTCTATGCTTTCTAAGGGTACTACAACCGTCGAATCACTAATACACTTCTTCAACAAAGATACATGGAATACAGGATGTGCAAACGATAAATCTGTGGGAAATCCAAACTCATATGCCACTTTCCCAATACGGCTCACTATTTGGAAAGGACCTATATAACGGGGACTAAGTTTCCCTTTCTTGCCAAATTTCTTTACCCCCGTCAAGGGTGAAACTTTCAAATAGACTAAATCATTAATTTCAAACTCAAGATCTCTTCTTCTTATATCCACATTCGAATTATGATGACTATGAGCTATTTTCAACCTTTCTCGAATCAGCTGTACTTTTCCCATAGCTTTTAATACCATATCTGGCCCTAACAATGTGGCCTCACCCACATCAAACCACCCAAAAGGTGATCTACATTGCCTCCCATAAAGTTCTTCAAACGAAGCCATCTAAATGCTAGCATGATAACTGTTGTTGTAGGCAAACTCAATTAATGACAAATGCTCATCCCAACTACCTTTAAAATCAAGCACACATGCCCTCAACATATCTTCTAAAGTCTGAATGGTCCTCTCTACTTGACCATCGATATGAGGTTGAAAAATAGAACTAAGATGAATTTGGGTATCAAGACCCTTCTAAAAATCTCTCCAAATTAAGAAGTAAACTAAGTACCCCTATCTGATATGATTTACAAAGGAACTCCATGCAATCTGACTAACTCTCGGATATAGAACTTAGCATAATCCTCAGTTGTATAGAACATATGTACTAGAAAGAAATGCACTGACTTAGTCAATCTATGCATAATAACCCAAATCAAATCATGCTGACATCGTGAATGAGGTAACCCTGTTATAAAATCAATGTTCACCTCTTCCCACTTCTAAGTAGGAATACTGAACTCTTGCAAAACACCACCAGGCCTTTGGGTCTCTACTTTAACCTATTGACAAACTGAACATTTGGCAACGAGCTCTGTAATATCCTTCTTAATACCACTCCACTAATAGATTTCCCAAAAATCTTGGTACATCTTAGTAGCACCAGGGTGAATGGAGTAATGCGCACCATGCGCTTCATCCATAATCCTCTACCTAAAATCATCAAAACATGGTATACATAATCTACTCTGGTATATCAGCACGCCATCTCCCCCTTAGGAAAAAACCTCTACCTTTTGGACTTTAACCAACTCTTTCAACTTAATTTAGATGGGATCCTAATCCTATTTCCCCTTTACCTCAAAAACTAAGGAAGATTCTGCACTATTTTGCATCCAAACTCTACCCTCAGCCGAATCAACCAATCTAACACCCAACCTAGACAAAAAGGGCACTTCTCGAGCTAACTCTTTCTTATCATTCTCTATATGAGCAACGTTTTCCATAGACAATATACTAAGGACGTCTGCCACTACTTTGGCCTTGACCAAATGATACAACACACTCATGTCATAATCTTTTAGTAGTTCTAGCCACCTTCTTTGATGTAGATTTAACTCCCTTTGAGTAAACACATATTGTAAGCTTTTGTGTTCAATGAATACATAAACATGAACACCATACAAATAGTGTCTCCATATTTTAAAAGCAAACACCACAGCTGATAATTCAAGATCATGGGTTGGGTAATTCTTTTTATGAGGATTAATCTACCTAGAGGCGCATGCTATGACCTTAGCTCTCTGCATCAAAACACAACCCAAATAAACTCTGGAGGCATCACAATATACAACAAAACCATCTATACCATCAGGTAATGCAAGGACTGGGCGGAACTGAGTTGAGTCTTCAACTCCTGAAAACTCTTCTCGCAGGAATCTGACCACTGAAACTTAACCTTCTGCTGAGTCAATCGGGTCATAAGAGACACAAAGGATAAAAACCCCTAAGCAAAATATCTATAGTAGCCAGCTAAACCCAAGAAACTCCTAATGTCTGATGGAGAAATAGGTCTTGGCCAGTTTCTTACGGCTTCTATCTTTTGGGGATCAACTTTAATACCTTCACTGGAAATAATATGATCGAGGAAAGAAACTGACCTTAGCCAAAATTCACATTTGCTAAATTTAGAAAAAAGCTGGTGATTTCTAAATTTTTTTAACAAAGTTCTATGATGGTCTGCATGATTATCCTTACTCTGAATTTAGTCAAGAATATAATCGATAAAGACTATGACAAACATGTCTAAATACTATTTGAACACTCGGTTCATCAAGTCCATGAAAGTTGTTGGGGCATTGGTTAGTCCAAAGGACATGACTAGAAACTCAAAATAACCATACCAGGTCCTGAAGGCTGTCTTCAGAATATCACATTCCCTTACTTTAAGTTGATGATAACAGTATCTAAGGTTTATATTTGAGAAGTAGCTCACACCTTGGAGTTTGACAAATAAGTCATCAATTCTAGGAAGAGGATATTTGTTCTTTACTGTGACTTTATTCTACTGACAATAGTTAATGCACATACGCAAAGAACCATTTTTTTGGACGAATAGTACGGGAGCACACCAAGGAGAAATACTAGGTCTTATGAAGACTTTATGTAAAAGATCTTTGAGTTGCTCTTTCAACACCTTAAGCTCGGAAGGAAACTACGATATAAAGAAATGGAAATAGGCTGAGTATCAGGAAGAAGATTAATTATGAATTCTATTTCCCTATTAGGATGTATCCCTGTCAAATTTTTGGGAAAGACATCAAGAAACTCATTAACTATACTGACTGAATGAACTGTTGACTCAAACAAGATGATAAATGCACTCTTTAGAGATCAGTTTTTTGTCTTTAAGATAGGATATGAAATGACTTTGGGGAAAATTGAATTAACTGACCACTCAAAGGCTGGCTCACGGGGAAACTAAATCTTCACCACTCAAGTGTGGCAATCTACGGATACATAACAAGAATGGAGCCAATCCATAACAATAATAAGGTCAAAATCAACTATGTCTAACTCTATTATGTCTACTAACATGACTTTATGAAGAACAGTGGTGGGAAATTTTTTATAAATCTATTTGCAACAACTGACTCCCCTACTGGAGTAGATACCAAGAAGGTCTCAGGGATCTTTTAAGAACTTATCTCAAAATTCACAGCAACCAATGGGGTCATATAAGAGAAACTCAACCCAGGGTCTAACAACACATAAACATCAAAATAAAATACTCAAAGCATACCAGTCACAACATCGGGTGAGTCTTCCTGGTTCAGATGGAATGGTAAAGCATAAAACCAATTTGGCGTTTACCTCCATCGGTACTAGATAATGCGCTCTGAGAAGGGACTGGGTGAGCTGCAGAAGCTGGTGCACTGGTCACTTCTATCTGAGGACAGGCATCTTTATTTTTATGCTTAGCAGACGGGCACTCTCTAATTCCATGACCTAACTTCCCACAACCAAAAAAAAAATTTTGTCTAGCCAAGTACTCACCATGATGAGTTCTACAACACTTAGCACATAAAGGATAATTAGTCTTACCACTCACACTATTCTGGGACCTGGACATTGAGGACTTACCCCACTGCTCCTGCTTGGTTTTGGTTGTGGAGGAACTAGATGAAGAGGGTATTGGTAAAGGCGGAGATCTCTAAAACTGTGAATGATTCCCTCCATGAGATCTGTTCTGTCCATAGTAAAACTATCCTATTCTAGCCTTCTTATTTTCTCTCTCTTCCTTTCAACTTCTCTGCCTCAATCTTCTAGGCATAAGTCATAATCCTAGAATGATCCATATCTTCTATAAGCATGGCAGTCCTACACTCCTTGACTACCAATCCTGATGCTTTAGTTACGAACTTACTCATACTAGATCTAGTGTCAGCTATCAACTCGGGAGCATACTTAGATAACTGGTTGAACTTAAGGCAGTACTCTTTCACTGTCATTGAGCCCTACCTTAGGTTGATAAACTTCTCAACCTTGGTTTCCCACAACTCACGCGGAAGGAACCTATCTAGAAAATCATCTTGGAATATCTTCCAATTCATAAGAGCTGCATTCTCACCCCTATCTTTCTTCCACATAACAACCCAATCGTAAGCAATATCATTCAACCTATAAGAAGCCAATTCTATGCTCTCCTCCTAAGTAACATGCATAACTTGGGTGATCTTTCTCACCTTATCAAGTTACAACTATGTGTCATCACCTACTTTTGACCCAAAGAATTCGAACAGATTTAACCTTAAAAAGTCATGAAGTCTGGTTGTAGCTAAATCACTTTCTTGTTGACATGGAAATATAGATGGCTTGGGCTAGTTCTTCAAAGGCAACCCAAAATTCGGCATGCAACACATCCTCATTCAGGGGATCAATAGGCTGGGGTGGTTGGTTATAATTCCTATGGGCATTAGCTCTGTGAGGAGGCATATTCTGTCATGAACAAACATGAGTTAATACAAGATAGAGATAGTTGTAAGCACAATGGATTATGAAAGAAAGAGGGATTTTCCTAAAATACTGCATAGCCTTTTTCTGATAGATGTGGCACGCTTTACACCTATGATCAAGACTCTACGTAACGCAGCTTCTTTGACTCCTTAGGACTCTTTAAACCTTAGGCTCTGACAACAAGTTTGTAATGCTCTAAAATCTAATGCTGAGATGTCACACGGTGCTCAAGGCTACAAGTAGCCCTAAGCTAACCCTTTGAGCCAATTAATATGTCTGAACTTTACTTTAAGATGATCTAGTCATGAAATAATGATGTATGATACAATATATGAACTAAATAAACTGTAAACATTGTATGAATAACATATACTAAAATTCTATAAATCAACTAATAGTCTGACAAGTCTCTACTATTAATGAATTAGAGATCCATTGGGATAGACCCTCAACTTACTCGAACTAAACTAAAAATGACAACTCAAATACTATGAAGGCTGGAAATCTGAAGAAGTATGCCCTCGAATCATAACGACTCACCAACTATGGAAGCGTAGATAGAAATGCTCGAACTACTCACGCTGCTGATACTTAGCACCTGATCCTACCTTATAAGACAATGCCACATATAGATGTATATGTGGATCAGTACTTTGAGGATGTACTAAGTATATGGGTGTGTAATGCATAAGTAAAACATCATCATACTTTTATAAATGAAAAATGATGCATGCTAAATGTGAATGGCTCACATAATCTGGAATGCATGAAATACTAAAATATGAAATAATGCATAGCAATTCAAACTTTATAAAAGCTTGTGAGACAACATGATTTTCTGAACCGGAATGCTACACGGTGCTCATGACCCTGAAGGACCACGAGCTAACCCATCACTGATAGCTGCACCTGTATACTATATAAAAGATGAAAAATGCAGAAAAATGCCATAAGTTTCAAATTGGATAAACATATGATAAGAAAAATGTCTAAAAGCGGTATAACAATACCAAAAAACTTTTTAAATAACTATGTGACATTCTATAGTCTTAAAGCCTCTAAACTGTCTGAATAAAGAGTTGATGGGACATATCCCCAACTAACTCTAACTACTGAAATAATCTAAAAACTAAAATATTAATGTAATCATCATGTCCTCAAAGGATGAGGACTCACTGCTAACTCTGATTGCTGAACTGGGATGCTATAGGTTCTCTGGAGCTCATGCTCTAAACCTATGGTATAAGCCACCATAGCACATATGCGTCAGTACTTTGAATATACTGGTATGCAAGTGAGGTCGTCTCAATGAAAATGGTTCATATGTATGAAAAATACTAACTAACTAACTAACATAAACGTGAGAATACATCCATGACTACGTAACTGTAACTGAGATTATGATAGGACTAAATACTGAGTTCTGACTACTGAGTTTACTTATATAGATATTTGAGTCACTGATGAATGTGAAAGAGTGAAACTGTATTACTGAATACTGAGGCACTGATACTATGTTATGGATACATGAATAGTTGTGTCTGACCGTTATGATTATGAAGAACTGGTCTGGTTGACTGTATCTAATAGTATTGAAGTTGAATACTCATAACATAAGTTTTGAAAACTGATATGACTGATCGCATAAGTTTTGAGAACTGATATAACTGATAACATGAGTGACTGTATCTGATAGTCCTGAATCTGATAGAACTAGCTGAGTTCCATACTGTATCTAAATTGACTGTATCTGATAGTCCTAAAATCTGAAAAACTATCTGAATTCTTTTACTGAGACTGAGACTATAACTGAGACAGTGGGAAGTAGTTATCTAATCGACATACCCAAAATGTACTATAATCGCTAAGCTGGGGTCCAATCTGAGCCCTGATTGTAAGGGTGTCAATACCGCGCCACTGGTAAGGACAACATGTGAGTAACCCTCATATAAAAGATAAATCTAATGATAACGGTGGGAACCCTCATATAATAGGTTAATCCACCTCATCTACCCTCATATAGTAGGCTACGATGTCTCAACCTATGTTGGCTACATAGTCTTAGAACGCAAGGATTGCTTCTAAGAATCACACCCTCGTATAACAGGTGAGTTCCCATCCTTGTGTTTGCTCGATGCTAATTCCTACTCCCTCTGAATAGACAGTGAACTGATTAATTGTGCTAAACTAATTAATTGAACTGATACTAATGATGTAGTTTAGCGGAGCTAAACTAAATTTATTGAGTCTCATTGACGGACAGAACGCTACTGAGATTTGAGGACTGACAGAGAGTACTGATGTTACTGAGAAGTACTGGGAATAATGAGATTACTGAGATTACTAATTACTGAGATCACTGAGATTACTAAACTACTAAAATTACTGAGATTTCCAGAGTCAATGATTTAATGAGTTCTATGGATGATAGATTTACTGAGAGTATCTTGAAAACATGACATGGCTCTAGGCACACAGCTAAATGTTTGGGTATAAGTACCCCCAAGACTCGAAGGAAAGAAACTAACACAGTATGACTTTCCTGAATACTTGGCCATTAATAATAATCCATAATACATTAACGAGGGATTTCATGAAGTACTTAGTCATCATAATGTCTAACATGAATAAGAATGCTTGTAATCAAGTCATCAACCTCATATTCTAATATCATGGGAATTCCAACAACATATACTTTTCATAACGATAACATGGAAACCGTTTAAACATAAGGGAATGGCAAACATGTAACATTTAGTTCATATTGTAATAATTGGGGGATAACTCATGTGGTACTTCATAATCATGACCTTGTACATAACATGGAATGCATATATACACGCTATGAATCCATTCTCCAATCATCATGTACATTCCAGTAACACATATACTGCACAACAACAACATATGAGACCTTTGAACATAATAGACTAGCATGAATTTATCGTATAGTTTATCCCTAAGATATAATACATGATTTCTCTCCTTCTAGGCATTTTATCAAACACCTTACATGCACAACTTTGGGCATAGGTATACTCATCAATTTAGTAGTCATAAGCCACCCAAATTCATGGATTTCAACTAACATGCTCATATACTTCATGAAAATACATCAAGATACCAAATAACAACCATCAACATTAATATAATCATACCACAACATCATAATCACAATTCATGATTTAAAACTTGTTTCTTGAGCTCCATGGATGAAAACTACGCATACCTTAGATGAAAGATCCGTGAAAATTAACGGTGAAATACTTTGAATCTTGAAGCTCCTATGAAAGCCCTATGGAGTTCTTCAGAGAATTTTGAGAAAAGAGAGTATAATGTGGTTGGATTGGAGCTAAATTGTGTGTTTATGGAATATATAGGGGTGGGATGATGACCCAAATATCCCTCTAGATACGTCTTTTAATTTCTATGAAAATTTCATGATTTGGTCCCCTGGTGCGACGCGGAGATATCATGTTGCCACTTGTTTGCGACCTGGAAACTCACCGCGACATGGTGGAATTACGGAGAGACATTGGAAATTGACAAACGTCATTTTGGCTTATGGCACGACGCGCCACTGACTGAAACTTTAAATCGCCATAACTTCTTCACCGGGTATCCGTTTTAGGCAAATTTGGTATCGACAGAAAGCTTATTTAATTCTCTTCAATTTGGAGGGTATAAATCTGCGAAAATACCACCTACCAAGATATTCTCGTCCAAAGATGACCTATGTGAATTCACACACAAAAATTTGTTGGATTCAAAAGTTCTTAGCTTAGCTTATTCTAAGTGACTCTTATGAACATTCTTAACATATAATAAGATCTATTATCACTAGTATACTCATCCTAATTCATGTACTCAATTATGAATCACCGGATAGGAGGTTTCATGTATATGAATAATGGTTCATTTTCTAGCTTAGAAATATATAGGGTATTACAATATCTCCCTCTTGAGAACATTCGTCCTCGAATGAGACTGAGTAGGATGGGAGAAGCGATAAACTGAAGTACGTACAAGACATACACTATTGAAACATGATTTCTTAACTGACATAATAGATAAGATGAATACATATCATACTGAACATACATATCTGATGTATTGATAACTAATTCATGGATGCCGACTGAGCATTATGATAGACTGAGTTTTCTCAAAATGAGAATGCATATCTGATGCATAACTGATAAGATGAATCCATGTATATCTGATTCGTGATTATACAACTGACATGATATATGAATGCATGACAGAAAGTACTAATAAGCTAATCACGCATATCTGACGCGTAAATATATGACTGAACGGGCTGAGGATCATGCGGCTGAACATGCAATGATAAAGGTATCAAGTTTGAACTGAAAACTAAGCAAGGAACTGAATATAAAGTTTGGTACTAAAATCTGAACATGGGAATGAGTAAGATCAAAGAAGACTGTTAACTTGAACTGAAAATACCGATGAGTCTGAGATTAATTACTCAATATGCATGAGCATAAACATAAGAACATAACTGAGTCTGGAACGTGATACATGAACTGAACTAAATCTGTAATGCATGATATAGATAGAGTATTGTATCATGGACTAAACTGAGCTATTGAGTATATGGCTTACTACTGAGTTTTGGAGCTGGAGGGTCAGCTCATAAGTAACACTTCCTCCAAGATAGATTCATCAAAGAAAATGGCATGTTTAAATCATGAATTTTTGGGGTCTATAGTGTATATCCCCCTTAGGACACTATGTCCCTTGAAGGATGTTATACTGACTTTGCTGAGATATTGAGGAAGATGAGGCGATGCACAAGACACCTATGGATGAAATTGTTATTGATTATCTAAGCTCTAAAACTGAAGAGTGATACACAAATGCATAAACATAATGACTTATCTGATTAACTGAGTAACTGGTAACTGAATGTTGGGTATGCAAGACTGAATTATACTTAATCTGAATAGATGGGCTAAGGCCACAAAGTATTATGCATATGAGAAGGAACTGACTGAGTAACATGAGATAACTGATCATTGATTTCATGGAAGCTATATTGTTTGAGAATGCTGGACCAAGCATATTACATAATTTGGAAACACTCTATAGGCTGAGTTATTGAAATACCTATAACTGAGTAACTGATAACTATACCTTATGGTCAAGCAAGTCTAAAACTAAACTGAATTTATGAGCTGAATATTGATCTGAAGATGACACTATAACTTAAGACTGTAACTGGGATCCATACTGGAGCTAAATGCTGGGTCCTGATAATTGAATAGTGAAACTGAGGTGTAGACTGATACTGAAGTGCTTAATTCTGGGACTAAACACTAATTACTGAGTACTGAGTACTAAACTATAATTGAGATGGCAACTGAGTTGTGATAGTTGCATAATGAAGGCTGACATAAGTCAAGGCTCTGAATGTACACTCACACTCTAAAAGTTCCCAATTTCTAAGTACTACCTCTTGCTAGCCATTTACTTGCACACTTATCATGATATTCAAGCCTATCTTCATAACTACACCCTCGTGTAAACAAAGAATGCAACAACCTTCTCTTAACATGAATCATTCACCCTCTTATTTAAGCAACTACTCATTGCTACACTACACTATTTTAAAAAAGAGAGCTCACTAAAGGGGTTAATTCAGGAGGATCTAAACATGAATATATACTTAACTAAACTTGGAACATGACTTAAGTCTGAGAGATAGAATATAAATACCATGTGTGTACCAAAAGGTCTAAACTGAGGATATGCATGACATAGTCTGAGTTTAACTGATCAGTAGGGACATAGCATGAGTCATGAAAGCTGAGTATACTGTAAAATATGATATGCATACATGAGTCATGAGTTGTATGACCTAAATTTGAAGTTTTTATTTTCATGGGACATGATCTGCATTTCTGAGGGGAATAGAATTGAACCCTTTTATGCTGGGAACTGGAATCGTATATGATTCTATGAAAAGAGTGTGAATATAAGATAGGTTCATGGAACTAATTCATACTATGGGGTAAACTTGGACCCCTTTTACTGGGAACAGGAATCGTACATGATTTACAGAAAAATTCATGAGCATGATTCGTGACCATAGAGTTGACACGCAAGGCCTGAGTGGATTTCGTGATAGCTGAAGTGCAAAACTTTGCACTGAGATAAGGATGGGTCGGGAATCGTCTTCCCTTACTAGTTTCTATACATACTGGCACTACCACTGGAATTTGGGAGCCTAAAATGAGTCATTCAATCTATCATATCCTCTTTGGCTTTAATCCATCATCATAATTCTGTAAATACTTTACTAAACTCTGAACTGAACCTCAATCATCGTCACATACTTACACTCTGTTTGACACATTCTTGCCTTACTAAACATATCATCTGGTTCTATTTCTTCATATACTACTAATATCACATCCATACCTTCAAGCCTAATTCCATGTAAATAAACTTAAATTCTTGCTCACACTGTTCAAGCCTACTGATTAACTTTGGTACAACTATCCCTATGAATACGTAATCTGTTCAACCTGGATCATGCTATCCCAACTCTACTACAGCTAAACTCCTGAGTTCATGCTTCTAACTCTAGGTCATATGCTATCATAGAATTCGAAGAAGGGATCTAATAATATATGAGTTCTCATGATCATGAATAAGATTTGTACAACTATGGAATATAACTGAACTGATGGGATACTTTTGAGCTTATGGGAAATCCCATAACTGACTATAGGGTTTGTCTGAGAAAGCCCTATCTCTAGGACTCGAGCTTCACTACTTTTCTTACCTTAAAAGTAAGGTAAAGTTAACATGCGTGAAGTATGATGAGAATCTACAAGAGTTTCTTAAAGAACCTTTATATAGCACGATCTGAGACATGAAAGAAAGGAAACTATTTCTAAAACATCTCATAGCCTCCAACACATAAGTGTGATACACCCATGTACAAGACTCTACTAGATTTGGATTTTCAGACTTCCTAGGATACTATTGAACCTTAGGCTCTGATACTAAGTTTATAATGACACAATTTTCAAAATTGGAACACTACATGGTGCTCATGGTCCCAAAGGACCACAAGCTAACCCTTGAATGATATTTGTACCTGTATACAACATATAAGACTAAAAAATGCAGAAACATGAACTAAAAGGACATAAGGTTCAAACTGGATAAACATCTGATAAGAACAATGTCTGAAAGTGGTATAAAAATACCAAAATAAATTTGAAATAACTATCAAACAAGCTATAGTCTAAAAGCCTCTAAACTATCTAAATAATAAATTGATGGGACATATCCCCAACTAACTTTGACTACTAAAATAATCTGAAAACTTAAATAATAATGTAATCATCATGTCCTCGAAGGATGAGGACTCACTACTAACTCTGATTGCTGAACTAGTATTCTACTGGTTTTTTGGATCTCATGCTTCTAAACCTATGGTATAAGACACCATAGAGAAAATGAGTCAGTACTTTGAATGTACAGGTATGCAAGTAAGGTAGGATAAATGCAAATGGTTCATATGCATGAAAAATACTAACTGACTAACATGAACGTGAGAATACATGCATGACTATGTAACTGTAACTGAGATCGTGATAGGACTGAATACTGAGTTCTTACTACTGAGTTTATTGATATAGACATCTGAGTCACTGATGAATGAGAAAGACTTATACTGTATTACTGAATACTAAGGGACTGATACTATGTTACGGATACATGAATAACTATGTCTGACAGTTCTGATTATGAAAAACTGGTCTGGTTGACTGTATCCAATAGTCTTAAAGTTGAATACTCATAACATAAGTTCTGATAACTGATATGAATGATAACATGAGTTTTGAGAACTAATATAACTGATAATATAAGTGACTATATCTGACAGTCCTGAATATAATGGAACTAGTTGAGTTCTATACTGTATTTGAATTGACTTTATCTGACAATCCTGAAATATGAAGAACTATCTGATTTCTTTTACTGAGACTATAGGAAGTAGTCATCTAACCAATATACCCCAAATGTACTATAATAACTGAGCTAGGGTCCAATCAGTGCCCTAATTGGAAGGGTGTTAGTACCGCCTCACTAGTAAGGACAATATGTGAGTAACCCTCATATAACAGGTAACTCTAATGAGAACGGTGGGAAACCTCATATAACAGGTTAAGCCACCTTATCTACCCTCATATAGTAGCTTACAATGTCTCAACCTATGTTGGCTACATAGTTCTGGAATGCAAGGATTGCTTTTAAGAATTGCACACTCGTATAACAGGTAAGTTCCCATCCTTGGATTCACTCTGTGCTAATTCCTACTCCCATCTAAATAGACACTGAACTGATTAATTGTGCTAAACTGATTAACTAAACTTATACTAATGGTATAGTTTAGCGGAGCTAAACTAAATTTACTGAGACCCGTTGACTGATGGAATGCTACTGAGATCTGAGGACTGACTGAGAGTACTGAGGTTACTGAGACTTACTGGGAATACTGGGAATACTGAGATTACTTAGATTACTGAGTACTGAGATCACTGAGATTACTAAACTACAGAGATTACTGAGATTTTTGAGATTTTCTGAGTCACATGACTGACTGAGTTCTATGGATCATAGCTTGACTGAGAGTATCGTGAAAACATGACATGGCTCTATTCACACCGCTAAATGTTCGCATATAAGTACCCCCAGGACTCGAAGGAAAGAAACTGACACAACATGACTTGATTGAATACTTGACCGTCAATAATAACCCATAATACATGAACGGGGGATTTCATGAAGTACATAGTCATCATAATGTCTAACATGAATGGAAATGCTCGTAATCAAGCTATCAACCTCATGTTTTAATATCATGGGAATTCCAACAACATATACTTTTCATAATGATAAAATGTAAAGCATTTAAATATAAGGGAATGGCAAACATGTAACATTTAGTTCATATTGTAATAATTGGGGGATAACTCACGTGGTACTTCATAATCATGATCTTGTACATAACATGGAATGCATATAGACACACTATGAATCCATTCTCCAATCAATATGTATATTCCATTAACACATATATTGTACAACAACAACATGTGAGCCCTTTGAACATAATAGACAAGCATGAATTTATCATATAGTTCATCCCTAATCTATAATACATGATTTCTATCCTTCTAGGCATTTTATCAAAAACCTTACATGCAAAACTTTGAGAATAGGTATACTTAACAATTTAACAATCTTAAGCCACCCAAATTCATGGATTTCAACTAACATACTCACATACTTGATGAAAATACATCAAGTTACCAAATAACAACCATCAACATTAACATAATAATACCACAACATCATAATCACAATTCATGATTTTTAAACTTGATTCTTGAGCTCCATGGATGAAAGGGATCCATGGATGAACACTACGCATACCTTAGATGAAAGATCCGTGAAAATTAACAGTGAAATTCTTTGAATCTTGAAGTTCCTATGAAAACCCTATGGAGTTCTTGAGAGAACTTTGAGAAAAGAGAGTATAATATGGTTATATTGGGGATAAATTGTGTGTTTATGGGATATATAAGGGTGGGTTGATGACCCAAATACCCCTCTAGATGCGTCTTTTAATTTCTATGAAAATTTCTCAATTTGGGCCCCTGGCGGGATGCGGAGATATCGCGTTGCCACTTGTTTACAACATGTAAACTCACCACAATGTGGTGGAATTGTAGAGAGACATTGTAAATTGACAAATGTCATTTTGGCTTATGGCGCGACGTGCCACTGACTGAAATGACGCTGTTGAAACTTTAAATCGCCATAACATTTTCACCGGGTGTCTTGTTTAGGCAAATTTGGTATTGACGGAAAGATTATTTAATTATATACAATTTGGAGGATATAAAACTTCCAAAATACTACCTATAAACCTATATATTCCATTTCAAAGATGACCTATGTGAATTCACACACGAAAACTTGGTGTATTCAAAAGTTCTTAGCTTAGCTTACTCTAAGTGACTCTTATGAACATGATTAACACATCATAAGCTCTATTATCACTAGGATACTCATCCTAATTCATGTACTCAAATATGAATCACAGGATAGGAGGTTTCATGCGTAGGAATAATGGTTTATTTTCTAGCTTAGAAATATATGGGGTATTACAGTTTAGTTCTAAAAGTTGTACTTAAGTATTCTCTTTAAGTCATACTATCTAAGTGTAGAAAGGTATCACATCAAAATATAATATCTGAAAATAATAGCTTTCTGTAGAACTTAATCTTAGTAAAACTCGTGAGCCTCTACACTTAGTTTTCTAAAAGCTTTTCTATTATTCTTCTCTTTTAGGACATAGAAACTTTAAGATATTTAGAATTTTTGGAACGTTTGGTACTTAGGGACTTTGGGACTTAGGGTTTTTCTTCTAACTAACATAAACCATGTGAGATGATATGGACTCCAAAGTCTTGCCCACGTTTGGGAGAGTTGTTCAACCCTTGCCATCAGAATAGAACCTTAACTTATGTGATCACTATCTTAGACCACTATGGGAAAATCATAAACCTATGGTGGCACCTTGTTCTGGGGCATGAGACCTTGGAATCATACCCATCTCGGTGATAAATACTACTCCCATACTTATTGTTCAAAACTGTTAGGAAATCAACCTTAAAACATCACAGGGGTTTATAAAGAAAACCAATTATACTTCTATTTCCTTTAAATCATAAAATGTATGAATAATGTGGACTCCTATCTGAGCTTGGATCAAAACATCAACTTTTTTTATCAAAATCTGAAAATATCTAATCATGGGATGCTTAAAACATAGTCATTCTTGATATGGCAACATACAAACTATGGCTTAGTGACCCATGCTTCAATTTAATGTCAAACACCACAAGGTTCATTCTTGATAATGCAATTACTCATAATTCAACCTAAAATCTGGAAAATAAGATCATATACATTAATTTTTCGAAAGTAGACATGTAATTCAATATCCAAATCACTTAAAATCTCAAAATCATGCAATTAGCAATATTGTGTATAAACCTTAACTTCAATTTCATGGAAATCATACAATATTCAGAAAAATTGTAATTGAAAGTAAGTTTTTGGGCACAAGGATGAAAGATTTATCGTTGTTCAAAACCCCACATACCTTGGATGATGAACTAGATGAACAAGTTTATTTTTTATGTTTAGAAGAGTTTCTTGGACTCCAATGGTGGAAGGAATCCTTGGATGAACACTTCACATACCTTAGTTGGAAAATTCTTCAAGAATAATGGAGAAAACCTTGAGTCTTGGATCTTAAATGTAATGAACTAGGGTTTGCTCTTGATAAATTCTAAAGAGAATGAGTATATTTTGCCTCTTGGCATCGACGTGCTGCGTCATTGGCATCGATGCAATATCCAATACGCTATATCAAGTCCACATCGATTCACTAGAAATTGTCACTGGAAGCAAAGGAAAATATTGATCGACGCGATAGCCGCCGCACCGCGCTGAAATCGCATCGATACACTATTTTAGATTCCTAAACGATGTTCAAATGAGGTTTGAAAAATATGAAACTCGTCCAAGAATACCTACTGACATTCTAGATCTTGAATTAACCTTAAGATTGATACTTTAAGGTCATAGAGATCATGAAATAGAGTTGCCAACTTATGAAGGCCAAAATAATGCTAAGTCTGAATACTTAGCTAAAATTCTCTAAGTCTGGGACCCCTTAGAAAGCTTAAAAGAATGAGTTGAGCATAGAATTTTTTGGGGTCTTACACTACTAAATTAAATAGGAAAGGAAAGGGTGGTGGTCTCATCGAATGATTTAATGTGGATCTACCGCTAGATCAATCTCATAAAATATGTCATAGCTAGCTATTAGGATGGAAATCAAGGTGGCTTTGTCCCATGTAAGTATTTTTTCCAAAACAATTTGACTCACTCTATGACATACCACGGTCTACCAAAATTTTACCATAAAATGCAATGATACTTTCTTTATCTCTCTTTTTCCCTTAACCCATGGGGAATTAACACCCAACTTAGCTATCGAGATTGAAATCTATCTAGTCAAATCAAGTCTCTCTCACCTGTGCTCTACATCTCTCATAGCGCATCTGTCTCATCCTAGACTTATGAAAAAAATCAAAATCAACTATCGACTCTATTCCCTTATACTCTAGCCCAAATAACATTTTGTTGATGGTCACCTCATTAATATCAACTCGAACCCCTGGCCAAAGTATGGGTCAGTTTGGGATGCTTTACTCCTCTACCCCCAGGCGGGGTAATCAAACAAATCATAAAGGTGTACGAAGCATAGAATTCCTAAACTATAGTTGGGTTATATGAACCTTGGGGCTAGATCATCTATTCAAATCTATATCTCTCAAAAGAGGCCCGTTGGTCTGGTGCACCTGCTAGCCCAGTTAAATCAATCCAAAACTCTAGAGTTATACTATGCTTTGGGTGACCCTACTTTGTAATAAAAATCTCTTTCAAAAAGATGTTGTATACCCTACACATACCATCTCTGAGGAATCATACCAATACGCAAAACTGAGATATGTGTGGAATCAGATACTAGGGAAATAGATGGTGAGCAACGGCCTGAGTGTCCTGTGTATCTAGCAAAGCATCCTATGTCGATGATGATTATATCTCCAGTAGGATTTGATCTACACCCTTCTAAGACTAGGTATAGCATATCTAGATATTGTCTCAATAGATAAACCAGATGCATCATCCGACCCCTCCTTAGACTGGGAGCTGACTACATCCTCATCTTTTCCAAAACCAAAAACTAACCCTACCACCTCTCTTAAACTATAAGTTGAATAATTTTCTTCCTCATCATACTGGGAAGAGTGTAGTGGCGTCTGGCTCAGATTCTTTATCTAAGGTCCTATCTGGAAGACTTGGGTTGATAGAGAATGTGCCTCTACTGTGGTGTCTGTGGGGGGCTGTGATGGTGTGGGTTGTCTTTTATCATGCATCTATCTTTCTTAGAGACTTCACAATGATTAATTATTGGTTCGTATTTCTCAAAGCAGAAAAGAAAAGAAAGACAATAGACAATCCAGTCATGATATATAGAGTTGATTTTGTCCTTCTGGCATCAATTCCATAGTTTTGGACAAGAAAAAGTTAAGATACGAGAATTCGGGCAAAAAACAGTTTGGCAATCAAAGAAAAGATCACATCTTTAAATAAAGGTAAGTCAAATGTCTCATTGAATTTTTAAAATGTTGAGTGAGAAAACAAATGACATATAATCACTACGAAATTACTACATTATATTTATAGAAAGACAATTAAAAATAAATAGAACTAAAGATTAATTTGACTTATCAAATAAATCCCAAGGAAAAATTATGCCAATTCCTTTGCAATATGATTTGACAGAGAGTGAATTTGTCTCATTCAAATCAAGTACTATTTTCTCCTTTTGCAGAAGTTTAAGCCTTCAGACCTAAACTTAGCATAAGCACTGAGAATTGAAAAACATGAAACATAATTTTTATTATTTTTTCTTCAAAATTAATCTCACTATGAATAATATTAGGCAATTGAAGAGGAAATTTCTGCAGCAATTAGTGGCCATAGCTAAATTGTATCAGTATCAATATAATCATCTCATCGCCAATGCTTTCACTTTCAACATACATTTCAAATGGATTAAAATAATTAACACGGTGTTTCCCTTGGTGAAGAAGTTTACCTAAGAAAGAAGAAGTAATGGCATTGGCGCATGCTAAATATAAATGACTTTTTTATTTGAAGGACTCAAATCCTCAACATAATCCTTATTAACATCTTTAGATGGAAGCTGAACTATTAGGTCAAGTAATCCTGGATCTCCAAGTGACTTTTCATAACACTCAATTGTCCCAGCAGAAATTTCATTTCTTTTAAAAAATTTCAATTCCACTAAGTTTGGAACATCAAAATTAGCCTAGTTGCATAGTCTTTTTATTTACGTGGAGTTCCAAATGAATTTTGAGGGTTCAATTGTTACTATTTTACAAGTCCGAAATTGTTGGTGCCATATTTAGGTGTAGCATTAAAGCTTCATTGCCATCTCAATCCTTGATCTAGCTACTTATCACGATCACTAGTTGGGGCACTACAATAAGAAAAAATTATATGATAGACCATATCGGGTTGACTCATTGCAGTCTCAAGGACCAGTTGCTTGATCACAATGATAAAATTAATACCAATCAAAGTTGACCCTCCTGATCACGAGGTGGGAAATCCAATCGTTAGGCACCATTCCTCAAAACAATGAGATTTTCCCATTTTTCATGATTTTCTTCATTTTTCATCCTTGAGAGATTGGTTTGAGGTGATTTCAAAGAGGGTTTTCATCAAAATCTTGTGGGAAAGTTCTAAATTTATATTTTCATCTTTTCCTGTTGATTCTACCTTCAAAATAACTTTAAAGTTGAATTTAAAACTTGGATTTTGGGATTTTATCCGATAAAATATAAAATCAATTTTTCTTTGATATAAACAATGATTCAACTTGTGATTAATTGGATTTTCACATTTGGAATCCTTTAGACATTAAAAATGTGATTCTTAAAAAAAAATTAGATTTATACTTTTCGGTTCAAAGTCAATTTTTAAATTATTTTTGGACCCCAATCAAATATATCCAATATGGATATCGTTGGACTCCGTGTGATGTGTAGATTATATTTTAATAGGTCTAGTGTCTTTATTGAAGTCAAGGACCTATTCGCGATGAGCATCCCAAACCATGAAGGACAGAGAGGCCTCTTAGCATACTATTATAAGCATAATATATACAAAATAGAAGTGCGGAAGATATAAAGAGATTTAAGGATATATTATAATCCAGTTATGTCAATAAAAGGTATGCTAATACAATAATGAATTCTAGTCTATGAAGCCTCTACTAAAGAATAACTATCTAAGCTAGGACAAGGCCCCCGGCTGGATAATAGATTGAAAGAAATGAACATATGAATAAAATGCCTTCCGAAAGATGGATGGCCTACCAACTATGAGATTTTGAAGGTTCTACTGCAGTGATAGACAACATAACTGAGCCTCAAAACCTACATTATGATACAATGTAGCCATATAAGTATAGTTAATACTTGGAATGTATTGGTATGAAGGACCATCCAAAAGCCACATATATTAATTGAGAGCGTTATGAAAATAATTTAACATAATAGAGATCAAAAATTCATGGTCATAGTAAAATCTTCAATCAATATTGTAAAATATAAACTCAACTCTTTGCTTTAGTTTTGCACTAGATGGTACAATTCTATTACACCACGAGCTATATGGGCTCGCCATTAACTCATTGGCAAAGCCCCTATTCCGAGTTTGTCATAATGATTGGATTGTCTAGTCTAACTGTGCAACTTCGTGTACCAAGTATACGATATTAATTAATATTTCATGATAAAATCACTCCTGCATCGGTCAAATATGATTTTGGGCAGTAAGCTTTCCATTTATGCCTCCTTCAAGTAACCATCTAGCTCTTTTAGAGCCCACTTTTAGCCTCTTAAATAATCATACTCCATGCTTATAAAAGTTCACCTCTGATTCTGTTATGGGGATTTCATAATAAGGGATTGTCATACATAGACTTTCAAGTCATGTCATATCATATCATATCATACCATAGCACTTCATAATCAAAATCATATTATTGACCATCAAGAAGATTCAAATATCATAAAAGAGTTTTTATTTCAAAAAGAACTTACAAGTTTAGGCAAAACAATTTTCATTCAAGACATAACTCTTAGGTGGTCATTTCTATCATAATTCATGAAAGTTTCATGAGAAACAAAAGTATTTTTGCCGTACATAAGATGCTCTCTGAAAAACCACATGAGGAATCAATCTATAATATGATAAAAGAGCAATTGAAGGATCAATCTTTCCATATTCACTTGAGAACCCACAATAATTGTTAAGTATATACTTATTTTCATAAAATAGGATTCATAGTTCAAAACACTTTGATTACTTAAAAACCCATAAAATAAGTATATGAATCAAAGCTAAAGTTTATAAAAATCTCCATAGTAAATACATAATTTCATTATAACAAAGGGAGTTTCATAATTTATCCTTTTATATCAATCTAAAAGTCCATAACTTAGCATATAGGGTTTATCAAAATATTATACTTATGCCCATAAGGGTTAGAATAGTTCTACATACCCTTTTGATGAAAAAAATTTGAGACAGCTTGAATCTATGCTTTGGAAGTATGAGTTTTGAAACAAACACTAACTTCTTTCTCTTAAGATTGGAGAGGAGAATGAGAGTTGAAATTTGACTAATGATGGGTAAATAACGCATATTAAATGATTTAAGTCATGGTGGAGGAGTTTGAGGGGAGAAAAATACCAAAATACCCCTAAGAAAACTAAAAAATTTACAAAAATTTCTTAGTTGATGACAGAGTTGACAACCCATCAACATGTTGATGGCTCATCAACTAAAGTCTTTAAACTCTAGTTGATTTAGCTATTTACTGGTTAAGGTTGACCATGGAGTTGACAGCTCGTTAACTAGTTGACAGCTCATCAACTCAGGTCATCAATCTCTAGATGATCTATGGTCTTTGTTGGTTAAGGTTGATAGTGGAGTTGACTTCCCATTAACTTATTGACGGCTTGTTAGCTCAGGTCGTCACTATTTAATAGACACACACTCTCAGGTAAAAAGAGCATAACTTTCTACGCTAATATCTAATTAAGGTGAAATTGAATACATTGGAAAGAAGACTCAGAGATATTTCATTTGGCATATAGTAGTCCAACTAACTCGTTATATTCTAGGAATAATGGTCATTGAAATTTAACCCATGTAGGAACGTCCAGTAAAACTCAATCAGTAGAAATGTTCCCAACTCAACTTTGAGTTAAGAGATTTTTATGACCTCATTTCATATTCGAAGATGTTTCCACACTGTAGAATTAATCATCACACCTATATTTTAATAAAAATTATTCGGTTCAGGTCTATATACGTAGGAATGACTGCTTAAATTATAGCCCAAAAATGTGGGACGTTACATTATCTCCTCCTTGGAATCATTCGTCCTCGAATAATAGGTAGAAACTTATTAAAGCTCTAGAAATATGGAATAAAGGATGCTACTTCATATTAAGAATTCTCCCTCAACAAAACATACTTAGGCATCAAATAAAATAGCTTCATTACATCACCCAGAAAATTGTAAAAGCATGAATCTTAAGATAACGAGAATTAACATGGACATCGTCTTGGGTATAATTTTATGGAACATGATCACAACAACATAAGACATGAATTTTTTAGGAATCATTAGCCTGATTAAGATTGATACAAGACACGAAATAATATTCTCATAGGACATAAAAATAGAAACATTCTCTACCTCAAATAATACGTCTAATAGTCCTTATATTTAGCGATGCTTCTCAACTATGCTTTCATCTATGAATATCACACTTTAACATTTCAGTCTTATAATTCCTTCATGAAACTAAAAATACAAAAGCCTAAGTCTAACTACATAGTTATTCCATGTTGATGCCTAACTCGGACTTAAAAGGTGCTAGCTTAAGCTATGGGATCCTATACTCTACACTCCTCCAAGAATACTACTCCATCTTATCACTATATTCAAACAACCTCAGGTCTTATTCAAGGAGTACTAGCCACATAACACAATAGTTTGTGTATCTATCAATCACAACATTCAAGTATATCTTTACTACACCCACTTTATGGATCTCACTACCAAAAAATCAGCAATTTCAATAACTATCACAAAGATTTTAACCACATCTCCCCTTACAAACTATTTCAGATAACAAAAGTTCATCTCACTCTTCCCTCGTCATCTAGAACCTTAGCTCGAGTAGTCACCCAAAAATTTTCATGATAAAGTACATCTACTCTCTTATCTAAAACATTACAATGCTTCCATAGACACTATCATCATGTCACAACCTGAGACTACCCCCTAGTTGTAACACGGTGCTTGGAACCATAAGTGATCCCAAGCTAACCCATGAACTGGTATACTGCTTGAGAAACTGATTTAAATTATATAAAAACTTAATTTACTTAGCGGAAACATGATCATGAGAAAGTTTGAATAAATGTAATACTGATAAAGTTTACATCATGATAAAACTAAAGAAAGAAACTTGAATTACATGTAATGACTCTGACTATCTATGAAGCCTTTACTGTACTAACTATAGATAGCTGGGACATGCCTCCAACTACCACTAATCAATAAATATGAATAACAATAATACAGTACATGAACTACAACTAACTGGAGTTTTCGAAAAAGATAACTCATCACTTGTTGGCTAAGAGGTGAGAACTGTACGACCCTGGTGAATGAGCTATATCTAGTACCTATATTATGAAGGATGTAGCCACAAATTCATATATGTGTTCAATGCATTGGAATGTACTAAGTATATAGATACATACACTAAATCATGGAAATATTTAAAACATGCTTTAAAACTGAGGATGTAAGTAATTTGCTGAAACATACATTTAAACATAGCTATATGTGAAAATTGCAAGTCATAGTGGGTTTTTATAACTCATGAGATGAAAACAATTCTATAGGTTGTGAAACAATTACATGAATACAGTATGTAAATCTCATGTAAAGCTGGATAAGCTGTAAAGCTATACTCAGGATCATGTATGAATACTGAGCATGAAAAATATGAACTTGTAAAACTGAGAATGCTAGACGAAGTATAGCATGTACTAGCATGATCTGAATAATATGAATATTCTATAAAACTGATTTGATTACTTGGTCAAGCAAACGTAAACTGAGATAAACTTAATACTAACTGAAACTGTGGGAGCTATCATGTAACCGATATTCCCCAAGCTAATCGGGTTCCAACCTGTAACTCTTGTTGGAAGGATGTTAGTACCTTGACACAGGGTAGTAACACATGGTTGTATGGATTCACTAATCTATTGTCCTGAAGGACCAGTGTGTCAAGCATAAACTGATGGGTGACCCCTGAGAGGAAGTAAAGCCTAAACTGATAGGTGACCTCTTATATCATACGCTACCTATTTAGTTCTGGAACTTAGGTACTGTTATTAATGAATATGCCTAAACTGATGGGGGAGCCAACATCCTTTCATTCACTCGGTGTTAGTCATCCCTGCATTCACTCAGTACTAAATCCTACTCCTAACTGAATGACACTGGAATTATTATGGTTCTAACATGATGTGGTAATGTACTGATAAATGCTCAACATAAACATGGTAGTCTAAATATAAAAAAAAAAATTATCTTACTGACTTGAAACTTGAAAATAGAAACATGTAAAAACACATCGGTATCCGGTGCTCATAACCCTCTAGCACTACGATAACAATGTTTAAAATAGTGATATAAAATCAAAGATAAAAGACCCAAAATAGAAGATTTTAATAATTGAGTGAAATACATGAACTTGAACACGAGAATGTGTTAAACTTGAGAAAATAACATGTTCACATGATTTAAATCATAACTTAAAGATTTTACATGGAATCACTTGAATAGAACACGAGTAATTGAAATTTGAGGCATGAAATAAACTAGTTTACACTGGAACACATGTTTACATGGCTTGAATTCAAAATACTTAGAAATACAAGTATTAAGTTCATAAGTTGTATGGATAATTTCATAAAATAGGATAAAATTCATACTCTAAACCAAAATGAGAGTTTTTGGGCTCAATAGGTGAAAGGAACCCATTGATGAATACTCCACATACCTGAATTTCTTGATTTCTTGATGAAAGCTTGAAATTGGAACTTGAATTCTGGAGTTCATGGTGAAGAAAGATTGAATTTCTTATTCTCACGATGAAACTATAATTTTTTTCTTTTGAGAGTCGAGAAAGAGTAAACATTGTAAACTGAATAATGATGTGAAACTATACTTTATTGGGTGATTTAAGTCGTGGGAGTAGAGTTTGAGATTAGGAAAAGACCAAAATACCCCTAAGAAAATTAAATATAAATTGCAAAATTTTTTAGTTGATAGCCTATCAACTAGTCGATGTCTTATCACCTAGTAGTCACTTTCTCTTAATGATCTGGTTAAGGCTGACGACGAGGTTGATATCTCTTCAATTAGTTAATGACCTATCACCTTAACTCATCACTTTGTAGCTTTATTTGTTCACATTTTATTTAAGGATAATGAAGTTGATAGCTCATCACTTAGTTAACGGCTTATCACCTAAAGTAGTCACCTTGTGGACAGACGGGCACTCTAAAGTAAAATGAGCATAAATTTCTACTTCGCTATAGTATTAAGTTAAAATCAGTTGTGTTATAAAAAAGACTGGACGATCTTTCATTTGATATATTGTACAAAAACTGAATACTTATATTCTAGGAATTACACTTATTTAAAATTGATCCTTGTAGGATCGAATACAAAAACTCAATTGATGAAAGTGTTCTTAACTCAACTTTACTATAAGTGCTTCCTATGACCATGGTTGGCATCGAAATCACATTATACAAAAATTTAATGTTCATGACACATATATTCATATACAAATGATAGTAATAGAGTTTACACACGTAGTAATAATGGTTTAAATTCTAGCCCAAAAGTGCGGGTTGTTACATTATCTCCCCATTGGAATCATTCGTCCTCAAATGATGGATATAAACTTATTGAAGATTTAGGAGAATGGAATAATATATACATGACATGTATGATAATGAAAGATACAAATGAGCTGAAACATAAAGACTTCTATTATGACAAAAATTTCTAAGCTGACTTGACTTTATTGACTATAAGGAACCGATTCATGTTGGGTGTTTAGAACTCAATTGAAATGTTCATAATACAATCATGCTTATAGATCTGCAAAGTGATAACTGATGCGATAAAAACTCCAAGAGTTACTAAGGATGGAATAAAGTATGTCTCTTCTTATTAGAAATTATCCCTCAGATAACGAGATCAAGGTAATACAAAGGGTATTACAATGTCTAATCTAGAATACTTGGAAAACTGAAATCTTGAACTAAACACTTATGAACTAAATCGTGACTACATAGCCGAATATGAAACATGATGCATGAACTGAACTAAATTTGCAATTTACATGGATGCAAATAAATTACCTCTTGGAATAGCCATATTCATGAAACTTATGATAGTAAGACCAGATGGAAAGATGGAAAACTATAGGAGTTTATCTCTCTGATTGCCAAGTCAAATTATTGGCTATACGAACTGAATTATACTGAAAGCTTATACTCAATTGGAGTATTTCTTCAACACATTTTGTTAGAAGCTATAATAACATTTGGGAGAAAATAATTTTGGGCATGGTTTGAGTGATATATCTGAATAATGACTCGCAATATGGCTACAACTCTATAACATGGAAATAATCCTATAAAAATAAGCTAGGATAGAATCACTTTTCCTTAGTCAATACAACTGCTAACTTTCAAGATTATCCACACTTCTCTAATAGTCCCTCAACTATACTTATCCTCTTAAATACTATGCTCATTCATTAGACTTTTAATTCTTGCATGGGTGTTGATAACTCCATCCACTAAAGCCTGAGCTAAACTGAATTCTCTCACTATGTTCAAGCTTACTTGAAATTACAAAGTGCAACACTAACACTGTAATACAAGTCTAAATCATGAATTTGATACCCCATGCATGTTTCACATCTTTCATCTCAAGAATATTTCCTCTTACCACATCAGCAACTATGTTCAATCTCTTACTAGGAATTCACCAATGCATAATACATTTATCCATATATATACAAACATGGCATTCAAGCCTATCAGTATAACCACATATAAACTTCTGGTAAAAAAATACACCTAGAAACCTTTACCACATTCTCAAATATCTCTTGTCAATAACAACTCCCTTGCACTATCCCTAATAAAACACACATAGAATTCTCAACTAACCATGACATATATCAAAAGTTTTACCTCAATATTCCTTCAAACTTATAGCCTTATATAAAACAAGCATGCAACAATCTTTCCACAATAAGAAGAATTTACTCTCTCCCATCTAAATCATTATTCATCATTTTTTTTCATCACCACTACCTTAATATAAGGAGAGGTCAGTGAAAGGTTAAAAAATGATAACCTGAAGCATGAAAGAATACTATACATAACTTTGACACTTAACTGATATTTGTGGAATACAGTATCAAAGCCATGACTTCATTAAAGAGATCTAAACTAAGGACATACGTGACATAATATAAATTTTTCACTGGTCATTAAGGGTGCACCATGAATTTTGGGAACTGAGCATACTGTAAAGCATAAGTACATGACTCATGAGCTGCATGACCTGAGTTTGGAGTTCATAAATTCATGGAATATTATTTGTACTGTTGAGTGAAATAGGACTCCTTATACTAGTAATGGGGAGCGGACATGATTCTATATAAGTGTATGAACAAGAACTATAATCATGGAGCTAACGTGTAAGGCATGAGTAGAGGTCATGATGATCGAAGTACAAAAATTTACACTGTGATAAGAATGGGTTGGGCATTTTCCTCCCCCTAGTGATGTTCTACAATACACTAGTATCACTACTATAATCTGAGAGCCTGACTTGGTTCCTTTCTCTATCATCTCCCCCTTTGATTAAAGCCATCATTTTAAGTTTGTGGACCCCTTTTATAAACTCTAAACTGAACTTTAACAATTTTACTATAGAGTCCAAGATATAACAATGCACCTCAATAATAAACTCACCCTGAAAGTATAAAAACCACTGCTAATACTTCCTTCTGAGATACAACTCTTAACTTTCTATAACCCATAACTTTGCTGATAGGAATATAATATATTACATTATTGTCCTAATTCGTACTTAGAAACTCAAGGATACTATCTAGGAACACGTATTAAAACTTAGAAATAATACAATACCATATCTCTTTGGGTACACCTCTAGATCATACCATCATTATTATACTTAATTTCGAATCAACAAACTTAAATTCTTGCATGCATTATTTCAATAATACGGGTCCACCTTTCATACAACTAGCCCTATGGATACCTTTTCTAAATACAGATAAATACTATTCCCACTTTACTGTTGTTAAACTTTACGGTCCATGCCGCTAACTCTAGATCACATGCTATCATAGGATTCTGAGAAGGGATATGAAATAACATCTAACTTTAGCTTAGTGCAAGATTTTCATGAACATGAATGAAATCTTTCAAACAATGGAACGTAAAAGCACTGATGGGATACTTTCGAGCCTTCCTGCAATCCCATAACTATCTGTGGGGACTGTTAGATAAAACTCTATTAGTAGGAATTTAAGCTTAACTAATTCTTTTACCTCAAAATAAGGAAAAGTTGACATGAATAGATTAATGTAAGAATCTAAATAAGTTCCTTAGAGAATATCTCTACTGCACGTTCTGAGACATGGAAAAAGGGAAACTTTGCTTGATTTCCCTATAGCCTCTAAAAAAAGTACAGATGTCTACGTACCATTCTGAAAGACTCTACTAGGCATGGCTTCATACACACCCTAGGACACTTGAACCTTGTGCTCTGATACAAAGTTTGTCATGACCCAAGACTACCCCCTAGTCGTAACGCGATGCTTGAACCACAACTAATCCCAAGCTAACCCATGAACTAGCATATTTCTTGAGCAACTGATTTAAATTATATAAAAAATAAATTTACTACACAGAAACATGATCATGAGAAAGTTTTAATAAATGTAATGCTGATAAAGTTTACATCATGATAAAACTGAAGAAAGAAACTTGAATTAATGTAATGACTCTAACTAACTATCTATGAAACCTATACTGTACTAACTATAGATAGCTGGGACATGCCTCCAACTACCACTAATCAATACATGTGAATAGCAACAATACAATACATTAACTACAACTAACTAGTGTTCACAAAATAGGTGAACTCATCACCTGCTGGCTAAGAGCTGAGAACTATCTGACCCTAGTGTATGAGATATATCTGATACCCACATTATGAAGGATGTAGCCAAAAACACATATATATGGTTAGTAAGTTGGAATATAATGAGTATATGGAGACATGCACTAAATCATAAAAATATTTAAAACATTCTTTAAAACTAAGGATATAGGTTATTTGCTAAAACATACATTTAAACATAACTATATGTGAAAACTGTAAGTCATAGTGAGATTTTATAAATCATGAGCTGAAAACAATTTATGGGTAACGGTAACATGAATACTAATGTAAATATCTTTTAAAGAAGGTTATGTTGTAAAGTTATACTGAGGATCATGTATGAATACTGAACATGAAAAATATTTACATGTAAAACTGATAATGCAGGACCAAGTATAGCATGAGCTGACATGATTTGAATAACATGATAATCTACAAAACTGACTGAATATTTATTGAAATGTGATTTATTGGTCAAGCAAACCAGAATTGAGTTAATCTGAATACTAACTGAAACTATAGGAGCTATCATGTAACCTCCATGCCTTAATCTGAGCTAATAGAGGTCCAACCTGTAACCCTATTGAAAGGGTGTCAGTTCCTTGCCATGGGTACTAACACACAACTATGTTGATCCACTAATCTGTTGTCTCGAAGGACTGGGGTGTCAAGCCTAAACTGACAGGTGACCCCTAAGAAGAAGTTAAGCCTAAACTGATGGGTGACCCCTTATATCCTATGTTTGCTATGTAGTTCTAGAACTTAGGGACTGCTACTAACGACTCTGCCTAAACTGATGGGGGAACTGACATCTCTGCGTTCACTCGGTGCTAAATTCTAGTATTATTATGGGTCTAACATGATGTAGTATTATACTGATAAGTGCTCAAATAAACATGGTAGTCTGAATATAATAATAAAAATATGGTCTTACTAACTTGTAACTTAAAAATGGAAACATGTAAAAACACATAGGTAGCGGGTGTTCATAACCCTTCAGAACTGAATGATCAAAAAATGCAATAACAATGTTTAAAATAGTGATATAAAATCATAGTTCAAAGAACCAAAATGTAAGACATTTCAATAATTGAGTGAAATATATGAAATTGAACATGGGGATGAGTTAAACTTTGGAAAAAATATGTTCACATGATTTAATTCATAACTTAAAAATTTGACATGGAATTACTTGAGTAATTGAAATTTGAGGCATAAAATAAACTATTTTACATAGGAACATATGTTTACATGGCTTGAATTCAAACTACTAAGAAATACATGGATTAAGTGTAATACCCCGTACTCTTCTTAGCTTTAATTCATCCTTAGAATGTAAAGGGATAGCTTCCAAAATAAATACTATTTATTTCATGTGGAATTCTTTAGATTTAGGTCTTCCATTGTATGGAAAATTGAATAAGCTTTCCAACGATATAAGATTCCCCTAAATCCAAAAATTGAGTAAGAAGTTATGGCTATTTTAAGTTACAATCGTAAAACACCATTATTTTGATCATTAGCGCATCGCGGAGGAGTCCCATTTCACGTTTGGCAATTTTCAGTGGCCCTTCGCGATATTGGCGCATTACGGAGAGGTCCAAATTCCTGATTTTTAATTTCCAGTGAGCCTTCATGATACAGGCGCATCGTGCCAGTCGCCAAAATGACAAACTAAAGGATACCACGATGGTGACGCGTCGCGGTAAAAGCTTAGTTTCCACTCGTCCTTTTCCAAGTGAGCCACCGCGATTGTGGCGCATCGCGGTGGCCAACCAAATTGGTCCGAAACACAAAATTTAATCATATTCTAAGTATTTTATGCTTATTTCATCCATTTTGTCTCAAAACAAAACCCTACAACTTCAAATCTTCTTCTCTAAAAAATATGAATCCTCCATAGATTCTCCAAGAAAACTTCAAATTGAGGATTCCTAAGGCAAGATATTCAAGAAATCATCTCCAAGAACTCAAATAGGATTCAATAATTTGAGAATCTTCATCTAATCATCAATCAAGGTATGTGGAGTTTTTGAACAAGGATCTCCTTTCATCCTTGTGCCCAAAATTAGTTTTCAATCACAAATTTAAATAATTTTATATGAAATTACAGGAGATTTGAATTAGGGTTCATGCCCATTATTGCTATTTGCAAGATTATGAGTTTTGAAGTGTTTATGAAGTTGAATTGCATATTTATTTTCATATTTTCATGCTTATTACAGTAAGTTCCAGATTTTGAGATGAATTATCATTGTTTTCATTATCAAACATGATTATTATGATATATTGAGATGAGATTGTTGCATTGGTTTTTACCCCCAAAGATTGATTATTATTATTTCAATAAGGATGATGCTTTAAGCATCCCATAAGCTGATTATTTCAGATTTATAATAAAGTTTTGATATTTTAGTTTTCAATTTATTTCATCCTATTGGTGAGTCTACGTACACTTAGCATGCTTGTTTTAAGATTACGTATGAAATTAGTTTTACTTATTGCATTCACCCCTGCATACTTAGTACATTCCAGAAGTACTGATCAACATATACGTATGTGTGGCTACATTGTTTCATAATATAAGTATTATTTATAGCCCGCACACCATGATGAGATAGTTCCAGTTTCCATCCACAAAATGATGAGTTCTCTTATTTCGAAAACTCCAGACAGTTTTAGCTCATATACAGTTCATTTTTTTCATATGTATTGATTAGTGGTAGTTGGAGGCATGTACCAGCTATCTATAGTCAGTATAGTATAGGCTTCATAGATGTCAGTCACAGTTAGTCATGTAAATTTTAGTTTCTTTCTTTAGGTTTATCAGATTATAAACTTTATCAGTAACATATTTATTCAGATTATGCCATGATTATTTTTCTGTACAATAGAACTTGTTATTTATTTTATTACAATTTAGTTGCTTAACAGTATGCTAGTTCATGGGTTAGTTTGGGATCACCTTTGGTTCCAAGCACCGTGTGATGACTAGGGGATAGTCTCGGGTCATTACAAACATGGTATCAGAGCATAGAGTTCAAGTGTCCCTGGGTTTCTATGAAGCCGTTTCTAGTAGAGTCTTGCGGAAGGTGCAAAGATGTCTATACTTTTCATTAAGAGGCTACAGGGTATTTAGGAAATGTTTTCCTTCTTTCATGTCTCAGATCGTTCTATAGAAAGGTTCTTTAAGAAACTTACAAAGATTCTCATAATTCTCCATTCTCATTCATGCCAACTCTACCTTGGTTTTTAGGTAACAGATTAGCCAAGCTCAAATTCCTACAGGTAAAGCTTTCTCAGACAATCTCTATAGATAGTTATGGGATTTCATGTAGTCTAGAAAGTATTCCAGCAGTGTTTTTAAGTTCATAAGTTTGAACGACTTCATTTATATTTATGAAAATCCTACTTTGAGCCAAAGTTAGATGTTCTTTCAGATCTCTTCTTAGAATCCCATGATAGCATATGATCTAGAGTCAGAATCATGAATCTAGAAGTTTAGTAGTAGGAGAGTTGGGATGGTGTTATCTGGATAAAATAGATTATGTATCCATAGGTCAGCTCTATGAAAATAAATCAGTAGACTTGAACATTGTATGCAAGAATTTAAGTTTATTGATTTGAAATTAAGTATGATGACGTTTGTATGATCTAGAGATATACCCAAGGTGATATAGGATTGTAGTATTTCTAAGTTTTTAAAGTGTGGGTTCTTAGATAGTATCCTTGAGTTGCTGAGTGTGAATGAAGCTAGTAATGTAGTATGTAACATTTTTACCAGCTAAGTTAAGGATTATAGAAAGTTAATAGTTGTATTTCAAATAGAAGTATTAGCAGTGGGTTTTATACTTTCTGATGCAGTCTTTCATAGTGAGTTTGGTTTATGTGTATTATTATATCTAGCTCTAGAGTAATATAGTTGCATTCTAGTTTAGAGTTAAAAAAAAGGGTCCTACAGACTTAGAGTGATGGCTTAAAGCTAAGTGGGGAGTTGATAGAACAAGTACCCAAGTCAAGCTTTTATATTCTAGTTATGATGTTAGAGTATTGTAGAACATCAGTAAGGGGTGATGATTACCAACCTTTTGTTATCTAAGTGCAAAGTTTTTCATTTATCACGACATCTACTTATGTGTTACATGTCATCCCTATGGTCACAACTCATATTCATGCGCTTTATAGAATAATCATGTATGCTTCCAGTTCCTAGTATTAGGATTTCTAGTTCACTCAGCAATATGAATCATATTTCATGACATCATGAACCCCAAACTCAGGTCATGCAGCTCATGACTCAGGTACTCATGTTTTCAGTATATTTAGTTCCAGTACTTATGCACACTCCTAATGATCAGTGAAATTCAAATTATGTCATGTATGTCCTCAATTTAGCTCTTTCCGGTGAATTCATTCTTTTGATACTCTATTCTTCAGTCCTCAATTAAGTGTCAAAGTTATCCTTCCATGTTTCAGGTCCTCATGTTCTAACTTTTAGTGACCTCTCCTTATGCCATGATTAGTTAAAATTCTTTGTGTGTTTTCTTATACTAGTGCATGAAAGTTTTAATGACAGAGGTTTAGAGAATATGAGAGAGATACTTTTGTGGTTCTTTGTCTACAAGTTCATGTGTGGTTATGAAGATAGTCTTGAATCTCATGTTGGAGTACAAGTGGAATATATAGTCGAGTATAAGATTTTAGTATAATTTAGTCCATTTAGCTAGTAATCTAGTCTAGCAGTCAGACGGACAAGTTCCTATGGCTTTCTATCTTTCCATCTAGTCATACTATTCAATTTTTTCTTGAATATGGCTGTTCTGAGAGGTAATTCATTCACATCCATGTAATTTGTGAATTCAGTTCAGTTTATGTATCATGCATTAGTTTCAAATCCCAAATATTTAGTATTGATTTAGTCCATAAGTTTTTCGTGCATCATATCAGTCTTTCCTTAGTATTTTAACCAAGTTAGTGCCATTCGGGGGACGAAGTATCCCAATGAGGAGATATATTGTAACACCCAAAGTATTCATGTCCTAAATCTTTAATTTTTCTTCACGAAATAGGATTCATCTTGAAGTAATGACTAATCATTAGTTGACTCTCTCGTTTATATCTCAGCCTCATTACCATTCTCATGTCATTCCATGTATTCAAGAAATCAGATCAGTTTATGATATTTAATTCATGTATTATATTTCAGAATCAAATATGCAATCATGTTCCAATTCATGCATGTTCAGAATATGATCATAGTTACCTTCATACAGTACTCATAGTCTAACCAGTCTCATTTCAGGATGAATGTTCCCAAGGGGAGATAATGTAACACCTCATATTTTTTGGCTAGTCTTTGAACCGTTATTCCTACGTGAATAAGTTATAATCCAAATTATTTCCATGTGAAAATGAGTTTCATGATCTTTATCCTCATGTTTGATGTGCTTTAAAGGTGAAAAATATTAATAAGAATCACTTAGACCCAAGTTGAGCTACGAACCTTAGATTCGTCCAAAGTTTGGGATTTGATTCTTCAAGGGTCTACTTTGAACGTGAATAAATTTTAAAATACATGGAATTTTACTAATAAAGACCAACAAAATTGTAGATAATTGAATTATCTTTTCAAAGATACAAATTTTGCCTTAATACAATACCCGAGAAAAAAGTTATGATATTTTTTGTGAGAGGCAGTAAGTCGACGCGATTGGCACACGACGCGGTCATCGACGTGATTAGCAACACGATGCAATGGTAAATGCATCACTGAACTATTTCACATGCTGTGTCAGTTCCTAAAGGGTCTAGGGGCACTTTGGTCACTTTCCCTCACCCAAATCCGCCCATAACACTTAATTTCATCCCCTAAAAGCATTAGATACATGATTTCTCATCTTTTTCTCTCCAAGAAAACCCTAGCCCCCTCAAGAACACCAAGAACTTCATCAAAGTTTCTTCAATACAATCAAGAAATTAAGGTTCCTAATCCAAGAAGTTCAAGAAAAAGATTTCAATAACATTCCCAAGGCTTCCAAGTCAAGCTTTCAATTTCAATCCATCTATTAACATATGTGGGAGTTCATCCATGGGTCCTCTTTCACTCATGGAGCCCAAAAACCTTTTATTTCAATTAAAGAATGACTTTTTCAATCATTATGTTATTTTAAATGTTCAAGAATGATTGAATTGCATGTTTTCATAGTCATTTTAATTAATTTTATCCCGTATGTGATTCCATGCAAGATTTTGAATTCCCCATGCTATGAATTTGAGATTCCCATGTTTTATTCAAGTGAATTCCACGATAGATCCTAAATTCATGATTTTTAGAAACATTCCCATGTTTTAAATTCATGCTTTCCACATGTTTGATGAAATTCCCATATCATGTTCAATCGATTTCAAGATGAATCCCCAAGTTATGAATTTTGTCATGTCACTCTATTGTTCACTCATGTTTAAGACATTTTTATGTTCAAGCTATGATCTTTATATGTATGATAAAAAACTCATGTCCTATTTGAAGCAAATTTCTTGTGAATTCCTAAATTCATGATTTTAGTTATGTAATCATGCTATGATCCCATATTTGAGATATTCCCATGTTCAAGTTCATGATCCCCATGTGTTTCATGGATTGTCCCATGTTAAAGTATTAATATCCATGTGTATGATGAAGTGCCCAAGTGATGGATTTCTTTAAATAATACTTACTTATTATGGTCTCAAATTCTCTCATGTGTTCTTATTATTGTTGCTATTGAATCCCGGGGTTATGAAGACCCAAAATTTAGCTAATTATTGATAACGCTCAAATTACACTTCTCTTACGAGAGAGTAAGAGGTCGTTCTCAAATATATAACCCAACTAGGTTGGGGTCAAATCCCACAGGGAATATGGTGTTAATTAAGTTGTATATAGATTAGTTGACTTTTAATCGTTCATTTCCATAAAATAAATACGGGGGATTTGATTCAGTTCACAAATTAATAGTTTCAGTTTAACAAGATGAAATATGTGTATTAGTATTCAAATTCAGAGAAATAGCAAGCTAGGGTTATGCCCACCTTGTAGTTTCAATACTCTCTAACTATGGCTTTACGAATTCATACATGCATCGTGCTTACAGAGAAATGTATTGTATTTATTAACATAATCCTACTGTTTCACAACCATCAAGGACTAATTCACTTTAGTTCGCTTGAATCAAAAGTGTTTACCAAAAACAATACGAAATCTCCAAGTATTTAATCCTGCTAAGGCATTAACATATGAAATCGGGGTTGAAAATCCTATTTTCTTGTCACTACTTTCTTTTCCGAACATCAACCTTTCTTTCGAACAAGTTCTGTTTTAAGGCATATCCTCTATGTTTGCAACCATGAGAATTCAAGATAAACGAAGAGAGTGTGATGTAAACACATCAATGCATAATGAATTCAAAACCCAAAGTAATAGATTGTATGCTACAAGGCTTCCATAACCCTATATAATAAACTTAGCTACTCATGAATAAAATGAAAAGCATCATAAATATATTCATCATACCTAAAACCAGAAGATGATCTTGGTGTGCGAATAGTGAAAACAAGAGAGAAAACATTTCTCTCTCTCCTCAAGCTAAGCCGCCACTCTCCAATCCCAGAATAATATAGAATAATTGAATAATCTAAAAATTCAGCAATTAAGTCTTTTAATAATCTCTTCTCTCATAATTTCCTTCTAAGTCCCTGAACTAATTATAAATAACAAATTAGTGTTGGACATATTTTCTAGGTGCCACATTTGGTCCAGATTGCTACTCTCTCTTGTGTCATATGCCATCCGCATTCCATAGTCCCATTATGTCTTCATCTACCTCATTAATACCTGAAATCATGCTAATCACATCGGTTAGCTCAATTACATAGAAGTAGAGTAAAAACATAAGAAACTAGTCACTTTGTTCTCTAAACTTAGCTAAAATATGGATAAATTATGGTGCTTAGGAGTATAAATACACCCAAGATCACCACCCCACACTTAAAACTTTGTTCCTCCTCAAACAACATATCTATTTATGCATACTACATAAGCCTTAGCACCCACAAAGTAAAACAAGATGCTTAAATAGGCTCACACAACAATTATGAACAAGAAGTAGCTTCAGGAATCATTCCTAGATACAACCTACCCTCAATAATAGACTCATTAAGTTGGCAATTTCAAGCATATCGTTTAAGACAAGAAATCATATAAATTACCCAACCTTCATCAACCATGTGCCCTCACAACAAGAGAGTTACCCACAATCAGTCACAATCATGAAATTTCTAACAAAATGGGTACAAGAATCAAGTTTTGCTCACTCTCACAAAGAATTCTCAAATTACAACTGATGACCATATGCTTGCCCTTAGTGTAATACTCCACTAATAACAGAATGCTAAGATTAGGATCAAATAGGTCTTTTACGGGTTGTAATGCAGGTTAAAGGATGGGTAGGAACTATTTTGGTCAGAAATAGTGACTATCTTCCTTAAGCGCTTTAAGCCACTACATTATGCAATTAAGACCAATATCGAACAACCAATTTCCAATTCGGCTATCTTCACAGATTTACTTTCCACCCCAACTCGTTAAGCTTAATTAATAACACTATGGTTGGATTATGCAACCCTTTCAAATATTTTTTTTATCCCTTTTTATGTTACACACCCCTATAATAGCCACCCTCAACTTAAGCGATTTTCTTTAGTTGAGGTGCACAATGTCCAAGAAGGAGAAGGGCCAAAATAGGTTCATTGTAACATGTCCGGGATAAAATTTGAAACTTTTTCAACAATTTTTGCTACTCCCAACCACATCAATTTCACATGCCAATAACTAGACTTTGGGGCATCAATTTCACCTTTTTCCTCTAATTGTCAAACTCCTAACTCAAATTGATTTTACATTAAAGAGCTTAGGAGCTTTTGGATTAAATTACGGTCTATTAAAGAACGGCATAGGCTACATATAAGGCTAACAAAAGAACAAGCTAAAAGCTCAATGGGGCTAGCTAAGATAATGTACACAGGTAGGTCAAAAGAAGGTATGAACAATGGCTATCAAAGAAATGCCTAAATCATCTCCTAAACTCACAATCTTTATTTCTCTTTGCATACACACCAGGCAAGTTCTAGTATCAGTTGCAATAACGAATATACAACAGTATTACACACTTATGGCACATGGTCAACTCAATTAGGAGTATTATAGATTCTCGACAGAATAATTACATGAATTCAATTAAAACCAACAATCACAACAAGAGTCACAACTAGAGCCTAGGTGTTTCAAATATAATGATCCATCACATACTTAAGTTATAATGTCATGTGATCCACAAGAATAGCTATATGGAATTAAATGACCAATTTTCTCTTAAGACGGTCGTCATCCATCCATCATCGAGAAAGGCACCTAATTATGACTAAATAGAATAAACATCTAACAAGAAACAAAATAAACAAAATAACTAATCCTATCTCAGAAGAATGCTAAGGAGAAGGTACTATTTTCTTACAAAACAAGTAGCACAGTAACCAGCCACCCCATACTCAAGTTCAGCACTGTCCCCAGTGCAAACAACAAGATAAAGAAACTGGCTAGTAGTACTCCTCATCCACATTAGTAGTCATGCCACCTGCATTGAGATCATCATCAGAGCCATTTTTCCTTTGTTCATCATATCATCCACGTCAGCCACACATAATGAAACTAACTATAATTATGATGAGGGTGGTGAAGTCACCACCCCACACTTAATTTGTTAGTATAAACCAATTAAGTGTTATTGTCGAGTACTCAGACCCCAATTGGAAGTCGGGTACTATCGGCCCGATCCTACTCTACCACCACAGACCTCACTGAAAGTCACAAAATAAAGTTGTACCATCAAACTTTTTGGGTCAGATTTACATAATTTGAGGCGCGACTCTAATGCGAATCATACTTGAGCCTTACACATTTGACCACTCCAACTTACCTGTAATGTTCCCATTACTCCAAAATTTATCACCATTGACATGGCTCACTTCCAAATCAAGATTGGTACTAATCTCCTCCTTAGTACTTCATGCACCTACACTTAATCAAAAACAACAAAAATGATTAGAAAGATGGGTTACCTCCCACCAAGAACCATAGTTTCGGTCATGGCTCGACTCTTCTTTTTGTATTTTTGTTTAACATGATAAAATGAAAATAAAATCATGGGTTGCCTCCCGTGTAGCGCCTGATTTAACATCATGGCATGACTCGATTATCTTGACTACTCAAACTTCGTCAAGATATATCGATGATACCATTTGTACCTCATTTGCTGGATCAAGAAATTACTTTATCCCTAGTCCAACCACTTTGAAATCACCCATATCCTTACGTGCAAGTTCAACCAAACCAGTTATGGTCTCCACAACAGACCTATCCCTAACTAGTACATCTCGCTCATCTTTATAGAATACATCAACAATCGAGAAGACACTCATCTCCTTTTGTTGTTTCATAGACCGACATACTTCATAATGAACTTCTTTCTCATTGAGCCTAAATTTCTGCTCATTCAGCTCCATGTCAACTAACACTCTCCCAGTTGCTAAGAATGGCCTACCTAAAAGTATGGGTACTTCAAATTCCACTTCGCAATCAAGAATTACAAAGTTGGCAGGAAATATAAAATTAGCAACTTTTATAAGTACATCATGTAGAATCCCAATAGGCCTTTTTACCGATCTATCCGCCATTAGAAGTCGCATATTGGTGGGCGTAGGATCTCCCAAACCCAGTTTATTGAAAACCGGCAATGGCATAATTTTGATACTTGCCCCAAGATCACAAAGGGCCTTTTCAAACTTTAGCAATCCAATCATACATGGAATAGTAAATGCTCCCAAATCAGCTTTCTTCTGGACAATAGATCTTATAGCAACTCTCTTACGAGAGAGTAAGCGGTCGTTGTTAAATATATAACCCAACTAGGTTAGGGTCGAATCCCACAGGGAATATGGTGCTAATAAAGTTGTATTCAGATTATTTGACTTTTAATTATTTGTTTCCGTAAAATAAATAGAGGTGATTTGGTTCAGCTCACAGTCTTTTTCTTCGTCAACAGGTCTTTCATAAACTTAGCATATCTGGGCATCTTCTCCAGTTCTTCAACTAAGGGCACATTCACTGTCAACTGCTTCAATATAGCCATGAATTTGCTAAACTTGCCATCATTTTTTTTCTTTTTTAATCATTGTGGAAATGGGGGTGGTGGCCTTGGGATTTCAGTTGGAATAACTTCGAGCTCTTTTCTTATGCCTTGCTCCATATCACTGACATGATTCTACTTAGGTGGTTGTTCCTATTTTCCACTCTTCTTTTCTGAACCTCCCAACTTCACAGGCACCACTGGATATTTATCAACTATCTCCCAATCCATTTTGACCTCATCAGTATAGGAGGATGCTCCCAAACCTATACTAGATAACATCTTACCACTCCTAGTGGTAATGTCCATACATGATCCATCAGTCCTCGGATTCTGAACTGTATCACTTGGTAGAGTCTCATTCTGTCTTTGGTTAAATATTGTGGATAATTGGCTCATCTTCTGCTCCAGTTGTTTAATAGCGATTGAGTGCGAATTTACTAGTTTACTCATGGAAGATATGTCATTCTTCATAGTAGTCACCCCAGAATTGGTCGCCTCAACTCCCTTTAATAGTTTCTCCATCATGTCCTCCATGGACATTTTGCCTGAACTGGTGGCAGCATTATCACGACTTCCAGGAGGTACACACAGTCCACTCCTATCACTTTTATTCTTCCAATCTCCTTGATGGTTCCAACCATGGTTTTATTGACCACCGATCCGAAAACCCCCTGGTTATGCAAATGTTAGCCTCTTCCTCAATGTTTGATTCAGCTCTCTTACCGTGGGACCCCACAGCTTTTACCTTTTCTATATTCCCTGATAGAAAATGTTTTATGAGTAGATCCATCTGCGTTTTCATGTGAGCCATATCCTGAACACACTCTTCTTTTATCCTATGCAGCTCTGCTGATATTACACTAGACCCAATATTGCTTGCTACCACAGAATCTCTGGTATGTCAATCTCTACTTGTCTTAGTCATTGTTTCTAACATGTCCGCAGCCTCAGTAAAGGTGAGCTCCATAAAAGCTCCTCTTGCAACATTATCCAATATTGGCTTTGCAAATGAGTTCAAAGCTCTGTAGAGTATTTCCATCAAATGTTCATCAGTCATCATATGGTTTGGGCATTGAGTCAACTTCTTTTTAAACCTCTCCCAAGTCTCATTCAAAGATTCATTAGCCAATTTCCTAAAGTTGCTGATCTCGTCCCTCAACTGTAACATTCTGGAGGGAGAAAAGAACCTTTCTAGGAAAGCTCCTTTCAATTGCCTCCAGTTTGTTATAGAATCAGGAGTCAGCTCATTCAACCACATAGTTGCCTCTCCAGATAGAGACAGTAGGAACAATCTTAAACGAATAACATTTTGTCCCACTCTAGGATTATCAAATGACTTACAAATACTAATGAAATTCACCAAATGTAGATTTGGATCATTACCAAGTAATCCACCAAAGAGTCCTTTCAGATTCAGTAGTTGTATCATAGTACTGGTGATGTTGAATTACATCCCAGGAGCTAGTGGTGGTATAATGATTTCCCATGTAGATCCAATTCCATCTAAATCATCCTTATCATTGTCAACATCAAACTGCGCAGCTTGGCGGTCTGGTTTTTCTCTGAATATACGATTTCGATTTACAAGTGCAACCACCCCTACTGCACGCCTCCTATTAGCTGGGTCAATTAAATCATCATCTCCCAGGTCTTCTTCATCTATATTAGGTACCCGACCTAGGTTATCTGCATTCTATAGATTTAATTGAGCATTAGCCAAAGCGGCTAATCTTTCAGCTTCCTGTTGGTTAGCCATTCTTTCAATGAGATGAGGTTCAGGATTGAAGGGTAATAATGGTTCTCCTGAACTTCTAGTTTGTGAAATAAACAACAATGAGCCTATAACAAACAAAAACAACAAATAACGTAAATTTAGGAAAATTGACTAACAGTCAATTAACAGACATAAACTTAATCAACAACCGTACTCCCCGACAACAACGCCATTTTTGATAATGCTCAAATTACACCTCTCTTACGAGAGAGTAAACAGTCGTTGTCAAATATATAACCCAACTAGGTTGGGGTTGAATCCCACAGGGAATATGGTGTTAATTAAATTGTATACAGATTAGTTGACTTTTAATCGTTCATTTCCGTAAAATAAATAGGGGGGATTTGATTTAGTTCACAAATTAATGATTTCAGTTTAACAAGATGGAATATGTGTAGTAGTATTCAAATTCAGAGAAATAGCAAGCTAGGGTTATGTCCACCTTGTAGTTTCAATACTTTCTAACTATGGCTTTACGAATTCATGCATGCATCATGCTTACAAAGAAATGTATTTTATTTAATAACATAATCCTAGTGTTTCGCAACCATCAAGGACTAATTTACTTTAGTTCTCTCGAATCAAAAGCCTTTACCAAAAACAATACGAAATCTCCAAGTAGTTAATCCTGCTAAGGCATTAACATATGAAATAGGGGTTGAAAATCCTATTTTCTTGTCACTACTCTCTTTTTCGAACATCAACCTTTCTTTCGAACAAGTTCTGTTTTAAGGCATATCCTCTATGTTTGCAACCATGAGAATTCAAGATAAACGAAGAGAGTGTGATGTAAACACATCAATGCATAATGAATTCAAAACCCAAAGTAATAGATTGTATGCTACAAGTCTTCCATAACCCTAACTAATAAACTTAGCTACTCATGAATAAAACGAAAAGCATCATAAATATATTCATCATACCAAAAACCAGAAGATGATCTTGGTGTGCAAATAGTGAAAACAAGAGAGAAAATGTTTCTCTCTCCTCAAGCTAAGCCGCCACTCTCCAATCCCAGAATAATACAGAATAATTGAATAATCTAAAAATTCAGCAATTAAGTCTTTTAATAATCTCTTCTCTCATAATTTCCTTCTAAGTCCCTAAACTAATTATAAATGATAAATTAGTCTTGGACATAGTTTCTAGGCGCCACATTTGGTCCAGATTGCTACTCTCTCTTTTGTCATATGCCATCTGCATTCCATAGTCCCATTATGTCTTCATTTACCTCATTAATACCTGAAATAATGCTAATCACATCGGTTAGCTCAATTACATAGAAGTAGAGTAAAAACATAAGAAACTAGGCACTTTGTTCTCTAAACTTAGCTAAAATATGGATAAATTATGGTGCTTAGGTGTATAAATACACCCAAGATCAATTATCTAGTCTCCAGTCGAAGTAGAATAATTCTTTAGTATCCCAAACATTAGCATTCGGAGTCAACTGAATCAGTGCATGCTTAGTCAAGCCTTGTACAATCTAGTGATCATTCCAGTAATCTGAGTCAGTTCAGTTGGGAATAGGATTCAGCACTGAGAGAACCCAGGGATGGGGGCATTCCTACCAGTAGAGGGTTTGAGCCTCAGTAATAGTCCCTAATTTATAGAACTACGTAGCCAACGTAGGGTAAATCATCTTTCTGTCAGACTAGGGCTGACATAACCATGTACATCTCATGAGTCTTCTTGTAAGATTAGGGTTGACCCAGCTAATATTAGTAACCCATGGAACGGTGCTAACACCCTTTCAACTGGGGTTAAAGGTTGGATCCCAAATCACTCTATTATCGTAGTATATTGGTTAGATGATAACTCCAACAGTCTCAGTTATAGTCTCAATTCAGTATTCAATTCAGAGTTCAGTTTCAAGTTTGCTTGACCATAGCATACATTTATCAGTTATTCAGTTTTCAGTTATTCAGTATTTTAGTTTACAGACTATTTCAGAATCATGTTATACACTTGGTCTTTCTTTCTTAGATATTACAGTTTCCACGCATTCATGCTTAGTTATCTCATGTTGTTTAGATAGTCCTCAACTCATATGCATATTACTCCACCATTTTAGTCCACTTATTCAGACTAAATATAGGTCAGTCTCACATGACCAGTATTCATCTAGAAGTCATTCAGTTAAATAGATAATTTTAGTATATGACTATATTTGGTTTTATATCTTTAAGCATTCGTGCTCAGTATGATTATACACTAAGTTCCTCGAGTTATATCAGTCTACATCACGTAGTTTAAGACTCAATATTAATACAGCAGTGATGTTTTACCATATCCCAGCTTCAGTGCTACTTATATCCTTAATGTATAGTTTTACAGAAACTAAGTCTTGATATTCACAATCTTATCAGAGTATGTTTTTTACTCATGCCTTAGAATATTTCAATTTTCAATTTATTCCGGCCTATTGGTGAGTCTACGTACACTTAGCATGCTTGTTTTAAGATTACGTATGAAATTAGTTTTACTTATTGCATTCACCCCTGCATACTCGGTATATTCCAGAAGTACTGATCCATATATACGTTTGTGTGTCTACATTGTTTCATAATGTGGTACAATTTGTACTGTGGACACCATGATTAAACATTTGCAGTTTTCAGCTAGAAGGTGATGAGTTCTCTTGTTTTGGGAACTCCAGACAGTTTTAGCTCATGTACAGTTCATTTATTTTCATATATATTGATTAGAGGTAGTTGTATGTACCATCTATCTATAGTCAGTATAGTAGAGGCTTCATAGATGTCAGTCAGAGTCTATCATGTAAATTTTAGTTTCTTCTTTTAGTTTTATCATATTGCAAACTTTATCAGTAATGTATTTATTCATATTATGCCATGATTATGTTTCTGCACAATAGAACTTGTTATTTATTTTATTATAATTCAGTTGCTTAACAGTATGCCAGTTCATAGGTTAGCTTGAGATCACTCGTGGTTCCAAGTACCATGTGACGACTAGGGGTAGTCGCAGGTAGTTATAAGTCATCACTCTCTCTTAATGATCAGGTTAAGGATGACGACAAGGTTGATATCTCATCACTTAGTTGACAGCCCATCACCTTAAGTCTTCACCTTGTAGCTATATTTGGTCACATTCTCGTTAAGGCTGATAACGAGGTTGATAGCTCATCACTTAGTTGACATCTTATCACCTCAAGTAGTCACCTTGTAGACTGACGGACACTCTAAAGTAAAATGAGCATAACTTTCTACACCAATATCGGATTAATGTAAAATTAGATGAGTTGGAAAGAAGACTCAAAGATATTTCATTTAATATATAGTACGACACCTGAATCCTTTTATTCTAGGAATTAAACTCGTTTAATTTTGACCCTTGTAAGATTGAATACAAAAACTCAATCGATTAAAATGTTCTCAACTCAACTTTGCTCTAAGTGCTTCCTATGATCATAATTTGCATAGAAAACACATTATACTCAAGGTTAATGGTCATGACACATATATTCATATAAAATCATAGAGTTAAAGTTTACACACTTAGGAAAGACGATTCAAATTCTAGCCAAAAAGTTTGGGGTGTTACACATCGTAACATAACGAAAGTCATTATAGGACTAGAGTACAAGTATCAATAATGTAACACTATTCAATTATAACTTATCTTTATCATTCCACTCAAGGTGAAGCCTATGAAGTGAGAAATAGTAAATTGGGCACGAAATATTTTATAGCAACCACCTAGATCATAAATAAAAGGTTATTCGGGCATAAACATATCATAACATGAGTTCTTAGGACTGGACACCATGAGAAACGTTAGTGCATATATCATGAGTCATATAACATAACCCTGAGATTCATATATTCAAGGAATAATACAATTATTTCCGTTTTAAACTACTGTTTTTCATTCATAAAACTGAGAATGGTCGTGAATTTACATAGATAGCATCATTTTGGGCTAAGATATGACATAAAATAATTTGTTAACATATAAAGAGTATAGTTTCTTAGAACTACGCATAAAGTGAGACAAGTGTTTATAGAGCATGAGCGTCATAACATAAAGCTTGAATACTTGGAAGCTTGGATTGCCGAAAGACGTTATTACTTCTAGCTCAGGTGTTAGAGCATGAACATAATTTGCATAGAGAACTGAGACATTAGTGATAGACACAATTTGAATACATAAGACATTGGTAGAATGTCCTCTTAATCTGAAGTAGGATGAATTAGCTTGAATAAGAATAGAGTTATTATGACTCTTCCCTAAAACTCACCACCATGATAAAATTGAAGACCTGGTTTAGTTCATTATCTCCCCCTTAGCTCAAAAGTCACTATACTAGACTTGTAGACATATACTCCCATTAAATCTACAAGCACCACACTGTGAACAATGGGGTATCACCACACACATGAATGCCAAACTCCCCTGATAACTATAATACGAGGACACTATGTTCTTTCTAGGATATCCCTCCTAGGGATAGTAATCTTAATTTTTTTCTAGGTTTCATAATCCATCACCCTATAACTCACACTCTCATGAGCATACACATCTACCCTTCTTAACATATAACAATCCATTCTCCACTCCTTAGTATACTGGCATTAAACCTTTAATCGCATAACTTCACAACTAATAAAAATTTTAAAACTATACCAAGATCTCATATCGTCTCTCTATATTTCCTCAATTCGGCTCTAAAGAACACTGTATAACAACTCCTTATACTTCTACATAGAAGAAATGTAAGAACATGAACTTGGTACACATGATACTTATACACTTCAAACCTCATCTAACAACATGATACTTGGGATTCAACTTATTCATACAAACGTAACACTTTCATTGACCTAATGACTTATTTGCAAATCATCATTTCATTACTAGTCATCATGTATACATATCACAACTATTCACATAAAGCTTTTTCAGAAGTTGTCAACCTACGATCTTTCACACATCAAATCAAGCCTACTAATTTACTCCCACAAATCTCACATTACTATTCCAAAGCAAACATTTTTATCACCATAATTAACATCTAAAGTTCAAGCTTAACATTTATCACCAATCATGAATTTCCAATGAAACATCCCACATACTATTCAAGTCCATCAAAATATATGACAAACTGATCAATTCAAATCCTTTATTTCACTTAACTACTGCTTACAAGAACATTTTCATTTCTCACATCGCATCTACTTATCCAGGCATTCTTTTAAACTACTTTCAAAATTCTATACATAACCGAGTTCCCTTTTTATTATGATTACCTGAAGAAGTCTAAATTGATAATTTATTAGTCAATATATCCTTCCATTCACAACTTATGAATGACTTTTACTACTACAATAATTGTCCATCATGATCTCCTTCCCTATTTCAAATAAATTCTAAATCATCTAAACTCAGCACTTTCTCTACTAACTACCATAGAATATATAAATCTTTCTGCCACCATAGCCAATCTTAAGAGCATACCACTCCCTTTACTAAATTAAAGGTTACACGAATAAAATTACCTTTTTCACTCAAAAGTTACCCCATCCCTGACTTTTAAAATTATGACTTCATATCACTAACCTTGGGATCATCTGATTATTCTTAGGTTATAATATCCTAATTTATACTACCTCTTTAGTGGAAATACTAGCCCAATATTTAGATACATATCTTTTCCCTAAAGAGAGATGTCTATATTAAAGTTTTCAAAAGGGACTGAATACACATCTTACCTTAGGCTGAAAGCACGATTCACGAAGATAGAGGTATACACTTAAATTAATACACTTTGATGCACTAATGGACTCCGCTTAAGTTCTTATGTTATTTCATAACCTTTTTGATGACTTGATTGGAATGGACCATATCATTAGGAATCTAAACTTTAAAGAATTAAAATTAAATCAAGTAAATAATTTTGGATAACCTTCTTATGGACAAGACTATTGCACGATCAAGAGTATGAAAGAATAGAAAACACCTCCTAAATGGATGGTAACAACTTGATTATATGTATGGTGAACAACACATCTATAAGAAATACTATACTAGACATGACTTCATAAACACTTTGGGACCCTGAATCATACTCTGATACAAAGCTTGTCACGACCCGAGCCAAGGCCCGGGCCGCAACGGGCAATTCAAACCATGAAGGTCCCAGAGGCCCCTTAGCATATGATCATAAGCATAATTCATGCAAAATATAAGTGCGGAAGATGTAACGAGATTTATGAATATATTATAAGCTAACTATGTCAACAAAGAAATGACAATACAATAACCAAACCTAGTCTACGAAGCCTCTACTAAAGAATAAATATCTAAGTATAGACAAGGTCCCCTGCTGGGCAATAAATAGAAAGAAATAAGCATATGAAGAAAATGTCTTTCGAAAGATAGAGGGCTCACAACTCTGACATTTTCAAAGGTTCTACTTCTATGATGGATCATGAAACTAAGCCTCAAAACCAATATTAATGAGACAATGTAGCCGTTCGAGGATGGTCAATACTTGAAATTTATTGGTATGCAGAATCATCCAAAAATCACATATATTTCATATAAAATAATTGAGAGCATTGTGAAAATAATTTTACTTAATAGAGATAAAAAAAACACATGAGCATAATAAAAGCTTCAGTCAACTCAGGTTGTCAATCTCTAGATAATTTAATGTCTTAGTTGGATAAGGTTGACGATGGAGTTGACTAACTGCCAACTTATTGACGGTTCGTCAGCTCAGGTTGTCAATCTCTGACAGACAGATACTCTCACGTATAAAGAGCATAACTTTCTACTCTGAAATAGGATTAAGGTGAAATTGAATGCGTTGGAAATAAGACTAAAAGATCTATCATTTGGTATATAGTAGGCCACCTAACTCATTATTTTCTAGGGTTGATGGTCACTGAAAGTTTACCCAAGAAGGAACATCCAGTAAAACTCAATCGATAGAAAAGTTCTCAATTTAACTTTGAGTTAGGAGATTTTTGTTACTTCATTTAATCTCTGAAGATGTTCCCACACCGTAGAAATGATAATCACACCTATATTTACATAAAAATTACTAGGTTCAGTTCTATACACGTAGTAATAATGATTCAAATTCTAGTTCAAAAGTGTGGGGCGTTACATTTAGTCCGTTTCGAGACATCTTGTGAAGGAAAGACTTCATGTTGAAGAGTCTAGGCTTGGATTTTGATTTTTTAAGATAAGTTATGTATTAAATTTCTTCAGATTTGACAGGGTAGTTAACCATTCATGTAAAACATGTTATAGGTTAGGGAATTAGTCGTGAAAATTGTATATGAGATTTTATTTGATGTTGTGTTTTCATGTAGGGGGTTATATGCATATTGTGTTGAATTGAGAGATTATACTTGTGGCGATACCTGTGTGGGAAATCTATTTGATATTATAAGCCTGATTTGTGCATTAATTGCCTCTATTATTATACTGATGCCCGAAAAATGAGCTTGAGATAATTTTAATAATGTCTTACATGATTGTTTATTCTGGAGGTACCATCAGGTGACTTAGATCATGGATTATTGTCATATAAAGTTGAATTTGAGCTCATTTATACCCATGTTAAATTGATTAGTATCTTCATATTAATTGGTTGTGAGCATTACATCCCTATTTCATTTATGCATATTCATGAGATTGGTAGCACATATTCATGAGATTGGTAGCACTGAGGAACACTAATTTTGAAAGGAAAGAAAATATTTTATAAAACTCTTGGCCAAGGTTATTTATTGGAAAGAATGACTATTATGTTTCGAAAAACCCTTGACCGAGGTCATTTGTTGGCAAGGTTGATTGTGATATTTAGAAAATATATAATTGACCAGAATTATTATTTGATAAATACGATTGAGATTTTAGAAGTATATGGGTTGCAAACCCCAATTGACTTATGCATTTTCCTGTAAGTTCTCTAAGTGGGGCATCGAAAGTTTGATGAATTTCTAGAAGGTGGCAAGATTTGAAGGGAGTTTTGGGAGATCGTCGATGTTTCTAGTCTACGGGTAGAAATAAAGGAAAATGTGTGACCCTTTTGAGCTATGAGCTTTGAGAGCTCTAAATATGTAATCATTTGGTCAAATGCTAGCCATGGAAATACTGTAATATGCAACTTTTTGCAGTTTTCCCCCATTTATGTTTGATGTGTAGGGCTCTGTTTTTTCTTTTTCTTTCAGTGATCCAATTGAACGTAGTTTAATTTTTGCATATTATTAGTACAAACTACTAGACTTCATACATTTATGAATCTCAAGAATTGTCCACCAAAGATAAGATTTACGTACTTATTATTTCCAAAAGCCGATCTTGATTTCGTATATTTTTATATTTGTTCCTTGTCAAATCTGTAAAGCATATATATACTTTAATATTGATTGATCATCACGCTCACAAAATAATCTAAAACTGTTTGAAGAAAAATAATCAATCGAGAACACGAAGTGTTTTCAAGATTCATTCTATTTGTTCCATTAGTCTATAATGTAATGATATATAAGTAACACGAACCATATCGTACAAATTCACAATATATGAGTTGTACCTGTTAGTGAAGATTGCTCCGATATTTGATGAAGACCACTTTAATAATCTACCATTGTAATTCTTCACGGAGAAGAAGAGAGTTTTTTTTAAGAAGAGAGATGTCTCTGTCTGATTTTCTAAGAAAAATATACCTTCTTTTCTCATAAAGAGATCTTAAAATAGGACTCTTTATATTTATGAAGTAACACAACTTTTAAGATGTGACACAATTCTTCAGAAAATACGTGTCTTTTTTCACCTTTTATTATTCATATTATACTAAATATCTAATACATATAGATTTATCTACTTAGACATGAATTCTGATTTCATCACATGGGTGATCCAATTTAAATTTACGACATTGTTGGTGGATGATCACCTATAATGAGGCCGACAAATCTACAACATTTACATCTATCTATATCTATAACCTATAATATATTAAAAGTGTGAATATTTTTTTAAAAATAATTTGAACTTTTTACCTTTCAATTAAAGTCTTCGCTTTAGGAAAAGTCATCTTTTAACCTTTCTTTCACCAATTATTATAATAATAAATATTGACTCTATTTAATATATGAAAAATTTTAGTTTCCCTAAATAAATAGGAAGTAAAACTGCTAAGCACGATAAAGTTTTTTAAACGTTTACTTATCCACTTCTATTAAAATAGCTAACTTATAGATTTTATTCATGGACTTCCTCTCAAAGTTTTCTTTTCAAATACTTATATAAATTCTATGAACATTGAAGATCTTTTTGTATTTTTATGTTGTTTTTCAAAATGATTTTTTTCCCCTTGCTTCTACCTTTGTTGATGTTTTACCCTATTTATGCATTTAATAAATGTAGAATCAACTCTATATATGATGATGAGGCTTTTTGGTGGAATCATTGAGTCATCATTAGTAGCTTTGGTTAGAAAATACAATCAGAATAAAATGATATGTCGCAGATCCCTATGTAGCGAATCCTTCATATTCTTTATATATTAAGTGTGTGTGTGAAATAATAAATTATGTGACAAATATATAAGTAGATGTTGCTATTTCTTTGACTCAATAGTCATGATTTTGATTGTCCTTAGTGCATCATCCCAAAATTAATAAAAAAATTGACAACTCAATTGATTTACCATTTGTATTTCATTCTTTTTAAATTATATAATTACTCTAAATTTTACAAGGGTTAATTTATAGATATGGTAGTCAAGAAATCAACTCGACATAATAGTTAGATGTGCAACTGATGATATAATTACTTCTTATTTTTGATAGATTTAGTTAATTCATGATTGGAATAGTTTATTTTTATTTTGATTTTGATTTGAATAAAGTGTAACTTTACATATTATAAATGAAATATTCAAAATCATCAATTGACAATAGATTCTTCACTTTTGATAATTTTTGTGTTTACTTTTTTTGTTGAAAATTTTTAATTGAAAAATTGGATGAAACAAAAATGTTGTTGCCGAGTAAAGTAGTTAAAAAAGTCTAAGGTTTATCTTTTGCCCTTTCCTTTTTCTTTGTTTAAAACAAAAATTTGTATATCTTTTAGACTCGAAAGTGTTATCGCATATCATGCTTTAATTTGTTGTTTTGAAGTCATCCTTTGAACATCTATAGCATTTCTCTTTGAATATTTTGTTACAAGAGGAATTTATTTGGCAAATTTGGATGAAAAAAAGAACATAAGGAGAATTATATCACGTTAAATTACATACTCATACAATTGTTAGAAGAAAAACATTATTCTTTTATTCTTAAAAATTTATCCTAAGTCAACCAAAGTTATAATTTAATTATTTTCTTATATGTAAGACTTTCAAAACAATTAAAATTTTAAATATTAAATCTTTTCTTATCTAAATTGTTAGGATTTTTGCCCCGATTTTCTCACCAAATTTTAAGTTTTACATTTTTTTGTAAGGAAATAAAAGTAACCATAAATACTTTTATTTTTCCTAAAAGGAAAATATAAAACTTTTCCATATTTGGCAAACCTCTTTCTTGGAGGAAAGGTTTTGGGCATCTATAAATAGAAGTCTCCTCATCTCATACAATAATACAATAGCATCCACCATGTAGTCTTTTAAGAGTATTTGTTTAGGGGGAGATTTCTCCCAAGAGGTTTAATGTGTTTTGATATTAGTCTTTATAATATGTAGGCCGATTGGCCAAAACATATAATAATTTAATGTTTTTAGTATTGTTTTTCGTTGTCATCTTATTTATCGTTTCATAGTTTGCAACTAATAGCTTCCGTATGACGCCCTCTCGATTTCGAACCCAACAAGTGGTATCAAAGCTCACAGTTCAAAAAAACAATGGTCCAATTGTTGAACAAAGTTGCAATCAATTTGATGATAATGAAGATATATGTCCAAAAGTTACATGTGGAGAAAAATTTCAAACAAATGTTCAACAATCCTGCTACTAATTATCTTTAAAACCAAAATCAATTTTCAACCCATATTTATGGGCTTCAATTTTCAACCCATACTTACTTTAACGCTTGGGCTCCTTTCAACTCGTGCATTTATTTTTAACGCATGAGCTCCACTTTTAACTTGTGCTCACTTTCAATACACAAGGTTCTACTTTTAATCTTATCAACCCGTGCTTTTATTTTTAATGCATAGGGCTCCAACTTTTAACCCATATCAAATTTTAATAAGGGTAAGCAACAGTGTTATATAAAGATCGTTGATATATGAAGACCGTGTGAAGCAAAAGGATTAAGAATATTTTGCCAGAAAATCAAGCTAAAAAAGAGAGATTTGTTAAGATTTTTGCCCCGATTTTCTTACCAAATTTTAAGTTTTACTTTTTCTTTTAAGGAAACAAAAGTAACCATAAATACTTTTACTTTTCCTAAAAGGAAAATATAAAACTTTTCCATATTTGGCAAACCTCTTTCTTGGAGGAAAGGTTGTGAGCATTTATAAATAGAAGACCCCTCTTCTCATATAATAACACAATAACATCTATAATGTAATCTTTTAAGAGTCTTTGTTTAGGGGGAGATTTCTTCCAATAGGTTTAATGTGTTTTGATATTAGACTTTATAATATGTAGACCGATTGGCCAAAACATATAATAATTTAATACTTTTAGTATTGTTTTTCGTTGTCATCTTATTTATCGTCTCATAGTTTTCAACTAATAGCTTTCATATGACGCCCTCTCGCTTTCGAACCCAACAAAATTAATGTACAAACTCCTAATAGTTTAAAATTTTAAATATAACGGAGTGTCTTAATATTTACGATTAAAGTTTCATAGTGATATCAATACAAGATGGATAAGAGCAAGTTGAGCAAATTATTTTGTTGATCTGTATCAAGGATCACGGTTAGTGTGAACTACTATATCGATTGTTAGAGTATCAATTTTTTCAGATAATTTAGTTTCTTCATTGTATGAATGTATTTGCTAATTTAAATTTTAACGTTCAAACACTTAAATTTACTCATGACTTGTATTTTTTTTTAACATACTAACATGATATATTAACGCGTAATGCATATACACTACTATATATACATGTAAAGTAATTATACTTTTCACTAATTTAAATATAAAATGGGTACGAATCTTTTATAGTCAGAATTAGTGGGCGCAAGGTTGTTTATTTCAACTTTCTTTATAGAAAAGTTTTACTATAATATGTAGAGTATATACATGGACAAAGGTATAAGTTCAGATACAACAGGGTGTATTTATGACAAATAGAAATTTATTAGTAGTTCTTTTTGGTGTGTTATAAGTTGGTGAGGGAAGATCCTACATATTTTGCAGCAGGGCAGCAAAAATCTTTATTATGAAAAAAATATTCACAATGGTCAATGCAAGTGGATTCATAGCATTATAAAATCATTTTCTGGATGGAAAATCAATGAACGCTCAATATAAAAATATCTATATACTTGAATGATCTAACAACGATCAAATATATAATTATATGTAGTCCAATTGGCTTTTAAAAAATAATTAAAGATGCTTTAATTCTTATGTTAGTTGGACTGTTCTACAGATTCGCAAATTTATAATGTTCAGTTGTTGCTAATCAAAATACATCCAATTGCATCTCTGAAAAGAATAAGAAAAAAAGAAGCTCTATATAGCAAACAAAAATGGCGGAAAACAGCAAAAAATTGCACATTGCCGTCTTTCCATGGCTAGCTTTTGGCCATATGATTCCATATTTGGAGCTCTCAAAACTCATAGCTCAAAAGGGTCACACAATTTTCTTCATTTCTACTCCTAGAAACATTGGTCGGCTACCAAAACTTCCTCCAAATCTTGCCCCCTTCTTGAAGTTCGTCAAACTTCCTCTGCCCCAGGTCGAAAAGTTACCTGAAAATGCTGAAGCCACCATTGATGTCCCTTATGAGAAAGTTAAGTACCTAAAAATTGCTCAAGATGGACTCAAAGAATCCATGGCAAACTTTCTCAAAGATGCAAATCCTGATTTTATTTTCTTCGATTTTGCTTCTTACTGGCTTCCTTCAATTGCTTCAAATTTCAACATTCCGACGGCTTATTTCAGCATATTCATAGCTGCAGTTTTGGGTTTCTTCGGACCTATGCAGGGAATGAACAATGACTATGAACCTCGGACTATGCCGGGAATGAACAATGACTATGAACCTCGGACGACACCGGAGGAATACACCGTTCCTCCAAAATGGGTACCATTTGAAACCACTGTTGCTTTCAAGTTGTTTGAAGTTTCGAGAATCTTCGAAGCTTCTATGAAAGGCGACGAAGACAATGTTTCCGATGTTTTTCGTATGTCTAAAACTTTTGAACAGTGCGATTTTTTGCTTGTGAGGAGTTGTTCGGAATTTGAACCAGAATGGTTGAAAGTTGTCGAAGATATTCATCAAAAGCCAGTTTTTCCGGTGGGTCAACTTCCAACGACACAATATGAAGAGGATGACACAAAAACCAACAAGTGGAGAGTGATGAAGATGTGGCTTGATAAGCAAGAAAAGGGGAAAGTGATTTACGTGGCGTTTGGAAGCGAAGCAAAGCCGAGTCAAAACGAACTCACCGAGTTATCGCTCGGGTTAGAGCTTTCTGGACTACCATTTTTCTGGGTGCTAAGAACTAAAAGAGGAGATTCTGATGATGAATTGATTCAATTACCAGAAGGGTTCGAAGAACGAACAAAAGGCAGAGGAATTGTGTGCACGAGTTGGGCACCACAACTCAAGATACTGAGTCATGACTCAGTGGGTGGATTTTTGACTCATTCTGGATGGAGCTCAGTAGTCGAGGCAATACAATTTGAAAAACCATTGATTCTGCTAACATTTTTGTCTGATCAAGGAATAAATGCGAGGCTCTTGGAGGAGAAGAAGATAGGATATTCGATACCGAGAAATGATCAGGATGGATCATTCACTCGTGAATCAGTAGCTAAGTCACTAAGTTTGGTACTTGTTGAAAAGGGGGGTGAGGTTTACCGAGAGAAGGTCAAAGAGGTAAAAAATTTGTTTTGCGACAAGGAAAGACAAAATAATTATGTGGAGAATTTATTAAATTATCTTCAAAATTATAAAAAGACTAAAATATGAGAAGGGAACAAAAACTTAGAGCTTGCATGCACCTTTCGATAATTGTGATTTCGGCATAATTCGGATTAATTAACGTGTATCTCGCATATTTTATGGTGTACAATGATTGTTTTGATTTTATTTGAGGGGTGGTTTAATATACCAACATTTATAATGCGGGAACTATCTATGTGATGAATAATAATTTGATAAATAATAATGTAATATAATGATGTTACCTAGTTAATACTTATTTCTTGATGCTATATTTTGTATTTAGTTAGTGGTGGACTGCATGGCTATTTCCTTAAAATATATTAGTAAATTTTATTTTTTAATTAGGAATTTTTCGGATTAAATACCTGAACATAATATAAAGTGTTGCAATTAGACAATTTTGACTCAAATTTTAGAAAATTTCTGCTCATTTTTGAAGTGTTCAAAATGGTAGCTCAAAAAATTAGTGATTTAAAACCAATTCTTAACAAAAGACGGATATTTATTTATTTTCGGATGAAGGGACAAATATACCCCTCAACTTTGTGATTTAAAGCAAATATGCCCTTTGTTTAGAAATGTGAAGCAAATATACCCCGATGTCTATGAAAAAGTGAAGCGAATATAACTCAATCCTTACGTTATATATGTAGATTTGAATTGCAGTGGAGTTTATATACCAAATTATTAATAGTTTGTTGGCTTAGGAGCACTTATCATATTTGCACATTGATGATTAATTGACTAGGGGCAATCTAGGTCTGGAATGACTAATTCGAAATAAGTATATAGTAAATTCAGAATGAGCTGCTTGGAAAACTTTTATTCTTGGACTTAGCAAACTCGATGTTGATTAGATGAGGCTCGACATATGTCAATTTTAATGTGGAAAAGGCTCAAATATATTATCGAACCATTAGAAATGGTTTGTTTATGTCATTCAACTCATCTAAGTCATTGCTTTTAAAAATTTAACTCATTTATATCATTGTCGTTATAGAAAGATTCATTTATATCATTATTTTATAATAGTGTTTTTGCAAAAAATCACTTTTGCACGTGACATCTTATTAAAGGCCAACATTACCAAATCCAAATCAACCAATATTACTTAAAGTCAAAATAAAAAAGTGAACCCATTAAAATAAAATCCGATATAATTAATGGGTCTGATTTTTATTTTATATCAGTCAGATTTTTATTTTTAATGAGTCTAATTTTTATTTAACGGCGTGCTCAAATTTTATTTTAATGAATGTGATTTTTAATTTTGATTTTAAGTAATATTGGTTGATTTGGATTTGGTAACATGGACCCTCGAATAGGATGCCACGTGCAAAAGTGATTTTGCAAAACCGTCGTTATAAAATAATGGTATGAATGAACTTTTCTGTAACGGCAATGACATAAATAAGGAAAACTCTTAAAAACAGTAATATATAAATGAACCAAACTTATAACGAATAACATAGAATCTAATAATTAGATCACATATTTGAGCCTTCTTTTTCATTTTTATATTTGGATTTATTGAAATCTTCGGGGTTGCACCACACTGTGAGGGACCTGGTCCCTCAAAGTCAATCACAGAAAATAAATTAGTAAAACACAAAGAAAGATAAAACTTTATTGAAAATAAGAGAACAGACGATTTAATGCGGAAACCCCCTCACTCCAGGAGGAAAAACTATGGCTTGCCCTTACAAGCTCTCCAAAATCCACTATAATCAACCTCTTGATTACAGACTTGACTTGAACCTAACTCTAGGTTCCCCTTGCTTGTAATAACTCTACTACAAGTCTATCTTGACAACTCTTGCAAGACTCCTCAACACTGATTAACTCTAATCAGTATCAAGCTTAGCAACTCTACCTAAGCACTCTCAAAACAATAATAAAGCATTACTCTTATAGTGTGAGTAATTCAATTACAAACTAATATCTCATTTAAGAACATTTACACTATCAGCATATAAAGACTAAGAAGTTGAGCTAAGAATGAGTTTTTTCCTTTTTCTCTCTTCAATACTTTTAATTTTACAAAAATCACTTGATGAAGAAATATCCTTTTTTTTTTATAGATGAGTGATGATTAGGGTTAAATTATAATTGGATCAAATGTCCTAAGTAGTACAAGCAGCACCTGCACAATTTGTTACACAAGAGGATAAAACTTTGCAGACATATGCTAGCTATATTGTACCCTTAAACATTCAAGGACCTGGTCCCTTGTAGTCATCTGCTCATCATCAAAATGAAATACAATAATTTTCTCCCTTTTTGATAATGACAAAGCAACCACAGAGTTTTGAGCATCAATACTCATGCTCATTCATCAAATTTAATCAGTGTGATTACCATTACTGAAGATGAATGTCCACCCTATCATGCACACCATGCTTCTACAACCATACAACATAGGGACCTGGTCCCTTGTTGTTAATTGATATCAAGCTTTAATTTCTTCTCTCTGTCATCATGCACCATTATTCATTTGGTGTATTTGCATACTTCCCCCTGTCACTATGACTTTATATCTTCACATATATTCAATACTTGGTACCAGGTCCCTGGTCCTTAGCACATGAATTCAATATTCTCCCTTTTGGCATCATTGAAAAGTGAAAATAGTAAACCAGTAATAATAGTAAGCACTGGTTAGTTAACTCATGGTCACTGGGGCAACAGTAACATGAAGAACAACTTTAGAAATAAAGTAGAACCAGATAAAAAGTACAAAAAAAAACCATTCTTTTTTTACCATTTAGGTATCATTGCAGTGCAAGATTTACATAATCTATTCCATAGAAAAATTCATAGAAGTTGGAGGAATTAAAAAGGTAGAGAATCTGAGAGGAAGGTTAGGAGAAGTAAGGCCATCGTAAGACAGTATAACAACTCTTTGGTTAGCATACTTATCTATGTATTTTAGATAAAAAAACTTAGTAGTGAGAATTGTAACCTTCTTTTTGAGTTCTTCATTCTCATCACTCCTAAGTTCTTTGAAGACCTTTGGATCTTCCTTTGTATACTGCTGAGTTTGCACTTGTAATATCCCAAATTCTTATTCTTTTAGCAATTGTCTCTTGATTTTCTTCTTTTATAATCCCTAATAGGTTCATCATTAGTCATTCTCTTCTTCTTGGGACCAGGTCCCTTAGAATTTGGGTGTTTTTTGTAGAATTTCTAAATTTTACTTCGGAGACTCTTGTTTTCAGGATGCCATTTTGTTTCTTGGTACTATACAAACTTCCTCTCGGGTAATGTGACAACATCATGAGATTTTTAGTAACCCAAGCATCACCATTCATTACACTATTAGAGGGATCATGTCTTTTCAGGGATGAAGTTTCATCAGGAGGGTGAGTATAAAAGGTTTGGCTTTTAAAGGTTAGGATAGTTGAGTTGGGCAGGGTCCATAGAGTTAATGCAAATAGGAAATTTTTTTGACAAGGAGAGATAATATATGGCCTTTTCTAATAGAACAACAAAAGCATGCACATTCATGATACTAACCTAAGAAATGGGACCAGGTGCCTCTCTTTCTTTGAGTGAATTCTCAAGTTTGTTCATACATCATTTGTTTTCTTCCAAAGCTATTTTCATGGGTGTATTCCTACAAAGTTATTGTACTAAGTTATACTAAAAAATACATACTTTACCAAGGATACCTGTCTCCTGATCATAGCCAATTTTTGTAGAGAAACACTGATTCATATGGTGGGTCAGGTCATTTTAATTAGACCTAGCTTCAGCCTGATCTTCTAATTGTTCCTTGTGAAGTGCCTTAGAAAATATATATGTTATCTGATCCTTAGTCTTGCAAAAATTCATACAGATATCCTCTTTCTCAACATTGACTCTCAGAAAGTGATGTCTCACATCAATATGCTTAGTTCTCTTGTGTTGCACTGGATTCTTGTCTATGTTTAGAGAACTTGTATTGTCACACATTAGAGGAATAGTGTCTGAGACTATTCTAAAATATTTTGATTGCTTCTTGATCCATAGCAATTAAGCACAACAAGAAGTTGTAGCAACATATTCAACTTTAGCAGTAGATAGAGCAACTGAGTTTTCCTTGTTAGATCCTTAGGATATTAATGATGAGCCAAGAAAATGTGCTATTCCTGAAATGTTTTTCTATCTACCAAATATTCATCATAGTTATTATCAGCATATCCCACCAAGTCAAAATGTCTTCCTAATGTATAGTATAGGATCAGTTTCCCTATCCTCCTAATGTATAGTATAGGATCAGTTTCCCTATCCCTTTTAGATACCTAAGGATTCTCTTTACCACTTTCAAATGAGACTCTTTTGGATAAGCTTGAAATCTGGCACACATTCTTACACTGAATACAATGCCAGGCCTTCTTGTAGTGAGGTATAGCAGGGATCCAATAATCCCTCTATACATTATTTCATTTATTGAAGGTCTTAGTTCATTATTATCTATTTTTGAGATGGTTCCAATTGGGGTATCAATTGTCTTAGCATCTCCCATGTTATATTTCTTCAATAACTCTTTGATGTACTTATCTTGAAATATCATTGTCCCTTGAGAAGTTTGTTTAATATGCGGGCCTAGGAAGAAGCTCAACTCATCCATCATACTCATTTCGAATTCACTCCCCATTAGCTTAGTAAAATCTTCACATAGAGATTCAGAAGTAGCTCCAAAGATTATGTCATCAACATATATTTGAACAATCAATAGGCTTCTACCTCTGGTCTTTAAGAATAGATTATTGTCTATTTTCCCTCTTTTGAACCCATTTTCCAGGAGAAACTTTGAGAGTCTCTCATACCAGGCCCTTGGTGCTTGCTTCAAGCCACAAAGATCTTTGTCCAATTTAAGTACACGATGAGGAAAATTTATATCTTCAAAACCTGGAGGTTGTTTGAAATATACTTCTTCCTTCAGATTTTCATTCAGAAAGGCACTTTTGACATCCATTTGAAACAGTTTAAATCCCATATATGCATCAAGTACAACAAGAATCTTGATTGCTTCTATTCTTGATACAGGGGAAAAAGTCTCATCATAGTCAATCCTTTCTTCCTAGTTATAACCTTGAATAACCAGCCTTGTTTTATTTCTGTTAATAGTTCCATTTTCATCTTACTTATTTCTGTACACCCATTTGGTTCCAATAATTGTTCTATCAATAAGCCTAGGAACCAGATGAGAGACTTTGTTTCTTTCAAATTGATGAAGTTCTTCTTGCAATGCATTTATCCAATAAGTATCTTTTAGGGACTTTTCACATTCTTGGGTTTAATTTGTGATAGAAAAGATGAAAATGCCATAGCATTTTTGGCTTGAGCTGTTGTTTAGACTCCTGTTTCCAAGGGTGTAGTCAGATTCTTAATGGGATGCGAGGATTTTTGCCTTCAGTTTTGCCTTCTGAGATTGATTCCACTGGACCAGGTCCCTGCAAATCTTGACTAGTCCCTTCCTGTAGTTCTTTTACTGAAGATGTAATTTGTGCCTGAGTGTCTGGATCACTATCACCTTTATCATTCTCATCTTCATAATTTATCCCTTGATCATCATCTTTACCAATATCATCCCTTTAAATAGGAATGAGTACTTCAACTTCTGAATCTTCACCATCACCTGGGTTCCCTTAATTTCTAGACTCATCAAATATCATATGAATACTTTCTTCAACACACAGGGTTATTTTATTGAAGACTTGGTAAGCCTTTTTTGTTGAGGAATAGCTTACAAACACTGCTTCATCACTTTTGAAGTCAAATTTTCCCAATTCTCTCTTGCCATTGTTAAGCATAAAACACTTACACCCAAATGGTATGAATTAGTCTAGACTAGGATTTTTGTTGAATATCAGCTCATATGGAGTCTTATTCAGAAGTGATCTTATCAAGCACCTATTAGTCATATTGCAAGTTGTATTTACTCATTCAGCCCAAAAATTCTTTAGAAGGCTATTATAAATTAGCATAGTCCTAGCAATTTATTTAAGTGTTGAATTCTTCCTTTCAACAACTCCATTTTCCTATGGAGTTCTAGGAGTAGAAAAGTTATGACTTATTCCATGCTCAGCACAAAATTTAGCAACTTGAGAATTCTCAAATTTTGTTCCGTGATCAGACCTAAATTCAACAATTTTGCAATTTAGCTTTATTTAAATTTGCTTGGCGAAAGCCACAAGAACCTCATAAGTTTCATCCTTGGTTCTTATAAACATTGTCAAGGTGAACCTGGAGTAGTCATCTACAGTAAAAAGCACATATTTCTTCCCTCTTCTACTTTAGACTTTAATAGGTCCACATAAATTCATATGCAACATTTCTAGGGGTATGGAAGTACTCACCTGCTTCTTCAATTTGAAGGAGGATCTAGTCTGTTTACCTCTACCACAAGCACCACAAATTTTGTTGTCTAGAAATTTCAGCTTTGGCAAGCCACGGACCAGGTCCCTTGAAATCAACTTGTTTAATAAGGAGGAACTTACATGTTTTAGACTTCTGTTCCATACATTAGCATATTTACTTTGAACACTTAAACAAGTTAATTATCCATCAGTCACAGACTCCATATCAGCTACATACATGTTTTTGATCCTTTTGTCTTTGAGAATAATTCTTTCATATTGCATGCTTGATATAGTGCATCCATCAGAAGAGAATTTTACCTCATTTTCCTTGTCACAAATTTGAGATACACTTAGAAGACTGTACTTAAGGCAATTTGCATAATACACATCTTCAATTGCATGATGAAGTGATTTTCCCATCCTTCCAACACATTGAATATACCCCTTTTTTACCATTTTGAAAAGACACACCTCCCTCTTGAAATGTTTTGAGGGAGAGAAAACATTCAATCCTTCAGTTATGTGTCTTGAACAACCACTATATATCCATAAACTCGTTTTGATTGTAATACCCTTTTTCTACCATATTTTCTTCTTTATCTTTAGTAGTTTCCATATGAGAAAACAAGGAACCAAAGGTGATTTCTTTATCATCCCTTTTTAGCATAAAACCATCTCCATACTCTTCATATTTCTAGGATTTGATGAAGGAGTCTTCCTATGCAACCAACACCTTCTTCACTATATAGCTAGCTGTATCGTTTATTTTATATTTTTCTTTTCCAATTGAAAGCAATTTTTGAAGAGCCATCTTGTGCTTTGAGAAGTCCCTAATGAGATCTTCAGAACTACTACCTTTGTGACAAACTTCAGTTTTGCCATCCCTTTTTTTTAAGCAGACCACTTTTCTTCCTTGCTCTAACAATTCTTGTTGCCAGAAGAGCAATATTAGTGTCTTCCTCATTTAAGTCAGACACTGGAGTCTTTAATGGCAACAATCTCTTTATTTTAGCTTTCTTCCTCTCCACTCCTTGCTCAGTGATGACATTTGCTTTCTTTTCAAAATTTTTGGAATAGCTTCACCAATTATTGTCACCTTCTTGTCTAAAGGAACCTTTTCTCCTTTTTCAAGATTAGGTGAAGCAACCATGATGACCAGATGTAACACCCCATATTTTTGGGCTAGACTCTGAAGCATTGTTCCTACGTGTGTAAACTATAATCCCATGATTTACTTTAAAATTCATGTTTCATGATCTTTATCCTAGTGTGTGAAGTGCTTTTGAGGTAAAAAATGTTCATTGGAATCACTTAGAAAAAAGTTGAGCTAAGAGCCTTTGATTCGTACAAAGTTTGGTATTCGATTCTACAAGGGTCTACTTTGAACGTATATAACTTTTGATATACGAATAATTTTGCAACTCAACACCTCCTAAATTGTAGATAATTGAGTCATCTTTCTAGTAATACAAATTTCTCCTTTTCCAATACTCGAGCAAAAAGTTATGGCTTTTTTCATGAAAGGCAGTAAGGGCAGGCGGTATGCCCGCACCGCCTGGGTTAGTCCGCCAGGATAAAAAGGGGTGTTGCGGGGGGTTTGTCCTTCGGGATTAAGGGGGCGATGCCCGATCAATTCCTTCACTATTTAATCTTCTTAAGGGTCAAATGGTGCTTTTCTTCTTTCCCCTCAACCCCAAACGCCCAAGGCATGAATTATAATACCCAAAAGGGTATTATTTGCCCATCTTCCACAAAACTTCTCACGTTAAAACCCTCCATTTTCTCCCTTGAAAAAATTTTAAGCTTTTCTTCTCAAGAACACAAGGACCCAAGCCTCAATTTCAATATTTCCTGAAGAATCCATCTAATTAAGGTATGTGTGAGTTCATCCATGGTCCTCCTTTCATCCATGGAGCCCAAAAACCCTTTTTTGGTTTTAAATTATAAGTTTTACATGTTTAAGTTGAACTATATCCATGAATCTCTGGTTTATCCAATTTCAAGTTATGATTATAAGTGTTTTCAAGTGGAATGAGTCATATCATTCTTTAAATGTTGCAATTCCCATGCCATGTTTAGTTGATTCTGGATAAGTCCCCAAGTTATGAATTTAGCCTGGCATTCCTATTATTTCCTCAAGTTTAAGATATTCTCATGTATAAGTTTATGATTTTTACATGTTTGATGAAATGCCCATATTTGAGTCTTTGAACCATAATCACTTAATATAGTCTTTCAAGTTTGATATCTTATTTTATACTCATTCAGTGTTGGTGGGTTATAAACACTCGATACCTATGTGATTTTCCTAAATTCAGCTTTTTAAGTACTCAGATAGTTAATCCATGAATCTTATCAGTAAACTCAAATATTCATATTCATGATGAGCATTATTAGTTTATATGTTAATAAATTCCTTAGAATCCATATGAACTGTTATTTTCAGAATACCATAACCTGAGCTTATCCGTTATCAGTTATCAGTGCATACACCAATTAGTATTTTAGTGTCTTTCAGTAGGGAGCAGGATTTAACACTGAGAGAACCTAAGTATCAGGGCTCACCTTCTGGTATAGGGTGTTACCTTTAGTAGTTATCCCTGTGTTAAAGAACTACATAGCCAGCGTAGGTTAGAGATGTCAACCTGTCAATTGAGGGTTGACAGGGTGTGCATCTACCAATTAAGGGTGACAGATATATTATTAGAGAACCTTCCAGTTGAGGGTGACTATTTAGTCCTTCAGGATACTAGTTTAATGAATCCACACAGCCAGTGTTAGTACCTGTGGCATGGTACTGACACCCTTCTAACTGGTGTTACAGGTTTGACCCCGATTAACTCAGATTGGGGCATGTTGGTTACATGATACCTCCCACAGTTTTAGCCTAGTTATTCAAATAAACTATAGTTCAGTTTTATATGATCAATATTTAGATATCTATTAAACAATATACGGATACCAGTTAATCAGTATTTATAAATTAGTTAATTAGTACTCAGATATTAGTTATTCATCATTCAGATGTCAGTTATTCAATATTTCAATTTTAAGTCATTCAGTTAATCAAATCATCTTAGTACATGTTAGGTTTGGTTTTGTATGTTTATGCATTCATGCTTAGTATATTTGTATATTTCAATCCTCGAGTTATGTCAGTTTCATCACGTAGTTTTAGACTTGGTATCCGTACATGACCCCCAGCCTAGTTTTGTAGTATGTCCAGCGTTACATGAGATCTACATTCAGTATTCACATTTCCAGCTTTAGTTCTACTTATTCCACAAAAGTGAAGCTTTAGAAAACTAAGTGTAGCGATTCACCAGCTTATCAGATTGTGTTTGTTATTCATGTTTTAAGATACTTTAGCTTTAAGTTTATCTCAGTCTCTTAGTGAGTCTACTTGCACTTAGAATGCATGTTTTAAGATTACGTATCTACTCCATTTTACTTATTGCATCTCCTCTACTTACTCAATAGATTCCAAAGTAATGATCCGTATATATATATATGTGATACATTGTCTCATAATGTAGGTACCATTTATAGCCTATATGTCATAATTAGACAGTTGCAGCTTCCAGTTAGCACATGATGAGTTCTCCAATTCCAAGGACTCCAGTTATTTGTAGTTCATGTACTGTATTGTATTTATTCATTGTATTGATTTGTAGTAGTTGGAGGCATTTCCCAGCTATCTATAGTCAGTATAGTAGAGGTGTCATAGATAGTCAGTTAGAGTAATTACATGTAATTCAAGTTTTCTTCTTCAGTTTTTTCAAGATGTAAGCTTTATCAGTATTTTATTTATCTAGCTTATGTCATGATTATGTTTCCACACAGAAAATTTAGCTATTTTATTTATTCTAAATCAGTTTCTCAAGTATCATGCTAGTTCATAGGTTAGCTTGGGATCACTTGTGGTTCTAACCATCGTGTTACGAATAGGGGGTAGTCTCAGGTCATGACATTTGAACACTCTAGGTGTGAACCTTCTCTGATATAAATTGTTTAAATCTTGGGAGTTGCACGATACTGTGAGGGGCTGGTCCCTCAAAGTCAGTCATAGACAATAAATCAATAAAGCACAAAGACAACAACGACAACAACAAACTCAGTGTATTTCCACATAGTAGGGTCTGGGGAGGGTAAGATGCACCAGTCCATACCACTACCTCTGGAGAAGTAGAAAGGTTATTTTCGATAGACCCCCGGCTCAAGACAAGGAATAATAAATAAATCCGTAATAAAACATGGAACAAGATTACATAATATAAATACAACACCCACAAGGAATAGTAAACAAAGAATAACAAATTTGTAATAAAGCTTGAAACAAGATGGCATAACAAGAATAATACACCCACCAAGTAATACCCTATACTAATGGACCAAATTGTCTTTAGCCTTCTATCCTAATTCGCGTCCTCCAAATCTTTCTACTAGGGTCATGTCCTTATTAAGCTGTAACTGCTCTATGTCCTGCCTAATCACCTCTCTTCAGTATTCGGTCTACCCCTACCAAAAGATAAAAAAATTCTAAAAATAAAAAAAATAATTGATTTAATGTGGAAACCCCCTTATTCCATAAGTAAAAACCATAGCTTACTCTAAAAAACTCTCTTTGTGATCCAGAAACTCAGGCACAAATCCCAACTTCGGTAGAAGAACTACCGGAAGGGACTAGTCAAAATTTGTATGGACCTGGTCCAAGTGGAATCTATCTCAGAAATCAAATTACTTGAAGTTCTTCTTGCATTGCATTAATGCCATCAGAATTTTTAGGGTCTTTTTCACATTCTTGGGCTTAATTTGTGATAGAAAGGCTGAAAATGCCATAATATTTCTGGATTGAGCTCTTATTTAGACTCTTGTTTCCAAGGGTGTAGTCAGATTCTAAGGAGATGAGAATTGTTGAAACCTTAGGGTTGCACCAGAAGTGAGGGACCAGGTCTCTCAAAATCAATCATAGGAAAAAACATAGTAAAACAACCAGGAACACAAAACAGTGCAGGAAATTTAAATAACAAAAAATTTAACGTGGAAACCCCCTTGCTGAAGGGAGGAAAAACCACGGCTTTACCTCACAATCACCCAAAAGATCATTATATTCAAACTTCTGATTATAGACTTCAATGAACCTAACTTTAGGTTTTTCCTACTTGCAATAATTCTACTACAAGCCTACCTTAGCAACTCTTCTAAGAACACACTTTGATATTGATTAACTCTAACAAATATCAACCTTAGGTAACTCTAACTAAGTTCTCTCAAAGCAAAAGTAAAAGATCATTACTCATACAACTTGAGTAATTTTATTAGAATTCAGGACTCACTCAAGAACACTCACTCTCTTATGCATACAAGAAATAAGAACCTGAGCCATGCTTGAGCAACTGGATTGTGTTTTTGCCTCTCTTAATTTTAGCTCATTAATTTTGAATTTTGCAAAAACCACTTGATAAAGAAGCATCTTTTCCTTTTACAGATGAGTGATGATTAGGGTTGAAATAAACTGGACCAGGTGTCCTATGTAGTACAAGCAACACTTGTACAGTTTATTACGTAAGAGGAAAAAATATTGCAAATGCATGCCAACTGTACTGTACCCTACAACATCGAAGGACCTGGTCCCTTGTAGTCATATTCTCATAATCAAAACAAGATACAAAAATTTCTACCTTTTTGATGATGACAAACCAACCACGGAGTTCTGAACATCAATACTCATTCATCATATTTAATCAGTGTGATTACTACTACTGAAGATGAATATTCACCTTATCATGTAACACCATGGTTCCAAAACTTAGGGACCTGGTCCTTTGTTTGTCAATTTCTATCAATCTTCCATTACTTCCCTCTATCATCAGGCATCATTATTCACTTAGTGCATTTATATACTTCGCCCTGTCTCTATGCACCATTGTATCTTCACACATATGCAACACTGGGCACCTGGTCCCTAACATCTTTAGTATATTCCATAAAATCACACACCTAGTCCTTAACACATGAATTCAGTAGTCCCCCTATAGGAATCATTGTAAAGTAATAATAGTAAACCAAGAGTAAAGATAAGCACAAGCTTATTAACTCTTGGCCACTGGGGAAACACTGACATAAAGAACAATTTTAATATAAAGAGAAAATACATACAACACACAAAGAAAGATTCATTCATATGTAGAGGACAAGTATAGTTGTAGTTCATAATTTGAATGTTCTAAAGAAAAAGCCATAAGAATCAAGAAAGGTTAAAAAGGGAGAGGGACTTGGAAGGATGGTTTGAAGGAGTAGATTCAGGTTATTGTGATCTGTAGCATAATAGTGCAACAATTACTTGGTTAAATGTCTTATCTATGCGTTAAAGCTGAGAACCACATCTGTCAAGGTGGAGACCTTTTTCTTTAGGTCAACATTCTCAGTTCTAAGATTATTAGTGACACTTGGTCCTTCAATAGTCAGATATTGAATTATCATATTCAGTTTGCTAATCTCTGCATCCTTAGCAGCTATATTAAGTTGCTAATTCTCTATCTCTTTGCTGAATTCCCTTTGGCATTTGGTGCTTGAGTTCTTCTTCACTCATTCAGTTTTGATTAATGTTTTTATTCCAAGTATCTACAATCCAGTTCCAGGAATCCCATTCTCACATAATATACTAAAGTGATTAAACACCTTATTTAACTAGTAACCATAAGGCATACCATGTTTTCCATTTTTTCCAAGAACCACTTTGTGTATGTGTTCCATCATCAATACAGGTAGACTAATGAATTCCAAACTATAAAGTCATTCTATGACATACTATTCAAAAACTAAGTAAATGCTTATATTTTGTGATCTAGGAAGAATTACCTTGTTAAAGAAGTCAAAGACCAATTGAAATTGACTCTTGAGTGATTTCCTATTCGTTGCAGCTGCAGATTTCCATTTGACCTTTGATGTATTTGCTAAAAACCCTATTGAGGGTTGCTGTTTTGAGACAGTGCTCACACCCTAGATAGGAACTTCTAGAATTCTTCCCAATGTTTCTTAATTAACTTTATTTTCTCTTCTTAGACCTGTGCAGTTAGATTTAATCTATCTTTTGAGAAATGGATAGAATTCCCTGATCACCTCATCAAAGACTGTGGGAATAGGTTCTTCTATGAGATGCATCCAGCCTTGATGTTTTACTATCTCAACTAACTCCAATAGTCCAGGTTCTGTTAACACACTTGTGTCAAAAATCCTTCCAGTTAATACCTTTTGATTCTTCAAGAACCTATTTCTCACTTCTTAAGACACAACCTCACTTATCTGCCCATTTTCCTTCTATTATAGGTGATCACAAATTCTCTTTTGGTTACTTTCATCTTCTTGGGACTAGGTCCCTCTGAAGTCTCTTTATTTTCAGTAAAACTTTCAGACTTTTCTCTAGAATATTTTGGTTTTTTACTAATATTTTGGTTTTGGGGAGAAAATATACCCATTCCTGGGCTATTCAACAGCAAGATAAGGTTTTCAACAACCCAGGCACCATCAATCAATATTTTAGTAGAAAAGTTTTGATGGCTCAGGGATGATTATTCATCAACAAATTGAGTGAAGAAGGAGTTTGGCTTTGGAAGAGTAGGAGATGAAGAGTGGTTTTCAGAAATATTTGAGAAAGGACCTTTATCAATGCTCAACTTAGTTTCCTTTAACAGACATGAAAATGAGGAATCTTTAGCCATATATAGATCCTTTCGACAAGAGAACTATTTATGACTGGATTTTTTGTTTTGACAAGAGAAGGAATTGATAAGCTCAGATATACAGGAAAGAGTAAGCATAGAAAAGGGTTTTTGAAAGAGTTGGATGTGATCAATTCTCAATTTGGGGATGACTCATTCTTTATTTTAGGATATAACAATATTTTTCTAACATAGGAAGAGAGAGTTAGGATGTGGCAATATCAGTTAGAACAGACAAAAATGCACATTCATGATACTAACCTGAGAGATGGGACTAGGTCCCTCTTTTTCTTTGAGTGAATCCTTGACTTTATGGATGTCACATTTTCTTCCTCCAGAGTTTTTCCCATGGTACCTGCAAGGGTATGATACTGAGTTAGACTAGCATGCACCTATTTTACCAAGGATACCTTCCTCCTATACATAGCTAAATTTTTGAAGAAAAGCTGATCCATCTAGTAAGTCAGGTTAATTTGATCAATCCCAGCCACAACATGTTAGTTTTAATACACCACATCAAACCAGAAGTTTTCCTAAAAGTAGGTCTGAAAACCATGTCCTAGACATAACATTCTTTGAATTTTCAAGGTTCCTATTGCATTACTAGGCTCTTGACCATTCTCATTAACTACATGCAATTTTTGACCCTTTTTACCCATTCACTTAAGGAACCTCCACCTTGAAGTGTCTTGAGAGAGAGAGAATACAATCAGAACTTCCAGTCATAGCTTTAAACAATTATATATCAAGAATATTGTTTTGACTGCAAACCCTTTCTCCCTCTTACAAATAAAATCATTTGCTAGTTTTGGGAATCCACTTGAGTTTGAGTTTCCAGTAAGAGGATAGAGGTGTGATCAATTCATTCTTTGCCCATATAGGTAATAAAGGCTTCTTTACATTTTTCAAAGATCTAAAGTTTTTAGGATTGGTATTCCGCTGCTGGATATATCTAACATTAATCATTCTTGCTATAAGCCAGCTTTGACAATTTTCCTTGGTGTTCCCATCTTTTCCACAATGAGTGCATAAGAGTTTGTTCCCTTTGTTTCTGACACCATGAACTACCCTACCTTATGACCCAGATGATGGAGTTTTGTACTGATATCCAAGACCTTTACCAATATTAACTCCTTTACCAGTCAAGTTAGAAAGGATTTGTGATGATGAAGCCCATTGTAGGGATTTTTTAAACTCTTCCTTCAAACGGACCAGGTCCCTTTCTAACTTCTCATTCTTCTAGAGTGCAGTCATGAGATACTTTTGGGAATCCTCTAAATTTTCTTTAAGGTCAACCTGAAACCTTGATGTTGTTTTTTTCCTTTTACTCTCAGAAGTATCTACTTTTTCCAATTGACTCACTAAACTCAAATTTTCAACTTTGAGCTTAGCAACATGTTGCTCAGTTTCAAATATCTAGAGAGTCAAAGCTATAACTTCAATCTCCTTATCTTTTATATTTCCTTCTAGAGCACTATTCTTCTCTTTATCACAAGAACTATTACTTTCTCCGATTGATTAACTAAGCTTAGATCTTCAGATTTTCTGCTCTGCAACCAGTTATTTAGTTTAAGATATTTGGAGGTTTAAAGCTAACAACTCAAGCTCTTGACTTTCTACCTTTTCTTCTAGAGCATTTTTTCATTGGTCATTTCACACATGGAATCTATCAATACATTTGTAAGTTTTTTTATTTTCTAGCAGAGTAATTCTCTAAGTTTTCTTTAATGTCAGAAAGTGTTACCTCATTTTCTTCTTCATCTTTAGTATTTGCCATAAAAGCAAATAAGGAATCAAGGGACACTTTCTCATCCTCTATTGCCAACACAGAAACATCTTCCTGCTTTCCATCTTTCTCAAATTCACAAGAGGAATATCCCCACATTGCTAGATCTTGCCTTACTGCATAATCAGTTGTAACCTTTTTGTTAAATTTTACAGGGACCTGGTCCCGATTTTTTTCTTTGTCACCTGTAGTCTTGAGATATTCATGATAGTCCAATTTGTGCATTCATATTTTTACCAATACAATAGAGACAGATGTCAATTCCAAATTTATAGGATTTTATGACATTACTATTAAGATCTTATAAGAAAATGTAGGATGTGTACCAAATCTAGAAATATACATCTGATAACAAGACTTGGTGGTAGGAATTGGTTATTTTCATTGACTAAAAATGGGGATATTGATGGTCAGTTTTCAATAAAGTCAAAATCAAATTAAATCAAATATAATTTATATTCATCGATTTGATCTAATTTTCAATTTTTAAGAAACATAATAATATTTTTCAATTTTTTTCCTGCAATTAAAAAATAATTTCTTTTCATTTTCCAACTAATAGTTCGTATTAGCCTTTTATTTTGGTAGGAATAATGTTCTTATACATTGATGGAATTTTCTTAATATCTATAAGCTTTAATCAAGTACTCAATAAGAAAATAATTTTGGCATAAAGTTTGAGATTGATTTTATTTCATGTTTGGTATGAGTTATTAAATTATGTAAAGCTTACATAAATCCCAACAAGTTTACTTCTTATTACTCTCTATCTCTTCCTTTAACAAAATTACATAAAATTTCTAATTTTGATATTTCGGATACATAATTTGACAGCCAATATATCCTAACAAATACATCCCGACAAGAAATTAATGTGCATTAAAAAGGAAAAATAACTAAAAAAATTATTTATTGAGAAAATCATGCGACATTTTTTGTATTTTACTCTTAAAATCCAAGAATAATGTAATCAATTCTAAATTTGAAATTCAGAAAAAGGATCTCCATTCTTTGAGAAGAAACAAGTTTCTATCACATCTCTGTTCATTGCATTTAATTTTTTTGAACGATACTATCATGAACTGAACCAGGGCCTGGTTTTGACGGGTATCTCAAGTCCTACATGGACCAGAGATCACCTCCTACCCCTAATCAAATCAAACATAATATTCTTCAATGTCGGATGAATTCCAAACATATAATAAGATAGCATGCAACAAACTTAAGGAAATTCAAAAAATATCTTCAAACGACGGCCAGTAACCAGCCAAACAACCCACCAACATCACCCAATATCTATAGTAATTCAAACAAAGCCTCTACCAAAATTGAGTATCAATAAAGCGAAATGGCATGCCCTCGACTATAGCCAAAAACAAATCTAAGTAGTCTGAGGCATAAGAGACTGTGGATTTTAGTAATTAATATAATGGATAGGGACATTAATTAGTTTGATAAGTTATGTTGTGGTATTAGATAATTTTTTCTTAAATAATAGCAGGACTATTTTATCCCACTTTTATACTAAAATAGTCGGATTACTATCCCTTATGAGTGGTGATATAAAATAGTCTCAAGAGATATTTAATGAGTTGGGATATCCCTAGTTATCCTATTCAATGTACCAAATAACCCTTGAATAAATGAGTTAGAATTCATTTCTTTCTTTTAATGAATGAGTTTGAGGTATAAAGATCATTAGTCTATTAGAGATAAATAAAATTGGTCAAGCACATCGTCAGACTCTAAAACTTGATATCAACCTTCATTTTGACACCTCAACTAGTCAATGTTCATTTTAAACACCTAAACTACTATCACATTGTGTCATTTTGATACATGTTGCTGACATGACAAAGTGAGTGTATGCGATAAACACACGTTGAGCGCACGATGAGGCTTTTTTTATGCAAAAAAAATATTTTTTTGCTTCTTCTCTCCCCCCTCCCCCGTCCACCTGCCAACACCATCCACCAAACCATAACCATACTATTTTTTAAAATCTTATAAAAACATGAAAGACCAAAACAAGAAAAACTATCACACTAACATTACAAAAATTTACAAAACATGAAACAATAAAATGCAAAATATTTTTAAAAAATTCTATCATTTTCATTGAAATTTCGCCAAATATTCAGTTATGGCAATAGTTAGCAGTATTATTGCATATAATTTTTTTGTTTTTAAACTTTTACTTAAAATAATTTGTGAGTTAAATATTTCATTTCAATCACCATTTTATTTAATATTTTATATTAGAAAAATAAAGAAAATAGCAATAAAACAACAAAATAATTTTTTTAAAAAAAAATTATTGTTACAAAAAGAAAAGGAAAAGAAAAAAAAAAGGCCAAGTGCTTATTTTTGTTGTAAACAAAACTTAGCTATTTTTATTGTAAACTATTTACTTTTTTATATATATAATTAAAAAATTTCCTTTATTTTATCAAACAAAAATGAAAAAGAGCAAAAATCTACCTATCCCATATTTCCATGGCCTAACTTTTGGCCATATCATTCCATTTTTGGGGCTCTCAAATCTCATTGCTCAAAAGGGTAACACAGAAGCCACCATTGATGTACCTTATGAACAAATCAAGTGCCTTAAACTTTCTCAAGATGAACTCAAAGAACCTATGGTTAAGTTTCTCAAAGATTCAACTCCTAATTTTATATTCTTCGATTTCTTTTACTGGATTCCTTCAATCACTTCAAAATTCAATATTCCGACAATTTATTTCAACATATTCATTGTCGATGTTTTGTTTTTTATTGGCTTTGTGTCGGGTTGAACAGTGAATACGAAATTCGGAAGACACCAAAGGAATACTCTATTCCCCCAAATAGGTGCCCTTTGAAACCACCGTTGCTTTCAAGCTGTTTGATGTTTTGGGAATCTTTGAAGCTTTCTTGAAAGGTGAGGAAGAGAGTTTCTGATAGTCTTCGTATGTTTAAAATTATTTAACACTGTGATTTTCTGATATTCTTAGTATGTTTAAAACTATTGAATACTGTGATCTTTTGCATGTGAAAAGTTGTTCGATATTTGAACCAGAATGTTTGAAAGTTGTCAAAGATCTTTACCAGAAAATGATTTTCCAATGGGTCAACTTCCAACGACATTTTATGAAGATGACACCACAAAAATCGACTCGTGGAAAGAGATGAGACGATGGCTTGATAAGCAAGAAAAGGGCAAAGTAATTTATGTGGCTTTTGGAAGTGAAGCAAAATCAACTCAAAATGAACCCATTGGGCTCTCTCTGGTTATAGCTTTCTAGGTTACCCTTTTTGTGGGTCTTAAGAACTAAAAAGGGTGAATCTAATGATGAATTGATTTAATTACCAGAAGGTTTTGAAGGAAGAACAAAGGGGAGAGGAATTGTGTGCACGAGTTGGGCGTCACAACTCAAGATACTGAGTCATAACTCAGCGGGTGAATTTTTGACTCATTCGGGGTGTAATTCAGCAGTTGAAGAAATACAATTTGAGAAGCTATTGGCTCTGTTAACATTTCTGGCTGATCAAGGGATAATTGCTAGGCTCTTGGAGGAAAATAAGATGGTGTATTTAATGTCAAGAAATGATAAAGATGGCTTATTTACTCACGACGCGGTGGCTAAATCAAAATTTTGTACTCATTGAAAAAGAGAGCGAAATTTATCACGAATGGACTAAATGGGTGAAATATAATTTTTGTGACGAGGAAAGACAAAATAATTATATGAAAAATTTATTAAGTTACCTTCAAAATTATAGAAAGATTAAAATTTTTACAAGCAAATAAAGGGTTAATTTTTATATTCTTTATATTAAGTAGCAAATTTATTGTTAAAGACATAAAAAGTCATGTTTCTTGAGTCACAACTAACCATTAGTTGGTTCCGTTTAATATTCAAGTTTTCACTAGAATTGATTATTTATGTTTATGTTAAAGTATTATATATTTTTATATCTTTGTAATAATGAAAAATAATTAGGATAAGAAATACTCTCATTATTCTTATTTATTTTTATTTATACAAAAGAGTGAGTAGGTGGGACGATCAAGGACATTCCTGTTATTATAAAAAAGAAAAGTGCATGAATTGTTTATTTATAAGCTTCAAAGTTTGTACATTAACTTTTAATGACAAAAAAGACAAATCTCTTTTTATAAATATCAATCATATCCGAAATTGTATAATATCTCATGTGGACCCCATAATTTTCTTCATAATTTTCTATAAATATTTTTGTGCTTTTGTTCGTCTTAATACACAATATTCATTTCTATTTATAAATATATTTAAAATTATAATATTAAGCCCCCCTACAAATGGTATCAGAGCCCAGTTATTTAAAAAATACAGAAGTAGCATACATGTTTGAATTTATGAATTTAGATTGGATTTACTTGACAATAATTAATATTGATTAATTATGAGAAGACCATTTAAAAACAGAGAAGCTTTTAGAAAAATTAAAGAATCTTTAATTAGTAATTATTCAGAATATATAAGTCTAAATAAAACAAAAGACAACCCACAAAGACTAGCCTACCTAATTACCTTAGTATCAAGTATTGAAGCAAAATTAATAATCCATTTAAAATCTAGAAGAATGAGACACATACCACCTAATTATGATAAAATCAGATTTAGGTATCCGCCAAAATACTATAAATACGGTTTAAATGAATAAAATACAAAAATACAAAGAACTAAAACAAATTATTTCTGAAAAACGTAAAGAATTAAAAATAAGAATAGAAAGATTAAGTTATAATATATTTGCCGGAGTTAGTAAAAACTCAATAAATGCACAAAAAGATGAAATATCAAATTTAGAATCACAAATAGATATTTTAGAATATATATATATATATATCAACATGAACTATTTACAATAAAATGAACAAAGAAGAATTTATAATAGACGAAAAAATATATGAAAATCACGAAGGATTAAAAATAAGAATAGTATTTTCTAATCTAGGGAGAAGATATAAGAAAATAGGTGAACATTTATATTTAATGTTAGAAAAAAAAGAATTAAAATTAGAAGATAAATTGACAGCTATGGTAAGAATAGAAAGGGAAAACGAAGAAATAGATAGAAAAAAGGAAATAGAAAAAATAAAACAACAAACTACAGAAGAAATACGAAAAATAGAAGAAACTAAAAATAGTAGGATTGCTGAATTAGAAAAAGAACTACAAATGTTAAAAGATCTGTATGAAAAAAGACAGAAAGAAAAAGAAGAAAAGGATAAAGAACAAAAATTATTAAACGAGATAAATCAATTTAAAGAAAAATTAGAAATAGACAATAAAGAAATAAAAGACAAGGAATTAGAAATAAATAATATAGATGTTGAAGAGACAGATAATTATGATTCAGAAGATAGTGAAACATATACAGAAATATTAAAAAATACAAAAAATTTAGAAATCAATGAAAAACAAGAAGTAGTTAATGAAGAAAATTTAGAAAATATCAACACAGAAATAAATACTCTTGATAAAAAAGAAGATCAAAATATAATACCTAGTACATCAGAAATAAGGAAACCTACATATTATAAGAATAAGTTTAAAAGATATAATCTAAAGAATGAATATGACAAATGGACACCAAAACAAATAGTTAATAAAAATTATAACTTTTTAGACTTAGATTGTGTAATAGATACAGAAAAAACAATACAATTATGGATAGGATATATGACAAAACAATTACTAGATAATAATATAAGTGTAATAGATGCATCAGAATATATAGAAAGAACACTAATAGAAACAGTGAAATTATGATTTTTAAATCTAACTGAAAATAGTAAAAGAATATTAAGAACTGACAAACCCACAGAAGGAACATCATCAACAAAATTAACACCTATAGAATTATTAAAAAAATATGAAACAGCTATAAAAGACGAATTTAGTAGCATGACAACAAAAGAAGAAGAACAAAATGAAGAGAAAGAGATAAATAGGAATTTAATGTTAAAATTAGCAATATATAATATGTGCTACATAGATGAATATACTTGCGCATTTAAAGAATATTATTATAAAGGAGCATATAATATAGAAGAAAGTAAAGAAATAAGAAAATTATATTTTAATAAATTACCTGAACCATTTAGTTCAAAAATAATAAAAAGTTGGGATGAAACAAAAATAGTAGATACTCTAGGAGCAAGAATAAAATTTTTACAACAATGGTATAGAAACCTATGTGAAAAATACAGAGAAGAAATAAAAATGGGAAAAACATTAATAAGAAATTTAGCATGTTGCAAAGATAAAATAGCACCTCAATTTGGATGCGAAGAAAGATATTATAAGAAAAGAAAAAGACATAAGAAATATAAGAAATACAAAAAATCAAAATATAAGTATAAGAAACCAAGAAAAAGATATTATGTAAAAAATTATAAACATAAAAAACCATATAGGAAAAAGAAATCTATAAAGGAATGTACTTGTTATAATTGCGGAAAAATAGAACATTTAGCTAGAGATTGTAAATTACCTAAAAACCCAAAAAATAAACAAATATCAGAAATAAAAATAGAAAATACAGAATATATGCAGATAGATTACATAGATTACGAATTAGAAAGTGAAGACAGTATATATAAAATTTCAGAGAATGAAACAGATAACGAAATAGATAGTGAATTAGACGAATTAAATGACTGAAGAAGATATAAAAATAATAACAAAAGAAGAATATTTAAATGACGAAGGAACAGATCAAAAAATAATATTTGATAACAATGTATTTGATGAAATAAAAGGAAAAGAGTTAGACTTAAGTGTAGAAAAAATATTTAAAATACCAACAATAAAAAATATATTTACTAGGAAAAAGGAAGAATATTATGTAGTAAGCCAAAAGGAACATGTAATAGACTGTAGATATGCAAAAGGTAAAGCTAGTATACCACTAGTAACAAAAAGAATAATTAATAAAGAGATAAACGATATAAAAAGTAGAGACCCAATAAAATATGTACACCTTGGAGGTACAAAAATATTAATAAAAGCATGTTTTAGAGAAGGAATGGATACACCAATAGAATTATATTTAGCAGATGATAGAATTATAAAACCTATAGAAAAAAGTATAATAACTGCCATAAAAGGAAATTTAATATACCAAAAATTTAAATTTATAATAAGTGCGAATTATTCAGTAGCAGTAACAGATAAAAATATAGACAAATCATTAGTATTATATTGGAAAATATTAGGAATAGAATTAACCCCAGGAAGTAAAATATTTATAGCAAGATGTAAAAATCTATATGTATTAACAACAAAACATAAAATAACGGGAAAAAATAAAATTAATAAAATACAAATAGAAAGCCCTTTTGAACAATTTGTAAAAACAATTGATAATAATGATTATAGTTACAGAAATATAGACATAGAAGAAGATCTAGAAATAATAAATGATAGAATAAGTACAATAAAAAGAATAGCTTATGATAAACCGGAATCATCAAGCTCATCAAAAAGAACAAGTTATGAAACAAGTTCAATGGATAATTCAAATCAATATTACATAACAGGAAAGGTAAATGAAAAAGAATATTTAATACTCTTAAATACAGGACAAGAAGAAAATTATATAGCAAAATATCTAGTAAAAAATGAGGAAATAAAAACTGACAATAATATATGCCCAGACCTACCAAGAAGTTTAATAAATACTAAAAATATAGCAGAAAAAAAAATAATAATAGGAATAAGAAAAATAAAAATATAATTTGAAGTAAAAGAAGAAATGCAAAAAACAGACATAATATTAGGAATAAAATGGTTAGAACAAGTAAAATCATATAACATAGAACATACACAATTAACTATAATATATAACAGAGAGAAATTATTCTTAAAAAGAGCTTTAACATAAAATGAAAATATATGTATTAATGAAGATAGTAGTAGAAGGATATTACAGTAGATATTATACGCCTATGATAGACACAGGAGCAGAAGCTAATTTATGTAGATATAATTGTTTACCAGAAAGTAAATGGGATAAATTAAAAACACCAATAATAGTTAAAGAATTTAATAACGAAGGAAGCTTAATTACTTATAAAGCTAAGAATGTAAAAACACAAGTATGGGATAAAATATTAACAATAGAAGAAATCTATAATTATGAGCTAACATCAAAAGATATACTTTTAGGAATGCCGTTTTTAGATAAATTATACCCACATATAATAACTAGAACAGATTGGTGGTTTACAACACCATGTAAACAGAAAGTAAGAGCAAAAAGAGTTATTAATAAAATAAGAAAGAAAACTGATTGGATCAAAGAAAGTGAAAATATTACACAAAAATTGGAAAATATAAAAAATACTGAAGATACAATAGAACTGGTCGTATTTTCAATAAATAAAAAGGAGATAACTATATTTTCAATAAATAAGATAGAAATAATTAAGAAAAAATTAGGACAATTATATAGTGAAGATCCATTAAAAGGATGGGAAAAACATAAAACCATTATAAAAATTGAATTAATAGATAAAAATAGCATAATAACCCAGAAACCATTAACATATAATTTTGATGATTTAAAAGAATTTAAAATGCATATAGAAGAATTATTAGAAAAAAAATATATACAAAAAAGTAATAGTAAACATAATAGCCCAGCATTTATAGTAAATAAACATAGTGAACAAAAAAGAGGTAAAAGTAGAATGGTTATTGATTATAGAAATTTAAATGCAAAAACAATGACTTATAATTACCCAATACCAAATAAGATATTAAAAATAAGACAAATACAAAGATATAATTATTTTAGTAAATTTGATTGTAAATCAGGATTTTACCATCTAAAGTTAGAAGAAGAATCTAAGAAATTAACCGCATTTACGGTACCACAAGGATTTTATGAATGGAATGTATTACCATTTGAATATAAAAATGCACCAGGTAGATATCAACATTTTATGAATAATTATTTTAAACAACTACCTAATTGTATAGTATATATAGACGATATACTATTATATACAAAGACCAAAGAGGAACATTTAAAATTATTGGAACAATTTACGGATATAATAGAAAAATCGGGAATAAGTTTAAGTAAAAAGAAAGCCGAAATTATGAAAAATCAGATAGAATTTTTAGGAATACAAATAGATAAAAGTGGAGTAAAAATGCAACAACATATAGTACAAAAAATAATAAATTCAAAAGAAGAATTAGATACAAAAAAGAAATTACAATCATTTTTAGGATTAGTAAACCAAGTAAGAGAATATATACCAAAATTAGCAGAAAATCTAAAGCCCTTACAGAAAAAATTAAAAAAGGATGTAGAATATAATTATAACGAAGAAGATAAAAAAACAAGTTTAGAAAATAAAAATACTTTGTAAAGAATTACCAAAATTACAATTTCCAGATGAAACTAGAAAATTCATATATATAGTAGAAGCAGATGCTAGTGAATGTAGTTATGGAGGAGTACTTAAATATAAATATGAAGAAGAAAAATTAGAACACCACTGTAGATACTACTCAGGTACATTTAATGAAACAGAAATAAAATGGAAAATAAATAGAAAAGAATTATGCTCATTATATAAATGTTTATTAGCATTTGAGCCATATATTGTATATAACAAGTTTATTGTACGAACAGATAATACACAGGTACGTTGGTGGCTAACAAAGGAAATACAAAATTTAGTTACAACAAAAGAAATTCGGAGACTAGTATTGAATATATTAAATTTTACATTTACAATTGAAGTAATTAGTACTAACAAAAATGTTATTGCAGATTACATATCAAGACAAAGCTACACAGACTAATATAATAGAAGAAGATACTCTAGAAAAAATACTCAACACCCTAACTACGCTTTCAATGAAAGTTGACAGTATGGGTAATGAGATAGAAAAGCTAAAGACTAATGAAGATAAACTGAAGTCTATAGCTACAAATCAGCTAACTCAGCAGTGTGCAGAGCTATGTCGATCGGAAGACATTAAAATTTCAGAGCTAGAAGGAGACGTTGGGATACTCCATAAAACCCATAACGTTTATCAATCTACTTCTGCAGGTACAAGCAAAGGAGTTAGGAAAAATACAAATATGAACCTAAACAAGCTATTTGATAAACCATTTATTCCAAATACACCAAAAGATCCTATGTTTATACCCCCACAAATTACCACATACCGAGAAAGCCTAAACCAAGACAAAAAGACCTATAACTATACAGCCCGAACATACATAGAAAATATTTACAAAATACAAACCTTCTTAAATACCAACCCCAGAGCTATAAACATCCAAGAACCACATACAAATTACATAACCCAGAAGCTAACCAGATATAATAAGCCAATTGCTTTGCCCAAAACCAAACCAGGTCTAGTTAAAACCTGTTACGAATATGGATTACTTAGTACCATATATACCCAAGACGGAAATGAAATATCCAGTATACCAGAGATATATGATTCATTTAACATTTTCAAAAGAATAACCAAAGGTAACCTATTTTTTATAAAATTTTATACGGCACCAGCAGAGATATTGTATGATGAAGTTAAATCACCTATACAAGTTGTAAAAATAGGAATGACCCGAGATATGATTATACCAGAAGATATTACTCAACAACCAGAAATACCTAGAATTGAGATACCAATTTTTTATGCAAATAAGAGAATTATTGGACTATCTAAGATTCTTCAAGAATTAACAAATAATTATCGCAACAGAAATCCCATATGGAGTTATTATTCAAGAGGTAATGTAATAATATACTCAAATTCAAAGGAACTACGAGAAGCAGATATGGAAGACGTCAGGCAATGGATCTTGACTTTACTCAATCCAGAGAAAAAACCTATCGCCAGAGCTATTAGAGAAAATTTTATTTCAGAAGAATTATTAACCAGATATTGCAAGTTAATTGGACATAAATATCCAGACCATCAATGTTCAAAATGTAATGGAGAAGATAATATTGTCCCAAAAGTTCAACTAGAATAAAAGAAGATAAGCATGCCAGCTGGAAAGATAAGATAAGAAGCAACAGATATGACAACGAAAAGATACCAATGGAAGAAGACAAGATATTACATTATTTACGTAAAATTATTAGAATTATTGTATAGACTAGACTTTTTAGCCTCCTAGCCTTTTTTAAAGGTTATATTGTATAGACTTTCTAGGCTATATTGTATAGACTTTTCTTTTTTAGCCTCTTAGCCTTTTTGACTTTTCAAAAGGCTATTTTAGATTTTTTTTAAACGTGTAAATTCATGTAAAGACTATGTAAAGATTTTCATTCTATAAATGAAAGAAACTGAAGGCATTGCAAAGCAAGCCTTCATGTGTTGAAGCAAAAACTCTCTCCTGCCCATTACAAATATTTTGCTTAGTTATTAAAAAACAGATTTATTTCAATGGAAAAATCTATGGAGGAACAAAGCTCAGAAATATCAAACCTACCCGAACAGGTATATTTATTTATGATTATGAATAGCTAAATTCATAATTCCCAACAATCATGGTATGATAAAATAAATTCATGTTAGTTACTTTATAGTAGAATTATTCGAAGAATAATATGTTAAGAAGTTTATTAGCAAAGTAGAAACGGAGAAAATCCCTAAGAACTATGTCATCCTAAAGGTGAAACCAATGAGGCAAGAAGCCGTGGTGGGGAGTAACCAAAGTAGAGACGCTGTTTAAGGGAAAATATCCAGATTACCATGCTAATAGTGATCGAAGAACATGTTATTTAAGAATAATCTAGTATATAGTAATTTAAGATGACCATATTTTGTTATGTACATGATTGAAGAGAACATTTTGAAAATAGCAATTTTATGAAAATGAATAATTATTTATCTGATACAATGGTAGATAAATTTAAAATACTCATTTTGTATGCACTTAAGGATATAAAAATAGTAGATATAAGAAAAATCATATTAGAAAAAGCATTTGGTAAATATTATATGACTAGAATAAATTACATCCCATACTTACCTAACTACTCTTACAAAACTTACCATGATAAATTACATATATCTAGAATTTTTGGAAAAAGATATGAGAAACATACAGTTAATAGAAAACAGATGAAAGTAAATTTAGACAAATACATGGAAACTAAAGATATAAAATATATAAAATTTCTTAGTAAAAATATAAAAGAGTTAATAAGATTAAAACAAACAACTACAAAAAATTATAATAAAATATTTAGTCAATTTTAAATGATAGATAATCTTAAAGTCTTAATCTTATATATACTTAGAGATATAGAAATTATAGATATTAAGAGAATAATATTAGAAAAAGTATTAGACTATGAAATTGAAACTATAAATTGGATAGCACAGTTATACCTGGATAATTACCCAGATGGATATTATTCAGATTAAAAGATGTTAGAATATATAAGAAAAACTAGAGAAAATCAAAATAATCTAAATGACGAAATTAATTATAGAAATCAAATTAGAAAAATAATGGAGAATCTAAAAGAAAAATTAATATGGATAGAAGAAACCTTGGAAAATTTAGGAAAAAGTACATATAATAGTTTATATAATTTAAAAAACTCACTACGAGAAGAACAACACAAGATAATAAATAACATTGAAAATCTCGAATTAGATATACATTACAGTACAATTAGGGTAAATTATTATACAGAAATCTGTAACTCTACAATTACTACAGGATAAAATAATAAACTACACAAATTAATGAATACATCTTACGAAAAGAATAAATCATTAAAAGAAATAGAAACCCAACTATATAGTTTATACCTAGAATACAAAAGGTTACATATTACTAACGAGAATCCTAAAACACTAGATAATTTAATTACAATAATATCTAATCTAGAATATGAATTAATAAAACATCTTAAGTCAAGAAGATAAAAATGAAAATTATTCCAATCAATAATATTCATTATAAAAATAAATACCTACGTATTTATTATCTAGTTAAATTATCGCACCTAATCCGCACCCCCCGACCTTTTTATTATCTAGTATAAAGAGAAACTTGGGTATGCATGCACCTTTCAATAATTGAGATTTCAGGCTAATTTACGTACAACTAAATTTTTTTTATCGAATATCAATTATCTTAACAAGCAAAGAATGCTTTCTTTTCTTTTTGATACTACATAAGAAAATATACTCTAAAGGTACAAAGTCGGTTGTCGTTTTATTTGAGGGGTAATTTAACCTATGTACCATTATGTAAGAATTGTCTATGTGTGATCAATAATAATTTGATAAATAATATAATATAAAGATTGTTATATACTGTTTATCTATTGAGATTATTTTTGTATCAATTATGATAATAGACAACTTCCATACTTGTCAAAAAAAATTATACAGATAGATATATATCAATTAAATACATGATTTTTTTCATTAGGTATTTCTAACTCAACTTTTGAAATGGCTTTTAAACGTACTTTCAAATGCGTGCCCATAATTACTTCAGTAATTAAGGTCTAAAATGGTCTCCATCAAGCAATAACCACAAGGAGGCAAACAAATATGTCACTCATAGTTTGACTAAATATATAAATGAAGTAACCCAACCACTAAGGATTATACAGGGATGAATAGATCGATCTATGTGTATATAATTAGAGATTTTATGTTCGACTTCTAAAGTTTAAAACGGAAATTAACAGAGAACATTTGTCTCCAGATTAGTCAATATACCCTAAAACAGAGTATCAAACATAGAGTGGGCGAAACCAAGAAAAAAGAATAGGCCATGAATTGAATAGGTGTTATAAGAAGTCCAAGAAAATAACATCTGTTACAACTAACATATATATATAGAGATAGCTAGATAGATAGATAAATAGATAGATAGATAGATAGATAACTAGATAGATAGATAGATAGATAAAAGATGCCCTTGCACCGGCACAATACATAATTTTAGATATCTATAATTTATAATTTGTCTCTCTCTCTATATATAATATAATATATTAAAAGTGTGAATACCCTTAGAAAAGTTATTTGAATTTTTTGCTCTTCACGAAAACACTCAATAATAGACAAAATCGTCTTCACTTTTTTAAAAATTAATTATCATTAAATTATTATTGAAATATTTCGATACAAAAAGAAAAATAAGTAAGAATCACATAACTAAAAGGAATTAAATGTAATATGGTAAATTTTTAATTAGGAGTCCTACACTACTTTTTAGGAAAAAAACTATCCATGAAAAGGAAAAAAATAATTTAAGAACCAAAAATTATAGTTAAAAAAAAAGGCAGAAAAGAAAAGGTACAAATTTATCAATGAAAAAATTACGAATACACTGTCCTAAAAACGTAAATTTTGGAGAAATAAAATAAATGTTATGAAATATAAAGAAAGAACAAGAAGAATAAATAGGGGGAAGAGGGAGACTTCTTTATTTCTGTTGATGGATGAGAGATCATAAGATTAAGAATACAATGAGCAAAACTCCTCTATTCAAAGGGAAAATTTACTCCTAGTCTGAGTAAAAGACATATGCTTCAAATCCTAATAGATATCAAAGTAGATCTTGATAGATCTTGATAGACATTCACTATAATGTAAATACATTTATAACACTCCCTCTTGAATGTCTAATTAGTAGATAATGTGCCTCGTTAAAACCTTACTAGAAAAAATCCAGTGAAAAAAAAATCTAGGAAAAAGAGTACACATTTCTAACAATACGCATATAGGCTGCCTCATTAAAAACCTTATAAGGAAAACCCAGTGGGACAAAGCCTCGGAAGGAAAAATGAGTATAACGCGTATTAACTCCTCCTAATGAGATCATCCTTGAACCTTTGCATCCCGATCTTGTGCACCATCTTTTTGCAAGTTGTAATTGGAGGAGACTTGGCGAATAAATCAGCCACATTGTCACTTGAACGAATCTGTTACACGTTAATTTCACCATTTATTTGTAGCTTATGTATGTAGAAAAACTTTGATGAAGTGTGTTTCATTCTATCTCCTTTTATGAATCCTCCATTAAGATGTGCTATGCATGCTGCATTATCTTTGTATAAAATTGTGGGTACATTATCACGTTTTAAACCACATTTTTCTTGAATGAGATGTATCATGGACCTCAACCATACACATTCTTGGCTTACTTCATAAATAGCTATTATCTTAGCATGGTTCGATGAAGTGGCTACGATAGACTGTTTTATATATCTCCAAGATATGACAGTATCCCCATACGTGAACACATAGCTTATTTGAGATCGAGCTTTATACAGGTCAGATAAGTACTTAGTACCAGCATAACCAACAAGATTAAAACTGCAGGCTTTAGAATAAAATCATGTGTTTGATCTCATTTTGATGTCTCCTAATAGGAGCAAAACTATATCTTGTTAACAAAATAACTGAAAAGGCTATATCAAGCCCTGTAGTATTTGCAAGATACATTAGTACACCAATTGGACTAAGATATGGTACTTCAGGACCAATCTAATTCGGTGTGTTTTGTATTTCAGCAAATAATTTTATTGCTTTTGAAAACTCTCCAAGAGTTTTAATAATTTTCAAGCTATAAGCTTATACAATATAAATATTCTAAATAAGTTTCCCAGAAACTTTTATATGCTTCAAACATTTTGAATCCTTAGAAAGTTTCATATGAATTTTGTCAAGTGACAATATTCAACATATCATATGTGACATTTTCAAATGTCTAGACTGCAAATCAAATAAGTTTTACACTTATCAAGATGCATCCTTTCATGTCACTTGATAAATATTCTACGTCAGCATGCCTAAATAAACGTAGAATTCACATCCTCGTAATTTTTTACAATATTGTGCCAATATTGTATCAAAGATATTGATGATATATCATTTTGTATCAGTTCACAATGTGACATTACATTTTGAGGTATCACCACTTCATTATTTTCAGGTACCTGAACCTTTCATAAGGTTTTATGAAGTGTTATATCATAGACTCTTCAAAAGAACATTCCCTTCTTATCATGATTATTTTCTCCTTATCCTTTTTAAGGATTATTTCATTTGGAACCGATTGGTCTACCACGCTTCACGTATGCATAGACTTTATCGTTTAGGAATACAAAATAGGAGCACTTGCAGCTTAATATGAGATGTTTTCGACATTTGACTTGAATTATCTTTTGAATGAGGATCCGATGATAATTCCTAACAAATTTCATAGCTGCTTATAATCTCCCCTTTATGTTAGGAAAATTAACATAAAACCTCTATCTTCTTTGAGAAAACCATCTTTGTGCATCATGGTATATTCATTAATCGTATACTGCACATCAAAACTATTAGATGGAATAGTTGGTTTCATGGCCTTGAACCAATTGAGGGGGAAGAAATAATCACAATTTATTGGTCTAATGCATACAAGTGTTATTGTATGCAACATATCATATTTCATACAACACATGAAGCTTTGTTCTCATTAGCGATGGTTTAGCTATTTATCAAAGGCATTCAATGCTAAACCATCATCATTAAGATAACTTTCTTGATTGCACAATCTGAAAATTATGTTCTTAACTCAATTTTACTAGCAAGCAACTTTATGAATGTCAAACTGCAAGTTGACAATGAATGTACATGTGATCATCTTATTGATGCATCTTTTCAACATAGCACATGATATGTGAATGGGCCTATATTCCCCTTTTATACTTTCCAGATTTAAGGAATTCAATACCAACATTAGTTGGTCCAATCAACTTATCATGAGAACAAGCGACATAAACAATTCTCGAATAATCTTCTAGTTCTTCAATACATGTCTAATATTCAATATGCACATCTTCGAGATGTCACAATCGTTCATATCAATTTATGAACTTTTATTCTAGTAAACTCCAAGATTACCATGACATGTACTTTTTCCTTTAGTAAATTTTAGATTTACTATTACATGAATAGATTTCAAATTTATTACTTTAGAAGTAGATTTTAAAATAACTTTTCTCAGTTATTTTGTCTTATTCGGAGGTGAGTTATGATACCATCACAATCAAGTGCACGTTTGCATTAATAAGGTTCTCATTCCTCCAGAATGAAATATAATTGTGACTTAAGACTATCAAATTATGATAGCTTATAACCTCTTTCATGATATTGCTACTTTAGGAGCAAATCGAGGCATAAATATGATAGAGAGAATTTCTCTATATTGCTACCACATTCACTTCAAGAATGGAGCAAATTGTCATCTTTCAGACTTATATTGCTACCACATTCACTTCTTGGAATGAAGCATATTCAATGGACAAATTTCATGACTTTTCATCAAAAACACATTACTTTGGTTTAGCCATCATAATATCATTAATATGGTGCATTGAGATTCAAACTCAACGTCTTACCCATATAAAGACATCTTAGGCATAAATTAATGGGACTTGAACCCAACATATTATCATCCCTTTTGATAATATTGTTCTTGAGGAATAAATTTAAAACATAAATGGTTCCAAATCAATTATTTTTCTTCAAATCCAACAATAATTATATTATTAGTAACAAAAGACAGATAACATAAGAAATTACTAAACTTGAAATTACCGTTGGATTTATAATCTCATCTTGTTTGGCAGAGTCTCGCGCTAATAACGTGTTATGAAATATAAAGAAAGAACAAGAAGAATAAATAGAGAGAAGAGGGAGACTTTTTTATTTCTCTTGATGGATGAGAGATCATAAGATTAAGAATACAATGAACGAAACTTCTCTATCAGAGGGGAAATTTACTCCTAGTCTGAATAAAAGACAGATGCTTCAAATCCTAATAGATAGCAAAGTAGATCTTGATAGATCTTGATAGACATTCACTAAAATGTAAATACATTTATAACAATAAAATCAAACTCCATTAAGAATTCCTACAAAATCTCCAACATTCAACAAAGTCAACATCAATATATATAATTTATGGATAATAAATAAACTAAGCAGTTTTGGTTATAATAACAAAGTCCCTTTTCCCTTTCATAATTAATTCTAATAGAAATCAAATATGAGTCCAAAATAAAATTCTATAAAAGGAGTTATAATTTTAAATTATTTTTCATCAATTTTATCCTAGACTTTTCAGAGGTTTATTTATTTTTTGATCCTCTTCATCAATTTTATCATAATCTTTCTCCAGATTTGTATTTTTTCATGTTCTCCCGTTATGATCTTCTATGAATATTGAAATAATAAAATTATTTTTAGCTTGATATAATGTATTTTGAAGCTTTAGCTAATAGTTAGCTATATGGTCTTTGATTTATTGTTTTTTAGGATTTATACTAGATGTTAGATTTTGATTTTATTTTTATTTTTTTGATATCCTCCTATGTTGTTCTATGTGTAGCTTTGTTTCGTCGTTTTGAGAAATTTATTTTATGTATTTGACCATTTATGTTTTGTTTTTGTGATAGGTCTTGTGGAAAAACTATCATGTTGTTAGCTCTTGATAGATGACTTGCAGTTCTTTCATCACAATTTTTAAACTGTCATTTTCTATCTTAACACAATCTTTTTTGTTATTATTAATTTGCCAAAAGTAGTTGTAAACTAAAAATACTTTGTGCTTTCAAAAGAAATTGAGTTAGTAAAGGACTCCTTTCAAATCATTATCAGACAAATTGGGTTCACGCTGAAAATAAATTTTTAAAATATTTTGCTTATTTATAGAACTCAATGACTATATATATTGTGCAAGTGCACAACAAGTTTTTTTTTTTTTAACGATTTGTATTTACAATTGTAGACATGTAATTTTGTCCTTCCCCAAATTATTTTTTATCATTTTTACCCCATCTTACGACGTACCTTCACCCATGTGATACTTTTCACACAATTACAAATCCAACAAACTCTTAACTATTTTTGACACCTCACCATAACAAATTTTATCTTATCCTAACCACCCTACCCCACTTACCCCCCATTCCTTCACGTTTTTTTGGATTCCCATTAAGGGGCCGTTTGGTTTAAGGTACAAAAACAAATAATCTCGGAATAAAATAATAATCTCGGGATAAAATTTTCAATGCATGCTTGGTTGACAATATTCGGGATAACTTATCCCGGGACTAATAAATAGTACCGGGATAAGTTATCCACCCATTTGGTGGGATAACAATCCCATCATTATTTATCATTGGGATAAAATTAGAAAATGACACAATTGCCCTCCAAATTCTTAGATTATCACTTATATATATATATATATATATATATATATATATATTATATAAAATTTTATTTTTCTTATATAAAATATAAGGTATTTTTATAAAATCATGGACAAGTTATTAAAATATGTTGCATTCTCTTTCTAACTTAATACATTCTTAATTATTAAATAAAAAAATATTTTTATATTTAGCTAAAAATATTTAATTTTTTTTTTTTTTTAAATATAATTTGACTCTCCAAATATTAGTGATACTAAATAATGAAAAAAGAGAGTGATTCTTTTTCACATTTTTTGATGATGAATTTTTTTAACAAAAAATGAGATTATCAATATTTCATGAAATTTAGAACAAAATAAGTAATTTAACATGAAATATTAGAGATTCATACACATTTAAGAAATATTTTATTTATGAATATATGATACGTTAAATTTATTTGAATAATTATTATGTTTATTTATATATTTTAATTTATCTAAAAAATAATAAAAATGCCGACTCCATTGTTGAATTACATATTTTAAATTAAATAGTTTTTTAATCACTTAAAAATTGATATTGTATATACCAATTAAATGAATTTTAATAGTCTATATTATATGAGTGATATGTGTTTAAATGAAGTGACAAACAATAAATCCTCTTTTACTTTAACCAACTTAAGTTGAAAGTTTTTATTTCAAACTAAATTTAAACACACACGGCATAATCATGGGAAGACACACGCAAAAAATTTAAGTTAAATAAAATGAAAGTTTTATTTTTAAAATACACACGATATAATTATTGAAATGCGCACACACAAAAAAATTAAGCTAAATAAAATAAAAGTTTTATTTTTAAGAATAAATATTTAAAGCTTGAAAAATATATATATATATATATATATATAAATTAGATAAGATGAAGGGTATTTTGATAATCAATTAATTTATTCTTAGAAATTATACCATGCATATTACTTTGAATACAACAAATCAAACGCTCAATAAAAAATATTTTTAGTATAACTAATCCCAATATAACTTATTCCATCATAACTTATCCCAACATAACTAATCCCAATATAACTACATCCCAACCAAACTACCCCTAACAGAATAAGGCACACACCTCACAAATAAAGGGACCCACAGGGGATTAACACACTACACTGCATACACATTCACACATTTTACACAGATACTCCTCCATACATACACATTCACACATTTTACACAGATACTCCTCCATACATACCCATCCTCCCTGCTTTCCTCACCATGACATACGCACGCAGAGCCATATAATTCTTCATTTTTTCTTCTTTAATATACACGCACAACACACTGTACAGACGCAGAACACACACACTCACCATCACTCTCACGGATCACCACCACGCACATACACACTGACCCTTTATCGGAAAGAACACCATTGAAATTACACACCGGTGAGGAAGATGGAGAACCGCGAGAGATAGAGAATAAGATTGGGAGTGAAAATAAAATAGAGGAGATGATCAAAAAAGGGTTCGAACGGGAGTGACGTTAGGAATCGGCGAGTTTCCGCCTGAAAGCTGCCGGAATCGCCACCGGAAACATCAAAAGCTGTGGTTTGGCTACTGTCTGGCGAAATCCGCCAGAAAATAGCACCATCAGCTCAATTCTGATCAGAAAATCACGCCAAAGCTATTCTCTTTGTTTTCAGTTTAATCGCATCGGAAGATGTTAACTCTGGTATCGGTTTAGGCTGACTTTGATAAGGCTTTGCTGGAAATTGGGGTTTCGGGTGTTCATCTACTTCTTTGTGGATTGTTTGGTACAAATCGAATTTTGGGTATTGCAATTTGGGCTGGTTCTTAACTGACTTGGAGTTTGATTGATAGTCGAGATTTGGTATTCGTTGAGGATTTTTGTGACGGCTCTTTATCCCCTTCATAAATCAATCGAAAGTATTTGAAAAGTCCAATTCTTCAACTCTTTCTCTTCATTTTATCTTAATTTGATTGGATTGATTCTATGATCATGTGTTTGATGGTTGGGTTTAAGTGTTTTGTGGATATTTGAAGTTGAAAATTGATCATGGTACCAATTTGGTGTTAATGTGGTGGATAATTATTTCATGTGAAAATTTAGTGTTAAAGGGGAATTTGGGGTGGAGTTAAGAAAGTGATAAAAAAGTGAATTTGAATTAATTTTGATTTATTGTTGTTTTTTTAAATTCAGAATAAATATCAATTTTGTGAACTCGATAGGATCATATTTTAGGCCGAAAGTTTAATACCGAAAGTTTAATAGGCAAATCTTAGGTTGGGTAGGCAAAATTTAGTGGATTGTTGAATATTTAAAATGTGTGTTCAATGGTTTTGTTTCTGTCGCACTTGGATCAATTATATTATTTGGCCGGGGAATGCCCCGAGGTATCTGTATTATTTTATCCAGGGAATGCCTTAAGGTATCTGCATTGTTTTATCCGGGGAATGCCCTGAGAAAGTGGTACTCGAAGATGGCGCGCGATCAAGGCCCGAAATGTCGGGTGGAGTTTAGTTTAGGATTAGTCTAGAATAAAGTAGGTTTACATTTTCGTATTTTTCATTTTTGGGACTGTATAATTCGAACTGGACGATATTTTTTATTTTTGATTGTTTGGTTGTTTTGTTTGTTTGTTATGTGTTTTATTGATTTATACACTTCATAGTATCATACTAGCCGATTGTTTGAAGGGGAGTCTTGGAGTAACTGGTAAAGTTGTTGCCATGTGACCAGGAGGTCACGGGTTCAAGCCTTGGAAACAGCCTCTGATAGAAATGCAAGGTAAGCTGCGTACGATACACCCTTGTGGTGGGACGCTTCCCCGGACATCGTGCATAGCGTTAGCTTTAGTGCACCGGACTGTTTTTTTTATAGTATCATACTTGCCGATATATTTCATGAAGCGATTGTGGTTGAAGTACGGGATCGAAGGGTGCCTAACACCTTTCCCTCGGTCAACAGAATTCCTTAGATGGAATCTCTGTTCGTGGATCAGTTTAAAAGAGTCAAAATCGTTTTGAAAAAGGATTTTCAAAGGTGACTTGACACACAGGATTTATGCAAAGTGTCGACTCTGAGTTTAAATGTAAATAATTCTTTTCAAAATATTTTTTTTAATTTTTGTCACTTAATAATAAAAACCCTTTCAAACCTTAAAATGAATCTTTTTGGTAAATAAGGGGTGTGACAACTCTTTGACTCTGTTGGAGATTTTTTAGAATTCGAGCTTATTTTTGGAGTTGTATCGGCTTAGTTTGATATTATGAGTGTATAAATGTTGTTTGTGTTATCATTTGTATTTGTTTTATCATTCTGGCGTGCTTACGTGCTCTTTGTTTACAACTTTTTCTTATTTGTTACCTCTTTATATCTGACATTATGTGCATAGCCCGAGTAAATTCCTTCGCAACAGGTCCCGTAGTACACGCTGTGTACACGATCTCTGATTGAGTCATCTTTATTTTAGAAAGGGGAGACATCGGCTGGTATGGAGTAGGTGGAAAGTAATCACAACCACTATCGACCATATACTCTCTCGAACAGCCTTGTTGGTGGAACCCCAGGGTAGGTCAGCCTTTAGGTCATGCCTATCTGCATCATATTGAAACCTAGCGGAACCCACTTGGTCCTTTGTAGGAGACTTACCCTAAATCATCCGTATGTGCTAATTGTTGCATCTTTGAGGGTTACAGGATCATTCAATGAACTGATTTGGGGAAAACATGTGCTAAAATTAAAGAAAGTGTGTAGGCAAGGAAAAGTTCAAAAAAAAGAAAAAAAAAGTGAGTCAAGAAAAAAAGAGTTTCGTAGTTTTTAGTATTTTTTATGGCTTTTGTTTTTTCACAATTCTAAAATTCAAAAAGATTTTTTTTTACCTTTTTTACTCATTTACTCAAAAAAATAAAACATCAAAGAGATTTTGCCTTTGTTTCCTTTAATAGGCATTTATAATTTGAAAATTTAAAAAAATAATATTTTTTTTCAATAAGATTTTTTATAAAGAAAAATTCAAAAAAGAAGATGGTAGAAGCTTTGAACATTTCAAATAAAATACCAAAAAAAATATTCTTTCGTAGTTGTTGGTGGTAGTTTCATGAAAAAGAAATAAGAAAAAAGAAAGAGAGTTTTACTGACCCTTTTGTGACCAAGCTTCACAAACTACGCACACCTGATTCTCCTTTCTCAGGAGTGAGATACGTAGGCACCCTTCTGGGGTTCGGTGATCTTTTCAAAACAAAATAAAAAAAGAGGTTTTGAAAAAGCGTTGAATTCTAACCCTTTTGTTATCTCTTGTTTAGTTAGTTTAAGGTGGTTGGTTTGTAGCATCCTGGCTGGTCCTCCAAATCACACCAAATTCAAGGAAGGGTTAGTTGTGTCCAATAAGGATATAGAGAGTGACATCATGGATCAAACAAAAAATTGGGAAAATGAGAGTTTAAAAAGCAAGAGATTTTGAGACTAAGACAACAAATGACGAAAATGCACCGAGCTTAGGCCAGTTGGTTGCCTCCTTCTCCATTTCCCTCTATTGATCCTACAAATACCATGAGTATTCTACCAAAATTGTAAAGTCAGTTTTTTTTACTGTTGTTGATGAACCACAACATGCCTCAGAATTTATTCCTCAAATGCAACTCAATACTTATACCACTCTTTCTCTAGCTCCTCGGCATAAGCCTACTATATTCATAACACCACATGTCGTCTGTGATTTTGTTGCTCAATCCTCTACTAAGGGTTCCATATAGGCTAGCTGCCTAGCGGTTGTGCTTCCCCATGCTGCTAGTGGACCCATGTTCAATACTCTTGATAGTCATTGCTATACTCCTGAACCTACTGTTAAGTTAATTGGACTACCAAAGTTTAATAACAAGAACCTAGCATGCCATAAGAGCCAGAGAAAATTGTTGGAAAAATAAAGAGAATAAAAAATGCTATGAAAAGTTCCCTAGGACTTTAGGGTAAATAAGATGTTTCATATAAAAACTGGGGCATGTCTTTAAGTATTAACCTTCCTCCAAGCCTTGACATATCAAAATTTGAGGAGCAAGATGGACATGAGGAATTCATGAAACATTTGGGACCATACTGCAATCAATTAAGGGAAACTAGAAGGAAGAAGAATGACAAAGATGTAGTTAAGCCAAATTCGCACTTACTGAATTTGGCGAACAACTGATGGGCTCGAAGTGTCTGCAATACTATTTTGAGGTGGTCTGTATGATCGTTTTCACTACGGGAGTAGAAAAGGATTCATCTATGAAGACTATGATGCACATGTCCAAGTACTGTTTGAACACTCGGTTTATCAAGTCCATGAAAGCTACTGGGGAATTTGTTAGACCAAAGGATATGACTAGGAATTCAAAGTGACCATACTGAGTTTTGAAAGCTATTTTCGGAATGTCATATTCTCTGACTCTGAGCTGATGATAGACGAATATGAAGTTTATCTTAGAGAAATAAATGACACCCTGAAGTTGGTCAAACAAGTCATCAATTCTAGGGAGTGGATATTTATTTTTGATCGTGACTTTGTTCAATTGACGAAAATTAATGCACATCCTAAGAGAACTATCTTTCTTTCTCACGAAAAAACAGGAGTGCCCCATAGGGAAACACTGGGCCTGATGAATCCCTTATCTAGGAGATCTTTCAACTTTTCTTTTAACTCCCTAAGCTCTACTAGATCCATTTTGTAGGGCAGAATAGATATAGGCTGGGTATCTGGAAGAAGGTTTATTCGAAATTCAATTTTCCTTTCGAGAGAACTCTGGGAAGATCTTCGGAAAACACATTTGGAAATTCCCTTATCACGAAAATTGACTCGAGATTTGGAGTCTCTGAACTAGAGTCTTTAACCCGAACAAGATGGTGGACAGACCCCTTGGATATCATTTTTCTTGCTCTAAGATACAAAACAAGCTTACCCCTAAGTGCTGAAGTACCATCCCTCCATTCAAGGACTGGTTCATTCAGAAACTAGAAATGAACAACTCTGTTTCTGCAATCAACTGATGCATAGCATGAGCGGATCCAATCTATGCCAAAAAGGACATCAAAATTAGTCATCTCTAACTCCACAATATCAACTGAAGTGACTTTCTAGGATATTGTGATCGGACAGTTCCTATATACCTGCCTGGCTATAATAGAGACACCTACGGGGTAGACACTGAGAGGGTTCTGCTAAAGTATTAGGACTGACACCAAAATCAACAGCTATGTAAGGGGTTACAAAAGAAAGAGAAGCTTTGGGATCTAACAAAGCATAAACATGTAAATAAAAGACCTGTAACGTGCCAGTAACCACATTAGGAGAATTTTTCTGATCCTGTCGGGACTGAAGTGCATAGAGACTATTCTGAAACTGACCGCTAGTAGCACTGAAAGTGACACCCTGCTGAGTCGGGCGACCTTCTCGAGCTGATGACTGATGGGATTGGCCCTATTGACACATATCCCTCCCATTCTGAGAAACCAGTTGACACTCCCAAAATCTATGGACTAGCTTACTACATCTAAGACATACATCACTGCCAGTTCTACACCCTCTCTGACGATTTCTACCATATTTCTGGCAAAAAAGATTCATTCGAGCACTGTTTACACTACCCTGAGATTTAGATCCTGGCGCCCTATTCCTATTATCATTTATGAATTTAGGCATTGGTTCACTAGTAAAAGACGGAGCTGGAGATGAAGATTTCTAATGGAATTAAGGAAGGTTACCACCCCCTGACCTTGGCTGAAAAAATTAAACCTACCTGTTCTATCCCTCTTATTCTTCCTTTCTCTCTCTCTCCTTAGCCTTCTCCTATACAATCTGCTGAGCATGGAACATAAGACTAGACAAGTCCATCTCCTTAATCAACATCGCGGTCTTACACTCCTTGACCACGCTATCCAATATACTAGACACAAACTTGCTCAACTTAGACCTACTATCAGCCACCACATGAGGAGCATACCCGGCTAGCTGAGTAAACTTAAGAGAATACTCTTTCACACTCATATTGCCATGCTTCAGATTAATAAAATCTAACACCTTAGCTCCCCTCAGCTCCCAAGGGAAAATTTTATCTAAGAAGGCTGTAGAAAATTCCTCTCATTTAACAGGCCCCATATTTCTGCCTCTATCCCACTTTCACTGATTATACCAAGTGTGAGATACATCCTACAACTGGTAAGCACCCAACTATTCACTCTCACTAGAAGTCACACCCATAATATCAGTTGCCTTCTGAATTATGTTGAGGAACTCCTGCGGGTTCTCATCAGACTTGGATCACGAAAACAGAGGAGGGTTCATTCGGGTAAAGTCTCGAATACTAGATGCGGAAGTATTAGCCATGGGAATGGATAGGGAAACAACCTGCTGATTATTCTAAGCTGCTACTGAATGAGATTATTCCTGAACAGGTAGAGGTGCGAGCTGATTCCCGTTTCTCCTTCTGTTAGTCTTTCTGGGAGGCATGTTCTGTAATTGAAAAAAAGATTAAATTAGGCGAAGATTTTAAATTAAGCTCGTGCTCATTCGGATGACATGAACACTGAAAGAAGGGAAACTTTTTTTTTCTAAAGTGTCTTGTAGCCTCTTGTCCATAAGTGTGGGGAGCTTCACACCCATGCACAAGACTCTACGCAACACGACTTTCATACTCCCTAGGATACTTTAAAATAATAGGATCTGATACCAAGTTTGTAATGCCCCGGAAGTACACCCTTGACGCCACACGGTGCTTACAGTCATAAGTGACCCCAGGCTAACCCATGAGCTGGTACCTACTATGAACACTGAATGAAATAACAAAGAACATGTGGGGAATTTAACTGATAATCCATAAGGTTTTAGCAACTGAAATCAATATTGAATCATAATGTTAAGCGTTCGAACAGGACATACTGTCAATACTAATAAAAATAATTAATAATGACAACTGAAAACTGACTAACAATCTGTACTAGTCTAAAGCCTCTAAAATGACTAAAGGTAGAGTTGATGGGACAAACCCCCAACTAACTCCGACTGAATAGAAATATTGAACTGATAAGGTAAACTAATATAGATAAACCATGTCCTCAAAATATGAGGACTCACCAATGCTACTGCTGATAATTTGGTATATCTATATACGGTTAGGGATATGAGTGTTTGAATATATGATAATTAGCATCATAGCGCAAGAAAAGAGTATGTGATCAGTACTTTGAATGCACTAGTATGCTAAATGAGGTTAGGCTAATATGCATGGGCTTAAATGCATGAGTAATAACTGACTAGATAAATAGCATGGGATGATTGAGTAAAATTGCATGAAATCTATAAAGGGCTGAGGATGCATGACCACAAATAAAACATAATTCTGAAATGATCTATAAACTGAAATACGGGTAACTGAATAACTGATACATGTATGCTATGGTCAAGCAAACCTGAAACTGAATACCATATTAACTACTGGACTGAGACTGTGGGAGCTATTATCCAACCAACATGACCCAAATGAGCTAATTGGGGTTCACCCTGTGACCCTAGTTGGAAGGGTGTCAACACCATACCACGGGTACTAACACTGGTTATATGTATCAACTATATTGATGTCCCAAAGGACCAGAGTGTCAAGCCTAAACTGACGGGTGACTCCTCATATCCTATGCCGGCTACGTAGTTCTGAAATAAAAGGACTGCTATTAACGACTCTGCCTAAATAACGGGGAAGCCGCCATCCCTACATTCGTTCGATGCTAAATCCTACTCCCAACTTAAAGACACTGGACTCTGGACTGATCCTAGTATAACTGAATCCGCTAACTGACTGAACTGATGATGTTCTTGGTTTATCTAAAACCATGATGAAAATATTTAAACTAAGTAAACAACTAAGTTATCGGGTACTCATAACTCTCATGACTCGATAGCAATAATAACAGATTCATACTAAAGCTTTAAGGATAAGATAAGTAGTCATTATTAAAAACCCATTCATCTAACCATTCCATCAAACATATGGGGGTCATGAGTTAAAGCATAGAATAGTTAAACCATATGAATATAAAAAATTCCATTACTAAAGCATAAGTCAAGGATTTTAGCATGTGAATATCATCATTCAAACACATTAAGGACAATTTCCAACAAAGCACATGGGAATCATAATTTCAAGTCAGAGTCCATAGTCATTTCACAAAGATAACTCATAAACATGTAAAAATCATAGCTTTAAAACTTAAAAATAGTTCTTGGTCTCTATGGGTGAAAAGGACCCATGGATGGACATCTAACATACCTTAATTGAAGGGTTTAGGAACGTTCTTGGTGGATTCCTTGAAGATTGATCTTGAATGTTGGATGGGCTAGGGTTTGTTCTTGAAAGAGAGTTGTTTTAATTTGAGAGAATTGTGAAATAATAGGTAATTAATGCTCTCTTGGGACTTAAATCCCGTGTTTGGCTGAACTGGGTCAAGCAAAAGGACCTAAATGCCTTTGAAAAAATGTGACTGAAAACTGGAAATTCATGGGGCGATATGGAGCGGGTGCCGCTGGCTCTGGAGCGGCGGGAGCCACGGGCTACCGAGCGCCGAGTCTCTATCGCGGGCTTCCCCCAGCACCGAACTAGAGCGGGCACCGCGAGCTAATCACCTACAGCTGCGGTTTTGGAAGTCCGAACATACCCTTACGCTTGCCCAAAAATTTTGAAACTCACTCGGTATGTACTATTGACTTCTCCGGTCATGAATTAACTTAAAATTAACTTTTTAATGTTGGAAAGGTCGAAAATAGTTTCATCAAAATTTAAGGGCTTTAGAATTAACAGTCTTAACAACTAGTGAAATATTCTAAGTCTTGGACCCCTTTAACATGTAATAGTAAGCTAAAATGAGCTAGAGTCTTACGAGGTCTTACAAGTTTTCCTTCAACGTTTTCCTTTAGTTTATTTAAGAAAGTAAAGACTAATCAAACCAGCAATCTCAAGAAACCCGATGTGGTCCTCCTTTTCACTGTCCTTCTCAGATAAAATATAGAGATAAAACATCACGTTAAATATCAACAATAGAGAGCTAAAAATAAATTGTATATTGCATAATCAGACAATCGTTGTCTTTTCATCTCTGCTCTTCTTGCTCGTTGATGTGCTAAAAGGACTTTTTTTCTTCTTAAGTGGAATCAATCTATATAATTCACGTCTTCTAGTATTTTTGTTGACATTTTTTTAAAGTTTAATCAGTTTTTGAATCTCTATTACACGATATTTTTTGCGGCTCAAACATTTTTATGAATTCTTGAAAAGAAAAAAACAAGTAAAAGTTCATTACACATCCATACCATATAATAATTATATTTATGCAAGGCATGTGACTTTTAAGAAAATATAAGAGACACTCATTAACAGAGAAAAATAAGCATTTCATGTTTCATATAATATTAAAATCATCAAGAAAATTATTTGCAATTAAATTAAAAAGTAAAATAAACTATACTTACCATACAGTCAAATATTTAAACGAACGTACAAATATCTATCACCGAGGAGATGAAACTGCAAAGCAGACAGTTCAAGATGTATAGATTGAATTAATTTTATTTTTAAATAAGTTTTAAAATAAATATGCAAAATATTGTATAAAAAAATGTGCAGATCTTAAATTTAGCTATTATGTGATATTTTAAAATCTTCTTTTAAAAGATGAGCATATCTAAACTTGGTTTCACTGAAATATATTTTTTAAAAATAATTCAAAAAATAGTCTAACTTAGCTAAAAAAATAAATTTAGTTAAAAAGTCTCAGATGAAGAAGGAAAAGTAGAAGCATATATTAATCTAAAGCCCAGCGAACACAAAAAAACTTAGGCAATTACAACAAATGATTTGAGAAACAAGTCTTATGATGTATCATTATTAGTGTTTTACAGTTTCAAAAGCCAATTACATTACATGCTAAAATTAAATAAAAAATTTTCATTATACCAAAAATGTCTACTTATAAAAATACATAAAAATTATGCATGATGAAAGAATAAATAAATATTCGAGGGAAAAAATGAATGAGAATGTATAGAAACTTACATACATACAACTATGTGAAAATTAGGAATTGTTGATGAGAGAAGAGTTTATTTTTTTGGTTAATATGAAGAGTCTTTTGACTTTTTATTTGATGAGTTATTTGTTTTCTAGTCTAGTCTAGAGAAGAAATATCATATCAATTCTAAAAGCTGGTATCATTAATTTTGTGGTGGAAACAATAGTCACCTTGATAGATAGCTGTGCGGTAGAATAGTAATTATTATTTTTTAATTTAATTCTAGAATCATCATCTTGAAATACCTTTCAATGTCCATGTGGTGGAAACAATAGCCACATGGATATAGATATCTATATGGTAGAGCAATAATTATTCCGTCTTCTATTTTATGTATCGCCATTTATTCAGGCATGAAATATGAGAAAAAAATAATGAATTAATAAGATTTATAAAATTCTTCCGGATAAACTTTGAATTTTTTTCTTCATATATTTATTTTCTTATATTTTAAACTTTCTAAGTGAAATTCTTACTCTGTCAAAATTTTCTATATTTCATACTTTTAATATTTTAGTTTTTTGTTCAAAAAATACTATCACGCATGAACTTGATGGGTTAAATTTTAAAGTTGTTAATCTAGTTAAAGATATATTTTTTTATTCATTATCAATATTTTTTTATTTTCTTATATATAGTGTCATTAATTTTGTAGTGGAAACAATAGCCACCTTGATAGATATTTGTGTGGTAGAATAATAATAATAATTTTATAATTTAATTCTAGAATCATCATCTTGAAATATTTTTTAATGTCCATGTGGTGAAAACAATAGCCAAATGGATATATATATATATATATATTTCTTCAATTATTACAATAATAATATATATTAAATACTAAAAAAATTCTTAATTATTATAAAATATATATGATATTCAAAAAATACCCTTAATTATTAAAATAAATTTGAAAAAATAAAAAAATACTAATGAATTAATAAGATTACTTTTAAATATATTTTAATATTTATTTTTAATTATATTTTCTTATTAAGTGGGACACAATAAAAATAAAATAGACACATCAATAGTTATTCTTGAAAGATGTGTTTTTATGAATAGATATTCACATTTATTAGAGAAGTAGAAGCATGGAAAAATATTTTTCTACAATCATTATAATATAATAAAATATATATAAGATACAACCAGGAACACAAAACTGTGAAAATTTTTTAAATAACACAAGATTAAACGTGAAAACCCCCTTGCTCGAGGGAGAAAAAACCACGGATTTCCCTCACAAGCACCCAAAACATCACTATAATCAAACTCCTGATTACAGACTTCAATAAACCTAACTCTAGGTTCCACCTCCTTGCAATAATTCTACTACAAGCCTACCTTAGCAACTCTGCTAAGAACACACTTTGATATTGATTAACTCTAACCAATAGCAACCTTAGGTAACTCTACCTAAGTTCTCTCAAAGCAAAAGTAAAAGATCATTACTCATACAACTTGAGTAATTCTATTACAATTTAAGACCCACTCAAGAACACTCACTCTCTTATGCATACAAGAAACAAGAACCTGAGCTATGCTTGAGCAACTGGATTGAGTTTTTGCCTCTCTTAATTTTAGCTCATTAATTTTGAATTTTGTAAAAACCACTTGATAAAGAAGCATCCTTTTCCTTTTATAGAAGAGTGATGATTAGGGTTGAAATATAACTGGACCAGGTGTCATATGTAGTAAAAGCAACACTTGCGCAGTTTGTTAGGCAAGAGGATAAAATTGTGCAAATGTGTGCTAGCTGTACTGTACCCTACAACATCCAAGGACTTGGTCCCTTATAGTCATATGCTCATAATCAAAATAAGATACAATAATTTCCACCTTTTTGATGATGACAAACCAACCACGGAGTTTTGAGCATCAATACTCATTCATCATATTTAATCAGTGTGATTACCACTACTGAAAATGAATATTCACCCTATCATGCAACACCATGCTTCCACAACTTAGGGACCTGGTCCTTTGTTTGTCGATTTCTATCCATCTTCAATTACTTCCCTCTATCACCATGCACCATTATTCACTTAGTGCGTTTACATACTTCCCCCTGTCTCTATATACCATTGTATCTTCACACATATGCAACACTAGGTACTTGGTCCCTAACATCTTTAGTATATTCCTTAAAATCACACACCTAGTCTTTAACGTATGAAGTCAGTATTCCCCCTTTAGGAATCATTGTAAAGGAATAACAGTAAACCAAGAGTAAAGATAAGCACAAGTTTGTTAACTCTTGGCCACTGGGGAAACACTAACATAAAGAATAATTTTAATATAAAGAGAAAATACATACAACACACAAAGAAATATTCATTCATATGTAGAGGACAAGTATAATTGTAGTTCATAATTTGAATTTTCTAAAGAAAAAGCCACAAGAATCAAGAAAGGTTAAAAAGAGAGAGGGACTTGGAAGGATGGTTTGAAGGAGTAGAGTCAGGTTATTGTGATCTGCAGCATAATAGTGCAATAATTCCTTGGTTAAATGTCTTATATATGCATTAAAGTTGAGAACCGCATCTGTCAAGGTGGAGACCTTTTTCGTTAGGTCAACATTCTCAGTTCTAATGTTATTAGTGGCACTTGGTCCTTCAATAGTCTGATATTGAATTATCATATTCTGTTTGCTAATATCTGCATCCTTAGCAGCTATATTAAGTTGTAAATTCTCTATCTCTTTATTGAATTCCCTTTGGCTTTTGGTGCTTGAGTTCTTCATCACACATTCGATTTTGATTAATGTCTTCATTCTAAGCATCTAAAATCCAGTTCCAGGAATCCCATTCTCACATAATATGCCAAAGTGATCAAACACCTTATTTAACTAGTAATCATAAGGCATACCATGTTTGCCATTTTTTCCAAGAACCACATTGTGTATGTGTTCCATTATCAATACAGGTAGACTAATGAATTCCAAACTACAAAGGCATTCCATGACATACAGTTCAACAACTGAGGAAATGTTTATCTTTTGGGATCTAGGCAGAATTACCTTGTTAAAGAAGTCAAAGACTAATTGAAATTCACTCTTGAGTGATTTCCTCTTCGCTGCAGTTGCAAATTTCCCTTTGACCTTTGATGTATTTGCTAAAAGCTCTATTAAGGGTTGCCACTTTGAGACAGTGCTCACACCCTAGATAGGAACTTCCAGAATTCTTCCCAATGTTTCTTAATCAACTTTATTTTCTTTTCTTAGACCTGTGCAGTCAAATTCAATCCATTTTTTTTAGAAATCCAATGTGGGATAGAATTCCCTGAACACCTCATCAAAGACTGTGGGAATAGGTCCTTCTATGAGACGCATCCAGCCTTGATGTTTTACTAGCTTAACAAACTCCAGCAGTCCAGGTTCTGTTAACACACTTATGTCAAAAATCCTTCTAGTTAATACCTTTTGGTTCTTCAAGAACCTATTTCTCACTTAAGACACAACCTCACTTATCTCCCCATTTTTCTTTTAGTATAGGTGATCACAGATTCTGTTTCAGTTACTTTCCTCTTCTTGGGACCAGGTCTCTCAAAAGTCTCCTTCTTTTCTGTAAAACTTTCAGACTTTTCTCCAGAATATTTTGGTCTTTCACTAATATTTTGGTTTTCAAGAGAAAATATACCCATTCTTGGGCTATTCGTTAGCAAGATAAGGTTTTCAACAACCTAGGCATCATCAATCAATATTTTATTAGAAAAGGTTTGATATCTCAGGAATGATTATTCATCAAAAAATTAAGTGAAGAAGGATTTTGGATTTGGAAGAGTAGGAGACGAAGAGTGGTTTTCAGAAAGATTTGAGAAAAGACCTTTATCAATGCTCAACTTAGTTTCCTTTAACAAATATGAAAATGAGGAATCCTTAGCCATATGTAGATCCTTTCAACAAAAGAACTATTTATGGATGGATTTTTTGTTTTGACAAGAGAAGTAATGGATAAGCTCAGATATATAGGATAGAGTAAGCATAGAAAAGGGTTTTTGAAAAAGTTGGATGTGATCAATTCTCAATTTGGGGATGACTCATTCTTTCTTTTAGGATACGAAAATATTTTCCTGACACAGGAAGAGAGAGAGGATGCGGCTTTATAAGTTAGAACAGAAAAAAATGCACATTCATGATACTAACCTGAGAGATGGGACTAGGTCCCTCTTTTTCTTTAAGTGAATCCTCGACTTTGTGGATGTCATATTTTCCTCCTCAAAAGTTGTTCCCATAGGTGTATACCTGCAAGGGTACGATACTGATTTAGACTAGCATGCACCATTTTACCGAGGATACCTGCCTCCTATACATAGCCAAATTTTGGTAGGAAAGTTGATCCATCTAGTACGTCAGGTTAATTTGATCAATCCCAGCCACAATATGTTGGTTTTAATACACCACATCAATCTAGAAGGTTTGATAAAAGTAGGTCTGAAGACCAGGTCCCAGACATAACATCCTTTGAATTTTCAAGGTTCCTTTTGCATTACTAGGCTCTTGACCATTCTCATCAGCTTCATATAATTTTTTACCTTTTTTACCCATTCACTTAATGAACCTCCACCTTGAAGTATATTGAGAGAGAGAATACAATCAGACCTTCCAGTCATAGCTTTAAATAATTATATATCAAGAAGATTATTCTGACTGCAAACCCTTTCTCCCTTCTGCAAACAAAATCACTTGCTAGTTTTGGGAATCAACTTCAGTTTGAGTTTCCTGTAAGAGGATAGAGTTGTGATCAATTTCTTATTTTCCCATCTAGGTATTGAAGGCTTCTTCATATTTTTCAAAGGTCTAAATTTTTTAGGATAGGTATTCCCCTGCTGGATATATCCAACATTAATCATTCTTGCTATAAGCCAGCTTTAAGAATTTTCCTTGGTGTTCCCATCTTTTCCATAATGAGTGCATAAGAGTTTGTTCCTTTTGTTTTTGACACCATGAACTACCGTACCTTATGACCCAGATGATTGAGTTTTGTACTGATACCCAAGACCTTTACCAATATTAACTCCTTTACCAATCAAGTTAGAAAGAATCTGTGATGATGTAGCCTATTGCAGGGATTTTTTAAACTCTTTCCTCAAACGGACCAGGTCCCTTTCTAATTCCTCCATTCTTCTAGACTGCAGTCATGAGATACTTTTGGGAATCCTCTAATTTTTCTTTAAGGTCAACCTGAAACGTTGATGCTCCTTTTTCCCTTTTACTTTCAGAAACATCTACTTTCTCCAATTGACTCTCCAAACTCAGATTTTCAACTTTAAACTTAGCAACCTGTTGCTCAGTTTCAGATATCTAGAGATTCAAAGCTATCAATTCAATGTCCTTATCTTCTATATTTCCTTCTAGAGCATTATTCTTCTCTTTATCACAAGAACTATTAGCTTTATCCAGTTGATTAACTAAGCTTAGATCTTTAGATTTTCTGCTTTGCAATCTATTCTTTAGTTTAAGATATTTGGAGGGTTAAAGCTAACAACTCAAGGTATTGACTTTGTACCTTTTCTTCTGAATTTTTTCATAGGTCATTTCACACATGGAATCAATCAACACCTTTGTAAGCTTTTTTATTATTTAGCAGAGTAATTCTCTAAGTTTTCTTTAATGTCAGAAAGTGTTACCTCATTTTCTTCTTCATCTTTAGTATTTTCCATAAAAGCAAATAAGGAATCAAGGGACACTTTCTCATCCTTTATTGCCAACACAGAAACATCTTCCTGCTTTCCATTTTTCCCATATTCACTAGAGGAATCTCCCCACATTGCTAGAGTCTGCCTTACTGCATAATCATCTTTAACCTTTTTACTTAATTTTACAAGAACCTGGCCCCTGTTCTTTTCTTTGTCACCTCCATTCTTGAGATATTCATGATAGTCCAATTTGTGCATTCATATTTTTACCAATACAATAGAGACAGATGTTAATACCAAATTTATTGGATTTTATGACATTACTATTAAGATCTTATAAGAAAATGTAAGATGTGTACCAAATCTACAAATGTACATCTGATAACAAGACTTGTTGGCAGGAATTGATTATTTTCATTGGCCAACAATGGGGGTATTGATCGTCAGTTTTCAATAAAGTCAAAATCAAATTAAATCAAATATAATTTATATTCATCGATTTGATGTAATTTTCAATTTTTAAGAAACATAATAATATTTTTCAATTTTTTTCCTGCAATTAAAAAAAAAATTCTTATTATTTTCCAACTAATAGTACGTATTGACCTTTTATTTTGGTTGGAATAATGTTCTTATACATTGATGGAATTTTCTTAATATCTATAAGCTATAATCAAGTACTCAATAAGAAAATAATTTCGGCATAAAGTTTGAGATTGATTTTATTTCATGTTTGGTATGAGTTATTAAATTATGTAAAGCTTACATAAATCCCAACAAGTTTGCTTCTAATTACTCTTTATCTCTTCCTTTAACAAAATTACATAAAATCTCTAATTTTTATATTTCGGATACATAATTTGACAGCCGATACATCCTAAAAAATACATCCCGACAAGAAATTAATGTGCATTAAAAAGGAAAAATAACTAAAAAAATTATTTATTGAGAAAATCATGCGACATCTGTTGTACTTTACTCTTAAAATCCAAGAATAATGTAATCAATTCAAAATTTGAAATTCAGAAAAAAAATCTCCATTCTTCGAGAAGAAATAAGCTTCTATCACATCTTTGCTTATTGCATCTAATTTTTTTGAACGATACTATCATGACCCGAACCAAGGCCTGGTTTTGACGGGTATCTCAAGTCCTACATGGACCAGAGATCACCTCCTACACCTAACCAAATCAAACACAATATTCTCTAATGTCGGATGAATTCCAAACATATAATAAGATAGCATGCAACAAACTTAAGAAAATTTAAAAAATATCTACAAACGACGGCCAGTAACTGACCAAACAACCGACCAACATCACCCAATATCTACAACGGTCCAAACAGAGCCTCTTCCAGAACTGAGTATCAATAAAGCGTCGGGACATGCCCTCGACTATAGAAAAAAGCCTAAATAGTCTAAGACATAAGAGAACAAAACATGAAATATAGACATTCAAAGTATGAAAGCTTACCACTTTAATGTCAACTCACGAACCGATCCCGATTCCTAATCACTGAGCAAGAAGAGTAGATGTATGACCAGTTCCTGTATCACATGGATATACAGTTTTAGAAGATGGTCAGCGGGGTGAATGCTAGCATGTAACTCCGGATAAGGATCACATAATGTAATGATCAACAGTTTCAAATCATTCAAATCTGGTGCACATAATCAATACCCATGGGCTATATAGGCCCATCTCTCCCCCAACTAGTAGGGCTAGTGTGTATGGCTGCATGAACCATAGGGTATACATATGCATTATGGGGAACTCGAACCTCCCTGCATATTAAGGTGACATAAGCACCAAATCATGTAATAAGATGTGGGGGACTCGAACCTCTAATCAAATGAAATTTATAAAAGGGACTCAAACAACACTATCATATAAGACCCCCACATCGGCAATCGCGATTTCTAGTATTGGTCTCTCAAACTTCCACTTTTATGACTCATCTACACAAACCTATTTAAAGCCCAATTAAAAGAGTTAGTACATAAATTATCATTCGTTGAACCATGATACACATTTAGGCATTCATTATTGGTATCGTCATACCAATTATACTTGCAAGGTAACATCAATATGCCATACCAATTATCTTCAGTTGAGGTAATTGATAACGCTCAATCTACAGCTCTCGTAGGAGTGTAAAGCGGTCGTTAGCAAATATAGAACCCAACTGGGTTGGGTATCGATCCCACAGGGAATAGCTTGGTCAACAAGTAAGTAAAGATTACTAGACTTTTAGTGCAAGTCTCGTAAAAAAAGGGGGGAGTCTTGTCGTGCAAGTAATGTAACCAAAATAAGATCTAAAAACGGCAATAGCAAAGTAAAAAGAGAAAGAATGTTTTGGTGAGATGTAAACAATGAGAATTGAGAAGTTGGGGTTATGTCCACCTTCTGAGGTATACGTCTCTATTGGCTATGAGTGTGTAGAATTCTGACATGCAATTGCTTATAGAGGATTGTAGTCGATGGTAAATCCAAGCGTCTCTCGACCTAAACAAGGACTATTTCACTTTAACTCTCTCGAGCTTAAAGCGTATCTAACGGTACGAATTCTCCAAGAGGTTAGTCCAGTTACGGCACTAGCGTTTTAATAGGAAAGGGTGTCCTACTACCTTGACATTATCTCTTTTCCAGACAAATAACTTTTCTCTCGAACAAGTTAAATGTTAGACTGGCGTATTCTTGCGTTTGCAACCGCAAAGAATGTAGATTAAGATGAAGAGAATAATGATATAAGCAATATACATGCCTTGAACTCACAAACTCACAGCAATAGATAGTAACTCATTCGGCTTCCATAACCCCAACAGAGAAGTTTAGTTACCCATGAATGCGAAGGAGATCACGCTTGACATTGTTGTTATACCACAAGATTGATTAATTTCGTGTAGCGTAAGTGGTAGGCGTGAGGCGTGAATTCCTTAGCAAAGTAACGATTCTCTTGTTGCGGAAATTAAGAATAGATGAATGGAAGAAGAAAACTAGAATTAATAGAAAGATTAGAAGAGTTGTAGAATTGTTTGTAGTGTAGAATAATAGAGGAATAGAAGATGTGTGAAGATGTGAGGGATGGAAGGAAGTATTGCGTTCTCCCTCCTTCCTCCCTCCTTATTCTCCAAAATCTCTAGCATGATAGGGTATTTATAATACCCATATCCTAATCCTACTAAGCTAATGAAATAAATAATCAAATCCTACTAGACTAATGAAATCCTTAACCCAAATGTACTAGGTTAAGGTAACATTATCATAATCCACATAAAATAATGAAATACATAACCTAATTGTACTAGGTTAATGTATCATTGTCAAAATCCAGCTTTGTGTCTGTAAGTCCCCAAAGTCTTCAGAAATGCTGTTTTAGCCCGGGACAGATTTTCCATGCAGCAGTTTTGGTCCTTAGGCGTGTAAACTTTCTTCCCTTCCTTTGTGAGCTTTCTTTTGCGTCAAGTAAGCCATAAAATGCTGATTTTTGCATCATTTATACCTGAAACTTTACTAATCATGTTCGTTAGCTCTCTTACAGGAAAAAGGACTAAAAGTGCATGAAATATATAATTTGTTCTCAAAACTAGGCTAAAATATGGGCAAAATATATTGATATAGGCGTGTAAATCCGCCTATCATCAACACCCCACACTTACAGCTTTGTTCGTCCTCGAACAAAATATCATGTCCCTCTAAACATCAACTTAGGGTTTCACAGCAACAACACAAAATATTCGTCAAGACAAGCACAACAATTATCAACCAAGAGTAGCTTTCCGATTATAAGTAGAAACAATTTAACCTCAAGTATAGACTCGTGATGGTGATCAACTCGCATGCAAACGTTAAAGTGCACAGAATCATATACAACTATCCAAAACTCATCAACCATGTGTGTCTCACCATATAGTACCCATAATCACTCACAAATATAGCATATTTTTCAAACATGGGTATCAAAATGTCCTTGCTCTCACTCTCACAAAGAATTCATATGTAGCGACTGATGACCATAGGCTTGCCCTTAATGTAATACTCTACTAAATGTTGGAATGTTAAGATTAGGATCAAGTAGGTCTTTTGATGGTTGTAATGTAGGCTAAGGGACGGGTAAGACTATTTTGGCCAGGAATAGTGACTAAGTTCCTAAGCGCTTTAATACATCACTTTGTATCATTGACACTTTTTTCTTTCAACCTTTCATCTTTCTTTTGTTATACCACCCTTGTTCTCCTCTTTTGTTTTTCAATTTTAAGCACAACTCGCTTTTCAGCTTTCTTTTCCTTTTTCTTTTCACAACATACCTCTTATGATAGCACTTTCTTTTTCATAACACATTCAAGCACCATTACAATTTATAGCATCATACTCACCCAATTTCCTTTTATGTTGTCACATGACTTTTTCACTTTAAAGAACTTAGGGATTTTGGGATCAAATTACGGTCTTGAAAGAAATGGATTAGGCTTACATACAAGGTTGTCAAAGAAATAGGCTAAAGGCTCAAAAGGGTTAACTAGGATGATGTCCATGGGTAGGTAAAACTGAAGGTAAACATGTATAGATTGCCAAAGAAATGCCTAAATCATATCCTAAACTTACACTCCTTATTTTCGCTTTGCATACATACTAGGCAAGTTCTAGCATCAGCCACATACATAGAATATACTATTATCTCACACACACAAGGCACATGGTCGACTTGATTGGAAGTAATATAGACTCTCGACCCAACAAGTGAAGGAATTGAATCACACAATATCACATATTGAGTCACAACTAGAGCCTAAATGTCTCAATAGTCACAATTTTAACACATACTCTTGTTATAATCTCATGCTGCCTATCAAAATAATTTCATGCGAAGCTAAAAAAAAATTTTAACTACTAAAAAAAACAAAACGAAACAAAAATGAAACAAAAGCAAACAAACATAGATGCGAATAGAGAAGTATAGCATGACTACTAAAAAAAACAAAACGAAACAAAAATGAAACAAAAGCAAACAAACATAGATGCGAATAGAGAAGTATAGCATGCAATACCACCACCCCACACTTAGTCGAGACACTGTCCTCAGTGGAAAATAAATACGAGGAACCTGGTTGGTCGGACTTATCCTCTATGTCTGGGGTCATACCCCTTGCATTGGAATCATCATCAGTGTCGTCATCCTCAGAAGTTCCTCATAAGTATCCCACTTAATTCCAAGCGTGAGTCGAGGTATTTGCAGCGAGGAGGGTTCTCCTTGGTCCTTGCGACTTCTCTTTTTGCCCTTTTGGGAGGTGGTAGCCTTCTCCTTGCCTTGTCTCACTTTAGGTGCCATTGTACCTGAGACTAGAAATAGTGTTAGTGGTAGCACAATATCAATGGATACAATCTATGCACAAGCAGTAGGGGTACCACCCCACACTTAGTTTTGTTGACACAAATCAGTGAAGTAAAAGTGGTCGATTACTCAGATTTCGTCGACATACGTTTTAGGAGTTGTATTCCGGCAAGAAAATCAGTGATGTATCACTACTTGCAGCCATTGCATTACTTTCATGTTAGATATAACAACACTACTACATTGGGGTTACCACATAATATAGTTACTTTCAACAATCACAACCTCCTATGTCGGCAGGCACTATAAGTCTTATCCCGATGAACGAGATAGCCTAACATGTAAGTATCCAAGTAGCAATTTTAAACAATGTTCAAGACTATAGCAATTCCACAAATAGTATGACAATGATATTAAAACCAAATTCAAGTCGGAAATAAGTCAAGATGATTCTAACGTATACGTTCACTCACATGATTTTGCATTAACATTCCAAACACATGAAATTCACCAACAATCTTTCAATATGTAGCAATTTATAATAGACATAGCAACGTAGTACTTACGAGAAATAAATGAAGAATAAGAGAGTACTTACTTGCTTGAAGCTTTTGGAGGTGGTTTTGTGAATTGGAAGAGCAAAAAAGAAAATTTTGAGAGGATTTGGATGAATATGCGGCACCTTTAGGTCACTTTGCAATGTGTTGTGTTATAAAACTAAGTCCCCTTTATATAGGAAGAGAATGGGTCGGGTTATGACCCATTTACAATCGGTTTTGGAGACAAAAATCCCACATATGCGGCGCATAATGCTTGGCATAGATATGATATATGCGGCGCATTGTCTATGGCATAATGGGACATATGCGCCGCATAGTCTATGGCATTTGTAGACATATGCGCCACATAGTCTATGGCATATGAGATACTGAGACCAAATGCCATAGCATAGGCGGCGCATAGTCAAAAGCATACCTAGGAATAGGCGGCGCATAGTGTATAGCACACTGGATTCCGAGACCTTAGGCTATAGGATAGGTTGTGCATCGTTCGTGGCCTAGTTTTACCAAGGCCTAGCCTTCCTCGATGCCTATTTTGGCATGAGAAATGCTCAATCCATAGCCTTATGCATCACCATTCCTAACTTACCAACTTTACCATACAATGCATCCAAATCGTCAATCTCTTCGTTGAATACCTTTTGCACCTATATTTGCTCAAAACAATAAAAACGATTAGTACGATGGGTTGCCTCCCACCAAGCGCCTTAGTTTTGGTCGTGGCACGACTCTTATTTTTGGATTTTCATTAATTAAAAACAAATCAAGTACTAGAATGAAAGAAAATGATAAACGATAAATGAAAAATGATAAACGATGGGTTGCCTCCCATCTAGCGCCTTATTTATTGTCGTGGCACGACATGGTTACCTCGAGTACTCAGACTTCGTCGAGATAGATGGTGGATCGTTTTCTGAATGGATTCAGACGACAATGAGGCTTACTTGTAGGAGGGGTACCAATTATATCATCAATAGTCCAACCCATAGCTCTCATGTATCTCTTCAGAGTAGAGATGAGAGCTTCTACGTGCTGTTCACTTAAATCATTTGCACTCTCCGGAAGTATATTTCTACTTTCCAAGAACACATACCTTAGATAATCAGGGAGCTCTTACGATTCTAGCATTGGTGTCTCGTCAATGGGAGTCTTCGTTTTTGGTTGATTCTTGAGATCACAATCCGGTTGCTTAGGAGTATAAGACTCTATTTCTGTTAGAGCACCCATAAGTTCTTCATAATCTTCATTATCCTCATGCTCAACTTTCAGTGGCGCAGCAGACAATGGCTCAACAGTAGGCTGTTTCTCTATAGATAATGCTTTCATATCCTCATGATGAACATCAGCTACAGATAACTCATTCATGTCGCTGGGCTGCTTCATGGCTTTGCATATATCAAAGCGGACCACTTCGTCATTAATTCGAAACAAAAGCTCATTATCTTTCATGTCAATAAGCACACTTCCAGTTGCGAGGAAGGGGCATCCCAAGATTATGGGAACGTCAGAATCCACCTCACAATCTAGAATAACGAAGTCTGCAGGAAAGATAAATGAAGATACCTTCACCAACACATCATTCAAGATACCCACAGGTCGTTTTACTGACCTATCAGCCATCACGATCCTCATATTGGTTGGTGTTGGATCTCCTAGCCCCAACTTCTTGTAGACGGATAGTGGCATCAAATTGATGCTAGCACCCAGATCGCACAATGCCTTAGCAAAATTCATAGATCCAACCGTGCAAGGAATAGTGAAAGCACCAGGGTCTGCCTTCTTCTATACTAAGGACCTTGTGGCAATTACACTGCAATGATGAATATTATCTGCCGGCTCATAGCTTACTGCCCTCTTCTTTGTCAACAGGTCCTTCATGAATTTAGCGTACCCAGGCATTTTTTCTAGCGCCTCTACCAACGGAACATTAATGGTCAGCTTCTTCAACATGGTCATGAATTTGCTGAACTTTGTATCATCCGCCACCTTCTTCAATCTTTGAGGAAAAGGTGGTGGTGGGTATGGAATTGTTCTTTCCACGGCTTTCTTCTCCTCTTGCTTTCATTTTTTAGCTTTTTCAAGTTGCAAATCGTGAGGGGTGACGTTATGGACGTCAGGATCAGCTGCTGCGGCATCTTCCCCTTTCGCCGTATCATCAATGTCCACTACTTCGTCAACCACTTGCTTTCCCTTAGATGAGGTTTCCAGCACCTTACCACTTCGGGTAGTAATAGCCATGCATGACCCATCATTCCTTGGGTTTTGAACGGTGTTGCTAGGTAAAGTGCCAACCTTTCTTTGATTGAGTGCTGCTGAGAGTTGGCTCAATTGCTGCTCTATTTGCTTGATTGAAGTGGAATGAGAATCAACTAGTTGTTTCATGGAGGACAAATCATTAATTACCTCAGTAACTCCCGCGCTCGTTGCTTCCACTTCTTTCAATAATTTAGCCATCATGTCTTCCATACTTCCAGAATTAGATGTGGTGGTATCACGTCTACCAGGGGGAACGTACAAACCACTCTTTTCATTGTTTTTATTCCAACTACCTTGGTCTTTGCTTCCAGATTTATCATAATAGTTCCGACCTTGGTTTCCTTGGGTATTCCCACGGAAACCCCCCTGATTGTTCAAGTAGTTGGCCTCCTCTTCCGAATCAGATTCGTCTCTTCCTTTTAGCGCCACAACTTTCAATTTTTCGGTCTTCCCTGATAATAAATGCTTTGTCAGAAGATCCACTTGCGTTTTCATGTGCGCTAAATCTTGATCACGTTCTTCTTGTCTTCTTCTTTGGTCTGCAGTCATGCCTATAGATAAAGTGGGGCTTGCTACCTCAGAATCTCTGGTATGCCAAGCTCTACTTTGTTTCGTCATGCGATCTAGCATATTGCTTGCTTGACCAAAGGTGAGGTCCATAAAAGATCCTCCAGCTGTGTTGTCCACCACTGGCTTAGTTATTGAATTCAAGGCTCTATACAATATCTCCATGAGGTGAACATTAGTCATGTGATGGTTTGGGCATCTCGCTAGCTTTGTCTTGAACCTCTCCCATGTTTCATGAAGAGCTTCAGTGGGAAGCTGACGAAAGTTGCTGATTTCATCTCTCAATTGTGCCCTTTTGGAAGGCGGAAAGAATCTTTCTAGGAAAGCGTCTCTCAATTGCCTCCAATTTGTAATTGAATCAGGAGTCAGCCCATTCAACCATAGTGTTGCCTCCCCAGACAGAGACAATGGGAATAGACGTAATCGAATTGCATTCTGACCAACACCAGGATTGTCAAAAGACTTGCATGTAGAAATAAAGTTGATGAGATGCATATTCGGATCATCGCCTGCTAGTCCACCAAATAATCTCTTGAGTTGCAATAACTGAATCATGGTGCTCGTGATGTTGAACTTGGCTCCGGGGGCTAATGGCGGAAGAATAATGGCTCCAGTGGCACCAGCTCCATCAAGATCATCATCATCATCATCGAATGGTATTTCACGTTGTGCATCCATTGATGTACTGAACAAAAAACCTGCAGTAAACAAAAACAAAAACTAAAAGTAAAAGTACGAGAGTCTTTGACCAAAGGGTCTAGTAATTATTACGAACTTAATTGACACTTGTATTCCCCGGCAGCGGCGCCAATTTTTGATAACGCTTAATCTACAGCTCTCGTAGGAGTGTAAAGCGGTCGTTAGCAAATATAGAACCCAACTGGGTTGGGTATCGATCCCACAGGGAATAGCTTGGTCAACAAGTAAGTAAAGATTACTAGACTTTTAGTGCAAGTCTCGTAAAAATGGGGGAGTCTTGTCGTGAAAGTAATGTAACCAAAATAAGATCTAAAAACGGCAATAGCAAAGTAAAAAGAGAAAGAATGTTTTGGTGAGATGTAAACAATGAGAATTGAGAAGTTGGGGTTATGTCCACCTTCTGAGGTATACGTCTCTATTGGCTATGAGTGTGTAGAATTCTGACATGCAATTGCTTATAGAGGATTGTAGTCGATGGTAAATCCAAGCGTCTCTCGACCTAAACAAGGAATATTTCACTTTAACTCTCTCGAGCTTAAAGCGTATCTAACGGTACGAATTCTCCAAGAGGTTAGTCCAGTTACGGCACTAGCGTTTTAATAGGAAAGGGTGTCCTACTACCTTGACATTATCTCTTTTCCAGACAAATAACTTTTCTCTCGAACAAGTTAAATGTTAGACTGGCGTATTCTTGCGTTTGCAACCGCAAAGAATGTAGATTAAGATGAAGAGAATAATGATATAAGCAATATACGTGCCTTGAACTCACAAACTCACAGCAATAGATAGTAACTCATTCAGCTTCCATAACCCCAACAGAGAAGTTTAGTTACCCATGAATGCGAAGGAGATCACGCTTGACATTGTTGTTATACCACAAGATTGATTAATTTCGTGTAGCGTAAGTGGTAGGCGTGAGGCGTGAATTCCTTAGCAAAGTAACGATTCTCTTGTTGCGGAAATTAAGAATAGATGAATGGAAGAAGAAAACTAGAATTAATAGAAAGATTAGAAGAGTTGTAGAATTGTTTGTAGTGTAGAATAATAGAGGAATAGAAGATGTGTGAAGATGTGAGGGATGGAAGGAAGTATTGCGTTCTCCCTCCTTCCTCCCTCCTTATTCTCCAAAATCTCTAGCATGATAGGGTATTTATAATACCCATATCCTAATCCTACTAAGCTAATGAAATAAATAATCAAATCCTACTAGACTAATGAAATCCTTAACCCAAATGTACTAGGTTAAGGTAACATTATCATAATCCACATAAAATAATGAAATACATAACCTAATTGTACTAGGTTAATGTATCATTGTCAAAATCCAGCTTTGTGTCTGTAAGTCCCCAAAGTCTTCAGAAATGCTGTTTTAGCCCGGGACAGATTTTCCATGCAGCAGTTTTGGTCCTTAGGCGTGTAAACTTTCTTCCCTTCCTTTGTGAGCTTTCTTTTGCGTCAAGTAAGCCATAAAATGCTGATTTTTGCATCATTTATACCTGAAACTTTACTAATCATGTTCGTTAGCTCTCTTACAGGAAAAAGGACTAAAAGTGCATGAAATATATAATTTGTTCTCAAAACTTGGCTAAAATATGGGCAAAATATATTGATATAGGCGTGTAAATCCGCCTATCATCAGTAATTCACAACCCCTTTGGTTCAATTTTACCTTAGCTTAGGGATTTATACAGCCCCATAAGGTTCAATTAAAAATTATAATGCAATAGTTCAAGGATAATTCAATTCCCATATTTCTCATAATTAAAAATCAATTTCACAATGGGGTTGGGATCATAACCATTTCAAAAGTCACAAGTTTGGAAAATCACAATCCCTATTTTGTTCACCATTCTCAGGCATCAAATTGACTTTAAAACCACTATTTAAACGTAACCCATGCAGGTACAAACATGAAACATCACATAAAAAATAGATATACAAAAACCCACAACCCATGTTTTCAAAATCAACATCAATATCTCATAAATAACACTTAAAAACTTAAGCTTATAGAAAATTAATAATTAAGAAAGAGTAACATGCCTGAAATACAAAATTTCACGGAAGAAATCAGCCCTTGAGCCCTTGGATGACCTACTTCTTAGAAAACCTAAGTATGGGCGCTCGAGAGAATTTGGGAGAGCTTTGGAAGTGTTTAAGTACATTAAGGATGAAATATAACCCCCTTAAGTGCCTTATGGACGTGGGTTTTTAATTGGACAACTAGGGAAATTTCAAAAGTTTCCTCAAATTAAAAGCTAAATTTAGTCGTCAATGAGTATGGTTCACTATACGACTCATATAGTCTCATTAAAACTCTTCACTAAGAGTCATTGCCAAGGCAATCTCCGAGGCACTCACAATCTGTTGACCCTATGACTCAGCCAATAGGACTCATAATGGGACCCTATGACTCATACAGTCCAGTCATAGTCAACACAAAACCCAATTGAATAAACACTTGACATCCTACAATTTGCACATAACGACTCATAACAAATTATTATGACTCATAGTGAGCCATTGGTACTCATAGTAGAATTTAGCCACTTATTTTTCTGATTTGGTTATGATGGGTCCCTAGGACCCGTCAAGACTCCCTATGACTCGTAGGGTGAGTCGTAGTTAACACATTGTGGATAAAATTTCAAAAAAATTTCAAGGACCAAAAACCTGGGACGTTATATATTCCCTCCTCATTGGGATCATTCGTCCTCGAATGATAGGACAAGACATCTATTAGAAAGATTTGACTACAAACAAGACCACACTTACCTTTAACAAAGAGAAAAAAATAAAAATTGTAAGGAATACTCATACCTCAAGCACGATTTTCCAAAACGGGGAACAAAAATGGATATTTGGACTTCATGTCCTCCTAAACATCCCAAGTAGCTTCCTTAACCCTTTGGCTCTTCCAAATAACCTTTACCAAAGCCACGTCCTTTGTCCACAACCGACGGACTTGCCGATCTAAAATCTCTACCGGGAACTCCTCGTAGGATAAGAAATCTGAAATACCCACCTCTTCCAAGAAAAGACCATCGAAGGATCACCCACACACTTTCTTAACATAAAAAAATGACACTGTTATGCCCCGATTTGCTGAATCAGAATGCTACACGATGCTCATGACCCCGAAGGACCACAAGCTAACCCATGACTGATTTCTATACCTGTACACTAAATAAATTATTGAATAATGCAGAAACATAAAATGAAAGGCCATATGGTTCAATACTGAACATAACATGGATGAGATAACATCTGTGGGGTAATACAATACCCTAAAAAAATCTGTAAACACTGAAGTCTGAAACATAATAGTCTGCATCTAGTCTAAAAGCCTCTACTTTCTGAATAATCTGAATAGGGAGTTGATGGGGCATGTCCCCAACTAAATCCAACTAATAAATAATCAATGAAATAGTGGAGAAATAATCATGTCCTCGAAGGATGAGAACTCACTTCTATTCTGACTGCTGAGGCTGGAGTCTACTGCTGATCTGCAACTCGTGTCTCTGAACCTATGGTGTAACATAAAAAGAAAGAACCATAGCTCAAATGTGTCAGTACAATGGAATGTACTGAGTATACATATGAGGTAGGCTAATGCAAGAGTTAATATGCATGCATAATGTTAGCTGACTGTCTAATATGAATGTGTGAATGTATATATAGATACATAACTGTAACTGACACTGTGATATCGTGATTACTAAATCTGAATACTGATGACATGATATGCTATAAACTGATATATCTAATAGCACAAATAGCTGTATCTGAATATAACTGATAACATGGGTGAATGTATCTGAAAGTCCTGAATCTGATGGAACTATCTGAGTTCCTTACTGTATTTGAGTCGACTATATCTGACAGTGTTGAATCTGAAAAACTATCTGAGTTCTTTTACTGAGACTGGTACTGAAACTGTGGGAGGTAGTATTTAACTAACATGCCCCTGATACGCCATTATGGCTGAGATGGGGTCCAATCTGTCACCCCAATTGGAAGGGTGTCAATACCGCGCCACTGGTAAGGATAAGCTGTGGGTGACCATCATCTGATAGTGTTCCCTGTATGAGAACAGTGGGGCCCTTATCTGACAGTGCTTATCTACCTCATCAACCCTCATCGATAGTGCTGATGTCTCAACCTATGCTGGCTACATAGTTCTGGAATGCAAGGATGACTGCTAAGGATCACACCCTCATCTGATAGTTTGTGTCCCAATCCTTAGGTTTACTCGGTGCTAATTTCTACTCCCATCTGAATGGACACTGAACATGATTTACTGAACTGAACATGGACTGAGTTACTGAATTTTGTTGACTGATGGAATATTACTGATATCTGATAACTGACTGAGTTCATGAGATCATGGAGATCTCCTGAGTCATAAGACTGTCTGAAGTCTAAGGATTATGGCTTGACTGAGAGTATCGTGGAAATATGACATGGCTCTAGGTACACAGCTAATGTTTCGGGTACAAGTACCCCCAGTACTCGATGGAAGTAAACTGACAAAGCATGACTTACTTGAATACATAATAATCAGCATAATACATTTACTGAAGCATTTCATCAAACATGTGATAGGCATAAGATTGTACGTACATGGGGATCTCATGATATCATACTAATTAGACACTTTCCCTTCATCTAGGCATTCAACCAAACACATAGTAGGCATAGAATGTGTAAACAACATCAAACAACAATTAACTATAGTAATTCAATTCCAATTTAATCATTTAAGGGTTTAGTCCTAGGGTTTTATGAATCTATACTGATACAAATCAACCCATATGGAATTTAACACTCATTCATGGAATACAATTCAATTACTCATTATCATCATGAACAAAAGCAACCCAATCATGAAATTCATAAGAAAATCCATAACTTGAATTTAGAAAAGAGATTCTTGGGCTTCATGGATGGAAAGAGTCCATGAATGAACACTATGTATACCTTAGTTCATGCTTTCGTGAAGATTGATGGTGAAATCTTCTTGAAATTGGATCTTCTATGAAAACCCTAGCTTGTACTTGAGAGAAACTTGAGAGAAGAGAGTGTATTTTGGGTGAAAAGTGGATGAATCACATGTTAAAGGGCTTAAATAGGGGTGGGAAAACGACCCTCTTAACCCTGTACACGTCTTGTAATTTTAGTAAAAATTTCCTGAATTGAACCCATGGCGCGACGTGGCGCTATCGCACCGTGTCACTGGAATTTGACAATTGGGAAACTAAGGGATGGCGTGACATGGAGCCACCGCGTTTCCCCTTCCTTTGTGACCTGGAACTTTGGCGCGACGCAGGGAAAATCGCGCAGAGACACTGGAAAAAGGAAAATACTGAATTTGAGTGCTGGCGAAATGCGCCAGAATCGTGGACACCTACTGGAAATTGCCAAATGCCATTTCCTCTTGTGGCGCGGTGCGCCACTGACTAATATGGCACTGTTTTATGATGGGAACTTGAAATACTCATAACTCTTACCCGGGTATCAGATTTAAGTGAATCATATATCAATGGAAAGCTTATTGAATTTTCCACTCGAAAAAAATTGAAAATCGTAAAAATTCCTCATGGAATAATTATCATTCACTTTAGAAGCTAATACTAAGCATTCTTAGGACAAAATTAGCTAGAAATATTTAGGGTATTACAATATCTCCCCCTTGAGAACATTCATCCTCGATTGAGACTGACTGAAAGGGGAAATAATAAGCTAAACATGAACTGAACATGAATAACTGGAACATGATCTCATGACTGACAAGCTAAACATATGCATATCTGATGTATGTGTAACTGATTCATGAATGCATGACTGAATATGCAATGGTACTTGATACCAAGTTTATACTGGGAATATGAATACACTAAGTTCGTGATGAACACTGATCATGAAACTGAGTAAGCTTAAGGAGAACTGTTACCTTGAGCTTGATCTGAGTTGGCGGAGAAGAGGTGAGGATACTTAGTACGCATGTTTGCTTCTGCTTCCCAAGTTTCTCCCTTGATGGAATGATTTTGTCAAATAACTTTAACTAGAGGGGCTTTTTTTTTCCCTCAATCTACGAGTCTGATAGTCGAAGATTTTGACTAGAATCTATTCATAAGAGAGACTGTTCTGAACATCAATGCTCTGAATAGGGACTACGACTGGTGGATCACCTATACACTTCTTGAACAAAGAGACATGGAAGACTGGATGAACTGAGTCTAGATCTGAAGGCAATTCGAGCTCATAAGCTACCTTACCGAAACGACTGAGAATCTTGAAGGGATCGACATATCGGGGACTGAGCTTTCCCTTCTAGCCGAATATCTTCACTCCCTTTGTGGGAGATATCTTTAGATAGATATGATCACAAACCTCAAACTCAAGATCTTTTCTACGAACATCTGCATAATACTTCTATCAACTCTTAGTAGCCTGGAGTCTTTCTCTGATTAACTGGAATTTTTCTAAGGCATCGAATACTAAGTCAGGACCTATGACTGAGGCCTCACTAACTTCGAACCAACCAATTGGAGATCTACATCTCCTACCATAGAGAGCTTCGAATGGAGCTATCTGAATACTGGAATAATAGCTGTTATTGTATGCAAACTCAATCAAAGGCAAGTGGTCATCCCAACTTTCGTTGAAATCAATTGCACACGGCCTTAGCATATCTTCTAAAGTTTGAATGGTTCCTTCTGCTTGACCATCTATCTGAGGATGGAAGGCTGTACTAAGATGAACTTGGGTACCGAGACCCTTTTGGAATGCTTTCCAAAAATAAGAAGTGAACTGGATACCTCTGTCTGAGATAATGGACAACGAAACACCGTGCAATCTGACCAACTCCTTGATATAGAGTTTGGCGTAATCCTTGACTGAATAAGAGGTATGAACTGGAAGAAAATGAGCTGATTTGGTCATTCTGTCTACAATGACCCAGACTGAATCATGCTGATGACGAGTTCGAGGCAAACCCATCACGAAGTCCATGTTCACAACTTCCCACTTCCAAGAAGGAATACTAAACTCCTGTATGGACCCACTAGGCTTCTGATACTCTATCTTAACTTCCTGACATGTAGAGCACTTAGCCACAAACTCTGTAATGTCTGTCTTTATCCCACTCCACCAATAGATTTCCCGCAAGTCGCGGTACATCTTTGTGGCCCTTGGATGAATAGAGTATTGCACGCCATGCGCTTCTACAAGAATTCGCTGCCTTAATTCATCTATACCTAGAACACAGAGACGACCCTGACAACGCAAAACACCTTCTCCCCCTTGGGATAATACCTCTACTTTCTGATCCTAAACTGACTCTTTCAACTTGACAAGGCTGGGATCTCTATCTTGCTTTTCTTTCACCTCGGAGACTAGAGATGATTCTGAACTACTCTAAACACATACACCACCCTCTGAAGAATTGACTAAGCGAATGCCTAGTCTGGAAAGCTGATGGACTTCTTGAGATAACTTCTTCTTACTATCCTCCACATGAGAAACACTACCCATGGATAGACTACTGAGAGCGTCGGACACTACGTTGGCCCTGCCCAGATGATAGAGGACGCTCATGTCGTAGTCTTTCAAGAGTTCTAACCACCTTCTCGGATGGAGATTGAGATCTTTTTTAGAAAAGACATACTGAAGACTCTTGTGATCTAGGAAGACATCTACATGAACTCTATAGAGATAATGCCTCCAAATTTTTAAGGCAAAGACTACGGATGCTAACTCAAGATCATGAGTAGGATAATTCCTCTCATGGGGTTTAAGCTGTCTGGAGGTGTAGGCTATGACCTTACCATGTTGCATGAAGACACAACCCAAACCTACTCTGGATGCATTACATTACATCACGAACCCATCTGAACCATCTGGAAGAGCTAAGACTGGGGCTTAGGTAATTCGAGTCTTCAACTCCTGAACACTCTTCTCGTAATGGTCTGACCACTGAAACTTGACTTTCTTCTGAGTCAATCTGGACATAGGGGATGCAATAGATGAAAATACTTCAACAAACCATCTGTAATAGCTAGCCAAACATAAGAAACTCCTGATATCTGATGGAGAGATAGGTCTTGGACAATTTCTTACTACTTTGATCTTTTGAGGATCAACTCTAATGTCATCACCAAAAACGATATGACCAAGAAATACTACTGACCTTATCTAAGAGATCCTTCAACTTTTCTTTCAATTCTATGAGTTCTGCTGGTGCCATTCTATATGGCGGAATAGAGATAGGCCGAGTATCTGGAAGAAGATCAATGCCAAAGTCTATTTCCCTTTTGGGAGGAATTCCTAGAAGATCTTCGGGAAAGACATCTAAATATTCATTCACTACTGGGATTGATTCAAGGATGGGAGTTTTGTAACTAGTGTACTTAACTCGAACAAAATGATAGACACATCCTTTAGATATTATTTTCCTTGCCCGAAGGTAGGAAACAAGTTGACCCCTGAAAGCGGATACACTACCCTTCCACTCAAGGACAGGTTTATTTGGAAAATAAAACTAGACTATTCTATTTCTGCAGTCGACTGTGGCATAGAAAGAATGAATACAATCTATGTCGAGAATGACATCAAAATCAGTCATCTCTAATTCGACTAAGTCTGCTAAAGTGACTTTTTAAAATATCATAACCGGACAGTTACTGTATACCCGTCGGGCTATGATGGTTTTTCCCACTGGGGTAGAGACTGAGAAGGGCTCTAGTAGAATTTTGGGGCTAATTCCGAAATTAACTTCTATATAGGGAGTAACAAAAGACAAAGAAGCTCCTAGATTTAGCAAAGCGTAAACATGCACATGAAAGATCTGTAACATACCAGTAACTACATTAGGAGAATTTTCCTGATCTTTTTGGGTCTGAAGAGCATATAGTCTATTTGGGTGTTGCCCGCTCATAGCACTGGTGGTGGCACTCTACTAATTCGGGCGACCGAACTGAGCTGAGAAGTAGAGAGTACTCTGATAACCTCACTGAGGGCAGTCCCTGACTCTGTTTCCTGGCTTTCCATAACCAAAATAGACATCGCTTCCAGTTCTGCAAGCACCCTTGTGGTTCTTACCACAAGTCTGACAAAGGGGATTAGTTGGGCATTGCTGACACTGCCCTGAGACTTAGAGCCTGGCACTCTATCTCTGAACTTAGGATCTAGAGCACTGGCTAAAGAAGGAGCTGGAACTGATGACTTTGGACCAAACTAAGAACGGTTTCCTCTTTCTGATTTTGGCTGACTAAAATTGAAGCTACCTGTCCTAGCTTTCTTATTCTGCTTTTCCCTCTGCTTAATCTTCTGATCCTCTATCTGCTAAGCATGGGTCATATGTCTGGCTAAAGTCATGTCACTATTTAGCATGATAGATCTGCACTTATTAACCATGCTATCATTTACCCTTGAATCGAACTTACTCATCTTAGCTCTATCGTCTGCAACCTCATGAGGGGTATATCTGGATAATTGAGTAAACTTTAGAGAATACTCTTTCACTGTCATACTGCCTTGCCTGAGATTGATGAATTCTAGCACCTTAGCCTCTCTAAACTCTTGGGCAAAGAATTTGTCTAAGAATGTAGTGACAAACTCCTCCCACTCTATAGGACCAACATTATTTGACGTTTCTGATTTCTACTGTTTGAACCAAGTATGAGCCACATCCTGCAACTGGTATGTGTCTAACTCAGCACTCTCAACAATAGTCACCTCCATGATGTCTGTCACTTTCTGAACTTGATCGGTGAATTCCTCAGGGTCCTCATCTACATTAGACCCGTAGAAGGATGGATGATTCATTCGGGTGAAGTCCCGAATCCTCGTTGCAGCTGAGTTGGCCATTGGGTTGGCGGAATGACAGCTGGTCTCTCATTATGGGCAGTTACTGACTAGCAAAAGTGGTAAATGTGGTCCTAAAATCCACATGAGAAACATGATCGCCAAAGGTTCTTTGGGCTGAGGGGCTGACTGATTTATTCTCTTAGGAGGCATATTCTGAAATAAAGAGAAGAAGCAAATTAGACTGAGAGATTGACTTGCGATTATGCTCACTGGCACGACATGAATACTGAAAGAAGGGAAACTGTTCTTAAGTATCCCATAGCCTCTTGCACATAAATGTAGCGCGCAACACAACCATGAACAAGACTTAACTAGATGCGACTTTTAGACTTTCTAGGACTCTATTGAACCTTAGGCTCTGATACCAAGTTTGTAACGAACCGATTTGCTCAACCGAAATACTATACGGTGCTCATGACCCTGAAGGACCATAAGCTAACCCATGATTGATATCTGTAATTGTATACTGAATAAAATACTAAATAATGCGGAGACATGCATTGAAAGGCCATAAGGTTCAATACTGAACATAACATGGATGAGATAACATCTGTGGGGTAATACAATACCTAAAACAAATCTGTAAACACTGAAGTCTGAAACATAATAGTCTATATCTAGTCTGAAAGCTTCTACTATCTGAATAATCTGAATAAAGAGTTGATGGGACATGTCCCAACTAACTTTAACTAATAACTAATTAATAAAATAGTGGAGAAATAATCATGTCCTCGAAAGATGAGGACTTACTTCTATTCTAGCTGCTGAGACTGGAGTCTGCTACTGATTTGGAACTCGTGTCTCTGAACCTATGGTGTAACATAAAAAAAGCACCATAGCACAAATGCGTTAGTACAATGGAATGTACTGAGTATACATGTGAGGTAGGCTAATGCAAGGGTTAACATGCATGAATAATACTAGCTGACTGTCAAACATAAATGAGGGAATGCAAATATAAATACATAACTATAACTGACACTGTGATATCGTGATTATTGAATTTGAATACTGATGACATGAAATACTAAAACTAATATATTTGATAGCATAAATAGTTGTATCTGAATGTAACTGATAACATGGGTCACTGTATCTGATGGAACTATTTGAGTTTCTTACTGTATCTGAGTCGACTGAATATGATAGTCTTGAATCTGAAGAACTATTTGAGTTCTTTTACTGAGACTGGTACTGAAATTGTGTGAGGTAGTATTTAACCGACATGCCCCGGTTATGCCATTATGGCTGAGATGGAGTCCAATCTGTGACCCCAATTAAAAGGGTGTCAATACCGCGCCACTGGTAAGGACAAGCTGTGGGCGACCCTCATCTGATAGAGTTCCCTATAAGAGAATGGTGGGGCCCTTATCTGACAGTAATTATCCACCTCATCAACCCTCATCGATAGTGTTGATGTCTCAACCTATGCTGGCTACATAGTTCTGGAACGCAAGGATGACTATTAAGGATCACACCCTCATCTGATAGTGTATGTCCCCATCCTTGGGTTCACTCGATACTAATTTCTACTCCCATCTGAATGGACACTGAACATGATTTACTGAACTGAACATGGATTGAGTTACTGAATTTTATTGATTGACGGAATATTACTGATATCTGACAACTGACTGAGTTTATGAGATCATGGAGATTTCCTGAGTCATAAGACTGTCTGAAGTCTAAGGATCATGGCTTGACTGTGACTATCAAGAAAACATGACATGGCTCTAGGTACACAACTAATGATTTGGGTACAAGTACCCTCAGGACTCGATGGAAGGAAACTGACAAAGCATGGCTTACTTGAATACATAATAATCTTCATAATACATTTACCGAAGCATTTCATCAAATTTGTGATAGGTATAAGCTTGTACGTACATGGGGATCTCATGATATCATGCTAATTAGACACTTTCCCTTCATCTAGGCATTCAACCAAACACATAGTAGTCATAGAATGTGTAAACAACATCATACAACAATTAACTTTCGTGATTTAATTCCAATTTAATCATTCAAGGGTTTAGTCCTAGGGTTTTATGAATCTATACCGATACAAATCAACCCATATAGAATTTAACATTCATTGATGGAATACTATTCAATTACTCATTATCAACATGAACAAAAGCAGCCCAATCATGAAGTTCATAAGAAAATCCATAACTTGAATTTAGAAAAGGGATTCTTGGGCTTCATGGATGAAAGAAGTCCATGAATGAACACTATGCATACCTTAGTTCGTAATTTCGTAAAGATTGATGGTGAAACCTTCTTGAAATTGGATCTTCTATGAAAACCCTAGCTTTTTCTTGAGAGAAACTTGAGAGAAGAGAGTTTATTTTGGGTGAAAAGTGGCTGAATCATGTGTTAAAAGGCTTAAATAGGGGTGGGAAATTAACCCTTTTAACCCTGGACGCGTCTTGTAATTTCAGTAAAAATTTTCCTAATTGAACTCCTGGCGCAACGCGTCGTCTCACTGGAATTTGACAATTGGGAAACTGAGGGATGGTGCGATACGGAGGCATCGCGTTGCCCCTTCCTTCGTGACCTGGAACTTTGGCGTGACGTAGGGGAAATCGCGCTGAGACACTGGAAAAAAGACAATTCAGAATTAGAGTTCTGGTGCTGTACCGCCCCGAAATCGGGTCCCGAGATGTCACACGGTGCTTAGGGTCACAAGTGACCCCAAGCTAACCCTTTTACTGGAATAACTCATAAGCAACTGAATAAAAATACAAATCCATACAAATCAGCAGAAAATAACTCTTTTCTGAATCTGATCGATACAAAAATGGAATTTTACTGGATTATAATTCTGCCATTACAACCAAAATTGAAACAAAATACATCAACTTCTACTGACTGTCTATGAAGCCTCTACTAGCACTGACTGTAGGTAGCCGGGTCATGACTCCCGACTACCCCAACTCAATACGACTGAATAAAGAAAATACAACACTATAAACTCTGCATAACTAACCCAAGCCCTTGAATAAAAAAGACTCATCACCTGCTGACTGGATACCACGAACTGACTGGATCCGAAGGTGGAACTATACCTTGTACCTACATTCCCAGAAAATGTAGCCCACATCCGAAGATGTGGGTCAGTACCATGGAAAGGAACCGAGCATATGGGGGTGTATGCAGTTGTATAAACATCATCATCATAAATATTTATAAGAAATATGCAGGATGTATGAAAGACTCACACAGCCCGAAGAAAATCATCATAATCATAAGAGGATGAAATAAGTATAATAACACATGTGAGTCATCATATAATTTATCAATCACTTTCAGTTCATCAAGAATATTAATTCTCATAATGTAAATATCATTTAAATCTTTCGAAAGAATAACTTTCACAATTCCACTTTCAAATCACTTCACCATTCACCATAGACACAAGGAAACACACACACACTGGGAGATCCTATAACCGACATAAACCATGTGAGCCACATGGAGTCCAACGTCCAACCCACGTTGGGGAGAGCCGTACTATCCTTGCCATCAGAGTAGGACTTCCAATATCAATCCAAAAACACTAGTGATCACTATATAAATCAGCCTCAGGCTCATGTCCTACGGGGGCACGTAGTTCTAGGGAAGTAAGATCACTTTATACCTCCCACTCGGTGCTAAAGATTACTCCCGGACTTATCTTAGAAATTTAAATCAGCCTCAGGCTAACATTAAAGAAAATCCATAATAAACACTTCAACAATTTTCATCGGGAGCCAATTTGCTACCCCTTTATCATAATCAATAAAAAATGTGGATTTCTTTCACAGTCGAGTTCAAAATAGCTCATTCATGACCAAAAGGTCAAATCATTCAAAACATCTCAAATATTCAACATCAATGTGCTTATAACACACATTTTCTCAAGAACACAATTTCAAATGGGGTTCGCGACCCAAATATCAAAATCATGATAAATATCGTTCAAGATTCATGCTTTATATCACCACACATGTAAATTCATATTTCAAAATCATAAACATCAAGATTTCATAATAATCATCAAAAGATATGGGTTCATGCTTCAAATTCATAAAAAAATCAAATAAAAATCATGTCTTTGTAAGGAAAATTACTTTTGGGCACAAGAACGAAAGAGAGTTCTTGTTGAAAACCCCCACATAACTTGAATGATGAACTTTAGATCGATACTCATTTTTGAGATGTTAATCGTGCCTTTGAATGATGGTTCTTGGAGTTCTTGAACTAGGAACTTGGAATCTTGAATAAATTTGCAGAATTAATGGTGAACTTTAGAGGTTCTTGAAGTTGGATGTAGGAGCTTAGGGTTTTCTTTTTAAGGGAATTTGATGAAATATAATATATAATGCTTCTAATAGGCTCTAATATAGGGTTTGGAAGGATTTTGGGTGAGGGAGAATGACCAAAACGCCCCTAAAAATCAAATAATTCTCGCATCTGTCCATTGGTGGACTGTTTTGATAGTCTGAAGTAGATCAACCATAACGTTTTACTCTGTTATCCAAATTGGATGAAAACAATTTCATTATAAAGAGGACTCTCATATATTTCCGTTGATATATAGTATATCACCCAGATCATCGTGTACAAGGAGTTATGATCATTTGAAGTTGACCCAAAAATTCACTTTTGATAGGCTGAAGTAGATCGACCATAACCTTTTACTCCGATAGAAAAACTGGATGAAACCAATTTCATCAAAAAGAGGACTCGCAGAGCTTTCCGTTGATATATAGTATATCACCCAGATCATTATGTACAAGGAGTTATGATCATTTAAAGTTGGAGAAAAAATACGTCAGGCCTCAGTACTTTTTTCCCTGCACGTTTTACTGTTCACTACTATTCACGGTTCGATCGAATTGTTCATAACTCGTCGCTCGGGTGTCCGTTTTGGATGATCCACATATCGTTGGAAATATTATTCGATAATCTACGCAATGGTGGATCATAATCTAAGACATTCCACATGAAAAATTTATAATTCATTCTAGAAGATAGAACCCAACACGTTTACGCACAAAATTTCAACGAAAAATTTCCCGGGGTATTACAGGTGCGATGGGCCATAATCGAGGATACCTACTGGAAATTGCCTAATTCCATTTCTTCTTGTGGCACGTCACTGAATAGTATGGCGCTGTTTTACGATGAGAACTTGAAATAGTCATAACTTCTTACCTAGTTATAGGATTTAAGCAAATCATATATCGATGGAAATCTTTTTGAATTTTCCATATGACTAAAGTGAAAATAATGAAAATTACTCATCGAATAATTATTATTCACTTTAGAAGCTAATACTAGGCATTCTTAGGACAAAATTGGCTAAAAATCTTCGTGGTATTACAGAAACACTGGATGGATGAAGCTCAAGCAAGACGACAACTCCAATTCATATGCAACATTACCAACCCTCTTCACAACCAAGTATCTATCGACATAACAATGACTGAGTTTCCCCTTCTTGCCAAACTGCATCACTCCCTTCATGGATGACACCTTTAACAACACCCAATCACCAACACTAAACTCTAATTCCCTTCACCTTACATCCGCCTAGGACTTTTGGCTGCCTTAAGTCTATCCCGAATCACCTTCACCTTCTTAATGTCTTGGTGAACCAAATTAGGGCCAAATAACTTATTCTCACCAACTTCAAACCACCAAATAGAAGAGCTACACCTTTTACCATGTAAAGCCTCAAACGGATCTATACCGATGCTAGAGTGATAACTATTATTGTAAATAAATTCTATGAGAGGAAAGTGGTCAACCCAACTACCACCATAATCAAACACAAAAGCCCGAAGCATATCTTCCAAGACCTAAATTTTCCTTTCCGCTTGTCTATCTATCTACAGGTGAAAACAGTACTAAGGGCTACCTTAGTCCCCAAACCTCATTGGAACAACCTTCAAAAGTGAGATAAGAACTAGGTACCCTGATCAAGTATGATAGAGACTGGAGTACCATGCAACTTCACGATCTCCTCAATGAACAACTTGGCATAATCCTCAAAAGAATAATTAGTCATAACAGGCAAGAAGTGAGCAAACTTAGTTGTCCTATCCACAATTACCCAAATTAAATCAAACTGTTGGCGAGATCGCGGAAAACCCATAACAAAATCTATATTAATTATCTCCCATTTCCATATCGGCAAATCAATCTCTTGAGTCATCCCACCAAGCCTTAAGTGATCCTTCCACCTTCACTTGCTGACACACCATGCACTTAGCTACAAAATTTGCCTTATATCGCTTCATGTTATTCCACCAATAAATTTCCTTGAGATCATGATACATTTTCATCAAACCAGGATGATAGTTTAATGCGACTCAAGAGCTTCGGCCAAAATTTTTTCTCACAACCCATCAACATCGAGAACACATAGTCTGCCTTGGTACCTCATGATATCATCACCACCAATCTAGAAAATCATCACTTTCTGCCTACCTACATCATTCTTGATTTGCATCAAGATAGGATCTAACATTTGTTTCTCCTTTACTTCAGCACCAAGAGATGACTTTGCCACCTCTTGAACTATCATGCTACCATCCTCGAAATCTAATAGAAGAACTCTAAGATTAGCCAAATAGTGAATATCCTTCACCAAATCCCACTTCTCCTCATCCTCATAAGACAAGCTTCCCATGGACAACCTGCTAAGAGCATCAAAAACTATATTAGCTTTACTTGGATGATAGTGAAGACTCATGTCATAGTCTTTGAGCAACTCAAGTCATATCCTTTGCCTAAGATTTAGCTCCTTCTGAGTGAACACGTATTGCAAGCTCTTATGATTAGAATAAATATCGACATGGACACCATACAGATAATGCCACCAGATCTTTATTACTAATACCATTTTTAACAATTCTAAATCATGAGTTGGATAATTCTTCTCATGAACTTTCAACTGTCTAGAAGCATAAAAAAACACCTTGCCATGCTGCATCAACACACAACTCAATCCTACCCGAGACGCATCACAATAGACAACAAAACCATCAATGACCTCTGGCATAGTTAAGACTGAAGCCGAAGATAACTTATCCTTTAGTTTCTCGAAACTACCCTCACAAACATCAGACTACAAGAATTTTACCTTTTTTGAGTCAACTTAGTCAATGGGGCAACACTAGAAGAGGAACTCTCCACAAACCTTCTATAATAACCAACTAAACCCAAGAAGCTCCAAATATCAATTAGAGTCATGGGTCTAGGTCAAATATTAACAACCACAACCTTTTGTGGATCCACCATTATCCTTTCACTAGAAACAACATGTCTCATATAAGTAACAACATTTAGCTAGAACTCATAATTAGAAAATTCGCATGCAACCACTGATCTTTCAAGGTTTGCAACACAAGGTGGAGGTGATCGGCATGATCCATCTCGCTCTTAGAGTACACAAAAATATCATCAATAAAGATAATCACGAACAAATCTAAGAACAGATGAAAAACCCAATTCATAAGATCCATAAATGTTGCTGGAGCATTAGTCAAGCCAAAAGACATCAACAAAAACTCAAAATGACTGTACCAAGTTTAGAAAGTAATTTTATGGACATCCACCTCCTTAATCATTAACTTATGGTACCCAGACTGAAAATCAATCTTAGAAAAGAACTTATCACCCTGAAGCAGATCAAACAGATCATCAATCCTCAAAAGAGGATACTTATTCTTCACGGTCACCTTATTCATTTGGTGGTAATCAATATACATCTGAAGAGCACCATCCTTCTTATGCACAAAAAAAATAAGAGCACACCACTGAGACACACTAGGGTGGATAAAACCCTTGTCAAGAAGATCTTGCAACCGCTTCTTGAGTTCTTTTAACTCGACCGGAGCCATTCTGTAAGGAGGGATATAAATAGGATGAGTGTCCAGAAGAAGATCAATTCCAAAATCAATTTCCCTGTTAGGAGGAATACTAGGAAGATCATCAGGGATAGAGACACCCTTTAGAAACTTTTGGGCTCTAAGATCCAAGATAAATATTTTCTTAGGTACTAGGGGGTTACCTTCCCACTCGATTAACGTCTTATAAAGAAAATGGAAACTGACCCTTTGGGCCAATAATTAAGAGACGCATAGCACAGATGCAACTAATCCATCCCCAAAATCACATCAAAGTCTAACATGTACAAATCTATCAGATCTACTAAGGTCTCTCTACCATAGACCGACATCACATTACCCCTATAGACTCTTCTAGCCACAATGGAGTCACCTATCGGGGTGGAAACAGAGATGGGATTCGAAAAATATTTAGGATCAAAGCCAAAATGGATAGCCATATAAGGGGTCACATAAGAGAGAGTAGACACAAGATCAAGTAGACAATATACATTATGAGAGAAAATTTTAAGCATACCAGTACCAACATCGAGGGATACCTTAGAATCCTGGCACATGGCAAGAACGTAGAGACAGTTTTGACCAACGCCGGAGCCAAAAGCAGAGATAGAACCTTTTGGTGATGGAGCGGATGAAGAAGCAACAAAAATCTTATTTTCCCTAGAAGCAAACTTAGAAGGACAATCCCTATGCATAAGACAAATCTGACCATATTTAAAGCAATTGTTCCTCCCCTCTTCACTAACACCATGGTTCACCTGACCACAAAATCTACAAGGGGGATACGATGGAGCTGACTGATCCCCACTAGCTTAAGGCTGGGATCTTGGTGCTCTAAAAATATTATTAAACTGAGAGTGATGATCACCCAAAGACTTTGGATAAGAAGAACTAGCTGTAGAGTAGGAACCAGAATTACCCAACTTTTTTTTAGACTCTTTTCACCATCTATACCACTCTGTTGTTGACCTCCACCCTGATCTACGTAGCGAAACTTCTTATTCTTCTTTTCACTTATTTTCTCTTGATTCTTCTTTTCTTATTTCTCTTTTTGCATATACACCATAAGTCTACATATGTCCATATCCTTGTTCAACAAGGTAGCGTTGCTCTCCAAGATCAATTAATGGGACAACCATGAGGAAAACTTCCTCATGCTAGCCCTCATGCTAGACACCAATTCTAGAGCATAACGCGATAACAAATAAAACTTTAAGGCATATTGCTTCACTGACATCATGCCTTACTTCAGATTTACAAAATCCTTGGCCTTCGCCTTCCTCAAATCTCGAGGAAAGAAGCAATCTTAAAAAGAAATAGAGAAGTCATCCCATAAAGATGACTCAGCATCATCGACCCTAAGCTTCTCTCACTCTTCATACCATTGGTATGCTACGTCCTTCAACTGATAAGCAATGAACTCTACACCCTCTACATCAGTAGTATGCATCACATGAAATATCTTTTCCATCTCATCAATAAAGTTTTAAGAATCTTCCTCAACTGTAGAATCAGTGAAAGTAGGAGGACTCAACCTCCCAAATTGGCCAACCCTAGTGACTTAAGATGATAGAGAAACATAAGAAACACGCTCAGTTTGAGAGGCCACCAAATGAATAAGAAAATAAGTCATCTAGCAAAACTCACAATAGACACACCACCCGGAGGTGCCTAAGAAAGGGTTGGGGGACCAGTAAAGTTCTATCAGGGCAATAAAAAACAACGACCCTAGACCAGGTTTGAACTCCTGAAGTTTGACGTGCTCCGTCCATATTGTCCTCAGACGGGATAGAAAGGTTTCCACGAGTATAAGATCTTTTGGGAGGAATAATCTGAAAAGCGAACATGCGAGAATTAGAGAAGATTCAAAACCTTAGTTTCTATAGCTCGAAAATAGAAAAAAAAGATTAGAAAACTTTCCTAAATACCTAGTAGGCTCTCCCTTATAAGTGTGGCGTTCTACACACTCATAAATGAGACTCTACTTGACACGATTTTGTTGGACACCTAATGACACCAAACCTAGGCTCTAATAAGATCTTTGTCACGACCTGAATCAGGGCCTGGCCCTGACGGGTATCCCAAGTCCCACGTAGACCGGATATCAGCCCCTGTACCTAACCAAACCAAACACAAAATTCTCTAATGTTGGGTAAATTTGAAATATATAACAAGATAGCATGCAACAAGCTTAAGAAAATTCAAAATATATCTACAACCGATGACCGATAACCTGCTAAATAATTGACCAACATCACCTAATATATACAGTAATCCAAACAAAGCCTCTACCAAAATTGAGTATCAATAAAGCATAGGTACATGCCTCCGACTATAACCAAAAACAAGTCTCAACAGTTTGAGATATAAGAGACCAAAACATAAAATGTAGACTTTTGAAGTATGGAAGCTCACCACCCGAATCTTACTTACTAAGCAAGAGGGGTAGAAGTATAGAAAATTCCTACATCATCTGGGGATACACTCACTTTAAAAATTTAGCCTGAATTACGTAGCTCAACCATCATGGCATACAAAGTTACCCACGAGCTATATGGGCCAAACTCTCCCACAGATGGTAGGGCCCCAGTGCATGTGGCCTCATGAACCATGAGGTATACATATGCACTATGGGAGACTCAAACCTCTTTTCTTATCAAGGTGACACAAACACCGAATTATGTCATAAGATATGAAGGACTCAATCCTCCCAATCAAATAATATTACTAAGGGGGGCTCGAACCACCTGGTCATATAGACCCCCATAATGCAATCGCGGTTTCTAGCATTGGTCTCTCGAACCTCCACTTTCACGTCTCAGCTACACAACCCTCATTAAAGACCGTGATACACATTTAGGCATTCATTATTGGTATTATCAAACCAACTATACTTGTAAGGTAACGTCAACATGCCACAACAATTATCTTCACTTGGGGAAATTCACAACCCCTTTGGTTTAATTTTACATTAGCTTGGGAATTACACAACACCATAAGGTTCAGTTCAAAATAATAATGCAATAGTTCAAGGATAATTCAATTCCCATATTTCTCATAATTAATAACCAATTTTACAATATAAAGTTTGGGTCATAACTACGTCAAAAATTACAAGTTTGGGAAATTACAATCCCTAGTTCGTTCACCATTTTCATGCATCAAATTGACTTTAAAACCACCATTTAAGCATAACCCATGCTGGGACAAACATAAAACATCACATAAATAATAGTTATACAAAAACCTTCAACCCATGTTTCTAAAATCAACATCAATATGTCATGAATAACACTTTAAAACTTATTCTTTTAGCAAATTAATAATTAGGGAAGAGTAACTTGCCTGAAATATTAGGTTTCACGAAAGGAATTCAACCCTTGAGCCCTTTGATGACCTACTTCTTGAAAACCCTAAGTATGGATTCTTGAGAGAATTTGATAGTGATTTAGAAGTGTTTGAGTATGTTAAAGATGAAATATAACCCCATTAAGTACTTTATGGATATGGGGTTTTAATTGGGCAATGAGGAAATTATCCAAAGTGCCCTCAAATTGAAAGCTAAATTTTAGACATTAATGACTACGTGTCACTATATGACTCGTATAGTCTCAATACAAATCTTCATCATGAGTCATAGCCAAGTCAATCTCCAAGGTACTCACAATCTGTTGATACTCCGACTCAACCAATAGGACTCATAATGGGATGCTATGACTCGTAGGGTCCAGTTGTAGTCAACATAGAACTCAATTGGTTAAATACTGGACATACTATGATTTTCACTCAACGACTCGTAACATATCTTTATGACTCATAGTGAGCCACTCATACTCAGAGTAGAACTTAGCCACTTATTTTCTGATTTGGTTACGATTGGGTCCCTAGGACCCGTCAAGACTTCCTACGACTCATAGGATGAGTCGTAGTCAAGACAGTGAGGATAAATTTTTAGAAAATATTCAAGGACCAGAAACCCGGGGCATAGCAGATACAAAATGAGCCTCTTAGACAACATACGTCATTCACTGAATTGAGATACATATTAATATAAATGTTTAAATTACTATTTGATTACTCATCAATTAATTTATCAGTTTATTTAAATATGCCTGCAAATTATAATATTTGAAGTATATTATATTTTATAGTTATTGGTTGAGATACATTATTCTATAAGAAAAAATAATATATGGAATAAATTTTTAAATGTATCTTACACATAAATCTGACGTAAATTAAGAGAAGTACATAATTCTTAGATGTATCTGAAAGTAATCAAGAGAGATACATTATTTATAGATGTTGTGACATATAGCTATATCTTACATATAAACTATATCTTATAACATTATTAGTGTATCTTAGAGTATTTTATTTTTGATATAAACAAATATTACCTTTGTAAGAGGCTCTCTTGTTGTAACTTCCGCATCTATTCGTTTTGAAGCATGAGTTATGCATCTTCTGATGCATAACTTTATTACCTTCTTAAGTCAATGCCTTTGCTTTCTTTAGTCAAAATATCCATTTTCTTGTGTCTTTTGATACATAAATATTTATATATCTAGACCTTAAATCTCAGTCAATTACATCACTGTTGTACCTTATTTAGGGGTGGTCGTGTGTATTATTCGGAGAGTCATTCTTCGACAACATTAATTGACAGTGATGAACTTCTAATTCCACCGCTCAATTTTTCTGTGACTGATTACGATGCCTTTCGATAGAAATTCAATCTAATGAAAATTGAAGCAAATGAAAGAGAAAACAAAGAGAAAATAAAAGATGAAGGTGATTCCGTTGTTGCTGAAATGGTATGGAGATTGGATAGTTTACGTACTATAGTTTTCAATTTTTTTTTTCCATTGATGGTGGTGGTAGTGCAGTGGAGATAGATATTGGGGTTTTGGGTGTTCTAGAAATTTCTAGTGGTGTGTTGTCTGATGCAGTGGGTGTTGGTGGATCTAGTGGTTACAGTTTGGATATTTAGTTTGATTATGGTAAATTTTATTCTGTAATTTGATTTAGTTTGTTGTGTTATTTTTGAATTTATGTTTATGTGAATGCATAGATATTAATGGAGAGAAGGAAGGGGAGGTTAGGTATTAGAGGTATTAAATTGGTTGAGAGAAAATTTTTAGTCGAACTTTTAGTGGGACAAATACTATATATGATTTTTTAGAATGACAATGATATATCTGAAAATTTAAAGAGAGAGAATGTGGATTTTAGTAATTAATATAACGGATAGGGACATTAAGTAGTTTGATAAGTTAAGTTGTGGTATTAGATAATTTTTTCTTAAATAATATTAGGACTATTTTATCCCACTATTATACTAAAATAGTGGGATTACTATCCCTTATGGGTGATGATATAAAATAGTCTCAAGAGATATTTAATGAGTTGGGATATCCCTAGTTATCCTATTCAATGTAACAAATAACCCTTGAATAAACGAGTTTGTATTCATTTCTTTCTTTTAATTAATGAGTTTAAGGTATAAATTTTATTAGTCTATTAGAGATAAATAAAATTGTTCAAGCACATCGCCAGACCCTAAAACTTGATACCAACTTTCATTTTGACACCTCAACTAGCCAATGTTTATTTTAAACATCCTAAACTACTATCACACTGTGCCATTTTGATACTTGTTGCTGACATGACAAAATGAGTGTATGTGATAAACACGCTGAGCGCATGATGAGGCTTTTTTTTATGGAAAAGAAATATTTTTTTGCTTCTTCTCTCCCCCTCCAAGCACCTGCCAACACCATCCACCAAACCATAACCATACTATTTTTTAAAATCTTATAAAAACATGAAAGAACAAAACAAGAAAAACTATCACACCAACTTTACAAAAATTTACAAAACATGAAAGAATAAAATGCAAAATATTTTTAAAAAATTCTATCATTTTCATTGAAATTTCGCCAAAAATTCAGTTATGGAAATAGTTAGCACTATTATTGCATATAATTTGTTTTTTTTTTAAAATTTTACTTAAAAATAATTTGTGATTTAAATATTTCGTTTCAATCACCATTTTATTTAATAACTTATATTAGAAAAATTAAGAAAATAGAAATAAAACAACAAAATATTTTTTTTAAAAAAATTATTGTTGCAAAAAGAAAAGGAAAAGAAAAAAAAAGGCCAAGTGCTTATTTTTTTTGTAAACAAAACTTAGCGATTTTTATTGTAAACTATTTACTTTTTTTATTTATATAATTAAAATTTTTCCTTTATTTTATCAGACAAAAATAAAAAAGTGCAAAAATCTACCTATCCCATATTTCCATGGCCTAGCTTTTGGCCATATCATTCCATATTTGGGGCTCTCAAATCTCATAGCTCAAAAGGGTAACACAGAAGCCACCATTGATGTACCTTATGAACAAATCAAGTACCTTAAACTTTCCCAAGATGGACTCGAAGAACCAATTGCTAAGTTTCTCGAAGATTCAACTCCTAATTTTATATTCTTCAATTTTTTTACTGGATTCCTTTAATCACTTTAAAATTCAATATTCCGACAATTTATTGCAACATATTCATTGTCAACACTGACTATGAAATCCAGAAGATATCAAAGGAATACTCTATTCCCCCAAATGGGTGCTGTTTGAAACCACCATTGCTTTCAAGCTGTTTGATATTTTGGGAATCTTTGAAGCTTCCTTGAAAGGTGAGGAAGAGAATGTTTCTGATAGTCTTCGTATGTTTAAAATTATTGAACACAGTGATTTTCTGATATTCTTCGTATGTTTAAAGCTATTGTATACTGTGATCTTTTGCATGTGAAAAGTTGTTCAATATTTGAACCAGAATGTTTGAAAATTGTCGAAGATCTTTACTAGAAAATGGTTTTCCAGTGGGTCAACTTCCAATGACATTTTATGAAGATGACACCACAAAAATCGATGCGTGGGAAGAGATGAGACGATGTCTATATAAGCAAGAAAAGGTCAAAGTAATTTAAGTGGCTTTCGAAAGTGAAGAAAAATCAACTCAAAATAAATCCATTGGGCTCTCCCTGGTTATAGCTTTCTAGGTTGCCCTTTTTGTGGGGTTTAAGAACTAAAAAAAGTGAATCTAATGATGAATTGATTTAATTACTAGAAGATTTTGAAGGCAGAACAAAGGGGAGAGGAATTGTGTGCACGAGTTGGGCGTCACAACTCAAGATACTAAGTCATAACTCAGCGGATGAATTTTTGACTCATTCGGGGTGCAGTTTAGCAGTTGAAGAAATACAATTTGAGAAGCTATTGGGTCTGTTAACATTTCTGGTTAATCAAGGGATAATTTCTAGGCTATTGGAGGGAAATAAGATGGTGTATTTAATGTCAAGACATGATCAAGATGGCTTATTTACTCATGACGCGGTGGCTAAATCAGAATTTGGTACTCATTGAAAAAGAGGGTGAAATTTATCACGAAACGATTAAATGGGTAAAATATAATTTTTGTGACGAGGAAAGACAAAATAATTATATGAAAAATTTATTAAGTTACCCTCAAAATTATAGAAAGATTAAAATTTTTACTATATAGAAAGATGAGTAGGAGGACGACCAGTGGCATATTTGTAATTTAGAATCAAATAATGGGTTAATTTCAATATTCTTTATATTAAGTAGCAAGTTTATTGTTAAAGACATAAAAAGTCATTTTTCTTGAGTCACAACTAACCATTAGTTGGTTCCGTTTAACATTCAAGTATTCTCTAGAATTGATTATTTATGTTTATGTTAAAGTTATTATATATTTTTTTATCTTTGTAATAATGAAAAATAATTAGGATAAACAATACTCTCATTATTATTATTTATTTTTATTTATGCAGAAGAGTGAGTAGGTGGGACGATCAAGGACATTCCTGTTATTATAAAAAAGAAAAGTGCATGAGTTGTTTATTTATAAGCCTTAAAATTTGTACATTAACTTTTAATGACAAAAAAGACAAACCTCTTTTATAAATATCAATTATATCCGAAATTGTATAATATCTCATGTGGACCCCATAATTTTCTTTACAATTTTCTATAAATATTTTTGTGCTTTTGTTCGTCCTAATACACAATATTCATTTCTATTTATAAATATATTTAAAATTATAATATTGGACTCGTAAAAGGGCCTTTCATTATCTAGTATAAAGAGAAACTTGGGTATGCATGCACCTTTCAATAATTGAGATTTCAGGCTAATTTACGTATAGATAAATTATTTTATCGAATATCAATTATGTTAACAAGTAAAGAATGCTTTCTTTTCTTTTTGATATTACATAAAAAAATTTACTCTAAAAGTACAAAGTCGGTTGTCGTTTAATTTAAAGGGTAATTTAACTTATGTACCATTATGTAAGAAATGTCTATGTGTGATCAATAATAATTTGATAAATAATATCATATAAAGATTGTTATATACTGTTTATCTATTGAGATTAGAGAACACTTGTTCCTTTAATGAATTTTATGTGACAAATATCCAGATTTGTCAATATACCCTAAAACTATGTATCACACTTGCACCGGCACAATACATAGCTATCTATCTATCTATCCATCCATCTATCCATCCATCCATCCATCCATCCATCCATCCATCCATCCATCCATCCATCCATCCATCCAGCCATCCATCCATCCATCCATACATCCATCCATCCATCCATCCTCCATCCATCCATCCATCCATCCATCCATCCATCCATCTATCTATCTTTTTGCTCTTCATTAAAACACCCCATAATAGATAAAATCATCTTTTCAGTTTTAAAAAAAATAATTATCATTAAATTATTATTCAAATATTTCGATACAAAAAGAAAAATAAGGAAGAATAACATAACTAAAAGGAATTAAATATAATATGGTAAATTTTTAATTAGGAGTCCTACACAACTTTTTTAGGAAAAAAACTATCCATGAAAAGGAAAAAAAGAAATTTAAGAACCAAAAGTTACAGTTAAAAAAAAAAAAAAGGAAGAAAAGAAAAAGTACGAATTTATCAATGAAAATATTACAAAATACACTGTCCTAAAAACGTAAATTTTGGAGAAATAAAATAAAATCAAACTCCATTAAGAATTCGTACAAAATCTCCAACATTCAACAAAGTCAACATCAATATATATATTTTTTGGAAAATAAATAAACTGAGCAGTTTTGGTTATAATAACAAAGTCCTTTTTTCCGTTCATAATCAATTCTAATAGAAATCAAATATGAGTCCAAAATAAAATTCTATAAAAGGAGTTATATTTTCAAATTATTTTTCATCAATTTTATCCTAGCTTTTTCAGAGGTTTATTTATTTTTTGATCTTCTTCATCAATTTTATCATAATCTTTCTCCAGATTTGTATTTTTTCAATTTCTCCTGTTATGGTCTTCTATGAATATTGGATTAATAAAAGTATTTTTTGCTTGATATAATGTAATTTGAAGCTTTAGTTAGTAGTTAGCTAAATGGTCTTAGATTTATTTCTTTTTAGGATTTATACGAGATGTTAGATTTTGATTTTATTTTTATTTTGATATCCTCCTATGTTGTTCTATGTGTAGCTTTGTTTCGTCGTTTTGAGAAATTTATTTTATGTATTTCACCATTTATGTTCTGTTTTTGTGATAGGTCTTGTGAAAAAACTATCATGTTGTTAGCTCTTGATGGATGACTTGCAGTTCTTTCATCATAGTTTTTAAATTGTCATCTTCTATCTCAACATAATCTATTCTGTTATTGCTAATTTTCCAAAAGGAGCTCTAAACTAAAAATGCTTTGTCCTTTCAAAAGAAATTGAGTTAGTAAAGGACTCCTTTCAAATCATTATCAGACAAATTGGGTTCTTACTGAAAATAAATTTGTAAAATATTTTGCTTATTTATAGAACTCAATGACTATATATGTTGTGCAAGTGCATAACAAGTTTTTTTTTAACGATTTGTATTTACAATTGTAAACACGTAATTTTGTCCATCCCCAAATTATTTTTTATCATTTTTACCCCGTCTTACCACGTATCTTCACCCATGTGATACTTTCCACACAATTACTAATCCAACAAACTCTTAACCATTTCTGATACCTCATCATTATAAATTCTATCTCATCCCAACCATCCTACCCCACTTACCCCCCTTTCCTTCACATTTTTTTGGATTCCCTTTAACAAAATAAGGCACACACCTCACAAATAAAGGGACCCACATGGGATTAACACAATACACTACATACACATTCACACATTTTACACCGATACTTCTCCATACATACCTATCCTCCCTACTTTCCTTACCATGACATACGCACACAGAGCCATATAATTCTCTATTTTTTCTTCTTTCATATATATACACAACACACTGTACAGATGCAGAACATACACATCTTCACCATTACTCTTACGGATTACCACCACGCACAGAATACACACTGACCCCCTGTCGGAAAGCACACCATCAAAATTACACATCGGTGAGGAAGATGGAGAACTGACAGATATAGAGAATAGGATTGGGAGAGAAAATAAAATAAAGGAGATGATCGAAAAAGGGTTCGAATGGGTGTGACGTTAGGAATCGGCGAGTTTCTGCCTGAAAGCTGTCGGAATCGCCACTGAAAATATCAAAAGTTGTGGTTTACCTACCGTTCTGGCCAATATCATTTTAGGCTGACTTTGATAAGGCTTCACCGGAAATTGGGGTTTAGGGTGTTTATCTACTTTTTTGTGGATTGTTTGGTACAAATCAAATTTTGGGTATTGCAATTTGGGCTGGTTCTTAACTAACTTGGAGTTCGATTGATAGTCAAGATTTGGTATTCGTTGAGGATTTTCGTGATGGCTCCTTATGCCCTTCATAAATCAATCGAAAGTATTCAAAAGGTCCAATTCTTGAACTCTTTCTCTTTATTTTACCTTAATTTGATTGGATTGATTCTATGATCTTGTATTTGATGGTTGGGTTTAAGTGTATTGTGGATGTTTGAAGTTGAAAATTGACATGGTACCAATTTGGTGTTAATGTCGTGGATAATTATTTCATGTGAAAATTTGGTGTTAAAGGAGAATTTGGGGAGGAATTAAGAAAGTGATAAAAAAAGTGAATTTGAATTAATTTTGATTTATTATTATTTTATTTTATTTAGAATAAATATCAATTTTGTGAACTCGATAGGATCATATTTTAGGCCAAAAGTTTAATAGGCAAATCTTAGGTTGGGTAGGCAAAATTTAGTGGATTGTTGAATATTTAAAATGAGTGTTGAATGGTTTTCTTTTTGTCGCACTTGGATCAATTATATTATTTGGCTGGGAAATGCCCCGAGGTGTCTGTATTATTTTATCCAGGGAATGCCTTGAGGTATCTTCATTGTTTTATCCGGGGAATGCCCCGAGAAAGTGGTACTCGAAGATGGCGCGCGATCAAGACCCAAAATGTTGGGTAGAGTTTAGTTTAGGATTAACCTAGAATGAAGTAGGTTTACATTTCCGCATTTTTCATTTTTGGGACTGTATAATTCAAACTGGACACTATTTTTTATTTTTGATTGTTTGGTTGTTTTGTTTGTTTGTTATGTGTTTTGTTGGTTAATACACTTTGTAGTATCATACTAGCCGATATACTTCACGAAGCGACCTTAGTTGAACCACGGGATCGAAGGGTGCCTAACACCTTCCCCTCGATCAATAGAATTCCTTAGATGGAATTTCTGTTCGTGGATCAGTTTAAAAGAGTCAACATCATTTTGAAAAGAGATTTCCAAAGGTGACTTGGCACACAGGATTTATGCCAAGTGTCGACTCTGAGTTTAAATGTAAATAATTCTTTTTGAAATAAAATTTTCAATTTTTGTCACTTAATAATAAAAATCCTTTCAAACCTTAAAATAAATCTTTTTGGTAAATAAGGGGTGTGACAACTCTGTGACTCTGTTGGAGATTTTTTGGAATTTGAGCTTATTTTTGAAGTTGTATCCGCTTAGTTTGATATTATGAGTGTATAAATATTGTTTGTGTTATCGTTTGTATTTGTTTTATCATTATGGCGTGCTTACGTGCTCTTTGTTTACAACTTTTTCTTATTTGTTACCTCTTTATATCTGGCATTATGTGCATAACCCGAGTCAATTCCTTTGCAACAAGTCCCGTAGTATATGCTGTGTACCCGACCTCTGATTGAGTCACCCTTAGTTTAGAAAGGGGAGACGTCAGTTGGTATGGAGTAGGTGGAAGTAATCGTAGCCACTATCGACCATACACTCCCCCGAACAGCCTTGTTGGTGGAACCCCAGGGTAGGTCAGCCTTTAGGTCATGCTTATCTGAATAATATTGAGACCTAGCAGGACCCACTTGGTCCTTTGTAGGAGACTTACCCCTAAAACATCCGTATGTGCTAATTGTTGCATCTTTGAGGGTTACAGGATCATTCAATGAACTGATTTGGGAAAATCATGTTCTAAAATTAAAGAAAGTGTGTAGGCAAGGAAAAGTTAGAAAAAAAGTGAGTCAAGAAAAAAAAGAGTTTCGTAGTTTTTAGTGTTCTTTATGGCTTTTTTTTTTTCACAATTCAAAAATTCAAAAATATTTTTTACCTTTTGCACTCATTTACTCAAAAAATAAAGCATTAAAAAGATTTTGCCTTTGTTTCCTTTAACAAGCATTTATAATTTGAAAATTTCAATTTTTTTTTCAATAAGAGTTTTTTATAAAGAAAAATTCAACAAAAGACGATGGTAGAAGCTTTGAACATTTCAAATAAAATACCAAAAAAAAATTTCTTTTGAAGTTGTTGGTGTTAGTTTTAGGTAAATTGTCTAATTAAACCCCAAAAAAGATTTCATTGACTTTGTTCACCATCTGTATTTGGTCGTGTCTCTTAAGTCAGGGTCAATCTGTTAGTTATTCCATAATTATTCAATCTGGATGAACTACACACCCCCAATTCTCCTCTCTCGATAGTGAGATATATAGGCATTCCTTCGTGGGTTCGGTGATCTTATTAAAAATATTTAAAAAGATTTACTTCATTCTTCATTTAAAGTAGGTGTTTCATATATTCCTTGAAAAGAAAAAGACAAAAAGATTTTTATTAATAGTCTTAGGTTTAATTTTGGAATGAAATCAAAATTGAAAATCCAAAAACCTTTAGTCAGTATCTTTGAAAAGTAATGATAAAAGAAAAAAATAGAATATTTTTCCCTCTGTTTTAGATTAGTTGTATGCACATGTTGCTTCATCTAGAAAATATTAAAAAAAAAGATTTTTCTTTGAGAATTTTAGGTTTCATTTTCGGATGAATTTTAAAATAAAAAAGACTGTGTAAATATCTTTTGAAAAAAAAAAGAAAGAAGAATTCATTTGGTAATAGATTAGTTAATCCATGCATTTTTCCATATGAAAAATACAAAAAGATTTCCTCTTGATAATCAGAGGTTTCATTTTGTATAGGGGATTTAAACCTGAAAAAATTCAAAAAGATTTTTGTCATTTCTTTTGACAATTTGTTATTTTCTTTTTTTCTTAAAGTTTCAAGAAAAAGAAACAAGAAAAAGAAAGAGAGTTTTATTGACCCTTTTGTGATCAAGCTTCACGAACTACGCACACCTAATTCTCTTCTCTCAGGAGTGAGATACGTAGGCACCCTTCTGGGGTATAGTGATCTTTTTAAAACAAAATAAAAAAAGAGGTTTTAAAAAAGCGTTGAATTCTAACGCATTTGTTATCTCTTGTTTAGTTAGTTTAAGGTAGCTGGTTTGTAGCATCCTGTCTGGTCCTCCACATCACACTAAATCCAAGAAAGAGTTAGTTGTGTCCAACCAGGATATAGAGAGTGACATCATGGATTAAGCAAAAAGTTGGGAAAATGAGAGTTTAAAGCAAGATATTTGAGACTAAGGCAACAAATGACAAAAATGCACCGAGCTTGGGCCAGTTGGTTGCCTCCTTCTGCATTTCCCTCTATTGATCCTACAAATACTATGAGTTTTCTACCAAAATTACAAAGTCAGTTTTCTACTGTTGCTGATGCACCACAACATGCCTCAGAATTTATTCCTCAACTGCAACTCAATACTTATACCACTCTTTCTCTAGCTCCTTGGCATAAGCCTACTACATTCACAACACCACATGTCGTCTATGATTTTGTTGCTCAATGCTCTACTGAGGGTTCCATATTGGCTAGCTACCCCCCAATGGTTGTGCTTCCCCATACTGCTAGTGGACCCATGTTCAATACTCTTTATAGTCATTTCTATACTCCTGAACCTATTGTTAAGTTAACTGGACTACCAAAATTTCATAACAAAAAGCCTAGCATGCCAGAAGAGCCAGAGAAAATTGTTGGAAAATTAAGGAGTGTAGAAAATTCTATGAAAAGTTCCCTAGGACTTTCGGATAAAGAAGATGTTTCATATAAAGACTGGGCATGTCTTCAAGTATTAACCTTCCTTCAAGCGTTGACATATTGAAATTTGAGGAGAAAGATAGATATGATGAATTCCTGAAACATTTGGGACCATACTGCAGTCAATTAAGGGTAACTAGATGGAAGAAGAATGAGGAAGATCTAGCTGCTATTTTAGTTGGACAACGGGCATGCCTAAGAAGACCACGTCGTCTTTACTCTCAGTCTCAAGCCCAAGTTTATACCCAAGCTCTATATAATCACTCCTAAATTTCATTATACTTCATTTCCCCACCTTCATATCCAGTATATAGCACACAACCATAAGTTGAACCCCTTTCTTACCCACAATGGCTCGTATCGACTCCTCAGAGTCATCCTCCAACTTCACCAACATATCAAAGCCCTTCTAGGCCTGATGTTTCATCCAAGTCAAACAATGAAAAGTGGAAGAATTCTAGGGATACTTTCATATCAATTGGAGAGTCGTATGCCAGTCTGTTCTAGAGATTGGTACAGTGGGGCATAATCACTCCTCTCCTTGGGTATACTCCTGATCCACTTTTAAAAAAATTTAATCCTCATGTATGATGTGCATATCATTTTAATGTTCAAGGTCATAGTACTGAGGATTGTTGTTCTTTAAAAAGAGAAATAGAAAGTATGATTCAAGATGAATTGATCGTAGTGCAAAACATTAACACTATGTGCATCACGCAAAATCCTAATCAAAGCCCTTTTAGGCTTGATGTTTCATCCAAGTAAAAAAAGAAATGAGTTAGAAGTCGAGGGAGAACTTCATACCAATTAGAGAGTTGTATAATAGTTTATTCCAGATATTTGTACAATGGGGCATGATCACTCCTCTTCTTGGGTATACTCCTGTCCCACATTCAAGAAATTTTGATCCTTATGTACGGTGTGCATATCATTCTGTTGTTTAGGGTCACAGGATTAAGGATTTTTGTTCTTTGAAAAGATAAATAGAAAGGATGATTCAAGAAAAATTGATTGTAGTGCAAAATATTTACACTACTAGCATCACATAGAGTCCTTCACCAACACACGATAATGCACAATACATATAAAACAATGAGTTAAGCATGGGGATCCAGAACTTATTTGTTGAAGGAAATATGTTAGACATCGGTGGAAGCTCTAGTCATGATTATATGCTAACTGGTGGCTAAGATGTCAAGTTCAACAATTGGGAAGCCACTCCTTTCCTTACTTGGAAGGATTGTTAGTAGTTTGTTTTATTTTCTTTCTGTTTTTCGAATTATTTCAGGGTTTTAGTTCAAAATCTATCTTATTTTGTTTCTTTATCGTCCTTGTTTAAACCCTTCTATCTTTCCTTTCAATGAAATGTGATGTCCCTTGATTATTTCATTTTATTTTAAGTTTTTTGTTTGTCTTCTTTGCATAATACATTTTACGTTGGATTCTCGTGTTATGACATGCTTGCATAAGTTTCAGTCAGATCTTAAAATCCAGTTTTAATCAAGACACATTGAATCAGAGGGCTAAAGTTAGAAAAGAGAGCATTTGAGAAAATAGGTAGAGTATTGAGTCATTTGGTAATCAAGTTGAAGCCTTCTTTAAAAATGAAGGCTATTATTTTGAGAATCATAAGAATAAATTGGTTATCAATTAAAAGGCATATCTTAATTAGGTCAAATAGTGAATGTGTGATCCTATGTCAAAGAGAATAAAAAGAAAATCAGCTCCATGAAGTCATGTGTCCTTCAGCATGAGTAATGTACAACAAAAGTGGAGTGGTGTTAAACAAAGTAAGAGTAGTGATGCACAAATTCAATTAAAGTTAGTGTTGTAAAAATGTCATGAATGATTTCCATCTTTTACTTTCACATTGCACGATATGTACTGCATTTTCAAGGATTGATATGACAGAGGCATTTTATTCTGCTATCCAAACATTATGTCATCCTTTGTGAACCCCTTTTGAGATTTAGTTCTATTTTATTTCATACCTCTCTTTTGGAATCAAGATAAGAGTCAGTAAAGTTCAAAAGAAAAGTGTCAAGCAAAATAATAGAGTAAAAAAAATGTGTCAAAAAGAAAGAAAAAGAAGAATGTCAAGAAAAATAAAGCCAAAAAAGGTTTCAAAGAGAAAAAAAGAGTTAGAAAAAAAGAGAGAAGAAATCAGAATCAAGCAAAGAGCGAGCTATTGAAACTACGTGTGACATGATTCTCCTCTCGGGGTGAGATATGTAGGTTGCTCTACTCTGGGATCGGTCCAACCAAATAAATAATTTAGAATTGCTCGGTAAAAAAAATTGGAGCATGAGTTAATCTTCCTTGTTTATGTCAATTTTAAATGTTATAAGTCCCACCCCACTTCAAGTTTTATTTGGTCCTCATGAAAACCTTTCTTTCTAATCTTTTTCAAAAGCCAAGTTACAACCTAAGAAATACCTTCAGATCAATCTTTGAGAATGATAAGGATAAGCGTGCAATGCATGTGATGATATATTTTGGGAAATACTTGTCTTCCTCAACACAAGGAATCAGGAGAGAAATAAAAATGAGAGTCTTATTGGTGAAAACTTTCACAGGTATCATAAGGCGATGGTATGTTGAGAGAGATAAAAATGACAGAGTCTTATTGGTGAAAACCCTCACGGGTACCATAAGACAATGCTGAGTTGAGAGATATAAAAATAAGAGAGTCTTATTGGTGAAAAAAACTTTCGGGCACCGTAAGGCGATGGTAAAATAAAAGAGATAAAATGAGAGAGTCTTATTGGTGAAAACCCTCACGGGCACCGTAAGATGATGCTGAGTTGAGGGAAATAAAAATAAGAGAGTCTTATTGATGAAAAACCTCATGGACACTATAAGGCAATAGTAAGCTGAGAGAAAGAAAATGAGAGAGGCTTGTTGGCGAAAACCTTCAAGGCATTACTAGCCGAATGAGGTCTCTGAATGTGATTGGATCAAGAAAGTAACTCAATTTCAAGGACATTAACTCAACAACAACTGGTGGAATGTTTGGATTAAAAGATTAGGCAGATTAATTCAAAATGCATGGCACAATCATTAGAATTGATTGTCATTTTCAGATAAATCTTTTCATTTCTGTATTTTCTAAAAGGGACAAATAGTGTCTTTTCCTTTTTCTCTTTATTTCTATTTTTGTACTTTTGAGTCTGTCATTCGAACAAAAATCATTTTTCTCATGTCTTTGAGTCAAGTTCATCTAAAAAAAAGTGTAAAAAGATTTTAAAACTGGCTACTAATTTCTTTAATTGCAGAAAGCAAGACAAAAGGCTAGAACTTGAAAGAAATGAGATTGAGAGTAAGAACAAGTTATGCAAAAGGTTGTTGTCAACAGACAGATTTGGGGGATTCATGGAAATACCAAGGTTAGAAAAGAATTATTTGAGAAACATAGCAAAGCAAAGATACTATGTTTGTTTCAAAGTCATTATTAATATTCTGAGTTTGGATCAATGGTACAACAAGATAATAACAAATGCTAATAATTGGAAGCAAGATTTAAATGTGACGAGTGCAAGAGAAATCACCTCAAAAGCTAAAGCCACAAATCAACCACCATGTTTTAAACTCACAAGTTTTCTTTGTATGAAATAGGAGCAGTTGCTACCTTCTAATCAAAGGCTTCAAAGCGCAAATATCTAGAGGTGTAATTTCTTATTTCTGCAAATGCAAGATTGGTGTTGATGTATAGATTTGGTAATAAAAATTATGGTAAAACTCATCATCTCATACCCCGAAGAGACACATTCTCTAATTTAGGTATTTCATGTCTCATGGCTAGGAGGTACACTTCCTAATTTGAACCGTTAAATCAAATGCATTTTTAGTAAGAACCTTTCACTTTCACTCTTAAGAGAAGGACTTATTCGTCTCAACCATTCAATTTTACCCTCAAAAAGTGCATTTGTTGATCAGAATCTTTATTCATCTTTGAATTATGAATTGTTGCAAGTAGTTGTGATTGAGTTTGACACCCGCAAAAGCTTTTGATGATAAACTAGGGCAAACAAAAAATTTAACTCCTGTTTTTAGGAACTTCACTTTAGGACCCTTCTAGCAAAATGAGATTTTATTTTTCTGGAAAATGAAATCTTTCTTCATCATAATCTTTGTATGGGATAATTTTTATTTTAGTTTTGATTTTGATGTCAGGAGCCCACCTGGAAAATATGATGATGAAATTAAAAGTTAGGAGCCCACCAAAAAACTAGGGTGATAAAATGACAAGTCAGAGGCCTACCTGAAGAACAGGGTGATGAAATGGTAAGTCAGGAGCCCACTTGAAGAACTGGGTGATGAAATTAAAAGTCAGGAGTCCGCCTGAAGAACTGGGTGATGAAATTGAAATTCGGGAGCTCTCTTAGAGAATAGAGTGAAGAAATTACAACTCGGTATCCCGCCCAAAGAATAGGGTGAAGAAATTGTAACTCGAGAACCTGCCCGAAGAATAGAGTGATGAAATTAAAAGTCAAGAGCTCGCCCAGAGAACAGAGTGAGGAAATTGCAAGTCAGGAGCCCGCTTGAAGAACATAGTAATGAAATTATAAGTCGGGAGCTCGCTTGGACAAAAGAGTGAAGAAATTACAAATTGGAAGCCAGTCCCAAGAATAGGGTAATAAAATTGCAAGTTGGGAGTTCGCTCCGAGAACAGAGTGAAGAAATTACAACTCGGGAGCTAGCTCAAAGAATAGGGTGAATGAAATTAAAAGTCGGGAGCTCGCCTGGAGAGTAAGGTGAGGAAATTGCAAGTCAAGAGCCTGCCTGAAGAACAAGGTGATGAAATTGCAAGTCGGGAGCTCACCTGGAGGAAAGAGTGAAGAAATTTCAACTCAGGAGCCCGTTTAAAGAATAGGGTGATGAAATTGAAAGTCAGGAGCTCGCTGGAGAACAGAGTGAGGAAATTTTAAGTCAGGAGCCCGCCTGAAGAATAGGGTGATGGAATGGCAAGTCAGGAGCCCGCCTGAAGAACAGGGTGGTAAAATTACAATTCAAGAGCCCACCTAAAGAACAGGGAGATAAAATTGAAAGTCAGTTGCCTGCCTGAAGAACAGGGTAATGAAATCAAAAGTCAGGACCCCACCTAGAGGACAAGGTGATGCAATTAAAAATTAAGAGCCTGTCGGAAGAACAAATAGATGAAATTGAAAGTCAGGAGCTCGCCTGATGAATAGAGTGAAGAAATTTAAAGTCAAGAAACAAGGTTAGGAGATTGAAAGTCAAGCAACAAGGAGCAGCAATTAAAAGTAAATAAAGTGTGGAAATTACAAGTCGAGAGCCTGCACGAAGAACAAGCGGATGAAATTGAAAATCAAAAAATTAAAAAATACCAAGTCAGGAGCCGTCCTGGAGAACAGGATAATGAAATTGAAAGTCAATCCATAAGGTGAATAAATTGTAAGTCAGGAGCCCACCTGAAAAATTAGGTGAAGATTTTCAAATTCGGGATCAAGGTTCAGAAGTACCCCCAACAGAAAATGGTCAATTTGTGAGTTCATCTCCAACATCAAATTTTGTATGGAGAAAGAATATATTCTCAATTTCAACCCAAAGAAGATCATATATTTTGTCAATTTTAAAAAAATCATAAATTTAAGTCAGGAGTCCAAAAGAAGATGTATAGTAGGACTTTTGTAATTTCTTTTTTCATTTAACTTGTAATTTTATTTTTGATGATAGGACTATTTTTTATTTTTAATTGCTTGGTTGTTTTGTTTGTTTGTTATGTGTTTTGTTGGTTTATACACTTCGTAGCATCATAGTAGCCGATATACAAACTGTGGTTGAACCACGAGATCAATGGGTGACTAACATCCTCCCCTCGGTCAACATAATTCCTTAACTGAAATCTCTGTTCGTGGATCAGTTTAAAAGAGTCAAAATTATTTTGAAAAAGGATTTTCGAAGGTTACTTGGCTTACTAGATTTATGCCAAGTGGAGAATCAAAGTTTAAATGTAAATAATCCTTTTTGAAATAAATTTCGTATTTTTTTTTCACTTAATAATAAAATCCTTTCAAACCTTAAAATAAATCCTTTTGGTAAGAAAGGGGTGTGACAACAATAAGTTTTATGCTTCTCTTTGTCCTCTTTGTTTTTTAGGTCAATTTATTTGTCACGTGATGTTGCTTTGTTACAAGTTTCAGCCTTTTGTCAACTTCGAGTTGTGTAAATCACTATGTTAAGATATTTTAATTTTGAATGAATTCTCATAACATTAAAAGGATTAAATCTTTTATGCAATGATATGATTTGTACAAACTCTTAGAACTTAACCTCAATCACTTCACCTGAGGTTGGATTTTTGAAGTTAAAGATGTATTGTTGCTCTAAAAGAGCAAAGGTATTCCAGAACTTATTATTAGAGGAGGCCCGTTACTAGCTGTTGTCTTTATTACTATTTTCTATTTCTTGTACTTCTATTACCTTTTTAGTACTGCTTTGAACCATTCTTTATTTGAGCAGAGGGTGTGTTGGAAACGTCCTCTATACTTGAGGTAGACTTTGTGAAATTATATAGGTGTAAAAGTATGCACCAGTAGCATAATCTATATGAAATTTATGCAAATATAGATCCTCTACATTGTCTAAGAGAGTTAGTTATACGTGAATGCATGCGGAAGAGGCTTCTATATATGAAAAATATGCCATTATGGATAGAAGATTTTCCAGTAAAAAAGGGCAGTTTATCAACATTAAATTGCTTGGTTCATAGATGTTATTTGAGGTGTAAAAAACCTTAGGAGTTCAAAACCTTTCACCTCACAAATTTAGTGGAAATAAAAGTGAATGCAAGTCATTTCATTAAGTTAAAGTAGGGAGTAGTAATTTCGTTCTTCTCATGAGTTGTTTTATTAATTGACGTGAAACTCACGTGGAAAGCACGTACACTAATCTTGTATATATATATATATTTACATACATCTTAATACCACAATATCACTATGACAAACATATCATAAGATACCAAATGTATGTTTTATACAACCGTGGAGATATCATACTACTGGATACTTACGTGACAGTCACTTCACATATCATATTGATTGCTGTCTATTTATATTAGTATATGTACATTTATAAACTCTACAATGGCAAATGCTTTTTTCTCTTCCTGCTGTAATCAATCTCTTGAGCATTCATGATCAATACCTGTTAAATAAAATTTAATGATTAAATTAGTTTAGAAGTTTAAAATCTAAATCTAAAACACATTTCTTTCATTGTAAAAATGTATTTATTTTCAACCTTGATTCACAAAATTTTATACATATTTATTAATTCACACAGTAATAGGAGAATGCCTGCAAGAGCTGGCTTTGAATACCTCTATTAGCACGAACAAGTTGCTTTCTCAATTATCTAGAACATAATCTTGATCTTGATGTCCCATAGATATTTGAAGAAAGCTTCAACCTTTGCCTCACAAAAATGGTACTGAAAAAAATTCGATCGAGATTTCAAAAGCAACACAAACAAATCACAACACACCAAAAAAACAGACATTTGTATCTAGCAGGATGAAGTAGCTTCTCAAAGAGAAATGCATTTTCATTATCTGCAAGTAGTTTATATTTGTTGCCAACATGTTGTAAGCACTATATCAGGTGTAAACTAATTTAATGACTCATTGCAGTTAGAGTAAGGTTAAATTGAGGTATAGATTTTGGAGACAATTACAACTATAGAGATGCATACGACTAGCATAATTAAAGAAAAATACAAAAAGGCAATAAAATTTACTTGTCAAAAAGAAAAAATAAAAGTAAGCTAAAAGAAAATACTATAAGTATGTCAGTCATATAACTGTGAATTAACATCTGCTAAAAATGTTAAATAAATTATATAACCACGAAAAGAAAAAAATATATGTTTTGGCACTTAACAAAGTTCAGTAGGTGTTGCATTCAAGTCGTAATTGTACTAAATATACTCTGTAAGTACCTTCATATGATTGAAATTCCATTGGTTATTAATTGTGAATTAACATCTGCTAACAATATTAAACAAGTTATATAACCACGAAAATCAAATAATAAATATTTTGGTTCTTAACAAAGTTCAGTAAGTGCTGCAGTCAAGTCAAAATTGTACTAAATATGCCCTGTCAGTACCTTCATATGATTGACATTCCACTGGTTACTAATTTTGCATCGAAAAACCTTCATATGTATATTTGAATACAAAAATTAGAACTTCCACAAAAGATTGACCTTCATAGGCTAAGGCTTCTTCAGAGAAGTTTAGATAAACTAAATAAAATAAAGTAGCACTCTTCCTATTAAAAATCATCACCTAAGCTAGAGCTTAATTTACCAAAAAAAGTTTCGTAATGCCCCGGGAGTACACCTTGGATGCCACACGGTGCTTACAGTCACAAGTGACCACAAGCTAACCCATGAGCTGGTACCTACTATGAACACTGAATGAAATAACAAAGAACATGTGCGGAATTTAACTGATAAGCCATAAGGTTTTAGCAAATGAAATCAATACTAAATCATAGTGTTAAGGATCCAAATAGGGCATACTGTCAATACCGATAAAAACAATTGATAATGACAACTAAAAACTGACTAACTGTCTGTACTAGTATGAAATCCTCTAAACTAACTGAAGGGGGACTTGATGGGACAAACCCCCAACTAACTTCGACAGAATAGAAATTCTGAACTGATAAGGTAAACTAAAACAGATAAACCATGTCCTCGAAATTGAGGACTCACCATTGCTACTGCTGATAATCTAGTATATCTACACACAGTCAAGGAGCTGAGTGTCCTAGCCTATGATATTAAACATCATTGCACAAGAAACGAGTGTGCGATTAGTACGTTAAATGTACTGGTATTCTAAATAAGGTTAGGCTAATATGCATGGGTTTAGATGTATGAGTAATAACGAACTGAATAAATAGCATGGAATGACTGAGTAAAAATGCATGAAATCTATAAAGGGCTGCAGATGCATAACCACGCATAAAACATAATTCTGAAATGATCTGTAAACTGAAATACTGAGATACAAGTAACTGAAGAACTGATACATGTATGTTGTGGTCAAGCAAACATGAAACTAAATACTGTACTGAGACTGTAGGAGCTATTATCTAATTGACATACCCCAAATGAGCTAATTGGGGTCCAAACTGTGACCTCAATAGAAAAGGTGTCAATACCGTACCACGGGTACAAACACTCCCAAATGAAAGACACTAGACTCTGGACTGATCTGAGTATAACTAAATATGATAACTGACTGAACAGATGACGTTCTTGGTTTATGTGAAACTATTATGAAATTATTGAAACTAAGTAAACAGCTATGTTTTCGGGTATTCATAACCTCCAAGACTCAATACCAATAGCAATAGATTCATACTAAAACTTTAAGGACAAAATAAGTAGTCATTATTCAAAACCCATTCTTCTAGGCATTCCATCAAACACATGGGGGTCATGAGTTAAAGCATGAAATAGTTAAACCATTTGAACATAATAAAATTCCAATACTAAAGCATGAGTCAAGGATTTTATCATGTGAATATCATCATTCGAATATATTAGGGACAATTTCCAACAAAATACATGGGAATCATAATTTCAAGTCAGAATCCATAGTCGTTTCACGAAGATAGCTCATAAACATGTAAAAATCATAACTTTAAATCTGAAAAATGGTGCTTGGGATCCATGGGTGAAAAGGGCCCATGGATGAACATCTAACATACCTTAATTAGAGGGTTTGAGAGTGTTCTTAGTGGATTCCTTGAAGATTGATCTTGAATGTTGGATGGGCTAGGGTTTGTTCTTAAAAGAGGGTTATTTTAATTGGAAATTAATGCTCTCTTGGGACTTAAATTTCATGTTTTTTGTGAATTGGATGAAGAGAAAGAAACTAAATGCCCTTGGAAAAACGTTACTGAAAATTGGAAATATACGGAGCGCGATGGTGAGGGCATTATGAGATCTAGAGTGACGGACTGGAGCGGGTGCTGTGGGATCTATCACGGGCTCCCCCAGTACCATACTGGAGCGGGCGCCATGGGCTAATCTCCTGCAGCTATTGTTTTGGACGTCCAAACATGCCCTTACACTTGCTCAAAAATTCCAAAACTCACCTGAGATGTACTATTGACTTTTCCAATCATGAATCAACTTAAAAATTAACTTTCCGATGCCGGAAGGTAAAAAATAAATTCATCAAAGTTTAAGGGATTTAGAAATGACTTAGTCTTAACACTTAGTGAAATATTCTAAGTCTTGGACCCCTTTAACATGCAATAGTAAGCTGAAACAAACAAGAGTCTTATGGGGTCTTACAATATCTCCCCCTTGGGAATATCTGTCCTCGAATGAGACTGATTAAACTTAGCAATACTGAGGTACTAAGATTAAAAACTGAATATGCATAACTGAAAGCATGATTACATGACTGAGTCTAAAACTGGGTGATTGACTGAGCTGGTTCGTGAATGCATGCAATAACATAAAGATGATCATAGGACCAAAACTGAGATTGGAAAAGAGACAATCTAAGAAAAATGGTTACCTTGAACTAAGTTTGAGTTTGCGGAGAAAATATGAGGGTACTTGGTTCTCATACCTGCTTCTACTTCCCAAGTGGCTCCCTTAACGGACTGATTCCACCAAAGATCTTTGACCAATGGAACTTCTTTGTTCCTTAGTCTGTGAATCTGGTGATCTAAGATTTTAACTGGGTGTTCATTGTAAGAGAGACTGTTCTGAACATCTAATCTTTCTAAAGGAATAATGACAACTGGGTCACTAATACACTTGTTTAGCAAAAAGACATGGAATACTAGGTGCACTAATTCCAAATCTGCAGGAAACTCAATCTCATAAGCTACCTTCCCATAGTGACTCAAGATACTGTAAGGGATAACATATCAAGGACTGAATTTCCCTTTCTTGCCAAATCTCTTCACTCCTTTCATGGGAGAGATTTTCAAGTAAACCAGATCACCAACCTCAAACTCAAGATCTCTCCTCCTCACATCCACATAAGATTTTTGTTAGATTTTGGTTGTCTTAATCCTCTCTCTGAATAACTGAACTCTCTTCAAGTCATCAAACACCAAATTAGGAACTACCAAGGTGGTTTCACCTACCTCAAACCAACCAATCGGAGATCTACATATCCTCCTATACAAAGCCTCAAACAGAGCCATCTGAATACTGGAATAATAGGTGTTGTTGTAGCAAACTCGATCAATGGCAAGTGATCATCCCAACTGCACTTAAAGTTGATAACACAAGCTCTCAATATGTCTTCTAGAGTCTTAATGGTCCTCTCTACCTAGACATCTATCAGAGCGTGAAAGGCTATATTGATACGAACTTAGGTACCAAGAACCTTCTGAAAAGCCTTCAAAAAATGAGAGGTAAAATGAGTACCTCTATCTGAAATGATGGACAACAGGACTCCATACAATATAACCAACACTCTAATATAGAGCTTGGAATAATCCTCGGCCGAATAAGAAGTATGGATTGGCAATAAATGGGCTAATTTGGTCATTCTGTTTATAATAACTCAAATCGAATCATGATGGAAGCGTGAACGAGGCAACCCTATCACAAAATCCATGTTCACCTCTTTCCACTTCCAAGTAGGGATGTTGAACTCCTACATAGGGCCACTAGGTCTTTGGTGCTCAACCTTAACCTGCTGACAATTGGCACACTTGGCTACAAACTCTGTAATATCTTTTTTCATACTGCTCAACCAATAGATTTGTCCTAAATTACGATACTTCTTAGTAGCTCCTAGGTGAATAGAATAACACACACCATGCGCTTCTGCGAGAATTCACTGTCTCAAATCATCTACACACAACACACACAGTCGCCCCTAGAAATGTAACACACTATCTCCCCCTTGGGAGAAAACCTCTACTTTTAAATCTCTCACTTACTCCTTCAACTTATTTAGACTGGGATCCTTATCTTGCTTTTCTCACTTTGGCAACCAAAGAAGACTCTGAACTATTCTGAACCCATACACTACCCTTAGCTGAGTCAACCAACTGAACACCTAACCTATAAAGCTGATGAGCCTCTTGTACCAGCTTCTTCTTATCATTTTCAACATGAGCCACACTACCCATAGATAATATACTAAGGGTATCTGTCACTACATTGGCCTTGCTCGGATGATACAAAACACTCATATCATAGTCTTCCAACAATTCTAACCACCTCCTCTGATGAAGATTCAACTCTCTCTGTGAAAACACATACTGCAAACTCTTGTGGTCTGTGAACACATCAACATGCACCCTATATAGATAATGCCTCCAAATTTTCAATGCAAAAACAATAGCTGCTAACTAAAGATCATGGGTAGGATATTATTTTCTTGGGGCTAAAGTTTTCTAGAGGCATAGGCTATGAACTTACCCCTTAACATCAAAATACAACCCAAACTAACTTTGGAAGCATAAAAATAAACAACAAACCCATCTGAACTATCGAGCAACGTCAAAACTAGGGCTGAGGTGAGTCAAGTCTTTAACTCCTGAAAACTCTTCTCACAGAAATTTGACCACTAAAAATTGACTTTCTTCTGAGTCAGTCTAGACATGGAGTACACAATAGACGAAAACTCTTCAAAAAACCGTCGATAATAGACATTCTAACCTAAGAAACTCCTGATATATGATGGAAAAATGGGTCTGGGCCAGTTTCTCATTACCAGTCTTTTGAGGCTCAAATATAATGCCATCGCCAGAAACAACATGGCCAAGGAAAGCTACTGATCTTAGCCCAAATTTGCACTTACTAAATTTTGCAAACAACTGATGGGCTTGAAGTGTCTGCAATACTATTTTGAGGTGGTCTGCATGATCGTTTTCACTACGGGAGTAGACAAGGATATGATCTATGAAAACTATGATGCACATGTCCAAGTACTTTTTGAACAGTCGGTTTATCAAGTCCATGAAAGCTACTGGGGAATTTGTTAGACCAAAGGACATGACTAGGAATTCAAAGTGACAATACGGGAGTTCTGAAAGCTATTTTTGGAATGTCACATTCTCTAACTCTGAGCTGATGATAGACGAATATGAAGTCTATCTTAGAGAAATAAATTGCACCCTGAAGTTGATCGAACAAGTCATCAATACTAGGGAGTGGATATTTATTTTTGATCGTGACTTTGTTTAATTGACGGTAATTAAAGCACATCCTAAGAGAACCATCTTTCTTTCTCACGAAAAAAACTGGAGCGCCCTATGGGAAAACACTAGGCCTGATGAATCCCTTATCTAGGAGATATTTCAACTATTCTTTTAACTTTCTAAGCTATACTAGATCCATTTGTAGGGCAGAATAGAGATAGGTTGGGTATCTGGAAGAAGGTTATTCTAAAGTCAATTTCCCCTTTGAGAAGAACTTTGGGAGAGGAACTTTGGGAAGATCTTCGGGAAACACATTTGGTAATTCCCTTACCACAGAAACTGACTCGAGATTTGGAGTCTTTGAACTATAGTCTTTAACCCGAACAAGATGGTAGATAGACCCCTTGGATATCATTTTTTTTGCTCTAAGGTACGAAACAAGCTGATACCTAAGTGCTGAAGTACTACCCCTCCATTCAAGGACTGTTTCATTAAGAAACTAGAAATGAACAACTCTATTTCTAGAATCAACTGATGCATAGAATGAGCGGAGCCAATCCATGCCAAAAATGACATCAAACTCAGTCATCTCTAACTCCACAAGATCAACTGAAGTGACTTTCTAGGATATTGTGATCGGACAGTTCCTGTATATCTGCCTGGATATAATAGAGACACCTATGGGGTAGACACTGAGAAGGGTTCTGCTAAAGTATTAGGACTGATATCGAAATCAACAACTATGTAAGGGGTTACAAAAGAAAGATAAGCTTTGGGATCTAACAAAGCATAAACATGTAAATAAAAGACCTATAACGTGCCAGTAACCACATCAGGAGAATTTTCCTAATCATGTTAGGACTGAAGTGCATAGAGCCTATTCTAACACTGACCGCTAGTAGTACTGGAAGTGGCACCCTGCTACGTCGAGCAACCTACTGGAGCCGCTGACTGATGGGACTGGCCTTGTTGGTGCATATACCTCCCTTCTGAGAAACCACTTGATACTCCCAAAATCTATGCCCTAGCTTAATTCATCCAAGACATACATCACAGCCAGCTCTACACTCTCTCTGATGATTTCTACCATATTTCTGGCAAAAATGATTCATCCAAGCACTATTCATACTACCCTAAGATTTAGATCCTGGCACCCTATTCCTATTATCATTTCTGAATTTGGGCATTAGTTCACTAGTTAAAGATGGAGCTGGAGATGGAGATGAAGATTTCTAATGGAATTGAGGACAATTACTACCCTCTGACCTTGAAAAAAATTAAACCTACCTATTCTATCTCTCTTATTCTCCCTCTTTCTCTCTCTCCTTAGCCTTCTCCTATTCAATCTGCTAAGCGTGGAACATAAGCCTAGATAAGTCCAACTCCTTAATCAACATCGCAGTCCTATAATCCTTGACCATTCTATCCAATACACTAGACACAAACTTGCTCATCCTAGACTTACTATCAGCCACCACGTGAGGAGCATACTTGGCTAGATGATTAAACTTAATAGAATACTCTTTCACACTCATATTTCCCTGCTTCAAATTAATAAAATCTAACACCTTAGCTCCCCTCAGCTCCAAAGGGAAAAATATATCTAAGAAGGTTGTAGAAAACTCCTCCCATTCAACAGGCCCCACATTTCCACCTCTATCCCCCTTCCACTGATTATACCAGGTGTGAGATACATCCTACAACTGATAAGCACCCAACTATGCACTCTCACTAGAAGTCACACCAATATTATCAGTTGCCTTCTAAATCATATCGAGGAACTCATGCGGGTCCTCATCAGACTTGGATCAAGAAAGTAGAGGAGGGTTCACTCGGGTGAAATCTCGAATCCTAGCTGTGGCAGTATTATCTATGTGAATGGATAAGGAAGCAACCTGCTGATTATTCTGAGCTACTACTGAATGAGCTAAGGTACTGAATACAACTCTAAATTTGGCATGAGATTAATTCTAATTCAGGAGATCTTCCTGAACAGGTAGAGGTATAGGCTGATTCCCATTTCTCCTTCCTTTAGTCTTTCTGGGAGGCATGTTCTGTAAGCAGAAAGAATATTGAATTAGGTGAAGAGTTTAAATTAAGATCGTGCTCATTCGCACGACATGAACACTAAAAGAAGGGAAACTTTTTTTCTAAAATGTCTTGTAACCTCTTATCCATAAGTGTGGGGAGCTTCATACCCATGCACAAGACTCTATGCAACGCAGCTTTCAGACTCCCTAGGACACTTCAAAATAATAGGCTATGATACCAAGTTTGTAATGCCCTGGGAGTACACCCTGGATGCCACACGGTGCTTAGAGTCACAAGTGACCCTAGGCTAACCCATCAGCTAGTACCTACTGTGAACACTGAATGAAATAGCAAAGAACATGTGCAAAATTTAACTGATAAGCAATAAGGTTTTAGCAACTCAAATCAATACTGAATCATAGTGTTTAGAATTCGAATAGGACATAATGTCAATACTGATAAAAATAATTAATAATGACAACTAAAAACTGACTAACAATTTGTACTAGTTTGAAAGCATCTAAACTGACTAAAGGTGGAGTTGATGAGACAAACCCCCAACTAACTTCGACTGAATAGAAATACTGAATTGATAAGGTAAACTAAAATAGATAAACCATGTCCTCAAAATATGAGGACTCACCAATGCTATTGCTGATAATTTGGTATATCTACGCGTGGTTAGGGATATGAGTGTTCGAACATATGATATTAAACATCATAGCGCAAGAAATGAGTATGAGATCAGTACTTTAAATATACTGGTATGCTAAATGAGGTTAGGCTAATATGCATGGGTTTAGATGCATGAGTAATAACTGACTGAATAAATAGCATGGGGTGATTGAGTAAAAATGCATGAAATCTATAACAGGTTGAGGATGCATGATCACGCATAAAACATAATTCTGAAATGATCTGTAAATTGAAATACTGAGATATGGGTAACTGAATAACTGATACATGTATGTTGTGGTCAAGTAAACCTAAAATAAAATACCGAATTGAATACTGGACTGATACTGTGGGAGCTATTATCTAATCGACATGCCCCAAACGAGCTAATTGGAGTTTAACTTGTGACCCTAGTTGGAAGGGTGTCAATACCTTACCATGGGTACTAACACTGGTTGTGTCGATCCATTATACTGATGTCCGAAAGGACCATAGTGTTAAGCCTAAACTGATGGGTGACCCCTGAGAGGCAGTCAAGCCTAAACTGATGGGTGACTTCTCATATCCTATGTTGGATACGTAGTTCTGGATTAAAGGGATTGCTACTAACGACTCTACCTAACTGAAGGGAAAACCTCCATTCCTACATTCGCTTGATGCTAAATCCTACTCCCAACTTAAAGATACTGGACTCTGGACTGATTTGAGTATAACTGAATATGATAATTGACTGAACTGCTGATGTTTTTGGTTTATCTAAAACCATTATGAAAATATTTAAACTAAGTAAACAACTAAGTTATCGGGTATTCATAACTCTCATGACTCGATAGAATTAATAGCAGATTCATACTAAAGCTTTAAGGATAAGATAAGTAGTCATTATTCAAAACCCATTCATCTAGGAGTTCCATCAAACACATGGGGGTCATGAGTTAAAGCATGGAATAGTTAAACCATATGAATATAAAAAAATTCCATTACTAAAGCATAAGTCAAGGATTTTAGCATGTGAATATCATCATTCAAACACATTAAGGACAATTTCCAACAAAGCACATGGGAATCATAATTTCAAGTCAGAGTTCATAGTCGTTTCATAAAGATAGCTCATAAAATGTAAATATCATAACTTTAAAACTTAAAATTGTGCTTGGTCTCAATGGGTGAAAAGGGACCATGGATGAACATCTAACATACCTTAATTGGAGGGTTTGGGAACGTTCTTGGTAGATTCCTTAAAGATTGATCTTGAATGTTTGATGGGCTAGGGTTTGTTCTTGAAAGAGAGTTGTTTTAATTTGAGAGAATTGTAAAATAATAGGCAATTAATGCTCTCTTGGGACTTAAATCCCGTGTTTTGGCTGAACTGGGTGAAGGAAAAGGACCTAAATGCCTTTGAAAAAATGTGACTGAAAACTGGAAATACACGGGGTGATATAGAGTGGGCGCCACTGGCTCTAGAGTGGAGGGCGCCGCGGGCTTCGGAGCACCGAGCGCCGAGGCTTTATCGCGGGCTTCCCCCAGCACTGGAATGGAGCAGGAGCCACAGGCCAATTGCCTACAGCTGCTTTTTTGGAAGTCTAAACATGCCCTTACGCTTACCCAAAAATTCTGAAACTCACCCGAGATGTACTATTGACTTCTCCAGTCATGAATTAACTTAAGAATTAACTTTTCGATGTTGAAAAGGTCAAAAATAGATTCATCAAAGTTTAAGGGCTTTAGAAATGACTAATTCTTAACAACTGGTGAAATATTCTAAGTCTTGGACCCCTTTAACATGCAATAGTAAGATGAAATGAGCTAGCGTGTTACGGGGTCTTACAAGTTTCCCTTCGACGTTTTCCTTTAGTTCATTTAAGAAAGTAAAGACTAATCAAACCAACAATCTCAAGAAACCCGATGTGGTCCTCCTTTTCACTGTCCTTCTCAGATAAAATATATAGATAAAACATCACGTTAAATATCAACAATAGAGAGCTAAAAATAAATTATATATTGCATAATTAGACAATCGGTGTCTTTTCAACTCTGATCTTCTTACTCGTTGATGTGCTAAAAGGACTTTTTTTTCTCAAGTGGCATCAGTCTATATAATTCACGTCTTCTAGCATTTTGTTGACATTTTTTTTAAGTTTGATCACTTTTTTAATCTCTATTACACGACATTTTTTGCGGCTCAAACATTTTTATGAATTCTTGAAAAAAATAAGTAATAGTTCATTACACATCCATACCATATAATAATTATATTTATGCAAGGCATGTGAATTTTAAGAAAATATAAGAGACACTCATTAATAGAGAAAAATAAGCATTTCATGTTTCATATAATATTAAAATCATGAAGAAAATAATTTACAATTAAATTAAAAAGTAAAATAAATTATGCTTACCATACAGTCAAATATATAAACCGGCGTATAGATAGCTATCACCGAAGAGATGAAACTGCAAAACAGACAGTTCAAGATATATATATTGAATTAATTTTATTTTTAAATAAGTTTTAAAATAAATATGCAAAATATTGTGTAAAAAAATGAGTAGATCTTAAAGTTAGGTATTATTGTGATATTTTAAAATCTTCTTTTAAAAGATGAGCAGATCTAAACTTGGTTTCACTGAAATATATTTTTAAAAAATAATTCAAAAGAATAATCTAACTTAGCTTAAAAATAAATTTAGTTAAAAAGTCCCAGATGAAGAAGGAAAAGTAGCAACATATATTAATCTAAAGCCCAGCAAATGCCAAAAAACTTGAGAAAATACCCAATTACTCCCCTGAACTACACCTAAAAAGGCTATGACACACCTCAACTTAAAGGAGGTCCTATTACCCCCCTGAACTAATTAAAAGTGAAATTTTCACCCCCTTATTTTCTCTGTGGCACACATATGTGCCTACATAGACACGTCAGTGTGTTGTGCCACGTAAGTGCCATGTATATGCCATATAGGCAATAAGGGGGTGAAAATTCTACTTTTAATTAGTTTAGGGGGTAATAGGATCCCCTTTAAGTTGAGGTATGTAATAGCTTTTTTGAGTATAGTTCAGGAGGTAATTGGGTATTATCTCTACTTAGGCAATTATAACAAATGGTTTGAGAAACAAGACTTATGATGTATCATTATCATTGTTTTACAGTTTCAAAAGACAATTACATTATACAGATAAATTTATAATTAAAATACATGCTAAAGTTAAATAAAAAAATTTCACTATTCCAAAAAAGTCTACTTATAAAAAAAACATAAAAATTATGCTTGTTGAAGGAATAAATAAATATTTAAGGAAAAAAAATGAATGAGGATGTATAGAAACTTACATACATACAAATATGTGAAAATTAGGAACAATTGAGAAGAGAAGAGTTTATTTTTTTTGTTAATATGAATAGTCTTTTGACTTTTTATTTGATGATTTATTTATTTTCTAGTCTAGTCTAGAGAAGAAATATCATATCAATTCTAAAAGTTGGTATCATTAATTTTGTGGTGGAAACAATAGTCACCTTGATAGATAGTTGTGCGGTAAAATAGTAATTATTATTATTTAATTTAATTCTAGAATCATCATCTTGAAATGCCTTTCAATGTCCATGTGGTGGAAAAAATAGCCACATGGATATAGATATTTATATGGTAGAGCAATAATTATTTCTTCTTCTATTTTATGTATCGCCATTTATTCAGACATGAAATATGAGAAAAAAATAATGAATTATTAATAGTTACAAAATTCTTCCTAATAAACATTGAATTTTGTTTTCATATATTTATTTTCTTATACTTTAAAGTTTCTAAGTGAAATTCTTACTCTGTCAAAATTTTCAATATTTCATACTTTTAATATTTTTGTTTTTCGCTCAAAAAATACTATCATGCATGAACTTGATGGGTTAAATTTTAAAGTTGTTAACCTATTTAAAGATATATTTTTTTTATTCATTATTATTATTTTTTTCTTATATATAGTGTCATTAATTTTGTGGTGGAAACAATAGCCACCTTGATAGATATTTGTGTGGTGGAATAGTAATTATTATTATATAATTTAATTCTAGAATCATCATCTTGAAATATTTTTTAATGTCCATGTGGTGAAAACAAGAGCCAAATGGATATATATATATATATATATATATATATATATATGTATGTATGTATGTATATCTTTCTTCAGTTATTACAATAATAATATATATTATATACTAAAAATATTCTTAATTATTATAAAATATATATGAAATACAAAAAATACCTTTAATTATTAAAATAGATTTAAAAAAATAAAAAAATACTAATGAATTAATAATATTCCTTTTAAAGATATTTTAATGTTTATTTTTAATTATATTTTCTTATTAAGTGGGACACAATAAAAATAAAATAGACACATCAATAGATATTCTTGAAAATATGTTTTCTTATGAATAGATATTCACATTTATTAGAGAAGTAGAAGCATGAAAATATATTTTTCTACAATTATTATAATATAGTAAAATAGATATAAGATACAAAAAAATATCCTTAATTACTAAAATAGATGTGAAATTTTAAATCTACCCTTGGTCGTCCTCAACTCTCCTTTCTATATAGTAGAAATATGTATGTATGTATGTATGTATGTATATATATATATACATATATATATGTATATATATATAGCATAAAAAATGTTATAGGATTCTTAGTATATATTACTTAAAAGTAAATCTTATTAAATTTCCATTTATTTACTTGAAATGAAGTTTGCCACCTTTATATATTTGAAGCAGAAAAGGTACAAATATACTCCTGAACTTTAATAAATGATATAAATATGCCTCAGTCATACTTTGAATATAAATATACCCTTGTCGTTAAAGAAAGGATACAAATATACCCTCAAACTTTTATAAATGGTATAAATATACCCTCCATCATATTTTGGGAAGAAATATACCCTTGTCATCAATAAAAAGATACAAATATATTCTTCTCATTAACGGCGGGACATGTATTAGCATCGTATTGGTTGAACCTTTTTAATTTACTTTATCTGTGAATAATTTAATCAATCCTAAATTACAACTCATACCCGATCCAAATAACCCGACCTGATTTGTGATATAACGAGGACCTTAGTTTGGCCGAGGAATATCTAAACTTTTCAAGTTTTTTTCATGTTCTGTCCTTAAAATTTTGTCTTCTTGTTCACTCATTGAAGTTGGTGAATAATGATGTAACAATGAATTTAAAGCAGGTAACAACAACCATGAATCAGAAACAATATCTGATTCATCGGCGCTCATGAATCAGAAAAAATAAACAACAGTAGTTCATGAGGAATATTAAAAAAAATTAAAATATTAATCTAATATTAGAACATTAAACAACATCACAATATGAAACAAATCTCTACTCGATTCTAGATAGTAGATGGATCGAAACATGAATCGAATCGACACATTTGTTAGGATTTTTGGGTTAGTGAGAGAATGTGAGTGTGAGAGAGTGGAAGAAAGAAACACACATGATATGTCTAATGAAGCTTCTATATTACATGGGTTGGGTTATGTTGATTGAGTATGAGTAATAATTAATTAGGATAGATTAAATTATTCACAGATAAAATAAATCAAAAAGGGCAAACCAATTCGATGCTGACACGTATCCTATCGTTAATGAGAAAGGTATATTTGTACCTTTTCATTAACGACAAGGGTATATTTGTACCCAAAGTATGAAGGAAGGTATACTTGTACCATTTATTAAAGTTCGAGGGTATATTTGTCGCAAGGGTATATTTATACTCAAAGTATGACGAAAGATATATTTATATCATTCACTAAAATTCGGAGGTATATTTATACTTTTTTCATATTTAAAAAATTTAATATTTGTGAAGAAATTTAATAGTAATAATCTAATAAGTGATCTTCAAGTTACTTGTATAAATATTTTTTCATCTATCGTTCATTTTTATTTGTCCAAATTATTAAAAGAGAAAAGATATCATCCCCCTGAACTTGTCCGCTCAAATTACTTTAGCACTTAAACTAAAATTTTATTTATTTACCTCCTTAACATCTTTAAAGTGTATTTATTTCACCCCTAATGCTGAAGCGACATTTAAAAAAAAGGGTGCGTTTATTATTTAAAAAATTAGATGGTCCCATTTTTATTATATATATATATATATATATGTATATATATATATATATATGTATGTATATATATATATCAACCTCCTCTTCTTTAATACCCCCACCCTCCGTCACCTCTCATCCACACCCCGCACCTCATACCCACACCCGCACCCCATACCTAAACCCACACCTCACACTCTTTTCTTGTCCTGTACATCATCAAACAACAATACCCATTTTCTTCAACCATTACCAAAATGTCAAAATCATAATGTGATGGCCATAAGAAAATTCCAAACTAAAATCAAATACAGTTGCTACAACTACAAAAATAATTACTAATCAATTATGTTTATCCTCCCAATCATTGTAATGATTACTCCAATCATTATCATGATTACTCTTATCATTTCTCACTATAAACTACTAGTATTACTTTAAGGAAAAGTTTAAGAAGAATGGGTTAATAATCACCAATATGAAAAAATCAAATTACTATCTCTTTTCCAAAAATGACAAATGCCTTAATTAATTTCATATTCCTACTTCAAATTGTTTACCCATAATTAATTCAGAGTTATCTTTAATTTCGTCAGAGAAAACATCGAGGAAGTTAGAATTAAAGGTTGAAATAGTATTTTAATGGAGGAATTACCTTCAATTGATGTTTTCATAGTTGTTATCTAATAATGTTAATGGAGTAAATGAAAAAAAATGGAGGGGAAAATATTTTGTGGCAGGGGTGGGGGTTGAAAAGGGGATAAAGAGAGGGTGGGTGGGTGGGGGGGGCGGAGGAGGGGCGAGGGAGATCTGAAGAAGAAGGGCGCAGGGGAGGGAGGGAGGGAATGAAGAAAAAGGAAAATGAGATTTTTCTAAAATATATATATATATATATATATATATATATATATATATATATATATAAATACTGGAGAGAGGTTATTAGGCAGGACATGGAGCAGTTATATCTTACTGAGGACATGACCCTAGATAGGAAGATCAGGATGACGCATATTAGGTTAGAAGGCTAACGCCAAGTTGGGTAGGTAGGGTAGGGCTTTACTTGGTGGGTTTATTAAGCCTGTTTTGCTACTTTGTTGCATGCTGTATTACGATTGCTTACTCTTCTTTGTTTACTATTCCTCTGTTCACTATTCTTTTGTAATTAGCGTATTTATGTATTGTCATCTTTTTGTTTGGAGTTGATTACTATTCCCTGTATTGAGCTGGGGGTCTATCGGAAACAACCTTGTTACTTTTCTGGAGGTAGTGGTATGGACTACGTACATCTTACCCTCCCCAGACCTTATTATGTGGGAATAAACTGGGTTTGTTGTTGTTGTTGTTGTTGTTGTCGTAGTAGCTTTGCTATAGCGGGATCTACCCATTATGGTAGGACTAACCAACTTTGACCTTTGTTGTAGTAGGCTTGTAATAGCAACCTACCTCTCAATGTATCAACCTAGGTGAGATAGAAGTTCCACCGTCTAAAAAATTTTCCATCCGGGATTGTTAGTTGGTGCATCATAATCTCAAATGGCGTAGTTGGTTATAAGAAAATCCCTCCTAAAAACTTTAGTCTATCTTGATTGTTTATCTGATATGGTTATTATACAATTTAATATAGTATAACATGATTTGAGATATGCATGTTTCAGAAATCCTTATTTATAGTTTTTAATTGAATTTAATCTCAAATTGATATTTATAGTTATGAAAGTCTCATTTTAGTCATTTCTTCAAATTATGACATAGATATCATTTTGAATAATTAGAAAAAAAAGGAGTATGGAGGATCGGCCCAGGATTAAGTGGGTAAGCTTGACTTTGGGCAGTGATTGGAAATAGGGGAGAAATTAACGACTATGGGGGCTTGAGGGAGTAAAGGGGATGTGGATAATATGTGGGAGATGACCACCAGTTGTACAAGGGAGACCATTATAGAGGTGTTGGGTGTTTCGACAGGTTGTTCTAGCAAGCACCAGGGGTACTATTAGTGGAACAAAAAAGTTAGAAAAGATGGAGTCTAAGAAGGTGGCCTATGCTAAGTTGGTTGATATCAAGGATGACGTGGAGAGACAGATGAATAGTAAGGAGTATAAGTTATCTAGGAGAGAGTCTAATTTAGTGATTATGGTGGCTAACACAACCACTTCCGAGAGCTTGTATGCAACTTTAGAGGAGAAATGCGGGGATAGAAAGTTGTATAGGCTTGCCAACACCCGGGAGAAGAGGTATCATGACCTTGATTAAATGAAGTGCATCAAGGGGGAGGATGAAAAAGTTTTGGTTGAGTATACACTCATTAGGAAGAGGTGACAATCTTATTTTCATAGACTTTTGAACGATTGAGGGGGACAAAGGCTTTATACTAGGGCTTGGAAAACTTAGAGAGGTGTCGCAGTTATGGTTATAGTAGTTGTATCCATGTTGTGAAGGTCAAGGGGGATTTCATAGGATGCGCAGGGATAGGGCGATGGGGCCAGACAAAATTTCGATGTATTTTTTGAAAAACACCGGCGGGGTAGGTTTGGAGTGGCTGATAAGGTTGTTTAACATCATTTTTAGGGCAGTGAAGATGCCCTAAGCTTGGAGATAGAGTATGATGGTTCCATTATATAAGAACAAAAGGGACATTTAGAGTTGCAACAACTATAAGGTTATCAATTTGTTGAGTCATACTATGAAGGTTTGGTAAAGAATGGTAGAGTTGAGGCAGAGAAGGATCGTGACTATTTTTGAGAATTAGTTTGGTTTCATGTCAGGTCACTTGAGTACTGAGGCCATTCACCTACTAAGGAGATTAGTGGAGAAATTTAAGGAGAGGATGAAGGACTTATACACAGTGTCCATTGATCTGGAGAAGGCATATAACAAAGTTCCAAGGAGATTATGTGAAGGTGTTTGGAGGATAGAGGGGTGTCTGTGGCATATACTAGGTCGATTCAGGATATGTATGTCGGTGTAAAGAATCGTATGAGGATGGAATAAGGGAATTCAAAGAACTTTTTTATTTTGACAAGGTTGCACCAGGGAGCGAATCTTAGCTCATTTTTTTTTTTGCCTTAGTGATGGATGTTCTGATAGGGCATATTCAAGGGGAGGTGCCTTGGTGTATGTCATTTTTTGATAATAAGATACTTATTGATGAGACTCGAGGAGGAGTTAATGATAAGATGGAGGTTTGAATACAAAACCTTGAGTGTAAATGGTTTAGGTTGAGTAAGAAGAAAATGGAGTTTTTGGAATGTAAGTTTAGTGATTTATCGCATGAGACTGACATGGTAGTGAAGTTGGATTCCTAGGTTATTCGGAAGAGGAAGAGTTTAAAGTTTCTTGGGCGTATGATTCAGGAACATGGTGAGATTGATGTGGCATTCTCAATATAGGTGCATGGTGGTTGAAATGAAGGCCCGCTTTGGGAGACTTGTGTAATAAAAAGATGCCTTCTAAGCTTAAAGATAATTTTTACAAAGTGGCAGTCCGACCGGCTATGTTGTATGAAGCAGAGTGTTGGCTAGTTAAGAAAAACTCCCACATCCAAAAGTTGAAGGTTGCAGAAATGAGAATATTGCGATCAATGTGTAAACTTACCATGAGAGATAGAATTAGAAATGTGATTATTCGGGAGAAGATGGGAGTGGCTTCGGTGGAGGATTTTCCTTATTCTTAAGGCTATGATATTAGGTTAAGTGGATTTTCCTTATTCTTAAGGATTTAGTAGAATTGTGGTCATTAGTTTTATTGCTAAAAAAAGATGGTCATATTCTGTTATAGTAGAGGCTTTTAGACAATTAGTCAAATTAAGTCATACAGACCTCTATACCGGTCCTTAAACAGTGACTTGGGAAATTTATCTAAAATTATTCCTTTCACAACACTCTCTTGTTTTTTTCAACAACATAGGTATAACCCCTCACTGTAAATGCAATAATTGGAGTTCTACTAATTTGTTTCTCATTCCAAAATTTTTTATGGGACGCTATATCTCTCATCTAGCATGAAACTACCTCCAAATCATCAAATGCTACAAACCAAAAGACAAATAATTTTTAAATTACAAAACAACCAATTTCCATCATAAATCACCTTAGCTTAAGATTTTAACAACTCCCATCATACAAAAAACTCTAGCCGAGCACTTAAACCCTAACCAATGCTATAACAATGGTATGGGTCATTACAATCTTAAGTTGTGGTGCCCAACTAGTGCACATAATTCATCTCCCGTTTGTTCGTTCTTCGAACCCTTTATGGTAAATGAATCAATTCATTATTAGAATCTCCTCTTTTAGTTCTTAGAATCCAAAAAAAGTGGTAAGCTAGAAATCTCTAACCAGAGTGATATCTCAGTGAATTCATTTTGACTTGATTTTTCCTCCAGTGATAACCTATTGGATATAACATGTATGTCTTATGTTTATAAACTTAGTCTTAATAAAAGAAATTTAGAAACACCATCAACTATATGTCCTTCATTTGACTAACAAATATGATTGTGAAAATAGGAACTACTCTACCAAAATAAAAGGAATAGATAAAAGTTTGAATTATTATTCAACAATGCTTGTTTATTTCATAAAGACCATACACAATCTTGGATATAAAAGGCATCCAGTTAGGCGTGATGGTGAAATCCCCAGGATTGATCAGTTGTAGATTACCATTATTTTGTCAATCACCGGACCAAAAAATAGACTAAACCATGCATTAAACATATTGAAGAAGGCACGTGGAATTTAAAGTCTACCCCCCAATTGTGTAGGAAACTATTAAGGGGTAAAATCGTAAATGACCTAATCAGGGACCGAGTCTTCAAGGAAGCGAGTCAACTTGGGCTCTAGTCCATTAAAGGCTTTATGGAGGTATTGAACCTTGCCAAGGGATGCACCCTTTGTGACCTCTACAACTTTGGGTACAATGTTGGAGTGAGGATTTTCACTAAGGGGTTCATAAGTGAACATACGAACTAACTGATGGAGGTTCAACATCTAATATATACATAAAAAATAATTTTAACCATGTATATATATATCATAATTATCCGCTGAAAGGGGTTCGGATGAACCCTAGGCCAAGGATAGCTCCCCCTGTTTGGGTATACCGTTGGTTAAAAGGTAGAGAAAACTAATGAAATCTATGGAGTAAATTGACTTCTGGCAAAGTTTTGGGAGTCGATCAATGTTTGTAGAAGTTGAAACATAGGAAACTTTGTGATATTTTCTTGCAATTTGTTTGACAAGTTCCAAAAAAGGAATTAAGACACCAAATAAAGGCTAACCATGGAAATAAGACTGCATGAAGCTTTTTAGTCTCATCCATGGTGTGTCTTTTGAAGTAAAGTGAATTTTCTATTCTTAATTAGTTTATTTAACATCTTAAGATTGTACACAAATGAGTTTAGTATTCAAGGTTTTTTTTTGTTTACTCATCCGGTGTTCGATATCCGTATTAGAACCCGGACTAATCCGGATCAACACACCAGTCCTCACAAGGTTGCTTTAGTAATTTCAATTAATTTGTTAATCCATTAAAATTATAACATGTATTGATATAGATAAAAATGTTATGATATATATCAATTATAGTGAATGTCTATCAAGATCTATTTGATGTCTATCAGGATTTGATGTATGTCTTTTAGTGTGAAACTAGGGGCAAATTCCCCCTATAAATAGAAGGGCTTCCTTCATTGTAAATCATTGCTCAAGAGAAGAAATAAGAATCACTCTATCTATTCTCTCTACTCTTCTTCTTGTTCTTTATTATTTTATAATACATTATCAGCACGAGACTCTACCGTCTCAAATTTGAAGGCTAAGGCTAAGGTATTATTTTTTTATTTCTTCGCTTTTCCATATGGCTAACAATCTTACAAATTGTGAGTTCATTGCCCTTCAAAGTTCGGGCAAGAACTATATTTCATGGGTGTTGGATGCTGAAATCCACCTAGATGCTATGGATCTTGGAGACGCCATAAAGAATAAAAATACAACATCTAGTTAAAATCGTGCTAAGGCTATAATTTTCTTGCGTCTTTATCTTGATGAAGTTTTGAAAATTGAGTACCTTACTACTAAGGATCCACTCGTATTGTAGAATAGCCTAAAAGAAAGGTTTGACCACTTAAATATGATCATCCTCCTGAAAGCACGATATGAGTGGATGCATCTAAGATTTCAAGCCTATAAGTCTGTTCATGAGTATAATTTTTCCATGTTTAGAATTTCTTCTCAATTGAAACTATGTGGAGAGACAGTCAATGATAATGATATGATGGAAAAGACGCTCTCCATTTTTTATGCCCCAAATGTTCTATTACAACAACAATATCGAGAAAAATCTTTCAAAAAGTATACTGAACTGAGTTCTCATCTTCTCGTGGTTGAACAAAATAATGATTTATTGATGAAAAATTATTAGAACCGACCTACTGGATCTTCACTATTCCCTGAAGTGAATGATGTGCACGCTCACCATACTAGGCGTGGAAAATGTCGCGGCCCTGGATGTCGATGTGGTCATAGACGTGATCGTGGTCGTGGTCATGATGACCAAGAAAGAAACCCTGTTTCGGGTGTTAATCATTCATCAAATAAAAAGAGAAAAAATGAGAAACGTGAAACAATTACTTGTTTCCGATGTGGTGGAAAAGGACACTATTTACGTGATTGTCGTGCTCTCAAGCACTTAGGGGATCTTTATCAAGCATCGCTGAAAAAGAAAGAGAGAAATCTCGAGGCTAACTTTCTCTCTGAAAATAATGTTGACATCACATGCTTGGATGTAGCAAACTTTTTCGAGCACCCTAAAGGAAAGATTGATCACTTGATTGGTGATGGTTCTATAAACATGGAAGAATGAATGCTTTTAATTTTTTTTTTATTGTTGATAAGAATTAGAGAATAAAAATCATGTAAAAATAGTTGTTTGCATGAGTATTGGTTTTTAATCCGTATTGATTAGTTCAATTATATTATTGTATTTTATTATTGAAGTGAATTGTAATTTAATTTTGTTACTATTTATAAAAAAAAAGGAAACGATACGTAAGGGGTTGAAAATATTTTACAAACAAGAATAAGTAGAACTACAATTTGACCAGCAGGCAAATTGTGTCCATAAACTTATATTCTTATAAAATAATAAAATATTTTTAAGTGGCCTGAGGGAAGAAAACAAAGTACACACAGCTATAAATTTTACTACAAACTTTATTGTTAGAATTAATTTGTCCTCGCATATTCTTTAGAACAATATGGTGGTTGGATTATTTTATTGTCTTTGTCTCTATATATTAATTACTTAGAAATATTTTCAAATTATATTGTACTTACTTTGGCCTAGCTGCTTGATTTAATAAGAGACAGCTTTTAGTAGTTGCATAAATTATAGGGGTTAATGTTATGCATTTTTACCTAAAATATTATTATATTTTTTTAATTAGCAGTTTCATTATCAGTTTACAAAAGTGATAGTATTTTTTTTATTTTTACATATGAATCGCTGAAATATAATATAATAATAATATTATTCTTAAGAGCACAAGGTGTCTGAAAATTATGAGATTTTGAGTTGGACATATTTTTAATTGCTTAGTAAAGTGTGATTAACAATTCATAAGCTTTCATTTTGTACAAAGATTTAATATATATTTTATTTGGTGTATGTCATTTTATTTGAAGATATAGATAATTTTCAAAGTATGCAGTCCAACTGTGAAAATATTTGTTTGATTGATTCTGGCACTACACATACAATATTCAAAGACAAAAAATATTTCTCTCATCTAAACATGGGCAAGATTAATGTTACGAAAATTTCTGTTACTGCTAATTTGATTGAAGGCTTCGAAAAAGACATCATAATCTTTCCCAAGGGAACTAAACTCATCATAAATAATGTTATGTTCTCTCCCAAGTCTCGAAGAAACTTGATGAGTTTTAAAGATATCCGTGAAAATGGTTATCATATCAAGACAATTGATGAGATGAACCTTGAATATCTTTGTATCACCAAGAATGTCTCTGGGCAAACATGTGTTATTGAAAAGTTCCCTGCTTTATCTTCTGGCCTATATTGGACAAAGATTTGTGCAATTGAAGCACATTCTGTGGTAAACCGGAGGTTTATTGATTCCAATACTTACGTACTTTGGCATGATTGTCTGGGACATTCAGGATCAATAATGATGAGACGAATCATAGAAAATTCAAATGTGCATCCATTAAAGAACTTGAAGGTTCTTTCGAATGGAGAATTTTCATGCAATGCTTGTTGTCAACGCAAGATGATTGTGAAGCCATTGCCAATAAAAGTTGGGATTGAGTCCCCCGCGTTCTTGGAACGCATACATAGGGATATTTGTGGGCCCATTCACCCACCTAGTTTAGATACTTTATGGTCCTAATAGATGCTTTATCTAGATGGTCTCATGTGTGCCTTTTGTCATCTCGCAACTTAGCATTTGCAAAATTGTTGGCACAAATAATACTATTACGGGCACAGTTTCCCGATAATGAAATTAAGTCTATTCGTCTTGATAATGCTGGAAAATTTTCATTTCAAGCATTTTATGACTATTGCTTATCGAATGGGATAAGAGTGGAACATCCTGTACCCCATGTTCACACTCAAAATGGCCTTGCTGAGTCATTAGTTAAACGTCTGCAGTTGATAGCAAGACTATTGCTTATGAAAACTAAGTTGCCCAATTCTGTTTGGGGTCATGCAATTTTGCATGTTGCAACACTTGTTCGTCTTAGATCGATAAATTATCATAAATTTTCTCCGTTGCAATTGGTTTTGGGTCAAGAGTCTAATATATCTCATTTGAGAATTTTTGGGTGCGGTGTTTATGTGCCTATAGCACCACCAAACTGCACCAAGATGGGCCCTAAAGAAGGTTAGGAATTTATGTTGGGTTTGAATCACCCTCCATTATTCGCGATCTTAAACCATTAATAGGAGATATATTTACTGCTCGATTTGCAGATTGTCGGTTTGATGAGATAGTTTTCCCAAAATTAGGGGCAGAAGATAGTGACATCAAAAGAGAAATTTTATGGAAAAATCTATCACTATCTCATCTTGATCCATGTACTTCTATTTGTGAGCAAGAAGTACAAAAGATTATTCATCTGCAGAGAATTGTCAATCAAATGCCGGACTCATTTACAAATTTGAAAAGGATCACTAAATCACATATTCCTGCAGAGAATATCCCAATTCGAATTGATGTCTCTAAAGGACCATCCACTAGTGTCATAGATAATGAATCTAAAGCACGCTTGAAGCGTGGCAGGCCATTAGATTCTAAGGATCAAAATCCTAAAAAAAGATAAACAAATGGTCAAGATGATTCTATGAAAGATCCTCATATGGAAAATCAAGATTTGAGCAATGTTGATATCCCTGAAGGGATCAATGAGCCCGAGACTCAAGAAAATGAGTAACTATCAATAAATTCAAGTGATGTTGAAACTAATTTGAATCGATCTAAAATAGTAGTGGATCATGTCTTTGCATATAATGTTGCAATGAAAATCATGCAAGATAGTGAGGATCTTGAACCTCGACCTGTCACAGAATGTCGACAAAGAAATGACTGGACAAAATGGCAAAAAGCAATTCAATCTGAATTGAATTCACTTGCCAAACGTGAAGTTTTTGGACCTATAACTCAAACACCTAATGGTGTTAAACCTGTTGGCTATAAATGGGTCTTTGTGTGAAAAAGAAATGAGAAAAATAAAATACAAAGGTATAAAGAACGCCTTGTTGCACAAGGATTTTCATAAAGGCCTGGTGTTGATTATGATGAGACATATTCACCAGTTATGGATGCAACAACATTGCATTATCTTATTAGTTTCACTTTCCATGAGAGACTTGAAATGCATTTGATGGATTTGGTAATAGATTATCTATATGGATCACTTGATAATGAGTTATACATGAAAATTCCCGAATGATTTAAAATTCTGAAAGCATATAGTTCAAAGCCTCGGGAAATGTATTCCATTAGATTTCAAATATCATTGTATGGTTTGAAGCAATCTGGACGTATGTGGTATAGCCGTCTTAGTGAATATTTATCTAAAAAAGGTTATACGAATGATGAAATTTACCCATGTGTTTTCATAAAGAAAACAATGTCGGAGTTTGTTATTCTTACTGTCTATGTCGATGGCATAAAACTTATTGGAACGCCAATACAGCTTCAAAAGGCAACTGATTACCTAAAAAAAATTTTGAGATGAAAGATATTGGAAAGACAAAGTTATTCCTTGGTTTGCAAATTGAGCATTTGACAAATGGTATCTTTGTCCATCAATCTGCCTACACAGAAAAGGTGTTAAAACCATTCTATATGGATGGAGCACATCCATTAAGTACTCTAATAGTTGTTCGATCACTTGATGAGAATAAGGATCCATTCCGACCTCAAGAAAAGAATGAGGAACTCCTTGGTCCTGAAATACCATATCTTAGTGCAATTGGTGCACTAATGTATCTTTCTAATACTACAAGTCCTGATATTTCCTTTTCAGTAAATTTTCTGGCAATTTATAGTTCTTATCCTACTAGGAGACATTGAAATGGGATCAAACAGATATTATGGTATCTAAAGAGGACTACCGATATGGGCTTATTTTATATTAAAGATTACAGTTTCAATCTTATTGGTTATGCTGATGCTGGGTAGTTATCTGACCTGCATAAAGCTCAGTCTCAAAAAGGCTATGTATTTATATGTGGGGGTACTACCATATATTGGAGATCAATAAAGCAGTCTATCGTAGCCACTTCATCGAATCACACTGAGATTATAGCTATTCATGAAGAAAACCGAGAGTATGTGTGGTTGAGGTCCATAATACATCTCATTCGAGAAAAATTTAGACTGAAATATGACAAAGTACCCACAATTTTATATGAAGATAATGCAACATACATAGCATAACTGAAAGATGGATTCATAAAAAGAGATAGAACGAAACATATTTCGCCAAAACTCTTCTATACACATGAGCTCCAAAAGAATGGTGATATTGACGTACAAAAGATTCGTTCAAGTGATAATGTTCCTTAGTTTACAATAGTTATATAAATAATAGGATCGAGTCAACTTTGTAATACAAACTAAAGTTGTGTCACAAGATCTGAAGAAAAAAATAAGTCTTCAAAACTTATTTCTCATCATTGTACTCGAAGCCTGACATTGAAAGATCTAAGGAAACTTTGAAACACAAGGGGACTCGAAGTAGGCACCACATAAGTGTTCCAAACCAAGATAAATCTGTGTGTCCTTACTTTAAATTTAATTATTTTCTTGCTTTTTTATTTTAAATCTAATTCATTTAATGAAGTGTAATGATCTATAGGGAAGTCGACTGTGAAGAGTCAATTGTCGACTCACAGAAATTTTCAATTCACCCCCTCTCAAATTTTAGTTGGCTTATGGAATTAGCTTCTGAGGCAATTGCTCTTGCACTTGTCACATTTATTATTGCTTGAAAATAATGTCACATCACTGTCTTGCTGCACCATTGATCCAAACTCAGATTATTAAGAGTGACTCTGAAACAAACACAATATATGTATTTTGCTATGTTTCTTAGATAAACCCCTTGAACCTTGGCATTTTGACAAATTACAAAACTTGCCTGTAGACAAAATAATCTGCATGTATTGAGTTAGCTTACAATTATGTTTCTTTCATGTGATGGCCTTTTGTCTTGCTTTGTTCAATTGAAAAAGTTGGTAGCATATTTTGAAATCCTTTCTCACTTGTTTTTACATGGAATTGACTCAAAGATACGATAAAAATGACAATG